>OX421390.1:6175352-8793685 GCA_949126905.1 Amorpha juglandis | reverse complement strand
GCATAGAACGGTAAGCAAGTGGTAAGTGATCTCCACCGCCCGTGTATGCCCACAATACCAGAAGAATCATGGGCGTGTTGCAGACCTTAAGGAAAGGGATAATTAAGGGATTGGGAAGGGGAGGGCGTTTGGGCCTCCGGATCTCAACATGTACGTTATATGTTTGTGCGGTGACGGACAAGGACCCAGCATACAATACTGTTAGGTGTTAATTTTTATTAATTTATGCGAACGGTGTTTATAAAATTGTCGTCGGGTAGATACGCTTAAAATAATGCATAAAAGAGTGGCGCACGACTTGACAGGGGCAGTTCGCGTTCAGTCGTCGTGTAGTAAAGATCTTAGTACCAGTCGTAGTCGTTATTATAGTAGCCGGCCTTCTGCTTGGCTGACCGTTACAGTAGTGGTAATTGTGTCGTAATTAATCATACTACGCGTATATACACGTGCAGTTAAAGTAAAGCCTACAATTGGTTAATCCTGACACGGGTTTGTTCTCTGTGAATAGAATAAATTGGTTTGAAAGTGATCATGTTATTTGTGTCCTATTATTTTTTATTATTTATCTCACATTATATTCCTAATAATACAATAAATTCGTGTTGTGTTATAACACGTTACGTGAAAGACAAGAGTGTAAGGTGCAAATTGAAAACTTTGTATTGTACGTGATTCGTGAAGAAACTCGTTCCGTTCAGTGAAATGCAAACAAGCTCGCGTGTACTTACCTACGGCGTATTATTTGGTACCGACATTCACACCGAGTTGTACAGTTATGGCGATTTATGTTAATACGATAAGAATTAAAGTCGCATCTGCACATCACATTTTCAATATAGCGATTTGAAGTTTTGCCCGGGCTAATTTATTATCAAAAATCATTTGAAAAGCGTAATGTCATTTGATAAGTGATAAAAAATGTAGATCCCTTCAGATCCCGCTTATACAGGTTACACTGTTTTTTTTTTATCCGAGCACGGCAAAGTGACTGCACTACACCTGATGGTAAGCGCCGTCCAAAAAACCAGCGACCACCAACAAACCATGAGTTACCGGTAAATAAAGTGGAAAAATAAAGTTTAGAGGCCTGTCGCTGGTTCGAGTTACAGCTTGGCCGCAATGGACCCTTGTACAGCATTCAATTCTTTAAAAAAACCCGTCCATTGTCGAAGCGATGCTATGAAATGCACTGAGCTATAAAAAATTAAAGATAAAAAATCAGAGTTTCTGTGTTTTTTTAATAATTTTTAAATTTTTACACGCCTTGGTCGAGGACTTAATATTCATATTAAGGGCCCAAACTTTTTGGGATTTTTTTTGGGTACTTGCAACAAAATTTCACGATGGGACCGAAAAAAAATTGTTGGAAAAAAGCACCCTAATACATATATACCTAATACATACTGTAGTACCTGAAGGCACTACACTAAATAATTGTATGATACGATGCTACGGTGTAAATATTTCAGATCTAACTTGTAAGAATACGCAGCTTAAAACTTTGTCTCCGGAGCTTAGTGAAGGAAAAATAGAGCTGTCGTTAAACTCAGATGCGAAGTCTACGAGGGTTTATTTGTTATGTAACGTAATATTAGCATAATACTTAATAACAATGCTAAGTACTGAGTAACATTAAGCGATTAACAGTACATATTTTTGGTAGAGCCACGTTGTAGACAGTTTTGTTTACAGTATGAATGAGCCGGCTAGAACGGGTCGTTACCACTGTCTCACAGAAATGCGACGTAAAGTCGGCTTGCTGCTGCGTTTCGTACGGTGAGTGAGATATCTGCAGGCCCAATACTCCTCTCTTTCCCAATCATTTAATTATGCATTTCCTTTAAGGTCGGCAACGCGCTAATGATCCTTCTGGTTTTGTAGGCGTACATAGTGGAGATCACTTACCATCAGGTGACTTGACTTGCTCGTTTGCCGGTCTATGCTATAAATATGTAGTATGCTTATTTCTTGTGTATTTACTATGGACCCTGTCGATGAGGTTGAGAGGATGATGCAGGTTCTGGGTAAGGCTGCGTTGCCATAAATTTGTCCTAGGCGTAGCTGAGTGAAGACGAACATAAATGCCGTCTAGACGCTGCTTATACTGCTGCAGGTGGGAGGATACTTGTATCCGACCGTATAGCGACCGCCGTACACTGGTGCTAAAACCTGCCATAGTGGCCAACCTTGTGTGGGTCGCGTTCCAGGGTCAGCCAGTGTATATCCGGTTCTCCCCAGGGGGCTTGACCCCTGATCCTAACCCTTTTCCCATCCCTTTTTCCTTCCCCTCCCCCTTGGCCCTTTGGCAGGCCGACATGATCTTGCCAACCTACGATGGACACATTGTTTATCGTTGGTTGACACTATACTAGGATTACGCTACACTTACCACCAGGTGTAGCGTAGTCACTTTGCCGAGCCAGGATAAAAAATAAAAAAAATACCATCTTTTGTAAATGCTAAAAGGCGAACTACCAATTACTAATCTAAAAACCGTACAAAGTACTGCATTTCTAAATTAAAGAGCCCAATAACACAATAATACATAAATAAATACTCCCAACAGTCACACACATAGTCCTGACCCCACACTAGGTTAAACCTGTATCGTGGGTATCAGTAACTATGAGATACTTGCGGTCTCACAACACCCAGACCCGAAGCCAATATTCGTGTATCACAAAAAATTGTCTCGGTGCGAGAATCGAACCCACGTCTTCACCACCGTGACTTCTTTTACTTGAATTTCTGTCCATCCAAAGGTTGTCTGGCAGAGATCGCTCGTAGCGATAAGACCGCCCATTGTAAAACTATTAAGTAGTCCTATGTGAATTATTTTAAGTGATTATTGGTTATACAATAAAGAGTTTTTGTATTGTATTGTATTGTCTTCTCGCTTCGTAGCTGTCTACTCGCCCGCTGCGCCACGGAGGCTTTTGAAAATAAATTTAATTAACGCATAAGCTGCTATTGCAAAGCATCTGGTGTGAAAATTGCTGTTCCTATAGATATAGAATAGAAACACGTAGCTAGGAGCTGAGGAATGGAGAGCGGGTGGAGGGAGGAAGGGGACAGGTATGCACCACCACAGATTAATTTTACTTCAACCTGGAATATTAATTTAAACCGTCGGATAAACCAGTGGTGAAACTGTGTTCAAATCAAATTTGTTAAGTTTTGAAAATATTAATGAATACCTTAGCAGGGGAACACCCAAATACTCCGAAATATTTTATTCCGAATTTCGATGTTCAAAAGTCCGAATTTCATAATACCTAAAAATTATAATGTCTATTATTCAAATTTACGAAAATTATTTTACCGAAAGTTGGAAATACGATCTGTTTGTTTTCCGAATTTTATATGTTCGACGAGTCAAATGCTCGATGGGTTCTCGGTCCGAAAAACGACATTCCGATTTTCAATATTCCGAATAAATTGCTAAAATCAGGATTTTGATTCAGTTATAATCATTACATACATTTGGGTTTGGTTAGTTTAGAACTGTGACCATTAAGCGCGAAGGCGAGCGAGCGCAGCGAGCGTGCCGCGGCAGCGGCCGCCGAGCGCCAGATCCTCTCTATTGTTGGTGAATCATTTGGGTTAGGTTAGGTAAGAACTGTGACCATTAAGCGTGAAGGCGAGCGAGCGCAGCGAGCGTGCCGCGGCAGCGGCCGCCGAGCGCCAGATCCTCTCTATTGTTAGTGAATCATTTGTGTTAGGTTAGAATTGTGACCAGCGAAATAAATATTTTTATTGGATAGAAAATTATTTTTAAAACGCATTTGACATTAGTTTTTTTAATTCTACCTCCTCATACTATTATATTTCTCTTTGACAAGAAATTATGTGTTGATTTGTTTTTCTATTCAGTTGTACAAGGCGTTTTTATTTCGGAATTTTAATTAATAGGAATTTTAATAATCGGAATTCGTATTTTTGATGTTTCGAATTATCATTAATTCGGACTTTTTGTTATTCGATCTATTGAAACTCGGTATTTTGAGAATCGTAATTATATACGTTAGGAATATTGAAATTTCGGAATTATAAAAATAGGATAAATGATACATCGGAGTTGTTAAATTCGGAATTTTGAACCATTCGGAATTATGAAAATCGTTATTTTGAAATTCGTATTTGTGATTATCGGAATAAAGTTTGTCGTATTATTGTAGTGTACCCCCTTAGCAGGTATAATCACCAGTACTAAATCTGATGATGTTGCCAGAATCACTCCTCACTCCATACAAAATACGGCTGTCCATGGTCCTCTACTATACTGTACTATATGATAATAAATTATTATATTTGACTGCTCTATTGACGCATTGTTAGTATTTAAGGTATGTAACATTGACATTTTTAATATTTTTAAAGAAAAATATTAATTTTAAAGTTGTTAATTTAATTTTTTTACAATTATGGAAAGTCAATGTCTGGACATTAAAAGAGGCCATAACCTATGAGTTTGTTTCGGCATTTCTTCTCGTGACTAGACACGAAATGCCCATAAAAGATAAAAGTGTAATCTTTATATATATAATTCTTCTGTGAGTGTGTATGTTCCTGAACTTCTCTTAAACGACTGGACCGATTTTGATGAAATTTTTTGTGTGTGTTCAAGGGGATCTGAGAATGGTTTAGATTCACAATTTTGTCCGCTGGACAATGTTTTTTTTATTAATTTTTAATTTATTAGTAGTTGTTGAGTTGTCGTTGCGAAGCTTGCCGTGATGACGGGTCGTATAGCGTCTAGACTGGACAGGGACAGGACAGGGACAGGACAGTGAGACAGGACAGTGAGACAGGACAGTGAAACAGGACAGAGAGACATGACAGAGAGACAGGACAGTGAGACAGGACAGTGAGACAGGAAAGTGAGACAGGACAGTGAGACAGGACAGTGAGACAGGACAGTGAGACAGGACAGTGAGACAGGACAGTGAGACAGGACAGTGAGACAGGACAGTGAGACAGGACAGTGAGACAGGACAGTGAAACAGGACAGAGAGACATGACAGAGAGACAGGACAGTGAGACAGGACAGTGAGACAGGACAGAGAGACAGGACAGAGAGACATGACAGAGAGACAGGACAGAGAGACAGGACAGAGAGACATGACAGAGAGACAGGACAGTGAGACAGGACAGTGAGACAGGACAGTGAGACAGGACAGGACAGGGACAGGACAAGACGGGGACAGGACGGGGACGGGACGGGGACGGGACGGGACGGGGAAAGGACGGGGACGGGACGCGGACAGGACGCGGACAGGACGGGGACAGGACGGGGACGGGACGGGGACAGGACTGTCCAACCGGAGGGAGGTGGGAGACGACCTGACTTAGGTCGTCGAAGTCAATTAAATGTGCGACGGGCTACCTCACGTGCAATGGCGCAGTACCTCACTTAATTGCATTTAATGTAAATAAAACATTTGTATTAAGTTTTGACCACATTTTACACAAATATATTATGTAGGTGATACGAAGTTCACCGGGTCATCTAGTCTATATATATAAAAATGAATCGCTGTGCGTGTGTCTCGCCAAAACTCGAGACTGGCTGTACCGATTTGGCTAATTCTGATCTTGAAATATTTGTGGAAGTTCAGGGAAGGTTTACCCGGTGAGAAAAATAAATAATAAGTAAAGGAAAATACCAAAAACGACAATAAAATTTTCCAATACAAACCGTTGCTAGGTATGAAAAATTTGATGTCTTTTGTCATTTTAGAAATAAATTGACACTTGGTTGTCAAATATTTATAGGTGCGTTCAGAAATTTGTCTGTTTCATAGCTAATTTGGATATATATGGTATGAGGTCCGATCTCTTTGGTCTGTTTTGTTGGAATACAATACAGTTTTGTTTCAGAAATAAAAAAAAGTGTAAAAGTATCAGTTGGTTGAAGAAAAAAGAAAATAAATAAATACATTTCGAGACAATTATTAAAGACTATGATCAGTTTGTCAGTGCGCGAGAACTTTATTTACGGTACGGGCTTTGACCGGACTTTTGAACGGACTGGACCGGACTGGACCGGACTGGACCCGACTGGACCGAACTAGACCGGACTGGACCGGACTTTGACTGGACCGGACTGGACTGGGCCGGACTGGACCTGCCTGGACCAGACTTTGACAGGACTTTGACCGGACTTTGACAGGACTTTGACCGACTTTGACCGGTCTTTTACCGACTTTAACCGAACTTTGTTAGGACTTTGACAGGGCTTTGACCGGACTTTCACCGGACTTTGACAGTACTTTGACAGGGCTTTGACCGGACATTGACCGGATTTTGACACGACTTAGACCGGACTGTGACAGGTCTTTAACCGGGCTTTGACCGGACTTCGACCGGATTCTTACCGCTTTTGACTGGACTTTGATAGGACTGACCGGACTTTGACACGACTTTGACCGAACTGTGACCGGACTTTGACCGGATTTTGATAGGACTTTCACCGGAATTTGACAGGTCTATAACGGGGCTTTGACCGTATTTCAACCGGACTTTGACGGGACTTTGATAGGACTTTGACAGGACTTTCACCGAACTTTGACAGGTCTTTAACCGGGCTTTGACCGGACTTTGACCGACTTTGACCGGCTTTGACCGGACTTTGACAGGACTTTCACCGGACTTTGACAGGGCTTTGACCGGACTTTGACCGGACTTTGACCGGACTTTGACAGGACTTTGACCGGACTGTGACCGGAATATGACCGGACTGTCACCAGACTTTGACCGGACTGTGACCGCGCTGTGACCGGACTTTGATCGGTCTTTTACAGAACTTTGACCGGACTTCGATCGGACTCTTACCGCCTTTGACTGGACTTTGATAGGACTGACCGGACTTTGACTGAACTGTGACCGGACTTTGACTGAACTGTGACCGGACTTTGACCGGATTTTGATAGGACTTTCACCGGACTTTGACAGGTCTTCAACGGGGCTTTGACCGTATTTCAACCGGACTTTGACTGGACTTTGATAGGATTTTGACCGGACTTTGACAGTACTTTGACAGGGCTTTGACCGGACATTGACCGGATTTTGACACGACTTTGACCGGACTGTGACAGGTCTTTAACCGGGCTTTGACCGGACTTCGACCGGATTCTTACCGCTTTTGACTGGACTTTGATAGGACTGACCGGACTTTGACACGACTTTGACCGAACTGTGACCGGACTTTGACCGGATTTTGATAGGACTTTCATCGGAATTTGACAGGTCTATAACGGGGCTTTGACCGTATTTCAACCGGACTTTGACCGGACTTTGTTAGGACTTTGACAGGACTTTCACCGAACTTTGACAGGTCTTTAACCGGGCTTTGACCGGACTTTGACCGACTTTGACCGGCTTTGACCGGACTTTGACAGGACTTTCACCGGACTTTGACAGGGCTTTGACCGGACTTTGACCGGACTTTGACCGGACTTTGACCGGACTTTGACAGGACTTTGACCGGACTGTGACCGGAATATGACCGGACTGTGACCGGAATATGACCGGACTGTCACCAGACTTTGACCGGACTGTGACCGCGTTGTGACCGGACTTTGATCGGACTTTTACAGAACTTTGACCGGACTTCGATCGGACTCTTACCGCCTTTGACTGGACTTTGATAGGACTGACCGGACTTTGACTGAACTGTGACCGGACTTTGACTGAACTGTGACCGGACTTTGACCGGATTTTGATAGGACTTTCACCGGACTTTGACAGGTCTTCAACGGGGCTTTGACCGTATTTCAACCGGACTTTGACTGGACTTTGATAGGACTTTGACCGGACTTTGACAGGACTTTCACCGGACTTTGACAGGTCTTTGACCGGGCTTTGACCGGACTTTGACCGACTTTGACCGGACTTTGACCGGACTTTGACAGGACTTTGACAAGACTTTGACCGGACTGTGACCGCGCTGTGACCGGACTTTGATCGGACTTTTACAGAACTTTGACCGGACTGGAGTGCAGTGCAGTGCAGAGCAATCCAATGAAGTGATAACTTCTTATGGGAAGGTAAATCGCTTCGTAACGTAACGCGTTACGGCGCCACTCTGTCTGGCTTCCCTTTCTCTCACGCATACGGCAGCAGTAGGCAGGCTTCTCCTCTCTCACTTTAACCCACATTAGTTTAAGTTATCACTTCTGTCGAGCGTCTCGAGAACCACACTTCTTTTATTTATTTATTTTGTCGCGGGGAAAAGCGTTTTGTCGTTACCGTCCCACAGGGGGGAGGTGGAACGGTTATGTTGGGCTCTACCGGGCTTACGACCCAGCGTTGAGCGACCCGGGAGAGATGGAAAACATCCGGGCGACCGCTGGGCCGAGTCCGTAACACTATGTACACCCTATGCCGGCAAATATCAACTAAAAACCCCGCGGTGGCCATATTCGGCCCCGGGTTCCCGAGGCGAGAAGTGCCCCGGCTTCAGCAGGAACCGCCCCTGCGCGGTGCCGCCTTGCGGCCCGTCTCCAAATGTAGGGGGGCTCAGATGCCCCCGCGCACCGAAGGAGAAGACGACCTGCCTTAGGTCGTCGAAGTCAATTAAATGTGCGACGGACTACCTCAGATGCAATGGTGCAGTACCTCATTTAATTAATTTGTTTATTTACATTAAGTGCATAACTGTGTTGCATTTAATGTAAATAAAACATTTGTATTAAGTTTAGACCACATTTTACACATATATATGTAGGTGATACGAAGTTCACCGGGTCATCTAGTCTAGTATAAAAATATTGACATGTAAAACTCTGTCGCCGCGTCACGTCGCGTTGTTCAATACTTCATACGCTTCTTGTAGCCTATTTGTGTGGTTACACCATAGAAGCCCACAAAGTGCACTTAGTCAAGGTCATTGATATGAGTAGATTAATAATATAATGTGCCACAAGAGTTAGAGCCACGCTGTAGACAGTTTTGTCTCGGCTCGACCGGGTTGTTACCGCTGTTGCTTACTACCAGCGGGTATTTCCAAAGCTCCAGTTTATATTTTTTGGAACGAAGTTCCTTACGGCAGGCTTGGAGGGGATAGGGATTTCGCTGCGTGACCGAACTGAAAAAAATGTGATAGTAAAACCGTAAGAAAAATGCGTGGAATAAAAGCGTTAAATAAGAAGTGCGCAGGCGCGACAGTCGCATAACCAGCCAGCGTTAGTTTCTTTTTTAAAATGAAATTCATTCAGCCAGTTATACTTGAAGTATTTTTATATCTCCTTCGATTTTTAAAAGATTATTACATAAGTTGATAAAAAATGCTATACAATAGCTTTACCGCGGCAGTCTCCGAGTGCCACACATCTTTTTTTATTTCTAGTTTTCTATTCTATTTCTATGTAATTTTATGTTGTCAAACAAAAATAAAGAGACATATTTTGTTATTTTAGTTGATAATTTGAATTTTTTGCAATTTGTGTCGATTCTACATTAGCCGAAGGAACTTCGTTCCTACCTGGTGTCCCACGACACACACCATTTTTTTTTTTATTATTTCAATATAATTCATCTATTACTGACGTGTAAAAGAGCCCTTTGTGACCTAATTGCAAAATGAACAATTTGATTTGATTTTGGTGAAGTAAATAACCATTACGTCAATATTATTTTGTACGTATCATAAAGCGTATTCTATACGGCATACAGACAAAACGTTCCATTTGTTCGTATATATCGGGAATTCTTGTAGAGTTTTCGAACAGTAGATTCGCTTATATTTGGAAATAGTTGTAAGTGATAGGAGATAGAGGTTTTATGTTTTTTAGGTTAAACTGACTTTTAAAGCAGAAGCTGGCAATGGAGCAAGTGGGTCAATTTTGGTGTTGCTTCTATTTATGGGCAGGCGTGGCTCTTACCTACGAGCAGGTCACTTGCCTCATCATTCAATCTAATAAAAAAACTGTATTTAGTTTCGTATACAGTATAAATGGGCCGGCTCGGACGAGGTAGTACCACTGCCGACAAAAAGCCTATGTGAACTGCATTTCTCATGGTGAGTGAGATTTCTGTAGGTCCAAAATTCCTCTTTTCTGTATAGCATAGACCAACAAACGAACAAGTGGGTTACCTGATGGTAATAACCACAATACTAAAAGAAGTATGGCCACTGAAATGGATCATTAAAGAATTGAGAATGGGAGTGGGATTTGGGTCTCCGAATATCTCACTTACCGCACTAAACTCAATAGCAAGATGCTAATTCGTAGCAGTTTTCTTTGACACACTGGTAGAGCCCATTGATGCTGTAGACAAAACTGTAAACATCGTTAACATTTACATGGCTGGACATTGGAGTTAAATGGTTGTGACATACAGATGGACATGACAAAATTATAAGTGTTCCGTTTTTTACTACAGAACCCTAGAAATCGCATTCAAATTGGTCAATTCATTTAATTGTTACGATGCCAGCTACACCAATAAACAGATAAAGGGGTCAAAAACACACCTCTTTTTGTCACGGGTGGATATGGATACAGGATTTCTCCGCCTGCGCTCTTGGTTTGGGCATACACAGATCGCTCAGCTCGGTCCGTATTATGATTTTACTCGAATGCGTTTATTGAGGCCCGCTATCTACACGAGCACTTGTTATTGTACGTACGGTCAGGAGAAAAATCATATTAATATGGATTTTATAAAAATATCTAATTTCAGTTTGATTTAAAAGTATCTTTGGTGTATAAAACCTTTTTAATATACATTAATTTCATAAAGAGGAATGATTTGTATTTTTGTATGTGACGAATAAACTTAAAAACTACTGGACCTATTTGAAAATTTGAATTGCTTCTTGAAATTAAAATGAGACCAGCTTTGAGATATACTTGTTCGAATGAAAAAAATCATAATCCAAATCGGTCTACATTTGGCGGAGTTATGCTTGGTTAGATACATACACATCAAATTGACAACCTCCTCTGTTTTTGTCTTGGTTAAAAACACACTCGTGCGTTTTTAACCGACGAAAACAATAGAAGGCTATCAATTTGAATATTTTTTATAGCAGAAGGTCTCCAAATTGGAGAAATTGCAGATGCCTTCCCCACTTTCAAAGGAATCGGGATTCGGGGATAATGAACTCTGTCAATTTCACTTCACGAAATGCATCAGCTGGTGGGAGGGCGCCTAATCATTTTTCACACGTGAAAAACCAAAGTGGCCCGTTCAGGCGATACGTGATCCGGGGTCAGCCAGGCTATAACCATTCACTTCAGACCGGCATTATTCTGCCAACAGTCGAGCAGACGGTCGCCAGTCGGCAGTCGATATTATATTTGGACTAAACTGTACTTAACATCAGGTCCAGTGTAGGTAATCCTTTGCCGAGGATATCCTAGGATAAAAGAATAGCAAAGCTGGCACCACGCTTATCCAAGCGCAGCGTAGGCCAACCTCGAACCCGCTGGACCGACGACCTTAAAGAAGTAGCGGGAAGCAGCTGGATGAGGAAGGCGGAGGGCCGTCAAGGGTGGCGCGAACTTGGAAAGGCCTATGTCCAGCAGTGGACGAATTCAGGCTGATGGATGGATAGATGGATGAAAAGCTGGCACCTTATCTGGTCTTACTTCGGTCAAGGCGTTATATTCATCTGTAGGCTACACTAGAGCTGCCCTAGAATTTTACACTATTACTTTATAATTTCACTATTATTTCATAATAACATAATATCGTTGCTATCCGTACCGCCGAAGTCTAGTCGTGAGCATCTCAATGAGATTTATCTTAGATTCTTGTTCGCTGCCATTTTCTAGTCTAGCTTCCACTTTACGTCTATACGAGGAAATATTTCGACTTTATGATTTAATATTTGGTGACATCTATGAAAGGAAGACAAGTGGTACAGCTTTTGTTACAAGTGCCAACAGCACTAAGGCTGCGGACTCGAAGTCAGCGGGTGCAGGGCAGCAGCGGCGGCGGTGCGGGAGCGGCGGAGACCCATTTAAATTTATGCATTTTAACCCGCCGCTCCCGCGTCGCCGCCGCTTGCCGCTGACTTCGAGTCCATCGCCTAAATGGTCGCACCGCTGATATGACGTCACACTGTGATTTCATAGTTTTAATCGCCGGCAAACTTAGATAATCATTGATTTTATTATTTAATTATAATTAATAGAAACAGTTATTTAGAGTGAATGTCACAAGTATTTGTACTACTAGAGACGACACGGTTATGACGTCTCACTATGATTATATAACTTTTTAATTTAAATCGCCGGTTAATAGATATTGTAATCTTCGATTTATTTTGTTTTGTAATTTAAAAATCGACGGCCTGCAACATGACAGGCGGATGACCGATGCAGGGACAGGGATACAGGGATGTACTCCTATACCCGCCCCAAACAACTATCTGGTCGTGTCGGAAGACCCTCGGGAGAACCGGATATACAATGGCTCAGCCTGGAACGCGATCCACACAAGGTGTGTGAGTCAGTATGGCAGATTTTAACACCATGTGTACGGTGGTCGCTATCGGGGCTGATATGAATATCCTGCCACCAGCCTAAACAGTAAGTGTACTTACAAAGGCAGCACACTGCCACTAGCACTTAAGCCATGGATCAATTTGACAGCGGTTTTACACTGGATACCTGGTTTAACGAGATAGAGTTTAGATATGCTTTTAAAAATCTCATTAGCATTTTAGAAAGTATAGATCGAATTTAAACCGATTTTATCGCAGTTTTTTATTTTTATTTTGGTCCCGACGTTGCGAAAGCTTTTCAGCCTTCGTGGTCACGAGGTGGACTGTGGTGACCGCGATAAAATCCGTTTAAATTAGTTTTATTTCAATGAGTAACATTCGCGTAAACGTAAGAAATCATAGTATAGATCTTTTACTACCTGATGTCGGAGCTTTATTACATATAAGATATAAAATATAAAAGAGATTAAAAGGCTATTCGAAAGTTAGTATAGTTTTATTGTAGTAAGATTCGAACCCTTTCGAAGTTCATTGATCTTTAGAAAACAATAAAAGCGAATAGCGCAACGTGCTGGGGGCGTCGACTCTTGAAGGGTGCTCTACAAGGCTTTGTCTGAATCCACAATGTTTCGTACGATTTTCAACTCATTTTTTTATTGAATAAGGAGACGAGCAAGCTTGCCTGATGGTAAGCGTCACGCCTGCCCATAAACAGAAGCACAGAACTTTAAATTACAAAGCACTGCATGACAATGAACTGTGCTCGTCACCCCGATACATAAGATGTTAAGTTTCATAATGTCCAGTAATTTCACTGGCTTCCATGTTCTTTAAGCTGAAACACAACAGTGCTTACACACTGTTGCTTGGCGGCAGAAAAAGACAAAGCGGTGTACAAACCCAGACGGCCTCTCGCATACGAGGGACCTACCACCTTGTAAAATATTTATTATTTAAACCTTCATATTATGTCCGTGTTCAGAAACAGGGTATTACTGAATTATTTGACTTATTTTATGAACGGTAGAGCCACGCTGTAAACAGTTTTTTCTACAGCAGGAATGGGCCGACTCGACCGGGTCGTTACCACTGTCTCACAGTAAACCAACGTAAATCAGCGGATTGTGCGTTTCGTACTGTGAGTGAGATATCCGGAGGCCCAAAGCCACCTCCCCTTCCTAATCCCTTAAGTATCCCTTCCCTTTAAGCTCAGCAACGAGCCTATGATTGGAGATCACTTACCATCAGGTGACTCACTTGCTCCCTTGCCGGCCTATATAGCATGAAAAGTCTTTTAATCTTTAAAAATTAAGTATAATTTACTCAATATGCTTATGAAGCAATAGAATGAACTCCAAGTTATCGTAGAAGGAATAATATAATTTTCTGCTAAATTGCAAATATATCTGTACATCTACACATATAATAAAAATGTAACGGATCGCTGTCTGTATATGGTAGATGTATGAGATAAATTATTATTGGGACCTTTATCAACGCAATAGCATCCCATACAATGATTTAAATTTTTTTTGTCTGTTTGTCTGTGCGTTTGTGCACGCTAATCTCAGAAACGGCTTATCCGATTCAGATGTAGTTTTCACTGATATATTGTGGTAAGCTTGTTTGTTTTATGTCAATCGGTTCATAAATAAAAAAGATATGCCAATTTAAAGATGTCGATAATATAGCGGTTCAGAACTTTACGCGGGCGGAGCCGCAAGCGAATGCTAGTTATAAATAAACGGAAAACTATATCACTACGGAAGCAATCAAAACAAATATGTGCCAAATGAATAGGGAATGGATTTTAATCACATCATTCAACACGTTAATTAATAATCCCAAAAGGCATGTTCTGCTTTGATCATACAAATTTAATGATGTTATGTACACGCGGATATATTTAATGATAAATGTTGCTGATTTAATGCTATATCTATCTAACTATACATATATGTTCTTTTATTTGATACAATGACACATTCTATTTATAAACTATTCGAAGTTCAAACCAGCAAATAGGTTTTATATCCAACAGAATTTGCACCAATTAAATCAATTAGCGGTCAATAATTGCTCTTATACGCCAAATGTTTGTAAATACTACAATAGAGGTTAAAACGGCTTTAAATTAGTGGAGGCCACGACCGGCCACGCCGCATAATGATCAATTTACATTGATTTACAGCAACCGTGACGCAATTTGGTTGCTACAATTCAATTTGATATTGCTCTGTGTTGCTAACAATAAATTATAAAATGATTTATTGATCATGTAGGCAATTAAAATATCGCTCATCGCACGTCAAAATAAAATAAAGAGAAGATATGGTAGGTTCACAAACCATATTATCAACTTATAATTAAATACAATCCTACTAATATTATAAACGCTAAAGTTTTTAAGTATGGATGGATGGATGTTTTTTACTCTTTCACGTAAAAACTGTGAATGGATTTTAATGAAACTTTACAATAATATAGTTTATACATCAGAATAAGACAGAGGCTACTATGTTTTATTTTTGTGGATGACACAAACATTTATCGCACCCACGGCCTCAGTCCTCACACTTCACAGCCGTCTACACAGCCACTGCGCCCAGCCTGTCACTACGCAAGAATTTATTCCAATAGTAGAACTGCTTTATCTACACTAATATTATAAGTAGGAAAAACATTTGTATTTTTGTAACGAATAAACTTAAAAACTACTGGACCGATTTGAAAAATTCTTTCACCATTAGAATCCTACATTATCCTTGATGAACATAGGTTATTTTTTATCTTGTAATGCAGATCACGCGGGCGGAGCCGTGAGGAAAAGCTAGTTTACACTAATATTATAAAGAGGAATGATTTGTATTTTAGTATGTGACGAATAAACTTAACTACTGGACCAATTTCGAAAAATTCTTTCACCATTAGAATCCTATATTATCCTTGATGAACATAGGCTACTTTTTATCCTGGAAAAAGCAGTCACGCGGGCGGAGCCGCGAGGAAAAGCTAGTCACGAATATGTAAGGAAACGCGGCCCTATACTTTCGTGCCAATAATTATACTACTTATGAACAATTAGTGCCACTTATTGTTGCACGCTACCCTACAACACTGTAACTAAGGTCATTACGTAAAAATGACGTTGCGTTCCAAGAATTTTTAAAAAATCTGCTGACTCAATACTATACTACTTACTACTAATATTATAAGTTACGCGAAAGTTTGTAAGTATGGATGGATGGATGTATGTTTGTTACTCTTTCACGTAAAAACTACTGAATGGATTTTAATGAAACTTTACAATAATATAGCTTATACATCAGAATAAGGCATAGGCTACTTTTTATCCCGGAAAAAGCAGATCACGCGGGCGGAGCCGCGAGCAAAAGCTAGTCACTCATAATATGTATATGTCGGAGGAAGTTATGAATCGAGTTGATTGTTGATTGTATGCATAACGCACGATATTATTTGTTTACATTTTAATTGGTTTTATAAATCTTAATTTAGTTTTATTTGATTTGTTACATTTTTCTATAGCTTAAAAACCTTACTATTGTAATAAAAGTTATGAATATTGTAATTTACGTAACGACCAATCAGAGCAGAGCATGTGCCTCGGAGTGGGGTCGAGGCGCGATCTTTACTTTAGAGGGGCAGACAGTTTTTGAGACACATTTTAGTGCGAGCTACTGATCGAGTTGGATCATTGCGGAGAGTGTATTTGGTGGTTAAAGTAAGATCGGTGCCCTGAACTCGCTGCTCAGTATAATTTGTTAACTCTACCTTCTAAATTATTGTAAAGTGACAAAATATTGTTTAATCCGAATTAAAATAGTGTGAAATCGTGATAATAGTGTTTTGTGCTCGCATATTACCGTGATGACGCCCACTAATGACGCCCGCAACCACTAATGACGATGTCCGCGGGAACGATGTTTCACCGATATATATTATAGCTTTATTGTAGTACTTTTTGTTCGAAACAGAATTAGTATTTTATTGATAAGATAAATAATGATATGAGCTTGATAAATAAATAGAGATTAATTAGGATATTTATTCGTGCGAAAACTAAACGACACAAATAAAAACAATTTGACATTGTTAGGAATAAATTGTATTTCTTTTTCTTAGGTAATATTATTTATGTCTTGAATAACGTGTGCTTAGTTGTCGGAATCAGTTAGAAGTAATCTGCTAGTAAACCTATTTATTTGTAATACAAAATACACGTAAATAAGGCTCAAAAGGACAGGCTGATAAAAAAACCTGTACTAATAGGAACTAGTATAGGTTTTTTTTATCCGACCACGGCAAGTAATTGCACTACATCTGATGGTAAGCGCAGGCAGTCCAAAAAACCAGAGACCACTGACAAGCAATGAGTTTATCGGTGGTCATGAGAATCCAGCTGGCCTGTATAAATACTTCTTCACATTCCAAAGCGGGAACAAGCAAATCAAGGAGCCTACCTTTTGTAATTTAAGATTCTGTGTGGTGTTGATTCTGTCTATGATGTGGAGCTTAACATCAGACGAGCGACCTGCTCGTTCCACAAATAGTCCCACAAATAAAAGTTAAATTAGACACGTGGGGGTCGGTATCGCGTAGATGAATTTATGAAAGTATTTGGGTACAAGTTTTTCGGATAGAAAAACTTCCTTTGACACACGTGTACGGTCTGCAAAAAAATATACGAAACGGTAGTTTTATTTCGCAATTTTTTAATGGTATTGTGGCCGTAATCACAATTTTTCAGCGGTATCGTGTAATCATCAGCACTACCATGTGTCGTAGTTTTTTTTAACCCTTTCGGATAAACTGCAGGGGTCATAATGGGATACTGCCGACCCCTGCAGTATCTCATACTTAGGGTTATAGGATTTGGGATGGGAGGGTGGAGGGTAATGGAGGTGTGTAGGAGGGGAAGAGAAGGGAAATGGAGAGAAATGGATAGGACATCTGTCGTAGTTATTAAAAGCATTTATTTTACACCTTGCATATGTCAGCACATTGCACTTTTTTCAGCAGCATGAATGGGCCAGCTCGACCGGGCTAGTACCACTATCTTACAAAAAACTGACGTGAAGTGGCAATTTTCTGATGCACTATGCATGATGCAGATACAACTACAAAAATAATAAATAAATACATTCAACAGTCACATACATAGTCCTGACCCTTGGTTAACCTGTAACGTGGGTATCAGGAACTACGAGAGACTTGCGATCCCATAATACCCAGACCGAAACAAATATCTATGGATCACACAAACATTTGTTTCAGTGCGTGAATCGAAACCACGGCTCGTTTTGCAGTGGGCTTCTCGCTCACTATGCTACGGAGACTATGACGTAAGTTTTTTTTATCCGAGCACGGCAAAGTGACTGCACTACACCTAATGATAAGCGTAGTGCAGTCCAAAACACCAGCGACCACCAACAAACAATGAGTTTATCGGTGGTCACCAGAGTCATGCCAGCCTGTATAAATGCTTCTTCCCTCTTCGGAGATGAAAGAAGCAAATCGAGGGGCCTGCGACAGGACAGGCGGATCGATGCAGGCACAGAGATACAAGGATGTACCAGATGTACCCGCCCCAATCAACCATCAAGTCATGTCGCAAGCCCCTCGGGAGAACCGGATATACACTAGCTGATCCTGAAACGCGATTCTCATAAGGCGTATGGATCACTATGGCAGGTTTTAACACCATGTGTACGGTGGTCGCTATCCGGGTGGATATGAATATCCTACCACCAGCATACAAGTTTATTTGCGATCGGTACTCTCTCATCAATACAGGTACGTCACAGCGTCAAAGCAGTAAGATTTATTACACACGACGCGCATTATACAAGGGGCATGGCGCGGTGTGGCGCGGTGTGGTGGGACGGAATAACGTTTTGTTGATAACAATTTGCATACTATGGTTATTGATGCGGCTTAATCGCAGACCATGTGAATAGACTGTGATTGGCTTACAATTAGGGTTGTCAGATGGTCAGGAATCGTTTGGATTCTCCCGATATTATGTGTGATACGACTCCCGATCGCATTATGTCACCGCTCCATGGCGGTTTAGACTTACCGGTGTCAAACCGGGACAAATTACTACCTGTCCCAGTTTGAACGATTTCTTAAATGGGTAACGAAAAAGACTTTTTCTTTTTCTTGCCTGATGGTAAGTGCTACGCGTGCCCATAAACAGAAACAACACCACACAGAAATTTCAATTACAAAGCACTGCATGGCACTGAACTGTGCTCGCCACCCCGAGACATAAGATGTTAAGTCTCATAATGCCCAATAATATCACCGGCTTCAATGTCCTTCCAACTGAAACACAACAGTGCTTACACACTGTTGTTTGGCAGCAGAAATAGACAAAGCGGTGGTACCAATCCAGACCGCTTTTCACATACGAGGAACATACCACCTTGTACTTGACTTTGACTTGGACTTTTTTTTTTTATTTTTTTTTTATAGCATAGTCCGGCATACGAGCAAGTGGGTCACCTGATGGTAAGTGATCTCCACCGCCCATGTACGCCCACCACCAGAAGAATCATGGACGCGTTGCCGACCTTAAAGGAAAGGGATAATTAGGGATTGGGAAGGGGAGGGGATTTGGGCTTCCGGATATCTCACTCACCGTACGAAACGCAGCAGCGAGCCGCTACTTTACGTCGGTTTTCTGTGAGACAGTGGTAACGACCCGGTTGAGCCAGCCCATTCATGCTGCAGACAAAACTGTCTACAGCGTGGCTCTACCACTCAGAAACTTGACTTGGTGCAGGCGAAGCTGCGAGCAAATGCTATGAAGACAATTTCTCGTTGGCTGCACATTATCCCGCACGTAGGATTATAAGGAAATACGTGGGCGTGTTTCGAAAGAAAATCGCTTCCCGTCGAGGCTTACCTTGTTCAGCACTCAGTGCAACACACTGCTCCGATGAAGTTTTCGAAATAAAATTTTCGAACGGAGCAATATTTTCAAGTTTGATCGAAGATGTTATAAAATGTAGCGTTTCGTTCCAGTTTTTGTTTGTTTGAAAACGTGTATAAGATAGGAATATTGAATTGATGTATGAATATGTGAAGTCAGTAAAATACTCGGCATATTTAAATGTAAATATGCAATAACATTTCAACCGAGTCCAGAGACCTTTAAAAATTGATATTTTTGATTTTTCAGTGTAATTTTATGAAGTCTGGTAAGTGTTGTCAAAAAAGTGATAACTCACTTTTATTATATTTATGTAAATATTAAATCTTATGGGTGATCGTTTAAAAAAATGGGCTTATTTTTAAGGGCTCTATCTATACTTTGTCACATAAAAATGATTAAACAGATATTTTTATTTAAATATTTCATTCATTTTAGACAAAAAATAACAAAAGAGTCAAAAACACGCTAACCTCCTCCTTTTTGCGTGGGTTAAAATATTATCATACCGACAATCTTTTTTTTTTATCCTGGCTCGGCAAAGTGATGACGCTTCACCTGATGGTAAGTGTAGCGCAATCCAAGAATAGTGTCGACAAACGATAAACAATGTGTCCATCGTAGGTCGGCAAGATCATGCCGGCCTGCCAAGGGGCCAAGGGGGAGGGGAAGGAAAAAGGGATGGAAAAAGGGTTAGGATCAGGGGGTAAGCCCCCTGGGGAGAACCGGATATACACTGGCTGACCCTGGAACTCGACCCACACAAGGTGAGCCACTATGGCAGGTTTTAGTACCAGTGTACGGTGGTCGCTATCCGGTCGGATACAAGTATCCTCCCACCAGCAACTGTGAAGGCTCTAGCGTCCCCCTCCAATCTAATTATTAATACATTTTCTTTAAAGCTGGCAACACATCCACAAGTCTTCTGATATTGAGTATCCATGATTGGTGGAAATCATCACCATCAGGTGACCCATTTGCTCCTTCGCTGGCCTGCTATTTCTCAATAAAATAATCACCAACGGGAACTAGCTACATCGTTGTATACGAGAAAATATTCATACAAAAAAGTTCAAAGAGACGGCGTTATATATTTCGAAACCCCCGAGGTATCCAACGCCTTCAGCTTTTATTTTTCTATTTAGTAGGAAAATTGCTTTCGCCCGTGGTTTTTTTAGTGTATTGATAGACGTTCTTTTTTATTGGAAAAACGTTCCGAGGATTTATTTCTTTGTACAAACAGCGTCGGTGTGATTATAAATTGCTTTGTGTTTTTATCAAGTGATTTGTATCACGGGACTGATACTTTTAATAACAAAATATGGTTCTAAATTCAAAAAAATAATACTCTATGAGAGAATATGATGGAAAAATTAAATTGGAAAAAAATCGTTTTTTAAGTTATTAACCTACACGAATTTTTGGCATTAATTTAGCAAAATAAAATCAATATAATTTATACTTGATGTAGGTTGAAATATTACTGCATATTAGCATCTAGTTATCTATTAGGTATATTAACAACTCCAAACACAGGAATTTATAATGCGTAGATATACATTTCTGTATTAAGCTTGATGAATAGACTAACATCTATATTATATACAGACGTGACAAAGGCAAATGGTCAGGATCTCGTTACTAGAGTTGGTATCAGCTTGTGAATTGGTCTGAAGGGTGATTTACAGGCATGAATGCGAGACGCTGCGGCCAACAGAGCGGATTGACAAAATGCAATCCAGGTGCGGAATTGAGGATGCCATTTCATTATAATGAGTAATTCATCTGAGGTTTACTTTAGGTGAAGCTACCACCAGTTTTTCAGGACCCCTATATTGAATGCAGTGAAATTCATACATGGTAGGTCCCTCGTATGCGAGAGGTCGTCTGGGTTGGTACTACAACTTTGTCTAGCCGCCAAGCAACGGTGTGTAAGCACTGTTGTGTTTCAGTTTGAAGGACTTTGAAGCCACTGAAATTAATGGGCATTATGAGGCTTAACATCTTATATCTCGGGGTGACGAGCACAGTTCAGTGCCATGCAGTGCTGATTATTCAAAGTTATGTGTCCTTGTGCATAAGTTTATGATGGTACCACCGCTCTATCTATTTCTGCCGCCAAGCAACAGTGTGTAAGCACTTGCAACTTGCTCGTCTCGTCATTCATTAAAAAAAAATAACGTATCCACTATCCATCCACAAAAAATAATCACGAATTCACTATTTCAAAGCTTACTTCTGTCCGTTGCAGTATTTACACTTGGGAAATCGATTCACGTTGTCTAATCTGAATGCACTCCCGCCGAGTAATCGATACGGCAAGCTTATTTGTCAGCATGGTTTATTGTTAACTATACGTCAACCACACGACAATATTAGCGTGTGTAATATTGGAAACTACCGCAGCCCGTGCGGTGGCGGTTGTCAATATAGGCTCATCCGTGTCTATGCAATGTGTTACTCTATGGTTATACCAAGTGGCGATTTGATTATCACATTAAAAGATACAGCGGTTAAAACTAGCTGATATAAGTTTAATCGAAGAATAAAATAAACATTTATAGCAAAAATAAAAATAGTATAGAATGATAATAGGTATAATATAGACATGTGTATGATTTTTGAGTGGTAGAGCCACGCTGTAGACAGTTTTGTCTACATCATGAATGGGCTGGCTCGACCGGGTCGTTACCACTGTATCACAAAAAACTGACGTAAAGTAGCGGCTTGCTGCTGCGTTTCGTATGGTGATTGAGATATCCCCTTCCCAATCCCCAATTATTCCTTTCCTTTAAGGTCGGCAAAGTTAATTGATCTTCTGGTGGTGGGCGTACATGGACGGTGGAGATCACTTACCATCAGGTGACACACTTGCTCGTTTGCCGGCCTATGCTATATCAAAAATGTTGCTCATTCGACAAAAAAGAAAATAATTTATTTATGTCCTAGCAATACAATCGGATTTTGTGGAGAGAGAGAGATACTTGTAGCGAACATTATACGTTGGGTAAATTTGTCCCCACCTTTCTGAAACACATTGTATAGGTATATATTTATCTTATAATACATGAAGATAAATCTTTGTATACCTTTTTAAGCAATACGCCCGCACGGAGGACTGTGAGATTTGGCTGTTACGTTTCATTGTTAATATTATGGAATCCAAACTGAAACTGTTCGATATAAAACCTATTTGCGGATGCTGGTTCGAACTTCGAATAGTTTATAAATAGAATGTGTCATTGTATCAAACAAAAGTTATAAAAATGGATTGAGTCCATCAAATGGTATTATTGTATGCTCCCAATAATTCTAAAGAACCTGATATTCTCACAAAAACTTTATTTCTTTTTATGTTATAACAAAAGCATGATACATCTACCATATTGTTGGCGTCACTGCCTATGTGTACGATAAATAGGAATGATACTAGTGTTTTCTAACTTCAATATATACTAGTTAATCTTTATATATAAAAATTTCCTGTCACGTTGTTTGTCCGCGATGAACTCCTAAACTACTGAACCGGTTTTAATCAAATTTTGCAAACTCTGTGCAATTTGATCCAACTCCAGAGATAAGATAGTTTATATCTCAATTTATCGTCGCAATATTTTTTATTGCAAATTATTTGTTTTAATTATCTGTATCTGGTAACAGATGGCGGTGTAAGATAATTTATCGGCTGGATTTAGTAAGTATCCAATGAATGGCGCATACTGTATTGAATAGTTTACTACAATATAATTTAACATATGCCTTATCCACAGCAACGCGTGGCCGGCCATTAAATAAAATAATACATTTTGGGGTTGAATTATTAATTCAAATTTAAATGAGACTATCATTACAGTCAACCCTATAAAATACAAAATGATCCTTATCATAAAAAAATATAGTCGAATTGCGAACCTCTTTCCGTATTTTTAGTCGGTTAAAAACATAGTTGTTTCCACTCCGATTCCATCAACTACTTTCTAATTGAGTTTTTTTTTTATAGTATTGGCCGGCAAACGAGCAAGTAGTCACCTGATGGTAAGTGATCTCCACCGCCCATGAACGCCCACCACCAGAAGACTCATGGGCGCGTTGCCGACCTTAAAGGAGAGGCATAATTAGGGATTGGGGAGGGGAGGGGATTTGGGCTATTATAATTGAGTAGTCACACTTTTTAGTGTACATAGCCTAATTTAATTCAATTGAGTAACCGCCCAGTGTAACACAGTTGTAAACAATTAAAGGTTGGAGCGGATGCGGCCGGCATAACAAGTCGCCGCGGCGCCGCCTGAAACCGAATCGTGGTTAAAATTCAATCTCGACGCGGCGAAATGTACGCCGAACTGCTCTTATACTGAGGAACGATGTGACTACGATATAGATTTTATTACGGACTTAAAAAAAAACTATTTTCAACCCGTATAACCGTGATTTTCTCAAAAGCGAGTTATGTTGTCTTGATGGGTAGGTTTGCAATTGGCCCACCTGATGGTCAATGGTGACCGCTGTTTATGAACATCGAGATTTTCTCATGATATAGCAACTAGGCCGCTGCCTATCGTCAGTCAAAAAATCTTTTTAAGCTTATTTAAAGAAGGTTAGGTCATACAGCATTAGCGAAACTCCGAGGTACTGAATTAATTCCAAAGCTTGTACGTTTGCTGTAGAAATGAACGTTGGAAAGGCATCGTCTTAGACGGGATTATTTCCAGGTGGTATGGTTAAACTCTATTGGGATGTTATATTAAAAATGTGTAGAAACATGGTCTATGCTGCACAATCTGTATTGAGTGTTTTATTGTGATTTACTACACTGTGATTTGTTACACTATGCCACTTTGTGGTTCGTCTCTCTCTAGACTGACGTTGTCATCGGGGTACGGATTAGTTTATAGTGTGCGTTGGTGAGTTTCGTTAAATAATGCGATCAATGGAGATACAGGAATTGAATACACGTGTGAAGTCATTGTAGAATATTATCTGCGATACGTACTTTGTCTATTCCTATCGGCAACCAGCAGTATGTAAGCGTTGTTGTATTCCGGTCTACAGGATGTTGAAGCCAACAAAATTGCTGCCAATTATAAGGTTTATCTTAAGTCTCAGTTTGGAACGCTTATGACCAGGCAAGCGACCTGCTCATTTTAGCTAATGAAAAAAAAATATCATGAATATGTTGCTTCTGTTCATGGGCAGGCGGTTACGATCAGGTGACCAACCAGCACGTCTCGTCATTCAGGCTAACGAAAAATAAACGGTTCAAATGAAAATATCGTTTTATTACCGTTAGTTATAATAACCCCCACCACAAATTCATCAATATTCCAGCGGCAGTTTATGCAAAACATGACCATAGTTGGAGGGGGGTTAAATTTTCTGACCCCCAACCCCCTTCGCCACGTGACCGTTCTATTTAGAATAACACCCCTTTAAGTATAAATTTTCATCTTTTATAATGCGCTCAGCCAAGGAGTGGAATTCCCTGCCTGCGTCTGTCTTTCCGAGTGCGTACAACCCCAAGGCTCTTTAAGAGTAGTGTGAATCGGCACCTTCTGGGTGTACTCGCTCCATCGTCGGACCTCATCTTTGTCCATGCGGCTAGATTGAGGTCAAGAGCAAACCCATTTCTAAAAATAAAAAAAGTTGTCCATATTTAAGCGTCTCTCATATTACATGTTTTTATTAAGATTTTAATTGGCCTGTAATTTAAACATACTATAGTATTTTATATTACACTAGCTGTTGCCCACGACTACGCCCGCGTGAATGTTTTTTCTGGGATTAAAAGTAGCCTATGTTACTCAGTGATAAGCTAGCTTTATAACGGCCAAATAATTTTTCAAGTTTATTTGTTACATACAAAAATACAAATCTTTCCTCTTTATAATATTAGCCTAGAAGATATTAATGTTGTGATATTCCATGTTACATTAGGTCTACGTTTTCAAACTTCGGCGCTTCGTATCATTATTTAGATTAGATGTACAGCTATCGAACAAAAAAACCAATTCAAATCGACTCATTCACTCGTTATAGTGACATAATATATAATTTATTCATATGATGCCTCAGACAAATGGTAGAGCCACCAGGTAGACAGTCTTGTCTACAGCATGAATGGGCCGGCTTGACCGGGTCGTTACCACTGTC
This sequence comes from Amorpha juglandis, assembly GCA_949126905.1. NCBI lineage: Eukaryota > Metazoa > Arthropoda > Insecta > Lepidoptera > Sphingidae > Amorpha > Amorpha juglandis. The sequence goes on along the minus strand of OX421390.1, from coordinate 8,768,123 downwards.
TCACAGAAAACCGACGTAAAGTAGTAGCTTGCTGCGTTTCGTACGGTGAGTGAGATATCCGGAGGACCAAATCCCCCTCTCCTTCCCTAATTATCACTTTCCTTTAAGGTAGACAACGCGCCCATGATTCTTCTGGTATTGTGGGCGTACATGGGCGGTGGACCCACTTGCTCATTTCTCGGCCTATGCTATAAAAATACACTCAACTAAAAACAAGCTAAGCGGTCCAACCTTTAACACTCCTTTTTTTCAGGGGTTAAAAACAAACAATACCGAAGTGCATATCCTACTAATATTATAGACGCGAAAGTTTGTAAGTATGGATGGATGGATGGATGTATGTTTGTTACTCTTTCACGTAAAAACTACTCAATGGATTTTAATGAAACTTTACAATAATATAGCTTATACATCAGAATAAGACATAGGCTACTTTTTATCCCGGAAAAAGCAGATCACGCGGGCGGAGCCGCGAGCAAAAGCTAGTATAATATAATATTATACAGTCAGCACATAACTGCGGTGTTTAAACACATTTGATAATTTCTTTTGTTCGGAACGAGCTTTGTTCAAACTTACCCGCGTGTAACAATCCCCGTACATTTGAACATAAATTAAAATTGTATCCAAAAAGTCTGTGATGAATGTGCGAGAACTGTTTACAGAACAAATCTTCCATTTCTTCCGGGATAACTTTGTTATTTTTATTAATATTGCGAGAAATGAAAAATTTTATGCATGCAAGTGGCCAAGTTCTGCTATTATCTGTATTATGGCAATAATTTTATTAATTAAAGTGCTAAGACACGACAGCGAGAGGTCGCGGATTGAATTCCCACACCTAGACAAATGTTTGTGTGATCAAATCGCACTGCGATTAGAATAAGAATCAAAGAATAAAGTGCTAAGACGAAAGCTAAACTTATGTGAAAAACCAATTTAAATGATTTAATACTATTGTAAGCATTTTACTTTTTTTGAGTTTACTTTATTTAGATACAATACTAAAATAAAACTAAATGTGTTAAAATTACGTATGTTTTGTCGTTTTTGAAATGAAACTTCTTTAAAATCGTTGTGATTTGAAACTCGATGAAACGAAAATGCGTCACGACAAAGACAAACATATTCATAAATAGGATTTAGCCTGTGAGAGAATGAGATAGATTACAAATATGATATCACGTGTCTTTGTGCCTACTTCCAACGAAGCCTTCGGAAAATGTGTCATAAACAACGTGGTGTACATATTATTCACGTGTTTTATTTTTTGCATTTGCGTATTAAAATTCGTTGTTTTTTTTTTGCAGGTTTCCTGACGATGTTTCCTTCACCTTTAAAGCAAGCGATAATTACCAATTAATATACACGTAACTTAGAAAAGTCAGAGGTGTATGCTCTTGGGGCTGGTTTCGAACCTACGACTTTCGTCTTGGCAGTCCATACCACTCCCCTTTGGTTAATTAATTTATTTTAATAACTCTGAAGTTTCACTTCTACTATGTGAACACACACACACACACATTTTTTTAATTATGACAAATGAAAGTAATAAATAATTAAATCGTATTATATACGCGAACTATTCAGCGATAAAAACTAATTCATTTATAATATAAAATCAAGGAATGTATACAGACGATGTAGAAATGTAAGAAAAACGTTGAAATATTACTAAAGTTGGAACAAATTGACAGGTTAGGGCCGAGACATGTATTTAGGTTAAGGCCGATTCGATCAAACTGGAATAAGTTTTGTAAAGTAAAACGTGGTGAATATGATCACTATAATACTCTGGAGTCATTCGATTATACTTTTTTTATTTAATGAGCATGACTCTCGCCTGATAGTAAGTGACACGCCTGCCTATAAACAGAAACAACACATAGAACTTTGAATTATAAAATACTGCATGGCACTGGACTGCGCTCGACACCCCAAGACATAAGATGTTAAGTCTCATAATGCCCAGTAATTTTACTGGCTTCAATGTCCTTTAAACCGAAATACAACAGTGCTTACACACTGTTGCTTGTCGGCAGAAATATACTTTAGGTTCAATTAGAATTATTTTTGTTTTTAAACGTTCACTAGTATTTTAATTCTCTACATTAACCGAAACCTTTCGGCCTCGCATAACCTTCGGCTCACTGCACATCACTAATTCACGGTGAAAACTGTGAACCATAAAGTAACATTTATCAGAAAACATCGGTGTCTCTGGGGCAGAAACAGGCCGCCCCTAGAGAAGTACAACACTCTTGTTTGCTCTAGGAGCTTGATTTGTTATGATTATTACATTATAATTTACTTTTAGTAAGCAATTATTTGATACTTTAAATGCAATTAGTGTCAAGGGAATAAGTTTTTAGATAGGACTCACAAGTATTTTTTTTATAAACTTATATACACTATTTTGATAAAAAAACCATTTTATTTTTTGTTTTATTCGATTGAATGAATGAATTGAATTTGAGACCAACAAGGCGCTTGCCTGATGGTAAGCGCCATGCCCATAAACAGAAGCAACACCACACAGAACTTTGAACTATAAAGCCCATGTTACTGATCTGCGCTCGTCACTCGAGACGTAAGATGTTAAGTGAAATAATGCTTAGTAATTTCACTGGCTTCAATGTCCTTCAAACCGAAACACAAACTGTTATGTAGTAAGGCACTGGCTTACACATTGTTGCTGCACACGATGAAGCTTTATTTCGTACTAAATTATAATTTACAAATTTCCTTATTTATACTCTTAACTTATTTACAATGTGTATTCAGTTCCAGGAATTATGATCATAATAAGGTCACCGTCTAGACACCAGGTCAGCACTTTTATTGTCAACATGTTTTGATATTAAGAGCTTTAGCCAAAACAAGAATATCATATTACAAATGGATAGAGTTACATAGAGTCCTTGCTTTGGTAAATATGGTCAAAGGCTTTTTGTAATCATCAGCAATTGTAATGTCCCTCCTATAGTAAATAAGGTTACAACACATTAGCATGCGGTTATAATGTCATGAGCGGGAGCGGGGTGCATAACTAGGTATATAAAACAAAACAAAAATTCTTACGAAAACATTGAACAACATGAACAAATCACCTCTTAATTTTATCAATAAGACACGCTAAAAGGACATCGGCTCTCCGACAAACGGCTCAGAGCTTTCGTCGAGACGCGGGAGTAACAAATTGGCTTGAAATACTTACACATGCTGCTTTCATTCGTAGTTTACGAGAGACTTTTATACTCCTCACTTGTTGTGAGATATAACTCGGAATTTGTCGCCGATGTTTGTGACAGAGCGCTTTTTGTATGATGTTTAGGTATGGATTGTCACAGATCCGGGGACTGAACCCGAGACCCCAGCACAACCGCGTACCGCGTACCCAATACACTGCGGTACTGAGTCAGTCCTAGGCAGTTTAACGAAAATAATGAAGTAATATTATTTGAATGCATTTGATTATTCCAATGTTTTTTTATTTGATCTAATGACGAGACGTGCAAGGCGCTCGCTTGATAGTAAGCGCCATGCCTGCCCATAAACAGCAGCAACTCCACACAGATCTTTGAATTACAAATCTAACTCAAATAAATGATGCTTCAATGTATGTAGTGCTAATATATATTGTAATAAGTTTAGAAAAGAGCAACGTTGGAGTTTCTTGCCCGTTCTTCTCTAACGAATCAGCATTCCGAACTGGCGGTAGAGTTAAAATTTGACTGAATCTAAATGATGTTTGACATTTTAATGATTCAATAAATGATTTGATTTGATTTGATTTGACTGCATAGCACTGAACTGCGCTCGTCACCCCGTGACATAAGATGTTAAGTCTCATAATGCCCAGTAATTTCACTGGCTTCAATATCCTTCAAACCGAAACACAACATTGTTTACACACTGTGGTTTGGCGGCAGAAATAGACATACAATCCAGACGGCCTCTCGCATACGAGGGACCTACCGCCTTGTGTAATGTGCAAAAAAATACACACACATAAATATAAATAGCTGTTCTTCTTCTTTTTTATTTATGGCTTTCGCATTATTATGCATTTAGCCAGTGTCAAGTATTATTTATTCTCAAGTTATTTTTACAAGAACGATGAAAAACGAGTACGGTCGATTTCAAGGTCTTGTCGGAGTTTTGGTGTTAACTCCTTTCAGTACGATTCTTAATTCACTTATTTTAATGTTTCCATACACTTTTCTTCACCGTCAATGTTTATTGAACAAATCCACACCACTTTTATACAACAAACACAACTCTAAACTAGTTTATGATATAAATTAAAATAAGCGATGAACTGCACTGTCAGAATTCCCGCCAAAAACCTAAATAGCTGTTTAAAAAAAGAATTTGCATGAAGGGAGGAGACGGGTCCTCAGTCGCAAAGCACTAAGGCTGTGAAGAGCACAGTTGATTTACCCGGCGTTCTGCATTTTCCTAATTTCGCTGCGTCTCCCCTGCCCATGCAGAATCGATAATATAGAGGACAAGGCATATTTAACTTATTTTTTTATTTAATTGAATGACGAGTCGAGCAAGTCGCTCGCCTAATGGTAAGCGCCACGCCTGACCATAAACAGAAGCAACACTACACAGAATTTTGAATTACTAATCATTGCATGGCATTGAACTGTCAGCCTGAAATATAAGATGTTAAGTCTTATAATGCGCAGTAATTTCACTGACTTCAATGCCCTTCAAACCGAATCTCAACAGTGCTTACACACTGTTGCTTGACGGCATAAATAGACAAAGCGGTGAAGTCCCGGGAAATTCATGTGCTTAATCACAAACACACACACTCATTGTTTTTTTATAGGATAGGCCGGCAAACGATCAAAGTGTTTGTTGATGAAGTTGATGAAGTTGTTGAGATTGAAGTTGATGGTAAGTGATGTTTATCGCCCATGTTCACCCATATCGAAAGAATTATAGACGCTTTGCCGAATGTACAAGAAAGGGATAATTAAGGGATGGTAAAGCGGAGGGAGATTTGGGCCTCCGGATGTCTCACTCAGCATAGGAAACGCTACTGCGTTCTACTGCAAGCCGCTACTTTACGTCGGTTTCTTGTGGGACAGTGGTAACGACCCGTGCCAGCCCATTCATGCTGTAGACAAAAGTGTCTAGATAAAATGGTGGTGGATAGACTCCCCCATACGGTAGATGTATGTGGGCCTTTAATTTTTATGTGTTGATTAATGTTAGATTTTGAAAGATTGTACGTGGAATGGAACGCAAGATGAGCGAATGAGAGGGGAAAGGGGTATGTACAGTCAGAAAAAAGATGGCAGTCGCATGATTAGCAAGAAATGTGAAAAATAATTTTAAGAAGAGGAATCTCACTCAAGCACACACACGCACACTGGTACACAAACTCGTACACTGGTGCTAAAACTTGCCATAGTGGCACACCTTGTGTGGGTCGCGTTCCAGGGTCAGCCAGTGTATATCCGGTTCTCCCAAGGTGGCTTGCCCCCTGATTCTAACCCTTTTCCTATCCCTTTTTCCTTCCCCTCCCCCTTAGCCCTTTGGCAGGCCGGCATGATCTTGCCGACCTACGATGGACACATTGTTTATCGTTGGTCGACACTATTCTTGGATTGCGCTACACTTACCATCAGGTGTAGCGTAGTCACTTTGCCGAGCCAGGATAAAAAAAAAACAAATAAAATAAATTACCAGAAGACGATTTTTATTTCTCCCGCGTGAAGGCCTATTCATACATGTATCTAATAAATCAGGGTTTTGGTATCCAAACACCGCTATATAAACAGAACAAGCCGCGTGCCCACCAGTGGGTCGACATGATTGAACTGATAATTTGATGTGAATTCAGAATAACCGCATCAAATATTTCGTGGGGTGACTGCCGCCGCGCTCGCCCCGGCTCCACTGATTGCCTTCGTCTCAAGAATTTATCAAATAAATATTGAATCATTTCATTTGCTCCATTTTGCGGCAAAACTGTCGCAAAATCAAAATTTTGCGTCTGCAGACGTCTTTTATGGGGGACGGTGGTGCGGTGACACGTTATGTTGGCGTAACGTTTCCGTCACGATCAATTGTATCCAGGGTGTTTATTTCTCAGCACAATAACGCTGTTATTAACACCCGGTTTCTCAAAGGCTGATTAAATCAACATTTAAGTAACCGAATGGCTTTCTAAATAGCATTTTGGCAGATCCAAGCTCTTTAAAAGGTGTTAGGTCCTTCGTAAGCGAGAGAACGTCTGGCTTTGTCTATTTCTGCCAAGTCAATATTTAACTAACCGAATGGCTTTCTAAATAGCATTTTGGCAGATTCAAGCTCTTTAAAAGGTTTTAGGTCCTTCGTAAGCGAGAGACCGTCTGGCTTTGTCTATTTCTGCCGCCAAGCAACAGATTTTTTTTTGTGTTGACGCTTGCTGTAAGCCTGAAGAGAGTCGGCTGTATACAGCTTCACCGGACTTTCGGGCGAGCGCTTTAGGCGTGTGTAAGCACTGTTGTGTTTCGGTTTGAAGGACATTGAAGCCAGTGAATAAAAATTAGTGGATAAAAATTATCGAGTACATGATTATACTCTTTACAAGCTTTATAATATTGTCGCCTTTATTTCTGCGAGTGTGAACGCACCGTGGATTTGAAGTCTCGACTGGCGCCATGGAGTAAATAAACCTTGGTTCAGTCTAGCATAACAACCGGCTGATGGCGAATTATTTTATTGCCACAGTTTACAGACATAGTACTAGAGACAAGGATAGATTTAACAATAAAATGAGTTGCTTGAGAAATATAAGTAGAATCACACTGTTGACGATTTCGTCTACTCTATAACATGAATCGACCGGCTTGATAATATTTTTTTTTATAAATCCTTTTTGATGGTTACACCTCTGCCTACCCTTCTGGGGATTACAGGCATGAATGCTTTTGTTTTTCATCCCGACTCCATTTCTTGTTACTGTAAAAAATCTCAGGAAACTACGTTCTAGAATCTTCTCTCCGCTATAACATAACAATAAAAGGGTAAAGTTTAATTTAATTGCAACGGAGTGGTTAAAAGAACTCGGCAAAGATTGCAGTGCACGAACGAATAAAGCGGTTCGCCACTTTTTTTATTTTTTAACGTCGACCAGTGGTTTGTTTTATGCGGTTTTCCATGCCGAGAGTGTCGACTTTAAATTATCTTAGTAGTAGTTATTTTTTTTATAGCATAGGCCGGTAAACCAGCCAGTGGGTCAACTGATGGTATGTGATCTTGACCGCCCATGTACGGCCACAATACCAGAAGAATCATGGGTGCGTTGCCGATCTTAAAGGGAAGGGATAATAAGGGATTGGGATGGGGTGGGAGATTTGTACCTCCGGATATCTCACTCAACGTACGAAACGAAGCTGCAAGCTGCTACTTTATGTCGGTTTTCTGGGAGCCAGTGGTAACGACCCGGTCGAGCCGGCCCATTCATGCTGTAGACTAAACTGTCTACAGCGTGGGTCTACCACTCGTTAGTAATTAATTATACTAGGTTTTTCGCCCGCGTGATCTACTTTTTTCGGCTAGCTACAGCTAGCTGCCAGTAGCTAGCTAGCTGGCTGGTGGGAGGACACTTGTATCCGACCGGATAGCGACCACCGTACACTGGTGTTAAAACCTGCCATAGTAGCCCACCTTGTGTGGGTCGCGTTCCAGGGTCAGCCAGTGTATATCCGGTTCTCTCCAGGGGGCTTGCCCCCTGATCCTAACCCTTTTCCCATCCCTTTTTCCTTCCCCTCCCCCTTGGCCCTTTGGCAGGCCGGCATAATCTTGCCGACCTACGATAGAAACATTACACATATATGTATATGTCGTTGGTCGACACTATTCCTGGATTGCGTTACACTTACCATCAGGTGTGCCGTCGTCACTTTGCTGAGCCAGGATAACAAAACAAGAGTAAATTACTAAAAAAATATCGGACAAAATACAATAAACAAAATTGTTACCAATGGAGAGCCGCCCCCGTAAACTTGTTTACACGACCGATCGTTTGTTTCGCGTTACCTATTTTAGTCTTGTGTCTACTGTCTATCCCGACCCCTATTTCACACCCCTTGTCGGAAGCTAAGGGTGCGGAAACAACATTCCAATTTGGGCTACTGCGTTTGGGGAAAGCGGAAATTCAGGTGAATTGATTTTACGTTTTAAAACTTTTTTCAACCTTCGACTAAAAGAGGGGTGTTGTATTTTATAGCATAGGTCGGAAAATAAGTAAGCGATCAGGTAATGGTAAGTGATCATTACTGACCATTAATACTTTTAAACGCAAAAGAATCATGGATGCCGATTTTTTTTTAAATACACTCGACAGTCACATCCATAGTCCTGACCCCACAGTAAGATACGAGTCTTGTGTCGTGGGTATGAGGAACTACGAGAGACTTACGGTCTCACAACAATATTTGTGGATCACACAAACAATTTAATTTGTCTTGGTAAGGGATCGAACCCGCGGCCTCTCGCTTCACAGCCGGCTACTCGCGCGCTGCGCCACGGAGGCTGTCAAAAAATTTAAAGGGAAGGGATTATTAAGGGATGGGGAAGAGGAGGGGGATTTGGGCCTCCGATTATTCTCCATTCTCACTCACAGAACGAACTGTCTAGTTCTATTACTTAAAAACGTTCTTCTTAAAAGGTGGCCTGACTCGGCCTGAGGCCTATATTCTCCCCCCTTCTCAGTCTCTTTTCTCTTCCTTTAAGGATGGCAACACACTCATGATTTATGAGTATTGTGGATGTTTATGGGCGATAGAGATCACTTACCATCAGGTGACCCGTCGTTTCCAGACACTGTGACAAAAAAGAAAGAGATTATATTATTACTAGCTTTTCCTCGCGGCTTCGCCTGCGTGATCTGTTTTTCCGAGATAAAAAGTAGCTTATGTTACTCAGTGATAATGTAGCTTTCTAAAGGCAAAAGAATTTTTGAAATCGGTCCAGGAGTTTTTGAATTTATTCGTTACATACAAAAATACAAATCTTTCCTCTTTATAATATTAGTGTAGATTAGCTTATGAGTTGATACAAGTTTTTGAAGTTATACTTCTTTAGGCGCGTTATGAAAAAATGATGAGAGTGAAATAAAAAAAAAATAAATAAATATAAATAAATAAATATAAATATATATATATATATATATATATATATATATATATATATATATATATATATATATAATTATATATAGATGCGGTTTTTATTTTATAATTTGGAACATGGTGCCGTAAAAAAAGTACCAGGTTCGCATAAACGCGAAGAGAGTAGAATGTCCATTTTTCATGGCGAGTAGCCGTAATTAATAAACAAATGACGATTTGGACAAAGAAAAACTCTTTAGGTTTTTTCTTATTCGGAACATGTTGCCGTAAAAAGTACCAGGCTCGCATAAACGCGAAGAGAGTAGAATTTACTTCTATCATGTCGAGTGGATATGTTGATATAAATTAAAATACTTTTATTTAATATAATTAACACTAAATATTATTAAATTATTAATGTTAAATACTTATTATTGGTTATTTAATGATGCCAAAGAAGTATAACTTCTCACGCGCGTACATAAGTACACGCACCCATATTTTTTTTTATATACCAAGAATCTAGAGAAGATCCAAGGTCCAACAGCGCTTCATTATTTCCAAAATATTGAACTGAAGGTAAATTTCTTACACATCAAGAACATAACAGAACATCCATCAAGCACCAGTATCGAGCCGGGAATTGAAATTCGAAGCCTGGATCCATCGTCGTCTCTCTCGCACTCGTGTGAGAAAGGTATTCGCCTCTCGCTCTTTAATTAACCCCCGTCAGTTTGGATGGAAAGACACTTGACGCGACCGCAGAGTGACTCCGCCAATTTGACGGCGAAGTTGTGATGAGAAGCCTTGTTGGATGCTGACGTATTATGTGCGATAGACATTGGTATTGCTATACCTGATAGCAATAATTTTTTTCATAATTATATGTTAGCTGATAAATTTGTACCTGACTGGATGGTGAAAACAAAACCTACTGGCGCGTTCCAGGCTCAGCTGTCATCTTCAGGCCGGCATAATTCTGCCGACCGTCGACGGACCCAATATCTCTTGACGGTTGAACCGGCCCCCATTTGGTGCAAAGTAATATTTTAGCACAACTATTTTTTTTTACTTTTCTTTTTTCAAAGTAAGTTGCACCAAATAAATGTTATTTCTTTATATCTTTTAAACTGCCACTATGCGACTGTGACAGGGAATAGCAAGGCACAACGAGTTTTTATATTATTCGAGCACGGCAAAGTGACTGCACTACGCCTGATGGTAAACGTAGTGCAATCCAAAAAACCAGCGACCACCAACAAACAATGAGTTTATCGGTGGTCACCAGAGTCATGCCGGCTTGTATAAATGCTTCTTCCCTCTTCGGAGAGGAAAGAAGCAAATCAAGGGGCCTGCGACAAGACAGGCGAATGACCGATGCAGACACAGTAATACAAGGATACCCCTATACCCGCCCCAATCAACCATCAAGTCATGTCGCAAGCCCCTCGGGAGAACCGGATATACACTAGCTGATCTTGGAACGCGATCCACAAGGCGTGTGGATCACTATGGCAGGTTGTAACACCATGTGTTACAACCTGCCATAGTGCCAACGGTGGTCGCTATCCGGGCGGATATGAATATCCTACCACTAGCAAAGTTTCCGCACAGTTTCCCTGACTCGTACCACACTAACCAGACCGTTTCTACTCGATTGCAAACCGCAATATCTTTACAAACTATACAATATTCTAGCATAGATCCACAGTTCAAAGTCCACTTACATAATAAGCCCGATGGAGTTTATAAGCGATCGCTTATCATACTTAATAGTTCGGAATGCTCTTAAAGTTTGTGCAGTCAGTTGCCACAGTGTGCCTTGTAGCAGGCTACGTTTGTATCGTGTATCCAGGATTAGGGATGGGGGTAGATATAGCTTGATATTATTAGGGTTTTTGTTGAGGCTGTAAAAGCGTGTATTGTCTCGTGTAATTAAAACCCCTGATGTTAATTAAATTTAGTAATCTACAAAAACTATTCTCAAATCATAAATAAATATATATATTTTGATTGAATGACGAGACGGGCCAAGCGCTCGCTTCATGGTGACTAATATGCCAGTGGTTTTTTTTTTTTTTTTTAAATAGTGTGGGGCTCTATGCCCCACACTCGTCCCTCTGATATTATTTTTCAGAGATGTTATCCAGCTAGAAAAATTCTCAACATCTTTTAATATAACAACCCCGTAATAATGCACTGGACTGCGCTCGTCACCCCGAGATATAAGATGTTAAGTCTCAAAATGCCCAGTAATTTTACTGGCTTCAATGTACTTCGAAGCGAAATACAACGGTGCTTACACTCTACTATTTAGCCGTAGAAATAGACAACGGTGGTACCAACCCAGACGGCCTTTCACATATGAGGGAGCTACCACCTTGCATTAGGTCAAGCCAGTGCTTTTTAGGCCAGCCGCGGGATTGTACCCGGTCCTGGTACTGTTCTGTGATTTCTGTGATTTCCTCAAAACGTGACTAAACATAAACAAGGGTGAATGGAATAAAATAAATTACACAACACTGGAGAACTCGAGCGGTTCTATTAAAAGCATACTTTGAATAATAAAGCGGGTCTGCGCTGATGTCGGGATGCGATGCCGACAGAAATACGCGATGTTGTGTTAACTGTACACGGAAATAACTACCGAAACTTACGACTTGGTGATATTTTATAACCCTGATAAAGATACTGATTGCTGGTGGGAGGATACTTGTATCCGACCGGATAGCGACCACCGTACACTGGTGCTAAAACCTGCCATAGTGGGCCACCTTGTGTGGGTCGCGTTCCAGGGTCAGCCAGTGTATATCCGGTTCTCCCCAGGGGGCTTGCCCCCTGATCCTAACCCTTTTCCCATCCCTTTTTCCTTCCCCTTTCCTTTGGCCCTGGGATGCGATATCGCAGGGTCTTTATATGGTAGGCAACGCGCCCATGATTCTTCTGTTGGTGGGCGTACAAGGGCGGTGGAGATCACTTACCATCAGGTGACCCACTTGCTCGTTTGCCGGCCTATGCCATAAAAAAAAAAAGATTGTTGAGAACAGAAAGAATGACCGTGCTTTCCGGCGTTTTTGCCATACCTATTACTGGAATCAAGTGTAACAGCTCGCGTGACAGGACCTACTTAATGACATCCGTGGTGCTTCACATCTGGCTTCTCCAGTTGTAAATGTCCTTTCTTGAGGTCAATACCTCTTCAATTCATTATTTTGTCTCCCGCATTGCTATGGAGGGAAGTGGACAATTAATATTTCCAACTCCTCCCTAACCTTCTATTTGATTAATTTCGTTGCGGGACAGATAATTGGGTAGATAATGACATGAAGACACGTGGTATTACCAATGCTAATCTGGTATTTCCGAAATATATAAATCAACAGGGCAAGAGAACACTGAGATATATAAAATCCTATCTTATAAACGAACTACCCCTACCATTAAGGGATAAAATTACTGACAAAAAAAGTGTGTGTGTAAAATTCACACACGGCACAAGTGAAACTTCACAATAATTAACATAAATTAATTAACCAACGAATTTTAATACGCCAATGCAAAAAATAAAACACGTTAATGATACACTACGTTGCTTATGACACATTTTCCGAAGGCTTCGTTGTACACAGGAGCAAAGACACGTGACAGCATCTATCTCATTCTCTTGAAGGCTAAATCCTGTTTATAAATGTTTGTCTCTTTTTACTGTCGCTTTTTCGTTTCATCGAATTTTCAAATTACAACAATGCTAAAGATATTTCATTTCAAAAACAAAGAAGACTTTAGCACAATAGCAATTTTTCTTTGCTTTATCAAAATCTTTTCACTGCAGAACAAAATCCTCGTTCAAAAGGACCTTAGTTCAGACGTATCGTGTGAAATAACCTGTCAATATCAGGTATAAAGTTTCACCGCGTGTCACAGCGCGGTGTTGAGGCACTGCTGCCTCCTGGGATCACTCCGGCATACAGAATACCTGATGGGCCCTACATTTTTACCATCTAGTAATGTATTTGATCTTGCAGTGAATTTGTAAGTGAAATTGATTTTGATGTTTGCCGTTTGTGGGTAGGGCCACGCTGTAGACAGTTGTAAAGACACTGTCGATATGTTGTGCTAGAAACTTATTCTATATATATTTTTATTTAATTGAATGACAAGACGATTGGTAGATTAACGTTGGTAGCTCACTTAGCAGTTATATTTTATATTAGTTCAATAATCTGTACTAATATAGAACCTGAACCCGGATAAAGACATTAACGTGGGCGAGGCCGCGAGCGAAAGCTGAGTTATATTAATTTCAGACTGTGGTTTTTATTTATATTATCGCATTCAATATGCATATCATTACGAGACGATCAAGGCGCTCACCTGATGGTAAGCGCTACGCCTGCTCATAAACAGAAGCTACACCATATAGAACTTTGAATTACAAAGCACTGCATGGCACTGAACTGCGCTCGTTACCCCGAGACATAAGATGTTAAGTCTCATAATGCCCGGTAATTACACTGGCTTAAATTAAAACCGAAACACAACATTGCTTACGAACTTGGTGGTAGAAATTGACAAAGCGGACTAACCCAGACGGCCTCTCGCATACGAGGGACCTGCCTTGTTCATCGACAATTTGTCGTCTCTACTTACAATAACTAGACGAATACAATTAAATACGACTGGTTCGAATGAGTTAATGGTTTAATTCGAACCGCCCTGTGATTGGATTGTACATCAATGTCCTTTAACGTCCAATGAAGCTGCAATTCAATTCGTATCTTAATTCAACTGTATAAAGTTGTGAATCAATCGGCAAGATCAGTAATTAAAATAGGGTTGTAACATTAAGTTAGTCTGGCAGTAAGAAATTAGTTTGAAATGCAATTATTATTTACATAGCCGATAGGTAAAGTTTTCTATTGGTTTCAGAGTTAAGTATGCAGAATTTGGTTTGAGTTTTCACTGGTGGCTTTTCGTGAATCTCTGTTTTATAATTTTCTCCGTAAATATTTTAGCAGATCTCGATATCGATATCGACAGCCTTCGTGGCGCAGTGGGCGAGTTGGCTGTGAAACGTGAAACCTTGGATCCTCGTGCGTTCGATACCCGCACCGAGCAAATATTCGTCTGGTCCACAAATATTTGTTTCGGGTCTGGGTGTTGTGAGAACGGAAGTCTCTCGTAGTTCTGGATACCCACGACACAAGACTCGTATCTTACTGTGGGGTTAGGGCTATGTGTGTGACTGTTGGGAGTTATTTATTTATTTATTTACATACGAATAAATGAGTCACCTGAATGAAGAAACGAGCAAGTCTTTTGCCTGATAGTAAACTCCACGCCTGAACATAAACAGAATTTTGAACAACAAAGCGCAACATGGCACTGGACTGCTTTCGTCACCTCGAGAAATAAGCTGTTAAGTCTCATAATGCCCAGTAATTTCACTGGAGCCAATGTTCGAACCGAAACAACAAGGCAGAAAAAGACAAAGCGGTGGTACCAACCCAGACGGTCTCTCGCATACGCTTGGTGGTACTATATATGTACATATTATATATGTACCTTTTAATCTAATGAATAATATGTCGATAAACGATTTACAACTTGGCCAACACTAAATTATAAACAACTAAGCTTTTGTCTCACTCTAGTACTTATTCTCGCTCATGCACTCAATTTATAGTGATGTCATTGATCTTATTATAAAAGAGTGATTAAAATTAACGTGAAATTTAAGGATGTCTAGATTTTGATAACTTCAAACCCCCAGTCTGAAATGTATGGTTTTGACAGAAGCAATCGTTACTAACGCCGTCTGACCTTGTACGAATCAAATAAATCAAAAAATCACACACATAGTCCTGACCCCACACTAAGTTATACAAGTATCGTAGTCAGGAACTACGAGGGACTTGCGGTCCTACAACACCCAAATGCAACACGTAATGATGATATACAATCGGTGGTGATTACTTACCATCAGGTGACCCACTTGCTCCCTATTCCATAAAAAACACCTATTTGTGGATCACACAAACATTTGTCTCGGTACGATGGACACATTGTTTATCGTTGTCGACACTATTCTTGGATTGCGCTACACTTACCATCAGGTGTAGCGTAGTCACTTTGCCGAGCCAGGATAAAAAAAAAGCAATTTCTCCAATACGTAAACATTACGGTAGAACCTTTTAAAGTTGTTGTTAAAGCCCCAAAAAGCCATTAGTTTGCCAAAACGCATAACTTTCATTGATACGTATGTTTGAAGCAGTAATGAGTCCAGTGATCTATGATCAGTTATCTATGTCTGGATCGGCTCCGCTTTTTCTTCTAATAAGCAATCTGTGGGGGATTACACAAAACCGTTTATACTATACGAGTATACTGGCTTATAGCCAGTTGCATCACTGATGGGTAAATAGTTTAATCGTGCAATAGTTTGCCGGCACTCGTGTACCCTCCTTCCTATAATATGGGGCCTTTCCTTAAAAGGAAGGGATAATTAAGGGATTGAGAAAGGGAGGGAGGGAAGAATTTGGGTCGCCGGATATCTTACTCACCGTATGAAATGCATCAGCATGCCGCTACTTTACGTAGGTTTTCTGTGAGACAGTAGTAACGCGGCCGAACCAGCCCTTCATGCTGTAGACAAAACTGACTACAGCGTGGTTCTATTTATTTATCTTATTTGTTTGAATAACGAGACGAGCAAGGCCTGATGGTAAACGCCACGCCTGCCCATAAACAGAAGCAACACCGCACAGAACGTGGAATTACAAAGCACTACATAGCATTGAACTGTGCTCGTCACCCCGAGACATAAGATGGTAAGTCTCATAATGCCCAGTAATTTCACTTGCTGCAATGCTCTTCAAACCGAAACACAACAGTGCTTACACACTGTTGCTTGACGGCAGAAATAGACAAAGCGGTGTTACCAACCCAGACGGCCTCTCGTATACGAGGGACCTGCCTTCTACCACTTAATTTTCACACATTACGATATTCCATAATCGTTGAATATAAACGTCCTCAGACAATCTCGAAATTGATTGGTCACTATCTCGGATCATGTTTTTCATCGTTTCGTAATTAGCGACCGACCGCGACGACCGCAGCGGGGACTTTTTGCGGACAGCAAACCTCGATAATTTATTACTAAGCCTTGTCTGTCACTTTTTTTTCTACGCTACGCGACTGCGTTACAACCTGATGGTAAGTGTAGCGCAATCCAAGAATAGTGTGGACCAACGATAAACAACGTGTCCATCGTCGGTCGGCAAGATCATGCCGGCCTGCCAAAGGGCCAAGGGGGAGGGGAAGGAAAAGGGATGGGAAAAGGCTTAGGATCAGGGGGCAAGCCCGCTGGGGAGAACCGGATATACACTGGCTGATCCTGGACAGCGACCCACACGAGGTGGGCCACTATGGCAGGTTTTAGCACCAGTGTACGGTGGTCGCTATCCGGTAGAATACAAGTATCCTCCCACCAGCAAATCTTTTGTTTGTACAGACTTAATTTATGATTTTTTCTAAGTTTTTTCTAAGACTGCCACGTTGGCGCAGTTGTATTGCGTATGCGACTGCTGAGATCTTGGGTTCGATCCCCGAGTCAGAAAAGTGATATTGGATTTTTCTAGCACGAAATGCTTAGTATCAACACAGAACCAAAATCGAATTATTAAAAAGCTTAAAGTATACTATTATATAAAAAAACTCCATTAAAAAGAGAACGCACCGACTCAAAATTTATTATTTCTATTCTTAGCTGTTTTTCAGTTGGTTTTATCTTTGTTAAAAAAATATTTCAGTATTTTCAGTGAAGAAACCATTAACAACGGTGCATAAATGACGCAGTTTTACTATTTCATCCCTGACATCACCCCTTTAAGGGTAGAATTTCTTGAAATGTAACTGTTACTAATTTTGAGTTACAGTCTTTCGAATGAATGAACAATCATTCAATTCGGTCCACGTTTGGCAGATTTATGCCCTCACACATACAACAAATATAGGAATTCACATAGAATTCATAGTATCCTCAAAGATTCGTAACTCACATTTTGTAATCTCTATTTCCTAACTAATTGTAAGTTTTACAAATGTAATTGTTATTATTAATAATACTCGTACTTAGATATTTCTTTCTGGAACACATGTTTTGGGTTATAATTATTGTCCATCAAATGTGTTTTCCTAATGTAAATACATACATGATTGTAACCTGTTTTGTATCTTTTTTTATAGCATAGCATATTTTACTAATATAGGCTAGGCACGTATACTAACAAATTATGTAATGGATTTTAAGATATCTGAAATAAATAAATTGAATTGAATAGGCCGGCAAACGAGCAAGTGGGTCACCTAATGGTAAGTGATCTCCACCGCCCATGTACGCCCACCACCAGAAGAATCATGGGCGCGTTGCCGACCTTATAGGAAAGGGATAATTAGGGATTGGGAAGGGGAGGGGATTTGGGCTTCCGGATATCTCACTCACCGTACGAAACGCAGCAACAAGCTGTTACTTTACGTCGGTTTCCTGTGAGACAATGGTAACGACCCGGTCAAGCCAGCCCATATATGCTGTAGACAAAACTGTCTTCAGCGTGGCTCTACCACTCAACAAATTTAATAAATAAATAAAACAAAATAGAATTCTAAAACCTTCTCTGTTTTTGTCGGTTAAAGCCGCTAAAATGTACATATGGTTATCAGTGGGGCGGATACGGGTAACCGCGGCGAAAACCGCATGTCATTGCGAACATCCATTAATATTATGATTCAGATTGTATGCCGCTATTAAGAATGGGGGAATTTTGATTATCTAATGCGCTTGCTATGCTATTTTCTTTTAGCTTTGAGACTACTTTAATCTTTTTGCCTGGACTCGTGCAAGGGACTTTTCGAAGTGATAACTTCTTATGGGAGGGTAAACCGCTTCGTAAAGTAACGCGTTATGGCTGTACTCTGGCTTCCTTTTCTCTGACACATACGGCAGCAGTAGGCAGGCTCCTCTGCTCTCACTTTAACCCACATTAGTTTAAGTTATCACTTCTGTCGAGCGTCCCGGGACTCACATGTTTTTTTATCCGTGTACGACAAACAAAGCTGCCCTGTATAAATGCTTCATCACACTCCGAAGAGAGAAGGAGCAAATCGAGGGGCCTGCGACAGGACAGGCGGATGACCGTTGCAGGTACAAGGATACATGGATATACTCTTATGGGCGGCATGTTTCTGGTGACCACCAATAAACTTATTGTTTATCGGTGGTCGCTGGTTTTGTTTGGGCTGTATTACGCTAATCATTAATCGGTGGTCGCTATTTTTTTGGACTGTACTACGCTACCCATGAGGTGGAGTGCAGTCACTTTGCCGTTTTTGGATAAAAACATGAAAAAAGCTGAAATAGCATAAGAAAAATAAACTTTTTATAGTAAAAGTAACTGGGTCACCTGATGGTAACTGATCTCCAAAGTCCATGAACTCCCGCAATAATAGAAGCCTTTTTGATCAAAATTAATAATTATCTATGATTAATACCTTAGAGCAAACCAGAGACTTATTTCTTTTTATAGCGTTTTATTTTATCTAATTCAGTTTTATGTTTTGTTAAAAAGTTTTTATATTACTATTTTAGTGAAAGAATCATCAAAAGCAAAGCGTAAATGTCGAGTTTTTTATTCCCGTATAATCACCTACTTAAAGGTGGATTTTTCTTCAAATGTATTCAAATTCAATTTCAAATCATTTATACCGTAAATTGGATCATAAATATCACTTTTACGTGCGTAAATTAAATTAAAGTGCGTCAATTAAATTACCAAACTTATTATTTGTATCCAGTTTATACCAGTGCAAGTCTTGTCTGAATTACAGTAGTATGCAGTTATTCTATGCCAGTGGCGCCATACAGTCGCCTGGTCTGTAACAGTCGCAGACACATAAACATGCCAGACGTCACATTATAGACTTCTGTACACCATACTATACAATACACAATACAATACAACATTCTTTATTTAAAACCATTTACAATGCAAGTGTCTAAAACTAAAAACCTATGGAAGACAATGGGCGGTCTTTTTTTTTATTTTTATTTATGGCTCTTGCAGTACTATGCATATAGCCAGTGTCAAGTACAATTCATTCTCAAGTTATTTTTACAAGAACGATGAAACACGGGTACGGTCGATTTCAAGGTCTTGTCGGAGTTTTGGTGTTAACTCCTTTCAGTACGATTCTTAATTCACTTATTTCAATGTTTCCATATACTGTTCATCACCGTCAATGTTTATTGAACAAATCCATACCACTTTTATACAACAAACACAACTCTAAACTAGTTTATGAATTTAATTAAAATAAGCGATGAACTGCACTGTCAGAATTCCCGCCAAAAAACGGGCGGTCTTATTGCTCTAAACATTCCCTTTTAGACAACCGTAGACAACTATATGTATATCATACATACATTTTAAATATCGAACGCTCGAAGGAACGAGATCGTTCCAGAAACAAATGCACTTTAAAATCGCGCTATCATTTACGATAAAAATGTTAGACTTGAAGGCTCTCTGAGAGTGGATAATATTAAATAATCTTAATACATCTGAATCACACACGAAGCGAGTCAATAGGCGGCAAATAACTATGGTCCACTATATTA
Source organism: Amorpha juglandis (assembly GCA_949126905.1). Classification (NCBI taxonomy): domain Eukaryota; kingdom Metazoa; phylum Arthropoda; class Insecta; order Lepidoptera; family Sphingidae; genus Amorpha; species Amorpha juglandis. Next base: position 8,748,326 of record OX421390.1, on the reverse strand, counting down.
TAATTCAATGTGAGAACGGAGTAAGAGGTAAAGTTGAAATGTGAGTTACATTGCTAGACACGCACTGCACACGCACACGCACTCCTATTGGTTGATTTAGCTTGTCACCGCATATTTTGGACTACTTACTTCACGTGTTTCATTAAGTAAAATACTGCGTTGACTATACATGTAAGGGGTTAATAATATATATCTTAAAAACGTTCGTAAAAAGCAATTTAATTGTGAAATCTACAATTTCTTACACTGTCTCGATGGCGTGTTGTATTGCGTACTCGGTTCGACTGCTATAAAGTCTCGGGTTCGGTCCCCGAGTCGGGTTAAATGGTATTGGGGTTTTCTATCACGAAATATTCAGTATCGGCCCGGAGTCTGGAGTTGTGCCCGGTATGTCGATAGGTTCGCCCGCTATCACATCATGCGACGGAAACACGCTCGGTGACATGTGGGTGTACTGTAACACCTCTGCCTACCCCTTCGGGGGTTACAAGCGTGACTGCGTACATATATTAATGGCTGAAAATAGCCAGAACACCACGATCTATCATGTGAAATGATACTTCTTCCAAGCATTTTTACGATTACTTGTGGTTTTGAATAATCGTGTTTTATTCCACGTGGCTTCTTTGTTTTTATTGGTCTATGCAAGCAACTATAGAAACTTTGTCGTTGGCTTACAAGCTTTTAATACGATTTTCCTTTGTTCCGCGCAGTTTTGCGGCGATATTGTTTCATTTACAATCAGTTTTAATGTGTTATAACTGTGTGTATTGCAAAGTTTCATGCGATTATTATTTTTGACTACTACTGTGGATTTTGAGGTGTTCTTTTTATTTGTTTGGACGACAGGTCTCTAACCTCACCAATATAAACATATTTAAATTTAGAATGCGTTTTGTGATATAAATGAATTATTTATACAAGCTTTTCCTCGCGGCTCCGCTTGCGTGATGTGCTTTTTCCGGGATAAAAAGTACCCTACGTTCATCGGGGATAATGTAGGATTCTAATGGTGAAAGAATTTTTGAAATCGGTTCGGTAGTTTTTAAGGTTATTCGTTACATACAAAAATACTAATCTTTCCTCTTTATAATATTAATTTAATGGATAAATGTTACATCACATTTGTATAGCTTTCTGCACTGCTTCTACATAAAAAAAATAACAATGACAAACCTCACACGCAATATTCTTCAAAAAGAGTACAAAGATTATTCTTTATTAATATATCGATATCGTACGCATTATTGATACAGGTAACTTTTTTTTGGATTGAATGACGAGACGAGCAAGGCGCTCGCCTGATGGTAAGCGCTACGCCTGTCCATACACAGAAGCAACACCACACAGAACTTTGAATTACAAAACACTGCATGAAATTGAACTGCGATCGTCACCCCGAGGCTTAAGATGTTAAGTCTCATAATTCCCAGTAATTTCACTAACTTCAATGTCTTTCAAAACGGTACACAACAGTGTTGCTTGGCGGCAGAAATAGACAACGCCGTGGTACCAAACCAGACGGCACTCGCATACGAGGGACTTACTACCTTGTTTGGTATAGGCGTATTTGGTGGAGATATCGTGTAACATACAATTAAAATATACCGAATTCCGAAGCTACTCCCTTGTAATAATCGGTTAAAATTAGATTGGTCATAAAGCAAAAATGCCAGTCGTCGCATCATCCATACAGATCAATCATAGTCATGACGGAGTTAAATATTTTTTCTATGGTTTAGACGACGGGATGGTTTTGGGAGTTATTTCTGACCGTTCGCTTATTAATTTGCTGTTTTAACCGTTTTCAGAATGGAGGATCTTCTTAATATATGTGATATGAAGAAGACACAACCAATGAATACTTTTTTTATGGCATTTGCCGGCAAACGAGCAAGTGGGTCACCTGATGGTGGGTGATCTCCACCGCCCATGTACACCCACCACCAGAAGAATCATGGGCGCGTTGCCGACCTTAAAGGAAAGGGATAATTAGGGATTGGGAAGAGGAGGAGATCTGGGCTTCCGGATATCTCACTCACCGCACGAAACGCAGCAGATAATTAGGGATTGGGAAGGGGAGGGGAACTTGGTTTTATTCTATTAAAAATTGTACATGAATGATAGTATAACGTAATTCCTTCTTTTTAAATTCTAGGCATTACATTAAGATGAAAAATTTCCCGATCAGAAATATATTTGAGAATTTCTTGGCCACCGAATACAATTTTATCAAAATATAAAGAAATCAAATGCTTTGCCGCTGTGCTAAAAGGCATGTGTTGGTGCCAAAAAGCATGTCGTCACAGAATATTCTTAACTAGAGAACTAACAATAAATTCATCGTTGCCTAGTAACGATCGATACTCACAAGTTTTGATTGCTCCTCCTGGGATTCGAACCCAGCGCGCTTAGCATAACGCTTCGAGACAATCCATTCAACTCTTTTACTCGTGCTGTCTTTACATGTATATCGAAGCTAAATCGGTACGCTATTTTTTTTTGTTTTTTCCGAGCATAGCAATTAGTTTATGGTGACCACCACAATAATTCCAGAGGGATCTTCGGAGAAGGGAGAAGCATTTATACAGGGCGGCATGACTCTGGTGACCATGGATTGTAACATTGTTTGTCGGTGGTCGCTGGTTTTTTGGACTGCACAACGCTTACCATCAGGTGTAGTGCTTACTTTACCATGCTCGGATAAAAAAAACAACGGGAGTGCCGGTAGAATTAAAAAAAATTGAATATTTTGGAATGGTTAGGGAATAATTTCGCACGAATTGCTTTATTTATCAGTATTAAAGTATTATCATTTATGTGGTTAAATACAATATTCATTTATTGCGCTATCGTACACAAAAATGACAACTTATATTACATAAAAAATTTAACACATCAAAACTATTACAATTATTTTAACGCGCGGTCTATTCTCCCTCCGTCTTACGAATTTTCGACCAGGTCACGTGTCCTGACGCGAGTTTAACATTTTATACCCATCCACCCATTAAACTTCATTTATAGTAATTTTATATTCGAAAACTCAATTTCAAACTTAGACTTTAGACCTACAGTTCAGCTTCGACATTTGAACAACGAGGTCATGACGTCACGTGGCCATTAATAAAAATATAAAAACCGCGTAAAGTACCTTTCGTCCGGACTGCGTCGTTAGTTTTTATTCTATGCGCTGGCAGAAGCCGCGTCGCGTCCGCCAAGTGATGACGTCATAATTCTGAAATACCCCCACTTCAGTTATTCATGGGGGACACTGGGAATTTTACGGTTATTGAATGAAAACGGCCGGGCGGCGTGTCGATGTTGTTGTTTCGCTTCAATGTTTCCTTCTCTTTCTTCGATTTTATCCCTTTCCCTTAAGGCTGGTAACGGGCCCATGATCATCCTGGTATTGTGGGCGTACATGGGCGGTGGAGATCACTTACCATCAGGTGACCCATTTCCTCTTTTACCGACCAAAACATAAAAATGCGAGCCATAAAGGAAATTTAAATTTGTAATTTAAAATCCAAAGAGTTCTATCCAGTGACGTCATATATCATGGCATACTACGTGTAGATGTATGCATGTATGTATTATGTGGTGGCGAAACATGGTGTTCATTGTCCAAAATTCTATGAATATTTCGATAGCTGTCACGTCATCCATATTAATGAAGATGTATTTTCGCCATATCAGCTCCGGATATCTGTAAATCTGTATTACGTATTTGCATCTAATTATCACTGAAGGAAACATCGTGAGGGAACCTGCATATCTGAGAATTTCTCTATAATATTTTGAGAGTGTGTAAAGTCTGCCAACCCGTATTAGGCCAGCGTGGTGGACTAAGGCCTAACCGCTCTCATTCTACTGAATGAAAGAAAAGAGAGAAAGCCCGCACCCAGACTTGCATAATACAGGACAATATATTTATATTATTAACTAGCTGTCTCTCGCGGTTTTACCGCCCTGCTCCCATGGGTCATAGCCTGATATACATATAAACCTACCTCATGAATCACTCTATCTATTGCTGAATACTGCATTAAAATCCGTTGAATAGTTTAAAAGATCTAAGCGAACAGACAGCGGAAGCGACTTCATTTTATACTATGTATAGAAGTGGATATATAAATTTTTGTCGAATTAAAACTTTTGGCAAGCACTAGTTATCGATGCTAGACCGTCCCATCCCTAGCGTATAATTTACGAACTCGCCGTTCGCATCGTGCTGTTACAGACCTATAAAATATTCACTCGAGTGTACAGGATTTAGTGCTGCGAGTCTCGTACGAAAATTATCGAATGTGCCCTCCGTTTTATAATCTATTAGACATTGGATGAGATTGTTTAGGGGATAATAGTCTAGGTATGGTGGAACGTGGGCGGAAAGTCGCAGGTTCGAAACTTGCCTCAGTGTAGGCACCTCTGACTTTTTTTTAAGTTGTATCTGTATTCATTGTTAATTTTCGCTCGAACACAAACGATTTTATTTTAGACGATTTAGATCGAATAAAAACAACATTCCAAATAGAAAGTTAGATAGCTCATAGGTTCGAAACCAGCCCCAAGAGCATACACCTCTGACTTTTCTAAGTTACGTGTATATTAATTGTTAATTATCGCTTGCTTTAACGGTGAAGAAAAACATCGTTAGGAAACCTGCATACCTGAGAATTCTCTATTTGAATTTCGAACGTGTGTGTGTGCGTATATGTTCAGTCTTTTTTATCCTGTATCGGCTAGGACCTAAACACAGTACATTCCAAACATAATGCCGACCAAGAGACATTGCGTCCCTTAAAAGTCGGCTGAATTATGCCAGCCTGAAATGATTGGATATGCACTGGCTGATCAGTTGGAAATATGACAAAAAATATTTCCAACTCCTCCCTAACCTTCTATCTGATTAATTTCGTTGCGGGACAAGACGTTTAGGCATTCCCAGAGACTCGCCGAGATTCACTGCTCGGTGTCAACAAAAATGCGTGCCACTGTTGATCCTGGTGCACAAGAGTTACAGTGGCGGGTGTGTGGGCGGGATAGTCCCTTTTCCTTAAAGGAAGCCCGCCCTCAGCCTTATAATACAGGGCTGGTATACATAAATCGGTATTCCAATACGCCATCTCATGCATATCCAGCCAAAAGTTGAAAACATTCCATCATTAATCCAGCTAATGGAACTCGTGAAATGAATGCAAATAATAATTTATGATGAATCAGAAATGGAAGCTTCGCTTCAAAAGGGCCTCATGCCGAATTTGTTTCTAGATTTTCAATGATACCTTTCGACGTGAAAGGATTGCGTAATCGACTAATTAGTGTTTACGAATAGTCATAGATTTTTTTAACCTTCGAGAAAAAGAGGGGTGGTGGAAGCTTGTCTACTTTTTTTGTAACGTAGCGAATAAACAGATTTGAGTGCATTTCTTCTTGTTTGAAAGCTGTTTTTATTGAGAAGGTTCTTAGTTTTTTTTATAGCAGTGGCCGGCAAACGAGCAAGTAGGTCAGCTGGTGGTAAGTGATCTCCATCGCTTAAGAACATCAACAGTACACGGTGAATCATGGATTCGTTCCCTTAAGGGAAAGGGGTGAGGGGAGGGGTGGGGTATATGTGATTTTTTTTGTGAGACGATGGTAACAACTCGGCCGAGTCGGCCCATTCATGCTGTAGACAAAACTGTCATTAAATTAGCTCAACCACCTATGTTTGAAGATCTGTGCAGCCGTTTTCAACTAAGTAAAGGAGCTACGTTGCCACAAACATAGTGTTATATTGTTTGGATTGATCCCGGCCGCTGAATTTCACCATTGGACATCGCGTCAAAACCTTAAATTTCATCCACACCAACTCGATGTCCAGCGTTCCACAACAACGCGATTTTTACCTCGCACAACCAGTCTGTGGAACCAGCTGTCGCCGGCGGTCTTTCCGAACCGTTACGACTTGGGAACCTTCAAGAAGAGAGCATATTCTTTCCTCAAAGGCCGGCAACGCATTTGCAAGCCCTCTGGTGTTGCAGGTGTTCAAACTGTTCATGGGCGGCGGGGATTCCATCAGGTGAGCCTCCTGCCCGTTTGCTCCCTTTTTTCATAAAAAAAAACAAACATATTCACAAACACACAGACTGACAGACAAAGGAGTTTTATATCACTCCTTTTTGTTGATATTTAATGAGCGTATTCTGATCTTTAGTAGAATAACATCAGTTGAGAATTGCATCAGTAACAGGTGTGCTGAAATGAACGTGAAATTGCAGTTTTAGAAACCAAACATATGGGTGGAACATTTGGCGACGTCGCGCGTGTAGAAACGATTCAGAAAAGTTTTTCACATTCTGAGATCTAGTGTAGTAATCATAGAGTATTATCAGAATAACGTTTATAAGTACCCGAGTCTTCGCCAGTGTAAATGCCTTTTATGGCAAATTCAAATTATTTATTCTGTAAAATGGATCCTAAATATCACTCAAACATGTTAATATTTTAATAAACTAGATTATATTTTGATGGGCATTTGGCTTTAACGGTGATAGAGATCATGTACTATAAGGTGAACCGCTTGTTCGTTATGATTTTTCATATTTACACGAATATTACACATTGAAATAAAAGTAATTTCAACGGATTTTATCGCGGTTTTTTTCTTGTGTCGGTCAGTCCACTCCGTGACCACGAAGGCTGAAAAGCTTTCGAAACGTCGGGATCAAAATTAATAAAAAGCGCGATAAAATCCGTTTAAATGAGTTTTATTTCAACGCTTGTTTGTTTAAAAAATGATAATTTTACTATTTTGGTTGAGACATCACATTCATGCTGTAGACAAAAAGTATATCAAATTTGATGAAGCATTAAATATTTGTCAATAGTAATAGACGATTTCCTTTAGCCTTTGTCTAGCTCCGCCCGTGTTAAAGAAAATTTACGTAAAGCCGCCAGTAAAAACCAGTAAGTTTGTTTATCAAATTTAATTGTAAGCCGTATGAGGCTCAAAAGTGACTCAAAGGACTTAATAAAACGGCGGTGGAATTAAGGCGAGACTCGCGAAGTAAGGCGCATTGTAGAAGGCTTAAATTATTCAAACGGAACACAGCTTTGTGAATTGAATTGAGGAAAAATTTTGGCGCAGTATTTGTTACCGTTTGATACATTTATAGCTTTTTTTAAAATTGATTAACGAGACGAGAAAGGCGCTCGCCTAATGGTAGGCGCCACGCCTGCCCACAAATAGATGCAATACCACATAGAACTTTGAATTACAAAGCTCTGCATGGCACTCAGCTGCGCTCGTCACCCTGAGCCATAAGATGTTAAGTTTCATAATGCCCAATAATTTCACTGACTTCAATTTCCTTCAAACCGAAATACAACAGTGCTTGTAAACTGTTTATTGGCGGCAGAAATAGAGAAAGCGGTGGTGGTACCAAACCAGACGGCCTCTCGCCTACAAGGGATCTACAAACTTGAACTTCAGCCCTGCTAATTATGCGCGTATCGCGTTAATCGGTAAAATAATAGTAATTGTTCTGTCTTCGTCTTCCGAGATTTATATTAATTATATTTACTTGTAGTAGCTCGGCTACGCGTTTATCCACCCGCACATTGTTTAGAACCCTAAAAATAAAAATAAAATGATGACAGGCTACCCACACGGCGGTAATAACCTCATTCGTTCGTGTGCGCGCGCGCATCACCGCACGTAGTGTTAAATGAAATCCAAAAAATCCACAAAAGTGTAAGTTTGTGACTATGCCATAAGCGAAAAAGCATCACGGAAGAGAAATGAAGATGGAAACTCAAAAGTAAGAAGAAAAACTCATAAGTATTCGAACGCCAATGGCATTGGTTAATGGTGGGTACCATAATAATATAATAGCAGAAAAAATATTTTTATTACGAGTTTATAGGTGTTTTCCAATTACAGAGCATAATGCGACTCAGTTGCGCACAATGCCGAAGTGTGCTAATGCTAATTGGAACGTGAATATCCTTACATTTACTTTTTAACAGGAAAATTTTCTCAACAATAAACAATATTAATTACTAACGATAATATAAATAAAATTTCGATCAATGCCAACTTAAAGAAAAAACACTTGTTAATTTTCTGTTACTGAGTTGGTATCGACTGCATGTATCATCCGAAAGCAGTACTTTCGAGAGTGCTTGATTGTGCGAAGCGTTGCTGTAGTTGAAACATTCAACGTTGAGCATTATGCCGCATAATGCACTCTAGTGCTGTAATTGGAAAACTACCTATATTTTAAATATAATTTAAAAATAATTATCTCACATCTAACATGCGATGTTAGGCTATAGAAATTTTGTTTGCTTTGAGTCAATACGTGATATTGACCAATAGCTATTTTGTTTGCTTCGAGTCAATACGTGATATTGACCTAAAGCTATTTCGTTGTGAGTTAATGCGAGACATTAACCGACATTCATATGAATTATTGTTATTAAAGATGAGTCGACTCTTGTCGTCATGTCCTCCGCTGAATTCACAGCAAGGACGCCGTTGATCCCGAGATATCAGTCTAGATCACGCCAGATCCCGTCGTCTTCGCCGACACCTGAGCTAGGAACAATGCCAGCGCGAGGTTCGCCGCTGCTATTTTTTTCGAGCACATAATGCTCCTGGTGAAATACAAACTGGCCTGCTTGTCAAAGACAACGACCAGTAGAGGTCGTCGTGCTTTCTTAGGCCGATCTCGAGCTTTTTTGCAAGCTTTAGAGATATTTGATGCGGAAAGTAACGCGTGGGGGTAAGTTGGTAAAAACAAAGCCACCTTGGTTGTGGCTTCACAATGCTGTATAAACCAATGTTATACACCCGAAGTACAAAGCCTAATGGCATACATTTTGGCGGTTTTCTCATTTTTTCGGAGACTGAAACTAGACGCTCTGTTTTAACTTCAATATAGTTACAAAACAAGCTGTTACAATCTGCAACTACGGCTAGTTCGAGTAATTTAAACTCAATGGGCTCAACATCCCGCTACCAACAGCGACTGTCCCGCCGCACCGCCATTAAAATCTCAGGTATATGTAGGTCGCCTCAAATATTTTGTTGAGGCATCAATAAATCCTACTTAAGATATAAACGTTTTAAATAACGTTTCTGAGTATAAACTCCTTTTTATAAAGTGCCTTTAGAAATTCATAATATTTAGTTACATCTCCTAATACTTCCCGTAAAGGTCTGATAATGAATGATGATGATCTGATGATGAATTTTAGAATGAACAGTTAGAGAATGACAATAAAATTGATCACACCGAATACTTATATGATAAAATTAGGACTTTTGAGGTTTAAAGAGGTCTACTTTTTTAGTACCCATCCTCGACAGGCATACAAACCATTTTAGGTTTTATTTTGATTCTATTTTATAATTTTTTTTTTGGTTTAATCCTCTTTTACTTTTTTCCTTAGCAGTAAACATTCACTAAATTTATGAAATCTGTCGCATCCTCTTTACAGTCTCAGGAGTTCAAATCTGTATTTTATTCCTATGACAGCTGCTATACTTTGGAAATGAATATGATGAATTCCACGAAAGTCGTGAGTAATACATAACCTTATTTACTAGGTTACGTTTTAATATATGAGTATTCTAGATTCTAGAATAATCTTTAATTTTTTGGTTTTATTTTTATTGAAATATATTTATATTTATTTTTATGTTAATGGACATAAGAATTGGTACTACCACATCAAAAAGAAATAGAAAGAAATAAATCTATAACGTACAAAACAAATACATTCATTCTTTTCATTCGTACTTTCGCTCGTTATGTCAGAATTCTCACAGTAGCTTGTCTATTGTTGGTTACACACACATTTTGTGTTATTAGACTATGATGACTATATCCCGAATGATTTACGTGAACATCTGTTTTGGTGGAGAATGTCTATTTTAATATTTATAAATAAATACACCCAACAGTCACACGCATAGTCCTGACCCCACACTAGGTTAACCTGTATCGTGGGTACTACTGTGAGAACTGCGAGGGACCTGTGGTCCCACAACACCCGAAACAAATCTGTGGTTCACACAAACATTTGTCTCAGTGCGGGAATAGAGCCCGCGGCCTCTCGTTTCACAGCCGGCTATTCGCCCACAGCGCCACGGAGGCTGTGTGTGTGTCTATGAATCCGAATAAATTGTACGATTTCGAACTCGAAATATATTTTTATGCAGACTTCGGTTCTGAGGAACCCTGTGTCGTGGTGAAAAAATTGTTGGTTCCGTAAAATCATTACCAACAAGTCTTCACATAAAATTCTTAGAAATTATAATATTAGTCGTGTAGTATTTGAAAGTATAAATACATTTCCTTATTTCTTTCCCTACGCTTCTTTACGTATTCTTAGATCTCGTAGCAGCATTCTTCGAATTAAAGTCATCTTCTAGTATATTGAGCTCATGTCAAATTCTAATGCGAATAAATAATATGACAGATATTGCTTAATACGAGTATAAACAGAAAAAGTGATGTTGAATTCCTACATCTCAATGACATAACTCGAAAAATCTGGACTGGTGTGTAGAACGCCATATAATTTTATTCGCTTTGTATATTAAATCATCTCTGAACGTGGAGGCAGATATGAGTCTAGAGATATTGATATTCAATGGGATTGCACCAGAACGCATTAACGCGTTATATATATGTATGTATATATACGTACTTCTGGCATGCAAGAAATAGATTTTTTGCTTTAAGTTTATGCAAAGCAAAAAATCAAAAAATAATCAAAATGGTTCAAGTATATTTATTTCATGGAAAAGGGACCCTTATATCCTAAAACTTTGATGCTACATTACGCATTTCCGCATTTTGCGCTTGTTTTGAAGATTTTAAATATAATAACTCTTGATAAAACTACTACCCTCCTAGTACCCTCAATTTATAAATATTTTAAGTATTCAACGTTTATGTAGGTAAATTTACTTAGTTAAATATGTTTCTCGTAGCCTTGCAGCATATTATCCGGGAAGCGTTCCCAGACTACAAGTCTCTCCTGCTGCCATGTTATGATGGCATCTTTTTCAAATAGTACCTACATAACCAAAATACACAGCTATGGTGAAATAATCTCGATTTTATGGAAATACCCATATTTAATGTATCATTTTTTTATCAGGATGTCTTGAATACCAATCATTCTGTTTTGCCCTTTATTTCTATAAATAAGGTTGTAGAAAACGAACGACAACAATGATTTTTTCAAGGGATTTTATTTTATTTATTTTATTTCAAATTTTAATCATTATTTCCAGTGTACCATAGTACATGAACCCAAATATCGTGTTAGATTGGCTGCCTGGTATCCTAACGGATATTGAATTGAATTGAACGAATTTGTATAAATGTCGAATTGTTGTTTTTGCCCACTGAACAAAGATGTCAAACCTTTTTTCTTTTATTAGGAACATAAATATTAAAGTTTACAACGATAGAATCAATATCATAATCACTGATTACTGAATAGTTTACTGTACCGTTTACTGAAAACGTCCGCTATAGGCAAATCGCCACTTAAACTGGATTAAGTTTTTTCAGACAACATTCCTGCGATTACAGAGACCTTGTTATTTTATAAGAGTAAGACTGACTCTAATAGGATTGCTAACGGTAGTACTATACAAAATTATTTAATTTTAAATTTTGGATCATCATTTTTATGCGGTATTGTCGCAAATGATTGGTCGATGGATAACAAACTCTCTGCGCTAGTAGTGGCTGCACAATAAGCTAGCATCCGCGTCAGTGTCGAGGTTATTAACCGGACTGCTGGGTGGACGGATCAGTCCACTTTATTTAAGACCTATTATAAAAGACCAACTCTAAAACATGATTCAAATTTCGCAAATGCCTTATATTTCCCCATATAAGTAAAGTTAATAGCTAATAATTTGAATGCGTAATCAAAAACAACGTAATTTTGAGTTGAACTAGAGTAAATTATCTACCTAACTAATTAAGATATTGAATCATAACTTATTCTATATGTTTTACTTATTTCTACAACATTGAGAATGCTCTAAACATCTACAAGTAAATATAATTAATATAAATCTCGGAAGACGAAGACAGAACAATTGAATGATCAAACGAACTTACCTGAAGTGAAGTTCGATCCTAAATTGTTCTGTCTTCGTCGAAGAGATTTAAGGTCCCTCCCAACCCTAGTCTGAAGAACTTTTTCTCCCCCAGGCTCAATGTTGTATCCTCGTTATATAAGTGGTGACCATATCTCTCTAAACTAGAATGAGGTTATTACCGCCGTGTGGGTAGCCTGTCATCATTTTATTTTTATTTTTAGGGTTCTAAACAATGTGCGGGTGGATAAACGCGTAGCCGAGCTACTACAAGTAAATATAATTAATATAAATCTCTTCGACGAAGACAGAACAATTTAGGATCGAACTTCACTTCAGGTAAGTTCGTTTGATCATTCAATAATACTAGTATATACCCTGTATTATACACGTCCCACTGCTGGGCACAGGCCTCTTTTACTGAATGAGAGGGGTAACACGCTGGCCTAAAGTGGGTTGGCAGAGTTCACATACATTCGAAATTCTTATGAGTTCTTAGGTATGCGGGTTTCCTCACGATGTTTCCTTCACGGTTAAAGCAAACGATAATTAATAATCAATATACACGTGTCATAAAAGTTAAGGGTGCATGATCTTGGCTGGTTGTGGACCTGCGACTTTCCTTACGACAGTCCGTACCACTCCCTTAATAGGTAAAAGCTTTTGAAAAATTTAATGACGAAAATTCACTAAACCCGACCTGAATTTTCATTGAAAAAGAAATCTTAGTGAATTTATTCGCAACACAGTACGGAAACATATTAAAATGTAATAAATATAAAGGGCATCACGGCAGGTTCATTGAGAATGAAACCTCGTTTTACTGCACAAAGAGCTTTTCACTTTAAAATCTGAAAGCTTGGGCAGAACACGCCAAATCGACAGATGCTTTAAGATCGCGTTTTGTTTAAGTATTTTGTGTTCATGTTTTTGATAAGCAGACATTAGTGCCTATAGATTAAAAACAGTGTTGCCATAGTAGACCCTATCATCATCATCAGCCACAGGACATCCACTGCTGAACATAGGCCTCCTCCAAAGATTTCCAGACCGGCCTGTTGGAAGCGGCCTGCATTCAGCGACTTATACTAGGCACTATAATTGGTAATATTTTTTCTTTCCTGGCACAGCAATGGGACTACATTGTACTTCCTGTTAAGTACAATGCAGGCCAAACATATGTGGATCGTCAAGAGACATTAGGTCCATTGACGTTCGGCAAAATTATACTGGCTCAAGTTACAGGATATACACTGGCCTTCGCCTGAACGAGCCACTACCTTGGGTTTTTCACCATGTGGCCGGTGCATCAAGATTCTTTGCTGGTGGTAGGATATTCGTATCTACCCGGATAGCAACCACCGTATACATGGTGATAAAACCTGCCATAGTCTCCCACACACCTTGTGTGAATCGCGTTCCAGGATCAGTCAGTGTATATCCGATTCTACTTGCTTGCGACATGGCTTAATGGTTGTTTGGGGCGGATATAGAGGTAAATCCTTGTATCCCTATACCTGCATCGGTCAATAGTCTTTTCCTTGTATTTCGAAGTAATTAGCATAACGCAGTATCTCTAATTTTTAGTTATACTATATGCATTAATGCAAGCGCCTTCTCACCAAGCCGTCGCGTCGGCTTCCTCAGATCAGATTTTGCTTTCACACTAAAGATTCTCCACGAGATTTCGCGAAACGTTTTATTGAGAAAATATATAAATTAATATAAATTAGCTAATTTGAATCATTGCCTGTGGAATTCTAAAGTGAAGTCTTTTAACGGAAATTGCATTTTACAATCATTTGTATATTATTAACTGACTGAAAAAGGAGGTGTTTAAAACCGAAAAACCGTATTTATCTACACAAATATTATAAAGAGGAATGATTTGTATTTTTTTATGTAGCGAATAAAGTTAAGAACTACTGGACCGATTTGAAAAATTCTTTCATCATTAGAATCCTCCATTATCCCTGATGAACATAGGCTACTTTTTATCCCGGAAAAGCAGATCACGAGGGCGGAGCAGCGAGGAAAAGCTATACAATATACGTCCATCAGCGTCGCGTGTGTTTGGCAAGTCCATTCTGCTAGTAAGTGTCGTGGAAAGTTGTGTTATTAATTATTGTTGCTGACAGGGAACACGCTACTAGCACCAGTTACTGACACGGCGGATCAAGTTTTGGTATAGGTATACTTAGAATATGTTGTGTATACCTATTAGAGTTGAAGGAATTCCATAGTAAAACTATGGAAAAATAATAATAATAAATAGATTTAGTGTAATTGCCGAGTGTATTTTGATGATGCTATGTATGTATGTATACATTAGTTAACACTGATTTTACTGAATTACTTTTTTTTATGTTATTGAATGACGAGACGAGCAAGGCGCTCGCCTGATGGTGAGCGCCACGCCTGCCTATAAACAGAAGCAACATTACACATAACTTTTAATTTCAAAGCACTGCATGGCACTGAACTGCGCTCGTCACCCAGACACAAGATGTCAAGTCTCACAATGCCCAGTAATTTCACTGGCTTCAATACCCTTCACACCGAAACACAACAGTGCTTACACACTGTTGCTTGGCGGCAGAATAGACAAAGCGGTTCCAACCCAGACGGGCTCTCGCATACGAGGGACCTAACCTTGTAACTTTACTTATAAAACAGCAAACCGCGTTGTGGTGAAATCATAGTTACATTGGCGGTTACCGATATCGTGGCTGACACAGGGAACCATAACTAAAATTATCTTGTTTTGGCAATCTGTAAGATAGCGATAATTTTTGTGGGCGATATACTGAATAGCGAATTAGCGATCACCGTACACGTGGTAAAACCCATCATACTGTCTCGTTTGGTTGTTGCAGTTCTAGGGTCAGTATGTATTCAGTTACTACAGGCCAGCTTAATAGGGTAGTCGACTTGATTTTTTTTTCTATCCGAGCTCGGGTAAGTGACTGCACTACACCTGATGGTAAACGTAATGCAGTCCAAAAACTAGCGACCACCGACATACAATGAGTTCATCGATGATCATCAGAATCATGCTGGACTGTACAAATGCCTGTCGGAAGAGGGAAGAAGCAAATCGAGGGGACTGCGACAGGACAGACAGAGGATGACCGATGCAGGCATTGTTATTTAATTGCAGTCGTTGCTATCGAATGTATTTGGTCAATGACATGATAAGCAGCCAATCAAAAATGTACTATTTTCGGCTTTTTCGTTTTTTGCATCAGTCTTATTTTTGTAAGTTTTTATTTTGCGAAAATACCAATAAGCGAAAAATGCTAATTCATGGCTGCGGATGTACAGAACCTTTGGTGATGGAATCCGAATCACACTTTGTCAGTTTTTTTTATATCTGCGGTACTTGCGGTCAGTCTTACAATTTACCTATTCAAAATATCATATAAATATGACCATAACTGTACTGTATCTCATAAATATAACGCATAACGTCATAACGCAAGCGTCAAACGTCGACTGTCAAACGTCAACTGTCAAACGCCAACTGTCAAACGTCATCTGTCAAACGTCAACTGTCAAACGTCAACAATAATGACTGAGCGACGTGAAAGAACCTTCATCATGGTGAAGCCTGACGGAGTCCAACGAGGGTTGGTCGGCACGATCATCGAACGCTTTGAAAAAAAAAGGCTTCAAGCTAGTCGCTATGAAATACGTGCAGGCATCCGAAGAACTTCTTCACCAGCACTACAGTCTTTTGACTTCGCGTCCATTCTTCGCCGACCTCGTGAGGTATATGAGATCGGCGCCCGTAGTTCCCATGGTTTGGGAGGGGATTAACGCCGTGAAGACTGGTCGTCAGATCATTACCGGCACCACGGACCCTGACGACAAGCTGCCTGGTAGCATCCGTGGAGACTTCAACCCCTTTGTTGGTCGTAGTATTGTTCTTTTTTTTTTATATAGCATAGGCCGGCAAACGAGCAAGTGGGTCACCTGTTGGTAAGTGATCTCCACCGCCCATGTATGCCCACAATATCAGAAGAATTATGGGCGCGTTGCCGACCTTAAAGGAAAGGGATAATTAGGGATTGGGAAGGGGAGGGGATTTGGGCTTCCGGATATCTCACTCACCGTACGAAACGCAGCAGCAAGCCGCTACTTTACGTCGGTTTTCTGTGAGACAGTGGTAACGATCCGGTCGAGCCAGCCCATTCATGCTGTAGACAAAACTGCCTACAGCGTGGCTCTACCACTGAAAATGTTCACGGATCTCATGATGCTGAGGCGGCTGATAACGAAATCCCACTTTGGTTCAACGAAAAGGAGTTGCTTGGTTGGTCGTTTGCTTTGGACAATTGGGTTTCTGGGTAATAAAGCCTTTGGGTAAATATTATACAATGTAAAGGCTCACACAACCTCCATGTAATTTTTGTCTACAAAGTAATGCAACAGTGTCGTCGTTTGTTTGAACAGTGTGATTATTCTGTATTTTGGTATCACATGTTTATGTGTTAACGCGCGTTCAATTTTAGTTGATTAACTGACTTGAAACAACAAAGCTGAATTCATTAATGGTTTTGGGCTTTCGCGATTTGTAAAAATACTGTAATATTTATTTAAACCGGTCTTAATCGCGTAATATTTTAAGGTATAAATAATATTATTAATATTTATTTCTAATACAACCGTTTTTTTTTGTTTTAATACATACCGACTACACTAATTTCCGTGCGAGGTTACAGTACTCTAAAAATTGAATAAATAAATACACCCAACAGTCACACACATAGTCCTGACTCCACAGTAAGATACGAGTCTTTTGTCGTGGATATTAGGAACTACGAGAGACTTTCGGTCTGACAACACCCAGATCCTGAAACAAATATTTTTGGATCACACAAACATTTGTCTCGGTGCGGGGATAGAACCCGCGGCCTCTCATTCCCCTTCCCAATCCCATAAATATCTCTCGCACCCATGGTTCGTCTGTTAGTGTACATGTCGGTGGAAATAACATATCAACAAGTGACCCACTTGCTCGTTTGTCAGCCTATGCTTTAAAAAAATGTGATGGTTCTCGCATGTGCGTAAGGCCGTCTAAAAAAATGGCGTCAGGTTTTTAACTTTACAATATTTACTGGACTCTAAATCATTTATCAAAGTAGCATACAAAAGTGAAATCCCAGATTGCTTAATTGCTAGTCGATTTCGGGTTGCTGGCATAGTTTCGATGACAATTGAGATTTATATCCAGAATGCTGTGTTTGATTTATAACTACTATGCGAGTGAACTCTCCATGTGCTTGCGTAGCTTTGTTGAATTAAATAATAGTTTAGACGGTCACAAGTGGTAGAATCATACTGTAGACAATTTTGTCTACGATAGGAATGGACTCCACTGAATTGTTCCTTTTATTAACAGACTTCAAAAAAGGAGGAGGTTCCTTTTGAGTGGTAGAGCCACGCTGTGGACAGTTTTGTCTACAGCATGAATGAGCTGGCTCGACCGGGTCGATACCACTGTCTCACAGAAAACCGACGTAAAGTAGCGGCTTGCTGCTGCTCTACGGTGAGTGAGATATCCGGAAGCCCTGTTGCTTAGTGGCAGCAATGGATTAACCGGAGGTACCCATCAAACGGCCTCTTGTATACGAGAGACCTACCATCTAGTATTTATCAACTGTTACCACTGTCTCACAGAATACTGAGGTAAAGAAGCAGCTTCCTTAAATGCTTAATTTTTTTTTTCTAGTCCTGTATTATATACGTCCCACTGCTGGGCACGGGCCTCCTCTACTGAATGAGAGGTATTAGGCCTTAGTCCACCACGCTGGCATAATGCGGGTTGGCAGACTTCGAAAAATCTTTCGAGTTCTCAGGTATGCAGGTTTCCTCACGATGTTTCCTTCACCGTTAAAGCTAGCGATAATTAACAATTAATATACACGTGACTTAGAAAAGTCAGAGTTGTATGCTCTTGGGGCTGGTTTCGAACCTGCGACTTTCGTCTCGACAGTCCATACCACTCCCCGCTGAGCTATAGCTGCTTTAAATGCTTAAATAATTCTGCAAATTGTAAATAATGGTTCCGAACTTGCATTCGAGATGTTAACTTCACTAGACTTCGCTACGGATAGCAAAGACAAGTCGTACTCGCGACATCCAATACAATGTATTGGATATGGTCTAAGAGCTGAACATGGAGGTTGTGTTTTAAAAAGAATATTATAATTTGTCACTGGGCTTCGGCCTGCTCCGCGGCCTCTCGTTTCACAGCCGGCTATTATTATTTAAATCAATCAGCTACGTTACCAAAACCTATTGAACAAAGGAAATAAATAAAAATAATACCACATTTTCCTTCAGGCTGGCATAATTCTGCCAACTGTCGAGGAACGTAGTGTATTTGATGGTCATTATATTTTGACTGCACAATACCTAACATCCAACAGGCAGGCCGCTTCCGGTCGGTTTGGAAATCTTTGGGGGAGGACTATGTTCAGCAGTGGACGTCCTGTGGCTGATGATGATGATACTTAACATCAGGCCCGGATAAAAGCGTCTTATCACTACCGCCCCGACTTCTGGACTTTCCAATGACATGTCGTAATAAAATCTACGGAACTAGGTACAGGTGAATTTATTTTGTTTACGCTTACAAAAGCAACATATCAACGTAGCGTCGTATTGGTTGAGTCAGCAGTGTGAAAACACTGCGCTGTCGGGCTGCAGGCGTATTTTACATAATGCAGGAGCGACCGTCGGGTGAGGCAGGCGCCGAATCCTAGGCATATTCTTCACTGCAACAACCCAAATAGAATATTTGGCGGGAATTGTATAGAGTTGTTAGTAATTGTGGACGCCAACAAGTTTCAAAATTAAACACGTGTATTTCTTAGTTCTAGAGATGTGGTGCTGGCGACGTATGTTACGTATACCCTGGACAGCTAGAAGAATAAACAAGTCAATTCTCGAACAATTGAGGATTTCAACAAGATTGTCTACCACTTGTTTCGATAGGATCCTTTAGGACTTTGGGCACGTAGCTCGTAGGGATCCGTCCAATTTTGAACGACTCATTATGGTTGGAAAGGTGGAGGGGATACGATCGCGAGGGCGCGTACCTAGCCGTTGGTCTGCCCAAATAAAAACACTCACGGGGCTCTCAGTAACAACTGCAATGAGACATGCTAAGGACAGACAAACCTGGAAAGAAATAATCCAACAGATGCGAAGGAAATTTCAGGACGGACACGACCTTCAGAAATTTATTTTGGCCAGAGGGATCCGATTTTAATGACTTTTTCAAACCTATAATTGGTACCGTTTAAATTTAAACAACAAATTGCAGCTTAAATTAAGGCACTTGTATCAACATCGACTTTAAACAAGTGGTGAATAGATGATAAAGATTTAATAATAACTATACACGTAACTTAAAGTCACATATTGTGCATTTTTTAGCTATTTAAACTGTGATTTTTGTTTCGGGTAACACCGAATAATGTATTATATCATATCGAATATAGTAAGGTTTGTGGATTTTCCTATTAATTTATACTAGGTAGCGTAGTAGTCGGAACTCGACCATTTTGTTTTATTTAGTTCTATTACGTCAGCTCTGAGATTTAGCATTCACATTTCTGTCATTGGCAGTATAAATTTAAACAATGAAGACCTTATTATGAAACGTATTCTAACTTTAAACTAGGTTTCTAACAAACTGGCCAGTATCAATTTAAAATTAGAATACGTTTTGCAGTATGTAAGGCCTTGAATATTTTATTTAATTGAATTTAATCTATACTAATAATAAAGCTGTAGAGTTTGATTGTTTGTTTGTTTGTTTGTTTGAACGCGCTAATCTCAGGAACTACTGGTTCGAATTGAAAAATTATTTTTGTGTTGGATAGTCCATTTATCGAGGAAGGCTTTAGGATATATAACATTACGCTGCGACCATTAGAAGCGAAGCATCAGTGAAAAATGTTGCAAAAACGGGGAAAATTATTCATATTTGAAGGCTTCCGTTGCTAAGCTACCCAAATAATATTATTTGGAGGCTTCCGTTGCTAAGCAACCCAAATCTATACTAATATTATAAAGCTGTAGAGTTTGATTGTTTGTTTGTTTGTTTGATCACGTGAGCGGAGCCGCGAGCAAAAGCTAGTGTATGTATATATTTGGAACACATTATTATAATTGAATAAATTATTTCTGCATTTAAACTTTAGCTAGGACCTAACAATCCTCTGTTCATGCAAATTCCTAAAAGAGGTACCTTTTTAACAATTCACGTATTCATTTAAACATTATTATTAGCGAGGAAACAAGAACCCAATGCCATCTCACCATAAAGCCTACGAGTATGTACAAAGAATCAAAGGTGGTAGGTCCCTCATATGCGAGAGGCCGTCTGGGTTGGTACCATCGCTTTGTCTATTTCAAGCCAAGCAACAGTGTGTAAGCACTGTTGTGTTTCGGTTTAAAGAACATTGAAGTAAGTGAAATTACTGGGCATTATGAGACTTATGTCTCGGCGTGACGAGTGCAGTTCAGTGCCATGCAGTGCTTTGTAATTCAAAGTTCTGTCTGGTTGTTTCTGTATATAGGCATGCGTGGCGCCTACCATCAGACGAGCGCCTTGCTCGTCTCGTCATTCAATCAAATAAAAAAAGCAAAATAATCGTTCAGAGTTGGTAGTATTGCCTCTATAGTTATCCACATCTAGTACGCGATGCTTGTACTCGCAATGCCCGCGCCATTAGATTTACAACTGTAGTGAATTCAGCATGACCCACATACAAATACACAATGTATACTGTTTAAATAATACAACTATTTCAAGATTTTGAATTTAGAATTTCATAGGTATAAGTATATGAAATCGCATTAAGTGCGTTCACATGTAATCCATTGAAATGTTACATTTGGGGTTGCGTTTCTTAGAGGAGTCAATTTTATTTTTTTGATGTGTAGGGGGGGTAAGTGTAAAGCTAAAATCAAGTTTGTGGGGTCGCCACCCTTGTCCCACGGCCGCCATCTTGAAAATAGGGGTTGAAACGGTTTTTACGATATATCTCTTAAACTATTTATCTGATAAAAAAAATTGTTAACGTTTTTTGTTGCTAATTAAATTCTCTATAACTTTGGTCCAGTAACTTTTTGTCGTAAAACTATAAATAAAAAAGTTATAAGTGAAAATGTAATAAAGAAAAAAATAAAGATGATAATTCTCTTGACAGCCTAAGATACAAACAATTCGCCAAGGCAGTGACAAAAAGTACATTTAATTTATCTTCACTTCCTCCAACACAAGACACAGCTCGCTTTCATACTTTCCGAGTCTACCATCAGGTCCAGTCGTGGCTTGGTAATAATAATGATCCTGAAGACTGGGGCTGGAAAAAATGTGGAAAATTATTGATGCCAGTGCAGAGCTCTAAACCTCCAGCACCCCCTGAGCTTCTTAAATTGATCTTTTGTAAATGCAAAGGAAACTGTGGAGCGATGTGTGGATGTCGAAAAGCAGGGCTAAAATGTTCCGCAGTGTGCTTCCATTGTTCTGGAGAACTGTGTTCTGTGTCTTGTGTTGGAGGAAGTACTTTTTGTCACTGCCTTGGCGAATTGTTTGTATCTTAGGCTGTCAAGAGAATTATCATCTTTATTTTTTTCTTTATTACATTTTCACTTATAACTTTTTTATTTATAGTTTTACGACAAAAAGTTACTGGACCAAAGTTATAGAGAATTTAATTAGCAACAAAAAACGTTAACAATTTTTTTTATCAGATAAATAGTTTAAGAGATATATCGTAAAAACCGTTTCAACCCCTATTTTCAAGATGGCGGCCGTGGGACAAGGGTGGCGAGTTTGTGGCGACCCCACAAACTTGATTTTAGCTTTACACTACACATCAAAACAATAAAATTGACTCCTCTAAGAAACGCAAGGTGAGGCCTAAAAAATGTAACATTTCAATGGAGTAATGGTGTTAAAACCTGCCATAGTGACCCACACAACTTGTGTGGATAGCGGTTCTGGATCAGCCAGTATATATCCGGTTCTCCCGAGGGGCTTGCGACATGACTTATGTGTCAAACCGCATTAAGCAACCACCGTACATATGGTGTTAAAACCAGCCATAGTGACCCATATACCTTGTGTGGATTGCGGTCCAGGATCAGCCAGTGTATATCCGGTTCTCCCGAGAGGCTTGCGGCAGCACTCGATGTTTGGTTGGGGCGGGTATAGGGATACATCCTTGTATCCCTGTGCCTGCATCGGTCATCCGCCTATCTTGTCAAAGATTCCTCGATATGTTTGTTCCCTCATCGGAAGAAGAAAGAAGATATTCTGGTGACCACCTTATCGGTGGTTATTAGTGGTAGTTTAAAATAATGGGAGTAAGTTAGAAATAGGTCTGAAAATAATTGAAATATTTATTGAACTAAATAAATATGTACATGGACTATCAAATTTAGTAGTTACATTAAATGGTGACATGATTCTGGTGACCACCGATAAACTCATTGTTTGTCGCTGTTCGCTGGTTTTTTAGACTGCACTGCGCTTACCATCAGGTGTAGTGCAGTCACTTTGCCGTGCTCGATAAGAAATGCCATTATATGTGGAGTGCACTCACTGTACTCAACATAAGGTACAATGTACTTAATTTGCTGTGGCAGGAAGAAAAAGAACTATAAAATACTGAGCTATTTTTAATGTAAATTACAATACAATACAGTACAAAACTCTTTATTGTATAACCAATAATCACTTAACATAATTCACATAGGACTACTTAATGGTTTTACAATGGGCGGTCTTATCGCTACGAGCGATCTCTGCCAGACAACCTTTGGATGGACCTAAATTACCTTATATCCATAAACTTGTATAAAGTAAATGAAAACACAGCAGGGTAAAGAATATGATTTGTATCGGGCATACATTACAACGACACGGTCGGAGCACAGATGTCTGCAAGTGCATTTAAATTTTGTTGTAGTGTTGTGTTTGTGGCAACATATACATAGACAGGCTCCGTGGCGCAGCGGGCGAGTAGCCGGCTGTGAAGCGAGAGGCCGCGGGTTCGATCCCCGCATCGAGACAAATCTTTGTGTGATCTACAAATATTTGTTTCGGGGTCTGGGTTTTGTGAGACCGAAAGTCTCTCGTAGTTCCTGATACCCACGACACAAGACTTGTATGTTACTGTGGGGTCAGGACTATGTCTGTGTCTTTTGGGTGTATTTATTTATTTATATCGTTGACTGGGGTCATTTTATTGGGGTGCTCGAAGTAGAAATTTGCTGTTGCGTTTCGTACCGAGAGTGAGAATCCGGAGGCCCAAATCCCCTCCCCTTGACAGTCCCTTTCCTTTAAGATCGGCAATGCATACATGATTCTTCTGGTATTGTAAATGTCCATAGGCGGTGGAGATATTTTACTATCAGGTGACTCATTTGCTCATTTGCTAGCCTCTGTTATAAAAATGAAAATCTCAAGAACTCAAATGAGATCAATAGTATTGGTGTCAATTTCCACACATATAGTCCTGCCGCCATTGACTAAAATGTGTATGATGCGAGTCTAGTCTTCAACACCCAGACTAGGAAATTTGTGTACCTACTAGCGATTCCCGCGGCCAACCGCCAGCGTGACTTTATATTCTTCTTTTATATTTGTGACTCTATAGTTTCGATTGGAATTGTTAAGACCGGTGGAATAACGTTATTAATTCGGAACAATCTTATCAACACACGAATGACAACGATTACAAGACGAATTACCTTGCCAATCTATGTTTATGTCAAATTTCATCCACATCCATCAGCCGTTGTCGTATAAAGCTTTTTTTTTATCGTGGCTTGGCAGTGACTACGCTACACCTGATGGTAAGTGTAGCGCAATTCAAGAATATTGTCGACCAACGATAAACAATGTGTCCATCGTTGGTCGGCAAGATCATGCCGGCCTGCCAAAGGGCCAAGGGGGAGGGGAAGGAAAAAGGGATGGGAAAAGGGTGAGGATCAGGGGGTAAGCCCCCTGGGGAGAACCGGACATACACTGGCTGACCCTGGAACGCGACCCACACAAGGTGGGCCACTATGGCAGGTTTTAGCACCAGTGTACGGTGGTCGCTATCCGGTCAGATACAAGTATCCAGCAAAAAGTATTTTAGAAAAGTATTTTATCACACGATCTTGAACGAATAAAAAAGTGCTAGTTCATATGAACGAATCACAATACAAAATGATTTCTATCGCGCTCTATCCCATATTTATTCAAACGCGCCACTCAGCTGTTTCGCGTTTTATGTTCCACTGTGACTTCCATTCGAGATATATTTATAGATAAAGCAATCTAATACCGTCTGCAGCGTTTAGAAAGGTTTTTTGCAGGGCAAAGAGACTGCATTGTACTTGATGGTAAGTGCAGTGCAGTCCAAAAAGAGTTAGAGTGGTAGAGCCACGCTGTAGACAGTTTTGTCTACAGCATGAATGGGCTGGCTCAACCGGGTCGTTACCACTGTCTCACAGAAAACCGACGTAAAGTACCGGCTTGCTGCTGCGTTTCGGTGAATGAGATATCCGGAAGCCCAAATTCCCTCCCCTTCCCAATCCCTAATTATCCCTTTCCTTTAAGGTTGGCAACGCACCCATGATTTTTCTGGTAGTGGGCGTACATGGGCGGTGGAGATCACTTACTATCACGTGACCCACTTGCTCGTTTGCCGACCTATGCTGTAAAAAAAAACAGCGACTATCGAAAAACAATAAGTTCATGGGTGGTCACCAGTATAATGCCTGCCTGTATAAATGTTTCTTCAAACTCCGAAGAGGGAATTTATACAGACCGGTTGACTCTGGTAACCACCGATAAACTCATTGTTTGTCGGTGGTCGCTGGTTTTTTGGAGTGTACTACGCTTTTTTATTCTAGCTCGGCAAAGTGACTACGCTACACTTGATGGTAAGTGTAGCGCAATACAGGAATAGTGTCGACCAACGACAAACAGTGTGTCTATTGTTGGTCGGCAAAATCATATCATCATCATCATGTGGCTTCCCATCAGGTGTACTAACTTTCCATCCTCGGATAATAAAAATACTGTTCAAAACTACAATCAAGACTGGCTATGACGTCCCACTTGAAAATGTATTAAGATTAAAAAATACATGAGTTAAATGCCAGTTGCTTATAAAATAGTAATTCAAGTTATACAGTTTAAAAGCAAGAATAATTTCATCTGTATAGCAGAGCTGATACCGGCTAGCTTGTATTGGACGTGCAAGGCGACGCGTCCCATGAGACTCTGTAAAATGGAGTAGCATTTTGCATTCTCTCGACAACGCTCGGGTTTGTGCTGTATTTGATACAGCCAGATGTACAGATATCTTTAGATTGTGCAGATTATTGAATACTTTAATAAGGTTCTTAGGTTTAGATGGCTGGATAAGATAAAAGCACAAATTGTTAAACACAGAGAAATTTACTTTCCAGCGGAGTTAAAACTAATATTACAAGTTTTAATGTCTAACACCAAAAGAAATCCCTAAATTAAATTATTAGATATTAATACTAGAATTATTATGTATTTATTCCAAGATAATCTTCTTTTTTATAGTATAGGCCAGCAATCGAGCAAGCGGGCCACCTGATGGTAAGTGATCTCCACCGCCCATGTACGCCCACAATACCAGAAGAATCATGGGTGCGTTGGCGACCTTAATTTGGGATCCGAGCGTCCGGATATCTCCCTCACCGTACGAAAGGCAGCAGCAAGCCGCTACTTTACGTCGGTTTCCTGTGAGACAGTGGTAACGACCCGGTCAAGCATATTCATGATGTATAAAAAACTGTCTAGCGTGGCTCTACCACTCGATAAATTAGAATTAGAGTATTTCTATATTAGAATTAGGTTAGTTCGTCACAAAGGAGCACCAATATCGTGTAAATGAGCCTAAATGTTGAAGCAAATTGGGCTTTTAGCGAAATTTGCTCATAAAACAAGCGGCGTGGCCCAGTTTCTATATTAAATAGCATTGGAAACTATGCGACGCTCATAACAAACAAATTTTATTACAGTATCAATCAGTTTTATTGGAATTCCCCGGCGGATGTTTTCAACGGCTTTATAATAGATACGTTTATCATATTTACTAAGGATGAGTATTTTGATAGTGGAGCGGGGAGTGGTTAACCGGCCCGTTTTGAATTGCAGACAAAATTGTCTATAGCGTGGCTATACAGTGGTATAATGTAGCGGTGCAAGACTCTTACGATTTTCAGCCTTAAGGCCATACCCCCCAGCAAAACGCCGCGCGATCGAGATTTTTAGAGGCTATCTAGTCATTACTTAAAATAAATATTGATTAAAAAAATATACAATATATTTCTACAATCTGTCAGGTTTACTTTGTTCGATTCAAATTCATGTCAATGTTGATATATTCTTTTAAATTGTCGTTATAAATGAACCATAAAAATGAGAAAAATGCAAAGATTCCGTGCGTCTCCTTTTAAAGTACACATTGTTTTCATATGAGATTAACATCACTAGATAGGCAATTTAATAACGAATATTTTGCCAGTTTTAAATTTTCGAAAAGAGCAAAACCTGATTTTTTAAATCAATTATTCGCTAAATACATGCATATTCTGCATGAAAACTTACACGCCGAGTACACGAGTCCGTATGCGGCGAGTCAGTCAAGGCCATTTGCTCACGGAAGGCCCTTAATACGCTGTCACCAGACCAAACATTTATAATTAAACTAGCTGTCCCTTCCCTTGGTTTCACCTGCATGTTACTGCCCTGCTCCCATTGGTCATGGCGTGATATACATATAAACCTTCCTCATGGTTCAGTCTATCTATTGCTGAAAACGCATTAAAATCCGTTGAATATTTTATACGATCTAAGCGAGCAGACAGCGAAAGCGACTTCATTTTATACTATGTAAAGATTAAATGGAAGTAGGATTGCATTGCATTACATGTATGTTTTTCATATTCAAATGATTTATTATGTAAATTGGATCATAAATATCACTTTTACATGTCAATATTTCTTATACTAGATTACACTTATATATTTATCTTTTATCGGCATTTCGTGGAAAGCCATGAGAAGAAATGCCGAAACAAACTCATGGGTTATGGCCTCTTTTAATGTCCAGACATTGATTTTCCAGAATTGTGCGAGTGTAATGTACCGGAATTCCTGGATTGACTTTTTAGGAAATAGCCATGAGTATACCCGACATACATGGCACTCGCACTCGCATTTTTTTTTTTGCTAGCCCTGTATTATATACGTCCCACTGCTGGGCACGGGCCTCCTCTACTGAATGAGAGGGGTTAGGCCTTTGTCCACAACGCTGGCGTAATGCGGGTTGACAGACTTCACATACCTTCAAAAATCTTATCGAGTTCAGTAGTATGCAGGTTTTCTCACGGTTTCCTTCTTTAAAGCAAGCGATAATTTACAATTAATATACATATAAAAATGAAAATTAACAAATTTAAAATTAATATTTTCCTTAAAAAATATTAAAAATGTCAACGTTACATAATATTAAATACTAATAATACGCCAATAGAGCAGTCAAGTATAATAATTTATCATGTATATTATAAAATATAGTATATCTAGAATATCATATAGTATAATTCTTTTGTGAAATCCAAGTTACAGCTGTAGTGGCAGCATCTTGAGTTCTAGTTAACTCGATATCAGACTGGCCAGACGACTGATTCCTATGACAAAGGTAGGGTTTAGTATGCCTAAACAATCCTCTCGGTTGTATCCGCCGTAAAGTGTAAGCGATTGCGAAACATTTTATTAATAAAACTTAAATTAGGAATTTTGAAAAATCTCTCCACAAGAAACGAATGACTAGAAAGTAAAAACGAACACTTCATTGGTATAAAAATTAGCTCTATTTATAGCGGTTAGAGGTGGTAGGTCTCTCATATTCGAGAGGCTTTTTGCGATGTTACCACCACTTTGTCTATTTCTTGTATTATGAGTTTAAGGACATTGAAAGCAAAGTGACTGCACTACACCTGATGGTAAGCGTAGTGCAGTCCAAAAATCTATCGACCACCGACAAACGATGAGTTTATCGATGGTCACCAGAATCATGCCGGCCTGTATAAATGCTTCTTTCCTCTTCGGAGAGGGAGGAAGTGACTTGAGGGCCCTGCGACAGAACAGGCGAAATACCGATACAGGTACAGGGGTACAAGGATTAACCCTTATTCCCGCCCCAACCGACAATCAAGTCATGTCGCAAATCCTTCGGTAGAACCACATATACAATGGCTGATCTTGGAACGCAATTCACACAAGGTGTGTGGGTCACTATGGCAGGTTTTAACACCATGTGTACGGTGGTCGCTATCCGGGATATCAATATCCTACCACCAGCTATGTTATAATAAAACATGAAGTAGTTATTTAATTTTCTGTTAGTTTGAAACTACCGCTCGCGCTTGTAACTTAATCGGTATACAATACTTGTCCACGTATTGAACTGCAATGTGTTGCGTGTACAAAGGCATTCTGTGATAGGGTTGTGACTACTCTGATGGATTTAATTACATGTCCGCCTATATACGCACTCACGCCTGTAATACGCGAAGGTGTAGGCAGTGTACCAGAACACTACAACGCCAAGTTTATTTCCTCCATGATATGATAGGGGTCTATCACCATACTGGGTACAATTATAGATCCGTGCTGATACTGATATCGTGATAGAAAAATCAAATATCACTTTTACCCGACCTTGGATCGAACTTGAGCCCTCAGTACAGCAGTTGTAATGCGCCACTGAGGCAGACATATCCTTATATTATTATCACATCCCTGAAGTCTGGTCTACACGGAGTCTAAATCGGAAGATATACTCGGAGATAATTAAATTCCGGATTCACGGTCTCGTTTGGCTTGACTGACAGACGGCGTGGCGGTGCATACACTCCAATGGACTTTAAATTTTTTATTGCATCTACAACGTGATACAAAGGGGTGTGGTTACATTTGGATGCAATTACGCAGTAACATTTCAACCCACATCAAGTAAAAATTGAGATGTATATTTTAATTTGCTAAAGTCATTAACCTAAATCAATAATGAACCCTTCTATTTTACATTATCGTACTGAATACTGAATTTCATCTATTGAAATGTAATAAATTTAGCTAAATAAAATCAATATCGCAATTTTTACTTGATACAATGGAAAAAGGCAAAGAAAAACGCAATTCGTTGTCTAGTATCGATTTTTACCAATGAGTGAAAAGAGGCGATGAACTCGCAATAGAGCTGCTGCTATTGCAACGCTTTGTCACTTCGATGTGCACACGGGCCGGCATTAATGCATAGAACAGAAAAATATCGGAGCGTCCATTCCCTATCCCACTTATTGTTAAAATAAATTTTCAGACGTTTCTATGGATCAATGTGTAAGGTCGGCAACTCTTTCACGATCATTTCAGTACTGTGGATGTTTATGAGCGGTGGAGATCACTTATCATCAGGTGACACATTTGCTCGTTTACCGGTTTATATTATAAAACCGGTGATGTTCTAAGTTTAAATTTAGGTAATTACAATTTATGTGTGAATTTATGTCCAATGTGATAGACTCGCTCTCTATCACATCATGGGACTTAAATAACGACGAGGAATTGTGGTGCACTATTTTCACCTCTTACTACTTCGATACAGACGTGAAATTATGTATGTAAATATGTAGTCTTTTCGTTACAGTTAATTCATTATTTAATTTTAGTATTTTCCACTTACTTAGAAAACTCAAAAACCCAATGAACACACAAAATCGAGTTGAAATAAACACATTAATAAATCTTTCAAATGTCCCAAACAATGTCGAAAGTAAACCATGTGTAATTAAATTAACATAAAATACCCCTCCACGGTGTTTCGTATTCTGCGATGCAATCAGCTGTTCGTTCATTAGGCCAATCTGCGCGGCGCAGCGGAGCGCGTCTCGGCCAATCAGGAGCGTTGTGTTTGTGACGTAGATAACTCGGGCGACAGTACGCGACAAGCTGTATCCATTCCAAAACCATTTGAATCGTCACAGATAACGAGCGAATTCCTCTTAAAGCGGGTTTAAACGGTTCAATGTTAGTTGATCAAGCGCTAAATCGCATGCGATTTGAACAGTTTGAATTTCAATAAAAAATTTGGCTTTTGTTGTTTCAAGTCAGCTGTAGAACTAAAATCGAATCTTTTGGATCCATTATTCTAGTACCGTTGGTACTTGGTTTTTCAGTGGTAAAACCTCGGTGTAAACAAATGTCTACAGTATGAGGGCCAGCTTGAGCGGGGTGGTACCACTACTTTAAAGAAAAGAGACCTGACGGGGCAACAGTGAGAATTTCCGAGGCCCAGTTATCCCTCTTCTCAATCCTCATTCCTTCTTTCAAGAGGATAAAAGCCTAAATCTTTGTCGTTTATACACCAAGTTTGATGATTATTTTATTAAAGAAAGTAAAATATAAAACATAATTATACTAAAAAGCTAAAAATAAAAATGACCAATTTCGAATCGGTACTTTCTACTTATAACTGACCATTTGTGACAGCACTGAACCAAAAAATAAATAGAGAAGATCGAGTACATATATGTTTCAATTCATCTACTGCGTTACACTAGTATGTATGTCCGGTTCTCCCCAGGGGGCTTGCCCCCTGATCCTAACCCTTTTCCCATCCCTTTTCCTTTCTCTCCTCCTTGGCCCTTTGGTAGGCCGGTATGATCTTGCCGACCTACGATGGACACATTGTTTATCGTTGGTCGACACTATTCTTGGATTGCGCTACACTTACCATCAGGTGTAGCGTAGTCACTTTGCCGAGCCAGGAAAAAAAATGTAATAAATGTGGTCAAGGTATCTCCCAAGGATTGTAAATAAAACACATTAATCAGTAACTTATTCATATATATTCATTTTTATTTCGAAAATTCTTGGTACAATGTACAATTTTGGACTTAAATCTTAAAAATTAATAACATTGTAAACATTAAAGGAATACGTCAAGTACTGAAACAATATTTTCTTTATTTCCATTTTCTAATAGACGACACAAATTTGATTAATAAATTAATTTAACCAACTGCGAAGAACGAAATTAGGTGGATATGGCAACGGGGGCAAATTGTATAGGATTTCTGTCACATTAAATTATGAAACGCATGAATGAGGTTCGATTATCTCTACCATTTACTTTTGCTTAAAGGCAGACTTCCGATGGCTGCATCAAGCGTCAAACGCGAAAGTCAGTGATGTAATGTAGGAAAGTGAAGAGACGTGTTAATACGCCAGTAGTTTTTTCATACTGTTTTAATAATGTGGGTATAGGAGGAGTATATCCTTGTATCCCTGTGCCTGCATCGGTCATCCGCCTGTCCTGTTGCAGGCCCCTCGATTTGCTTCTTCTCTCTCAGAAGAAGAAAGAAGCATTTATACAGGCCGGGCATGACTCTGGTGACCACCGATAAACTCATTGTTACACTACGCTTACCATCAGGTGTAGTGCAGTCACTTTGCCATGCTCGGATAAAAAGAAAGAAAAAAGTTTTTACTGTCCTTGACCTTTGCCCTACTGAAGACAACTGTGACGCTGTGCTTAACAATATTGGCTTTATGACTGCGTAGAAGTGACGACATTGACGCGTTCGCTTGTCGCTTGACGCCGCTATCGGAACTCTGCTTTTAACATCTATCGTAGAGGAAAATACATTATATTATCATAGTAAATCAAGCTAACAATATGATATAAACCCTCTCATATATTATGAAAATCAATTATAATCCTTGTTTTTGTACTGCATTAAACTAACTATCAGATGCCTACTGAAGTCATTTTGTTCGTTTGCCTAAAAAAGCAATAAAGGTAACGTTAGAGGTATGCTGCTGAGACAGAAAAACGCGTGGTGCGTCGTGGTCTTTTGTCACGATCGGATACTTGAAATTCTACCTTAACCAATGTTATTTTAGTCAAGTATGGATTGGGGTAGGGCAGAGTTGATATTTTGGTAAATTGGTCATTTAAGTGTTAAAATATCGTCAGTTCTCATTTGCAATCCCTTTTCCGTTAGGGTCGCTTCATACGACAACGTAAAGACGTTAACGTCAGCGATATTTTATAATAAAAAAAAAGACGTGTGGCACTCGGAGACTGCCGCGGTAAAGCTATTGTATAGCATTTTTTATCAACTTATGTAATTATATAATAGTTATTTATTTATTTTATTTATGCAGTATTTTTCCTTGGTTTTTAATTTTAATTTTGTGGATCAAGGTCTGTGTCAAGGTCAAGGTCGGGGTAAAGGTTAAGGTCGGGGTCAAGGCCAAGGCCGGGGGCAAGATCAAGGCCGGGGTCAAGGTCAAGGTCGGAGTCATGGTAAAATCGGGGTCAAGGTCAAGGTCGGGTCAAGGTCAAGGTTGGAGTCAAGGTAAAAAACGGGGCCAAGGTTAAGGTTGGGGTCAAGGTCAAGGTCGGAGTCAATGTAAAATCGGTGTCAAGATCAAGGTCAAGGTCGGAGTCAAGGTAAAAATTGGGGGCAAGGTCAACATCGGGTCAAGGTAAAAATCGGGATCAAGGTCAAGGTTGGGGTCAAGGTCAAGGTCACGGTCGGGGTTCAAGGTCAAAGTCTTGTGAAAGTCCGGTCCAAGCTGACTGGTCACTGTGTGATGCCACCTGGGACTTCCGAAGTTATCGATGTTCCAGGGAGGTCAGCTAACGCTAGCTGATCGGAGGGGGGTGTTAGGTTTTTTCGTTACGAAATTACTGAATTCGGTCTCGCCGCAAGGCCCGCGATAAAATCTATACAATAGCTTAAAAATGATTTAAAATAAAGTAATATATGAGGATCGGTATATGATACGCTTCAGTTACGTCATACTGTAGCGAGACTCTTATAATACAGGGCTGATTTGCTGTTTTGAAAATGATTTAGTTAAATAGCATCCATTTGGAACGGTGTGTTTTCAACAATGTATCTACGATGGTGTTATGGTTTCATTTATTGTGGCAATTACTTGTACACTTACTATTAAGATGATATCGTTAGCAACATTTTTGTGAACCGCGCATTTTTTGCGCGTATTTTCGAGTGAATTGGTTTGGAATGTGAAGAAGCAGTTAGGCAGGCCGGCATGATCTTGCCGACCAACGTTAGAGGCATCATCTTTCGTTGGTCGACACTATTCTTCGATTGCGCTACACTTACCATCAGGCGTGGCGTAGTCACTTTGCCGAGAAAGATAAAAAAAGACTGTCATAAAGCCTATGATTTTTAATTAACTTAAATTACATGAGGTTTTGATTATAAGTATAAACAATAAAAT
Source organism: Amorpha juglandis (assembly GCA_949126905.1). NCBI lineage: Eukaryota > Metazoa > Arthropoda > Insecta > Lepidoptera > Sphingidae > Amorpha > Amorpha juglandis. The sequence goes on along the minus strand of OX421390.1, from coordinate 8,714,826 downwards.
GTTGTGCTTTATTTAACGGAGTAAAATTATTGTGTAATAATTTTATTTCGTATCGGATTTAAGGTATTCGAAGTGAGATTTTTGTACTAAATTAATTCAAAATTTTAATTCGAATATTTTTCGAAATAGTATCGCTGACTAGCAATATAGATAAAACAATTAATGTAAATAGATGAATAGTTTTATTCTTTTAAGATTAGCTATATTCATTAGATTCGTAGAATTTTATGTATTTAAATTTTTATTCTGGCGCCATGAACGTTTCAACCCACATCAAGTAAAAATTCAGATATTCATATTATTTCACTTAATTCATTAGATTTAAGTAGGTTAAATACCGTATTTATTTATATCATAAATTAAATATTCCTCATGTACGATTATAGACGGGTGATTATCCGCTTGAAAATGGTAAAAATAGAAACAAATTTATAGTAGAATCAAACCCATTGTAAAAGGAAGAGAATACAACAAAATTGATAGGAAAAATAAATTAACGGCGATCTGAGGTCGGGAAGTGGGAAGGGGGGGGGCTTATAAGGGTAAAAAACGGTTTATCTCGATTTCCGGAAAAACTACAAGTCCTATGGAAAAAAGTTAAATCGCAAAGTTGTAGGTAATAAAAAGATCTACAACTTTTGTATACACACTTTCTTCACATAACCTCAAAATATATGTGAAAAATTCAAATAACCAAGTTTTTTGTTTTTATTTTTATCTATTATAATAAATCATTTTTTTTCACGAAATTTGGTGAAAACTTACCTTTGTGTATCCCAAATACACTGTAATTTTTTTGATTTAAAATATTTATTTTTGCACCTTATTTTGACTTAATATCGAAAAAGCAGCCTAATTTTCAAACGAAAATTCTCACGTCAAAATATGAGCTTTTTTAAAAAAGTCTGTTGGCTTCTTGTTCATTGAATTCTCTACTTTCTGATGGTGTAAAAAAATATATACATTACAATGGTAAATGTGCTCAGAAAATGTAAAGTTATAAGTTAATATTTAATAAGACATATCTACAATATTTTGAGTAAGTTGTAGAATCTTCTTTAAATTATATGCGTAGATGCCTCTTTATTGTTATTTTAATATAACTTATATACCTGAGTGATCTACGGAAAATTTTAGCCCATCATAAAGAAGTGGGGAAGGGGCTAGGTGGGTCTGGGCCTTACTACCTGTTATTTAGTAGTTCGTTTCTTTGCATTTTCTGAGCACATTTACCATAGTAATGTATATTTTTTTTACACCATCAGAAAGTAGAGAATTCAATGAACAAGAAACCAACAGACTTTTTTAAAAAAGCTTATATTTTGACGTGAGAATTTTCGTATGAAAATTAGGCTGCTTTTTCGATATTTAGTCAAAATAAGGTGCAAAAATAAATATTTTAAATCAAAAAAATTACAGTGTATTTGGGATACAAAAAGGTAAGTTTTCACCAAATTTTGTGAAAAAAAAAATGATTTATTATAATAGATAAAAATAAAAACAAAAAACTTGGTTATTTGAATTTTTCACATATATTTTGAGGTTATGTGAAGAAAGTGTGTATACAAAAGTTGTAGATCTTTTTATTACCTACAACTTTACGATTTAACTTTTTTCCATAGAACTTGTAGTTTTTCCGGAAATCGAGATAAACCGTTTTTTACCCTTAAAAGCCCCCCCCTTCCCACTTCCCGACCTCAGATCGCCGTTAATTTATTTTTCCTATCAATTTTGTTGTATTCTCTTCCTTTTACAATGGGTTTGATTCTACTATAATTTAATTATGTTTCAAATTGGAAAATCACCGGTCTATTATGCAAAATAGCAAAACAAAATGAATATCTCAATTTCATTTGATGCGGCTTGAAATCTTATTGCGTATTTGCCTCCAATATCTTTTCTAGAATTCATAGAACTGTCAACTGATTGGTCGGACGATTTGTAATTAACATAAAATTGGATTTAAATCGACCGACAGATTCAAGAGCAATATTTATTTACTGTCAAAGCCATTTTATACTTTTAGACGTTGAAGATGTTCCATTTATAAAATTTGTTATTTAATATTCTTTATTTGAAAATAAGAACATCGTTGGCCCTTGATACGTCATAGTCTAACGCGGGTCTATATGTTTGTCATTCTCAATAAAGGCTTGTTTACACTGTACAAGTGGCAATTGCAAGCGAATAGTAGGTATTAATTAATTAGCTTCATAGATTAGTATAATTACTATAAACCTGCATTTGCCACTACACATAGCGTAAATAAGCCGTTTTAAATCTTGCCCACTAGTTCCCAGTACATTCCACAGTACAAAGCCGTAACTCAAAGACACATGTCAATAATTGAAATAATTCCTTTATTATAGCTATTATATACAGGGTGGCGACCACCTAACAATTGACAACATATTATCTATTAATTTATTTAATAATACTGCACTAAACATTAAAATGATATTTGTTCAAACAAAGTTGACATTGGCTATATTTAACTAGTCACCTGTTCCATGAACAGAGGCCGGCGCAGATAGTGGTGCATGAGGCAGAATTATCACGTTAATTAATTAAAAAAAAACAGCTATTGTATTTTATGCACTTTACGCAAATTTGCATAGTCGATTTTACCCACATATTCGGATTGGTATACATTACACACCTAGTTAGTATCTGTACCGGCACGAGTTGTGAGCGCTATAGTCCATTTATAAGTTGTTCCGATTGGCGGAATGAAAGAGCGTTAGACACAAGCGCTGCGCGCGATTGGTTGGTCAGTCAATGCCGTTCTTCTATTGGTTTGTAAAATGCTCCCTGCTGTTCAGTTGGTACTCAAGACTCGTGCCGGTTATAATTATTACATAGCAGTAGGAATAACGCAGAATTCTTCATAAAATGCTTATACTTATAATACATTTGAGCACAAAGTTTATTATAAGGGAAATTGTATACATTTTATTTTTATCCAATAATTACTAAAACCTCTTTATTACAATATGAGTTTAAGAGATTTTTCGTGATTCGTGTTTCTTCGCGATATTTTTCAACTTCGTGCACCATTATCTACACTCATCTTAACAACATTTTTTTATGTAACAGCATATACACATTATAATTTTAAGCGATACGTATTGCTTTTATGTTATACCAGAAATTTCTTATTCACAACTACAATAACTTTATATATTTTTGTTAATTACATATTCCGATATACATATAGTAAGTATTAAAGGAAAACAATATGTTTGCGTAAGTTATTATGCGTTTTTGAAGTGATATTTGGAGGAGTACTTAGGATACTTAGAATTGGGCGGGTTACGGCTCACAAGTTCTGACAGTCAGATACTCAGATTAAAGGTTTAAGCGATACTTACAGTACTGTCAGATTAGCTGTTGACATTAGTTGTTTATTGGTTGAATATAATATAATGTTGCTGAGTACATATGCCACGATATCTGTTTAAATTTTATCTGCCAGATAACGTATACCACAGCTATTATTGAAAGTAACTAAATATCTTTCCGCCAGTACATGAACGTGACATATTTTATTTAATACCTAATTAGCATTTGTGTTGTGGAAAACGGGCGTTAAGATAAATAGTCTAACTTCTGTCTAAATGCTGATAGCCATCTTAGGTGACTCAGAACTTTGTTTGTCCGAACACGCTCATAGTTATGTATAATAATTTAAAAAAATAGCTATCTTCGTAATATTAAAATATGCCAACAATGCTACCGAAAACAAAAACGTTCCTGTGAGAATATAATACAAAATTAAATCAATTATTTAAGCATGGTGGAGTTTCAAATACTGTGACAAAAATTGTCTATGTTTGGCTGTTGAATATTTTTTTTAGCTTGAATAACAAGACGAGCAAGTCGATCGCTTGATGGCAAGCGACACGCCTGTTCATAAACAGAAGCACCACCCCACAGAACTGTGAATCACAAAGCACTGCATGGCACTGGGCAACTGTGACCCCCATAACCCGCAACGGGAACCCAGTTCTGCTTATTGATATGATTAAAAAAGTTAAGTAGGAAATTATATAACCACATAAAAATAATTAAAGGATACACTCCTCCAAATATTATCATTTCATTTACCACGCTAGCACGTGTCCGTGTCAATTTGGCAATATTCACTACTCTATACATAATCTATAGTTTGTGCATGTTTACATACAAGGGCTAAGCGCAGCGTGCGGTTCTGTCCGTATTTACAACATTATTATAGTACAAAATGTTTTCACTAAATTACACGGGTCAACACAAAATTTGACCTTGACTTTAAAGCATATTATTTCGATATTTTAGGTCGTAATTAGACGAAAAAAATATATATGACATGAAAAAGTTTGCTTTTGTATTGAGGAGGCCGATTTAAAGATATCTTTCAAAATCTGTGGCTTTAATTTTTTATTGAAAATTAAACTTTTCAAATAAATATTTTTATTATTATTTATTAAGTTTTATTATCAAAATAACTTACAATAAGTGGAAAATAATTTAAAAGTGCACGCTTTTACTTTTTCTTTTATGTTCATAAGTACTTTTTCTCACTAAACCCCAAATATATTCTCCCATCATCTTTTCATTGTATTGGCCTTGATAACGTTGTTCAAAGCTCATAATGTCCTCATGACAACGTTCTCCTTGCTCTTCTGAATACGCTCTCATGTTGTTTTTAAATGTATCTAAATGATAATGTAGCATATGTACATTTAATGACATCCTACAGAGCATGGCCTTAATATTTTTTAGCATATCGTCAACTACGCAGTTTTTAGCTTTGTTATTTCCTAAAAATCTAGAAACTACTGCTTTAAAACTACACGCTTTTTGAGTACGATTCAGCAACGTTCGAAATAAAACAAATCGCCTTTTGAGTACGATTCAGCAACGTTGGAAATAAAACAAATCGCTTTTTGAGTACGATTCAGCAACGTTGGAAATTTTTCATCGGCGAAAATTTGTCTAATTTGCGGACCATCAAAACCCCAGCTTTAACTTTTGCTTCTGACTTGTAATCTATATCATTCTCTCGCAGGTTAAATCCTATTTTTGAATATGTATGTCTTTGTCGTGACGCATTTTCGTTTCATCGAGTTTCAAAGCACAACGATTCTAAAGAAGTTTCACTTTAATAAAAATGTATATATTATCTATAATATTTGATTCACTGCTTAATAAAAAATTGCTTAACTTCCAAACATCTTTTACAATAACTACAAGCAACATGTGGAGTCCATGGCTTGTCTTGATGCCGAACAAGACAGTCAAAATATGCTTTGTAGGCTTCACAGAGAACGTCAGATGTCTTTAGTTCGTATTTTACATCGCAAACTTTAATAGATTGACCATATATATAAAAAAATGCATCAGCATCATATTTAAACTTTCGCGACGATTTTTTAGACTTGTACAAAACACCTAATCGTTGTTTATCACTCGAGTACCATCTAGCGGCACTTCTTGAACGTAAAACCCCACTCTAATCGCGCAGTAGTTTTAAAAGTATTAAAATAACTTAATTATTACTATAACTATCACAAAAGCAAACTTTATACCAAAAAAATATATTTTCTTATCGGTTTTGTGCATAATTAACCGAAAAATCATAAAATGAACTTTAGGACAAAGAAAAAAAATTTTTTTGTAGACCCGTGTTATCTAAACCACAGTCTAAACCAGTGTTTCCCAACGTGGGGCCCACGCCCCACAGGGGGGCAATTTGAATTTGTTAAGGGGGGCAATTTAAAAATGGACTCGACACGACTTTAACCCTTTCGCTTTGGGTTATTTAAATGCAATGCTAGATATCCGTGAAAAATTTAACAAAAAATGTTAAGGTGGGGCATAGCCTAAAAAAGGTTGGGAAACACTGGTCTATACAGTCTGTCAACGCGTACTCATATCTTCAGACACGTATCGGCAGAGACAATACCTAATCTCCGAGAATTATCAGTCGGCGCCTGCATGTTGGCTAGATACGTTGAAATAATATAATGAATATGGATTTTTGAAGTGAAACTCCTTTAGAATCGTTATGATTTGAAACTCGATGAAACGAAAATGCGTCACGACAAAGATACACATATTCATAAATAGGATTTAGCTTGCGAGAGAACGAGTTAGACTACAAGTATGCCATCACGTGTCTACTACTGCGTACAACGAAGCCTTCGGAAAATTTGCCATAAAGAACGTGGTATATTTTTTTGCATTTGCGTATTAAAATTCGTTGGTTAATTAATTTATTTTAATAATTCTGAAGTTTCACTTCTGCCGTGTGTGAATTTCACACACACACTTTTTTATGTCTGTGCTGGTACGTGTCACGTACAATTTCTGTAGATATGATTTTTTTTATCCCGGCACAGCAAATTTATTAAGATTACATTGGACCTGATCTTTCGTACATTGCAGTTCAAACATAATTTCGACCGGCAAGAGACATTGGGTTCCTCGACGGTCGTCCTGAAAGCAACTCAGCTGAACGAGCCACCATAGCGCGGATTTTCACGGTGGTACAGGCACCGGCACGAATTGTGAACAAACTAACAAACAAACTTCACCTGCATAGTAATTCGTTTATAGCTCTGATTGGCGGAATGAAGGAGCGCGGTGCGTCAACGCTCCACGCGATTGGTCCTTCAGTCGATGCTCGTCGTCTATTGGACTCTCACGTATTATTCGGCTATTATACACATTCGTGCAATTATAGATTTATGCTCACGAAACGTGCCGGTTGTCATTACACCGTGAATCGGGTACATGCCCTTATTTACCGGTAAAATTGCCTCATCTAGATATCTTCGTTGACAGACTGTATCCTCGGACTGCTAAAACCTTCGAGGTATTTCCAAGTGCGTAAGACGACTAGAACTATGGTTTTTGTGCTTATTTAAAACAAAAATGTTTCTGGTTTACGTGGATATAACTGTGGGGTTGGATAAAATAGATTTTTTAGTTTGAAATTCCAGGCAAGATGATTCGAAAAGTCGTAATTTGGGGAGGTGAAGTTTGGGATCAGTGGTGCGCTTGTAAAGAATTAATCAAGTCATCATCAAATATCAAGAATTGTCTTTTGTAGTATTAATAAGGAATGGCTTAAAAAATCTTTTCATGAGTTTCAGGGTGGTTGTAGTAGTTTCTTAATATAATTAAGTATTGATTAGTGTGAAGCCTTGTGGGATATAAAAATGCCATCCATTCTATCCGCTTTATACATAGAAGGTCTTAAGGCGAAGTTATATGGATCTATTTGACGCTTCACTTCAAGGATTTCGTTGAAGAGACATAATTCATATGATTCTGCTATTGTAAAACAGTACTGTGTTATGATTCGCCCCATAATACAGCATAAACTGAGCTGCTACCTTTTGTCACTGCGAAGGCATGCAACTATATGTATTTCTTTTCTTTTTTATTTACTGTCACTTTTATTGCTAATTTTATCTAATAATATTTATATAAGAATAATATTTGTGGATTATTATTTAAGTTGTATGTATTTCTTCATAATGTAAGTAAACTTTTCTTTCTTTACTCTACTTATACATTTACTCATTTCACGAGTGGAATATTTTGAGGTTAGGTGTAAACAGGCTGAATTATGCAACTGTGACTATAGTATTTAGAACACATGTTTGTTCACGATTTTCTTTATTGAATGAATATATATTTCAACTTCTTTTTATCTATATATGAAACGACGTCAAAGCCGGCGGACGTGGCTGTCAGTACAAAACATGTGTCAAACAATACCCTCGTCATTTCTTACATTTATAAAAATGAGACGTAATATCGTTGTATTTTGTTATTGGCAATATTATTTTCACCAAAGACCTCAATTCCATATTTAAGTTCCTAAAAAAAAAACTTTGAGCATGAGAATGATCTTTGCATTTTTTTTTAATTCGTAATAGGTTTGCGTTTGACCACTATCTCTATATGGTGAGCGATGAAGTGGCCTAAGATAAAGTACGCCTGCCTAGCACAAATCGATTCAAATTGGTTTTAAATTTGGACACCATAACTGCCTGGAATTTCAACGTCTTTTTCACAATAAAATCTATATTACCCTACACTGGTCACTAGTCACTGGTATAGTCAGTCGGCACATGTCTTGCAGCAGTGGGTGCGGTACCGCTGCAGCGCGCACATGTTCATTGCGCGAACGTTGTCGCAGAAGCGTGATGAGTCGCGGCACACGGATTCTGGTGGAACGAATGGTATATTATGTTATTTACAGACTTTTAAAATGAGGAGGTTCAATGAGGAGGTTTAATGAGGAGGTTTAATGAGGAGGTTTAATGAGGAGGGTCGACGAGGACGCTCAATGAGGAGGTTCAATAAGGAGGTTCAATAAAGAGGTTCAATGAGGAGGTTCAATGAGGAGGTTCAATGGGGAGGTTCAATGAGGAGGTTCAATGAGGAGGTTCAATGAGGAGGTTCAATGAGGAGGTTCAATGAGGAGGTTCAATGAGGAGGTTCAATAAGGAGGTTCAATGAGGAGATTCAATGAGGAGGTTCAATAAGGAGGTGCAATAAGGAGGATATATGCTTCTTTCCTCTTCGGAGAGGGAAGAAGCAAATCTAGGGGCTCACGACAGAATAGGCGGATGACCGATGCAGGCATAGGGATATAAGGATGGACCCTTATACCCCGCCCCAACCAACCATCATCAAGTCATATCGCAAGTCTCTTGGGAGAAGTTTTAAGCGCTTCCCGCGTCCTTCTTGCACTTCATCCCGCGTCCACCATGTACCATACACAACGAAGCACGAAGCACAGTGTACCTGTATGTTGGCACGGCGTGAGCGTGCAGTTCCTGATGACGTCAGGCCTCGGTAGCGAGTCACACGCGACCCCCGCGCCCCTCTCCCTGCGAGGTACCGACCCATACCGTGAGTTAAACATACCTGTCTGTTGGCACGGCGCGAGCGTGCAGTTCCTGATGACGTCAGGCCTCGGTAGCGAGTCACACGCGGCCCCCGCGCCCCTCTCCCTGCGAGATGCCGACCCATACCATGAGGTAGAGTACAAACCCATACCTGTATGTCGGCACGGCGCGAGCGTGCAGTTCCTGATGACGTCAGGCCTCGGTAGCGAGTCACACGCGGCCCCCGCGCCCCTCTCCCTGCGAGATACCGACCCATACCATGAGGTAGAGTACAAACCCATACCTGTATGTCGGCACGGCGCGAGCGTGCAGTTCCTGATGACGTCAGGCCTCGGTAGCGAGTCACACGCGACCCCCGCGCCCCTCTCCCTGCGAGGTACCGACCCATACCGTGAGTTAAACATACCTGTCTGTTGGCACGGCGCGAGCGTGCAGTTCCTGATGACGTCAGGCCTCGGTAGCGAGTCACACGCGGCCCCCGCGCCCCTCTCCCTGCGAGATACCGACCCATACCATGAGGTAGAGTACAAACCCATACCTGTATGTCGGCACGGCGCGAGCGTGCAGTTCCTGATGACGTCAGGCCTCGGTAGCGAGTCACACGCGGCCCCCGCGCCCCTCTCCCTGCGAGGTACCGACCCATACCATGAGGTAGAGTACAAGCCCATACCTGTATGTTGGCACGGCGCGAGCGTGCAGTTCCTGATGACGTCAGGCCTCGGTAGCGAGTCACACGCGACCCCCGCGCCCCTCTCCCTGCGAGGTACCGACCCATACCATGAGGTAGAGTACAAGCCCATACCTGTATGTTGGCACGGCGCGAGCGTGCAGTTCCTGATGACGTCAGGCCTCGGTAGCGAGTCACACGCGACCCCCGCGCCCCTCTCCCTGCGAGGTACCGACCCATACCATGAGGTAGAGTACAAGCCCATACCTGTATGTTGGCACGGCGCGAGCGTGCAGTTCCTGATGACGTCAGGCCTCGGTAGCGAGTCACACGCGGCCCCCGCGCCCCTCTCCCTGCGAGGTACCGACCCATACCATGAGGTAGAGTACAAGCCCATACCTGTATGTTGGCACGGCGCGAGCGTGCAGTTCCTGATGACGTCAGGCCTCGGTAGCGAGTCACACGCGGCCCCCGCGCCCCTCTCCCTGCACCTCACCCCTGCGCCCCCCACGCGCCACACACACCGCAGCACGCGGTGTTGCCGACCCGTGCCGCAGGTACCTACGCACTGTGGATATATCCAGCGATAATTGGATGCGAATATGCTTACCCACATCAAGTAAAAATTAAATGTTGATTTTATTTTGCTTAATTTATTAAATTTAAATAGTTTACGTTCCGTATTTTACGAAAAGAAACATAAATTGGACATTTCCCATGAACAATTATGCAAAATAGAAGTTTAAAATATTTATTTAAGTTATTGAATTTAGCAAAATAGATCATTGCTGAGTAGAGATTGATTTCAATTTCCTTGATTTCACAAGGTGATAGGTCCCTCGTATGAGAGGCCGTCTGGGTTGGTACCACCGCGCCGTCTACTTCTGCTGCCAAGCAACAGGACAATGAAACTACTGGGAATTATGAGACTTAACATTTTATGTATCGGTTTGACGAGCGCAGTTCAGTGCCATGCAGTGCTTTGAAATTAAAACTTCTGTGTGGTGTTGCTTTTGTTTATAGGCAGGCGTAGCGCTCACCATCAGGCGAGCGCTTAAGTCGTCTCGTCATTAAAACAAATAAAAAAACTAATAGAAACATCTCTTATTGATCAGACACTCCACCACACACTCCACACTTACTTCTTCCCACCAACGTACCTGTGTGGGAAAAATACTGATGCGACATGGTTACTCCTGCCACCTGGCACACCCACTCACCCTGGTCCAGGAGCCGACGTCCCAGGCGGCCGAGCAGCGCTGCGATTGGCGCTTCACTCTGTCAGGCCTGCTGATGACGTCACAAGCCGCGTCAGGCACCACCGTGCCGTTGTCAGACACGCACTCCACGCGCCGACGGGTTATGGCTGACGGACATATTGCTAGTTTAAGCTGGGTATCACATTTTTAAGACGAGTTTTTTTAGAGTATTGACCGGCAAACGGGTCACCTGGTCTATGTTCGCCCATAACACCAGAAGAATCATGGACGCGTTGTCGATCTTAAATGAAAGAAATAATTAAGGGATTGGGAGAGGGAGGGGGTTTTTCATATTCAAATTATTTATTCTGCAAATTGGATCATAATTATCCCTTTTACTAGTTTTTTTTGTATCTTTTATCGGCATTTCATGGCTAGCCATGAGAAGAAACGCCGAAACGAACTCATGGGTTATGGCCTCTTTTAAAGTCTAGACATTGACTTTCCATAATTGTCATTGTGTTTTGGGCACACGACGGACGAAGCGTAGCAGCGAGGCGCTACTTTACGTCCGTTTTCTGTGAGGCAGTGGTAACGCTCTTATCGAGCCGGCATCTAGCGTGGCTCTACCACTCAGGACATTGAATCTATAGTATGTGTACAGTTTCCACTGTAAATGTATTGCTGACGCAGCTACGACATATATTGTACGCTCATTATAAACGTATAATGCAAATACGTTTTCAGCAAACATCACCGCGGACTTAGCTGCACTACTATAGAGAAAGGAATAGCCAACTTGTACGATCTTAGTGAAATAAATATTTTTCCTATAACTAAACCTTATCTCAACGCACTCTACAGCTAAATCAAGTGTACAAACTGTACAGTATGCGTCAATAGCTTACCCGCCCCGCTGGCCAGACACCTTGGCAATGACCAGGGTGCACTCCTCCACGTGGCGCAGTTGTCTCCACCGCACTCGCGGACCACCCTGGGAGGAGCTAATCCTCGCAGTACACACTCGTTTGTCTCCACCGTTGTCGTTGAGTTTGAAGTCTTGTGCTGTTAGATAAATTCGTACTACTTGTTTATAAATAAAGAATTGTGTCACGTTGTTTGTCCGCGATGAACTCCTAAACTACTAAACCGATTTTAATCAAATATTGCAAACTGTGTGCAGTTTGATCCAACTTAAGAGATAGAATAGTTTATATCTCAATTTATTGTCGTCATATTTTTTTATTGCAAATTATTGGTTTATTATATGAAACAGAGTTATAATGTGAGTTCCATAAGATTCTAACAGATGGCGGTGTAAGGTTAATTATTTGCTGGATTGAGTAAGTATCCAATAGATGGCGCATACTGTATGGAAGAATTTACGACAATATAATTTAACATACACCTTAGCCACAGCAACGTGTGGCCGGGTCTGCTGGTCATATTACAAATTAGTAAGATGTTGAAATCATGTGTTAGTTTAAAAAAAAACCCTCGCAGAACATGATGAATAAATCCATACGAATTGTCATTTTTAAATCTACCGTTATCAAGTGTGAGGAGTACCTGGCATACAGCTCCTCTAACTTGATGTCCGGTCTGCCCGCAGGCTGCGTTGCACGACGACCACTCTGTTGTCATCCAGGTAAACTCCTTCGCGTCAAACGCTTCTGTTACGCTACAAACAGTACATAATGCATAGCGACTTTTTTTTTCATTGTTGGATAGCTCTTTTTTATCCGGGTACTGGAAAGTGACTGCACTACACCTGATGGTAAGCGCAGTGCAATCCAAAAAAAACTAGCGACAGACAATGAGTTTATCATATAGTATAGTTTATATATGTAGTGCAGTTACTTTGCTGTGCTCGCATAAAAAACGTATTCAGTGAGAAGAGAAGACATCAGAAGAAGCCAGTTGAATATAAGAGCGCACAAGTAGGGGCATAGATAGCTTTAGTACCGCACTTATCATGTTCAGCTAAAAGTCCACCAAAAATCAAACTTACCTAACTTCAGTCGTAGTTGCGTCTTCCTCTTCCTTGAGATTCTCAACTCTATGGAAATGTTTATTGTAGTCTTCATTGACGATAATTATATCTGAATCATCATCTTCAGGGAATACCAACTGCTTGTCATTCATAGTGACCATACGGGTTTTGGTCGGTGAGCCGTGGTTTTGGTACATTATTATGGAATCGACGGTACGCTGGCCGCGAGAGTTGCCTATCGTCTGAAAATTCCAAAACATCTGGACATATCAATGCTACATGTTTTTAATGTAGGTATATTTTTTATGGTTTTATTAACAGGTAATGAAAATTTTAAATGATCAGTTAGACTAAAATATGGTGATGTGCCCAAAAAAATATCGTTAGTATATGCTGAGACGCGAGTAACTGCAATTTGCATTTAAACACAGCTACATTTCAAATATTATTTTGTAATGCAATTTGTTTGGTCTTGCATCTCAGTATACGTGGATCCAATCATAGTTATACAATAACTGAAGAACTGAAGTTGCGTAGTGCATTGTCATGTATCAGCATACACCCAACGTGTTTAATAAATATACAAATAAAAATATTTCAAGTTATATCATGAAGTGTTAAGGCAAAAATGAAAACTTGCAAAATAAACGACCATACTCAAATCATAAAACCGAACCAAAAACCAATCAGTCACTATGATGAACCAATAGCGAATTAATCTAATGAACAAGTCTAAATAATGATGTTAAAAGCTTAAAACCAATAATTGTTCAGCGATATGAAACCAAATAACAATTAGTTAATTAAAACATTTTCCTAAACAACAAGCGAGAAATTGCTCAAATTGGAGCTAATTTTACCCTAATTAGATGGTTCAATTATAAAATAAAGCACTTCAAAATGACTCATTCTAATGTTGTAATGATGCTATTTGTACTTAGATAATGAAAGTAAACTAGGGCTGGTTACTCAAACAAATGTATTGTTAGATTATGAAAAAGAAAACACACCACACGAATCTAATAGTCTGACTAATAGAGATGATAAATTTATGATGACACAATAAAAACAAAACCAACCAAAACAACTTAAAGTAAAACACCAAAAAGAATGTACAACTCATTAGCTACGCATCATGCCAAGCCACAACCTGGAAGACTGAAAAGACCGGGGAAACGCCGGGAAAAGACCGTAATATCCCGTCTATTCTGGTAACGCCTCACCTGTAGTTGCATGACTAGGTAATGCAGGCATGGGAGGACCCTGGAGGAACTGCTCCGGTTGGGTGGAAGCATCCGGGAAGACACCGCACTCTCCTTCAATCCAAAACGTCCCAAGCGGCGTGCGTTCGGAAGGTAGTGTTAGGTAACAGTACGCACATAAACTAAATTGGTTTGCGTTGATGAATCGTCGTTTATTTTTATTTTTTGTATGTAAAGAATAAACTTTTAAAACTACTGGACCTATTTGAAAAATTCTTTCACCATCAGAATCCTACATTATCCCTGATGAACATAGGCTACTTTTTATCCCGGAAAAGCAAATCACCCGAGTGGAGCCTCGAAGAAACGCTAGTGTTAATTTATTAAGACATAATTTAAAGGAGTATAATAAAAACTATAAAATAAAATTTCTGGGTAGTACGTTTAATGGTTGAAATTGATAAAAATTGGAAAAATCCAAATCCAATTTGGTTGCTATGATGATATACTACATAGTTTGACCGGTGTGTATCAGATATCTATTTGAATATTTAGATTAAACAGTTACAGTATCCATACTTCTAGTGGTAGGATATTCATATCCGCCCGGATAGCGACCACCGTACACATGGTGTTAAAATCTGCCATAATGATTCACACGCTTGTGTAGATCGCGTTCTAGGATCAGCTAGTGTATATCCAGTTCTCCCGAGGGGCTTGCGACATGACTTGGTTCATTGGAGCGGGTATAGGGGTAAATCCTTGTATTAATGTGCCTGCATCGGTCATCCGCCTGTCGTGTCGCAGGCCCCTCGAATTGCTTCTTCCCTCTCCGAGGAAGGCAGAAGCATACAGGCCGGCATGACTCTGGTGACCACCGATAAACTCATTGTTTGTTGGTGGTCGCTGGTGTTTTGGACTGCACTGCGCTTACCATCAGGTGTATTAGGATATTGGCGTGTTAGGATAAAAAAAAGTTTAGTGGCAATAATAATTGATCTTTAAGTGAAAAATACAAATTGTGGTGATGGTTGTAAAACCATTTCACTTATCTTTGCTCATCGTTCAATAGTTTAGAAACATTCGGGCAGGCTATAAAATTCTAGCCTGAAATAGGTGATCCTCGATCCACCCCCATTATTAAAACGATCAAGAATTCTAACGATAAGTTGGCCGTCAAAAGCGCACAATAAGCCGGTCATTATAATTTTATGGCTTCTATAAAATAAGTCATAAATTTTACGAGCGTCATTAACTGTAAACTTGGAGTTAACGCGGAGATAACATTATCAAAATATTTATGATTTAGTCATTTGTTCCTCCCTTGAACCCAATTGGGTGGGGAAACCCTTTTAGAGTAATACTTGTATGTATTGTTTTCATTGGTTCCGTAGGTTAAGTAATAGTTCGCTGTGAAAGAAGTGGCCGCGGGTTTGGTTTCCGCACTGATACAAATGTTTGTGTATCAAAATATAATAATTGTTTTGGTTTTGTTTTGTGTTGTAAGAGCGAAAGTCTCTCGTATTTTCTGATACTCACGATAGAAGACTCGTATCTTACTGAGGGGTCAGGACTATATGTGTGACTGTTGTGTGTATTTATTTATTATTATCTTTGTCTTTAAGGCTGGATTGCACCATAATAGCAGTTATAGTTAAGGTTTATGTCAAATTTTACGATAACAGTAACGCTGACTTTAACATTGACTGCGGAATGTGTTGCACCATCGTATTCCGATACTACTAGATTCCTCGATTACTTCTAGAAGCAGGGACATGATATTATTTTGGAGCACAGACGCTTTAGTATATCTGTTTGGAGGTTATAACTGAACCATCTGACAGCTATTTAACTTAAACAATAGCTTTAACCAGCGAATCTTGGGCGGTTACGGTTAACAGATAAAGTTATGACGTCATCTAACATTTGTCAAATGGTGCAACAAATTTTTTGCTTAACCGGTACTTTATTTAACATGTTCGTCATTGGTAAAGTAAGTTGGTGCAATCGAACATAAGACTAATTCTTCTTCCTCTGTTTATATCTTTACATCAGTCCAGTTTAATTACACTTAAATATCTTACATTTACATTTAGACATTCATCTCCTACTTTATTCAAAACAGCTTTACAAAGTACTTTTATTTCTAAACGACGATTCACCCACACAAACAATTCTACTAGACCAAAATAGATCGAGTTTCAAATCTTACCTCATTCTCATCGTAGATATCTCTTGCTTGCGAGTTGTAGTTAGGAGTCGCTTTCGTACTCGTAGTCGCTGTAGATCCATATAGAGTCTCGCGCACTTTGTCAATTTTACCTTCGAGTCATAAATGGGAATGAAATAGATTTTTTATTTGATTGAATGACGATACAAGCAAGACGCCTGCCTGATGGTAAGCGCCACGCCTGCCCGTAAACAGAAGCAACTTACCCTTCTGCCTGTTCTTGTAAGTTTTCTTCTGGTCCCCCGGTCGTTGTTCATGTGACTGGTCATCGGAAGTGCCTCCGATCATCGCGCGGTATCTGCCGTCTGCTATACTGTTGATCATAACCAATCAGGGCCTGTTACTACTTTGGTCCAACATTGGAACAAATATTTTGTTTAACTGACTTCCTGATAGGCGTCTTAAGGTTTCATTAGGAGAGAAACTCTCTTGATCATGGTATCAACTGTAATCTGACATTGGCTCTGGAGAAATATTTTAATGATTTCTTACGTTTAAGCGAATGTTACTCATTGAAATAAAACTAATTTAAGCGGATTTTATTGCGGTTTTGTATTTTAATTTTGGTCCCGACGTTTCGAAAGCTTTTCAGCCTTCGTGGTCACGGGGTGGACGAGAAAAACCACCATGAAATCCGTTTAAATTAGTTTTATTTCAATAAGAAATATTTTGAGGAGCGATAGCTCAGCGGAGAGTGGTATGGACTGTCGAAACGAAAGCCACAGGTCCGAAACCAGCCCCAAGAGCATACATTTTTGACTTTTCTAAGTTACGTGTATATTCATTGTTAATTCGCTTGCTTTAATGGTGAAGGAAACATCGTGAGGAAACCTACATACTTGAGAACTCGATAAGATTTTCGAAAGTATGTAAAGTCTGCCAACCCGCATTAGGCCAGCGTGGTGGACTACGACCTTATCCCTCGCATTCAGTAGAGGAGGCCCGTGCCCAGTGGGACATATATAATTAAGGGTTAGTAAAAAAAAGGAATATCTTAGTTTATAGAATGGTACAGACCTGTCGGACAGTGGAGACGAGGGTTCATCCAAGGGTTTATGCCGTTCAATCTCCTCGCTGGAGGGGAACTCTCCTGGGCGCGGCTTCACCAGTAAGGTCAGGTTGGCGCTGGACCGTCCCGCCACGCACGTGTACACGCCGTGGTCACGGAGCGAGAGGGATGTGATGCGGAGCGCACCCTGGGGGAGTTACCATGGATTCACTTCCTATTCAAAATCATAATCATCTTATTTCTATTTCTTTTGCTGGTGGTAGGATATTCATATCCGCCCGGATAGCGACCACCGTCCACATGGTTTTAAAACCTGCCATAGTGATCCACACGTCTTGTGTGGATCGCGTTCCAGGATCAGCTAGTGTATATCCGGTTCTCCCGAGGGGGTTGCAACATGACTATCCTTTCCTCTCCGAAGAGAAAAGAAACATTTATACAGGCCAGCATGAATCTGGTGACCACCGATAAACTCATTGTTTGTTGGTGGTCGCTGGTATTTTGGACTGCACTACGCTTACCATCAGGTGTAGTGTAGTCACTTTGCCAGGCTCGGATTAAAAAAAAAAACTTAAAAACTAAACAACACGCTCTTACAGAAAATCCAACTAAAAAGAAGAAAATAATTTTTAATAAATTTGACGAAACAAAATGTATTTTATTGTAAAAAAAAGCGTTAACTTACCAAAGTGAACATGGACCAAATAATCTAACACTTGGAAAAAGTCTAAAGTTAAATTTTGCTAGCAATGAATACGGTTACCTTTTTGGATATCTTGTACTTCTTGGACTTGGATATGATCTGGTGATCCTTCGCCCACTGTATCCTCGTCCTGTTGTATCCTTTCACCGGACACTTGATCTTCACCTGGGTGCCGTAGAATATGGTCGCTGAGCCCCCCACTTTCACCGTCACCTATAAGGTAGAAACTTCAAAAACCGACTCCAAAACCCAAATCACGGGACACTTTTACCTGGGCTTTGAGCATTTTCAGCTACACATGTAACTCTCTCCATAGGTACCCCAAGACATGACCTAGTTTGGGGACCCCTGATAATAGAGTAATACGCATTGCCGCCAAGCAACAGCGTGTAAGCCCTGTTGTGTTTGCTTTGAAGGACATTGAAACCGATGAGATTACTGGGCATTATGACACTTAGCATCTTATGTCTCGGTGTGACGAGCGCAGTTCAGTGCCATGCAGTGCTTTGTAATTCAAAGTTCTGCGTGGTGTTGCTTCTGTTTATGAGCAGGCGTGGCGCTTACCATCAGGCGAGCGCCTTGCTCGTCTCGTCATTCAATCAAATAAAAAAAGAAAGGATAGGTTAATGAAATTCAGTTTATGGTTCAATCTCTTCAATGATCCTTATCTACACATTCTGACGAGTTTAAGTTTATTATCACAGTCCAATCACATACCTTCTTCTTCTTCGGATCGTGCTGTATATACGAAGAGTTGGCGAGCGATATCTCCGGCGAGGCTGTGTCTAGCAAGCAAGGTCGCGTGTTGCAAGACTTTGTGGAGGCAGGACGCGGCGAGCTGCACAGTGAGGCGGGTCGCTCCACCACGTGGGACTGTGCCATTATCTGTTTACACTCCACCTAATGAAGAAAGAGTTTGTTAATGCAGTTCAATTTATAGTTATAATCCTTTCAATGATCCTTATCTACACTTCTGGCGAGTTTAAGGTCTTCAAGGTAGGAATTTGCTGATGGTAGTATATTCATATCAACCCGGATAGCGACCACCGTACACATGGTGATAAAACCTGTCATAGTGACCTACACACCTAGTGTGGATCGCTTTCCAGGATCAGCCAGTGTATACCCGGTTCTCCTGAAGGGCTTGCGACATGACTTAATGGTTGATTGAAGGGGGTATAGAGGTACATCCTTGTATCACTGTGCCTGCATCGGTCATCCGCTTGTCTTATCGTAGGCTCCTCGATTTGCTTCTTCCCTCTCCAAAGAGAGAAGAAGCATTTATACAGGTCGGCATGACTCTAATGACCACTGATAAACTCATAGTTTGTCGGTGATCGCTAGTTTTTTGCATTGCACTTTTCTTACCATCAGGTTTGCCGTGCCGTTTGAATAGAAAAAAAGGTTTTCGTTAATCTCTGGGCGTTTCAGAAGCTCCTGTAGATTTGTAGACAGCCTCCGTGGTACAGCGGGCGAGTAGCCGGCTGTGAAGCGAGAGGCCGCGGGTTCGATCCCCACACCGAGACAAATGTTTATGTGATCCACAAATATTTGTTTCGGGGTCTGGGTGTTGTGAGACCGAAAGTCTCTCGTAGTTCCTGATACCCACGACACAAGACTCGTATCTTACTGTGGGGTCAGGACTATGTATGTGACTGTTGGGTGTATTTATTTATTTGTATACATTTTATTATTGACGTGTGAATCCCTTTGTGGCCTTTCAAAACATTTTGTTTGTTAAGCCTCACCTCCCTCTGCTTGAGTCCACCACCGCAGGTCTTCGAGCACTTGGTCCAGTCCCCGGCGTGCCAGCGCACGGGACAGTCCAGCACGTTGCAGTACTGCCGGTCGGGCGGCGGCGGCTGTGGGCACATACTGTTCGGGACCACCACCGTGTTCGTACCACCGCGAGTCACCTGCACAAATGGTATAGTAAGTCGCAACAGCCTTTGTAAAGAGACACACCCACCACTGTAACTCCTGTGCACCAGGATCAACAGTGGCACGTATTTTTGTCGACACCGAGCAGTGAAGCTCGCCGAGTCTCTGGGAATGCCTAAATGTCTTTGTCCTGCAACGATATTAATCAGGTTAGGGAGAAGGTTAGAGACTATCCCGCCCACACACCCGCCACTGTAACTCCTGTGCACCAGGATCAACAGTGGCACGCATTTTTGTCGACACCGAGCAGTGAAGCTCGGCGAGTCTCTGGGAATGCCTAAATGTCTTTGTCCCGCAACGACATTATTCAGATTAGGGAGAAGGTTAGTGACTATCCCGTCCACACACCCGCCACTGTAACTCCTGTGCACCAGAATCAACAGTGGCACGCATTTTTGTTGACACCGAGCAGTGAAGCTCGGCGAGTCTCTGGGAATGCCTAAATGTCTTTGTCCCGCAACAAAATTAATCAGATAGAAGGTTAGGGAGGAGGTGGAATAATATGTATCTACATTACTGCATAGCAAACCGGGAGACAAATAATGAACTGAGACACTTCAAGCACAAGGAAATTTACAACTGGAGAAGCCAGATGCAAAGCATCACGGATGTCATTAAGTATGTCCTATCACGCGAGCTGTTACACTTGATTTTACTAACAGGTATCGCAAAACCGTCACAAAGCACGTTTTTTTTCTAATTCTCTAGTTGAAAATTAAATTTGAACCAACTTTGAGCTATACTTGTTCGAATGACAAAAATCATCAAAATCAAATTACATACAAAAAAATAAACGTCGAATTGAGAGCCTCCTTCGCTTGTTTCGTCGATTAATAAAAATATATACAAACCTCGTGTATGCAGGTAACTTCTCTAGTTTGTATACCGATGCCACAGGATTTAGTGCACTGCGAAAACTCAGTGTAATTCCATCTGAAATAATGAGTGCCATTTTATTTTCAGATCAGACTGTTGTACTCAGAAATGTCAAGTAACTCAATAGTAGGTGTATGGTGGTAGGATATTGATATCCGCCCGGATAGCAACCACTGTACACATGGTGTTAAAACCTGCCATAGTGATCACACGCTTTGTGTGGATCGCTTCTAGGATCAGTCAGTGTATATCCGGTTCTCCCACGGGGATTGCGACATGACTTGGTGGTTGGTTGAGGCGGGTATAAGGGTACATCCTTGTATCCCTGTGCCTGCATCGGTCATCCATCTGTCCTGTCGCAGGCCCCTCGCTTTGCCATTTCCCTCTCCGAAGAGGGTGTGAGTCACACATATAGTATTAACCCCACATTAGCTTAACCTGTATCGTGGGTATCAGGAACTACGAGGGACTTACGGTCCCACAACAGATCCGAAACAAATATTTGTGAATCACACAACATTTATCTCGGCGCGGGTATCGAACTCGCGGCCTCACTTCCCAACCGGTTGCTCGCCACTGTGCCACTGTTATAAAGTCAAAACATTACCTTGGCGGACATGGGTGGTCATTGCAAGTCCTGACTCTGTTCTCCGGCTTCGTTAATGGGTCACACATGTACGGGGATGCGTTTTTCCCATCTTCATCCCTTACACATTGTATTATTAATTCCTAAAACATTGTACAAACGTTAGCTTCTTGTTTTGGGTATTAAGTGGTAGGTTCCTCCCATGCGAGAGGCCGTCTGGGTTGGTACCACGGCTTTGTCTATTTCTGCCGCCAAGCAACAGTGTGTAAGCACTGTTGTGTTTCGGTTTGAAGGATATTGAAGCCAGTGAAATTACTGGGCATTATGAGACTTAACATCTTTTGTCTCGGGGTGACGAGCGCAGTTCAATGCCATGCAGTGCTTTGTCCATCTGTGCGGTGTTGCTTCTGTTTATGGGCAAGCATGGCGCTTACAATCAGGCAAGCGCCTTGATCGTCTCGCCATTCAATCAAATAAAAAAAGAGTAAATTATTAACAATGATTTCTTATGTTTACGCAAATGTTACACATTGAAATAAAACTAATTTAAACGGATTTTATCGCGGTTTTTTATTTAATCCACCCCGTGACCACGAAGGCTGAAAAGCTTTTGAAACGTTGGAACCAGAATTAAATATAAAACCGCGATGAAATCCGTTTAAATTAGTTTTATTTCAATATATATTTTTTTAACAACCCTGTATTATACAGGATTATTTTTAAAACACTGACAACCTCGCAGGGCCATATAGCTGACCCCATACGGAACAACTTTTGTTCTACGGGTTTGGATATAACTCAATATATTTAAAAAAAAATGATTTTACAAGTTTTTGTTGTTTCGTGTTTTTCTTCGTAGACTGCGGCGCGGCGCGGCGTGCGTGCGCGACAGCGTCAGCTGCTCAGCGGTCAAGGTCATAGGCGCTAGCCCGGTTCCCCACGCTTCGCGTGTTTGTTTACGTAATCTGCGATGCGCGTTGTAATATTCAAGACGGAAATTAAATGAATACTTATTTTTGTATAAAAATGAAATCTAACAAATTATGAAAAGTCGTAGAACAAAAGTAGAAGCAAATGACCTTACGAATCTACTCCTGCGAGGTTGTCAGTGTTTTAAAAATAACCCTGTATATGTCCCACTGCTGGGCACGGGCCTCCTCTACTGAATGAGAGGGATTAGGCCTCAGTCCACCACGCAGGCCTAATGCAGACTTCACATACCTTCGAAAAATATTATCGAGTTCTCAGATATGCATGTTCCCTTCACCGTTAAAGCAAGCGATAATTAATATACACGTAACTTAGAAAAATCAGTGGTGTATGCTCTTAGGGCTGGTTTCGAACCTGCGACTTTCGTCTCGACAGTCCATCCCCGCTGAGCTAAATTATTAATGTAAATTATAGAGGTGAAAAAAAAAACAAACTGTCTAAACTCTAAAGCATGGCTCTGCCGCTCAGAAATAGTCGAAGATATAAATTTAGTTTAAAGTTAGTCTACGTTTACAATTAACACTTATTAATCAAGTTACAAGAAGAAGTTATATAGAACTCCAAAAATCCAAAACCTACACAACTCTAACAATGACGAAATAGATAAAAAATGGGTATACAATACATAAGTTCCGAAACCCGACTCGCAATAACAGATCATTATTTTTAATAGGCGTAAGCTAAGGAGACAATTATATCTATACGTATTCTTAAATAAGGTCACAATTCTATAAATATACGATCAAAGGTGGGCGTGTAGTGGGGATATCACCCTATCTCCGTCGCACGCGCGCACCGCTATGGCGTGAACTGAGTTATGACGTAACAAGCTTTGTCATGTATTCTCTTTCCATCATTTGACAACTATCCCTTCCAACAAATTCAAATGGCTTTTGTCTTATTTATTTTTGACATCTTTACGTAGTATAAAATGAAGTAGCTTCCGCTGTCTGTTCGCCTCGATCTTTTAAACTATTCAACAGATTTTAATGTAGTTTTGAGCAATAGATAGAGTGATTCATGAGGAAGGTTTATATTTATAATACATAGATATTATAATACAGAAAAGCCACTAAATTCAATCATTTACCAGTGCGAAGCCGAATATAAAATAATAAAAATAATAGACTCAAATATGTTGCCTTCCTTTCAAGGTCGGCAACGCGTCCATGATCGATTGATATTATGGGTGTTTATGACCGGTGGAGATACCTTACCATCAGTTGAGCCATTTGCTTGATTGCTGACATATGCTATGAAAAATTAATCATTAAACTGGAAAAAAATCCTGGGAACGGTAAAACTTATCTGTTTTTTTTTATAGCATAGGCCGGTAAACGAGCAAGTGGGTCACCTGATTGTAAGTTATCTCCACCGCCCATGTACGCCTTGGCAACCTTAAAGGAAAGGGATAATTAGGGACGGGGAAGCGGAGGCGATTTGGGCTTCCGGATATCTCACTCACCGTATGAGACGCAGCAGCAAGCCGCTACTTTACGTCTGTTTTCTGTGAGACAGTGGTAACGACCCGGTTGAGCCAGCCTATTCATGACAAAACTGTCTACAGCGTGGCTCTACCACTCGTAAGCGTGGCTCTACCATGAGTAACGTGGCTCTAACACTCGTAATCTGTTCAGAATAATGAGCGCGTTGAAATACCATGTAGTACTTTGTAATTGAAAGCTATTGATTAAGGGCAACTGGGTCGCTTATTACTAGACGAGCGATTGTTTCGTCATTCAGGCGAATAAATAATACCACTAACCTGTACGCCGCTAAGACAGGAGGCACTGCAGCTTGTATATCCTTTCTCCTTCCACGAGTAAGATTTTCCTGGAGAGCCGGGAGCCACTCTAATGTTACTCGAAGTACCATATATGAGAGACCTGCTGTGGAGACATCAACATATATACATTTACTACTAGATTTCAAAATGTCGACTTGTAATTTAAATTTTCAAAAATACCCTCTTCACAATTTTTATTATTTTTCTTAAAGACAGGTAACATCCTTAATTCCTGCAATAGTTATGACCATTTACCATCAGGGGCCTTATTCTCTATGACCGTGTGGATTCGTAACATGTCTGCGTTACGTTGAGCGAGCATTAAGTTCTTTGAGCCAATGTAAAATTTTATAAATTCGATGAGGTTTGTTTCTTGATTATGGTGTTACATGGTAGGTCCCTCGTATGCGAGAGGCCGTCTGGGTTGGTACAACCGCTTTATTTATTTCTGGCGCCAAGCAACAGTGTATAAGCACGGTTGTGTTTCGGTTTGAAGGATATTGAAGCCAGTGAAATTACTGGGCATTATAAGACTTAACATCTTATGTCTCGGGGTGACAAGCGTAGTTCACTGCCATATAGTGTTTTGTAATTTTGAATTCTGTGTGGTTTTGCTTTTGTTTATGGACAGGCGTGATGCTTACAATCAGCCGAGTGCTTGGCTCGTCTCTTCATTCAATCAAATAATAATAAAATATGAGGTTTTGTGGTCATAGATAATAATGCCTCAGATGACGCACCAACTCCTTTGCCTACTTAAATTATGAAATATACGAGTAATAATGTTCTCATGGAATGTAACATATTAGGTTTTATTAGACTGGAGATTTTAAGAAAAATATTAATTTTAATTTTGTTAATTTTCATTTTTTATATGTGAGTGCGATTGCCATATATGTCGGATTTTTTTTTATCCTTACTCGGCAAAGTGATTACGCTACACCTGATGGTAAGTGTAACGCAATCCAAGAATAGTGTCGACCAACG
The DNA here is from genome assembly GCA_949126905.1 of Amorpha juglandis. Lineage (NCBI taxonomy): Eukaryota > Metazoa > Arthropoda > Insecta > Lepidoptera > Sphingidae > Amorpha > Amorpha juglandis. The sequence continues at coordinate 8,689,748 of OX421390.1, read as the reverse complement.
ATAAACAATGTGTCCATTGTAGGTCGGCAAGATCATGCCGGCCTGCCAAAGGGCCAAGGGGGAGGGGAAGGAAAAGGGATGGGAAAAGGGTTAGGATCAGGGGGCAAGACCCCTGGGGAGAACCGGATATACACTGGCTGACCCTGGAACGCGACCCACACAAGGTGGGTCACTATGGCAGGTTTTAGCACCAGTGTACGGTGGTCGCTCTCCGGTCGGATACAAATATCCTCCCACCAGCAAAATTAACTTGTAAAAGTGATATTTATGATCCAATTTACAGAATAAATGATTTGGGGTTTATTTAGATTTTAGACAAACGCTGTCTCTCGCAAGACACAAAAATAAACACAAAAGTAAACACTTATAATAACGTTCATTTTATAAAATAAATATAAAAGTTCAACATAATATTTAATCTAGTTTGTTCAGTCTTCGATATTTGTACTAATCTTATTTGTATTGTTAGACGTATAACAAATGATATTAATACTGAAATATGTCTGGATAATTTCCGCTACGAAAATCCGTTCAATGAAATCCGTCGAATAAATATTTGTTTTGGATTGTTTTGTTGAAATAAAGTCCTTCGTAGTTGATAATGGTAATTGATGATTTTTTTTTATCCGAGCACGGCAAAATTACTGCGCTACACCTGATGGTAACACCACCATGTGTACGGTGGTCGCTATTCGGGCGGATATGCATATCCTACCACCAGCAAATGATGGCGATTGTTGGGGTGGGTATAGCGGTACATCCTTGTATTACTGTGCCTGCATCGGTCGTCCGCCTGTGCTGTCGCAGGCCCCTCGATTCGCTTCTTCCCTTTCCGAAGAGGCCGGCATGACTCTGGTGACCACTGATAAACTCATTGTTTGTCGGTAGTCGCTAGTTTTTTTGACTGCACTACGCTTACCATCAGGTGTAGTGCAGTCACTTTGCCGTGCTCTGATAAAAAAAATACCCACTACACAAGTATCTTAGTTTGGCGTCAGGACTGGTGTATTTATTATTTAATTTTATCAGCTTAATCATGATTCATAAAATATATTGACTGAATATTTGTGGCAATAATACATTTGATCTATATAATCACGTGAGCTATTTTATCAGTAAATTAATTGGTACAAAGGATTAATATTATTTATTCAGTGATATAATAGAACCTCTATCTATTGTGAATGGGTTTGCTTTCATATTATTTTGTCTATGACTTAATTAGTGATGTTCACCATATCCAAGACTTTAAGCTTGACTTTAATTTGAAAGTCGTGGATGCACTAGTTACAACTTACATCTCTGTCTATACCTTTAGCGTTATAGAAAAAACTTATGAATCCTACACACAGCAAGACGATCAACTACTTTTGCAATTACTGCCACTGCATAGTTTTTAGTGTCTAGACAGTTACACGAAAATGTATACACGTTCCAAACATCTGATACAAAATTATCAAAATCATATCACTTGATAAGGCTTATCAGAAGTGATTAACGAACAGTTCATCAGTTTTTATCAATCTTCGCGCACTATCGGAAGTAAAATTATGTCTCTAGACGTAAATATTAGTGAACCAGATGAGTTCAATTGTATCGAGCTGCACTCCTCCATTGAGGAATTAGCCAATTTGAGAGGAATTAATGATTTCATTTATCACGTTGATTACGTATGCGGAAAAGGAGACCATTACATAGCAAACATATTTAAAGTGCTTATCAAAAACGAGGATAATGAATTAAGAGTGATAGTGAAAACTTTAGTGAATACTGCGAGACAGGAATTATTTCATGAACTACATAAAAGAGAAGCGAGTGTTTACAGACAAGTGGTGACCAAATTTAACCAATTACAAGAATGTTTGGATGAAGACGATCGACTTGTTATGGCCGAATGCCTATATTCAACAATAGAGAAGTCAAACGAAGTAATTGTTTTGGAAGATATGGCGCTACGAGGCTTCATAATTGACAATAAACTAACGAATTTTGAGAATTTAGAATACACTCAAATTGCTGCTGTAATGACTGAGTTGGCGAAATTTCACGGTCTGTCTATCGTATGTAAAGATAGAGATTCAGAATACTTCACAAAACTTAAAACAGAATTTAAAGATATACTGTTCCAAAATAATTTTCTAAACAAAAGCAAACTGAGGAATTACTTTTACGAATCCTATGAAATGTCAGTAAATCTCGTAACAAATTCCGAAGCAAAAAAGAAATTGGAAAAAATAAGGCCTAACTTACTGGAAATTTTACAAATGTTCGTTAAGCCTGGCAAACATAATGTGCTGTGCCATGGTGATTGTTGGATAAATAATATGTTATTAAATTATGAGGTGAGGTGCACTTTTGTATCACTGTTTAGCTTTTATTCACATCAAGATTGGAAAAAAGCGACATTAAGACAACAATTGCTAAAATATGTCATTTAATCCCATATGCTGAAAACTCACAGTACCTATATGTAAAGATATACATGAAATCTTTTTAAAAAATATTTGTATGATGTACCCAATATTATACATAACACGTGGTCGTGTAACTAGGTCTATTATTTTATAGTGATTGGCTGTCAATCTTAGCGTTGTCAAGTGATTTTTTCTATTTTGTAGTCATAGCCTATAATGTCTCTTCAACAGAAATTAAGGAATTGGCTTATAATAACTGTTCTCTTATTTCTTTCTTTCAAATACGATATACCATAAATAGAGCAATGAACAAAGAACAATAACACATTTTCCATCATAGTCTTTACTAAAATTAGAATAGGTTAGTCTAATAATGATAATGAAATTACTATTTTTAACATTTTATCTTTGTTACAGGAGAACAAACCAACAAAAGTGTGCTTCATAGATTTCCAAACTCTAAGATACTGTAATCCTGCTACGGATATCGTCTACTTCATGTACCTTTGTACAGATTCAAAATGCAGATCTGAACACTTTGAAGATTTTCAAAATGTATACTATGATAGTCTAAATTCATTTCTGATCAAATATAATTTAGATATAGCTGCATTATATCCGTTAGATGTATTTAAAGATGATATTAAGAATCATCTGCCATTTGGTCTTTTGGAAGCGCTAGTGGAACTAAGGGTTATGACTTTATCAGCTGAACAAGATGTAATATTGAATGAATCGAAAGTTATAGCTGGATCTGAAGTGGAAGTACAAGGAGACGTGGAGTACTTTAAAATAAGAGTCAATGATGTGGTACAAGAATCTATTGATAACGGTGTATTAGATCAGCTTATTGGGTTAATAAATATTTAATATTTTAGAATGTGTTTCTTTATCCAATAGATCACTTTTCTTTAATATATCTTTCTACCTAACTTTATCCTGACATAGTGTCAGGGTTTTATTAGTGGAAAATCTAAATAAAAACAAAGTTTAAAAAAAATATATTTTATGCTGCACATGTCTTGTTATACATTATACTTTCGGTATTTTACGTTTCAAAAATGTCTAACTGTTGCACTTAGAGACGTCAATAATTTTTAATTGTCGTTAAGTCCTAACTTAGCATTAGATGAATGTGAAAATATCCGCACTCAGACACAATTGATTTTTTATCCGTAATCGAGATATGAAAATGCTATTTTTCCATTACAGAAATAATCTTAATTGACATCTCTGAAGAATAATCTAATTCTAAGTAATGACTTGATGACAATAAAAGTTAATTGCTGGCTTTGAGTGCGGCACTTAGAATTCTTAAAGCTTAGTAGAGACATTTTTATCACTTCTAACTTAATCAGAACCAGGCTTGGTGAATAATTTAGTAGAAATTTAAACTGCTAGATTTCGATACATGAAGTTATGTAAATAGCTGTTAGATATATAAAATACTAGCACACCCGGCGAACTCCGTTTCGCCACCAGATGGCGCTGTATTTAAAAAATGATTTTCCCTATTTTCCCGCTTTTCTATTGAAATTTTTCCTAGATTTTCGTTGCTATAAACCTCACGGAGCCCGAGACCTTTCCAACGAATGCAAAACCGTGGAAATCGGTTCGTGCGTTCTGGAGTTATATCGTCAGGAAGGAAAACCCGACTTATTTTTATATAATAGATTATTAAATTAACTTACCTATCAGCTCCGCTATAGGAAGGCATACTTGAGTCTCCATACGAGGTCCCATATGCCATAGAGCATGGTTCCATTACACATCGTTCAGTTTCTTCTGCGGGTTTCGGACCCATACATTTGCTATCTGGCAGCTTTGCTATAGTTCTGCTGAACTCCAAAAATATTTTACAATGGACCTCCTTCTTTCTCCAACCCTCGCCGCAAGTGACGCTGCATGGACTCCATTCATCATCTTTAATGTAGCTGTTGATAATATGTTTTTTTAGCTATTGCAAAATTTTCCGTCACCATCTATGCCTACAAAATTTCTAGAATCCACACAAATCTTTAAAAGAGGTACATGCGAGGTGCTTGGGGTAAATACTAGAATCCTATTAGTATATTCTGGCTGGTATATGTAGATATATGCACCAGTGTGTTATTTTAAGCGCCAATAGAACCTAAACTTTATTTTTAACTTTGTTCCTCTTAAAAATAGAGTATAAAATGCATTGTACTTTTGTCGTGAATTTTGAAAAATATGTAGCAGTGTCACGTGTTCGTGCTAGAAATGTTTCAGTAAGAGCAGTGTAGGAAAGCAAAGAAAATAATGTTGCAAGACAAGACTGTTTAGGTGTAGTTATGTGCGGAGAAATTTAAAATTTATTGTGCAGTGCATAGATTTGAAAATCGCAGATCACGGTATGGTTTAGGTAGCGCACAAGCGGACGGCACGATGGAGGAACTAATGACCTGAGCTTAGTTCAAACAAGATTTTTCTTGTAATCACAATGAAAGCACATTGTGCGCATTTCGAATAAACATTTCACAAAATGTTTGCTCTTTTGATTTATAGAATCTCAAACTCCAACTTTTACGTTGATAAATAATGATTTCTTAAGTTCTATCGTGAGTACTGACGCCTACTACTAATAAACAATTTTAACAATTTCAGTAGATCTAAATTCAGCTTTATCTTTGTCGATGCATTTTCATTTAACTGGCACCGTGGAAACTACTGCGGTAGTGGCTAATTACATTTTTGGTCAAATGTTTACTGTACCAACTTTAATATTTCTATAATATTTACGGTATTTTAATTGATGATCATTTCATTTTAATTAGTATTTATTTTTGTAGTTGGGTTTGAAGATGCTGTTAAAATTGTATTTATTTTAATTGTTTAAATAATTCATTAAAATACTGATAACGGATTAAACACCGTCAAATCAAACAGAGTACGAAAAATATTAAAGTTTAACTTTATGGTTTTGATAACAGGTGCTAGTTATTGCCGATAAAGTTTATCGTACCCCCACATTCACAATGGTTTCAGTAAGCTCATGTGAAAGCTTAAACTTTCCTCTAAAATAAAACCGTCTAACTTTCTTCTAAGTTTTATAGCCTTTATCTTTTTGTTAGATACATTATATAGTTCACAAGTTCGCACACTTACTGTCGCACTTAGAAACGTCACTTAATTTTAATTGAGTTTGTAATTTTTTTGAATACGAGTATAGACTCAGAGTCAGTTAATACTATGTCGTTAAGTACAGAAATAATTGAAGATATAGAGAATATAGAAGTTATAAGATATAACTATGAACCTACTTAAATAAATAGATTTAAATTAATATTTATTCAATGGATCAGATCCAAACACAATTTCGTCCTGCTTCCCGTGTATACTTGTTATAAAGAATACTATATGAATATATATGAATTACTAGGTCATATAATTTTATGAATGTTATGACATATTTATGCTGTAAATAATTAATTTAAATAATATATATAGTCATTAATTAAATAACAATGCATTTCAATTCAAATTAAAGCTACCTAAATTTTCACCGCCTTTCAAAATGGTTTTACTATTTTATTTAATTATTCTTGGTGGTTTTGATTACTATCAATGGTAGATGTTACGCTTACCATGCGCTTGCAATTTGCTCGTCTTCACATTCAGACACATAAAACAGTCATGATATTTTAATTTTAATTATTAAGGTAACCCAAAATTAGTTTACTTCAATACAGTACGTTATTAAGTGTTGTACAGTACGTAGTTAAATTATTAAGTGCAACAATTACTGACAGGTTAACACTACATGTAATTACACGGCTAACTGCTATATAATTGAAGAAAGAAAGTGATAGAACAATATTTTTTTTTTTTATTTTTTTTTTAAACTGTAAAGTTGTAAAACTAGTAAAATCGTCCGCTTGTACGCATGATGGTCCAATGGCAAGTGAAGGTCAGGTAGGCTATTGGAGATAAATGAAAAACTGTGCATTAGGTATTCAAGTGTACGTATTATGTCCACATGTTTGTATATACAATGTATCACAGTATTCGCTAGTTTCTAGAAATTTCGGGGCACTTGTCACAACACGGGCTCAAGGGATCTATACCGCTATCTCCAAACTTGCTCAAAACCGTCCATTTGTTGCGAAAGTTATTGTTTTCACACATTTCAAAAGGATCTTATTTCAAATCGTCAAAATTCGAATAAGTATTTTAATGTTACGTCAGAAAAGCATATTTAAATCTCCTGTTTCGTATTCATTTCTGTCTATTATTATTTTAATAATTTGGTTTATTATAAAAAGAAATAACACTTATATTATGCAAAAGATTGTAGAATCATTCGTGTTGATGTTAAACCTTATAATAGCATTCTATATTATTAACCACGATATATCAAACCCTCTTCATTGTCATTACTCCTTCATAAACTGTAATATGTACCTACAAAAAATAAGCAATACATAGATTTTCTCCCACGCGACATAATATTTTTCCAAGGGCAATATCAAATTACAACATCATTAAAATGTGTGACAATGAGCTTTAATCCCTATGGAAGAGCACAAAATATCAGATTAAATTTTCTCATTAAAATAATTTGTCAAGATAATATCAAAATCAAATGCCCATCAAAATTAACAGTCAATTCCACAAATAACAAATTTAAAGACATAAATATCAAGGTTATTGTAACAACTGATTCTACAACCAAGGACGTTTCTGAGCAACAAGCTAAGAAAAAAATAAAAAACACGCAATATCTGGCAGCCACCGGGCATGTGTGTTGGATGGGGGTCGTCAAATGTGTAAATGTAAACGTGAATCATTTAAAACTGACTGATCTCAGTACAATACCTTACATACAACCAGCCACAGGCAAAGAATATTTTGTAATTGCTGAAAGAGACCACAATGTAACACTGAGCTCTCGGTTACAGGTATGTTTATATGGGAAATGTGTCTGTACATATAATTAGCAAAGTAAAGATAGTAAAGTTTGTATTTGCAGGTAGGTGTGCAGAGTAAAATATTCAAGAATATTTGTCAAAAGGGTCTAGTAATTTTGCAATAGACATTACATTTTAATTATTTTTACTTTAGATATTACACCAAAACAAATACATAACAATCACAAATCTATGGATTTAAATTATCTGCAATGTCTCATGCAAAACAATATCGACAATTATTTTATTTGATAAATCGGCCGGATCAATGCAGATATAGTTTATTTTTTAAATAAGGTTGTAAATTCTGGTGTTTGTAATGTTAGTTTGCTAGGAAATATAAAACTTTTAGTTAATTACGCCGTTTAAAATGAAATTCAAAGAGTTACTGCAAAATTTCTTGATTTGCAGTGGTGTAGAAATGTTACAGAAGTTGGTAGTGTATAAAGTGCATAATTTTTTAAAGCTAATATATTTAGTAGTAATGGATTAATATATTTGGCTCACCACACAAGTGAACTTAGGGCTATAAAGTTAGTTTAAGATAACAATGTGTATTTATATCATAATATTATGTTTAATACAATGCATTATTGTAAAGTATGGACCAGTGTAGAATAAAAAGATAAAAATAAACGACATGAATCCAACGTCTTTGAAATTCATTTAGTACAAGTCCATAGAAATAGAATCGTATTTGTTCTTGAAGATTCAAAAGAAACTAAAACAATGTACATCATTTCTGAGCTGCTGGGGTTGTCTATATCGAATCGTTAGTGGCCAACTTATTGTTAAAGTTTTCAAGCCACCCGAAAGCTCCGACTTGGCTTAACAACTACTATATTTTGATAACAGGACCGAGGTTTTATGTGCACTCAGAAGCACGGAGACGCTCAATTCTAATATACTAAGCGGTACATCCATAGACTGACCGCGCCAAAGGTTATTAACTCGCTAATCGCGATAAGTGCAAGTGATTATGAGCGCTGATGCTGTAAAAGACAATTCCGGAAATATGATCATCAATTGGGATCTGATTGACTGAGTCAGAATAATCAAAACTTCACCATTTTTCGGTTAAGCCTATAGCCTACTCAAGATTACCATACCTTATAACTTAAAGCTACAAATGAGTAAATGAGGACATAACATGATATCCATTGGTAAGGTTATAAGGTTGGATTTGAGCCTAAGATGTTAATGCAAAAAGGACAAACTCCAATAATTAATTAATACCAGATGATGGCCAGTTATGCCACATGGGGGGGTCATGTGGCCCAACTACAGCAGTTACAGAAACAATAAATATCTCTTCATAGACATATCTAGATTATGAAGTGACTATTATACGCGAGAGCAACACCGAGACTAATAGCACAAATAAATACAATATGTATAGAGTCTGGTTGTTGTGGAGCCGTAAGTCCTTTAAGTCTCTGATACCCACAACAAAAGACAGTGGGGTCAAGACTATGTGTACAACTGTTTTGTGTTTTTTTTATCCTACAAGGTGACTATACTACACTTTGTGGTAAGTGCAGCGTAGTCCATATACAATGCCTATCGTTAAGACATATTCCGCCCGAGTCATTGCGACGGTCGGTAGAATTATGCCGGTGGATATAATCCATTCTAAAGTAACATTGTTATCCAAATTATCAACAAAACAGTAGTAATTAGTTATAACTCACGTTGCTTCAACGGGCACGTCGGGTTCTCCTATAAGCCGCTCCGCCTTGGCCGGTGGATACGGTTGTATGAGAGGCTGGGTGTGATACACAACTCCTGGGAGTAGGTCTTCTATGTCGTCCTGCGGTAACACCTAGTAATAGTGATTATTTCTTCGAGTTTCTATTTATAATTTAAATTACAGTAATACCCTGACTTACGCTACCCCGTTTTACGCGAATTTTCCTGAGTGGTAGAGCCTACAGAGTCTACAGCATGATTGGGCCGGCTCAACCGGGTCATTACCACTGTCTCACAGAAAACCGATGTAAAGTAGCGGCCTGCTGCTGCGTTTCGTACGATAAGATCGGCAACGCGCCCATAATTCTTCTGATATTGTGGGCATACATGGGCGGTAGAGATCACTTACCATCAGGTGACCCACTTGCTCGTTTGCCGATCAATGCCATCAAAAAAAATATCACTTCGACTTACACGGTTATAGCTCGGTTCCACCTATCGCGTAAGTCCGGGGTATTACTGTATATCGTGCATTACAAATTAAAGCTATAAATGAGTAAATTAGGAGATATGATATCCACTCGGGTGTATTTCCTCCATATTTTGTGAGGTAAAACCAGAATGCTCTATTTTGGAGTATATTTTAAGCCCTGTATTATACAAGTCCCACCGCTGAGCACAGGCCGTCTCTATTGAATGAGAGGGGTTAGGTCTTAGTCCACCACGCTAGCCTAATGCGATTTGGCAGATTCACATACATTCAAAATTCTAATGGAGAACTTCTCAGGTATGCAGTTTTGCATATTCCTCTGGGAAATGTTCAATTTAAAATCTATTAAAAAATACAAAATTTAAATCTAATAAATTTAGCAAAATAAAATCAATATCTCAATTTTATTTTGGTATGGGTTGAAATGTTATTGCGTATTTTTATCCAACTATTGATTATGTAAGGCATACAATATGAGGCATTACCAATGTTTTTATTCCCATGTGTATGGTGGTTGCTATTTATTCGAGTACATATAAGTATCCCTCCCACCAGTAAAATTACATTGCACTTCATTGGAGAAGATTCGCTTGTGCTTTGTCTTTTCTTATCTGCCTCTGCTCTACAGTTGGATCTAAAATGGCCCTCTGTTAATTTGTGTTTGGATCGTGATCTCGTCACACTCATCCAAGCTAGTGTAATTTCCTCTTTTGGTCGACATGATGTACCACTTCTAAGATTGTATTGGGATCCGAAACTTATGGGTTGGACTACCTTCTCAAGATCGTACTTCGATGATAAATAAAATAAATAAATAACACCCAACAGTCACATACATAGTCCTGACCCCACAGTAAGATACGAGTCTTGTGTCGTAGGTATCAGGAACTACGAGAGACTTTCGGTCTCACAACACCCAGACCCCGAAACAAATATTTGTGGATCAGACAAATAGTTGCTTGGTGCGGGAATCGAACCCACGGCCTCACGTTTCACAGTCGGCTACTCGCCCACTGCGCCAAGGAGGCTGTCAAAGAGGCTGTCAGGAGGATGATGATAGTAACTTACCTCTGGATCCTCAGATTCTCTGTACGCTGGACAGTTGATGCCAGTAGAACAGGGTCGCGAGATCTCAGGTCTAGAGGTGGGGTCGCACCCCCCGCCCGCTGGCGTGCATTCCACCCCGCGAACTTGCACCCCCTCGCCGCATGATACTGAACACTGTATCACAAGATTAGGATATCAACTAAATTGCTGATGCAGAAAAAAGTCACACCATTTTGGAGATCATTCTTGGATAAAAAAGATTTTGTATTTTTGTATAAATAGATAAAAGTCGCAGGATGTCGCTGGATGCAGGCCGCTTCCAACAGGTCGGTCTGGAAATCTTTGGGGGAGGCCTATGTTCAGCAGTGGACGTCTTGTGGCTGATGATGATGATGATTTTTGTATATTATTTGTGCTCAAGATCAAAAGTAGAAGGGTCTAAGGAAGGCAGATCCTGTCAAAAGGCTGGGTTAACACCAAGCAGAAGAAGATTTTTTTATCCAAACAGAGCAGTGACTGCACTACATCTGATGGTAAGCGCAGTGCAGTCCATAAAAACAGCGACCACCGACAAACAATAAGTTTATCGGTGGTCGCCAGAATTATGCCGGCCTGTATAAATGCTTCTGCGTACTCCGAAGATGAAACGGACAGAGATGGCATCATTTATTTTTGGTGGGAGAGAAAGAAATCGATATATTATTTATGTAATTTATGGTAAGTCAGCTTTTATATTGAAACGTTTGCGGCAAAATAACTCAATTTAAACGCATAAATTGAAATATTTTATAGAAAGCCATTATAGTTTCCATCTGTTACTGCTAATAAATCGCCACAACTCTACACCATTACTCATAAACGACAAAGATGGCGATCCAAAACCACCAAATAAGTTTCGAAGCATTAATCAAATGAAACAAAGGGCGTAGTTTCGACCCGTGACTCCAAACTTGGCCTAACAAGCAAAGTTGACATGCCCCTGAGCAAATTAAAAAGGTTACGGCAACTTGTTAATTGAGAGCACCTTTAGTTTTACACTTCTGCTAGGGTTGTCAGTAGCAACTATGACAGTAAAACTTGCATTAATATAAATTAAAAAGTTGCTTTCCGCTCACGGCTCCGCCCTCGTTACACACAAGTTTTTCTACTCTCTTTTTTATCCGAGCATGACAAAGTTACTGCACCACACCTGATTGCCAGCGTAGTGCAATCCAAAAACTAGTGACCACCGATAAACAATGAGTTTATCGGTGGTCACCAGAGTCATGCCGACATGTATAAATCTAATAGCCCTATTACAATATAATAGCCCTATTCTAATTGGCCGATGACCGATGCAAGCACAATAATACAAGGGACCGTAATACTTGCCCCAACCAACAATCAAATCATGTTGCAAGCCCCTCAGGAGAACCGGATGTACATTGGCTGATCCTAGAACGCGATCCACACAAGGCGTGTGGATCACTATGGAAGTTTTTAAGTCAATGTGTACGGTGGTTGCTATCCGGGCGGATATGAAAATCCTACGACCAGCAAAACCCTTCTCCCCTCTCAGGCAAGCCGCTACTTTACGTCGGTTTTCTGCGAGACCGTGGTAACGACCTGATCGAGCCGGCCCATTCATGCTGTAAACAAAACTGTCTACATCGTGGCTCTACTACTCGTGCCATAATACTGTATTAAAAAGTGGAATAACTATTTCAGTGCAGTTCAAACAAGTTGAAATATGTTAGCATTGCAATAAAATAGTCACAAGTTATTTATATGTATTTAGCTATATTTTTTATACAAAAGTCAGATTATTTATGAACACAGCAATTTCTTTCCATACTGGCATACTTCAAATTACATAATCTTCATAGAAAACCTCATATGGTCAAACAACTTTATTTTGCCATTCATAATATCATTAAATATTTGTCTTTCTACTGACTATATGTTTTGTATCAATTACTCACAGTTGGTATAGTTCTTGCTGGTGGCAGGATATTCATATCCGCCCGGATAGCGACCACCATACACGTGGTGTTAAATTCTGCCATAGTGATCCACACGCCTTGTGTGGATCGCGTTCCAGGGTCAGCTAGTGTATATCCGGTTCTCCCGAGGGGCTTGCGACATGACTTGATGGTTGATTGGGCCGGGTATAAGTGTACATCCTTGTATTACTGTGCCTGCATCGGTCATCCGCCTGTCCTGTCGCAGGCCCCTCGATTTGCTTCTTTCCTCTCCTAAGAGGGAAGAAGCATCATATAGGCCGGTATGACTCTGGTGACCACCGATAATCTCATTGTTTGTTGGTGGTCGCTGGTTTTTTGGATTGCACTACGCTTACCATCAGGTGTAGTGCAGTCACTTTGTCGTGCTCGAATAAAAAAAAAAGTTAAAAAGACAAGGCTCACCCCAGACCACGGTCCTGCCGCCCATGTGGGGCATTCGTGAGAGTTGCACGGCTGGGAGGAGCGTGGTGTCGGGGATACGCATCCCGGGTCTGTGCTAGTTCCTGAAACAAACACTATTGTTATTCAAATAAAACTATACAAGGTGATAGGACCCTCGTATGCGAGGCCGTCTGGGTTGGTACCACCGCTTTGTCTTTTTCTGCCGCCAAACAACAGTGTGTAAGCGCTGTTGTGTTTGAAGGAAATTGAAGTCAGTGAAATTTCTGGGCATTATGAGACTTAGCATCTTATGTCTCGGAGTGACAGGCGCAGTTCAGCACCATGCAGTGCTTTGTAATTCAAAGTTCTGTGTGGTGTTGCCACTGTTTATAGGCAGGCGTGACGCTTACCATCAGGCGAGCGCTTGGCTCGTCTCGTCATTCAATCAAATAATAAAAAAGTACTAGGTCGGCATTATTTAAGAAACATTTTAATCCGTGATTAATGTCTGTCAGTTTATTGTCTATTACACTTTCAATTGATGTAGTCACATTAAGAAGGGAAGAAAGGGATAATATATTAGGTCCTTACATATGAAATTGGCGTTTTTCGTACTGGCCACTTTAATCACAAATTTCTCCTCTTTGGTAAGGAATTCCAAATTCAAATTTGTACAGCTATAGACTCATGTATTTGTGCTTCGATGATCGTCATTCATTTGTTTTTTTTCTTCTGTTTTTTTCTGTTTGCGTCACTCATTTTACAAAATGGAAAACTTAAAATATCGCATTATTTACGAGTACGAGTTCCGCCGTGGCACTAGCGCTGCGGAAACAACTCGAAGGGTGAATGATGTGTATGGCGGTCGTGTTGCAAAAGAAAACACAGTTCGTTTTTGGTTCCAACGTTTTCGTTCTGGAAATTTCGACCTGCAGAACAAGCCCCGTGGACGGCCTGAGACTCAAGTTGATAATGAAGAGTTGAAGGCTATTGTGGAAGCGGATCCATCGCAAACCACGTCCGAGTTAGCTGCAGGCTGCGATGTTAGTGATAAAACTGTTTTAATTCACTTGAAGCAAATTGGGAAGATTAAAAAGCTTGAAAGGTGGGTACCTCACGAATTGACTGAAGCAAACCGGCAAACTCGCGTCGACTGCTGCGTTACATTACTAAACCGGCACAATAATGAAGGTATTTTAAACCGAATCATTACCTGTGATGAAAAATGGGTTCTTTACGATAATCGGAAGCGCTCAGCGCAATGGTTGGATCCTGGCCAGCCAGCCAAATCCTGACCCAAGCGAAAATTAACCCCAAAAAAGTTACTTGTAAGCGTTTGGTGGACTAGTGCCGGTATTGTTCATTACAGTTTTCTCAAATCTGGCCAGACTATTACGGCTGATGTCTATTGTCAGCAATTGCAAACCATGATGGAAAAGCTAGCGGCTAAACAACCTAGGCTGGTCAATCGCTCCACGCCACTGCTGCTTCACGACAACGCTAGACCACACACTGCGCAACAGACGGCTACTAAATTAGAAGAGCTTCAATTGGAAAGTCTAAGACATCCTCCGTACTCCCCGGACCTTGCTCCAACAGATTACCATTTTTTTCGAAATTTGGATAACTTCTTGCAAGGGAAAAAATTCAACTCCGATGGGGCAGTCCAAATCGCCTTCAAAGATTTTATTGATTCCCGTCCGACTGGTTTTTTTAGTAAAGGGATCAATGAACTACCTATGAGATGGCAAAAGTGCATAGAAAATAATGGTTCATACTTTGATTAATTAAATATATTATATTAAAAAAATTTCGACTTTTTGTTCCTCCCATACAAAACGCCAATTTCATATGTAAGGACCTAATATTTGTTAACACAGATTAATTACGTTAAAGTAAGGATATAGAATATTACACATTGAAATAAAACTTATTTAGTCAGATTTCATCGCGGTTTTTTATAACGGTTTCACTTTTCTTGAGACTGACTCGTGACCACGAAGGCTGAAACCGCGATAAAATCCGTTTAAATTAGTTTTATTTCAAGGGTATAGAAGACAACAAGCAGGGATAGCTCAGCGGGGAGTGGTATGGACTGTCGAGACGAAATTCGCAGGTTCGAAACCAGCCCCGAGAGCATAAACCATTGACTTTTCTAAGTTACGTGTATATTCATTGTTAATTATCGCTTGCTTTAACGGTGAAGGAAACATCGTGAGGAAACCTGCATACCTGAGAACTCGTTACGATGTTTCGAAGGTATGTGAAGTCTGCCAACCCGCATGAGGCCAGCGTGGTGGACTAAGGCCTAATCCCTCTGATTCAGTAGGGGAGGTGAGGCCCAGCAGTGAGACGTATACAATACAGGGATAGTAAATAAAAAGGAGACAACGATGTTGACAACGGTATTATGACGGTACTTACCCGGTTGGTATGTGTCGGTCCTGGTTATGTTGGCAGAACGTGCGCACAGCACGCGGCGTGTGCGTACCCCACCGCCACACGACACGCTGCACGAAGACCACTCACCGACATACCACCTGCACAAATATTGGCAATTTTTTTGTTTTTTCCTGTTTTTCTTTTTTAAAAACGTTTTGTGTTGTTACACACGTGACTTTTTTTTCTATCCTGGCTCGGCAAAGTGACTGCGCTACACCTGATGGTAAGTGTAGGGCAATTCAAGAATAGTGTCGACCAACGATAAACAATGTCCATCGTAGGTCGGCAAGATCATGCCGGCCTGCCAAAGGGCCAAAGGGGAGGGGAAGGAAAAAGGGACGGGAAAAGGGTTAGGATCAGGGGGCAAGCCCCCTGGGGAGAACCGGATATACACTGGCTGACCTTGGAACGCGACCCACACACGGTGGGCCACTACGGCAGGTTTTAACACCAGTATGACTGTGTTGTGACTATTCTAAGTTACGTTATGTCATGGAAATGTATACGACCTGATAAAGGTCGCAGGATGTCGCTGGATGCAGGCCGCTTCCAACAGGTTGGTCTGGAAATCTTTGGGGGAGGCCTATGTTCAGCAGTGGACGTCTTGTGGCTGATGATGATGATGATGATGGAAATGTATGAAAAAACTCACTTGAAAGGGCAGGGATGCGTGTTACACCGCACCACAGACGCTTGGGGTTTGCTGGACGCATCGCACAGTTGCTCCGGAGCGTCCGAACCCGTGAGCCGGTCGCGACACACCGCTAGCGACATCTTGTAGCCTGGAATGAAATTAAACGTCACTACCCGCCTTAAAATAAAAAGTGCAGAATTGGTCTTATGGAAATCTCGTACAGAAGAGCGTAGGATGGAGAATAAATAGAGTAGAGAATGGAGAAGGTCAGTAATGTGAGTAATTTCATGTGTCGTCGGTGCCACAATAATTTTTTTGAAGTGAAAATTTCTTTAGCGGCGTTGAGCACTTTTCTTGGTATGGGTATAAAATTTTAAACTCGCGTCAGGACACGTGACCTGATCGAAAATTCGTCAGACGGAGGGAGAGTAGACCGCCGGCGCGGCGTAGGAGAGGAAGTAGTTCTGAAGTGTTACATTTTTTATGTAATATAAATCGTCATTTTTATGAAAGATAGCGCAATAAATTCATATTTTGTATTTAACCACATAAATGATAGTACCTTTATACTAAGATACTAGATGACCCGGTGAACTTCGTATCACCTACATATATATGTGTGTAAAATGTGGTCAAAACTTAATACAAATGTTTCATTTACATTAAATGCAATTAAGTAAGGTACTGCACCATTGCACGTGAGGTAGCCCGTCGCACATTTAATTGACTTCGACGACCTAAGTCAGGTCGTCTCCCACCTCCCTCCGGTTGGACAGTCCTGTCCCCGTCCCGTCCCCGTCCTGTCCCCGTCCTGTCCGCGTCCCGTCCCCGTCCTGTCCCCGTCCCGTCCCGTCCCCGTCCCGTCCCCGTCCTGTCCCCGTCTTGTCCTGTCCCTGTCCTGTCCTGTCTCACTGTCCTGTCTCACTGTCCTGTCTCACTGTCCTGTCTCTCTGTCATGTCTCTCTGTCCTGTCTCACTGTCCTGTCTCACTGTCCTGTCTCTCTGTCATGTCTCTCTGTCATGTCTCTCTGTCCTGTTTCACTGTCCTGTCTCACTGTCCTGTCTCACTGTCCTGTCTCACTGTCCTGTCTCACTGTCCTGTCTCACTGTCCTGTCTCTCTGTCATGTCTCTCTGTCCTGTCTCACTGTCCTGTCTCACTGTCCTGTCTCACTGTCCTGTCTCACTATCCTGTCTCACTGGCCTGTCTCACTGTCCTGTCTCACTGTCCTGTCTCACTGTCCTGTCTCACTGTCCTGTCTCAATGTCCTGTCTCACTGTCCTGTCTCACTGTCCTGTCTCACTGTCCGGTCTCACTGTCCTGTCTCACTGTCCTCTCACTGTCCTGTCTCACTGTCCTGTCTCACTGTCCTGTCTCACTGTCCTGTCTCTCTGTCCTGTCTCACTGTCCTGTCTCACTGTCCTGTCTCACTGTCCTGTCTCACTGTCCTGTCTCACTGTCCTGTCTCTCTGTCATGTCTCTCTGTCCTGTTTCACTGTCCTGTCTCACTGTCCTGTCTCACTGTCCTGTCTCACTGTCCTGTCTCACTGTCCTGTCTCACTGTCCTGTCTCACTGTCCTGTCTCACTGTCCTGTCTCACTTTCCTGTCTCACTGTCCTGTCTCACTGTCCTGTCCCTGTCCTGTCCCTGTCCAGTCTAGACGCTATACGACCCGTCATCACGGCAAGCTTCGCAACGACAACCATCCGGTTTATACCTGCGCTTATAGTACCCAGGAACAGTTTGTACTGGAAAATGAACATTCCAAAATCAACAACTACTAATAAATTAAAAATTAATCAAAAAAACATTGTCCAGCGGACAAAATTGTGAATCTAAACCATTCTCAGATCCCCTTGAACACACACAAAAAATTTCATCAAAATCGGTCCAGTCGTTTAAGAGAAGTTCAGTGACATACACACTCACAGAAGAATTATATATATAAAGATAAAGCAATTCGTGCGAAATTATTCAATGCACAACGTTAATGTTCAAGTTTTCACTTCTGCCGGCACTCCTGGAGTGCAACCCGTTTTTTTTTCAGAATATGAATAACCCAATATCGGCTGCCAAAAAATTATAAATATCTTCAAATTATATAAAACATAGCCGAAGAGTAAACCGAACTCACGGTTCATATCTCAGCTAACAACTATTCAAGAATTTCATTTTAACACGTTTTCTATTTCAATTTCTCCATACGATATCAGTAGCTAAATCGAAAAACTTCTGCTTTCAAAGTAAATAAAATTCTGTTGTTTCCCCTTAATTATATTATAATATACCTGAGTATAAATCCTGGATTTATTCAGGGAGATCCGCGTTGAGACCAAACTCCCGACTGCATTTGCATATTTTGTATAATACAAAAGAAGTTTCCTCGACGCTACGTTTTACGTTAATCGCTCATTATAAACTGTTCTGAAGAACATAAGCAACTAGATGTAACAAGATATTTTCATAAATTTTAATTTTGGAATCAGTAAAATTTAAAAAAATAAATATATTATTATCTGTGTTTTGAGTTTTGTACAAGGTTAAAGAAATACTGGAAAATCAAAATAATCGATTCTTTTTTTGAAAGAATGAAATTATATTTTGAATAACAAATGTTTACAATTTATTGGAAGTAAAATCTGTATCGTTGAAAAAAAATGTCAAAAGGCATATCGGTAAATTCATTACAATATGTTTTTGGGATTGGAAATCCGTTGGTGTGAAAGCATTCAATGCATCTCTGCAACATTGGGAATACGCGCTTGACGTATAAGTAATGATTTTTTATTTTGTACAATCTAATGATGAGACGAGGAGATCACTCGCCTGATGCGAATCGGGATGTGGCCTGATGATATTATTATCATAAATTGAGCTGCTTTAATGCATATCATATGGTGCAAATACAGTAAAACAATTTTCAAAAGAGCAACGTTAGAGTTTCTAAACTTTCTTTTCTTTCTTTAACGTGTTCCTTTTACGAAACAGCTTCCCTCAACAACAACTGGCGGTAGGGTTCAAATTTGAGAGAATCGATTTATTGTATGACTTATAATATTAATACTAGCCTTATATTAGTCCCGCTGCTAGGCACGGGTCTCCTCTACTGAATAAGATGGTAAGGGTAAAGCCTAGCCCGACTAAAGTCCAGTGAGGGGTTGGGTTAGGCTTGATGTATAACTTGTGATGTGTTGTTAGTAGTAGGATATTCATATCCGCCCCGATAGCGACCACCGTATACATGGTGTTAAAACCTACCATAGTGACCCACACACCTTGTGTGGATCGCGTTCCAGGATCAGCCAGTGTGTTCTCCCGAGGGGCGATATGGCTTGATGGTTGGTTGGGGCGGGTAAAGGGGTATATGTTTTGCTGGTGGGAGGATACTTGTATCTAGAGAGTATTCTGGTATACTCTCCAGGAGGCTTGCCCCCTGATCCTAACCCTTTTCCCATCCCTTTTTCCTTCCCCTCCCCTTTGGCCCTTTGGCAGGCCGGCATGATCTTGCCGACCTACGATGGACACATTGTTTGTCGTTGGTCGACACTATTCTTGGATTGCGCTACACTTACCATCAGGTGTAGCGTAGTCACTTTGCCGAGCCAGGATAAAAAAAAAAAATCTCTGTATGCCTGTGTCTCCATCGGTCATCCGCCTGTCCTGTCGCAGGCACCTCGATTTGCTTCTGCTCTCTCCGAAGAGGGCAGAAGCATTTATACAAGCCGACATGACTCTGGTGACCACCGATTAACTCATTGTTTGTCGGTGGTCGCAAATTTTTTGGATTGCACTACGCTTTCCATCAGGAATAGTGCGGTCACTTTGCCGTGCTCGGATAAAAAAAAACTTATGGCTTCAATAAATATTTTAAATTTATTTTCATGTCATTTCTAGCGCGCTTTACAGCAATTGGTATGACCGCGTTTTGGGAAGCCCGCCTTAACGACTATTTAAATATTGCAAACTTCCCACACACCAATGTTTTTGATACCTCCCGCCCACCTCAGATGGATTTTTGTCTTTTAATGAAAAAATAATTACTCATGTATTTTAAAATGTATTATAACACAATTTTCGTTGAAATGCGAATTGCATTATACACATTTTTTATAGCAGAGATGTTTGGAAAAGGCCAAGCCATATCCCTACCACCTGTCCCTAGGTGGTTACAAGGTGGTAGGTCCCTCGTGGGTTGGTACCACCGCTTTGTCTATTTAGCCGCCAAGTAACAGTGTGTAAGCACTGTTGTGTTTCAGCTTGAAGGACATTGTAGCCAGAGACATTACTGGTTATTATGAGACTTTACATATGTCTCAGAGTGACGAACGCAGTTCAGTGCCATTACCATCAGGCGTGCGCCTTGCTCGTCTCGTCATTCAATCAAATAAAAAAAAAGCAATTAGTTTCTTTTCGTTTTTTTTAATTTAAATGTTTTGTCTAAAGTTTCTAACAGTTAGGTTAGATTAGGTTAGGAAGTAATGTTTCATCGTGGCATGATAAAAGCAGTACAAAAAAGGAACTTCAGGCATAAATCAAAGATCGTACAACCCTTCCTTTTATCAGCCATTCAAAAACACTGTTGAAGACTCAAATCCCATATCAACCGTCAACAAAGGGCCTCTCATACCCATTTATCACGGTGACACGGACACCTAATTAACAATTGAAACGTCTAGAAATGTCTCGGGTCAGTGAGGCCCGGTCGGAGATAATCTTACAGGGTTGCCTACTCCACCGACCGCTATTGTGTGATGTGTCGGCGCTGAAAGGGTTGAATCGAATGTAACGGCCCTTTCACGTACATTTCTACGTGAATACGTAGTGACCGGTTAAACGGAAAAAGGAGAATTGAAAAGATTTTCGACTGTTTGTGAAATGTGTATATTTTTGATATAAAATGTTGGTTCTGTATTCGACGTGTACATTTATTTCTGCGATTTTCTCGAACACTGATTAATTATGATGATCATATATGGATTGTTCGGGATTGGATTTGTGCCTGGAATTGCGATAGGCTCCTCTATCACATCAAGGGATGGAAAACTGCGCAACAAAACGTGGGTGCAGCACTAGCTGCACTTCTGCCTACCCCTTCAGAGAAAAAGGCGTGAATTTTTTTTTATCCTTGTTCGGCAAAGTGACTACGCTACACCTGATGGTAAGTGTAGCACAATCCAAGAATAGTGTCGACCAACGATAAACAATGTGTCCATCGTAGGTCAGCAAGATCATGCCATGGTCGGCAAGGAAAAAGGGATGGGAAAAGGTGTTAGGATCAGGGGGCAAGCCCCCTGGTGAGAACCGGATATACACTGGCTGACCCTGGAACGCGACCCACACAAGGTGGGCCACTATGGCAGGTGTTAGCACCAGTGTACGGTGGTCGCTATCCGGTCGGATACAAGTATCCTCCCACCAGCAAAATGTGCATTTTTCTATATTTCTTATGTTATCCTAACACTAGTTTAGGTACAGAATCCCAAAACGACTACAACAATATGGAATGGAGAGGACCTTCAATTGTTTTCCTAACAAAAAGTCACTTAGGCAAATATTCGATAACATCTGCCTCAACCATTGTTTCTTGCACGAAGCAATTTATATGATCCAACGTTTGACCCAGCGTTTGACCAAACATCTCAATCAAACCCTTGACCCAGGGGCGGGCGGCACGATACAAATTACTCCTACACTACATTTCTAAGTGCTAATTCTTATCTCGGTATTCATCTTTCAAGGGCTCTTAATTAGAATCGACCCTCACAAATTTTGCCTGCTGTTTTGGTTAGACTTGCGACTTTTTGTCGCGAATTCATCGGTTCTAGTGCGTTTAACACAACACTCAACTACACAACAGCGTAGTGGATTTAATTGTCGTAAAAGTTTCAAAAAGCACTTTATTGTTTCGATTTGATACTAGAAAATAAGCAAATACTCTGTAACATCATTGCCTGTGTATTTGCATGCGAAAAATGGCGACAAAATATAAATAGTACAGCAAACATACCAACGCCATTCTATTTCAATAAAAACTAAATTTATCAGTACTCTACACGTGTATAATGACCAATTGTCTGGCCTTTTATTCAAAAATAACAGCAAGTTTTTTTGCGATTAATAATCGCACCAGTCGCAAAATCGTCCGTGAACACCACCACATCTAAGGAACTGTTGCTCAGCTCCGCGAGACAAAAGGAATTTCTCCACTGATTTATCGTAGGCTTCGACTAATGGTGGATTCTGTGATATAAATTACAACGGCTCGGCCAACGCTCGCAATTAACAATGCTACAGTTATATATTGGATGAAACGCGCCGACGATTTTGATACAAGGATTTCTTGTTTGCCTTGAGATTATAATCCGAATTTTTAAGATAAATAATCAACGTATAATAATTTAACATGCAGAACTGCTATTTCAGGGGACTATCTAAAAACTAATCATAATAAACTGCGATCTGCCCAAAGTATACAATTTATTTCTGATTCCGAATATCTTATCATTGGCTTTGCTTTACTGGAGATAGATTATTATATCTGGTTATTACTATTATTCTGTTTGCCGATAGATTTGCTTACTGGCAGTAAATTTTTGACATATTTTGTATGGAAGATCTGTCATGGTACTATTGGAATGGCACTAAAGGAATATGGGAATGATTGTAAGTCTATAAACTTATTTACCAACAACAGCCAAGTGTGTAAGTAGGCCACCATAATCTTAGGCCAAAGCCCACCTTACCTGCATGTGGTACGCTGTGCTGACTAACGGACGAGGCAATGACGAAAGGTTGCTGTTATGGTGGTCAGACGACAAGTCGCCCCACACAATACATTTTTTTTTATCCGAGCACGGCAAAGTGAGTGCACTAAACCTGATGGTAAGCGTAGTGCAGTCCAAAAAACCAGTGACCACGGACAAACAATGACTTTATCGGTGATCACCAGTCATGCCGGCTTGTATAAATGCTTCTTCCCTCTTCGGAGAGTGAAGAAGCAAATCGAGGGGCCTGCGATAGGACTAGTAAAAATTCAAATTGAATGCCGCCGTCGACCTTGGCATTAAGTCGGGATAGCGCCAGGAAGAAAGAAAAGGCTTTGGATTTAAGAGGTCGCCCACCAAACAAAGCAAGATTATCCGCTCTTTGATATTAAAAATAAACTTTCAACACTCACCTCCTCCGCAGGTAGCAGAGCACAAGGAGCCTGGAGTAGCGAGCCAGTGGTACCGCGGCCTTGAGCACGACGACCCATCCCCACCACATACACCGCATTCGTCCACTCGTCGCGTGGAGCCAACTCGCAAGTCACAGCCGACGCGCTGCAACAAAGAATTTTATTAATCCTACTAATATTATAAATGTGAAAGGTTATTTGTTTAGAGTGGTAGAGCCACGCTGTAGACAGTTTTGTCTACAGCATGAATGGGCTGGCTCGACCGGATCGTTACCACTGTCTCACAGAAAACCGACGTAAAGTAGTGGCTTGCTGCTGCGTTTCGTACGGTGAGTGAGATAACCGGAAGCCCAAATCCCCTCCCCTTCCCAATACCTAATTATCCCTTTCCTTTAAGGTCGGCAACGCGCCCATGACTCTTCTGGTGGTGGGCGTAGATGGGCGGTGGAGATCACTTACCATCAGGTGACCCACTTGCTCGTTTGCCGACCTATGCTATAAAAAAAAAAAAAAAAAAATGTTTGGATGTTTGTCCGCCAATCACGCTGAAACTACTGAACGGATTTTGATGAAATTTAGTATACAGACAGAGTATGAGCTGACTTGGGTGATAGGCTACTTTTTATCCCGGAAAAGCAGATCACGCGGGCGGAGCCACGAGCAAAAGCTAGTATTATATAGAAGAAGAAACGAAGAAGTAAAAAAGAGATAAATAAATAAAAACACCCAACAGTCACATACATAGTCCTGACCCCATAGTAAGATCCGAGTCTTGTGTCGTGGATATCAGGCACTACGAGAGACTTTCGGTCTCACAACACCCAGACCCCGAAACAATTATTTGTGGATCACACAAACATTTATCTCGGTGCGGAGATTGAACCCGCGCCCTCTCGCCTCACAGCCGGCTACTAGCCCTCTGCGCCACGGAGGCTGTCAAATAAAGAAGTAACAAAAAGCAAAAAATAAAACTAAAGATATATGGAAAAATTACAATAAAATGAAAGAATATCCTCGCTGCTGAAGTCAGCAACCAAGTGGGTTCAGGAGCCTAGTGAGAAGAGCAAGGCCTTCGTGGACTTTTCTGTCTTAATGTGGTTTGGTAGACTTCACACTTAAATATAATGATAATGCATAAACTCTTTTTTAGGGGAAACTCTTTTTTATATATTTTTTTTAATGTAAAATTTAACAATTCCTTTTACAGTAAAGTACTGAACATAATCTATATAAATAAAAATGTAATGCTTTTAGTTGGTAAAAAATTGGATACCTTGCCCTGGATTTTTTTTAACCCACGGCCTCTCCTTTCACTGCCGGCTACTCCGCTACTTTACCACGGAGACTGTCATAGGCCCTATCTAATACAAGTGAATAACATATTTTTATGAGTGGTAGAGCCACGCTGTATACAGTTTTGTCTACAGCATGATTGGGCCGGCTCAACCGGGTCATTACCACTGTCTCACAGAAAACCGACGTAAAGTAGCGGCTTGCTGCTGCGTTTCGTTCGGTGAGTGAGATATCCGGAGGCCCAAATACCCCTCCCCTTCCCAATCCCTAATTCTCCCTTTCCTTTAAGGTCGGCAACGCGCCCATAATTCTTCTGATATTGTGGGCATACATGAGCGGTGGAGATCACTTACCATCGGGTGACCCACTTGCTCATTTGCCGATCTATGCAATAAAAAAAAAAAACCTGTAGACCCTATATTCTCTATCTAAGTATCTTTAATGTTTCTACAACTTTTGACGTAATTTCCTTCGCCTCAAACTCATAATAAAGTTACTCACACATTGCAATGCAACAACAATATTAAACAATTTAATTACTTCGCGGCAACATGCATTCGCTCTACAAACTTTATGTGTGGCTGAATCTTAATTGCTGCGCGCTGTCTTACATATTTTAGGCTAGGAGTACGTGCTCTTCGACGGGATATTACAGTACCGGCACCGTACAATGGCGTTTGGGACAAGCTAGTAATTTTTAAGCTATTGTATAGATTTTATCGCGGGCTTTGCGGCGAGACCGAATCCAGAAATTTCGTAACGAAAAAACCTAACACCCCCCTCCGACCAGCCAGCGTTAGCTGACCTCCCTGGAACATCGATAATTTCGAAGTCCCAGGTGGCGTCACACAGTGACCAGTCAGCTTGGACCGGACTTTCACAAGACTTTGACCTTGACCCCGACCTTGACCTTGACCCCGAACTTGACCCACAAAATTAAAATTAAAAACAAAGGAAAAAAATACTGCATAAATAAAATAAATAAATAATTATAATTACATAAGTTGATAAAAAATGCTATACAATAGCTTTACCGCAGTGTCCGAGTGCCACACGTCTTTTTTTTTAGTAATGGTGTTTTAACCATGGATAATTTATAAATTTTGTATGTGTCGCGATAAACCGTAATATTCAGCGAGTTATATCTGAATTCTAAAGTAATGTAATTTAAATTAAACACAATTAGAAAAAAAATAGTAAAAAAAACTAAAAAACACGCTTTTATAGAAAATCCAACTAAAAATAGAAAATAAATTTGAAGGAAAAATGTATTTTATTACAAAAAAGGGTGGGGTGCATGGTGTCAATAGTTATAAATATAATATTATTCCGTTACATACTAACATACGTATGAAGCTAATAAAAGGGTGTTAAAAACACTGTTACAACTTGTAATTAAATTCAATGTTTATTGTCTTTTTACACACAGTTATCAATATCTATCTATATATATAAAACTCAAAGGTGACATAGTGATCTATCAACGCACAGCCTAAACCACTGGAGGGATCGGGCTGAAATTTGGCATGCAGGTAGATGTTATGACGTAGGCATCCGCTAAGAAAGGATTTTGATAAATTCTACCGCCAAGGGGATAAAATAGGGGATGAAAGTTTGTATGAAAATCACGCGGGCGTAGCCGCGAGCAAAAGCTAGTTTATTATACGTTCCAAGTGGCATGGTACGTTGCTGCAACTGTATATGTACATATTATTACCATTGAATTCTTGAGTACGTAGGTCAAACCCACTATGTTATTCCGACATTATTACGCCAAAATATAACACAAACATCTAGCTAGAAGTAAGGTCTCGACCCCAATGGTCTTAATATTTTCTTTTAATTAGATTGATTGACGAGACAAGCAAGGCGCACGACAGATGGTAAGCGCCACGCCTGCCCATAAACAGAAGCAACACTACACAAAACTATGAATTACAAAGCACTGCATGGCACTGAACTGCGCTCGTCACCCCGAGACATAAGATGTTAAGTCTCATTATGCTCAGTAATTTCACTGGCTTTAATGTCCTTCAAGCCGAAACACAACACTGCTTGCACACTGTTGCTTGGCGGTAGTAATAAACAAAGCGGTGGTACCAAGCCAGACGGCCTCTCGCATGTTAGGGACCTACGACCTTGTCATTCCTATTTTATTCCGACATTCTTATGCCAAAATATAGCACAAACATCTAGTTGGAAGGTCTCGACCCTAATAGTGTTACTATTTGGCACTATATTACAAAAACGCCCACCAATAAACACGAAATATTCTCAGCGAACGATAAATCGTGAATTTATGCCGATTAAAGTACGATATAATCGGAAAATTTTTATAGTCGAAAATTCGAAAAATCAGTTCGTGAACGCGCACTTTACTCCCAACTCTGCCCCACTTCCCCCCCTTTGGGTCATAAATCCCCGCGATATGTAACGTAACCTCATCGTTTATTCAGTGCCCTCCGAAATCGAGTCGAGGGCCATCCGGGCAAATGTGGCCGAATTTTCTGATTATCATAATAAAGTTGAACACGGCCTTTATGCGTCTGCTGAGAGTTCTGTACTAAAGTTTTAAATAAAATGCGGCGCAGATTTTTTTACTTGCTTTTATAGTTTTTTTTTATAGAATCCAACAAGCATTGAGTAAATTAAGTAAGGAATAGGTTTCTGGAAATTTAACAGGTATTTTTTTTTTATTTGATCGAATAACGAAACCAGCAAGGCGCTCGCCTGATGGTAAGCGCCACGCCTGCCCATAAACAGAAACTTTCTTTTCTTTTTTCTTTGAGTGGTAGAGCCACGCTGTAGACAGTTTTGTCTACAGCATGAATGGGCTGGCACGCCCGGGTCATTACCACTGTCTCACAGAAAACCGACGTAAAGTAGCGGCTTGCTGCTGCGTTTGGTACGGTGAGTGAGATATCCGGAAGCCCAAATCCCCTCCCCTTCCCTATCCCTAATTATCCCTTTCCTTTATGGTCGGCGGCGCGCCCATGATTCTTCTGGTGGTGGGCGTACATGGGCGGTGGAGATCGCTTACCATCGGGTGACCCACTTGCTCGTATGCCGGCCTATGCCATAAAAAAAAAACACCACACAGAACTTTGAATTACAAAGCACTGCATGGCACTAAAGTGCGCTCGTCACCCCGAGACACAAGATGTTAAGTCTCATAATAAGCCGGTAAAATTGCTGGCAATTTCACCGGCTTCAATGTCCTTCAAACCAAAACACAACAGTGCTTACACAAAGCGGTGGTACCAACCCTTTAAACAAGATTAAAAAGCTATTATCTAAAATATACCGTATTTTGAGTAAATGAGCATTAAGTAATTGAGCATTAAATTACAATAGCAGAAACAAAATTGGTTATTTATTTGTACCTTTTTATTTATAATAATAATAATAATGCGTTTATTTGTATGAATACTGTACAATGATGTTACATAATTAGTTTTAGAGTCCAGAGTATTCTGCCGTTTCCAGCGTACAAATATTAATAATTTATATTATGATTACAGAATAAGATTTTTATAATTATTACATATTTTTCATCTATGTCTAATTAATGTATGTCATTTAGATAGATACAAATCTAAGTCAAATGCAGAGTCAATAATCTCTGTTAAAAATTCATTTGTCGAGTAATAGCATTTTTTTAGTAGGAAGTTAAATAATTTGCATTTGAAGATATTAAAATTAAGGATTTTGAAGACATCTGGTAATTTATTATAAATTCGAATTGCCATGCAGTATACATTATTTGAGAATAAGTTATTATTTTGTTTTGGTACATATAGCTTATAAATTTTTCGACTTGGTCTACGTACAACGTCATTATGCATATTAAAAAGTAGTTTATGTTTATGCACAAAGATACAAATCTCAAAAATATATAAAGAAGGGAGAGGCAGAATCTTGTATCGTTTGAATAATGCAACACAGCTGTCCAGCGGTTGAGCGCCACTGATTGAGCGCATACATTGTTTTTGTGCTCGAAATGCTCTTAATATTTCAACGGAATTGCCCCATATTATTAAGCCGTATCTTAGAATTGACGAAACATAACCATGATAAGCACAAAGTGCTGCGTTTACACTAGCTACACACCTTATTTTATACAGGACAAATACGAACCTATCTACTTTTTTGCAAACTTCCTCAATGTGTGCTTTCCAGCTACAATATTTATCTATAACTATTCCTAGGAATTTAGTACTTTCAACCTCTTCTACAATATTAGTAGTGTGAGAGATAAGAAGTTGTGCGCGTCTACTATGGTAAGTTTGAAACTGAATTAATTTAGTTTTATTAATGTTTATGCTTAAATTATTATGGGTTAGCCATTTAATTATTTTATTCAGTGTTTCATTTATGTCCCTTTCGTATTCTGAGTGGTTGTTATGATTAAATTCTACACTAAGCGTTGTATCGTCAGCATATAGTATGCAGTTATGAGAAGTTACATTAGGCAAATCATTAATATATAAAAGAAATAAAATAGGTCCAAGAATGCTCCCCTGTGGTACTCCACAATGATTAGTCCGATATTGTGATCGATATACAATTTTCTCATTGGCAGTGCGTCTTTGTATCTCAACACATTGCTTTCTATTACTAAGGTAACTTTTAAGCCATTGTAACGCATTACCTCTAATTCCATATTTGTCTAATTTGTGAAGCAATAACTTGTGATTCACAAAGTCAAAAGCCTTTGACATGTCTAAAAATATTGAAGTTATAGGTATTTTATTGTTAAGACTAGTGGTAATTAGTTTTAGAAGTTCAAAGCAAGCTAGGGCTGTTGATTTATTTTTCATAAAACCGAATTGTTCTCGTTTTAATATAGAATGCTTTATTATAAATGAGTAAAGTTTTTGATGCATAACTTTTTCAAAAATTTTGGATGTCACTGGTATAAGCGTTATAGGACGATAATTATTCATGTCAGTCTTATTTCCCTTTTTATAAACAGGTTTTACTACTGAAAATTTTAATCTGGACGGAAACTGTCCTTGAGATAATGATAGATTTATTATGTGACTGATAGGGGATGATAAGATTTTCGAACTAAGTTTTAGAATTTTAGTGTTTATGTCATCATAACCTGTTGAATTTGTGGATTTTAGGGAATTAATAATTCTAAGTATGTTAATATCATTTGTGGGAGTCAGGTACACAGAACTTGAGATATTTGTTAGGGTTGATGTGTAAGAATAATTGTTAACTAGATTACTAGAGTCAATCGTTTTGTTTGTCATATCTATAAAAAAATTGTTAAATATTTCTGCTATCGCGTCTGGTTGTGAATATATATTATTGTCAACATTTATTTGAGATATTTCTGGTAGGCTCGCTGCATCCAGACTATGACTTTTGATTAATTTCCAAGCGGCTTTACATCTGTTTTTAGACTGAAAGATGAAACGGGTATTATTAATTTTTTGAGCATTTAAAATACACTTTTTCAAAGTTTTTGTATAGTTTTTATAGATAGTATGCAAATTTTTACGGGAAGAATTTAGTCGGTATTTCAGATAGAGGCGTCTCTTATTGATACAGCATTTCTTTATACCTTTTGTTATCCATTTATTTTTAAGAGGTTTGTTCATAACTTTAATTCTTAGAATAGGAAAACACAAGTTGTAAAATAATGTTAATAAATCATGAAAGTAGTTAAATGCAATGTCGGTGTCTTGAGTTTCCATTATTTCTGAAAAAGTTAGAGATGAAATACAAGATACAAATTTTTTTATATTTTCTTTGCTGAAGTCTCTTCTGTATTCAAACCAAAAGTATTTTTTAATAGTGCTACTATCTACTTTTATTTCAAAAGATATGGATTGAGCTGTTTCATGATCTGACAGAGCTAAGTAGTGTAAGTTGGCTTTGACATCAGGTATATTACTTGCAATAAGATCAATGCATGTGAGTTTTCTAGTAGGTTTTGTTATATGATTATTCATACCATATTTTTTTAGAATTGCGTCTAGTTCCTTAAAATGTTTGTCCGCCTTTATGGCATCTAAGTTCCAATCCCCGCACATTACGATGCGTACATTCCTACGTTTAATTAATTTGCCCAATAAAATATTTAGGTTTTCTAAAAATAATTTTATGTTCGAATTTGGAGTACGATATATACATATTACTAAGGTTCTTATAGTAGTTATTTCTATTGCACAATATTCGAAGTGATGCAAAATGGGTTCGACTAAGTTTTTGAGCTGTTTGCAATCCATTTCCCTTTTAACTAATATACAAGTACCTCCCCTACGTTGATGTGGTCTTGAGTAAGCTGAAACTAGTTTAAATTTGTTTAAAATTAGATTAGACTCAGAACCATTTCGTATAAAGGTTTCAGTAAAACATATAATGTCAATATTTATATTATCTTTCTCTAATTCTTGCAACGAAACTTCTATCAAATCTTTTTTACCCAATACACCTGCTATATTCTGATGTAACAGAGTACATTTACGGTTAGTCTCGAAAAAATGAGATCTTTTCCGGGCTTATATTAGATTTTTTTACAGCAGAGCCACGATCGCTGGTTATATTTTGTCTGCTAAAATAATATGGGATAGTTCCTCTTTTGTAAGTATTAAGATTTGTAGCTGGAATTGAAGGGCTGTTATTGATTTTGGTATTACATCTTGCTTTAATCTGTGCACTGATTAGTTTTTGATACCCTATACTGTCTATTTCAATATTTAATTTACGTTAAATATTGAATCGTTATATTTATGTTGGTGATTTTCATTTTGAAAGACTATATTACAAAGGCATGCTATTTGTAATGTTATGTGTGCTTTTTCTTATGGTGGCGATTCAGTCGGCGTATTTGTGGAGTTTTTGCGTTGTTTAATAAATTTAAAACCAACTTTGTTGACACATGTTATTAAATCCTGCCATAGTGATCCGCACATCTTGTGTGGATTGCGTTCCAGGATCAGACAGTGCATATCCAGTTCAGGGTACATCCTTGTATCTCTGTGCCTGCATCGGTCATCCGCCTGTCCTGTCTCAGGCTCCTCAATTACGCTTATTTATTGTTTATCGGTCACTGTTTTTTTGACTGCACTGCGCTTACAGATGTAGTTCAGTCACTATGCCGTGCTAGGAAAAAACATCCTACAAATTAATAAATCAACAAAGAGCACACGCAGCTCATTGGCAATTCCAGCTTCAAAGATTCTGATTTAATAATCAACCGATGGATGCCATTACCTCAATTCCGTGCTGTAAAATCATTGACCGATGCCGACTTGCCAAACTTCCCCCAAATTAGTATGCGATGGCAACACTCGCCCGCTGGATTATTCGAACGAACCCCCGAAAAGTTTCAATTTAAATAATATATGAAATTGTGGGAAGCATCAACTTTTCCCCGGATTTGAATTGCGGAATGAGCGATCAGGTAAAATAACATTATTGAAATGGTGTTGAGAACTGTTTGTGTTCAGATGACGTGTCTTTTGGATCTGTTTATTACTGTGGATTAAACATAAATACGCAATCACGCCTGTTATTCCGAAAAGGGTAGGCTGTTTGCCAAAGGTAAATTATGTTGAGTTTGTTTCTGTAACAGTATGTATTGTTAAAAATGTAAATATGGATTTATGCATCTTTTAGAAACTTTTCACCGTTGTTACTTTTGATACACTTATATATTAGTAAATGGAGTATGGATGAATGATATTTTTTTAAAAGAAAAAAAGCTAATTTCCAAGATAGGTGTCTCGTATGCGAGACGCCGTCTGGGTTGGTACCACTGCTTTGTCTATTTCTGCATTAAACAACAGCAGGATGTAAGCACTATTGTGTTTCGGTTTGAAGGACATTGAAGTCGGTCAAATTACTGAGCATTATCAGACTTAACAACTTATATCTCGGGGTGATGAGCGCAGTCCATTGCTAGACAGTGATTTATAATTTAAAGTTCTGTGTGGTGTTGCTTCTGTTTATGGGCAGGTGTGGCACTTACGATCAGGCGAGCGTTTTGTTTTTCTCGTTATTCAATCGAGTAAGATTTAAACCGTGTATACTTTAAAATTCTAAAGTATAAAGCAGATAAGATATTTAAGTAACAGATCTCAACAGTTCCACAAATTATAAACGTAAATGGTTTAACTTCTATATTCACGGTGGGCCGTAAGGGGGCGGTACATTTTCACTTGGAATTTTGGCGTCAAATTATTAAATATTTTCAAGCGTAGTTGTAATAGCGCATCGCTGCCGACGACTTAAACTTTGGTTAACTCGGATAATGGCCGGCGCTCATAGACGGCATGGCACGGCATGGCATGGCAAAGGATTTTATTACTAATCAAGTTATTTTGAATCTTATTGCCACGAGTTTAGAATTCACGTTACTTTATTTCAATACCACAGTGCCGCGACGTGCCGCGGGATGCTGTGGCATGACGCGACGCGCCGCGGCATCCCGCGGCGTCCCGTGGCATGCCGTTTCATTCCACGGATTGCCGCGGTGCGCGAGAGAGAGAGAGTGGCTGGGCATTCAGCAGGATGCCACGGCATGCCACGGGACGCCGCGGGATGCCGCAGCATGACCTGCCGTGCCATGCCGTGCCATGCCGTCTATGAGCGCCGGCCCTTAGACGATTATGGAAAGTGTTCTTTCTGTCTGGGGTTATTCCGGCTTAATGCCACGGTCTCCCATCGTGATTTGACGGTGGATTTGGTGGTGAGCCGACCCGCCGTGTGACCCCCACAACTTGCACCGGGAACCAAGCTTCGTCATTTCGTTGAGGAGTTTTATTGTTAACTTCGCACTCCGTCATATTACATCGCAAATAAATTCTATGGATAGTTTTAAGCTATTTTATAGATTTTAACGCGGGCCTTGAGCGGCGAGACCGAATACAGAAATTCCGTAACGAAAAAACCTAACATCCCCCACTCCGACCAGCCAGCGTTAGCTGACCTCCCTGGAACATCGATAATTTCGAAGTCCCAGGTGGCGTCACACAGTGACCAGTCAGCTTGGACCGGACTATCACAAGAGTTTGACCGGGCTTTGACCACGACCTTGACTTTGACCTTGACCTTGACCCCGACCTTGACCCACAAAATTGAAATTAAAAACAAAGGAAAAAAATACTGCATAAATAAAATAAATAAATAATTATAATTACATAAGTTGATAAAAAATGCTATGCAATAGCTTTACCGCGGCAGTCTCCGAGTGCCACACGTCTTTTTTTATCACAGTGGGTTCACAAAAAAAAACACGCTTAGTTAAAAAAAACACATTTTTTTTAAGTCTGCTTAAAAATCCTTTACCTTTATTTTTTAGTTAATATTACAAAACATTACGCAAAAAATATACCTTTGAGAGTCAATTAAATTAGCAGTGAGTGTCCGAAACGGACATACGCGGGTTGCATGTTTGTACAGAAATTAGCCTATTCAAGCAACATTTTCATACAAGTAGGAGGTGAAGACTAAAGACTTAGCTAAAATAAATCTACACTAATATTATAAAGAGGTAAGGTTTGTATTTTTGTATGTAATAACATCATCATCATCAGCCACAGGACGTCCACTGCTGAACATAAGCCTCCCCCAAAGATTTCCAGACCGACCTGTTGGAAGCGGCCGACATCCAGCGACTTACTGCGATCTTTATCAGGTCGTTTGTCCACCTTGTCCCCGTCCAACGCTTTTTGTATGTAATGAATAAACTTAAAAACTACTGGACCGATTTCAAAAATTCTTTTGCCGTTAGAAAGCTACATTATCACTGAGTAACATAGGCTACTTTTTATCCCAGAAAAAGGAGATAACGCGGGCGTAGCCGCGAGGAAAAGCTAGTAATAATAATAAATACATCCAACAGTTGTACACATAGTCCTTACCCCACACTAGGTTAACCCGTGTCGTAGGTATCAGGAATTATGAGGGACTTTCGGTCCCCTAACACCCACGCCTGAAATTAACATAAACGGATTTGCCCCGGTGCGGGAATCTAACCCACGCTCTCTCGCTTCGTAGCCGGCTACTCTCCCGCTGCGCAACAGAGGCTGTAATGTTAAACCTCTAGATTATGTTCAGTTTCCTTTATTCCTTGCTTGCTTGTAATAAACTCATTTCTTTTTCAAATTATAACTCTTAATTCGTTTTTGGAACCCCCTAATTACTGTTTTGCTTCGTTTATTATTCGGCTTCGAGAATTTTTCCTGAAATTGCAAAATAAACAATTTCGAAATTGCCTCCGTACAAGCGGAGTCAAATTAAAAATATAATTACACCAATTGTGCAAGATAAAACACTGAAATGATTCCGTCACAGAAGTGGATAACAATAATGAGTATTTTTTTGAAGTGATAACTTCTTATGGGAGGGTGAACCGAAACGTTCCGTAACGCGAGCGTAAAAAAATGACGATCGATAAAGAAATACTTATAATTTGGAACATGGTGCCGAAAAAAAAGTACCAGGTTCGCATAAACGCGAAGAGAGTAGAATGTCTTCTTTTCATGGCGAGTAGCCGTAATTAATAAACAAATGACGATTAGGAAAAGAAAAACTTTTTAGGTTTTTTCTTATTTAGAACATGTTGCCGTAAAATGTACCAGGCTCGCATAAACGCGAAGAGAGTAGAATGTAATTTTATCATGACATCAGTGGGCATGTTGGCGTAATTTTGTATTCTAGCATCTTGTTTGGTAAGTTTTCACTTCTGTCGGCACTCCCAGAGTGCAACCCGTATTTTTTTTTTTTATTCTTTACATTTGCACAGGAATTGTAAAAGCGGGAGTCCTTTTTGTGGTGTACAAGAAAAAATGGATATTGAAACCTCCTAGCACAATGGCTACGACCTGACATCATCACGGAATGGGGACGCGAAATAATAAGGCCCGGTTGTGGTGCCGGGGGAGAGAGCGAGCGGGAATCGAAGACAATGGGAACTTTTTTTTTTATTTATAGCGTTGGCCGGCAAACGAGCAAGTGGGTCACCTGATGGTAAGTGAACTCCACCGCCCATGTACGCCCACCACCAGAAGAATCATGGGCGCGTTGCCGACCTTAAAGGAAAGGGATAATTAGGGATTGGGAAGGGGAGGGGTTTGGGCTTCCGGATATCTCACTCACCGTACGAAACGCAGCAGCAAGCGGCTACTTTTCGTCGGTTTTCTGTGAGACAGTGGTAACGACCCGGTCGAGCCAAAACGAGATGTAGACAAAACTGTCTACAGCGTGGCTCTACCACTCAGAAAACTACTTGAATATAAATAAATAAATACACCCAACAGTCGCACACATAGCCCTGATCCCACACTAGGTTAAACCTGTATCGTGTGTATCAGGAACTACGACTTGTGGTCAAAATCCAGACCCAAGAGAAATATTTGTAAATCACACAAATAATGTTTGATTCGGTGCGAGAATCGAACCCACGGCCTCTCGCTTCGCTCTCTGTTTGCTTAGATCTTTTAAACTAATCAACGGATTTTAATGCATTTTTCAGCAATCGATAGAGTGATTCACGAGGAAGGTTTATATGTATAATACATATTATAGTACAGAAAAGCCGAAAAAATCAAAGATTTGTAATATGATGTCGTAAAGAACATATTTTTTACCCGTGTGAAGCCGGGGCGGGTCGCTAGTACAATAGTATAACAAAGTAAATTAATGTACATACAAGGTTGTAGGGACCTCGTATGCGAGAGGCCGTCTGGGTTGGTACCATCGCATTGTCTATTTCTGCTGCCAAGCAACGGTGTGTAAACACTGTTGTGTTTCGGTTTGAAGGATATTGAACCCAGTGAAGTTACTGGGCATTATGACACTTGTTGCAGTTCAGTGCCATGCAGTGCTTTGTAATTCAAAGTTCTGTGTGGTGTTGATTCTGTTTATGAGTAGGCGTGGCGCTTACCATCAAGCGAGTGCTTTGCTCGTCTCGTCATTCAATCAATGAAAAAATAAACCCGCGCTTGTATCATCGACGAGGTAGTCAGATATGCAACTAGTACTAGTTACCATCAGGCGAGCGCAGCGTTGGACGTCCACCTACAAGGTGGACAGACGACCTGATAAAGGTCGCAGGACGTCGCTGGATGCAGGCCGCTTCCAACAGGTCGGTCTGGAAATCTTTGGGGGAGGCCTATGTTCAGCAGTGGACGTCCTGTGGCTGATGATGATGATGGTTTTACTCGTCTCGTCAAACAATTAAATGAAAAAAAAAATCGCTGAAGATTATGCCGTGGGCCCTGTCCTACGTCGTTCGTGCTCACGGCTTTGTCCTAGACACGATGTTTGCTCTCGTTTTTAAAATTAAAGCTATGTGGCCCGGAACGTTAAGCTGGTGATATATTGTTCGCCTGACGAACAATGGAGGAGTCTCTCTATTTTATATGTTTTAATGAAGCTAATTTACTTCATCAGAAGGGTTGACTTCATGCAGACGGTCGGTCGTAAAAACTGAAACTAAATCTTTCTGTAACATGTGTTGAAAAGCATATGGCGCCGACCCCACTACGAGTGGGGTAAGGGTAGGTGGAGAGAGAAGACACCCAACAGTGCAAAAGCATATTGCCCGACTGGGAGTGGGGTAAGGGTAGGTAAAGGGAGAAGACACCCAACACTCAAAATATAGTTTTGTCATGAAATACCAGTTTTATCTGTTTATCTTCATATTTTATGAAGTGAAAACTTCTTTAGCCGCGTTGAGCACTTTTTGGTAGGGGATAAACCTTTGGTTACGCGTCAGCTACATGCTAATGTTAATTCAGACTATACACGTATACCGCATCGTATATACCTGACCGTGTGCTGTGCGCGTTAGACGCTTTTTATATGGGTGAAATCTTGTGAACTTTGAGTATCTGTAGTTATTCAGGTGACGTATGGAGTGGAGTGGAGTGTCGGGCCGACTGTCGGGCAGACTGTCGGGCGGACTGTCTGTCGGGCGGACTGTCAGCCGGACTGTCTGTCGGGCGGACTGTAGGGCGGACTGTCGGGCGGACTGTAGGGCGGACTGTCAGGCGGACTGTCGAGCGGACTGTCGGGCGGACTGTCGAGCGGATTGTGGGGCGGACAGTAGGGTGGACTGTCGGGCGGACTGTAGGGCGGACTGTCGGTAGGACTGTCGGCCGGACTGTCGGGAGGACTGTCGGCCGGACTGTCGGGCGGACTGTCGAACGGATTGTGGGGCGGACAGTAGGGTGGACTGTCGGGCGGACTGTCGGCCGGACTGTCCTGCGGACTATACCAGAAGAATCATCGCGTTGCAGACTTTAAAGGAATGGAATAATTAGGGATTGGGAAGGGGAAGAGTATTTGGGCCTCCGAATTTCTCACCCACCGTACGAAACGCAGCAACAAGCCGCTAATTTACGTCTGTTTTCTGTGAGACAGTGGTAGCGACCCGGTTGACCCAGCCCATTCATTCCTTAGTCAAAACTGTCTTCAGCTTGGCTCTGCCACTCATCATGCGTACACTAAGACCCCTGGTCATTGTCGACCTGTATGCTAAGTTTCATTAAAAACCATTCAAGCGTGATTGACTGACAAACATCCAACATCACAAGCTTACAAACATCCATCCATCATTTTTAATAGTAATAGAAAGTAAGCTAGTAGGATAGGATATAAAATTCGATGGATGACACTGTTTCCATTATCATTCAAAATTGCATTGCCTTTCTTTTTAATTATTCTGAACCAACAATAAAGATTTTACCACCAAAACAAAGGAATAATAGAGACAATAAAAGCATAACGTGGTCCCAGTTGCCGACTATTACCAACTGATCAAAAAAGGGGAGGTAAAGATTAAAAACGCTCAGCAACGAATCGGTGACCGTGGAAGCACCCGATGGCAGTACAATAGAACAGTGTTTATGGAAATTATTTGTGTTACGGGGATAGGGTTGTCAACTTTACTATAAATTAGTTTGTATGTATGTATTATACATATAAACCTTCCTTATGAAACACTCTATATATTGCTGAAAACTGCATTAAAATCCGTTGAACAGTTTAAAATATCTAAGCGAACATACAGCGGAAGCGACTGCATTTTATTCTATGTTTTTTTTATTTGATTGAATGACGAGACGAGCATGGCGTACGCCTGATGGTAAGCGCCACGCCTGCCCATAATCAGAAGCAACACCACACAGAACTTTGAATTACAAAGCACTGCATGACACTGAACTGCGTTCGCCACACCGGGAAATAAGATGTTAAGTCTCATAATGCCCAGTGATTTCACTAGCTTCAGTGTTCTTCAAACCGAAAAACAACAGTGCTTACACACTGTTGCTTGACAACAGAAATAGACAAGGCGGTGGTACCAACTCAGACGTCTCTCGAATACGAGGGACCTACCACCTTGTAGGTATAGTTATATGGTAACTAGATGACCCGAGCAAAAATTTCGCACCGATAGTGGTCACTTACGTAATAATAAAGTATTCCTAAATCACAAAACAACAACTTGGTTGTTTTATATAATAATTTTGCATCATTATCAAAAGAATTCAAATTCAAATTCTAATTCTAATTCAAATTTCATTTATTCACGTAGGCAACTTGTGATGTGCTCTTATGATATGTCAAAACAATAATCAATATAAATAAATAAAAATCCTTCTTCTGTATATTATTATACTTCTGTGCGCGCTTCGACTCCAGGACACCTTCCATAAGCTTCAATATGCTAGCTGTGCCAGCCAACAACAGAAAATCCAACGCCACGGCAATTAATTAACAAATTTAAAAATGCGCGGTAACAAAGTGGAAGTCTTTCTTTCCTTTTTAATTTAGTATCCTACTCTAATAGTTTATGGAGCTGTGTTTAAAATCTTACCACTTGCTACTGTGGTGCCGTCTTAATTTCCTGCCTTTCACACTTACGTTATATGCTGAAGTCTTAGGTTCGATCAGGTTGAGGAAAAATGATATTGGATTTTTCTATCACGAACTGCTAAATATCAGCTCGGAGTTTGGAATGCCCGGTATGGCAATACGCTCGCCCCTTATCACATCATGGAACGGAAATAACCACGGCGAAATGTGGGGTATATTGGTTATACATGTCCCTTCAGATATTACATACGTGCGTGGGTATGAATGTATTTCTTAGAAATAATAATAATTAATGCAGATGTTATTACGAGTGACAACCCTATCCGAAATAAACAGCGCGGAAGTTAGAGTATTGTTTCTGTTTTAAAAACTTCGCATAGTTTGTATGAATATACTTTATGTTAAATAAGGCAACATTAGAAAAGAATCATCGAAGAAAATGATTATAAAAATATAATCGAAGCCAATTCTATTCTTTCTAATAACTTTGAACTTTATAAAAGAAAAGTGAGAAACCAGCGAGGTTTTGTGGGACTTGCATGTGTTGAAGAGTTAAGTATTGAAGCCAGTGAAATCACTGGGCGTTATGAGACTTAAAATCGTTACGTTTCAGGGTGACAAGCGCAGGTCAGTGCCATGCAGTGCTTTGTAATTCTGTGTGGTGTGGCTTCTATTTATGGGCAGGCGTGGTGCTTACCATCAGGCGAGCGCCTAGATCGTCTCGTCATTCAATCAAAAGAACATATAATCTTGTATCACAAATAAATAGGTTTATTAGTATATTAGTTCTAATTGATTCCGACAACTAAGCACATGTTATTCAAGACAAATAATATTACCTAAGAAAAACAAACCCAATTTATTCCTAACAATGTCAAATTGTTTTTATTTGTGTCGTTTAGTTTACGCACGGACAAACATCCTAATCTCTATTTATTTATCAAGCTCATCTCCCGAAAGTAACATACTAAATTAAGGCTCATTTACACAGAGAGATTTTATCGTAGAATAGGCGAGAATATATAGAAAACTAGCTTTTGCTCGCGGCTCCGCCCGCGTTATCTGCTTTTTCCGGGATAAAAAGTAGCCTATGTCCTATTTTGATGTATAAGCTATATTGTAAAGTTTCATCAAAATCCATCCAGTAGTTTTTACGTGAAAGAGTAACAAACATACATCCATTCTTATAAACTTTTGCGTTTATAATATTAGTAGGATAGGATTTTCGTTTTCAAGGTCGTATAATACAATACAGTACAAAACTCTTTATTGTATAACCAATAATCACTTAAAATAATTTAGCATAGGACTACTTAATGGTTTTACTTAATTGGTTTTAATAGTTTTTTTTGTTTTCGTATTACACAGTTCTCGATGTCAAAAATGACGTGGTCTCAAAAACGTGAATTCTGACAGCTTCCATGGCGCAGTGGGCGAGCCGGCTGTAAGCGAGAAGCCGTGGGTTCGATTCTCGTACTGAGACAAATGTTTGTGTGATTTACAAATATTCTTATCCGCCCGGATAGCGACGAACATCCACATGGTGTTAAAAATTGCCTTAGTGACCCACACACCTTGTGTGCTTGCGACATGACATGATGGTATGTTGGGGCAGGCCTATGGGTATATCCTTGTATCCTGCTGTAACCTGTGCCTGCATAGGTTATCCGCCTGTCCTGTCGCGGACTCCTCAATTTGCTTCTACCCTCTTCGGAGTGTGAAGAACAATATATACGGGCATGTTTCTGGTCACCCACTATAAACTCATTGTTTGCCGGTAGTCCCTGGTATTTTTTTACTACACTGCGCTTACCATCAGGTGTAGTGTATTTACTTTGCCCTACCCGGATGACAAAAAAAATTGTTTTGGGTCTGGGTGTTATGGGACCGCATAGCCATTGTAATTCCTGTTACCCTCCGATACAGGTTAATCTAGTGTGGAGTCAGGACTATATGTGAATGTTGGGTGTGAATAAATAAATAATAAATAAATACACCCAACAGTCACGGTGCGGGGATCGAACCCGCGGACTCTCGCTTCACAGCCGGCTACTCGCCCGCTGCGCCACGGAGGCTGTCAAATGTCATTGTCATATATATATTTATGTTGATGGCTTTATCGAGCGCTAAACTCGCGCCGTGTAAATAGGCCTTTATCCTCATTTATTTATCAAGCTCATCTGCCCAAACGTAACAAACCAGATTAGTCAGTACATATTCCGCTCCATCACGACGAATTCCAAGAAATAATTAATTTAAGAGCTTTAATAAACGATGTAATCCAAAGATAATTAATTATTGCCAGTAGCAACCCAATCGCGGCTGCTCACCATTTGTTTACCGACAAAAGAGCACTCAGTGCCGAAGACGGGACGGCTTTTCAATATACAAAATCAAAACTGTGGCAGCAACGCCATTTGCGAAATCAGTTTGGAGTATGAAGGCGAAGGAAATGGTGTTGCGGGACACACGGGGTTTTGCATTGGCGAGCATATACTTGTAAGACTCTGCAGATAATAGACGATAAGCCTTCTTAACTACTTCGAAAGATTCTCAATTCATTTATTTTTTATGTATGATCATAAATAATATAATTCCGCCAAATGTGGACCGATTTCGATAAAATCAAAATCAATATCAAATATTTATTGAATCTTTAAAATGTCAAACATCTTTTAGATTCAGTCAAAGTTTATCTGTACCGCCAGTTCGGAATGCTGTTTCGTTTAAACAACAACGGGCAAAAAAACTCTAACGTTGCTCTTTTCTAAACTGATTTACAATATTTGCACTACATTGAAATATTATTTATTTGAATTAGAGCAGCTCAATTTATGGCAATATACTGTGGTCGCATTTAAATTTGTAAAATAATTCCACTCCTAAGGGAGTGAATTCGGGGTTGAAACACTAAATCACCTTTGTGCACAGATTTTTATGATTCTTGGACTAAAATTTAGTAAAATAAAAACTTTTTGACAAAAATAAACTACAAATTAAAAATAAAACTGGTTTACTTTTATGTTTTGTTAAAATGTTTTTTTTTTATATCGTAGGCCGGCAAACATATAAATTGGACATCTGATGGTAAGTGATCTCTACCGCCCATGAACCGGAATATACTACCCAAAGTAGTTGTGATACTTTATTAATTGCTGTAGGTTATTATCATATCTCCATGTACGACATGTAAAAAAAACATTTTGACTTTAGAGTGATAAATAAATAAATACACACAACAGTCATACACATAGTCCTCCCTCCACGCTATGTTAAACCCGTATCAAGGGTATCAGGAACTACGAGGGACTTATGATCCTACAACACCCAGACCCAAAACCCATACTCTAGCTCATGCCGTCTCCCTTCAGAGCCGACTCGCTCACTACGCCACGGAAACTGTCATATAAATGCTGTCAAATAAAACTTTGGTATTACAATCTGCGCATTTAGCCGTAGACTTAACATGTGTCAGGAATTGCAATTTCTATATGAAAATCTGCGAACAGAATTTCAATTTCAACAGTCAACCTTCAACCACCGTATGTATTTAATTTAAACTTGTTAATAGATTGTCGATTCTTGCGGACAGTGTGTCACACACCGCAACAGTTTCAGGGAATCCATCAAAAGTTTGAAGCGAGTTATAAAGCTGTATTGATAGGCTTTTAAATATTTGCCTTTAACTTTATTAAATTAAGAGGATGCTCTTGATATTGAATGGTTGTAAATATTAAATATAATTAACAAAACAGAAGATTAAGTACTATAAGATAAAGTAAAAGCAGCGATAGCTCAGCGGGGAGTGGTATGGACTGTCGAGACGAAAGTCGCAGGTTCGAAACCAGCCCCAAGAGCATACACCACTGACTTTTCTAAGTTACGTGTATATTAATTGTTAATTATCGCTTGCTTTAACGGTGAAGGAAACATCGTGAGGAAACCTGCATACCTGAGAACTCAATAAGATTTTTCGAAGGTATGTGAAGTCTGCCAATCCGCATTAGGCCAGCGTGGTGGACTAGGCCTAATCCCTCTCATGCAGTAGAGGAACCCCGTTTTTGCCTTCAATACGTTGTGTTTTGTATTTTTAAATGACGAAAAAATGAGAAAGTTCTCAATTCGATATATGTCTATTCTTTTGTATAAGCCACACATATCTTTTCACAGTATTTTTCGATTTGTTTTAGCTCAAAATTTGACCCTTTAAAACACAAATCGCGTCGCAAGGCATCGCCTCAATGTTGATTACGACATCGAGCTAGTTTATGCCTTTGAGTTTTTTGAGTTGGTTATATTTTTCTTTACAATAAAGATTAAGACCTTTTTTATTATCTTAAATCGCAAAAGTATAAAACGTAATCTGTAAGCCCTCTCTCTTAACGAAGCCTCATCATATAGTCCTACTGTCAAGTTAAATGACACGGCTTCGTAAATGGCAGGTTCTGTTATATTTATACTTGGGAAATGGGTCTTTAAATTGCGATGTATTTAATTCAGATAGTAGGTCCTTCACATGAGGCCGTCTGTGTGGATACCACTGTTTTGTCTATTTCTGCTACCAAGCAAAAAAGAAAAGCAATTTATTTATCACAATTATGGTATGTTTGTAATTAATTATTATCTTATATCTTTAAACGAGCAATTCTTGTATATATATATATAATTGGAATCTCGGAATCGGCTCCAACGATTTTCACGAAATTTAGTATATAGGGGGTTTTGGGGGCGATAAATCGATCTAGCTGGGAATCATTTTTAGAAAATGTAATTTTTTTTTGATCTGATAACTTCTTATGGGAGGGTGAACCGAAACGTTCCGTAACGCGAGCGGTCCATTGACCAGCCAGCGTTAGCCGACTTCCCTGGAACATTGATAATTTCTAAGTACAGTAATTTAATAAGTAATTTCTAATACCCCGGACTTACGCGATAGGTGGGACCGAGCTATAACCGTGTAAGTCGAATTCGCGTAAGTCGGGGTACAACTTTGCATGCACTTTTGAGTGACATAATTTGAGGTTATCAATAAAACACAACGTACGTAAAACAATTCAACGCGGAACACGTTCGAACCTGTCGTAAACGGACCACTAACATGGCGGAATAGGAGAGCTGACGCGCGCGGCTATCAAAAAGAATAACCGCGTATCTCCGAATTTGCGTAAAACGGGGTAGCGTAAGTCGGGTTATTACTGTACCAGGTGGAGTCACACAGTGACCAGTCGGCTTGGACCGGACATTTGACCAATTTGACCGGACTTCGACCGGACTTTGACACGACTTTGACACGACATTGATATGACTTTGACACGACTTTGACACGACTCTGACACGACTCTGACACGACTTTGACACGTTTTTGACACGACTTTGACACGACATTGACACGACTTTGACACGACTTTGACACGACTTTAACACGACTTTGACACGACTTTGACACGACTTTGACACGACTTTGACAGGACTTTGACACGACTTTGACCGGACTTCG
The DNA here is from genome assembly GCA_949126905.1 of Amorpha juglandis. Taxonomy (NCBI): domain Eukaryota; kingdom Metazoa; phylum Arthropoda; class Insecta; order Lepidoptera; family Sphingidae; genus Amorpha; species Amorpha juglandis. The sequence goes on along the minus strand of OX421390.1, from coordinate 8,644,913 downwards.
ACACGACTTCGACCGGACTTCGACCGGACTTCGACGACTTTGACACGACATTGACACGACTTTGACACGACTTTGACAGGACTTTGACACGACTTTGACACGACTTTGACACGACTTTGACACGACTTTGACACGACTTTGACCGGACTTCGACCGGACTTCGACCGGACTTCGACGACTTTGACACGACATTGACACGACTTTGACACGACTTTGACACGACTTTGACACGACGTTGACACGACTTTGACACGACTTTAACACGACTATGACCGGACTTCGTAACGTTACGCGTTAAGGCGCCACTCTGCCTGGCTTCCCTTTCTCTCACGCATACGGTACCAGTAGGCAGGCTCCTTCTGCTCTCACTTTAACCCACATTAGTTTAAGTTATCACTTCTGTCGAGCGTCCCGAACGCACTTTTTTTTTTTTTCACCCGAGCGTAGCTCGGTCGCCCAGGTACTTATTAATTAATTACAAACATACCATACATTACAATTTCCATTAATATAAATAACGATGTGCGGAATATACTCTTTGCTGGTGGTAGGTAGGTTTTTGTTTATATCATAGGCCGGCAAACGAGGAACTAGGTCACCTGATGGTAAGTGATCTCCACCGCCCATGTCCACCCAGAATACCAGAAGAATAATAATAGGCGCGTTGCCGACCTTAAAGGAAAGGGATAATTAGGGACTGGGAAGAGGAGGGGGATTTGGGCGTCCAGATATCTCACTCACCGTACGATACGCAACAGCAAGCAACTACTTTACGTCGGTTTTCTGTGAGACAGTGGTAACGACCCGACCATTCATGCTGCAGACAAAACTGACTATAGCATGACTCTATCACTCGAGGATGTATTAATGTCCTCTAACTTTACGGTTCATATTAAATTCACAGTTTCAGCGAGCTATTTCAGCATTGTGTTGGCGTAAAAAGCCTGTTTATTCCGGTGTCCCGCAAAGCATAACTAACTGAATTACTGTACTGTGATGCTATGCGGGTCGTTTGGCTTGAGTGTCGGGCGGCGGCGGCTTGACGCCTTTTGTGAAAGTGAACTCCATTGGACCTGATGTTAAGTACAATGTAGTTTAATATAATTTCGACAAAGTTGCGTCCCTCAACGGTCGGCAGTATTATGCCGGCTAAGTCACCGGATATACATTGGTTGATCCTAGAACGCGATACACGCAAGGTGTTTTTTTGTGACAACACTGGGCCTAATGTTAAGTACAGTGCAGTGCAAACATACTGTCGACCGTCAAGAGACACTGAGCCCCTCAACGGTCTGCAGAATCATACCGGCCTGCAGTTACTGGATATATACTGGCTGATCCCGGAACACTACTCGCCTGAACGACCCATAGCGAGCACACACAGTTTTTTGACTGAACTGCACTTTCCATCAGGTGTAGCACCGTCACTTTATCGGTCGCGCCGCGTTGAATCCAGCGGTAAAGGAAGCCCACTTGAGTTTGTTTCGCCGGGTCTTCTCAAGATGGGTCGTTTTTGGATCCGGTGGTGGTGGTAGTTTTAAAACACGTGCCGTTTCGAAAATGCCTATGGTCCATATCGACGACCCAAAATATATATTGATTCTGGACTATTCCATAGTAAAAATATGGAGAAATAATAATAATAAATAGATTTAGTGTAATTGCCGAGTGTATTTTGATGATGCTATGTATGTATGTATACATTAGTTGATACTGATTTCTATATGTTTCTTTTACTTTTGTACTGACTTGTCATAAGCGCTATTTCAATTGCCTACATGATTAATAAACGATTTGATTTGATTTGACTTTGCTGTGCTCGGATAAAACAAAACCCTCCAACCAGCTCACGTGTATGGGTCACTATGGCTGGGTTTAACAGGCTAAGCTATCCGGGCGAATGTGAATTCCCTACCACCAAAAGTATTCGGTCTCTACTATTAAAAATCGGTTTATATATTTCACTATTATTACATTATTCATTTTTATTGTAGTCCCATGCCCGGCGACCGCTGCCGTGTGTATCACGGCCCTGTGACCCGACGCCATTATATATTCAAGAGCCGCTCACCTGTCCGCACTAGACACACCACGGAGAGATAACCAGGTTATTTTAAAACATGCCCAGCGTATAATGGCTCGGGGAAGAACACATTATACACACATTTCGACGGGTGTAGTGGCACAAATGGCACGAATGGGTGATTAACTGTATACATGTTTTTAATGATTTTAATTATATATGAAACAGGAGTAGGCAACATATTTTCACTCGAGTGGTAGAGCCATGCTGTAGACAGTTTTGTCTACAGCATAAATGGGTTGTCTCGTCCGGGTCGTTACCACTGTCTCACAGAAAATCGAAGTACAGTAGCGGCTTGCTGCTGCGTTTCGTACGGTGAGTGAGATATCCGGGGATATTAAAAACCGATTACAAAAAAATAACACTTAAAAATAAAAAAATCTCCAAATTCCAAAGATAACTTTAGAAATTGCTATTTTTGGCTTAATGTTAATTACTCCTTACCCTTCTCAGCATCACCATTTTATTTCCATCCCTTTCAAACTGCGTAACCCTTCAAAAGCGGTGAACAACATACATATATAAATACATACGCAAGCACGCATATAATCCTCGCAGGCATATTGTAATCAATACACCCAGATTTCGCCGAGCGTCTCCTATCGTCACACCTGGCACAAATCCAGACTTCGGGCTAATACCGAGCATTTAGTGATAGAAAAACCCCAATATCATTTTTACCCCATCCGGGAACGGACCGGAGACCTCAACACAGGAGTCGTACCGCGTACGCAATACTGACTACGCCACCGAGTCATCATCATCATCATCATCAGCCACAGGACGTCCACTGCTGAACATAGGCCTCCCCCATCGATTTCCAGACCGACCTGTTGGAAGCGGCCTGCATCCAGCGACTTCCTGCGACCTTTATCAGGTCGTCTGTCCACCGAGTCAGTCAGGTGCGAATTCTCAACAATAATGATTTCTTTTGTTTACGCGAATATTACACATTGAAATAAAACTAATTTAAACGGATTTTATCACGTTTTTTTATTAATTTTGTAGACTGTCCACCCCGTGTTCACGAAGACTAAAAAACTTTCGAAACGACGCGACGGGATCAAAATTAATAATAAACCGCAATAGAATCCGTTTAAATAAATTTTTCTCAACAATAAATTAAAAAATCTCATTTTGTAATCTATATTTCCTAGCTGGTACAAGGTACCACCACTTTGTCTATTTTTGCCGCCAAGCAGCAAGCGCTGTTGTGTTTCGGTTCGAAGGATATTGAACTTAATATTGAGCCCACTTGCTCGTTTGTCGGTCTATGCTATAAAAAAGCATCCATTTCTTCCCATTCTGTTCTATTTAGCGCTGTCCTAGTCCATACTTTCCATTTTCTTACAATAAAACTCTAGTTAAGAGATGTTTTCCTACACGTACGTGTAACATCTGTTAGTCGGTTGTGTTGGTACAAAAATTCCTCGCATGTTAGTGCTCTATTAGCCGCGGAACAAGCTGTTTACACTTGCAGTGTAATAAACACGTGCTACTAACAGCTTGCTTTATGCTTTTTAATTTGTTAAACACAAAACAGGTTACAATCATGTATGCTGAATGCATTTTGAGATAACCTTTTATGGACAATTACTATAACCCAAAAAATGTGTTCCAGAAAGTAATATCTAAGTACGAGTATTATTGATAATAACAATTACGTTTGAAAAACTTACAATTAGTTTTTTTTATTTGATTGAATGACAATACGAGCAACGCGCTCGCCTGATGGTAAGCGCCACGCCTGCCCATAAACAGAAGCAACATCACACCAAACTTTGGATTACAAAGCACTGCATGGCACTGAATTGCGCTCGTCACTCCGAGACATAAGATGTTAAGTCTTGTAATGCCCAGTAACTTAATTGGCTTTAAAATCCTTCAAATCGAAATACAAGTGCTTACACACATTGCTTGGCGGCAGAAATAGACAAAGCGGTGGTACCAATCCAGACGGCCTCTCGCATACAAAGCACCTTGTAACTTTGACACTAGGTTGGCCATTAACCATTCAATATAGAATAGAATACTAGATTATTGAAGTTCATTTATTATAGACAATAATCAGCAAAGCAAACAACGCGGTACAATCCACTGCATTAAATTTGGATGGATAGAATTGACCGGATTCCGTCACATTATCAACACTAAAATATTGATTAGTTCCCCGCATTTCATAAACTGTATTTGTTTTGGGTAATATTAATTTGTTAACGCACGTCTGTTTATACAATGCATCACAGAACTGAGCAATGATAATTAAACAATAGCAGATATGCTAATCATCTGGTTACTAGTCTTCTTCCATCTGCCTTTATCCCACTCGCAGTGAGATCGGCGCAACATGCTTTTTAATACGTGTCACAGATTTGGGTTGCATTTTTACGACCGGCCGTCTACTGACGTCAACCTTTCTGGAGAGAAATACACCCAGACCCGAAAGAAATCATACAAAAATCTGTCTTTGTGCGGAAATTGAACCCGCAGGCTCTCGTTTCAAAGCCGACTACACTCCACTTCACCACAGAGGCTGTGTCTGGTAAAATAGTATCAGAAGTGTATCTTAAAAAAGTCAGAAAACGAGCATTAGTGACTGACCCACTCATGCCAAATAATTATCATTGACAAAATACACTTCCATGGAAAGAATAAATGTAAGAATTAAAAGAGAAAGAAAGAAATGTAAACAATTAAAGTAGCGCTTCCGACTAGTCAGTACTAGATAAAAAAAATATAATCATTATGTTCAATTAACAAATAAATAAATAAATACCCACTTACCTTAAGATACTATTATCTTGTATCATGGCCCATGAATGTCAGAGCTACGACGGCTCTCGTTCTCATAACATCCAGACCCGAAATGAATATATATGGAACACTGAAACATTTGTCTCGGTACGGAATCCGATCTAAAGATCATAAATATACAAGACTCACCTGACATCTCCCATCAATGCACATGTCCAAGCTTCCGGGACGACATCTAGTGCCATCTGATACTCTCGCTGCCAGCACAGCTACCACGACTCTATCATCTTCGTCTAATGACACGGTCTGTTGGAGGAAAAGAGATATCTATGAGTTATATTATGGTTTACAAGGTGGTAGGTCCCTTGTATGCGAGAGGCCGTCTGGGTTGGTGCCACCACTTTGTCTATTTTTATTTTATAGCTGAGGCCGGCAAGCGAGCAAGCGGGTCACCTGATGGTAAGTGATCTCCACCACCCATGTAAGCCCACCACCACAAGAATCATGGGCGCGTTGCCGACCTTAATGGGAAGGGATAATTAGGGATTGGGAAGGGGAGGGGATTTGGGCTTCCGGATATCTTACTCACCGTACGAAACGCAGCAGCAAGCCGCTACTTTACGTCGGTTTTCTGTGAGACAGTGGTAACGACCCAGTCGAGCCAGCCCATTCATGCTGTAGACAAAACTGTCTACAGCATGGCTCTACCACTCATTCCTCATATTTCCGACGCCGAGTAACAGTGATAAGCACTGTTGTATTTCTGTTTGAAGGACATTGAAGCCAGTGACATTACTGGACATTATGAGACGTAACATCTTATTTCTTGGGGTGACGAGCGCAGTTCAGTGCCATGCAGTGTTTTATAATTCAAAATTCAATGCGGTGTTGCTTCTGTTTGTGTAGGCGAGCGCCTTACTCGTCTCGTCATTCCATCAAATAAAAAAAAATGTAGTGATGATAAGTTACTGTCACTATCAATGAATACTCAAAACAGCAGGAGAAACGAGGGTGCATTGTGGGCCAGTCAAGAAAGGAGTGATAGAACAAATTAGTGTTGTAAAATGTTAATAACGTGGCAACAATTTTATTTATTTATTTATTTACAGAATGTGAGATTGGGAAGGAGCATTATTCCAGAATCTCCGTCCTTTCTTTATGAATCGTCAATGCACGACACATCGTTAATAATTTCTAATTGATAATATTTAAACGCTGTTTTAGTCAAATTTAATATACATTGAAGCCAGTGAAATTACATATCATGACGTAGAGTAATGAGCGCAGTACACTATGGTGCAGTACTTTGTATTAGAAACTTCTGTAGAGCGTTGCCTTTGTTCACGGGTTAGCGAAGTGCTTACCATCACCCCCTTAAGTTTATCTTATTATCTTTATATATATAATTCTTTTGTGAGTGTGTATGTCACTGAACTTCTCTTAAACGACTGGACCGATTTTGATGAAATTTTTTGTGTGTGTTCAAGGGGATCTGAGAATGGTTTAGATTCACAATTTTGTCCGCTGGACAATGTTTTTTTAATTAATTTTTAATTTATTAGTAGTTATTGATATTGGTTGTAACCGGATGGTTGTCGTTGCGAAGCTTGCCGTGATGACGGGTCGTATAGCGTCTAGACTGGACAGGGACAGGACAGGGACAGGACAGTGAGACAGGACAGTGAGACAGGACATTGAGACAGGACGGTGAGACAGGACAGTGAGACTGGACAGTGAGACAGGACAGTGAGACAGGACAGTGAGACAGGACAGTGAGACAGGACAGTGAGACAGGACAGTGAGAGGACAGTGAGACAGGACAGTGAGACCGGACAGTGAGACAGGACAGTGAGACCGGACAGTGAGACAGGACAGTGAGACAGGACAGTGAGACAGGACAGTGAGACAGGACAGTGAAGACAGGACAGTGAAACAGGACAGAGATACATGACAGAGAGACAGGACAGTGAGACAGGACAGTGAGACAGGACAGTGAGACAGGACAGTGAGACAGGACAGTGAGACAGGACAGTGAGACAGGACAGTGAGACAGGACAGGACAGGGACAGGACAAGACGGGGACAGGATGGGGACGGGACGGGGACGGGACGGGGACGGGACGGGGACGGGACGGGACGGGGACAGGACGGGGACGGGACGCGGACAGGACGGGGACGGGACGGGGACAGGACTGTCCAACCGGAGGGAGGTGGGAGACGACCTGACTTAGGTCGTCGAAGTCAATTAAATGTGCGACGGGCTACCTCACGTGCAATGGCGCAGTACCTCACTTAATTGCATTTAATGTAAATAAAACATTTGTATTAAGTTTTGACCACATTTTACACAAATATATTATGTAGGTGATACGAAGTTCACCGGGTCATCTAGTTCACTTATACAAGTCGAAGAGGGCAGGTCAAGTGACTCCAAGCCGTCAACTTGCTCATTTCATCTTCCAGTTGTATAAATGGCCTAACATGAGTGGTAGAGCCACGCTGTAGACAGTAATGTCTACAGCATGAATGGGTTGGCTCGACCGGTTCGTAACCACTGTCTCGCAGAAAACCGACGTAAAGTAGCGGCTTGCTGCTGCATTTCGTACGGTGAGTGAGATATGCGGAAGCCCAAATCCCATCCCCTTCCCAATCCCTAATTATCCCTTTCCTTTAAGGTCGGCAACGAGCCCATGATTCTTCTGGTGGTGGGCGTACATGGGCGGTGGAGATCACTTACCATCAGGTGATCCACTTGCTCGTTTGTCGGCCTAAGCTATATAAAATAAAAATATCCATGAACATGATAAATCTCTCTGTACTCACCGGCTCAGGGTTCAGTCCGGAATGGTGTGGGGTGCCGCGGCAGGTCAGCGCGCAGGGCTCAGCATCATCACGATGGGCACGCCAATGGAACAGCTCACCGCCGTAGGGTGTGCCGTCGTGCGCGCTGCACTGTTGCTCGCGCCACACATCCTCTTCTAGAAGGGAAATGTTGCCGCGGCATGGCTGTGGAGGGAATGGAGTTATTAATACCTTGTAAGAGGTTGACAAAATTCAAATAGACCGTCGCGCGTTTTCAAAGTCCAAAGATTCATATTAACCAGCTGGTAGGATATTCATATCCGCCCGGATAGCGACCACCGTATATGCGGTGTTAAAACCTGCCATAATGACCCACACACCTTATGTGGATCTCGTTCCAGGATCAACCAGTATATACCAGGTTCTCGCAAGGGATTTGCGACATGACTTGATGGTTGGTTGGGGCGGGTACGTGGTACGTTCTTGTATTATTGTGCCTGCATCGGTCATCCACCTGTCCTGTCGCAGGCCCCTCGATTTGCTTCTTCCCTCTCCGAAGAGGGAAGAAGCATTTATACATGCCGGCATGATTCTGGTGACCACCGATAAACTCATTGTTCGGTATCATATCGGTGGTTGCTGGTTTTTTGGACTGCACTACGCTTACCGTCAGGTGTAGTGCAGTCACTTCGCCGTGCTAGGGTAAAAAAAAAGATTCTGTTGACTACCGATAAACTCATTGTTTGTTGATGGTTGCTAGTTTTTTTTGGACTGTACTACGCCTACCAATCGGTCTAGTCCCTTAACCGTGCTCGGATAAAAAATATATGGATTATTCCTCATTAAATCCAAGTTCCTTCGATAGCCATAATGCCATGGCTTAGGAAACGTTAGGGGAAAACATCGTTTGATGTCGGAATACATGTACAAAATATAGTTCATATTAAATTTTCTTTGTATCGTAGATTCTTTGAAGTGTTTCCGAGTCGTCTACCGGGATTTTCCTCGTGATGGCCGATGTACTTATTTTTTCCGTATGAATAGCTGTTATTTTTAACCGACGAAATAATGCAGGAGGTGCTTAATCTAAATATATAAAACTCAAAGGTGACTGACTGACATAGTGATCTATCAACGCACAGCCCAAACCACTGGAGGGATCGGGCTGAAATTTGGCATGCAGGTAGATGTTATGACGTAGGCATCCGTTAAGAAAGGATTTTGATAAATTCTACCCCCAAGGGGATAAAGTGGGGGATGAAAGTTTGTATGAAAATCACGCGGGCGGAGCCGCGAGCAAAAGTAATGCATATATTTCTTCGCTCGAGTGGTAGAGCCACGCTGTAGACAGTTTTGTCTACAGCATGAATGGGCCGGTTCAACCGGATCGTTACCACTTTTACACAGACCGACGTAAAGTAGTGGTTTGCTAATGCGTTTCGCTCGGTGAGTGAGATATTCGGAGGCCCAAATCGGGAAGGGCCAGAATTGAGAATGGGGCCCCTTCCCAATCCCTAATTATCCCTTTCCTTTATTAAGATCGCCAACACGCCTATTATTCTGCTAGTATTGTGAGCGTATATGGGCGGTGGAGATCACTTACCATCGGATGACCCACTAGCTTGTTTGCCGGTCTATGTACATTTTTAAAATTTTAACATTCTGTCTATAATAAGTTAGTTGCCAAATAATAATTTCTTCATAATATTTAGTAACTAATCCGCCCGTAAACCTGTAAAACGCCAAGCTCCAATCATTTATAACAGCGCCAGATCACTCCCAAAAAAGCGACTGCAGACGTATATAAATCACTAGCACTTACATATTGAAAGGCGAAGAAATCTCTTGAATGTACTATTCAAAAGCTTTTCTGTTTTCCGATAGACGTATAAAATCCTTTCGCACGCAATCGAGTCCGCCACTCACACCGTTACGCATTAGCATTCACCGCATCGCCGTATCACGGTGCGATCCACTTATGAGTTTAATCGCTTCGTTCGCGAGCGTACCGTGGGGTGTGACGGGGAACGGCGGGGTGGCGAAATCGTGGGATGAATAAGAAATAGTATTAGGTGGTACTTTATTGACTGCCGACGCTCTTAAATCTGATTGGGCCGCTTGTTTTTGTTTTCTACGAATTATTTTTACGTAATTTGTTAGCGTACAAATTGAATACTTTATTTTGTGCCGACGATGTTACGCAGCGTTCTTCTGGGAGTGGAGAAATTTATTCGTGCCATTAAAAGTTCACGAGTGTACCATTGTTTTCTTTATTTGTTTCATTAACATTGTAGTCTGGGTATTAAAACTGCCATTAATAATTTTAATAAATGTATTGACTTTGCGTTTATGAAGATTCTTTTTCTACTAAAAGACGAGGCGAGTAGATCGCTCGCAAGGTGAGCATCACGCCTGCCTTTAATCATAATCATACAAATCAGAATTTTGAATTACAAAGTAGCGTATGCCTTTGCAATGCGCTCGTCACCCCAGGATGTTTTTTTTTATTGAATAGACCGGTAAACGAGCAAGTGGGTCACCTGATGGTAAGTGATCTCCACCGTCCATATACGCTTACAATACTAGAAGAATCATAGGCGCGTTGCCGACCTTAAAGGAAAGGGATAATTAAAAAGAATAAACTAAGTGGTTATAAAACTAAACTATCACGTAAAATGTTTCAGAACAGCTTTTTGATCGATCGAGCTGAAAAGTTTCTAGGCAACTTTGTATTAATTTATTATTAACGATAAAGTTTTTAGAGGCTGTTAAAATACACTTACATTCAATTGAAATTAATGAATTGATCTGAATAAATATGTACAATGTAACGGTAGGTAAAGGTACAATTGAGACAATGAATCAAAGGCCGTGGGTTTGATTTCTACAGCGAGAAAAATGTTTGTGTGATTCATAAATGCCAAATGCGGGTCTGAGTGTTGTGTGACATGGTCAGGACTATTTGTATTAACTGTTGGATGTATTATATATTTATTATTAACTAGCTGTCCCTCGCGGTTTCACCTGCATGTTACTGCCCTACTCCTATGGTTCATAGTGTGATATACATATAAACCTTCCTCATGAAGCACTCTATCGATTGCTGAAAACTGAATTAAAATCCGTTGAATAGTTTAAAAGATCTAAGCGAACACACAGCGGAAGCAACTTCATTTTATACTATGTAAAGATTAGTAAACGAGAAAGTGGGTCACCTGGTGGTAACCACTCGTAAATACTAATACCAACTGAATTATCGATGCGTTGCTGACCTAAGACCTATTTCAATAAACGATTTTAGAGTAATAGCTAAACTCATGGATTAGGGATTAACAAAGGCTCGAGGTACATCGGCCTTAAGAAATATCACTCACCATACAAAATGCAACAAGCTAATACTTTTTTTAAAAAATAGGCCGGCAAACGAGCAAGTGGGTCACCTGATGGTAAGTGATCTTCACCGCCCATGCACGCCCAGAATACCAAAAGAATCATGGGTCCGTTGCCGTCCTTAAAGGAAAGGGATAATTAGGGATTGGGAAGGGGAGGGAGATTTGGGCCTCCGGATATCTCACTCACCGTAGGAAACGCAGCAGCAAGCCGCTACTTTACGTCGGTTTTCTGTAAGACAGTGGTAACGACCCGGTTTAGCCGGCCCATTCATCCTGTAGACAAAACTGTCTACAGCGTGGCTCTACCACTCGTAACACTACGTCAGTGATCAATAAAATTCAGTTTTACAAAACTCTTATACATCGGAAACTGATATAATTTGAATAATGCCCTATTTGCACGTGTAATGGAGGAGCAGCGTAGAAAACTATCCGGAGGGAAACGTTACATTTATAACAAGGTGATCTCAATAAAACATGCCTCGGCAAACACGCCAACTTTGTATTGGAGTTTGACCTCGGGCACAATCACACCGATGCGAACGTTGATCAATTTTTATGTTGATAAGTTATGATTTATTACTCTTGATGTGAAACTTCTTTAGAATCGTTGTGATTTTCACGACAAAGGGACAAACATATTCTTAGCTTGCGAGAGAATGAGATAGAATTCAAGTGTGCTATCACGTGTCTTTGCGCTTGCGTACAACGAAGCCTTCGAAAATCATGTGTCTTTGCGCCACATGTATCTTGTGTTATATCTTAAGACTGGTATGAGCTTTATTAGTAGCGGACACAAATTTTATCTCTTCCTAACCATTCGGAGACGCAGGCGATGCCTGAGGATTTTTTTGACGGATTGACATTAACCGCGATTAAAAATGGTATGGAATACCTTACTAAGGTATACGCCACCATAATATTTATCATTAAGCCCTGTATTATACTATTCCACTGCTGGGCACGGGGTTCCTCCACTGATAGGAAGTTTTAGGTTTTGTGTGGTGTTGATTTTGTTCATGGGTAAGTGTGGCGCTTACCATCGAGGGATCAGCTCATATCATCTTTTAGACTTTTAAAAAAATACCTAACGCCCGTATACTGAAACGCTACTTAAGTATTTAAGATCGTTTTAAACAAGTTAAATCCCTCTTAGCTGTCAAAATTGTATGAAAATAAGTAGCCGTTAGCCGTCAGACAGCTAAGTAGCATTTCAGTATTCGGACATAAGAGTCCCAATTTCTTTTATCTACATTATCTTGACTGAAGGTATTGTTAGGTGATCTTTCAAATATCTACAAAAGCAATCATTACACCGAAATTACGATACCTTACCGCCACAATAGCATACAGTCATATTATGATAGTCCAAATATTTTCATACACGTGCAGCGATGAATAGCGACATAGTTTACACCCCACGCATTCATGAGAAGTCATGCGGTTGCGTGTCAGCCCTATATGTAATGGATGTATGTGTCTCGAGCAGACCACAGGGTTGCCACGTTTCAATGGAATTCCGACGCATTATGTCAATAATAGATCAGAGAGTACTGAAATGGCAGGATTAAATAAATTCTGATAATTTTATTATTACTGTAACGAGAAACATCACAATAACAACATCAGAGAATTGGAGTACATATATATTTTTTATTTGAATTTAAAATATAAATCTCAGTGCATTTGATGTTATTCATTCTCCATCTCTCACTCCATCATCAGACCTTAAGCAGATTTATATTTATTTATTTAATTGAATGACGAGACGAGCTAGTTGCATTCTTGATGCTAAGCGCCACACCTGCCCATAAACATATGCGACACCACACAGAACTTTGAATTACAAAGCACTGCATGGCAGTGAACTGCGCTTAATACCCAGTTATTTCACTGGCTTCAATATCCTTCAAACCGAAACACAGCAGTGCTTACACATTGTTGCTTGGCGCAGAAATAGACAAAGCGATGGTACCAACCCAGACGGTCTCTCGCATGCGAGGAACCTACGACCTTGTAAAATCATGCTCATAGCTAATTACACTCCGGTGTGAGGTACAGTCGCGTCGTTTTACTTTGAAAACTATTAATCATGAGGGCATTTGAGCGCTGAAAGGCAAGTTTCGGCGTCGCTTACATAGCTCCTATATTGGTTTAAATTTGTTTACAATTAATATATATTGTATTGATGATGTTTGAACGATGTTGCGTGTAGTTTGATACATTTATATTAGGTGTGGGATTAGTTTGCTATCACAGTATAAAATTAATACAGTCTCTCAAAGTTTAAAACTGACGAAAGGGGTGAAATAGTTTATGCAAAATATCAGAAAAGGTTGACGGCCATTTCTTGTTTGCCGGTCTGGGCTATAAAAAAACTCTAAATTCGACTCACCGGAACGACCTATTATGACGGGCTTTTCACCCTACATAGTGATTGATATCGGGTCGGGTAGAAATGTTGTTTTTTTATTTGACAGCCTCCGTGACGTAGTGGGCAAGTAGCCGACTGTGAAGCGAGAGGCCGCAGGTACGATCCCCATACCGAGACAAATGTTTGATACACAAATATTTGTTTCGAGGTCTGGGTGTTGTGAGACCGAGAGTCTCTCGTAGTTCCTGATACTAGTATCGACTCACGACACAAGACTCGTATGTTAATGTGGGGTCAGGACTATGTGTGACTGTTGGGTGTATTTATTTGCCTGAATAACAAGTCGCTCGCCTGATAGTATGCGTCACGATTGCCTATAAACCGCATCACTTATATAGTACTAACCTTTCATTGACCTAACCTAACCTAAGAGACATTGACAAGCACAATATGTGTGATTGTTTTACTTTATGTATTTTTGTATTGTTAAAGTTTAAAAAAATGTATGTCTCTGTACTTTTTACATCACTAATAATGCAGACAAGCACAGCGATGTGTGCAATTGTTTTTACTTTTTACTTTATATATTTTTATATACACTTTTTATATATGCATTATTACGGGGTTTTTATTAATAAAATATGTAGTGAATTCACAGATGGGTAAAAGCTCTGAAAAATATCAGAGGGACGAGAGTGGGGCATAGAGCCCCACAAAAAAAAAACATGTCTCGGTGGCGCAGTTGTATTGCGTAGGCGGTATGACTTCTGTGCTGAGGTCTCGGATTCGATCCCCATATCAAAAATTGATTTTGAGTTTTTCGACCACGGTGAAATTTATGCCCGATATGGCAATAGACTTGCGCCCTATCTCATTATGTACCAGAAATAAGCTCGGCAAAATGACGGTATACAAATTACACCTATGCCTACCCCTACTGTGATTATAGGCGTGAGTATATATGTACTTATAAAGGGCTAGATCGCATAGCACTGCGCTCGTCAAAATTAGAAAAAATATTTTCAGTCACAAAAAGTAATTTCATTGGCTTTAATATCATTCTTGGCATAACACAATGATAATTACATACTGCTGTTTGATAAAAAAGAGGGACCGATTCAGATTGCCTCTTGCATACGAGTAACCTACCATCTGCCTCATCTCATAACCTTTGTTGATATACTATACGATTTTTATACTGTGTCAATACTTTTTGTTTATTTGGCAGAGTTTGATAGTGTTTCGATTTTGACATGATTATATATCGAACATTAGGTAAACAAGTTTACATGACAGTGATTATTCAACTAGTTTTTGCCCGCAGCTTCGCTTGCGTGACTAGGTTTATCGGTACACAGAGGACTGTACAGTTTCTTTCATATCCCCGCACGAGATTCAAACCCAGTACTCGCATAAAAAGTACTCTTTGTTTCAATCCAGCGCTAATTACTTAGTGTAATAGGTTGATTTGAGAGATATATTCAGATAAACAAAGGAATTTAATACATACTTAGTAAAGTCAGACAGTGCATGCTCTTGGGGATGGTTTTGAACCTGCTACTTTCGTCTGACAGACCTTACCACGCCCCGCTGAGCTATCGTATACTTATCATCCACATTATATAATATTAGTAGCAAAGTAGGATATGTGAAGGCCATTCTGTAGTTAAATTTGTCTACCCACTTGCACGTCCAAGGATACTTTTCTAGCCAAAAAAAAGGTGGGTTGTACGTCCAAGGATACGTTTGTAGCCATAGCGACATATTTTATATAACCGTCGTTATTAACAAATTGCAGGTAGTTTTTGCGTGTTTCATTTGATTATTAGATAGCTGACGAATTAGTTTACAACAACAATCACGAGATGGTAGTGTAAGAAGCCTCGAAGAATAGTTTCTTAGGTCGGACGTAAAAGTGGCTACATAATAGCTTGGCTCGACTGGGGTGGTTCTCTAGTTTGTCACGTGACGTTGTGAAAAAGCTTTACAGCCCAAAGCTTCCTCCCAATAACCATATCTTTCCTTAAAAGCCTCGGCCTTTCCTCATGATCGTCTCGGGTCTCATAAGTGATTGATATCTCATTGACTCAAAATGAGTGATTGTTGTGTTCAAGGAAAAAATGCTAAATTAAATTAAATTCATTTTAGTAGCCGGCTGCGAAGCGAGAAGCCGTGGGTTCGATTCCCGCACCGAGACAAATGTTTAAGTGCTCCAGGAATATTTGTTTTCACACCAACAGTAACTATAAGCCATACACTTTCGAATAAAAAAAACAATTAATATACCTTTAAACCCAATAAACCCATCTAAAACATAACCTCCTTTTTGTTAATTAACAAAACTAGCTACAGCTCTGCCACCATCACTATTTAAGCAAACTACGAATAAGACAATAACTCAAGATGAATAATGGGGTGAATTGCATTGCTCGTCTGGTCTCGGGCGACGTTCCAAAACCGTTCATAATAAAGTAAAAGACAACTGGCGCTGACTGTATTTCCACTTAACAATATTGTAACAACAGAATACGAGAAAATGGCACCGCAATGAGACAGTGTACATAATAGGGGATGAAGTGGCCAGCTTAAATGGAATTATGGTTAAACATATTTACTTTTTCTTTGGCAAAAGGACTTCTTGCCTACAAAGGGTTTTTTGGTTCGAATTTGTTATTTGTTGAGTTTTGGCGGGAATTTTGACAGTGAGGTTGATCTGTTATTTCAGTTAATTTCTAAACTATAAGTTTAAAGTTGTGTTTGTTGTATAAAAGTGTGGATTTGTGCAATAAACATTGACGGTGATGAACAGTGTATGAAAACATTGAAATAAGTGAATTTAGATGGCTTTTGACAAAGTGTATTGATCGATCTCGAGCGTTCAATTCGCATAAAGAAAGTCATCTAAGAAGTATCGTACTGAAAGGAATCAAACACCAAAAATCCAGCAAGGACTTGAAATGGATCGCATCCGTGTTTCATTTTTGAAGTACCTATCGCATATGACGAGGCTGTATAGGCTAGATCCCTTTGCCTTCCAAAAAAGCGGAAATTTATTTAAAACAAAATGGTATCATTTTTGAAGTGAAAACTTCTTTAGCCGCGTTGAGCACTTTTTGGGAGGGGAAAATCTTATGGGTTCGCGTCACCACCATGCTAATGTTAATTCAGACTATACACGTATAACACATCGTATATACCTGACCGTGTGCTGTGCGCGTTAGAAGCTTTTTGTATGGCTGAAATTTTGTGAGTTCGAGTTTTATACGAGCACAATGAAATACCATAAATTGCTTTGTAACTAAGTTCTGTGTGGTGTTGCTTTTATTTATGGGCAGGCGTGACGCTTACCAGGCCAGCGATTTTTCGTCATTGAGTGCTAATAAAAAAAGACCGACTCCCGTCGAGCCAGCCTGGGCAAGCTGTCGACAAAACTCTTTACAAGAAGGCTTACTTTGATTATCAGATTAGATAATCTGCTTGCCCATGCTTTTTAGATGATAATATCCGTGGCGCAGCGGGCGAGTAGCCGGATGTGAAGCGGGAGGCCGCGGGTTCGATCCCCGCACCGATACAAATGTTTATGTGATCCACTTATATTTGTTTCGGGGTCTGGGTGTTGTGAGACCAAAAGTCTCTCGTAGTTCCTGATACCCACGACACAAGACTCGTGTCTTACTGTGGAGTCAGGACTATGAGTGTGACTGTTGTGTGTATTTATTATTATTATTATTATATGTTTTTTCTTTTTTTATAGCATAATCCGGCAAACGAGCAAGTGGGTCACCTGATGGCAAGTGATCTCCACCATTCATGTACGCCCATCACCAGAAGAATCATGGACGCGTTGCCGTCCTTAAAGAAAAGGGATAATTAGGGATTGGGAAGAGGAAGGAGATTTGGGTCTCCGGATATCTCACTCACCGTACGAAATGCAGCACGAAGCCGCTACTTTACGTCGGTTTTCTGTGAGACAGTGGTAACGACCCGGTCCAGCCGGCCCATTCATGCTGTAGACATAACTGTCTACAGCGTAGCTCTAGCACTCGAAACTTCTGTTTGTTGTTCTAAATAAAAAAATATATATCTAACCTGCATATTGCAAATCTTGTACCGGACAGGCTCCCCGCGACATCCAGCGGGTGAGGAGCAGGTCCTCAGTTGTCGAGACACGCCGCCGTCACACGTTCTTGAACACATCGACCACTCGCTCCATTGGGACCAGCCGCCGCGATCCTGCGGGATATCGTGACTATCATTAAAATCAACACACAAAACTCAGCAGTTCACGGCTGGAGTTAGGCGCCTTATTTATTTAGTACTAGCTGTCCCTCGCGGCTCCGCCCGCGTGATCTGCTTTTCCCGGGATAAAAAGTAGCCTATGTCTTATTCTGATGTATAAGCTATATTATTCTAAAGTTTCATTAAAATCCATTCAGTAGTTTTTACGTGAAAGAGTAACAAACATACATCCATTCTCACAAACTTTCGCGTTTATAATATTAGTAGGATATGGAAAATTTACATACAATAGAATTCAATAGTAGTAATAATATAAATGACAGAGAGTCAGTAACAAGTTCTCATGTATTATACACGGTTCATCCTGCTGTAGGTTCCTCTATTCGATGGTGGATTGTTTTGTTTATGGCATAGGCCGACAAACGAGGAATCGGGTCACCTGATGGCAAGTGATTTCTACCGCCCTACGCCTACAATACTAGAAGAATAATTCCTTTTCCTTTTGGGTTGGTAACGCGCCCATGATTCTTCTGGTATTGTTGGCGTACGTACGGGCGGTGGAGAGCACTTACCATCAGGTCACCCACTTGCTCGTTTGCCGGCTATTGATATGTAAAAAAGGTCACAAGGTCACAAGGTGGTAGGTCCCTCGTATGCGAGAGGCCGTCTGGGTTGGTGCCACCGCTTTGTCTATTTCTGGCGCCAAACAATAGTGTGTAAACACTGTTGTGTTTCGGTTTGAAGGACATTGGAGTCAGTGAAATTACTGGGCATTATGAGATTTAAAATCTTATGTCTCGGGGTGACGAGCGCAGTTTAGTGCCATGTAGTGCTTTGTAATTCAAAGTTCTGTATGGTGTTGCTTCTGTTTATGGGCAGGCGTGGCGCTTACCATAAGGCGAGCGACTTGCTCGTCTCGTTATCCAATGAAATAATAAAAAAAGTGTTTTTTATATATAAATGGTAATCGCCGGTATGAGAGCTATGCGTGAACATATTATAAAGAAATATATACTGACGAAAGCCTTTACCGCTTTTTTTCGTTTCTTAAAAATTGAGTATAAAATTTTTCCATCGGCATTTGACCAGGCTCCCCAAATGTCGTGAATCATTATTCCAGTCAGACGTTATGCAAAAATGTCACGCACAGCGCCAAATCTCTTTCTTCAACAATCCGTTGTTATATACGTACATCTTAAGTGGAAAGCTGCGTTTCAGTTGAATGGCTTTTTTAAAACATTTTCTTTGCTGTTTCATGAATTTGTATCTATATTTCTATCGTTTGGTGTATATTTTGTTCGTGATGAATTTTTATCTATATATCTATCGATTGGTGTATATTTTGTTCGTGATATATTTGTATCTATATTTCTATCGTTGGATGTGTATATTTTGTATTGCTGGTTACAAAAAAGTAGACCATTGAGCTTAAGATTTATTATTTACAATCCCATCAAAAACGTAAATGTGAAATGAGAGCCAAGATCAATATTATGATACTTGCCTTGACTTCAACGATAAAAGAAGTGATATCTAAATACGTGCCAAGTGCAATGGTCAGTTCTGAAATTTATTTACAACAACATAAAATATTTTATTACAATTTAAAATATAATTTCTTCTTTTAACTTAGGTTAATATATTGAAGCCTTTTTTTATTGCCTTGATAGGCAGACGATCAAGCGGCCCGCCTGATAGTGAGCGGTCACCGCCGCTCATGGACATCGGCAATGCCAGGGGCACAGCCAAGCCGCTGCCTACCACTGAAGGGATACTCTTTTTAAGCCTCGTTTAAAGAAGGACATGTCATAGCGCTCGGGAAACACCGAGGCAGGGAGTTCATTCCACAACACGTGCGTTGAATAAATGAACGCTGGAAACGTACGGTACTAGACCGCCTAAGGTCTGACTTGGCTAGTTTTTATATATGAATTGCATTATAGCCTTCGCTAGTTCTAAACCTGTAAGTTCTTACTTTATTCTTCCGAAAAGTTGGCTTACTGGTAGAAACTAGTCATCGAACATAGGACTCTTCCATGACTGTTTTTGAAGGTACTTAATAATAATTCGTATAATGCTTGGGTGGCATATAAATGAAAAGCTGTACTAGGTATTACACTTTTACTTAGGTAACGACAAAACAATGTAAATATAACAATAGCGGGCACAAAACATCCCTTACGCGTTGTCGCCGCGGGGCGACTGCCGGCGCGTGCGTCGGCGCGGGGTGCAGAGGGGTCGGTCAGCCAGTACGTTTCAGGAGCACGGTACGCGGTGCGCGGCGCGTTAGGTACTTATAGCGCGCTACATTCGTATATAAGGTATACCAACGTAAAGTATCGGCTTGCTGCTGCGTTTCGTACGGTGAGTGAGATATCCGGAAGCCCAAATCCCCTCCCCTTCCCAATACCTAATTATCCCTTTCCTTTAAGGTCGGCAACGTGCCCATGATTCTTCTGGTGGTGAGCGTACATGGGCGGTGGAGATCACTTACCATCAGGTGACCCACTTGCTCGTTTGCCGGCCTATGCTATAAAAAAAGGTGATATTGAATTAACAATACTCGTCCCTACAAACAGAATTTGTTCCAATTCAACAGTAAAATAATCGAAATACTGAATTAATTCCAATCCAATTCACTCACAGCAGATCAATCAGATATCTACAATGGCCTAAATATTTTTAATGGAGTTCCATTGTGACGGCCGTAGCAATCGCGAGCCGTGGAATATTGGTCCATTTCCAAATAATTGCACAGACGCGGCGACGGTTAGCCCCGTGGCGCGCCGGTGAAAAGACCTTTGCTTTGGAAATATACGGTACGGAATTTTGTGGCGAAACGTTTAATTCATCATCATCATCATCAGCCACAAGACGTCCACTGTTGAACATAAGCCTCCCCCAAAGATATCCAGACCGACCTGTTGGAAGCGGCCTGCATCCAGCGACTTCCTGCGATCTTTATCAGGTCGTCTGTCCACCTTTCTGTCCCATCGGTTATCGGTGCTATGTGAGCTATTTGGCCTGCCCACTGCCACTTGAGCTTGCTAATCCGCTGAGCTATGTCGGTGACTTACGTTCTTCTACAGATCTCCTCATTTCTGATTTGATCACGTAGAGAAACACCGAGCATAGCTCTCTCCATAGCTCGCTGAGTGACTGTGAGCCGTCTTATACGTCATACGTTTAATTCACAAGGTTTTATTTCATTGAATGACGAGACGAGCAAGGCGCTGGCCTGATAGTAAGCGCCACGCCTGCCCATAAACAGAAGAAACACCATACAGAACGTTGAATTACAAAGCACTGCATGGTACTGAACTGCGCTCGTCACCCCGAGACATAGGATGATAAGTTTCATAATGTCCAGTAATTTCACCGGCTCCAATGTCCTTCAAACCGAAACGCAACAGTGCTTACAAACTGTTGCTTGACGGCAGAAATAGACAGTGCTGTGGTACCAACTCAGGCGGCCTCTCGCATACGAGGGACTTACCACCTTGTAAGTATAATAATAATAAGCTTTATTTAATTCCATGCATAGTACACATTAAAAAATAACAATCGGTAATTAATCAACCTATAATTCGAATTACATTTATTTCACTTAATTCATCTAATGGTTTCTAAATATAAATTCTATTCTGTAATTAGTTTAATTATTGTTATGTATGGACCCCATTCGGGTAAAACCTTGTAAGTATATTGTATATTAAATTACTTCCAAAAAATCGCAGCGTTCCTATCCCTGCCGTCCGCCCGTATGTTTACGACACGTTGGATGGATTACGCCAGTCGGAAAATTCGATAAAAAGGCCACGGCTCCACTGTTTGTATTGACTGTGTCAAGTTTGCCGAGCTCTTGCACTGCACGGGGGCGCGTTCGCTACCGACTCACGGAACGATGTTAATCTTATTACTTTTATAAAGGATTTAGCCCTTTCAGCGATAATTTTCTCGCAAACAGTTGGTATTTTTTGAATGATGAGTCGAGCAAGGCGCTCGCCTGATGGTAAGCGCCACGACTACACAGAACTTTGAATTACAAAGCACTATATGACACTGAACTGCGCTCGTTAGCCTGAAACATAAGATATGAAGTCTCATAATGCCCAGTAATTTCACTGGCTTCAATGACCTTCAAACTGAAACACAACAGTGCTTACACGATGTTGCTTGACAGCAGAAATAGACATAGCGGTGGTACCAACCCAGACGGCCTCTCGCATACGAGGGACCTACCACCTTATATATCTATTTAATTTTAACTGCCTCGGTGGCGCAGCTGTAATTCGTATGCAGTACGATTGCTGTGCTGAAGTTTTGGGTTCGATCCCCAGGTCGGTTAAAAGTGATATTGGATTTTTCTATCATGTAATGCTCAGTATTATCGGAGTCTGGAATTGTGCCCGGTATGGCGATGGGACGGAAATTAACTCGGCGAAATATGTGTATTGGTTACACCTCTGTTTACCCATACAGGTATGACTGTTGAATGGATTTCACTATCGAACATCCACTAAATATAGAGTCGAACTAGAAGTCAATGGATTGGCTCGCCTGGGTTGTAAAAAGAAAAGTGTTCTTTTGAAAGTTTGACCCTTTTTCTCTCTCTCACTCCCTCACCTCTCTCTCTATGTATATATTTCATAGGAGACATTATGAGTCTTAACATCATGTCTCGCGATGACGAGTGCAGTTCCGTGTCATGTAGTGCTTTGTAATTCAAAGTTCTGTGTGGTGTAACTACTTACCATCACGCGAGCGCCTTGCTCGTCTCGTCATTCTATCAAATAAAAAAGAAAAAACCACGTGCAGTAACCTAGTTAAGCCATAAACAAAACTGATTCGGATTCCACTGGAGCGAGTTAAATACAATAATACGCTACGAGTTTACAATCAATCGTAGCATCGTAGCCGGAGTTACGGCGTAGTGAAGCGTAGCATTTGCTACGAATTTGCATGAACAGTCGGTTATGTGAACTTGCTTATTACTTAGAAACTTTGGCAGAGAAAAACGTGAAAAATGTAATAAGCACAAACAGGTAGGCAATATTTGCGAAAGTTACATAAAATAATTTTACATGTTGCCCGGGATTGGATTTTTTTAATAACATACGGCGGCAAACGAGCAAGTAGGTCGCCTCGTCAGTAATCGCCACCATAAACGCCCACAATACTAGAAGAGTCATGGACGCGTTACCGACCTTAAAAAAAATGAAGGGATTAGAAAGAGCATGGGGACTTCGGCCTCCGAATGTCACACTCACCGAATTTGCGTTCGATATGTTCTACATTCTCACCATTTACCCCATCATGGGACGGAAATAAGCCCAACGAACCGTGGGTACTAGTTGCATCTCTGACTATCTCGTCGATATAATACAAGCCCAAGCTTAAGCTATGTTTAATTTATTTTATTTTTACCTGTCCTTATCCCACCCACAGTGGGGTCAGCGCAACATGCTTATTTTTTAATACATGTTACAGTATAATTTGGCTTGTAGTTTTATAACCGGCCGTATGCCTAACGCTAACCCTTATGGGGAGAAAACATACCCATACCCCAAAAAAATATTTGTAGATCACACAAACATTTGCCTCGGTTAGGAAATCGCACCCGCGGACTCTCGCTTCACAACCGGCGAGTACGCCATGCACCATAGAGATAATGTTGAGTTTTTTTTTAAGTGATAACTTCTTATGGGAGGGTGAACCGAAACGTTCCGTAACGCGAGCGGACCATCGACCAGCCAGCGTTAGCCGACCTCCTTGGAACATCGATAATTTCGAAGTCCCAGGTGGCGTCACACAAGTGACCAGGTATTAGACCGGTATTTGACCGGACTTCGACCGGACTTTGACCGGACTTTGACCGGACTTTGACCGGACTTTAACCGGACTTTGATAGGGCTTTTACCGGATTATGACAAACTTTGACAGGACTTTAACCGGACTTCGACAGGACTTTGACCGGGCCTTGACCGGATTTTGACAAGACTTTGACTGGACTTTAACCGGATTTTGGCAGGACTTTGACAGGTATTTGACCGGATTTTGACAGGACTTTGACTGGTATTTGACCGGATTTCGACTGGACTTTAACCGGACTTCGACCGGACTTTGATAGGACTTTGACCGGGCTTTGACCGGATTTTGACAAGACTGACATTACTTTGACTGGACTTTAACCGGATTTTGGCAGGACTTTGACCGGACTTTAACAGGGCTTTTACTGAACTTTGACCGGATTTTGACAGGACTTTGACTGGTATTTGACCGGACTTTGACTGGACTTTAACCGGACTTCGACCGGACTTTGACCGGGCTTTAACCGGACTTCGACCGGACTTTAACCGGACATCGACCGGACTTTGACCGGGCTTTAACCGGACTTCGACCGGACTTTGACAAGACTTTGATAGGGCTTTGACCGGATTTTGACAAACTTTGACAGGACCTTTACCGGACTTTGACTGCACTTTGACCAGACTTCGACCAAACTTTGACCGGATTTTGACCGGACTTTGACAGGACTTTGACTTTCTCTCACGCATAAGGCAGCAGTAGGCAGGCTCCTCCGCTCTCACATTAGTTTAAGTTATCACTTCTGTCGAGCGTCCCGAGACGCACACTTTTTTTTATAGCATATGCCGGCAAACGAGCAAGTGGGTCACCTGATGGTAAGTAATCTCCACCGCCCATGTACGCCCACAACCAGAAGAATCATGGGCGCGTTGGCAACCTTTGTTGTTTTGAGTTTTGTAATTAATAAAAACTAATATCTTAGTCCTTCACCTCACTTGCAGTTACTACCTCTGAGAGCTTCGACGTTTTTTCTACACAAAATGAACGAAAGCTTTAGGAGCTCTAGCTATCATTAAACTGAACGCAATTAATTAAAGTACACTCGGAATATAAAAGGTTTTTAACTGGGATTTGCAAGGGAAAATGATAAGAACGGCCAAGTGCATGTCGTATGCTGGGAAGTGGGATTGCACATGCTACGAAGTAAAATATAAATGACTATCTTTTCCTCGCGGCTCTGCCCACGTGATCTACTTTTTCCGGGATAAAAAGTAACCTATGTTCATCAGGGATAATGTAGGATGCTAATGGTGAAAGAATTTTTCAAATCCAATAGTTTTTAAGTTTATTCGTTATATACAAAAATACAAATCTTTCCTCTTTGTAACATTAGTGTAGATTTTATGAAAGTGGTAGGATATTCATACCCGGATAGCGATCACCGTAAATATGGTGTTAAAAACTGCTATAGTAACCCACACACCTTGTGTGGATCGTGTTCCAGGATCAGCCTTTTATATCCGGTTCTCCCGAGGGGTTTGCGACATGACTTGATGGTTGGTTGGGGTGGGTATAAGGGTAAATCCTTGTATCCCTGTGCCTGAACCGGTCATCTGACTGTCATAAGTCGTGGTTATATAATTTTCTATTTCTATCCTTTAACTTTAAACTACAATAGCGCATACACATATCTCTCTTTCTATTATGCATGTAAAAATATAGCCATCCCTTTCACGCATCCGTGACCCGTTTAATTTTTTCACTAGTCGCATTTTCCTCTGCGGTGAGACTTACATGCAGGGCTTGCGTCGTCATAATTCTTGCAACTACTACGTTTTTATTATATTACATAATGTTTAAGCATATTTTTATTAGTGGTAGAGCCACGCTGCAGACAGTTTTGTCTATAGCATGAATGGCTCAACTGGATCGTTACCACTGTCTCATAAAAAAACCGTAAAGTAGAGGCTTGCTGCTGCGTTTCGTACGGTGAGTGAGATATCCGAAGGCTCAAATCCCCCTCCCCTTCCTAATCACCTAATTCTCCCTTCCCTTTAAAGTCGGCAACGCGCCTATGATTCTTCTAGTGTTGTGGGCGTACATGAGCAGTGGAGATCACTTACCATCAGGTAACCCACTTGCTCATTTGCCGATCTGTGCCCTAAAATTATGCTGTTGATTTATGTTGCGTAACGAAATGCTTTCCATTTTTTTTTGTTATGAATTCGATAATGCTAATGCATTACAATAGTTTCGTAAGTTGAATTTCATTCATTATTTTATGCATAACAATTTATTTATTTATTTATTTATTTAAAAAAAAAATTGCAAGCCAAATCTTTCTGCAGTGTGCAATGTCAAAAGCATGTTGCGACGACCTTACTCTGAGTGGTAGGCAGGTAAAAGAAAAACATTTAATGTCTTCTCTACTTATAAAATAACATGTCCTGACTGACTGACTGATTCATCATCGCCGAGCGCAAACTATCAAGGCTACAAGCATGAAATTCGGACTGTATATTCATTTTGTTATGTAGGCACCCACTAAGAAAGGATTTTAGAAAATTCCACCCCTAAGGGGTCAAAATAGGGGATGATAATATGTATGAAAGTCCGTCATTTTGAAGGTTACATAAACACAATTTTGTATTTCGGTTATTGACGTAAAACAAATAAATACGTGTTTCAGGAATTTTGGAAATTTTAGTTAATAAGAGATGAATGTTAATGCGAAAGTGAGTTTGTTTGTTACGCTTTCACGCCTAAATCACTGAGCCGATTTTGATAAATTTATCTACAGAGACACATGGGACCCTGAAGACGGTTACAGGCTACTTTTATCCCGGAAAATGCTGTACACGCGGGCGGAGCCGCGACCAAAAGCTAGTTATTTATAACAACACAACAACAAATATTGCAAATTAAATAAAAGTTAGTACAAAGCTTGTTAAAAAACCTTCTATAAAAATGCTATATAAATGATCTGTAAATAGATTAACAGATCGACATTATTTATTGCATATATATAGTTTATGAGCCGGATAGTGATATAAGCTACCTTTATCCGAGAAATTTTACCACGCGAGTGACAGCCGCGAGCCAATGCAAGTAAATATTAAATTAAAGTCTATAATACCATTTCCTTTTCCTTAAAAAGGCACGTACCAACTTATACCCTAAACAAAAAGTATTTCCAATACAATATAACTTTACTCATTAGAAAAAAAAGGTAATACGTAGGCAGAGAACTTGTAAAGACTTTGCGAAACAAAGTTTCAGTCGCGAGTTTGAACGCGACCTTATTAAGTATACAAAGATGTGCGATGACATTATTTCCTTTATATTTAATTTTTGAACTAGCGACTGTATAGTTTTATACAAAGCTCACGCCTGTATCTCCAACAGGGTAGGCAGAAGTGCCGATAGGGCATCTACAGTCCGCCGATTTGGTCCGCTTATTTCCATCCCATGAATCGAAAATCGAAAATCTCTAAAATATTTACAGTTTTTGCATTGTTTTTTTTTCCTATTGTATTAGTGTTTTTCTGTTAAATAATTTAATTATATAATAATAATTTTCTTTTCTTTCTAGGGCCGTGTTGTCATACCCCCCTTTACTTATTATTATTTCATTACTTTCCTAACCCTTGCGTCGGCAACGCTGCGCGCAATAATTTTGTTTCGGCACCATATTTATAATTATTTATAATCAATGTACCCAACCCTCGATTGTATTGACGGTTGAAGTGAAATTATGCGAGAGGCAACAATGTCGCTCGCAACAACTAACAAGACGGTTGTAAAACAAACTCCCGATGTCCCCTTGTACCCACGCTGCAATACGTACAAAATTTACAATCAAAATGTACCACTGCGTCAAAGGGTACAGTCTGAAGCGTGCAATTCACAGGCGATGGCGATCTGAGGTTGGAAGCAGCGATTTTTAACCCTTGACAAAAAAAGGGTGTAAAAAGGGAAGTAAAGTTGTACTCTGTGCCATTGACTATTGCCTACGACAGCGCTGAAACGATTGGACCGTTTTAGATGTAGTTTTGAATTTGAAAGCTAATTTAATCGGTAATGTTCTTAGCTAAGTAACCCTAACATAATGCTTTTTTAAAGTATAGGTCGCTAAACTAGGCTCATCATCAACTAGCCTCATCATAATGTAAGTAATTTCCACCGCCCATGTATACCCACAATACCAGAAAAATCATGGGCGCGTTGCCGTCCTTAAAGGAAAAGAATAATTAAGACATTCGGAAGGTGAGGGGACACTTAGCATTAATATTGATATAAGCTGGTATGTCGCCTGGATGCCACTTTAGGTGGCTGCTGAAAATCGGCGTTGTGTTGTGGATCGCCACGATACAGCATTATGCTGAGCATGCCACCTTTTGCCATCATGACGACGTGCAACTTATGAGGCTAATATTTTTACTATTAACATTGTATATCATATTTAAGTTGCATGCTATTATGTTGGTAATAAACCTTTCTTTCTTTCTTTCTTAATTAGTTGCCCCACTTGCTCGTACGCCGGCCACTGTCACCAATAACATCGCACATTTTCGCAGCCACAAGACAATTTCAAGGCGTATAAAACTTATCGCTTTCTTCTTTCAACGTGTACCATCAACAAAACAGACACATATGCAAATTCGCCGCCCCCCAGTTCAACTTCAATTTGTCAGGGGTGTCGTGTAATATTTCCATTTTTTAACCTCACCCCGGCAGCCCCCTTCCACTTTGTACCCACTTCGATGTCACACGCTTGAATTTGTCTACGCGTAACGTAGGTCTAATTTAAACTTTGTTTTCGTAACATTTGTGGCGTTCGATCAAGTATATTAAAAAAGTTGTGACGTCATCGAGGTACGAGGGATGATCTTGACAGAGACACGACTCTACATTTTTTTAATATAGTCATTCATTTATTAAGCGCTTATTACATAACATACATACTCAACAAGGTGGTTGGTCCCTCGTATGCGAGAGGCCGTCTGGGCTGGTATCACCGCTTTGTCTATTTCTGCCGCCGAGCAGTGTGTAAGCACTGTTGTGTTTCGGTTTGAAGGACATTGAAGCCAGTGATTACTGGGCATTATGATACTTAACATATTATATCTCGGGGTGACGAGCGCAGTTCAGTGCCATGCAGTGTATTATAACTCAAAGTTCTGTGTGGTGTTGCTTCTGTTTATAGGCAGGCGTAGCGCTTATCATCAGGAGAGTGAGTTGCACGTCTCGTAAAATAAAATAAAAAAACACTAGAATATTCTGAAATCCGATTTTATTTGATGAAATAAAGAGATTGGTAAAAATATTTAGAATAACAGCATAGAAAAATCAGACTGTCCATATCAAAATATCGGAATACTCGTAAAAGTTGGAAAATAATGGAATTTCAGTTAAACGTTAGGTTTTGAGTGTGGCGCGTTCGGAATGTTCGTTTTATACCGAAATTCATCCGTTTCGTTTTTAAAATCGAGTTTTTGAGTGGTGTGTTTTAAAA
Organism: Amorpha juglandis; assembly: GCA_949126905.1. Lineage (NCBI taxonomy): Eukaryota > Metazoa > Arthropoda > Insecta > Lepidoptera > Sphingidae > Amorpha > Amorpha juglandis. The sequence goes on along the minus strand of OX421390.1, from coordinate 8,615,947 downwards.
CAAAACTATTGTATTAAACAAATATAGGTTTGCCGCGTGGATTTCACAATTTTATTTGTGGTTTTATGATTTTTTTATAGTCTGAATGAAGTCTGACGGAGTCTCGCATATGTTGCTTCTGCTATTTTCTTTTCGATTCAATAACGAGACGAGGAAGGAGCACGCCTGATGGTAAGTTACGCCATTAAAAGAAGCAACACCACACAGAACTTTGAATTACAAAGCACTGCTTAGCACTGAACTGCGCTCGTCACCGCCAGACATAAGATCAGACATAATTTCACTGGCTTCAATGTCCTTGAAACCGAAACACTACAGTGCTTACACACTGTTGCGAGAGGAATAGACAAAGCGGTGGTACCAACCCAGACGGCCTCTCGCATACGAGGGACCTAAGAACTTGCTCCTTTAACAGCCTTTTCTATAAGAAAACAATTAACTAAAACCATCTCCACATACCAAGACACACCCAAAAGAATTTAATATGAAAGAATAAACAGCGTTATTCCATAAACTCTGAATAAAAGATTTCTTCGAAAAGCGAAAATCGCGATTCTCAAATTACAACATGTTTATCATTTTTGTTGAGTAAAAAGAATGATATGCCGACATAGCCGAGACGCGGTTGTAATCTGAGTATGACAGACGACTCGTGAGGCAGACATTGACAAATTATATCAGTAAGTCGCTGATTTAAATTCGAGCTGTATTGCTTAAAATGCGGCGACAAAAATTGACTATAGAGGTTGCGGTTTACACCACGTTACATGGACTTTTCAGTTATGGATTGCTAATTATCGTTCGCTTTAATGGTGTTGGGAAACTGACACAAGGTAAGGCCCCTCGTATGCGAGAGGCCATCTGGGTTGGTACCACCGCTTTGTCTATTTCTGCCGCCAAGCAACAGTGTGTAAGCACTGTCGTGTTTCGATTTGAAGGATATTGAAGCCAGTGAAATTACTGGACATTATGATACTTAACATCGGGGTGACGAGCGCAGTTCAGTGCCATGCAGTGCTTTGTAATTCAAAGTTATGCGCGGTGTTGCTTCTGTTTATGTGCAGGCGTGGCGCTTACCATCAGGCGAGCGCCTTGCTCGTCTATTCATTCAATCAAATAAAAAAAATAAGGCCAATTGAGCGCCTCAATGCTTTGGAGGGCACGTAAAAAACTCGGTTTCGGCTATTATCAACTGATAGCATCGTTCAACCAAGTAAGAGGCCTTCGAGAGGCTTTGGCGATTTTTGGTTGAGATGTCTTTTTTTGAGGGGTAGAGCCACGCTGTAGACAGTTTTGTCTACAGCATCAATGAGCTGGCTCGACCGGGTCGCTACCACTGTCTCACAGATAACCGACGTAAAGTAGCGGCTTGCTGCTGCGTTTCGTACGGTTAGTGAGATATCCGGAAGCCAAAATCCCCTCCCCTTCCCAATCCCCAATTATGCCTTTCCTTTAAGGTCGGCAACGCGCCCATGATTCTTATGGTGGTGGACGTACATGGGCGGTGGAGATCACTTACCATCAGGTGACCCACTTGCTAATTGCCGGCCTATGCCATAACAAAAAAAAAAAAATATATACTAGAATACATTTATTTATCTTTTATCGGCATTTCGTGGCTAGCCATGAGAAGAAATGCCGAAACAAACCCATGGGTTATGGCCTCTTTTAATGTCCAGACATTAATTTAGCAGAATTGTGCGAGTATAATGTACAGGAATTCCTGGATTGGCTATTAAGAAATAGTCCTGAATATACCTAACACACAAGGCACTCGCACTCACAAATAAAAACTTATGGATCCTACCTTGCCATGATGCGTGTTGTTCTCATATACTTCGGCGATTTCGGGATCCTCAGTCGATATATCGTGACCATGCCTGTGGGACACGCACGCTGGAATCTGCAACAAGAGAAAAGGATTTAAGATGGTAGGTCCAGGTGGTAGGTCCTTCGTATGCGAGAGGTCTGGGTTGGTACTACTGGTTGGTTGACTTTGTCTATTTCATCGCCAAGCAACATCATGTAGTAACTGTTGTGTTTCGGTCTGAAGGAAATTGAAGCGAGTGAAATTACTGGGCATTATGAGATTTACATCTTATGTCTCAGGGTGACGTGCGCAGTTCACTGCCATATGCAGTGCTTTGTAATTCAAAGTTCTGTGTGGTGTTGCTTCTATTTAAGGGCTGGCGTGGCGCATTTAATCGAATAAAAAAAATCTAGAAATTCTGAAAATGATTGTAATCTGAATGGTCTAAGATCCCGTGGAACATTGACCTTCACCCATCTGTTTACCGGATGAAAATAATAATTTAGGGTATAAAAGGTGTTGCTGAACACATACCAATAGGGTTGCCTAAAAAAATATGGTCAAGGATAGGTTTTGCCAATAAAAAAAAAAGAAGATATTATTTCACTGACTTGCTCACCAAATAAATGAACCTTCAATGAAAACCTACAATGTATACTACCTGCAAAAGCTAGGAGCTAGATGAGCGCAATGACCACTTTTTAGTTACCTGTTTGCACACGGCAACCAGGTAGTAGTGGCCAGAAAAAGGTTGGCAACCTATTTTTTACAGATAGTATACATTGTACACTTTTCATTGAAGGTTAAATTTTTTTGGTAAGTAAGTCAGGGAAATTATATATTTTTTTTTTTTAAATGTTAATTAATCATATCCTTGACCATATTTTTTAGGCAACCCTATTGGTATGTGTTCAGCAACACATTTTATACCCTAAAATGTTATTTTGATCCGGTAAACAGATGAGTGAAGGTCAATGTTCCCCGGGATCTTGTACTAGAATTGTTATTTGTTATTTGCATACGAGGGACCTACCACCTTGTAGGAATGTACCTAGAAGGAATACCACCTTCAATTCAGATTACAATCATTTGCAGTATTTCTTGAATAATGAATATTAGCTGTTGTATACCAAATACTGCACTGCCAATTTTAGGTTTAAAAAAAGCGTGTTAAAAATAAAACACCATCCAACCACGGATACGCGCGAAGCCAATTTAGATTAAAGCGATAATACTTTAACGTTGGATTTAAAAGAATCAACTTGCGAACTATTTTTATCGGTTCGTTGTAGCGCTTGTTACTGATTTCGTATGCGTTATGTGATATAGATTCTCTTTTTCACTTGTCCTTACCCCACTCGCAGTGGGGTCATGGCAACATGCTTTTAACAAATACAGAAAGATTTGGCTTGTAGTTAATACGACCGACCGCCTGCCTAACGTCAACTTGTCTGGAGAGAAAATACACCCAGTCTTGAAACAAATATTTGTGGATCACACAAACATTTGTGTCGATGCGGGAATAGAACCCAAAGCCTAGCCAAGTTGATAGGTCCCTCGTATGCGAGAGGCCGTCTGGGTTGGTACCACCGCTATATCCATTTCTGCCGTCAAGCAACAGTGTTGTGTTTTGGTTTGAAGGACGTTTAAGCCAGAGAATATACTGGTCATTATGAGACTTATGTTTTGGGGTGACGAGCGCAGTCCAGTGCCATTTGCTTTGTAATTCAGTTCTGTGTGGTGTTGTTTCTGTTTAAGGGCAGGCGTGGCGCTTACAATCGGACGAGCGACTTCCTAGTCTCGTCATTCAATTAAATATAAACATAACTCTATAAACATACTATAGTCATGCAGAATAGTTTTATGTACTACCTATTGGTGGAAACTTTTTTGGATTAAGAGCTAAAAATATTACATGTACCTTAAGTTATAATTATTAATAATCTGTATGTTTCCCAAATAAATAAATAAATAGTCCGTCTGTAAACTACAATACATGGTATTGCGAAAAACTCGATAGTTCCGTCGAGTCCGGTTTGTTTATCGACTCGATGATATGTTACCGATATCGATGTATCGAACAGCGGGCCGGATAGCCGATCGTATCTGCGTCATATCGGAAGGGGATATCTGAAATTGGGATTCGGTTACGTACGGTCTGCCGGGCTGTAATCTGTAACCTGTGTTATATAATATTTTTAAAAAATATTTTTACCCTACATCAAAAACGAGGAAGGTATAGATACGAAACATGTCCATGTTTATATCTAAATATATAAATCTCAAAGGTGACTGACTGACATAGTGATCCAGCCCAAACCACTGGAGGGATCGGGCTGAAATTTGGCATGCAGGTAGATGTTATGACGTAGGCATCCGCTAAGAAAGGATTTTGATAAATTCTACCCCCAAGGGGATAAAATAGGGGATGAAAGTTTGTATCAAACTTTGTCAATTTTAAACGTTCACGCGGGCGGAGCCGCGAACAAAAGCTAGTCTTCATATATGTACGCAACAAAGAGAGACCTATGCCCAGCAGTGGGTCGACTCGGGCTGACAATGATGATGATGTGTGTACGCATAACTCCGCGAAATGTGAGATGATTTTTCATTCGAAAGAGTATAGCTTAAAGTTGACACTATTTAAAATTTGTGGAGAAATTCCACCTATAACGGGGTGAAATCGGGGATTAAGTAATAATAATAAAGAAACCCAACAGTCACACATATAGCCCTGACCCCACACTAGGTTAAACCTGTATCGTGGGCATCAGGAACTACGAGAGCCTTGCGGTCCGGCAACACCCAGACCCGACCAACATTTGTTAAACACACAAACATTTGTCTCGGTGCAGGAATCCAACCCACAGCCTCTCGCTTGATAGCCGGCTACTCACCCACCACGGAGGCTATCAAAGAACTAAACGAAACAACTTTGATATTTATGTGCCAATATTGATTCTTCACTAAAAACAGTAAAATATAAACTTCTAAAATAAAACCGTTACAAAAAACTGGACGAAATAAGCGAATTTGAACAAGATAGTAGGTCCCTCGTATGCAAGAGGCCGTATGGGTTGGCACCACCCCTTTGTCTATTTCTGCCGCCAAGCAATAGTGTGTAAGCATTGTTGTGTTTCGGTTTGAAGGACATTGCTTTGTAATTCAAAGTTCTGTGTGGTGTTGCTGCTGTTTATGGGCAGCTGTGGCGCTTACCAACAGGCGAACGCCTTGCTCGTTCGGCATTCAATCAAATAAAAAAAATATATAAAAATATTGCCACAATCCGATGGCGTGCAGGGGACGTCCGTGGTCCCACATTATCCGGCCCACTGGCCCTTACGGCACATTAGTTCGCCTCTGTACCCAACTACCCAACCTGATACGCTTCTACGAATAGCCTTTGGATTGGTCTGGGGTGTTGTTGACCTATTTTGAAGAATATTTAATTATTAAATAAAATCAACAAATCATAATCGGTCATACAAAATTACATTCATATTTATTGAGCGGCAGAGCCAGCATATTAAATGGGCTGGTTCGACCGGGTGTTTTTTTTATCCGAGCCCGGCAAGATAACTACACTACACCTGATGGCAAGAATAGTATAGTGTAAAAAACTAGCGACCAACAACGAGTTTATCGGTGGTCACCTAAATCATGCCAGTCTGTAGAAATGTTTCTTCCCGGACAGGAAAGAAGCAAGTTGAGGGCTTTGCGACAGGAGAGGCGGATGACTGATGCAGGCACAGGGATACAAGGATGTACCCCTATACCCACTCCAACCAACCATCAAGTCATATCGCAAGCCCCTTCGGGGAACCGGATATATACTGGCTGATCCTGGAACGCGGTCCACACAAGGTGTGTGGGCCACTATGGCAGGTTTTAACACCATGTATATGGTGGTCGCTATCGCCCGGATATGAATATCCTACCACCAGCAAACCGATCACTGTTCGTGACCACTGTCTCACAGAAAACCGACGTAAAGTAGCGGCTTGTTGCTATATTTCGTACGGTGACTGATATATTTGGAGGCCTTTCAGAGCATAAAAATCAATACACTGTTTTATTTTCACACAACCAACAAAAGATCTTTTAAAAGCCACTCATTTTTATAAATAAATCAAATATTCCCACAAATTCTCGATACAAAAATGTGCATGTTAATTAACAACAAAAAACGGTACTATATAATAGATGTAATTAATTTTGCCCGTTGGAGCGTCAATGCGTGGTTCTTCATGAATACGTCGCTCTTCACTGCCAAATAGAACCTTTGTTAGCCTTTCCACCATTATATTACGATTCGTCAGTTAAGTGGCTTCTTATTCTATTTTAATTGAATATCTTTATTGTTTCTGTACATTTCCATTAAGATATATATATTTTCTTATCCGAGTATCGCAAAGTGACCGCAGTACAGCTGATGGTAAGCGCAGTGCAGTCCAAAAATAACAGCGACAAACAATGAGTTCGAATCCAGGGGTTGCGACAGGACAAACGGATGACCGATGCAAGCACAGGGATACAAAAATGTATCCCTGTGCTTGCATCCCTATACTTGCTTCACCCAACAATCAAGTCATGTAGCAAGTCTCTCGGGAGAACCGGGAATGGCTGATCCTGTAACCACACAAGGTGTGTGGATCACTGTGGCAGGTTTTAACACCATGTATACGGTCGCTATTCGAATGGATATGGATATCCTACCACCAGCAAAATTGGCTGACGATTGACATTCATTGCATGCTGTTTAGTCAATATTTGAATTCTCGAACATTTACCCACGAGTGTCACCATAGAAACCAATAGTTACTATAGCAACGAATCATTAGATCGATAAACATCACATAAAACTTTCCGCACCAACAAACTTGCAAGAAAATGGTCGTCTTCCACGTGAAGAGAGGCGATGAGAGTCAATTCCTTTACGAGACTGATGTGGAGAAATCAGTAGACGATGTCGTCAAAGACATTGTGGCAATATTCAACGGGAGGTTGAAGGTGACCAGGATTTGCTATGAAATGGAGGAGTTGGGGAAACATGGGACGTTCTTACCTCCTGAGATGCAGGGACTTACTGATGAACAGGTACATATTATTATATAGGTACAGATAGTCGAATTTAAAATTCAAATCATTTATTCTGTAATTTGGATCATAAATATCACTTTTACTTGTCAATATTTTTTTAACTGGATTACGTTTTTATCGGCATTTCGTGGCTAGCCGAATATGAGAAGAAATGCCGAAAAAACTCATGGCTTATGGCAGTCGTCTTCTTCTGCCACCTGCCCTTATCCCACTCGCAGTGGGATCGCCGCAACATGCTTTTTAACACATTTTACAGAAGATTTGGCTTATAATTCTTATGACCATCCCTCTGCCTGACGTCAACTTCTATGGGGAGAAAATACACCCGTAATAAATGTTTGTGGATCACACAACAAATCAAGCCTTATTTGGATTCAAAAACAATTTGCTAATCCAAAGTTAATATAATTTCAGATCAAAGAGTTGAAACTCGAAGATCCATGGGCCAGTCGCTGTGCCCCGCAAGGCTATGTGTTTACTAAAGATGATATGGGTCGTAGATGTGGCTTTGCCCCACCACCGAACTTGCAAGAAGTGCTGAAGAAAGCAGCCGAAACGGCTAAAGAGTTTGTCAGCAAGAAACATGTACGTATGGGTTCAGAAATATAGGGCAATGTTACTGCTTCATTAGTTAGCGAACCCTAGTTATATAAAGAGAATACTTTGCGTTAAGCGTGGGACGCTTTGTGGAAAAAATATACGTGACTTGCTTAGGATTAAATTTATGTCTTTATCGGTTATCGCAGAACCGATAACCGATGGGGCAGAAAGGTTCTGGAATGAAGGTCACGTACTGGCAAGCGCAGCATTGGACGTCCGCCTACAAGGTGGATAGACGACCCGATAAAGGTCGCAGGAAGTCACTGGATGCAGGCCGCTTCCAACAGGTCGGTCTGGAAATCTTTGGGGGAGACCTATGTTCAGCAGTGGACGTCCTGTGATGTGATGATGATGATGATATGGGGAAAGGACAATTTTTTAGGTTAACTGTAAGTGGACTGCACCATTCCTTATAGTGCCAGCAAATTGTGTTATGGTAGTGTGGTGGTAACATATAAATGTAGCTAATTACTAAACTCCTCCTAAAATTTATTTAATCGATGTTATTAAGTCAAATAACTCCATAAATAATAAAAGAAAGACAATTAAATTAATAGTGTCTCTAATTTATACTTCCAGGTCGATCTACGCAAATGCCTTACCCAAAAAGACGTGGCAATGGCTCTAGACGAGCTTCGTGGGGCGACCAAGATAGTCTTCCCGGCCGGTCTGCCTCCTCACGACCCTGTGCGGATGGAGCTTGACAACGTGGAAGACCTGACCGGCACACAGGCTGCCAACGAAGTGATCGATCCGTCCAGAGCCTGTATATGGGCTTGCGGGAAGAAATTCCTCAGTGGGAATAAGCTGAGTGATCATTTAGGTAGGTTATTTGATGGTATTTTTTTGTATACTAGCACTAAAGATGTACTAAAATATAATAACTGACCCTGATGATTAATCCAGTGAAACCTTGAGTTAAAGCAATCACTATCTCCGCTTGAAAAGGATAAACGCAGTTTGGAACAGTAATCTGGTCTTCGGAAATGGAGAATTACTGTAAAGGGCTTTTCACCACATTGTGTACGGAATTCGTTATTTGGACAAGTATTAGAAAGTTTTATTTATGAAAGAAGAAAAGACGAGCATCACCTGCCTAGCGGCACCTATCTTACTTCACTGTAGCCATTTTTATACACTTCAAGGTGGTAGGTCCCTCGTATGCGAGAAGCCATCTGGGTTGGTACCACCGCTTTGTCTATTTCTGCCGCCCAACAACAGTGCGTGAGCTCTGTTTTATTTCGGTTTGAAAGACATTGAAACCAGTGAAATTACTAGGCCTTATGAGACTTAGCATCTTATGTCTCGAGGTGACGAGCGCAGTTCAGTGCCATGCAATACTTTGTTATTCAAAGTTCTGTGTGGTGTTGCTTCTGTTTATGGACAGGCGTGGAGCTTACCATCTGGCTATCTACTGGCTACCATCGTCTCGTCATACAATCAAATAAAAAAAATAAAAAACTTCTATGTCACAGAAAAACAAGAGCAGTTTCATATGGTGGGTATGATTGCCCGTTGTCTTATATATCTTTTCTCCAGTCTTCATACCTTTGCTTAAAAGTCAGCAAAGCAGCCATGATTCCTTTGACTTTGTGAGTGCTTTGTTTTTGTTATCATATATCAATTACCATCAGATGACCCAATTATTCGTTTTTTTATTGCCATGATAGGCAGACGAGCAAGCGGTCCCGCCTGATGGTAAGCGGTTACCGCCGCTGATGGACATCGGCAATGCCAGGGGCACAGCCAAGCCGCTGCCTACCGTTAAAGGAATACTCTTTTTAAGCCTCGTTTAAAGAAGGACATTTCATAGGGCTCGGGAAACACCGAGGCAGGGAGTTCATTCCAGAACTACCGAGGCAGTATTCGTTTCATTGCCTACTGCTATAAAACATCACGCATCGTTATTGCACCCACATTTTTTTAAAATTCCAGGCAAAAACAACAAATCGAAAGTGACAGTGAAGCTGTGCTCGAGTTCCGAAGGTGCACCTGGCCGAGAGCCAGTGATGACGGAAGACGAACGCAAGCAGCTGATGCTGCATGCCTACAGGAAGCAGGAGGAGTGGAAGAAGCTGGAGCAGGATGATGACGACAGCTACCTGGACACCAAGTGGGCTGACGGACAAAACCTGAAGAGACAGCTCAATGGGCTCAACAATATTTCTTGGAAACCATTTGTTAAGAATTAAGTTGGTAGTACATAGATAAAATTGATGGTAAAATTATGTTTGTTTTTTTTTTATTTAATGTTGAGACGAGGCAAGCGCTCGCCTGATGGTAACCACCACGCCTGCCCATAAACAGAAGCAACACCACACAGATCTTTGAATTACAAAGCACTGCATGCCACTGAACTGCGCTCGTCACCCCGAAACATAATATGATTAGTCTCATAATGCCCAGTAATTTCACTGACTTCAATATCCTTCAAACCGAAACACAACAGTGCTTACACACTGTTGCTTGGCAGCAGAAAAAGACAAATCGGTGGTACCAATACAGACGGCATCTCGCATACTAGGGGCCTACTACCTTGTAGATGCCTACCACCTTCCTATTTTATTTTTCAAAATTCAAAGCTTCAAAATGAACAAAAATGTATGTACTAGATTCCATTTTAAACTAATACAACATACATTAATTTTATTAACAATATAAAATGAAATAAATCTACTAAACGCTATATACAGGAGCTGATTAAATATTTCTAGTTATAAAAACAAATGCCCCAGCAATTTCATTTATACAGTGGTGGCCATATAATTAAGAACGTTTATTTTAAGTCAAGGATTTTTCAAATGCCGTAGCTCATTACTTATATTTTTTATGTGTATTGCAAAGTTTATTGGAAACAGTGCGATAATAATTCAAAGCACTGCACGTTCAGTGAAATAGTTTCTCGTATCACAGTCCGTTTCTATCTTAAACTGTCCGGATAATAGTTCAGATGTCCACCTTATAGAACATCTTTGGTACGAAGTTAAGATCTTTCGATGTGTTTTTATTGAACTCTGTATCCAATGAAAAAAAAATTGAGTAATACCTTGCTAGTGTAAAGCAGTAATTAAAAGCCATGGATATGTCGCTAATTATTCGTTTTATTTCAAAATACATTTATTTACATCATTAATTGTAATTTATGTATTTCATGTTTCACAGAAACAATTTTTTTACAGTTTATTAAATTATTCTTAATTATTTGTTCACCTTCATTCGTCACATTTGGTACTTTTCAAAATAAACGGACCCTTTTCTAAAAAAAAAACTAATTCATATTTTTTTTATTTATTCGTAATTCTGTTTACTTTATCCATGTTGTTATTGAATGAATTCAATTAATAGTTATGAGACGAATCACGAAACATACGACATGATTTAAAAAAAATATACGTATTCAAAAATCGTTCTTAATTATATGACCACCACTGTAAATTTTAATACTGAGTACTAATTAAAAAACCTAAGTAAATATTTTCAGTTGTTTTTCTTGTTACTATCTCGTGGATTCGGAGTTTGATTAACTTAGTTGTTGGAAACTATCTTCCAACTTTTTATTTTTCTTTACGGTTCAAGTTTTTTAAAATATTCACTTGGTTGGGAGGGTAGAGCAACGCTGTCGATGAGATGTACTCTCAATTCTCAATAATTTTTGTGAGTGAGATATCCGGAAGCCCAAATCCCCTCCCCATCCCAGTCCCTAATTATCTCTTTCCTTTAAGGTCAGCAACGCGCCCATGATTCTTCTGGTGGTGTGCGTACATAGGCGGTGGAGATCACTTACCATCAGGTGACCTACATGCTCGTTTGCCGGCCTATGGTATTAAAAAAACTGGAATTGTGTCATATGTGACGCCTGCTCTCCAAACATAATTAAATTTATATATTAAATAATAAAGCTGTGCTTTCATTAACCAAATATTTATTGCACGTATTAAGACATTCCCAACCTGGCTCCCGTGAGGTGCCTCGCCGAGAATCTGTTCAATTTAAACGATGCCTTTATAACACGTTTGAATATGATTTCCACACGAGTTGCCTCCACACCTACTATTAGCTTTGTGGGATGTAACATATTATCCTGCGCGACACACTGGTTTGTAGGGTGTGCAATAATGCATTTCATATTCCCACACCATTATTAATTCACCCGGTCAAAATTTCCAATTTAGTTATATTTTAATTTTAGATCAAATGGAGATTACTGATTTTATTTTGCTAAATTCATTAATTTTAATTGAAATGAATACTGTATTTTTTGCAAAATCCTACGTGGAATATATTTCATGCCTGATTTTCCAAAAAACTAAGAGATAAAATTAGTTTAAAAGACATTGAAGGCAGTGAAATTACTGGGCATTATAAGAATTAACATCGTATGTCTCGGGGTGATGAGCGTAGTTCAGTACCATGCAGTGCTTTGTAATTCAAAGTTCTGTTTGGTGTTGCTTCTGTTTATAGGAAGGCGCTTACCATCAGGCGAGCGCCTTTCTTGTCTCGTGTTAAATCAAATTAAAAAAAATACAAGAAAGAATTTCGTAGCAACATCAATGTTAATGTCAAGTACTGCATCTTTGTAATACAAAGTTTTGTTTGATGTTGCTACTGTTTATATGAAGACGCTTACCATCAGGCGAGCGACTTGCTCGACTCGTCATTGAATCAAATAAATCCCTTCCTTTGAACAGTTTCCCAATCCACAAACCCGTGTGACACGCAAAGCCATCTTCAAAGTCATATGTCATTCTTACGATTTCTTTCATGCAAGATCATATCATCATGGGGATCATCCATCATATTACAGTCATCAGTAACGCGGTCGCGCTTTGTTATGTACAGACAAACCTGTGGATATATGCGGATATTGGGGATACATGGTCGCGGTTAATGCCTTTGTTACTTCGATTTTATGAAATTACATAAACACAACTAACACTGTTGTTTTTTCTTGTTGGAACGTAGTTCCTTATCGCGCGTTGCGAAAGGGGGCTAGACGGAAAAAATTGGTACGAAAAGTTGGCACGACATAATTCTCCGGCCAAGAATAAATATAATATTAATTTGATATCTAGCACACAAAGTTAAAGTCGAAATTCCGTTAATAAAAGTAAAACTTATGACATATGGAAATGTAGACGTGGTTTGAAATTTGAATTTTTGATTATCGAACACGGCGCGGCGGTCCACCGTTTAGGCTGCGTTTAGACGACGCGAAAAATTTCGTGCGGCCGTTTACACGATCGCGCAGTCGCCGCGTGGTTGGAGCGTTGCGAAGTATTAAACATTATGGCTTAGTCAATAGAGTTTACATTAGTTTTTCGAGTGATTCGAGCGCGGCGGCCGCGCGGCCGCCGCGCGGCCCCAACGCGGTGGGATTCCTTGTCATATAAATGCGCCCTTAGTAGCCAGTCACCAAATTACCTATCATAAAATATTTGAATGTTGGCTGCTTCCAGATTATACAGTGTCTAATATATAGTCTACGGGATGACTGTTTAATATTACGACTCACATCGAATGTTCTGGAACTCTCTAGAACGTTCGGTGTGACGTCACGTAGACTGTAAGACCGGCCGGTGCTCGCCGATTTACGGGCTGGGCGACGTAGCAGCCGGTGTGCTCCCTTCGGACCCTCCGTCCCCCCCGAGATCGAGATCATTTTAGTCAAGCCCGAGAGGTGGTCAAGCGCGAGCAGTCCATCGATCAACGGAAGGTTCGAGAGAAATCGAGAACCTTCCGGGTGACGTCACGCGCGCCGATTGACCAGCCAACGCTAGCCGACCTCCCTGGAGCTTCGAGAATTATGGAAGTACCAGGTGTTCAAACCCGTTCCCCCTACCCCCACCCAATTTGTCCTCACCCCCCCTCGGCCTAAATCGGTAATTTTTGAGACTAGAGGGTCGTGCGACGGCTTGTCGCAATGGGCTTATTGAGCCCGACACTTTGGCCCCAATAAAAATAAATTTCGACCCCCCAGTAAGAAAGATCTGTAAAAATATCTCTAAAAATTCAAATATCTCAGAAACTACAATAGATAGACAAATAAAATTTTATTAAAATTCCTTCACTAATTAATCGAAAGGAACTTCGTTCCATCCGGGTGTCCCTTGACACCTCTCAAGTTTTTTTTTTTTTTATCCGGGCACGGCAAAGTGACTGCACTACACCTAATGGTAAGCGTAATGCAGTACAAAAAAAACAACAAACAATTAGTTACCATCGGTGGTTACCAGAATCATAAACAATCATAATCATAATCACCTATATAAATGCTTTTTCACACTCCGAATAGGGAAGTGGCAAATTGAGGGGCCTGCGACAGAACAGGCAGATGACCGATGCAGGCACAATAATACAAGGATGTACCCTTAACCCCTCTCCCCCTAATCAACCATCAAGATATGTCGCAAGCCCCTCGGGAGAACCGGATATACATTGGCTGATCATGGAACTCGATCCTGGTACACGATCTACTTAAAATGTATGGATCACTATGGCAGGTTTTAACACCATGTGTACGGTGGTCGCTATCCTGGCGGATATGAATATCCTACCACCAGCAATTTCATATCATTTAATTTCCATACAAATGGTATTTTTAACTATTTAAATGTTGATCGTAAGCATTTTTCCCCCATTTCCTTAACCAATTCCTTCCCTAGTCTCCCTGGTGTACGTCACGACATGTATGACGTCATTAGCCACCTCATTAGCTGGGACAATCCGGATGTAAGCCTGCAGGCGGTTAATGCTTGTCGCGAGCGTGTAATCCAGTCATATGCCGGCTTGCTGGTAATCATTTTGAGACTCTCTATAAAAGGCGGGTTCGGTAAGTTTTTTTTATCCGGGCACGGTAAATTGACTGCACTACACCTGATGATAATACAAGGTAAGTAGGTAGGTCCCTCGTATGGAAGAGGCCGTCTGGGTTGGTACCACCGCTTTGTGTATTTCTCCCGCCAAGTACGAGTGTGTATGCACTGTTGTGTTTCGGTTTGAAGGACATTGAAGCCACTAAAATTACTGGGCATTATGCGACGACATCTTATGGGCAGGCGTGGAACGTGGCGCTTACCATCAGGCGAGCGCCTTACTCGTCTTGTCATTCAATCAAATAAAATATGGCGCCGATCTTACTTCTCCAAAATGTAGACAGATATACAAGAAAACACTATAATTTCGCACAAAGTGTACCCCTACATAGGAGGTTAGTAAACCATAGACCGATATAGACATTGAACGCCCCTTGAACATGTCCGACCGCCCCGTCCACACGCTCCAACCGATACACATTGTTAGACATCTACACTCGACATTGAGGGCACGTCTCATTGAATCTCATCGGGAGTCAATGTGATGTTGGAATTGTATGCAGACTCTGAGTGGAACACAAGCAATCGAGGAAAGTCTTGTGTTAACAATAAGAGTAAATTCATTTATTGATCATATGCACTCAGCCTTGTAATCCCCGAAGGCGTAGGCAGAGATGTAACCAGTAATAATAATAAAAAATATTTATTGCACTAAAATATGAATCACTTACCACCAAATAAGCACAAATAAAATATTATGCATATGAATGGTACAGTTGGGAGAGGAAGGCCTCGATGTTCTTGGATCAAGTCGGAGATATTCTCAAGAAAGGCCAGGTCAGAAGTACCCTAAACCGATGTGTATGCATGAAGAATATAATGAGAGTGAAAGAGGCCAAAGAGGTGTGTAAGGATCGTAGCAGGTGGAAGTCCGTTGTCTCTGACAACCCCTATGGGAAACAGGTGTGAGTCTATGTATGTATCAAGTGAGCCACTTGCTCGTTTGCTGGTTTATGTTATTAAAAAGAGAACTCATTTAATTCGCATAATCTGACAATACAATTCTGCTTTTGTATTTTTTCTTTGCGAATGTATGGAGTTATTGGATTATAAAGGATGGACCGAAACGGCGTACCTTTGTGAAAAATATTTGAGAAGCCTTTTTTATCCGCGTGCGGCAAAGTGACTGCACTACACCTGATGGTAAGCGTAGTGCAGTCCATAAAAACCAATGACCACCAACAATGAGTTTATCGATGTTCACTAGAATCATGCCGGGCGCCGGCCTATATAAATGCTTCTTCACACTCCGAAGAGGGAAGAAGCAAATCGAGGGGCCTGCGACAGGACTGACGGATGACCGATGCAGGCACAATACAAGGATGTACTTCTATATCCGCCCTAACCAACCATCAAGTCATGTCGCAAGTCCCCCGGGAGAATCGGATATGCACAGGCTGGTCCTGGAACGCGATCCACACAATATGTGTGGGTTACTACGGCAGGTTTTAACACCATGTGTACGGTGGTCGCTATCCGGGCGGATATGAATATCCTACCACCAGTATTAACGTAAATTCAAAAACCACCCAGTGTATTTTGTCGCGTATTCACAGGTCAATTATTAATAGCGAAAACAAGCAACCGCCAATTTATGTGTAATGTTTAATTCATTAATTTATTTATGAGATCATGATAGTATTATATGGGCGTAATGAGTTTGCCAGCTTCCGTGGCGCAGTGGGCGAGTAGCCGACTGCGACACGAGAGGCCGTGGGTTTAATTCCCGCACCGAGATAAATGTTTGCGTGATCCACAGATATTTGTTTCGGGTCTGGGTATTGTGTTATTACAGGTATAACAACTTTTAAAAGGTGGTAAAGGTGGTTCCTTGTATGGGTGAGGCTATCTGGGTTGATACCACCGTTTTGTATATGACATTGAAGCCAGTGAAATCTCTGGGCCTTATGAGACTTAACATCCTATGTTTCGGGGTGACGAGTGCAGTTCAATGCCATTCAGTGCCTTGTAATTCAAAGTTCTGTACGGTGTTGCTTTTGTTTATGGGCATGCGTGGCGCTTACCGTCAGGCGAGCGCCTTACTCGTCTCGTTATTAATTCAAATAAAAAAAAGTAAAAAAATCACCAGGTATATTTACAATTATAAGTATAATAAATAACGAATTCAAACTACTAAATATAAACCAAGAATACGGACTCCTAAATATCCTCGAAAATGTTTTTTACTTTAATAAACAATAATCTAATCATTAAAAATATCTAAGCTTTCTACAGTTTTTTTATAACATTATATTGGTTACATATTCTGACTGCAGGAGAATTCATACCTACATTATCACAATATGAAAGTTTCTAAATATGGGGACTCTAGGTATGTGGGACGGTACATTCAGAGAAATTTCATTACTTTGTTATATTTTTACAAGCAGACCCGGCCATGCGTTGCTGAGGCTAAGGTATATGTTATATTATATTGTAGTAAACTATTCAATACAGTATGCGCCATATATTGGGTACTTAGTCAATCAAGCCGATAAATTATCTTACACCCCATTTGTTAAAATCTTTTGGAACGCACAGATAATTATATATTTTTGTCATATAATAAAATAAAAAAAAATTGCAATAAAAAATATTGCGACTATAAATTGAGATATAAACTATCCGATCTCTTAAGTTGGATCAAACTGCACACAGTGTGTAAATTTTGATTAAAATCGGTTCAGTAGCTTAGGAGTTCATCGCGGACAAACAATGTGACACGATTTTTTTTATAAAGACATATTTAACTATGACAGCCTCAGTATCGAAGTTGTATTACTGTTATATTGCGTACGCGTTACGACTGCTGTGTTGTCTCGGGTTCAATTCCCGGGTCGGGTAATAGTGATATTGGAGTTTTCAATGACGAAATGCTCAGTCATGAGTCTGGAATTTGTTCCCGGTGTGATGACAGATTCGCCCCATCATATCATGAGACGGAAATAAGTTAGGCAAAATGGAGGGTACGGGTTACAGCTCTGCCTACCCCTATGAGCTATAACAATACGATAATATCTTCAAGTACTTCACAAAAAGCTATTGTGATGTAAACAAACAATTAAAACGAACAGAAACGTCTCGGAATTGAAATGTTGAGTGCTTTTATAAATTAACAAACGTCTTAAGAATATTAATAAAGCGACTCGGTTGAAAATAAGGTTTTTTTTCAAATTGCGGAGAAAATAGCCCGACGGTCGTTCCCATCTCTTGGAAATAATAAGGGAATGCTGACACACGCACACGTACACGCAGCACACACACACACACACACACACACACACAGACATAGACAACAGAAGTATAAATGGTGGACAATGTAAATTTATTGCTATTTGCTATTTATTCCAGAAAACCATTAAATGGACTGAATTTAAGAGGAAAAAGAGCGGATGATCGTCAAAGCACACTCGATCGACTTGCTCGTCTCGTCATTCAATTAAATAAAAAAAAGTACTCCTCGGGTACAATAAAGTTTAAATAAATAAAATAGTAATCTAAATATATAAAACTCAAAGGTGACTGACTGACATAGTGATCTATCAACGCACAGTCCAAACCACTGGAGGGATCGGGCTGAAATTTGGCATGCAGGTAGATGTTATGACGTAGGCATCCGCTAAGAAAGGATATCCCGGAAAAAGCAGATCACGCGGGCGGAGCCGCGAGCAGAAGCTAGTTTAATTATATGAGTACAGGTGCAATTTCGTACGACCAATTGAATACACTAATTGTTTTGTTTATTACATGTTAATTTTGCACCCAATTTACGTGTGACATACATTTTGCATGCGGATGGTGCGGATAATGCAATTTTTTTACCTCTGCAGTCACTTTGTCGCAATATGTTACTTTATGCTAGGTCTCTCGTATGCTAGAGACTGTGGTACCACCGCTTTGTTTTTATCTGTCGCTAGGTAACAGTGTTTTTTTATTTGTTTGAATGACGAGACAACCAAGGCGCTCGCCTGATGGTAAGCGTCACGCCTGCTCATAAACAGAAGCAACACCACACAGGACTTTAAATTATAAAGCACGGAACTGCGCTTGTCACCCCGAGACATAAGATGTTAAGTCTCATAATGCCCAGTAATTTCACTGGATTCAATGTCTTTCAAACTGAAACACAACAGCGCTTACACACTGTTGCTTGGCGACAAAAATATACTAAGCTGTGGTACCAACCCAGACGGCCTCTCGCATACGAAGGACCTAGCTACCACCTTGTAAATTAAGTTAAAGGTGATTTAAAACTTCAACTGTACAGTCAACCTCTATAACTTTCATCCCCTCCATACCTTCCTTTGAACATGGCCTGCAAAGCCCTTCTACACAATAATTGGATTGTTCCAACCCACCAGATTTATCGTGGCGATGTAAAATTGAATATCGGGCAGGGACGCCCACAAATTCGGCTCAACGAATAATTATATCTGTGTAAGTGCCAGAACGTGATCGTACCGACGTGCCAAGATAAGGGATTGTTTGTTTCGGACAGTAGCTTGCGGACGACAAAGGACTTGAAAAAAAAAATGTTTGCGTGCAATTTACACACGGCAGAAGTAAAACTTCAGAATAATTAAAATAAATTAATTAATCAACGAATTAGTATACTTAATAAAGGATTACATCCATGTTACATCGTTTCTGAAATATCTATCACATATGACGAGGCTGTATGGGCTAGATCCCTTTGCCTTTCCAATAAAAGGGAAATAATAAATAAAAAAAAAGTATTTAAAATTTTAATGCGAAATATTATTTACATTTCATATATTTACATACTTAAGATCTTGTTTCTTTCCAACGTCTTTAGTGACGCCTTTTTCGTTTCATCAAATTTTCAAATTAAAACGATTCTAAAGAAGTTTCACTTCAAAATAAACAAATAAATAAATACACCCAATAGTCACACACATAGTCCTGACCCCACAGTATACGAGTATCTAGGTATATCAAGGTGATCCCTCGTATACGAGAGGCCGTCTGGGTTGGCCACCGCTTTGTCTATTTCTGCTGCCACCAATAGTGTGTAAGCACTGTTGTGTTTCAGTTTGAAGACTATTGAAACCAGTGATATTACTGGGCATTATGAGATTTAATATCTTATGTCTCGGGGTGACGAGCGCAGTTCAGTGCCATTCAGTGATTTGTAATTCAAAGTTCTGTGCGGTGCGTTCAAAATATTGCGACTATAAATTGAGATATCTCTCAAGCTGAATAAAACTGCACACTGTTTGCAAAATTTGATTAAAATCGGTTCAGTAGTTTAGGAGTTCATCGCGGACGAACAACCTGACACGATTTTTTTATAAATAAAGATTATCCAGATTCTTATTTGAAATTTCGAACCAATTAAGCTTTCCGACACAATTCTACTAAACAGATACATCGCCTGTCGTTGGTCGCCACTATTTTTAGATTGTCCTACACTTACTATGAGGTGTAGAGACACTTTCCAGATACAGGAAAACATAAATAACCAAAGTTATCCGAGGTGATAGTTGCGTTCTCTTAGTGCTGGTGGGAGGATACTGCTGGTGGGAGGATACTTGTATCCGACCGGATAGCGACCACCGTACACTGGTGCTAAAACCTGCCATAGTGGCCCACCTTGTGTGGGTCGCGTTCCAGGGTCAGCCAGTGTATATCCGGTTCTCCCCAGGGGGCTTGCCACCTGATCCTAACCCTTTTCCCATCCCTTTTTCCTTCCCGTCCCCCTTGGCCCTTTGGCAGGCCGGCATGAACTTGCCGACCTACGATGGACACATTGTTTATCGTTGGTCGACTCTATTCTTGGATTGCGCTACACTTACCATCAGGTGTAGCGTAGTCACTTTGCCGAGACAGGATAAAAAAAAAAAAACTTTTATGTAGTCGACAGGAACTCTCCCCAGTGACTCGCCCATCTTTAAATAAGTAAACGGAGCACATTGTCGGTATTGGGATCACGTACCGCCTGCTGACAGCAGATTTTTCCCTCCACCAGCGATTCTTAGATATTGATAATTTAGACCGTCCTGTGTTCGCAAAATTCAACACAAACCGCACATTGTTGTGATTGATGAATAACATTTAAATTTTTGTATAGCTAAACAGTGTATGCAACTTTACTTTTGATTGCACTTTGAAATACAAAGTAATTGCAATATACTGTACTGCGCTCATCACCCCGACATATAAGATGTTAGTCACACAATGCCCAATAATTTCACTGGCTTCAATGTCCTACAAACCGAAACACAAGAGTGCTTACACATTGCTTGGCGGCTTAAATAGACAAAGCGGTGGTACCAACCCAGACGGCCTCTCGCATACGACGGACCTACCGGACCTACGGACGGACCTTTGCATCAAATAATGATATTCCATCTAACATAGCATGTTCTAAGCAGTAGCATAGCGTAAATAACGATCAAATACCGGTATAAAGTTATATAATGCGCTACATTCTTGATTTATCGCTTTATTACCGCACGGAATTTATTGTTCTAGCAACACTGTGTAGAATATATAATACATAATATAGTATGTTATTCCCTTAACAATTAAATTTAATCACTGAAAAATTCGCTTGTATCCCCGATGGGTAGACAGTTGTATTACCTACCAGTCTATTTGTGTCGCCATGCAGTGTAAGAATTGCTCTTTTCTGGTTTGAAGGACATTGAAACCAATTAAGTTACTGGGCATTATGAAACTCAAAACACTATTTTTCAAATTACCATATTTCGTAATACATAATGTTACTTTTTATGGGCAGGGGTGGCACTAACCATCAAGCTGGCGACAAGCTCATAGTATCATCAATCAGGCCAATAAAAAAAATCGATTTCACAAATAACAAAATCGTAACACATTCGGTATCGACTCAAAATAAAATAACAGCAAAGACATGTCTCTTTTTAACACAATTTATTTGTGAGTGGTAGAGCCAAGCTGTAGACAGGAAGCCCAAAGTATATCCGGAAGCCCAAATCCCCTCCCCTTCCCAGTCCCTAATTATCCATTTCCTTTAAGGTCGGCAACGCGCCCATGATTCTTCAGGTGGTGGGCGTACATGGGTGGTGGAGATAACTTACCATCAGGTGACCCACTTGCTCGTTTGCCGACTTATGCTATAAAAAAAATACGCTTTCATTAGCTTCATACATATGTTTGTGTTAGATATTAAGGATCAAAAATAATTATAGTAAACATTTTGTTAGAAAAATAGCAATTGTATTGACTTTTAAGAAACTGGAATGAATCGAGAACAGATATCTGCAAACTATTGTATTACTTCACACTATAACTTATTAAATAATTGTATCTATTTATCTTTAAGCGTAATTGAAATTTTGAGAATATTCTAAACCCATATACATCACTAGCTTTTGCTCGCGGCTCCGCCCACGTGATCAAACAAACAAACAAACAATCAAACTCTACAGCTTTATAATATTAGTATAGATTTGGGTAGCTTAGCAACGGAAGCCTTCAAATAATATTATTTCGGTAGCTTAGCAACGGAAGCCTTCAAATATGAATAATTTTCCCCGTTTTTGCAACATTTTTCACTGATGCTTCGCTTCTAATGGTCGCAGCGTAATGTTATATATCCTAAAGCCTTCCTCGATAAATGGACTATCCAACACAAAAAGAATTTTTCAATTCGAACCAGTAGTTCCTGAGATTAGCGCGTTCAAACAAACAAACAAACAAACAATCAAACAATCAAACTCTACAGCTTTATTATTAGTATAGATTGTAAAATTAATATTCCAAATAATAAAGTAGTTGTATTGATTACTTAAACAATAGAAGGGTGACCGACATTTTGTTATAAAAAGCAGACATCTGTTGAGCTCGAGTCAGTCTGGCTTGTGCAATGCCCAAGTGTGAACATAATAAATATACCTGTGCTGAAGACTTTGTATTGTGAATATAAAACCCTGCCGAAATAAATATATGAGCTTGGAAGAAAAACTCTTTTATCAGAAGCGGGATAAAAGACGCCTGCATATATTTCTTCGTGATGGGTCGAAAAAGACGAAACTCATCGCAACGGCCAAGAAAACAATGGAACCAGTGGAAACACTACGCGATGAACTGCGACTGTCTACGAGTAATTTGCACTATAATGGAGGAGTTTTACTAATGTGGCTCCGGCGCTGTCGTTGAGTGTAAGATATTGGTGCGCAAGAGTTCCCGATCGTTGAACCATGAACGCTGTACCCACATTGTGGCGGTACACCCGTACAGCTCACAGAGTGGCTTTGCTGGACGACTGATCGAACGCATTTACGAGTGGTTAAGTATACGTCGAGAAACTAACAACGAATTGGTGAGTCCGTTCCATTTTATGTAGATCGCGTATAAAAAGTAATTTGAATTGCCTACAGGTTTTGTAGAATTGTTAAAATGTGTAGTCTATGTGTAGCGATTGCCTACCGAAATCAAAACGGTTCTCATTATCGGAGCAAAGCTGAATTCACTAAATACCTAATGCAGGTAATTTATTTTATTGCCTTTTACATCAATCTATCCCGATATAATTGTCTTTGCAGATGTGAACGATAATTTCTATTTGATTTGTTATGAACTAATGTTTTGGAGAATAAAAGTTTAAAAATACTAAGTATTGACGATTGCATCAATTACACTAGAAACGCGAGCCCGATTCCATTATAAGAATATTGATTTGCTTAGACAATCCATTAATTTACAATTGTATTTGACTACGATGTGTGATTAATTGAACTAGATCTTCGCTACATTAATTTTGGAAAAGAAAAATAATAACAAGCGTTTTTTTGCTTCTGCCACAGAAAGTGCGCTTGACAGATAGTGAAGATAACTGTGTGAAGATTTCTTAATTTTGTAGTCAAAACTTTTCGCTAAATGCCAAATGATTTTATAGCAAAAAAAAAAAAGATGTTTTATTTGTTCACATGATATTTTCATAACTGTTCTTGCATATCGCATTGAGAAATTCTAAAACCGAAAAGTGTTTCTGTTCCTTATTGTCATAATTACAAAAACTGTAATTCGTGCAGTACAATCGTATTCCAGTAAAGTTTATGACTTGCGATCGTTGTGCGTAACTGCTGAACTCGAAACAGATTTTCAACTTTTTGCCTTTCGGGTCCCTGTCCTGGCAGACATATTTCCCAATACGTATCGGGCTTCTGCCTGGCATACTTTAGTGTGGAGAGAATTTTATAAGACTTATAATCATGATAATCGCCTGCCTTCCTGTTTTTAGTACTCGTGGCGATCAATCGGACTTGGCTCTCTGACGGCTGGGTCTGGGACATTGAATAGACACTATAGCCCGGTTACACGGTTCGAATCGGTTTGTTTAGGGAGCACACTCTTAGTTCTTGGGTCTTGTGAGCTGCTCTTAAGGTTTTGTGGGTGACCAACGTACGTCTGCCCCTTAAAGACACCTTCCGTGCTAGCGACGCAGGCTAGGAGTGCTCCCGTTAATGAGTTTATTTGAGTTCCATGCGCACTTGCAACTTCGCAGCTTGATACCTGAGTCACTAGATGATTCGGAAGACATGTAATGTTTAGTGTGTTGGGAGTGATGGAAGTCCGAATTCTGTCATTCACAATGCACTGAGATTTAATTTTATTCGTGTTATGTCGGAAGAAATTAAATGTAAAATTATCACTTTATTACTTACAAGACCCTTGTCTGTGGGTGCTTTAATGCACACTGGCGCCTATAGTACAGTTTGTCACTTCATTTGTTTTTTTTTTGAAAAGATAAAAATATTAAGAACTTATACTTCAGAACCACATGAACCTGTAATAACCATTTATAATGTTCTCCTTGTGTGTTTTAGATCATTCTTGGGAATAAGTGAAGCTGAAGTATTCAAAGAGATTACTGTGGTGAGCCTGGTGTTGACGATGATGAAGAGGTCTGTCCAGAGGAATTTCCCGGTCCGTGTCTGCACACCTTGCTGAAGACACCTAAGGACTGATGAGTATCCATGTGAACTTATGTTGTTTCTAAGAGTAAAATTAATTTGAATCCCAAACTAGAATTCATATTAAACCTTTTAATTTGAAACCTTCACAAAGGCTGTGAAGTGCAGCGACTGAAAGGTTCTTGCGAAGAATACAATGGCATTAAACTTGTTTCTTTAGCATTTGTTAGCGAAATTTTATCGGTGTACATACATTACGGCTCCGCCTAGAAACGAATCGTTTGTATTGTATTCTTCTAAACTCATTGACTGTGACAGTATCGACAACAAAGACTCTGACTGATAGAAAACACTAAACGGTGACTAAAGTGTTGAGTGTGGTGTAGTGTGCAGTATCAATATATTTATTTGTAAACATCGGTAAACAGAAAGGTCTTAAAAAATATATATGTAGGAGCTCTATGTTCTACCAATGGAATTGGTGTACCAATAGTTTTAATAAGTTTGGAGTTTACACAATAAAGAGATGAATTTATTAAATACAGTAGAAATATTCTATACAAATTATAGTTTATCAATTTTATCATTTAAAAAAAAAGTCTCGACAATCGAAAAAGTCAATATGTCTTATCTATAAAAATGAAATCAATTTGCGTTTAAAAATACCGATATCCCGTTCATTTCCATTTCATTTAGGTAGTTTATTATAAATTTTTGGAGCCAGTGCGAAAATACTAATGCAGTTTTAGATTTTGTAACATGTAACTGGTCGCAACGACGCTGACTGCTTACTTAGTAAAATTTATTTGAATTATTTTTGACAAACATAGTTATTTCGTAAATGTTATAATGAGAGCATCGTTAATATTTTCATATTTTTGAAGTACGTGTAGCAACTGTCGGTAATTTATAAATTACAGATAGCTCGAATGCACTTTTTTTTGACATTTGAATACCATTTCTTTACCCATTGCGTTTCCCCAAAAAACATAATTCCGTACTTCAATGTTGACGCTACTAGACCATGATATACCCTTAAGACTGTTTTTCGGTTTGCCGTTTTATTTAACATAATATGCAGAGCATAGGATTGTTGATTTAGTTTATTGCATACTTTGTCTATATACACATTCCATTTTAGCGTATTTTCTATATTTAATCCTAGAAATTTTGTTACATTAGTTTCATTCATAATTCTGCCGTTGTATTCAATATTTAAATTCAAACTTTGGTTTAGTGGTTGTTGAAATTTCATTATTACTGTTAACTTTGGTTTAGTCGTTGTTGTTTAAATTTATAACCAGTTTATTTGATTTTTTTTAACTAACAATAATCTGTTACAGTTTACAGTTCTCCGGTTAGATTTATACATTATTTCATTATTCAACTAATGATTGTTTTTTTTGCCGTCTGCCGAGAAGATATGATTCAATTAAGATCGACACATTTCCTAAGTATTTTGTGATCTACGCGATCGAAAGCCTTTGACATGTCCATGTAGAATACAATAGCTGGTAATCTCTTATCTACTCTATTCCTTACCATATGCAGGAAATCATAAAATAGCCATATCAATTGACTTGTTTTTCCTGAAGCCTTTTTGATTATCAACAAATAACTTAGTGTTCTCGAAGTATGCAATGAGTTTATTATTTATTGCTGTTTCAAATATCTTAGAGAAAGTCGCAAGTCGCTCAGATAGCTTGCACCTCCAGTCATTCGTAGGCGTAGGCGTAAAATCGGGCCTGATTTCCTGTCACAGTGCGGCCATGATTGTGGGTAGCGTGCGAATAGCTTGGACATGTAAGCAGTCGCTTTTGTGATCTTGGTGCCGGATGGAGGTAGCCCGCTTGGTTGTGATGATTTAGAGTATTGCATACTGACACTCACACCGACGACTGAAACTGACTGGTTGATGAAAACAAAATATTGAGAATTTTGTTGTTTGTAATAGAAAGTAAATTGTTATTGATACCAAAAATGAATCAAATTGTGTGTATGGAAATGTTTTGATCTTTTAGACGTTCATTTTATTTGTGGGCCAGGAAGGCCGTGGGAAGAAGTTTTTCATGCAAAGGTATCCCTTGTTTGACACCTCACCACGTTTCCAATGTCAATAATTAATCTTTTGAATTTCGATTATATTCAAAATAATTTTGCACTACCGAATAAACGGACTTTTGTATTGAGTGTGGTGAATGTTAATTTGGACAAGTCACCCCAGCGTTCTCCGTGATATATATAATTGGAATGAAAGCTCTGATGATAAACCGAATTTGCAAAATAATAGAATGATTGTTACGAGATTATTTGTTTTGTATACATTATTACTATCAACTATATACTAGTAGTGCTTAGAAATTTGGTTAGGTAATTAGATTCTAAACTGATTATGAGTTATATTCTAAAGCTGGAAGACGTGAGTGGCTCCACAAGGGTGGAGTGAAGTTCACGATGCAGCTCATATATAAATCATCTGGAAGACGGACACGGTACTATGTTGTGAGGTACGAGGGGTCCGTTGCAGATGATAGAATTTGGCTGGACGGCGTAAGTGACTCTTGAGGAGAGTGAAGCTTGCGATGCAGCTTTGAGATATAATGCTATCTGGAAGACTGACACGGCACATATAATTTAAAAGCGAGTGGTCAGTTGCAGATGGAAATTATGAGTAAAATAAAAACGATTGAACCGAGTTGGAAGGCGAGGGTGATCTCAGAACGCATGAGATGAAGTCCTCGATGCAATTCATGATGTCAAGAGAGTATTATATTAGTATATATGGTGTATTTTGACCCGATTAAATGAATTTGATTGTTTTCATGAATCCTAATTAGAATATTTACATACATTACTAGCTTTTGCTCGCGGGTCCACCTGCGTGATCTGCTTTTTCCGGGATAAAAAGTAGCCTATGTATTATTCTGATGAATAAGCTATATTATTGTAAAGTTTCATTAAAATCCATTCAGTAGTTTTTACGTGAAAGAGTAACAAACATCCATCCATACTTACAAACTTTCGCCTTTATAATATTAGTGGAATTATTATTTCACATAAGTTTGAGGACAAACTTGTTGTTGTCAGGATGGCCGAATGTTAGATATTAAGGATCAAAAATAATTATAGTAAACATTTTGTTAGAAAAATAGCAATTGTATTGACTTTTAAGAAACTGGAATGAATCGAGAACAGATATCTGCAAACTATTGTATTACTTCACACTATAACTTATTAAATAATTGTATCTATTTATCTTTAAGCGTAATTGAAATTTTGAGAATATTCTAAACCCATATACATCATTGTAAAATTAATATTCCAAATAATAAAGTAGTTGTATTGATTACTTAAACAATAGAAGGGTGACCGACATTTTGTTATAAAAAGCAGACATCTGTTGAGCTCGAGTCAGTCTGGCTTGTGCAATGCCCAAGTGTGAACATAATAAATATACCTGTGCTGAAGACTTTGTATTGTGAATATAAAACCCTGCCGAAATAAATATATGAGCTTGGAAGAAAAACTCTTTTATTTGTAAGTTAGTATGTAACGGAATCTTTGAACATGATTTTGACCTCCTTCAAAACGTCGGATTAAATCGAAATTTTGCATAGGTACTTATCAAGGGCCGGTGACAATGCAATATAAAAAAAAATGTTGGATAAAATTTTCTATTAAAGCGTATTTTTTGGTTTTTTAACTATTATTTATTTATGTATGTATATTAAATTTAATAATGCATCAAGTTAAATTACGTGAACGTCAAAATCCATTATAGAATTCCCTTTGCAAAGGTGTGAAAGCATATTTTTAGCGTTAACGTATCTCTCATCAATATTCATTGACGTCAGGGTACATTTATCATCAGGGCTGGTAGTATGTCGCTCCGTATGCCACAGTTGTAATTTTGCGTATTTTTTACGCCTCTTTTTTTATCTGAGCACGGCAAAAAGACTACACTTCACCTGTTGGTGAGCGCAGTGCAGTCCAAAAAAAACCGTGACCACCACCAATGAGTTTATCGGTGGTCATTAGAATCATGCCGGCGGCCTGTATAAATGGCAGTTTTGTCTACAGTATGAATGGGCCGGCTCGACCGGGTCGTTACTACTGTCTCACAGAAAACCGACATAAAGTAGAGGCTTGGTGCTGCGTTTCGTACGGTGAGTGAGATATCCGGAGGCCCAGATCCCCCTCCCCTTCCCAATCCCTAATTATTCCTTTCCCTTAAGGTCGGCAACGCACCCATGATTCTTCTGGTATTGTGGGCGTACAAGGGCTGTGGAGATCACTTACCATCAGGTGATCCACTTGCTCGTTTGCCGGCCTATGCTATAAAAACAAAAAAACAACGTCGGGACCATAATTAAAATAAAAACCACTATAAAATTCGTTTAAATTACTTTTATTTCAATGTCTAATGTATAATGAACCATTTTCAATAACAAAAAAGGTTCAAAGAACATTTTACCATAAAAAAAGCGCAAACAATTCCTGTTTTCTAAAAACAAGCGCACATCGAACTTATTCGAACCATTTGTTACGATTCGATCCGCTCTTCACCTACCAACTTCCGGGTAAAACAAAAAACAATCGGAAACTGCACGTTATGGAAACAGCGGTGTAAAAGTTAGCGTACCGCAACGCCTGTTAACGAAAGCTCCTTTGATATTCCAGCTTTATGCAATACAAATGAAAACAGTGCAATGTTTTCGCGTAAATAATGTTGAATATGTGAATGATATCCGTGGCGCAGCGGGTGAGTAGCCGGCTGTAAAGCGAGAAGCCGCGGGTCCGATCCCCGCACCGAGATAGGTGTTTGTGTGATCAACAAATATTTGTTTCGGGGTCTGTGTGTTGTGAGACCGAAAGTCTCTCGTAGTTCCTGATACCTATGATACAAGACTCGTATCTTACTGTGGGGTCAGGATTATGTGTGTGACTGTTGGGTGTATTTATAATAAGGCGTTTTTTTCGAAACAGTTATTCGTGGTCCTGAAATCTAATAAGTCAAATCAAATATTTATTGAATCATTTAAATGTCAATCATCATTTAGATTCAATAAAATTTTATCTCTACCACCAGTTCGCAATGCTGTTTCGTTTATTAAACGGGTAAGAAACTCTAACGCTGCTCTTTTCTGAACTGATATACAATATTTGCACTACATAGAAGTATTATTTATTTGAATAGAGCAGCTCAATTTATCCCAATGAAATGTTATAAAGTAAAATAATTAAATTATAATATTTTTTGTGCATGATCCTCAAGAGTAATTTTACCAATTAAAAGTGAGTTTTATAACACGAGTAAAACATGAAAAGTAATACGTAAAGAAACATAGCAAAATAAGCACATTTTTTTTTTTTTTTCTCTTTATTAATTTACCAACGTTTGTACATACATTAATTCATTGGCATAACAAGAACATACATAGATACATGGCAAATGTAACAAAACTATTACAGGTAAATACAGGTTGCTTCAATACCTGGTGATAATGAAAATAGTTTGCTTTTAATTAAACATTAATTTCTACTAAAATTAATATCTGTAACAAGTTGAAAAAATATATACACGTGCATGCACATAAATACATACAAGTGCACACACATACATGCACATAAACACATACACTGCATACATATATAATCATGCTTGCATATTACTGTAATATTCTGAAATTTCATAGCGGATCCTTTGCTTACAACATGCGGAAATAAAATGCATTCTGGGAAACTGAAATTTTATACGCTCCTGCATTTTGACACAACATATTTCACTTGCATGCGAAGAGGTTTTTCTCCTGAACTCTTGTGACATACGGGAGCTGTATATATAAAATTACACCTTTATTGTTGACACCGGTAAACGAGTAAGCGGGTCCATGATGGTAAGTTACAAGGTGATAGGTCCCACGCATGCGAAAAGCCGTCTGGGTTGGTACCACCGCTATGTCTTTCCGTCGCCAAGTAACAATGTGTAAGCACTGTTGTGTGTCGGTTTGAAGGGCATTGAAACTAGTAAAACTACTGGCCATTATGAGACTCACTTAATTCTCGGAATGACGAGTGTAGTTCAGTGCCTTCCAGTGCTTTATAATTCAAAGTTCTGTGTGGTGTTGCTTCGTTTTATGGGCAGGTAGATATAGTCGCTTGCCATTAGGCGAGCGACTTGCTCGTCTTTTCATTGAATTAAATTAAAAAAGTCAGAGACTCATCAGATTTTAATAGCTTAGTTCTAACTTATTTATATGAACGGATTTATAAAATGCTTTCGGCATTACGTTTTGGATGACGTAACTTACTGAAACCTACTAATCCTACTAATATTATAAACGCGAAAGTTTGTAAGTATGGATGGTAGACATATCGCACGTTGAAAACAAAAGTGACACTAAACGAAAATTGTCGATGTTTAATTATGAACGCTATTTTATGAAACATTTAAACTTAATCTCCCATAAACACATTTTTCGTGTAAATAGGATCACGCTGTGCAAAGTAATTTGCATACAAATAACAGTTAGTACGCGGTCACCGCGCGGTCGCCGCGCGGCGGCCGCAAGAAATTTGTCGCGTCGTCTAACCGCAGCCTCAGCTTTTTCGTTTAACTGAGACTGAGTCGAAATTAGCTTTACAGACCTTATCGTAAATGTTTGACAGCCAATTTTTTTTATTTTTTTATATCATGGGCCGGTAAACGAACCAATGGGTCACCTGATGGTAAGTGATCTCCACCGCCCATGTACCCCATACTACCAGTAGAATCATGGGCGCGTTGCCAACCTTAAAGGAAAGGGATAATTAGGGATTGGGAAGGGGAGGGGATTTGGGCTTCCGGATATCTCACTCACCGTACGAAACGCAGCAGCAAGCCGCTACTTTACGTCGGTTTTCTGTGAGACAGTGGTAACAACCCGGTCGAGCCAGCCCATTCATGCTGTAGACAAAACTATTAACAGTGTGGCTCTACCACTCAAAAATTGGCGTTTTGTATTTTTTTTTTATTTGCTTGAATGACGAACCGAGCAGGTAGTTCGTCTGATGGTAAGAATCACGCCTGCCCCTAAACAACACCACACATAACCTCGAATTACAAAGCACATGGCATTGGACTGTGCTCAAATGTCAAGTCTCATAATGCCCAGTAATTCCACTGGCTTCAATGTCCTTCAGACTGAAACAATACAGTGCTTACACATTGTTGCTTGGCGGGAGCATTAGACAAAGCGATGGTATCAACCTAGTCGGCCTCTCGCAAACGAGGGACCTTTAGAAGTTCTTAAATTAATACTGAGTAAGTTTTGTTCCATTAAAAATATATTGCGTACTTTTATACTATAAATGCCGTTCAAATATTTGCCAAAACGAGTAATATTATTTCAACATCTATACAAATAAATAAAATTGGAGTGTCTGTTTGTAATATTAAAATAACCGCTTTATACTAAGTGCATTTGGATGTATATACGGTACCAAATATATACCAAAACAATTTTTTTTTCAATTTTTGTCTGTATGTTTGTTTCGGCTAATCTCTGAAATAGCTGGACCGGTTTTGACGGGATTTTTTTGGTTTTCACTGGCAGATAGCTGATGTAACAAGGAGTAACTTGGGCTACTTTTATTTTAGAAGGAAAAAATTGTTTTAGAAAAATAGGATCTCACGAAAAACAATGAAAAATTTAATAATATTCGATTCCATATTTTGTAAAATGCCACGCGGACAAAGTCGCGGGTAACAGCTAGTTGAATAAAACAAAGATACATTTCAGTTTTCACGTGAAAATTAAAAGTTTTCGAACGAAATTCGACGAAACTTTTAATTAACAAGCGGTGTGCCTGAGTTGCCTGCCGTGAGCTTTAGTTTTTTGTGAATAGAAAAAGTCGTAGATACGCGTCATAAGCCACGTTTTTCGTGTTGTGATATTTCATTTGAGAGCCTCCGTGGTGCAGCGGGCGAGTAGCCGGCTGTGAAGCGAGGGGCCGCGGGTTCGATCCCCGCACCGAGACAAATATTTGTGTGATCCACATTTATTTGTTTCGGGGTCTGGGTGTTGTGAGACCGAAAGTCTCTCGTAGTTCCTGATACCCACGACACAAGACTCGTATCTTACTGTGGGGTCAGGACTATGTATGTGACTGTTGGGTGTATTTATTTATTATTTATTTATTCATGTAAAATTGGAAAACGTTTCGATTTGTAAGCTTTGTCCTTCTTTTTTAGGGGGTTAAAAAGTAGAATGATTGGGGCTCCGCAAGCCAGCACTCGTGGTTCTGTTAAGGGAATTTGAATCCAGGTCAAATCCACTGTATCGCTGCATACCACTGATGAAATGTAAACACACGAGACCTATTTAAAATTTCATTTGTACTGCGAACCAATTAATTTTATTTACAATTTTCAATATGAAACTTGATTGTGAACGGATAATTAACGTTTTTATGAGGTGCCATCAGATTCAGTTGGCAACAGCTTAGTTGTTTCATTATGTAATTAAGCCATGCTGTCGACACCTTTTTCTACGGCATGAATACGGTTTGACCGTGTTATTACCATTTATTTTTTATCCGAGTACGGCAGTGATTACCCGTGATGGTAAGCGCAGTGCAGTCCAAGGATAGTGTCGACCACCGACAAACAAAGAGTTTATGAGTCGGTGGTCACCAGGATTATGCGGACTTGTATAAATGCTTCCTTACACAAGAGGGAAGTAGCAAATCGAGGAGCCTGCGACAGGACAGGCGGATGACCGATGCAGGCACAATGATACAAATGTCTACCCATATACCCGCCCAATCAACCATCAAGTGATGTCGCAAGCCCCTCGGGAGAACCGCATATACACTAGCTGATCCTGGAACGCGATCCACACAAGCGTGTGGATCATTATGGCAGGTTTTAACACTATGTGGACGGTGGTCGCTATCCGGGCGGATATGAATATCCTACCACCAGCAAACTTAAACTTGTAGCTTTCGTCTCTACAATCCACGCCACTTCCCATTTCACAATTGCTTCTCTAATATTTTAATTCTGGAAGTATTCTCGTGTTGATACAATAAATAGATAGGTTAGGGCTTCAAAGAAAAGCTCTACAAGCATTTGAAGTAATTTAAGAAAAATCATGACTAAAGGTTCAAAGAATCTCTCTTAAAGCCGAGTTCCAGGAGCGTATTTATATAATAAATCAATATTTATTCAACGGAACATTCCGCTCGGATGCAATCACAAGCGCCACTTCGGGTTGTGTTTGATTTTTTTCAGTTCCTGTCATCTGCGAGGGAATTCCGACGTCTTTAGCCGTTTCATTTATTTTAAAATGTTTTAATATTAATTCCACTGTATATTGTTTTTTAACTCTTTGGAATAAACTGCAGAGGTATCTGCTAATGGGATACTAGCGACCCCTGCAGTATTTCATCCCAGGGTTAGGAGATTTGGGAAGGGAAATGTATAGGAAAAGGGTGCTAGCCCCTCGGGAGAATCCGATATACACTGGCTGATACTGGAACGCGAACCACACAAGGTGGGTCACTATGGCAGGTTTTAATACCATTGTACAGTGGTCGCTATCCGGTCGGATACCATTTGCTCGTTTGCCGGCATGTGCTATAAAAAAAGAATAAAGGTATCATGTATAATATCACGGTATGATTCATGGGTGCAGGAATTTTTTAAAAGTTTTTTTTATTTAAATGAATGACGAGACGAGCAAGTCGCTCTCTTGATGGCAAGCGCCGCGCCTGCCCATAAACAGAAGCAACACTTTGAGTTATAAAGCACTGCATGGCCCTGAACTGCGTTCATTACCCCGAGACATAAGATGTTAAGTCTCATACTGCTCAGTAATTTAACTGGATTCAATGTCCTTCAAACCGAAACACAACAGTGCTTACACTCTGTTGCTTGGCGGCAGCGGTGGTACTAACCCAGTCAGCCTCTCGCATACGAGGGACCTACCACCTTGTAAAGTAGTTCTTAATATAGAATCAAATATCGTTTATGTTATGTATATTAACCTCCATAAAACCAGAGGTCACGGTAAAATAGAACTATGATCAATACTTTATGTTACAGCTCTAGTTCTTTTTGCGTAGGGGCCATATTGAATGACACGCGATATCGAATAGACAATGCCTTCTGACCTCAATTTGAATATTAGATGTTGTTTTATTAAGCGCTTTTTTTATTTGATTGAATGACGAGACGAGCAAGGCACTCGCCAGATGGTAAGCGCCACGCCTGCTCATAAACAGAAGCACCCCACAGAACATTGAATTACAAAGCACTGCGTGGCACTGAACTGCGCTCGACACCCCGACACATAAGATGTTAAGTCTCATAATGGCCAGTAATTTCACTGGCTTCACACACTAATTACACACTTAGAGTGGTAGAGCCACGCTGTAGACAGTTTTGTCTACAGCATGAATGGGCTGGCTCGACCGGATCGTTACCACTGTCTCACAGAAAACCGACGTAAATTAGTGGCTTGCTGCTGCGTTTCGTACGGTGAGTGAGATAACCAGAAGCCCAAATCCCCTCCCCTTCCCAATCCCTAATTATCCCTTTCCTTTAAGGTCGGCAACGCGCTCATGACTCTTCTGGTGGTGGGCGCACATGGGCGGTGGAGATCACTTACTATCAGGTGACCCACTTGCTCGTTTGCCTATGCTATAAAAAAAAACTACTGCTTGGCGGCAGAAATAGACAAAGCGGTGGTACCAACCCAGATGGCCTCTCGCATATGAGGGACGTACCACCTTGTAAAATGTCACTTGTAAAATGTGCTTGTCTCACAATGTCTCACTCATCAACGAAAATTTAATATTTTCAGCTTCGAAAACGTTCCCCTTACATAATTACTTATCATCTTCTAATGTATAAAATTCTCGTGTCGCGGTGTTTGTGGTTAAACTCCTCCGAAACGGCTTGACCGATTCTCATGAAATTTTGTGTGCATATTGGGTATGTCTGAGAATCGGACAACATCTATTTTTCATCCCCCTAAATGTTAAGGGTTGTTCACGCTTAACTTTTTTTTTTAATTTTTGGACAAATGTTTTTGTTTTTATTTTTGTATAATGTGGCATTAAAAAATACATACAACCCTAAATTTTTACCCTTTTATCACCAACCCCTATTTTTTAATAGCCACTTTTATCCCGGAAAAAGCAGATCACGCGGGCGGAGCCGCGAGGGACAGCTAGTATTTTTATAATTATTTACAAGAGAGGCTAGGGTTGGTATCACCGCTTTGTTTATTTCTGCCGCCAAGCAGCAGTGTGTAAACACTGTTGTGTTTCGATTTGAAGGACATTGAAGCCAATGAAATTAGTGGGCATTATGAGACTTAACATCTTATGTCTCGGGGTGACAAGCGCAGTTTAGTGCCATGCAGTGCTTTGTAATTCAAACTTCTGTGTGGTGTTTCTGTTTATGGGCAGGCGTGGCGCTTACCATCAGGCGAGCAAGCGATAATTAATTGTTAATAAGTAGGTGGACGTCCAACGCTGCGCTTGCCAGTACGTGGCCTCCATTCCAGAACCTTCCTGACCCATCGGTTATAGGTTCTGTGAGCTATGTGGCCTGCCCACTCACCACTGCCACTGAATGAAGCAATGACATGAAGCTTACCAATCGGAATATTTGAAAATACGACGGAACAAAAAATATTCTCAAATGAAAAATCTTATTCATTATGTTAATTGGATCCAAGCTGTACTTTATTATTCCTTGACATTTATCTTAAGTGAAAAAACCTTTGTAAAGCTTGTTGTTTTAAGCGTTTCAGGTGGCGCTCGGTTTCTGTGTAGAAACAAATTATTCTTCTCGATTCAGTTTACATTAGTAAATTGCTTTTCTTCTAAAGATTGATGGTGGTTGTATGTTGTATTATTTACCAATATTATATTATCCTACTGATATTATAAACGCGAAAGTTTGTAAGTATGGATGGATGGGTGTTTGTTACTCTTTCACGTAAAAACTACTGAATGGATTTTAATGAAACTTTACAATAATATAGCTTATACATCAGAATAAGACATAGGCTACTTTTTATCCCGGAAAAAGCAGATCACGCGGGTGGAATCGCGAGGACAAGCTAGTATACCTATAATCCCTCGATAATGGTTTTGTTCTTTATTATTTTAAATTAAACTTGTACCGTTTATTTTGTAGTTGCTTTGCTTGGATGTTATGTGGTAGAATATTCATATTCGCCCGGATAGCGAACACTGTACACATGATGTTAAAACTTGCCATAGCGACACACACCTTGTGTGGATCGCGTTCCAAGATCAGCCAGTGTATATACGCATCTCCCGAGGGGCATGCAATACGACTAGATGGTTGTTTGGGGTGGGTATAAGGGTACATCATCATCGAAAACCTCATTGTTTGTCGGTGGTCGCTGGTTTTTGGACTGCGCTTACCATCAGGTGTAGTGTAGTCACTGTGCCGTTCTCCGATAAAAAGAGATACAAATAATTAATAGTAACTACATAAATCCACGATCAATTTCGGGGAAATACCTCTCTTAATTTTAACAGCCTGTGGCGCAGCGGGCGAGTAGCACGCCACGAAGCAAGAGGCCGTCGGTTCGATTCCTGCACCGAGACAAATGTTTGTGTGATCCACAAATGCTAGTTTCGGGTCTGGGTGCTATGGGACCGTAAATCCCACGTACTTCCTATTACCCACGATGCAGGTTTAACCTTGTGTGGGGTAACGACTCGGACGAGCCGGCCCATTCATGCTATAGACAAAATTGTCTACAGCGTGGCTCTACTATTCACAAATCTTTGTTTTCTGTCAGACAGTACCAAAGAGGTGGAGTCGGCCCATTCATGGACTAAATCTCGTTTTGAATTAATACAAATCACATATACAGATGTAATCGTAGATGTGTTATTTGCAACGTAAGACGCTGTGACCTACGGGCGTGATACAGGCGGTCTGTTCCACCTACATGTACGTGTGGAATAAACGAGGTTTTGCGACCGAGTGGTAGGAGATAAGCGATATTTTAACCGATACAAAAAACAAAGGTTCTCAATTCGGCTGAAGCAACACACAACTTTTAACCATTACACAGTGCTTTTAACAAAGCACTGCATGGTACTGAACTGCGCTCGTCACACCGAGACATAAGATGTTAAGTCTCATAATGTCCAGTAATTTCACTGGCTTCAGTGTCTTTAAATCCGAAATACAACAGTGTTTATACACTGTTTCTTGGCGGCAGAAGTAGACAAAGCGATGGTACCAACCCATACGGCCTCTCGCATACAAGAGACCTACCGCTTTGTACTTTCACGCATAACTCTGCCAAATGTAGATGGATGATTATTTTTTTTATTTCATATAGTTTACTGCAGTGGTGGTCACATTTGAAGAAATTCTTCTACCCCTCAGGGGTAAAATTGGGGACGAAAGACTAAACACCTTTATGCGACAATTAATGTACCATTTTTGATGATTCTTTCACTAAGACCGTAAAATAAAAAAATTAGTGGTGTCGTGGGACACCAGGTAGGAACGAAGTTCCTTCGGCTAATGTAGAATCGACACAAATTGCAAAAAAAGTCGTGCTCAATTCTGTGTATGCGACTGTCGCGCCTGCGCACGTCTCATTTAACGGTTTTATTCCACGCATTTTTCTTACGGTTTTACTATCACATTTTTTTCAGTTCGGTCATGCAGCGAAATCCCTATCCCCTCCAAGCCTGCCGTAAGGAACTTCGTTCCAATAAACTTTTATTCAGTAATATTTCATCCCAAAACACTACCGAAGTGTAACAACTCTAATTAAAAACTTAGATTTAGACTGGCTACTAAACGGTGGACGGCCGTGTTCTATAATCAAAAATTCAAATTCAAATTTCAAACCGCGTCTACATTTCCAAATGTCATAAGTTTCATACCCATCTGTTTTATTAACGGAATTTCGACTTTAACTTTGTGTGCTAGATATCAAATTAAGTTAAAAAAAGTCTCATTTAACGGTTTTTATTCCACGCATTTTTCTTACGGTTTTACATCACATTTTTTTCAGTTCGGTCACGCATCGAAATCCCTATCCCCTCCAAGCCTGCCGTAAGGAACTTCGTTCCAAAAAAATTAAACCCTACTCTAAAAACTTAAATCAAAGTAAAACCATTTTGAGTCGGTCACATTGTAGTTTATTTGTACCACTGACTAAAAAAATTAAAAGCAAAAAAAAACAGTTCCCTATCCGCTTATTCCTTGGACCGTTTTCGCTGCATACGGGATCGATCCCCCGTTCTGACGCGCAACACGACGACACATCTAACACCTTTGCTAGATTTAAACCAAACCTTACTTAATTGAAATTGCGTACTTGTATTAGGCTGACTATTTTATTTCTTTATTTGATGAAATGACTAGACGAGCAAGGGGCCGCCTGATAGAAGCGCCACGCCTGCTCATAAACAGAAGCAACACCACACAGAACTTTGAATTACAAAGAACTGCATGACATTGAACTGCGCTCCATTGAATTTGGAGTCAGGTATAAATAGAGTGGAATAATTATTGTCAGTAGTCAGTCCATTGGTAAACGGAATATAAAATGTGACTGCCAAAATAAATACAGAAGATCAAGTACATGGTGTTTCAATTCATCTACTGCGACATCTATTGTATAGTGGCTCGTTCAGGCGAATCGCGTTCCGAGATCAGCCAGTATAAATCCAAGAACTTCAGGCCGGCATAATTCTGCCGACCGTCGAGGGACTGCACTGCACTCACCAGGTTTAGTGTAGTCACTTTGCCGTGTAAGAATAAACAAAAGTCCCACACTAGAAGTTCTGTACGCATGAAAGTATTATTAAGAATTTTGGCGGGAATTCTAACAATGCAGTTCGTCGCTGATTTTAATTTATTTCAAAAACTAGTTTAAAAATATGTTTTTTGAATAAAAGTGGTGTAGATTTGTGCAATAAACATTGACGGTGATGAACAGTGTATGGAAACATTGAAATAAGTGAATTAAGCATCGTACTGGAAGCAATTCACACCGACATTTCATCGTTCTTGTGAAGACTTGAGAATAAATTATACTTGTCATTGGCGAAATGCATAATAATGCGAAGCCATAAATAAAAAAGAAGTATTATTAAATTCACTGTGACATAAGACTCCCAGGAAACTTGCAGCAAAAAGCTGATAAATTATATTCTGCAGGCTCAAGACAAGTAGTGTAATGTTTTTATAACACTGTAATGTCTGCGTAAATTGAAACATGGGTAAACAAGCTCCGTCTGCGACCGACGCTTGTATTTGCATATTAAGCAAATTAGCCTCAGTTTAATGGCACACTTATAAACCGACCGGTTACCACCCGAGTTGTGAAATTTATAGACTGAGAAACTAATATAACTATTTATATGTAAAGTTTGATTACATGGTCAAGTCATTAAAAAAAAATCGGTATTACATTAATAAAAACTTGTCTTGGACCGAGGCCCACCACACACCAATTATATCTTAATTCTAATATTTTTTAATTTTGAATGTTTTAATACTTTTATAGTTTTTTTTTTATTTTGTTTTATTATGACTGCTGCGAAAGTGCACAAATACATCATCAGTTCTGTGTTATTTTTGTTTAAATGTCGACACACACATTAAGAAGCGCAAGTTGTATGTATTTTTTATTTTCACGCTAGACTCAAAAAATGAAGATAGGAAAATTTGGTTTACTCCCTTACGAATGCCACAGTCTGTGCAATTCCAACAACGTCGTAGGTCTCTCGTGTGCGAGAGGCCCTCAGGGTTGGTACCACCGCTTTGTCTTTTTCTGCCACCAAGCACCAGTGTGTAACCACTGTTGTTTTTCGGTTTGAAGGACATTGAAGCCGGTGAAATTACTGGGCATTATGAGACTTAGCATCTTATGTCTCGGGGTGACGAGCGCAGTTTAGTGCCATGCAGTGCTTTGTAATTCAAAGTTTTTTGTGGCGTTGCTTCTGTTTAAGGGCAGGCGTGGCGCTTACAGTCAGTACTTACGTCATTCAGACAAATAAAAGAAAAGATTCCATCATCATCATCATCATCATCATTTCCAGACCTACCTGTTGGAAGCAGCCTATATCCAGCGACTTCCTGCTACCTTTATAGAAAGATTTCATCATCATCATCAGCCACAAGACGTCCGCTGCTGAACATAGATTCTATGCTAGACTTAAAAAAGAAGATACGAATATTTTGTTTACTCCCATAAGAATATCAAAATGGCGACGCGCTATCCTTAATCCAGTATGCAGTGACAGGTTTATTTAACAAGCCGAGCGTAGTAAATTGCCAGCGCTCGTAACACGACATACACTATGCTAAATTACGATGTAATTCACACTTCGCTGTAATTTTATTATGACGTTATAAGAGCTTCATCGTGGAATATGGCAGTG
Organism: Amorpha juglandis; assembly: GCA_949126905.1. Lineage (NCBI taxonomy): Eukaryota > Metazoa > Arthropoda > Insecta > Lepidoptera > Sphingidae > Amorpha > Amorpha juglandis. The sequence continues at coordinate 8,575,199 of OX421390.1, read as the reverse complement.
CATATTGTGATACATGGCTGCTGCGTATATAGAAACTAGAAGGAACTAAGCGTTAATCTGTATAAATAAATGTTAAAGAGGGAAGAAGCATACAGGCCGCCGCCGCCTTTTTTGAGTGGTAGAGCCACGCTGTAGACAGTTTTGTCTACAGCATGAATGGGCTGGTTCGACCGGGTCGTTACCACTGTCTCACAGAAAACCGACGTAAAGTAGCGGCTTGCTGCTGCGTTTCGTACAGTAAGTGAGATATCTGGAAGCCCAAATCCCCTTCCCTTCCCAATCCCTAATTGTCCCTTTCCTTTAAGGTCGGCAACGCGCCCATGATTCTTCTGGTGGTGGGCGTACATGGGCGGTGGAGATCACTTACCATTAGGTGACCCACTTGCTCGTTTGCCGGTCTATGCTATAAAAAAAAATATATAAAAGTTAAAGAGGGAAGAAGCATACAGGCCGGAATGATTCTGGTCCCCACTGATGAACTCATTTATCGGTGTTCGCTAGTTTTTGGACTGCACTACGCTTACCGCCAGGTGTAGTGGAGTCACTTTGTCGTGCTCGGATAAAACAAAAATGATATGCAGTTCGTTGGTGATGGCAAAATTGAGAACGGCTGGACCAATTTGTCTTTTTTTATTGGCGTTGGTTTGTATGAATTTTTGAATTCGTAAAATGTGCTTTTTTTATGAGTTTTTTCTATGAACTTATTTTTTTAAATTGGACCTACTTACGCAAGCAGGAACCAACCCACAGCAGTTTCAAATGGAGATACTGATTTTGTTCTGCTAAATTAATTAATTTAAATTGATTGTAATACTGTATTTTTTTTTCCAAAATCGTACATGGAATATATTTCATGCCCGATTTTCCAAAAACCTACGAGATAAAATTAGTTTAAATTATTGAATTTACTAAAACAAAATCAGTATCTACATTTGAACTTGCTGTGGGTTGGTTCCTGTTTACGTAAGTAGGTCCAATTGGCGTAATAATTCAAAGGTTTGTATGTAAATAAAATCGGGAAGTTTTCCTGTAAACTTTTGAATTCGCGTAATGTGGTTTTCTATGAGATTCTTGTATGAACTTAAATCATAATTCAAGATTCGAACGATACCTTTCAAATAACTGGTAGACTTAGTGGTACAGCCATGCTGTAGACAGTTTTGTCTATAGCATGAATGGGCTTTACCGGGTTACCAATTTCTCACAGAAGAGGGACGTAAAGTATCGGCTTGCTGCTGCTGCATACTGTGAGTGAGACATCCGGAGGTCCAAATTCCCCTTCTCGTTCCGATCACTGATATCCCTTTCCTTTAAAGTCGGCAATGCGCTTGATTCTTCTAGTATTGTGGCCGTACACAGGTCGTGGAGATCGCTTACCATCATATGACCCACTTGCTCCTTTGCCGATCTATGCTATAAAAAACTTACCGTCACAATGCAGAGGAGGTACAGCATAACACACGCCCGCGATGCCATGGCGTCAGACTGTGTCATCCGATGTCATATTAATATTTCACGGCATTTGGACCTGCAACAACCAAACATGGTACATGAGATACATTATAAACTAAACTCCTTTGTGAGGGGTATAGCCACGCTGTAGACAGTTTTGTCTACAGCATGAATGGGCTGGCTCGACCGGGTCGTTACCACTGTCTCACAGAAAATCGACGTAAAGTAATGGCTTGCTGCTGCGTTTCGTACGGTGAGTGAGATAACCGGAAGCCCAAATCCCGTCCCCTTCCCAATCCCTAATTATCCCTTTCCTTTAAGGTCGGCAACGCTCCCATGACTCTTCTGGTGGTGGGCGTACATGGGCGGTGGAGATCACTTACCATCAGGTGACCTACTTGCTCGTTGGCCGGCCTATGCTATAAAAAAAAAACTCCTAAATGGAAGAGGAGACCCGGTCCTAAGAGGATATCATGGCTTAAAAGTCTTCGCCAATGGTTCAATATGAGCACAAGATCATTGTTTCGAGCGGCAGCTTCTAAAATTAAAATAGCCTGTATGATCGCCGACCTCCGATAGGAGATGGCACTCACAGAAAAAGAAGAAACTCCTAAATGCTAGGTTCCTCGTATACGCGAGGCCGTTTGGGTGTATCAGCGTTTTTGCCGCCAAGCAGTAGCGTGGAAGTACAGTTGTGTTCTTTTTTGAAGGGCACTGGAGGCATTAAGGAATTACTGGCCATTGTGGGACTTAGTAATTATCAAAGCTCTATGTAGTGTTGCTTATTTTAGACAAGCGTGATCATCAGGCGAACAACCTGCTCATTTCGCGGTGGGCGCGCGAGACCGTGCCCATGAATTTACGAACGGTACCACCATTTTGTCTATTTTTGCCAGCAACAGTATGTAAGCACTTTCAGTTTGAAGGACATTACTGGGCATCGTGAAAATTAACATCTTATGTCTCGGGGTGACGAGCGCAGTTCAGTGCCATGCAGTGCTTTGTAATTCAAAGTTCTGTGTGGTGTTGCTTCTATTTATGGGCAGGACCATCAGTCGTGTGACTTGCTCGTCTCATCATTCAATCAAATAAAAAAAAAAATTAGGCCGTCGTCGGCAACGGGCGACCGCACGTAGTCGGTCGCGATCGGCGTGAGGCCAGACAGATCGCAGCCTCATTATGCTGCACCGAGAGGCGAGGCTGTCATGTATTTATTACGCTAATTTGGACAGGTGTCGTAACTTACTGTATAATTTTGCCATTAAAGCAAAAAATGAAAAAAACCTCAAATGCTATACGGCGAAAAATTAAAGAGTCTCAGAGCGTATCGTTGCGTGGCATTCGGTCGTAATATTTGACAATCGTCCAATCTTGAACGTTTGTCACGAGTTTTGTCACAGTCACGCCTCTCGGTGCGGTGAAATGTCACAAACGTAGACGCACTTTATGGCCATATGATAATACTTTGTCTTTGAAGCACAAATTGGCTTATAATCGCTATAATTGTAACGAAGTTTACTGATTACATTACAGCAAATGTTTAGGCGATTTGGATTCATATTTGCACGTCTGTGTGATCTTGAAAAAATGTTGTTTCGGATGTTCTATACGTTTTAATACATTTAAACTTCGTTTATTCGAACTGAAAATTAAAAAGTACATAGTGAAATGAATAATCGATTAAAAATAATAAAAAACACGCTTTTATACAAAATCCAACTAAAAATAGAAAATAAATAAAAATAAATGAATATAATATAAAAGCGTTTTTGTTAACTATTATTTATTTTTCATTTTTAAAAAAAAATTAAATATATATTTTTTATTTTATTTTAAATATTGAATTGTCATCGGTCCTTGACAAGTATGTCAAATTTCGATTTGATCCGACGTTTTGAAGGAGTTCAAAATCATGTTCAAAGTTTCCGTTACATACTAACATACGTCTGAAGCTAATAAAAGCGTGTTATTAAGGTGATTTCACGTCGGTTCTTTATGATAAATTACCACCCCAGCCCCATTTACGGCACAGACAAAACTGACTACAATAAAATTCTACCTATATTACATACCATTTCACGACTTACAAATATGTAAAGGGAATATGTTAGTCCATAACAAGTAGTAAGCATCGACATAAAGACACACTCTGGGGAAGGGAAAAATCGTTACACATCAATAAAATCCAATACAAATCCCGATTTACTCGGAGTTGAGTATAAAGGAGTAGTTCGGAGTCACGCTACCGGCGCGTCACGGAAAATCGTTTGTGCACAGAATTCGATCAAATAGATGTGGTATTGAGTGTTATTTTTCTTGTATAGATATGATGTCGCTTTTTCGTTTCATCGAATTTTCAAATCACAACGATTCTAAAGAAGTGTAAATTCTTCAATAAAACAATGGTAATTTCAATGAAATATTGTGTTAAAATTATATATTATATACGGGTCATTCCATATCAAATCGTCTGATATAAAAATAAATTTTCCAGACTAATTTTAGATTTTGGTGTAACTTTGAGAAACTCTACTCTAGGGTCCCAAAGAACAAAATTTACACGAGTAAGATTTTTACAAGCGCTTGTTTCCGCCTATTTAAATATAGACTTTTAAAAATCGATATTATTAAACCTTATCAACTTTTGCTGTGAAATTTTTCTGTTTGAAGCTATCTGCATGATCAAGACGGAATTCACAATGGGAAAGATAGTAGTTTAAGTGTAAATGAGGATAATTGGCTCGGACGATCCCTTTGAATAATAGCAGCATGCTGAAAATGAGTGTTTTTTAGTCATTTTTCGTGAATTTTAATCGACTCTAGCGTCTTAACTGTTGAGAATTAAAAACTCATGCTCCGCGGGAATTAAGTATACATATCATAGACAAAATTCAGCCACAAGTTGACTTGAGCAGCCCACTCTTCATAGAAAAAAACTGCTTCAAATTTTGGAATTTTAAAAAATCCCAATTTTCAGGTTATGAAACGAACGTGTTGACTGCGAGATAAAAATCTGATACTCACAGAATCTACTGTTTTTACCTTCAACTTAAAATGACTACATCACTTGTTTTGTTATTTTAATGTTTAGTGCATGTACGAGCCGTTTTTTTTTTCACAGCAAAAATCTGAACGTTTTTACTAATGGATTAAAACTAAAAAAAATAACAATAAAAAAAAATAAAAAGCAAATTAAAAAAATAATAAAAACTAAAAAAAAAATTTAGTTGATTACTAAACATGAAAATAACAAAACAAGTGATGTAGTAATTTTAAGTTGAAGGTAAAAACAGTAGATTCTGTGAGTATCAGATTTTTATCTCGCAGTCAACACGTTCGTTTCATAACCTGAAAATTGGGATTTTTCAAATTCCAAAATTTGAAGCAAAGTTTTTTTCTATGAAGAGTGGGCTGCTCAAGTCAACTTGTGGCTGAATTTTGTCTATGATATGTATACTTAATTCCCGCGGAGCATGAGTTTTTAATTCTCAACAGTTAAGACGCTAGAGTCGATTAAAATTCACGAAAAATGACTAAAAAACACTCATTTTCAGCATGCTGCTATTATTCAAAGGGATCGTCCGAGCCAATTATCCTCATTTACACTTAAACTACTATCTTTCCCATTGTGAATTCCGTCTTGATCATGCAGATAGCTTCAAACAGAAAAATTTCACAGCAAAAGTTGATAAGGTTTAATAATATCGATTTTTAAAAGTCTATATTTAAATAGGCGGAAACAAGCGCTTGTAAAAATCAAACTCGTGTAAATTTTGTTCTTTGGGACCCTACAGTAGAGTTTCTCAAAGTTACACCAAAATCTAAAATTAGTCGGGAAAATTTATTTTTATACCAGACGATTTTATATGGAATGACCCATACCGTATGTATATTCATTCCTGTAACTCCAGAGGGGTAGGTATAGGTGTAATTAGTCAACCCACATTTCATGACATTATGTTGAAATATTTTTTTTATTAGCTTGAATGATAAAACGATCAGCTCGCTCGACTGACGGTAAGCGCTACGCCTGCCCATAAATAGAAGCAACATCACACATAACCTTGAAACACAAAGCATTGGCTGCCACTGGACTGCACTCGTCACCCCGAGATTTAAGATGATAAATGCCTTAATAATTCCCCTGGCTTTAATGTCCTTCAAACAGAAATACAGCAATGCTTATACATACTGGTTGGCAGTAGAAATAGATACAGTGGTGGTACCAACCCAGACGACCTCTGGCATGCGAGAGACCTACCACCTATTATTTTTTTTTACCTGCTTGCTGTACACCACACTCCATTTACTGAACCTAATGGTGTTTTGTAAGTGACAGAACCATGCTTATTAATTTTTGCAGACTAAACTGAATACCTCAAAATACCTCAGTGTCTGAAGACCAAAGTCTTCGATCAATGAGTGTTACCAATGATGACATATGCACTGCGACGTGACTCTGAATATGGGCCGTATAAGACGGCTCACAGTCACTCAACGAGCTATGGAGAGGGCTTTGCTCGTTGTTTCTCTACGTGATCAAATCAGAAATTAGGAGATCCGTAGAAGAACGAAAGTCACCGACATAGCCCAGCGGATTAGCAAGCTCAAGTGGTAGTGGGCAGGCCACATAGCTCGCAGAACCGATAACTGATGGGGCAGGAATGTTCTGGAATGGAGGCCACGTACTGGCAAGCGCAGCGTTGGACGTCCGCCTACAAGGTGGACAGGCGACCTGATAAAGGTCGCAGAAAGTCGCTGGATGCAGGCCGCTTCCAACAGGTCGGTCTAAAAATCTTTGGGGGAGATCTATGTTCAGCAGTGGACGTCCTGTAGCTGATGATTATGATGAAACTGTCTATAGCGAAGCTCTACCAAAAAATACCCACACAGATAATATTCAAGTCACTTCCATTCTCTGTATGTGGAGGTAACCTTTTTATTCCTCCGTTCAGACGTTCCGTCGCCATGCGAAGAGCTCACAATAATTTACCTTTGTTTGTCACTACCATCTAGATTGCCCTGATATACTGCATCGGGAGTGTTTCCCAACTCACACGGTTCTGTGTTGGAATTTTTATTGTGCTGTGAAAGTTGGCAAGAAATGAATGCCATTTCTACACATTTTTTTATAGCATTGATCGAAAAACGAGCAAATGTGTCATCTGATGGAAAGTGATATCCACCGACCATGTATGCCCACAATACCACAAGAGTTGTAGGCGCGTTGCCGAGCTTAAAGGAATGGGATACTTAAAGGATTAGGAAGCGGAGGCGGATTTGGGCTTCCGGAGAATATGTTAATACGTGAAGGGAAAACTTTGGACTAATTTTTAAACAATATGCGCGCACGGAAATTTAGTATAATTAAAGTTTAAAAGAAAGAAAACTTTTTACATATAACATCTGAAACAATTATACATTAAATAAAATAACGCATTCATTGTTACCTTTATATTGTCAATGTCTGTTTGTCAAATCATATCAGACGTATAAGTGTAAAATTAAGATTTCACATTTTTCAAACACAACGTGAACACGAGTTGAAATAAATACGTCACTGTCGATAAAACATGCATTTAATATTCATTGCATTATTCGATCGACACACGTCGGTTGTAGAACGAAAAGTAGGGGCTTGTTGCTAAGCTTTTTACGGTGACTGAGATGTCCAGAGCCTCAAACCCGCCTTTCCATCTCAACTTCTTAATTATCCCTTTCCTTTATAGTCGGCAACGCGTCCATAATTCTTCAGGTATAATGAAAGTATCGTTAAGATTTTTCGAAGGTATGTGAAGTCTGCCAACCCGCATTAGGCCAGCGTGGTGGACTAAGGCCTAATCCCGGGCTAGTAAAAAATAAAATGGAAGTTCATGGGCCGTGAAGATCACTTGCCTTCAGGTGATCCATATTTTTTCCGAGCACCGCAAAGTTACTGCACTATACCTGATGTTAAGCGCAGTGCAGTCCAAAAAAAATCAGCGACCAACAAACAGTAATCGGTAGTCACCAGAATCATGCCGCCCTAAATAAATGCGTCTTCACACTCCGAAGAAAGAAGCAGCAAATCGAAGGGTCTGCGACAGGTTAGGTGAACGACCGATGCAGGCACAAGGATGCGAGTATGTACCCCTATACTCGCTCCAAACATTTATCAAGTCCTACTAACTTGCTCGTTTGCCAGCTTAGACTATATAGAAAGAAAAGTCCTGCCTACGTCATCAGTACTCTAAGCACGTACCGCTCTTCAGTCGAAACCTTTCGACGGACGACCTGTCTCGAGAAAAACGGGCGCACAATATAATACTAAAAAGGTCCTTCAGTTTGATGGGTCCGGAAACACACAGTTTGCATTATTTCTCTAATGAATTGGTTTAATATATTTTTAACAGTCCCTTCGCACAGTGGGCGAGTAGCTGGCTGCGAAGCGAGAGGCCACGAGTTCGATTCCCGAACTGAGACTAATTTTTCTGTATCCGCAAATATTTGTTTCGGGTCTGGGTGTTGTGAAGTTCCTTATACCCTCGATATAGGAGGTCAGGACTATGTGACTGTTGGGTGTATTTATTTATTTTCGTTTTTGTCTGGGTGTTGGGAGACCGAAAGTCTCTCGTAGTTCGTGATACATGCGACACTAGATTTGTATCTTACTGAGGGGACAGGACTATGTGTGTGACTGTTGGATGTATTTAATATTTATTTATTGTTATTTTGGACTGTACTACGCTTACCATTAGTTTTAGTACAAACATTTTACCGTGCTCGGATAAAAAAACTACGAAATACAAGATGTTAAATATTAAACCCCAATTTCACTGTCTTCAAATTCCTTCAAACTGGAATATATTAGTGTTTTTTTTATAGCATAGGTCGCGAACGAGCAAGTGGGTCACCTGATGGTAAGTGATCTCCAACGCACATGTACGCCCACAATACCAGAAGAATCATGGGTGCGTTGCCGATCTTAAAGGAAAGGGATTATTAGGGATTGGGAAAGGGAGGGAGATTTGGGCCTCCGAATATCACTCACCGTACGAAACGCAGCAGCAAGCCGCTACTTTACGTCGGTTTTCTGTGAGACAGTGGTAACGACCCGGTCGAGCCGGCCCATTCATGCAGTAGACGAAACTGTCAACAGCGTGGCTATACCGCTCAAATTACAATCATTTTACCGTGCTCGGATAAAATAACTACGAGACATAAGATGTTAAGTATTAAACCCCCAATCATTTCACTGTCTTCAATTTCCTTCAAACTGGAATACACCGGTGCTTCTGCTTAGTTATAGAATTGGACAAGGTGTCGAATATTTGCATGTGATAAGTAGGCTTCAAGAGGTACCAACCGCGGAAACCCCTCACCGAGTCGTTTACACCGGACCTGCATAAATCACTCCACAGCATTCGTACCTCGTAAAACGGGCAAAGATTACGATTACATTACAGAAACGACGAGTATTCTTAGTTACTGAATCTCTTTATTAGCTATTTATAACTACCAAGACAAACGTTTGTGTGATCCACAAATATTTGTCTCGGGGTCTGGGTGTTGTGAGACCGAAACTCTCTCGTAGTTCCTGATACCCACGACACAAGACTAGTATCTTACTGTGGGGTTAGGACCATGTGTATGACTGTTGGGTGTATTTATTTATTAGATAGTACTAGATGGTAGGTCGCTTGTGTGCTAGAGGCCGACTGGGTTGGTACCAACGCTTTCTCCATTTTACCGCCAAGCAGAGGCACTGTTGTATATCAGTTTGAAGCAGGGCCATTTCACTTTAAAAGTATCGTTAAATAACAGTATTTCTAAAAGATAACTGCCGTATAACATAACATAACATAATTATAACGTTAAGCTCAAAATTTACAATTAAGATTCATCATCATCATCATCATCATCAGCCACAAGACGTCCACTGCTGAACATAGGCCTAATAATATAATATATAATTAAGATAATTTTAAAGTTATTTCGAGCTACTAACTAAACCACTGTGTCACAAAAAACAACGTAAAGCAGCTTATTGATGCGTTTTGTATAGCAAGTGCGATATCTGAAGGCCCAAATTTACCCTTTCCCTTTTTATTTATCCCTTTCTCTTTTCCTTTAAGTTCGGAAAAATTTTCATAATTCTTTTGGTATTGTGGGTGTACATAAGCGATAGAGATCAGTTCCCATCAGATAACCCACTTGCCCGTTTGCTGACCTCTGCCTAAAAGAAACCTATTCAGACGGAGTTTCGCAAACCAGAGACCACGCATCTAGTGTCCCGCTCACTAATTACATTCTATAAAAATATTTAATAAACAAGACGTAATGTCCTATCTGATTTTTAATCTATGCTTCACGAAACTGGGTTAGGGGCAAAATATTTTATTGCTTGCCAAATGTATGTATATTGGGGCAGGATTGGATTCGATGGTGCGTCAGTAAACTTTTTATCGCCTCCGTCGTGGATGGATTGCGTTCCGATTTACGCTTTTAATTTTCAAATTCACATGGTAAGGCAATTTACCGTGTGAAACGGAACGTTGCCGAATCACGCATGGGATTGAAGAATATTTGGTTTATATGGCAGCGAAATTATTTTTTGAAATTAGATAATATTTTTATATTGCTGGTGGTAGGATATTCATATCCGCCTGGATAGCGACCACGGTACACATAGTACCTACCATAGTGATACACACGCCTTGTGTGGATCGCGTTCCAGAATCAGACAGTGTATATCCGGTTCTCCCGAGGGGCTTGCGACATGACTTGATGGTTGATTGAGGCGGGTATAGAGGTACATCCTTGTGTCACTGTGCCTGCACCGGTTATCTGCCTGTCCTTTCGCCTCTCGATTTGCTTCCCTCTCCGAAGAGGAAAGAAGCATTGATACAGGCCGGCATGACTCGGGTGACCAGCGATATACTTGTTGTTTGTTGGTGGTCGCTGGTTTTTTGGATTTTTATCAGGTGTACAGTCACTTTGCCGTGCTCGGATAAAAAAATATATTAATATACATCACAAAAAGAGGGGTCTATAGCTTTGTTACGCGTAAACAAATGGACCAATTTAAATGCGGTTTTTATTGTAAAGTTGATTTAATAGAAATGATTCATAGCTATTTTTTTTAAAAAACCTGTTCAACTGTTTAGAAATTATAGATCTTTTTCTAAATGATATCGGGAAATTTGACGGTATTGTTTTTCCAAATATGTCGAAAAAAATATATTTATCGAGACTTCCGATAATTGAGGCTAGCAACTAGTTTAACAAAGTAGCCTTAAGGGGTTTGATCCAGAGATTACCTACAAAGATACCTCATTATCGATATGAAAGGTCACTAAAAGGTCGTCTGTTTACAAACAAATCTGATTGGCTAGTGCTTGTTCCACGAACTACAAGTTTTTTTTATTATTAGTACAAGTTGTTAAATGTTACTTATACGATACCACTAACAAAAGTGAAATAATTCTACCTATTCTTTTTACGGCCACGCGTACACATCACTCGCGTATGGCTTACGACCATTAACCCCGAGCATCAGCTGATTTTTTTTCTAGCGTTATATTCCTCTATAAAATAGAAAACTATTTAAATGATTATTTCAAAGAGATGAAATTATCCGTTGTATTTATCTATCCAAACAGGATGTAGCGTAAAGATTAAAACAGGTAGTTTTATTTCGCGATTTATTTAGTAGCATCATTTCCGTAATCACCAGCAGCACCACATGTCTTAGTTTTTTGAAGCATTTCTTGTAAACTATTTATATTAATGCTCTTTTGTAGCATAGGCTTGCAAACGACTAAGTAAGTCACCTGATGGTAAGTGATCTCTACCACTCGTATACGGTCAAAATAATAGAAGAATCATGGATGCGTTGCTGACCTTAAAGGAAAGGGATAATTACGGGATTGGGCAGGGGAGGGGATTTGTGCAGATACCTTATTCACCGTACAAAACGCAGTAGCAAGTACAAAACGCGCTATTTTACGTCGGTTTTCTGTGAGACAGTGGTAACGACCCGGTCCATTTATGCTGTAAACAAACAACAGCGTGGCTCTACCACTCATGCTTGATTAAAAACTACATTTTATCTTAGAATTTTTCTTTTGCTGGTGGGAGGATACTTGTATCCGACCGGATAGCGACCACCGTACACTGGTGCTAAAACCTGCCATAGTGGCCCACCTTGTGTGGTTCGCGTTCCAGGGTTAGCCAGTGTATATTCGGTTCTCCCGGGGGTTTGCCCCCTGATCCTAACCCTTTTCCCATCCCTTTTCCTTTCCCTCCCCCCTGGCCCTTTGGCAGACCGGCATGATCTTGCGACCTACGATAGACACATTGTTTATCGTTGGTCGACACTATTTTTGGATTGCACTACACTTACCATCAGGTGTAGCGTAGTCACTTTGTCATGCCAGGATAAAAAAAAATCACGAGGCGAAGCTACCAACAAAAGATAATAAGTACAAAATCACATTAGTCATCGTAGCACGTAAGATTTATTCGCGCGATCGCCTTACAACGGTAAAGCGGCGAGGACCATTCTTCGAATCCTTTATTCGCAGAACTTAGTTCAAAGTTGGTATAAAGTTGACGCAAACTGTGGGGCGTCTTTACGAACTGTTCTACATGGATTTCCTACTTTCACGCTATTCTGTTCTGGACATTTCCATCAGCGGATTATGAAAACTTTGATTTTGAATTTATTTGTTTGGAACGGTCGACTGCCTTGGTAGAGCAGTTGTATTACGCATACGACTGTTGTGCTGAGGTTTCGGGTTCGATCCCCAGGCCGGGTGAATGAGATATTTGGGTTTTTGACGAAATGCTCAGTATCAGTACGGAGTATGGAATTATGCCCGGTATGGTGATAGGCTCGCCCCCTATCACATCATGGAACGGAGATACGCTCTGCGAAATGTGGTTGTACTGGTCTACTACCCATCCCTCCGGGGATAACAGGGATAAGTGCGTATGTATTGTTTGGAAAGTTGAGTAATGTTTTTAAATAAAGTAACAAAATTTCCTCATTGGTCTAGTGCAGAGGTCCCCAGATTTTTTTTTTCATAGACCACTTTCTAAATTTAGCTGGTTCCGGTGGACCCCCTGCAACCCTCTGCAGTCTCGACACGTTATACTGAATATGGAATATGCAAGTTTTTACAAGTAACAATCGCTGAGCTTCCTAAAATATTATCTGCCTACATTGATAGGTGAAGTCAGGCCAACATTTTAGTTCTTCACTATCGAAAGCAGATAAATTTTCGTGGTCAAGCTTACGAATTGTGAACCTCCATTTTTGGTCACGCCAACGTAGACTCCCGTCGAGGTTCCTATGGACCCTTGGGGGTCCACCTGGACCACTTTGGGAACTAAGGGTCTAGTAGAAATGTACTTACTGTAAATAATTAAACACACCCAACAGTCACATACATAGTCCTGACCCCACAGTAAGATACGAGTCTTGTGTCGTGGGTATCAGGAACTACGAGAGACTTTCGGCCTCACAACACCCAGACCCCGAAACAAATATTTGTGGATCACACAAACATTTGTTTCAGTGCGGGGATCGAGCCGGCTACTCGCCCGCTGCGCCACGGAGGCTGTGTAAGGCTGAGACGATCTCGAAGTGAACCTTGAAACCTTACTTATCACCTTTAGATACATACTTGACTTTATTTTTTTATCCTGGCTCGGTAAAGTGACTACGATACACCTGATGGTAAGTGTAGCGCAATCCATGAATATTGTCGACCAACGATAAACAATGTGTCCATCGTTGGTCGGCAAGATCATGCCGGCCTGCCTAAGGGCCAAGGGGGAGGGGAAGGAAAAAGGGATGCGAAAAGGGTAAGAATCAGGGGGCAAACCCCCTGGGGAGAACCGGATATACACTGGCTGACCCTGGAACGCGACCCACATAAGGTGAGCCACTATGGCAGGTTTTAGCACCAGTGTACGGTGGTCGCTATCCGGTCTGATACAAGTATCCTCCCACCAGCAAACTGACTGATAAATCTACTGACATTTATTCATACCATTAACACGGGGTAGATAAGTTTGCGTATCAAATATTACTGCGTTGATAATGATAAATTTGCTTGAAGTGGAGGCTTTTAGGCATTAACTAGATTTTGCACTTCCCAATTTAATGGAAGGCGGTCTGATTCATTAGCTGTACGAGAAGATAGATACAATATGTGTATTTGAGTACAAAGATGTATCCATTTCGATACATTATTATGTATTCAAATTATGGGACCGCGAATCCCCCGTAGTTTGCTGGTTGTAGGATATTCATATCCGCCCGGATAGCGACCATCGTACACATGGTGTTAAAACCTGCTATAGTGTTTCACACGCTTGTGTGGATCGCGTTCCAGGATCGGCCGGTATATATCCGGTTCTCCCAATGTTCCGTAACCGGCAACCCTTTTGTCAAATAATGTTCAAAAGATCAACTCGCGTTATGTTGGTATATGTCGGGACGGCCACTATTCAACGGCCGTACGCAGTGCTGCCAACAAAACAGGTTTCGAGTACAATCGGGGCCCACGCCCACCACACACACGTCTCGAGAACTCAATCCGAACGGCCACGGTCGGCCTCTCACGCCCGAACTCCTGTTACGAGCGGACACGCTCCGACGCGCGGGTGTATCCTATCCACCGCAGGATATGGGATGTTCTTAAACTCCCACCACTCGGTCTCCATCGACCTCAAGACGGCTTCATCGGGCGGCGTGCAGCCATATCCACAAGAAAAGGGCGATTCCTGATACCACGTTGGGAGACACAGTGAGTACCTGCATATATCGACAATTTAAAGCGAGTTCTGATCCCTATGTATCTAATAGGATACATATTTTGGTGCCGAAACCCGGGAATAGCAAACATTTTGTTTCGCTATTCCGAACGCTGAGTAAATTCGACAAATTCGAAACATTTCCGACCGCCATGACACGTGGATGGTACCATACATATTGATGCTGTTCAAATAAGAATCGAGAAGGCACATGATTGTTTGCATAAACTGTTAATTCGTAGTGTTTCCCGGTGATTTACGTAATAAAATTCGTGTTCAACATAGTTACTTTGCAAAATACAATTCCTGCCACCACGTGGCGAGATTGAAAGTTTGATTGGTTGAGTGGCTATATCGTTATTACCGTTAGTTGTGGTGAAACATTTAAATCGTAGTTAAATTCGATTGCGTAGTTGAGTGCGCCGACGCGTCTCGCCTTTCCGCGTAGATGTGGGTAGTCGTGAAATGACGCGGTGGTGAACCCCGCAACGTTTCATTTCGTGCAAAGCTGATTTGTTAACGTAACGTTTGTTTTTGTGATCTATTCGTCTCGATTGCCTACGTCCATCAAATTCATTTAAATACGCTGATGTTCGTTTGGTTTCAGTTTCTCACACATTTACATTCGTAATACAAGTTGGCAAACTGCCGCACTCAAAGTCATTTCGTAACGGTTTATTAAAACAAATATATTGAAGTGCCTACACATAAAAAAACTAAGCGGCATAAAATACATTTATACTTAGTTGCAAATGCATGAATCATCCTTGACCCATTATTCGTTCATTAGTTGCTACCTGGCCAAATAGGTATTCATTCAAAGAATGCTCGAAAGAGTGTAAATTATATATATTATACATCGGTTTATTTCACGTTGTGTCGAAACTTGTACATTTTTATTGGTGTGGCAGTTCATACGCGTTTTGTGCAACACGCTTCGGCTCGTAAGGGTAGACAGTGAGTATAAAGTGTGTGTATTGTAACAAGTTTCGGAGGTCTATAATTTATATTATAGACTTTGTTTTGACTCATTTGAATCGTGAATTACATACTTTAGGTGCGTAACTTGGCTCACTCGTTAGCAAGTCCACCCGCCACAACTCGCGCGTATTGCGACTCGACATCGCATATAACGCTTCTATTCGTAGCGGGGTAGGCAGTGAGTGTAAGGTGTGTTTAATTCTAACACTTTGTTAGTAATTTTGGTAATCGTTTAGAATGTCGTATCGGGGCGTGCGCACGACCAAGCGGAAAGTGAGTGTAACTAAGTCGGACTTAGATCGCCCGAGTAGTCAGGAGTTGCCTGTGCTTCGTAGGAAGCGCACCCTCCCTTTGAACCGATTGAAGAAACTTCTAGAAGTTGCTAAATTAGCTAAACATGATGAATCAGTGTTGGATTTATTTAGTGTTCAATTCTCTGCGTTACCTAAATTCATTGATAGTTTTGAAACCGCTCATTCAAACTTATTATGTGTGATCGACGACGATGACTATGAAGATGAAGAGGAGATACGTAGCGAGTTCGATGATATTCTTTTTGAGATTTTGGCAATCCATAGAAAATTATTTCCCGAATCTAATGCGGAACCGTGCGATAAAAATGCGAATGCGTCGTCGGAATCTGACGTCAAGTTACCGAAAATCAACCTACCGTCTTTTTCCGGGGAAATAAAAGAGTGGCCAAAATTCTTTGATTTATTTAATTCATTGATTCATAATAATGAATCACTTTCGGACACGAAGCGTATGCAGTATCTCGAAACTTGTCTTAGTGGGGATGCATTGGGTGTTATTCGATCGTATCCCATACAAGGTAAATATTACCGTGGTGCGTACGAGGCATTGGTAAATCGATATCGAGATAAGCGAGAGTTGGCTTTTACGTGCTGGAAAGAAATATTAAATATAAATTTGCAATCCCTGTCACCTGTCGAGTTTCGTCGAAATTTAGACTTAGTTAATGAGAATTTAAACGTGTTGTCCAGTCTCGACCTTCCTACTCATGAGTGGGACTTCGTATTATGCTATTTAATTTTGTCGAAATTAGATACCCAGACTCGGCGCTCTTTTGAACAAAAACAGGAGGCTACTGAACTACCGCAGTACAAGACGCTGAAAACCTTCTTGTTCAACAGAGCTGATGCTTTAATTCGCGATAACCATTTCTCATCGAGTGGTCAGGGAACTAGTGGTATCGAAAAATCTTCGGACAAATCGAAACCGATGAAATTCTTACCATCAAGTAATTCAAAGGTTCCGAAGAAAACAACCGTGTTTCTTTCTAGTAACACCGAGAAATCCGCCTCTAAGGAGAAGCCTCTTCCGCCATCTTCTCAGACACCCGTTGCTATATCCGTCAAGTGTTCATTTTGTTCAGGTGACCACGCGATAAATAAGTGTAGTCCATTCGTACAACTTTCGATTGCGGAACGTAGTGAGCATGCGCGAAAACATCGCTGGTGCTTTAACTGCTTAAAACCGTATCACAGCGTGAAGGATTGCAGGTCATTATTCAGCTGTCACCAATGTCATCAACGACATCACACACTTCTTCACGGAGAAACTGCGTCCATCTCTTCGACAGTCGATGTTCCGGATAATGAAAAACCGGATAATCCGGTTCGCGCGTTGACTAGTATGCGTGAACATTCTTTCGTTTTGTTGTCGACCGCTATTGTTCAAATTCGTGACTCGTTCGGACATTTTCAATCATTTCGAGCTGTGATTGACTCGGGTAGTCAAAGTCACTTCATTACCGAGAATGCCGTTCATCGATTGGGCCTCACTAGTGTTCCAACGTCACATAAGGTAAGTGTAGTGGGTCATTCGTCAGCTCCCGTGTCAGGTATTGTATCCATTGATGTTGGATGTAATAACGAACTTCTCTTCAACATCAAAGCCTTGACCTTGCCGCGCATTTGTGGTAAGATGCCATCAATCCGGATCGATACCTCCTCGTGGCATCATATTCGCGAATTGCAGTTAGCGGACCCAAACTGTCACATTCCTGGTCCCATCGATCTTCTGATCGGTGCGGAGTGTTTCGCTTCTCTTCTGTTGCCGGGAACCGTTCGAGGTGCTCCCAACCAACCGTCGGCTCTTAAGTCGGTGTTTGGTTGGTTACTGGTCGGGAATGTGGGATGCGCTGAGTCTAATCCACATTCATTCTTCGTGTGCGAGGAACCCCCACTTCATCACGATTTGGAGAAATTGTGTGAAGTGGAGGAACCAAGCGTCCTTTCGTCAGCGCCTCTCACCGTCCCAGCCGAGGTTTCCACCGATCAAGACGTTGTGTCCTTGCTCTTCAGCAATGAAGAGCAAGCGAGTACATTTCCTCGATCTCGCGACCAAGTCTTGAGGTGTTTACCATCCATGGAGGCACGCCCTCCATGGTGCGACCCGGCTTCAGACAAGTCAGCACACGCCGTTTCTCGTGGTGAGTCACCTTCCGATCGAGTCCACAGTAGTTTATGGTGGGCGGGACCCGCCTGGCTTCGCTTTCCCCAGGGTCGATCGCTCAATTGTAGTTCCGCTTTAATTTTGACTTCCGATGATGCGAAGAATTTGTTCTTCGACGTTTTGTTCATACGGTATTCTTCATTTCAGAGAATTCAACGCCTCATTGGTTGGTGGTCAAAATTTATTAAATTCTTACGGCATAGGCAAATTCGTTCTACAAATCGTTTCTTAAATCATGTTGAGCTTCATGCCGCGTTAGTGATCGTCTCCAAGTACACTCGACAAACGTTCTTCACAACCGAGATTCGACAGGTGCGGGAAAGACGAGAACCATCAAATCCACTGCGTAAGTCGAACCCATTTCTCGTTACGCAGGGGATTCTCAGGGTGGGCGGTCGCCGTGCGAGATCCTGTCGCGGGTTCGAACCCAAGCACCCCGCTCTGCTTCCGAGTGCATCTAGGTTGACTCGCAACTGTCACTCTCCGCGTGTATCGTACTATGAAACGTATCCATCATTACTTGAACCTTTCATGAGTGACCTGTCGGCCACTCGTGTAAATCACGTTAAACCATTTTCTATTGTATGGACCGACTACGGCGGCCCTTTTCGTATCCAAATCGGTAAGCATCGAGGCGCAAAGATCACAAAAGCTTACTTAGGTTTGTTCGTTTGTTTCGCGACTCGTGCCGTACTTCTCGAGACCGTCTCGGATCACCAATCGGTTGCGTTTCTCGCTGCTTTGCGTCGGTTTTCCGGGAGACGCGGACGCGTCGGCGTTCTTCATTATGATTGCGGGACAAATTACGCTGGTGCTAAGGCACTCTTAACGGAGTATGTGCGAGGTACTACTCATACCAGTAAGATTGAACTTCGGTTCAATCCGCCTTCAAGTCCCCACTTCGGTGGAGTGTGGGATATATAAACACTTTCAAATTTAAAGCCGTCAGGCCTCGGATCAGTAATTCTAATCAAACGCATAATCCGATTCCTTCGCATTGGCCGCTGGCTCATGTTGAGGGACTGTATCCGAGTCCTGACGGTGATGTCCGTATCGCTGCGAGATGTTTGACTGAAGGCTCGTGCCACACGAGGCCTCTGGTCAAACCTCGTTTCTTTCCCAACTCGAAACGACTAACTTAACAATGGAATTTTCATTTAGCGGACTTAGGTTAATAATCATGTGCCTTTGTTAGGTTAGTTAGTTTATTTCTTTCATGTTAATCGAAAATACATTAATGTATTTTGGTGGGCGGAATGTTCCGTAACCGGCAACCCTTTTGTCAAATAATGTTCAAAAGATCAACTCGCGTTATGTTGGTATATGTCGGGACGGCCACTATTCAACGGCCGTACGCAGTGCTGCCAACAAAACAGGTTTCGAGTACAATCGGGGCCCACGCCCACCACACACACGTCTCGAGAACTCAATCCGAACGGCCACGGTCGGCCTCTCACGCCCGAACTCCTGTTACGAGCGGACACGCTCCGACGCGCGGGTGTATCCTATCCACCGCAGGATATGGGATGTTCTTAAACTCCCACCACTCGGTCTCCATCGACCTCAAGACGGCTTCATCGGGCGGCGTGCAGCCATATCCACAAGAAAAGGGCGATTCCTGATACCACGTTGGGAGACACAGTGAGTACCTGCATATATCGACAATTTAAAGCGAGTTCTGATCCCTATGTATCTAATAGGATACACCCAAGGGCTTGCGACATGACTTGATGGTTGATTGGGGCGGGTATAGGGGTATATTCTTGTATCACTGTGCCTGCCTCGGTCATCCGCCTGTCCTGCCAAGCCTGTATCGAGGGGTCCCAGGTTAGGATCATTATGAAATAAATCTACCTCTGACACACACGGGTACAAGTCTACACATTACATCTATACTTATAAAATAACATGTCCTGACTAACTGACTGATTCATCATCGCCGAGCGCAAACTATCAAGGCTACAAGCATGAAATTCGGACTGTATATTCATTTTGTTATGTAAGCACCCACTAAGAAAGGATTTTAGAAAATTCCACCCCAAAGGGGTCAAAATAGGCGATGATAATATGTATGAAAGTCCGTCATTTTGAAAGTTACGTAAACAACATTTTGTATTTCGGTTATTGACGTAAAACAAATAAATAGGTGTTTCATGAATTTTGGAAATTTTATTAAATAAGGGATGAAAAAGGGGATGAAAGTAAATGCGAAAGTGAGTTTGTTTGTAACGTTTTCACGCCTAAATTACTGAACCGATTTTGATGAATTTATCTACAGAGACAGATCTGACCCCGGAGACGGTTACAGGCTACTTTTATCCCGGAACATGCTGTTCACGCGGGCGGAGCCGCGAGCAAAAGCTATTATTTTATATAATTCTTTCGTTAATAGATTTTGGGTTATGTAACTTATTGGTTAAAATAATAAAATATCCAAGTCAAATACCCTATTTAATTATGCCCATCTGTTTTACAAACACCTAAGCGTTGGTGTGGGAAGCTCCCGGTGCAGTCTAGACGGTGCGTTGACCGATGAAAAGCCGCTGGGTATAACTGATTGAGACGGGAGATTGGACGCAGTGACCTACGACACAGCGTTGCAGCCGATATTAAATAAATACACTCAAAAGTCACAGCTAGCTGGTGGCTTTAACTGGTAGGATATTCATATCCGCCCGGATAGCGATCACCGTACACATGATATTAACACCTGCCAAAGTGACTCACACATTTTGTGTCGATCGCGTTCCAGGATCAGAGTGACTCACACAGTTTGTTTAGATAGCGTTCCAGGATCTGTTAGTGTATATCCGGTCCTCTGGAGGGGCTTGTGACTTGATGGGTGATTGTGGCGAGTAAAGGGTACATCCTTGTATCCCTGTGCCTGCACCGGTCATCCGCCTGTACTGTCGCAGGCCCCTCGATTTGCTTCTTCCCTCTTCGGAGTTTGAAGCATTTATATAGGCACGATTCCGATGACCATCGATTAACTCATTGTTTGTCGGTGGTCGCTGACCAACCAACCCAGACTGTTTTTTTTTTATCCTGGCTCGGCAAAGTGACTACGCTACACCTGATGGTAAGTGCAGTGCAATCCAAGAATAGTGTCGACCAACGATAAACAATGTGTTCATCGTTGGTCGGCAAGATCATGCCGGCCTGCCAAAGGGCCAAAGGGGAGGGGAAGGAAAAGGGATGGGAAAAGGGTTAGGATCAGGGGGCAAGCCCCCTGGGGAGAACCGGATATACACTGGCTGACCCTGGAACGCGACCCACACAAGGTGGGCTACTATGGCAGATTTTAGCACCAGTGTACGGTGGTCGCTATCCGGTCGGATACAAGTATCCTCCCACGAGCAAAAGTCTCTTGCGAGGGACCTAGTAAAGTCTACAAAGCAAACAATACAGTGAGTAGCATTTAATTTTCCGGAGCCAATCAATACTCCGTTGTCTACGGTCCACATCGATTTCTGTCTGGTTAAATATTTAAATGGCGTCCAACTACCTTGGTTCTCTATTCACTAAGAACCTTTTTATCGACCATGTTATACTTTAATACTACTTAATGATAAGTTAAGCTTTTAGAACTCAAGTTACTGGTAGAGCTAACCTTTATTCTGCAGTTTATTTTATTAGTGTAGCACAGAGGGATATGAAATGTTCCGTGCTCGGCATCACACACTCCGATCGAGTCCCTAATACAGAGATTCGTAAGAGCACTAAAGTCCAAGATTTCATCAGAAGAATCATGGAACTCAAATGGAGTTGGGCAGGGCACTTGGCTAGACGTCATGACGGCAGTTGGACTAAGGCAGTGATCGAGTGGAGGCCAAGAACATGGGTCGGCGACATAAAAAAGACCGTTGGCTGGATGTGGTTTAGATTGGCGCAAGACAGGGGTGAATGGCATCAACAAAGAGAGGCCTATGCCCAGCAGGGAGTCGACACGTGCTGACGATGATGATGATGATCCATGGGCCGGTAAGAACGTTGTTTGGTGAAATTAATATTTAGGGTCTTGTGGGGTCCTGTGTACCTCGTAGTTCCTGATATCTATTGTTATAATGGTGTTTTTTTACCTGATTTAATGACAGAACGAGCAAGTCCCTCGCCTTATGGTAAGCGCCAAGCATGCCCATAAGCAGTTATAGCAACACCACACAAAACTTTGTTTTACAAAGCAATGCATTGCACTAGATTTCGTTCGTCGAGATATCAGTTATTAAGTATAATAATGCTCAGTAATTTCACTTTATCCCTTTCTTTTAAGGTCGGCAACGCGTTCATGATTCATTTGGTATTGTGGGCGTACATAGGCGGTGGAGATCACTTACCATCAGGTGACCATCATGCTTGTTTATCAAAACTACTTTAAAAAATCAAAACCACCTTTAAAGAAAGAATCAGCAATGAGTTTTTTTCTTACGACTAACAACCTCGCCTATAAATAAAAACAAAGTGAACAATAAACAAATGACTCGCCATTAAAACAACATAACTCAGAGAAATCACCGGCTTAACATCCTGAACGCTTTTTTAATTAAATGTAATGAATTAAAAAGAAATACTAAGAATTCTATTGACCAGGTTAATGGAAATGTTACTGCGACTAGGGTTGTCAGGCGTCCGGATAAAGCGGAATATGATTTGTGTTTTTGAATCTATCCCAGCAGGATTAGTTTCACAGTTCGAAAATTTTAAATTATTATAATTTCCCACTATTTATTATACTTGAACTAAGGCCTAATCCCTCTCATTCAGTGGAGGAAGCCCGTGCCCAGCAGTGGGACGTATATAATACAGGATACAGAGCTAGCAAAAATAAAATATTTACCAAGAGTAGACGTGTCACGTTAACTGCCTAAATTGATTGGAAATCCGAATTTAGGACCTGGCAACATTGATATACAAAATTGTATATCAATGCCTGGCAACCCTAATACTCACAGCTGAATGTAGAAGTTGCCACCCCACCTTTGTTCCGAGTTTTTTTGCCTCCAATTAATTGTTTCTTATATTTTCAAACGAGATTTTTCGCTTGATTTAATTGAATGGACTGCTTCTTTTTTAGTAGTTTTTTGCCTATATTGTATCCTGTGTCGGAATTTGTAAAGGATTTACAAAAGCTTTTGAATCTGAATTTAATGGAAGTAAATGGAGTTATATTTTATTAAGAGGGTTAAAGGGACTTTAGGAAGACTTGCGAAGTTGAGTCAAAGAATAAATAATACAAGTATTCGAGTAATACGAGTGGGAATTCGACCAAAATTGGAAAAAAAGGTTTTACAATGTTGTAAGTCCCTCGTATGCGAGAGGCCGTCTGAGTTGGTACCACCGCTTTGTCCATTTCGGCCACCAAGCAACAGTATGTAAGCATTCTTGTGTTTCGGTTTGAAGGATATTGACATTTGTGGTAATTATGAGACTTAGCATCTTATGTCTCATGGTAACGAGCGCAGTTCAGTGCCATGCAGAGCTTTATAGTTCAAAGTTCTGTGAAGTGTTGCTTCTGTTAATGGGCAGGCGTGGCGCTTACCATCATGCGAGCGCGTTGCTTGACTCGTCATTCAGTCAAATAAAAATGTAAATAAAAAAGAAATGCCAACCTCCGTACCGCAGTGAGCGAGTAGCCAGCTGGGAAGCGAGAGGCCGCGGGTTCGATTCTCGCACCGAGACAAATGTTTGTGTGATACACAAATACGTGTTTCAGTTCTGGGTGTTGTGGGATCGCAAGTCCCTCATAGTTCCTGATACCCACGATACAGGTTTAACCTAGTATATATTGTGTGTAACTATTGGGTGTATTTATTTATTTATGTATGTATGTTCTTTTTAAATAATCCTGCATTCAATATTCATTTTATTAAAGCTGTTTAATCAACAATATCATTCATGTATTATTTCAGCGAGCGCCGTGTCAGACCCAATTGAATTCTCATTAATATAAACTCCGAGTTAAAAATATTATGTGCTCTTTTCGCATTGGTCCACTTACAAACAATTATCGCTCATAACTATTACGTAGGGGGGAGTTTTGGCGGGAATTCTGACAGTGCGGTTCATCGATTATTTTAATTTATTTCAAAAACTAGTTTAAAGTTGTGTGTGTTGTATAAAAGTGGTGTGGATTTGTGCAATAAACATTGACGGTGATGAACAGTGTATGGAAACATTGAAATAAGTGAATTAAGCATCGTACTGGAAGGAATTCACATCAAAACTCCGGCAAGACCTTGAAAACGTCCACACCGATATTTCATCGTTCTTGTGAAGGCTTGAGAATAAATTCATCATTGGCGAATCGAGAACCTCCTTTGTTTAAAGTTGATTAAAATAAATAAATAACACCCAACAGTCACACACATAGCCCTGACCCAACAGTAAGATACGAGTCTTGTGTCGTGGGTATCAGGAACTACGAGAGACTTTTTGGTCTCACAACACCCAGACCCCGAAACACATATTTGTGGATCAGACAAATATTTGCTCGGTGCGGGAATCGAACCCACGGCCTCACGTTTCACAGTCGGCTACTCGCCCACTGCGCCACGGAGGCTGTCAAATTTATTATGTAACGCGTTAACCTTTTCCAATCGATTCACCGATTCGTAGCAAAGTTAAAAGGCAAGTCAGATTTATTATTAACAGCACAATATTGATGTTTACGCGCACGCGATCATACACGAGACCTGTTTATTTTTCACTGATAACATCTAAGTATAAGTTTGTTACGTGATTTAAGGCTATATGTCTATAAAAAAGTGTGTGAGTGCAATTCACACACGGCAGAAGTGAAACTTCAGAATTATGATAAATTAATTAACCAACGAATTTTAATACGCAAATGAAAAAAAATACACCACACACATTTTCCGAAGACTTCGTTGTACGCAGGCTCAAAGACACGTGATAGCATACTTGTAATCTATCACATTCTTTCGCAGGCTAAATCCTATTTATGAATATGTTTGTCTTTGTCGTGACGCATTTTCGTTTCATCGAGTTTCAAATCACAACGATACTAAAGAAGTTTCACTTCAAAAAGTGGAATAATATAATAATATACCTAGTCAGGTCATAAATTCTGTCACATGTTTAATATAAAATGGATGCTTCTTCCCTCTTCGGAGAGGGAAGAAGCAAATCGAGGGGCCTATGACAGGACAAGCGGATGACCGATGCAGGCACAGTAATACAAGGATCTACCCTTGTACCCCCTCCAACCAACCATCAAGTCATGTCGCAAGCCCCTCGGGAGAACCGGATATACACTGGCTGACCCTGGAACGCGACCCACACAAGGTGGGTCACTATGGCAGGTTTTAACACCAGTGTACAGTGGTCGCTATCCGGTCGAATACGAATATCCTCCCACCAGCAATGCAGTTCTCTATCTCGTCCTAATTAATAAATCAAAACCCGTGTTAACCGTCGTATGTACGGATAGGGAGATATGGGGGCGTTACTAGCTGTGAAAGGTGATTTGTTTAATCGATAAATCTTTCGATGCTTCATTATCGATTAAAGTGAAATATCGATAATAATTCATTCGTTACTTAAAGTCTAGCTTATATCTCCGAACGAAAAACAACGATAGCTCAACGGGGAGGGTGACGGATTGCTAATATGAAAGTTACAGGTTCAAAATCAGCCGCAAGAGTATATATCGTTTTTATCCTAGCACGGCAAAGTGACTGCACTACACGTGATAGTAAGCGCAAGCAGTCTAAAAAAACTGCGACCACCGACAAACAATGAGTTTATCGGTGGTCACCAGAATCATGCCTATATAAATGCTTCTTCACACTCCGAAGAAGAAAGAAGCGAAACGAGGGGTCTGCGATGGGACAGGCGGATAACCGTTGCATGCACAGGAATACAAGAATATACCCCTATAATCGCCTCAACAAAACATCAAGTCTTGACGCAAGCCCCTAACGTTGCCGACCTTAACGGGAAGGGATAGTTGAGGGATTGGGAAGGGGAGGGGATTTGGGCTTCCGGATATCTCACTCACCGTACGAAACGCAGCAGCTCGCCGCTACTTTACGTCGGTTTTCTGTGAGACAGTGGTAACGACCCGGTCGAGCCAGTCATTCATGCTGTAGACAAAACTGTCTACAGCGTGGCTCTACCACTCAAAAACTTGTAAAAAAGCGGTTGGAGTATTGTATTTTCTTCATCAAACATCGATAATATACGAACATATAATCGATATAGTATCGATACAAACGGCTTGCGATTGTGTAAAATTGGCCGTCTGCCAGCCGCGCCATGTGCCGTCGAGTGACGTTCTGATTGACATGGTTTAGTATCCGTGCGTGCCACTAGCTAGTAATACTTGTCTACGCTCCTAACTCGGTTCACTACAATTTCGCCTCCAATAGGGAATTTGATAGTAATATTATATGTCGGAGTGATTAAGATAAAGTAATGATTTAACAACCGACGTTTAATGAATATTTTAATGAAATAGCGTTATTCTGCGTCAATTGTCGGTACCGCCAGTCATATTGACAATTTGAGGGTGGTTTGTATTATTCATCAAGTAATTCCACTTTCGAAGTGGGGAGAATATAATCTATATAAGATGACGTCTTGCCATTTAAAAGGCAGTCTAGTTCCGTCCGTGAGTCGAGATAGTTGAGAATTACTTGTTAACTGTAACTATTGTGATTTATAACCGCGAAGTGAGTCGGTTCAAGATGCTAGTGTATTCTTAGCATCGTAACATGGGTGGTTTTTCTGTCGCCGGCTCTTTTCCACCCATGACTTTATTTGCGAGCCGGTAGTGACTTAAAAGAGTGAATAAACGATAAATGTGATAACCCTGTGTCGTTATTATTGAGGCTTATCATACGCCGCACACCTCGACTACATCAATTGAAGAAATGAGGGTTGTAAAACCCTCCTCTGTGATGCATCTACCCAAGCCCGCCCCGAAATCAGAAGCGGGATTAACCCAGGCAATACAGAGAAGGAATTGATACACCTGGAAATATTCCTGGAAATCTTTAATGTGCTTGAAATATTGACTGAACAACACCAAGCAGGACTATAATGGACAAGTTCTACTGATGTGGCACCGGCACTGGCATTGAGTACAGGATAAAGGATTTGGTGAGTCCATTCCATTTTATGTAGTTCTCGTATAAAAAGTGATTTGAGGTTTCGTAGAATTGTTAAGACATGGCGACCCATCGCTATAGCGATTGTCTACCGAAATCAAAATGGTTTTTGCTATCGAGCAAACCTATGTACTCACCATATACCGCCACCACCACCACCACCACCGTATTTCTTTATTTTTACATTGTGGTCAAAACTTTTCGTTAAATGCAAAATGAATTTATAGCAAAAGTATTTTTTTTAACATTAGTGTTGGGTTGCGCGAGTTTGCTTTGGCAGTGACAAAAAAGTTAAAGTGCCAGTTAAGCGAAGGATGAGTTGCACCATTTGACAAATGTTATATGGATCACTTGCGATCATTATTCGGAACTGCTGAACTCGAAACAGTTTTACCACTTTTTAATGAAATGCCTTTCGAGTTCCTGTGCTGGCAAACTTATTTCCCAATACTT
This sequence comes from Amorpha juglandis, assembly GCA_949126905.1. Lineage (NCBI taxonomy): Eukaryota > Metazoa > Arthropoda > Insecta > Lepidoptera > Sphingidae > Amorpha > Amorpha juglandis. Next base: position 8,547,903 of record OX421390.1, on the reverse strand, counting down.
GTAGGCTTTTGCCTGACACACTTTAGCGTGAAGAGAATTTTATAAAGCTTATGGTCGTGATAATATTTTCATAAAAAGGAATGCGGTGTCGAAGTCGTTACTGGTGAGAAAAGAAGACTTTCTAAAATCACTGTTGTAGGAATAATTTATTACATCTTTATGAATGTTTTACCACGGCATTTTTCTTAAATTCGCTTTTCAAATATATTACAAATTGTTAGAGGCCTCCGAACCAAGACCAAAAATGTTTAATTGTATGACATCATTAGGAGACAGGAATAGGAGTCCCATTGTGAGGAGTTGTGGGTTACTTTAAAGTGCGTTAGTGATGGCATTGACATTTGTGTTGTGTACATTCCTCCGCCAATCTCGCCTTAATATTTGGAAACGTTGCTGGGTAATATTACAAAAGTTATCAATAATAAGCTCAAAAAAAAATACATTCATAAATCTGGTCATAGGCGGTGTGTATTCTAACATGGGTAATATCCGCTGGGAATACGATGCTAACAAAAGCAGTTTTAACCCAAAAGATGCCAAAAGTAACTTAGAGACAGAGTTTCTAGACAACATTACGTTCAACAAACTGGAACAATTCAATAATGTTGTGAATGCTTGAGGACGTATTCTTGACCTTGTTTTCTGTGACAATTCCATGAGTGTCATCTCCGCCACACATGTAAGCACACCCCTAGTGGCTGTCGCTTCACATCATCCAGCTTTGAAAATAATGCTTTCGGTTAAAGTTTTTGGCGCACTGTGTCCAATTTATTGTCTAAACTGAATTATTATTTATGTGACTATGATAAGGTGAATAATGAATTGTCAAAGATAAAGTGGGATATTATATGGGAAGACGATACTGATGTCAATGTAAGGCTACGTAAATTCTATGTTCTTATGCCAACAACAAACAAAAAGTTATCTTCAACTCCATACCTAAAAAACGAAAACTATCCTATCTGGTACAGTCCCTAAATACAATAGTTTATATAAGAGGTATGGAAACCCAAGGGACCAAATTGTATTTGATGACCTTAGGTTACGCTGCAAAAGTTTAAAAATAACATTAAATCACATTTGCTACATAATTCTAGATACGTTTGGAAATACCTTAAAAACAAAAACATTGGAAACACTTCAATACCTTATGAAGTGCATTTGAATTTCACTAAATATGCTGTAGGGGGTCAAGAATTGTGCAACTTATTTTCTGAGCATTTTCAATCAATTTACGTTAGTAACCCCACCAAGTCGAATCCACTTTTTCGAATTCCTAGTAGTAGTACATTCAGCAAGTGTACAATTAGCACCAAGGAAATACTCGACCGCTTATCCTCCCTAAATTGCCTTATGCCTTATGGCACCTTTATAGGTGCAGGACCCGATGAGACGATTTCTTAAGAAATGTGCAAAAAATCTAGTGGTCCCATTCACAAAATTGTATAAATTATCCTCGGGCACTTTTCCTGAACTTTGAAAAAAAAAAGCGCATGTGACTCCAATTTTCAAATCTGGTAGTATCGAAAATGTGGTAAATTATCGACCAATATCCATTCTCTCGTCTTTAGGTAAAGTTATGGAGTCACTAGTTCAATCGAAATTGTATTACTATTTGGATCACCTCCTTATAATCCGTGTTAGTTATCATAACCAACACGGATTCCGTCCAAAGAAATCAACCACTAGCAACTTAGTTGAGTACATATCTGACATATCAACAGTATTGGATGCTAATCACAAAGTGCACTCTGTATAATAAAATATACAGGTTTCAGGAAAGCGTTTGATTCGGTGGATCATGATATACTCCTTTAGATAACATGGGAATACACGGATCATTATTACGCTGGTGTGAATCATACTTAAAGAACCGTTCTCAATTAGTAGATATAAAAGGGTTCACATCTATCGATTTTACAGTACAGTCAGGAGTACCTCAGGGTTTCCATTTAGGTCCTCTATTTTTTTTTTCCTGGTCTTCATAAACGATATATGCGATAATATCATTTCCAAATGTAAATTGTTTGCGGGCGATTTAAAATTATATCGCACAATAGAAACCACAGCTGATATCATAACACTGAAATCTGATATCGACAAAATATTTAGAAGATGTTTACAAATAACATGCTTCATTTAGCCAACTCTATACGCAATGATCTAGACATTTTTAATGGTTCGATGGCCTCAGTAAAGAAACTCGTAAAATAAACAATCATTATTTGTTCATTACACTTTAAATTTGTGGTAATCTTCTTTTATCACTGATCTAAAAAAAATAGGAATGTATTATGCGCTAGCTGTATTCACATCAAGTTGATGTCAATAATTGTGAATATAGTTTATAAATAATATCTTTGTTATTGTGCATCAGTTTTGTGAACCGAATATTGGTGGCACCTATCGTGTTAGACACCTCGTCAATATATATAATATTAGCTGTGCCCGCGAACTTCGTTTCGCCATCAAAAAGGTTTCACCTCTATTTAGGCCCTTTAGGTGTTGAAATTTAAAGAGAAAAACATCCTAACCCTAGGTCATCTTTATTTGTGCCAAAATTCATTGAAATCGGTTCAGCGGTTTAGATTTTTCATGCAAACTTTGATGCCCTTTTTTAAACCCTTCAGGGGTTGATTTTTTGAAAAACATAGTAGTCTATGTCTTATCCTGATGTATAAGCTATATTATTGTAAAGTTTCATTAAAATCCATTCAGTAGTTTTTACGTGAAAGAGTAACAAACATCCATCCATCCATACTTAAAAACTTTCGCGTTTATAATATTAGTAAGATTTTATTTATGACACAAATCTATTTGATTCTACGTAAACGTCCATAGAAATTTTGATCAGTCCTATCTCTCTATTGTTCTTCTATATTTCTCTCATTGCTCAACGTTAATAGATTTTACCGTACGTCCTTAATCTTCGGTTACTTACAAGTGGCTTCTGATGCTATGAGCAGTTCCTTACAAATTGTTTTACACATTCGTTGAGGACAGGGGCCTCCGAATCATGTTACACATTCGTTGAGGACAGGGGCCTCCGAATCATGTTACACATTCGTTGAGGACAGGGGCCTCCGAATCACGATACACATTCGTTGAGGACAGGGGCCTCCGAATCACGATACACATTCGTTGAATCATTTACACATTCGTTGAATCATTTACACATTTGTTGAATCATTTACAAATTCGTTGAATCATTTACAAATTCGTTATATCATTCGTTGAATCATTTACAAATTCGTTGAATCATTTACAAATTCGTTGAATCATTTACAAATTCGTTGAATCATTTACAAATTCGTTGAATCATTTACACATTCGTTGAATCATTTACACATTCGTTGAATCATTTACACATTCGTTGAATCATGTGACACATTCGTTGAGGACAGGGGCCTCCGAATCATGATACACACACACGTACATTCGTTGAGGACAGGGGCCTCCGAATCATGTTACACACACGTACATTCGTTGAGGACAGGGGCCTCCGAATCATGTTACACACACACGTACATTCGTTGAGGACAGGGGCCTCCGAATCATGTTACACACACACGTACATTCGTTGAGGACAGGGGCCTCCGAATCATGTTACACACACACGTACATTCGTTGAGGACAGGGGCCTCCGAATCATGACACACACACACGTTCGTTGAGGACAGGGGCCTCCGAATCATGACACACACACGTACATTCATTGAGGATAGGTGCTTCCAAATTTGTTCTCAAAATTGTTGTAAAAAGATTAAGACCTTAGACTTTTTTTGTGAAGGCCGTGTCGGAGTGATTAAGATAACTAGACAGAAATGTTTTCTTTAAGGTCAGTGGCGACCTTATTGCAGAATGGCCGTGTCGGAGTGATTAAGATAAAGTAATGATTTAACAACCGACGTTTAATGAATATTTTAATGAAATAGCGTTATTCTGCGTCAATTGTCGGTACCGCCAGTCATATTGACAATTTGAGGGTGGTTTGTATTATTCATCAAGTAATTCCACTTTCGAAGTGGGGAGAATATAATCTATATAAGATGACGTCTTGCCATTTAAAAGGCAGTCTAGTTCCGTCCGTGAGTCGAGATAGTTGAGAATTACTTGTTAACTGTAACTATTGTGATTTATAACCGCGAAGTGAGTCGGTTCAAGATGCTAGTGTATTCTTAGCATCGTAACATGGGTGGTTTTTCTGTCGCCGGCTCTTTTCCACCCATGACTTTATTTGCGAGCCGGTAGTGACTTAAAAGAGTGAATAAACGATAAATGTGATAACCCTGTGTCGTTATTATTGAGGCTTATCATACGCCGCACACCTCGACTACATCAATTGAAGAAATGAGGGTTGTAAAACCCTCCTCTGTGATGCATCTACCCAAGCCCGCCCCGAAATATGCAACCGGCAATAGTAATAATAAAAAAAAAAAACAAAGAACACGCTTTTAGGTATAAAAAAAACAAATAAAATTAAATTTTAAAAATGTTGAAGAATAAAATGTAAAAAAGCTTGTTTTTCAGTTTTTTTAAACTATTATATCTTTTTTTTTTTTAGTTTTTTTTTTATTATTTAAAAATATTGAATTGTCACCGGTCCTTGATAAGTATGCCAAATTTCGATTTGATTTGAAGTTTTCAAGGAGGTCAAAATCATGTTCAAAGTTTCCGTTACATAGTAAGTAGTGGTAGGCAGAGGCTTGGCTGTGCCCCTGGCATTGCCGATGTTCATGAGCGGCGGTGACCGCTTACCATCAGGCGGGCCGCTCTACCTATCAAGGCAATAAAAAAAAAACATACGTCTGAACTAAAAAAAGCGTGTTAAAAAGAAATTGTTTTGCGAAAACAGATTTAAAATTGGCTAAAAAATGAGGCCACAGTTCAGGTTTTAAATATTGGTACGAGCAAAGGTGGGCGCGTAGTAGGATAATCTCCTGATCTCCCTCGCACGCCTGCAAAGTAATAGCGTGACCTGTTTTGTGACGTAACAGACATGTCGTACATTATTTTTCCGTTATTTGACTGTTACCCCATCCAACAGATTTAAATGGCTTCTAAACTATTTATTATTGACTAGATTTATATAATTCGATAATAAATTTTGAGGAACGTAACATATTATATTAAACGAATAAAAATAATTTTGTCAAATACCCTATTACTGGGAAGCTTATAATACAATAAAACGTTCTTTCTTCTTTAGATGGTGAGCTGTTATTACGCGTACTATATGGAAGGCCGTTGAATCGAGAGGTTGTCTGGGTTGGTACCACCGCTTTGTCTATTTGTGTCGCTAAGCAACAATGTGTAAGCACTGTTGTGTTTCAGTTTGAAGGACATTGAAGCCAGTGAAATTACTGGGCATTATGAGACTTAACATTTTATATCTCGGAATGACGAACGCAATCCAGTGCCTTGTAATTCAAAGTTCTGTGTGGTATTGCTTATGTTTATGAATAAGCATGAGAAAGAAACTATCGAATTATAAGAAATGCTAATGAATATTTAAACTTAATTGACGTCTCGAAGAACTGCATTTAGCCTTTCAGAAGCTTGTACTGGCTTAGAAATATATTAGACTAGCTGTGCCCGCGAACTTCGTTTCGTCATCTGAAAGCTTTCATACAAACTTTCATTCCCCTTTTAAACTCCTCAGGGTTTGATTTATGAAAAACATAGTAGCCTATGACTTATCCTGATGTATAAGCTATATTATTGTAAAGTTTCATTAAAATCCATTCAGTAGTTTTTACGTGAAAGAGTAACAAACATCCATCCATACTTACAATCTTTCGCGTTTATAATATTAGTAGGACTAGTAGGATCATTGTATGAAAGTGTATAGTTCAGAATCGAGGCACACGCGTGGATATTCGCAGGGTTTCCTTACAGCTCTGTTCAGTTTATGATTACATCGTGACTTGCTGTCCGTGGGGAAGACGCTACTATATTAAAAGAAAGAGCGGATTATGCGCTCTATTTAAAAAGAGATATCCGGAAGCCCAAATACCCTCCCCTTCCCAATCCCTAATTATCCCTTTCCTTTAAGGTCGGCAACGTGCCCATGATTCTTTTGGTGGTTGTTTATGGGCGGTGGAGATCACTTACCATCAGGTGACCCACTTGCTCGTTTGCCGGTCTATGCTATTAAAAAAAAATGTATTTCTGTGGGCAGAGTATAAATACACCTAACACACATAGTCCTGACCCAGCACTTAAATCTGGGTCTGGGTGTTGCGATACCGTAAGTCCCTCGTAGTTCCTGATACTCACGATACAGGTTATCGTAGTGTGGGGTCAGGACTATGTGTGTAACTGTTGGGTGTATTTATTACTGCTAGTGGTCACGGATTGGTCAAAATTCAACTTTTTTAATCATATTTTTATTCTATAAAGTCAGCTGCGAGATTTGACATTCAGACAGTGACAATATAAACGTAATCAATGGATATGTTATTTTATTTTTAATGTATTTGTTACAGATATAATGTGGTAGGTCCCTCCTATGCGAGTGGCTGTCTGGGTTGGTAAGTGAGAGTAAGTGGGTAGTGGGTTGGTAAGTAAAGTCCGGTCCAAGCTGACTGGTCACTGTGTGACGTCACCTGGGACTTCGAAATTATCGATGTTCCAGGGAGGTCGGCTAACGCTGGCTGGTCGGAGAATTATGTCATGACAACTTTTCATACCAATTTTTTCCGTCTGGCCCCCTTTCGCATCGATAAGGAACTACGTTCCAAAAAATAATCCGCTACCGCTTATCACTGTCAACATATTCCAACCGCGCTGAGCGTAAAGAGAATTTGCGATGATTTACCATTAATCTCAACGCGACCCCTGTTTACTCCCCTCAGAATAACTTCGGCTTCAGCAACAACGTTTTTATAAGAAGCTGTTATTTGAAACTTCGCGAGTAAAATCTGAAGGTCACTGACTTATTTAATAATCGCGGAGACTCAGGAAGTATAGTAAAGTTTGATCCCACAAGGGCGTAGTTTGAATGAAACTCTGAGTATATTGTTGAAGAATGCCATTTTCTATAGGGATGGAAGTAAGAAATAGAAATTAAAATCCTACTAATCCTACTAATATTATAAACGCGAAAGTTTGTAAGTATGGATAGATGGATGTATGTTTGTTACTCTTTCGCGTAAAAACTACTGGATGGAATTTAATGAAACTTTACAATAATATAGCTTATACATCAGAATAGGACATAGGCTACTTTTTATCCCGGAAAAAGCACATCACGCGGGCAGAGCCGCGAGCAAAAGCTAGTAATTACTAAAAACATCTCATGGGTCTAGTGAGAGCGTATAAAGGCTGAGAACTGTGAGGTTTAGGTTCGATTCTTAGGTTTTTTTTTAATCCGAGCACCGCAATGTGACTGCAATACACCTTATGGTAAGCGTAGTGCAGTCAAAAAACCAGCGACCACCAACAAACAATGAGTTTATCAGTGGTCCGAAGAGGGCAAATCGACGGGCCTGCGACATGACGAGAGGATGACCGATGCAGGCACAGTAATACAATGATATACCCCTATATCCACCCAAACCAACCATCAAGTCATATCGCAAGCCGCTCAGGAGAATCGAATATACACTGGCTGAAGGTGTGTGGGTCACTATGGCAGTTTTTAACACCATATGTACGGTGACTACCCGGGTGGATATGAATATCCTACCACCAGCACTTAATTATAAAATTAAATAAATTATTATTATAGTTAATTATCAATAATTTATTATTAAAAAGCAGCGATAGCTTAGAGAGGAGTGGTATGGACTGTCGAGACGAAAGTCGCAGGTTCGAAACCAGCCCCAAAAGCATACACCTCTGACTTTTCTAAGTCACGTGTATATTAATTGTTAATTATCGCTTGCTTAAACGGTGAAGGAAACATTGTGATGAAACCTGCATACCTGAGAAGTCGATAAGATTTTTCGGAGGTATGTGAAGTCTACCAACCCGCATTAGGCCAGCGTCATGGACTAAGGCCTAACCCCTCTCATTCAGCAGAGGAGGCCCGTGCCCAGCAGTGGGACATGTATAATACAGGACTAGTAAAAAAAAATATATTATAGTATTTTATAACCAATTGAAATCCTAATGCTGGTTTTAGATTAGCGTGTGAAATTATAATGCCTACGCCGCGATTCCGCCTGCGGTCTGTTTCATATGTTAATCTCGCCTCCATCGCGGTTAGAGCCTTTAATAATTACTGAGCCTCCCTTTCCCACGTGGAGAGGTTGCGATTAAATCTCTGAACACAATATAATAAACATATATATTTTTTATACATCCAACAGTCACATACATAGTCCTGATCCCACAGTAAGATAAGAGTCTTTTGTCGTGGGTATCAGGATCTATGAGACTTTCGGTCTCACAACACCCAGACCCCGAAACAAATATTTGTAAATCACACAAACAATAGTATCGGTGCGGGGATCAAACCCGCAGCCTCTCGCTTCACAGCCGGCTGCTCGCCCGCTGCGCCACGGAGGCTGTTATATTTGGAATACACAGGGTTAATTTTAAAACACCAGCAACCTCGCAGGACCAGATAGCTGACCCCATACGGAACAACTTTTGTTCTACGAGTTTGGATATAACTCAATATATTTAAATAAAGATGATTTTACAAGTTTTTGTTGTGTCGTGTTTTTCTTCGTAGACAGCGGCGCGGCGCGGCTTGCGCGCACGACATCAAAGGCAGCGGTCAGCTGCTCGGGCGTTCGAGGTCAAAGGCGCTAGCCCGGTTCCCCACGCTTCGCGTGTTTGTTTACGTAATCTGCGATGCGCGTTGTAACATTCAAGATGGAAATTAAATGAATACTTATTTTTGTATGAAAATAAAATCTAACAAATTATCAAAAGTCGTAGAACAAAAGTAGTAGCTTATAACCTTAGGAATCTACCCCTGCGAGGTTGCTGGTGTTTTAAAAATAACCCCGTATAGTATGCAAATAACGTCGCGGGCGTCATGTAGTATTTTATAATAGCCAATTATCTCGCGTTTTGTAGTAGGTTCATGACCTGCGCGACACCATAAAGTACATTACTTAATCTTTCCAAACAATAGCATACATTGTCCCATCTTCACGACATGAACCAAAGGTCATGGACAGAATGTTTTGTTATCCTCCTATCCTTTTACTATAATAAATCCAATTAAATATGAATGTGAAAGTTTGTGAATTTGTTAAATGTGATGTTTGTTAGTCAATCAGGTATGGCTTAAGAACAAATTATACTTGGCGAATCATCATCATCATCATCAGCCACAAGACGTCCACTGCTGAACATAGGCCTCCCCCAAAGGTTTCCAGACCGACCTGTTGGAAGCGGCCTGCATCCAGCGACTTCCTGCGATCTTTATCAGGTCGTCTGTCCACCTTGTAGGCGGACGTCCAACGCTGCGCTTGCTAATACGTGGCCTCCATTGCAGAACCTTTCTGCTCCACCGGTTGTCGGTTTATATTCATATATTGCTGGTGGGAGGATACTTGTATCCGACCGGATAGCGACCGCCGTACACTGGTGCTAAAACCTGCCATAGTGGTCCACCTTGTGTGGGTCGCGTTCCAGGGTCAGCCAGTGTATATCCGGTTCTCCCCAGGGGGCTAGCCCCCTGATCCTAACCCTTTTCCCATCCCTTTTTCCTTCCCCTCGCCTTTGGCCCTTTGGCAGGCCGGCATGATCTTGCCGACCTACGATGGACACATTGTTTATGGTTGGTCGACACTATTCTTGGATTGCGCTGCACTTACCATCAGGTGTAGCGTAGTCACTTTGCCGAGCCGGATAAAAAACAAAAATATATATTTTGTCGGCCATAAAAATACTATATTCAGATTTACAAGAAAGCAACCTGCTCCCATCCGGTATGGCACGGTACAAAGGACATGCGGAACTTGAGACCGTCGGCACACGTCCGACACCCTCACAGGACATTTTGCACTTCCTTTGTAAAAGTATTTCTGCGTATTTTCATAAATTGAAAATTGTATAAAATGCGTTAGATAAGAATGTGACTTTTTAATCAAAGAAAGTTATAAGTTTGACCACTTTCTATCTCTCCTTCCCTCCCTCTCTCTTTCCCCCACCCCTCTGTGTGTTTGTGTATGTGCGTACGCGCGCACGTGTGTGTGTGTGTGTGCATGTGTGTGTGTATGTGTGTGTGTGTGTGCGTGTGTGTGTGTGAGGTTTTTTAAAGCTGTTCGTCATCACGGCAGGTAAGAAACTCTTTCTTACCTATGTCTGATAGATATATCTTTCTAATGGACATCGGAAGTTTTTCTAAAAGAATTTGCCTTTACCGACGCAATAATAGGGCGAGGTTTAAATGAGAGAATTAAATAAAAGAAAGAATCATATATAACTTTTTTCTATTTTATATGATCCTGTAGATCTTTTCACAAAGTCTTTACATCGAATGGTTAGTGGCCAACCTAGTGTCAAAGTTTTCTAGCCGAAGACCTTCATGACTGCTTATCCTAAACCTCCCCTTCCCGATCGCTTACTTATCCGTTTTCTTTAAAGTCGACAACGCGCCCGTGATTCTTCTGGTATTGTAGTAGTCATATCAGGTGACCCACTTGCTCGTTCACTGGCCAATACTATAAAAAATAGCTATTTGTACGGTATATAAGAGTGAAACTGTAATACTATTACGACATTCTACGCTACTAGGTTCTTTTTGGCCTATTCCCATATTGTCAGATTTGTCCCTTTGCCTTCAACATACACAATTATTGGGAGACAAGAATCGATAATTCGATATCTTTCGAAGAATCTACCAATTAAAAGGAGAGGATTAACGACGCGCTATGGAAGTACTAAATAGACAATGTGGTGAGGATATTTAATGCCACATTAAGTGACGTGAATTAAATTTGTAAGATGGTAAGTCCCTCGTATGGGAGAGGCCGTCTGGGTTGGTACCACTGATTTTTCCATTTCTGGCCGCTAAGCAACAGTGTGTAAGCACTGTTGTGTTTCGGTTTGAAGGACATTGAAGTCGGTGAAATGACTGGGCATTATGAGACTTAATATTTTATGTCTCGGGGTGACGAGCGCAATTCAGTGACATGCCGTGCTTTGTATTTCAAAGTTCTGTGTGGTGTTGCTTCTATTTATGGGCAGGCGTGGCGCTTACCAGCAGACGAGTGCTTTGCTCGTCTCGTCAATCAAATAGCAAAATGTATTTATTAGCCATTTCGTAAATTCTATTATTACTCAGAAACATCAATTAAAATAATTTCCGTATCCAGTATAGGAACATAAAGCATTTCCAGTAACAGAGTTTAATTGGAATGTGAAAATAATCGAAGTCTAAAATTACTAAATGAAAATATATTTGCTTCTTTCCACTCCAAAGAGTGAAGAAGCATTTATACAAGCCGGCATGACTCTGGTGACCACCGATAAACTCATTTTTTGTTTTTTTTTTATCCTGGCTCGGCAAAGTGACTACACTACACCTGATGCTAAGTATAGCGCAATCCAAGAACAGTGTCGACCAACGATAAACAATGTTTCCATCGTAGGTCGGCAAGATTATGCCGGCCTGGCAAAGTTCCTGGGATGAACTACGGGGTCCCTGCTAACGGAATACTGGCGACCTCGCAGTATCTCATCCCAGGGACAAGAGGGAGGGGAAGGAATCAGGGATGGAAAAAGGGTTCGGATCAGGATGCAAGCCCCTGGGGAAAACCGGATATACACAGGCTGACCCTGGAACGCGACCCACACAAGGCGGGCCACTATGGCAGGTTTTAGCACCAATGTACGGTGGTCGCTATCCGGTCGGATACAAGTATCCTCCCGCCAGCAAAACTTGTCTGTTTGTCGAACAATAACATTGTTCACTGCAAACAACTAATTGAAGTGTTATACCCCATAAATATTAATATACCATATCCACAAAATGAATCCGCAGCGTTCGTACATCAAATGTTCAGTTCGAGGATCTAATTAAAATAAATGAACCATTTAAATACTTATTGAGATTTAGTGTGGCTTTTTGTTAAAACCAACTTTTGCTACACTGTGGACATTTTAAATGGTTTGACAGCCTCCGTGGCGTAGCGGGTGAGTAGCCGGCTGTGAAGCGAAAGGCCACGGGTTCGATTCCCGCACTGAGACAAACGGTTGTGTGATGCACAAATACATATTTATAAATACACCCAACAATCACATACATAGTCCTGACCCCACAGTAAGATACCAGTATTGTGTCGTGGGTATCAGGAACTACGAGAGAGTTTCGGTCTCACGACACCCAGACTCCGAAACAAATATTTGTGGATCACACTGACATTTGTCTCGGTGCGGGGATCGAACCCGCGGCCTTTCGCTTCACAGCCGACTACTCGCCCGCTGCGCCACGGAGGTTGTCATATTTAGAGGTTGTATCTTACTGTGGGGTCAGGACTATGTGTGTGACTGGTTATTATTATTAGTGGTTACCAAGTAACCAGGTTTAACCTGGTGCTAAAACCTGCCATAGTGGCCCACCTTGTATGGGTCGCGTTCCAGGGTCAGCCAGTGTATATCCGGTTCTCCCCAGGGGGCTTGCCCCTAACCCTCCTAACCCTTTTCCCATCGCTTTTTCTTCCCCTCCTCCTTGGCCCTTTGGCAGGCCGGCATGATCTTGCCGACCTACGATGGACACATTGTTTATCGTTGGTCGACACTATTCTTGGATTGCGCTACACTTACCATCAGGTGTAGCGTAGTCACTTTGCCGAGCCAGGATAAAAAAAAAACATATCGCCGTCGTCGCCCCATGATGAGGTAGGGGGCGAGCCTATTGCCATATTGCAACCAATAAATATTACAATTATTTGTTGTTATGAATTAATTATAAAAATTTGAATTTAGTAAAATAAAATCAGTATCTCCATTTGAACTTGCTGTGGGTTGGTTCCTGTTTGCGTGAGTAGGTCCAATTGATAAACAACGCTCTGTCTGATCAATCATAACAATTAAGAATACAATCCATAAACAATTATCTTACATCACCGCTGCACTCTCTTCTCACATACATCATTATTTATCTATATTTTCTTATTAATTAGATGACAAAGGTTTCAACACAGTGATGACGTCAATCCATTATTCCAGCTAATTGGGTGTGCTCAGTCGATTGAAATTAATTTGATCAATACCCTTATTGTTATTCTACCTGCCCCTATTGTGAGGCGTGAAGATAACAGAACATCTTTTTATGCATCTAATGAAGTATCTCACACTAACTTTCTACGTTTGGATTGCTTCATAATTATTTTGTGACTGGCCGTAAAAAAGGGTCCTAAATATTATATAACCAGTTGTACCATTTTTTAGTATTCCTTTTTTATTTTATTGAATGACGAGACGAGCAAGGCGCGCCCCTGATGGTAAGCGCCACGCCTGCCCATAAACAGAAGCAACACCACACAGAACGTTGAATTACAAACTACTGCATGGCATTGAACTGCGCTCGTCACCTCAAGACATAGGATGTTAAGTCTCTTAATGCCCAGTAATTTCACTGGCTTCAATGTCCTTCAAACCGGAACACAACAGTGCTTACACACTGTTGCTTGACGGCTCAAATAGACGGCGCGGTGGTACCAACCCAGGCCGCCTCTCGCATACGAGGGACCTACCACCTTGTGAAGAACCAGATTGCTGTTTCATTATTCAAAGCGTTCATAACCAGTTGTACTCACTAATTAATAAACGATAAGCGAGTTAAGCAACCCTTGGCGCGGTCAGTATATGGATGGGTGACCGTTTACTATTTCAACTGAGCGTCTCCGTACTTCAGAGGCTACATGTCGCTTCCGGCTGTTACCAACTGACAGCAGTCGTTAAGGCCTTCAGAAGGCTTGAAAACTCTTGAAACTATGGTTGGCCACTATTTTCCTGGTTGGAGGATACTTGTATCCGACCGGATAGCGACCACCGTACACTGGTGCTAAAACCTGCCATAGTGGCCCACCTTGTGTGGGTCGCGTTCCAGGGTGAGCCAGTGTATATCTGGTTCTCCCCAGGGGGCTTGCCCCCTGATCCTAACCCTTTTCCCATCCCCTCTCCCTTGGCCCTTTGGCAGGCCGGCATATTGTTTATCGTTGGTCAACACTATTCTTGGATTACGCTACACTTACCATCAGGTGTAGCGCACTTCACTGGTCACTTTGCCGAGCCAGGATAATAAAAAAATTGGTGTGTGTCGTGGGACACCAGGTAGGAACGAAGTTCCTTCGGCTAATGTAGAATCGACACAAATTGCAAAAAAATCAAATTATCAACTAAAATAACAAAATATGTCTCTTTATTTTTGTTTGATAACATAAATTTACATAGAAATAGAATAGAAAAATAGGAATAAAAAAAAAAGACGTGTGGCACTCGGAGACTGCCGCGGTAAAGCTATTGTATAGCATTTTTTATCAACTTATGTAATTATAATTATTTATTCATTTTATTTATGCAGTATTTTTTCTTGTTTTTAATTTTAATTTGAGGGTCAAGGTCGGGGTAAAGGTTAAGGTTGGGGTCAAGGTCAAGGTCGGAATCTAGGTAAAAATCGGGGTCAAAGTCGGGGTCAAGGTCAAGGTCGGAGTCAAGGTAAAAATCGGGTCAAGGTCAAGGTCGGAATCTAGGTAAAATCGGGGTCACGGTCAAGGTCGGCGTCAAGGTCAAGGTCGGAATCTAGGTAAAAATCGGGTTCAACATCAAGGTCGGGGTCAAGGTCAAGGTCGGAGTCAAGGTATAAATCGGGGTCAAGGTCAAGGTCGGGGTCAAGGTCAAGGTCACGGTCGGGGTTCAAGGTCAAAGTCTTGTGAAAGTCCGGTCCAAGTTGACTGGTCACTGTGTGACGCCACCTGGGACTTCGAAATTATCGATGTTCCAGGGAGGTCAGCTAACGCTGGCTGGTCGGAGGGGGGGTGTTAGGTTTTTTCGTTACGAAATTTCTGGATTCGGTCTCGCCGCAAGGCCCGCGATAAATTAGCTTAAAAAAGACGTGTGGCACTCGGAGACTGCCGCGGTAAAGCTATTGTATAGCATTTTTTATCAACTTATGTAATAATTAGAGATGTGCCGATTATGACTTTGGCCGACTAGCCGACTAGCCGATTAGTCGGTTGTAAAGAGGCCGACTAGTCGGCCGACTATTCGGCCGAGCCGATCACCGTTTCGGGGATATCCGTGACGCTTCGTTTACAGCTGATCCGCGCGCAAGTTGCAACCGCCGCCTGCGAGCGTGTCGGAAACTATTTTATTTACGTCGCATTGTTTCTTGATTTTTGCTTCTGTATGGTCAGAGCGGTGTTATTGTGTAAAAAAAATATTTTTGTGTAAAGATAATACCGGTATTGTTATTAAAGTGAAGAGCTCAATTAAAATTTTTATCATGTCAAAAAGAAAGTCTCGTGTTTGGATTTTTTAAGAAGTGTAAGAAGTTGGATAGTCGGCGCTCTTTGCCGAATAGTCGCCGACTAATTGCCGACTACAATATTGACCGGATAGTCGGCTTTACCGAATAGTCGCCGACTAGTCGGCACATCTCTAGTAATAATCTTTTAAAAATCGAAGGAGATATAAAAATACTTCAACAACTGGCTGAATGAATTTCATTTTAAAAAAGGAACTAACGCTGGCTGGTTATGCGACTGTCGCGCCTGCGCACTTCTCATTTAACGCTTTTATTCCACGCATTTTTTCCACGCATTTTTCTTACGGTTTTACTATCACATTTTTTTCAGTTCGGTCACGCAGCGAAATCCCTATCCCCTCCAAGCCTGCCGTAAGGAACTTCGTTCCAAAAAAAACATCATTCTATTTTATCCTAGCACAGTGTATTAAGAACATTGATTTCTTCAATAAAACACGAAATTTCTTATACTACAAAAAAAGTTAAAGTTCCAATTCAAGTGTTGGTCGGCATCAACGCGTCAGTTTGTTGTGAAACAAGAAAGTAGTAATAAATAAAGGATCGGTAGTGGGTACAGCAGTGGTTATATTAACAGCGATAAACGGTTTATATTTAAGGATGCAGGCCGCTTCCAACAGGTCAGTCTGGAAATCTTTGGGGAAGGCCTATGTTCAGCAGTGGATGTACTGGCTGATGATGATGATGAATTCTGTTGTATTATAAGATACGGGAACAAATAAGAATCACGACCAATATCAGTCAGTTGGTGGTTGGGTCAAGAGTCAGAGCCAAAGACAGTATTATAGGATATGGCAAGCATTGTAAGGATGTTCCTCACTCTGGGGTCCTAACTGTTGGTGGCTTACTAGCCCTGAATAATAGTCCCATTGCTGGGCGTGGGCCCCCTCTACTAAATGAGAGAGCATAGGCCTTAGGCCATCACGTTGGTCTAATAAGGTTTGTCAAACTTCGCATCACTTCGAAACTCTTATGGAGAACTTTTCAAGTATGCAGGTTTACTTACGATGTTTCCTTCACCGTAAAAGTGAGCGATAATTAACAATGAATACACACGTAACTTTGAAAAATCATCTAATCAATTGTGCATGCTCTTGGGGCCTATTTACATCTCGACTTAAACTTATAGCTTACATCTCGACAGTCCGTACCACTTCGCGTTGCGCTATCGCTTCCTTTATACTAGAACAAAGTTATTTATTAAGCAAATTTTTTAGAAAGTACCATGACGTACGCTAAGTACTCGCTTCCTTCCCCGTCCTCATTTCTTTCCTTAAAACTAGACAATGCATCCATGATTATTTATTATTGTGGTTGTTCAAAGACGGAAGAAATCTCTTAAAAGTAGGGGATACACATCCCTGTTTGCCGGCCCCTGTAAAAATATTCTTGCACCTTTATTTAAAAACAGAACAGTTTACAAAACTTAAGGCCTAATAAAATCGCTTGTACCGTAACCAGATGCCATTATCACAACTATCAACGTATTAAAAACCTTAACACCAAGGTGATTGAGTCCAAATTACCACGTAAATCCAGTGTATTTCCACCAGGTAATGTGACGTGGCCAATTTAACACAGGTTAAAAAATTAAGCCGTTACTTCATACCGAGAGTTGTGATTTATTTTAATTGAACGCCTTTTTGGACACTGTTCCGTGTAATTGGGTTTAAAAGAATTATTGTTTACTCTGTGGTGACCGGGCAAAATTACACCACTGGGCCTGAGCGTTCATGGGTGGATTTATAAACAGTAATTTTAACCCATGAAAATACGGAGGATGTTCTCACTTCGACACATATTTGTTTTTGTAAAACGACACACCTTTTCGCGAGTGATTCAATTTGATGTTTTTTTTTTCATAGGAAAAGTTATTAAGAGTAGTTTATTAGTTTTTTTAGTTTTATTATTCCTTTAAGTTGGATTAATTAAATTTCACGAAGAAATTTTACCTTTGAAGGGATACGGTATAAAAACATACATATCGCCATTTATGCACCGAATTGAATGATTAATAAAATTAAATAGTAAAGTAGAAACTTTCCAAAAAAAACTAAAAGCCATTCATATGCTTTTTAGTTTTTTACGTTATAATATTTATTATAGTATTGTGTCCAGTATTATGCCGACCGATATAGAACCGAAAGTCCCTCGTAGTTCCTGATACCCAAGACACAAGTTTAACCTAGTGTGGGGTCAGGCCTATGTTTGTCATTGTTTAAAAAAAAAATACTGTTTTTTTATAATGTTTATTGATAAAAATAAGATCATTAAGCTTATCTAAACAAATCGCAGTTAAAAATAACACCCCTATATTCACTTCTTATGATTTTTAAGTTTCATTTCTATTTTTTATTTTCTTCCTACTTAATAGCATGCTAAAAGTAAAAAAATAGAGTTATTAAAAAAATCACAAAAAGTGTTATATTTAGCAAACAAAACACAGAATGGAATCAAATAACAGATAATTGAATTAAAACATTGATGGAAACAGATGAAACGCGGCGCAATCAATCACTTCCGGTGCAGAGCTTCCGGTTGCCAGTTCAATTAATTCAATCGTGAAGTATTATGTAGAAGTTCATGTTTGTGTTTAATTTTGTTTGATTTTGGAATGTATTTGGATTTAATAATGTTGGAGCGGAGTCATGTTTTAGAACCTTGTGTAACCATTAAAACTGATGTCCTGACCGTTTAAAATTACAGATATTTTCCCCGACATCAAATAGAAAATGATATAGTATTTCTGATATAGTAATCTGATATACTATTTATTTGCTTTTATAAATTTTATACACCCACATTATCTCTGCATCAACTGTAGGTTGACCGTTAGCGAATGCCTCTGGCATTAAGTCCGCCTTTATACATGTTTATATATAAAGTTTAAATAAATAAAAATAGCAGCGATAGCTCAGCGGGGAGTGGGATGGACTCTCGAAACGAAAGTCGCAGGTTCGAAACCAGCCCCAAGAGCATACACCACTGACTTTTCTAAGTTACGTGTATATTAATTGTTATTTATCGCTTGCTTTAACGGTGAAGGAAACATCGTGAGGAAACCTGCATACCTGAGAACTCGATAAGATTTTTCGAAGGTATGTGATGTCTGCCAACCCGCATTAGGCCAGCGTGCCCAGCAGTGGGACGTATATAATACAGGGCTAGTATAAAAAAAAAAATGTTCTGTAATTTTCCGATGGGACAGAAAGGTTCTGGAATGGAGGCCACGTACTGGCAAGCGCAGCGTTGGACGTCCACCTACAAGGTGGACAGACGACCTGATAAAGATCGCAGGAAGTCGCTGGATACAGGCCGCTTCCAACAGGTCGGTCTGGAAATCTTTGGGAGAGGCCTATATTCAGCAGTGGACATCTTGTGGCTGAAGATGAAAATGAATAATGAATTTTTACACTTTTTTTTTTTATTGCATAGGCCGGCAAACGGGTAAGTGGGTCATGTGATGGTAAGTGCTCTCAGCCACCCATGCACGCTTACAACACTATAAGAATCATAGGCGTGTTACCGACCTCAAAAAAAAGGGACAATTAAGGAATTGGGAAGGGAAGGGGTATTTGGGCCTCCGGATATCGCACTCACCGTACGAAACGCAGCAACAAGCCGCTACTTTGGGTCGGTTTTCTGTGAGACAACGACCCGGTCGAGCCAGCCCATTCATGCTGTAGACAAAACTGTCTACAGCGTGACTCTATCACTCAAAAATATACAGTGGTTATATAGTCTTTCAACAAATAAAGCTAAGACTTAATTGAACCAGCTTTGAAATTAAAAACTGCACTTGAATTGGCCCATTTACACACGCACGCACGCACGCATACACAATCATACATACATCTATACACTCCTCTATCTTGTGACAAAAGTCCGTAATCTGCTAAATTCACAATGGTCTCTTTATAGGATCTAGTTCGAATTGTGGTAGAAAGGCTTTCTGTGTTGCCAATAGCACAAATGATTTTTGCCGAAGTGATAGTCGAAAAATTACCACTAAATTTAATGGTGCGCCGTCGGAAACCATAATGACGTCACAATGACGCCATTAAATTATTTTTTTTAATCCGAGCACGCCAAAATGACTGCACTACACCTGATAGTAAGCTTAGTGCAGTCCAAAAAACTAGCGACAACCGACAAACAATGAGTTTATCTTTGGTTACCAGAATCATGCTGGCCTGTAAAAATGCTTCTTCCCTTAAATAAATAAATAACGTTTTTGCTATTGAAGTATGGAACTCCAAAACAAATAAAACACAAGCGATATCTACATGAAATCGTTTAGTTCGCCTATGCTCTGAAAGTAATAAATCGCGAATATTTTTATAGGTTCGTGACACCGAGGGAGTCGTGCCAAACTTTCTGCACACAAGATATGTGTTCGCCAAGTATTTGTGATTGATCGATTGTAGTTAAACATTCGTATAAAGTATCGATATATATAAGAATATTTTTCTTTGAATTTTTGAAGTGAAACTTCTTTAGAATCGTTGTGATTTGAAACTCGATGAAACGAAAATGCGTCACGACTAATACAAACATATTCATAAATAGGATTTAGCCTGCGAGAGAATGAAATAGGTTATTAGTATGCTATCACGTGTCTTTGCGCCTACGTACAACGAAGCCTTCAGAAAATGTGTCATAAACAGCGTGGTATTATTATCTAAATTTAATAATTTCTGCCGTGTGTGAAATGCACACACATCTTTTTTTAATCCGAACACGACAAACTGCACAACACCTGATGCTAAGCACAGTGTAATCCCATAAATCAGTGACCACCGACAAACAATGAGTTTATCGGTGGTCACAAGAACCATGCCGGCCTGTATAAACGCTTCTTCACACTCCGAATAGGGAAGAAGCAAATCGAGAAGTCTGCGACAGGACAGGCGGTTAACCGATGCAGGCACAGGGCTACAAGGATGTACACGTCTCGTCGCAAGCCTATCAAGAAATCCAGATATACACTGGCTGATCCTGGAACGCAATCCACACAATGTGCTCACTATGGCAGGTTTTAACACCATGTGTACGGTAATCGCTATCCGAGTGGATCTTACCACTAGCAAATTTGCATGACATCAATACAACCAGACCAGGATAAAAACCTTCACGATTCGAGATAAGACTAACACGCAAAAAACTACACATTACTAACTCTCTTCGCCGAAAAATCTTACATATACTTAAGTGCGATTGTACCTAGCTGAAATCGTAGTGATTCGTGCCTACAACAATGGCCGCAAATGTGTTGCCGGCACGCGAACTGAACATTTCCCACTGGTTCAAAACACAGCGCTTATTTCATGTTTTGTTCTATTGTTGAATCTCGTATGGTGTTTTTTATAGACGCATCACTTTTTGGAACGTTTGTTGAACGTAGAGTGATAGTTACTTTTTATTCTGGCACGGGACAGTGATTAATACAATGTGAGCTTAATATATGCACTTCGAGAAAATTTATTCAAATCATTTTGTTGTGTAATAACTAGTTTTAATTTATTTTATTTTATTTATTAAACACAAAACAGGTTACAATCATGTATAAATTTAGATTATGAGATACATTTGATGAACAATAATTATAACGCAAAACATGTGTTTTAGAAAGTAATATAAGTACGAGTATTATTAATAATAACAATTACGTTTGAAAACCTTACAATTAGTTAGTTATAATTGGTTATCTTTTATCAATCTAAAATTGGGGCTTAACATATGTATCATGAGACAATTTTGATGATTCCTTTGGTCGAAAAAAAAAAAACAGTTTTATCTGTTGAAATAAAACTAATTTAAACAGATTTTATCGCGGGTTTTTCAAAATTGAAATAGAAAACAGCGCTAAACTGAAACTGCGCACCTCACTGAAACAATGTTTGTGCGATCCGCAAATATTTTGTTTCTGATCTGGGTTTTGTGAAACCGTAAGTCCTTTGCAGTACCTAGGTTACTAGGTGGGGTCAGGACTTCTTCCACCTTTTTTTTTTATAAATTACTGCTGTATCTTTTGACTTTTAAGTTTTTTAAGTGGTAGAGCCACGCTGTAGATAGTTTTGTCGACAGCATCAATGGGCTGGCACGAACGGGTCGTTACCACTGTCTCACAGAGAACCAAGATAAAGTACCGGCTTGCTGCTGCGTTTCATACGGTGAGTGTGATATCCGAAAGCCCAAATCCCCTCGCCTTCCCAACCTTAATTATCCCTTTCTTTTAAGGTTGGCAACGCGCCCATGATTCTTCTGGTTGTGAGCGTACATGGGCGGTGGAGATCACTTACCATCAGGTGACCCATTTGCTCGTTTGCCGGCCTATGATATAAAAAAAATGTTGCCTTCAAAAACAGCTACATTATAGAAAGTATAAGCAAAAACAAAATACATTTTAAAAGGTTTATAAATACGAAATTCACTCGACGATAGTATCGGCCGGGCTCCGGAAATTTGAAATTTTCCGCTGGCGCTCTTTTTAAGGGATCTTTGGGTGAGAGATAAAAATCTATGAAAATATTAGCGGGTTTCAGACTATATTCTCGTTTAATAGCATTTTATAATAAATAAATACACCCAACAGCCACACACATAGTCCTGACCCCACAGTAAGATACGAGTCTTGTGTCGTGGGTAACAGGAACTACGTGAGACTTTCTGGCAACACCGAGACCCCGCAACAAATATTTGTGGATCACACAAACATTTGTCTCAATTGAAATCGCCGCATTGGTCTTGAGGTAGTTAAGTTAAACAGTTAGGTTACTGGTTCAAATCTCAGGTCGGACGATTACAATTTGTTTGAGTTTTCATTTTGAAAAATCACATAGTTGCCCAGGACTGTGATTTGTGTCTGGTATAACTACAGGCTCGCCTGTTATTACAAGATGGGGTAGTAATAAGCTAGGCGAATAATGAGTCCACTATTTGTACTTCTGCCTACCCCTTTTGTGAAACAAGCTTCAGCATGAGCTTATATTAAGAAATATCCTATGTACTGCACTAGCTTTTGCTCGCGGCTCCGCTCATGTCTTTCCGTTTATATTTCTTTCACGCAACAAGGGAGCGACAGATTGACATGTGTTATTGCATATAGTTAGATTGGCCGAAGAGTGACATAGTGTGTGTTTATAAGGTGGTAGGTCCTTTGTATGCGAGAGGCCGTCTGGGTTGGTACCACAGCTTTGCCTATTTCTGCCGCCAAGCAACAGTGTGTAAGCACTGCAGTGTTTCGGTTTGATGGACTTTGAAGCCAGTGAAATATGCCCAGGCATTATGAAACTTAACATCTCAGAGTGACGAGCGCAGTTCAGTGCCATGCAGTGCTTTGTAATTTTAAGTTCTGTGTGGTGTTGTTTTTGTTTATGGGCAGGCGTGGCGCTTACCATCAGGCGAGCGCCTTGCTTGCCTCGTCATTGAATCAAACAAAAAAAGGCATTGTCGGCCGTCAAATAATATAAATACAATCAAATAAAAAAGAAGTCATTATCGGCGACCACCGACAAACTCATTGTTTATCGGTGGTCACTGAAATGCGCTTACCATCAGGTGTAGTGCAATCACTTTGCCGAACTCGGATAAAAAAACCATCCTATCTACTATCTCCAGTTCCAATTCGGATTGAATGCAGTGTGTAAGCACTAACAGTTAATCATATGTTAATTTACAATTACTTGTCAAGCCTCACGTTTCACCACCCAAATAAATAATGAAAAATTTAATTCAGGCTTACATAATCTAGACCTTACGCCTCAATATCAAGGTATATATTACAAGAGCTGCCTTGTAATACATTTCTTCAGACACATTAAATGTGAGACCCGTTAAATCACAAAACATCAAAACAATCCGAAAAAGGATTCCAAGGGAATGATCCTTTTACAAGAGCAGCATGGGGTAAAGTGCATTATTAAGGCAGTGCACATACTTATAATTTGAATTTTTAACCCTCGACAAAAGGAGGGATAAGATTGGCCCCTTTGTTTGTTTGTATGTCTGTGTATTTTATAGTAAAGCTAAGCGGATGATAGTTTTGTATACAGCATGGATGTGAAAGTATTTTGTTGTTGCGTTTCATACCGTAAGTGAGATATCCGGGGCCAAAGGGGGAAAGAGATTTGGGCCTCCGGTAATCTCACTCACCGTACGGAACGTAATAACAAGCTGCCACTTCACGTCGGTTTTCTGTGAGATAGTAGTAATATGACTATTCATGCTGTAGACAAAAGTGTCTACATCGTCACTCTACAAATTAAAATTTAAAAAAATACGAAAAATAATTAATAATTTTTTTTTGAAGTGATAACTTCTTATGGGAGGGTGAACCGAAACGTTCCGTAACGCGAGCGGTCCGTCGACCAGCCAGCGTTAGCTGACCTCCCTGGAACATCGATATTTTCGAAGTCTCAGGTGGCGTTACATAGTGACCAGTCGGCTTGGACCGGACTTCAACCGGACTTTGACCGGACTTCAACCGGACTTTGACCGGACTTCAACCGGACCTTGACCGGACTTTGAAAGGTCTTTGGCTGGACTTAGACCGAACTTTGACCGGACTTCGACCGGTATTTGATCGCACTTCGACCGGGCTTTGACCGGATTTTGACAAGACTTTGACTGGACTTTAACCGGAGTTTGGGAGGACTTTGACCGGTATTTGGTCGGACTTTGATGGGACTTTGACCGGGCTTTGACCGGATTTTGACAGGACTTTGACAGGACTTTGACCGGATTTTGACAGGACTTGGACTGGACTTTAACCGAACTTTGACAGGACTTTGATAGGATTTTGACAGGTCTTTGGCCGGACTTTGACCGGACTTCGACCGGACTTTGACAGGACCTTGACCGGACTTTGACAGGACTTTGATCGGACTTTTACAGGACTTTGACCGGACTTCGACCGGACTTTGACCAGATTTTGACAGGACTTTAACCGGACTTCGACCGGACTTTGACCGGGCTTTGACCGGATTTTGACAAGACTTTGAGAGGACTTTGACTGGACTTTAACCGGATTTTGGCAGGTCTTTGACCGGTATTTGACCGGACTTTGACAGGACTTTGACCGGGTTTTGACCGGATTTTGACAGGACTTTGACCGGATTTAGACAGGACTTTGACCGGATTTTGACCGGATTTTGACCGGACTTTGACCGGATTTTGACCGGACTTTGACCGGACTTCATAACGTAACGCGTTACGGCGCCACTCTGGCTTCCCTTTCTCTCACGCATACGGCAGCAGTAGGAAGGCTCCTTCTCTCTCACTTTAGCCCACATTAGTTTAAGTTATCACTTCTGTCGAGCGTCCCGAGACGCACACTTTTTTTTTTTTATCCTGGCTCGGCAAAAAGACTACGCCACACCTGATGGTTAGTGTAGCGCAATCCAGGAATAGTGTCGACCAAAGACAAACAGTGTGTCTATCGTTGGTCGGCACGATCATGCCGGCCTGCTAATTAAGAAAACGACAGCGTAAAATAATACAACACTTTCTCAGATGTGATCCACCCCTAACGTTTGAATGGATTAAGAATTGCAGTACCTATATGAATTAAATTCGGGAACGTTAGGCGTGTGAACCGTACCTTACACAGCGGGGGCTAACACCTTCGCGCGTGGAAAAAACGATCCCCACGAGTGAACGAATTAAATTGTCTATAATTGTGTGGAGAATGCTTTAACTCAACCGCTCCGGTTGTCTACTGGTTGGTCTTGTTGGTCGTGTGAGGAGTTAATGAAGATTTTCTATGGTTTTTTTTAATTTTTTTTATATTGGCTCGGCAAAGTGACTACGCTACACCTGATGGTAAGTGTAGCGCAATCCAAGAATAGTGTCGACCAACGATAAACAATGTGTCCATAGTAAGTCGGCAAGATCATGCCGGCCTGCCAAAGGGCCAAGGGGAAGGGGAAGGAAAAGGGATGGGAAAAGGGTTAGGATCAGGGGGCAAGCCCCCTGGGGAGAACCGGATATATACTGGCTGACCCTGGAACGGGACCCACACAAGGTGGGCCACTATGGCAGGTTTTAGCACCAGTGTACGGTGGTCGCTATCCGGTCGGATACAAGTATCCTCCCACCAGCAAATTATAATAAAAATAGTTACAAGGTTGTAGGACCCTCGTATGCGAGAGGCCGTCTGGGTTGGTACCACCGCGCCGCCTTTTTCTGCTGCCAAGCAACAGTGTAAGTACTGTTGTGTTTCGGTTTGAAGGACATTAAGCCAGTGAAGTTACTGGGCATTATGAGACTTAACATCGTATGAACGGTCCCTTACACAGCGGGGGCTAACACCTTCGCGCGTGGAAAAAACGATCCCCACGAGTGAACGAATTAAATTGTCTATAATTGTGTGGAGAATGCTTTATCTCAACCGCTTCGGTTGTCTACTGGTTGGTCTTGTTGGTCGTGTAAGTGAAGAGTTAATGAAGATTTTATATGGTTTTGTTTTATTTTTTTTATATTGGCTCGGCAAAGTGACTACGCTACACCTGATGGTAAGTGTAGCGCAATCCAAGAATAGTGTCGACCAACGATAAACAATGTGTCCATCGTAGGTCGGCAAGATCATGCCGGCCTGCCAAAGGGCCCAGGGGGAGAGGAAGGAAAAGGGATGGGAAAAGGGTTAGGATCAGGGGGTATGCCCCCTGGGGAGAACCCGATATACACTGGCTGACCATGGAACGGGACCCACCCAAGGTGGGCCACTATGGCAGGTTTTAGCACCAGTGTACGGTGGTCGCTATCCGGTCGGATACAAGTATCCTCCCACCAGCAAATTATAATAAAAATAGTTACAAGGTTGTAGGTCCCTCGTATGCGAGAGGCTGTCTGGGTTGGTACCACCGTGTTGTCTGTTTCTGACGCCAAGCAACTGTGTAAGTACTGTTGTGTTTCGGTTTGAAGTGAAATTACTGGGCATTATGAGATTTAACATCTATGTCTCAGGGTGACGAGCGCAGTTCAGTGTTATCCAGTGCTCTGTAATTCAAAGTTCTGTGTGGTGTTTGCTTCTGTTTATGGGCAGGCGAGCGCCTTGATCGTCTCATTATTCAATTAAATATATAAATAAGCACTCACGCCTTTAATCCCCAAGGGGTAGCTAGAGGTGTAATCAATACATTTCGCCGAACGTGAATATTTTGAAAGAAAAATATTAATTAAAATTTTTTAATGTTGTTAATTTTCATTTTTTATAATTCTGGAAAATATATGCCTGGACATAAAAAGAGGCCATACCCATGAGTTGTTAGCATTTCTTCTCATGGCTAGCCACTAAATGCTGATAAAAGGGAAAAATAAAAATGTAATCTAGTATAAATATATTGCAATGTGAAAGTGATATAATTTATGATACAATTTACATAATAAATGATTTGAAGTTGCATATAAAAATAAGTATCCTTACTCACTAACTCATCAACGACCAGCCCAAACCCCTGGACTTAAAAAGATGAAGTTTTGTACACAGATTACATTTATAATGTATTTACAAATTAAATTTTTAACCCACATTAAGTAATTAGGCAGCGAAGTACTCTTTTATAGGTAATTTAAAAAATCTACCGGTGGTTCCAAAATGCGTGCTGGTCTGTGTGGGCGTTCATCGGCGGTGGCTTTCAGGTGACCCACTTACTTGATTGTCGACCCATGCTAATGTAGGATACCTTTTTTTTATAGCATAGCCCGGCAAACGAGAAAGTGGGTCATCTGATGGTAAGTGATCTCCACCGCCCATGTACGCCCACCACCAGAAGAATCATGGGCGCGTTGCCGACCTTAAAGGAAAGGGATAATTAGGGATTGGGAAGGGGAGGGGATTTGGGTTTCCGGGTATCTCACTCACCGTACGAAACGCAACAGCAAGCCGCTACATTCCGTCGGTTTTCTGTGAGACAGTGGTAACAACCCGGTTGAGCCAGCCCATTCATGCTGACCATGACCCACTTACTCGATTGCCGACCTATGCTGTAGGATAGCTGTATCAGGCAATGCCGTCCTAGAAAGGGAGAATCATCTTACATATTACGAAGAAACAAATGCCTTGCGATAGAATATGCCTTATATATAAATATGCATAATCATCATTATTATATTATTATCTGCATCGCATCAAACTGGACTGATTGGTGTATGTATGTCGCGATAGGTACATATACAACGCGGCACGTTCTGTAATTCTAAACGCGACTGGTTCTCAAACTTTTGTTAATTATTTATTCGTATTTTAAGTGAAACTTCTTTAGCAGCGTTGTGATTTGAAAATTCGATGAAACGAAAAAGCGACAGTAAAAAGAGACACACATATTCATAAATAGGATTTAGACTGCGAGAGAATGAGATAGATTACAAGTGTGCTACCCTCTCCGAAGAAGGAAGAAGCATTTATACAGACCGGCATGATTCTGGTAATCACCGATAAACTCATTGTTTGTCGGTGGTCGCTAGTTTTTTGGACTACGCTTACCACTAGGTGTAGTGCAGTCACTTTGCCGTGCTCGGATAAAAAAAAACTGTACCCGGAGTAAATTGAGTCCGCTGCTTTCCATGAAATACTTATTTTAATTGAAATAAAACTAATATAAACGTATTTTATCGCAGTTCATTACGCTAATGTTGGTCCCGACTTTTCGAAAACTTTTCAGCCGTCGTGGTCACGGGGTGGACATACCACCCCGTAATGTATATAACATTCGCATTTTTTACATTGATTGAATGACGAGACAAGCAAGGCGCTTGCCTAATGGTAAGCGGCACGCCTGCCCATAAACAGAAGCAACACCACACAGAACTTTGAATTACAAAACACTGCAAGGCACTGAACTGCGCTCGTCACCCCAAGACATGCGTTACCGTAAGAAATCATTACTTATTTTAAATCTCGTACATTGCAGCTTATTATTGTCTTCCTTGTTATTTTTGTCAACGGAATCTGTAAGTTATTATTCGAAAACATCTTTTTCAGGAAACTGTTTACCAAATTGCCTTTCCTTGTGGAATAAGTTGAATATTTATAAATAGAAGATTGATCGGGGACTGGTATTGACTTTTCAACAAAAATAATAACAACTCCCATGTATCCGAAATTAAGGCTGAATTGCACCATAATAGCAGTTATAGTTAAGGTTTATGTCAAATGTGACGATAACAGTAACGCTGACTTTAACATTAACTGCGGAATGTATTGCACCATCGTATTCCGATACTACTAGATTCCTCGATTAATTCTAGATGCAGGGACATGATATTATTTTAGAGCACATACGCTCTAAGAGATATATCGGTTTGGAGGTTATAATATTGAACCATCTTACATCTATTTAACCTTGTTTAGGCTATTGCTTCAACTAGCGAATATTGGGCGGTTACGGTTAACAGCTAAAGTTATGACGTCATCAAACATTAGTCAAATGGTGCAACTCATTTTTTGCTTCATTTTCTTCAACCAGTAGGGCTTTTCTCAAATTATTTTCTTACTAGCTTTTCCTCGCGGCTCCGCCCACTTGATCTGCTTTTTTCGGGATGAAAAGTAGCCTATTTTCATCAGGGATAATGTAGGATTCTAATGGTGAAAGAATTTTTCAAATTGGTCAAATAGTTTTTAAGTTTATTCATTATATACAAAAATACAAATCTTTCCTCTTTATAAATTAGTTTAGATTTCTGAAAATAGTCCCTCAGTCGTAGTCTCAAAAAAGCCCTAAAAATTGTTTTTCTGTTGATATAACCTTGTCAAGGGATAGGTATAGGGGGTAGGTAGTTCTTTATAAAAAAGTTACATCGTCAACATGGCATAAGATATTAAAAATAGCTAATATAACAATTTGGAAGAATTGTACGGCCTGATCTCTATTATGCGGGAGTATTTCTTTTTAAAAGGAGCCTATGGTCATCAGGAATAATGTAGGATGCTAATGGTGAAAGAAATTTTCAAATCGGTCTAGTGGTTCTTAACATCTGGAGCTGTATACTATATGGATCTTGTGGAGACTAGAAAGAATTTCCGTGCTTTCCGGCGTTTTTGCCATACCTATTATTGGAATCAAGTGTAACAGCTCGCGTGATAGTACCCACTTAATGACATCCGTGGTCCTTTACATGTGGCTTCTCCAGTTGTAAATGTCCTTACACTTGAGGTTAATACCTCCTCAATTCATTATTTCGTCTCCCGCTTTGCTATGGAGGGAAGTGGACAATTAATATTTCCAACTCCTCCCTAAGCTTCTATCTGATTAATTTTGTTGCGGGACAAAGACCGCGCCGAACTTCACTGCTCGGTGTCAACAAAAATGCGTGCCACTGTTGATCCTGGTGCACAGAAGTTACAGTGGCGGGTGTGTGGGCGGGATAGTCTCTAGTGGTTTTTAAGTTTATTCGTTACATACAAAAATACAAATCTTTCCTCTTTATTATATTAATGTAGGAGTGTAGATTAACATCCCGAGTTGCCCCAAATCAGCACAGCTGAGTCCATTGTCTACAATTCTTTGTAACATTCCTCATTGTTGGAACTTCGTCAGATCCCGTGGGAACCCACATAATTGAGTTATTGATCTCATTCAATTCGCTGATAATATATTTGCTCAAGATATTTGAATTTATCAACACGTATTTGCACAAAGAAATTGAATGTGTATTTGATTTTTATTTTATGTTTATTGTTCCATCAATCTCAACGGTATCAGAGATATACCTTACAAGGAGTATGTAAGACTTCTTTTAACAATACACCCAACAGTCACACACATACTTCTGATCTCACATTAGGTTCACCTTTTTTACAAGGTGGTAGGTCCCTCGTATGCGTGAGGCCGTCTGGGTTGGTACACCGCTTTGTCTAAGTCTACTGCCAAGCAATATTGTGTAAGCACTGTTTTGTTTCGGTTTGAAGGACATTGAAGCCGGTTAAATTACTGGGCATTATGAGATTTAACATCTTATGTCTCGGAGTGACGAGCGCAGTTATTTGCCATGTAGTGCTTTGTAATTCAAAGTTCTGTGTGGTGTTGCTTCTGTTTATGGGCAGGCGTTGCGCTTACCATCAGGCGAGCGCTTTCCTCGTCTCGTCATTCAATTAAATAAAAAGCCATACCAACAAGCAGACATGTATAATATTCCGATTTTGAAAAACATTGGAACAAGTGAAAATCCTATGTCTCCGGGTGACGAGTGCAGTCCAGTTCCATTCAGTGCTTTATAATTCGAAGATGTTGCTCGGCCCACTTAAACAACTGACTAGTGGGCACGTTCTGCCTATTATACCTACTAGGCTATTGTTGTTTTGTTTGTCGCCATAAATGTATATTTTGTAGTAGGTACTCAGTCATTACTGTTATTAGTGTGAGATACCGTAATAAACTTTTCTTTCTTTCTTTCTTTAAACACACACAAAAAAATCATCGAAATCGGTCTAACCGTTAAGGAGTTTTTGCGAGACTAAACACATCAATTTATGTTTATATAGAAGAAGATAGATTACATTGAACCCATGGTAAAATTGATAATCAGCACAAACTTTGAGAATCGCAACTAAACAGCAAACGTTGTCAAAATCATAACAATAAATGACAATCGCGCATACAACGCAGTGTCGGTCCGTCTGTAGCTACTAGCAGCTGTTCGCAGTGCACGCGTCACCATGGACACTCGCGTCGGTGTCTTAATCCTGTTTGGTGCTGTTATTGTGCAATCAGGTGTTTTGAGCGGCAAAGGTATGTACATGCACACATGCAAACGCGCTTACGCCTGTAGTCTCCTAAGAGAGTGTGTAACCTCTACACCCACATTTTATAGAGTAGTAAGGCCACGCTGTCGATAGTTTTGTCTACAGCATGAATGGGCTGGCTCGACCGGGTTACCACTGTCTCACAGAATACCAACGTAAAGTAGCGGCTTGCTGCTGCGTTTCGTACGGTTAGTGAGATATCCGGAAGCCAAAATCCCCTCCCCTTCCCAATCACAAATTATCCCTTTCCTTTAAGGTCGGCAACGCGTCCATGATTCTTCTGGTAGTGGGCGTTCATTGGCGGTGAAGATCACTTACCATCAGGTGATCCACTTGCTCGTCTGCTGGCCTATGCTATATTTAAAAAAAATTAGCTGAGCGAAACTTTGTTATTAAAATTTCCTCTTTTCGTCACGTAGGTTCATGTTATTAAATAGTCTTGCCATCCGGGCCCGGTCAGTGACTCAAGATAACTCTTTTCCCACGTGCCCTTATCCCACTCGTAGTGGGGTCGGCCCAACATGCTTTTTAACATATGTCACAAAAAGATTCGGATTTACGTATATATGGGGAGAAAACTTACCCAGATCACACCAACATAAGTAACGAAAATAAATTATGACACATTCAAATATAAAAATTACACTTTGCCATGCATACCAGAAGCCTTTTTTAAATTTTACTTATTTAATTCAATGACGAGACGTGCAAGTCGCTGGTAAGCGCCACACCTGCCCATAAACAGAAGCAACACCACACAGAACTTTGAATTATAAATCATTACATGACACTGAACTGCACTCGTCACCCCGCGACATAAGATGTTAAGTCTCACAATGCCCAGTAATTTCACCAGCTTCAATGTCCTTCAAACCGAAACACAACAGTGCTTACACACTATTATTGGCGACAAAAATAGATAAAGCGGTGAAACACCCAGACGGCCTCTCGCATACGAGGGACCTACCACCTAGTAACACCATATAGTAATAATACTGAGTTTTATTTTGGTGGGAATATTGTGAACCACGCCATAAATGTAATGTGAAACAAACCCATAATAAACACTAGACGTCTAAGTTTATTAAACACTACCGGACGAGAACTCGTTGGATATGTTAGCATTTCCTCCCATGTTATGGTACAAATTACTTTTGGATATTTTGGTTAAACATCGGGCTTTATTACTAAACGTCTTCTAGCTTTAAACCAGGTTTATATTGATGGTAGGATTCATATCCGCCCGGATAACCGTACACATGGTGTTAAAACCTGCCATAGTGACCCTGTGTGG
This sequence comes from Amorpha juglandis, assembly GCA_949126905.1. Classification (NCBI taxonomy): domain Eukaryota; kingdom Metazoa; phylum Arthropoda; class Insecta; order Lepidoptera; family Sphingidae; genus Amorpha; species Amorpha juglandis. Next base: position 8,515,413 of record OX421390.1, on the reverse strand, counting down.
ATTGCGTTCCAGGATCAGCCAGTATGTCCGGTCCTCTTAAGGGGCTTGCGACAGGATTTAATGGTTGGTTAGGGCGGGCATAGGGGCATATCAATGTATCCCTCTTTCATGTATCCATCTTCCCTCTTTGGAGTGTGAAGAAGCATTTAAACAAGCCGGAATGATTCTGGTGACCACTGATGAACTCATTGTGTGTCGGTGGTCGCTGGTGTTTTGGACTATACAACATCAGGTGTAGTGACGCACTTGCTCGTTTGCCGGTCTATCCTATAGAATAAAAAGATTATAAGCGTATAATAACACAGCCTCCGTGGCGCAGCGGGCGAGTAGCCGGCTGTGAAACGAGGGGTTCGATCCCCGCACCGAGACAAATGTTTGTGTGATCCACAAATATTTGTTTCGGGGTCCGGCTGTTGTGAGACCGAAAGTCTCTCGTAGTTCCTGATACCCACGACACAAGACTAGTATCTTACTGTGGGAACAGGCCTATGTATGTGACTGTTGGGTGTATTTATTTATTATTATAATAAACAATGCACTAAATTACAAATTAAAGTGTTGTTACAAGTCATAAAAAACAATACGGGAATCAATAATTGATAAATAATCATACAGTGTTATTGGCACGTCCTTTTACATATTTATCGAAATTGAGTAATTTTTTTAATGACCTTTATTGGTATTAATTACTTTGTAGTAGGTAATCTAGCGTAAAACTATTCAAAAATATAAAAACTACAATGAATAAAATCAAATAACTTTGTGTCAGTATTATTGCATTTCATTGGTCAATAATAATAAAAGTAGTGGCTCAAAATTTGTTTACTTTAATTTTATCTTTTATTTTTTTGAGTGTGTTTTATTTTTGATGAAAAGTTTTTATTTTACTATTTTTAGTGAAATATTTTTTTAAATTGCATAAATTCCAAAGTTTTAGTCTTTCGTCAACGATTTTATGCCCTCAGGGGTAAAATTACGTCTTGAAATTTAAATGTGACCAAGCCGAACTACACTTGTTCGAATGAAATAATACTCCGTGAAAAGTAACGCGTAATTATAGATCAAAAAATATCATTCACTAAAAACGTACTCCGTTTTATCAACGGTTAAGCGTAACAATGGTTGGCATTTTTATAATCTGTATACACATTCGTTCTAATTAATTAAATTGGTCAACTAGTCAGCTAAAAAATATCAATGTATTAGGAGTCGTAGAATTACGGCGTGCTAAGCAAGTAATTTGAAAACATATAAGAATGATTTATGTGTAATTATAAAGAAATAAAAGAGTGGTAGAGCCACGTTGTATGCTGTTTTATCTACAGCATAAACGGGTCGGCTCGACCGGGTCGTTACCACTGTCTCACAGAAAACCGACGTATAGTAGCGGCTTGCTGCTGCGTTACGTACGATGAGTGAGATATCCGCGGGCCCAAATCCCTCTCCCATTCCCAATCCCTTATTTATCCCTTCCCTTTACACATGGGCGGTGGAGATCACTTACCATTAGGTGACCAACGTGCTCGTTTGCTGGTCTATGCTATAAAAAAAAACTTTTTTATTTGCGTTCAATAGCCTCCGCGGTGCAGTGGGCGAATAGCCTGCTATGAAAAAAGACGTGGGTTCGATTCCCGCGGTATTCATCATATCAATCATAATCATCAGATGTCGCGTACCAAAGTAAAATCATAATTGCATCATATTGTCTCCTAAAAAGTATTCAATCAATAACAAATCAGTCGAATTATCATTCTATTGTAATCACTAATATCTAAACATATCTAGTGATAATTTAAAAACAATAACAGTTTCATCATCATGTACATTCATTTCATCATTTATCATTAGTGTGCATTTGTCCACTTCTAGACATAAGTCTGCGTATATCATTGAGTTCAATGTTTTGCTTAATGTTTACGCTAATATTACATAATGAAATAAAACCAATTTAAACGAGGAAAGGACACGGATGGACTGCCCACCAAAAAGACCACGCACGAAGGCTGAAAAGTTTTCGAAACGTCAGGACCGAAACTAAAATAAAAACCATTTCGATCTTTTGCTCTTTGTATAATCATCATTTCGTACCACTCCTCGCTGAGCTATCGCTGTTTTTATATAAAGTTAATATCAAAGAAAATTCCGTTTAAGAGTTGGCCGGATCTTAAGCACTAATTCTATTTCTGTTGGGCAGAAGAGAAATTTTGAATGAGTGCACTCTTATTGAAGTATTCTCAAGTAAAATATCCAATAGAATGAAATAGGTTTTCGATCGATTGTGCGCAAATTGCTACTCAAATGAGTAAGAGTATGAGTACGAGTGATGAGTAACACTCAGTATGAGTGGTAGAGCCACGCTGTAGACAGTTTTGTCTACAGCATGATTGGGCCGGCTCAACCGGGTCATTACCACTGTCTCACAGAAAACCGACGTAAAGTAGCGCTTTGCTTCTGCGTTTCGTACGGTGAGTGAGATATCCGGAGGCCCAAATACCCCTCCCTTTCCAAATCCCTAATTATCCCTTTCCATTAAGGTCGGCAAGGCGCCCATAATTCTTCTGATATTGTGGGCATTCATGGGCGGTTGAGATCACTTACCATCAGGTGATCCACTTGCTCGTTTGCCGATCTATGCCATACTTATCGTTTGAGTGGTGTTCCTAGATTTTACCAGAAAATTAGGGAAATTATTAAAATTCAATCTTTAAATCTACTGATTGATCTAGCGTACTTAGGCTGACAAACGGTGAAGTTTGTATTTTAATCTCAGTTTACTGATGGTAAGATTCATATCCGCCTTGATAGCGATCTCCGTATGCATGTTAAAACCTGTCATAGTGACCCACACACCTTGTGTCGATCGCGTTCCAAGATCGGCCAGTATATATCCGATCCTCCTAAGGAGCTTGCGATAGGAACTAATGGTTAGGTAGGACGGGTATAGGGATACATCCTCGTATCCCTGTGCCTACTCGGTCATCCGCATGACATGTCGTAGGCCCCTCGTAGGCTTCTTCCCTCTTTGGAATATGAAGAAGCATTTATTTACACGGGCCGGCAAGATTCTGGTGACCACCGATAACCTCATTGTTTGTCGGTGGTCGCCGGTATTTTTGGACTGTACTGCACTTACCAACAGGTGCAATATCTATTATATTTTGTAGGTTGTAACATATTCTTTATAATATGTTTTTCCTTTTTTCAGCTTTATACTGTCGTGATCCTGACACGGGGAAACTCTACTCCATCAACGCAACATGGCCTTCAACATCCTTCTGCGGCAACTATAAGTGTGTCCTCAAGTACAAAAACATCACTGCCATGGAATACATACCTTTGCGACAAATAAACATTAGCGAGAAAGACCTAGTCACACCAAGAGCTACTGATAATAATGAAGCAAATTCTATTATTATAGAGAAAAGAGTAAAACCAGATATACAACCTTTATTACACAAAGAAATGCTTCATGCAGATATAAACATGCCTGATAATGCAAAAAATAATAATGAAGACAGATATTTAACCGAAGAGGAGATTAAATCCATAACGCAGCTGCTGCACACCATCAAGAAAAGTGACTTAGATGCTGTTGTAGATATTTACAATCTAGCACAAGATATATACAAAGAAATGGATAAAACGAACACGGAAAACGTGGGTGAAACTATAAATTCAATCAAAGACGAAAAGTCTAAAATTCAAGGCGACCAAAAACCTTCCGATTACAGAAACCCATCATATTGGTATGAGCCTTTGAATAACAACTTCCAAAAACGAGATCCGGATTTAGAAAATCAAGGCACTAGTGTAGTAAGCAGTGTGGCTCCCGCGAAAAAGGATGAAAAACCTTTATTTTATAAGGAAACTACTACTGCAAAAGATTTGCATATGTTACCATACTATTACCCGATGTCGAATTTCCAAAGATACGCGTCTTATGTACATCCATCTCCAAGTACTACATCTCCTTGCTGTCGAGCACAGGAGCATTCTCTTATTGATAAAGCTTTAAAGAAACCTATACAGGAACAAAGAGTAATACAACCCTCCGTATTACTTCCATATCCATTCTCCTACATTCACCATTACAATAATAGTAATAATTTGAATAATATGTACTACGGTTCAAATCCTTGGACATACTTTGATTACTACAATAAGAGAAACTACCGTCCTTACCCAACATACGTGACTCCAACTAACGCGATACTAGTAAATCCATATCTACACCAATCCATGCCAGAAGTAGAACAGAACAGCGTGTCAAAAGAAGAATTAAATATTCTAGATACGCTTATTGCAAAGGCAAAAGAAAGTAAACTGCCAGAATGGCAAACGCCACCGCTTTCTTCAAGTGTTTTGGATGAAGTGAAAGCTAATGTAGACCAATTAAGATTTCTAAAGCCATTTCCTCTTAGGAAAAAAGTGTCGCTAGAAAAAGTTGGCAAAGTTATAAAGTTGGATGAATTCCGTAGATCTAAAAGAAAAGCGGAACACGAAGTCAACGACAAAATTGAAGATACATTTTATGAAGTACACATTGAAATTATTACGTAAGTATTTTTGTTCGCTTGAATAACCAGACGAGCAGGTCGATCGCCTGATGGTAATCTTACATAGTAACAGTAAGAACTTTGACTAACTTCTGTTATAGATTATGAATTAGGTACGTGAAGAGAAGAACCAAGCGAGTTGACAATGGAGCCAATTCTGTTGTACATCTCACTAAATAAAAATGTCTTTGAAAATACATTTCAGTTCAGGGCTGATAGTGCGCATTTCCTGTTAGAAAAACCCAATATCAATTTACCCGACCCGGGGATTGAACCCGAGACCTCAGCTCAGTAGTACAGTATACGCAATACAACAGCGCCACCGAGGCAATTTTATTTGTTATCGTTCAAAAACAGGTTTTAACAATCACAATTCAACGAAAAATAAAGAACTGTATTTCACTATCTAGTCTAGTTTAGTAGTTAGTCTAGTGACTCTAGTCAGTCAAGTTTTAGAGAATGGTGTTATAACAGAATCGGTAGCCTGATAACAGAATTGATGGTGTGATAACTGAATCGGCACTGTGTGCCTGACAAATCACGCACACAGTCTTTGTAGTCTACACTATGATTTTTAATGTAATAACACATGCTTTCTAATCGTATGATATAAAAGTATCGTCTAAATGAGGTCGGAACTCCAGTGTGGTCGCATTTAAATCAAATCACATTTTTTCCCTTACTTGACATATAAAGCTCATACTAACACTTCGAATAGGGTTAAAAAAAATTGACAAATTTCCGTGTGAAGGGAACAAAAAATGTTTGGAATCCGACCCTCCGTCTAGACAGATTCTCACAACCCTCCCCGTGGTTGTATCTCGTTATATTAACATTCCCGCGTGTTTTATAAAAAATACAGATTACATTGGAATATTTTAGGGAGGTTGGCAATGTGGATAGATGGATATCAGTTTGGTATGTTTAGTATTGCAATTTTAGTTTAGTTTAACTATTCTAAAGAGGTATTAGTAATATCCCAGATAGTCTCAAATAAACCAGCCTTGGATTAAAGACTGCTATCAATTTATAGCAGCCAGGACCGACTCTAGGTGCCCTCCGAAACACGGAGACGCTCAGTTGAAATACCACTAAGCGGTCACCCATCCATAGACTGACAGCGACAAAGATTGCTAAACTCACTTATCATTTACCGACAACTGCAACAGGCTATGAGTGCCTCAACAATACGATGCCATAGATAGATACATACACAAAGGGCTCAAACATCTTTTTTTGGGGGTTAGAAAGTAGGGCAGCTGATGTTAAGTGATTATCGCCGCTTATGAACACCTACAATATACAATGAGACGAGCAAGGCGCCCGCCTGATGGTAAACGCTACGCCTGCCCATAAGCAGAAGCAACACCGCACAGAACATTGAATTACAAAGCACTGCATGGCACTGAACTGCGCTCGTCACCCCGAGACATAAGATGTTAAGTGTCATAATGCCCAGTGATTTCACTGGCTTCAATGCCCTTCAAACCGAAACACAACTGTGCTTACACACTGTTGCTTGGCGGCAAAAATAGCACTAAGCGGTGGTACCAACCCAGACGGCCTCTCGCATACCTGGGACCTACCACCTTGTTTGTTTGTTACCAGAATTGGTCAGAAATCCAAATATTCACGGAAACAAAGTATTAATTCATGAATTAAATATTCTTGGTATATTTTATTTTTACCAGATGCCTATCCGACACGAAGCCTGGCTACTTCAGAATGGGCAATCTAAGCCAGCCTTACCCTGAGTGCTGTCCGAAGAGAATCGACAAGCCTGAACAATGAACGCTCAAATGAAAAAGGTATTCTGTACTCGTATCAGTCTTTCTAGAAACGCAACATAAGAGTTTGCACGAATTGTATCTGAATTGAATGAAATTATGATCTCAGCAGGAGATATTCTAGGATCTTCTTCTTTTCGAACCTTCTAACATTCTTCTCGGAGTCTTTCTCCGAGTCGGATTGTAATTCTCGATTTTGAAATATTCCTACAGCCATTTTTGTTATTAATAAATAAGTATTTAAAGCCGTCATCATCATTGTAGTAATAACAAACTTAAAAAATAATGTCTGTAATTGATGTAAGATGTCTTTGAAAATAATTAGATAAGTCAGTTAAAAATAAGAAATAGATTTATAACTTTATTATTAAGATTTTGTATAGCTAACATAAGTTGATTATAAGATCGGAGTAAAGAATACAGTTGACTAGCTGTGCCCGCGAACTTCGTTTCCCCATCAAAAAGCTTTCATTCAAACTTTAATCCTCTATTTGGGCTCTTTAGAAGTTGATATTTAAAGAAAAGAATGCCCTATATTTAACCCTGGGTCATCAACTATATTTGTGCCGAAATTCATTGAAATCGGTTCAGCGGATTAGATTTTTCATACAAACTTTCATCCCCTTTTTAAACCCTTCAGGGGTTGATTTTTGAAAAACATAGTAGCTTATGTCCTATTCTGATGTATAAGCTATATTATTGTAAAGTTTCATTAAAATCCATTCAGTAGTTTTTACGTGAACGAGTTACAAACATACATCCATCCATACTTACAAACTTTTGCGTTTATAATATTAGTAGGATGACCCAGGTTTAAACACAGGGTATTTTTTTCTTTAAATTTCAACCCTTAAAGGGCCAAATAGGGGATGAAAGTTTCTATGAAAGCTTTTTGATGGCGAAACGAAGTTCGAGGGCACAGCTAGTCTGTAATATCTTCAAAAATATTTATTTAAATTACATGCTGAAAAGATATATTGATTATATTGATTTATATTAAATGAAAAATGTATTTAAGGTCCTTAATTGGATAAGGATTAATGCTGTATTGCTTAAAATCTCTTCGTAAGTAAGCCATTATTTCTCGTAAAAAGTAAAGGATAAAAAATGGTTATTGTGGGTTATCCCTAAGAGATAGACATATACCATTGTTTTATACTATGTATTGATTAAACTGACTGATGTATATAGTTATAACTTACGTGTATTGTACGATGTATGGATTTTTGGGAATTATGTTTACCTGTAACAAATTGTAAAACGTTGTAAATAAATTAAAAAAATTGTGAAGTAAATCAAAACACAAATCAACGTTTATTTATTAAGAGAATGGCATGCGTAGTATGTAACACAAATATCATAAAATAAAGAATATAAATGCTGTCATACATATACACCTATAACTTAACTTTTAAAATAAATTTAAAATATAGGTTATAAATTTGTATGAATAATGTGTTGCAACAGGGATTCTCAAACAATTTTGGACAAAAGACCCCTTTACCAATAACGAGACGAGCAAAGCGCTCGCCTGATGGCAAGCGCTACGTCTGCAAATAAACAGAAGTAACAACACACAGAACTTTGAATTACAAAGCACGCATGGCACTGAACTGCGCACGTCACCCCGAGACATAAGATATTAAATCTCATAATACCCAGTAATATCACTGGCTTCAATGTCCTTCAAACCGAAACACAATAGTGCTTATACTGATCCTTGGCGGCAGAAATAGACAAAGCGGTACTAACCCAGATGGCCTCTCGCATACGAGGGACCTACCACCTTGTAATTGTATCACTATACGTTATTTAAATTTGACCACACCATTCTATAACATCAGTAGCGATAGCTCAGCGGGGAGTGGTATGGACTGTCGAGACGAAAGTCGCAGGTTCAAAACCAGCCCCAAGAGCATAAACAACTGACTTTTCTAAGTTACGTGTATATTAATTGTTAATTATCGCTTGCTTTAACGGTGAAGGAAACATCGTGAGGAAACCTGCATACCTGAGAACTCGATAAGATTTTCGAAGGTATGTGAAGTCTGCCACCCCGCATTAGGCCAGCGTGGTGGACTAAGGCCTAATCCCTCTCATTCAGTTGAGGAGGCCCGTGCCCAGCAGTGGGACGTATATAATACAGGGCTAGAAAAAAAAAATCTATAACATCCTGTATATATACATACAACGTAAGCTAGTCAGGTGTGTGAGTGCATATACACTACAATATAACTGTTTTGCTTCTTTCCCCTCCGAGGGAAGAAGCATTTATACAGGCCGGCATAACTGGTGACCACTGATTAACTCATTGTTTGTTGGTCGCTGATCTTTTGGATTGCACTACGCTTACAATCAGGTGTAGTGCAATCACTTTGCCGTGCTCGAATAAAAAAAACAAAACAAAAATGACTACTACGCTTTTTGTCACAATTTCGTGATACCTTTCAAGGTACGGGACACGGATTCAATCCCGGATATATTGCGGGCGGATTTCGATCTCTTTGACATATATTCCTGTGAATACATCCAAGGGAGGCTAGGCTATATTATCGCCGTCAGAGGTAAATTGTGATCCACTCGCCACACTAGCTCATCGAGTTTCAACGTATCATTTTCTCTTATTCCGTCGGTTTTACAGTCTCCGTGGTACAGCGGATGAGTAGCCGGCTGTGGTATTTGATATTTGTTTCGAGGTCTGGATGTTGTGAGACCGAAAGTCTCTCGTAGTTCCTGATACCCACGACACAAGACTCGTATCTTACTGTGGGGTCAGGGTTATATGGGTGGTGACTGTTGGGTGTATTTGTTTATTTATTATTTATATTAGTTTCGGTGCGGGAATCACAGGGCCTTTAGTACATACATAAATATGCACTCACGCCTGTAACCCCCAAGGGGTAGGCAGAGATGTAACCAGTACACCCACATTTCGCCGAGCGTATTTCCGTCCCATGATGTGATACGGCGAGCCTATCGCCATACTGGGCATAATTTCAAACCCCGACTAATACTAAATAGTTGTAATAGCAAAACCTAATATCACTTTTACCCGACCCGGAGTCGAACCCGAGACCTCAGTGCAGCAGTCCATTAATATGTATTCATAAAAGCCTTTTTTCACTACAATAAATAACTGTTGAATACATTTCTGAACCGACCGGTGTCCAATGTTTTGTAATTAATAGTTATTTATGAACATTCAACGCGTACTATATTTCGCTGACTCACGATAAGTTATTATGTACGATACAAAAATATAAAGTGAAACGTTGACTCTTATATTTAATGAAAAATATTTCGGAATGTTGGTAGTTTTTTAACAGAATACGCACATTGTTTTTATATAAAATTTATTTGATTGAAAGACGAGACGAGCAAGGCGCTCGACTGATGGTAAGCGCCAGCCCATAAACAGAAGCAACACCACACAGGACTTTGAATTACAAAGCACTGTATGGCACTGAACTGCGCTCGTCACCCCGAGACATAAAATGTTAAGTCTCATAATTCCCAGTAATTTCACTGGCTTCAATGTCCTTCGAACCGAAACACAGAGGTGCTTACACACTGTTGTTTGGCGGCAGAAATAAAAAAAAGACGCCACACTCGGAGACTGCCGCGGTAAAGCTATTGTATAGCATTTTTTATCAACTCATGTAATTATAATTATTGATTTATTTTATTTATGCAGTATTTTTTTTCCTTTGTTTTTAATTTTAATTTTGTGGGTCAAGTTCAAGGTCGGGGTCAAGGTCAAGGTCAAGGTCGGAGGTGGGTTTTTGCTCAGTATTAGCCCGGAGTCTGGAATTGTGTCCGGTATGGTGATAGGTTCGTCCCCTATCACTACATCATAGGACGGAAATACGCTCAGCGAAATGTGGGTGTACTGGTTACAGCTCTGCCTACCCCTTCGGCATTAATAGGCGTGATATTACTCAGACTTCCCCGAATTCAATTGAGAATTCTGAAAAAAATTACAAATTTTTTGTTTTCTTTTATGGCATAGGCCGGCGAACTACTAAGTGAGTCACCTGATGGTAAGTGATCTCCACCGCCCATAGACGCCCACAATACCAGAAGAATCGAATTCGGAAGAAAGGATTGGGAAGAGGAGCGGGATTTGGGCCTCCGGATATCTCACTCACCGTACGTAACGCCAAACCGCTACTTTAACGACCCGGTCGAGGCGGCCCATTCATGCTGTAGACAAAACTGTCTACAGCGTGGCAATAATACTCAACATATAGACATGTCGAGTAGAGAATCTCTTCCGTCATATTTTCGTCGGTTAAATACAAAATCACTAAATGTAAAGATAACGTGTTTTGTAGATAAACATACCAAAAAAAATACACTTCATTTAAGAACTTTTGTGCGTCGGTGAAAATACTGTCTTAACAAGACAAGACAAGTCCGTTAAAAAATCATTATTCAATCCCCAAATTCCCAATTAAACCGAAGCGGAATGTAGATAATGCCTAATTTAAAATTAATCACTTGAAACTGTCCTTATAAATCAGATATGAGAGGCGCCCCCACATGGCGGCACCTCAGAGATACAATTTTGTTGCAGTTCGAATGAAAAACTCGCTTTTTTTGTGGTTACACGTTATATATCATTCGGTGTTTATTTTGTGGGCTCTTACGTGAAAGCCGCTGATTTCAATTAGTAAAATATTTTTGTTAATTTATGTTGGAACTAGCGACCTGCGCCGGCTTCGCACGGATATAACACGCTTGTTACGACATCGCATTACAAATCTTTGAATTTTTCGGCTTTTCTGTACTATAATATGTAAGTATTATACATATAAACCTACCTCATGAATCAATCTATCTACTGCTGAAAACAGCATTAAAATCCGTATTGAATATGTAGTTTTTTTTTAACAAATAAATACACCCAACAGTCACACACATAGTCCTGACCCCACAGTAAGATACGAGACTTGTGTCGTGGGTATCAGGAACTACGAGAGACTTTTGGTCGGAGTTTAAAATATCTAAGCGAACAGACAGCGGAAGCGACTTCATTGTAAACTATGTAAAGGTTGAAATGATCATTAGATTATTAAGTTTTATTCTATCGCCCCTTTGGGCCAGTGGCAACATGTTTACGCCCATAGTCAGCTCCGTTTCGCTCCGCTCAGTTTAGACAACCTCCGTGGCGCAGCGGGCCAGTAGCCGACTGTAATGCGAGAGGACGCGGGTTTAATCCCCGCACTAAGACAAACATTTGTGTGGTCTACAAATATTTGTCTCGGGGTCTGGGTGTTGTGAGAACGAAGGCCCTCGTAGTTCCTGATACCTATGACACAAGACTCGTATCATACTGTGGGGTCAGGACTATGTGTGTGACTGTTGGGTGTATTTATTATTTATTTGTTTTAATCATTTTAACATCTAGATTTGTATTTTTTTTATGATGATACGACCAGTTTGCTCGCCTGCGTGGCACTTGCCCTTAAACAGAAGCAACACTAATTAAAACTTCGAATTATGAAGTACTGCATGGTGCTGGACTGCGCTCGTCACCCCGATATATAAGTCGTTAAGTCTCATAATACCCAGTAACTTCACTGAATTAAATATCCTTAAAACCGGAATACAACAGTGCTTTGCTTGGCGGCAAAAATAGACAAAGCGGTGGTACCATCCCAGACGACCTCTCGCAAACGAGGGACCTACCTTGTAAGAGTAATTCATTCATTCCTTATTTCTAGAGTAATTCTAACTAGTTTAAAAATTTGAGACATTTGAAGTCTTTATTACATTAGCATTCAGTTAACTTATAAAGGGTCACACAAATCTAATTTTACTTTAGTATTCAAACAAACCGTTGAAAAGGCAAATCCTATTCAAACATAAGTACAAGTTAACCAAATTCGCTAAACCTCCACTCAATTATCAATGAAGCCAACCGAATGCTTGTAACAACTTCACATTACATTGTGTAACAAAAAATGTATAACTCTGCGGAGTTCACTTAAAAAGGCATTTACCCTACGATGGCCCGTTGACTTATCGTCGACTGCCAGACAGCGAGGAGAATATACGAAACCGCATAAGAGCGAGCAGGACGGGTGTACTGCGTCAGAAATATTTAAATTAAGTCGTCCCCATAATGTTCGACATTATTTTTTATCGGTCGCTCTCAAATAAAGATATGTCGCGACTGGATCCCTTTTTCTTCGAAATGTTTTCTTTGCGGGAAATGTAAGATGGGCTTTGCTTCTGTTAACGATCGACTCGATGTCGCCGTCAATGATATTACTGATTTATTAATATAAATATTTTACTGGTAGGATATTCATATCTGCTCGGATACAAAGACTATCCCGCCCACACCCGCCACTGTAACTCCTGTGCACCAGGATCAACAGTGGCACGCATTTTTGTTGACACCGAGCAGTGAAGCTCGGCGAGTCTCTGGGAATGCCTAAAAGTCTTTGTCCCGCAACGAAATTAATCAGATAGAAGGTAGATCTGCTCGGATAGCGACCACCGTACATATGGTGTTAAAACCTGTCATAGTGACGCACATGCCTTGTGTGGATCGCGTTCCAGGATCAGCCAGTGTATCCGGTTATTCCGAGGGGCCTGCGACTTGAGTTGATGGTTGATTGGCGGGTATAGGGAAACATACGTGTATCACTGTGCCTGCATCGGTAGTCCATCTGTCCTGTCGCAGGCCCCTCGATTTGCTTCTTCCCTCTCCGAAGAGGAAAGAAGCATTTATACAGGCCGGCATGACTCTGGTGACCACCGATGAACTCATTGTTTGTTGGTGGCTGGTTTTTTGGATTGCACTGCGCTTACCATCAGGCGTAGTGCAGTTACTTTGCCGTGCTGGGATAAAAAAAATAAAAATTACAATGTCACTTTGTAGTTCAATGAAATATTGAAGACAACAGATATTTGAAAGGCAAAAGGTTAATCGAAAGTACGATAAAACGGTATCGTCGAAAAATATATTCAGTATATTTTTTTAATGAATTCGTTTACAGTGGTAGAGCCACGCTGTAGACAGTTTTGTCTACAGCATGAGTGTGCCGGCTCGACCGAGTCGTTACCAATGTCTCATAGAAAACCGACGTAAAGTAGCGGCTTGCTGCTGCGTATCGTATGGTGATTGGTATATCTGGAGGCCCAAATCCCTCTCCCATTCCCTTTACTTTAAGGTTAACAACGCGCCCATGATTCTTCTGGTTTTGTGGGCGTAGATTAGCGGTCACTGACCATCAGGTGACCCTCTTGGTAGTTCGCCGGCCTATGCTATAAAAAAAGACAATGCAGTGTTACCTACGTAGACGACTCTTGAATACAAAGTATCAATCAGGACTTCGACCAATATTAAATGCCCTTAATATTTTACAATTATTTACAAGGTGGTAGGTCCCCCGTATGCGAGAGGCCGTCTGGGTTGGTACCACCATTTGTCTATTTCTGTCGGCAAGCAGCCGGCTTTTCGCCCACTGCGCCACGGAGCCTAAATATTAGTTCTCCATGATATTCTCGCTTGTATGGTACGAAAAAATCTCCATCAAAATGGCTTAATGGTAACAATAAATCATTTAACGCAAAAAATAAAATCCGATAGCTTTTTTAAAGCCATCCATTTAATACGATTTCAGTGACAACTGAAAACGCAGCTTTTACACGTTGTGGTAAATCTTGTGTGACAATCCAATTTAACTATACCAGTTTTGTATTTTTTTTTATAACATAGAAGGCAAATGAGCGGGTCACCTGATGGTAAGTGATCTCCACCGCCCATATACGCCCACAATACTAGAAGAATCATAGGCGCGTTGCCGTTGCATGGCGCTAAACTGTGCTCGTCACCCCAAGACATAAGATATTAAATCTCATAATGCCCAGTAATTTCACTGGCTTGAATGTCCTTCAAACTGCAACACAACAGTGCTTACACACTATTGCTTGGCGGCAGAAATAGATAAAGCGGTGGTATCAATCCAGACGGCCTCTCGCATACGAGGGACCTACCACCTTGCTCGCTTGATACCCTACTCTATAAAAACCCGCAAACAAAAGCCAACACTTTAACGTAGCGTACTTTTCCCGATCCATTATTCTTATTTGACCCGACGCTCGAGTATCCATCTCTTGAACAATTTCAATTGACAAGAACGAAAAAAAAACAAAAGGAGCGCTGTACCCTTTTGTAAAGTTTCGGATTATAGCAGCGTCGAGGGGGGTTAAGTTAAAATATTTGTTTAAGTTGTTGATAACGCGCGACGGGTCCTTTCTACCTGCCGGATTAGAAGGGTTAACATCGCCGTGTGTTTTTGTACACTCTTTGGACACCGTGTTAGATTGAGTTTGTAATGGATAAGTTTTTTTACGGATCGAAATTTTTGTATGTTTTGATCCTTGAGCTGACATTTACTTAAACTTCGATTAAACAGTGATATCTGATGCTGAGTTTAATATCAAAGTGGGTCAATCACATTTATGTAGTTCCGGACACATTTTTGTCTATTTCTGCCAAGCAACAGTGTGTAAGAACTATTGTGTTTCGGTTTGAAGGACATTGAGGCCAGTGAAATTACTGGGCATTATGAGTCTTAACATCTACCATCCACCACCAGGTTACCATCAGGTGTAGCGTAGTCAATTTATCGATCCAGGATAAAAAAAAAATCTTATGTCTCAGAGTGACGACCGCTGTTCAGTGCCATGCAGTGCTTTGTAATTCAAAGTTCTGTGTGGTGTTGCTTGTGTTAATGGCCCGTCTCGTCATTATTGCTTGGCGGCAGAAATAAACAAAGTGGTGGTACAAACCCAGACGACCTCTCGCATATGAGAGACCTACCACCTTATATTCTGGGTATAGTAATATTTCACTGCATACTATCTGGCTCCAATTAAAAGGAAGCTCTAATGGTTTATAATTTAGTTAAAACTGTTAATTAGTTTTTAAGTATACCTATATTTAAACACGGGGCAGTGCAGGTGCGCATCGAGGTAGGTAATTACGGGTCCGCATGTGCACTTGTCACTTAGTTTTTTTGTATCTTTAGATACATAATACTATTATTAACAGCTTCCGAGGCGCAGTGGGTGAGTAGCCGACTGTGAAATGCGTGGCCGTGGGTTCGATCCCCGCACCGAGATAATGTCTGATCCACAAATATTTGTTTCGGGTCTAGGTGTTGATCGAAAGTCTCTCGTAGTTCCTGATACCCATGACACAAGACTTGTTTCTTACTGTGGGGTCAGGGCTATGACTGTTGGGTTTATTTATTATTATGTAGCTAATCAGAAAAAACATAAAAACTAAAATAAAAAGGTGGACAGACGACCTGATCTTTAGATCGCAGGAAGTCGCTGGATGCAGTCCGCTTCCAACAGGTCGGTCTGGAAATCTTTGGGGGAGGCCTATGTTCAGCAGTGGATGTCCTATGGCTGATGACGATGATAGAAACAAAAGCTAATTAGTGCTTAAAATTAATATACAAAACGATGCTTGATAGGACATTTTGCTTAATGACTATAAGCCAAAATCCCAGCTCAATAAAATACCCTATTACACAACAATCACTATCGCTGTATTTATACGATTCTTGACGGAATTTCTCTCATAAACACGAACCAAAATAGGTGTATCACAAAATAAATCCCATGTTAGTGTTCCGATGGTACAAGTGTGCCGCTAATCTGCCGCTACGAAGCCTCGAATAACCTTCAACCATAGTAATTAATCGGCATTAGAAGAGCTAAGCCTCTGTGTTGTTACCGGCAGACAGGTATGGAGTCAGATATGTGAATGCCATTGATATAAATAGTTTGATATCACATGACAGTTTGTCGCTTACTTTTTTATCTAAGCACGGCAAAATGACTGCACTACTTGGTTGGTTGGGGCAGGTATAGGGGTAAATCCTCGTATCCCTGTGCCTGCATCGGCCATCCGACTGTCCTGTCGCAGGCCCGTCGATTTGCTTTTTCCTTCTTCGGAGAGTGAAGATGCATTTATATAAGCCGGCATGATTCTGGTGAATTCTGATTAACTTATTGTTTGTCATTGATCGCTATTTTTTTGGACTGCACTGCGCTTACCATCAGGTGTGGCGTAGTCATTTTGCTGAGCCAGGACAAAAAAAAATTGCGTGTTGTGCTTTGCGATATGCTATTTCAGTTGCGTAGCTCAAAAAATGTAATACCACGGGGGGTCGGGGCACGCGAATTATCTCCAAATACGACCTCAACCCAAAACCGTACGTAACGCCGTGGTTACAATGGCTTAATTTCCAAATCGCGTAAATCATTCCGCGACCCCACTTGATCTTAGTGTAGGAGATGGCCTTACAATAAATATATAAGAAGGCTTTACTTATAATAATAATAACACCCAACAGTCACACACATAGTCCTGACCCCACCGTAAGATACGAGTCTTGTGTCGTGGGTATCAGGAACTAAGAGAGACTTTCGGTCTCACAACACCCAGACCCCGAAACAAATATTTGTGGATCAGACAAATATTTGCTCGGTTCGGGAATCGAACCCACGGCCTCACGTTTCACAGTCGGTTACTCGCCCACTGCGCCAAAGAGGCTGTCACTTATATTTTTCCTTTTTGGGAAATCCACGGCGTAATATGCTTTGCACATTTTTTTTAACGGAGCACGGCAAAGTGACTGCACTACACCTAATGGTAAGTATAGTGCAGTCCAAACAACCAGCGACCACCGACAAAAAATTAGTTTATCGGTGGTTACCAGACTCATGTTGGCCTGTATAAATGCTTCTTCCCTCTTCGGACAGGGAAGAATGAATGTATGTAATGTATGTTTGTATGTGTGTATATTTTTGTTTTCGTTTTCATTTTCACTGTTTTCTTTCTTCCTTCTTTCACACAAGGTGGTAAGTTCCTCGTATGCAAGAGGCCGTCTGGGTTGGTACCACCGCTTTGTCTTTTTCTACCGCCAAGCAACATTGTGTAAGCACTGTTGTGTTTTGGTTTGAAGGACATTGAAGCCAGTCAAATTACTGGACATTATGAGATTTAACATCTTATGTCTCGGGATGACGAGCGCAGTTCAGTGACATGCAGTGCTTTGTAATTCAAAGTTCTGTGTGGTGTTGCTTCTGGTTATGGGCAGGCGTGACGCTTACTATCAGGCGAGCGCTTTGCTCGACTCGTCATTCAATTAAATAAAAAATAAATAAATACCCCTTTTTATCAGGATTTAACAAATCAACAATTCAAAATAAAACTATTTTCGTATAAAACGTTCAAATTTAGTTGTAAAGCTCCCGGACTAAAGCTCTCGGCAGCGACTTAATGAAATTCCTAGCAACGGGTAATTGACGTCATTATACCTTGTTAGAATCTATTGTGCGATCACACAATGAAATATATTGGAATATTAATCTATATGGACCATTTTGAATGAGTTTTTGTTCGCTAAATAAATTGACAGGCAAAATTGCGAAACATTTTGAGTTGATTCAAATGTTAAATGGCTTATTTTAAAGAATAGGTTAGTTGCCTATGTTGAATTTTGTACGTTATTTCATATACAATGGAAAATAATTCGAAAGCCTTTTGTTGAAACAACAAGGTGGTAGGTACCTCGTATGCGAGAGGCCGTCTGGCGGTTGTCGGTTTCTGCCGCCATGCCACAGTGTGTAAACACTGTTGTGTTTCGGTTTGAAGGACATTGAAGCCAGTGAAATTACTGGACATTATGAGACTTAACATCTTATGTCTCGGGGTGACGAGCGCAGTTCAGTGCCACGCAATGCTTTGTAATTCAAAGTTCTGTGTGGTGTTGCTTCTGTTAATGGGCAGGTATGACGCTTACCATCAGGCGAGCGCCTTGCTCGTCTCGTCATTCAATCCAATAAAAAAACACTCACACTCTCGTAGTTCCTGATACCCACGACACAAAACTCGTATCTTACTGATGGGTCAGGACTATGTATGTGACTGTTGGGTGTATTTATTTATTATTGTTATTATTTAATTACTCTATTTTGCTCCCAAAGAATGGCCAACTGGAGCTTATAAACAGTTTACGCTTCTGTCTGCCTGTCCTACGTTTTTTTACTGATCGAATTAAGAATGGCGAAACCAGGAGGACGCTCGCCTGGTGGTAAGCGCCACCCCATGCCCATAAACAGACACAACACCACACATAAGTTACAATTACAAAGCACTGCATAGCACCGGGCCGCAGTCATTTCATAAAGTTAAGTTAGTTTCATAATACCCAGTAATTTCACTCAACTCGAAACACGACGATGCTTACACTCTGCTTTTTAACGGCATAAGGCAAAGGGGTGGTACCGACCCAGACAAATTGTAGCTCTGTCTGTTTCTACTAGCCCTGTATTATATACGTCCCACTGCTGGGCACGGGCCTCCTCTACTGAATGAGAGGGATTAAGCCTTAGTTCACCACGCTGGCCTAATGCGGGTTGGCAGACTTCACATACCTCCGAAAAATCTTTCGAGTTCTCAGGTATGCAGGTTTCCTCACGATGTTCCTTCACCGTTAAAGCTAGCGATAATTAACAATTAATATACACGTGACTTAGAAAAGTCAAAGGTGTATGCTCTTGGGGCTGGTTTCGAACCTGCGACTTTCGTCTCTACAGTCCATACCACTCCCCGCTGAGCTATCGCTGCTTCCCATGCTAATACATGAAGTTAAATAGAAGCTTGTAAAAGACACGCTCCGGAGCTAAAATTTAAATATAGATAACACGCTACGACCCCACATAGAAGAAAAAGGTAATAAGTGTCAATATTTACCAACCACCCATATCTGTAGGCTTAGCGTTTGGTATTTGATAGCCGGGACAAGGGCTTAACACGGTTTTGAGGCACGAAAATATCTCATATCTCCAATACGGAGTACTTATATGTATAGCATTTAACCAGCTAGCAAGCGAGTCAGATAGGGTTGCCAGATGTCTGGGAAACCCTGAGTTGTTCTGGAATCTCTTGCCCCGTGTCCTGTAATTTCACTTTACTGTCCCTTATTCACGTTTAAACCTATTATCATAAGGTTACGGCTACCCAAACCACTGAGACAACCAAGAGTGGCTCAAAATTCGTTTGAAGCATAGTTTTATGAGTATATGTATTATTTTTTATCCTAAATAAAAAAATTAAACATTAAAAAAAAACTAAACCCAAAAACTAAACTAAAGTCCAAGAGTAGAAAAGTATATTCAATTGAATTTTGAGTCACACTTTCGATATATCTTGCAATTGTTGAGTATATTAAGCAATCCGATGGCCGGTACTAGAGGAAATGAAACAATATTGTTTTATATTTAGTTATTTGTTAAAAAATAAGTTTTTTTTTCCGAAATACGCACATGCAAATCTAGCAACCCTAGAGTCACTTGATGGTAAGCTATCTTCACCGCACATGGATACCGTTGGTGACAGGTTACCAGAAACTTATTTGTACCCGACTAGATAGCGACCACCTTGTACATGGTGACAACCTCGCCATTGTGGCTCTTTCAAACGAATCGCGTTCCGGAAAGAATCATGGGTGCGTGGCCGTTCTTTAAGAAAACAAGACGGGAGGTCCTGTCGTATGCGAGAAGCTATCTGGATTGGTACCACCGCTTTGTCTACTTCTGTGCAATGTGTAAGCACCGCTGTGTTTCGATTTGAAGAATATTGACGCCAGTGAAATAACTAGGCATTATGAGACTTAAGATCTTATGTCTCAGGGTGACTAGCGAATTCCATTGTCATACAGTGCTTTGTTTTGCTTCTGGTAATGTCACAAGCGTGGCGCTTACCATCAGGCGAGCGCCTTGCTCGTCTCGTTATTCAATTAAATAAAAAAAGGTATCATGGTGCGTTGCCGACCTTAAAGGAAAGGTATAATAAAATGATTGGGAAGGGAGGAAGGATTAGGGCCTCCTCCACTCACAGTACGAAACGGAAGAGCGGGCTGCAATTCACGTCAATTTTCTGTGACAGTGGTAACAACAGCCGAACCGGCCTATTCATACTGTAGACAAAACTGTCTACAGCGTTACTCTAACACTTGTAAATAACATAAAACTAGGATTCTACAGTAAAGATGATACAATGGGCGTTCTTAACGGCGATTTACAAACAACCTTCACCATGACATATTTAACCCCACCCAGTTTAAATACCATAACAAACGTACCGGATACACAAATCCCCACAGCAAACAATGCGCGCAACAATGTGATGTACAAACATGGCACTTATTACGCCGGCATCCACACGACGCCAGATTAGATACTGTTTACGCTCGCATTTCCATCTGGAATCGAATCCTAAGAGATGACTTCGCAAATAGACGTCGAATTCGCATGGTAAGACCTTCCAAATCCGTATTGGAAATAGAAAAAATATACGCAAGTATGTTTTTTTTATCCGAGCACGGCACGACTACGCCTGATGGTAAGCGTAGTGCAGTCAAAAAACCAGCGACCACCAACAAACAATGAGTTTATCAGTGGTCACCAGAGTTATGCCGGCCTGTATCAATGCTTCTTCCCTCTTTGGAGAGGAAGAAAGCAAATGTTATGGTACGCTAAAGTATGTAACCAATACAGGCTTTATGGTAGAGCCAAGCTGTAGACAGTTTTGCCTGCAGCACGGGCCGGCTCAACTCGGTTGCTATCACGGTCTCACAGAAAACCGGCATAAGTAGTAGCTTGTTGCTGCGTTTCGATGAGTGAGATATCTGGATGCCCAATCCCCTTCTAATTCCATAATTATTCCTTTCCTTTAAGGTCGTCAATACGCCTATGATTCTTCTGGTATTATGGGTGTACGTGGAAGGTAGAGGCCACATAGTCGTATGTCGGCCTATCTTTATATATAAAAATGTCTGAAGTAGCTGCTTGCGGCAGAGTTTCATGTGGTAAGGGATATTTCCGGAGGCCCAAATAACTACTTCTAATTCAACCTCTACTTCTTTCTTTGCAGATAAGCAACGCACTCATAATTCTTTTTGGTATGGTTTTTTTCATGGGCTGATGGTAAGTGATCTCTACCGCCCATGAAACCGGATAGTAACCCATAGTATTTGATGCTAACCGACTTGAAATTTTATCTACTTCGGCTATAACAGGTGCCATTTTTACGACTTATATATTCAAACAAAAGTCCTCAAAAACCCAATAAAAAAACAAGTTTGTGCGATTAGATTCCTGAAAAAATAAACAGAATAAACATCCATCCCAGACATTCAGTTAATCTAGTTTATTTCCAAACGTGAGCTGGGTCATCTTATTAACTACACCCTCCCAACCTTTGTTTATAACACTGGGTTCAGACACATTTTATGAGAGCTTCAGATTTTTGTCCCGATTCGTATTTATTCTCTTAAATTTATGTGGATGTTTATATTTGTACTTCTTTTAATATAAATAAACCTCGCTCGCCTCGTTGTAGACAGTTTTGTCTACAGCATGGATGGGCTGGCTCGACCGGTCGTTACTACTGTCTCACAGAAAACCGACGTAAATTAGCGGGTTGCTGCTGCGTTTCGTACGGTGAGTGAGATATCCGGAAGCCCAAACCTGCTCCCCTTCCCAATCCCTAATTATCCCTTTCCTTTAAGGTCGACAACGCGCCCATGATTCTTCTGGTTGTGGGCGTACATGGGCGGTGGAGATCACTTACCATCAGAAAAAAGCACCCAACAGTCACACATAGTCCTGTACACTAGGCTAAGCCTGTATAGGGTATCAGGAACCACGAGGGACTTACGGTCCTGAAACAAATATCTGTGGATCACACAAACATTTGTTTCTGTGTTACTATTGGCGAAAAACACGAAAAGCAAAAAAATACTCTTCAAATTAAGAACCTCCTATTTGAAGATTTAATTTGAAGATTGGTTAAAAACACCATTACAAAAAAAATGACAGACGAAATCCATTTATCTGGGCCGATTAAATGTGGTGGGAATCATGACCGGACGGCCATGATAATAATAAAATTCGACATAAAGTCGGGTAACTAGATATCTCTATCGTGTAGTAGCTAATGGATGACTCACTCTGTTTTACGGCTACAATAAGAAGGGTTAAGTAACTCTGAAGGTGATATAATGTCGAAAATATTATAAAAGAGAAGAAAGTTTTTGTGGTACAATTTCAAATTGAGTGTAATTACTTAATGGTTTTGTAGAAGTGCGGAGTGGGTAAATAGGTGATGTCTGGTGAATTAAAAGGAATAGAAAATATAAACCGACTCGAAAAAACTAAAAAAGTATAATGTTCTATACAAATAGTTAGTAGCCAACTCACTGTCAAAGTTTTTAAGCCCGAAGGCCTCCAACTAAGCGGTCTGCTATTAACTGATTTTTCTTGTATTTAATTAAATGACGAGACGAACAAGGCGCTTGTCTGATGGTAAGCGC
Source organism: Amorpha juglandis (assembly GCA_949126905.1). Lineage (NCBI taxonomy): Eukaryota > Metazoa > Arthropoda > Insecta > Lepidoptera > Sphingidae > Amorpha > Amorpha juglandis. Next base: position 8,492,658 of record OX421390.1, on the reverse strand, counting down.
CACGCCTGCCCATAAACAGAAGCAAAACCACACAGAACATTGAATTACAAAGCACTGCATTGCACTGAACTGCGCTCGTCACCCCGAGACAAGATATTAAGTCTTAATGCCCTGTAATTTCACTAGCTTCAATGTCCTTCAAACCGAAACACAACAGTGCTTACACACTGTTGCTTGGCGGAGAAATTGACAAAGCGGTGGTACCAACCTAGACGGCCTCTACCGTGTTCAGATTAAAGAAATACTCCATTCTTATCAACAATAATCCACAAGGAAATAGTTCAAGAGCCCTCAAACTTCAAACCACAGTAAGAGGCTCGCGACATACGCGCGTGCTCAAGTACGCCTTCCACGCGGCTTCGAACGTACATGTCTTATCCTGTGGCAGAGGATCTTGATTGAGATTGTTGAAAATTCTATTATCTAGCTTAGCTAGACAACAGTTACGCGGGAGCGCCAGGAAGTTTTTTTTTTATCCTGGCTCGGCAAAGTGACTACGCTACACCTGATGGTAAGTGTAGCGCAATCCAAGAATAGTGTCGACCAACGATAAATAATGTGTCCATCGTAGGTCGGCACGATCATGTCGGCATGCCAAAGGGCCAAGGGGAAGGGAAAAGGGTTAGGATCATGGGCAAGCCCCCTGGGTTGAACCAGAGAAGTTTTTTTAAAAAGAGTAGTGTCGAACTCATCGCAATGAAGATTTATTTCAAACTAACTTAAATCTAGCAGTGATCCTTATTTATACCCTTAACTTATTTACAATGCGTGTTCAGTTCTAGGACTTTTGATCATAACAAACCCATCTGCAAAATGCATTGGTCAGCTAATCATTATCATGTTTTCAACGGATAGAGTTACATAAAGTCACACAGCTATAAGGTACTTAATGATTTCTTATGTTTACGCGAATATTACTCATTTAAATAAAACTAATTTAAACGGATTTTATCGGTTTGTAAGGTACATGTCATTTGTTTTTTTTTTTATGGCATAGGCCGGCAAACGAGCAAGTGGGTCACCTGATGGTAAGTGATCTCCACCGCCCATGTACGCCCACCACCATAAGAATCATGGGCGCGTTGCCGACCTTAAAGGAAAGGGATAATTAGGGATAGGGAAGGGGAGGGGATTTGGTCTTCCGGATATCTCATTCACCGTACGAAACGCAGCAGCAAGCCGCTATTTAACGTCGGTTTTCTGTGAGACAGTGGTAACGACCGGTCGAGCCAGCCCATTCATGCTGTAGACAAAACTGTCTACAGCGTGGCTCTACCACTCATTTCGCATAGGAATTGCTTACCATTTACTAATAACTTACTGTATAACTTATTTTAACTACAAGATACTTACAACAGTAAGGTATTTGTCATTTGTTTGTTCATACATTACTCATAACGATGCAAAGCACTCAAATAATTAACCACTATTACACGTAAGTTGTAAGCTGTCACAAATCTTAAAACATGGCTACTTACCATTGTAATCCGCCGGGCACTCGGTGAAAGTAAGGAATGTTAGAAATTAATCTCCACTTTCTCTTCGAACAAAGTTTTTTTTAATATATTGTGTCATCGATTACTCATGACTAATGACAAAGTTGTTTACTGTATCGCACTAAGCAATCAGCCATCTACATTAAAGTGCGTCTATATTTGTGTCTCTTTGACACACGACTGTGATCGTGTTAGATTGACACATGTAACAATCACAAGTTTATTTTTATATGGCACAGGTCAGCAAACGAGCAAGTGGGTCACCTGATGGTAAGTGATCTCCACCGCCCACGTACGCCTACAATACTAGAAGAATCATAGGCGCGTTGTCGACTCTAAAGGGAAGGGATAATTAAAGAATCGGGTAGTGGAGGGGCATTTGGGTCTCCGGATATCTCACTCACCGTACAAAACGTAGCAGTAAGCTGCTACCTCACGTCGGTTTCTGTGAGACAGTGGTATGGTATATATGTGGTGATAACCCTTTCTAACAATTGAATATAACGAATATAATATTAGACCGCGGGAGCCGAGATAAGACAGCGACAGTGAGTTCGGCAATTCTCGGCATGTCTCGCCCTATGTATAGAGCGACCTTTACCATCAGGTACTCTGTTACTCCGGTGCCATTTAAAAAATACACCTTTTATTTTTTTTAATACACCTTTTAATTGAAGTAGGTGTTATTTTATCCTTATAATCCCGTTTAATTGAATTTATAACAGCACTCGAGCTCCCAGTTAAAACCTTTAGCAGGTAAAGGGTATCTTTTTGTTAATCTCAAGTAAATGAACGCGTTCAGTTAAAGCTTTTCAGCGCTTTTTAGAAATATTTTTCTGTGTAACACAAATTTTCCACACGGCTGCCGCGCGTGGCCATTAAAAATGATATTTATGCGCTTTAGAGCAAATGTTGGTTGTGTATGGAAATTGTGAATTCACGTGGTGTATAATAAAATATGATAAATGTTGTATTGTCGTTGTTTAATAGTTTTTAACGGACTTTAAAAAAGAGGAGGTTCTCAATTATTTGTCTTATTTTTTGTTTTTTTTTTAGCAGAGTAATTACACCGAGAAACTAGTCAAGTCCTGTATTTAAATCTTAGGAAGGACAATCACAATTGATGTTAAACATATATTTCTGTTTGTTATATGTGAAAAATCAGATAAACAGAAATCCCAATTGTGTCCAATTTGGACGAAAATAATCTTGACGAATTGTGGGTGCAAGTCTCCCTTATTTTTTTTATAGCTTAGATATATTCAAATTCAAATTCAAATTCAAATCATTTATTCTGCAAATTGGATCATAAATATCACTTTTACATGTCAAAATTCTTTACACTAGTTTATTTTATTTTTTTCTTTTATCGGCATTTCGTGGCTAGCCATGAGAAGAAATGCCGAAACAAACTCATGGGTTATGGCCTCTTTTAATGTCCAGACATTGACTTTCTATTAAATATATAATAATAATAAAATTAACAATTTTAAAAATTATTTTTTCTTAAAAATAATAAAAATGTCAACGATATAAGCCTTAAATACTAGTAATGCGCCAATAGGGCAGTCAAGTATAATAAATTATTATATTTTCACATAGTACAATATATTAGAGGACTATGGACAGCCATATTTTGTATGGAGCGAGCGGCTCAATTCCAAGCCGTTTTGTCTTCCAAATAATCTATAACATTATAGTAACCTTTTCGGCAAAGGTTCTGTTTAATATAAACTTTAAATTTATTTAGACTTAATTGTTGAATATGGCTAGGAATTTTATTGTAGAAACGTATACTTTGACATTTAAATGATTTACTAATTTTTTGAAGTCTGGTCTTGGGCAATATCAGTTTATTCTTATTTCTAGTATTTAACATATGAATGTCGCTGGTTTTTGTAAAAACATTAATATTTTTTTTTACATACATTAGGTTCTCATATATGTATTGAGAAGCGACAGTCAAAATATTTATTTCTTTGAATAAATCTTTTAGAGATTGCCCACGTTTCAGATTGAAAATAGCTCGAATAGCTCTTTTCTGCAGCACAAAAATAGTTTGAATGTCGGCAGCATTTCCCCATAATAGAATGCCATACGACATTACACTATGAAAATAACTAAAATAAACTAATCGCGCTGTTTCTACATCAGTTAGCTGGCGAATTTTGTAGACTGCGTAAGCTGCAGAGGTGAGCCTTTTCGACAACTGGTTTATATGTGGTCCCCATTGAAGCTTAGAGTCTAAAGTTATACCCAAGAACTTGGTGGTGTCCACAAGATCCAATTCTTCTCCATTTAAACTAACGCAGGTCTTAATAGTTCTAACGTTAGGTGTCAAAAATCTAACGCATTTAGTTTTTTTCTCGTTTAAAAGTAAGTTATTAACATTAAACCAGTTCACTACTTTTAAGAGAGTATTATTTACATCGTCAGTAACAGGTTGCTGTCGTTTGAGTTTAAATAAAAGTGAAGTATCATCTGCAAATAACACTATCTGTTGATTGTCGTTAATAACATGAGGCAAATCATTTATATAAACGAGAAATAGGAATGGGCCAAGTATGGAACCCTGCGGAACACCCATTGTTACTACAGATCCCGAGGATCTCTGGCCATTTATATCAACTTTCTGAATCCTATTATCCAAATAAGAAATAACAAGATCCAGAGCAGTATTCCTAATTCCATAGTGATGTAACTTCCTGACCAATGTATCATGAGAAACGCAATCGAATGCCTTTGACAGGTCACAAAAAATGCCTAAGGCATCGTGGAAATTGTCCCAGGCGTTAAAAATATTTTCTAAAAGTTCAACCCCAGCATCGGTGGTTGAACGACCCCTTGTAAAACCAAATTGTTTCTTGTGTAACAAATTATTTATGCTAAAATGTGTCTGCATTTGATCAAGTAGTAATTTTTCAAATATTTTACTAAATGTGGGTAGCACTGAAATTGGTCTAAAGTTAGTGGGGTCAGATGTGCTACCTGATTTAAACAAAGGTATAATTTTACTACTTTTCATTAAGTCAGGAAATACGCCACAGTCGATACATTTATTAAAAATTATGGCTAATTCAGGTGCTACTATGGTAATTATAGATTTCGTAAGCTCGACCGAGTTACCCCAAAGATCGGCTGTTCTTTTAACATTTAGGGTATTAAATGTTCTTATAATATTTGTGTCATTTATATAATGAAATTTAAATATATTATTGCAACAATCTAACTTCTCTTTCAATAATGATTCAGCAATAGTAGGGGACGAATTCAAAGATTTTGTTGTAGAGATTGGAATGTCAGTAAAGAATTTCTCAAAAGCAGTAGCTACTTCAGCATCTGACGTGACAATTTTATTTTCAATAGAAAGGCTATAGTCCTTCGTTAGAAGTTTAACTTTTCCAGTCTCCTTATTGATTAAGTCCCAAGTCGTTTTAATTTTATTACTACTATTTTTTATTTTAAAACTTATATAATTACACTTTGCTACTTTACAAATTTTTTTAAATAATTTGGAGTATTTTTTTACATACTGACAAAACTTTTCACTCTTATTATAGTGTCTTTCTTCATACAACTCATAAAGCCTTTTTCTACTTTTACATATACCAATAGTAGCCCATTCACTGAATGTTGTAGTTCCTTTAACAGAGATCTTCTTGGGGATAAAAGTAGAATTAAACTCTGCACAATATATTTCAAAAAAGGAATTGTACAGCTGGTTAGGATTGTCACTGTACAATAAAAAGGGTAATTTACTTAAGAGTTTATTTTTGAAGATCTCCAAGCGACCTGTAGTTTTAGGCACCACACTAATAACATTTTTGGCCATATTTTTACTTTCTTTCTGAAAAGTAATTAACTGTCCACTATGATCAGAGTCTAGATAATTAATAATTTGTTTATTATTAGGAACAATGTTTGTAAATATATTGTCTAGACATGTTGCTGAAGTGGCAGTTATCCTAGTTGGCTCGAAGAATATATTTTCAAGATTGTAAGAATTAAACAAATTTTTTATTTTAATACACATGGAAGATTCTTCTAACAAGTTAACGTTAAAGTCACCACATACAATTACAGTTTTATTTAGAGGCTACGGGTTCGATTCCCGCACCGAGACAAATGTTTGTGTGATCCACAAATATTTGTTTCGGGGTCTGGGTGTTGTGAGACCGAAAGTCTCTCATAGTTCCTGATACCCACGACACAAGACTCGCATCTTACTGTGGGGTCAGGACTATGTATGTGACTCTTGGGTGTATTTATTTATTTATTTAAAAAAAAAGTATGTAAAGTCTTGCTGGTGGTAGGATATTCATTTCCGCCCGAACACCGACCACCGTACACATGGTGTTAAAACCTGCCATAGTGATCCACACGCCTTATGTGGATCGCGTTCCAGGGTCAGCCAGTGTATATTCTCCTGAAGGGCTTGCGACAGGACTTGATGGTTGGTTTGGGCGGGTACAGGTGTACATCTTTATATTACTGTGACTGCATCGTTCACCGCCTGTTCTGTCGCAGACCCCTCAATTTGCTGGTATGACTCTGGTGACCACTGATAAACTTATTGTTTGTCGATGGTCGCTCGTTTTTTGAACTGGACTACGCCTGCCATCAGGTGTAGTGCAGTCACTATGCTGTGTTCCGAAAGAAATATAGGAAGTTGAGTGATTGAGTGGTAGAGCCACGCTGTAGTCAGTTTTGTCTACAGCATGAATGGGCTGGCTCGACCGGGTCATTACCACTGTCTCACAGAAAACCGACGTAAAGTAGCGGCTTGCTGCTGCGTTTCGTTCGGTGAGTGAGATATCCGGAAGCCCAAATCCCCTCCCCTTCCCAATCCCTAATTATCCCTTTCCTTTAAGGTCGGCAACGCGCCCATGATTCTTGTGGTGGGGGGCGTACATGGGCGGTGGAGATCATTTACCATCAGGTGACCCACTTGCTCGTTTGCCGGCCAATGGTATAAAAAAAAAAAAGTATGGTGATTTTGATAGAGAGATCGGCAATGAGCCAGTGGGGCACATGATGGTAACTAATAGTCCACCGCCCATGAGAATATACATTTCTAGAACACGCGTTGCTGAGCTAGAAGGAAAGGGGAACATTAAGGGATTGGGGTGAGTAGGGCGGATTGAAATCTTGTTATGAAATCATCTATAATAAGATATATTTGACAGCCTCCGTGGCTCAGCGGGCGAATAGCCGGCTGTGAAACAAGAGGCCGCGGGTTCGATCCCCGCACCGAGCAAACATTTGTGTGATCCACAGATATTTGTATCGGGGTCTGGGTGTTGTGAGACCGAAAGTCTCTCGTAGTTCCTGAAAGCCACGACACAAGACTCGTATCTTACTGTTGGGTCAGGACTATGTGTGTGACTTTTGGGTGTATTTATTTATTTATATTAATTTTGAGTGGTAGAGCTACGATGTTTTTTTATTGAATGCCGAGACGAGCAAGGCGCTCGCCTGATGGTAAACGCCACGCCTGCCCATAAACAGAAGCAGCACCACACAAAACTTTGAATTATAAAGCAATCCATGGGACTAAACTGCGCTCGTCACCCCGAGACATAAGATGTTAAGTCTCATAATGCCCAGTAATTTAACAGGCTTCAACGTCCTTCATACCGAACATAACAGTGCTTACACACTGCTGCTTGGCGGGAGAAATAGACAAAGTGTTGGTACCAACCCAGACGGCCTCTCGCATACGAGGGACCTACCACTTTGAATTGGTGTGCTCACCATAAGGCGAGCGACCTGGTCGTCTCGCCATTAAGGTTAATAAAAAAATATTGTTCCATTGGTTAATTGACAGCCTCCGTGGCGCAGCGGGCGAATAGCCGGCTGTGAAGCGAGAGGCCGCGGGTTCGATCCCCGTACCAGACAAAAGTTTGTGTGATCCACAAATATTTGTTTCGGGGTCTGGGTGTTGTGAGACCGAAAGTCTCTCGTAGTTCCTGATACCCACGACAGAAGACTCGTATTCTTACTGTGGGGTCAGGACTATGTATGTGACTGTTGGGTGTATTTATTTATTTATTGGTACCTGAAAACCTACCATCACTTAATTCCAGCAAGTCAACACCATCGGTTCCAAAATAAACATTTTATGAATACAAATAACATACAAAACGATCCGGTTGCTTCAGGTTCCGTCGCGAGCCAATTTCAAAACAGCCTCCAATACCTTCGGGGAATTTCGTACACCCCGACGAAATTGGATAGCCCTGTTGCTGATTATAAGATTATCGGATAGCTTCGGATTCTTATATCCGAAATATAGATATGAACGCCGTTTCCGAATAATGAATTGATGGTTATAGTTATTGGATAGTGTTGGTCGTTTTATAAATGTTTTATATGTAGGAAAATTCTGGAATGTTCTTCGGTTTTCTTAGAACGGTTAGATGTGGGAAATTGTGAGTTTTTTTTATTCTAGCAAGTGGCTACGATGCAATTGATGTTAATTAGATATATAGGGTGTTGTAGAAAGGTAGTATCAACAATAATATCATACACAGGGTGAATAATTTAAAATTTAATGGCAAAGTCTTAAAACGAGCACTGAGACGTGGCCTCTAAATATGGGCCGTATAAGGCGGCTCACAGTCACTCAGCGAGCTATGGAGAGAGCTATGCTCGGTGTTTCTCTACGTGATTAAATCAGAAATGAGGAGATTCGTAGAAGAACGAAAGTCACCGACATAGCCCAGCGGATTAGCAAGCTCAAGTGGCAGTAGGCAGGCCACATCGCTCGCAGAACCGATAACCGATGGGGCAGAAAGGTTCTGGAATGGAGGCCACGTAGTGGCAAGCGCAGCGTTGGACGTCCACCTGGGACATTCTTTTACAAATCGAACACTTTTTTGACTTGACAATTTTGATTGGGCCCAAATTTTTTTTTTAGAGTCTATACTGAAAATAAACAGACACATATACAAGGTTTTTGTTCAAAAAAAATTTTTCTCGAAAATATGACCATTGCGAATTTCAGTACTTTATCCGATTCTGTTACATGTAAAATTCATTTTCTCTGGTTCTACTGATGATATCGTTAATTTTTTTTTTTTCATTAAAAGGTAGTAATATCAGCTTTCAGTCACGTGAATATTGTACTTCTTCGACTTGAGTACCTTGAAAATAATAACAATTTAATTGTTTAAATAATATTATCATAATGTTAACCACAACGAAATCGATTGAAAAAAATACTATCGTATTCGTAATGTTTTTAGCTACAAGAGCCTTCTTTCAGAAATATGGGGCCGTAACTAGTTTAAGGGTGAGAAAATAATTTCAACTGCGCTTCACGTTGCGCGGGCAGCACGCTCAAGTACTGAGCGCATAAAGTTTATTTTTTAGCGCGTTGGCGTAAATTTTGTCTTTCGAAATCATGATTTATGTGTGTTTTAACTAATAAAAAAACTTAGTCAAGTATATGTGTTGGGTATAATGCGTTCAGATTCATTGTTTAAATTTTACTAAACGTTCCCGTGCGATTCAACCTGAAAACGTAAAAAGGGTGCTTCAAAAAGTATACGTTCATTCCACTGTTGCATGCCTGTACAATAGTATTTTATACAAACGAAGTACACACCATTAATATAAATACAATCAAATCTATGCGAATAAATCCTATAAATCCTGTATCGAGAGATAACTTATTTCTAAAACTATATATAATAGTAAGACTTTACTGATTGAAAATTCATTTGAATTTGAAGACCGAAAGATTATTGAAGAAATGGATTTTAATTACGATACCGTCACACAATGTTATAAGTTCCTTCTTTCTCTAGAATGTTGTACAAAAATACACGCTCATGTAATACTTGACAGAATGTACCCACTGGAATAACTCTTTTGGAGTTTGAATTGGATTTCCTACTTTTTGGGGGCTTGTTCTGGCAGGTAACCTTTTCAATGTCACTCCTAAGCCGTGGGACGTTAGATAGAAGTGCCACTCTGCTGCTATGCCAAAGTCTTGTTGATCATGAATGAGATTGGCAAAAAAAATCTGGTCTTATATTGAGCACTCACTCCATCAGAAAAATAAATATTTTTTTTTACTTTAGTCAAGTTTTGAGTAAATGAGGAGATAAACAACAACGATTAAAACATCTATCTTTTCGAATTTTTGGCAGTACCGATGAAAGTGGTGGTTGTGACATTTTCTCTCGTGTAAATTTCCCTAACTTGGTTTTTCTTACTCACTTTAAGAAATAAAAAGGCTGAAAAGGAAGATGTGTGCCAGTACTACGCTTTTTCCGAAGTGAACTGCGTGAGCAGTTCGAGACTTAATTTTCATACACACTCTAGCACGTTTAAACACATCGCGCGCTGCCCGCGCAACGTGAAGCGCAGTTGAAATTATTTTCTCACCCTTAAACTAGTAACGGCCCCATATTTCTGAAAGAAGGCTTTTGTAGCTAAAAACATTACGAATACGATAGTATTTTTTTCAATCGATTTCGTTGTGGTTAACATTATGATAATATTATTTAAACAATTAAATTGTTATTATTCTCAAGGTACTCAAGTTGAAGAAGTACATTATTCACGTGACTGAAAGCCGATATTACTAGCTTTTAAATGAAAAAAAAAATTCAACGATATCATCAGTAGAACCAGAGATAATGAATTTTACATGTAACAGAATTGGATAAAGCACTGAAATTCACAATGGTCATATTTTCGAGAAGAATTTTTTTTGAACAAAATCCTCGTATACATGTCTGTTAATATACAATAAGAACTTCGTAAAAAAAGTTTGAGGAGATTTGGAGAGGTTGAATTTTTTTTTGGTCCAAATCCGTTCGATTTTTAAAAGAATGTCCCACCTACAAGGTGGACAGACGACCCGATAAAGGTAAAACGTCAATTGAACTTAATTTTTTTAACTAATATTTTATTATTGGGGTTTAGCATTAGGCTCTTGTTGCAGCCTTTTTTTATTTAATTTAATGACGATACGAGTAAGTCGCTAGCCTGATGGTAAGCGCCACGCCTGACCATAAACAGAAGCAACAACATATAGAAGTTTGAATTAGAAATCACTAGTTATAATAAAACTTTGATATGCAGGTTGCTAGGTTAAGGGTCATAAAATGACGTTTATTCAAAATTTTATACTATTTAACCCCCCCCCCCCCCCTTACAAGTTCAGTTATTATTGGTACCACCTTTCAGCAACATACTGTATAGAGTTACTGTATAGTTGCAAAAGGTATCTATGCATTAAGTGGTCCTCTGCCTTCTCTTTTGTGCATTAAGGCGTGAAAGCTTATGTATGTGACTATATTATAACTGATGGTATCATGTTCTATTTACGCACTCACTCACTCACGCCTGTAATACCTGAAGGAGTAAGTCCTATGATGTGATAGGGGACGAGCCTATCGCCATACACTGACACTGAGCATTTCGTGATAGAAAAACCCAATATCACTTTTACCCACCCTGGGGATCGAACCCGCAATCTAGCACAGATGTACCGCCTACACAACACAACTGCGCCACCGAGATTCTATAGTCTGTTTAATTTACATTATTGTCGACAGCACAGTCCCCGAGGCCCGTCGCATTAAAAATTCAGCGAGGAGCTAATGAAACCTGAGAATGTTCGTGAAATATTAATCCACGGGTCCCGCCCGCGTTGTCACTGCAAAGGGAAGCTTTAAGGCAGAATTCCGATGTCAACTACAGAAACGCGCGTCAGTAATGCAGGATCAAGTCGTCGCGTTTGACCGTTTGTACTATGCAATATTTACTAAATTAAATGTTAAGTTAATAATGCTGGGTTGCGCCAACTTACTTTATGGACAGGGAGCCCTCGGGTAGCTGATCCACTTGACTACTATCAAGCTCATTTTCCGTGAGTAGCTCCGTTTCGATGAGACGACCAACTATTCCCTATGCGAAAATTCTCTATTGTGGTAGCTAACAGACTACAGTAGCATAGGCCAGCAAACAAGCAAGTGGGTCACCTGATGGTAAGTGATTTCCACCGCCCATGTACGCCCACCACCAGAAGAATCATGGGCGCGTTGCCGACCTTAAAGGAAAGGGATAATTAGGGATTGGGAAGGGGAGGGGATTTGGGCTTCAGGATGTCTCACTCGCCGTACGAAACGCAGCAGCAAGCCGCTACTTTACGTCGGTTTTCTGTGAGATAGTGGTAACGACTCGGTCGAGCCAGCCCATTCATGCTGTAGACAAAACTGTCGACAACTCAAATACGTATTGTCTATATAAACTACTTACAAATATTTTCCAAAACGGAATTTCAAAAACTTTGACAAAACTCGGCCCATAAAGCCACCATCATCCCTATCTATCTACCCAAAACAACCTATGTCAGTCCAAACTATCCAACTGTGACCTAAACATTCCTTAACCCGACCCCTAACATTAAAATGAAGCGATAGGGTGAAATAAAGACGCAGGCCAGCCCACAAACATGTACTAATTATGGCCCATAACAAGGGGCTAGGGAAGGGACGGCCAAGGGACAGGGCGCTTAATGTGCCCGGCCCGAATAAAGACCTGAGTAACCTCAAACGAACTCCGAATTACAAATTAACGTCGGCTTCTGTCACACTGGATTGTAAGTGTTGCCTGGGTTGTTTTTTTTCATCCAAGCATGGCAATGGGGCAGAAAGGTTCTGAAATGGAGGCCACGTACTGGCAAGCGCTGCGTTGGACGTCCGCCTACAAGGTGGACAGACGACCTGATAAAGGTCGCAGGAAGTCGCTGGATGCAGGCCGCTTCCGACAGGTCGGTCGGGAATTCTTTGGGGGAAGCCTATGTTCAGCAGTGGACGTCCTGTGGCCGATGATGATGATTATGATGACGCATGGCAAAATGACTGCACTACACCTGATGTTGAGCACGGTGCAGTCCAAAAAATCAGTGACCACCGACCACAAACAATGAGTTTATCAGTGGTCACCAGAATCATGCCGGCCTGTATAAATACTTCTTCACAGTCCGAAGAGGGAAGAAGCAAATCGAGAAGCCTGCGACAGGATAAGTGGATGACCGATATAGGTACAGGGATACAAGGATGTGCCCCATATCAACCACCTTACCTTATACCTTGTGTGGATTGCATTCCAGGATCAGCCAGAGTATATCCGGTTCTCCCGAGGGGCTTGCGACATGACTTGATGGTTGATGGGGGCAGTTATAGGTACAGGGGTACATCCTTATATCCCTGTGCCTTCATTAGTCACTTGTCTGTCCTGTCGCAGGTCTCTCGATTTGCTTCTTCCATCTTCAGAGTGTGAGCATTTACACATACCGGCATGATTCTGGTGACCACTGATAAACTTATTATTTATCGGTGGTCGCTGGTATTTTGGACTGCATTACACACAGGTGTAGTACAGTCACTTTGCCGTGCTCGGATAATAAAATAGTCCAAGCTAGTGTCACAGAATATTTAACATTTGCTTGTAGCATAATTTCTCTTAATCTAAATTCCACAAGTTTTGAAACTATTTAACAACACGAATTACATTACCTTGTAAAAGCGTCCTTAACTTTAACTCGCCCAGTATTAATTTGGACGTGATATAAATTAAATTTTGGGGAAATTCAATTTTTTCCTTCCGCCTTGAATCCCAAATCAGTTGACACTTTTAATTTGATTGTTGAAATGTCTACTTATTTGCGAAAGTTCTTTTCGTTTCCATTCCTTTTGTTACTAATTGACTGTTGACATTCGTGATAAATGTCGATTAAAATAAAAGTTTTAGTTTAAGGCCAAGGGTAAGCCATTTACCAGTTTGAGTGACATTTTAGAGGAATCATCCAAAGTGATCATGTTAATAGTAGTATAGTGAAGAGGCTCCTCACTCCTGAGGTCTTAATCACTGGTGGCTTGGGTTTATTGGAGGGTGATATGAAAATGAGCCCGAAATGATGATTTTAAATATTAGTATGAGCAAAGGTGGGCGCGTAGTGGGGACATCTCACTATCTCGCTCGCACGCGTGCACCATAATGCCCATTTGCCACAGTGACGTCAAAGTTGGCGTCGTCTGTTATTTGACTAGTGATCCATCAGATTTGAATGACTTGTAATTTATTTTTTTGTAGACGGATTAATGAAATTTTTTCTGTAATAGGTTTTGGGTAACGTAATTTATTGATTAAAAGAATACAAAGAATCAAGTCAACTACCCTATAAAAACCTTACACAATGGATAATTCCACTGATAATTTGGATCAAGAAACTCCCATTTCACAACATATTTACAATTTCATTCTAAACCAAATAACTATTTACTATTAAACTCAAATAAAATTCAAAACGAATTTAATTTCCAACAATTGTCACTAATCATTGAATAAAACATCGCTGATCGGTAATAATCAGACTTAGTTACGAAATTACAGCGGTAATACGGATTAATTCCAACTAACCTTACCTATTACGGGTTCTAGCGAATCAATTGGGATTAAACGAATGACGCTCGGGTTGAATTCAACGTTTTACTCATTGAACAAGTCTTGTTACATTGGACAAAGGATACTCTGTTGAATTATTAGATATATGTAATAGATTTGCTTGTAGTCCAGTTCAATATCTTTTTTCCTTGATTGAATGACGAGACGAGTTAAGCGATCGCCTAATATAAACAGAAGCAACACCACATAGAACCTTCAACTACACAGCACTGCATGGCACTGAACTGCGCTAATTAGTAGTCGACACCGAGTAAATTTATAAAAAAACTTTATTTTACAGCACGACAGCTTAGTACAAGATCTAATTAACAATAATCACTTAAACTACATACTTATTCTAATGCTTATATATCAAATAAACGCTTATGTAGCGTTATTCGCCGATGGCGCAATCATTGTCCCGTTGCTATGGGCATGAAGTGCTGGCGAAGCATATATCTTGGGGATGGACACCCTTAACACGCTCGTCACTCCGACACATAAGATGTTAAGTCTCATAATGCCCAGTAATTTCACTGGCTTCAATGTCCTTCAAACCGAAACACAACAGTGCTTACACTACTGCTTGGCGGTAGAAATAGACAAAGCGATGGTACCAACCAAACGGCCTCTCGCATACGAGGGACCTACCACCTTATAAATTAAACATTGCAAATTAAACACCTAAGGGCAAAAGTGCGACACTAGAAAATTTTGTTAACGCATTTTGTTTTGATATAACCAGTACAGTGTTTATCTATTTGTCAATCGAAGCTAACATGATTAGACTTATGACTCGACTCTTTAAAAAAAAGATATAAAAGTAGAGAAAATGGTCTAACTTACTTCTTTGCTGCAATTTGTCTATAAACCCTTACATAATGTAATTTTATCGAATGCTGATATTTATTGCGAGTGTTACTTGCGCGCGAGATAAATTATGTCGTTGGTTCATGTAAGCTTCTGTAAAAATAACCTTATGTTTTATTGGCACATCCTTTTTGTACTATACAATATTTTCTCAAGCAAAAGTACTTTAATTTAAACAGCCTTGAAGGTGATTAAAATGCCTTAATTTGATTAGTAAATTATTTTTACACGTTGTTCTAAATTCAAAAATCATGTGTGTATCAGCTCGTAAATCAATCACTTAAATCCAAAAATTCACGTAAAACTACTTCTTCTTTTTTATTTATGGCTTTCGCAGTATTATGCATTTAGCCAGTGTCAAGTATAATAATTCTCAAGTTATTTTTACAAAAACGATGAAACAAGGGTGCGGTCAATTTCAAGGTCTTGCCGGAGTTTTGGTGTTAACTCCTTTCAGTACGATGCTTAATTCACTTATTTCAATGTTTCCATACACTGTTCATCACCGTCAATGTTTATTGAACAAATCCACACCACTTTTATAGAACAAACACAACTCTAAACTAGTTTATGAAATAAATTAAAATAAGCGATGAACTGCACTGTCAGAATTCCCGCCAAAACTCACCCTTAATTTGATTAGTAAATTATTTTTACACGTTGTTCTAAATTCAAAAATCATGTGTGTATCAGCTCGTAACTCAATCACCTAAATCCAAAAATCCACGTAAAACTATGTCCAAACACGTTAGTCCGCCATTTTGCGTCGGCCATTTTTCTTTTTGGCAACACTCGCCACCTGTCAACCGGGCGGCCCGTGCATTTGTCACTCGTGTACGTTCGGGTGTTTCCGTAAAGGCTCGTTATTCCGACGATAAGTTTTTGCTTCGCTGCAGAATAACCACCGAGGATTATGACTAAGCTAAATTGCTGCCGTTTACTTGAAGACGGATTTTAGATGTTCACACTTATATGATAAAATGTGATGATATATGCTATGGAATGATGGTAGATTTTTTGCACGTTTTTGATTCGTTTTTTTTATTTGATTGAATGACGAGACGACTACTACGCTCGCCTGATAGTAAGCGCCACGCCTGCTCATAAACAGAAGCAACACCACAGATAACTTTGAATTGCAATTTGCATGGCACTGAACTGCGCTCGTCACCCTGAGACAAGAGATGTTAAGTCTCATAACACCGAGAAATTTCACTGGCTTCAATGTCCTTCAAACCGAAACACAACAGTGCTTACACATTGTTGCTTGGCAGCAGAAATAGACGAAGCGATGGTACCAACACAGACGGCCTAATCCCTGATGAACATAGGCTACTTTTTATCCTGGTAAAAGCAGATCGCGTGGGTGGAGTCGCGAGGAAAAGCTAGTCTACAATAATAACAGTAAGACAATCCCTGGAGCCATCATATCTAAATCAAGGGTATCTGAGCGACTCCGAGACGGCTAATGTTGTTTTCAGTGGCAGCTGAATCTAACACGTAATGCCATTACAATCGATACGGGGTTATCGATACAAACGATACGAAATCGATAAATACTTGAACAGATTGAATGCGTTACGCAGCGATAAAATATGTTTACTCATCGGAAGTAAAATGCATCGCTGTAAATATACATTTTTTATGTTTTACCTGAATTACGCGAGCTGCCTGATATGTATATGTTAAAAATGGCCGATAAAAGATGAATATATAAATAAACGTAATCTAGTATAAAATTATTGACATGTAAAAGTGATATTTATGATTCAATTTACAGAATAAATGATTTGATTTGATTAGATATAAATAGTAGCAACACCACCCAGAAATTTGAATTACAAAGTCTGCAAGACACTGGCATTGCGTTCACCTCTAGATATAAGACTAGTTACCATGAGACATAAACTGCTTGGTATCATATGCCCTGTAATTTCACTGGATTCAATGCCCTTCAACCTTCAGACAGTACTTACACAGTGCTTGGCACAGATGGTGAAACTTCACTCAATCACACACGAGGAACCTATCACCTAGTAATATAATTCATTTAAATACATTCGATGTATTGCCTCGGTGGCGCAGTGGTATTGCGGTACGACTGCAGTTCTGAGGTTTTGGGTTCGATCCTCGGGTCGGCTAAAATAATATTGGGTGTTTCTGTTACGGAATACTGATGTATCAACTACTAAAGTCTGGAATTGTGCCCGGTATGGCGATATGCTCGCTTCCTATCACATCATGGGACGGAAATACGCTCTGCGAAATGTGGGTGTATTTGTTACACTTCTGCCTACCCCTTCGAGGATTACAGGCATGAGCGCGAGTTGATGTAAATATAATAAGTTTTGCAACTAGTATGCGTGAGGTATCAATGATTAATAGTTTTAGAACAATATCTGGTGAACAAATTATAACGGATTATCAAAGTTTCATATAATTTAGGATCAAAGAACTTTATGATCAATCGATTTTACAAAACGGCAATTAATCATGGGCAAATATTAAATTCATTACGATAGTCTGATTTATATATCGCTTGATAAAAGAAAACTAAACACACCATATCATAACTACAATATCAGAAACATTATTTCAATTATTCTATAATACAGGTCAAATACACATTTTAAGACAGTTTAAGCTACATCATGAAATATTCAGAAACATTACACTAAAAATAAACGAGCGCAAACCCGCCATTTTGTAGATAGAGATTAGATTTTTTAATTCGTCTCCAAGGAGCCAGTGTAATAACATTTCGATATAGTCTCGGTGTGAGCATCAACCCCTTACCGAGTTTCTCTCCATGGGGGCTTGTCAAATCAAATTGGATTGGCAACTCAGGATTACGAGGTTTGTGTAAAGCTAATCTAATATTAGAAATGGTTGGCTGTCTCGGTGGTGGACTTATATTGGTACTAATGCTGTACTGTCGCGGGTTTGATCCCCGGGTCGGGTAAAATGATATTGTGTTTAAACTTTTATCTCTGCAATTACGAAGCTGTTAACGAGGAGCTGTCGAAAATTAACTGGTCTGATCAATGGAGTTCTATTACAAATATTAATGAAATGTTGTCGAGATTTTATGATGTTCTAATGCCAATTATTAAACAATATACACCAACTACCAAACCACGCGATGAATGTTACCCTGTCTGGTACAGTCGAGCTTTACTAAATGTTATAGCGGAAAAAGCGAAATATCACAATTTACATAAAAAATATGGGAACCCCAGGGATAAACAAACGTTTGAATGTCTGAGAAGGCGTTGCAGCTTGTTGATAAAAGAATGTTATGCCAAATTTAAAAATAATATAGCAATACATTTGCGTCAAAATCCTAAATATGTCTGGAAATATTTTAAAAATAAACGAATCAGTAAAAACTACATCCCAAATAAAATGACATTAAATAACACTAATTTTGCCAGGGGTGGTCAAGAAATTTGTGACTTGTTTTCCGATCATTTTCTCTCTGTCTATAGTACGAATAGAAGTTTTAAAGGTTCAGTCGCATCCACAGTCGCATCCAATTGCTGTAACAACACATTCAGCATTTGTAAAATTAAAGTAAAAGAAGTCTATGATTATTTGTTTTCCCTAGACTGTGAAAAGGGACCAGGGCCGGATTCAATTCCTCCACTTTTTCTTAAAAAATGTGCAGCTAACCTAGCTAATCCACTGACTATAATATTCAACAATTCTCTATCGCAGGGACTATTCCCTGATCAGTGGAAAATCGCACACATCACACCGATCTTTAAATCTGGCCGTGTTGAAAATGTAGCAAATTATAGACCAGTATCAATTCTCTCCGCGTGTGGTAAAATTCTTGAATCTCTTGTTCAGAAGAAAATGTTCTCTCACTTCAATAATATGCTAGATGACAACCAGCACGGTTTCCGCCCAAAAAAATCGACAACAACTAATCTAATTGAGTATGTCTCTTATATATCATCAGCATTAGATAGTGGAATAGAAGTTCATGCAATATACACAGACTTTAAAAAAGCCTTCGATTTGGTAGATCATCACTTATTAGTTGCTAAGTTGGAAAGCATGGGAGTTCATGGGTCGTTGCTGCGTTGGTGCGAATCGTACTTGAGAAACCGTTCTCAACTAGTCTATGTTAAGGGGTTTAAATCAAAACAATGTTTTGTATCATCAGGGGTACCTCAGGGGTTACACCTGGGACCACTGTTTTTTTTAGTTTTCATAAACGATTTAGGCAGAAAAATTAATTCAAAATTTAAACTTTTTGCTGATGATTTAAAGATATTTAGAACTATTTACACTGATTTTGATAAAGTCCAACTTCAATTAGATATAAACATTGTATGTAGTTGGTGTATACAGAATAATATGGAATTAAATCAAAATAAATGTTATTTTATTAAATTCACCAAGAAAAGGAACTCAAGCGAAACTTGTTACCTAATTAACAATAGTCCGCTCAAAGAGGTTGATTCTATTAGGGACCTAGGTGTTTTATTGGATAGTAGTTTAAACTTTAGAAACCACTTCGACCAAATTATAAATAAGGCGTCAAAATTATCAGGTTTCATCGTCAGGGAAATGAAAATTTTTAAAGAACCTCGCCTCACTATTTCTATCTACAACAGCGTCATAAGGAGTATTCTGGAATATTGTAGTACAGTATGGAGCCCGTTTTATCAAGTGCATTCAGATAGGATTGAGCGCGTTCAGAAAAGGTTTTTGTACCAACTAAGTTACTCGGACCACAAATGCCGTATTTTGAACTCATATGACTCTAGGTTGAGTCACTATAAAATAAAATCTCTAAGCTCACGGAGAAAAACGTTAGATTTAATATTTCTGTTTAAGCTAATTAACGGTTACATAGACTCTCCTGAGCTTTTACAAAACGTGAAAATATGTATTCCTCGTCCTAGTAGTCGACTAATTAACAGAAAAACATTTGTACTGCCTCACAGTCGCACAAATATAGGTCTTTCTTCACCAATATCCCGCATGGTTTCTCTTGCCAACTCTGTTCGTAGCGATATAAACTCCTTTGCAAAAAAAACGGGCACCTTACACACACACTTTACCTTAGCTTTTCTATGGGTAAATATTATTATATTTTTAGTATGTCATTAGCTTGGATGACTAGAAATTTCTTATTATCAATGAGAATCTAGTTTTTTAACACTTTTATCCTGGTATCGGTGTTTTAGTCAATGTAAACAGAGAGCCGTGTTAAAATGGACATTTTTATGGGTATAATGAAATTAAGACTACGAGTATTTTTATGGTATTTTAATAAAAGAGACATTAAAAAATAAAAATTTATAACGAGTATGACCTCCTCTTGCAGCGATTACGGCATGTAATCGTCTTGGCATGCTTCCCACCAGGCTTTTGATGGTGTCCTGTGGAATGTGTTCCCACTCAGTCGAGATTACACGTTTAAGCTCTCTGATGTTTTGTGGAGGTGGTTGGACAGATCGTACTCGCCTTTTTAGGAGGTCCCAAACGTGCTCAATGGGGTTAAGGTCGGGGCTCCGCGCTGGCCAATCCAAACGACGAATACCGACCTCTTGCATATAAGCATCTACGTCGCCAGAACGGTGGGCCCGAGCATTATCGTCCATGTAAATGGCATCTTCACCAATTACAGTCAGTGCGGGTTGTGCATTTTGAGAAAGGATTTCTGTTATGTACCTATGCGCATTTAGTGAGCCATTTTCTATGAATACTATCTCGGTACGATAGTTGGAAGTTACGCCCGCCCAAAACATAACGGACCCTCCACCATAAGGGGTGATTTCTTCAAAACACACATCGGCATAGCGTTCCCCTGGTCTTCGTAACACTCGCCGACGTCGGTCCTCACCATGCAGACAAATTCGAGCCTCATCGGAGAAGAGTACGCTACTCCAGTTACCTGGTGTCCAAGATAGGCAATTTCTAGCGAACCTCAACCGCGCAATCCGGTGCTCACGGAGTAACTTGGGGGCCCGCGCTGGTCGTCGACTACGTATATCAGCAGCTAAAAGTCTTCTCCTCACAGTCCATAGGCTAACTTGTGCTCCTCGTACCTCTTCAAGGTTTCTTTTGAGGTCTATGTAACTGCATTTGCGGTTCCTCAGCGCCTGAGTCACTAAAAAGCGATCGTCTCGCGGCTGTGTGCAACGTTTTCTCCCAGAACCTTGCCTTCTCTGAACGGAACCTGTCTCTTGGTATCGAGTCCAGGTTCTTTGTACGGTTGAACGACTCACGTTTAACCGCTGTGAGACGTAACATTGGCTACACCCCTCTTCCAGCAGCGCTATAATTTTACTAGCTCTCATTGCTTTTTCTGCCATTACGATAGACACAAAGATATCTGTTTTAAGTCACAATAAGGCAGAATTATGCGATAAACATAAATTGTTGTACTAAAAATAACGAAAAGTTACTTTTAGTTGCTTGATAACCTTTTAACCGCAAACCCGCGAAAAGTGTCACAAAATGAAAAAGGGATTAATAATTTAAAAAACAAAAGTTTTGAATTTGGAATGAACTTTTTTTCATACCCAGACTCTTTATTAAGTGCCAGTAACATAGTTTGGCTATTAAAACCTCTGAAGAACTAAATTATTACCAATAATGTTAAAAAATCAAACCCGCCCGTTTTTTTTGCAAAGGAGTGTAGATGTCTTTACAGGTTCTGTAGCCTCAATAAAATCCCAGCTCAAAGAGATAATTAATTAAAAGTTATCTCTCACCTTAAATCAAAACCCAATGTTATACATATAGAATATAATTTTTAATTTTGTTTGTCTAACTCTAAATATTATGCATGATAGATTCACATCTAGTAGATGTCAATCAAACGGATTAATTTATAACTTTTTATATATGGCATCAAAGATTGTACATCAGTTTTGTGAATTAAAATAAAAAAAAAAAAAAAAAAAAAACCGACTTCAAAAAGGAAGGTGGTAGGTCCCTAGTATGCGAGAGGCCGTCTGGATTGGTACCACCACTTTGTCTATTTATGCCGCCAACAGTGTTTAAGCACTGTTGTGTTTTGGTTTGAAGGACATTGAAGCCAGTGAAATTACTAGGCATTATTGGACTTAACATCTTATGTCTTTATGTCTCGGGGTGACGAGCGCAGTTCAGTGCCATGCAGTGCTTTGTAATTCAAAGTTCTGTGTGGTGTTGCTATTGTTTATGGGCTAGCGTGACGAATACCATCAGGCGAGCGCCTTATTCGTCTCGCCATTCAATCAAATAAAAAAAAGGAAAAGGTTCTCATTTCGGTAAGTATTTTCTTGCTTTTATTGTGTATGTAAATCGATTTGTCTGCAAATTGTGGAAAAAATAATCATCATCATAGAGTTTATCTATACGGCACAGACAAGTGTTATCATACTTGTAATACAACTCGCAGGCTAAATCCTATATTATATGAATATGTTTGTCTTTGTCGTGACGCATTTTCGTTTCATCGAGTTTCAAATCACAACGATTCTAAAGGAGTTTCACTTCAAAAACCACACCCAGTCCATTCATTTAGGTGTTCGACACCACAGGCAGACAGATAAAAAGATCAATCCTGTATCGCCCTTCTTGTCGGGGGATAAGAAACAAAAAAAACAATACACAAACCAGAATGCGACCTTATTTAGGTCTAAATCCCGAGGCAAAATTTACTTAGCATCTGAGGACACGCTGAAAGGGCATGCGGTATACGTCGCAAATACCAGCATATTTTATGTCACGGCTATAAAGGTCTACAAGAATGCGAAAATGATCAGTTATTTTAATATTCTTTTGCCCTATTTGTTGAGTGTTTTCTTTAGTAAATATTTACGTGAATCTTTGGTATCTTTTTTCTTTTGGTTTCAGCCAGCTAGTTCAGATGCTGCTAAGCTAGATAGATCAGCAGGGAGTGGCAGGAACTGAAAAACTCGCATGTTCAAAACCAGCTCAAAAAGAATACACCTCTCTCTGACTTATTTTAGTTACGTGTATATTTAATCTGAATTTCGCTCGAATATAAGATGTTAAGTCTGGATGCAGGCCGCTTCTAACAGGTCGGTCTGGAAATCTTTGGGGGAGGCCTATGTTCTGCTGTGGATGTCCAGTAGCATCAGCCAGATCATCAGATGATGATGATGAAGTCTCATAATTTCCAGTAATTTTAGATGATTATATACTCTTATCAGCTAAAAGCAACTAATTTTAACTGGATACATTTTTCCCGCTAACTACCACAAACATAGTTAATACGATTAAAGTTTGACGCATGTTTACTTAGGCTGAGCCGGGCCCATGCAAATCCCTTCTAATTTCAGTTAACGTGAGGTGAAACGCCCATTGTTGGCTAATGCCCTATAATGCGGATCTCTTGTGGTTCACGATAGTTCGGCATGCGGAGCTCTGGATCATTCATGTGGTAAATTAATGATTGGTGTTCTACTTGATAGTGACTCGTTGAAGTTTTATTTACTCATCTATCAGGGCTAATAGTCTGCCATTTGTGGTAGGCGTAAGTCTATATGCAAGTGCCCATTTGGGTTAGTGCGACTATTTGGTCTACCGTCAAGCATTGCTGTATGTAAGCATTGCTGAGTGCCGGTTTGAAGGACTTGACTTCACTTAACTTGGCATTATTAGGCTTTATCTACGTTACAGCTACTATTTAGTAGAGTCCGTTACTTACAATTTTTGTAACATTTCTCATACCTGCAATTTCGTCAGATCCCACGAGAACTCACATAATTGAGGTATTGATCTCATTCAGTTTGCTGACAATGTATTTGCTCAACATGTTCCAATTTATCAATACGTATTTGCACAAAGAAATTGAATGTATATTTGTCTTTAATTTTATGTTTATTGTTCCATCAATCTCAACGGTATCAGAGATATACCTTTCAAATAGATGTAAGTCTCCTTTTAACAATATGTCAACAAATACAGTATTAATACGAAAATATCAATGTTGTAAATGTTAGAGCCACTACTACACGTAATTTTTGACTACACTAGAATTGAGCTGTCTCGATCATAGATCATATTGTCTCACCACTTGCTGATAAGTTGACTTCTGCTATAGAAACAATGTCTTTGCGCGACGAGCACAGTATAGAATACTTTGCAGTTCGATTTTCTGAGTGGTGTTGCTCTCCTAATCTTTCAAATGGTATGTGTAAGATTTAATGAAGCCAGTACCAATACGAAAGTATCAATTTAATAAATGTTAGAGCCAAGCTGTAGTAAGTTTTTCTACAGTAGGAATAAGGCATGTCAACCATTCTCATAAGTTGGTCTTGGCTATAAAAAAAATATGTATCTGCGTGATGACCGTAGTGTAGAATAATTGGCAATTCAAAGCTCTCGCTATCTTTTATTTTAACATCCCACCTATCAGGATAGTCTTCTTCGTCTCCCCATCAAGACGAAAAAAAATACAAGACTAAATGCCTCCAACATTTTAATTGAAATAAAATTTGCTCTATTCATCCCATGCAATGCAGTACCAATAAAATTGAATATAGAAGAAATAATTGGAGCCCATCGATGCAAATTCAATTAGGATAAGCGTTGGAGTGCTCAGTATTGCGTCAAAGGAAACGATATCGAAGCAGACTCTGTGAGCAATTGCGTTAATTGCTTACGCAGCCCTCACTCGGCGTTCAAATCTGAAGCGTAAATATGTACTATACGAATGCTTTAACTGAAAGTAGTAGTAGGATATTCATCTACGATTCATATACGCCCGGATAGCGGCCACAGTATACATGGTGTTAAAACCTGCCATGGTAACCCACTATGTTTAGTTGGGGCGGGTGTAAGGGTACATCCATGTATCCATGCCTGCATCGGTCAACCGCCTGTCCTGTCGCAGGCCTCTCAATTTGCTTCTTCCCTCTCCAAAATTTGAAGAAGCATTTATACTGGCCGGCATGATTCTGGCGATTAAACCAATAAATTAATTGTTTGTCGGTGATCGCAGATTATTTTGGACTGCACTACGCTTACCATCAGGTGTAGTGCAGCCATTTTATCGGCCTCACATAAAAAAGTGGCGTATTGCACGAAAAAATTTTATCCAGGAAAAAGCAGATCACGCGGCCGGAACCGCAAAGAAAAGCTAGTTCCAAATAATATTTAGTGACCAATTTGTGATGTATGTGCTTAAGGCCATGCCTTTCTGTTTATTCAACCAGCTCATATTTCTCATTTTCCCGCATAATGACTGTAATAATATCAGGCCCCAGTAATAATATCACGAGGGGCCCGGACTTACAATGGCACTTAGCGTAATTATTAGAGAATATATTAAAGAGATACTTAGTGAAACTATCAGGGGTTGGAATTCGAGGTTGGGCTTAAACTCCTTCCTATAATATGGTGTCCTTTAAACGGAGTGTGAAGAAGCAGTTAGGCAGGCCGGCATGATCTTACCGAGCTACATGGACACGTCATCTTTCGTTGGTCGACACTATTCTTGGATTGCGCTACCCTTATCATCAGGTCAGTATTTAAAGTTGTTTTTTTTACAATAAATATTCATATAAATTTATCTACTAGATAATTTTCTGTAAACCTTTTATTTTATTGAATCGTATTCGTAATCGTTTTCGTTAAATAATTATTATAAATGTTTATCGTAAAAAAAAAACAACTTTAAAATACTCCATCACAAAGTTCACGTATTGGCATTAAAATAGGGGATGAAAGTTTGTATGAAACTTTGTCAATTTTAAACGTTCACGCGGGCGGAGGACAGCGATCATAAGAAGCAATGGTTCACGATCAGTTATATTGCAGTCACTTTGCCGTGATCGGATATTTTTTTTTATCCGAGCACGGCAAAAAAAGGCTACATTTTATCCCGTAATAGAGCGCTCATGTGGGTGGTGTCGCGGGCAATTCTAGTTAATTCATAGCAATAACCGTTTTCGCTTGAAAGTTAGCCACGTATGTAATACGCGCGGATTCATCATCATCATCATCAGCTACAAGACGTCCACTGCTGAACATAGGCCTCCCCCAAAGATTTCCAGACCGACCTGTTGGAAGCGGCCTGCATCCAGCGACATCCTGCGACCTTTATGAGGTCGTCTGTCCACCTTGTAGGTGGACGTCCAACGCTGCGCTTGCCAGTACGTGGCCTCCATTCCAGAACCTTTCTGCCTCATCGGTTATCGGTTCTGCGAGCTATGTGGCCTGCCTACTGCCATTTCAGCTTGCTGATCCGCTGGGCTATGTCGATGACTTTCGTTCTTCTACTAATACGCGCGGATTGGTGAAGATAAATTATTGTGCCTCAGTTTTCAGATTTTCTACTAATTATACATTAATATCATCTGTGACATTCTGCTTAGCATAATCAAAATATGAATAAATTACCGTCAAGACTTCGCCGTTGGAGTTTCATTAGATTACTTTGTTCAGATTTTATCGGGTATTTAATTAATTTTGTTACGTTGGGTACCGCCACTTTATTTCTTGTCATTTCCACAAAAATTTCTTGGATGTATTAATTAGTTTAACACCCTCACCTCTTGATTTTTAAAGGTCGCAAAGGCAAAAGTCCTTTGAGCAGTTGTTTACAACGCATTATTGCAAGACTTATCTGCATTGGCATACCGATCTGCCTAATTGCTTCTTCGCACTCCGTTTAAAGGAGCCCGTGTTGTAGGAAGGAGGGAACACGTATGCCGGAAAACTATTCCACAGCTTAATAATCCAGTAGAAACAATATTTTGTTAACTTTTTATTTCGAGCCGAAATGGAAGAATCACGAAGCTGTGGCTCCGCAAGCCAGCACGCGTGGTTCAATGTTTGTGTGATCCACAAATATTTGTTTCTGAGTCTTGGTGTTGTGAGACCGAAAGCCTATCGTAGTTCTTGATACTCAGGACGCAAGACTCATATCTTACTGTGGGGTCAGGACTATGTGTATGACATTTTTTTACTAGCCCTGTATTATACATGTCCCACTTCTGGGCACGGGCCTCCTCTACTAAATGAGAGGGGTTAGGCCTTAGTCCACCACGCTGGCCTAATGCGGGTTGGCAGACTTCACATACCCTCGAAAAATCTTATCGAGTCCTCAGGTAGAGTGGTAGAGCCACGCTGTAGACAGTTTTGTCTACAGCATGAATGGGCTGGCTCGACCG
Organism: Amorpha juglandis; assembly: GCA_949126905.1. Taxonomy (NCBI): domain Eukaryota; kingdom Metazoa; phylum Arthropoda; class Insecta; order Lepidoptera; family Sphingidae; genus Amorpha; species Amorpha juglandis. The sequence continues at coordinate 8,465,678 of OX421390.1, read as the reverse complement.
GGTCATTACCACTGTCTCACAGAAAACCGACGTAAAGTAGCGGCTTGCTGCTGCGTTTCGTACGGTGAGTGAGATATCCGGAAGCCCAAATCCCCTCCCCTTCCCAATCCCTAATTATCCCTTTCCTGTAAGGTCGGCAACGCGCCCATCATTCTTCTGGTGGTGGGCGTACATGGGCGGTGGAGATCACTTACCATCAGGTGACCCACTTGCTCGTTTGCCGGCCTATGCTATAAAAAAAAAAAGGTATGCAGGTTTTCTCACGATGTTTCCTTCACCGTTAAAGCAAACGATAATTAACAATGAATATACACGTAACCTAGAAAAGTCAGAGGTGTATGACTTAGGTGTATTTATTTATTTATTCCTTATACAACACAAATTATCCACAATAGCATGGACAATCTTAAAGGCTCCATTATGGCACGCACAATACAAATTATCGGCACATGCATCGGTTATACAGCCGGATATGGAATTACCAATGCACGTCCAAATAACTAATAGCCAGTGATTTATGTACCGGCCACAATAGGCCAGTATTTGGGTTTGTGGAACGAAACATAGATAAATCAATAGTTATATAAGGTTTCTGTGTATTGAATATGAATGAATTGGTGAATTCATGTAGTGATTGCTCAGCGGGGAGTGGTACCGACTGCCCAAAGAAAAGTTGCAGTTTCAAAACCAAGTCCAAGAGTATGCACTTAGAATTTTCTAAGTGATGTGTGAATTCATTGTTAATTATCGCTTGTTTAAAGTGAAATATCTATAATGATAATAATTTAAATATATAAAACTCAAAGGTGACTGGCTGACATAGTGATCTATCAACGCACAGCCCAAACCACTGGAGGGATCGGGCTGAAATTTGGCATGCAGGTAGATGTTATGACGTAGGCATCTGCTAAGAAAGGATTTTGATAAATTCTACCCCTAAGGGGATAAAATAGGGGATGAAAGTTTGTATGAAAATCACGCGGGCGGAGCCGCGAGCAAAAGCTAGTATATAATAAGTTCTTTCCAATCCCCTAATTATCCTCTTCGTTTAAGATGGAAAACGTGTCCATGAGTTTTTATTTTTCTTTTTTATTTTATTTTACACACTTTATACATACATAAATATACAAGGTTATTTTTAAAACACCAGCAACCTCGCAGGGGTAGATACCTAAGGTTATAAGCTACTACTTTTGTTCTACGACTTTTGATAATTTGTTAGATTTTATTTTCATACAAAAATAAGTATTCATTTAATTTCCGTCTTGAATGTTACCTACACGCATCGCAGATTACGTAAGCAAACACGCGAAGCGTGGGGAACCGGGCTAGCGTTGAAGGTCATCGCCCGAGCCAGCTGAGCGGTTTCTTTGAGTCGCGCGCGCACGCCGAACGCTACGAAGAAAAAAAAACTTGAGAGGTGTCAAGGGACACCCGGATGGAACGAAGTTCCTTTCGATTAATTAGTGAAGGAATTTTAATAAAATTTTATTTGTCTATCTATTGTAGTTTCTGAGATATTTGAATTTTTAGAGATATTTTTACAGATCTTTCTTACTGGGGGGTCGAAATTTATTTTTATTGGGGCCAAAGTGTCGGGCTCAATAAGCCGATTGCGACAAGCCGTCGCACGACCCTCTAGCCTCAAAAATTACCGATTTAGGCCGAGGGGGGGTGAGGACAAATTGGGTGGGGGTAGGGGGAACGGGTTTGAACACCTGGTACTTCCATAATTCTCGAAGCTCCAGGGAGGTCGGCTAGCGTTGGCTGGTCAATCGGCGCGCGTGACGTCACCCGGAAGGTTCTCGATTTCTCTCGAACCTTCCGTTGATCGATGGACTGCTCGCGCTTGACCACCTCTCGGGCTTGACTAAAATGATCTCGATCTCGGGGGGGACGGAGGGTCCGAAGGGAGCACACCGGCTGCTACGTCGCCCAGCCCGTAAATCGGCGAGCACCGGCCGGTCTTACAGTCTACGTGACGTCACACCGAACGTTCTAGAGAGTTCCAGAACATTCGATGTGAGTCGTAATATTAAACAGTCATCCCGTAGACTATATATTAGACACTGTATAATCTGGAAGCAGCCAACATTCAAATATTTTATGATAGGTAATTTGGTGACTGGCTACTAAGGGCGCATTTATATGACAAGGAATCCCACCGCGTTGTGGCCGCGCGGCCGCCGCGCTCGAATCACTCGAAAAACTAATGTAAACTCTATTGACTAAGCCATAATGTTTAATACTTCGCAACGCTCCAACCACGCGGCGACTGCGCGATCGTGTAAACGGCCGCACGAAATTTTTCGCGTCGTCTAAACGCAGCCTAAACGGTGGACCGCCGCGCCGTGTTCGATAATCAAAAATTCAAATTTCAAACCACGTCTACATTTCCATATGTCATAAGTTTTACTTTTATTAACGGAATTTCGACTTTAACTTTGTGTGCTAGATATCAAATTAATATTATATTTATTCTTGGCCGGAGAATTATGTCGTGCCAACTTTTCGTACCAATTTTTTCCGTCTAGCCCCCTTTCGCAACGCGCGATAAGGAACTACGTTCCAATACGACACAACAAAAACTTGTAAAATCATTTTTTTTTAAATATATTGAGTTATATACAAACTCGTAGAACAAAAGTTGTTCCGTATGGGGTCAGCTATCTGGTCCTGCGAGGTTGCTGGTGTTTTAAAATTAACCCTGTATAGGCGGTAAATATATGATACATCGGTGTACATGTGTAGCGATTATTACTTACCGCTAGGTGCCTAACTCAAACGTTTGCCGGACTCTGATTAAAAAAAGCAGAAAAAATCAACTCAAACAGCTAATTTCTTTATTCCTATAAAATCCCGAATCCCTTAATACTTTGCAAGCGTCGATCCCGTCGCGACATTAATAAAATCGGCCAGATGTTCCCAACCTTCGGACACTAATTATCGGAAAGAATAAATGAATTAATTTTTGTAATTAGACCCACGCGGAGGGGGATCTCTTTAAACGGGAGGGATCACCGGTGTTCGCTTGGTCGGTTTTCCTTTTTAACTAATTTATTGCCTATTGAATCGTTAACGGATATTTTACTTCGTTCGCTCAAAGCTTAAGTCTTAATTTGTAATTAAATGGTTTTTCTCGTTAGTTTCGTCATCTGTTTATTTATGATATCTAACCAACATCGACAGAAAGAGATGATGATGAGATGATTTGTGGGAAAGCAAGACATTTGCTCAGTTTTTATTTTAGTAAGTCTACATTGGTAAAATAGACTCCGTGATGCAATAGGGGAGAAGCCAGCTGTGAATTTCTTTCTAGTAGAGCATCAACAATCCGCATTTATAAATAACACGTTATAAATGAATGACTGTTTGATACGATATTCATATCCGGCCGGATAGCGACCACCGTACACGTGGTGTTAAAACCTGCCATAGTGATCGACACGCCTTGTGTGGATCTTGTTCCAGGATAGTCCAGTGTATATCCCGTTCTCTTGAGGGGCTTGCGACATGACAATTGTTGGTTGGTGTGGGTATAGGGGTACATTCTTGTATTACTGTGCCTGCATCGGTCATCCACCTGTCTTGTCGCAAGCCCCTCGATTTTCTTCTTCCCTCTTCGAAGAGGGAAGAAGCATTTATTTGAGCTGGCATGACTCTGGTTTCCACCGATAAACATATTATTTGTCAGTGGTTGCTGGTTTTTTGGACTGCACTACGTTTACCATCAGGTGCAGTGCAGTCAGTTTGCTGTGCTCGGATAAAAAAAAAACATAGTCAATGTCGCTTGAATATAGAATAGTTTTTAGCCTTAAGCTTTTTGTGTAAAATAATCCCACAGCTTTAATCTACATCATTGTCAAACGTCCAGCGTCCGTGAGGAGGGGGCCATTAGCTTCGCTCCACCAATAAATTAGTATGCGGCGCAAATGTTGAACACATCTGACGTCCCTTATTATCTTGTTTTATAACAAAATATAGCCGGATTTTGGCTTCATACCTGCTTTAATTTGATTTGTTGAAGGTGAAATATTTATCTTCAATTAGAGTTTCTGGCTCTTTGATCTAGTTGTTTGAGGGTTGTGAAGCCTTAGATTCGATTCTCAGGTCGTTATTTTGTTTAAAAATATTACCACTATAAACTAGAAATCTTCGTAGAACTTAGTAGTTTAATTATTGAAGGCAGATGATCTGACGGTCCAGCAGGTTGTAAGTGGTTACCATCGCCCATAGATATAAGCAATGCTAGAGACACAATCAAGTCTGTATATACGGTTCTCCCGAGGGCCTTGCGACATGACTTGATGGTTGGTTGGGGCGGGTATAGGGGTACATGCTTATACCCCTGTGCCTGCATCGATGATTTTGCACTATCGCAGGTCCCTCGATATGCTTCTTCCCTCTTCGGAGTATAGAGAAGCATCTATACAGGTCGGCATGATTCTGGTGACCATCAAAAACTCACTGTTTGTCAGTGGTCGCTGCTTTTTTGGATTACACTGCCCTTACTTTCAAGTGTAGAGCAGTCACGTGCCGTGCTCCTATAAAAAGACCTGTCAGAACGCTGAGGAAACACCAGGGACGGTTTATTCGGGCCGTTTGCAGGATCATAGTCCTAGTACTATTTGACTGATACGGTTTTTTTCCAGGCCCTGCAAAGTAACTGCACTAAATCTGATGGTAAGCGCAGTGTAGTCCAAAAAATCCGGCGACCACCGACAAACAATGTTTTTATCGGGGTTCACCAGAATCATGCCGGCCTCTATAAATGCTTTTTTTATTTTGTATAACAAAGGCCGGCAAACGAGCAAGTGGGTCACCTGATGGTAAGTGATCTCGACTGCCCATATACGCCCACCACCAAAAGAATCATGGGCGCGTTGCCGACCTTAAAGGAAAGGGATAATTAGGGATTGGGAAGGGGAGGGGTTTTGGGCTTCCGGATGTCTCACTCACCGTATGAAACACAGCAGCAAGCCGCTACTTTACGTCGGTTTTCTGTGAGACAGTGGTAACGACCCGGTCGAGCCAGCCCATTCATGCTGCAGAAAAAAATGTCTACAGCGTGGCTCTACCACTCAAAAACTCCACACTCCACACTCCGAAGAGAGCAGAAGCAAATCAAGGGGCCTGGGACAGGAAATAAGGAATAAGGCGGATAACCGATGCAGTCACAAGGATACAAGAATGTACCCCTATACCCGCACCGGTTGGTGCCATCCAGTTGTGTCGCAAGTCCCTCGGGAGAACCGGATATACATTGGCTAATCCTGGAACGCGATCCACACAAGATGTGTGGGTCACTATGACAGGTTTTAACACCATGTGTACGGTGGTCGCTATCCGGACGGATATGAATATACCAGCAGCAAACCAGTTAGTACATTATGCCTTCAAATCAATTTGTATCCACCGATATATCAATCTATTACAGGTTGCTATTAGTTTGACCAGGGATGGCTCTTGCTATCTAGTTAATTAATATAGGTACTGTATACACATATATTGGCCAATAACTGAAGCAAATGTGGATTTACGATTAAGCTCCAATTATAGGGAGAGGTTATCGCATGTGGTAGAGCTACGCTGTAGACAGTTTTGTTTACACGAATGGGCTGGCTCAACCGGGTTGTTACCACTGTCTCTCGGAAAATTAACGTGAAATAACAGCTTGTTGTTGTATTTCGTACGCAGGCCTAAATCGCCCTTCCCTTCCCAATCCCTGAATATCGATTTCCTTTAAGGTCGGCAAAGCATCCATAATTCCTCTGGTATTGTTGATGTTCACGGGTGGTGGAGATCACTTACCATCAGGTTGTTTACGAAGCACCATAGTTTAAAATAAAAAAAAACTTGAGAGGTGTCAAGGGACACCCGGATGGAACGAAGTTCCTTTCGATTATTTTTAATTTTGAGGGTCAAGGTCTGTGTCAAGGTCAAGGTCGGAGTCAAGGTAAAAATCGGGGTCAAGGTCAAGGTCGGGGTCAAGGTCAAGGTCGGAGCCTAGGTAAAAACCGGGATCAAGGTCAAGGTCGGGGTCAAGGTCAAGATCGGAGTCTAGATAAAATCGGGGTCAAGGTCAAGGTCGGAGTCAAGGTGAAATCGGGGTCAAGGTCAAGGTCGGGGTCAAGGTCAAGGTCACGGTTGGGGTTCAAGGTCAAAGTCTTGTGAAAGTCCGGTCCAAGCTGACTGGTCACTGTGTGACGCCACCTGGGACTTCGAAATTATCGATGTTCCAGGGAGGTCAGCTAACGCTGGCTGGTCGGCGAATTATGTCGTGACAAAATTTTTCGTGCCAACTTTTCGTACCAATTTTTTCCGTCTAGCCCCCTTTCGCAACGCGCGATAAGGAACTACGTTCCAAAAATCATGAAGCAGTCACATCGATTTTTTTTTAAACTCGCACAGTAAGGTGATTACACTGTACCTAATGTTAAGTACAGTGCAGTTCGAATATTATTTTGACATGTTGAGACATTGCTTGCTTCACTTGACGGATATCAGAATTATGGCGGGCTGAAATTGCTGGATTTTTACTAGCTGATACTGAAACTCGATTTGCCTGAATGGGCCATGTTTTTTTTGTATCTTAAATTAGTGAACTGTGCATAGTTTCGTAAGAATTTCTTTTTAACTCTTCATGTCTCAAGTTAGTGTTCAAATAAATTATTTCTTTCTTTTCTTTTTACCTTCCAGCCAGGCACCAAACCTTCTAAAACTCAACGGAAAAACACCGTGTTTTCAACGTGTCCAACCGATCAGTGTTGTTTGTTCAATTTTTTCATCAAAACTGGGGCGACGACGGCTCGAATTGACCAACAAGCGCAGATTACAAAGCAAGAACGAAATTAATTTCCAGTGAAGTGTTCCGACACGACCGCAGCTGCTTTTGACACGCTATTCATTATGTTATAGAAAACGGTAGGGTTAGAACATAGTTATGAGAGACAGCGGAAGCGGATTGTAAGTTGGTGTGACTAGGCCAGTATTGGCAGCGAAAAGTGAGTTCACTACATATAATGATCAGTACATTTTAAATATAAATTACATACGCACTCACGCATATAAGCCCCGAAGGGGTAGGCAGGAGCGTAACCAGTACACCCACATTTCGTCACGCCTGTAATCTCTGAAGGGGTAGGCAGAGGTTTAACTAACACACCCACATTTCGCCGAGCGTATCTCCGTCCCATGATGTATAGAGGGCGAGCCTATTGTCATACCGGTCATATTCGGGCTGGTACTGAGCATTTCGTGATAGAAAAATCCAATATCACTTTACCCGACCTGGGCATCAAAGCCGAGACCTTGGCATATCCTGCATGCGCAATACAACTGCAATCCAATCTGCCTTAATCTAGATCATACTATTGTTCTAAAAAAATGATTAAATTTAATGTAATTTTATGTAGTCACGACTTAGTCTCTGTTCTAATTACCGCCGGGTGTTACATACATATTGTAGTAATTTTAAAACTTTAATTATATTAAAATCGCTCTCGCTGCCTCGCACGCACTATGTACATTTTATGATCTAATAACATTTCTTGCCGCTCCTTTGCTTCTGAATATATTTTCTTCATTAATTTCTAATAAGAATTTTCCTTTAGCTATAGATATAACAATTAATTAAATTAAATTTCTATTTTACATGTAATTTAATTTGATTGAAAATGTTGGAATAATAAACATTTTGTTAAACAATTATTTATAAATGAAATTATTAAGCCGTTTCTATGTAGGTGTGGATTAGTTAAAATAATTTTATGATTAAAATAAACGAGCCTTGTCAATCATCTAAATAAACTATGTTTAATAGATCTTATTTGAAATTTCATTTAGCAATAATTATATTTTTCGTTTATTGCAGTTTATTAGATGCTATGGAACTTTTCAAGGAATCGTAGACCTTAGTAATTAGTTATACTAGTACCAGTAATTAGGTAGCTAGTGATAGTTTTTTGGACTGCTTGCTATCAGATGTAGTGCAGTCATTTTTCCGTGCTCGGATAAAAAATTAGTATCTGACATTTAATTTCAACTTGAAGCGTCCCGTTCCTGAAAAAAACTATTCTAACATACAGACAATCATGTAGACACACAACAAAGTGATACTATAAGAGTTCCGTTATCCCACTTGAGGAATGGAACCCTAAAAGTAAAATTATGTTTTTTTATCCCAACACAGCAAAGTGATTGTACTAGTACACCTGACGGTAAGCGCCGTGCAACCTACAACACCAGTCACATAGTCCACTGACAAACAATGAGTTTATCGGTGGTCACTAGAATCATGCTGACCTATATAAATGCTTATTCATACCTCAAAGAAGGAAGAAGCAAATCGTGGAGACTGCGATAGGACAGGCGGATAACATAGCAGGTATAGAGATACAAGGATGTACCACTATACCCGACCCAACCAACCATCAAGTCATGTCTCAAGCCCCTCGAGAGAACCAGATATACAGGCTGATCCTGAAACGCGATCCACACAAGATAGGATCACTATGATAGGTTTTAAACCATGTGTACATTGGTCGCTATCCGGGCGGATATGAATTTCTTACCACCACTAAGGGGCACCCACTGTTCTTTCAACTAACTTCCATATACGAAAAACCCCAGTCTATCGCTATGCCAGCCCTCCACTGAGACAACTCATGTATTTTATGAATACACTAACAAAATTAATTTTAATCCCAAACCCACAAAGCCCAATTAAGCCTTAGTGGCATAATAAACGAAATTACAACGGCCTTTTTATATTAATACAAAGCATAATCCATTTACTTTGACCCCAAAGTTGACCCCCAATTACTATGCAACCCCCGTTCTGCCACCTTAATACACTTGTCAATAAAATCTAATTGACAACCATCTACAACGGGATATGTACTTTAATCCTTTGTAATAAGGTATATTTCTGGTTACCGCTTAAATTATGTTATGACAACTTTTTGAACATCGTGTACCCTTTAACATCCTTTTCCTTTCACATAAATGTGTGTTGGTTTTAATCGCCTCGTTGGTCTGGTGGTTGCGTACATAGTTTTGAAAGCAGTGAAATTCTGGGTTCAAATCAAAGATCCGGCAATTTTTTTTTATTTTATCCGGGCACTGCAAAGTGCTTGCACTTCACCTGATGCTAAGCGTTTTCAAGTGTCCTTGTATCCCTGTGTCTGCATCGGTCATGCGCCTGTCCTATCACAGGCCCCTCGATTTGCTTCTCCCTCTCCGAAGAGGGAGGAAACATTTATACAGGCCGGCATGATTCAGGTGACCACCGATTAACTCATTGTTTGTCGGTGGTCGCTGGTTTTTTGGACTGCACTACGCTTACCATCAGGTGTAGTGCAGGCACTTTGCCGTGCTCGGATAAAAAAAAGAATACCTTTAATACTAGAACCATAGCTGCGTTGTTAGCCTTAAAAGCTAGTCTTTTTGACAAGATTTGCTTAAATGTTTATATCTATAATATTCCAAGACTAAAATCTATCTCCAATAGAATACTTCGCGCCCTCTTTCCCGCCTTAATACCAACAACACCCATCGTCATAACAGTAATAATAAAACTGAACTATCAATCGTTTAATATTTCTATTGCTTTAGTATCTAGAACACGAAATATTTCTCTGTGCCTTCATAATATCGTCACATCCACGGCAAACTTACGAACCTGTCCTCTATTGAGTAAGAGGGGTTAGTCCAGCATACTGGCCTAATGCGGGTTGACAGACTTCTCATACCTTCGAAAAATCTTATCGATTTCTATGGTATGCAGATTGCCTCACGATGTTTCCTTCACCGTCAAAGTCAGCGATAATTAACAATTAATATACACGTAACTTAGAAAAGTCAGAGGTATATGCTCTTAGGGCTGGTTTCGAATCTGCGACTTTCATCTTTACAGTCCGTACCACTCTTTACTGAGTTATCGCTACTTTTAGTCAGTAATACTGTAGTTTATTAGTTAGTGACTGACACCACCAACTCAAAACAGTTTAGTTTTATTTTAGCTTTTGATTTTTTGAATCTGTTATATTTTTGTTAAAATAATAATTTAATTTGTATTCTTTGTAAACGCAAAACTTGTTTATTTCTAAGCAGGCTTTGTAAACGTGTGTCTGTTACCTATCATAGTTTTTTTTAATAGATTCTCGTTGGTCTTAACAAATTGTACAAGAAATATTATTCCGAAAATAAATATTTTTCGTTTATCTTTCTACACTAATATTATAAAGAGGAAAGATTTGTATTTTTGTACGTAACGAATGAACTTAAAAACTATTGGACCGATTTCAACAATTATTTTGCCGTTAGAAAGCTACATTATCACTGAGTAACATAGGCTACTTTTTATCCCGGGAAAAGCAGATCACGCGGGTAGAGCCGCGAGGAAAAGCTAGTATCCCATATTCCAACAATTTTTATTCCCTCAGGATTTTTTTTTTAATTTAAAGAAGATCACCTTGGGAGTACCGAATCGAATATAAAATTAATCATCAAAATTGGTGAATAAACTCGATATAGGCCAACAGTCGTGATTCTGTCGAGACAGAAAAAAAAATTTGGTTAAACACGTGACGTCATGGAAACGTTGAGACCTGCCTCATAATACAAGAGGGACTTGTACTAAGATTATTGGTAAAATCGTGTTCGGCGCCAATACAGACCTTACTTTGCGAATATCTTGTAGTGGTTGCAAAAAAATATCATCCGAAATGATTTTATATTCGATTTTATTATCCATTTTTTGAGCAGAGTGTTATTAGTTTACAAAACAGTTTAAGTTCGAGTTTCAGTGCTGACAAATGACAAAAATGTGTGATTCTATATATAGTTTACAATAAAACTGAATGATAAGACGAGTAGGCCGCTCGCCTGCCCATAAGTACGCGTAACCATATAATACAAGGTGGTACAAACGTAGCAGTAAGCCGCTACTTTATGTCGGTTTTTCTGTAAGACTGTGGTAACGACCCGGTCGAGCCGCCCCATTCATGTTGCAGACAAAACTGTCTTCAGCGTGGCTCTACCACTCAAAAATCATTCCTCTTAACAACAAAAATATAAATATAAAATACATATATTAAACTAAAGTTATCCTTAATCGGATTGCGCACAGTTTATTTCCCTTATAATATGACCTTCAACCACTATCGGGGCGTTAACGGAAAAAAATAAAGCAATAAATTTGTATACCCATTTCATTTGCCGACGGTACAGTCGGGGCGGGCGGGGGAAAGGCAATCAGGACAGGGATATAAAGGGATAGCTGGTGCCTCGTAAACTGTCCTGTTGCGAGATTGTACGGAATTTGTACTTGGCACAGCGAGCGTGTATTTACTTGGTGATTTTTTCTCGTCTACTTCGCGATGTCGAGGTTTTTAGGTTATGTTTGATATCTGCGTTGGCAATTATCTTTTATTTGTGGATGCTAATATTATAAAGAAGAAAGATTTGTATTTTTGTATGTAACGAATAAACTTAATACCGACCGATTTCCGAATTCTTTTGCCGTTAGAAAGCTACATTATCACTGAGTAACATAGGCTACTTTTTATTCCGGAAAAAGCAGATCACGCGAGCGGAGCCGCGAGGTAAAGCTAGTAATTATATAAACACACGCCCGTATCCCGGTGGGCAGAGGCACAAATTGTACAACCGTTGTTTACCGAGCTAATTTCTGTCCGATAATAGGAAACTTATAACTTATAAACTTATAAGAGTTTACCGCTATTTAGGACATAAACTCCAATCGCGGGCAACTTTTTCTTACAGCAATGGGTGGTAATCGAGTAAGTGGGTCACCTGGAGGTAAGTGATCTGTGACTAATCATGGACATACACAGTATTAGAAAAGTTATAGATGCTTTGCCGACCCTAAAATAATGTACTGGAGATTGGGAAGGGGAGGGGATGTGTGCCACGCTGTCGACAGTTTTGTCTACAACATGAAGGGGCTGGTTCGACTGGGTCGTTACTACTGTCTCAGAGAAAACCGACGTAAAGTAGCGGCTTGCTGCTGCGTTTCGTACGGTGAGTGAGATATCCGGAGACCCAAATTCCCCTCCCGTTCCCAATCCCTAATTATCCCTTTCCTTTAAGGTCGGCAACGCGCCCATGATTCTTCTGTTATGTACATGGGCGGTGGATATCACTTACCATCAGATATTCACTTGGTCGTTTGCCGGCCTATACAATAAAAATGGGGGATTTGGGCCTCCGAAAATTTATAGAAGCAATTATTATGTAATATACATCCCTATTATAATGCATTATAGATGCATTAAAACCGAGAAATGAACCGTACGATAAATGAAAAGTGTGTGTTCATAACAAGAATCAACTTTTAAACATTAGTAATATTTATGTTGTAACTAAGCTTCTTTCAACAAAACACGAGCGGTGTAAGCGACGAGCGGTAGCAGAATTCTCCATTATTGTATTTTCAATCCGAATTAAAAAAGTAATAATAATAAGTATTAGTTAGTATGATTAGTTTAGTATTCGTTTTATAGTGCATACAGGGATAGCCGCCGGGCGGTGTCACATCACAATATTAGATTAAATTTGTCTAACGGGCCTCTACGTCTTGGCTTTGGCTCCACGCCACCATAATTCTGCCGACATTTGAAGGACGCAATATCTCTTGATGGTGTACTGCTCTGTACTTATCATCAGGTCTAGTGTAGTCATTTTACCGTGGCAGGAAAAAAGGTACCATTTAAATCGTTGTCTGGAAGTTTCATTAAAAATAGCTAGGCTCTTAATATGGAAATAACAGAATTTAAAGGAATTACTTAATGAAAAAAATACGGGTTGCACTCCGGGAGTGCCGACAGAAGTGAAAACTTACCAAACAAGATGCGAGAATACAAAATTACGGCAACATGTCCACTCGACATGATAAAAGTACATTCTATTCTCTTCGCGTTTATGCGAACCTGGTACTTTTTACGGCAACATGTTCCAAATAAGAAAAAACCTATAAAGTTTTTCTTTGTCCAAATCGTCATTTGTTTATTAATTACGGGTACTCGCCATGAAAAATGGATATTCTATTCTCTTCGCGTTTATGCGAACCTGGTACTTTTTTACGACACCATGTTCCAAATTATAAAATAAGTAAAATATGTAGTCGGCTAGCGCCGGCTGGTCAACTGGCCCGCGTGACGTCTCACGGAAGGTTCTCGAATATTCTGGAACCTTCCGCTCACCGCCGCTCGCGTTACGGAACGTTTCGGTTCACCCTCCCATAAGAAGTTATCACTTCAAAAATTAAGTGACGTATATGAGTGTAGCAGAATAAGAAGCATTGAATCAATTATAATTGCTAAACCTTTAAACGAAACTCAATTTCACAGAATATATTAATATAAATTCTGTTAAGCTCATTTGTGATCCGACATTATATCTCGCTCGCGCGTACAACTTAAGAAACCAAAGGCCCAGTAATTTATACCACGTTTAGTGTCGGAATTAAAAGTAAGGAACGCTCATAATTTCAGTGGGTTGTTAACTCTCACTGATAATCAACTAACACATTTATCATTACTTAGAATATGGGTTTTAAGTTAGAACTGTTTACGTTGGACTTACGCCATGATTTATGCACTTTATAGTGTAATAGCAATGCTTCGATGGTTTTCGTAGCGTTATGTATTATTATTGAATGCCTATTCATTTATTTTTGTATTAGAACCTAAATAAATGTAGATCTAAAAGTTTTAAATTACCTTAAGTTACTTGTAAGTTTTTTACCGACCTTAAAAAAGAGGTTCTCAATTCGCTTATATATATTGTTTATATTAGTTCACGCATAACTCTGCCAAATGTGGACCGATTCGGATGATTATTTTTCTATTTGATAGAGTTACTTCGTTGGTGGTCTCATTTAAATTTTAAGAAGAAGTTATAACCCTAAGGGGTGAAATTGAGGATAAAACATTAACACTTTTTTTTAATGCTTTTAACATAAAAATTTTAGCAAAAAAATCTTTTTACCATAATATAAAACCGTCTCAAAAAAACTAATAAGCCTAAAATAAACTAAGCAATTAGAAGTCGGTGGTATCAATAATGAATTATTAAAATACAATACACAGTCCGCTATACATAATGCCTATCAACACGGCAACAGTGCAAGTGTGGCGATTTCTTCCAGACAACTTTAACCTAAAAGTTAGTACATATATTCGCCATATCACAAATTTTGTGAAAATTTTTGTTGGCCATTAAACGGGGTGGACCACGAAGGCTGAAAAGTTTTCGAAACGTCGGGATCCAAATGAATAAAAAACCGCGATAAAATCCGTTTCAATTAGTTTTATTTCAATGTGTAATATTCGCGTAAACATAAGAAATCATTATTTTTTCATTTTGGAACCCTAATAAAAACCAATTCGTTTATAAAAGTTTGTGATGTTTATTAGAAGACAGAAATCATATTGTTTGAGAATACAATGTGTTGTTATTTTAAACTTCGGAAGAATATTATTAGTAAGATACACAATATTCTATTACTAGGAAGAAAATATACTGTATTTATAAGAATGCTGTATCACAGAACCGTATTGGTCGCCGTTTTATTTTATTGTGTTTGTATTAATGATTTTGTGGGACAGAGCTAAGATATAGACAGTTTTGTCTACAGTATGAATGGGGCGGCTCGACCGGGTCGTTGCCACTGTCTTCCAGAAAATCGACCTAAAGTAGCGGCTTGTTGTTGCGTTTCTTTTTTTTTATAGCACAGGCTGGCTAACGAGCAAGTGGGTCACCTGATGGTAAGTGATCTCCACCGCCCATGTACGCCCACCAGCAGAAGAATCATGGGCGCGTTGCCGACCTTAAAGGAAAGGGATAATTAGGGATTGGGAAGGGGATTTGGACCTCCGGATATCTCATTCACCGTACGAAACGCAGCAGCAAGCCGCTACTTTACGTCGGTTTTCTGTGATTTCGTACGGTGGATGCCCAAATCCCTCTCCCAATATCCTAATTATCCCTTCCCGTCAGGTTGACAACACGCACATGATTGTTTTGGTATTGTGGTAAAAAAATCAGTGTCTAGATATTACCGTAATGCGCGCTAGTCCTAATACTCACTCCTATAAAAAAGGTTTTTTACTCACAGTAGGCACATTTCGCTTAACGAATCATGTTTACAACGGGATATAAAGACCAAAAAATAGAATTTTCATTCAGAAAATGAGGCCAAACTTAATCCTGCGTAATGGAGACATGAAACATCTGAAAAGATAGCTTCAGCCTAGATTCAAGAAAAAATCATTCTGAGACGAAGTCTTCATTCTATATATAACTATTAATAACTGTTTTTGTTTCTAAGTCATTTCTCAAAGTTTTTATTTTTTATATAGCATAGGCAAATGATGAAGCAGTGATAACTAAGCGGGCAGTGGTACGGACTGTCGAGACGAAAGTCGCAGGTTCGAAACCAGCACCAAGGAGCATCTCTGACCTTTCTAAGGTACGTGTATATTAATTGTTAATTATCGTTTGCTTTAACGGTGAAGGAAACATCGTGAGGAAACCTGCATACCTAAGAACTTGATAAGACTTTTCAAAGGTATGTGAAGTCTGCCAACCCGCATTAGGCCAGCGTCGTGGACTAAGGCCCAACCCCTCTCATTCAGTAGACGGGTAGGGGACCGTGCCCAGCGGTGGGACGTATATAATACAGGGCTAGTATTAATATTATTATAGGCAAATGAGCTAGTGGGTCACATGATGATAATCTCCACCGCTCATGTACGCCCACAAACCCAGAAGAATCATGGGCGCATTGCCGACCGGTCACACCTGCTCGCAGACAGACACAGCAGAACTTTCAATTACAAAGCACTACACGGCAATGGACTGCGTTCATCACCCCGAGACATAAGATGTTAAGATCAAAGGCTCAGTAGATAATTTTATTAGCTTCTAATCAAGAACGTTCCAAAAAGTTTAAAACACAAAAGTATAAAGATTTCCATATTCAAAATCCAAATAACACAACCAATTTATTCCAAAATGGACTTCACTCGTAACCATTTTTGAACAAACCCGCCTTATAGACCGGGTGGCGTCGGAACAGTCCCATATCACCGCATCACGGGTTCATAAACTGACAGTATCATAACCGCCGTTAAACCGTCCGCACCTGCTCACCCATTATGACGGCTGTGCCAAATTACTCGGCGAATTCGCGGGGTCAGTTTCGCACCGTACAAGTGTGCGGATGTAGCGTTTTTATTCTTTTGGAATAATTTTACTTTCATATGGTAATTTAAGTCATTCTGCATTTGCTGGAGACAGGATATACATATCCGCCCGGATAGCGACCACTGTACACATGGTGTTAAAACCTGCTATAGTGACCCACATACTTTGTGTGGATCGCATTCCCGGATCATCATCATCAGCCACAAGACGTCCACTGTTGAACATAGGCCTCCCCCAAAGATTTCCAGATCGATCTGTTGGAAGCGGCCTGCATCCAGCGACTTTATCTTTATCAGGTCGTCTGTCCACCTTGTAGGTGGACGTCCAACAACGCTGCGCTTGCCAGTACGTGGCCACCATTCCAGAACCTTTCTGTCCCATCGCTTATCGGTGCTATGTGAGCTATGTGGCCTGCCCACTGCCACTTGAGCTTGCTAATCCGCTGAACTATGTCGGTGACTTTATTCCCGGATCAGCTGGTGTATATTCGATTCTCTCGAAGGGCTTGCGAAATGACTTGATGGTTGGTTGGGGCAACATCCTTGTATTCCTGTAGTTGCATCGGTCGTCCGCCTGTCCTGTGGCTGGGCCCTCGATTTGCTTCTTCCCTCTTCTGAGTGTGAAGAAGCATTAACACAGGCCGGCATTATTCTGGTGACCATCGATAAACTCATTGTTTGTCGGTGGACGCTGGATTTTTGGACTGCACTGCGTTTACCATCAGGTGTAGTATAGTTACTATATAATAATCCAAATATATAAAACTCAAAGGTGACTGACTGACGAACATAGTGATCTATCAACGCACAGCCCAAACCACTGGAGGTATCGGGCTGAAATTTGGCATGGAGGTATATGTTATGACGTAGGCATCTGCTAAGACAGGATTTTGATAAATTCTACCCTCAAGGGGATAAAATAGGGGATGAAAGTTTGTATTAAACTTTGTAAATTTAAACGTTCACGCGGGCGGAGCCGCGAGCAAAAGCTAGTACTATTATAAAATATTCACATTAAATGTTTAATGCACAAGGTAACTCGCTTTCCGCTTAAAACTTAACTCCAACACACCTAGCTGTAAACCGCACATTTCCTATGCATTGCACGCGGGCTTAATTTGATAGCTTTTAGCGGATTGAATGTTATTACAGTGATTTTGTCCGGCGCACCTCCATCTCGCCGAAGGCGCCGGTAATGCGGTAATCATATTAGGGTACACAACGACTAAGACCTTCGTGTGTATACATAGCTTAAAAGCGGAACTGATATATTTGGATGGATTATACATCGTCTTGTTTTTTGTTTGATTGAATGACGACATATAAACAGTCGCAACACCATACAGAACGTTAAATTATAAGGCACTGGCATGGCACTGGACTGCGCTCGTCACCCCGAGACATAAGATTTTAGGTCTCATAATGCCCAGTAATTTCACTGACTTCAATGTCCTTCATACCGAAATACTACAATGCTTACACACTGTTGCTTTCCGGCAGACATAGACAAAACGGTAGTACCAACCCAGATGGCCTCTCGCATACCTACGGGACGGAGGGACCTACCACCATATAAATTGATTGTAATAAGTTTTAACAGAACTTACAAACCGACGTAAAAAAATAACACTGAAAAGTCAAAAATAAGTTTCTATTGATCTGTTTGGAGTCGGTGTCTCTGACGCTGTCGGTGATCTGAAATTCCACCGAACTGTTAAGATATAATATGTTAACCATGTTTATATGGAACCATATCGCAGCCAAACTCTATCGAATCAATGAACAGTCCGCATATGATATTCTTTGGGAGTGTGGTCTCTGGCACGAGGAGCGCAACATTATGTTATGGTCTAAGATCCCGCGGAACATTGACCTTCACCCATCTGTTTACCGGATCAAAATAACATTTTAGGGTATAAAAGGTGTTGCTGAACACATATCAATAGGGTTGCCTAAAAAAATATGGTCAAGGATAGGTTTTGCGAATTTAAAAAAAAAGAAGATATTATTTCACTGACTTGCTCACCAAATAAATGAACCTTCAATGAAAACCTACAATGTATACTACCTGCAAAAACTAGGAGCTAGATGAGCGCAATTACCACTTTTTAGTTACCTGTTTGCACACGGCAACCAGGTAGTAGTGGCCAGAAAAAGGTAGGCAACCTATTTTTTGCAGATAGTATACATTGTACACTTTTCATTGAAGGTTAAATTATTTTTGGAAAGCAAGTCAGGGAAATTAAATTTTTTTTTTTTTTTTAATTTTAATTAATCATGTCCATATTTTTTTAGGCAACCCTATTGGTATGTGTTCAGCAATACATTTTATACCCTAAAATGTTATTTTGATCCGGTAAACAGATGGGTGAAGGTCAATGTTCCCCGGGATCTTGTACTATTAGACAGTATGCAAATAACATCTGGAGTTGTATACTACATAGATCTAATAGAGACTAGAAGGAATTTCCTTACAATCTGGCTTTTGTAACATCTATTACTGGAATCATATTTAACAGCTTACATTATAGGACCCATTAAATAACATATGTAGTGCTTTACATCTGGCCTTTCCAGTTGTAAATATCCTTACACTTGAGGTTAATACTTCCTTAGTTCATTATTTTGTCTCCCGTTTTGCTACGGATGGAAGTGGAATAATGTATATTTCCAACTCCTCCCTGTGTTTCTATTTGATTAAGTTCGTTGCGGGATAAAGACAGATGTGCATTCCCAGAGACTCGTCAAGCTTCATTGCTCGATGTCAAAATATGCGTGCGACTGTTGATCCTCGCTTACAGGAGTTACAGTGGCGAGAGTGTTTATTTATTTCTTTTTATTTAATTCATTGAATGACGACACGAGCAAGGCGTTCGCCTGATGGTAAGCGCCACGCCTGCCCATATACAGAAGCAACACCACACAGAACTTTAAATGACAAAGCACTGCATGGCACTGGACTGCGCTCGTCACCCCGAGACAAAAGATATTAAGTCTCATAATGCATAATTTCACTGGCTTCAATGTCCCTCAAACCGAAACACAACAGTGCTTACACACTATTGCTTGGCAGCAGAAATAAACGCGGTGGTACCAACCCAGACGGCCTCTCGCATACGAGGGACCTACCACCTTGTTTTACGTTCGTTGCGGAATAAAGACAAATGTACATTCCCAGAGACTTCGAGCTTCATTGCTCGGTGTCATGCGTGCCACTGTTGATCCTGGCTTACAGAAGTTACAGTGGCGGGTGTATGGGTGGGATAGTCTCTTACCATCAGACGAGTGACCCAGTCTTTCCAAGCGTATAAAAAATCTATTAAAGGCCATTGAGAAAGACGGTGGTTGCTGGTGGGAGGATACTTGTATCCGACCGGATAGCGACCACCGTACACTGGTGCTAAAACCTGCCATAGTGGCCCACCTTGTGTGGGTCGCGTTCCAGGGTCAGCCAGTGTATACCCGGTTCTCCCCAGGGGGCTTGCCCCCTGATCCTAACCCTTTTCCCATCCCTTTTCCTTCCCCTCCCCCTCGGCCCTATGGCAGGCCGGCATGATCTTGCCGACCTACGATGGACACATTGTTTATCGTTGGTCGATACTATTCTTGGATTGCGCTACACTTACCATCAGGTGTAGCGTAGTCACTTTGCCGAGCCAGGATAAAAAAAAACGTATAAAAAATCAATTAAAGGCCGTTGAGAAAGTTAGCCTCAATTTTAAACCAGAGGCAAGTTACAACAACGTGTAGGGGATATTATCTAGTAGGTACGTACGCGTGACATACGTACAAGACCGATGTATTCAATTGCTGCCGACTTGGCACGCCCACTGGATCTCACATGAGATATCTTCAATGATAAGGTAAAGGTCCGGCGTACTGTAAGACATAAGCTATAGAAATAGGGTTAAATGAACTCATTTTTAGCTCACTTAAAAGAAAATATTTTGTATATTTTTGTCTTTTTGGTAGACTCCGTGGCGCGGTGAGCGAGTAGCCGGCTTCGAAGCGAAAGGCCGTTTAATTCCAACATCGAGACAAATGTTTGTATGATCCACAGATATTTGATTCTGGGTTTTGTTCCTACAAACTAAAAGTTTACAGTTTAAAAGATGATAGGTCCCCCGTATGCGAGAGGCCGTCTAGATTGGTACCACCGGTTAGTCTATTTCTGCCGCCAAGGAACAGTGTTTAAGCACTGTAGTGTTTCGGTTTGAAGAACATTGAAGCCACTGGATATTATGAGGCTTAACATATTATGTCTCGGGATGACGAACGCAGTTCAACACCATGCAGTGCTTTGTAATTCAAAGTTCTGTGTGGTGTTGCTTCTGTTTGTGTGCCTTGCTCATCTCGTCATTCATATAAATAAAAGAAAAAAAATACTTCTAGTCTGTAGTTCCTGATACAGATGAACAGGTCAACCTAGTGTGAAGCAGGAGTATGTGTATGACTGTTGGGTGTACTAATAAATTACTATTTAATACCTACATACAGCAGCGATAGCTCAGCGGTCAGTGGTACGGACTGTCGAGACGAAAGTCGCAGGTTCGAAACCAGCCTCAAGAGCATACACCTCTGACTTTTCTAAGTTACGTATATATTAATTGTTAATTAGAAGGAAACATCGTGAGGAAACCTGCATACCTGAGAACTTAATAAGATTTCTCGAAGGTATGTGAAGTCTGCCAACCCGCATTAGGCCAGCGTGGTGGACTAAGGCCTAACCACTCTCATTTAGTAGAGGAGGTGCGTGTCCCAGCACTGGGACATGTATATTACAGGACTAGTATTATTTTTTACCTACATACACCTGGAACAAGCGATGCGACAAAAAATACATCGGGACAAAAGCGACGCTTCTCTGCGCTCGAACCCTACACTTCCAGATAACATCGTCACCCACACTCGGCCCACATACAGTCGTAGTTCTAATCAATTCGAAGCAATAAACAAACCGACGGACGGGCGTTAATCACTACTCTATACCAGTCGTGGCGGCAGGAATACCATCTTATCTTGTGATTTAATGACTTTATTATTGGATTATAAAGTATATTTTTTTAAATACCAGATTGTTTTTTCATCCTTATCTCTTGTGAGTGTTGACAACTGTCCCTGAGTAATATTATTAGCGAATAATTAGGGTCCCAGCTGGTCTGTTATTAAACTTAGATGGATAGTGGAACTGGAGAATAATGATAAAATAAAATAAATAAATAAATAAATACACCCAACAGTCACACACATAGTCCTAACTCCACAGTAAGGTACGAGTCTTGTGTCGTGGGTATCAGGAACTACGAGAGACTTTCGGTCTCACAACACCCAGACCCCGAAACAAATAAATGTGGGTCACACCAACATTTGTCTCGGTGCGGGAATCGAATCCGCGGCCTCTCGCTTCACAGCCGGTTATTCGCCCACTGCGCCACGGAGGCTGTCAAAAAAATTGGTGTGTGTCGTGGGACACCAGGTAGGAACGAAGTTCCTTCGGCTAATGTAGAGTCGACACAAATTGCAAAAAACTCAAATTATCAACTAAAATAACAAAATATGTCTCTTTATTTTTGTTTAACAACAAAATTACATAGAGATAGAATAGAAAAATAGAAATAAAAACTTATTAATTTAGACTTAGACTGGCTACTAAACGGTGGACGGCCGTGTTCTATAATCAAAAATTCAAATTCAAATTTCAAACCGCGTCTACATTTCCAAATGTCATATGTTTCACATCCATCTGTTTTATTAACGGAATTTCGACTTTAACTTTGTGTGCTAGATATCAAACTGGTTATGCGACTGTCGCGCCTGCGCACGTCTCATTTAACGGTTTTATTCCACGCATTTTTTCCACGCATTTTTTCCACGCATTTTTCTTACGGTTTTACTATCACATTTTTTTCAGTTCGGTCACGCAGCGAAATCCCTATCCCCTCCAAACCTGCCGTAAGGAACTTCGTTCCAATCAAAAATAAAATGGTAAGAATAGCTCTCTGGTAGATTGCCGCCGAAATCAAGCCCTAGATCAGCAATGTACTGCAATGAATTAAAGCGATGATAATTCTGCTGGCACCTGATTATTACAAATATATTTAAACTACTAGCTTTTGCTCGCGGCTCCGCCCGCGTGATCTGCTTTTTCCGGATTAAAAAGTAGCCTATGTCTTGTTCTGATGTATAGGCTATATTATTGTAAATTTTCATCAAAATCTATTCAGTAGTTTTTACGTGAAAGAGTAACAAACATACATCCATCCATCCATACTTACAAACTTTCGCGTTTATAATATTAGTAGGATATACTATTCCAAATGACGCTATATAGTAAGTATATGTTTAAACTAGCTTTTGCTCGCGGCTCCGCCCGCGTGATCAAACAAACAAACAAACAATCAAACTCTACAGCTTTATAATATTAGTATAGATTTCGGTAGCTTAGCAACGGAAGCCTTCAAATAATATTATTTTGGTAGCTTAGCAACGGAAGCCTTCAAATATGAATAATTTTCCCCTTTTTTGCAACATTTTTCACTGATGCTTCGCTTCTAATGGTCGCAGCGTAATAATATATAGCCTAAAGCCTTCCTCGATAAATGGACTATCCAACACAAAAAGAATTTTTCAATTCGAACCAGTAGTTCCTGAGATTAGTGCGTTCAAACAAACAAACAAACAAACAATCAAACTCTACAGCTTTATATATTAGTATAGAAGTATAGATTAGTTTTGTATCTATCAATCACTTTTAGCTCACTTAAAAGAAAATAATTTGTATATTTTTGGAACGTAGTTCCTTATCGCGCGTTGCGAAAGGGGGCTAGACGGAAAAAATTGGTACGAAAAGTTGGCACGAAAAATTTGTCACGACATAATTCTCCGACCAGCCAGCGTTAGCTGACCTCCCTGGAACATCGATAATTTCGAAGTCCCAGGTGGCGTCACACAGTGACCAGTCAGCTTGGACCGGACTTTCACAAGACTTTGACCTTGAACCCCAACCGTGACCTGGACCTTGACCCGACCTTGACCTTGACCCCTATTTTACCTTGACCCCGACCATGAACTTGACCCCGATTTTTACCTTGACACAGACCTTGACCCTAAAAATTAAAATTAAAAATAATCGAAAGGAACTTCGTTCCAGCCGGGTGTCCCTTGACACTTCTCAAGTTTTTTTTTGTCTATTTGGTACTCTCTGTGGCGTAGTGAGAGAGTAGCCGGGTGTGAAACGAGAAGCTGCAGGTTCAATTCCAGCACCGAGACAAATGTTTGTGTGAAACACAGATACATGCTTCGAGTCTGGGTTTTGTTCCTACAAACTAAAAGTTTACAGTTTACAAGGTGGTAGGTCCCTCGTATGCTAGAGGCCGTCTGGGTTTATTAACCCAGACGGCCACCCCTTTGTCTATTTCTACCGGTAAGCAACAGTGTGTAAGCACTGCTGTGTTTCAGTTTGAAGGACACTGAAGCCAGTGAAATTAGTGGGCATTATGAGACTTCACATCTAACTAACATCTTATGTCTCGGGGTGACGAGCGCAGTTCAGTGCCATGCAGTGCTTTGTAATTCAAAGTTCTGCGTGCGTGGCTTACCATCAGGCCTTTCTCGTCTCGTCACTCAATAAAAAAAAAGTTTATTGCATACTAAATATTTAGATAAACATCACTAAATACTTGTGTAACCGTAAGCGCATACCGACCGCGTTCAAATTTGTTATGCTATAAATTACTTGAACTCAAGGAAACGGATATGTGTGTCGGGCTCTTTGAACGTATCGGAACGGTATTTGAAGAATTTGAATGGATTTTACTATACACACTACCTCGGTGGTGTAGTTGTATTGTGTACGCGGTACGACTGTTGTGCTGATGTGTTTGGTTCGATCTCCGGGTCGGGTAAAAGTGAATTTAGGTTTTTTGATCAAAAAATGCTCAGTATCAGCCTGGAGTCTAGAATTTGTGTCCGATATAACGATAGGTTCGCCCCCTATCACATCATGGGACATAAATAAGTTCGGCGAAATGTATGAGGCTGTCATCAAATAGAATAGATAATTAGGCTAAATATATCTAACTTCCTTATGGAAGTCGTTGGATGCAGGCCGCTTCCAACAGGTCCGTCTGGAAATCTTTTCGGGAGGCCTATGTTCATCAGTGGACGTCCAGTGGCTGATGATTATGATGATGATGACGATATGTAACTTTAAATCTGACGATTGTTTAGAGCCACAAGTACTTAAATTTAATTAGGAATCACTTTTTTTTGAAGTCGGTTAAAAAGTGAGAAATCGAAATGAATGATTGTAACAGATGCAATCAGTATCGAATCAATTAAGTTTTATCAGATGTCAAACTACCGTAGATTTCGTGCCTGCATTCATCCTTCCCTTTGAATCACGTGACACACGGAAATTATTATCAATCTGATATAAAATAGATAATACTACCTCCTGACGGTCAAAGCCTCGCCTTCTGGTGGGAAGGTATGTGATATTTTAATACCTGATTGGATAGCGAACCTCGTACACATGGTGAAACGATCGTGTCTCGTACAGGCGCGCTGCTGATCAGCAATATATTCAGTATTCAGGCCGGCATAATTCTGCCGACTGTCGAGGGATACAATGTCTCTTGATGGTCGACATTATATTTGAAATGCTTGAAGTCACCAGTATGTACCAGTTGGTTCCAGAATGACTCTCGGGGATTTTTAACATATGTACGACCCTTGTTATTATTAAAATATTACATGACTTAAGCCCAAAGTACATGTAAAGTCACATCGAATCATCATATCGACTTAATGTTGTTAGCAAAATATTTAAGCTATTTTACAATGCAGTCTTGAGTTCCATACCCAATATTTTTCTACACTCAACTTACCTTAAACTAAAGCTAGTTTTCCGCACTCAAGTTAATATCATCTACTGCTATTTTTAGGTTCGTGTCACTTAGAACTACTTTTTCGCGCTTAATTGTTGACAACTATGGCTAGGTTTTCGCACTAAATTTATTGTCAACTTAAGCTACATTTCCGCACTCAAGTGAATACCCATTAGAGTTGATTAGAGCTACTTATACGTGCTCAAGTTACTGTCAACCAGAGCTTATTTTCCGCAATCAAGTTACTGTCAATTGGAGCGACTTTTCCAAAGCTAGGTTTTCGTACTCAAGGTACTATCTAACAAATGTACTTTTCCGCACACAAGTTGTTGTGACCTAGAGGTACTTTTCCGCACTTAAGTGATTATTACACATTAAAACTATTTTTCTATACATTAGTCATTTTGGATGCATTATTTTTGCCGTCCGTAACTGTGACAGCGTTCCGCAGAAGCTGGATTTGTTTTTAGTAAAATACATAAAATTCCGTAAATTTTATACACCATTACTTCTCGAACCTTGTCAACTACAAACAGTTGATGATTTCTTATGTTTACGCGAATGTTACTCATTGAAATAAAAGTTATTTAAACGGATTTTATCGCGGGTTTTTATTATTTTAATCCCGACGTTTCGAAAGCTCTTGATAGTAAACTGGACTAAACCGCGATAAAATCCGTTTAAATTAATTTTATTTATACAAACAGTTCAAACAATCGGCGCTAATATCCTACTTTTGACAATTTAAAAAACCCAACCTGTTAACTAAAACCCAATTACATTCCCAATACATTTACGAGGTAACGAACACAAATCCTGACAATCCTAACGGTACGTCTGTAGAAGAATCGTAAAAGGTACGCAATCTATAATATTTTATGTTTTATAGCGTTTAGTGAACAAAAACCGTTTACTCGGGGATATAAATGGAGGCGTCTGTTAATGTAGAGGTATAACAGTAAATCCTTACTAATGGTTGTATCTTGTTCGCTGGTTTGTTAACCTACTATAAAAGAGGGGTGTTTTTTTTTATTTGATTGAATGACGAGACGAGCAAGGCACTCGCCTGATGGTATGCGCCTGCCCATAAACAGAAGCAACACCGCACAGAACGTTGAATGACAAAGCACTGCATGGCACTGAACTGCGCTCGTCACCCGCGGAGACATAATATGTTGAGTCTCATAATGCCCAGTAATTTCACTGGCTTCAATGCCCTTCAAACCAAAACACAACAGTGCTTACACACTGTTGCTTGACGGTAGAAATAGACAAAGCGGTGGTACCAACCCCGATGGCCTCTCTCATACGAGGGACCTACCATCTAGTAGTATATGTTTGACCTCTCACTCTCTCTGTCTCTATGTTTGTGTATTTGTTTGTGACATTGTAGCGCCTAAACGGCTGGACCGATTTGAATACGGTTTTCTTTGAAAAGCGTATTTAAGAGAAATGGTTACTTGCTGTTACCAGCAAGATGTGACAGCCTCCGTGGCGCAATGGATGAGTAGCCGGCTGCGAAGCGAGAGACCGTGAGTTTGATTCCCGCACAGAAACAAATGTTTGTGTGATTCAAAAATATTCGTTTCGGTTCTGGATGTTGTGGGACTAAAAATCCCTCGTAGTCCCTGATACCCACGAAACAGGTTTTAACTAGTGTGGGGTCAAGACTATGTATGTAATTGTCGACTATATTTATTATTGGAACGTAGTTCCTTATCGCGCGTTGCGAAAGGGGGCTAGACGGAAAAAATTGGTACGAAAAGTTGGCACGACATAATTCTCCGACCAAGAATAAATATAATATTAATTTGATATCTAGCACACAAAGTTAAAGTCGAAATTCCGTTAATAAAAGTAAAACTTATGACATATGGAAATGTAGACGTGGTTTGAAATTTGAATTTTTGATTATCGAACACGGCGCGGCGGTCCACCGTTTAGGCTGCGTTTAGACGACGCGAAAAATTTCGTGCGGCCGTTTACACGATCGCGCAGTCGCCGCGTGGTTGGAGCGTTGCGAAGTATTAAACATTATGGCTTAGTCAATAGAGTTTACATTAGTTTTTCGAGTGATTCGAAATTCTGCCACAACGCGGTGGGATTCCTTGTCATATAAATGCGCCCTTAGTAGCCAGTCACCAAATTACCTATCATAAAATATTTGAATGTTGGCTGCTTCCAGATTATACAGTGTCTAATATATAGTCTACGGGATGACTGTTTAATATTACGACTCACATCGAATGTTCTGGAACTCTCTAGAACGTTCGGTGTGACGTCACGTAGACTGTAAGACCGGCCGGTGCTCGCCGATTTACGGGCTGGGCGACGTAGCAGCCGGTGTGCTCCCTTCGGACCCTCCGTCCCCCCCGAGATCGAGATCATTTTAGTCAAGCCCGAGAGGTGGTCAAGCGCGAGCAGTCCATCGATCAACGGAAGGTTCGAGAGAAATCGAGAACCTTCCGGGTGACGTCACGCGCGCCGATTGACCAGCCAACGCTAGCCGACCTCCCTGGAGCTTCGAGAATTATGGAAGTACCAGGTGTTCAAACCCGTTCCCCCTACCCCCACCCAATTTGTCCTCACCCCCCCTCGGCCTAAATCGGTAATTTTTGAGGCTAGAGGGTCGTGCGACGGCTTGTCGCAATCGGCTTATTGAGCCCGACACTTTGGCCCCAATAAAAATAAATTTCGACCCCCCAGTAAGAAAGATCTGTAAAAATATCTCTAAAAATTCAAATATCTCAGAAACTACAATAGATAGACAAATAAAATTTTATTAAAATTCCTTCACTAATTAATCGAAAGGAACTTCGTTCCATCCGGGTGTCCCTTGACACCTCTCAAGTTTTATTATTAACTTCACATCGGCTTTATAAGACAGTAGTGCCGCCCCGGTTGAACCAACCCTTTAAGTCTATAAACAAAATTGTCTACAATGTGGCACTGCCACAGAATAACACTCAATTGTTACGTAATTTACAAAAAATTTCAAAACCAGTATTCAATTACCATCTATAAAGCTGCCCTCTGATGCCCAAACCGTGTGATACATAATTTTAATTAACGAACCTATTTTGTGCCTCTTTGAAGTCTTTCAAACAGTATTTATAGGCCAAAGCTCACCAATATAGGCATGATCAATCATACGAAAAAACCTTTTGTCGAGACCAACTGTAAAACGTTATATGTGGCTACACGTAATAGGAATTTTGACCTTACTACGAGGATATAAGAGACATTTTAGTGTGCCAAGTCTAGGGGTAAAAGGTAAAAATGTCAAAGACATATTTAGTGGAGAGGGTCATTTGTAACAAATATTTATAAATATGAAGTGGTCGGCTTCAGTTAAATTTATTGTAGTCGCTGGTATTGTGCTCTATGCCTCGATTTTGTAAAGAATACGTTTACTGTATTATGGTTTTGAACGTTTTTAGATATTTTCTATTTTATGGCTCCATAATCAAAGTTTAAATTGAGTTTGTCTCGAATAGCTTTTTTTTTTGAATGTTTAATAAAAGTTTGGGATTTGTTTCTCCTTGTGAAGGAGGTCAAGGAGGTGTGCAAGGATTGTTACAAGTGGAAATTCGTTGTGATGGGAAACAGGCGCGACTATGTATGTTTTTTAAGCTATTGTATAGATTTTATCGTGGGCCTTGAGCAGCGAGACCGAATACAGAAATTCCGTAATGAAAAAACCTAACACCCCCCTCCGACCAGCCAGCGTTAGCTGACCTCCCTGGAACATCGATAATTTCGAAGTCCCAGGTGGCGTCACACAGTGACCAGTCAGCTTGGACCGGACTTTCACAAGACTTTGACCGGACTTTGATCCCGACCTAGACCCCGACCTTGACCTTGGCCCCGACCTTGACCCCAACCTAGCCCCGACCTTGAACCGACTTTGACCCGACCTTGACCCACAAAATTAAAATTAAAAACAAAGGAAAAAAATACTGCATAAATAAAATAAATAATTATAATTACATAAGTCGATAAAAAATGCTATGCAATAGCTTTATTTTTATTTAATCGAATGACGAGACGTGCAAAGCGCACGGCTGATGATAAGCGCCACGCCTGTTCATTATCAGAAGAAACACCACACAGAACTTTGAATTACAAAGCACTGCATGGCACTGGACTGTTTGTCACCCCGAAACATAAGTTGTTAAATCTCACAATGCCCAGTAATTACAAAGGCTTCAAAAAGTTTTTAACACCAAAGGTAGTTAATAATGGTGTCCATATTTACCCGACTTCATATATTACTAGCTTTTCCTCGCGGCACCGCTCGCATGATCTGCTTTTCCGGGATAAAAAAAAGCCTATATTACTCAGTGATAATGTAGCTTTCCAACGGCACAAGATTTTTTGAAATCGATCGAGAAGTTTTTAAGTTTATTCGTTACATACAAATATACAAATAATAATTAAAATAAAAATTGGTGTGTGTCGTGGGACACCAGGTAGGAACGAAGTTCCTTCGGCTAATGTAGAATCGACACAAATTGCAAAAAATTCAAATTATCAACTAAAATAACAAAATATGTCTCTGTTTGACAACATAAAATTACATAGAAATAGAATAGAAAAATAGAAATAAAAAAAAGACGTATGGCACTCGGAGACTGCCGCGGTAAAGCTATTGCATAGCATTTTTTATCAACTTATGTAATTATAATTATTTATTTATTTTATTTATGCAGTATTTTTTTCCTTTGTTTTTAATTTTAATTTTGTGGGTCAAGGTCGAGGTCAAGGTCGGGGTCAAATTCCGGTCAAAGTCTTGTGAATGTCCGGTCCAAGCTGACTGGTCACTGTGTGACGCCACCTGGGACTTCGAAATTATCGATATTCCAGGGAGGTCAGCTAACGCTGGCTGGTCGGAGTGAGGGGTGTTAGGTTTTTTCGTTACGGAATTTCTGTATTCGGTCTCGCCGCTGAAGGCCCGCGATAAAATCTATACAATAGCTTAAAAAGACGTGTGGCACTCGGAGATTGCCGCGGTAAAGCTATTGTATAGCATTTTTTATCAACTTATGTAATTATAAATAATAACGAGCTAGCGTAATCTTTTAAAAATCGAAGGAGATATAAAAATACTTCAACTATAACTGGCTGAATGAATTTCATTTTAAAAAAGGAACTAACGCTGGCTGGTTATGCGACTGTCGCGCCTGCGCACTTCTCATTTAACGCTTTTATTCCACGCATTTTTTCCACGCATTTTTCTTACGGTTTTACTATAACATTTTTTTTAGTTCGGTCATGCAGCGAAATCCCTATCCCCTCCAAGCCTGTCGTAAGGAACTTCGTTCCAATAATATTAGTGTAGATGTGCATTTCATAAACCCTACGGAGTGACATTGTCGACTGTGACGTAACACCCTTTAAAAAATAAAGAAAATAAATTATAAACCCACTCCCGAAACAGGTGTTATAAAACAAAGGCGGACACGGTCACGTGCACAAGTATCACGTGCATGTACACACGTGACTTCGCAACTAAAAGCTTTCTCACGTTTCAAATTTTGATTCAGTTGTGCATTGCGCAATTTTTAGCACGCTTTTAATAGCTGCAGACGTATGTTAGTATGTAACGGAAACTTTGAACATGATTTTGACCTTCAAAACGTCGGATTAAATCGAATTTGGCATAATTATCAACGACCAATGAGAATAGATTTTTTTTTCTAATATATGAAAAATAAATACGCCATAATTTCCATAATTCTTAATCATATTTAATGATTCAAACACTATTTTAAAGCTTACGTTTTCATCTATTGATGAAAAAACTGTTTAAAGTTTAGCCAAATCGGTTCAGCCGTTATCAATCGTAACCAACAAAGAGAATTTTATTTTTATTTATATAGATTTATAACATAAAAACTAGAAAATCAGCTGTTATAATAGAAACTCACACTTTTATCTTCAAAAGGGTAGCCAGAGGTTCAGCTAGTCGATTAAAATGTAAAATGCAATTCATGCTAATCAAAAAGGAATCGAAAATAAAAGAAAAAAAATGTATTTCTCCAAGTACCCAAGTTCCATAATTCTCAGGCCCATAAACACCACACAGAACTTCGCATCTCAAAGCAATGACATTGTATTGCATTCGTCACTCTGAGACAAAAGATGTTAAGTCTCATAACGCCCAGTAATTTCACTGATTTCACTGTCCTTCACATCAAAATACAACAGTGATTAAACACTGCTTCTTGGCGGCAGAGTTTAACACCCCTATTTTCGCTGGTTAAAATGCTGCACTTCAAAGACACATAGATTAAAGATTCTTCGACATTCCAAACAAAGTTAAATACATTCGCGCCATTTTAACACATTCTATTTAACATACTAGT
This sequence comes from Amorpha juglandis, assembly GCA_949126905.1. NCBI lineage: Eukaryota > Metazoa > Arthropoda > Insecta > Lepidoptera > Sphingidae > Amorpha > Amorpha juglandis. Next base: position 8,434,190 of record OX421390.1, on the reverse strand, counting down.
AATAACATCATAATATGACAAAAGAACGCTGTCAAATAAATAAAAAACTTTTAGCACTCGCGTAAACAAATAACTCGAGTTCATACTACGCTTTTTATTTGAATTATAGTAATATGAACTTTATTGATTTGCAGTAAGATTGACAGTGGAATAAACCAGTATGTTTCTGCCACAACACTTCTTTTATTTATTATTTTATATTATACTAGCTGCCTCTCGCGGTTTCACCTGCATGTTACTGCTCTGCTCCTTTTGGGTCATAGCGTGATGTACATATAAACCTTCCTCATGAATCACTCTATTGCTGAAAACTGCATTAAAATCCGTTGAATAGTTTAAAGGATCTAAGCAAACAGACAGCGGAAGCGACTTTATTTTATATTATGTAAAAATGAACTTTATTTTTTTACAGTAAGATTGGCAGTGGATTAAACCATTATTTTTCTGCCACAAAACTTCTTTTATTTATTATTTTATATTATTTATGGAAAACTTACACCGATACACTAGATTTTACAAGGTGGTAGGTCCCTCATATGCGAGAGGCCGTCTGGGTTGATACCACCGCTTTGTCTATTTCTACCGCCAAGCAATAGTGTGTAAGCAATATTCTGTTTCGGTTTGAAGGATATTGAAACCAGTGAAAATACTGGGCATTATGAGACTTAACATCTTATGTCTCGGAGTGACGAGCGCAGTTCAGTGCCATGCAGTGGTTTGAAATTCAAAGTTCTGTGTGGTGTTGCTTCTGTTTATGGGCAAGCGTGGCGCTTACCATTAGACGAGCGCTTTACTCGCCTCGTCATTTAATCAAATAAAAAAAGATACTTATATCTATCATCGCACTATCCGGCACCACAGTAGAGTTCATCCATAATACCTGGCAACCACGCGATTTAGCACCGTACGTTTCCAGCGTTCATTTATTCCGCGCACGTGTAAGCTCTGGAGTGAACTCCCTGCCTCGGTGTTTCCCGAGCGCTATGACATGTCCTTCTTTAAACGAGGCTTAAAAAGAGTATTCCTTCAACGGTAGGCAGCGGCTTGACTGTGCCTCTGGCATGTCGATGTTCATGAGCGGCGGTGATCGCTTACCATCAGGCGTGCCGTTTGCTCGTCTGCCTATTAAGACCATAGAAAATTACTTATTTACATAAAAAAAATATTCAAGACTTAGACACTTAGACCTAGACTTATTAATAACACATGTTACAGAATGATTTGGCTTGTACCGCGCCATGTAAGCCGTCTGTCTGTCCGTGTTCTAATCGATATGACGATCAATCGATACCATAACATTATCATAAAACGATTTGTGACTTATCGATTCAACAAATTAATTCTGTCAAATTCCAATAGATGTCACAAAACACGATTTCTCACGGTCGAAACAAAAGTCATTGCATTTGAAATTCGAACATGTTATAGGAAAATATCAATGTACAGTTGTGCAAACAGCTTTACAGCGGAACGTAGACCAATGAAAATAAAGACGCCACATAAACCAAGGTTTACAAGAACAATCATAAGTCGGCGGCCGGCGAGGAACGTAGTAGGTGTCTTACTTGGTCAATCCTAAATAAGGTCTTAATTTATGAAAATAATCATTGACAGAATAAATCAATCAACAAGTGATGAGTGGCGTCTTACGCATAAATTGTCTACATGTTAAGCTCAGCACACACAGATAGCGGAAGCGGCGGCGTGGCGAAGGCGGCTTCTTGGTATTATTTGAATTTGTATGCAAGATTATAGACAGTATTCGTAGCGGTAGCGAGGCGGCGCGTTTACGGGATGTGCGGGCAGTACAAACAAACACACGGTATTCCTTGCTATTCTATGAAGGACTACACACAAAGCACTGGCGGCGTAGTGTGGAGGCATGCTAATAGCGGATTTTGAATTTGTAACTGTTTACAAAATCGTTTAGCATATTAAAGGATAACTGAATTACATAATGGATCTAGCTAAAGGTTTAATTTGATTTGAAATGCAAGATTATTTTGTCACTTTCGCGTTTCTTTTTATAGCATAGGCCGGCAAACGAGCAAATGAGTCACCTGATGGTAAGTGATCTCCACCGCCCATGTACGCCCACCACCAGAAGAATCATGGGCGCGTTGCTGACCTTAAAGGAAAGGGATAATTATGGATTGAGAAGGGGAGGGGATTCGGGCTTCCGGATATCTCACTCACCGTACGAAACGCAGCAGCAAGCCGCTACTTTACGTCGGTTTTCTGTGAGACAGTGGTAATGACCCGGTCGAGCCAGCCCATTCATCCTGTAGACAAAACTGTCTACAGCGTGGCTTTACCACTCAAATGTCAAATCTCCATTCTGCTTCAATATAAACAGCTTAATAATACTCATAGCTACTCTCCATACGTAGCTTCGCTACGCGTCATTGGAGACGCGCCCTTAAAGTGACGTCTTGGAATTTCATTTGCCTGTACACAGAAAAAAAATGGTGCGTAGGCGTAACGAGTTGTTAACACAAGTGCGTAGAACTTGAACGGTCCACGCCAGATAAAATTATACAAAACGTTTATTTGTAACAAGTGATACCGTTTTGTTGAATTTTTTAAACATTGAATCTTAATGTCAGTCAATTGATTAAATTAAGGTGGTATTTTTTTTATAGCATAGGCCGGCAAACGAACATGTGGGTCACCTGATGGTAAGTGATCTCCACCGCCCATGTACGCCCATCACTAGAAGAATCATGGGCATGTTGCCGACCTTAAAGGAAAGGGATAATTAGAGATTGGGAAGGGGAGGGCTTCGGGCTACTTATCTCACTCACCGTACGAAACGCAGCAGCAAGCCGCTACTTTACGTCGGTTTTCTGCGAGACAGTGGTAACGACCCGGTTGAGCCAGCCCATTCATGATGTAGACAAAACTGTCTACAGCGTGGCTCTATCACTGAAAGGTAGGTCCATCGTATGCAAAAGTTCAACTTAGTAGGCAGGTCCACCACTGTATTTATATTATTTTATATTTGGCCTTTTTCAGAAATAACTATGAGTATATCAGACATTCATGGCACTGGAATTATCTTTTTTTTATGTTAAAAAGGTCAACTTCATAAAAACAAATGTTTGTGTTTACAAATATATATCGCGGTTCTGTGTGTTGGTTTACTGAACGTTTCTCGTAGTTTCTGATGCCCGCGATACAAATTAACCTAGTGTGGACTCAGGACAATATGTGTGACTGTTGGGTGTGTCAAACGCCCAAGCGAGTCACCTGACGGTAAGTGATCTCCACCGCCAGTGTACGCCCACAATACCAGGAGAATCATAGGCGCGTCGCCGACTTCAAAGAAAAGGGATAATTAAGAGATTCGGATTTGGGCGTCCGGATATCTCACTCACCGTACGAAAGACAGTAGCAAGCAATTACGTCGGTTTTCAGTGGGACAGTAGTAATGTGGTGGCCCATTCATGCTGTAGACAAAACTATCAACAGAGTGGCTCTAGCACACGGATTCTTATTCACGGATTATTTTAAATGAAACCCTACGATTTAATGTGTTATTTGACTTATGTTTTCCGTATTGTGATTAAAGAACCAAAAATCATCATCATCGTAGTTGACTAAAATCAAAGTGGTTGGCTAAAAAAGTAACACTGTGACAGACACTATTTTTCGTTTATCCGAGCACGGCAAAGTGGCTGCACAACACCCGACGGTAAGCGTAGTGCAATCCAAAAAACCAACGATCACCAACAAACAATGAGTTTATCGGTGGTCACCAGAGTCATGCCGACCTGTATAAATGCTTCTTCCCTCATCGGAGAGGGAAGAAGCTAATCGAGAGGCCTGCGACAAGACAGGCGGCTTATCGATGTAGGCACAGTGATACGAAGATGTACTCAATAGTACTATATAGAGGAAAGAAGCATTTATACAGGCCGGCATGATGTTTGAACAGTCTGCCTAGTTTCTAATTTCTAGTTGAGCGTCGAAACCAAGATGTTGTATACATGGGTTGCTGTACTGTTACTGTGAGTTTTCAAGACCAGCAATATATGTATGTATATAGAGATACTAGAAAGGCGTATTCTTTTCAGATGAAATTTATATTTACTAAGAATAGCCACAAATCTCGCCACCCACTTACATGAAATGACAAACTTATTACTGGACATATCTCTTTATTGATAAAGCGTGAAGATATTTTGTAACTGATATTAAATAAAAAATGACAATAGTGGGTGTAGTGTGATATGATGAAATAAAAAATACATAAGCTCACGCCTTTATCACCTAAGGAGTAAGCAAAGGTGCAACTAGTGCTACAACCACGTTTCGCTGGTCCTATTTCCGTCCCATGATATCTCAGATCAGACACAAATTCCAATTGCGGGCAATTCAAGTAGGATTTTTCAAATCGAATATTAAAATTCACATTGTGATTGTGAAGATCGCCAAAAACATACCATGAAGAGACATGCATACACGAAACTCATTACCTGCATATCCAGTATTCTAATTAAGACTAGTTACAGCTCGAGCGGTTGATTAGTAGGAGCTAAGCGGCAAACAGTTAATTAAACATGTAATTCGAGTTCATTTATCGGCAGATAGGTGTAATTGGAGCGGGACGTGTAAACGGCTCGCGTGGGATTTTATTTTATACTGTCTGTTTATGCGTTGCTAAAGAAATTACTGGGAATTATGAGATTTGACATCTAATGTCTCGGTGTGACGAGCGCAGTTCAGTGCCATGCAGTGCTTTATAATTCAAAGTTCTGTGTGGTGTTGCTTCTGTTTATGGGCAGGTGTGGCGCTTAACGTCAGGCGAGCGCCGTGATCGTCGCGTCATTCAATCAAATAAAAAAAAATTACATGTCATCGACTATAATAATTTACAATAATTATAATTACTAATGATAGGTTTTGTAATGAAAGGGCGTGCTTAGAATGTATTTTTGGAAATTCACATGTTAAAGGGGGAAATTGGGTTCACGGGGGCGGAGCCGCGCGTAACACCCAGTCACATTTTTTTTACTAGCTTTGTATTATACTTGTCCCACTGCTGGGCACGGGCCTCCTCTACTGAATGAGAGGGGTTAGGCCTTATTCCACCAAGCTGGCCTAATGCGGGTTGGCAGACTTCACATACCTTCGAAAAATCTTATCGAGTTCTCAGGTATGCAGATTTCCTCACGATGTTTCCTTCACGGTTAAAGCAAGCGATAATTAACAATGAATATACGCAGTCTCATAAATATTAAAAAATATTTTGCACTGCACACACACAATATTATGGACCAAAACAGCACTATTCTTTCCTCTTAGAAGAAAAGGCCCTAAACAAAAAAAAACAAAATTCAAACGTCTCAGTTCAATACTAGAATGTAATAATGTATTACCCAAACTAACAGGTGAAAGCACACAATATTTCCTCTGGCATACATAATTATGTCAACCTAAACGCGATACCATAAAACTCATTGTAAAGTTTGTAAGTCAAACAGAGCATGAGCTTAAAGCCTCGGCCACAGTCACAAGGAAGTGATAAACTAAAGGGGAATTCACATTACCGTCCGAAAGTCTCGGCTAACGAACCCGGGGGGTTGTAGACGAGCGGTTTCGACGCGGCTATTAAACGCTAATTGATTTTTTTTAAAGTGATAACTTCTTATGGGAGGGTAAACCGCTTCGTAACGCAACGCATTACGGCGCCACTCCGTCTAGCTTCCCTTTCAAATACGGCAGCAGTAGGCAGGCTCCTCCTCTCTCACTTCAACTCACATTAGTTTAAGTTATCACTTCTGTCGAGCGTCCCGAGACGCACATTTTTAATCTAAACAATGTTATCATATAAATTAATGAACCTGATAAATTGCACAAAATCGTAGTTTATATAAAATACTTTTTAATTCTTTATATTTTGAAAGTCTATCTCCGTTCATGTTAACTTCTAAGGTTCGAACTGTATTTTAAATATAAATAAAGTAAATTTCCAAAATATAACTACCAAATTTAATCAAAGTAAGAGAACCAATTATTATAAAACGCCTCTGGTATCCTAAACTTTAAAAATCCTGCAGTGATCTTTAATAATAAAAATTAACTTTCGTAATTAACTTTCTTAGAAAAAGTAAATTATCAAAGTAAACCAAATATATTTTAAATTACTTCGTTAATATGAATATTGCAACTAATATTTTTAAAGACGTCCTTTTATAATAAGAATAACTTTTAAATGTATTTATTTTATCTTTATTCTTTGAACAAAGATAATATTTTATCGCATAAATTTTTACCCATCAATTTATATAAAAAAAACGCTGGATTAAACCGCCCGTGTAAATCGCCTATTTAACCTGCCAGTTTGTAAATGCTGGCCCCAAATGTCAAATGTTTGCCGTCGATAGAAAGAAACTCGTTGTTTGCCAGTTTGTCTGTTTGTCTGTTTGTCTGTCCCAACAAACCCACATACTCACCGGAGTGACACGTTCTACAAACAGACGGACAATTAGCTACCGGTGTGTACGTATTAAAATATTATCTGAGCTTATTGTTTACTTAAATATATGAATGTAATAGAGACTTTTTAAGTATTAGTTTAATGTAAATAGTATGTACTCATTCGAATCCTACTAATATTATAAATGCGAAAGTTTGTAAGTATAGATGGATGGATGGATGGTTGTTACTCTATCATGTAAAAACTACTGAATGGATTTTAATGAAACTTTACAATAATATAGCTTATACATCAGAATAAAACATAGGCTACTATGAAAATGAACCCCTGAAGGGTTTGCTGAAATGGGGATGAAAGTTTTATGAAAAATCTAAACTGCTGAACCGATTTCAATGAATTTTGGCACAAATATAGTTGATGACCCAGTGTAAAACATAGGGTATTTTTTTCTTTAAATTTCAACCCCTAAAAGGCCCAAATAGGGGATGAAAGTTTGTATGAAAGCTTTTTGATGGCGAAACGAAGTTCGTGGGCAAAGCTAATCTAAATATATAAAACTCAAAGGTGACTGACTGACATAGTGATCTATCAACGCACAGACCAAACCACTGGAGGGATCGGGCTGAAATTTGGCATGCAGGTAGATATTATGACGTAGGCATCCGCTAAGAAAGGATTTTATAAAATAGGATAAAATAGGGGATGAAAGTTTGTATGAAACTTTGTCAATTTTAAACGTTCACGCGGGCGAAGCCGCGATCAAAACCTAGTATTAAATAAATACACTCAAAAGTAACACATGTCAACATGCCCAGTATTTTCACTGGCATCAATATCCTTCAATCCGAAACACAACAGCGCTTCCACTTTTTTTTTTTTAACCTGGCTCGGCAAAGTGACTACGTTACATATGAAGGTAAGTGTAGCGCCATCCAAGAATAGTGTCGACCAACGACAAACAATGTGTCCACCGTAGGTCGGCAAGATCATGCCGGTCTGCCTAACTTTTTACACATCACTGCTGCTTGGCGGCAATAGACAAAACGGTGGTACCAACACAGGAGGATACTCGCATACGAGGGACCTATCACCTTTCTTCTTAAATGCTTCCAATCCCCGGTCTTATCATTCCAAAGGGATACCATTCGCTCTCATGTCTTCACTCAAGGCATCAAGTTAACGCTTTTCATCTACTGTTCATTATTCTGATATTTGCGACCGATTTTTTTATATACCACGCCGGTAAACGAGCCATTATGTCACCTGTTGGTAAGTGATCTTCACCGGCCATTTACACCCACAAATGCCACTAGCGATGTCGAAAGTTTTGCCTCTCCACTACTCAAATATGCGTCACACAACTAAAGCATTACTTCAAGTGTCTTTAAGAGATATAAAAGTGAAATGTTTGCACTATATTGGTAAGTTTTTTTTTGTTTTTTTTTTTTATTTTTTATTGCGCAGCGTCGCAAGATCGCAGGAAGTCGCTGGATGGAGGCCGCTTCCAACAGGTCGGTCTGGAAATCTTTGGGGGAGGCCTATGTTCAGCAGTGGACGTCTTGTGGCTGATGATGATGATGATGATATTGGTAAGGTATAGGTATGGTTGTTTTAAAGAAATTGCCGTCTACGATAAGACTGTCTATTTTTTTATTTGATTGAATGACGAGGCGAGCAAGGCGCTCGCCTGTTGGTAAGCGCTACGCCTGCATGTTATGTAAGGACCCATCGCGCGACTTGATGACGCATTACAACACCTCGCCATCTACCAGGAATTCGCCGCTTCCCATCACACCATCACCTGCATTCAGTGGAATTCGGTAGCACCTGCATCCTGTCATCGCACATTACGAAACCTAAGGTTATATCAGTTAGTGTATTCCGATTTTAGGCACTCTTTTGTTCTAACATCGACGGGGAGTCAACCTCTGTAGTTTTAATTTAATTTAGTATTTTAATTTGTAACTGTTTACTAATTAAATTATTTTGTAAGAAATTAAATCGTATTTTTTTGCATCTTCAACGACGGCCCAACGTAATTTGCCCATAAATAGAAGCAACACCACACAGATCTTTAAATTACAAAGCACTGCATGGCGTTGAACTGCGCTCGTCACCCCGAGACATAAGATGTTGAATCTGCTAATGCTCAGTAATTTTACTAACTTCATTGTCCTTTAAGCCAAAACACAACAGTGCTTACACACTGCTGTTTGGTGGCAGAAATAGATAAAGCGGTGGTACCAACCCAGACGGCCTCTCGCGTATGTTTTTTTCGTCTTCGAAATGTGAAGAAGCATTTCTACACGGCGGCATGATTCTTGTGACCACCGATAAACTCATTGCTTGTCGGTGGTCGCTGGTTTTTTAGACTGCACTTACTATCAGGTGTAGTGCTGTCACTTTGGCGTGCTCTTATAAAAAAAGTTATATATTATAAGCACGGAGACAAAACCCCAAACACTTAAAGTCTACAATCTACATTATAAAATATACTGCTTTTAAAAACTGTAACGGAAACTTGTACTGTATAAAGCTATATAAAATCTGAAAGCGGACGATTCGAATCGCATGTGAAATCCTTGCCAAGTAGGACACTAACTGTCTCTTTGAATAACTTACTGGAGCTTGAATAAGCCAAATACTAACCTACACGTTCTTGTAGTAGGTCGCTCGTAAGCGAGGCCGTCTGGGTTGGTACCACCAATTTGTCTATTTCTGTCGCCAAACAGAAATGTGTAAGCACTGTTGTGTTTCAGGTTGAAGGACACTGAAATCATTGTGAAATCATACTTGTAAAATCACAAGTATTTAGGGATATTTATCTAAATATTTAGTATGACTAGTGCAATAAACTTTTTTATTTTATTTAATTGAATGACGACATGAGCAAGGCGCTGGCCTGATGGTAAGCGCCACGCCTGCCCATAAACAGAAGCAACACCACACAGAACTTCGAATTATAAAGCTCTGCATGGCATTAAACTGCGCTCGTCACCCCGAGATTTAAGATGTTAAGTCTCATAATGGCCAGTAACTTCATTGGCTTTAATGTCCTTCAAACCTACCCTAACCTACCCCTTCGGGGAATACAGACATGAGTGCGTATGTACCCATGAAAAGGATCAATAATTCATAAACACTTTATAAGTATAAAACCACAAACTCAACGTAGTTGATACAATCTCACTTACAATGCATTTTCTTAAAATAATATGAAGACGGCGCGAAGTAAGAACAGGGTGCAACACGGCCAAATGGGATAGGTCATTAGCCATTGTGTAATAAACTCATATAACTAGCGCCGAGATTACCTCTCTATTTGGCTAGCTTATCTCTGTCCCGCAGCGGGCCGTCATAGATTATTATAATTAAAAACACGTAGACGAGACATGCCTTTAATTTTTGTATTAAAAATAATAATACTAGTCCTGTATCATATACGTCCTAATACTGGGCACGTACCTACTGTACTATAGTTAGGTCTATGTACTCCACGCCAGCCTAATGCGGGTTGATAGGCTTCACATATCGCCTTAACGCGATAGTATTTACCTCAATTTTAACTCACTTTAACCCTAAGAATATCTATGGCATTAATGAATAATGTAACTTTCTATTGATGAAAAATATATAAAAAAATATCTGTAGTTCCAGATATAACACGCTACAAACAAACTGATAAAGTCACAAATTTTACCTTTTTAATTATAAAGTGTACAGTATTTCTTTGTATCTTTACATATTGATAAAATAATCATTTAAAAATATAAGAACTCACACTCCAATGGCCTTGGCCTAGACCTAGGACCCAAGCCACCGGTAGTAAAAAAACTAATTTAAACGGATTTTATCGCGGTTTTTTATTAATTTTTATCGAGTTTCGAAAGCTTTTCAGCCTTCGTGGTCACGAGGTGGACTGAAAAGACTAAAAATTAATAAATAACCGCGATAAATCCGCTTAAATTAGTTTTATTACCAGGAATAAAATATGTTACCAAATTAGAAGCACTTTGATATAAGTATAGATTTAGGCATAATACTTGCGTAATATCGTCTGTAATACTGGTCTATGGCAGCTGGAACGTCGGCCGTGTCAAATTAAACAAATCCCCGAGTTATGACAATATTTGTGTTTGCTCGGGTACACTGTACCCCCCGCACCACCTAGCCGTGAACTTGCGACAGTGCCGCGTCTACAATATCTTCTCTTTGTCTTAAATCCTCAGTGTTTCCTTGTTTATTTTTTTTATTTAAGAGAGATTTTATGCCTGTATTTTAATTTTTAATGAGATTTTTTTACCATCGACAGAAAGAAGGATAATACCTCTTTTTTACCTCTTTGTCTGTAAGTATGTCTGTGTGCCTGTGTGTATGTATCTGTGACATCTTTTTTTTTATTTGATTGAATTGTCGAGACGAGCAAGGCCCTCGCCTGGTGGTAAGCGCCTGCTCATAAACAGAAGCAACACCACACAGAACTTGAAATTACAAAGCACTGCATGGAACTAAACTGCGCTCGTCACCCCGAGATATAAGATGTTAAGTCGCATAATGCCCTGTAATTTCACTGGCTTCAATGTCCTTCAAACCGAAACACAACGATGCTTACACACTGTTGCTTGGTGGCAGAAATAGACAAAGCGTTGGTACCAACCCAGACGGCCTCTCGCAAACGAGGGACCTGCCACCTTGTGAACCTTATATTCAATTTATGTAACCTAGCAAACACGAAATTGCTTTCCACACATTTTTTCGTCTCACGAACATTGTATACAATAAAGAGCTTTCTTTAAAATTCTTGTCGATATTTTTCTAATGGAGAAGTAAGCGTGAAAATTTTAATTACTTCAGGGTTCTGCAGGTGACGGGGTTTTAATCCCGTACCGTTTATGGAAAACTCGGCAGAATAAAAATAAAAATGTTTTCATCCTCAGGTTGGTCGACTTTCTCTCGATTTACTTTAACTAGTGAGAACCTGACAACTATGTACACGTGGAGAAAACGAGGGTAGGTCTAGGCATTTTGAGGTTTTTGTCATTAGTCTGAAAGACATTAAGCTGTGGAATAGTTTGCCGGCGCGCGTGTTCCCTCCTTCCTATAATATTGGGTCCTTTAAACGGAGTGTGAAGAAGCTGTTGGGCAGGCCGGCATGATCTTGCCAACCAACGATAGATATACTGTTTGTCGACTCGGTGTACGACTGCTATTCTGAGGTCTCGGGTTCGATCGGGTAGGGTACAAGTGATAGTGGGTTTTAGACAGCCTCCGAGGCGCAGCGGGCGAGAAGCCAATTGTGAAGCGAGATGCCGCGGGTTCGATCCCCGCACCGAGACAAATGTTTGTGTGATCCACAAACATTTGTTTCGGAGTCTGGGTGTTGTGAGACCGAAAGTCTCTCGTAGTTTCTGATTCCCACAACACAAGACTCGTATCTTACTGTGGGGTCAGGACTATGTGTGTGACTGTTGGGTGTATTTATTATTATTAGTGTACTGGCCTGCCTACCTCTCCGGAAATTACACGTATGAGTGAGTGCATATTTCCTTAATTGCTTCAAACCTTTTCTCAACAATAAAAATCACGTTCTAACGCAGTAATTCAATTTGCGAAAGGAATAACACAGTTAGAACGTCCTAATAAATCTCGAGCTGAGATAAAAGATCTTTTAAAGACGGCAAGTGCGCCCCAAGTGCAGTACTTCAGCGCAGAGTGAACTCCACATTTTAAAAGGATATATTAGCCAGCCGAGAGATATGGTAAGTCGTTTATTGGAAGCCACAATTTACGGGCGAAGCGTATTATGTAACTTTGTTGTTTTGACAGCCTCCGTAGCGTAGTGGGCGAGTAGCCGGCTGCGAAGCGAGAGGTCGTGGGTTCGATCCCCGCACCGAGACAAATGTTTGTGTGATCCACAAATATTTGTTTCGGGGTCTGGGTGTTGTGAGACCGAAAATCTCTCGTAGTTCCTGATACCCACGACACAAGACTCGTATCTTACTGTGGGGTCAGGACTATGTATGTGACTGTTGGGTGTATTTATTTATTTGTGAAGGGGATGGTGGGAGGTTACCTAAGAAGAGCCGACTGGATAGTACCCCCCCATTCATACTTTTTAATTTGCTTAAATGATGAGACGAGCATATGCTTGATGGTAAGCGCTACGCTTGCTCATAAACAGAACCAACACCACACAGAACTGTGAATTACAAAGCACTGCATGACACTGGTCTGCGCTCGTCACGCGACACATAAGATGTTAATTCTCATAATTCCCAGTAAATTCACTGCCTTCAATGTCCTTCAAACGAAAACTCAACAGTACTTACACACTGTTGCTTGGCGACAGAAATAGACAAAACGATGGTACCAAGTCAGATGCCCTCTTGCATACGAGAAACCTACCTACCACCTTGTGATATTTACGTTAAAGTGTTAAAAGGTTTTAAAAAAGTACATTAAAAACTACAACATAACAAGTTGCAATTATCTATATACATCTATACATATAATAAAAATATAACGGATCGCTGTGTGTACATGGAAAATATATGAGAAAAAATATTATTGGGACCTTTATCAACGCAATAGCAACCCAAACAATGATTGTAAGAATTTTTGTGTGTTTGTCAGTGCGTATGTGCACGCTAATCTCAAAAACGGCTAATCCAATTTAGATGTAATTTTCACTAATATATTGTGATAAGCTTCACTTCACATATAGTGTTTGTTTTATGTCAATTGGTTCATAAATAAAAAAGTTATGCCAATTTAAAGATATCGATAATATAACGGTGCAGAATTTCACGCGGAGCCGCGAGCGAATGCTAGTAAATAAATATTTCCCTTATAAACACGCTTTCACCCACGCATGCTTCCTCAGGTATTCTGGATGGCCATGGGCAGTAGATATCACTTACCGTGTGAATATCAGGTTCTTTAGAATCATTGGAAATACAATAATAACCTTTGATATAATATCAAAGTCTCAATCAATTTTTACTTTTGTTTTATACAATGACACATTCTATTTATAAACTATTCGAAGTTCAAACCAGCATCCGCAAATAGGTTTTATATCTAACACTATCAGGTGACCCATTTGCTCGTTTAATAAAAAAGACAGGACACCTCGACACGCGACCGTTTCTTTTTTATATTTAATTGAATGACGAGACGAGCAAGGCGGTCGCCTGATGGTAAGCGCCACGCCTGCCCATAAACAGAAGCAACACCACACAGAACTTTGAATTACAAAGCACTGCTGACACTGAACTGCGCTTGTCACCCTGAGACATAAGATGTTAATTCTCATAATTCCCAGTAATTGCGCTAGCTTCAATGTCCTTCAAACCGAAACACAACAGTGTTGCTTGGCGGCAAAAATAGACAAAGGAATACCAAGCCGTTTCTGTACAATTTCACACAAAGCGGACTTGTTGCTTAACTCGCGTCTTCCTATATCAGCCCTCGATATCGGACGAATTTCTAGATAGTTTTCTACCTGAAAAGATTTTCAAATATATCTCTCGCCGTAACCCAGTTATATATGAGTTTGATATGAAAATTTCGCTCCGGGATCGCGGCTCGCAATCAGGACGTGCCTCTAGGCAACGTTTCATGCTAATGCGAAAGTGGGGAACGAATGAATTTTGTTCCACGATTAAGAAGAGATTTGTGGCATGAGTTCTAAGTATTTTTTTCGAGTCTGGCAATGAAAGAATTTTCGATGTTAAAAGTAATTTTCTTGAATTATAATTGCTTGGTGTAGGGATTGAGTAACCAGTGATGTTTGGGTTCAAAACTCAGATGTTCACAATTTCAGTTTGGGATTTCGATTCGAATAATAAGAAAGAAAGAATGCGGTTTCTTTTTATTTTATTTTTTTATTTGATTAAATGACGAGACGAGCAAAGCGCTCGCCAGATGGGAAGCGCTACGCCCACACACAGAAGCAACATCACACAGAAATCGATGCACATAAATAACAAAATAAAAAAACTTGCCGAATTGAGAACCTCCTCTTTTTTGAAATTCGGTTAAAATCAGAAGTATCTAGTTGTCAAGTTATTGAGTTCCACTACTTTAACAACTGACGTTATGCCAATTTAAGATCTTTATTTAAGTCACGTTTTCTAAGTTACGTGTATATTCATTGTTAATTATAGCTTGCTTTAACAGTGAAGGAAACATCGTGAGGAACCTGCATACCTGAGAACTCGATAAGATTTTTCGAAGATATGTCAAGTCTGCCAACCGGCATTAGGCCAGCGTGGTGGACTAAGGCCTAATCCCTCTCATTCAGTAGAGGAGGCCCGTGCCCAGCAGTGGGACATATAATACAGATCTAATAAAAATTGACTGTCAGTAATAACCCGTATAATAATACGTTTCATAGGTTCATAAAAAGTCTGTTAAGCGTCAAAGCCACACGTCGGGCCAGACGTTTCGGGTTCGTTACACGATTTTCGTAGCCGTGCCCTTCTGTCTGACAAGCCTTTAATTAGCGACAGGCCTGCGGCGGCGAATCACGACCGTTTGTGAGAACCGTCCATTAAGCGATAACAGGACAGATTTAGCGATAGACCTTTTACACTACTGGAGAAAAGAGTGTTATATCATTAGGAAAAAATTTTGTTCAAAATTTTATGGAAAAGCAGCGACAGCTCAGCGGGGAGTGGTAGTCGCGTTTGAAAGACATTGATGTCAGTGAAATTGGTGCATTATGAAACTTACATGTATCAAAAGCAGCTATAGCTCAGCGGGGAGTGGTATGGACAGTTTAGACGAAAATCGCAGGTTCGAAACCAGTCCCAAGAGCATACACCACTGACTTTTCTAAGTTACGTGTATATTAATTGTTAATTATCGCTTGCTTTAACGGTGAAGGGAACATCGTGAGGAAACCTGCATACCTGAGAACTCGATAGGATTTTTCGAAGGTATGTGAAGTCTGCCAACCCGCATTAGGCCAGCGTGGTGAACTAAGGCCTGATCCCTCTCATTCAGTAGAGGAGGCCCGTGCCCAGCAGTGGGACGTATATAATACAGGGCTAGTAAAAAATATATATACTTAGGTAAGTAAGTTTAAATTCAACAACATCAAAGTCTATTTTGCAAGTCAAAGTTTATTTTGCAAGCGGCTCTTTTACATGTCAATAATACATTTTTATCTATTTCTGCCCCCAAGCAACAGTGTGTAAGCCCTGTTGTGTTTCGGTTTGAAAGACATTGAAGCCAGTGGAATCACTGGGCATTATGAGACTTAACATCTTATGTCTCAGGGTGACAAGCATAATTCAGTATCACGCAGTGCTTTGTAATTTAAAGTTCTGTGTGGTGTTGCTTTTATTTATAGGCAGGCGTTACCACCAGGCGAGCACCTTGCTCGTCTCGTTATTCAAAATAAAAAAAGGTGAATGACAAACTTTTTTTTCAAACAAACGTGTCCTTTCGCAGGCCCCTCGATTTGCTTCTTCCCTCTCCGAAGAGTGAAGAAGCATTTATACAGGCCGGTATGATTCTGGTGACCACCGCGAAACTCATTGTTTATCGGTGGTCGCTGGTTTTTTGGACTGCACTACGCTTACCATCAAGTGTAGTGCAGTCACTTTACCGTGCTCGGATAACAAAAAAACAATGTCCCCCATCCCGCTCCATAGCAATTGACCATCAAGTTAAAGACATTTGCAAAAGAAGAAATAAAAACTTGGTGAATTACTTCGTAAATTAGCTCCTTTACGGAATGATTTATAAAGCAGTTGTTGGCCGAAAGCGCGAAGTTAGTTCAAGTTATAATGGGTCCCTTTGTTCGTAAAAAAGCTCCACAGTAATATTGGCAACTGTTTTATCTGTAAAAATATATTGACACATACAAAAGTTTCACGCAATATTTCAATCGTTTTTTCATATAACAAAAGAAAAAGCTGTGTAAGCAAAACAAAGGACAATACATTCTGTTTTTGTTACAATAATATTACAGGCATAAGGGGAGAACCCCGCTGTAGATTCTGACCTGAAAGACAAGGCGTGTAGGTCTGATGGTAAGCGCTATGTCTATGGACAATGGCAACACCACCATGAACCATGAAATTCAAAAATTCAAGTAGTTCATTGTACTGAATTGCGCTCGTCATCCCGACACATTTTAAGTTTTATAGTGCACCAATTTCATTGACTTCAATGTCTATCAAACAGGACTACAATAGTACTTGCAAACTAGTGCCTAACAGAAATAGACGAAGCTACCAGACCAGATAGACTCTCACGAATTATGTAGACCATAATATAATAAACTTTACTCTAAATCATCAATAGACTTGCTCGACCGAGGCTTAGTTTGCGTTTCAAACGATCAGCGTAATTGCCGGGTCCCAAAGAATAAATTACCCTCCCAATCTTCTTTTTTTCTTAAAGCCTGAGAAACTACCACTATAGGCATTAGTTGACCACGCTAATCAATGCAAACAAACAATCAAATATTTTCTTCTTTATAATATTATAGTTTAAAAGTGAGACCTCAGTCCAAAATTATATAGTCCTACTTACCCCTCACCACATTTCAGGAAGAAACCAAACGACAATGATGTTAATAACATTGTATAGGATACAAACGGTTTGTGTGCATGCGGTACACGTTCGCGCGCCACGAGGGAGCTGTAATTCACACGATGATTACTTATTCCGACGATGTTTGCGCTGTGTATCAACGGTTTACTTCTTATTCAATAATATTTTCGCAACGCTTTCGCTAGTAATATGCGAAGGAGAATACTGAAATACGTTTTGAGGTACGCGACAGAGAGATCGCGACGCATGACGCGAATGAATGGGCCGGCGCGACCGGGTCGTTACCATTGTCTCACAGAAAACCGACGTAAAGTAGCGGCTTGCTGCTGCGTTTCGTACGGTGAGTGAGGTATCCGGAGGCCCAATTCCCCCTCTTCTTCCCAATCCCCAATTATCCCTTTCCTTTAAGATCGGCAATGCGCCCATAATTCCTCTGGTATTGTGGGCGTACATGGGCAGTGGAGTTCATTTACCATCAGGTGACCCACTTGATCGTTAAAAAAAAAATGTACGTTTTAAATAATTGTGGGAACTTCGAATTCTGTTTAACAGTTTATAGAATAAACAGACAACAAAGATTCGACTGTTTTGTTACACATGGTAAAGCTTTCAAAACGAATTTCACAAATTACGTACCATAAAGCTGATATAACAGGTCACTTATCACAAATCAATATTAGCTATTACATTCTAAATCTTTTACAATCTTCGAAGCCATTTCGTGATTTCACACTAAAACATCGAGCACGATTTGTTAAAACATTAATTCTTTTTTCAACAAGTCATTTTTCACAATTGCTATCAAGCTTTCATATGGCTTCTAACCTCAACTGACGCTGCTGACGTTACTACTCTATTTTCTAGGCATTTAGGTTCAAACTTGAATAGCGGCGTGCGTTATATCTCTATTATTATAGTAGTAAGATTCTCAATCTTTGTTTTATTAGTCGATTTGTCAGATTTAATTAATTTGATTTAGATTGGTAAAGTTGGTCATCTGGTAGTAAGCTATCAACACTGATCACCTTCAATGCCAGAAGAATGGTGAAGTATTTTTTATAAAAGAAAGTGGAGGAAACGTCGTGACTAAATCTGCATACCTAAGAAGTTCTTCATACGAATTTTGAAAATATGTGAAGTCTGCCATCCTGCATTAGGCCAGCGTAGTGGACTAAGGGCTAACTCCTCTCATTCAGTAGACCCTCGTCGTGTATAATACAAGGCTAGTATTATAGATTTTTGCAAAATTAAATTATTCCAGAAAACGTATACTCATTAAAAAAAAAAGAATAGTAAATTAATAGTCCAAAAAATATAGAAATATTATTATTCTATTCAACTGACTATAATACTAAGCGGTGATATTGAAAACCAGTAAAAATCAAGCAACGCTTACCCTCAAGTGGTGTAGAAAGGCAATGACGATAAAAAAGCCACAGATTTAGTACTATTTATACGAACTGACTTGTTTGGTTCCGTAAACATGTCGTAAAATGGTTTATACGGGCCCACAGTTTTATTAACCTTCAACCACTTCCTATACCGAATCCGAAATTACGAGGCTCTTAGTAAAAAAATCCAAGAATAACAATTTGTAAGCAATGTAGCAATAATTGCAACTATTATGCCATTTCGGAAATTTACTTCGTCAAATTAGAAGAATATTGTTTAGCGTCAAGCAATGAGTTTATCGGTGATAACTAGAATCATGCCGGCCCGTATTAATGCTTCTTCACACTCCGAAGAAGTAAGAAGCAAATCGAGGGCCTGCGTCAGGACGGGTGAATGAACGATGCAGGATACAATGATATACCACTATATCCGCCTCAACAAACCATCTAGCCATGTCGTAAGGCCCTCGGTAGCACCATATATACACTGGCTAGTGAAACGCGATCTACACAAGGTGGTGTTGGTCACTATGGCAAATTTTAACACCATGTGTACAGTGGTCGCTGTCCATGCGGATATAAATATCCTACCACCAGCAATTTCGTATAAAATACCCCATAACAAATGTGTTTGTAACTTTAATAATATTTTCTCAGCAACAAAAAATATATGCCGCGATAAAAACACGAAGAAAGTTCGAGAAACTTTGCGACACGAACCACAATGCTCAAAAGAGCCAAGTGTACGTAAAGTCCGCAAACAACTGACAAGTGACTTGACACATTCTTCACACAATATAAGGGCATATTCACAGTGGTGTTCTTCAACTTGCGTCTCTTTTTTTTTATCCTGGCTCGGCAAAATGACTACCCCACACCTGATGGTAAGTGTAGTGCAATCCAGGAACAGTGTCGACCAAAGACAAACAGTGTGTCTATCGTTGGTCGGCACGATCATGCCGGCCTGCCATGATCTGATCATGATAATGTCTTATCTGACGCGTGCATCTTCTACCAACGTGCGTTCATGCATGTACTCTCTGTCAATAGAGTGTATTCTTTTTTTAAATTCAGGTGTAATTTGACAGGTGCAAAAGTCATCCACACTCAAGCCTGTAATCCCTGAAGGGGTAGGCAGAGGTGTAACCACCCACACTTCGCCAAACCCAATAACGTCCCATGATGCGGCGAGCCTATCGTCATACCAGGATCAATTCCAGACTCCGGACTAATACTAAGCATTTCGTGATAGAAAAATCCAATATCACTCCTATCCGACCCGGGGATCGAACCACAGCAGCCATACTGCGTTAAAAAAAGTCATATAAGCAGAATTTGGCTGTATTAAAATTCAAGAAGACTTAACCCGCCAAAAAAATAGTTTTCAACTATATGACGTAACGATGGGGTGACGAGCGCGGTCCAGTGCCATGTTACTTCTTATGTCAAATGTAGCGCTTACCTTTAAGCAAGCAAATTGGTCATCTGTTCATTATCGTTAATAAAAATGAGTGGCAGTCACGCTGTAGCTAGTTTTGTCTACAGCATGAATGGGCCGGCTCGACCGGGTCGTTACCACTGTCTCACAGAAAACAGATGTAAAGTAGCGGCTTGCTGCTGCGTTTTGTACGGTGAGTGAGATATCCTGACGCCCAAATCCCCTTCCCCTTCCAGTCCTTTAATTATCCCTGCCCTTTAAGATCGGTAACGCGCCTATGATTCTTCTAGTATTGTGAGCGTGCATGGGCAGTGGAGATCACTAACCATCAGGTGACCCACTTGCTAGTTTGCCAGTCTGTGCTATAAAACAATTTTTTTTTAATCTTATAATGGCCAGTAATTTCACTGGCTTCAATGACCTTCAACATGCGCTAAGCCGCTACTTGCGTAGATGGCAGACGCTGTTAAAGCCGAAAACACAGAAGCACGGCTTAAGCTTAGCACCATTCTACGACTTTATACATAAGTTCGATAATAATTATTAGGTATTTGCTCCAAAATTAAGAGCGCCATAAAGCATTTTGGGCAACACTATAAACTTTAGTTATGACTTTACTGTAATTAGTAATGGGTTTAGGGTATTTAACATTTCCACTGGCACATTAAATTTTAACTACTCTCGTATTATTTGCCTGAATTTCTCAAATATTGTTTTAAATACTCCACGTAAAGAGTTATAGCCAGTTCGTTTTTTTATATTTTTATAGCATAGGCGGGCAAATGACCAACACGTTTTATATCTAAATATATAAAACTCAAAAGTGACTGACTGACTGACTGACATAGTGATCTATCAACGCACAGCCCAAACAACTGGAGGGGTCGGGCTGAAATTTGGCATGCAGGTAGATGTTATGACGTAGGCATCCGCTAAGAAAGGATTTTGATAAATTCTACCCCCAAGTGGATAAATTAGGGGATGAAAGTTTGTATGAAAATCACGCGGGCGGAGCCGCGAGCAAAAGCTAGTAAGGCATAAGCTTACGCCTGTATCCACAAAGTGATAGACACAGGTGCAACTAATCAACTAATAAATCCACAGTTTGCCGAACTTATTTCCATCCCATTATATGATAGGGGACGAATCTATCACCATTTACCACTTATTCCAATCCTGGGTAACTGCTATGACTATTTGAAACCAAAATTGTTATTTTGTATCTGAACCTTTAACCTCACCAGTTTCTCACCCATTAGACTAAAAAGACAATTAAGACTTATTACCAAATTCCTCGATATTGAAGTCCAACCAGTTTTTCCCATGAACAGATTTTAAGTCGAATTGATCAATAAAAACCATACATCATTTATTGAATCAAAGCAGTTGATCAAGTAAAAGCGATCCGTGTGAATCCGCTCTATCTGAAACTAACCGATGCAACTGTCCAAACCACGCCTGAGAAAGTTCGCCCAAAATTAAGCCAGCCTTTGTCAAGAGATGGAGCAGCAAATATAAATATTACTGCATGCATTCATGTAACTTTATCAGTTTGAGGAGTACATAATTACATATCATAATAATAATACCAGACCTGTATTACACACGTCCCACTGCTGGCTACGGGCCTCCTCTTTTTTTTATCTGAACAAGGCAAAGCGACTGCAATACACCTGATGGTAAGCATAATGCAGTGAAAAAACCTAGCGATCACCGACAAACAATGAGTTTATCGGTGGTCACCAGAATCATGGCGGCCTGTATAGGTAAAGGCTTGCTATGCTGCAAATCGAGGGATCTGCTACAGGACAGGCCGATGACTGATGCAAGAATTCAAGGATGTACCCCTATACCCGCCATGACCAACCATCAAGTCATTTCGCAGGACCCTCGGGATAACAGGATTTACACTGGCTGATCATGAAACGCGATCCACACAGGGTGTGGCACTATGGCAGATTTGAACACCATCTGTACGGTGGTCGCTATCCGGGTGGATATGAATATCCTACCACCACCTATTGAATGAGAAAGGTTAGGCCTTCTCTACACTGACCTAATGCGGGTTGGCAGACTTCACATACCTTTGAATCTCTTAAGTAGAACTTTAAAGCATGCAGGTTTCCTCACGATGTTTCCTTCACCGTTATAGCAAGCGATAATTATCAATTAATATACACGTAACTTAACATCGAATTACACACAGAAATTTAATTACAAAGCACTGTATGGCATGGAACTGCGCTCGTCGTTCCTAGACATAAAATGTTAAGTCTCATAATACCTTTCACTGACTAAAACATAATGAGTAATATAACGAAATGAGTGCGTCTGAAATGTGTTAGCATTTAAACACGGCGAAATAATCCTGTATCTTTCACCGTGAATATTTTAGGGAATAATTTAATGTCCTGTTAAAATACTTAGTACTAGCTTTTCCTCGCGGCTCCGCCCGCGTGATCTGCTTTTTCCGGGATAAAAAGTGGCCTATGTTCATCAGGGATAATGTAGCTTTCTAACGGCAAGAGAATTTTTGAAATCGATTCAGTAGTTTTTAAGTTTATTCGTTACATACAAAAATACAAATCTTTCCTCTTTATAATATTAGTGTACACAACTATTCTGATATAGCCCGTGAAGTTATTTGCATATATCATTTATTTTTTGTGGATATCGCCGTTTTGAGCATGCTGTTATGAATTTCGTTAAATTTATCCATTATATAAATACATAAAGCTCACGCTTTTATCTCCAGAGGGATAGGCAGAGGTGCAACTAGTGCTGAATCCACATTTCGCTGAGCGAAGTCAGTCCCATGATGTGACAGTGTGTCAAATCAAATCGTTTATTAATCATGTAGGCAATTGAAATAGCGCTTATGACAAGTCAGTACAAAAGTAAAAGAAAATTGTATATAGAAATCAGTATCAACTAATGTATACATACATACATAGCATCATCAAAATACACTCGGCAATTACACTAAATCTATTTATTATTATTATATCTCCATATTTTTACTATGGAATAGTCCAGAATCGATAATATATATTTTGGGTCGTCGATATGGATCATAGGCATTGGTGTAGGGACGAGCCTTAGGCCACGGTCTCGAACTCAGCGGGTGCGGCGCGGGTGCGGCGGCGGCGCGGGCGCGGCGGACACCCGTTCTCGAAGTCAGCGGGCAGATCGCGCGGCGCTAGAGCGGCGTAGGGTTGTGCTATGAGAAATTAGTGTTCGCGAACGAAATGTCTAAACAGCGACGACAATATCTTTTTGATATAAATTTATTCGTAACCTTAGATTTATTGTGGGCAAAAGAAGATGTGAATTTCTACAACCTGGCAAGGAAATAAAAAGGCGAGTTTCATCGGAATTATGAAGAACAGAGACAATATCCCGATAAATTCTATGATTACTAGATAAGTTATATAGGAACGCTGAAGATTTTTAAAAAAGAATACAAATCTTCGCAATGAAGCTTTATTATTATTTATACTCTATACTTACCATTGGTATTCAATTCTAGGAATTCTGATAAAAATAAGCGCACCTGCGAAACACATGTTCGGGTCATTTATTGTAAATATGTTTTTGAATGTTAAGTGTTTATTTTAATATTACATGAACTTTAATCACAACAAGAACATCTGCAAAAATATTAGTCAACAAGTTTTTATTACTTCACAAACAGGTGGAGGATGCATAACTACCTATGCATTAATTTAATTATTTTACAACAGTTGAGTTCCCAGACATCGTAATTTTTATGGATTACTTTTTATTGGACCCACTAATCAGGCTTAATTATATATTTACGTAGACATGAACAAAACAATGCGGTTATTTTTTAAGAAATAGGTACCAACTTTTTTTACACATCTAAAAATTACATTTTGTCTTAAAAATCACAGGCTTTTTCTAAGACTAATGACATGCACTTATCCTAATTATTCAAAATTATTTTTGTTTCAAGGTCTATAATGATAATCTTATATCTTAAATCACAGTTATATTCATTGGTCTCTAAAATCACAGATATAATTTTTACGACAGATTAGTCCTACAATCAAAAGATTCTTTATAATCAGTGTACAATCACAGTTCCTTTATTATTTACATTACAATCACAGTTCCATATTGGTGTCCTATCAAAAATCAATGAAATCATTTGCTCCATCACGTCGGCGGGCATTTATGATAATGCACAACACTACGTCAATGCAGATGCGCGGGCGCCGCTCGACTAACGAGCGCCGCTCGTACGTCGCTCAACGCGCCCGCGCCGCGCCGCGGCTTTCGAGACCGGGTCCATTTAAATCAATGCATTTGAACGCACCGCACCCGCGCCGCCGCCGCTTGCCGCTGACTTCGAGTCCGCGGCCTTACTCCAGAATAGCTGATACTGAGCATTTAGTTATAGAAAACTTTGATATTACTGTACCCGTCCAGAGGATTAGTTACCACTGTCTCACAGATAGCCGACGTAAAGTAGCGGCTTGCTGCTGCGCTTCGTACGGTGAGTGAGATATCCGGAGGCTAAAATCCTTCTCCCTTTCTCAATACCTTAATTATCCCTTCCTTTTAAGGTCAGTAACACGCTTATGATTCCCCTAATATTGTGGGCGTCCATGGGCGGTGGAAATTACTTACCAATAGGTGACCCACTTGCAAGTTTACCGCTCTATGATAAAAAAAAATCAGCAGGGTGGTAATCACCATAACACAGCAGTACGCGGAGTGGTAACTTATTTATAGCTGCGGCGCGCAAATGCAGTGATTTAAATTGTATAAATGCACTGATAAACGCGCGTTGTCGGATGTAAAAATAAATATTTTTTTCGTTCTTTACTATTTTAAATCATGATTAAAATGCCACGAAGTGGAATATAGAGCAATCCAAAACAACGTCGATGGGCAAAAGGGCTCTTATCTGTCCCAATTAAAATTAAGTTTATTTCCACCACTACACTACTATAGCTTAATTAACTGTCTAGCCAATGGCGGGGTAGAGTACCTTACTCGGTGTTTGAACCCGAGAGTATAGCGAACACTGTACACGTATTGTAGGTGATAATGGGCGGTGGTGATCACTTACCATCAGGTGACCCACTTGCTCGTCCACCTGCCTCTGCTATAAAATCACATAATTGCAAAACGTTTTTTGAGTGGTAGAGCCACACTGTAGACACTTTTGTCTACAACATGAATGGCCTGGCTCGACCGGGTCGTTACCACTGTCTCACATAAAACCGACGTAAAGTAGGGGCTCGCTGCTGCGTTTCGTACGATAAGTGAAATAACCGGAAGCCCAAATACCTTCCCCTTCCCAATTCCTAATGATCCCTTTCCTTTAAAGTCGGCGACGCGCCCGTGACTCTCGTGGTAGGCGTACATGGGCGGTGGAGATCACTTACAACCAGGTGACCCACTTGCTCGTTTGCCGGCATACCGTAAAAAAGTCCTTGATCATTACGCTCAACAAACATCTCTATCCGTACAAGCTACTCAATAAAATCCCAACTCAAATAAAATAATTAAAATATCACCCGATAAAAGAGTGGCGTGAAGAGCGACAACTCCCAGATAGGCATCTGTTACGGATAATGTGTGCGTGGGCCGTGGGCGACGTCCTGAACGCATTCTGTGGCTCAGATCGACGCGTTTAACTCGTATCTTGATCTAAATGTAATTGGCGTGTGATGTAACATTTTTGAAGTTCCGTATACAACAGGTATCAAGAGAATTATATTTATTTATTTATAACTAGCTCCGCCAGCGTGAACGTTTAAAATTGACAAAGTTTCATACAAACTTTCATCCCCTATTTTATCACCTTGGGGGTAGAATTTATCAAAATCCTTTCTTAGCGGATGCCTACGTTATAACATCTACCTGCATGCCGAATTTCAGCCCGATCCCTCCAGTGGTTCGGGCTGTGCGTTGATAGATCACTATGTCAGAGCTGGTTCCCACTTGTCGGATGTCGGATCCGAATATTAATCGGAGGTTGTAGTAGCACAGCATTTTATATGAAGCTATTCACACTTATCGGAAACCGATTTTGTGTCGGCGCCGACAGAAAATGTCGGGTGTTTTGCCAGCCCTCTACGCCCGGAAAAAAATCGTGTCGGATCTCGCTCGCCTTTAAGTAAGAATAGCGCTGTTCACACTTTGTCGGGTGTCGGGGCCGTTTTGTAGTTTATGTTCACTAATATTTGAGCCAGTAGATCGTTGAATATAGATATTGACATCCTAAAATAATTGAAAAACTTAATTTCGTCACTCCTCAATTCTGTTATTAAGTTCTGGAATGTTCCCAAACTAAATCGTTCCCTCAGGATTGGGTGCACCCAATATTTTCTTTCCTTCGCTCTCTTTCTTTGTTTTCTCCTTAAATAATAATACATAACAACAAGATCTTCGTCGACGTCCATCGTGCACAGTCACCTCGCGTATAGTGCTTAAAATTGGCACTAGCTTCGGCCGCGGCCGACATCCGATTATTAACCGAAGTGTGAACAAAGGCGCCGACGTCCGATTAATATTCGGATCCGACACCCGACAAGTGGGAACCAGCTCTCAGTCAGTCACCTTTGAGTTTTATATTTTTAGAAGACTTTAATGTACATCACAACAAAAAGTATTGAAAATACACAATAGACATCTAAGAATAATAAAAAGAAGTACAATTGGCGGCCTTATTGCTAACGGCAATTTCTTCCAGGCAACCTTTGGATGGACTGGATTGATAGGTAAATGAGCGGATTTTACAGAGCCTACGCGTTGTCGGTTCATTTCTCTATCAGATAGAAATGGGCATTATGAGACTTAACATCTTATGTCTCAGGGTGACGAGCGCAGTTAAGTGCTTTGGAATTCAAAGTTCTGTAGTGTTGCTTCTGTTTATGGGCAGGCTTACAATCAGGCGAGCGCCTTGCTCGTTTCGTTTCAATGAAATAAAAAAAATCTCTCCTGTGTATAAAGGTCTCTATATTTTTTAAGCCGTAATATGTAAGCGGCTATTTCACATATGTATTTTTTACTATCCGAGCAAGACAAAGTGACTGCACTACACCTGATGGTGCAGTCTAAAAAACTAGTGACCACCGACAAACAATGAGTTTATCGGTGGTTACCAGAATCTTGCCGGCTTGTATAAATGCTTTTTCTCTCTTCCGAGAGGCAAGAAGCAAATCGAGGGGCCTGCGACAGGACATGACCAATGCCGGCACAGTGACGCACGGTTGTACCCCTATACCCACTACAACCAACCATCAAGTCACACTACGCTCCCTTAACACGGGCTATTAGGTCTTTGAATCTTATTTCACAAGATATCGATATATTTAATAGTAGTTTACCGAAATTCACTGAAGCTGCACTTATAACATCGCATTGGTGGCAACTGTAATTGATGTTATAGATTGTGTAAATAAATAAATAAATAAATGTTACAAGCCCGTAGAGAGAACCGGATATACCCTGGCTAATTCTGGAACGCAATCCGCACAAACTGTTTCACTACGGCAGGATTTACCACCATATGTACGGTGGTCGCTATCAGGACAGATGTCAATACCCTATCACCAGTAAATTTATGGCAGTAATACTAAATAATATTTTAAAAAAAGTATTTTTTGGGGACGGTACCCTCGTTGCATGAGTCCGATTTACACTTGAGCGATTTTTCAAGTCCGATGCATGCTGGAGACATGACAAAACGATACACGGTACATGACATGAGAGGCAGTGGAATGCCGCGTGTACATTTTCTCTTCCGGATCTCGTAAGGGTCTCGTCAATATATGTGCCCATTCTAAAGTTACTTCCAAAACACCATTCAATCTAAACCTTTGATAATAAATAAATACACCCAACAGTCACATACATAGTCCTGACCCCACAATAAGATACGAGTGTTGTGTCGTGGGTATCGGGAATTACGAGAGACTTTCGGTCTCACAACACCCAAACCCCGAAACAAATATTTGTGGATCAGACAAATTGTCTCGGTGCGGGGATCGAACCCGCGGCCTCTCGCTTCACAGTCGGCTACTCGCCCGCTGCGCCACGGAGGCTGTCACTGATAGAAGAAGACACAGTGTCTTGAAAACAAATGTACACTGTACTTACCATCAGATGCATATACGTCACTGTCCTGAGCCAGCAAAGTCTCACGCACCTAAAGTTCTGTACACATACTCGTAGATTTTTATATTTTGTATTTGTGAAAAGTTCTTTTGTGGCGTTGAGCACTTTTCTTGAGATGAGTATAAAATGTTAAACTCGCTTCAGGTCACGTGACCTGATCGAAAATTCGTAAGACGGAGGGAGAGTAGACCGCCGGCGCGGCGTAGGAGAGGAAGTGGGTAATATAAATTGTCATTTTTGTGTACGATAGCGCAATAAATGAATATTGTATTTAACCACACAAATTATAGTACTTTTATACTGATAAATAAAGCAATAAGTACGAAATTATTCCCTAATCATTCCAAAATATTTAAAAATGCACAACGTTAATGTTCAAGTTTTCACTTCTGCCGGCACTCCCGGAGTGCAACCCGTTGCTTTTTCAAAACCCCTGTGAAACCAGCTGTCGCCGGCGGTCTTTCCGAACCGTTACGACTTGGGAACCTTCAAGAAGAGAGCGTATTCTTTCCTTAAAGGCCGGCAACGCATTTTCAAGCCCTCCAGTGTTGCAGGTGTTCATGGGCGGCGGTGATCACTTCCCATCAGGTGAGCCTCCTGCCCGTTTGCCCCTTTTCCCATAAAAAAAATATATATATTAGGTTTTCCAATCCAACGTAATCAAAGTGGCGCCCAACAGACATGGTTTCAAAATACACGCAACAAAATTAAGTGTCACAATTTGTAATAAACAAGTCAAAAATGTGAATAAGTGATTAACGTAAAAGCATTCTGCGTTGTGACATATTGTTCGGGGGAACAATAGAGTTTTTCATACAAATCGCTTTTGTGCCGTACAAAGAACGTATTTGGCTAACAGGAAACAGGAGGGCTGGTGGTGTATTAAAAATGGAATTTGATTCGTTGTTTTTTTTTCTTTATTTTCATGAAAGACAATGTTTTCAAAGGAATCGGTGTAGGACGTCGTGATTTTTTTTTTTTATTCGAGCACGGTAAAGTGACTGCACTACACCTGGTGGTAAGCGTAGTGCAATCCAGAATCCAGCGACCACTAAAATGCTTCTTCCCTCTTCGGAGAGGAAATAAGCAAATTGAGGGGCCTGCGACAGGACAGGCGGATGACCGATGCAGGCACAGTAATTCAAGGATGTACACCTATACCCGGCCCAATCAACCATCAAGTCATGTCGCAAGCCCCTCGGGAGAACCGGATATACACTAGCTGATCTTGGAACGCGATCCACACAAGGCGTGTGGATCACTATGGCAGGTTTTAACACCATGTGTACGGTGGTCGCGATCCGGGTGGATATGAATATCCTACCACGAGCAAAAACTTCGCCGTGTGACGAAGTTGAGCGATAAGTCCACACCTGTGTCCTTTAAGGGACAGGCAGAAGTGTTACTGTTTTTTTGGGACCGTTTCTTTCGGTGGTAGCTCCCTCGTATGCGAGAGACCATCTGGGTCTATATCTGCGGTGTGTAATTGTTGTGTCTCAGTTTAAAGGAGATTAAAGCCAGTGAAATTGCATTGCATTATGAGACTTCACATCTATGTCTCGCGGTAACCAGCGCAGTTTAGAGAGATTTAAACAAAGGACCTCACTTATATCTCAGTCGAAAATAAATATTCAAAGATGTCTTTTAAATGACAATTCTCATAGATATTAATTATAATATATTCTTTTAAGATATTTGTTACATTACCTACTTTTTGACTCTTTAAAAGAAAATAATATCCGACAGCCTCCGTGGCGAGTAGCCGACTGCGAAGCGAAAGGCCGTGGGTTCGATTCCCGCACTGAGAGAAATGTTTGCGTGATCCACAAATATTTCCGTTTCCGGTCTGGGTGTAGGCCCGCAAGTCCCTCATAGCTAACCTAGTGTGGGATCAGGACTACATGTGTGACTGTTGGGTGAATTTATTTATAACACCCATTAAAATGTCGGCTGGTAATAAAACCCTGTGTGTATCCTGTTACATCGAGCAAGTAGGAACGCAAATGAGTTATCCCGGACATTTGCCACCCGGACCGGATGTCGGGTGACCATGCTGTGTGATGTCTCGGGATATTGTGGTTCGTAATATCAGATAAGGTAGTATTGCGTAAATTAATGCATTAGGAAATATAGTTTTCTATTGTTCTTCACTGTTTCTGTACTCAATTTGTGGTGTTAGGATAAAATAGCATAGTGATTTCTTACGTTTACGCGAATATTACTCATTGAAATAAAACTAATTTAAACGGATGTTATCGCAGTTTTCGAAACGTCGGGTTCAAAATTAATAAAAAAACCGCTATAAAATCCGTTTAAATTAGTTTATTTCAATGATACAATAGTATACATAATATGTTCACACCTTTATCCTCCGAGGGGAAGGCAGAGGTGTAATTAGCGCCACATTCCGCGGGGCATATTACCGACGTATTACTGGAATATTTGCCTGTTATGGCGATAGCCTAGCCCCATATCTCATCATGGGGCGGAAATAAGCTCATCGAAACGTGGCTTTACTACCTTACTACCCCTTCAGTGATAAAGGCGTGAGCGTAGATTATGTTAAGTGTAAACAATAGCAGCCCACTCAAATTGTTAAAATACAAAGTACTGTATAGCATTGCATAGAGCTAGAATAACGGCAAGCCCATCCATCCAATCCCCACCCCTTCCCAATCCCTAATTATCCCTTTCCTTTATGGTTGGCAACGCGCCCATGATTCTTCTGGTGGTGTGCGTACATGGGCGTAGATTACTTACTATCAGGTGACCCACTCGCTCGTTTGCCGGTCTAAAAATCTGAAAGTAACACTTCAAGCAACTGCCGAAAAGAATTACAATCCATCAATATATTTATGACAGCAGCTAAAAACTTTCACGAAAAAAAATCCAAATATCCCCAGAGACGGGACAAGGTAGTCCCCGTACAAATGGAGCCCAGTTGGCGCCGCGCAAGCGTTACGATTTTGACAGATAAGGGATTTCGCCAAAACTTGTGACTGATGTCTCTTATTCAAATGTTCAAGATACACGCGAAGGGCGTTTAGAAAAAAAAGTAACGTGGTTTGTTCTCATCAGTGATACGCAATAATTATTAGTTTTATTTGAATAAATAAAATAAAAGAACACGTTACAAGGAACGGAGGTTCTCAATACAACGCGTTTTCTTTATGTTATACGCCAAATGTGAACTTATTTGGATGATTCTGTTTTCATTAATATAAGTATAGTTCAAAATTAATCCCATTTTACTTTTTTCCACTATCCCACAGAAAACCGACGTAAAGTAGCGGCTTGCGTTTCGTATGGTGAGTGAGATTTCCAGAGGCCTGATTATCCGTCTCCAATAGATATAGTGTAGTAATTATTTTATCATCCCAAGACAAAAAATATTTATCAAATAAAATGTTAATCATGCTAAATTATCTGCTGCAACTCACAATTTGGCAGACAAACTCTTACATGCATCGAAATAAAACTAATTTAAACGGATTATATCGCGGTTATTTATTTCATTAATTCTCAAGTTCATCATCACTCATCAATTCTCAAGTTTTGTTTGTATGAAAAAAAATATCTAATACCGAATATAGTATAGAACACCGAAACTTATATATTAGACCATACACCGAAAAATAAAGCCCCAGAGAGAGATTCAGTGAAAAACCAACCATCCGTTATCGGTCCTATTCACATTAAACTACGGTCAAATACAATTATTATACATACGATTTTTTTTATTCAACTCTGTAGGCTCTGTAGGCTGTACTGTAGGCTACTCGCCTGATGGTAAGCACCAGGACTGCCCATAAACAGAAGCAACACCACACAGAACTTTAAATTACAAAGCACCGCATGGCACTGAACTGCGCTCGTTACCCCGTGTAAGATGTTAAGTCTCATAATGGCCAGTAATTTCATTGTCTTCAATGTACTTGAAACCTAAACACAACAGTGCTTACACATTGCTGCTTGGTGGCAGAAATAAACAAAGCGGTGGTACCAACCCAGACGGCCTCTCGCATACGAGGGCCTACCACCTTGCTTGCTTGGCCGGGTTGTTACACTATCTCATGGAAAGCCAACGTGAATTGCCAGCTTTCTGTTGCGTTTTTAAAGTGATTGAGATATAAGGAGACCCAAATACTCATCCCTTAATTATCCCTTCCCTTTAAGGTCGGCAACTCATCCATGATTCTTCTAGTGTTGTGGGTGTTTATGGGTGACCACTTACTATCATGTGATCCACTTGCTCGTTCATCGGCCTATACTATTTTCAAGGTGTTAGGTCCCTCGTACGCAAGAGGCCGTCTGGGTTGGTACCACCGCTTTGTCTATTTCCAACACCAAGCAACAGTGTCTGAGCACTGTTGTGTTACGGTCTGAAGGACATTGAAGCCAGTGCAATTACTGGGCATTATGAGACGTAACATCTTATGTCTCGGGGTGACGAGCGCAGTTCAGTGCCAAGCAGTGCTTTGCAATTCAAAGTTCTATGTAGTGTTGCTTCTGTTTATGGACAGGCGTGGCGCTTACCATCAGGCGAGCGACATGCTCGTCTCGTCATTCATATAAAAAAACAAAGAAACCTCAATCGAGACCCATTCATACTTCATCATTCTTTTGATTGAAACTAGCTACAGCACGAATTTTTACTATAACATCTGTTCATGCCACGGCTACGTTAGCGAACATAATGGTCAGTTAGTTCGCCGTTAACAAGTAGTAACTGAATACGGTAATCCCGGGACAGCGGGGCGTTGAGTCCGGGTATACTGTGTCCATAGACTAAATGTACTAATAGACTTGTGGGCTTAACATAAACGCCTCGAGAAAATGTTGTCAACTCATTTTGACGTGAAATAACCTATTATAACCAGTAAGTCTTTATGTTCATAGAAACTTAAAAAGAAGAGATATAGTGGAAAAAAATATTTTCCTTCTCTTTGGTATTTTGTCTAGGATGACATAACTTTTTTTTTTCGAAATTTAGTTTCATCTTTCAGGGCGGGTAGTTACAATTTGCGTTCGAATTTTAAATTCAAAAAATCACTGAGTTGCCTATGTTTAAATTTGTGAGGGAGAAAGATAGAAATGAACTCGGCGAAACGGCGAAAATACAAGATGCAATCCACATCGCCGGTGATAGAACCAATTGGAGGGCCCTTATATCCTCGGCCTGCTGCGGTCACGATTCTCAGCATTGAGGGAACGACAGGATGATGACGGCGAAACATGGGTACAGTATTTGCATTTCCATGTACTTATGTAATAAATATCTAATTATATAAAACTCTTTGCTGGATTGTGCCAAATACCGGGATGAAAGAGAATTGCTGATTCGTAAACTTAAATTAAATAAGTATGACGTAGGCACCTTTAACAATGTTTTATCGGAACCTACTTCAGAAGCAGCTAGTTTACTATTTGAGACCTTTATACATCATTGATTTTTTTTAATTAGTAATAATATTATTCTTAAGACTTATAATGTTTAGGGTATGATGGGACTGACATACCATTGTTGGGTATAAGTCCCTTTAAAAACAGAATAAAAAAAAAAAAAAAAAAAACTCAAAGGTGACTGACTGACATAGTGTCTATCAACGCACATCCCAAACCACTGGAGGGATCGGGCTGAAATTTGGCATGAAGGTAGATGTTATGACGTAGGCATCCCCTAAGAAAGGATTTTGATAAATTCCACCCCTAAGGGGATAAAATAGGAGATGAAAGTTTGTAACCATGGATGGATGTTTGTTACTCTTTCACGTAAAAAATACTGAATGGAGTATAATGAAACTTTACAATAATATAGCTTACACATCAGAATAAGACATAGGCTACTTTATATCCCGGAAAAAGCAGATCACGCGGGCCCCGAGCAAAAGCTAGTTTAGTATATTTTTAAAGCGGTTTTAATATTAAGTTTTTTTTTTTTTTTTTTATCCTGGCTCGGCAAAGTGACTACGCTACACCTGATGGTAAGTGTAGCGCAATCCAAGAATAGTGTCGACCAACGATAAACAATTTGTCCATCGTAGGTCGGCAAGATTATGCCGGCCTGCCAAAGGGCCAAGGGGGAGGGGAAGGAAACAGGGATGGGAAAAGGGTTAGGATCAGGGGGCAAGCCCCCTGGGGAGAACCGGATATACACTGGCTGACCCTGGAACGCGACCCACACAAGGTGGGCCACTATGGCAGATTTTAGCACCAGTGTACGGTGGTCGCTATCCGGTCGGATAGAAGTATCCTCCCACCAGCAAGTTACAACCAAACCTAAAGAATTTTAGCCATATGGTTTTCATTATCCTGGAAAATAACATCGATATTATACCGACCACATTCCCCATCTATCACCTCAAGTAAAGGAGTTCCTACATCGATCCAGTCCTGACCTCATCTCGGAACACCAAACAAACCTGACAGATCATTAATTTTCCCTCACCTAACATGTTTTCGAACATTGTTGTCCTAATACTGCTCTGCAATAACAGCTTTTTTTGTTTGAGGAAAACTCTTCGGAAAATCACGTGTACATTTTGGTCAAAATAAATGGACTTAAAATCAAGCAGGAAGCAGTTATGTAACTTTGTATGTTATGGATATTCATATCCGCCCGGATAGCGACCATCGTTTACATGGTGTTAAAAACTGCCACAGCGATCGGCACACCTTGTGTGGATCGCGTTCCAGGATCAGTCAGTGTATATCCGGTTCTCCCGAGGGGCTTGCGACATCACTTGATGGTTTGTTGGAGCGGGTATTAGTGTACGTCCTTGTATCACTGTGCCTGCATCGGTCATCCACCTGTCCTATCGCAAGCCCCTCGATTTGCTTCTTCCCTCTCCGAAGAGACGACGGTGGTTGCTGATTTTTTTTGGAATACAATACGCTTACCATTAGATGTAGTGCATTCATTTTGCTATGCTCGGATAAAAAAATGTATCATTTATTTGTTTTTTTTTTTATCCCGGCTCGGCAAAGTGACTACGCTACACCTGATGGTAAGTGTACCGCAATACAAGAATAGTGTCGACCAACGATAAACAATGTGTCCATCGTAGGTCGGCAAGATCATGCCGGCCTGCCAAAGGGCTAAGGGGGAGGGGAAGGAAAAGGCATGGGAAAAGGCTTAGGATCAGGGGGCAAGCCCCCTGGCGAGAACCGGATTTGGGTTTTTATATTGTCATTTAAGCAAATAAAAAAAATATCTTCTTTCGAATAAAAAAAAATCTGCATGCAAACTAAACTAGACAAGTCGAGTTGAAAGCCTCCTCCATTTTAGTTGGTTAAAAGATTACACTGTCTGACAATGTACACATAACGATCAATCACAAACGGCCGGCTTGCTTAACGCATACTTACCAAATTAATGGACGAATCTTTTAAATTAACTAGCGACGTGTCATTTTGTTTACAAGAGCCAAGTGCGTAATTAAGCGAGCGTGAAATGGCCACGCGTGCTGTGTAAATGATGCGACCACCCAAAAGTTTTTTAAATGCGTTCCGTTGTACGCTTCATATGACGCGACATTGTGTATTTGACTGGTGCCCGCTCTGACTACAGAAAAAAGCCACTGTTCGTCACTGACTTGATACCAGTATAGATATGACAGGTACATAGAGTTTTGGCAGAAATTTGTAAGTGCGGTCATCACTTATTTTAATTTATTTCTAAAACTAGTTTAAAGTTGTGTTTGCTGTATACAAGTGGTGTGGATATGTGCAATAAACATTGACGGTGATGAACAGTGCATGGAAACATTGAAATATGTGAATTAAGCAGCGTTCTGGAAGGAATTTACACAAAAACTCCATCTAGACTTGAAAACGTCCACACCGGTATTTCATCGTTCTTGTGAAAGCTTGAGAATAAATTATACTTGTCATTGGCGAAATGCATAATAATGCGAAGCCATAAATAAAAAAGAAAAAGAAGAGAGGTACATCGTTACATACTAGGTACATGACTAGGTACATGACTGGTGAAGATACAAAAATCCCTAATTATCCCTTTCCTTTAAGGTCGGCAACGCGCCCATGATTCTTCTGGTGGTGGGCGTACATGGACGGTGGAGATCACTTACCATCAGGTGACCCACTTGCTCTTTTGCCGGCCTATGCTATAAAAAATATATATATGTCGGAGATGAATTACGGTTTTCGTCGCCGCTGTCTGTCATGATGTATTTTGTTTTATAAGTCAGTGCACGTAGTGGTGCCGTCGGGAACCGAACACGAAGTGTCGCTGTTATTCACACTTGCGCCGTCCGAACTACTGACTTTAGGAAAGGTCATTCATTCGTTTGTGAATGAAGTATTTAAATAGTTCACAACATTCGTTCTAAATGATATCGCCTGATGACGACAGAGATGGCGTTGCCTGCACCTCCAAGTAAAACGAGTCCGGCTTAACAGATGGCGTTGATCCCAACAAATCAATAAATCCCTCACACGGCCATTCTGACAGGTGGCGCGCTCTCGCGCAACCTCCACTCCGGTTACAGCCGTTGATGTGCACTGAACCACACGAAGCGCTGAGCTTCCAATGTGCGAGAATACATGAAGCGCGGAGCTTCCAATAGGCAGGAATACACGAAGCGCGGAGCTTCCAATAGGCAGGAACATACGAAGCGCGGAGCTTCCAATAGGCAGGAATACACGAAGCGCGGAGCTTCCATTAAGCAGCAATACATGAAGCGCGGAGCTTCCATTAAGCAGCAATACATGAAGCGCGGAGCTTCCAGTGTACACCAATACCTGAAGCGCGGAGCTTCCAATCTACGCCAATTCATGAAGCGCGGAGCTTCCAATGTACGCCAATTCATGAAGCGCGGAGCTTCCAATGTTCGCCAATTCATGAAGCGCGGAGCTTCCAATGTTCGCCAATTCACGAAGCGCGGAGCTTCCAATGAACGCCAATTCATGAAGCACGGAGCTTCCAATGTTCGCCAATTCATGAAGCGCGGAGCTTCCAATGAACGCCAATTCACGAAGCGCGGAGCTTCCAATGAACGCCAATTCATGAAGCACGGAGCTTCCAATGTTCGCCAATTCATGAAGCGCGGAGCTTCCAATAAAGTTCAGTATGTCAAGTAATTATTTCAGTAGGGGTTGGGGAATAAGGGAAAAAGGGAAAAAAAAAGAGTTTGTAATCGACAATAGCTAATATTATTAATTAGTGAAAAAAAAAATACCTTAATGAGAAAACAACAAAATAATAATAAAAAAATAAAAAGTCATTTAAAATCATAAACGATAGTACACGAAAATAATTAACGGAATAGTTGAAGGATATGCGTTTAACATCCATTAAATTCTACTTATTACAATCAGATAATGATAACAGATTGAAGAAAGGTCTATTAAAATGATTTAGCACTTCACACCAGATGTGATATTAGAAGCGTCATCTAGTTCATCGGATAACTCAGGTAAGTTCGAAGGATATTTACGTAACTTTTCATGACAAACGTACTGAACACGTCCTCCGGATATCGGCTCCACTTTGTACCTGTCGTTGTCACAAACTTCAATAATTTTACACGGATTAGAAAACTTCTCACCTAGCTTTGTGTTTACTCTAGGGTTCTTTTCTATCAGTACAATGTCACCGATGTCAAATGGACGCACCTTTGCCTTGCCCTTATCAAACCGGGCTTTGTCGACACGTGCCTGCTCGTCCATTCTGACCTTAGCCTGTTCCCTAATTTCAAAGAGATCGAGTTTCTCATATTCGTAGACTAATGCATTGATCCGCGGCGGGCTTTTATTACAACCCATAAGCATCTGCAAAGGACTTTTCCCCGTACTTCTTGACACGGTACAGTTAATAGCTAATTGAATCTCACCCAGGGCAGACTTCCACGATCTGTGCTCGTGGTTTTCCGCGATTGTAAAGCAATTGGTGAGAATGGACATGAATCTCTCGACCTGTCCATTCGCCCGACTTACACCACTTGCAATTTCATGAAAAGCGATGGACCATTCTCGGCACAGATCCTGGAATTCTTTTCCGGTGAAAGCGGTACCTTGATCGGCTATTACTCTTTTTGGCGTTCCGAATAAAAATACAAAAGAGCGCAGCGCGTTACAAGTGGATTTCGCTGTCAAGTCTTTCACGGAGGTTAAGTGGCAGTACTTTGTGAATGCGTCGACAATTACTATCACATATTCTTTTGTATTACGACCGCCAGTGAGTTTACCACTTATGTCAATGTGTAGCGTGTGTATAGGTTCGGGGACTTTTTCAATAGGGTGCAGAGTCGACTGTCTTGCGCCTGAAGGACCTTTATTTATTTTACATGGTAAGCACCGGTCTACGTAAGTTCTTACGGAAGTCGCCATATTAGGGAACCAAAAATGTTCTCGTATTTTGGTAAGAGTTTTATCCCAACCTAAATGTTTGAGATCGTCGTGAAATCTTTGTATTATTTGCCATCGGAAATTTTTAGGAACTATCACACGAGACAACGTTTTCTTGTCAACTTGGAAATTTTTGTACAGCAAATTATTTTTCAACGTGTACGTAGACCTTAAATGCGGTTCCAAAGTGTCATTTTCTAGAGCTTGAATGATCTTGTTAATATCGGGATCAAGCCGTTGCTCGGCTTGCAGCCAGTCATCACGAATCTGCACGACATTCACCTGGGTCGGACAAGTGGTGGGTGCAATCGGGTTTCTACTAAGAAAATCAACGTGAGGAATTCTTTCACCCTTACGGTACTCTACCTCAAAATCAAAACCTTGCATAAACGCCCACCATCTGTGCACCCGAGGTAACAAGTCTTTTTTATGACGAGAAGCTTTTAAGCTATTGCAATCTGTTACGACTTTGAACCGTCTGCCTAACAAGTAGTGCCTAAAGTGTTTTAGAGCCTTGAAGACAGCCAGAGTCTCCAACTCGTAGCTATGGTAACGGCTCTCAACGTCTGTGGTTCTCTGACTGTAATACTCGATGACTTTGAGTTGATTGCCGTGTTTTTGAGCGAGTACAGCACCATAGCCAAGTGAGCTAGCATCTGTGTGAACCTCGATTTCATATTTAGGATCAAAAATCGCTAGCAACGGTGCTGACGTCAAATGCTTAATGACAGTATCGCGAGCTCTGGCATGGTCGTCTAGCCAGACCCATTTGGCATCCTTTTGCGTCAATTGGTACAAAGGTGCCATTACCGTTGAAAATTTCGGAACAAATTTCCGGAAGTATCCGGCAAGCCCGTTAAACTGGCGCAATTCCTTGACATTACTTGGGAGAGGAGCTTTGGCAAGCGCCTCAACCTTCCTCGGGTTTGGTCTGACCGTGCCGTTCTCAATAACGTAACCCAAATATTCAACAGATGTTTTTAGGAATTTGCATTTGTTCCAATTGAACGAGAATCCTGCGTTTGATAGTGCCTTTAAAACCTCTAATAAACATTGAAAAGCTTCGTCTTTGGTTTTAGAAAATATAAGGACGTCATCCATATAAACGGTAGCAATGACATCTCTTAGTGGCCCAAGTGCTTTATTAATGGCCCTTTGATAAACGGCCGGGGCATTACAAAGCCCAAACGGCATTTTAATAAACTCATACGCGCCGTCCGGCGTCACAAACGCAGTTTTCTCGATCGATTCAGATTTCTCGGACATGGGGATCTGGTAAAACCCAGACGCCATGTCAAGCGTAGTGAATACGGAAGATTGTCCCAGAGTGTCCAACTGTGCTGTTATTAACGGCAATGGATAATTATCGCGAACCGTATTTGAATTAAGCTCTCGGTAGTCAATACAGAGCCTGTCAGAACCATCTTTCTTTTTTACTAAAATAGCTGGGCTTGAAAAAGGAGAACAACTTTCGCGAATTATGTTTTTGGACTGTAAGTCAGCAATAATTTCTTTCATAGCTTCACGTTCAGCAGGAGCTAAACGATAAGGATGACGCTGCACAATTTTGTTCGAGTCTTTAAGTCTTATTTCCATCTCGCCTGTCTTGACTACCGTTTGCGAATTTCCCTTAACAAAATGTTCATTATAATTCTCTATAATTGACCGCAAACGAGTAATGTCCTCGGCGTCCGTCAAATCGGTGTCGAGTTTCGCCATATCGGTACTTTGCAAGGCATAAGTTTGCACGTGGACTTCGCGAATGACGTGAACACCACTTTTATTCATTATTAGGGTCAAACCAGCCCGAGTAAAAAAAACATCGCGCCCTATTATGACGTCATGAGGTATAACATGAGAATCGACAATAACGAAGCTCACCTCTACGTATACGTCTTTGATGCGAATAGGTAGTGTTATACGGGACAATGAATAGGTAGAGGCGGAGCCAATACCGATAAGCCGCGTAACTTCAAAGTGTCGGGTACCGTTTATTTCATCGGCAATATGTTTACGAAGGAGAGAACAATCAGAACCGCTGTCTATAAGAGCCTGTAATTGAAATCCGTCTATGTTTATTTCAATAACCGGGGCCACAGATTGTGAGCATACGTTGACAGATTTTGTTATTTGTTTATTCCTAGCGTCCCTTTGTTTTGTAAAACAGACTTGCTCTGTGTGTCCTATTTTGTGGCAATAATTACACTGAATATTTTTCTCGGAATTAAGCTTCGGCGCTTGTTTAGCGGTTTCCCCACTAGTGGAGGTCCGCGCCTGAGCTTTTGATTTACAATTCCGCTTATAATGTCCAGTTTTCCCACAGTTGTGACACACAACGTGGCTGCTGTCGGATGAGTCTACCCTTCGCCTTTTTTGTTCTGACACAAAGTTAAACGAGCTTGACCGCTTTAAATTTTTTATGTTAGGGTAGGTACCAAGGTGTCTGTCAAGAGCCACAAAGTCCGTAGGCGTATTTTTTAACAAATCAGAACGTACCTGGTTATCGACGATACCTGAGATGACAACTTCTATTTTATTCGCCTCACTCCAGCCCGACTCTAGCCTGTCGATCATCGCCAGTTTGTTTGTGGAGTATTCCACGTACGTAGCAGCCTTGTCGCTCGTATACTGCACCATGTCCCGAAAAAGGTCGTGGAACCTCTTCGTAGCGGCAAACTGGCTTGTCAGACGTTCCTTCGCTTCGGCCCAGGTCTTGCAGAGAGGATAGGATTTTGATGCCCACTTACGAGCACGTCCGCGCAGGTGTGTAAACGCAGCATTCCTTGTCTCGTAATCAGTCCAGGCGTTCTGAGTCCGATGGTGGTCTAACTCTTCACACCACTGTGCTGCCGTGAATTCGCAATCATCAGGATCGAAAGAGGGTATGTAAACTTCACTCGGCTTCATTTTTTTAGACATCTGTGTAGTATTTTTGGTTTCACCGGTTCGAAAGCTTTCTGCCATGCCACGGAAAAACGATGTCCACATGTCTGATGGAATATTCGGAAGGTTGTCGTTGGAGTTGTGTTGTTCCGATCCCACCGCTGCTGTCGGAGATGAATTACGGTTTTCGTCGCCGCTGTCTGTCATGATGTATTTTGTTTTATAAGTCAGTGCACGTAGTGGTGCCGTCGGGAACCGAACACGAAGTGTCGCTGTTATTCACACTTGCGCCGTCCGAACTACTGACTTTAGGAAAGGTCATTCATTCGTTTGTGAATGAAGTATTTAAATAGTTCACAACATTCGTTCTAAATGATATCGCCTGATGACGACAGAGATGGCGTTGCCTGCACCTCCAAGTAAAACGAGTCCGGCTTAACAGATGGCGTTGATCCCAACAAATCAATAAATCCCTCACATATATATATATTATTATTATTTTATTGCCATTATTATACCCGTTATTGCACGACTAAACGTGTGAACATTTTTCTCGTGGCGCGTATGCTAGGGCATGTTTTTTTTTTTACTCTCTGCCACATTAGTGTAATATGTAGTGTAATTTAGAAACAACTTAAAAACGTTGTCAATAAGTTGTCGCACGAATGTCACTTAACCCGTCTCCGTTACACAATTATTGTGTTCATATTTATTATCCCATAAAATCCTTTATTTCCATCGCTGTCGCAATACGAGATCTCCGTTGCCCTTATAAAACCAAAGACGCCTAGAAAAGTACCAGTGCCACCATGTTAGCCATTACAATTAATTATACAATCACATTGACGATATTTATAGAGATAATTAAATGTTTTATTGCTTTAATATGTGTTAGTAAACTGGTGGTCGTGTTTGGTTCTTTTTTTGAATACCCAACGTTGATTGGGTCGTTTCGATGGTAAATACACCATAAAGCGAACGGACAGGCCTATCAGGTGACAGTGCTACTGAAGGTCGTGCATTTTTACGAGTATGTATGACCTTAAGAGTAGGCGCTAAAAGTGACGCGCAGTTTCATCTGATAAGACTGGTATGTTGTAGCATAGACCGGTGAACGAGCAAGTGGGTCACCTGATGATAAGTGATCTCCACTGCCCGTGTACAATACCAGAAGAATCATGGACGTGTTGCCGACCTTAAAGGAAAGGGTTAATTAGGGATTGGG
The DNA here is from genome assembly GCA_949126905.1 of Amorpha juglandis. Lineage (NCBI taxonomy): Eukaryota > Metazoa > Arthropoda > Insecta > Lepidoptera > Sphingidae > Amorpha > Amorpha juglandis. Next base: position 8,391,720 of record OX421390.1, on the reverse strand, counting down.
AAGGGGAGGGGATTTGGGCCTCCGGATATCACTCACCGTACGAAACGCAGCAGCAAGTCGCTACTATACGTCAGCTTTCTGTGAAACAGTTCCAGGCAACAAAGGTTGCCTGGAAGAAATTGCCGTTAGCAATAAGGCCGCCAATTGTACTTCTTTTTATTATTTTTAGATGTCTTTGTGTATTGTTAATACTTTTTGTTGTGATGTACAATAAAGTTATAAATAAATAAAATAAATAAACAGTGGTAACAACCCGAGCCGGCCCATTCATGCTGTAGACAAAACTGTCTACAGCTTGGCTCTACCACTTATTATATATCACTTTCTTTTGAAATTATGCAAACATTATTTAATTTTATCGGCTATCAATAAATCACAGCATCAATATAGTTCCTTTGTAGTGTTTGCTAATAGAAAATTATAATATCATTTTAATAATTTACATCTTCAAACAAAGTATACTAGACTATATAATAGAATAAGGCTTAGGAATAATTTATTTCTCCAATGAATAAATTTAATCGCTTACTGAGAAAATAATTTAATTATTTTAGTTCATTTATTCGGGCGAGTATATTCATACATAAACAATTTTTCTTACCTACAAACATATTTTAACAAGGTAAAAAAATACAAGGTGCTTAGTCCCTCGTATACGAGAGGCCGTCTGGGTTGGTACCACCGCTTTGTCATTTTCTGCCACCAAACAACGATGTGTAAGCACTGTTGTGTTTCGGTTTGAAAGATATTGAAGCCAGTGACATCACTGGGCATTATGAGACTTAGCAATTTATGTCTCGGTCCAACGAGCGCAGTTCAGTGCCATTCAGTGCTTTGTAATTCAAAGTTTGTGTGGTGTTGCTTCTATTTATGGGCAGTATTCAGTAGAGGAGGCCCGTGCCCAGCAGTGGGACATGTATAATACAGGGCTAGTATTATTATATCTATTATACCTACATTACTCTACGTATGTTTCGAACTTCGTTGCGGATTTATAGCATAGGAGCCCTATAACAGCTCTAAAAACGTTAACATTTTAGAACACATCAAAACCAATAATTTAACTACAAGAGAATGCTCAGGATGCTCCAATGCAAATATATAGGACAAACGAAAAAAAATCTAAAATTTTACTCTACTTATCTAAATCCGTAACCGTACCGTGTTTCCAAACCCTATTCACCTCCCGTGACCTTAATAAGCACTCCTTATACCCCAAATCCTTTCCTCGCGATCCAAATCCGTACTTAGAAGCTAATCTGTACTTAACTCACACTGCATAATGTTTTGTGACGGCGTCCCGCACGCGAAACTGTTTAGACGTTTTAACCAACATAAAAAGTGTATGTGCAATTCACGGGAGAAGTGAAACTTCAGAATTATCAAAATAAATTAATTAACCAACGAAGTTTGATACGCAAATGCAAAAAAATAAAACACGTTAATACACCACGTTGTTTATGACACATTTCCCGAAGGCTTCGTCGTACGCGGGCGCAAAGACACGTGATAGCACGTAATCTATTCATTCTCTCGCAGGCTTAAGCCTATTTATGAATATGTTTGTCGTGTCGCATTTTCGTTTTAAATCACAACGATTCTAAAGGATACGATATAAATATTTCAACAAAGTCCTATTGTATCGCTTAAAGAATAAACATAAAAACTACTGGACCGATTTCAAAAATTCTTTTGCCGTTAGAAACCTACATTATCACTGAGTAACATAGGCATTTTGTCCCAGAAAAAGCATATGCCGTGGGTGGAGCCGCGAGGAAAAGCTAGTTAAGAATAAACAAAATAACCACACCCATCACGGTATTGCAATCACCGTTATCTATCAACCCACCTGTCCAAAAACTGTAGTAAACAAACACATTATAAAAAACTGTATCACCACATAGCAGATTAATGTTAGCTTATCATGAAATTAAGAGGAAAATCATGTATAGATAAAGGCATTTGAATTGCAATCAAAGCAAAACTGTATCGATTAGATAGGAAACAGCGTGAATAAATTATGTTTTTTTCAAATATTTGTGGTTAATACTTGGGTGTTCCCACGATTGATATGTTCGAGATTTGGTGCAAGAGGTATGGAGTAATAGAATTCTGATCACCACCTGCTTGGTGAAAAAGCAGTCGCTCCCATCTATCGACCACCAAAGTTTAACGACCATATTAAAAAACCGGAGATTAAATTCTGGATTTGAACTATTTATTTACTGTGGGCTGCCATAGTAATTATAATCTAAATGATAATCAACCACTGAATTGACAGATAGAAATGTCATTTTAAAAGCGTTCAAACATTGAAATATACCCTGTTCCTGCATCGGTTATTCGCCTATCCTCTCACAGGCACTTCGAATTGCTTGAAGAAGCAATTCGAAGTGCCTCATGTTAAGCGGGCAGTCACACTACAAGTTATACAATGTCACAGCGTATGACACGCCAACGACTTTTTTTTACTAGCCCTGTATTATAGACGTCCCACTGCTGGGCACGGGCCTCCTCTACTGAATGAGAGGGATTAGGCCTTAGTCCACCACGCTGGCCTAATGCGGGTTGGCAGACTTCACATACCTTCGAAAAATCTTATCGAGTTCTCAGGTATGCAGGTTTCCTCACGATGTTTCCTTCATCGTTAGAGCAAGCGATAATTATCAATTAATATACACGTAACTTAGGAAAGTCAGTGGTGTATGCTCTTGGGGCTGGTTTCGAACCTGCGACTTTCGTCTCAGTTCAAACCACTCCCCGCTGAGCTATCGCTGCTTACTTACGATTATTATGACAAGATTTTGAATGATTTAAAATAGTATAATATTTTATTCTTATTGACTTCACGACGCATGCTAGTGCGAGCTGCGTCACGAACGAAGCGTAACCAGTCAGTTTACATGACTGCAGCATTACACTTCGAATGGCACGGCCTTAATGTGTAGTAATAAAATTACACATTTCTGAAAACAAGTAAGGCAAAGTACAAGAATAGTCGCTTAATAATTATTCAAAAACACGCAATAAATATTTATAAATGTGTAAAATGTATTTTCTTTCTTTCTTTCTTTCTAAAACATTTGAAGTTTTTACAAGTGGCATGTAATTAAGTTATTAAAAACACATTAAGCTCGCGAAATTATTTTCTTTAGTTTATATTAGCAACCAAAATCAACGTTCCCATAAACAGAAGCAACACCACACAGAACTTTGAACGACCGACTTACCGTCCTCGCCGCCGAGGACCGCGCCGCGTTCCCCGCAACCCCCCTGACCCTAGTACCGGCCCGCGAGCCGATGATGATAACCAGTAGTTTTAAACCTCCCCAAAAATGATAATCGCAGATGTCTCTGCCCTCCCCCAGTGACCGCCCTGAGCCGAGGTCCGTACCCCACAGGGGGTGCCCTCAGCGAGGTCGCTTAAATGTAAGGGTTGAGAGCGCCTAAAGCGTTCGCCCGAAAGTCCGGTGAAGCTGTAGAAAGCCCACTCGCGTCAGGCTAACAGTACAACGCCAAACCGCAAAAAAAAAAAAAAAGCACTGCATGGCACTGAACTGCGCTCGTCACCCTTAGACATAAGATATTAAGTCTCATAATGCCCAGTAGTTTCACTGGCTTCAATGTCCTCAAAACCGAAACACAAGAGTGCTTACACACAGTTGCTTGGCGGCAGAAATAGACAAAGCGGTGGTACCAACCCAGATGGCCTCTCGCATACGAGGGATCCACCACTTTGTTTATGGGCAGACGTGACGCTTACTATCAGGCGTGCGCCTCGCTCGGCTCGTCATTCAATCAAATAAAAAAAACCTTTAGCATATTTCAACCAACCTTATTCGAGGAAAAAAAGGCGGTCCTAGATAAATCATTTTTAACTTCTAGCCTTAACTGCCGCACTAAGAGACGTTAATTAACTTCAATTATCAATTAGCCATTACTTAAAATTCGAGTATAAAAGTGTCAGACGCTATAAGAGAGGTCAATTAAGATTATTCCTGTACTCAACAGCGTAATATAAAGTATTAATTAGCTTTGAGGGTGGAAATAATCAAATTTTAAGATACGGAGTCTTTTTTTCTTTTTTTTATCCGAGCACGACAAAATGACTTCACTTACACCTGGTGGTAGGCGCAGTGTAAAATCCATCGACCACCGACAAACAATGAGTTTATCAGTGGTCACTAGAATCATTCCGGCCTGTATAATAGCTTCTTCACACTCCGAAGAAGGAAGCAAATCGAGGTGTCCGCGACATGACAGTCGGATGACCGATGAAGGCACAGGGATACAAGGATGTACCCCTATACCCGCCCCAACCAACCATCAAGTCATGTCGCAAGCCCCTCACGAGAACCGGATATATACTGGCCGATCCTGGAACGCGATCTACTCGTTCATTCTACTCTCTTTTATTTTTGACACCAAGCAACAATGTGTAAGCACTGATGCGTTTCGGTTTGAAGGACATTGAAGCCAGTGAAATTACCAGGCGTTATAAGACTTAACAACTTATGTCTCAGGGTGACGAACGCATTTCAGTGCCATCCAGTGCTTTGTAATTCTAACTTCTGTGTGGTGTTGCTTCTGTTTATGGGCAGGCGTGTTGCTTACCATCAGGTGAGCGTCTTGCTCGTCTCGTTATGCAAATAAAAAAAAATACATAAGGTGTGTAACGATGGTTTTAACACTATGTGTACGGTAGTCATTATCCGGGCGGATATGAATATCCTACAACCAGTATAATAATTCAAGTTAATTGGATTTTCTGACAAGATAGCGAGTAAAATAAACTTACTTGATCAGGAAAACGTTGTTATTATAAGACTTACCTGAAAAAAGAGAAAAATATATTAGACAAGAGTAATTAATGTTTAATATCCTTTATCTAAATCTTAATCGTCTTTTATGACTTTCTATATATTTTCCGGGCTATAACATGTTTATTGCAGAGAACTATAGCCACTAAATCAACGTACAAAGATAGATGGGGCCCGGTAGACGGTTATGGGCCCCTTTTTATCCCGGAAAAGGCTGCTCACGCGGGCGGAACCGCCAGCAAAAGCTAGTATATAATGATGACAAAATCATAAGCAGCTTTTATCGGTCATAAAAAGATTAACATAAAATCTTCACAGATTTTAATTAGTAACAATTACGAAACGCTAATATCGGCCCATCATAAAATATCTAATTTGTCAAATGCGACATAAAAAACACAATCCGAACGAAATCGCAGCGGGGCGTGCGCGATGGAAATCGACAGTTAATGTCTCCACACCCAACTAAACACCCCGCGGAGGCCTTCCTCGGCTCATGTGAGGACACTCTTAATGCACTGATATATTGAAGTATTTATTTATTTTATAGTATAGGCCGGAAAACGAGCAAGTGGGTCACCTGATGGTAAGTGATCTCCACCACCCATGTACGCCCACTACCAGAAGAATCATGGGCGCGTTGCCAACTTTAAAGGAAAGGGATAATTGGGGATTGGGAAGGGGATTTGGGCTTCCGGATATCTCACTCACCGTACGAAACGCAGCAGCAAGCCGCTACTTTACGTCGGTTTTCTGTGAGACAGTGGTAGGTTAGGCCTTAGTCCTATACGCTAGCCTAATGCGGGTTGGTAGATTCACATATGTATTCGAAAAATCTTATCGAGTTTCAAGTATGCAGGTTTCCTCACGATGTTTCCTTCACCCGTAACGCAAGCGATAATTAACAATTAATATACACGTAACTTAGAAAAGTCAGAAGTGTATGCTCTTGTATCACGTACTGGCAAGCGCAGCGTTGGACGTCCACCTACAAGGTGGACAGACGACCTGATAAAGATCGCAGGAAGTCGCTGGATGCAGGCCGCTTCCAACAGGTCGGTCTGGAAATCTTGGAGTGGACGTCTTGTGGCTGATGATGATGATGAGGATGCTCTTGGGACTAGTTTCGAACCTGCGACTTTCGTCTCGACAGTCCGTACCACTCCCCGCTGAGCTATCGCTGTTAAGCAAACGCAATAACAATATATCACTCGTGTGAAAAGCGCCAAAACCGATGTCGTAAACGTAGGTACGGTGTCATCGAAACCTCCCGTCGCGACAATCCACGAATCAAATCGCCCATACATTATTTATAAAATCGTAAATTAAAAGTCCGATTAAGTTATAGCCACGATGGCCCAGTTTTGTATACTGTTCATTTTGTAAGGGATTATATGAAATTAATTCACAAGATATTTATTGGTAGCGTTTATTTATTTTAATATTTCTCTTAATGTGGTCTTTATATCGGGATTAAGCGGTGCTTAATTTATGGATTTGAATTTCTTAGAGTTCGGTACTCGTTGGATCACAACTGAACCCGAAGAAGATGAAAATTATATAGTCCATGCTGTCTGTCTTTTTTATATAGCATAGACCGGCAAACGAGCAGGTAGGGCACCTGATGGTTAATGATATCTAACGCCCATGTACGCCGACAATACTAGAAGAATCATAGGCGCGTTACCAACCTTAAAGAGGAGGGATAATTAAGGGATTCGGAAGGGTACGGGGATTTGGGCCTCGGGATATCCCACTCCCCGTACAAAACGCAGCAGCAAGCCGCCAATTTAAGTTGGTTTGCTGTGAGACAGTGGTAACGACTCGGTTGAGCCCACCCATTCATGCTGTAGACAAAACTATGTACAGCGTAGCTCTACCACTCAAATGTTACACCGTTTCTATCTTAATTTTAAAAAGCTTTATTTAGGAGCTGTATTAAATACCCACTTGTTTTTTAATTAGATAACTCTTTGAAATAAAACTAATTTAAACGGATTTTTTCGCGGTTTTTTATTTTAATTTTGGTCCCGACGCGACGGACGTTTCGAAAGCTTTTCAGCTGAATTAAAATAAAAACCGAGAAAAAATCCGTTTAAATTAGTTTTATTTCAATGATTAACATTCGCGTAAACGTTTAGATAACCCATCATCATTAGATAACCCCTGTTTTTTTAAATAATGAGTGTTATTATAGCTGATATTTTAAACAATAATAAAGATGTCACAGGTGGGTACGGAACTCTCATTTCGCGAGTCCGCTTCTCACTTGGCCGGTCTTTTTCTAATATGTTTAGCAAATGACCCATAAAAGCAGGTATTAAACGGTGGAAACATTTAATAGGATTAGGATATTATAATATATACATATCGTTTAGTTTTATTTAGAATAGATAAGATAAATTATACTAATGCGAAATTTTATTTTGAATTCTATTTCATTTCTTGTCAACATCCTTTAATAGCGCCATATTAAATAGCTATGAATATTTTAATCTATATTTGATATTAATTTAAATATTTAATCAGAATTCAATCAATTATAATAAGCAACAGCTACAAGGTGGTAGGTCCCTGGTATGCGAGAGGCCGTCTGGGTTGGTACCACCGCTTTGTCAATTTCTATCGCCAAGCAACAGTGTGTAAGCACTGTTGTGTTTGGTTACCACTGTCTCACAGAAAACCGACGTAAAGTAGCGGCTTGCTGCTGCGTTTCGTACGGTGAGTGAGATATCCGGAAGCCCAAATCCCCTCCCCTTCCTAACCACACAATTATCCCTTTCGTTTAAGGTCGGCAACGCTTCCATAATTTTTCTTATTTTGTGTGCGTTCATGGGCGGCGGAGATCACTTACCATCAATTAAACAACTGGCTCACTTGCCGCCCCCTACAAAATAAATACCGCCTCCCTATCACTGCGGCAGCGTCTATACGCAATGAATCCTGTAGTCCTAGATTCTATTTGAGGTGGGAGATATTTTTGATTCCAAAATTTATATTACTAGTGGTCAGTTACGTTATATAATAAAGTAGTCCTAAATGAACAGTACAACAAATTAGGTCTCCAAGGCATTTATTATTAGTACTATTAAATACTAGCATTCGCTCGCGGCTTCGCCCGCGTGAAGTTCTATTTATGTTTATACATTCCCTTATTTTTGTATGTTAAGTTTATATGTATTTCGTAATCTTGAAATATTTCTATCCTTGATGCACCTACCTTGACTATCTCTGCATCATCCTAAGGTTGACTGGTAGAGAATGCCTCTGGCATTAAGTCCACCTATATACATATTTTGTGTAGAAGTGTAAATAAATAAATAAAATAAGTTCTGCACCGTTATATTATCGATATCTTTAAATTGGCATAACTTTTTTTGTTTGTGAACCGATTGTCATGAAACATACATTGAATGTTAAGTGAATCTTACCACAATACATTACAACTACATCTAAATCGGATAAGCCGTTTCCGAGATTGGCGTGCACAAACGCACTGACAAACAGACAAGAATTCTAACAATCTTGTATGGGGTGCTATTGCGTTGATAAAGGTCCCAATAATATTTTTTCTCATACATCGTCCATGTACAGACAATCCGTTACATTTTTATTATATGTATAGATAAGCTCCCAATCACCTAATACAAACGCATAATTGTAAAATATCACATAAATATTTGATAGAATTGTCACATTTAATAAAACATTTGTCATTCGTCGGTCAATTTCACGCCCTTAAGCCGACATAAAGAATTCACACGGAGAGTAGAAAGTCAATTAAGTCCAATTTATCACCGATTTGTATGAATGAGTTCATAATATTAAACACGACACGGATTATTATCGTCGTTGACTTGATTCGATCGAATTTGTAATATTATAGACTAGCAGTTGGCCGGAGCTCTGTCTACACTGACTTTACGGAGCCTTTTTTTATTTTGGATTAGTACAGTCATGCTATTTTGTCTACAGCATCAATGGGCCGGGTCGACTGGGTTGTATACTTTGCGGAGCTTTCGTTTTAGAGTGGTAGAGCCATGCTCTACATTTCCTGTCGCCAAGCAACAGTGTGTAAGCACTGTTGTGTTTATGTCTAGGGGTGACGAGCGCAGTTCAGTACCATGCACTGTTTTGCAATTCAAAGTTCTGTGTGGTGTTGCTTCTGTTTTTGGGCAGGTGTGACGCTAACCATCAGGGAGCTCCTTGCTCGTCTCGTCATTTTGACAAATAAAAAAACATGCTATTTCGTCTACAGCATGAATGGGCTGTCTCGACCGGGTTCTACTACTCTCACAGAAAATGCACGTAAAGTATCAGCTTGCTGTTGCGATATCTGAGATTACTGTGGGGTCAGGACTGTGTGTGTGACTGTTGGGTGTATTTATTTATTACGCACCAAAGCAACACTTCACTGCGCTTATAATATACCACCCCTGTCCAGTTATCTACGTTGTTGACAAAACTGTCCAATTTACATCGTCAGTGGCTCTTCATATTTTCTCAGTTCAATATACAGAAGTGACAAGTTTATATTTAATATGCGCTTCCACGGATTATTCCAAGTTTGTTTTGCATTAATAGCTTGGGCGGAGTTGAGAATGACAGCAAGTTTGATGGTAACGACCATTTTAGCCGTGGTTTTATTTCCGAAACCAATATGTTATGTCGACGAAATATTTTCATGTTATTTAGTAGTCAGTTTAGTAGTCAGTTCGGGTTTTAAAACTTAATTATTTCTAACGTGTTCATACGAGTGAGTTCTACTATTTTTTTTTATTCTGGCACGGCAAATTGACTACACTGGATGTGATGTTAAGTGCAATAAAATTCAAATAAATTGTTGACCGTTAAGACATGTTTTTTTTTATATAATGACGAGACTAGCAAGGCGCTCGCCTGATGGTAAGCACCACGCCTGCTCATAAACAGAAGAAACACTACACAGAACTTTGAATTACAAAGCTCTGCATGACACTGAACTGCGCTCGTCACCCTGAGATATAAGATGTTAAGTCTCATAATGCCCAGTAATTTCACGGGCTCCAATGTCCTTCAAACCAAAACACAACAGTGCTTATACACTATTGATTGGCGGCAGAAATAGACAAAGTGGTGGGACCTATCACCTTGTAAACCTTTTCTTTCTGATTCGATCCTTTAACGAAATTCTGAGCTCTCTCCATAGCCCGCTGAGCGACTTTGAATTTGTACGATAAAATATCTCACATATAGACACACTTCAACTTTCGACTTTACCACTTGACCGGTTTCGTGGAACATTCTCCTACACGCAATTAAGGTAATGGACAGTATTATGTTACGTATACAGTCGTAACTGAACGGCGAACGCTTTTTGTACATGTGGCCTTTTTCGCTACATTTTTTCGGTTAAAAAACTTGCTGTGTTTCGCTAACTATTGTTCTTATTTCATCCAAAAATGAGTAATTTCGGTTAGCTAGTGGGGTACTGGATTCTTTTTTGTACGCGGCTGGATAGCGACCATCATTTTTTTTTATCATTATTATTTTTACTAGCCCTGTATTATACATGTCCCATTGCCGGGTACGGGCCTGCTCTACTGAGTGAGAGGGGTTAGGCCTTAGTCCACCACGCTGGCCTAATGCGGGTTAGTAGACTTCACATACCTTCGAAAAATCTTATCGAGTTCTCAGGTATGCAGGTTTCCTCACAATGTTTCCTTTACCGTTAAAGCAAGCGATAATTAACAATTAATATACACGTAACTTAAAAAAGTCAGAGGTGTATGCTCTTGGGGCAGGTTTCGAACCTGTGACTTCCGTCTCGACAGTCCGTACCACTCCCCGCTGAGTTATCGCTGCTAATTGTCATCAAAAATACACATTTTTTATTTGATTGAAAGACGAGACAAGGTCGCTCGCCTGATGGTAAGGGTCACGCCTGCCCATAAACAGAAGCAATACCACTCAGAACTTTGAATTACAAAGCACTGCATGGCACTGAACTGCGCTCGTCACCCCGAGATATAAGATGTCAAGTCTCATAAAGCCTAGTAATTTAACCAATAAATCCTACTAATATTATAAACGCGAAAGTTTGTAAGTATCGATGGATGGATGGATGGATTGATGTATGTATATTTGTTACTCTTTCACGTAAAAACTACTCAATGGATTTTAATGAAACTTTACAATAATATAGCTTATACATCAGAATAGGACACAGGCTACTATGTAAAAATCAACCCCTGAAGAGTATAAAAAGGGGATGAACGTTGTATGAAAAATCTAAACCGCTGAACCGATTACTTTCACGCGGACATGGTCGCGAGCAAAAGCTAGTATACAATAAAACCAATGAGACGTTTTTTAACTGTATTACAATAATAATACATCGTTACCACTGTCTCACAGAAAACCGACGTAAAGTAGCGGTTTGCTGTTGCGTTTCGTACGGTGAATGAGATATCCGGAAGTCCAAATCCCCTCCCCTTCCCAATCCCCAATTATCCCTTTCCTTTAGGTCGGCAACGCGCCCATGATCCTTTTGGTGGTGGGCGTACATGGGCGGTAGAGATCACTTACCATCAGATGACCCACTTGCTCGTTTACCGGCCTATGCTATAAAAAGAAAAGAAAAATATACAATAAAACCAATGAGACGTGTTTTTTAACTGTATTACAATTATAATACACATATTAGTACTTCTGAACATTTTAACTACAATTCTATTACATTTGTAATCATAAACATCCCAAAATCCCGACCGTGTTATACAAAACCAGAAAATAAAAGATCTTATTTATAGGCACTGGTTTGTTACGATTTTATTACATATGAATTTAATATCAACGAACTAACGGGCTGTTGGACAAATATTTATGTAGCTAATAGAAACCGACCAGTCATACAAGGTCCGTAATCGCCTAATTATTCAACGTTTTCACAGACTTTATTATACTGGTCATTTAGAAAATTACCAAATGAAGAAGACCTTTTATTGTTACCGGTTATACTTTATTTAAAGATCAATTTATGTTGGTTTTATGGGAGTAATTTTTTGTAAGAATTTTTTTAAATTAATTCCGCGTAGAAACTATTATTTGTTATTAATAGTTTTAAGGGCAAAGGTTGTAATTCTTTTTGAGCAAATGTTAATGACGGTGAAACTGTTTGTTTTTGTATGAATATGATTACATTCATGTTTAATTGGAAAGTATAGCGTGAGAATATTTAAATAAGTTTGGTTTGTGGTGTCGCTTTTGATATGTGTCACAGCGAGTTCACACGGTTCAATATATTTGATCAACTGACTTGAATCAAACAGATTGGATTTTGTTGACCCCTTTTTTTTATTACATTGAATGACGGGACGAGCATGGTTCTCTTATGATGGCAAGCGCCACGCCTGCCCATAAACAAGCAACACCACACAGAACTTTGAATTACACTACATGACACTGAACTGCGCTCGTCATCCCGAGACATAAGATGTTAAGTCTCATAATGCCCAGTAATTTTACCGGCTTCAATGTCTTTCAAACCGAAACACAACAGTGCTTACACACTGTTGCTTGGCAGCAGAAATAGACTAAGTGGTGGTACCAACCCATACGGCCTCTCGCATATGATGAGCCTACCACCTTGTAAACCTGTAGGCCTAGTACTAGTTTTGATAGTTTTCTAAAACGATGACAGTTTTTGTTTACTCTCAGTACATTTAGTAACAACAGCAATACAAACGATTACGAGTACACGACAGAAACACTCGATTTAATACGTCAGCGCACTCAATGTAATTGACCGATGATATTTTTCTTGGCTATGGAAAAAAATATCAAACAAAAATATTTTGAGGTAACATTCAAACCTCATATGTTAGTTGTTGACAGGTACGGATTTAGATGGATTGGCAGGAGTGAATTAAGATTCCTGGTAATTATTCTTTGGCGAGCTCTTTCTGCGTAGATCGGATCACTAACTAAATTAAATTTTAAGAATAATTCTAAACGGAAGGTAGATACCGTAACATTAACTTTTCTAGACAATCTAAACCTCTGTCCACCCCGTGACCACGAAGGCTGAAAAGTTTTCGAAACGTCGGGACCAAAACTAAATAAAAACTACGATAAAATCCATTTAAATTAGTTATATTTCAATAGACAATTAAGGCAATACTCGGATTTACGCCGTAAATTCTGAAAAATGCCTTAAAAAGGCAATTTTTAAATTTTGTGTAGACTATGTGAATGAAGTTTATTATTCCTTCATATAGGTACTCTTAATTTTTAAAGAAATAATCTAAACATAACATACATTTATAAAATACATTTTTGTTTCTATTTCTTTCCATTTTAATCATAACACCAATAGGAGGCAAAAGAGGTGTCCAAGGATCGTAGGAAGTGGAAATCCGTTGGCTCTATTTAACATGTGTATACGCAGATTAATTCATTTATAAAATTTTATCTGTCAGACACAATTAAATTATAGAAAGTGGCGTCATGACTTATCAGTACAAAATACTTGACACTATCACGTCGGGGGGTCGTGCCCACACGTATCCCCCAACCAGTCCGTATAACAGACCATAACGGCTCTCCAATGTAATTGTGAAACTTTTGACGCAACCGCCCGGACTGCAATTAGTCTGAGTTGGCTGGTTGTTAGTCAGTTTTAGTTTGTTTGCCAAAATAACCAACTGAATTGCTATAAATGGCACACGTTAATTATTATAAACACATTACATTTAGGACAAATATATTTCTCAACTTGCTGAAATTACTTTGAAATAGGATAAGGTTAGAGAGATAAATGTACGTGCTAATGGTATAATGTATTTATTTAGTGTTAATAATTTTCGAGCAAACTAATGCCTAGAATATTAATATTTACATAGTTGATTAATTTTGAGTTGCGACGAATATTTTTTTTTAGTATAACCAGGCATAAAAAGCAGCGACAGCTCAGCGACGAGTGTCGAGACGACAGTCGCAAGGTCGAAACCAACTCCAAGAGCATGCACCTGTGACTATTCTAAGTTACGTGTATATTAATTGTTAATTACCGCTTGATTTAACGGTGAAGGAAACACCGTGAGGAAGCCTGCATACCTGAGAACCCGATAAGATTTTCGAAGATATGTTACCATATGTATGGTGGTCGCTATATATATCGATCAATTCGAGTTCTAATTCCGAGTTGTCTACAGATGTCCACACAATAAATAAATCAACAAAATATATGGAACTATAAAATTCATCCGACACGACAATAACAAAATCGATACATCAATGGCAATGGCAGACGAACTAATCAAATTACAAATCGATGTTTAATTAAGTGGCCCGCGCGAATAATCGGCCACCATTCACAGATATCGATACGACGTTGCATTTAAATCGATTTATTTGCATTAAACAACAGTTTTGTTTTTCTAAACTTGTACATAAGTCACAAACATTTGGTTTGTAATAAATTTTGTATCGATATCGTAAGAGTTGACCCTTAGCCTTTTATACGAAACTTTTGTTTTAATAGAGCTATATTTTTTATTTTAGAGTGGGCGTAATGAGAAGTTATGAATTTTAATCAAAAATTCATAATAAACAGCCCTATATTGTCCTATTTTTTTTTATTTCGTTGAATGACGAGACGAGCAAGGCTCGCCTAATGGTAAGCGCCACGCCTGCCCATAAACAGAAGCCAAACCACACAGAACTTTGAATTACAAAGCACTGCATGACACTGAACTGCGCTCGTCACACCGACTGGTTTAAATGACCTTCAAATCGAAACATAACAGTGCCTACACATGGTTGCTTGGCGGCAGAAATAGACAATGCGGTGGTACCGACCCAGACGGCCTCTCGCATACCAGGGCCCTACCTTGTAACTATTTAACTTAAATTTTTCGTTATAAAGTTTTTATTATTCATTACCAGTAAGGCCACGCTGTAATTACCACTGTTATGCCACTTGGCGTACAACTATGTTAATTTTATACATTACTGGCTGTCCCTCGTGGGTTCATCTCAGACATGTTATTATCCTGCTCCCATAGGTCATGGCGTGATATACAGATAAACCTTTAGTGACAAATTATATAACTGATATTGAAAACCGTTTAAAAATCGTTTGCACTGTTTACGAGGAGGTAGCGGATATAGAGAGAGACGCGGAAAACGACTTTGTTTAAAGAAAAGAAGATTAAATAAAATAAGGAAATAAATACACCCAACAGTCACACACACTATGTTTACTACTGACCCCACAGTAAGATACGAGTCTTGTGTCGTGGGCATCATGAACTATGAGTGACTTTCGGCCTTTCAACATCCAGACCCCGAAACAAATATTTGTGGATCAAATAAACATTTGCCTCGATGCGGATGCGGATCGAACCCGCGGTTTCCGCCTCAATGTCCTTCAAACCAAAACACAACAGTTCCGACCCACTGGTGCTTGGTGGCAGAAACAGAAAAAGCGGTAGTACCAACCCAGACGGCCTTTTCCATACGAGGGACCTAGCTAAACAATTGTATGCAAAACTGCGTGTAAACTCTGGAATGAACTACCTGACTCGGTTTTCCGAGTGGTATAACATGTCCTTCTTCAAACGAGGCTTAAAAAAAGGATTTTCTTCAGCGGTAGGCAACAGCTGGGCTATTTCCCTGACATTGCCGATGTCCATGAGCAGCGGTGAACGCTTACCATCAGGCGGGCCGCTTGCTCGTCTGCCTAGCAAGGCAACAAAACCTTTACCACATATCGAAAGATAAACCTCACATGCAATTAAAAACAACCCAACACAAATGACATATTGAAATAAAACTAAATTAAACGGATTTTATCGCGGTCTTTTATTTAATTATTTATTAATCAAAATTAAATAAATAAGCTTAAATTTTATATTAAAATTAAATAAAATACCACGATAAAATCCGTTTAAATTAGTTTCATTTCAATGTGTAATATTCGCGTAGTCATAAGAAATCATTATAAATGACATGCCTGGATTCCAACTGCCATAAAATCTAATCAACCAGTACAAATATTTAATTAAACCAGATATAATGGGATCAGCCACGTTATCTTCGGGTGTATCAAATTTAATATTTGATTAATTATATAACAAAATTACATGCTAATCGTCGGCCCACATACATAATGATGTCTCGAAACACACAAGATTTGATTTATTGATGGCTATCAAAAAACCTTGTGGAATTCATAGTGAGGTGTTTACACGCGATTTTTCTCGTAATATAAAACATATAATTGTAAATATTATGGGCTTTATAATAAAACGTATTCTAACTTTAACCCTGGTTTATATTGGCCAGTTTGTATAGTTACTGGTTAGAAAACCTAGTATAAATTATTATAACACGTTTTAGAATATTAACTGACAGCCAGTTTATGCGTGGTAGAGCCACACTGTAGACAGTTTTGTCTACAGCATAAATGAGCCAGCTCGACCGGTAGCAAAACAAAATCAGTCTCTCCATTTAATGTTGCTGTAGGTTGGTTCCTTTTTGCGTAACTACATACAATTTACCCGATCCAGGATCGAACCCGAGACCTCAGGACAGCAGTCGTCCCGCGTACATCATGCCTGCGCCACCGAGGCACCGAGGCAGTCAATATCACTCAATAAAATAAGCATTAAAAAGCATGACAGTAACAAACATACAAAAGACAGCTATTATTGTGTATATGAATTGATTGTCAAATATTACCATTTATAGTTATGTAGTTAATAACAGAGTTATAGCTATAAATCAATGTTAATAATATGCGTAGAACTCCGATGACATTGGTTGATAGACATTTCACACGTTGTTGATTAGATATTAAACTTTATTATTATTTCAACAATTTTTAAATCATGAAATAAGTTCACACTTGCAACCTCGAAGGAGTAGTTACCGCAGTTTTCTGTTATTTTTTTATCCGAGCACGGCCAAGTGACTGCACTACACCTGAAGGTAAGCGTAGTGCAATCCAAAAATGATCGACCACCAAGAAACAATGAGTTTTTCGGTGGTCAACAGAGTCAGGCCGGCCTGTATAAAAGCTTCTTCCCTCTTCAAAGAGGAAAGAAGCAAATCGATGGGCCTGCGACAGGACAGCGGATGACCGAGCAGGGACAGTAATACAAAGATGTACCCCTATACCCGCCCCAATCAATCATCAAGTCATGTCGCAAGCCTCTCGGGAGAAGCGGATATACACTAGCTGATCCTGGAACGCGATCCACACATCGCGTGTGATCACTATGGCAGGTTTAACACCATGTGTAGGGTGGTCGCTATCCGGACGGATATGAAAATCCTACCACCAGCACAAGTGTTATGACTCGTAGGCGTTATTTTTTTAATCTTCAATGACTTAATAAAAGAAAGGTTTAAATATTGTTGTGTGTATCGTTGCCAACATTAAAGGAATGTGATTATTAGGGATTGGGAAGGGGAGGAATTTGGGCTTCCGGATATCTCACTCACCGTAAAAAACGCTGCAGCAAGCGATACTTTACGTTGCTTTTCTGTGAGACAAAGGTAACTTGGTCGAGCCGGCCCATTCATGCTGTAGATTTGAAGGACCTACCAGCTTGTAAAGGTGAAATGATATGAAATGAAATGAAATCGGTGCGGCAGAAAGGTTCTGGAATGGAGGCCACGTACTGACAAGCGCAGCGTTGGACGTCCGCCTACAAGGTGGACAGACGACCTGATAAAGGTCGCAGGAAGTCGCTGGATGCAGGCCGCTTCCAACAGGTCGGTGTGGAAATATTTGGGGGAGGCCTATGTTCAGCAGTGGACGTCCTGTGATTGATGATGATGATATAAAGACAGCTTAAATGTGTGATTTGAAATAGCTATCAAGGTTGGTTGGAGGTTAAATAAATACTACAGAACACCACACCACCGTGTTTATTTTGTCGCGATAAAAAATAATAGCGTTGATATTTTAGGAACAAAACTTTTTATAACTTCTAAATTACTTGGACGTTAGATAAAGTCTCCAGAGAGTCGAAGTTTTCTTATTTTTAACTACGCTTTATGATATTTTTCGTGATAAAATAAACATTGTCAACAATAAACTTGTAAATAATTAATGAGTGGTTATTGTATAGTTGTAGCCACTCTGTAGACACTTTCGTCTTCAGCATGAATGCGCCGGATTGTTACCACTGTCTCACAGGAAACTAATGCGACCTAACACTTTGCTGTTGTGTTACGGTGAGTGAGATAATCAGAGGCCTGCATCCCCCTCCCCTTTCAATATTTACACATGTCTATTTCAACTTATATTAGACTTCTGACAAACGAGCGTGTTACGAAATAATTTAACTTATTTAAATTTGACAGGACTACATTTATACTTAATGAACTCAATTTAGTTCCTATAATTAAAAGTCAAATAAAACTATGTTACTAGCCGCAACACAACAATGTTCATATAGTTTTGTTTGCACTATTGTAGAAATAGACATGTACCTACCCAGATGGACTCTCGCATGAGAGAGTAGAGTAGAAATATATTTTTGTACCTGACTAGAAAGCGACCACCGTACATATGGCGAAAAACTGGCCATAATGGTTCGTTCCGGCGATGGGCGTAGTAGTTCAGTAATAATGCTTTATTTAACACTTCTATTACAAATCAATAAGGGCACCCAGGCTTTCAAACTAGTAAGGATTTACTGTGCTATGGAAGCCTGCGTTCTCCCATACAACTAAGTTTATCCTATTGAAGACAATGTTCCACATAGTTTCTTAAAAGTAAAATAAAAATAGAATGAAAAAATTACAAACAAAATTACAAATAAATAAAAGTATATCAGTAGCATATATAGTTATAGCATATATATATAGTTCTCGCAGAACCGATAACCGATGGGGCAGAAAGGTTCTGGAATGGAGGCCACGTACTGGCAAGCGCAGCGTTGGACGTCCACCTACAAGGTGGGCAGACGACCTGATAAAGGTCGCAGGAAGTCGCTGGATGCAGGCCACTTCCAACAGGTCGGTCTGGAAATCTTTGGGGGAGGCCTATGTTCAGCAGTGGACGTCTTGTGGCTGATGATGATGATGATGATATCAGTAGCATAGTAATTCCAGGCATAATTCAGCCGACTGTGATAAAATTAAAGTGACTGACGTAATAAAACTAAAAATCAAATCAAAATCTTTATTCATCATGTAGGCTAAGAATGCGCTTATGACAGATCAAGTACAGAACATTTAAGTAATTAATGAGACTAACTTAAGATTACGGGAACTTTGGAATAACCGCCGCGCTATAGGCTGGCAGGAAAAGGCACACCAACAAGCATGGGAAGAGGGAGAGGATCCAAAGATGTAGGCATTCACGGATTTGGGAGGAGGATATGGCGATCAGGACAAGGGCAGGAGGGAGTAGGGCAAATGAACAATAATCTGTAAGGATTTTAAAGATAAGGAGATGTGCCGTGGACCTTACTAGCAGGCATATCAGAATCCCTTACCTAGCTAACCTACCACCCTTCCACTAGCTGCCTACTGAAGACGACCTGAAGAAGAAAGGCAGAAAGAAACACCGGGCTTATTTTTCTCACCATCAATTATTTATATCACATTCTGTTTTATTTTCTTTTAAAATTTCTCTTGACAGTCGATATTTAAACTGAACTGTACTTAACATGAGAACCAGTGTATTTCACTTTGCCATGCATACAAAAATAGTAAATAATATATTCTATTACGTGACTTATGCCTGGCATATTTCTATGAAATTCATATGTATTGTAGCCCTTATAAACCGCCACGCCGAGATGGAAAAAGGTTTCGTCGTCATTTAATTGGGACACACGGGTGCGCCGGCTAACGAACTACCGACATGTTTTAATATGTTTAAAACTAGTTTGACTAATACGTTACAACTTTTATCATGTTTACATAGTTTATAATTTACACAGACTGCTGCGGAATGTATTAAGGAATATGCAATTCAAGTGAATTTGTGTGAAAATTATATGATTTTTTTTTTATAGCATAGGCCGACAAACGAGCAAGTGGGACAGTGTGCCGACCTAAAAGGAAAGGGATAATTAGGGACTGGGAAGGGGAGGGAATTTGGGCTTCCGGATATCTAACTCACCGTACGAAACGCAGCAGCAAGCCGTTACTTTACGTCGGTTTTCTGTGAGACAGTAGTAACGACTTGGTCGAGCCAGCCCATTCATGCTGTAGACAAAACTGTCTACAGCGTGGCTCTACTACTCAAATATGCCATAACATTTCAACCCACATTAAATAAAAATTAAAATACTAATTTTCTTTTGCTAAATTCATTACATTGTTTGCCGGTCTATGCTATAAAAAAGTGAAGTACCAACCAACAATAACTTAGTCTTTGCTGTCCGTCTGCGCATACTGTAAGTGGCGTGTTTAAGCACAGAGTTCTCGTATCCTTGGTTATAAACGCTCAAGTGGAATGCCTCAGTCTTATTTGGTTAGCAACAGTTTACTTTAGATAAATTAGTTTCTACATCACACACAATGTATTTTACTGAGTGAAGTTTCTTCTTTTTACCGACACAAAAAATACATAGCGGTTCTCCCTGAATGATTTAGATTTACAATTGGACCCGTTAGGTGGAGCTGCAATCTAGGTTCTTATTATATTTTTACAAAATTTTCGCATATCACCCACACCCCTCAATATTTAAACCTTAACTCTTAAATATATGGGTGAAACCGTGCGGCTCACCTAGTCTAAATACATAAAACTCAAAGGTGACTGACTGACTGACATAGTGATCTATCAACGCACAGCCCAAACCACTGGAGGGATCGGGCTGAAATTTGGCATGCAGGTAGATGTTATGACGTAGGCATCCGCTAAGAAAGGATTTTGATAAATTCTACCTCCAAGGCGATAAAATAGGGGATGAAAGTTTGTATGAAACTTTGTCAATTTTAAACGTTCACGCGGGCGGAGCCGCGCGCAAAACCTAGTTTATTATAAAATTCAACCCATAATTATCTTTTATACCTTTCTATTCTAAAGGATCTTCATTTTTACTACCACTGTTGTTAGTTAATCAAAAAACTCAACAAAGCAAAAGCCATAATTTCATTGAGTAATGAAGCAATATTTTTATAAGTCTCTGGAGTAAACAACCACTCGACCTACTTCATAACTAAAGCCGCCTTCAAGGACACATCGAATAGATCGAAAACTACAATCGATTATGGTCATTGAAGACGCGTGGAAGGCACTGTTAATATGATTGACTTTATCATAGAAGAGGTCGGAAAATGAAATGAAATCGCTTGGCCTCTCATTGAAAATCAGCGTTGTAGTAAAAAATAAAAGGAAATTATATTGAAATAAAACTAATTTAAACAGTGTTTACACACTGTTGCTTAGCAGCAGAAATAGATATTGCGGTGGTACCAACCCAGACGGCCTCTCGCATACGACGAACCTACCACCTTGTAAAACTGTATTCAGTGTGGCTCTACCACTCTACAAAATATGACATCAAGGTCGCTAAAGGTTTATTGAAACACTCAATCGATTACCAGTTATAGGACGCGTGGAAACTACTAAAACTTAGCTTGAAGGCCACTGAAGTATTCATTATTTTCCCTTTGTAATTAGAATAATAAAGTATGCTTTGTTTATTAATTTCGTGTCAATTATTCTAATGGTAGGATATTCATATTCGCTCGGATAGCGACCAAAAAGAGACAAACATATTCATAAATAGGATTTATCCGGCGAGAGAATGAGATAGATTACAAGTGAGCTATCACGTGTCCTTGTGCCTGCGTACAACGAAGCCTTCGGAAAATGTTTCATAAAAAACGTGGTGTATCATTTACGTGTTTTATTTTTTGCATTTGCATATTAAAATTCGTTGGTTAATTAATTTATGTTAATTATTTAACACATCCGTGTTAATTTGGCTAATCATTTTTATTTATATAAATTATCTAAAATTAAATTTATTTAGCAACACGCAGCAGACAGCAGGTGGGTCACCTGGTGACCGCCTGTGAACATCCGCCATACCTGAGTAATCATATATGCGTTGCAGGCCTTAAAAGAAAGGTATTAACGGATTGGGAAAAGGAGGGGGATTTGAGCCTCTGGATATATCACCCACCGTTTGAAATGCAACAACATGCTGCCACTTTACCTCTGTTTTCTATGAGACAGTGGTAACAACCCGCGAGCCCATTACAACTGTAGACAAAACGATCTACAGCGAAGCACAATATAAAAGTATAAAACCCTAATATTTAAATATGGGTTAAATTAAATTATTATTTATTATAGTAACAAAGATTCAGAAAGGAATACTGAGACGGTTTGGGCATGTAGAGAGGATGGATGAGAGAAGATTGACGAAACAAATATACATGGCGAGTGTGAATGGTACAGTTCGAAGGGGAAGGCCTCGGCGAACTTTCTTAGATCAAGTCGGAGATATTCTCGAGAAAGGCCAGCTCAGAAGTACACTAAACCGACGTTCATATATGAAGAATTTAATTAGAATGAAGGAGACCAAAGAGCTATGTAAGGATCGTAGCAGGTGGAAGTCCGTTGTCTCTGTCTACCCCTATGGGAAACAGGCATGAATGTAGGAATGTATGTAAATATGGAATAAATTTGACCGTTCTTAAACGAATATAGTCAATGGGATCCTTTACTAAACAAACCCATGTCAGCGTCAAATAATAATTTACTTATTCTAAATTCCACTTGAGATCGCGTGTATCTATCGTAAGTGTTTAGCTTATTGGCCACATGTTCTCCAAAACTGGAGTAAAAATTTCGTCCACCATTTTCATCTGGTGTTTTGACAGTTTCTTGATTAGTTTGTGTCTCTTGATGTCTGCCATTCTTTGCCTTTTTATATGCAGCTTCTACTGGTAATAGAATCAAAGGATCTTTGGAATCCACAGTTTCATCGTCACTGGTTACCCAATCGCCTGTCTGAAATATTTGGAATTTGTTAATGTTGAAAATAAGTTTTAACGAAACTTAAAAAACGCCTCGGAAAAAATTACACTGAAAAGAAATAAATAGCGTTTTCAGGTCTCTTTGGAGTCGGTGGCTGTGTGGCTGCAGGTCAATTGAAATTGCACCGACCCACCAACCATTAACAAACCCCAACAACAATTAGAGAAACGTCTCTAACATTTAAACAGCGGATCAGAATTTATCCAGTTTTTAAATTAAAACACCGTATTCAAATCGGTTAATTCGTTTAAGAGCTACGATTTTGTGCCACATAGACAGACAAAGGTGTTAAACGAATAACACCCCCTTTTCTCTAAGGTATTGTCACAATTTGACAGTCAGCAGCTCAGATTGTTTGTATGTACATAAGGACAAAATTCGCTTGTCAAATTGCTGTGCAGTCGCGCGGCATGCAGTATGGTACTAGTGTGGTTGGTGAAAGTGCTGAGCAATTTTAGACTCAAGAGCTAAATTCTTTTCTAAAAATATTATTTTTTTAATAAATCCTGGATTTCATCGAATAGAATAATGAGTTAATTAATAGTGTATTACTACAATATAGGATCTTACCGTATTTCTTGTTGTGGACGCACTGTCAGTTGTCATGTCTATATTCGGTGCAAATATGAATGAAATGGCATCATACGCGAACCAATTGACATGCTTTCCATGATGTTTTTTATGTTCATTTCTTGCATACGTCCTTAGATTTTTGAACTTCGCATACGCTTCATCGGGCGTCACGTCAAACTTTGCAGCGAGTTGAGACCAAGATTTCTTTTTTGTTTCGCGATTTTTGTATCCCATATTTTGAACATCCCATAACTCAGGGCGCACGCTTATTTCGTTTATAAACAATATAGTCGTTTCGTCGGTCCACGTAGGCATTACGAATCAGATAATTGACTAAAACGAACTGCAGACTTTGATAGCTAGAGCGTACTGTGATCGCCGCGGCAAGGTAGCTGCGGGGCGGGGAGCGTGGCGCCGCGCCGGGCGATGTGTAAACGAGACGCACCTATACGCTAAAGTGAGATAGAGATATTGCCGGGCGATATTGCAGCTGTGCCGAAGTCGCGTCGGTGACGCACGGAACTGCTTATACAGAGGAGGGAGACAGTAATATTGCCGTGCGAGGTTATAATAATAGTCGATAACGAGTCGAGATCTAGCCAACAAACTCGCACCTGGTGAAGTCAATATTATTATTGAGGTGTTGCAATAAATTGCGCAATATGCGGTAACTTGTCGACAATTTAATTTTCAGCCAATGCAGTTATAGCCTATTGGGGAGTGGTACGAATTGCCAAGAGTGACAGGTTCGAAACCAGCTGCAGGATATAAACCTCTGGCTTTGAAGATACGTGTGTTTCATTGTTAATAATTATCGCTTGCTCTAAAGGTGAAGAATATATTATATAAAGTCTGCCAACCCACTTTATGTCAGCATGATGAAATAAAACCGCCTCTCATTAGTAAAGAATACCCTGCCCGGCAATGGAACAACAAAATCCTTGGTTATTAAATTATTTTTAATTTAAAATTGCAAAGTATATTTTCTGTTTATACGGTACTAGCTTTTGCTCGCGGCTCCGCCCACGTGATCAAACCAACAAAGAAACAATCAAACTCTACAGCTTTTTAATATTAGTATAGATTTGGGTAGCTAGCAACGGAAGCCTTCAAATAATATTATTTGGGTAGCTTAGCAACGGAAGCCTTCAAATATGAATAATTTTCCCCGTTTATGCAACATTTTTCACTGATGCTTCGCACTAATGGTCGCAGCGTAATGTTATATATCCTAAAGCCATCCTCGATAAATGGACTATCCAATATAAAAAGAATTTTTTAATTCGAACCAGTAGTTCCTCAGATTAGCGCGTTCAAACAAACAAACAAACAAACAATCAAACTCTACAGCTTTATTATTAGTATAGATAATTATATTATTATCTAGCAAACAACCCGCGACTTCGTCCGCGTGGTATTTGACCTAAGTTACTCCTTGTTACATCAGCTATCTGCCAGTGAATGTCCCGTCAAAATCGGTCCAGCAATTTCAGAGGTTAGCCGGAACAAACATACAGACAGACAGACAATTTTTTTTATAAAAGTTGTTTTGGTATATGTAGCGTGTATATCTACA
The DNA here is from genome assembly GCA_949126905.1 of Amorpha juglandis. NCBI lineage: Eukaryota > Metazoa > Arthropoda > Insecta > Lepidoptera > Sphingidae > Amorpha > Amorpha juglandis. The sequence goes on along the minus strand of OX421390.1, from coordinate 8,366,747 downwards.
TCCAAATGCGCTCAGTAAAAAACGGTTATTTTAATATTACAAACAGACACTCCAATTGTATTTATTTGTATAGATGTATAGATTTGTGAATCCATTTTATAACAGCTTTAATGATGAAACAAGCAGGTCGCTCCCTGATGGTAGACTTAACGCCTGCCCATAAACAGAAGCAACACCACACAGAACCTTGAATTATAGGGCACTGCATGGCACTGAATGGCGCTGGTCACCCCGAGACATAAGATGTTAAGTTTCATAATCCAATAATTTTTCTAGTTTCAATGTTCTTCCAATACAGCAATGCTTACACACTGCTTCTTAGCGGCAGAAATTGTGGTAAGAACCCAAATGGCCTCTCGCATACGAGTGACCTACGTCGTCTTTACACTTCATTTTATTACAGTACTAGCTTTTGCTTGCGGCTCCGCCCGCGTGATCTGCTTTTTCCGGGATAAAAAGTAGCCTATCATCCAAGTCAGCTCATACCCTGTCCGTATACCAAATTTCATCAAAATCCGTTCAGTAGTTTCAGCGTGATTGACGGACAAACATCCAAACAAACAAACTTTCACATTTATAATATTAGTAGAATTATGCTGCTACTAACATGCATGACAGCATTGTTATGAATTACCTCCTAGGGGACGAGGCGTGATGGTATGAAGTAATAAGTTGGTAAGTAACTTATCACTTAATACTACTACTTAGTCTTTTGCACTCCAAATAAGTTTATATTAAGTTTTTTACTGCTTGAACAAAATTGTTCGACGTTATGTATTTTAAGAACATAACAATTGTTTGTATAACAAGCACCGATAGCATAGTGAGGAATGACACGAACACAAACATGGTGGCGCAGTTGTTTTGTATACGCAGCGTATACGACTGCTGTGCTGAGGTCTCGGGTTCGATCACCGGATCGGGTAAAAGTGATATTGAGTTTTTCTATCAAGAAATGCTCAATATCAGCCTTGAGTTTGGAATGTGTGCCCGGTATGATGATAGGCTAGCCTCCTATCACATCATGGGACAGATAAAATCTTGGCGAAATGTGGGTATTCAGGTTACACCTCTGCCTACCGGGAATTACAGGCATGAGTGCGTATATATTGTATGTAACAAATTCAATATTCTATTCTTGAGTGGTAGAGCCACGCTGTAGACAATTTTGTCTACAGTATGAATGAGCCGACTCGACCGGGTCCCCCATAAACCGACGTAAAGTAGCGGCTTGCTGCTGCATTTACTACGGTGAGTGAGACATCGGGAGGCCCAAATCCCCCTCCCTTTACCAATCCCTTAATTATACCTTCCCTTTAAGGTCGGCAACGCGCCTATGATTATTCTAGTATTAGGAGCGTTCATGGATGAGAACGTATGAGCGGTGGCCATCACCTACCATCAGGTGAACCACTTGCTCATTTGCCGGTCTACGCTATAAACAAAAACAATAATGAATCGCTCATCACTCGAAAACAGTAATTATGAAAAGCTAACAGCATTTTTCAATTCCTACTGAACGATATTTGTATCGCGCAAATGGCCCAACTTGGCACTTGCTGGGTGAATTTCGACGGGTGGGTTTCCTAACTTTTGCAATAAAAGCGAAGGCCGCGGCGCCATTGAGGGCGTGAAGCGGGTTACAAGCCATACAAACTGTAATATTTGGAAGATATGTAATAAAACGATGTTTCCGTTACAAACGTGTAATTGAACTGACATTTCAAACCAGCGTCCATTGCGCGTGACAATATATTATGACAAGACACATAGACAATTACATCAATACTCTACATTCCTCCACACTTAATTTATAACATAATATTATATTTACTAACTAAAAATATAACTAATAATATAACTAATAACATTCAACATTTATAATTAACCGGCTTATTTATTCTACATTGCCTTATTGGCCGGGAACTGAGTCTTTGTTGAACCTGGGGAAGTTCACACGGTTCTGATTCAAGAGCGACGTGCTCACGGTTCGTAATTGTATTAAAAGAACCCGTTGCTTGCGTTGCCTGTTCTTGAGCCAATTGCGGGAGTTTCCCCTGCGTTGAGGGTGTCTCTTTGGATATAGTAACCCCCTTATCCTCAACATCCCCCAACGTGGTTGACTCGTGCGTCTTGGTATCGGACGGGCATTCAGGGCTTGGAAAGACTAATGAACTTCTAGTTCTGCGCTTTATCTGGTCAATGTGACGATGTACTTGTTTACCGCTGGCATCCGAAACCTTAAAATTAGACGGACCTATTTGACGTTCGACTTGACCGGGCACCCACTTCTCGTCTTTAAGAAACTGCCTATACCAGACCGGTTCACCGGGGTGTATAACCCTCTCCACACCACCCGCATCGACTACCTGCTGCTTTTGCACATGACTCATGCGCGAAGTTAAATCCGGCTTTAGTAAGTCCAGTCTAGTTCGCAAACGTCTACCTAACAGAAGCATCGCAGGGGATTCTCCAGTAGATGAATGAGCCGTATTCCTATAATAGAGTAGGAATGTGTGCAAAGCCTTCATAATGTTTTCGTTTTCGGATTTTGCTTTTTTTATAACCCTTTTAAGCGTCTTAACCGCGTTCTCAGCGGCGCCATTTGATGCCGCGTGGTAAGGCGCCGTAAGGACATGATCTATTCCGTAATATTTTAGAAATTCCTGAAATTCTAAACCAGTAAAGGGTGGGCCGTTGTCCGACACTATTTGTCTTGGTATTCCCCACCTACTCCAAAGCTCCCTTAGTTTGGTAATTGTACACGTCGCTGTAGTACTGGATACGTTAAAAATTTCTATCCATTTTGACATCGAATCAACAACAATTAGGTACGTTTGCCCAAAAATAGGCCCTAAAAAGTCTATATGTAACCTGGTCCATGGTTTGGCGGGCCAGGGCCAGGGGCGCGGTGCTTGCTGCGGGGGTGCGTCCGCGTGCGCCGCGCACGTCGCGCACGCCCGACACATGGCTTCGATAGCCTCGTCCATGCCCGCCCACCAAACATAACTTCGGCCTAAACTCTTAGACTTAACAATACCCATGTGTGGTTCGTGTAATATTTTTAAAACCCTTTCCTGACATTTTTCCGGGACTACAAGTCTGTGACCCCACATCACACAACCGAGCTCCTCATATAACTCATTTTTCCTATTGAAATATGGCCGCATCCCAATAATTGCACACTCCTCTGGCCACCCATCCCGAATGAAACCAAGCAATCTTCCTAAAATAGGATCTCTAGCGGTACATCTTTTAATTTCATTGTAATCTAGTAACATGGCGTCCTGCGCGTAATGTAAGTACGTTTGCTCCGGCATCGACATAACCGGTTTGTTATCGCCGCATACGGGGAGCCGTGACAGGCCGTCAGCTGTATTCGCGTTCGTCCTAACATACTCTATCTCATATCTATATGCAGATAGTATGATTGCCCATCTCTGCATGCGACTAGCTGTCATTGTGGGAATGCCCACATGTGGACCGAAAATCGAAACAAGTGGCTTATGATCCGTACGCAATATAAATTGTCTACCATAAATATATTGGTGAAATTTCTTTATACAGAATATAATTGCTAACGCCTCTTTATGAATTTGCGAATAATTTTTTTCTGCAGTGGTAAGTGTCCGTGATACAAAAGCGACCGGCCGCTCCGGCCCTCCGCGCGCGCTGGGCTGCGACAGCACGCCCCCCAGCCCCACCGCGCTCGCGTCGCAAGTCACTATTAACGGCTTGTTGGGATCATAATGTGCTAAAACTTTTGAACTCGACAAAATATTTTTGATACCAATAAAAGCTTTGTCACAGTCCTTTGTCCAATCCCATTTTACATTTTTCCGTAGTAAGTTATATAATGGCACTAATCTGGGACTAAAATTGTCAACGAACTTAGCAAAAAAATTTACTAACCCTAAAAATGATCGGAGTTCCGATATATTTAGCGGCCTCGGAATTTTAACTATTGCTTCAATTTTTGCAGGATCAGGTTTAATACCATCCTTAGTTATGATATACCCTAAGTAAGACACCTCCTGCGTGAGGAAGGTACATTTTTTTTTCCTTAATCTTAAACCACTAGTGAGCAAACGTTTAAATACAGTTTCCAATGTCCCTAAATGTTCCGCTTCTGTTCGGCCCCCAATGATGACATCATCAATGAATACCGCCGCATAGGGTATACCCGAAAGCAAATTCGTCATAATGCGCTGGAAAATTCCTGGACTAGACGATAGTCCAAAAACTAAGCGGTTATATCTAAAAAGACCACGATGTGTGTTAATTACGGTATACTTTTTCGAATCGTCCAACGGAATTTGATTGTATGACTGTGATAAGTCGATTTTACTAAAATATTGAGATCCATTTAACGCTACAAGTATCTCATCCATTCGGGGTAACGGATACCTATCAACCAGCAGGGCAGGGTTAACCGTCATCTTATAGTCTACACAAACCCTGAGCGCACCGTCGGGCTTATTAACGGGGACCAGTGGTGATGCCCAGTCCGAACAATCAACAGGTTCAATTATTCCTTCACGGAGCATCGAATCGAGTTCCGCGTCTACGCGCTCGCGCAGTGCGAATGGCAGAGGCCGCGCGCGATGGAACACGGGTGCCGCGCCCTCCCGCACGCGCAGCGTCGCTTCGCCGCCGGTGAACTTTCCCAGGGTACCATCGAACAACTCCTTATACCTGTTTAATAACAAATCGATTTTATTATTTAACTTTACATTATTGTTATGAAATATCTCGCCACTATAACTGTTTGTGATATTCGATCTAACTTTGTTACCCGTGAACGAAGGAACCGAAATTCCCAGTTCAGCAAGCCACTGCCTACCCAATAAGGAAGCATTACCCCCCTTGATAACGAATAATTCTAAATCTTTGACTGTGTTCCCGTATCTAACGGTAGGTTTAATTATTCCTAACGGCTGAATTTTTGACCCATCAATAAACTTTAAGCTTAAGTCAAACGGTTGAATAGGTCGACATTTAAAATGTTTGTCATAAGTGTCCTTACAGATACACGAAATGGCCGTTCCGGTGTCGATCTCCATATTGACAACTTTGCCATCAATTGATATGGGAAAACTCACCGCCTTATAGTCTCTCAAACTGAGGTGATGTAGATCGATGTCGTCCTCGTCAAATACCTCAGTGGACAGGTCCTGGCAGTCGGCCTCCCCATAATACAACTTCCGCTCACCCTGGTGTTCTTTCCGCACAGTTCCGCGATTCCCCTTTGGACATACCCGACGCAAGTGTCCCGTGCACTTGCACCTGCTGCAGACAAAGTTCCGGAACCTACATACATCAACTTGGTGACCCGTCGCCCCGCAGGCCTTGCAATAATAATTATTATTTGCATGTTCGGGCCGAGCTGATGTACGGTACCCGTTATCGCTGGCCGCGCGGCTTTGTCCGGCACGCGTGTTTCGTGCACCACTTCCGCGCTCACAGTGGCCCCGCGGTCGCTCCACTGCCGTCCCCGCATGATGCACCTGGGTGCTCCCCGGCGTCACGACTCCACTCCGCGCCTCCACCGCCGCTGAGTCGCGCTCCGCCGCCTCCAACGAGCTTGCAAGTTTTACTGCACTAACGAAATTTAAATTTTCATCCTCTGCAAATAACCGTTGCCGTATTAGATCACCTTTGAGTCCGCACACGAATTGATCACGTAAATTTTCGTTTAGTCCGTCGTTAAATTTACACTTCCTGGCCAACTTTTTCAATTCAGCTACATAGTCAGCAATATTTTCATCTGCTAGCTGTCTCCGTTGCCTGAATCTATACCTTTCCGCGAGCACTGATGGACTCGGCTGTAAATGTTCACGCAACATATCACTCGCCGCGCCGAACGTTAATTCCGCCGGTTTCTTTGGACTCGCAAGATTCACCAAGAGCTCGTAAGCGTCATCCCCCATTGCTGATATCATTGTTGGGAGCTTCAACTCTTCTGTGATAGCATTTGCCTTGAAGTACATCTCGAGGCGATCTGCGTATGATGACCACATTCCCGACTTGATGTCGAACTCGCGAATTTTACCGATTGACATTTTCGTAATAATATTTTATGTATTTGTACGACACAATCACAACTTTTCCTCGTCGCCAATGTAATATTTGGAAGATATGTAATAAAACGATGTTTCCGTTACAAACGTGTAATTGAACTGACATTTCAAACCAGCGTCCATTGCGCGTGACAATATATTATGACAAGACACATAGACAATTACATCAATACTCTACACAAACATAATCATATTTACATTTGTAGATAGTATTATACTAATTTTATCAAATTATTTAAACAACTAGATACGAAAGGTTTTAACCGGGTCTAGTTTCAGTTTTGCGGTTGGTAATTTTGTCACAAATTGGGTTATTTATACCAGAAACGGGTAAACGTGTAACTAGATTACGTGATGGCTGTAGAAACTGTGAAGACCCACATAACTAGAAGAATTGGGGACCGTTAAAGAATGAAATAGTTTAATGGTCATGTAGGCAATAAAAATAGCGATTATGACAAGTCAGTACAAAATAAAAGAAATTTAAATATGTACCACAAATAATATCAACTACCTTATCAACAATACATTGTACAATTACACTAAACCAGTTTAAATTTATACACTTTACAATTTTTTTATCTGAGGTATTTTTTATTGGTAGAGCCAGCCAGTGGCTGGTGGTAGGATATTCATGACCGCCGTACACGGTACGTAAAACTTATGTGATTACATGTGACACTTTACCGTGTCAGGATAAAAAAAACCTCCATCCGCTATCACTAGTACCCCAACCTACCGCCAAACATTCCTCAATTCAGAGGGTACGCGTTGCGATGTACCATCGAGTGCGTTCCCCTCACTTTGAACGATCGCCTGTTATTTATATTGAACCAAAACAATTGCTCCTAAAGATATATTGCCGTTTCAAACAACGAAGTTGACGGACCAATAAAAAATACGAAAGGGTTTTTGTGCTTATGAGTATTTTTTTTTATTTATTTTTATTATCCTGGCTCGGCAAAGTGACTACGCTACACCTGATGGTAAGTTTAGCGCAATCCAAGAATAGTGTCGACCAACGATAAACAATGTGTCCATCGTAGGTCGGCAAGATCATGCCGGCCTGCCAAAGGGCCAAGGGGGAGGGGAAGGAAAAGTTATGGGAAAAGGGTTAGGATCAGGGGGCAAGCCCCCTGGGGAGAACCGGATATACACTGGCTGACTCTGGAACGCGACCCACACAAGGTGGGCCACTATGGCAGGTTTAGCACCAGTGTACGGTGGTCGCTATCCGGTCGGACACAAGTATCCTCCCACCAGCCAAACAACATATAAAATATAACCCAATAAGAAACAAAACCTAATTCAGCAAAATCCGCGCAAAAAACACGCATAATGTCGCCTTCCATTTAAATCCAACGCATCTTAATTGCCCCAATTAGCCCTCTATTTTACAGCTTATTAGTGTTTTCTCAACACCCGGCCGTCACAATGAATGCTGTAATTAACACAATTACCCGATTTTAAATTCAAATCGGCGACATCCATTACGGAGATGGGAGCGACAGACATTTTTACGACGAGATTTAAATCTACCAGTGTTTCTGGTATGCCGTCTTCGCTTTCCTGAGCTGGAAACAGTAATTACATTATTTTCTCGTTATCGGGGAAACGGTGATATTATGGTAATGAGGATTTGAGAGTGTTTTCGTGTTTCAGGTAGGTTTGTTAAGCTCTTCTTCATTAGACGATTTATGCTCATTCGTCTGTGAATGAAAGATTTTAATTCTTAAGTCTATGTCAGGCGAACTCGGATTAATTCGATTTGAATTGTCGTGGCTATTAAGACAGACTTCTAGAAGACAAAGCGACGGTATCGACTCAGACGTCATTTCGCATACGAAGGACCTACCACTTAGCTGATTGTTTTTTATCCGAGTACGGCATAGTGATTGCACTACATCTAATGGTAAGCGCAGTGCAGTCCATAAAACCCGACCACCGACAAACAATTAGTTTTTTGGTGGTATAAATGCTGCTTCACACTCCGAAGAGGGCAGAAGCAAATTGAGGGACCTGCGACAAGACAGGCAAACGACCGATGCAGGTATAGCGATACAAGGATGTATCTCTATACCCACCCCATCCTACCACTCCGATGAGGGAAGAAGCCATTCGAGGTCCTGCGACAAGACAGTCGAATGACTGATGCAGGCATAGTAATACAAGAATGTATCCCCATACCCGCCCCAACCAACCACCATCGGTCATGTCGCAAGCCCCTCGGGAGAACCGGATATACCTACACTAGCTGATCATTGAACGCGATCCACACAAGGCATGTGGCTCACTGTGGCAGGTTTCAACACAATGTGTACGGTAGTCACTCTCCGGCTGGTATATCTTAACACCAGTGTAATATTGGTCATCCAAGTCATCCTTCTTATCTGTCCTGATACCAAATGATGTTTATAAACGACATGACATACCTACAAGGTATGGCATGTGAGGCCGTCTGGGTTGGTACCACCGCTTTGTCTATTTCTGCCGCCAAGCAACAGTGTGTAAGCACTGTTGTGTTTCGGTTTGAAGGAAATTGAAGCCAGTGAAATTACTGGGCAATATGAGACTTAACATCTTGTGTCTCGGAGTGACGAGCGCAATTCAGTGTCATGCAGTGCTTTGTAATTCAAGGTTCTGTGTGGTGTTGCTTCTGTTTATGGGCGGGCGTGGCGCTTACCATCCGGCGAGCGCCTTGCTCGTCTCGTCATTCAATCAAATAAAGAAAACATGACACCATTTACCCATGGCTGTTGCCAAATATGACAACAATAAATAATAAACATATAAAGTAACGACGACAAGTACAATATGATTGGATGGAAGCCAAATGTCTTGAAACATTCAGTTCAGCAAAAACTATGCATGATAATAGATGTTCTAACGGATCAGATAAAATTGAAATTCCTTGTCTAGTTTTCGGAACATGTTTTAAACTAAAATGGATTGAATCTGTCACAAGTTTGTTCTGATTCATCAACGCTAAGCGAAGGCAATAAACGTTGATTAATTTTATAGCTAAACGGCGGTAGTTTAGCGATGAATTGAATGGAATATCGAGACAAATTATAAGGTAGTAGATCCCTCGTATGCGAGAGGCCGTCTGAGTTGGTGTCACCGCTTTGTCTATTTCTGTCGCCAAGCAACAGTGTGTAAGCACTATTGTGTTTCGGCTTGAAGGACATTGAAGCCGGTGAATTACTGGGCATTATGAGACTTAACATCTTATGTCTCGAGGTGACGAGCGCACTTCAGTGTCATGCAGTGCTTTGTAATTCAAAGTTATGTGTGCTGTTGTTTCTGTTTATAGGCAGGCGTGGCGCTTACCATCAGCTGTAGTGCAATCACTTTGCCGTGCTCCGATAAAAAAACTAACTGACTCTACCACTAATAATTCGACAAACATTAACTTCAATAGATTAGATTTTTAATACTGCTCATTACTGCATAAAACATCCACCATATCTGTCATAAACACGCGCTATCTGCAAAACAATCAACGAACTGGATGATAATAAGGTAGAGACAGCATCTCAAGATAACCACAATGACTATTGAGAATTTTTATCTAGTCGCAAACTCCCTGACCATAGAATTTGCTCCCCGCTGGAACTTTTCCAATAAAAACTGGAATAATGGCGTTCGTGACGGTCCAATAGCGTCTCCCGCTCTATTGTTTGCTCAATAGGGTGATCGCGTACATTGAAGCGACAGTATGCTAATTTCGCTTTAGTTTTACGAAAAATTGCAGTTTTAGCAAGATTGTTCCTCTACTGATTTTCTTTATTAAAGTTTAGTTGAATGCACTATGCATGCAGGTTAATAAATGGTTTTTCTTTCCTTTTAACTAACAATTTTCGTAAATTGTTATCAAAACCAAACGTAGGAGTAAGTATAAAAATCGATTTCGCTAAGCCTAAGGTACGATTGTCAATATTTTGGTAAAATGAGTTAAGTATGCTAAAGTTCTTCGAAAATATCCATTTATCAAAAGGAACAAATACGCATACAAAAATTATGGAAAGAAAAGTTATAATTTATTCCAAAACCATGCAAAATGAAAGTATAAATAGGGTGTAAATCAGAAATTAAATCTTTTTTTGAAAACAATTAAAATACATTTAAAAAAATACTGCTGTAAAGAATACGCTATTATTCAATAACAAATTTTATTCTGTAACAAAAAGTACTGCGAAATATTGTCATCTATTATGCAAACCTCACGTGTATTGTCAGTCTGTGTAGATGGGAGACACTGATACTCTTCACTACTGGATTATTCAAGTTTGTCGGTATAAATATTATTATTAAAGGAATTAATAGATAAATGAATAGATTTAGTGTAATTGCTTAAGGTATTTTGATTTGCTTTGTATACATAAGTTGATATTGATTTCTATAATTATGTTTCTTTTATTTGTTTCATAAGCTCTATTTTAATTGCCTACATGATACATAAACTATTTCATTTCAATTAAATTAATTATGGAAGTGGATACCACAATTATGTGACTAATATCCTTAGGTCACCGTCGCGTCGATTCGAATTAGATACAACCAACTGTTATAACTATTACGGATAATATCATGATTTGTTCTACGAAGTTTAAAGGCATATTTTGAATGGTCGCGAGGCGGGCGTCAGTAAAGCCACGATCCTACTTAAGTACCAAGTACGATATTTTTTTTTTATCCTGGCTCGGCAAAGTGACTACGCTATACCTGATGGTAAGTGTAGCGCAATCCAAGAATAGTGTCGACCAACGATAAATAATGTGTCCATCGTAGGTCGGCAAGATCATGCCGGCCTGCCAAAGGGCCAAGGGGGAGGGGAAGGAAAAGGGATGGGAAAAGGGTTAGGATCAGAAGGCAAGTCCCCTGGGGAGAACCGGATATACACTGGCTGACCCTGGAACGCGACCCACACAAGGTGGGCCACTATGGCAGGTTTTAGCACCAGTGTACGGTGGTCGCTATCCGGTCGGATACAAGTATCCTTCCACCAGCTCTAGGTGTGAATCTATGCGAGGCAATACAACGATCAACGTCACAGCGTCACTAGCTATCAAGCTGAAATATATTACGGTATTGACGAGTAAGAGCGTCACTGACGCTAGCGTCTGACGCTTGAGTCGACCACCAGAAATGGGCCGTAAAAGAAATTTGACACAAAGTATTTTAATTAAATTATCTCTTTAATTATTTTCTGGTGACCACCGATGAACTCATTGTTTGTCGGTGGTCGCTAGTTTTTTGTACTGCACTACACTTACCATCAGGTGTAGTGTACTCACTTTGCCGTAAAAAAATAATCATAATAAATCCATATTAATAAAACTGAGAGATTAAAACATAAGTAAAATGATGGTCTTATTGCCATCTAGAATTTCTTATGCCTTTGGATGTACTAATTTCATCTCTGTCTACCTCTTCGGAGATAGAGGCGTGATCTTATGTTAATCTTTGGATGGAGTAGATTGACTAAAAAAATACAACATTATAGTTCCTAGCTATATTTACACATAGCATTAAACCTTAATTAATTGACGCCTAGTTTTCGATATACTACCCTATAATAAATTACAGCCTTGATAAATTATGAAATTATACTAAATCTTCAACATACACGAGCGAAATTTGTTCAAGGATTATCCTGCAGGATTAATGTGGACCGATCGCTGGCGGAGTGACTGATGGTACACATTCCTTACTGTCCACTTTATTTACAGTGGCGACTTGATCAAGCTAAACTGACAGACGACTCGCCATGAAAACTAAAATGCGTGTTAGACAAAATGTGGACACAAATAACTTGAATCCATTTTATTTATAACACGTTTTTATGTAATAGGTTTTATTACAAATCTTTTCAGATGAGTTTTGTTGTTCTGTGATCTAATGGGAAGTTGTAATTGAAGAAATAAATATTCTATATCTAGTATCAGTCTATTTATTCACGCACGCACGTAATCCCGAAAGAAGTAGGCAGAGGTGTAATCAGTACATCCACATTTCGCGTATCTAGGTTAAGGTTTAAAGAATTTATTCTCATAAAAACTTACAGTTTGCTTACAATGAGAAATACATAGAATATTATCTTATTTGCTAAATTTATTTTTACATCTAAACAGTTGGATAGTGAAGTACAGATAGTATATTATATTATGAAAGTTACAGTGTACATACATATTTCTTAAGTTTACTTTTAAATATTTTTATATTATTACATGCTTTAATGTCATTATTTAATTTATTGTAAAGCTGAACCCCTTCGAAGAATATAGTTTTCTTTCCATAGTTAGTTCGTACATTAATAAGTTGAATTTTATGTTTATTTCTTAAATTATAATTATGTTGTTTTGTAGCTAGCTGTATATTTGATTGTATGGAGTTCATGTTAAATCCTATGATGTGATTGGGGGCGAGCCTATCGCCATATCGGACACAATTCCAAACTCCGGGCTATTTCGTGATAGAAAAACCCAATATCACTTTTACCCGACCCGAGGATTGAACCCGAGACCTCAGCATAGCAGTCGTAGTCGTGCGCAATACAACTACACCACCGAGGCAATAAAACCGCCAAATCTGTTTAAATTAATTTTAATTCAATATGTAATATTCATGTAAAGATCTTTGAAACATGTTTTATCAAAACTTAAATTTTCATGAATATTTCAAGTAATCATGTACTTTATAAGAACCTATATAAGTTTTTCTTACGATCTAAAAAGTAATGGCTATCATTTCTTCAACCAAACACTTTGGACCCACTCGCGACGGTTATCTTGTAAACATATACATAATACGCATATAAAATCTTTTGAATCCTTCAAAAAGTATATAAAAGTGCGTAACACAATACGAACTTTACGCAGCCCATTCGACTAGAACTTTCGATCATATCCTCTGAGCATTAAGGTCGCGTTGAGTTTGAATTTATTGGCAAATTGAATCTTCTTCTCCTGCGAAGGTATTTAAAGATGTCCTTAAGCAGATACCGGAGTTAAGTCGAGTGGAGAGCTATTGATTTTCACTAGCTTAGGCAATTTTATTGGTGAGGGTCTACGGATAAGGTGGCTTAAGCCGAGGGTCACGTAGATTAACCAATGATACCTATAAAATCCACTTTTTCTATTCACTTGGTTTGGTGAAATTATTTTGCCGTTAACACCCGGGTCCGTACGTGGGGTCTGAAATATCCTATATAGCTTTTGTTATATGAAGTGTTCTATTGTTTATTCTCTTTAACGTCTGACAAAAAGAGGTATACTAAGTTTTTGGAACGTAGTTCCTTATCGCGCGTTGCGAAAGGGGGCTAGACGGAAAAAATTGGTACGAAAAGTTGGCACGAAAAATTTTGTCACGACATAATTCTCCGACCAGCCAGCGTTAGCTGACCTCCCTGGAACATCGATAATTTCGAAGTCCCAGGTGGCGTCACACAGTGACCAGTCAGCTTGGACCGGACTTTCACAAGACTTTGACCTTGAACCCCAACCGTGACCTTGACCTTGACTCCGACCTTGACCTTGTCCCCTATTTTACCTTGACTTTGACCTTGACCTTGACCCCGATTTTTACCTAGACTCCGATCTTGACCTTGACCCCGACATTGACCTTGACCCCGATTTTGGAACGAAGTTCCTTACGGCAGGCTTGGAGTGGATAGGGATTTCGCTGCGTGACCGAACTGAAAAAAATGTGATAGTAAAACCGTAAGAAAAATGCGTGGAAAAAATGCGTGGAAAAAATGCGTGGAAACGTGCGTGGAAAAAATGCGTGGAAAAAATGCGTGGAATAAAAGCGTTAAATGAGACGTGTGCAGGCGCGACAGTCGCATAACCAGTTTGATATCTAGCACACAAAGTTAAAGTCGAAATTCCGTTAATAAAACAGATGAGTGTGAAACTTATGACATTTGGAAATGTAGACGCGGTTTGAAATTTGAATTTTTGATTATAGAACACGGCCGTCCACCGTTTAGTAGCCAGTCTAAGTCTAAATTAATAAGTATTTATTTCTATTTTTCTATTCTATTTCTATGTAATTTTATGTTGTCAAACAAAAATAAAGAGACATATTTTGTTATTTTAGTTGATAATTTGAATTTTTTGCAATTTGTGTCGATTCTACATTAGCCGAAGGAACTTCGTTCCTACCTGGTGTCCCACGACACACACCAATTTTTTTTACATTGACTCCGACCTTGACCTTGACCCCGATTTTTACCTTGACTCCGACCTTGACCTTGACCTTGACCCCGATTTTTACCTTGACTCCGACCTTGACCTTGACACAGACCTTGACCCTCAAAATTAAAATTAAAAATAATCGAGAGGAACTTCGTTCCATCCGGGTGTCCCTTGACACCTCTAAAGTTTTTTTTTTATAGCATAGGCCGGCAAACGAGAAAATGGGTCACCTGATGGTAAGTGATCTCCACTGCCCGTGTACGCCCACCACCAGAAGAATCATGAGCGCGTTGCCGACCTTAAAGGAAAGGGATAATTTGGGATTGGGAAGGGGAGGGGATTTGGGCTTCCGGATATCTCACTCACCGTACGAAACGCAGCAGCAAGCCGCTACTTTACGTCGGTTTTCTGTGAGACAGTGGTAACGACCCGGTCGAGCTAGCCCATTCATGCTGTAGACAAAACTGTCAATAGCGTGGCTCTACCACTCAAAATTTATCTATTTTGCCTTGCTTAGTTTTTATGAAGCGCATATAGTCATTTGCACTCACTGATTAGTAAACGATTAGCGAGTTAAGCAACCTTTGGCGCGGTCAGTCTATGGATGGGTGATCGCTTAGTGGTATTTCAAATGAGCGCCTCCGTGCTTTGTAGGGCACGTTAAAAGTCTGTCCCGGCTGTTATCAAATTATTGTTGATGTCATCAACTGCCAAATCAAGTCTTCAGGCGGCTTGAAAACTTATAGTAATTAATTTAAATTATTATAATTAACTAGCTTTTGCTCTCTCTACTTTCATCCCCTATTTTATCCCCTTGGGGGCAGAATTTATCAAAATCCTTTCTTAGCGGATGCCTACGTCATAACATCTACCTGGATGCCAAATTTCAGCCCATCCCAGCCCATCGTTGATCGTAACTATTCCTGGATTGCGCTACACTTACCTTCAGGTGTGGCGTAGTCACTTTGCCGAGCTAGGATAAAATAATAAATAAAAATAATATATTAGGTTAGCATTCGTTATTGAACAGAATAAACTTATTTTGTTCAAAAATAAACCTAGCATAATTTACATTAAGATTGAATAAGACAATCACCAAAATATATAATTTAAATCCCAACAGCCTAAACTAAACTAACGGAATAGCTTAATTAAGTGAAAACTCCGAATTACCTCACCATAAAAAGTAATGTACATTTCTAATTGAACATTGTTTATAATGAAGTTTGCAAGTCTCGGAGGTGTCACGATCTTTGTTCAACTTTAAACCGGTAAAAGAGTTCCCCTTTGATTGTTCCCGAAGTGGTGTATATCAAAGTTGTTTTGGACGTCGCTTGAGGAGATTTGTTTTGAACTTTTGCCGCCTATCGCTTCGGACTTTCGTTTTCTTTCCCAATTCGTTTGTCGAATATAGGTTCGGAGTTTGTTTTATTATTGAATTTGTTAATATTATTAGCAAGCGCAGCGTTGGACGTCCACCTACAAGATGGACAGACGACCTGATAAAGGTCGCAGGATGTCGCTGGATGCAGGCCGCTTCCAACAGGTTGGTCTGGAAATCTTTGGGGGAGGCCTATGTTCAGCAGTGGACGTCTTGTGGCTGATGATGATGATGATGATGATTAGGACCTTGGTTGGTGGTCGTATTGCGTACGCGGTTGCGTGCGTGAGGTCTAGGGTTCGATCCTAGGGTAAAAGTGATATTGAGTTTTTCAATCACAAAATTCTTTGTATCAGCCCCGAGTCTGTAATTTGTGCTAGGATAATAGGCTCCCCATCACATCATAGGACGGAAATAAGCTCGACGGAATATGGTTGTATTGGTTACACCTTTGCCTACCCCTTCGGGGATTACTGGCGTGAGTGCGTAGGTATCAGGACTTGTTTTATAAAGTTCAACTAAATTTTAACTACCTGGTGAGCGGTAGGTAATTTAGTTTTTATAAAATACTAGCTTTGCTTCGCGGCTCCGCCCGCGTGATCTGCTTTTTCCGGGATAAAAAGTACTCAGTTATAATGTAGTATGTTACTCAGTTATTATCATTCATATCAATTGATTAGTAGACTCACGTCTGTTTCCTAGGGGTAGGCAGAGACAACGGACTTCCACCTGCTACGATCCTTAGACACCTCTTTGTATATTGACAGCTTGATTTTGTATTTTGACGTCTTATTGGCTAGTTTTTTATTCTGGCACAAAAAACGTTAATACATTGGACCTGATTTTAAGTGCTGTTCAGTACAAAAATACAAGAGACAGCATTCGTGTCGTAGCTTACGAGTAGCCGACTCTGAAATAACAGGAAAGGTCAGACCAAAAAGCATGGGAAGAGTGAGGAGATCCTTAGATGTAGAGATTCACGAACTTGAATCACGGGACAAGGGCAGGAGGAAGTAGGGCGGGCGGAGCTGCGAGTAAAGGCCAGTTAAACATAACCTTATTGGTCGCTGCCAATCATCGTATTTAGGCAGCAAATTCAGGGTATTCTGGGTCAAGTCAATCAATACTTGTATGATTTTATCGCTACTAAAAATAAAAGTTGGCCCGGGGTCCATCTGTAAGACTGATATATCAAAAAGTTCTTATAACATTACGGGTTGGTAATTAGCCCGGTGAACCGTGGGTGTGATAGTTGCATCTCTGAGCATCCTTTTAGGGATAAAAGCCTTAGCTTAGTTATAAAAACTATTACATAAAAAATATTTCCAAGATTGAAATAAAATTAGTTTAAACTGATTTTATCGCGGTTTTTTATTAATTTTGATCCCGACGTTTCGAAAGCTTTTCAGCCTTCGTGGTCACGTCGGTCTTCGTGGTGGTGGACTGAGGTATAGGTTGTCCATTAAACAACAGTGCCTACCTTCAGTTTGCAATTATTGTTAGAAAAATAATTTTTAATATTGTTAGTGGTGCGATCTACGCAGAAAGACCTCACAGTGTCTTGAAGTCTGCCAATTGGTCTTTTGGGTTCCGATTTAATTAAATGCATAATTGGATCCCAGGCTTGTGCTAGCTTCCAACCATCTTTTCTATTGAAATATGGATGTTTTTTAATTTCAATAGCCTCGCGAATCATATATTTAGTGCGTTGTCTAATAGATAAAATGTATCAGGACACTGAAAGACCAACCTTTAAACAACAATAATATAATGATATCAGGCCTGCATCATCCCACTGCTAGGCTTATAATCTACGAACACGAGGGATTCGGCCTTAGTAGCATGGACTACGTGTTGGCGGACTTCACACACCTACGAAATTCTTATAAAGAATTCTCAGGTATGCAGGTTTCCTCACGACGTTTCCTTCACCGTTAAAGCAAGCAATAATTAACAGTGGATACATACGTAGCTTACATAGTATACGTAGGTCTGCCATCCAGCATTTGGCCAGCGTGGTGGATTAAGGCCTAATTCCTCTCACTCGAAGAGGCCCGTGCCCAACAGTGGGACGTATATAATGCAGGGCTAGTATTATTATTTACATACGTAGCTTGAAAAGTCAGATGCATGTTCTTGGAGCTAGTTTCGAAACTACGTCGTTCGTCGTTACCAATTTCCGCTGAGCAATCATTGCTTTTAAAATAACATTTTTTTTGTGTTTTATTAAACTACTAATAACTTCAATATCATTACAATATTAGTGAAAAGAAAGGGGAACTCGAAAAATGAACGAAAATACGCTTTCTTTGAGAAAGCGTTCGGGAACTGTTACTTCCCAAACGGACGCATAATAAAACCTTTTATGAAAGCGACCAATTTTCTGCAAGCACTACGATATTCACGGGTCGCATAAGCATATTGATTACTGATCGTTTACTAGAGGGGACATAGTTAGGTTCCATTTCCAGCGTAGGTAAGTACTTGCAGTGATTTTTTTGGCATTATTGCCATATAATTAATATGTGGAAGCAGCGATAGCTCAGCGGGAAGTGGTATGGACTGTCGGGACGAAAGTCGCAGGTTCGAAACCAGCCCCAAGAGCATACACCTCTGACTTTTCTAAGTTACGTGTATATTAATTGTTAATTATCGCTTTCTTTAATGGTGAAGGAAACATCGTGAGGAAACTTGAGAACTCGATAAGATTTTTCGAAGGTATGTGAAAACCGCCAACCCGCATTAGGCCAGCGTGGTGGACTAAAGCCTAACCCCTCAGTAGAGGAGGCCCGTGCCTAGCAGTGGGACGTATATAATACAGGGCTAGTAAAAACAAAATTGATCACAACTATCATCAGGCCTAGATAGCGACCTCCGTACACAAGGTGAAAAACGCGCCATAGTAACTTTCATACGAGTCGCGTTCCGAGATCAGCCAGTGTATATCCAGTAAATTCAGGCCGGCATAATTCTACCGACCGTCGAGGGACCCGATATGTTTTGATGGCCGGCATTATATTTGGACTACACTGTACTTAGCAACAGGTCCAGTGTCGTGTGTGTCCAGTGGTCGGTGGCGCAGCTGGCGAGAAGCCGCCTGTGAAGCGAGAGGCCGCGGGTTCGATCCCCGCACCGAGACAAATGTGTGTGTGATCCACAAATATTTGTTTCAGGGTCTGGGTGTTGTGAGACCAAAAGTCTCTCGTAGTTCCTGATACCCACGACACAAGACTCGTATCTTACTGTGGTGGGTCAGGACTATGTATGTGACTGTTGGGCGTATTTATTTATTTATTTGCTTATCTTATGTTATCAAAAAAACAACCAAATGAGAGTTGGACAAGCGCACCGAGGGTTTATTTATCACCACATTTGGCGGGAATGTTATATTTTATTACTTTACTTAATAACTTCAAGCTAGAAGCTTGTATGCATTACTTGTTTTTGCTACCACCTCCGACACGCACGACCTTTTTCTGGATAACAGTAACCTGTGTTAATCCCTGTCATAGGCTACCTAAACTTCCTCGTTAAAACAATAAAACAGAACAGTCGATATATTCTTAGACCGAAGAACATTGCACATAAGAATTAGAGAGCAGACAAAGCTCTTAGTTACGAAATTATGTAGCTAATGAGATCGCACACTTCGGAAGCTGACTCTCCTTTAATAAGCTCCAATTACGGGGTATTAGGGGAATAGAGGAGGCAATTCACTTTGCTTGCCAGCTTGCCAGTGATATTAAGTTAGGCTACTGTTCAATGTGCAGCGATGCGAAGCTACGTATCGCATAGCGATATACCATTCACCAAAAACACATATTTCATAATCTACTGTAGCTAGATGGATAGATATAGATATTGCCAAGCAATTGTGTATTAACACTGTCGTGTTTCGCTTTGAAGGACATTGTCGACTGTAACTATATGGATTGATATAGGTATTTCTGCGCCAAACAGCACTGTTGTGTTTCGCTTTGAAGGACATTGAAGCCAGTGAAATTACTGGGCATTATGACACTTAACATCTTATGTCTCGGGTTGACGAGCGCAGTGATTTATAATTAAAAGTTCTGTGTGGTGTTGCTTCTTTTAATGGGCAGGCGCGGCGCTTATCGTCATTCAATTAAATAAAAAAAATCCCATGTACCAACTTGCACATAAAATAAATAATACTCACGAAGTTAGATCTATTTCTTTTTTAAATCGGAGAATTATGGCGCAACTGGCTAAATTATTCTCCTCTAAAAACATTTGGTTACAAAAAACTTGTAACTCTATAGCACAAGAATGTTATATCTCATCGCTTTTAATAGGATTCGGACTGTAGTTTACTAAAGTTGAATTAATGCAAGTACCAAGTAACACTCACGGCAGCACTGTAATGGTATAAATAAGTACTTAGCACATTGCAGGGAAGTATAACTTAATGTTAACTTGGCAACATTAGTGGAACCGCGAGTTGTTTCGGGAAAAAATAATTTTCATATTGCTGACATTATATTAGGGTATTTTTATAGTATACGCTGGCAAACGAGCAATGAGGCACAACAACCATGATTCTTTTGATATTGTGGGCGTACATGGGTGGTGGTGATCACTTATCATTAGGTGAGCCACTTGCTCAATATACTCTGCTATAAGAAATGAAAAATAAATAATAGTTTTAAAAAATAAAACACACGCTCTTATAGAAAAGCTGACTGAAAAATAGAAAATAAATTTGAGGAAAAAAAAATTATTGTAAAAAAGCGTGGTAAACTTTACACACATCGCAATTATTTATTATTAATCACAATTTACAATTTTTTTGGAACGAAGTTCCTTACGGCAGGCTTGGAGGGGATAGGGATTTCGCTGCGTGACCGAACTGAAAAAAATGTGATAGTAAAACCGTAAGAAAAATGCGTGGAATAAAAGCGTTAAATGAGACGTGCGCATGCGCGACAGTCGCATAACCAGCCAGCGTTAGTTCCTTTTTTTAAAATGAAATTCATTCAGCCAGTTATAGTTGAAGTATTTTTATATCTCCTTCGATTTTTAAAAGATTACGCTAGCTTGTTATTCGTCTTGCGATATATTAGGTCCTTACATATGAAATTGGCGTTTTTCGTACTGGCCACTTTAATCACAAATTTCTCCTCTTTGGTAAGGAATTCCAAATTCAAATTTGTACAGCTATAGACTCATGTATTTGTGCTTCGATGATCGTCATTCATTTGTTTTTTTTCTTCTGTTTTTTTCTGTTTGCGTCACTCATTTTACAAAATTGAAAACTTAAAATATCGCATTATTTACGAGTACGAGTTCCGCCGTGGCACTAGTGCTGCGGAAACAACTCGAAGGGTGAATGGTGTGTATGGTGGTCGTGTTGCAAAAGAAAACACAGTTCGTTTTTGGTTCCAACGTTTTCGTTCTGGAAATTTCGACCTGCAGAGCAAGCCCCGTGGACGGCCTGAGACTCAAGTTGATAATGAAGAGTTGAAGGCTATTGTGGAAGCGGATCCATCGCAAACCACGTCCGAGTTAGCTGCAGGCTGCGATGTTAGTGATAAAACTGTTTTAATTCACTTGAAGCAAATTGGGAAGATTAAAAAGCTTGAAAGGTGGGTACCTCACGAATTGACTGAAGCAAACCGGCAAACGCGCGTCGACTGCTGCGTTACATTACTAAACCGGCACAATAATGAAGGTATTTTAAACCGAATCATTACCTGTGATGAAAAATGGGTTCTTTACGATAATCGGAAGCGCTCAGCGCAATGGTTGGATCCTGGCCAGCCAGCCAAATCCTGCCCCAAGCGAAAATTAACCCCAAAAAAGTTACTTGTAAGCGTTTGGTGGACTAGTGCCGGTATTGTTCATTAGAGTTTTCTCAAATCTGGCCAGACTATTACGGCTGATGTCTATTGTCAGCAATTGCAAACCATGATGGAAAAGCTAGCGGCTAAACAACCTAGGCTGGTCAATCGCTCCACGCCACTGCTGCTTCACGACAACGCTAGACCACACACTGCGCAACAGACGGCTACTAAATTAGAAGAGCTTCAATTGGAAAGTCTAAGACATCCTCCGTACTCCCCGGACCTTGCTCCAACAGATTACCATTTTTTTCGAAATTTGGATAACTTCTTGCAAGGGAAAAAATTCAACTCCGATGGGGCAGTCCAAATCAAAGATTCAAAGATTTTATTGATTCCCGTCCGACTGGTTTTTTTAGTAAAGGGATCAATGAACTACCTATGAGATGGCAAAAGTGCATAGAAAATAATGGTTCATACTTTGATTAATTAAATATATTATATTAAAAAATATTCGACTTTTTGTTCCTCCCATACAAAACGCCAATTTCATATGTAAGGACCTAATATTATCTCTTGCCCTTTTTTATGCTTCCATTTTTGTTCAATGATATTGGTATTTATACATAGGGTCATGTATTTTTATATTTTATTGCGTATGTTATATTTAGAGTATACTCGGGTGTGTGATTAGATAATTTGTTTTATTTCTATTTCTATGTAATTTTATGTTGTCAAACAAAAATAAAGAGACATAATATTTTGTTATTTTAGTTGATAATTTGAATTACGATGTTTTTTTATTTTAAGTAATTTATTATTTCCTAAAATACTGAATTTCCTAAATACTTTCTTGTACTTAAATAAAAACTAATCAGCAAAATTTAAGAGAAAAATCAAGAAAACCTACATAAAATAGAGCACGACTTTTTTTGCAATTTGTGTCGATTCTACATTAGCCGAAGGAACTTTGTTCCTACCTGGTGTCCCACGACACCACTAATTTTATTTTTTTAATATTTCATTGTCATCGGTCCTTGATAAGTATGACAAATTTCGATTTAATCCGACGTTTTGAAGGAGGTGAAAATCATGTTCAAAGATTCCATTACATACAAACATACCAACATACAAACATACTCATGAAGCTAATAAAAGCGTGTTAAAAAGAAAAAACAAATATTTACGGACCATAAAAACATTTGGTGCGAGAATTGAACCCGCGGCTTCTCACTTCACAGCTACTCGCTCATACCTCAACGAGTACCAAATGTTTCCATTAATAAAACTAAACTAAGCAGTTACAGTCTCTATATAATCTTTATCTTGTGAAACAAAAAGGCCCAACTTAACTATTATGTTTATTTACAAAGTCATAAATTAAGCAAATCAGTTTAGCCAGCAGGCAGATCTCTCTAACCGCCCTTGATTGCGTTACTTAGTTTTACGATGAGACAAATGGCAACTAAGTTTATGCCTAAGAAATGTTTGCTCTTTAAAGTAAAACTTAAAAATGTATTCAAAATGTTGAGTGGTAGAGTCACGCTGTAGACAGTTTTGTCTACAGCATAAATGGGCTGGCTCGATAGGGTCGTTACCACTGTCTCACAGAAAACCGATGTAAAGCAGCGGCTTGCTGTTGCCTTTCGTACGGTGAGTGAGATATCCGGAAGCCCAAATCCGCGGTAAGCAAGCAATTCAGCATGTGAAATTACTGGGCATTATGAGGCTTGACATCTTATGTCTCGGGGTGACGAGCACAGTTCAGTGCCATGCAGTGCTTTGTAATTCAACGTTCTGTGCGGTGTAGCTTCTGTTTATAAGCAGGCGTGGCGTTTACCAACTGGCTCGTCTCGTCATTCAATCACATAACAAAAAAAAGTCAATAAAAAGACCCATTCATTGCGCGATACTCCACAAATGTAGATTCAAATATGACCCTCCAAATGACTTTTTAATTTATAAGCCTTTTCAGCTTTTACACGCTATAGAATATCCCATCCGGTCCGTGTTTTAATAAACTAAGTGGCGTATTTTTACTTCCGAAATAAGGTGTTATTAATTTGACCTCTTTGTTTCTATCTGTCATTATAACTATTTATCCACCGATCTATCTATCTATCCATCCATCTGTCTATCAATCTGTCTATCTATCTGTGCGTGTGTGCACGATAATCTCAGAAACGGCTTATCCAATTTAGATGTAGTTTTCACTAATATATTTTGGTAAGTTTCACTTAACATTTAGCGTTTATTTCATGTAATGTTCATAAATAAAAAAGTTATGCCAATATAAAGACATCGATAATATAACGGTACAGTACTTCATTTAGGCGGAGCCGCGAGCGAATGCTAGTAAAGAATAAGGCTGGGATCAAATTCGCGACATGCTTATTGGCTAAGGTAACTTAGCTGGTGGGAGGATACTTGTATCCGACCGGATAGCGACCACCGTACACTGGTGCTAAAACCTGCCATAGTAGCCCACCTTGTGTGGGTCGCGTTCCAAGGTCAGCCAGTGTATATCCGGTTCTCTCCAGGGGGCTTGCCCCCTGATCCTAACCCTTTTCCCATCCCTTTTCCTTCTTCTCCCCCTTGGCCCTTTGGCAGGCCGGCATGATCTTGCCGACCAACGATGGACACCTTGTTTATCGTTGGTCGACACTATTCTTGGATTGCGCTACACTTACCATTAGGTGTAGCGTAGTCACTTTGCCGTGCCAGGGAAAAAAAACTACCGCCACTATTTGCCAAACTTAATAACGTCGGTATATTCTTACTTCCACGTAAACACGTCATTAGACAATTACGTCGAGTGCGTGTCGGAATTGCGTATTACTTGACTCACTATCGTGCGGCCATTTTCAATGTAATTTCTTTCTTCTAACGATCTACAAAATTGTTTATGAAATTGCCTGAATTGTGCCTTTTACATTAAATCTGTAAAATAACTACTTGACTTGATGATAGGCAAGAGAGATTGTTATTGTAATCTATTTTTGGAACGAAGTTCCTTACGGCAGGCTTGGAGGGGATAGGGATTTCGCTGCGTGACCGAACTGAAAAAAATGTGATAGTAAAACCGTAAGAAAAATGCGTGGAAAAAATGCGTGGAATAAAAGCGTTAAATGAGAAGTGCGCAGGCGCGACAGTCGCATAACCAGCCAGCGTTAGTTCCTTTTTTTTTCTTTTTTTCTTTGTATGATGCTTTCTGTGATTAAGTCGGAGATATTCTCGAGAAAGGACAATAAGCCAAAAAGGTGTGTAAGAATGGTAGCAGGTG
Source organism: Amorpha juglandis (assembly GCA_949126905.1). NCBI lineage: Eukaryota > Metazoa > Arthropoda > Insecta > Lepidoptera > Sphingidae > Amorpha > Amorpha juglandis. The sequence continues at coordinate 8,342,004 of OX421390.1, read as the reverse complement.
AAAGTCCGTTGGTCCGTAACGGAAGATGGGAGAAGATCGGGTACATTACCGCAAAAAATAGAGTTGCGGTCAAAAATTAGTGAAAAATTAAATATGTATTAATTTTTATGTAGTATATGTGTAGTGTATTTGTATGTTTGTTGAGTGGTAGCCACGCTGTATACAGTTTTGTCTATAGCACGAATGAGCCGGCCCGACCGGGTCGTTACCACTGTCTCACAGAAAACCAACGTAAAGCAGGGGCTTGCTTCGTCCGGTGAGTGAGATATCCAGAGGTCCAAATCCCCCACCCCTTTCCAATTCCTTAATTATCTCTTCCCTTTAAGGTCGGCAACGCGCCTATGATTTTCTAGTATTGTGAGCGTACATGGTCGGTGGAGATCACTTACCATCAGATGACCCACTTGCTCCTTTTCCGTTCTAAGCTATATGTATAAAAATTTAATATACTAAGGCTCTTCAAATGTATTCCTTGATTAACTTCGGAATTGAAGCCCTAGCAAATGGAATTAAAGCAACATCGTTTGTCGAAGGAAATCGTGACAATCAAACGCACAATACTCGCTGAGTCCTTCAACAAGGAAACCTTACAAAAGAAACGTTTAAGAATGAGAAACGAGTGATATAGCACGTAAACACGAGTGCTGGGTAGGGTTGGCAGGTTTTAAAATTTGTTCCTTGGCTAGTCATGGGAGTACAAAGCGGCAGTTCGACTAGAATCAGCCGGCTACAGAAGTAAGATGACTGATATCATAAGTTTGAAAAGACTGAAAAGATTCCAACAAGTTTATTCGACTTGATCAAGAAAATAAAAAGCAATGCTCATTGACTTGAAACTCACATGATTTGGAGGTCCTCCTCCTCCTTGCGTCTTATTCCTCAGTATTGAGGGTCGTGACCTCCCTTCTGCATCACTTTCTCTCGTAGGATCTTTCTCCATCTGTCTCTGGCGGTGTGGAGGTCTGTTTATGGGCAGGCGAGCGCCTTACTCGTCTCGTCATCCAAAAAAAAATTACTATATCTTGTCTATAATGGAATAATATTTCAATCAAATTATAGCGAAGTTTCATTATTATCAGAAGTTAAATTGGACTAACTCGAACACATCTTCGCAATATCGTCACGGATAATTTGGCCGGACAATCGTTCAAAAAGCTTGGTCATAGTATTACCCGAACGCCTGGCAACCCTAACTGACTCGCCCGATCCTTCGAGATCGTTCAACCGAACTGGCAAAGAGAAATTGTGCGCACTGCTCAAAGAACGACAAACCTTTAGCTAATTGGAGCATTGAATAAGGTTCTAGTAAATTTATTTCTTTAAAGACGCGAATAATGCCTTATTAATTGGAAATAGGGAAGTTTCTGGAACCGCTGTGTTGTAGTTTGATACACACACAATTATGTTGAGTTGGCCAATTGTCACCGCAAAGTCATGCAACTTCTGCTTTTTTGCTGACAGCCTCCGTGGCACTGCGGACGAGTAGCCGGCTGTGAAACGACAGGCCGCGGATTCGACCCCCGCACCGAGACAAATGTTTGTGTGATCCACAAATATTTGTCTTGGGGTCTGGGTGTTGTGAGACCGAAAGTCTCGCGTAGTTCCTGATACCCACGACACAAGACTCGTATCTTACTGTGGGGTCAGGACTATGTGTGTGACTGTTGGGTGTATTTTATTTTATTTATTTCTTACTGTATTTTAGGTAACTTTTTAAATTTCATTTTGTGCATTATTACGTACAGTACAATGTTAATAATTATGCGCTTCGGTAATATCAGTCTATTACGAATATCTAATGAATGCTAGACCAACCGGGTTGGGTCAATTACTTAAAACAATAATAAGTATAAAATCGAATGTATGGATTTGATATTATTTGTTGAAGTTACTTATTAAGGTTAATAAAAAAAAACTCTTTTCAAGTTCTTTAGCCGATTGATTTTTTTTGTTAAAAAGTTATTCTATTTATGCTTATTGACTCTTTTGTGATAATGGTCTCAAATTGAAACTATTTAATGAAATTGTCTGAAAGTTATGACGTATACGAACTATTTAGTATTCTAATACAACCATGTTACATATAGTCCGAATACTTTCGGATTTCATTATCCATTCACGAGCTAAATATGCATAAAGTTAAAAATATGTGTCTAGACATCGTCCAGGGCATAGATGGCCTAGAATCTAGAATATACAGCAAGTTTGCGCTTAAGTGGCCACTGCTTATTATGTAGAATTAGTTTAGCGTCAAATCGTAACTATAGCTAGGCTTTATCTATAGCACCATTTTAAATCATCTCACTGCCTATTATGTAGAATTAGTTTAGGGTCAATCGTAATTACAGCTTGGCTTTATCTACACCATTTCAAATCATCTCAAATGAGATATTGAGAAGACAGACACTGGTCACATTTCAATCACTGGTCAATTTTATCACATCATCATCATCAGCCACAAGACGTCCAATGCTGAACATAGGCCTCCCCCAAAGATTTCCAGACCGACCTGTTGGAAGCGGCCTGCATCCAGCGACATCCTGCGACCTTTATCAGGTCGTCTGTCCATCTTGTAGGTGGACGTCCAACGCTGCGCTTGCCAGTACGTGGCCTCCATTCCAGAACCTTTCTGCCCCATCGGTTATCGGTTCTGCGAGCTATGTGGCCTGCCCACTGCCATTTCAGCTTGCTAATCCGCTGGGCTATGTCGGTGGCTTTCGTTCTTCTACGGATCTCCTCATTTCTGATTTGATCACGTAGAGAAACACCGAGCATAGCTCTCTCCATAGCTCGCTGAGTGACTGTAAGCCGTCTTATACGGCCTATATTCCCTATCACATCATGGGATGGAAATAAGCTCGGCGAAATTTCATCTCTGATTTCACTCCCATAGGAGTGTAATTCCTCCTTGAAATTGATATGAGACCACCACCGAAGTATATCCTATCGAATACAAAAAACAACCACATTTAGCGGAGTTAAATGCGTTAACAAACAAAAAAATACACTTAGACCAATTGAGACATTGAAGCCATTGAAATTACTGGGCATTATGAGACTTAACGTCTTATCTCTTCTTGTCTCGCGGTGACGAGCGCAGTTCAATGTCATGCAGTGCTTTGTAATTCAACGTTCTGTGCGGTGTTGCTTCTGTTTATGGGCAGGCGTGACACACCATCAGGCGAGCGTCTTGCTCGCCTCGCCATTAAATCAAGCAAAAAAAATTGAGAACTCTTTGGTATTATTGTGTAGGTTGTATGAAAACTCCGTAGAATGTAAAGTTTTAATTTTTATCCGAAACATTCAACATAATAATTAAGTTGTGGGTGGCCCTAAAAAGCGTGTGTAGATGGTCCGGCCAGTTGCTTTGTTTGTATTGTAGAGGTGGAAAAACAGAATTCGCTGACTCTTAGTATCCGAGAACATTTACCCTTACAGCGTGAGTCAGCAGGCCCGGGCGTGGTCCCACTTACAACTGACTAGCGTTTCCTCGCGCCTCCGCCCGCGTGATTTGCTTTCTCCGGGATAAAAAGTAGCTTATGCTACTCAGTGATAATGCGTTCTAACGGCAAAAGATATATTTTTTTATTCGAACACGGCAAAGTGACTGCACTACACATGATGGTAAGCGTAGTACAATCCAAAAAAACCAGGGACCACCAACAAACAATGAGTTTATCGGTGGTCACCAGAATCATGCCGGCTTGTATAAATGCTTCTTCCCTCTTCGGAGAGGGAAGAAGCAAATCGAGGGACCTGCGACAGGACAGGCGGAAGACCGATGCAGGCACAGGAATACAAGGGTGTAACCCTATACCCGACCTAACCAACCATCAAGTCATGTCGCAAGCCCCTCGAGAGAACCGGATATATACTAGCTGATCCTGGAACGCGATCCACATAAGGTGTGTGGGAGTGACCCACACAGTTAGTCAGTAGGAGTAGTAGGTTTTAACACCATTTATACGGTGTTCGCTATCCGGGCGGATATGATTATCCGACCGCCAGCAAAATGTTTAGTATTCAAGTATTGCACATTACAACGTAAAGAAGATACATATTTTGATTTCATTTCATTTCATTTGATTTTAATTTGAAGCGGCACACTCATGCAGGTGACGTTTAACGGGACCATCGTATGTCTTTATTTTAGAAAAGAAAATAAAACGTAATACGCTAGACGTCGGACCTCACCCAACAACCCGTACGAAACGCACTTTAGTAAACAAGCCGGCGATTAGTGTACAATTGAGGCAAAAACCCGAGGGATCCGACCTCCGGCCTCCGCCAAACGATCCCCGCTAAAGGAGTGCCAAATGAAGTGAGGGCACTCATTTATTTTCACAAACGTATCATACATGTGTTGTGACGAAATAGATTTAAGTGTGTGCGAAATAAATTAACGTTAAATCTGTGTAAATCTTCTTCTTGGTCGTCCTCTTCATTTCTGAAGGTCGTATCCATCCTGAAATTTTCTTCGCATCTGTTCGATTATTTCTCTCCAGGTTTGTCTGTCCTTAGCATGTCTCATTGCTGTTGTTACTGAGAGCCCCGTGAGTGTTTTTATTTGGTCAGACCAACGGCAAGGTACGCGCCCTCGCGATCGCATCCCCTCCACCTTTCCAAAAACCTACCTTTGTAAATAGTCTTGCGCTTATCTCGCCACAAGGAGATACGAGGTGGTAGGTCCCTCATATGCGAGAGGCCATCTGGGTTTGTACCACCGCTTAGTCTATTTCTCATAAACTCATTGTTTGTCAGTGGTCGCTAGTTTTTTGTTTGGACTGTACTACGTTTACCAAATGCTTTACTGTGTAGTGCACTTTGTCGAGAAAAAAAAAATGTAGAAAAAGATCTCATTCCATCTTTCAAACCCATGATTATTTATCTTTCCATATCCTTTCGATGATGGTTTAGAAGGTTTTCCAAAATTAATTTACGCCTTGTCTCGGATGTATGTTAACAATTGAATGGACAAAATGTCTTCCAAAATCTTAATCAATTTAAGGTTTAAGTTGCTGGTGGGAGGATACTTGTATCCGACCGGATAGCGACCACCGTACACTGGTGCTAAAACTTGCCATAGTGGCCCGCCTTGTGTGGGTCGCGTTCCAGGGTCAGCCAGTGTATATCCGGTTCCCCCCAGGGGGCTTGCCCCCTGATCCTAACCCTTTCCCCATCCCTTTTTCCTTCCCCTCCCGTTTGGCCCTTTGGCAGGCCGGCATGATCTTGCCGACCTACGATGGACACATTGTTTATCGTTGGTCGACACTATTCTTGGATTGCGCTACACTTACCATCAGGTGTAGCGTAGTCACTTTGTCGAGCCAGGATAAAAAAAAAAAAAAAAAAAAAAAAAAAATTAACGTAACAAGATCCACAAGTAACTTCACAAATCAAATTAGTGTCTCAAAGATCTAAACTTTAACTCGTAAGTCCCACAATGTCTTATGAAATTGTATTACAACTTGTTAAGCTTTTCAACTTCTGTGATAATGATAAATACGTCACTGAGATAATTATTTACAGCCGACGAAATCAAATCACATCTTAGGCCCAAAGCCAACTTTATCTATTTTTATCCGAGCACGGCAAAGTGACTGCACTACACCTGGTGGTAAGCGTAGAGCAGTCCAGAAACTATTGACCACCGACAAACAATGCGTTCATCAATACTCACCAGAATCATGCCAGCCTATATAAATGCTTCTTCCCCCTTCGGAGAGGGAAGAAGCAAATTGAGGGGCCTGCGACAGGACAGGCGGATGACCGATGCAGGCACAGTAATACAAGTATGTACCCCAATACCGATCCCAAATAATTCATCCGCCCGGTCCATAATTCACGTAGGTTTTCTGTGAGACAGGGGTAATGACCCAAGATACAGAAGACCGGTCCGATAATCATCATCATCATCATCAGCTACAAGACGTCCACTGCTGAACATAGGCCTCCCCCAAATATTTCCAGACCGACCTGTTGGAAGCGGGCTGCATCCAGCGACTTCCTGCGATCTTTATCAGGTCGTCTGTCCACCTTGTAGGTGGACGTCCTATAATGCTGAAAGTAAAATTGACCAAAACGTGGCTCTGCCATTTACAAATATATCAACAATATTAAATTTACCGTGTACTCTAGGTCCCTACTAGGGTTCGCTTCGCTGAAATGAAATTGTGGTTGTCTTAGAGAAAATTTGCCACAATATTCGGTGGAAATGCAAAGTTTAGAACGGAATTTAGGGAATTTTCGAAACGTTTCCTCCGGAGTATCTCATGCATGAACATTATTCACGGCTCACAAGTTTATCGAAATAAATGCAAAATGTATATGTCTCGTATATTTTAGGTTTTTATTTACAATTTTACAAGGTAGGTCCCTCGTATGCGAGAGGCCGTCTGGGTTGGTACTATACAATACAATACAAAACTCTTTATTGACAACCATTTACAATGCAAGTAATTAAAACTAAAAAGCTGGTGCAAACTTATGGACGACAATGGGCGGTCTTATTGCTAGAAGCAATCTCTTCCAGACAACCGTAACCGTTGGTACCACCACCTTGACTATTTCTGCCGCCAAGCAACAGTGTGTAGGCGCTGTTAGGTTACGGTTTGAAGGACATTGAAGCCAGTGAAATTACTGAGCATTGTGAGACTTAACATCTTATGTCTCGGGGTGACGAGCGCCGTTCAGTGCAGTGTAGTGCTTTGTAATTCAAAGCACTGTGTGGTGTTGCTTCTGTTTATGAGCAGTGCAGGGCAGGGCAGGGCAGCATACACTGTTCTGTGTATGTCTATATCGTATATGGATTGTACTGTACATACTCCAAGGTGCAGAGTAGTCACTTTTCCATGCCTGGATAAAAATAAAGAGCTAGGGGCGTTTAAATAACTTAACTCAAGCTCTGCGGCCTACAGTGTGCAATTAATTTCCATCCATTTCCTTACAAATCGTTTGACTTCCCCCATTATCGGAGTAAATAATAATCGGAAATACAAATGGTGTTACATGTTCCGATATTATCCCGATATAAGTCTCATTTGTACAGAGAGAGCGTTTCATACGACATACAAAAGATAAAGTTTCGTACAATGAGTGAGATCTTTTTTTATTTGATGTAATGACGAGACGAGCAAGGCGCTCGCCTGATGGTAAATGCCTGCCCATAAACAGACACAATACCTCATAGAACTTTGGATTATAAAGCACTGCATGGCACTGAACTGCGCTCGTCACCTCGAGACATAAAATGTTAAGTCTCATAATGCCCAGTAATTTCACTGGCTTCAATGACCTTCAAACCGAAACACAACAATGTTTACACACTGTTGCTTGGCGACAGAAATATACATAGCGATGGTACTAAACCAGACGGCCTCCCGTATACGAGAGACCTACCACAGTGTATTTTTTTTTTCTTTTTTATCCTGGCTCGGCAATGTGACTACGCTACACCTGATGGTAAGTGTAGCGCAATCCAAGAATAGTGTCGACCAACGATAAACAATGTGTCCATCGTAGGTCGGCAAGATCATGCCGGCCTGCCATAGGGTCAATAGGGAGGGGAAGGAAAAGGGATGGGAAAAGGGTTAGGATCAGGGGGCAAGCCCCCTGGGGAGAACCGGATATAGACTGGCTGTCCCTGAAACGCGACCCACACAAGGTGGGCCACTATGGCAGGTTTTAGCACCAGTGTACGGTGGTCGCTATCCGGTCGGATACAACTATCCTCCCACCAGCAAAATGTATGCGAATGATCTGCGTTGTAACGCAAGAGTAAACTACATAAAAAATCAGAAATTTGATACACGTTAGATACACGCGTCCTAGCTTACTTATTTACGTTTTATTGCCAGAGTAGGGGAGTGTTATGAACCATTCGCCACAGAACCCTTGGGCGACCCTCGCGCTAAATCAAGCGGAACGTATCAAATACATTTGTATTGGAATTAGGAATAGATTTGGGATGATGAGCTTGGTTTTTTGAGGGTTTTTTATTTGGTTGAATGGCGAGACGAGTAAGGCGCTCGCCTGATGGTCAACATTTTGTCTCGGGATGACGAGTGCAGTTCAGTGCTATGAAGTGCTTTGTAATTCAAAGTTTTGTGTGGTGTTGCTTCTTTTTATGGGCAGGCGTGGCGCTTACCATCAGGCGAGCGCCTTGCTCGTCTCGTCATTCAATCAAATAAAAAAAAATAGATATAAACATAGGGTGTCAAAATCATTAATCCGTGTCAAAATCCGTAGTCGGGTAAATAGTAGTTTCGTTTGTAGAAAAATTTGTATCGTTTTAGATTTTTCAGGTAAACTAAAATACTGTAATAAATGATACAGCTATCAAAACGCCGTATACCGTATTTTCAGAAAAAAAAGTGTATGTGTGCAATTCACACACGGCAGAAGTGAAACTTCAAAATTAATAAATTGAATTAATTAACCAATGAATTTTAATACGAAAGTGCAAAAACTAAAACACGTAAATAATACACGACGTTGTTTATGACACATTTTCCGAAGGCTTCGTTGTATACAGGCGCAGATGATAGCATACCTGTAATCTATCTCATTCGCTTGCAGGCTAAATCCTATTTATGAATATGTTTGTGTTTGTCGTGACGCATTTTCGTTTCATCGAGTTTCAAATCACCACGATTCTAAAGAAGTTTTACTTCAAAAAACACATGTTTCGCCTTCCTTAACGGTAATTCCTATATCGATAACAACATAGGTACGTACGGAATGCTGATATTTCACGATCTCTGACAGATGATTTACAATAGTACCTGAAACAAATGTAAATATAATTAGTCCAATTTATTTAGAAAACAGAAGAATCATAATAACCGACGGTGGGTTGGCTTGACCCTATCATATAGGGACCGAAAAAAGCTCGGCGTAACGTGGGAGTACGGGTTACATCTCTGCCTACGCTTTAGGGATTACAGACGTGGGTGCGTATGTATATATATGTACTTCCTCCTCCGATATGACAGCCTCCGTGGCGCAGCGGGCGAGTAGCCGGCTGTAAAGCGGGAGGCCGCGCGTTCGATCCCCACACCGATACAAATGTTTGTGTGATCCACTAATATTTGTTTCGGGGTCTAGGTGTTGTGAGACCGAATGTCTCTCGTAGTTCCTGATACCCATGACACAAGACTTGACACATGAGCTCAGGACTATGTGTGTGATTGTTGGGTGCATTTATTTATTTATATACTTCGATTCATTTTTGCACGTCTCACCATGTATGTGTCTAAAACAAGCATTCCTTCTTAATATTGTAAATACCAGGAACGAAAAACAGGCGTGAATGTAAACGAATACTAAAGTGGGGCGTGTTTAGACAAACATAGCGTGGGACCCGCGGCGACGCTACGTCGCGTCATGATCCACTGAACTTGCCGCTATTGAAAAGAAAAGAAAATTCAAAAAAAAAATCGTTACCATAAGTACAAAAATACAAATGAGATAAATGTCTTCTAGTAAGTATGAAAATACTTGTAGCAGGAGACCTCGCTCTTCCGCACACAACAATTTCACGTCAAAATTTACTTATTCTTCTTATTTATTTATGGCTTCGTATTATTATGCATTTCGCCAATGACAAGTATAATTTATTATCAAGCCTTCACAAGAACGATGATATATCGGTGTGGACGTTTTCAAGGCCTTGTTGGAGTTTTGGTGTGAATTCCTTCCAGTACAATGCTTAATTTACTTATTTCAATGTTTCCATACACTGTTCATCACCGTCAATGTTTATTGTACAAATCCACACCACTTTTATACAACAAACACAACTTTAAACATTACAGTGGGTACAAAAATTAAAGTAGGTACTCTCCCACCAACAATTTATTTTATGGTCACATTAAATCAGGTGACCCACGTGTCCGTTTGAAGGCATTTACAAAAAAATACTAACTTTAAAATAGGTTTATATCGGTCCTTTCATGTGAGTTTCCTTCTACGTAACTTGTTTATAGAATTAGTTTTAAGTTAGTTTACTTCGGAAATACAGTGTTTTAACTTAGATGTAAGTAACCTGTATAGTATATTTGCCTGCCCTATTCGGAACCCAGACGCATGTACATTTAAATCTACACTAATATTATAAAGAGGAAAGATTTGTATTTTTGTATGCAACGAATAAACTTAAAAACTACTGGACCGATTTGAAAAATTCTTTCACCATTAGAATCTTACATTATCCCTGATGAACATAGGCTATTTTTTAACCAGGAGAAAGCAGATCACACGGGCGGAGTCACGAGGAAAAACTAGTCAGAATATATATTGTGCTTTCCAAAAGGAAATCCATCAATTACTCAACGTCAGTAACTAGTCCAGGCTCCATAGGCATTTAGTTTGTCCAGTTCGATAGTCCGCCATAACTCAGACACCCCGGCCTACCCGCTTACCCAATAATACCCGATATTTATTGCGCGCTCTATATATTTGCAACGCTTCAAGGAAAATGCTGAAAAAAATATATTTTGCTCTCTGACAGTTGATAGGGACAGTTTCTACTGAGGGGTATTTTTTCAGTGGCGCGATTTACAAGTTGCAGCGGGGATAAATAATATTTTAGTTTTTAGCAAAATCCGGTGACCGAGTGTGTTGCCTGATGGTAAGTTGTCTCCGCTCTACGTGGACGCCCATAATACGAGAAGTATCTGGATGCCGACCTTACAGTAAAGGAATGTAGATTGGGAAGGGTGACGGGGATTTGGGATTCCGGAAATTTCTTCAACGTCAAAATTATTTTTTTTGTTTAGAATGGGATTTAAAATTCTAACCTAAACCCGAAATAACTAAAATAAAACCACTTAGGTATTACTATACGATTTTATATTGTATCAATTTCCGTTCAATGAAAATTCAGAGACTTAAGTTGAATTGGCTAAATCCGAACTTCCGATGGTTATTGATGGTTTTAAAATTGTGATTAAAAATAAAAACAGTATTTGTTTTTTTATTTGATTCAATGGCGAAACGCCCAATGTGATCGCCTGATGGTAAGCGCCACGCCTGCCCATAGAAGCAACACCACACAGAACTTTGAATTACAGAGCACTACATGGCGCTGAACTGCGCTCGTCACCCCGAGACATATGATGTTAAATGTCATAATGCCCAGTAACCACTGGCTTCAATGTCCTTCAAGCCGAAACACAACAGTGCTTACACTATTGTTTGGCGCCAGAAATAGACAAAACGGTGGTACCAACCCAGACGGCCTCTCGAATACGAGGGATTTACCATTGTGTAATAAGTGACGATAATACTTAAATCAACTTTCGCTCTCAACTTGCACCGAGCGACAACGATACCAAGAAAATTGACAGCATAAACACGTACATCCGGATTCTGCTAAAGGGATAATGTAATTTGGTCGGTTATTCTCCCGGCGGGCTCGTTAGCGTGGACGGATTCTGTACAAGTAAACATCGCGCTCGAAGGACCAAAAACATTTCGACACGTTGTCAATTAGTAATTTACAGTTTTGATTAATAACATCGAATTGTTATTTCAAATTGTTTAATTTAATTTAACGTCCCTCGACTGTCGGAAGGAGTTAATGAATAAACACTGGCTAATCCTGGAACACGACTCCACTGAATAAGTCGCTATACCGGGCTTAATTTTTTTATAGCATAGACCATCAAACGTGATGATAAGTGATCTCCACCGCCCATGTACGCCTACAATACTAGATAAATCATAGGCGCGTTGCCGACCTTAAAAGGAAGGGATAATTAAAGGATTTGATCCTTCGGATATCTCGCTCACCATACGAAACGCAGCAGCAAGCAGTTACTTTACGTCGGTTTTCTGTGAGACAGTGGTAACGACCTGGTTGAGCCCGCCCATTTATTCTGTAGACAAAACTATCTACAGTGTGACTACCACTCATAGAATCACAGAACTCCAGACTCCGGTCTGATACTGAGCATATCATAAGAAAAACCCAACTCACTTTACCCGACCCGGGGATCGAACCCGAGACCTTAGCTCAGCAGTTGCAGCGTATTAAAACTACGCCACCGAGGCAGTCTCTACGAAATCAATATCGAAAATTCTGCAAAAAATAATAATCCATCCAGACTAGTTAAACAAACACCGGCGTATCCGGTTATGTCGGATAACATCGTCGTCTCTGGTGGCCGGTGTAATACAATTTACCGGGTTAGCCGGACGGGCCGCCGGCTACGGATTATAAGCGGAATAAAATAGATTTTCCTCACAGTCAACAGAAGTATTATGTCGTTTTACTTGCTTTTGAAATAGTATAGATCAGTGTTTCCCAACCTTTTTTAGGCCATGCCCCACCTTAACATTTTTTTGTTAAATTTGTCACCGATATCTAGCATTGCATTTAAATAACCCAAAGCGAAAGGGTAAAAGTCGTGTCGAGTCCATGTTTAAATTGTCCCCCTTAACTATCAAAATGCCCCCCTGTGGAGCGTGGGCCCCACGTTGGGAATCACTGGTATAGTTCCTATGCACCAACTTTCTTTAGCAATGACAAACATGTTAAAGTACCTGTTAAGCAAAATCTGATTTGCACCATTTGACAAATGTTAGATGACGTCATAAGTTTAGCTGTTAACTGTAACCACCCAATATTCGCTAGTTAAAGCCCGCGCTAGTTTGAGTTAAATAGCTGTCAGATGGTTCAATTTTGACCTCCAAACCGATATATCACATAAAGCGTCTGTGCTCCAAAATAATATCATGTCCCTGCTTCTAGAATTAATCGAGGAGTCTAGTAGTATCGGAACACGATGGTGCAACACATTCCGCAGTCAATGTTAAAGTCAGCGTTACTGTTATCGTCAAATTTGACATTAACCTTAACTGCTATTATGGTGCAATCCAGCCTTAGTATGTGGACTCATTTTTTTATTATTTTAATCAATAGGATATGCGATTTATAAAAACACTGGCTATCCGATTCTGGCGGCTTTTAGGCTTCCGGATATCTCCTAACTCACCGTACGAAACCCAGCAGCAAGCTGCTACTTCATGTTGGTTTTCTGTGAAACAATGGCAACGAGCCGGTCAATCCAGCCCATTCATGCTGTAGACAAAACTGTCTACAGCGTGGCTATACCACTCAAGTGCTAGTCTCTGCTAGTAAACAATAATAAATCACAGCAATAAATTCAATACTCGTTTAACTTAGAACGTTGTTAACAAGAAATAATACAGGTAAAGTAAATATATTTATTAAGGTCCTTAACAGTAAATACTATCTCTTAAGATACTTTGTACTAACAAAAAGATCCATTATCTGCGACCGTTGCGAAGATTTACGCGCGAGGTCCGCTTCTAAGTATTTAAGTTGAATTTCTTTGATACATGGAGGCAGAAATTTAGCGACTGTTTGCTAACGTGTTTCACAAATGCTTATTGTTTTTACGCCGCCCTTAACGATGTCTTGTGTCTCTCTCTCTTGTCTTGTCTCTTTGCTCTGGCAGCGTACTTAAGATGAGAAAGTGAGCTCTTGGGTTCATATACGGTAAACAAATTTGAGTATACGTTTTCGATTTAAGCAAACATGAATTGCCTGGGATTTGTGTCCGATAGTTTTTTTTTATTTGTTGAATGACGAGACGAGCACCCTTGCCTGTAAACAGAAGCAACACCACACAAACACACAAAAACGAAAAAAGATGAATAAAAACTGACAAACTAACATAAGCTATAGAATAAAACACTAAAACATTTGTCATGTAGAATAGACGAAAATATCTCTAAAAGCATAGAATCTCTTACAACCAGACTAAAGTATCCAAAAATATATTTCTCGTAGCGAAATATCACTGTTTATTTATGACATGATAATTTTACGTAGAGAAGAATATAATACAGACAAAAATAATGCTTGGCGCGCTTTATGCGTTGTTTGTATACAGTATGAGGTTTTAAAAAATAGGGGAAACGCTCCATATAGCGTCTTGTAAACACTTTTTGTTTTAATAAGCATTTTCAACCTCAACTAGGATAATGTAATTCAAAGAATCAGGAAATCAGCAAGTGGACAATGAATATTGGTGATACGGGAAACATTATGGCTGCGTTACTGACCTTGCAGTAAAAAAAATGTTATAGGTCGGAAGGGAATTCGGGGCTGGAGTAAATTCACTAACCGTACGAAACACAACAGCAAGCCACCACTCACGATTAGTTCGAATCGACTCCAGTGATTTATGCTGTACACAAAAAAATTTAGCTACCACGTATTGATTTTTTTTGTCATTTTATGTTTAGTTGGTATCATTTTATCATCAAAAAAGCCATAAATATCCAATATTAGTTCAGTATTAAATCGTTTTATAGCAAATACACAAAACACAATTTGCAAATATAACATTATCGCAAATCGCCGTTCTTACGCGTTTTAACACGCTTTTTTCATTCCAACAAATCGGAATAATATTTTCATTAATTCGCAGAAAAGTTGCCTCAATACTGCTCAACTATGAGAATTCCATTTCCATATGTACAATAGTGGAGCACTTCCCCTGAGCAACCTCTTGAAAAAACTCACACTGTATGTGCAACTACGTAACGAGTGGGGAAACTTTCGTCGGAACTGGATTCTTTTTTGCAAATGATTGCGTTTATTCGGAATATTTCGAAATACATAAGTATTTCAGCTGGTGGGAGGATACTTGTATCCGACCGGATAGCGACCACCGTACACTGGTGCTAAACCCTGCCATAGTGGCCCACCTTGTGTGGATCGCGTTCCAGGGTCAGCCAGTGTATATCCGGTTCTCCCCAGGGGGCTTGCCCCTGATCCTCACCCTTTTCCATTCCCTTTTTCCTTCCCCTCCCCCTTGGCCCTTTGGCAGGCCGGCATGATCTTGCCGACCAACGATGGATACATTGTTTATCGTTGGTCGACAATATTCTTGGATTACGCTACACTTACCATCGGGTGTAGCGTAGTCACTTTGCCGAGCCAAGATAAAAAAAAACGAAATATTCCGAATAAATAGGTATTTCGAAATAATAACATCAGCTTCAGTTAAGTCACTTTACCGTGACATGATAAAAAAACAGGAATTGCTTAGATTTGTGCCAAGGACCCCAACTTTTTCGCAAGTACGCAACCACTAGACCCATGAAACAAGGTGGTAGAAGTCACATATCCGGAGGCCCAAATCCTTTTACCTCTCTCAACCTCTTATTTCGTTGGTTTACTACAAGAACTCATTAACTGACGAATACAAAACTGTTAATCGACTTTTAGATTTAGTTATATTATTTATTGTCGCTCGACCGGATCGTTACCACTATCTCACAAAAAAACAAAGTAAAGTAAGGTGAGTGTGATATCTGGAGACCCAAATCCCCTCCCCTTCCCAATCCCATAATTATCTCTTCCCTTTAAGGTCGACAACGCGCCTACGATTCTTCTGGTATTGTAGGCGTGCATGGGCGGTGGAGATTGCTTCCCATCGGGTGGCCTACTTACTCGTTTGCCGGTCTTTGCTACAAAAAAAAACAAATCTTTAATCAAAAAACAAGAAGCAAATTACGAATTACATTTCAAACATTAAGAACTGCGGGGATCGTAATGGAAGCATAATATCTGTAGCCGGCAGGCAGGTGGCAGATGCTTTCGTCAACAATTAAAACAAAACAAGCTCCAAGCGCTTTAGAACAAAAATGGCTTCAATTACGTACGTACACTTGCAACAATTTAGGAGCCAGCGTTGTTTTAACGTCTCCATTGTCGTTGAAGATTCTCTTTTATTATAACAAAGTATTTCTGCTGAAATGTGTTTGTTTCTAACTGTAATGATTTATTGTAATACAATATTCGTGTTTGAATAAAATCATATTATAAAATATAAACTCTATCCATTGCATACCAATAACCATTAACAACACTTTTCAGAATACATAATTTACTTTTTTTATTACATAGTTTGGCATGGCACTACCATACACTCATTACCCGGAGATACATTATAACACCATGTACGTGATCTCTCTATTTACTTTGGCAGTCACATTTTATATTCCGTTTACCAATCGACTGACTGCTGACAATAATTATTCCACCCTATTTTTACTTTTCTACAAAATGTTAATTGGTAATTTTATAAATATTGAACGTGTTCAAACATTCTTAATAATATTTATAATAATTACAATTACATAACGAAATAAATCAGATATTACCATAAATCCGGCGATATAAAGCTATTCAATCACAGTGTGACGTCATAAGGGCAGTGCGACCATTTAGTACTGTTGGCCCTTGTAACAAGATGCAAAAAAACAGTAACGTGAAGATCGTGTAATAAAAATGCAAATAAAATAAAACTATTTTGAAGTCAGTTAAAAACTTTGTGGAATAATTATGTAGTTATGTTTCCAAAATAACATTCATTCTTATTTGATATCTGACGCGCGTTTTCGCAGTAAATTAATTCCAATATGGCGCTGTTGAAATTTTTAATTTTAATTTATTAAATCGTGTTGCATCTATGTAGTCCTTTATGAGATTATATTTAAAAGTTAAGTTAGCAAATAATTCATCACATTTATATACATATTTGGAATAATTTCGTTAAAATGATTCCAAATATTTAATGCAACAATAACATAAGTCAAACCTTTACGCCCGCAGGGGTAGGTAGAGGTGCAACTAAAGCACCCACGTTTCGACGACTTTATTTCCGTCCCATAATCTGATAGGTGGCGAGTCTATCGCCATACCGGGCACAAATTCAATGCCTGGCAATACTGATGTGACTTTTCATATCAAAAATTCAAACACAAATTGTAACTGTCTGACCTGGAAATTGAACACAAGACCTCACAGATCTCAGTCTTAGTACATTGTCACTAAACCAACGCTATATAATATTAATCATCATCATCATCATTGTAGGCGGACGTCCAACGCTGCGGTTGCGAGTACGTGGCCTCCATTCCAGAACCTTTCTGACCCATCGGTTATCGATTCTGCGAGCTATGTGGCCTGCCCACTGCCACTTCAGCTTGCTAATCCGCTGAGCTATGTCGGTGACTTTCGTTCTTCTACGGATCTCCTCATTTCTGATTTGATCACTTAGAGAAACACCGAGCATTAATTTTTTATTTATTTATTGTATGGTGCAGCAATGATTCACGTAAAAGCAATCCAGCCAGCTGCAATCGTTTTCAGGATGGTGATAGTAGCCAGCATCCTGCGCACTACTGACGCACACTTCTTCCCCATTATAGTATGGAAACAATTCACATGAGCCTCCGCAAACACCTCTGACGAGATACAATAAGGCATTAAAAGGTAACAAAACTTATAGAACTCGCTAAAGTAACAAAATTAATACAACTTTTGCAGTCAAGTTAAAGGGCAGATTATAAATAGTATGCTACAATCCAGGAGAATTTAATTGTAACAAGTTGAAGGCAGTGGATATAGGTCAAACCTGTCAACATTTCATGACACAATAAATTGCGATTATGGGTCTGCCTGTGATCTTTGGAAGTAAACGTATAAATTATTTTCTTGTCAGAGCACTGCGAAGTGACTGCACTACATCTGATGGTAAGAAAGAAAGAAAAAACCAGCGACTACCGGACAAATAATGAGTTTATCGGTGGTAGTCAGAAGCATTCCGGCCTGTGTTCCAAACATTAACAAGAACCGTGAGGAATAAATCACTGGCTGATCCTGATTGTATATAAAAACTGGCTTTTCCTCGCGGCTTCGCCCGCGTGATCTGCTTTTTTCCGGGATAAAAAGTAGCCTATGTTACTTCTAATATCTCTAAAAATATGTTTACAAAGTTTCATGATGATCGGTTAAGTAGTTTTCGCGTGACAGCGTAAGAAACAAACTTACATTCACATTTATAATATTAGTAGGATCCAATCCACACCGTGCCAGTTCTGAATCATGGAGTATTGAAGATTAAAAAATAATACACAAATATACATACACCTATTAAAACGAATATCGTTATTCTAAAACAATACAACACAAAGTCAAAGACGCTCGCCAAAGGTAACCTTTGAAAACCAAAGAAACACTTTAGCAAACTTAGCCAAATTCAGTAACAATAACATCGAGTTTGGAAGTAGTTCTCATTATATAAATCATTTCGTTGAATGGCAACTCAAATTCTACGTAGATAAAGACGTTTTGCCGAAGAGCCGAGTCGGGGACAAACGGACAAACTAATTTAATTATAATAATAGCGTTCGGACGAATAATACAGTTTCGTGGCAATTGTATTGTTCTCTGAATATGGCTCTCGGACTGATACGAATTTTCGTGTGCTGTTTTTTTTTATTATGGCTTTCGCATTATTATGCATTTTGCCAGTGTCAAGTATATTTTATTCTCAAGTTATTTTTACAAGTACGATGGAACACGGATGCGGTCGATTTCAAGGTCTTGCCGGAGTTTTGGTGTTAACTCCTTTCAGTACGATGCTGAATTCACTTATTTCAATGTTTCCATACACTGTTCATCACCGTCAATGTTTATTGAACAAATCGACACCACTTTTATACAACAAACACAACTCTAAACTAGTTTATGAAACAAATTAAAATAAGCGATGAACTGCACTGTCAGAATTCCCGCCAAAACTCTATTCGTGTGCTGTTTAAATGAAATAAATTATTCAACGGCAAGTTTGTATCCTGATTATACATATTGCAGACTACAGGATAAATGTACAGTTCCTTTGTAGTTTTTTTACGATGATTGAAACTTGTACGTTCACTTCCAAAGATTACATTGTCGAAATTTATTGTGTCATGAAGCGTTGTCAAGTTTGACCTACATTCACTGCCTTCAACTAGCTGCAAGAGGGTGGTTTTCTATGTTAAAATATTATACATTATTTTAATAAAAAATATTTAAGAAATTAAAAAATAAATAGTGTAAGCGCAATGCAGATGCGGTCGAGACATATCGTGTACAGTCGATATATCTCGAGTTGATGAACACAATGCAGTGCCATACAGAACTATGTAAATCTCCCTGCCTCGGTGTTTCCCGAGCGCTATGACATGTCCTTCTTCAAACGAGGCTTAAAAAGAGTATCCCTTCAGTGGTAGGCAGCGGCTTGGCTGTGCCCCTGGCATTACCGATGTCCATGAGTGGCGGTAACCGCTTACCATCAGGCGGGCCGCTTGCTCGTCTGCCTATCAAGGCAATAAAAAAAAGAAATGTAGTTAAAAATTCTGAGTGATGCTCCTGCTGTGGGCAGAAGTAGCCCTTACTATCAAGCGAGCGACCTTCTCGTCTTTTCTTTCAGGAAAACAATAAAACAGAACTATACATTACTTGAAGCTCTTAATATCAGCGAATGCTACTTAAGGGGGAATACTACTGAAAGTCTTCGCGAGACAAATCCAGCCCATCAATTCGCAATGAAATTAGCCTTATTCTATAAATATAACAAAAAAGATAATCTGTGCTCACCAATAAAAACTCCGTTTATATTCTTTTACGTAATAAAATCCTTTCCAGATTGCCTTTCATATCCGTCGAGCCGCTTTGGCCACACTTATTGCTCCTAAAGTAATATGAAAATTTTCTGAAGAAAGCCTTTTATATGAGGGAAGTTGCGAACTCGCCATGGAGTCGGGCGCAGTGCGTCTGTTAGCGACGTGTGCAATTTTTTTATTTTTTATTTGATTAATGACGAGACGAGCAAGGCGCTCGCCTGATGGTAAGCGCCCGTCCATAAACAGAAGCAACATGACACAGAACTTTGAATTACAAAGCACTGCATGGCACTGAACTGCGCTTGTCACCCCGAGACATAAGTCTCATAATGCCCAGTAAATTCATTCTGGCTTCAATGTTCTTCAAACCGAAACACAATAGTGCTTACAAACTGTTGATTGGCAGCAGAAATAGACAAAGCAATGGTACCAACCCAGACGGCCTCTCGCATACGAGGGACCCACCACCTTATAAATCGTTAATACTCAATTAATTAACCCCTAAAAAATCAAATAATGGTGACATGAGATTCAACGGTTTTATTATTGAAGATGACTAAGATTGGATGACTTTTTTTAGCATAGACCGGCAAACGAGCAAGTGGGTCACCTGATGGTAAGTGATCTCCATGTACGCCTACAATACTAGAAGAATCATAGACGTGTTGCCGACCTTAAAGGGAAGGAATAATTAAGGGATTGGGAAGGTGAGGGAGATTTGGGCCTCCGGATATCTCACTCACCGTACAAAACGCAGCAGCAAGCCGCCAATTTACGTCTGTTTTCTGTGAGACAGTGGTAACGCTCCGGTCGAGCTGGAATAACACCAAGTATAAAGAAGTTTAGGAAAGAGAAGTTATAATGCCACCGATAAACTCATTGTTTATCCAGTGGTCGCTAGTTTTTTAGACTGCACTACACTTATCATCAGGTAGTGCAGTCATTTTAACGTGCACGGACAAAAAAAAATGATATAAATACCCTCTAGCAGTGGCTCCACGCACGGACCGACAAACTTTGAAACGGAGTTTTCAAACTGTTTGTATACATATCGCTTTGTCTCACGCAATACACTTATATATGTAAATGGTGGTAGGTCCCTCGTATGCGAGTTGCCGATCTTAAGGGAAACGGAGGGGAAGGGGATTTGGGCCTCCGGATATTACATTGACCGTACGAAACGTAGCAGTCGGCCAACACTTTACGTCAGTTTAGTAGAAATAGTAGTTTAGTTTAATATTAGTTTTCTGTGAGACCGTGGTAACGACCCGGTTCAGCCGACCCATTCATGATGTAGACAAAACTGTTTATTTATTTATATTAACTTTATTGTACACAAGGAGTATAGGATAGAACACTAAAATATAACTAAGATGAGATTTTTTTAGCAAACAACTGTTTCTGAACAATTGGGGCCTTAGCGCTCAGAGCAATGTCTGACAGGCAACCATGATATTTACAGCGTGGCTTTACAACTCAAAAAACTTTCCAACTTAATATAACAAGCATGTGCAACACAACTTTGCTGGTGGGAGGATACTTGTATCCGCCCGGATAGCGACCACCGTACACTGGTGCTAAAACCTGCCACAGTGGCCCACCTTGTGTGGGTCGCGTTCCAGGGTCAGCCAGTGTATATCCGGTTCTCCCCAGGGGGCTTGCCCCCTGATCCTCACCCTTTTCCCATCCCTTTTTCCTTCCCCTCCCCCTTGGCCCTTTGGCAGGCCGGCATGATCTTGCCGACCAACGATGGACACATTGTTTATCGTTGGTCGACACTATTCTTGGATTGCGCTACACTTACCATCATGTAGCGTAGTCACTTCGCCGAGCCAGGATAAAAAAGAAATGTTTTTAAACAACATTAATATGAACTTAATACAGATATTACTAAATACAACCATTATTCGGATCACAATGGAAAAGTCCATGAGCCGAAAACAATAAATTCAATTTGGCCCGACCATTTCACCTATAATAATAATTTATTACGCAATTTAATCGAGAGTACCGATCGTAAGAAATTAACATTACCGTCTAGTATTGGGAATTATCGAGGCTTAAGGCCCATTTAGACGGAGAGAGTTTCTCGTACGTTTTGGTACGAGAAACCATACGCTACTATCGCAAGCAATAATCGCCATAACACAATCGTATCAAAATGTTTACATACAGGCAAGAACTAAAATCTCGCCTACGATTATGTCATACGAGATTCGCATATGACTTATCGCTAGGCGATAATTGCCTATGTTTGTTTACACAACGAAAGTATAGTAAGCAGATTCTTGCTTATGAGAATCTCACCTTGTATAAACACGATCTCGTGTGACATATTTTCAAGTTCATACGAGTATCGTACAAATCAGTTTGAATCGTTTTCAGTGCGAGATTTGTCATTCGAGTTTAGTGATTACTAGTATATTGTTCGTAAAAATTACACAAAAATCTTTTAAATTCGGAACTGCCGACAATATTAAGTTCATTAAAATGTATAGAAGTTACGAGTGTTTTTGGAACACGGAGAATGAAAATTATAAAAACCGTAATGCAAGAAATGCAGCCCTGAACGATTTTGCTAAAGAATTGGATATTGAGGAATTTGGCCCTAAGGAAATTACTGCAAAAATTAAAAATATGCGAAGTCAATATTTGCAACAACGAAATCCATTTTTTAACCCAAGACCTTTTCTTCTTTTTCCGTTTAACCAATTCTTGCCTTAGAAGAGCAGATATAATTAAAACACCCTCGCGCACTGCACTCATGGTAACAACTGGCATAAAATCTCGAAATACGATTATTGCTTTGAAATTCTGTTTACACGGACACAATAATATTCCATTGCGAGGCAATTATCGCTCAACGCAACGAGCGAGAAGAGCGAATGTTTAGACGAAAAAAATGTTTTATATTCCTTCGATAATCGTATCTTCGAGACGAGAAACTCTCTCCGTCTAAATGGCCCATTAGTCAGAAATGGGGGGAATTACGTTACGCTAGGATGGATGCCGTCAAGAAAATTATGCGCGACACATGCTGTGCTGTGCCGCAACTGCTATTGATACACTCAGTGCGAAGACCATTGATTATAAAAAAAGGCAATTATAGGACTGCCATTTTTTTAAACATGTTAACCTATATGATGTTAAACGTATTTTTTTTTTTGATTGAATAACGATTCGAGCAAGGCGCTCGCCTCATGGTAAGCGCCTCGCCTGCCCATAAACAAAATAAAGACCACACAGAACTTTGAATTACAAAGCACTGCATGGCACTGAACTGCGCTCGTCACCCCGAGATATTTCCTAGTATTATATAATAATATTTTCCCAGTAATTTCACTGACTTCAATATCCTTCAAACCGACATAAAACAATACTTACACACTGTTGCTTGGCGACAGAAATAGACAAAACGGTAGTACCAACCCAGACGAATTCTCGCATACGAGGGACCTACCTTGTAAACTGACTCATTTGTGGGATCAATTCGTAAACACATCCTACTAATATTATAAACGCGAAAGTTTGTAAGTATAGATGTATGTTTGTTACTCTTTCACGTAAAAACTACTGGATGGATTTTAATGAAACTTTACAATAGCTTATACATCAGAATAGGACATAGGCTACTTTTTATCCCGGAAAAAGCAGATCACGCGAGCAAAAGCTAGTACTAAGATAATTTCTTGCAATCACAAGTTATAGTACTACGAACACGGATACATTTTCATCACAGAATACATTCAAGCACATAAATAATATTTCAATGGGCGAAAGAGGGAAGGGGGAACGAAATGGGGTGACCTACAAGATAGGTGGGACGTGTGTGGTAAACAAAACACATGATGATTATATAAGGGGACACGGCCACGTATATACTCAGTTATTATGTTATTTTCTTGGTTGTCAAGCAATTTAGTAAAGATGTCAATCACGAAGTACCTAATTTACAACGTTTTATTAAGATTTTAGGTTCGGCACAAGGTGGTAGGTCCCTCGTATGCGAGAGGCCGTCTGGGTACCACCGGTTTGTCTATTTCTGCCGCCAAGCAACAGGGTATAAGCACTGTTGTGTTTCGGTTTGAAGGACATTGAAGCCAGTGAAATTACTGGGCATTATGAGACTTAACATCTTAAGAATGACGAGCACAGTTCAGTGCCATGCAGTGCTTTGTAATTTCACGTTCTGTGTGGTGTTGGTTCTGTTTATGAGCAGGCGGTGCGCTTACCAACACACGAGAAAATTATGATTGAAATATCAGCATTTACAATATGTACATTTGACGAACATGTACGTATTTTATTATTAGCCTGAATAAAGCGGGCAGGTTGCTCGTCTGATGGTAAGCGTCACGTCTACTCTACCGTGGTAACTGACATAGCAGTAAGTCAAAAATTGTGGTTTCGAGAAAATAGCGTCAAAGTTTTTAAGCAATATTTTGTGCAATCACATTTTTTTTTATTTTATTACAATTAAAATTGTACACAATTTTTTTCTGTGCGTTATGTCAATATAGAGGAAAAAATATGCTTATTAAAATGAAATTAAACCGAATCAACAATATTTTGTAGGTTTCAGCAAAATCAAAAAAACTCTCTTCTTTAGTTCACTCTTGCCTAATTCTCAAAGTCACATTTCAAACTCATCGGAACTTGTTTTTTTCATTCCGATTAATCATTTGCAAATCTATCGACCATAACACGCTTTAACAGCTATTCGGAGTTTTGGCGGGAATTCTGACAGTGCAGTTCATCAGTTATTTTAATTTATTTCATAAACTAGTTTAGAGTTGTGTTTGTTGTATAAAAGTGGTGTGGATTTGTTCAATAAACATTGACGGTGATGAACAGTGTATGGAAACATTGAAATAAGTGAATTAAGAATCGTACTGAAAGGAGCTAACACCAAAACTCCAACAAGACCTTGAAATCAACCGCACCCGTGTTTCATCGTTCTTGTAAAAATAACTTGAGAATATATTAAACTTGACACTGGCTAAATGCATAATACTGCGAAAGCCATAAATAAAAAGAAGAAGAACAGCTATTCAAACCCATCTATAATCGATTCCAACGTGAAACATCGATTAATTAAAATTAAACAAATGAAAACGATTTGAAAAGCCATCGCCATGTTCCTACCGCGCTTGAACAAATTAATTCGTGAACACACGATCGTTATGATACGTTATTTTTTGTTAAAATAAGGGATTTCAACATTTTTCGACAATAAACAAGTCTCGTAACGGCCCCTACTAATGTAATTCACATTTACAACACAAACCGAAAAATAGAGTCGTTTTAATTCGAATGGAATTATTTAAATCGCCGTTGGACAAGACAAATCGATATACCTTATCGGTAAATCAACATAAAGGGCCGTGCGGAATTCACGATACATATTAATAAGTTGTGCTCCCTTGAGTAGTAATCGAAATGTCTCCTTTGACCCTTGAGAAACTTTGCCCGTACTGTTTGATCTCGATACAAAAGCGTGCCACTTTCTATAGTTTTGTTTATAATTAATTGCTTCCTTGTGGTGGCTTTTGAACTTGTCAACGTTATTATGTTTATTATTAAATTAATACGTGAAGAAAACTTTGTACCTCTTTTTAGTATATTGCGTGCACAGAGGACTGTGAGATTTCCCATAGTAATATTATACGGCGAAATGCAGAAAGCTATTTATAAATAAAACAATTACATTAATGTGCTGGTGGGAGGATACTTGTATCCCACCGGATAGCGACCACCGTACACTGGTGCTAAAACCTGCCATAGTGGCCCACCTTGTGTGGGTCGCGTTCCAGGGTCAGCCAGTGTATATCCGGTTCTCCCCAGGGGATTTGCCCCCTGATCCTAACCCTTTTCCCATCCCTTTTTCCTTCCCCTCCCCCTTGGCCCTTTGGCAGGCCGGCATGATCTTGCCGACCTACGATGGACACATTGTTTATCGTTGGTCGACACTATTCTTGGATTGCGCTACACTTACCATCAGGTGTAGCGTAGTCACTTTGCCGAGCCAAGATAAAAAAAAAAAACATTAAATTAAATTTAGAACAAGTTTTGTTTACGCTCATACTGCCGTGACGTATTTATAAACGCTCGCAGCTGACGTAATAGAACGAAATTCAAAAAATGTATAACTGAAGAAATATGCAGTTTGAAAATAGAACGAATATAATGTTTTAATTGAAAAAAACGGATTACACTCTAGGAGTGCCGGCAGAAATGAAAACTTGAACATTAACGTTGTGCATTTTTGAATATTTTGGAATGGTTAGGAAATAATTTCGCACGAATTGCTTTATTTATACAGTATAAAAGTACTATAATTGATGTGGTTAAATACAATATACATTTATTGCGCCCTCGTACACAAAAATAACAATTTATATTACATAAAAACGCCGCGCGGTCTACTCTCCCTCCGTCTTACGAATTTTCGATCAGCTCACGTGTCCTGACGCGAGTTTAACATTTTATACCCATCCCAAGAAAAGTGCTCAACGCTGCTAAAGAAGTTTTCACTTCAAAAAACAATGAATTACAATCGAGTTTTGACCACTAGGCGACCACTAGTTGCGATTAAACTTTAACTTATTTTGGAATGGTAGTGAGTGATTTTAAATGGTCTTGGTATTATTTTATTATCTGGATAGGCAATAAAGAAGCGGGTCTATATGCGGTCACCGCCGCTCATAGACATCTGTAATGCCAGGATCACAACCAAGCTGCTGACTATCGTTTAGGGGATAATGCTGTTTTTTTAAGGATCGCTTAAAGCAGTTTTTCTCAAAGCCGATGACGCCCCCTTGTGGTCCTAGAGGCTGTAAGGATGTAAGTTTCGACTAAAAAAAAAGATGACTCATATGACGCACTAGGTATATTTAAAATAAATTAATTTCGGGGGCTTTCGAGGGACGCTGGAAAATAATTATTAAAGTGGGCATTGATTTTAATACTGTCTTTTTTTGCAAAATCGCACATGGAATATATTTCATGTCCGTATTTCCAAAAAACTACGAGATAAAATTAATTAAAATTATTGAATTCAGTAAAACAAAATCAGTATCTCCATTTGAACTCGCTATGGGTTGGTTAATGATTGCGTAACTAAGTCCAAACACAAATAGTGATTGCCCGTTCTGGGATTTGAACTCAAGTTCTCACGCTTCTCGTGCTAAATACGACGCCACAAACCATCAACATAGACAATCGGTTGAACAACCGATGTAAAATATACTAAAACATAAAAATGTATCCTACCAAAACAATAAGAAGAGAGATGATAATGAAACGTACTTAAACAAATATATTAACATTTTATGAGGTTTTCTTAAGACTCAGAGAAACATTAATATACTCCTAAGAGGCGCACGTAAAACTATAAATTAACTTATTCATTAGCCGAGGAACATTTAGATACTGTTTTCCTTTGTGCTAAAATTATACGGTTTAAATTTAAACCAGCCCGACTCATTAAACAGGCATGCGCAGTCGCCGCGAATACCGTGGAAATGCAGTAAACTACAACTAAAGGTACACTGTGCAAGTAGCTGACTAGACAGCGGACAGCTACTGTCATTTTTATTTGCATTTTAGTAGCTTGATAAATAAGATGCTTTGATTACTAACATGATCGAGTTTTGCTATTTTTTTATTTAAATGAATGACGAGACAAGAAAGGCGCTCGCCTGATGGGTAACTTTGAATTACAAAACCCTGCATGGCACTGAACTGCGCTCGTCACTCCGTAACATAAGATTTTAGATCTCATAATGTCCAGTAATTTCCCTGACTTCAATGTCCTTCAAACTGAAACACAACAGTGCTAACACAATGTTGCCTGGCGGCAGAAACGGCGGTGGTGCCAACCCAGACGGCTTCTCGCAAACAAGGGACCTACCACCTTGTAAATGGTGTCTTGATGGTGTGGTAACTTGGTGTGACGCAAACCTTTTTCCTTTCTGATGCGAAAGACTGAACTCGTCGGAAAGCAGGTAAAATGCCCATATTGAAATAAAACTAACCATCCCGTGACCACGAAAGCTGAAGAGTCTTCGAAACGTCGGGATCAAAATTAATAAAAAACCTTGATAAAATCCGTTTAAATACATTTTATTTCAATGAGTAACATTCGCGTAAACGTAAGAAATCATTATAAAATGCCCATATATAATGCTTGTAGCTCCAAAGCAGTTACTGTCCCGGCTAACTAGCACGTTTACTTGTACTGTGTAACCAAGCCTCATCCCAATTACCACGTGAGTTAATTTAGCATACTTTCCGACGGAATGTTGACCGCAAATATGCACTTTAACTACAGTCTAGACGCAACTATGTTTGTAACTTTAGATATAATAGTAAAAGTTCGAGTGGCAGAGCCACGCTGTATACAGTTTTGTCTACAGCGTGAATGGGTCGGCTCGACCGGGCCGTTACCACTGTCTCACAGAAAACCGACGTAAAGTAGAGGCTTGCTGCTACGTTTCGTACGGTGAGTTAGATATCCGGAGGCCCAAATTTTTTTTTTATGGTACATCCGGCAAACGAGCAAGTGGGTCACCTGATGGTAAGTGATCTCCACCGCCCAGGTACGCCCACCACCATAATCATGGGCGCGCTGCCGACCTTAACGGAAAGGGATAATTAGGGGTTGGGAAGGGGAGGGGATTTGGGCTTCCGAATATCTCACTCACCGTACGAAACGCAGCAGCAAGCCGCTACTTTACGTCGGTTTTCTGTGAGACAGTGGTAACGACCCGGTCGAGCCAGCCCATTCATGCTGTAGACAAAACAGTGTACAGCGTGGCTCTACCACTCAAAGAAAACCTCTCTTTTTGTCTACCCCTGGGCACTCAGACAAGGACCTTAAGTTGCGTTATAATAGCAAAAACAATTCATTTTAATATTCATTAATACAATGTCTTTGTCCTTTGGAACAGAGAAAATCAATTTACTTCGATACTTTGATGACGATATAAAAATGCTAATGACGTCATAAACACAAGTACCTTAGTGTTTTAATAATTGTTGAGTAGATAGTTGAACAGATTTTACTTCAAACAATGGTAAGAACGACCTTGATTGACCCAACTTTAAAAGGTGGTTAGCCCCTCGTATGAGGCTGTCTGGGTTGGTACCACCGCTTTTTCTATTTCTGCCGCCAAGCAATCCGCCCGGATATCGACCACCGTATACATGGTGTTAAAACCTACCATAGTGACCCACACACCTTGTGGGGATCGCGTTCTAGGGTTAGCTAGTGTACATCCGGTCCTCTCGAGGGGCTTGCGACATGACTTGATGGTTGGTTGGGGCCGATATAGGGGTACATCCTTGTAGACCTGTGCCTGCATCGATTATTCGCCTGCCCTGTCACAGGCCCCTCAATTTGCTACCTCCTTCTTCGGAGTGTGAAGAAGCATTTATACAGGTCGGCATGATTCCGGTGACCATCGATAAAATCATTGTTTATCGGTGCTCGCTGGTTTTTTGGACTGCACTCCGCTTACCATCAGGTGTAGAGCAGTCACTTTGCCGTGTTCGTATAAAAAAGCATCCATCGAAAATGCAACTAAGACGAATAATATTAAGTGATGTAACTTTGCAACCAAGTTAGTTTCTTATCCAAGCTGACTTTAATTTGTTTCCAAGTAATATGTGAAGTTTAGATGACATCTTCACAGTATAATGTGGAAATTGCGATTTTTATCCCGTGTACAAAGACGTACGATGTACGAACTACGAAACGAAGTAATTTTGTTTATAAGTTTTTCAGTTTTTTAAATAAGGAAGTTCTTTATTCAATATGTTAGGTCCCTTTTTGCACCGCTTTGTCTTTTCTGCCACCAAGCAACAATGTGTAAGCACTGTTGTGTTTCGGTTTAAAGAAAATTTAAGCCAGTGAAATTATTGTAAATTATGAAACTTAACATCTTATTGTAATGTATGCAATGAAACACAGACTATCGCGAACTGATCGTTTGTGTATGTGTTAGAATCAATTTAAATTAATGAATTTAGCAAAACAAAATCAGTATCTGCGTTCCAAGCGTTCCACAACAGCGTGATTTATAAGGCACTTTCTACCTCGCACAACCACTCTGTGGAACCAGCTGTCGCTGGCGGTCTTTCCGAACCGTTACGACTTGGGAACCCTCAAGAAGAGAGCGTATTCTTTCCTGAAAGGCCGGCAACGCATTTGCAAGCCCTCCGGTGTTGCAGATGTTCATGGGCGGCGGTGATCACTTGCCATCAGGTGAGCCTCCTGCCCGTTTGCCCCCTTTTTTCTTAAAAAAAAATAATCTCCGTTTGAACTTGCTGTGCTTTTATTCCTTTTTGCATAACATTTTTTTTTTTATCCCGGCTCGGCAAAGTGACTACGCTACACCTGATGGTAAGCGTAGCGCAATCCAAGAATAGTGTCGACCAACGATAAACAATGTGTCCATCGTAGGTCGGCAAGATCATGCCGGCCTGCCAAAGGGCCAAGAGGGAGGGGAAGGAAAAGGGATGGGAAAAGGGTTAGGATCAGGGGTAAGCCCCCTGGGGAGAACCGGATATACACTGGCTGACCCTGGAATGCGACCCACACAAGGTGGGCCACTATGGCAGGTTTTAGCACCAGTGTACGGTGGTCGCTATCCGGTCGGATACAAGTATCCTCCCACCAACTACGTCTAATTAACAAATAATATACACATAACTCTGCTACTCTACGTAACAAAACCAAAACGATTTTATGAACACGATTGCCATATATCTTCTCACATTTTAAATGGCATACTACATCTAGCAAGAACGCCTTGAGCGATCACCCACCTGTTGGATTTACTTGTAAAAATTGGACGAAAAAACCGGAGACAAATCTAAACAGATATCGCAAGCACACCTATTTCGCGTGCGAAACGACGTATGAGAATTACACCCGCTTTCTGAAAGGCTGATCAATAAAAAAATACTGATTTGCTGGGTAGGATATTAATATCCGCCCGGATAGCGACCACCGTACACATGGTGTTAAAACCTGCCTGTGGATTGCGTTCCAGGATCGGCTAGTGTACATCCAGTTCTCCCGAGGGGCTTGCACCCTTTTCCTATACCGTTCCCTTCCCAAATCGCTTAACCCTGGGATGAAATACTGCAGGGGTCGCCAATATCAAATTAGCAGGGTTGTAGTTTATCACAAGGGTTAGAAAAAAATAATTAGTGTAGTTCCTTCTCCTTTTCGGTCTCTCTCTTCTCTTTCCTATATCCAGAACGCATAAAGTGGTAATGTCTCTTTATGTGTGATTTTTACCAATATAATCAACTCAGAAACACTTTCGAGTTTTGAGGCCATGGTAAGACGCACACCTATTGAACAGTGACGTAATCGTATATATAGGCCATTCCATTTTAATGTAAATTATTAATTAAAATGTATCAATTTGATACATCTAATATCAATTTACTAATACCAATTTAACATAAAATGTGTTTTCTTCGATAGATTAACTCTATCTTTCAAGATTGAGCGTTTATTGATTACTGGTTTTGGTCGCCGCTCCGCGCGGGTGAAATTATTTTATTGAATCTCTGCGGAACGTACTGCCAGGATATAAAATAATGTATATCCTAATCCGGCCTTTGTTTCGGCATCTGGGTGTTGTGAGACCGAAAGTCTCTCGTAGTTCCTGATACCCACGACACAAGACTCGTATGTTACTGTGGGGTCAGGACTATGCGTGTGACTGTTGGGTGTATTTATTTATTTTGGTTTACTCTCCGTATATGAAGTAGCAGTAGCCGCTAGTGGGTACTATGATGCTTTAAAATTGCTAGTATTAATCTATACTGATATTATAAAGTTGTAGAGTTTGATTGTTTGATTGTTTTTTTTTTGTTTGTTTGTTTGAACGCGCTAATCTCAGGAACTACTGGTTCGAATTGAAAAAATCTTTTTGTGTTGGATAGTCCATTTATCGAGGAAGGCTTTAGGCTATATAACATTACGCTGCGACCATTAGAAGCGAAGCATCAGTAAAAAATATTGCAAAAACGGGGAAAATTATTCATATTTGAAGGCTTCCGTTGCTAAGCTACCCAAATAATATTATTTACTAATATTATAAAGCTGTAGAGTTTGATTGTTTGTTTGTTTGTTTGATCACGCGGGCGGAGCCGCGAGCAAAAGCTAGTTTTATATAATACGGAATTAGTTTTCGAGCGAATCTTTTCCTTTTTCATAGTCTCAATTACTAGTTTGAAACTTCATCAATAGTAATTTTATACGAATTCGAAAACTATTAACGTAACTTAGTATACCTACCGAAAAATAAATATGTCAAATAATGAGCGTATAAAAAAGCAAATCAATGCAATTGAAGCGTTCAAGTGCCAATAACCTAACGAGCACCTGGAATAGATTCCGCGTAGAAATATTAATGAGACAGGACGTGAACATTTATAAATAACAATTTATATGATAAAAGTTCAGAGTTCAAAATACTATAGATTTACCATCGTTTAACTTGGAAATGAGACCAAATGATGAAGATACTAGCTTTTCCTCGCGGCTCCGCCCGTATGTACTGCTTTTTCCGGGATAAAAAGTAGCCTATATTCGTCAGGGATATAGGATTCTAATGGTGTAAGAATTTTTCAAATCGGTCCAGTAGTTTTTAAGTTTATTCGTTACATTCAAAAATACAATTCTGCTCTTTATAATATTAAGTGTAGATAATACTTTAAAAATTAGATTTGACTTTATATGGATTTTATTGTAATGTTTTTAGAGCATAGGCCGGCAAAGGAGCAAGTCGGTCACCTACCGCCTATGTACGCCCACAATGCCAGAAGAATCATTGGCGCGTTTAAATGATTGTGTGATCCACGAATATTGGTTTCGGGTCTCGGTGTTATGGGACTACAAGTCCCTTGAAGTTCCTGATACACACGATACCAGTAAACTTAATATGGGGTCAGAACTATGTAACAGTTGGGTTTATATTTATTTCTTTATTCTATATTTCTGAAAATAGTCCCTCAGTGCTAGTCTCAAAAAACCCTTAAAATTATTTTTCTGTTGATATAACCTTGTCAAGGGATAAGTCTAAATGAAACGTAGGTATTTCTTTATGAAAAAGTAACATCGTCAAATTGGTATAAGATATTAAAAATAGTTAATATAACAATTTGGCAAAAACTGTACGGCCTGATCTCTGACATGCAGGAGTCTTTATTTATTTTGTTTTATTTAAACTTTATATATACAAAACATGTATAAACAGAAGCAACACTACACAGTACTTTGAATTACAAAGCACTGCATGACACTGAACTGCGCTCGTCACCCCGAGACATAAGATGTTAAGTCACATAATGCCCAGTAATTTCACGGCGCGGTGGTACCAACCCAGACGGCCTCTCGCATACGAGGGACCATCCACCTTGCTGATTTCGGAACGCGACTCGCCTGAACGGATTACGAGTCCTAATGCGGGTTTTTTACTATGTGTACCTTGATGTGTACAATACAATGTGTACAATGTGTATAGGCATGGAATCCTCGATTTGACAGTCCGCCAACTTTTTTCCATAGTCATGATCCCTTAAGAAAGTCCTAATTTCATAAAGGCGATTTATTTTGTGGGAAAATGCGCTAAAACCCCAAAAGCACGTACAAAATCAAAGGCAACACGTACTAAGTATTCAA
Source organism: Amorpha juglandis (assembly GCA_949126905.1). Classification (NCBI taxonomy): domain Eukaryota; kingdom Metazoa; phylum Arthropoda; class Insecta; order Lepidoptera; family Sphingidae; genus Amorpha; species Amorpha juglandis. The sequence goes on along the minus strand of OX421390.1, from coordinate 8,308,805 downwards.
AACTAGATAAAAGTCGAAATTTAGTTGGCAACTTAGAAACAATTCAATTCGAGTGGAACTCTAGTAACAATGGTATTGGCAGTTTCAGAATACTGATACTTGGAAGAGACCGCGGGAACTTGCGCTGCTGAATATATTCTTAGAACTTCATTGTTCTGAAGGATTTACTTACGACGTTTTGAGTGGTAGAGCCACGCTGTAGACAGTTTTATCTATAGCATGAATGGGCCGGCTCGACCGGTTCATTACCGCTGTCTCACAGAAAACCAACATAAAGTAGCGGCTTGGTGCTGCGTGTTTTTGGGTGAGTGAGATTTCCAGAAGCTCAAATCCCCCTCCCCTTCCAAATCCCTAATTATCCCTTTCTTTTAAGGTCGGCAACGCGCCCATGATTCTTCTGGTATCGTGGGTGTATATGGACGGTGGATATCACTTACCTGCACGTGACCCACTGGCTCGTTTGCCAGTTTATGCAATAAAAAAAGGACTGGCTTTCTACTGACCAGGTACTCATAGAATGTATAAAATTAGGAACTTATGGACTGTATTTTTTTTTAATAGATAGGTCGGCAAAGGAGCAAGAAGGTCACCTGATGGTAAGTGATCACCACCACCTATGTACGCCCACAATACTAGACGAATCATGAGCATGTTGCCGACCAGGAAACGGATAGTTAAGGGATGGGAACGTGGAAGGGCCTGCGGATATCTCACTCACCGTAGGAAACGCAACAGTAAGCCGATAGCTACTACATCAATATAATATCTACATCGGTTTTCTGTGAGACAAAGGTAACGATCCGGTCGAGCCGACCCATTCATGCAGACAATTTTTTTTATCCGGGCACGGCAGTGACTACACCGCACCTGATGATAAGCGTAGTAAAATAAGACAATTACCTAAGGACTACGCTACATAACTGGCATCTGTCGTGAATACATCGTGAAGAAACCATCGACCGATGCCTTTAAAGATCCCTACATTTCGCTAAAGCTATATTTAAATTATTTGTAGGCGAAATGTACCGTGGAGTCCCTGCTCGCCACAATTTCAGAATTAAATTCTATATTCCGACATTATTAAAGCTGGTAGATACTTTACGTGTAGATGGGCGAAGATCTTATGATACCTAGTACAGTGCTAACATTGAATTGAAATTTTCGTAGAAAAGAGCTCCTTAGTTTTGCAAATTATTTTATTAATTTGAGTATAAATTTATTAAGTAAATATCTTGTTCAAAGGTTTGATAGCAATCATTTTCTTTATTAAAATTGCGAAGAATCTAAATAAATTCTAGTTTCGATTTCGCTCTTGTTTTATTAACTAAACTGCGTAAGCGAGAGGCTTGCTGGGTTGGTACCACCACTTTGCCTATTTGTCTTTTCTAAATAGAGTACGTTTTTCATACTTTTTTGCCATTTATATAAAGTGCTTCAATTTAAATATGTAACACTCTGAAGTAAACTTCGTTTATTAATTAATTCCAGCGGATTAGCAAGCTGAAGTGGCAGTGGGCAGGCCACATAGCTCGCAGAACCGATAACCGATGGGGCAGAAAGGTTCTGGAATGGAGACCACGTACTGGCAAGCGCAGCGTTAGACGTCCACCTACAAGGTGGACAGACGACCTGATAAAGGTCGCAGGAAGTCGCTGGATGCAGGCCGCTTCCAACAGGTCGGTCTGGAAATCTTTGGGGGAGACCTATGTTCAGCAGTGGACGTCTTGTGGCTGATGATGATTATAATGAAACTTCGTTTTTCTTAGGAAACATGAAGGGCGGTAATAATGATCCAACATAATTTAAAACACATAAAGGTAAGGAATAATTGAGGTATTGGGATGGTGAAGGGAGAGTTGGGCCTCCGGATATTAATCTTCTGTTGATGGTAATAACCCGGTCAAGCTGGCCCATTCGTGCTATAGATAAAAATGTTAGCCACAAGATGGTAGGTCCTTCATATTATGTGAGAGGCCATCTGGGTTGGTACCACCGCTTTGTCTATCTCTGTCGCCAAGCAACAGTGAGTAAACACTGTTGTGTTTCGGTTTGAAGGACATTGAAGCCAGTGAAATTAGTGGGCATTATGAGACTTAACATCTTATATTTCGGGGTGACGAGCACAGTTCAGTGCACTGTAACTCAAAGTTCTGTGTGGTGTTGTTTCTGTTTATGGACAGGCGTGGCGCTTATCATCAGGCGAGCGCCTTGCTCGTCTCGTCATTCATGAAATGCCTACAGCGTAAGTCTAAAACTTATTAATAAAGTCAGAAGGCTATTTAATTTAGATCCCTTATCATGGCCGTAACGTAAACCCACTCCAGTATAAGGGAGGAGAGAGTTAAATATTTTATATCCGCTTAAAATTCATCGGTTGTTGTTACTTGACTCTGACCTTTGTTTAAGTACCCTCTTTTCATAAATGTAATATTCTGCTTTGTTCTAAGCATTATCGGACTTTCGAGTCTCAAGTTAGGAAAGGGTTTGAGATTTAAACTATTACAGCTCAATGAGTTTTCAAATTCAAAGTGTTTTTTTTTTATTATTTTAATTGATTATTGGTTACACCATAAAGAGTTTTTGTATTGTATTGTATTTTTTATCCGCCTAAATAAAGCGACGAGAATGTTGCTCGTCTGAAGGTAAGGTTACACCACTGAGAACTGTGAACTTCAAAGTACTGTAGGACACTGTGCTCTTTACACTAAAAGTAAGACAATAATTTAAACTATAATATGAAAATAAGTTTCACAAGGTGGTAGGTCCCTCGTATGCTAGAGGCCGTGTGGGTTGGTACTACCGCTTTGTCTATTTCTGCCATCAAGCAACAGCGTCTAAGCACTGTTGTGTTTCGGTTTGAAGCACATTGAAGCCAGTGAAATTACTGGGCATTATGAGGCTTAAAGTCTCAGATTAACGAGCGCAGTCCAATGCCATGCAGTGCTTTATAACTCAAAGTTCTGTGTGTTGTTGCTTCTGTTTATGGGCAGGCGTGGCGCTTACCATCAGGCGAGCGACTTGCTCGTCTCGTCATTCAATTAAATAAATAAAACGACAACGTGATGGCGCAGTGGTGCCTACCGAGACGGACTCTCCTAATGATCTGTGGACTCTTAAAGAATATATATATATATTTTTATTTCATAGATCGGCAAACGAGCAAGTGGGTCACCTGATGGTAAGTGATCTCCACCGCCCATGTATGCCCACAATATCAGAAGTATTATGGGCGCGTTGCCGATCTTAAAGGAAAGGGATAATTAGGGATTGGGAAGGGGAGGGGTATTTGGGCCTCCGGATATCTCACTCACCGTACGCAACAGCAAGCCGCTACTTTACGTCGGTTTTCTGTGAGACAGTGGTAATGACCCGGTTGAGCCGGCCCAATCATGCTGTAGACAAAAGTGTCTACAGCGTGGCTCTACCACTCGTAAATATACAAAAAAAACGAATATTGCATAACAAACTTATCATACGATACGAAAACGGCCCGAGGCAAAATATATATTAAAGTCTAAACATATAAATATAATGCAGAAGAAAGTATGAAAAATAACCACTGAATACAAACCGTACGTATTCATTATAATTAATGAATCAAATGTAACGCGATACTTCTACACTCGTATGAATAAAATCACGCTTTTACTTAAAAATGAGCGTTTTAATCACAAAGATATTTATCAGACATATTATTCACAAGTTTTCGTACAAACCAAAGAGAAATAAATCTACAAGACGTCACATTCCAGTGTATAACGCTCAACAAGCTTAGTAGGTATAGTTTGTACCTATGAGACACAAGTAAAGATAATTGGACGTGGTTACGCAAACAGGAACCAACCTACAACAAGTTCAAATGAACATAGTGATTTTGTTTTGCTAAATTCGAGGTCCAATTGATCTCTGGTAACGCTAGTTTTGACCCATGTTATATATTTACTTTGATCAACATTTTATATAAATGACTGTGTACAAACAGATTCAATAGGCCAGTTATAGTAGTATGATTTTGAGTGGTAGAGCCAAGCTGTAGATAGTTTTGTATACAGCATGAATAGGCCGGCTCGACCAGGTCGTTACCACTGACTCACAGAAAACCGACGTAAAGTAACGGTTTTCTATTGCGTTTCATACGATGAGTGAGATATCCGGAGGCCCAAATGCCCCTCTCTTTCTCAATCCCTAATTAGCCCTTTCCCAATCCCTAATGATCCCTTTCCTTTAAGGTCGGCAACGCGCCAATGATTCTTCTAGAATTGTGGGCATATATGGGCGATTATTACCATCAGATGACCCATGTGCTCGATTGCCGGCCTATACTAAAAAACGACCGAATATAGGTTAAATTCTCGTTGAACAAAATTACATTACTGTGTACAGACCATAGATAAATAAAACGCCACACGGAATAATGGCCGATTTCAAAAAGTATCTTAGTTAAATTATCAATATATTCGAAAATCAAAATAATTAATTTATACGCACCACCTCCAAATTGTATTCTGATTGAAGTTGATCCTACATTTATAGGATTTATTGGAATCAGCCGTAAGATTACCATGAACACACAAACTTTTAATATGGTGGCAGTTGTCACTCGGCATTACAGTGGAGCGTGGAAGCGAATGTCTTGTTTTATTTAGTCAAACTTAAAAAACGCGATGTATCCGTATAGGGTCCAAGCAGACAAATTGACAGTGTAAATAAACCAATGAGGCGGAGAAGTAGTATCTTACAAGCTATATGCAGTGAATTGTAATTCAAAGTTCTGTGTGGTGTTGCTTCTGTTTATGGACAGGCATACCATCAGGCGAGCGCCTTACTCGTCTCGTCATTCAAGCAAATAAAAAAACCTAAGCTTGATAAAAGTGGGTACACTGTGGCGTCTTGTAAACTGATTTGTCTGTGGTGCAAACTCACAAAACTTGTTTATTTGGAGATCTAACGCGAGGTATAATTAACTGCGCTATTTATTTTAATAGTAGGATTCGTTTTTGATTTGAATTGAAATATGGAGTACCCATCAAAAGATAAATAAATACAAATATATTATAACATATCACGCTCGCAACTTTATGATTCAAGAAACAAATCTGATAAATAACATTTATCAGTAAACTAGCTTTTGCTCGCGGCTCCGCCCGCGTGAACGTTTGAAATTGACAAAGTTTCATACAAACTTTCATCCCCTATTTTATCCCCTCGGGGGTAGAATTTATCAAAATCCTTTCTTAGCTGATGCCTACGTCATAACATCTACCTGCATACCAAATTTCAGCCCAATCCCTCCAGTGGTTTGGGCTGTGCGTTGATCACTATGTCAGTCAGTCACCTTTGAGTTTTATATATTTAGATAGTGAGCACTTACAACCGCGATATGTAAGCAGTTGCATTCCGAATTTTAACACGTCATTTCCTAAACAATATCGAATACGCACAATTTCCACTGCGTTTACATACACGGTAAAAATGAACCGGCTGTTAAAATAAATGTTTCTGACTCTGCTGTCAATTGATTGGTTTACTTAGGCTGATATAACGTGAGGTGTTGGGTGCAAATACCGATCGTGTAATTACATTTTTTATAGCAAACGAGTAAGTGGGTCACCTGATGGTAAGTGATCTCCAACGCCCATGTACAATACCTTAAGAATCATGGACACGTTGCCCGTTGCCGACCTTAAAGGAAAGGGATAATTAGGGATTGGAAAGGGGAGGGATTTGGGCTTCCGGTTATCTCACTCACCATACGAAACGCAGCAGCAAGCCGCTTTACGTCGGTTTTCTGTGAGACAGTGGTAACGACCCGGTCGAGCCAGCCCATTCATGCTGTAGACAAAACTGTCTACAGCGTGGCCCAACCACTCACAAATTACCACTCACAAGATTCAGATTGAGTACAGAGAAAAATCTTAATCGTTGTCTCTGGGAGATAATCGAGTTAGAAAGAAATGACAATCAAAGTTCAGTGACGTCTCTGCGTGCGGCAGTAAGTCAGAGGTTTTGAAGGTAAAGTTTATTACATCACCCTGTTTTACGTTTCAGAAGAATTAGCTTATGGTTCTCCGTCCCTTCACCAATCCTCCCGGGTAAAGTTCAACGCAAATTATGTTTTCCAAATGGAAAAACTCACGAAACTCTCGGAACAAATGAATTAATTCATGAAACTGAAGCTTGATCAAAAATACTTTTATTCTTATAGCAGACCCCGCCACGTGTAGCTGTATATGTTAAATTATATTGTAGTAAATTATTCAATACAGTATGCGCTATCTATTGGATACTTACTCAATCCAGCCGATAAATTACCTTACACCGCCATCTGTTAGAATCTTATAGAACTCACAGATAATTATAACTATAATTTGCAATAAAAATATTGCGACTATAAATTGAGTTATAAACTATCCTATCTCTCAAGTTAGATCAAACTGCACACATTTTGCAAAATTTGATTAAAATCGGTTCAGTAGTTTAGGAGTTCATCGCGGACAAATAACGTGACACGAAATGTTTATATATCTCATCCCAGGGCCAAGAGGGAGGGGAAGGAAAAAGGGATGGGAAAAGGTTTGGGATCAGGGGGCAAGCCCCCTGGGGAGAACCGGCTATACACTAGCTGACCCTGGAACGCGACCCACACAAGGCGGGCCACTATGGCAGGTTTTAGCACCAGTGTACGATGGTCGCTATCCGGTCGGATACAAGTAACCTCTCACCAGCATGCAGCATGTAGTAAATGGTTAAAAATTACCTATAATTAAGGATTCTGCACTTAAATATGCCAAAGGATCCGTACATCGTCTGTCTGTCATAACTTAACATGACAGTGCGTTTCCAGAGGTCATTTCTCCCACACACCATCAGACTCTGGAATGAGCTTCCCTCCGCGGTATTACCTCAGCATTATGACATGTCCTGCTTCAAACGAAGATTAAAAAGGTTGGCGTGTGGAGGCGACCACAGGCCTACACTTTTGAAGGACAATAGTGAAGTTACAACCAACGCTTGAAATTATTTATGCTCTTTGGGATAAAAGAATTTTAAAATAGACATAGATTAACAACTGTTGAGGCACGGTAGGCGAAATATTTAATACGATATTTGTTAAGGGAAACTGGAGAGACTTGGTACAATCAAATAAAGATACTGTATGAAAAAGGAAGGCTGAAGAAAGAGGAGCAAGTACTGCTACACCCATGATTCGCCGAGGTGATACGAAGCAAGCTTATTGATACCGGGTACAAATTTTAATATCGCGCAATCCGGGTGTAATTTCTCGTACCAAAAATTTAAAAACTAAAATTGAAGTGACTGCACTACACCTGATGTTAAGCGCAGTGCAGTCCAAAAAACACAACGACCACCGATAAACAATGAATTTATCGGTGGTCACCAGAATCATGCCGGCCTGCATGAATGCTTCTTCACACTACGAAGAGGGAAGAAGCAAAAATAGAGGCCCGCAACACGACAGGCAGATGAGCGATGCAGGCACAGGGATACAAGAATGCACCCCTATACCCGCCCAACCAACCATCAAGTCATATCGCAAGCCCCTCGGAAGATCCGGATATACATTGGCTGATACTGGATCGCGATACACACAAGGTGTGGCGGTCACTATGGCAGGTTTTAAAGGTGTACGGTGGTCGCTATCCGGGCGGATATAAATCCTAATAATCCTTTCTCTAAGCAGCCTGAGTAGGCCACTAGGATGATAAGGCGAATTATTTCTTCCCATCATTTAATGATAGCTCAGCGGGGAGTGGTATGGACTGTCGAGTAGCAGCGATAGCTCATCGGGGAGTGGTATGGACTGTCGAGACGAAAGTAGCAGGTTCGAAACCAACCCCAAGAGCATACACCACTGACTTTTCTAAGTTACGTGTATATTAATTGTTAATTATCGCTTGCTTTAACGGTGAAGGAAACATCATGAGGAAACCTGCATACCTGAGAACTCGATAAGATTTTTCGAAGGTATGTGAAATCTGCCAACCCGCATTAGGCCAGCGTGGTGGACTTAAGTCTAATCCCTCTCATTCAGTAGAGGAGGCCCGTGCCCAGCAGTGGGACATATATATAATACAGGGCTAGTAAAAATAATAATAATGAACTGTTCGTAGTAATCAGCGGTGAGAGGCACTTATTTACCCAAACGATATAGTTACTTTAGTTTCTTATCTCCTGGTAGCTTTATTTCCGTAAACTAAATATTCGACACACGTCCATGTTAAGCTGCAGTCAGGGATGGAGTGAGGCAGTAACGTCGTGAGTAACTACCCTCGTACAATTATTCTTCGTACAGATGGCGCTGGTGGGAGGGTACCTGATATAATTGTACCCGATTGAACAGCGACCACTGTCTCCGTCACGACCGGGTCGTTACCATTGCCTCACAGAAAACCGACGTAAAGTAGCGGCTTGCTGCTACGTTTCATACAGTGAATGAGATATCCCCCTACCCTTCCCAATCCCATATATTCCTTTCCTTTAAGGTCCGCAACGCGCCCATGATTTTTCTGATATTTAGGGCGTACATGGGCGGTGGAGAACATTTACATCAGGTGATACACGTTCTCGTTTGCCGGCCTTTGCAATAAAAAACTCTAAACCATGTTTAGTCTACTTTATTTATTTACTCACGTTTCTTTTTTTATTTGTCTTAACGACGAGACGAGTAAGGCACTCGCCTGATGGTAAGCGCTACGCCTGCCCATAAACCAAAGCAACACCACACAAAACTTTGCATTACAAAGCACTTCATGGCACTGAACTGCGCTCGTCACCCCGAGACGTAAGATGTTAATTTCACTGGCTTCAATACCCTACAAACCGAAACACAACAGTGCTTACACACTGTTGCTTGGCGGCAGAAAATATGCATTAGTAGAGTAGTATTTCCCCCATGCGGAACACTGAGTACACACCGCGCAGATACAATATTGGTTTCATTAAGTGCGTCATCGACGTGCCTTCCATTTGAAGTATCGATTTAGCCACTAAGCTGTGTATTATTCATTCACTAATAAGCGGCAGGCGCCCGTCTCTACACCATCCCGCACGAGTTCCACGCACGAACATTTTAACATTAATTCGAATTAACATCGAATTCAACTATTGTTAATGAGGACAAGGGCACTTAAATCGATTGCAGGAATGTATCGGGTTAGTAGTAAGGTGCTTTTCTGGTCGTGCTAAGGAATAGATATTCCATCTTATCTAATAGATGTCTGTTGGTAAATTATTTGTTTTTTATTTCATTGAAGCCTGCCCATAAATAGAAGCAACACCACGCAGAACTTTGAATTACAAAGCACTGCATGGCACTGAACTGCGCTCGTCACTCCGAGACATAACATAATGCCCAGTAATTTCTCTGGCTTCAATGTCCTTCAAACCGAAAAATAACAGTGTTTACACAGTGTTGCTTGACGGCTGAAATAGACAGATCGGTGGTACCAACCCAGACGGCATATGGCATATGAGCGCCCTACCACCTTTTAAGGGTACGTAATTATACAAATGAGATCTTTAAAGAATGGAATGACGATTTGGAGAAGGTGAGATTTTTCGAGCTTCTGATGATCACGGCTCATTGACAGACTCCGTGGCGTAGTAGGCAAGAAGCCGGCTACGAAGCGAGATGCCGTGGGTTCGATTCCCACACTGAGATATATGTTTGTCTGATCTACAAATATTTGTTTCGGGCCTGGGTGTTGCGGCCTCGCAACTCCCTCGTAGTTCCTGATATCCACAATATAGGTTAACCCAGTGTGTGGTCAGGGCTATATATGACTGTTGGATGCATTTATTATAATTTATTTATTAAATAGCCAATCACATCACATCAATCTTCTCTAAAACAATCAAGCCGGACCATTCATACTATAGACGAAACCGGTTGCAGCACAACACTAAGGCTGCGGACTCGAAGTCAGCGCCAAGCGGCGGCGGCACGGGAGCGGCGCGTTCAAATGCATAGATTTAAATAGACCTGGCCTCGAAAGCAGCGGCGCGGCGCGAGCGCGAGGAGCGACGTACGAGCGGCGCGCGCCAGTCGAGCGGCAACTGCGCGTCTGCATTAACGTAGTGCTGTGTATTTTCAAAGATGCCCGCCGGCGTGGTGGAGCAAATTATTTCAATGATTTTTTATATGAATCATCATATTCACATCAATTTCGTTCGCGAACTGACACTAATTTCTCATAGTACAACACTACGCCGCTCTAGCGCCGCGCGATCTGCCCGCTGGCTTTGAAACCGGGTGTCCGCCGCTCCCGCGTCGCCGCCGCCACCGCCCCGCGCCCGCTGACTTCGAGTCCGCGGCCTTAGTGCCGCGCTTAGAAATTTCAAATAATATATTATTATCCATTAATAATTTCTTAAAATAATTATTTATTAGATAATGATATCAATTAAAATTTTCTCTACTCAGTAAGGAAGCATAATAAACATTAATAGAATCTGAATGTGGAAATAATGAAATTCTGAGAATTATTTTCTTCTAATAAAACATCAGTATAATGGACCGCTGTTTTCTGTGAAATGTTAGAAGATATATAATCTATTTAGCAAATACTCCTACTGAAGAATATAAGAAGAAATATTCTGATAATGTACAAAGAATCACCACGATTTTCAAGCACACGTTACTAGTAATAATAAGTATAAATTACATAAGAATTCATTTTCTTTTTTATTGAGTAATTTTTTTTTATCCTGGCTCGGCAAAGTGACTACGCTACACCTGATGGTAAGTGTAGCGCAATCCAGGAATAGTATCGACCAACGATAAACAATATGTCCATCGTATGTCGGCAAGATCAAACCGGCCTGCCTTTGGCCAAGGAGGAGGGGAAGAAAAAGGGATGGGAAAAGGATTAGGATCAGGGGGCAAGCCCCCTGGGGAGAACCGGATATACACTGGCTGACCCTGGAACGCGACCCACACAAGGTGGGCCACTATGGCAGGTTTAGCACCAGTGTACGGTGGTCGCTATCCGGTCGGACACAAGTATCCTCCCACCAGCAAAATTACATTCGTAAATACGCCTGTAATCTCCGAAGGGGCAGGCAAAGGTAACCAGCCACTCACATTTTGCCGAATTAATTTTCGTCCACGATGTGATAGGGGGCAAGCCTATCACAATACCGGACACAATCCCATACTCCAGGCTGATTCTGAGCATTTCGTGATAGAAGAACCCATTTTACCCGACCCGGGGACAGCCCGTGCAGCCCCTAGCAGTCGTACCGCATACGCAATGCGACTGCACCACCGAGTCAGTTATTTATATATAATAATAATAATACACCCAACAGTCACACACATAGTCCTGACCCCACAGTAAGATACGAGTCTTGTGTCGTGGGTATCAGGAACTACGAGAGACTTTCGGTCTCACAACACCCAGACCCCGAGACAAATATTTGTGGATCACACAAACATTTGTCACGGTGCGGGGATCGAACCCGCGGCCTCTCGCTTCACAGCCGGCTACTCGCCCGCTGTGCCACGGAGATTATCAAACGAACAAGTCAAGTTATATGAACGTATACATCACAATAAACAAACATAAATTTGCATTCGTGATATGCGAGTGCTGCGGCTGGCTGCGATTCGACTGACGGAGATCGCAGACACATATGCAAAGCAGGTTTATGAAGTACAGTGGCATGATGAAATGGAAGTCATGACGTGCAATGAGCACAAATTTTCACTGATTTTAATACGCTTTTATTAGCTTCATACGTATGTTTGTATGTTAGTATGTAACGGAAACTTTGAATATGATTTTGACCTCCTTCAAAACGTCGGATTAAATCGAAATTTGGCATACTTATCAAAGATCGATGACAATTAAAAAGAAATAATAAAAAATATGTCTAATTTTTTTTTTCAAAAAAATAATAGTTTAAAAAATCCAACAGAAAATAAATTTGGAGAAAATAATGTATTTTATTGTAAAAAAAGCATGGGGTGCTTTTTAAGATAATATCAAAATGATAATCCTAAAACTAATATCTGTCAATAAAATGTTTATAACTATTGACACCATGTACCCCACACTTGTTTTTACAATAAAATACATGTTATTTCTTTAAATTTACTTTTTTATGTTGTTCAGTAATCTTAATTGGAACACTCGAGGAATCTTCAGAAAACAAAAATAATAACTTCCTCGTTTTTGTTGTTTAATTGAAAATGAACGTTTTTAAAGCTATTTTCCTTGCGGTCTCGCTAGGTACTAGCTAGGTAGGCTATAACGCAGCGTACTTGGGATGTGAAACAGGAGGTCTAGTTTTAAAAAAGACGTTACATATACGATCATACGTAATTCGTATAAAATTACTTACTATTAAAAAAATGTCAAACTATTCATAGTGTAAAAAAGAAAATAATCGTTCGAAAACTAATTTCGCATTAGACTAATGTGGTCTTAAATTATTCATACTATCAATTTTAATTCATCATAGTTCCCACAAGTAAAATAATTTTACTTTACTATATAATTATATATTTTTTTTAATATATTAATCTGTACTTAATGTGGATTGAAATTATTGCATATTTGTATCCATTTATCAAATTCAAACCTCATTGGACACTGCGTGTACAAACACCACAGCAATCTTGATTTGAATGGAGTAAAGTTTGTTAACTATTAGAGTAATAGGAAACCAGACTTAAGCTCTTAGCTCTATCCGTTTCTATGCCACCACTTCTCCAGGGAATCGCCACTAAACTTAACTATAATTGGACGTCGTTACGCAAAAAAGACGCAAACCACAGCAAGTTAAAATATTCGGAGTTTGTTTTGCTAAATTCATTAATTAAAATTAATTTTTAACCGACGAAAAAATATATATAAATATTTATTTTTATGTTAGACCACGCATAACTTTTTACAGAATGGACCAATTTTGATCATTCTTTTTTTAATGGATAGGGAGTATAGAGTATAGAATGTAGAGTATAGGATACTCCAAAGTTGATACCATAAAAAACACACAATGATAACTATTATTTAGGTATACATTAGACTAGTTTAAGAAGTAAGTTATTAAGGTTAATTAAATTAAAGTAGGTTTTTTTTTATTTTTTAATTATCAATTTTTTCATCAGTTGAATTTTAAAAAGTTATTATAATAACGTATTTTTTTGCAAAATCGTACATGGAATGTTGTGTAATGCCGGATTTTTCAAAAACAACGAAATATAATTAGTTTTAAATATTAATTTAGTAAAACAAAATCAGTATCTCCATTCAAAATAGCTATTGGTTGCAAGCTTTTTTCGTAACAGCGTTCAATTATTCTATACTACCTTATAAATAGAGAAAGAAGCAACACCACACGGAACTTTGAATTACAAGGCACTGCATGGCACTGAAATGCGCTCGTCACCCCGAGACATAAGATGTTAAGTCTCATAATGCCCAGTAATTTCACTGGCTTCAAAGTCCTTAAAACTGAAAATTGAAAAATAAAATATGTTTTAACAAAACAAAATATAGTACTGAAAAGTCAAAAATACAATCACCGACACCGAAGAGACTTGAAGTATTTTTTAAGTCGCTTTTTAAGTTATGTAAATGTAAATTTCGATCGCATTTTAGTACTTCAGGGTTGGTGGCATCAGATCATGTGATTACGTCATGATATACAGGGTGTGGACACGCGAACTGCTACGTCTACAGCCCGTTATCACTACGGTGAACCTGTAATTTGATCGTTTCATATCTAAGCCTGTTTATTTAGTCAAATTATAGTATACTAGCTTTTCCTCGCGGCTCCGCCCGCGTGATCTGCTTTTCCTGTCTCTATACCAATTTTCAACAAAATCCGTTCAGAATTTTCGGTGTGATTGATAAATATCAAGATTCCTGTTTTATCCCAAGGGAGCATTTAATCGGGATAAAAAGATATCCTATGACCCAAGTCAGCTCATATCCTGTCTGTATACCAAATTTCATCAAAATCCGTTCAGTAGTTTCAGCGTGATTGACGGACAAACATCCAAACAAACTTTCACATTTATAATATTAGTGTGATATACTAGAAACACTGTTTAGATTTTACGAGGCGGTAGGTCCTTCGTATGCGAGAGGCCGTCTGGGTTGGTACCACCGCGCCGTCTATTTCTGCAGCCAAGCAACTGTGTGCAAGCACTGTTGTGTTTCAATTTGAAGTACAATGAAGCCAGTGAAATTACTAGGCATTATGAGACTTAACATATTATTTTCCGGCGTGACGAGCGCAGTTCAGTGCCATGCAGTGTTTTGTAATTAAAAGTTCTATGTGGCATACAGGCAGGCGTGGCGCTTACCATCAGGCGAGCGCCATGCTCGTCTCGACATTTAATCAAATTAAAAAAAGTCTAAAGGTAATTTATTACAGCTAATTTACAATGATTATCACCTGTCATAAACACGTGAGAAAGAACTTACTGTAAACAAAGTGTAGTATAAATAATTAAAAGTGTTGTGCCTGCCCACCCTTTACGTGTCACGAGCTTGTTAGTACTAAGTTAACAGTTAATTAATTATTCTATTAAGTAACATCAATATAAACTATCCCACAGTGCAAGACAAGACGCTATAAGAACCGGGTACGTGCATGTTGGACTCGTGTATTGAGGGTTCTGTAGGAATAAAATATTAACATTGTGTTTTTTTTTAATATATTTTATTTTTATTTTTATGTTTGAGTGGTAGAGCCACGCTGTAGACAGTTTTGTCTACAGCATGAATGGGCTGGCTCGACCGGGTCGTTACCACTGTCTCACAGAAAACCGACGTAAAGTAGCGGCTTGCTGCTGCGTTTCGTACGGTGAGTGAGATATCCGGAAGCCCAAATCCCCTCTCCTTCCCAATCCCTAATTATCCCTTTCCTTTAAGGTCGGCAACGTGCCCATGATTCTTCTGGTGTGGGCGTACATGGGCGCTGGAGATCACTTACCATCAGGTGATCCACTTGCTCGTTTGCCGGCCTATGCTATAAAAAAATAAATATATAATATATTTTATTTTTATTTTTTATCTTTTTTAATTTTTATTTAGATAGAATATCCGTTATAAAAACATATATTGTGTTTTTTATTAGCCTGAATGCCGAAACGAGTAAACTCGCCTGATGGTAAGCGCCACAACTGCCTATGAACAGAAAGAGCACTACACATACCCTTGACTTACAAAGCACTGCATGGCACCAAACTGCGCTCGTCACTCCGAGACATAAGGTGTTAAGTCTTTAATATATAATGCACAGTAATACAGTAATAATAGTAATATAATAACCCCGAGACTAAGATGTACCTATGTCCTTTGAAACGAAACTTAATGCACTTTCACTTCTGCTTATCAGCAGAAAAAAACAAAGCAGTGGTACCAACCCAGGCTATCGCATTCGAGAAACCTATCACCTAGTAAAAACTATCACCACCACGGGGGTCCAGTCCGTGACCACGGGGGATCAAAATTAATAAAAAACCGCGATAAAATACGTTTAAATTAGTTTCATTTCATTGAGTAATATTCGCGTAAACATAAGAAATCATTAGTAAAAACTACTATTTTATACGTGGTCTAAGCGGTTTCAGCCGGTTACCTTCCACAGCTCAAAAGAAAAAGCTCTTTAAAAATGTAAAGTATCAGAAGGCGTATACTTATTAATATGGTTCTTTTAGCACCCATTGCATACGGAACTCTAAAAAGCCAAGGGCCAGCCTATAAACAATTATGTTGTTATGACAATAGCATATTTTAATTATTGATTTATGGGTTATAGCCGACTTAGACGATGCTGAGTGGATTTTTAACACCTGACAAAGAATAGGGTGTGCGGTCGGGAAAAACACGGACAACCGATATAATGCTCACGTAACTTCAGACGTCACGATTGCAATTAAAATGATTTCTAAATCAATATAATAAATAGTAAAAAAAATGGCAGTCATAGGGACTGCCGATAGAAGTGAAAACTTATAACTTAAGTATATTTATTTAGTACTCACTCTCAACTCAACTCGGACTAGCGGACTGACGGACTGACTGACTGTATAGCTACAGATACTCAGAGCTCACAAGATTTCACCCATCCAAAAAGCGTCTAACGCGCACAGCACATGGTCAGGTGTATACGATGTATTATATCTGTATAGTCTGAATTAACATTAGTATGTTGCTGACGCGAAACTACAAGTTTACCCCCTATCAAAAAATGCTCAACGCGGCTAAAGAAGTTATCACTTCAAAAACAAAGTTGCTATCTGCGTCTGTCTGTCTGTTTGTCCGCTTAAATTATGCAACAGATTTAAATGCCGATTTACTATAATTTAGAGAATTAATTCCGGAAGGTTTATATGTATATCCGCTATGACTCTTGGGAGCAGGGTCTGCGGTAAAACAGCGAGGGAATTTTAATACTCAAGTGCAAAATAATACATGTGAATGACACACCACGTTGTTTATGACACATTTTCCGAAGGCTTCGTTGTACGCAGGCGCAAAGTCACAGAAAACATTATACTTGTAATCTATATCAGCCAAGACACGTGACAGAAAATACTATACTTGTAATCTATCTCATTCTCTCGCAGGGTAAATCCTATTTATGAATATGTTTGTCTCTTTTTACTGTCGCTTCTTCGTTTCAACTCACAACGGTAATAAAGAAGTTTCACTTCAAAAGGAGTTTTATCTGTGGCATGCTTACTGCAAAAGCACAGCTAATTAATATACTAAGGAAACTTGCGTGTAATTGCAGTAATTTGCTTAAACGAAGCTTGTTATATTTTTTGCAGACGCTACTTTTAACCTTATTTCCATACAACCTGGCTTAATTAGCCCCAATGCCAGCTATTATATAAGGCCTTGATTTTTTTATAGTTAATCCGGTAAACTAACAAGTGAGAAGTAGCGGCTTGCTACTGCGTTTTTTATGGTGAGTGAGATATCCGGAGGCCCAAATCCCACCCCCCTTCCAAATCCTTTAATTATCGCTTCCCTTCAAGCTCGGCAACGCACCTATGATTCTTCTAGTTTTGTAGGCGTACATGGGCGGTGGAGATCATTCACCATCAGGTGACCCATTTTCCCGTTTGCCGGTCTATGCTATAAAAAAACACCAATATTACCAGAATAATCAAGGAAAGGAAAAAAGTTATGATTGGGAAGTGATGTAAGGGCATTTGGGCCTGCGATAATTTCAATCGCCGTAGGAAATACATCAGCAACCTTCGTTTTACGTTGGTTTTCTGTAGACAGTAAGTAGGAAATATATACTATCCTTACGTGGCTTACGCCCGGTCGAGCCGGCCCATTCATGCTGTAGACAAAACTGTCTACAAAGTGGCTATATTACATTAAAAAACCATTGTCAGTTATCTAACACCATATTAGCAACACCTGTGGAGATTGCCGTCAGGTAGGCGACCTACAAATCCTTTTTAACCGACAAGGAAAAACGGAGGATCTCCTCAATTCAACGCGTATATTTGTTCTTAGATCAAGTCGGAGATATTCACGAGAAAAGTCAGGTCAAAGTACCCTAAACCGACGTGCATCCATGAAGAATAAAATGGGAGTGAAAGAGGCCAAAGAGGTGTGTAAGGATCGTAGCTGGTGGAAGTCCGTAGTCTCTGCCTACCCCTATGGGAAACAGGCATGAGTGTATGTATGTGTTTGTATTTTTTTATGTATTTTTACGCATAATTTCGCCAAATGTGGACCAATTTTTATGATTCTTTCACAAAAAAATAATATAATAAAAACATTTTAACGAAATTTAAACCGAATTAAAATACAGACCAATTTTTAGCTAAACATAAGTTAATCCTTATAATGCCCAGTCATTTCACTAGTATCAATGTCTTTCAAACCGAAACACAACATTGCTTGCACACTGCTGCTTAGCAGATGAAATAGACAAAGCGGTGTCGCATAAGAGATACATTGTAATATGTCACGTAATATACACGATAAAAACAAACGAATACAGAACCTTCTTTTTTTAAAAATCGTTAAAAAAAAAATACGCATTTGTATTTTATGAAACAATTTGCAATTAATATAGACTCAATTTAATTAAACTGCCAAGCGAAACAATAATGACCTTTTCAATCAAGTGTCAGTTAACTTGACTGATTCGTAATTCATACAAGTTAGGCGGCGGAGTTAGGATTTTAGTTTGTCCTGTACGTCCGCTTTAACCTAATGGGTGGAAATTGGAGGCAAATACGTAATCACATTTCAACCTTTCAACATTTTTTTTTTCCTGGCTCGGCAAAGTGACTACCCTACACCTGATGGTAAGTGTAGCGCAATCCAGGAATAGTGTCGACCAACGATAAACGATGTTGTCCATCGTAGGACAGCAAGATCATGCCGGCCTGCCAAAGGGCCAAGGAGAGGGGAAGGAAAAGGGTTAGGATCAGGGGGCAAGCCCCCTGGGGAGAACCGGATATACACTGGCTGACCCTGGAACGCGACCCACACAAGGTGGGGCCACTATGGCAGGTTTTAAATCAGGGTTCGAGGATATATATCAATGGATATATATCAAGATATATATCTGATATATATCCGATATATATCAAGCTGGGTTTGACGATATATATCAATATTTTTTTTATAATATATTGCAATACATAAAATTAATGTTATTAAGTAATTTTTAGAGTTTGTTACTGTATTTCTACTTCCCAAATATAGATGGCGTGGCAGTAGTGTTAAAACATACTCCCTAATGGTAAGTTCTAATCCATAAATGGCAACACTTCTGCCCTAAAAGAAGAGTTTATGGTTTTTAGTTGATTTTGCCTTATCCAAAAACAAGTTTTTTATTTTATAATTTTAGTATGTGTATGTAACACATATGCAAACAGTATTCATAAATAATACAATAAAATAATAATATGGCTTTCATACAAAATGGATATATATCAAACTTGATATATATCGGATATATATCATAAATATCCGATATTTTGATATTTATAATAAATATCGGATATTTTCGAACCCTGTTTTAAATACATTTACTGGTAGTAGGATATTCATATCCGCCCGGATAGCGACCACCGTGCACATGGTGTTAAAACCTGCCATAGTGACCCGCACACCTTGTGTCGGTCGCGTTCCAGGGTCAGCCAGTGTACATTCGGTTCTCCCGAGGGTCTTGCGACATGACTTGATGGCTGGTTAGTGGTACATCCTTATATCCCTGTGCCTGCATCGGTCATCCGCCTGTCCTGTCGCAGGCCCCTCGATTTGTTTCTTGCCTCTACGAAGAGGGAAATTTGCGTTGAATTGATAACCTCCTCCATTTTTTTCGTCGGTTAAAACCAATGATAAGCAAATTGCTGTTACATTTTGTACACTCAACAAGATTGCCAGAAGCTCAAACATTTCTTTGTTACGGCTACCATACGGATAAAATTAATCGGGATAGAACCGTCGTGTCTCCTCTATTTAAAAACGAAAATCAAATTATTTAATGAAATTGAATACACAAAATTTTAAACATGTTTTTTATAACATAGGCCGGCAAACAAGCAAATGGGTCACCTGATGGTAAGTGATCTCAACTGTTCATGTACGCCCACAATACTAGAAGAATCATGGGCGCCTTGTCGACGTTAAAGGAAAGGGATAATTAGAGATTGGGAAGGTAAGGGGATCTGGGCGACCGAATATCTCACTCACCGTACGAAACGCAGCAGCAAACCGCTACTTTCGTCGGTTTTATGTAACAGTGGTAACGATCCGGTCGAGCCCATTCATACTGTAGACAAAACTGTCTACAGTGTGGCTCTACCACTCATAAAACACATACTTACATTATTCACATTCTGACAAATCTTAAAGAACAGAAGGCTGTTTCGTTAGATACGAATGAACAAGAAACTCTAGCGTTGCTCTTTTTAATAACTTGCTACTGATTTCATACAAAAATATTATTCAACCCACGAAAATAAGAGATTATTTTTTAATAATTAATATTGAAATAAAACTAATTTAAACGGATTTTAAAGCTTTTCAACCTTTTTGGTCACGGGGTGGAATCCACCCGATGGAGAGTCTGAAAGGAAGGCTGAAAAGCTTTCGAAACGTCGATTAATAATAATAGTTAAAAAAAAAACTAAAAAACACGCTTTTATAGATATTTATGCGCTAAACTAAACTTTACACACATCACAATAATTATATTTTAATATTATTTATAATTAATCTCAATTTACAATACTTTTTAAAAAAATATTTTTATATTATTGCATTTAAAAAATATATTTTTATATTATTGCATTGTCATCGGTTCTTGATAAAATTTCGATTTCAAACTCACGTTCAAAGATTCCGTTACATACAAACATACTTACATACATCTGAAACTAATAAAAGCGTGTTAAAAAACCGCGATGAAATCCGTTTAAATTAGTCTTATTTCAATGTGTAATATTGCGTAAACATAAGAAATCTTTAATATTTAAGCTCGGTTAAACCGAATAACTTGGTGAAATATTTCGAGACGCATGATAACAATCTATCACAATGTATCAAGTCGTAATTTCTCAGGAGAACTATTATTTATCTCGCGGTATGACAGATTATTTTTATCACGCTCATTGAAACGTATAAACACCTAAATAACAATACCCTAAAATTATACATGTCCCACTGCTGGGTAACTTTTTTATTGGGTTGTTATCGCCGCTTTGTCTATTTCTGCCGCTAAGCAACAGTGTGTAAGCACTATTGTGTTTGGTTTGTCATGAAGCCAGTGAAATAACTGAGCATTATGAGACTTAACATCTTATGCCTCAGGGTGACGAGTGCAGTTCAGTGCCATACAGTACTTTGCAATTCAAAGTTCTATGTGGTGTTGCTTCTGATTATGGGTAGGCGTGGCGCTTACCATCAGGTGAGCGCCTTTCTCGTCTCGTTATTCAATAAAATTATCAAAAAAATACTTTACGTCGGATTTCTGTTAGAAAATTGTGTAAGACAAGCCGTTTATTAAGAGTATATTGAGCGAAGTGATAAGAATTCCATTGGAATTTTTGGCAAAGTGATTTTGCCACGTGATTGTGTACTTTGCCAAACGTAGTCAATTTTACACACGGGTACATTTATATATTATAGTTACGGGTACATTATAGTTACTGCCTTGGCATCATTATAACGATATTTTGTCATTGAAATAAAATAATAATTTAAACGAATTTTATCGCGGTTTTTTATTAATTTTGATTCCGACGTTTCGAAAGCTTTTCAGCCTTCGTGGTCACGGGGTAAATTAGTTTTATTTCAATGAGTAATATTCGCGTTAACATAAGAAATCATTATATTTTATCACATTAATATAATACGTGCTGAATGTAAGTGGTAGAGCCACGCTGTAGATAGTTTTGCCTACAGTATAAATGGGCCGGCTCGACCGGGTTGTTACCACTGTGTCTCACAGAAAACCGACGTGATGTAGCAGGTTGTTGTTGTGTTTCGTGAGGTGAGTGAGGTATCCGGAGGCCCAAATTGTCTTCACCTTCCCAATCCCTCAAATATCCATTTTATTTAGGGTTGGCCATCCATGATTCCTCTTTTCGTTTCCGTTCGTTTTTTAAGAATAAATACGAATATACAATGAATGCCTGGCCATCAGTATCTAGTCAGTTACTCACGAGATAAAAACTTTTAACAAAAACACAATCGACCCAAAAAACGAAAAAGTTTAAAATAAAAATAACCAGAAAATTATAGGTATAGGCAGAAAGCTTCGACTCAAAATGGTTTATTTTTATTTATGACGTATTTTTTTATTGAGTCCATTTTATTCTTGTAAAAAATAAATATTTTACATTCAATTATTTTTTTAATGGCATTATTGATATTATAGCATAAGTAGGCAAACGAGCAAGTGGGTCACCTCATGGCAAATGATCACCCTTAAACATCAATAATACCTGATAAATCATAGACATATTGTCAACCTTAAATCGAAGAGGTGGATAATCTGGGATTCCGGATATCCCACCACGTACGAAAGCAAACTGCCACTTCGCGTCAGTTTTCTGTGGAATAGTGGTAATAAGCTTGTCGAACCGATAAACTTATGCTGTAGACAATATCTACTATGTGCACAACAATGGCTCTGAAGCGAGAGGCCGCGGGTTCGATTCCCACACCAAGACTAATGTTTGTGTGATCAACGAATATTTGTTTCGGGTTTGGGTGTGTTTTTTGCCTAGAGTGGTTGTAGTCAGGCAGGCGGTCGTAAAAAATTAAAAAGCAAATCTTTTTATAACATGTGTCAAAAAGCATGTTGCACCGACCCCACTGCGAATGCGATACGAGTAAGTAAGAAGAATTACCACACCTATTATTTTTACCGTTATCCCAAAACAAAAAACTAAAATAACATTCACACGTCTAATATTATTAAATTTATCTATTTTTTTTAAGTAAATATCTAATTTCCCATTAACCAAAAATATTTTTTTAAATTATAAATTATTTTAATTATTCTTAAACGTACGTAGAAAATTATTAAACAAAAAATATTTCGCGAGACGGTGTATCAACGTAGTACATAATGTATGCAACTCATAAACTTACATTTTTACGGCAAAATAAAGTCGCGTAAAGCGACCGCTGTAAAATGGGAATGACGTACCGTTTTTTCCGCTGATGGTCCTATAAAACAGCACAGGACTTTTACAGCACCATACACAGCAGACTTGTGTCAAATAATTAAATATTTCACTGCACTGAAACAATTTTTAACACTAATTCTATCACCACACTAAAACACTAGTACGATAAAATGGGGGAATTATTTTTTAAAATCCCCGAATCCAAATTCAAAAATCGTAGCGCACGAAATTCAAACGTCGAACGAGATCGCAAGCCGACGATAGATCGCGTTCTGTTACACGCAGCCTGTCAGCGCGGCCGCGTCCACCCGAATGCCTTTTGCGCATGGTTGTGTGTCCGTACTACGAAACGGCTTACGTCGCAATGCGTTATTACATTTAAAACTGGCCTTACACGCTCTCTGCTGTCGATAATAGACGAAAAGACTTTTCCCCGCGCAGAAAAATAACATTTTATTTCTGAGCTCTGTAAAATTGTAAATTGTATAGCGGTAATAAATGTCGACTGCAGGCAATCTTTGGCGGCTTTTTTGTGTAGAAAAAATAAGATTTGTATGGTGTGAGAGCCAACATCAAGATTAATGGCGTTATTTTAGATGATTTAAAGTTTTGTAAAACATACAAGGAGCTCTACATTTCCTAATAATATGTAACATTTTTTTTCATATTTGCGGCATGAAATAACTGATAGATTATTTGTAAAAAAGATTATACCATTTAATAGGTTAGGTGCCTAATTGTGACGAAAACCAAATGGGCAATGGAATGGATAAAATATAAAGGTCGCGTGTTCGATCCCACGCATACATTTTTCGAAGTTCCTCGTAGATTCATTGATTGTTATTATCCCACGCTTCAAGGAAAAAGAGACAACATAAGAATTCTCCATAAAAGTTTTTATAAGTGGTGAGAGCCACGCTATAGATACTTTTCACCACAGCCTGAATGAACTGGCTATACCAAGTTTCTACTGTTTCACAGAAAACCGACTTGCAGAGTTTTTTTTTTGTTTATTTCCATAGCAGGCAGATGAACAGTCTACCTGATGGTAAGCGGTCACCGCCGCTCATGGACACTGGCAATGCCAGGAGCACAGCCTAGCCGCTGCCTACCGTAATATCTGTCAAATTGTCAAAAGCAATAAATTAAATAAAGATTAGAAATAAAAGATCAAGATTATATATGTGACTGTTCGCTGTATTTATCTATACTATATTATATCTATATTATATTATCTATATTATAAAGCTGTAGAGTTTGTTTGTTTGTTTGAACGCGCTAATCTCAGGAACTACTGGTTCGATTTGAAAAATTATTTCATCATTAGAAACCTACATTATCCCTGATGAACATAGGCTACTTTTATCCCGGAAAAAGCAGATCACGTGGGCGGAGCCGCGAGGAAAAGCTAGTTTATTATGTATTTAAAATGTTCTGCATTGTGCTACACGACGGAAGAATGGAGATAAATGAGTGTTGATTTATGTAACCTACATTTCGTTGTAGTGTAGTTGTTTTAATGTTTTTCGCTGAAATTGAAGTTTTTAATAACAATGCAACGAGCCTAGTACTTTGAATTTTAATATTAACGAGTAATGGGTATTTTTATTTTTAAAACATAGCTCTTATTTGGACCTTCGAAAATGATAAGACTGGATAAAGTATTCGAATTAAAACAAAACTTCAAAACAGATTACCAAAATAACATTGAAAAGTTAAAAAAAAATACACTTTCTAAAAGTATTCAATAATTACTTAATAATTTAAGTTGTTTGGTAGAGACACGTCGTCGATAGATTTGTCTTCAGCATAAATGGGCCGGCTCACTGGCCCACTGGCGTTGCCACTATATTACAAAAGACCCACGTAAAGTAGCGGCTTGCTGCTGCGTTTCGTATGGTGAGTGAGATATCCGGAGGCCCAAATCTCCCTCCCTTTCCCAATCCCTTAATTATCCCTTCCGTTTAAGATCCGCAACGCGCCCATGATTCTTCTGGTATTGTAGGCATACATGGGCGTTGGAGATCACTTACCATCAGGTGACCAACTTGCTTGTTTGCCGGTCTATGCCACAAAAAAAAGATGCCCAATCATGCAAACAACCTTACACGGTGTTAAAAACTGTATTATATTTTAATAAACAAAAAACACTTAACTCCCAACTTCGCAACTCTCTGCATTTCATTTGGATAGCTCTCGCAGGGAGAATGCAAAAAGGTTTTAAAGGGCCCAGAAGACATTTGGAAGCGAGAATCGTTTCAAATTAATTTATTCCCTTTCTTTTGTTTCAAATGACGACTGTATATATTATAGGTTACAAATTACAATATTTAATTTTGCTCGTGGTAGGATATTCAAATCTGCCCGAATAGCGACCGCAGTACATATGGAGTTAAAACCTGCCAAGGTGACCCACACATCTTGTGGGGACCGCGTTCAGGATCAGCTAGTGTATATCCGGTTCTCGTAGGGGCTATCAACAGGACTTAATGGTTGTTTGGGAAGGATATAGGGGCAAAATGCCTGCACTACACCTCATGATAAGCGCAGTGCAATCGAAAAAAACAGCAACCATCGACAAACAATGACATAATCGGTGGTTACCAGAATCATGCCGGCTTGTAAAAATGCTTCTTCATACATCGAAGAGGGAAGAAGCAAATCGGGAGGCCTATAGGGCAAGCGGATGACCGATACAGGCTCAGGAATACAAAGATGTATCCCTATACCCGTTCTAACCAACCATCAAATCATTCAAACTAGGTTTTCAATAATGCTGTGCATATAAGTGAGTGAGAGGAGGATATTCGTATCCGGCCGGATAGCTCCAACCAACCATCAAGTCAGTAAGTTTTATAGTTGTGTTAAGAAATAAAAATACCCTTAACCCATTAACCCTTGTTCTCTAAGTTGATAACCGACTATTCGCGCCCGTACACTGTCGGACAAAGTGGTATGGTACTAAATACAATTAAACGCCTGCGGGATACTTTATTTGTCTTTTATTTTACACTGATGATATTGTAATAGATGTGAGAATTATTGTAATAGATTTAAGAAGTAGATGTAAATATAGTTCTTTTTTATAGCATAGGCCGCCAAACGAGCAAATGGGTCACCTGAAGGTAAGTGATCTCCACCACTCATGTACGCCCACACCAGAAGAATCATGGGCGCGTTGCCGACCTTAAAGGAAAGGGATAATTAGGGATTGGGAAGAGGAGGGGATTTGGGCTTCCGGATATCTCACTCACCGTACGAAACGCAGCAGCAAGCCGCTATTTTACGTCGGTTTTCTGTGAGAGTGGTAACGACCCGGTCGAGCCAGCCCATTTATGTTGTAGACAAAACTGTCTACAGCGTGGCTCTACCACTCATTCTACAGCGTGGCTCTACCTATAGACGTAAGGATACAACTGTAATAGACATGTAAGGAATTTGTTTTAAAATAAAGATAATAAGAGAAAAAGGGGAATAAGATAGGAGACCCAAAAAGGGCATAGTTAGATAACTTGAAAAAAGAGAAGGGATTGTATAGAAACACTATGCGGATAACCGCCCTGATTATGTTAGGGAAGTACGAGAGTGGGCATAGTGTCCCAAACGTCTAAAAAAAAACGCCTGCGGTTGTAGAATGTGGTGTAAAAACACGACACGATCGTTCGTGCCGAATGATTGTCATTGGTCGAAAGACCAACGTGTGGCGAGATACAAATCTGAGACGACGCAACGCGATGGAACGTTTCATTTATGAATTGCATTTTTACTGTTTACATATCTCTGCTTACCCCTTAAGGGATTATAAGAGTGAGTCCACACGTGTGTATCTGACTCCTGTCGGTTGCTATTAACAAAATGTTAATTCGAAAATATAGTCATTTATTATTGCTTTAACGGTGAAGGAAACATCATGAGGAAACCAGCATACCTGAGAACTCGATAAGATTTTCGAAGGTATGTGAAGTCTGCCAACCCGCATTAGGCCAGCGTGGTGGACTAAGGCCTAACCCCTCTCATTCAGTAGAGGAGGCCCGTGCCCAGCAGTGGGACGTGTATAATACAGAGCTAGTAAAAAAAAAGTCATTTATTAAACAGGATCACTGCTCCAGGATATTTGTACAAATAATAAAATTAAACAGGAAATATCGCTGCAAACCTGTCGTCTCTCTCGTTATTTCCAAATTAAGAGCACGCCAACAAACGCAAATACGTTTTTAAAATTAACTTGTCGATGTTATTAACATTTTTTGTCAATCATAAAACTGATCCATTTTGTGCGTCAGGATATTTAAATTTCCTCAAAGGGATACAATTTGGAATTAATATCCAGAAATGGTATAAAATGTTTCACTGTATTGGAGCGAAGCCGTAGAGCGATTATTAATGAGCCACATTGAAGACTCTTGTCTACAGCATAAATGGGCAGACTTTATGTTGTTGTGACCACTGTCTCAGGACAGTCCGTGTGCTATTAAAATTCTAGTGAACTTTTTTTTTATCCGAGCACGACAAAGTGACTGCACTACACCTGCTAATAATAAGCGTAGTGCAGTCCAAATAACAACCACTGACAAACAATGAGTTTATCGGTGGTAACCAGAATCATGCCAGCATTTATAAATGCTTCTTCTACGTTCTTCGTTCTTCAACGTTAGAGTTTCTTGCCCGTTCTCTAGCGAAACAACCTTCCGAACTGGCGGTGGTTTTGACGGAATCTAAATAATGTGTTGTAACATTTTATAGATTGAATAAATATTTAGAATTTTAGTTTAAAGCCATTCTTATAAAAAGAAAGAAAGAAAACATTTATTGCTGGCATAACAATAACTAACATAAAAATATCTCCTATTGCTTAACAATAACTAACTAATTGACATAAAAATATATCTTATAATTAATTACTTAACTAAAACTAAATTTAAATTAAATAAATGCGAGCAAAAAAACGAAATACTGCATGTACTATTTCTCTAGCCTGCAGTGTACGATCAAGGAGAAAAAGCGATTCTCGTGACCTCGGCGAGCCTTAATGAATTGGTCAGAACATCGTTTACGCAGTGTTGTAGTTTTATATTTGTGTTTGTCACGACTACAATTATGGGAGCACGACACTTAGCCGACACTTTATTGCAGATTGTTTAGTCAGGACTTCTGTATTAGCATCTATTTTTAAAGGGCAGATTTTACCTTCGACAATAAGAGGTGTAATAGTAATATAAGATGGACTCGTGCGCGCGTGTGTGCGTGCGTCCGTGCGTGCGTGAAAGTCTGTCTGCGCCTAACTGAAGGAACGTTATGAATACGATTTTCTTTTGTTTTGGATTAATTGTAAAGCTAAAAGCTTTTTCTAATTGACGTCCAGGATTTTAATAGTTAGGTTATTAATTCCAAGATCTATTATCATCTTCTGCAATAGAGATTACAGACAATGTAAATCATAATTTATTGGACTCTACTAATTGTGTTTACGCGGCGGTCTCCGACTTTTCCGTGCAATCATTTGTTCAAACTGCTCAGGGATTACTTTCAATAGCTTTCATAGGAATATATGGCGAAAACCTTTCGTGTTCAATAATAGGATTGATGCACGTAATTTTATGATTTAATTCAATAGTTTACATTGCCCATAATTTATAATAGAAATAATTTTATTAGTCCCTTCAAAAATATTTAAGTTATAAGCTCGGGTGGAGGGCGTGATTGCCGAACGACAATAAACAGATGCACGCCATATACGATGACGTCAACCTATACTGTAGTCATAACGCGGCGCACTCGTGCAAGTGAGATAGCTAGATGGTCCCACTTCATTTTGTTCAATATTTGAAATGTTAATTATGGTCTCATTTTCTAACTAATTTTTATTCTGTTTTCTTAATAGATAGATAGATAGATAGATAAAAGTTTTATTTCGGCTTATGTAACACATCACACAAAGGATATAAGGATAAAATAAAATAGCAAATAACATGATAAAAATAGATCTGTGGTACATTTCGCCGAAATCAGGCCCCAGCTCAGCAATGTACTTTGCTTCAATTGAGCAAAGCGCTGGTAATTCTGCTGGCACCTGGTTCTTACAAAAACATTTAAACTATATACTATACCAAATGGCACTTTATATTAGTAATAGGGTTTTTTTTTATTATTTTATATTGCTTATACATATAATGTTCAAATTCATACATTAATACTACGAATTAAGAATTAACAACGATTTAATTTACAAGGTGGTAGGTCCCTCGTATGCGAAAGGCCGTCTGGGTTGGTACTACCGCTTTGTCTATTTCTGCCGCCAAGCAACAGTGTGTAAGCACTGTTGTATTTCGTTTTGAAGGACATTGAAGTCAGTGAAATTACTGTGCATTAGGAGACTTAACATCTTATATCTCGGAGAGACGAGCGCAGTTCAGTGCAATGCAGTGCATTGTATTTCAAATCTTTGTGTGGTGTTGCTTCTGTTTATGGGCAGGCCTGACGCTTACTATCAGGCGAGCGCTTTGCTCATCTCGTCATTCAATTAAATAAAAAGAAAATATAAGAGTATGTTTTTACAGGTATGTTTCACCACTTCTTCTATTTTTATCACCAAAGTAATACTTCTCAAGTGCATTAGCATCGCGGACATTGAAGCTTATGAAATAATGGCCATAAGAATTAACACACAAGTACCGGGGTAACAAGTGGTGCATTACCATGCTTTGTAATTCAAAGTCATGGGTGGTTCTACGGGTTTTAAGCTGTGACGTAGCGATCATCATCAGACGAGCGATCATCTCGTCATTCAAAGAGCAAAAACTTAAGGATCGATATTCTAACTCTTTCCACAATTATATTTTTACTCCTGCTCCAAAATCGTTGAAATAAACAAATCTTCAAATGCAAATTATCTAATGCAATTTATTTGAACAATATCTTCGCATGACCAACGAGAATAAATAAATAGTCTAACAACAATTTCAAATAAATTCTAGAACATTTTTAAAACGAAACTACGTGTACATACTGCATCTATATCTAAGTAAAAACGTATAACGGATAAAATAATACGAAACGGACGAACGATATCATCGCAATTTTGATATATAAGCCGATTCGTATGCAGCAATAACATTGGCGGGTGGGAGGGAGACGCACTGCGAGAAAGAGATGGCAGATAACCTAATAACACGAGGGCGGCCATCATTTATTCAAAAAACCTTTCATCATGCATTTTTATGAAGTTACCAAGGGTTAACAGGGGTAAATAATATACATTCGATAAACTTTAATGCTATTGGGGTATTTGACCACTAGCCTCAATAAAAGATTAGATAGATATTAAGACGATTAGTTGTTTATATATTTTTTTATTAGCATAAATGAGGAATCGAGCAGGTTGCTCGCCTGATGGTAAGCGTGGCGCGAACCCATAATCAGAATTAGCGGTAGAGCCGCGTTGTAGACAGTTTTGCTTACAGCATGAATGGGCCGGCTCGACCGGGTCGTTACCACTGTCTCACAGAAAACCGGCGTAAAGTAGCGGACTGCTGCTACGTTTCGTACAGTGAGTGAGATATCCGGAGACTCATATACCCCTCCTTTTCCCAATCCGTTTATTATCTTTAAAGTTGGCAACGCGACTATGATTCAAGTTAATAAAAAAAGAATGAAAGTCCTCACCAGTTTCCAACCAGGATACACGGCCACTAAACCAATGGGGAGACTCTTAGGCTGCGGACTCGAAGTCAGCGGGTGCGGGGCGGCGGCGGCGGCGACGCGGGAGCCGCGGAGACCCGCTCTCGAAGCCAGCGGACAGATCGCGCGGCGCTAGAGCGGCGTAGTGTTGTGAAATTGATGTGAATATGATGTTCCACATAAAAAATCATTGAAATAATTTGCTCCACCACGCCGGCGGGCATCTTTGAAAATACACAGCACTACGTTAATGCAGACGCGCAGTTGCCGCTCGACTGGCGCGCGCCGCTCCTCGCGCCCGCGCCGCGCCGCTGCTTTCGAGGCCAGGTCCATTTAAATCTATGCATTGAAACGCGCCGCTCCCGCGCCGCCGCCGCTTGCCGCTGACTTCGAGTCCGCAGCCTTATTCTTAATATACATTTCCTGTCAGGATTATTCTACGTAAAAGCAGCCGCGTATTGATTCCTTCCCAAATAAAATCACATAGATAGGCCGTAAAATAAAAGGACACCAACTTACAATACTTAAAGACGGTTTAAAATTGAAGCGAGGATTCGAGTAATAAAGATTGACGTGTTTATGACTGTCTGTTAAAACTTAATTATGTTTGAATACAATGTTGGTATGGTCAGGGATCCCTGAGCCATTTTTCCACTTGATTACTATCAAGCTAATTTTTCGTGAGTAGCTTCGTTTCGATGAGACGCCCAACAATTCCCTATGCGAAAATTCTCTATTGTGGTAGCTAACAGAGGTAGCAAGGATAGAATATTTTGATTTGATGAGTCCCAAAAATTTATTACTAACTGGTTTTTTTTCCTGTTGAATCTGATGATAATTATCTAAATTATTCAAAAAAATATTTGTCCTACAAAATGTATGGTATGATCAAAGAGTCCCCTGCTTCCAACATGTATCGATAACGAGATCATCAAAAATGATTACTAACCAGCAGATTTTTTTGTTTTTACTTAGTTAATATTTATATATTTTAACAGTCATACAAATAAAAAAATAATTTGTTGAGAATGGCTCAGGGAACCCTGACTAGTATGTTTGGTCAACTAATAAAGGAAAGGGATTGGGAAGGGCAGGGGAATTTAGGCCTCCTGATATCTTATTCACCGCACTAAACGCAGCAGCAAGCCGCTATCTTGCGTTGGTTTTCTGTAAGACAGTGGTAACGATCCGGTCGAGGCGGCCCATTCAAGCTATAGAATTTTGTCTACAGCATAACTGTATCACTCCAATCACTGCATATTGTGTTCAAATAAATAAATGAATGTAGTGCAAATGTAGTAAATCATTTTAGAAAAGAGCAACGTTAGAGTTTCTTGCCCATTCTTCATTAACGAAACAGCATTCCGAACTGGCAGTAGAGATAATATTTGACTGAATCTAAATGGTGTTTAATATTTTAACGATTCAATAAAAGATTTAATTTGATTAAAAAACTATTATTTTACTATTATTAATAAAACTTATAGGTAAATCACTCGTACCCGGCGCGTTGCTGCCGCTTAAGAAATAATTGTGCAATTAAACGCAAATCTTCTTTTTTCTGTCACATTCAAACATCTCACTACTTCAGTGCTCTTCAGTATGTCACGTGCGCCACCTAGTGTGAGTTAATTGTACTATGCCTATAACCTTCGCGCAAGTACAAGCAATAATATGTTGACCAAGTTTTATCGGAATCGGATGAACGGTATGGCAGCACATAAAATACGAACAAACAATAATTGTTTTTTATTGAAAACATGATAGGAACAGTTAATGTCCCACGAAGCCCCAACCGTTCCGTATAATGAAATTTTGGGTTCAAATATCGAAAGGGTGAGTGATATTCGAAAAATCTTAAACAAATAAAAATGACATAGAACCAAATTGCAGCGCCACTTACTGGATGCAATTGTGAATCTAAACAATTCAAAACCCACACAAACACACACAAAAACAATCATCGAAATCGATCCAACCGTTCAGGAGTTTTTGCGAGGCTACAGGGCAATGGATTTTTATAATATAAATAGAAGATAAATAAATAAATACACCCAACAGTCACATACATAGTCATATACACAGTAAGATACGAGTCTTGTGTCGTGGGTATCAGGAACAACGAGAGATTATCGGTCTCACAACACCCAGACCCCGAGACAAATATCTGTGGATCACACAAATGTTTGTCTCGGTGCGGGGATCGAACCCGCGGCCTTTCGTTTCACAGCCGGCTACTCGCCCGCTGCACCACGGAGGCTGTCAATAGAAAAAAAAAAGATATATAGAAGACAGATATCTATACTAATAATAAAGCTGTAGAGTTTGATTGTTTGTTTGTTTGTTTGTTTGTTTGTTTGTTTGAACGCGCTAATCTCAGGAACTACTGGTTCGAATTTAAAAATTCTTTTTGTGTTGGATAGTCCATTTATCGAGGAAGGCTTTAGGATATATAACATTACGCTGCGACCATTAGAAGCGAAGCATCAGTGAAAAATGTTGCAAAAACGGGGAAAATTATTCATATTTGAAGGCTTCCGTTGCTAAGCTACCCAAATAATATTATTTGAAGGCTTCCGTTGCTAAGCTACCCAAACCTATACTAATATTATAAAGCTGTAGAGTTTGATTGTTTGTTTGTATGTTTGATCACGTGGGCGGAGCCGCGAGCAAAAGCTGGTATATTATAAGATAGATTAAGAAGATAACCTTTTTACACAATTGTTTGACATGACTTCAGAAGCGTTCCATAACGCATTAACCCACAACATTAAAGTTTCATATGTATTAAAGAAGTGAAAAATGATTTATTGCTTTCGCTTGCTCGTTTTTACCTCAAATTGTTTCTACACACACGCTCACCGACGCTTGTGATCCCCGAAGGGCTAGACAGTGGTTTTTTTTTATTTGATTGAATGACGAGACGAGCCAAGGGCTCGCTTGATGGTAAACGCCACGCTCACAAACAGAAGCAACACCACATAGAACTTTGAATTACAAAGCACTGCATGGCACTGAACTGCACTCGACACCCAGAAACATAAAATGTTAAGTTTCATGCCCAGTAATTACCCTGGCTTCAATATTCGTCGTTTAAAAATCACTTTATTCACATACCCCGAGACATAAGATGTTAAGTCTCATAATGCCCAGTAATTTCACTGGCTTCATCGTTTAAAAATCACTTCAATTGCGTAAATCACTTTTATTGATCACAGAATTTATCTGAATTTGAGAGTCTTTCGAACGATGTTTAAACACTGCAACAAAGCCTTGCCTTCTTTATGAGTACATCTCTATTTTCTATGATAACGATACTGCGTCCAAGTGATCATAAAACTTTATAATACACTAGCTTTTGCTCGCGGCTCCGCCCACGTGATCAAACAAACAAACAAACAATCAAACTCTACAGCTTTATAATATTAGTATAGATTTGGGTAGCTTAGCAACGGAAGCCTTCAAATAATATTATTTCGGTAGCTTAGCAACGAAAGCCTTCAAATATGAATATTTTTTCCCGTTTTTGCAACATTTTTCACTGATGCTTCGCTTCTAATGGTCGCAGCGTAATGTTATATATCCTAAAGCCTTCCTCGATAAATGGACTATCCAACACAAAGAGAATTTTTCAATTCGAACCAGTAGTTCCTGAGATTAGCGCGTTCAAACAAACAAACAAACAAACAAATAAACAATCAAACAATCAAACTCTACAGCTTTATTATTAGTATAGATTATACAGAGTGACATTTTTATTATGAAACTAGTTTTAGTTTGCTGCGAAATCTTTCTCGTTGTATTCTTCTTTTCTCACCAAGCAGCATTATGTAACTGTTGTATTTCAGTATAAGGGCATTGACCGCCCATTGCAAAACCTACTATAGGTACTAAATTATTTTAAGTGATTATTGGTTATATAATAAAGTTTTGTGTTGCATTGAAGCCAGTGAAATTACTTTATTATTACTGACTTAACATCTTATGTCTCAGGGTCGGTTTTTTGTGAGACAGTGGTAACGGTCGAGCCGGCCCATTCATGCTGTAGACAAAACTATCTACAGCAGTGTTTCCTAACCTTTTTAGGCCATGCCCCACCCTAACATTTTTTTGTTAAATTTGTCACCGATATCTAGTGTTGCATTTTAATGACCCAAAGCGAAAGGGTTAAATTCGTGTCGAGTCCATTTTTAACATCTACAGCGTGGCTCTACCACTCAAAAACAATTTATGATAATACTCGAGTATTCGATTCATAAAGTCACACGTGTATTGCCTCGGATTAAAATGTTTTTTTTTTTATCCTGGTTCGGCAAAGTGACTACGCTACACCTGATGGCAAGTGTAGCGCAATCCAAGAATAGTGTCGACCAACGATAAACAATGTGTCCATCGTTGGTCGGCAAGATCATGCCGGCCTGCCACAGGGGCAAGGGGGAGGGGAAGGAAAAAGGGATAGGATCAGGGGAAAGCCCCCTGGGGGGGAACCGGATATACATTGGCTGACCCTGGAACGCGACCCACACAAGGTGGGCCACTATCCTCCGACCAGCAAAAATGTGCCCGGTATGGCGATAGGTTCACTGTATTTCACATCATGGGACAAAAATTAGTTTAGCGAATCGTGGAGGCATATTACTATCTTAGCCTACCCTTTCGGCGACAGGGATGACCCTATAATGTGTCTAATTGGAGAAGGAATACCAATAGCTACTGTTAGAAGCGTTGAGTCACTGCAAGTTTTCGAGCTAATAAATTTCATTGAAATAAAACAAATTTAAACGGATTTTATCGCGGTTTTTTATTAATTTAGATCCCGACCTTTCGAAGACTTATAAGTTTAGACCTTTTTGAGGAATATTCGCGTAAACGTAAGAAATCATTAGTAAATTTCATCTATACTCAAGTTACTCTACACCAGTGTTTCCCAACCATTTTTAGGTCATGCCCCACCTTAACATTTTTTTGTTAAATTTGTCACCGATATTTACATTGCATTTAAATAACCCAAACCGAAAGGGTTGAAGTCGTGTCGAGTC
Source organism: Amorpha juglandis (assembly GCA_949126905.1). NCBI lineage: Eukaryota > Metazoa > Arthropoda > Insecta > Lepidoptera > Sphingidae > Amorpha > Amorpha juglandis. Next base: position 8,273,429 of record OX421390.1, on the reverse strand, counting down.
CATTTTTAAATTGCCCTCCTTAACTATCAAATTGCCCCCCTGTGGGGCGTGGGCCCCACGTTGGGAAACATTGCTCTACACAGTAAATTGAATTGTCCGTTCAAATAGCCTTTGAACCGGTACAAAAACATTTCAAATTAAACTTCTATAAGAGCACTATGGACCGAATCGCAAAACAAAAGAACACCGCGTGTGTGGACAAAGGAAATTTTGCTTATGAAAGGCATCCACCTGTACAGTCCGGAGCAATAGTCTAGCTCGCCATAAAACAACCTAGTAATGAAATTGGATCGGAAGTTTTTTTGTCCTATCCGCTCCGCTTGAGTGTCCAGCCGCGGTGGACTAAGGCACAGGAATCTTAATTTAAAAAAAAAACTAACTTAAAAAAATAAACTCATTTTTTTTAAATGATTTTTCTGGTCTGATTGCCAAAAGGGTTGTTATTATTTGCCACTTTTGTCTGTCTGTCTGTGTATCTGTCTATGGCATTATCTAATCGAGTAGACCGATTTTAATGCGGTTTTTTTATTTGACTGTGCTCATTACTCCGAGACTTAAGATGTTAATTCTCATAATGTCCAGTAATTTCAATGGCTTCAATTTCCTTCAAACCGAAACATAACAGTGCTTACACACTACTCCGTGGCCGTAAAAATACACCAGGCGAGCGACCTGCTCGTTTCATTATTCGAGCCAAAAAAGAAAAACTTATAACACTCTCTTTGTTGTCGGGTGCCGAGAAGCCGAGTGGTAGAGCCACGCTGTAGACAGTTTTGTCTACAGCATGAATGGGCCGGTTCGACCGAGTGAATCTACCCGTAATTGTCTCACAGAAAACCGATGTAAAGTAGCGGTTTACTGCTACGTTTCGTATGATGCGTGAGATATCTTTAGGCCTAAATCCTCTCCCATTCCCAATCCCTTAATTATCCTTTCCTTTTAAGGCTAGCAACGCGATGATTCTTCTAGTATTGTGGGCGTGCATAGGCGGTGGAGATCACTTACCATCAGGTGACCCACTTGCTCGTTTGCTGGTCTATAGTGAATATCTACAGGGTACTGATTGCTCGCCCCTCAGTGCTCGAGTCAGAGTCAAAACCGTAAAATAAAGTTATCTCTTAACACTTGAACCACATACACAGCGATGTGACGCCGCACACTTCGGTTAAATTTTAACTAAATTCTAAACATAAATATTTCCATTTAGATGCGTATACTCTAGCCGACCCGCGCCCTAGAGTTCAACCAATGCTTATTGTACATGAATTTATTTTGTTAAACATACACGTTTATTGAATACAACTTTCGAATATCTTTCTGGTTTTATTAAAGTAAGCAATTTAAGTTGACATGATTATACGCTATTGATTCCTATACAAGTTTATTTGGACTGACATTATGCGTTTTAGTGGGAGGATACCAGATATTTTTGTGCCTGACTGTATAGCGATCGCTATACTTCAGGTGAAAAACTCACCATAATGATTTTTTGAAGTGAAACTTCTTTAGAATTGTTGTGATTTGAAACTCGATGAAACGAAAATGCGTCACGACAAATACAAACATATTCATAAATAGGATTTAGCGTACGAGAGAATTAGATTATAATTATGCTATCCACGTGTATTTGCGCCTGCGTACAACGAAGCCTTCGGAAAATATCATAAACAACGTGGTGTTATTCACGTGTTTTTTTATGCAATTGCGTATTAAAATTCGTTGGTTAATTAATTTATTTTAATAATTCTGATGTTTAATAGTCCGATTATATCATTGAGAACCTCCTCCTTTTTTTAAGTCGCTTAAAAACTAGCTACATCCAGTCTCTACTTACATTATCAGACATCATATAAATGTGTACACATCGCCAAGTCCATAAGTTAAATCGATAGATCCGGCGAAATGCCAAGTCTGGCGCTAACTCGTGTTTAATTGCCCAGTCTTAATTGGTTTCCACGCCGCAAAATATTTAAGACCATTGGGCTTTGGGGCGGAACTTTGGGGAGGATGCATTAATACCCTTTGAAAAACTTCCCTTTATATCCCTTGGTAAAGTTGCAGTTGCTCGTATCTCAATCGACATTATTTCGCGTTGTCTATAACTCAAATTATACATTTTTTTTTTTTATGGCATAGATCGGCAACCGAGCAAGTGGGTCACCTGATGGTAAGTGATCTTCACCGCCCATGTATGCCCACAATATCAGAAGAATTGTGAGCGAGTTGCCGACCTTAAAGGAAAGGGATAATTAGGGATTGGGAAGAGGAGGGGTATTTGGGCCTCCGGATATCTCACTCACTGTACGAAACGCAGCAGCAAGCCGCTACTTTACGTTGGTTTTCTGTGAGACAGTGGTAATGACCCGGTTGAGCCGGCCCAATCATGCTGTAGACAAAACTGTCTACAGCGTGGCTCTACCACTCATAAAAATTCAATTCACTCATATACGCAAATCAAATTAAAATAAAAAATCTTTATTCATCATGTAGGCTAAGAAAGCGCTTATGACAGGTCAAGTACAGAACATTTGTCATTAATAAGACTAACTCAAAATTAAGGGACCTTTGGAATAACCGCCGCGCTATAGGCTGGCAGGAAAAGGCACACCAACAAGCAGGGGAAGAGGGAGGGGATCCTTAAATGTAGGGATTCACGGACTAGGAGGATATAGAAATCGGAACAAGGGCAAGAAGGAGTAAGGTAAATTAACAATAAATCTGTAAGGGTTTTAAAAGTAAGGATGTGTCGTGGCCCTTACTGGCAGGAATATCCCTAGCCTAGCTAACCTGCCAACCTTTCTCTAGCTGCCTACTGATGACGACATTCACACACACACACACACACACACACACACACACGCATTCACAATATTCAAGTTGGTAGGTCCCCCGTATGCGAGGGCCGTCTGGGTTGGTACCACCGCGCCGTCTATTTCTGACGCCAAGCAACAGTGTGTATGCACTGTTGTGTTTCGGTTTGAAGGACAGTAAAGTCATTGAAATTACTGGACATTATGAGATTTAACATCTTATGTCTCGGGGTGACGAGCGAAGTTCAGTGCCATGCAGTGCTTTGTAATTCAAAGTTCTGTGTAGTGTTGCTTTTGTTTATGGGCAGGCGTGTCGCTTACCATCAGGCGAGCCGCTTGCTAGTCTCGTCATTCAATCAAATAAAAAAAAAGCTCAAATGAGTTCGTACATATATCGATACCTCTGGGCTCAAAGGTCGTAAAGGACATTTGGGCGAAAATGAGTTATATATACAGTTTTGTTCAGAATTTAATTCTCTATCGATCTGTATATTCCATTCCTCGAAATTCTTAAAAAAAGTGCCTTTACGACCCGAAAAATTTGGTACATTTAGCAGAAATAACTGTGAAATTGGGACGTAAATATCATTTGAGTTTTGAACTTCAGATACTACGGTGGTAAGGAACATTAAACATTTTTTTTTTTGAGGTAAAATGCACATGTAGTACTTATTGTCCTTTACGACCTTACGTTTGAAGTTAATCATAAAAAGAAGTAGGTTGTAAAGGTCGTCATCTATAAGAATTGTCCTATACATTCATTATAGTATATTCACAAATAAGACAGATGTTCCATACGATTCAGTTTAATTTTGTAGTATTTTTCTACAAAGTCCTTTAAACTTAAATATGAAGTAAGTAGGTATCCTATAAACCCTAATATAAACACAACTTCTAAACTGAAGAAGTGTTTCTAGGCAAGGTTTGAAAGAAGATGCTTTAATAATTATAAGTAAAAAGACTAAAGAGTGTCAAAAAGTACTGATTGTTGAGTTCCTAAAAGTAAAATAATAAGAAAAAATACAATTTTGTTACTTAATTACTCAAAAATAATGTTTTTAATAACCTTTTTTTTAATAAATAATAGTTGATTACAAACTATTTGAAAACAACTAGTCAGGGTCCCGGATCCATTTTTCCACTTAATTACTATCAAGCTAATTTTCCGTGAGTAGCTTCGTTTCGATGAGACGCCCAACAATTTCCTAAGCGAAAATTCTCGATTGTGGTAGCTATTAGAGGTAGGACCGGGATAACGTACCACGCAATTTGTAGGACAATATGACTGTTAAATTATATAAATATTAACTAAGCAAAAATAAAAAACAGCTGGTTAGGAATCATTTTTGATGACCTCGTTATCGATACATGTTGGAAGGAGGGATACTCTTTGATCAAACCATACATTTTGTAGGACAAATATTTTTTCGAATTATTTAGATAATTATCTTGAGATTTAACAAAAAAATAACCAGTTAGTAATAATTTGTATCATCAAATCGACATAATAATATCGCACCCCTGGTGCGACACTGTCACTTTTGCAAAAAATTCAAAAATGAGTTAAATAATGATAAAGTACATTTTTTACAATCTTTCTTTCTTTCTACTTTGCGTTATCCCGGCTTAGTGCCAGGGTCCGCCTTCCTACTTAAACGCCTCCACTTCGCCCGATCTTGAGCATCCTCTATAGTGAGACCATTGGATCTCATGTCCCCCTCCAATACGTCAATCCAACGCTTCTTGGGCCGTCCACGGGATCATATCCCTGGTACGATCTGGCTCAGGCACCTGCGACCGACGACGACGACGACGTACTCCTGTGGTTTCCTCAAAACATGGCCTAACCACCTTAAGCGACATTCTTGGAGTTTATCAGCCACGTCGCGGACACCAAGGCTGCCGCGGATGTACTCGTTACAAATACGATCTAATCGTGTAACGTTGTACATCCACCGCAGCATCTTCATCTCCGCGACATGGATTTCTCCAACATGGCGCTTAAGGGCCGGCCACGTCTCGCACCCATATAGGAGTACAGGCCGAATGATGGTCTTGTAGATGAGACCTTTAAGTCTCATCGGCATCTTTCGGTCGCAGGTAACGCCTGTGAGCTCCCGCCACTTAGCCCAAGCAGCGCCAATACGGGCCCTAACGTCGAGGTCGATGTCACCGGACTCATGCAGTACAGACCCCAGGTATTTGAACTTGTCCATTTTCACGGCAAGTTCACCCCCTATTCGGATACTATCCGGGTCTGCACTCCAGCAAGCCATGTACTCGGTCTTCGCCACATTTAGTTTCAGACCACCATTTTCAAGCGTCCCCTTCCACAGGTTCACCCTTTGCTCTAGGCGCTGTTTGTCCTCATCTACCAGTGCGATGTCATCGGCATACATGAGCACCCATGGTGGCTGCTCCTGTATATCCGCCGTCGTGACATCAAGCACCACACTAAATAGGAAAGGACTCAGCGCCGAGCCTTGATACGAGCCTACGGTAATTGGGTTGGTATCGCCAACAGCAGTCCGAACCAGAGATTCGGATCGGAGGTAAATGTCCCCGATAATGTCAATATATGCCTCTGGCACACCCTTGACCCTCAACGCCCACCAGATCGCCCGCCGGGGCACACACTCGAAAGTCTTCTGCAAATCTAAAAAGGCAAGATGTAGAGGCTTCTCCTTCGTCCTGTATGCCTCAGCAAGCGATCTTATTGCGAACACGGGGTCCATGGTGCCACTTCCTGGTGTGAAGCCATATTGACACTCAGAGACAGTACACTCTTGGCGGAGCCTAGATTCGAGGACGCGTTCGAAGAGTTTCATGGTGTGGCACATAAGCTTAATACCGTTAAATTATATTTTTTACAATATAAAGTGATTAATATTTATCCAAAAGTAAAGTTAAAAGTTGACGTTGTAGTATAAGCTGTTCATCTCATCTATAATATTCTTAAGTCATTGTTTTGTGAGGTGTCAAAGTTTTAAATGCTTCTCCTGAAAAACTACATTTTTGCATAAGTGACAGTGTCGCACCGGGGGTGCGATATTTTATCCTTGCTACCTCTGTTAGCTACTACAATCGAGAATTTTCGCATAGGAAATTGTTGAGCGTCTCATCGAAACGAAGCTACTCACGGAAAATTTGCTGGAAAAATGGATAATCAAATGGAAAAATGGATCCGGGATCCCTGAGTATTCCTTTTTATAGCCATTTACAACCTAAATAAAAAAATACTTGTCTATTACTACCTTGTCTTTTACAGAAGTATGGATTTACGCCCTAAAGAGCTAACTAGGGTTGAATATTTCAGGGGCGTAAAGGTCATTTTATTGTAATTTTGGGGGCGTAAAGGAAATTTATCTCAGTAAATACAGCTCTAAACCAATTTCGCAATATTTATTATAAAAATTCTGGAAAATCGAAGTACTTTCTTCCTAGGAATCATCTAAATAGCTCAATAAACAAAGAAGTTATAGTCAGATGAAATAAAAAAAAAACGTTTTTTGCTTCTCCTGAAAAGTCGTATTTTGTCCTTTACGACCTTTGAGCCCAGAGGTATCGATATGTGTTCAGTCGAAACACGACTACAGTAACGTAATAACTAGAAATGACAATATAGGACCTCTTAGAGGATTATGACTCAGGGTTCGATTTCCGGGGCGGGAAACGGGAAAAATATTTATAAATCCGACCGCATGTTCCCGCGGATATTGGGTTTAAGATTTGTTACACGTTTAGACAAAATTGTAATTCTTGGACGCTGGTGAATCTGTTTTTGCTAGGCTTTTTTTTGTGCGATTTTTTTTTTAGCCCTTCGTCGGCCACATCGTCGCTCACCATCAGGATAGTGGCCAAACGCAAACCTATTATAATAAAAAAAAAGGTTTGTGTGCAACTCACACGCGTCAGAAGTGAAACTTCAGGATTATTAAAATAAATTAATTAACCAACGAATGTTAATACGCAAATGGAAAAAAAAAAACACGTGAATGATAAGAGTGTCATTCACGTAGGAGCGCTGTTTATGACACAATTTCTGAAGGCTTCGTTGTACGCAGGCATAAAGACACGTGATAGCATCTATCTCATTCTCTCGTTGGCTAAATCCTATTTACGAAGATGTTTGTCTATTTTTACTGTCGCTTTTTCATTTCATCGAATTTTTAAATCACAACGATTCTAAAGAAGTTTCACTTCAAAAAAATAAAAACATCAACCCGCCGACACAGTCATCTTGGTGTCAGCGATATTATTTGATACTAACTGTCGCCCGCGGCTCCGGCTGCGTGAAATTTCAGTTTCTGGGACAAAAGTAGCCTGTGTTCTAATTCACGACATGATCTAACTGTATGCCAAATTTTATTCAAATCTGATCAGCCGTTAATGTGCCAAACTTTCACATCTATAATACATGACGATTTGTTTGGTGTTTGAATTACAAAGCACTGCATGGCACTGTACTGCGCTCGTCACCCTGAGACATAAGCTGTTAAGTTTCATAATGCTCAGTAATTTCACTGGCGCCAATGTCCTTCAAACCTTAACCTAACAGCGCCTACACACTGTTGCTTGGCGGCAGAAATAGACGGCGCCGTGGTACCAACCCAGACGGCCTCTCGCATACGAGGGACCTACCACCTTGTCAGTATAAATAATAATAAATAACACCCAACAGTCACACACATAGCCCGGACCCCACAGTAAGATACAAGTCTTGTGTTGTGGTATCAGGAACTACGAGAGACTTTCAGTCTCACAACAACCAGACCCGAAACAAATATTTGTGGATCAGGCAAATATTTGTCTCGGTGCGGGGATCGAACCTGCGGCCTCACGTTTCACCGTCTGCTACTCGCCCAATGAGCCACGGAGGCTGTCTAAATGAAACATACATGTATGTTCAATAACCAAAATGTTTTAAAACTGAACGTCAACAGGTCTTGAGTTCCCTCTCTCTTGAACCAAAGTTAACTGTGAACTTATATCTGGAAGTCCGCGGCGCATTTAATTGCCCGATAAACCGTTTCTGTCGGCAACTTCGACCCCTAAGCGTTTAGTTGAACTAACCATTGGTTTAATGTTATTACTTATTTTATATTAACTAACTGTTAGAGGGTAGTTTTAATGTCTGTACTAAAAATTAGACTACGGAAATTAAATGTCGTAAATGGAGGCTAATGGGAAACTGAGGGAGTTTTAGGTGTATTTTGTTTTTTTTTATAGCATAGGCCGGCAAACGAGCAAGTGGTTCACCTGATGGTAAGTGATCTCCACCGGCCATGTACGCCCACCATCACAAGCATCATGGGCGCGTTGCCGACCTTAAAGGAAAGGGATTATTATGGATTAGGAAGGGGAGGGGGATTTGGGCGTCCGGATATCTCACTCACCGTACGAAACGCAGCAGCAAGCCGCTACTTTACGTCGGTTTTCTGTGAGACAGTGGTAACGACCCGGTCGAGCCGGCCCATTCATTCTGTAGACAAAACTGTCTACAGCGTGGCTCTACCACTCGTAAAATAATGTACTTATTTGTTGCCTTTTTTAACCTGACGGCACAGTGACTACACTGGACGTATGTTAGTACGTAGCAGTCTAAATACAATGTTGACCGTCAAGAATCATTGCCAATTCCAACGGTCGTGCAGAATTATGCCGGCCTGAAGGCTTGTCCTCGTAACACGATTCGCCTGAGCGAGCCATGGTGAAATGTTCATCGTGTACACGGTGGTCGCTATATATTCGGATACAAAAGTGATCAGCTTCCTCCCACTTTTTTGTCCAAGCACGACAATGTGACTGCACTACACTTGATGGTAAGCGTAGTGCAGTCCACAAAAACAGTTACAACCGACAAACAATGAGTTTATCGGTGGTCACCAGAATCATGCCGGCCTATTTAAATGCTCCTTCACACTCCGAAGAAGGAAGAAGCAAATCGAGGGGTCTGCGACAAGACATGTGGATTACCGATGCAGGCGCAGGGATACAAGGATGTACTTTTATACTCGCCCCAAGCAACCATCAAGCCATGCAAGCCCTTCGGGAGGTACCAGATATACACTGGCTAATCCTGGAACGCGATCCCAAGGGGTGTGGATCACTATGGCAGGTTTTAACACCATGTGTACAGTAATCGATATCCGGGCGGATATGAATATCTTACCACCAGCAACTTATCTAAGATAGCATTCGCTCGCGGCCCCGCCCGTGTGAAATTCTGCACCGTTACATTATCGATATCGCCTATGTTCGACAGGGATAATGTAGTATCCTAAGGTGAAAGATTTTTTCAAATCGTTCCAGTATGTAGTTTCAGAGCCTATTTAATACAAAACAAACAATCACATGTTTCCTCTTTATAATATTAGTTTAGATAAAATTAAACTGCTTCAACTGACTGGATGTCATATCACTGCTGTTTAAATCGCTACTTTATGAGCTTTGAAGAAACCTATTCTACGTACAACAATCTTGAAATCATAAAACTACTTATTGCTTTTAATTCGGAAGATCAAATCCAGTTGATAGCTAGGTAAACAGATAATCAAATAAAAAAGAAAACCATTATAAAGTGCATCCACAGTTACATATACAAATTTACAAACGACAGTTCTTCGGGAACTGGTGGCTAGCACATTCACACATGTGATGCAAACGTAGTTACACTGTAAAGTGGTAATCCGATTAGCGCTTCGATTGGTGATTTAAAGCGTCGGTTCCACAATCCACGTGGGACAAGAATCCTCTAATCTTGGCCTACGTTATTTTTTTTAAGTGAAAACTTCTTTTGCCGCGTTAAGCACTTTTTGGTAAGGGGTAAACTATTGGTTTCGCGTCAGCGACATGCTAATGTTAATTCGGACTGTACACGTATACCACATCGTATATACCTGACCGTGTGCTGTGCGCGTTAGAACCTTTTTGGATGGGTGTAAGTTTGTGAGCTCTGAGTATCAGTCAGTCGTCAGTCGTCAGTCAGTAAGTCAGACAGTCGTCAGTAACTTAATCAGTCGTCAGTCAGTCAGTCAGTCAGTCAGCCAGTCGTTAGTCAGTCCTCAGTCAGTCAGTTAGTTAGTCAGTCAGTCAGCCAATCAGTCGTCAGCCAGTGAGTCAGTTAAGTCAATTGATTTGAGTCAGTTGAATTGAATTGTGAGTACTAAATAAATATATACTTATAAATTTTCACTTCTATCGGCAGTCCCTATGACTATCATTTTGTTATTCTGCTTGGCATTTCCTGGCTTGCTGCCAGAGTCCACCATCCTTTTAAACGCTTTTAGTCTACCCGGATTCGAACTCCATAGGCTTAAATCATCAAGACATCAAGCAAGCTGGGCTATCCACGGGTCGGTACCCCAGCGTTAAACCGCACCATTTTATATTAACAAGCTATAATTTATAACCAAAGTTGATCCTATTAAATCAAATTTAATACGATAATGGTGTATAACAAGCTATCTATATTAAAAATATATTGGATGCGTATACGCATTTTTTGATTCACCGGAAGGTTAATCTATTTATAATAGGCACCTGCACTGTTTTTTGGAAAATTAACTTTCGTCATTAAGTTGCATCATTGGCCTAAAAGCGTTCGTAGGCTGGATAACCGATGCGGTTCTAGGTTCGAATCTCGGGTCGGATAGTGACATTTTTTTTATCCTACGTTACGTTACCCAAAAAGTACTGTAGAAAGATTTTTTTATATCCGTCCAAAAATAAATAAGCTAAGCCTTTAAATCTAATGGAAGGGACACGTGCAAAAAACATAACAGTAAATCTGCCACTTCACGACTGGTTTCTGCGTTGTAGTGGTACCGCCCCGGTAGAGAGATAATAAATACCCTACAGTCGTATACATACAACCTGACCCCACACTAGGTTAACCTGTATCAAAAACTACTTCCTCTCCGAAGAAGAGGGAAGAAGCATTTATACAGGCCGGCATGATTCTGGTGACCACCGATAAACTCATTGTTTGCCGGTGATCGCTGGTTTTTTGGACTGCACTACGCTTACCACCAGGTGTAGTGCAGTCACTTTGCCGTGCTCGGATAAAAAAAAACAGCCCGATCAAGCCGACCATAATGCTCTGAAGAAAATATTCAACAGCATGGCTCTACCACTCATAAAGCTACGAAGATTATTTAAATATCATAATTTTTTTAGTTATGTCATAACCCTCATCCTTACGTTCACTATTTACTTACATCGTTTTGTGTAAAAAATGCAGTATTATGACTTCACTGCAGGGGGGCAGGCAGGTATGTCGGCGCGGTTAGCGGCCTAGCGGTTTATTTTGACGCCTGCTTAACGCTCCCGTAAGCTCGCGTCGCGTTTTACTTTTTACATACGAAATTAATTCCCACGGCGCAGTACTGGTTACAAAATAATATTTTTGAAGTGAAACTTCTTTAGAATCGTTCTGATTTGAAACTCGATAAAACGAAAATGCCTCACGATGAAGACAAAAATATTCATAAATATGATTTAGCCTGCGAGAGAATGAGATAGATTACAAGTATGCTATCACGTGTCTTTGCGCCTGCGTACAGCGAAGCCTTCGGAAAATGTGTCATAAACAACGTGGTGAATTATTAACGTGTTTTATTTTTTTTGCATTTGCGTATTAAAATTCGTTGATTAATTAATATAATTTAATAATTCTGAAGTTTCACTTCTGCCGTGTGTGAATTTCACACACAGACTCTTTTTTCAGTTTTAAATGGTACACTGATGGAAAAATCTCGGCATCTATCTGATAAAGACATCAGAATATTCGATGTAAGTTTGGATCGCGTTCCAAGATCAGCCAGTGTATATCTTCTCCCGACCGGCTTGCGACATGACTTGATGGTCGGTTAGAGCGAGTATAGGTACATCCTTGTATTACTGTTCCTGCATTGGTCATGCGCTTGTCCTATCGCAGGCCCCTTGATTTGCCCTCAATTCCCCTCTTCTGAGAGGGAAGAAGCATTTATTCAGGCCAGCATGATTCTAGTGACTACCGATGAACTCATTGTTTGTCGGTGGTCGCTAGTTTTTTGGACTGCACTACGCTTACCATCAGGTGTAGTGCGGTTACTTCGCCGTGCTCGGATAAAAAAAGTTTGATCTTTCTTGCGAACGGTACTCAAACACGGTCAGGTTAAGCGGATACATTTAATTGTTTGGAACCGAGGCGACGTTGGATTAACCAAAACATACACCATGATCTCTCATCCTAAATTATTTAGAGCGCAATGGAATATTTTAATATGAAACTGTCGACACTAATCTCATGGAGAATTAAATAAGATGTGGCGCAGTGGGTGAGTACTGCGAAGCGAGAGACCATGGGTTCGATTCCCGCACCGAGACAAATGTTTGTGTGATCCACAAATATGTTTCGGATCTGGGTGTTTGGAACCGCATGTCCCTCGTAGTTCCTGATACTCACGATACAGGATAGCCTAGTGAGGGTTCAGAACTATGTATGTGACTGTTGGGTGTAAATTTAGTTTTTAGTTTTATTTTTCAGTGTAAAGTGTAGTTGTTCTCTCGAAGGGCTTGCCACATGACTTGATAGTTGGTTGGGGCCGGTATAGGGTTATATCCTTGTATTACTGTGCCTGCATCAGTCATCGGCCTGTCCTGTCACAGGTCCTTCGATTTGCATCTTCCCTCTCTGAAGAGGAAAGAAGCATTATTACAGGCCGGCATGATTCTGGTTACCACCGATAAACTCATTGTCAGCGATCGCTAGTTTTTTGGACTGCACTACGCTTACCTTTGGGTGTAGTGCAGTCACTTTGTCGTGCTCGGATAATAAAATAAAATAAAGCCCGAGCTATAGGACAATCGGACATGCGAAAAAAAACACACACATCCAATGGTATAGACACAACAAATAGCGTTTATCTTAGTCAACAAAAAATCTTGGCCGTTCCGAAGGTCGGCCCTCATAAATTCCTCAAGCGGCTTTACCTACGACACCCAAACAATACAAAACATAAGGGATTTAAAGTGATTTACACACGTTAGGATAAGATCGGACGCTTGCAGACTCATTAAGATTCACTCGCGACTTTATTCGAGACTTCTTGATGCTTGTTGAAAACAAACCGAAAGGATTAAAGGTACGTTTTGAGGGTCGCGAATAAGATAGAAAATCGCAACGCGTGACGTGAGTCGACACGTCAACTTTGTATGAAGTTTTTTCTATCCTAGCACGGCAGAGTCACCTGATGGCAAGCGCAGTGCAGTCCAAAAAACCAACGAGCACCGAGAACCAATGAGTTTATCTTTTGTAACCAGACTCATGCCGGCTTGTATATATGCTTCTTCACACTTAATTATATGATAGCCTGTATTCAATTCCTAGGTAGAGCAATCTAAATGTATTTTTTTATTATTATTCGGCAAAGTGACTTCTCTACACCTTAAGTGCACTGCAATCCAAAAATGGTGGTATCTATCGTAGATTGGCAGAATTATGCCGTCCTGCCTGTGTTTGAGTTTTCAATTCGATATGGCATAAGAATTACCCAGGATTGGAATATGTGCCCAGTCAGTGATGCCAACTTGGGGGTTTTCTCCCTAAATTTAGGGAGAAAAAATCTCGACAGGGAGTTTTTTAGGGGGAAAAATTTTTTGGGGGTATTTTTAGGGATAAAATTTTAATTGATTTTTTTTTTTAATTGCACTACTGCAATGTATGTTATGTGTGTTATTATATGTGTGATGTATAAAAATACAATTGTATTATTTAATATTACTGAATAACTATTCTAATTTATTTCATTATATTGAAAATGATATACTTGTGTCACCGTCAGGGGGTTTTACTTTGAATTTAGTGGGTTTTGAAATTGCTTTAGGGGGAAAGTTTTCATACAGTTGGCGACACTGTGCCCAGTACGGGGATAGGCTCGCTCCCTATTACATCTAGGACATAAGCTCAGCGAAATGTGGTTGCAGCACTAGTTGCACCTCTGTCTATCCCATCGGGGATAAAGACGTGATCTTTTGTATGTATGTATATAAAAATGCGTCGCGAATTTTTGTCTCAGTCGCGTATTCCAAAACATACCTTAAGATTCGCTCGTAACTTGTTAAAAAAATTCTTGATACTTAATTTAAGTCTAAAGGATTCTAACAAACAATGGATTTTGAGTAATGGTCTGTTCAACTTTGACATTCATACCCGAATACAGAATCGCAACTCAGTAGTGGTTCAGTATTAGCCATTCGGGTATTACAAAAAATCGTCGTAAAAGGTAATAAAGGGTGGTACTATCAGTGAGATATCCTCAAATACCCTTAACCGATACGACGCTTTTTATACACTTCAATGACGAGTCGAAGAGATCGGTCGTCTGATCAAATCATTTGTTGAATCATTATGTCAAACATCATTTAGATTCAGTCAAATTTTAATTCTACCGCCGCGCCAGTTCGGAATGCTGTTTCGTTAAAGAAGAACGGGCTAGAAACTCTAACGTTGCTCTTTTCTAAACTGATTTACAATACATACATTCACTACATACATTAAAGTATTATTTATTTGAATTAGAGCAGCTTAATTGATGCCAGTGAGGAACGTTATAAAGTAAAATAATTAGATTATAATAGTTTTTGTGCATTATGGTCGCCACGACTCGGCTCAAAACTCTGAATTACAAAGTATTGCTGGGAACTACATTGCACTTTTACGTGTGCATTGAAGTACCGGGGTAACTCCCGAGACACTAAAAATGTGACATTCATCATCATCATCAGCCACAGGACGTCCACTGCTGAACATAGGCCTCCCCCAAAGATTTCCAGACCGACCTGTTGGAAGCGGCCTGCATCCAGCGACTTCCTGCGACCTTTATCAGGTCATCTGTCCACCTTGTAGGCGGACGTCCGACGCTGCGCTTGCCAGTACGTGGCCTCCATTCCATTATTATTATTATTACATTACCTGTCTTTTAAAAATCCAAGACAAAATTGTCAATTCGCACAAAACCCTCCATCGAGTCGTTAACAAAGTAATTGGCGGGAACCCGTCGGGAGGTTTTTCATTTATCTGGATGACCGACCGTCGCCTTTTTTTACCATGTGTTGAACACTTAGCGATATTGTCTTATTGGTCCCTGCGATAAGGACGGGAATGTATCGATGATATTTTTAATTTCAAACGAAATTCCGTAGTGTTGTAAACAATTAACAAGTTTGATAGGCCTCTCTTTTTTTGATTAGTAGGTCCCTCGTATGCGAGAGGCCGTCTGGGTAGGTACCACTACTTTGTCTATTTCTGCCGCCAAGCAAAAGTGTGTAAGCACATTGAAGCCAGTGAAATTACTGGGCATTATGAGCTTAACATCTTATATCTCGCGGTGGAGAGCGCAGTTCAGTGCCATGCAGTGCTTTATAATTCAAAGTTCTGTGTGGTTTTGTTTATGGCCGGGCGTGGCGCTTAACATCAGGCAAGTATCTTGCTCGTCTCGTCATTCAATAAAATAAAAAAGGCACTTGTCAAATTAAGCATAGTCACGTCATGTCAAAGATATTTAGGTACATTTAAAACAAAATTCAAAACCTAAAAACTGAAATCTCCATTTCTTTCCTTATAGATTGTCAACTCACACGTCATTCCTCCGACTTTGTCTTGGTGAGATGTGGCAATCATTTCCATTCATACACTAGCTCGTCCGCGGCTGTAAAGAAAATATTGACAATTAATGTCTGTGTACAATTTATTCCAACAATAAAACCCACCCCTTGACTTCAATCAGTAGTTTCTACTGAACTACTGAACGGTTTTTTTTCCAATATATATAAAAAAAGGAATTCTTATCGGTATATTTGTTTAGTTCGCTACGATGTCAAAGAGACTGTAAACAGTCAGACAAACATCAAACAGATCACAGCCCTTTTTTATAGGGAGTTAATAAAACTATTTCTTTTTTAATAAACGTTTTCGATGCATCATGGATAAGTACTGCCAAACATCGCAAACATATTACAGCCCTCTTTTCTATCGGGAGTTAATAAAGCTTTTGCTTTTTAATTTTTAGCAACGATATCGATGCATAATCGATAAGCACTGCCGGCACATCACTACGGACGGATTTGTACTCGTGAATATAATATGGGCGGGGGCACCTGTCGCCTCCCACGAGCATCTACACACGTACGAAGAACGATCGATGCAACCGAAT
The DNA here is from genome assembly GCA_949126905.1 of Amorpha juglandis. NCBI lineage: Eukaryota > Metazoa > Arthropoda > Insecta > Lepidoptera > Sphingidae > Amorpha > Amorpha juglandis. The sequence continues at coordinate 8,257,423 of OX421390.1, read as the reverse complement.
ATGTGAGACTAGAACACGCGCGCCTTCCTTAAAATATCCGTGTTATATACCACTAGTGGGCTCGGGCCTCCTCTACTTATGAGAGGGTTATTTTCCATAATAATTAACTGGAGGGCTCCTAGGGGTCGCTAGTATACCGATAGGGTATACTAGCGACCCCTCCAATTTATGTAATATCATGGTAAAACAACCTTTATGGAATGGCAGTAACATGCAGGTGAAACCGCGAGGGACAGCCAGTACTTATATTAATAACTAGCTTTTGCTCGCGGCTCCGCCCGCGTGAACTTTTAAAATTGTCAAAGTTTCATACAAACTTTCATCCCCTATTTTATCCCCTTGGGGGTAGAATTTATCAAAATCCTTTCTTAGCGAATGCCTACGTCATAACATCTACCTGCATGCCAAATTTCAGATTCCCTCCAGTGGTTTGGGATGTGCGTTGATAGATCACTATGTCAGTCATTCACCTTTGAGTTTTATATATTTAGATAAATAAGAACTGGTAAACAGGTTTTTTTTTTTTTTTATTTATGGCTCTTGCAGTACTATGCATTTAGCCAGTGTCAAGTACAATTCATTCTCAAGTTATTTTTACAAGAACGATGAAACACGGGTGCGGTCGATTTCAAGGTCTTGTCGGAGTTTTGGTGTTAACTCCTTTCAGTACGATGCTTAATTCACTTATTTCAATGTTTTCATACACTGTTCATCACCGTCAATGTTTATTGAACAAATCCACACCACTTTTATACAACAAACACAACTCTAAACAAGTTTATGAAATAAATTAAAATAACCGATGACCGGCACTGTCAGAATTCCCGCCAAAACTCCTAAGCAGGTATTCCCTATGTTTCCTTCACCGTTATGGTGCCTGTACACCCGAGACACTCCGAGGCAGAGCGAATGCGAGTGTATATGCTAGCACTCATCTAGCCTCGGGTTGTCTCGGTGTTATTACATGATCGCACTCGAGCACAGACCTCTTGGCGATGTCTCAGGGGAGACATAGCGAGAGCTCTCAGTCGAGTGTGTAAAGTCACCATTTAAGCAAGCGCTATAACAATAATAATGTTATTTGCTACAATACATAAAAAGAACAGGTCAAAATAAAAGAAATAAAAATAAATAAATAAATACGCACTGACGCCTATAAAGCTGATTGTAGGATATTCATATCCGCCCGGATAGCGACCACCGTACACATGGTGTTAAAACTTGCCATAGTGACTCTCACGCCTTGTGTGGATCGCGTTCCAGGATCAGCCAGTGTATATCCGGTTCTCCCGAAGGGCTTGTGACATGACTTGATGGTTAGTTGGAACGGGTATATGGGTACACACTTATATCCCTGTACCTACAGGTCATCCGCCTGTTCTGTCTCAGGCCTCTCGATTTGCTTTTCCCCTCTTCGGAATGTGAAGAAGCATTTATACAGGCCGGCACGATTCTGGTGACCACCGATAAACTCATTGTGTCGGAGGTCGCTGGTTTTTTTGGACTGTACTGCGCTTACCAACAGGTGTAGTACAGTCACTTTGCCGTGCTCGGATTCAATAATACATCCGCGAAGGGGTAGGCAGAAATGTAACTACACCCACATTTCGCCTAGCTTATTTCCGATATATGTGATAGAGGGCGAGCCTATTACCATTCCAGGCAGAATTCCAGACTCCGGCGTATTCAGTATTTTTTACGCATTTCGCGATAGAACGCATTATCATTTTTACTCGACCCGGGGTTCGAACGTGTGACCTCACAGCAGTCGTACCGCGTACTCATTACAACTGAATTGTTTTAATTTGAATAAAATAAATACTTGTTTATATTAGAAGTGAACGTATGTTTTTGTTATGAGATAGATCAAGCAAATACAATTATAGTTACAGCCAACTTTCTGGCGAATGGAACGCATTTTACGCCTGCTTACAACACGGAGTTAGCTTCACTGGATGCCTTACTTTATTACATACTTTTTTCTTACCAACTTTAGTTTTTAAACGACGCAAAAAACAAAAAAGGTACCCAAATAGTCTGTATTTTTTTTGGAAGATCACGCATAACTTCGCCAATGGTAGATCGATGTGGATGTTTTGTTATTCGATACGGTTTACTCCCAGAAAGAATATACGCGTTTCAATTTGAAGAAGGAATTTTAAGGGGTCGACGGACGGACTTTAAATTTGACATTTCTGCGCCAATTTTGATGATTCGTGTACAAAAATAGTAAAATACCTTTATAACAAAAAAATAAACCTCGAAAATCTATAACGTAAAAAATAAATTAAATAATCTTTAAATTTCAATAACATATAATTTGACAGCCTATGAAGCGGGAGGCCGCAGATTCGATTCCCGCACTCACACTGGCTGATCCCGGAACCCGACTCGCCTCAATGAGCCGCTATGGCGTGTAAATAAATGCAGGAAATGACAAAGCGGCGGTACCAACCAAGACCGCCTTTCGTATACCAGAGACCTACATAAATAATATGTCTCTTCTATAAGATTAGTAGATGCATTGCGTGCGTCGCGGCGCCACGCGGCCGCTTGTTCGATAGACGCGCGACACAACGACGCCTTGGTCTCGACGGTCGGCACTTAGGGTTGGCAACCTATACACTCTATCCAATAATATTAGTGATTGTCTCCATGGTGCGAAGGTTTTTTTTAGCATAGGCCGGAAAACGAGCCAGTGGGTCACCTGATGGTAAGTGATCTCCACCGCCCATGTACACCCACCACCAGAAGAATCATGGGCGCGTTGCCGACCTGAAAGGACAGGGATAATTAGGGATTGGGAAGGGGAGGGGACGCTGTAGACAAAACTGTCTACAGCGTGGCTCTACCACTCACAAATGAAAAAGAAAGCTGAAGCTCAAGACTCGATCTCGAATAAATTGTATTTCTTTCTTTCTTTTTATCTCCAGAATGGGGGTAAAAATGTGCTTTTGTAATTCATTAATCATTATCTCAAGTCTGGATGCAGTGGTGGAGTAATTGTGGTCCGCACCGTGCCCTCGGTTTTAGCCAAATCTCGAAATCTCATATGACAAACCTATGTGCGAAAAAGTCACGGGGCCACACTGGCCTACAAGCAGACTTCACATAGCTTCGAAATTTATATGGAGAATATTAGATAAAGAATTCAATTTTCCTTACGGTTTTCTATCAAATATCTAAATACGAATGAAACAGTATAAGGTCGTTATTTCATAGTCTAATTGCTCAGCAATTAAATTTTAATTCCATAAACTATTAAATGAAAAAAATAAAATATTAAATGAAAAAAAATATATAAATAATATTTGCATATTATACATATTTGTACTTGGTATTTTAATATCTGAAAATTCGGTATGGCAACCCTAGCGGCCCCAACAAGCATTCTACCACGACCGCTGGCTGTACAAACCGACATCGCCTTTTCACAGACTTGTGTAACACCGAAAGTCTTTTTAAAAACCTTCAATAGATCAAATATGTAGAGTAAATTCATTATTATTTTTTTGATATACCATAGGCCGGTAAACGCGCAAGTGGGTCACATGATAGTAAGTGATCTCCACCGCTCATGTACGCCTACAATACTAGAAGAATCATAGGCGCGTTGCCGACCTTAAAGGGAAGGGGAGGGGGATTTGGGCCTCCGGATAACTCACTCACCGTACGAAACGCAACAGCAAGTTGCTACATAGACTAAATTTTAAGAGCCTCCGTGGCGCAGCGGGCGATTAGCCCGCTACGAAGTGAGAGGCCGTGGGTTTGATTCTCGCACCGAGACAAATGTTTGTGTAGTCCACTAATATTGATTTCGGGTCTGAGTATTGTGGGACCGCAAGTCCTTCGTAGTTCCTGATACCCACGACACAGGTTTTAACCTAGTGTGGGACCGTTGTGTGTTATTATTATAATTACCATACGAAACACAAAAGTTAGCGAGCTGACATATTGGTTTTCTGTGAGACAGTGGTAATAACCCGATCGAGCCGGGCCATTCATTATTTTGACAAGAATGGCTACAGCGGGCCTCTATTTTATGATAACTCTATCTCAGGTAATGCTAATTCAACAACACTATCGCGAAGACTGAGCTGTTGTCCGTTGAGGAGTTTATTTTTTACACGCTTTTTTTTAACTTCACCTGTATTTACTCCATACTCCATCATCAGATCTTAACCAAATATATATGGGACCATCGCAGCTAAACTCTATCGAATGACATTTTTTCCGGCAAAATCGGTCCACAATTGGCAGAGAAATCAATCAAAAACTCGCCGAAGTGCCACCTCCTCCTTTTTGTGAAATCGGTTAAAAAAGCCCCAAATTAATAAATATACCTACATAACTTAATAGAGCAACGAATTTCCTTTTGTAACAGGCGTCTGGGTTTTATCACAAGGCGTCTGGTTTGCTTTCCCCAACCCACTATACGCAATATCCGCACATTTTTCAAGCCCCAATTGACTGAAATGATGAAAACAATGAGTTGTGGGCACAAGTTTTGCAATGCACACGTGTTGACTTTCTTATTGTAACTATGGGAGCCCAAGGCTACTCTTACAGAAGCATTTTCCAATAGCCATTAAGGGGACCTCAACGAAAAATATTTGTAAATGAAAAAAGACGACCTAATAAAGATCGCAGGAAGTCGCTGGATGCAGGCCGCTTCCAACAGGTCGGTCTGGAAATCTTTGGGAGAGGCCTATGTTCAGCAGTGGACGTCTTGTGGCTGATGATGATGATGATGAAAAAAGACGGAAAGGGTTCTCAATTCGACACGTATATTTTTTGTATGTTAGATCACGCATAACTTTTTACAGACTAGACTAATTTTGATAATTTTTAATGGATAGGGAATATTACTCCGAAGTTATTTATATAATAAACATTTTGAACAAAAATTCTAATACTCCCCCACTCTAAAAGTGATCAACAGCTAAAGAAGTTTTCACTTCAAAAACAAAATATTTAAAAAAAAACATTACCCTCCAATGGCGATGCCTAAAACCCAAGCCACCAGTGCGGCGATTAGGACCCCAGAGAGAGAAACCTCCTCACAATGCGTGCCGTGTCCAATAACACCGCTTTATGTATCTGGCTCTTGACCCAACGACCTTCACGAATTCAAAGACTCTGAAGATGTTGGTCGAGGCTCTTCACTATCAACCCATGGGCAGAGACGACTATTAACTATCTGTTGTTTCTTGCTGCGATAACCTGGGATGTAGAAAACCAAATATAATAAGTAGTGAAACTCCCGCGAAAAAGGATGAAAGACCATCATTTTACAAGGGAACAACGTCTACAAAAGACTTGGTAGGTCTATATGTATGTATATTTTTTTATACTAGCATGACAAGACGAAACGAGCAGATTGTTCGCCTGATGATAAGCGTAACGCCTGCCCATAAACAGAAACACCATACAGAACTTTAAGTTACAAAGCAGTGCATGATACTGGACTGCGTTCGTCATCCCGAGACGTAAATTGTTAAGTCTAACAATACCCAGTAATTTCACTGGCTTCAACGTCCCTCAAACCGAAACAGCAGTGCTTACACACTGTGCTTGATAGTAGAAATGTATAAAGCGGTGGTACTACCAATTCAGATGACCTCTCGCATACGTGAGACCTACCTTATGATATCTAGTTCATAAATCTATTTTAGCAATAGACAATGCGAAAATATTTTTATTTAAGTACACGCTTTATGCCCATAATATTTGCTCGCGACAACAGCTATGTCGTGCTACGATCCTTGTAAACAGGGTGATTCGGGATCATTTACATGTAAATCGAGCATTTTCTGTACGGTTTGCCAAGAAATTTATCTTTCTATATTACACTTTGTAGATGGGCTCGTAAAAAACAAAAAAGGAACGAGATAAAACGAGAATTCGGATTAACGGAACATCGCGTTCGAAATATACATAATTCTTCATTTATAGTAAGCGAGACGTATGATGACTGAAATATAGCACTAATTTACTTTGTTAACCGACCTCCAAAAAGCAGAATGATCTCGTTCTTTTGGTTTTTTATGTATATACATCGATTTCTCCGGTATTGGGAACCGAATTGCTGTTAAGTTTTGAGTATTGTTTATTATTGCTCATATTTAGTTTTTCTTTCATTCTTTCTTATTGTACCTACTACTCGACCCGATTGTGTGTTGAGGGGCCAACAGGAATTGCATTTAAGTTTTGTTATATGAAACCTTATAATTTTATCATGTCACTCTGTCCGTATATCACAGTCATTTTACTCGCAGACTATTAGCTGTAGACTTATTGATGTAATTTGAATGGTAATTGTATTCTATGAACAGCATCATCATAATAACACTAGTTGACCGATCGACCAATAAAAATAGTGTTTGCCTTAGGTAAATTATATTGGATTTGTTTCTGTAACAGTATGTATTGCTGTATGCATCTTTTATAAATTATCACGATTGTTACTTATGATGCAGCTATATATTTGTAAATTTAGTATTGTAAATGGACAAGTCCATATGACGATTTTTATTGTAAATGATGCTAAAAAAAATACATATTTAAAAGAAAAAAGGAAAAGTATGCAATATATAATTGATGGCGAAAAAAATAAGCCCGGAGTTTCTTTCTGCCTTTCTTCTTCGGGTCGTCATCAGTAGGCAGCTAGAGAAAGGTTGGTAGGTTAGCTAGACTAGGGATATTCCTGCCAGTAAGGTCCACGACACATCTCCTTACCTTTTAAACCCTTACAATTTCTTTGTAAACTTACCCTACTCCGTCTTGCCCTATCCCGATTTCCATATCCTAATCCGTGAATCCCTTCACTTAAGGATGCCCTCCCTTTTCCCATGCTTGTTGGTGTGCCTTTTCCTGCCAGCCTTTAGCGCGGCGGTTAGTCCTAAGTTCCCTTAATTCTAAGTTAGTCTTTTTAATGACAAATTTTCTGTACTTGACTTGTCATAAGCGCTTTCTTAGCCTACATGATTAATAAAGATTTTGATTTGATTTTTGATTTGAGCTACACTAAGGTGAAATTAAGAAAAAAAGGGCGTGGCTCTACATACATATAACTAAGGATGATTTTTTTCCATTACACATAGGCATGTGTGGTGTCATTGGATAGAACCTTAAAAATGACATAGAGGTTGCGAAATAACTTTTTTACATAAGTTTTTAGTTTGTACTACATGGGTGTCTAAACTCGTGAAAAATGTGTCCCTCGTACAACTTTTAAACTATGGAGAGAATTTTTTTTTATTTCATTGAATGACGAGACGAGCAAAGCGCTCGCCTGATGGTAAGTGCCACGCCTGCCCATAAACAGAAGCAAACCACCACACAGAACTTTGAATTACAAAACACTACATGGCACTGAACTTTGCTCGTCACCCCGAGACATAAGATATTAAGTCCCATAATGCCCAGTAATTTCACTGGCTTCAACGTCCTTCAAACCAAAACACAGCAGTGCTTACACACTGCTGCTTGGCGGTATAAATAAACAAAGCGATGGTACCAGACGGCCTCTCACATACGAGGCCTACCACTTTGTAAGTTCAATAAAATCCTAGTACCTTATAAGCTACTTCCATCGAAAATTGGTATCAATAAGCTAGGTGGTATAGTTTTTGAGACATTAGATATTTTTCAACCCTTCACTTCACTTGACCGGATTTTATTGGCATTATGTTACAGGGGTTTTTGAAAGTTGACCGTGTTTGACGCTACTTCAGGTTGGCAGGCATAAGTTAGTTTCATATACAGCAGTAAAATTATTATTTAATTTAATATACGAATGGTAGAGCCACGCTGTAGACAGTTTAGTCTACAGCATGAATGGGCCGGCTCGACCGAGTCGTTACCACTGTCTCACAGAAAACCAACGTAAAGTAGCGGCTTGCTGCTGCGTTTCGTACGGTGAGTGAGATATCCGGAGGCCAAAATCCACCTCCCTTTCTCCCTAATTATCCCTTTCCTTTAAGGTCGGCAACGCGCCCGTGATTCTTCTGGTATTGTGGGCATACATGGGCGGTGGAGATCACTTACCATCAGGTGACCTACTTGCTCGTTTGCCGGCCTATGCTATAAAAAATAAAAATAAAACATTTTGAAAAATCCAGCAGACAGTCCAGCTGTAATCTGTTATTAAATTCTACGTTAGACTGTGCCGGCAGAATCGTTATTTTTGCAACATAAAGTATGTTTAGGTGCTAATAAAATTTTCATAAGCTTTTATTGACCTATAACGTTTGTCGCGCTTTTACAACTGATTGCCCTGGCAATAGATTTAGAGTGCTTTTTCACTAGCCGACATGATACTGAAATATCGTCGTCAGATTATCGGCGACATGTCGGTACCCGATTCACATCCTGTAGAATCGTCGTGATGTAATAAGTTAAAATCTTTAAAAAACAATTCCATAACACTTAAAAAATAACCGACTGAATAAAACTAAAAATATAACTAAACAATAATTTTGAGTCGGTGATTTTGCAGTTAAATGATCAATGATTGATACCATCAGACTCAAAATTGTTTACATATTTTAGCTTTTTATTTTTTTTACGAACATTGGTTTCGGGTCTGGGTGTTGTAGGACTGCAAGTCTCTCGTAGTTTCTGATACCCACGATACTGGTTTAACCTAGTGTGGGGGTCAGGATTATATGTGTTACTGTTTGGTGTGTATTTATATTTATTTTATAGCGAGTTCACACGGTTCAATGCTTGTTGATCAACTGACTTGAATTAACGTAAGGTTTACCTGTGGTTGTTGTTGATCAAATCAATTAAAAGTCTGTTAGGTGTTCGAATTTTTTTTTTACGATGCGATTTAGCAGTCGATAAAAAAAAATCGAATCGTGTGAACCCGCATTAGGCATGAAAACCTCGTTTATGGAGTAATTACCAAATGAGTTTTCATGCGTAAATCTTTATTGTTGGTTATGTATCGTCTACCGCCTACCACTTCTCCTAGGGTTACCTAATAGGGACGAAACTTTCAATGAAATGATTATGAGAGGCATACTGCAAACATACATAATATAAATATTATAACCACACTTTCACAGAATAAAATTATAACTTTTTTATTTATTTATACAGAAAATTTAGTTTAAAAAATATAAATCATTTTTTCTGATTCAAACTTTAGGTAGTCGCGTCCTTTTTTCCTATGATGGCAGAATATGAGTGGTGACCTGCATACGGACGTTATACTACTGTACTGTTATCAAAACTAGTATAATAGTATGATGTGTCGAAACTCTTGATTTACAAGAAAAAAAATATAAAATTGGTGTGTGTCGTGGGACACCAGGTAGGAACGAAGTTCCTTCGGCTAATGTAGAATCGACACAAATTGCAAAAAATTTAAATTATCAACTAAAATAACAAAATATGTCTCTTTATTTTTGTTTGACAACATAAAATTACATAGAAATAGAATAGAAAAATAGAAATAAAAAAAAGACTTGTGGCACTCGGAGACTGCCGCGGTAAAGCTATTGTATAGCATTTTTTATCAACTTATGTAATAATCTTTTAAAAATCGAAGGAGATATAAAAATACTTCAACTATAACTGGCTGAATGAATTTCATTTTAAAAAAGGAACTAACGCTGGCTGGTTATGCGACTGTCGCGCCTGCGCACTTCTCATTTAACGCTTTTATTCCACGCATTTTTCTTACGGTTTTACTATCACATTTTTTTCAGTTCGGTCACGCAGCGAAATCCCTATCCCCTCCAAGCCTGCCGTAAGGAACTTCGTTCCAAAAACAGTGAAAATAGTTAAAAGAAATCAGTTTTAAATATTTTTATTTCCCATACATATACACATAAAAAATAATACATCACAAAGTACAGACTAGTTTGATACATTTGTTAAGTCAATAGACAATAACTCTACCTATTAAGATTAAAAAATGCAATTCTAATGTATTTGGTTACACAGTTCTACCGTTCTACATAGGCTTCGAATAACCTTTGAGCCTGTCTTACGATATTTCTTTGCTTTTTTTTCAAAAACAATAACCCAGAGTATATATTTTTAAGACTACCCGGATAAATATTTATATATAAATATTTATAAATATTAATTTATAAATATTATAAATATTTTTATAGCCAGCAACAAAATATTTATTTTGACAAAGCATTTATTATTCACTAGTTACATGAATACATTTCATAAATATATCACTAATTGCTGCACTCAGAGATGTGAAATAACTAATTGGCATTAAGTAATTTCTTAGAATTCAAGAATTTCTCACAGCTAGTTAATGCTTCATGTCCCATTACTGAGTACAGAAAATTATTTATACTTGAGTACAGAAAAAATCTTAATTAACATATCTGAGAAATAGTCAGGTTCTAAAAAAGATTTTATGACAAGACAGACTCTAAATGCAGCAGTAAGTGTTTAAGTACATTACAGACAATTTAGTTAAATGTTAGTTCCAGTAGATACATTTTCATAAGTTAGTTTACAAATTCATGTTAAACATGTGACATTAATATACACATATCTAATATTCAATAATTTATTAAATAAGTTAAATGATGTCTACAAACACATAACATAGCTGTAACCTGCATCCACAGAATGCAGTTTATTTCTATCCTATATGGATGGATAAGGGTGAGCCATTGTTGTCTCTGTATGGAATCTGATGGCAATTACAGCAATCCAAATACAATGTCAACCTTCGACAGAAATTGTCCCTCGACAGTCGGCAGAATTAAAAATGCTAGAAACACCAAAGCATAATCAATGGTTTATTATTATGAAGTTTTCATAAACCGTTGTAGGTGTTGTCTTGGGTGACAATAGTGTCTGTGGCAAAGTTTAGTATTAAAAAAAAAATGTGTGCGTATACTAGTGTACACACGTAGGAAGTGAAACTTCTTTATGACCTTATTTTTCGAATAATGATCTACTATATGCAACTTTACAAAAATTGATCATATAAAGTTAAATTAGATAAAGTTTAAACAAAAGGCTTTTATTATCATAGACATGAATACAAAAAAAGTGTGCGTCTCGGGACGCTCGACAGAGTCTGAAGTCCTTGAGTCTGAAGAGTTTGAAGTCCGGTCAAAATCCGCTCAAAGTCCGATCAAAGTCCGGTCAAAGTCCGTCAAAGTCCTGTCAAAGTCCGGTCAAAATCCTGTCAAAGTCCGGTTAAAGACCTGTCAAAGTCCGGTCAAAGCCCTGTCAAAGTCCGGTTGAAGTCCGGTTAAAGACCTGTTAAAGTCCGGTCATCTGGTCAAAATCCAGTCAACGTCCTGTAAAGTTCGGTCAAAGCCCGGTCAAAGTCCGGTCACAGTCCGGTCTAAGTCCGGTTAAAATCCGGTCAAAATCCGGTCAAAGTCCAGTCAAAGTCTGGTCTTAATCCGGTTAAAGCCCGGTCAAAGTCCGGTCAAAATCCAGTCACAGTTCGGTCAAAGTCCGGTCAAAGCCCGGTCAAAGCCCAGTCAAAGTCCGGCCAAAATCCAGTCACAGTCCAGTCAAAGTCCGGTTAAAGTCCGGTTAAAGTCCGGTCAAAGTCTGGCCAAAGTCCGGTCAAAGTCCGGTCAACTTCCCGTCAAAGTCCGGTCGAAGTCTGGTCAAAATCCAGTCAGAGTCCGGTCAAAGTCGGGTCAAAGTCCGGTCAAAGCCCGGTTAAAGTCCGGTCAAGAGTCCGGTCAAAGCCCGGTCAAAGTCGGATGAAAGTCCTGTCAAGTCCAGTCAAAGACTGATCAAAATCCAGTTAAAGTCAAAAATGTGACGCGTGCCGCGTAACGGAAAAATGTGACGATTTTATTTTTCTAACGCCGATAAAGAAGTTTCACTCCAAAAATATCATCATCATCATCAGCCACAGAAAAAAAATATAATAAAACAAAAATGGCCAGAATTGAATCCCTGCGCTTTTCATTCTAAAGTGACAATATGTTAATGAGAATGAGTGTTGATTGGCAGAATGTGGTCAACATTCTGCCAATCATAACTGCAATGGCAGCCGTTTAATTTTTATGTCATATGTCCTCAGAATTTTGAAGCGTAATCAAGCCTTGGTATTCCATTTCCTTATACATGATATCTTGGTTGAGCGTATGCAGAATATCCTGGAACCGTTGACGCAGTGCTAAATTCTCCATGCCTGCAATTTCATGCTGAGTTCGCTGCCTCCTTTGCTTCAACTCTTCCACTTCAGCCCTGAGTTGTTCAATCCGCAGACTCATATTCTCTTTCGACATATCTCGAGACTGATAATCATCATCTTCTGATGACATTCCACTGCTTTTGATTGCAGTAGCTGGGGTTACTGATCGGCTGTGGCCAGCGAAGCTTTTGGTGCTATGGGCGATTGGAGATTGGAACATGTGAGAGCCAAATTCTATGGGCAGGATGTCTCTTTTGCTATGTTCTGGCAGCATATCACTGGTATCGGAGAGGCGACTATCATACGCTGATAAATGGCTGTCTTCCATATCTACATTGATGTTCTCATCTTCGAGATCACTGTCGCTCACAGCACCTCCAAAGATGTCAACAACATTGGAAGATTCCAGAATTCTGGCATCCGAAGTTGACGTTTCACGTTTCATATTACGTTCTGCTTTTGGTTTCCTTTCTGGTTTCATGTGAGTCACGGTGCTGGTGGGCTCTGGTTTGGTGTGTTGTTCGTCTTCCTCTTGTATGACTTCCCAAGTCATGCTGACAGCCTCATTGTCTGCACGCAGCAGTCTCTTCACTTCCTTCTCAATCTCTGGAGCCTCGGCATACTTTTTCTTCAATGTTTTCCTGAAGCGGCGTTTGCGGACGTTTTTCGTAGGTGGTGTAATGCCATGGGGCCACAGAAACTTCTTATCCACTTTATACGGGTCTTTCTTTTTATTTTTTACGGGCGATTCTTCCTCCGTAGACGGTTGGTCAGGCTCGTCTTTACAAATCATCATTTGACAAATGTCTGCCGTTTTGTAAAAGCTTTTGTTGTCAATGGTTTTTAATGCCTCGGTAATGGTTGGTAAATCTACAATTTTGGCATGCATGAGCCAATGATCTAAGCGTACCTCACCGTGCCTCATGTCGCTCTCCATCTGTATGGTGAGACGGTTCTTCAAATTATCTCCTGTCTTCAATACTTCCTTGAGTACTTTAGCCGGTTCTTCAGGGAGTCGTAATATAAATTCGGACTCCAATTCTGTCGGATAATCCGCCTCGCGTTTGTCTCTGTGCATCATCATTGCGTATTTTGTGCAAGCAATAAAATGTGTTTACCATTTCAATGAAGTTTAGAAAATATGAATCTTCCAAGTTCCACAATGTACTATATCCATTCAGTCTGAAAGTTATTATCCAGGTTCCATTTTCTCTTTAGGCTATGATTGGAGTACGTTTATTTATAAAGTATTTGCAGTCACAAATTTACAATAAACTGAACCAATTATTGTACTCTTTAAAATGAACTTTGAGATCAAAAATTCTATCCTTCATTTTCGTTTCAAATTTCGATCAATAATAGAGCTGCAGTGCACAAGAATGCAGTCTGCACGATTTAATCGATAAATCAATTCGTTTACATGTTGAGATCTATAATTAAATCATTTTAATCCTAATGTCATATGTATCGCAATAGCCAATATCCGTATCATGGGTAATATAGATTATTATGGATCAACACAGTTGATTTCATGGAAAATATTCTTTTTACATGAAAAAACACGTTAACTATAAGAATATTTTTATGTAGATGCAATTTCTCGCCAGATTAAAATAATGATTGTTTTGTAAACTGCAAAATTACTATAAAGCTTAATTTTTTACATTTTTATACAATGAAAGTTAATAAAAGTATTTAATAAAACGAATGAGTTTAAAAATGATGCTATTTATGATTACCAATTTATATTAGAATATCAAAATAAAAAGATGGGTTACTTTTAATAGAGACGAACCTAGACAAGCGCATTAATATTTTTTATATTTTATCAGTAAATCACCACTAATAATCTTATGAAGTGACATCAATATGTTTGCCATTCGAAACATTACATTACTCGGTATAACCGTAACGTATCAAGTACCGGGCGCCTTGTTGCTAATCTCTAGAAACCACAGAATAAAAATAGAAGCAGTGATTCTTTAATGTTTTTGCCTAATCCATTTTCCACATTTTATCAACGTGAGAAAGACTAGGCTTAACAAAAAATAGAAAAAAGATAGATACATAGCCAGTAGACGTAATATTCGTAATGCTCATTACGATATGGATATAATGTAGAAGGGAAATAACCATAACCTGTTCCAAGCTCATACTATTAGATATTTTGAAGCATTTTTTTTTAACTAAATTCCATGTTCTCATTCCACGTGTTCACGTTCCATGTTCTCCTATTGACTGCATTTAGATTTTATGCAATGAGTTTCAAATTAGAACATGTAATGAACCATAGACCACACGGACATTTATATTTTGAACGCATCGTTTATACCGTGACGTTGGCACTACTGAACCGTTTTCATATTTCAAACGGTTATTTCGTATTCCATGGCGTTTGTCAAATCTACAATATTTTGAATTGTATTTTTTAATTAAATTATGTCGATATTCAATGAGTTATTACCTAAAATTAAAAAGATACCAAATGCCTTTATCAAATCCTTTAATAATGATCTTAAGGTAAATGCGTTTTTGTGAAAATGGTGCCAGTGATTAAGTTTGAAAAAAGATTTCTGTTTTATTTGAAATGTGATTTTGATTTAGTGAATTAGTGGTAATAATGTGCTTATGTGAATCATATAATCGTGGTTACAGGTCGCGTTTGATAGTTTAGACAAGTTTGAAGATGAATTTCTTAAAGCGAAATCGAAGTCGCGAGACAAAACACAAAAAGAGAAAAATCTTATGACGACACTTCAAAGTATACATGAGGATGAAGGTACGTCGTGTGAATTGTCGTGTTTCGTTCGTATATCATGAACCAACATAGTAATATACTTCATATAGCATTATTTAATTTACAAACACGGTATGCGCCACTCTTGCTGATTCTATACCTTAGTACTGTTGGTACTACCAAATTCAAACATGCATTTTGTCAATACTATGTACTGCACTTTGTTTATTGGAGAAAAATTTACAATATTACACAAAAGTTGTTGGCATATTAGAATTCAAATTATACTTGTTACTAAGTTGTGTAATTAATAATCGAGTAATGTATGGTGAGATTTCATTAAAACAATTTACGCGGGATTTTAAGAGGCCAAAGCTGCTTTTCCGTTCCTTTAAGTAACACATTAATGACTCTACCAACTATAAGATGTTTGGTGGTGGTACTACCAGTAAACCAAAACAAATGTTGGCAATCTAACTGAACTTGATAGTTTACTGGTCCTTACCAATACCAGTCCCTTATTTATCACTTTCATTTAAAATTGGCATCACACCCATGATTCTTCAGGTATTGTGTACTTAAATGGGTGGTGGAGCTCACTTACCATCAGGTGACCCACTCGTTTGTTGGTCTATGCTAGAAAAAAAGTTGCAGGTTTGAAACCAGATCTAAGAGCATGCACGTCTGACTTTTCTAAGTCATGAGTGTATTCATTATTAATTATTGTAGATATATTGATAAAGGGGTGTAAGTGGGCCACCAACATCTTAGGTCTAAAGCCAGCCTCACCTGCACGTGGTACACCCTGCTGGTCAACGGACGAGGCAATGGCGAAACTAGGTTCCCGCGTCTGCGGGTTGTGGGGGTCAGACGGCGGGTCGCCCCACTTAATACCTAACTCCGTCAAATCAAATGGCAAGCTTAAAGACAAAGAAAGTGGGTACGGATAGGGCGTCGCCGCATAACGACGCGCAGGTCCATCGCCCTAAACCTGCGATAAGTGGGCTAGGGCTACCGCGCATGGTACGGGCGCGGCTAAAGACGCGAGTACCACTAAAGTTCCGCTTCGCCACCTGGAACATTGGCTCTCTCACCGGACGATGCCGTGAGCTTGCAGATGTACTCGAAAGACGACGGGTGAGAGTCGCGTTTCTTCAGGAAACGCGATGGAAGGGCAACAAATCCCGGAATATCGGGCAGGGTTACAAGCTGATATACAGCGGGTCCTCTTCTGGCCGGAATGGGGTTGCTGTAGTATTGTCGTCGGAGCTCCAGGATGGTATTCTTGAAGTCGACAGACGGAGCGATCGACTCGTACGGGTTAAAGTGCTGATCGAGGGGGCTATTACCAACTTGATCAGTGCTTATGCCCCACAAGTAGGTTGCCCGGAATCGGTGAAAGAAGCCTTCTGGACTCTATTTGACGACACTATTCGCAGTATTCCCCAGTCCGAGGGCATTGTGGTGGGTGGGGACCTGAATGGTCATGTGGGTGAGGGATCGGGCGCTTATGGACGGGTTCACGGCGGTTATGGTTTTGGAGCGCAAAATGCAGAGGGAGATGCAATTCTCAGAGCCTGTGCCGCTGCAGACCTGGCCGCAGTGAACACGTTCTTCCAAAAGAAGCCTGAGCACCTCATCACGTACCGAAGTGGAACCCACTCTTCACAAATTGACTACTTGCTCGTGAGGAGGTCTGCTGTCGGCAAAGTAACCAACTGCAAGGTTATTCCGGGAGAAAGTCTCGCGCCGCAGCACCGTCTCCTTGTCATGGACGTTAAGGTAGTACCAAAAAAGAGAGTGGCCGAGCGGCGACTACCTAGAATAAAGTGGTGGTTGCTGGATGGTCCCAGACGACTGGACTTCCGCGAAGCCGCAATTACACGGCTTCAAAGTGTAAAGGCGGGCTCCGTGGAGGAACAGTGGAAAGGGATACAGACAGCGATCACTGCAGTTGGTAAGTCGCAACTCGGTATCACTAAGGGAGGCCGAGTCCTAGACAGGGAGACGTGGTGGTGGAGCGATACGGTTCGGAACGCGACTCGGGAGAAAAAGGCGCGGTTTAAAGTGTGGCAAGCGACCAACTCTCCGGAAGATCGCGCTGCGTACCGAACGGCCAAAAATGCAGCGAAGCGAGCTGTAGCTAAGGCCCGAAACGATTATCTGGCGCCTCTTTATGAGAAGCTAGAAACCGCAGAGGGCCAAAAGCTCGTATACCGGCTCGCTAAGGCCCGGGAGAAAGCGACACTCGATATTACCAAATGTCGATGTGTCAGGGACTCCCGGGGCGTTTTGGTCTGTGAGGGTAGCGCGGTAAAGGAGAGATGGCGCTCTTACTTCCACAATTTGCTGAACACCCAGCATTTAGACGTGTCTCCCCCTGAGTTGCCTCCGAACCAAGGACTAGTTGCCCCGATCTCACCTGACGAAGTCAATACTTGTCTTCGTCGCATGAAGAATCGGAAAGCGGTGGGGCCTGATACTATCCCTATCGAGGCGTGGAAAGCGATGGGCTCCTATGGTGTGGAGCTTCTTGCCGAGTTGTTCAACCGCATCCTGAACACCAAAAAAATGCCTGACCCTTGGCGGTTGAGTTTTATAACTCCCATATACAAGGGTAAAGGCAGTGTTCAGGACTGCGGGAACTACCGCGGCATTAAGCTCATGTGCCACACCATGAAGCTCTTCGAACGCGTCCTCGAATCTAGGCTCCGCCAAGAGTGTACTGTCTCCGAGTGTCAATATGGCTTCACACCAGGAAGTGGCACCATGGACCCCGTGTTCGCGATTAGGTCGCTTGCCGAGGCATACAGGACGAAGAAGAAGCCTCTGCATCTTGCCTTTTTAGATTTGCAGAAGGCCTTCGACTGTGTGCCCCGGCGGGCGATCTGGTGGGCGTTGAGGGTCAAGGGTGTGCCAGAGGCATATATTGACATTATCGGGGACATGTACCTCCGATCCGAATCTCTGGTTCGGACTGCTGTTGGCGATACCAACCCCTTCCCAATTACCGTAGGTGTCCACCAGGGCTCGGCGCTGAGTCCTTTTCTATTTAGTGTGGTGCTTGAAGTCACGACGGCGGAAATACAAGAGCAGCCACCATGGGTGCTCATGTATGCCGATGACATCGCACTAATAGATGAGGACAAACAGCGCCTAGAGCAAAGAGTGAACTTGTGGAAGGGGACTCTTGAAAACGGTGGTCTGAAACTAAATGTGGCGAAGACCGAGTACATGGCTTGCTGGAGTGCAGACCCGGATAGTATCCGAATAAGGGGTGAACTTGCCGTGAAAACGGACAAGTTCAAATACCTGGGGTCTGTACTGCATGAGTCCGGTGACATCGACCTCGACGTTAGGGCCCGCATTGGCGCCGCTTGGGCTAAGTGGCGGGAGCTCACAGGCGTTACTTGCGACCGAAAGATGCCGATGAGACTTAAAGGTCTCATCTACAAAACAATCATTCGGCCTGTACTCCTGTATGGGTGTGAGACGTGGCCGGCCCTTAAGCGCCATGTTGGAGAGATCCATGTCGCGGAGATGAAGATGCTGCGGTGGATGTGCAATGTTACACGATTAGATCGTATTCGTAACGAGTACATCCGCGGCAGCCTTGGTGTCCGCGACGTGGCTGATAAACTCCAAGAATGTCGCTTAAGGTGGTTTGGCCATGTTTTGAGGAAACCACAGGAGTACGTCGGTCGCAAGTGCCTGAGCCAGATCGTACCGGGGGTACGATCCCGTGGACGGCCCAAAAAGCGTTGGCTTGACGTATTGGAGGGAGACATGAGAGCCAATGGTCTCACTATAGAGGATGCTCAAGATCGGGCGAAGTGGAGGCGTTTGAGTAGGAAGGCGGACCCTGGCACTAAGCCGGGATAACGCAAGGCAGAAAGAAAAGATATTGATAAAGGAATGAAGGGAACATTGTGAGGTAACCTGCATAACTGATAATTGAGGCTGCTAGAACCAGAGTGGCCTAACTGCATTTTGATGACTTTTGACCTGTTTGTATTTTCGTAATTCAAAAATGTTAATCTACAAGACTAGACCAGCCTAAAATTTGTAACATCATCTTGACATAGATGACAGTACAAGTCCATTTCGGCCGTGGTTGAAATTGACGAAAATACAAATACTTCAAAAGTCATCAAAATGCAGTTAGGCCAATCTGGTTCTAGCAGCCTCAATTCTATTTAAGGATATTGAAGGTGTGTGAAGTCTACCAACCTGCATTAGTGAAAGCATGGTGGACTAAGGCCCCCCTTTCATTTGTAGAGGAGGCCTGTGCCCACCAGTGGGACGTTTGTAATACAGGGTGACTTAAATATTATGTTGTTACTTCAGATTAGCTTAATAATCCCTATCACATTTGAAGACTTAAAATATACCTACTTTTATACTGTCTGGTACCTGGCTTCAAACCAGGGCCTGCCTTCTGATCCATTTTGCCTGAACTTGAACATCCATCGTCAGACCATTGGTGTACCCTGTATGATTTTCCACAATTTTGTTTTATTTTTAACCTATTTTATTTCTCCGAATTTTTTAATTTATGGCCCAAATTATTCTCTAGTGGCTAATTGATTTTTTTTATTATTAAAAATATTGAGTGAAACATCTTGGTTCATGAAGAATATTGGACATCTGTCGACACAAATGCCACCGACTAATTAGAATGTGGAAAGATCACACAGGATCTACAAACAAAGACCGGAGCGACAAAAACCATCTCTACCTCACTCTATTGGTGTAAACACTCCATGTTCCATCAAAAAAGCAATTTACTGCTTTGTATAATAAAAACATAATTTTTTTCCAGATGAAACAACAAAATCGGACGCGGGCTCGCAGCGTAGAGACAGTTCGAAGTCGGCCACGGAGACTACGGGCAAGAGTTCAGTGGAGAGTAATCCTGACCAGCCGAGGAGAGCATCCAAGAAGAGGAACAAGAACGAGGTGGATGATGTATTCAGCCCTGAGCAGGATAAGAGGTTGAAGAGAAATGCCTCTGTCAAGGCGCAGAGTATTATATCCAAACAAGTAAGTTTAGAAGTCATAACGCTTATTTCACTATATCCTTGTAAACATTGCTTATCAAATGAATTCTAGGATGGCAAATATGTTATTGCTGGTGGTAGGATATTCATATATAAGTGGTAGAGCCACGCTGTAGACAGTTTTGTCTACAGCATGAATGGGCCGGCTCGACCGGGTCGTTACCACTGTCTCATAGAAAACCGACGTAAAGCTTGCTGCTGCGTTTCGTACGGTAAGTGAGATATCCGAAGGCCCAAATCCCACTCCCCTTCTTAATCCCTAATATATGAAGGGCGCGTATATGGGCGGTGGAGATCACTTACCATCAGTTGACCCACTTGCTCGTTTGCCGGCCTAATCCACCTGGATAGTGACCTGGAGTCTAGTCACATAGTGTTAACCACTTGCGTGACCACTTGCTCGTTTGCCATCCTATGCTATAAAAAATGGAGATTGTCCAGGGAGCTTAATATAATATGCCTTCTTCCTTCCACCTGTCCTTATCCCACTCGCAGTGAGGTTGACACTGACCATTCTAGGAATAAAACCCACCCAGACCAGATACAACTATTTATGAATCAAACAAACATTTATCACAGTGAATTAAACTCGCGGTCTCATGCTTCACAGCCGAATACTTGCCCACTACGCCACAGTGGTGACGTTTAGCTTTTAAATATACGGAGGCCCAAATCCCCTCCCTTTCCCAATCCCTTAATTGTCCCTTCCACGCGCCTATGATTCTTCTAGTATTGAAGGCGTACATGGGCGGTGGAGATTACTTACCATCAGGTGTGCCACTTGCTCGCTGGCCGGTCATTGGTATAATTTAAAAATATATATGGGGCTGCTAAAACCAGAGAGGCCTAACTGCATTTTAATGACTTTTGACTTATTTGTATTTTCGTCAATTTAAACCACGGCCGAAATGGACTTGTATTGCCGTCTATGTCAAGATGATGTTACCAATTTTAGGCCGGTCTGGTCTTGTAGATTAACATTTTTAAATTACGAAGATACAAATAAGTGAAAGTACAGCGCTGTAGTACAGCTAAGGCTGTATTTCAGCACAAAGCTGAATGGGAAGTCCTGTTATTGGTCTAAGATAATACTGGTATGATGTATGTAAAACTATTTTGTGTCAAGTCCAAAAATAACAATAATAGTCCATATATCGTTTTTTCTTTTCTTTCAAAAAGTCATCAAAATGCAGTTATGCCACTCTGGTTCTAGCAGCCTCATATATAATTAAATTCGCCAGGTGAACGTGAACCTGACGCAGAAGTTGAGACGTGAGAACTCATCCGAGAAGGTTGAAAAGCCGCAGTCGACGCGCAGTAGACGACGCAAGGACGATGACAAGGAGAATGCACAACCACCCATAATACAGAGTATGCATAGTTACTTTACTACAACTTTCTTTCCACCTGCCCTTATCCCACTGGCAGTGGGGTCGGCGCATCATGCTTTTTTAACACATCGCTCATCGATATAATATAAACATTTCGTGTCACCTTGTTTGTCCGCGATGAACTCTTAAACTACTGAACCGATTTTAATCAAACTTTGCAAAGTGTGCGCAGTTTGATCCAACTTGAGAGATAGGATAGTTTATATCTCAATTTATAGTCGCAATATTTTTTTATTGCAAATTATTTGTTTATTATATGACAAAGACTTATAATTATCTGTGAGTTCCATAAAATGCCTTAAGATTGCCCAGGATTAGCCAGGATTTAATATGACAGCTTCAGGATATACAGGCTTTCTAATATACATTCATTTGTGTCCAGTTAAAGAAGAGAAGGTGTCGTTGCCACCGGAGCCGGAAATGATGAGTTTGGAATCGTCGGCGCTCATTATCCCGATAAAACAGGAGGTGGACAGAGATGATATCGCGATGCCGCCGCCAGCCGTGCCGCTGCCAAGTGAGTATCCTATAAATGTTTAAATTTAAACACTGGTGATAACCGGATATACACTGGCTTATTCTGGAACGCGATCCACACAAGGAGTGTGGATCACTATGGCAGGTTTTAACACCATGTGTACGGTGGTCGGTATCCGGGCGGATATGAATATCTTATCACCAGCAATTTAGTAGTGAGATTACATTTATATGTTTCCTTAAACATTAATGTGTAATATCAGAAGTACGCAAAGCGGCCGCCAAAGAGAAGGTCAGGGAGGACGAGAGCAGCGACGACGAGGTACGGGCCAGAAGGACTACACGCACCAGGAAACAAACCGACACCCTGCCACCGACAGGTAACGTGCATCTACCACATGGCGAGCACCTTCACATGCGAGGACCTTTTCTGAGAGGGAAGAAGCAAATAGAGGGGCCTGTGACACAACAGACGGATGACCGATGCAGGCTCAGGGATACAAGGATGTACCCCTATACCCGCCCCAACCAACCAACAAGTTATGTCGCAAGGCCCTCGAGAGAACCGGATATACACTGGCTGATCCTGGAACGCGATCCACACAAGGCGTGTGGGTCACTATAGCAGGTTTTAACACCATGTGTATGGTGGTCACTATCCGGGCGGATATGAATATCATACCACCGGCGAAATAAAAGTGAAAGCAACACTTAATATGCTTTATCTTTCTCTCTCTCTATCTCAACTCTGTATTGTTAATTCAATGTGGGCTTACATGTCTTTCTCCAGTGAAGTTCTTCTGTATCTGTGCTACTCAAATACAAAAAGATCAGGATTATGTAGTGCTGTATGTTAATAATTAGTAAATTAGCTAAGTAAGTGTTGTAATTTAGAATACTGTACTTAAAGTAGCGGCTTGCTGCTGCGTTTCGTACGGTGAGTGAGATATCCCGAGGCCCAATTCCTAAATTAGCCCTTTGAGGTCGCCAACGCGTCTATGTTTCTTTTAGTATTGTGCACGTACATGGGCGGTGGAGATCACTTACCATTTACCTTTACTTGCACGTTTGCCGGTCTATGATATGTTATTTTTTTTTATTGTGTACAGGTGGTCGCGGCACACGTGCCAGTTCGCGTACAAACCCGTCCGACACGGACGAACACGTACACGCTGACGTCAGACCGAAACGAACCAGGGCTAAAAAGGTAAACAACGAAATTAAATAGTCTTTTTTTTTATCCTGGCTCGGCAAAGTGACTACGCTACACCTGATGGTAAGTGTAGCGCAATCCAAGAATAGTGTCGAACAACGATAAACAATGTGTCCATCGTTGGTCGGCAAGATCATGCCGGCCTGCCAAGGGGCCAAAGGGGAGGGGAAGGAAAAAGCGATGGGAAAAGGGTTAGGATCAGGGGGCAAGCCTTTTTCATTTAGTTTGCTAGTCCCTTTAATATTTAATATGTAAAGAATGTTTTAAGTATGTATATTTCTGTTTGTTAATTTTTGTATATTTTTTTTGTCAGAAACCAAACGAACCGGTGAATGGTGATGTAGAGAAAGACGCACAGACTTCAGTTCTCAGCGGTGTGGGTATGTTAATGTTATAATTATACATTTGACTGGAACTAAAATGATCTATCACTGATACAATAAAATAAGTTTCAACAAAACTTAATAATAAATACACCCAACAGTCACACACATAACCCTGACCCCACACTAGGTCAAAGCTGTGTTGTGGGTATCAGGAACTACGAGGGACTTGCGGTCTGGCAACACCCCGACCTGAAACCAACATTTGTGGATGACACAAATAATAATAATAATAATTTTGCCACCAAGCAACAGTGTGTAAAAACTGTTGTGTTTCGGTTTGAAGGACATTGAAGCCAGTGAAATTACTGGGAATTAATTAGACTTAACATCTTATATCTCGGGGTGACGAGCGCAGTTCATTGCCATGCAGTGCTTTGTAATTTGTAAAAGTTCTGTGTTGCTTCTGTTTACGCCTTGCTCGTCTCATCATTTAATCAAATAAAATAAAAATACATTATTTATAATATTAGTGGATCACAGAAACATTTATATCGGTGCGGGAATCGAACCAGCAGCCTCGCGCTTCGTAGTCGTATACTCGCCAATTGCGCCACGAAGGCTGTCCATTTTTCACGTATTGTATATTCCTTTACAAAGACAAGTTTTATTTTTCTTTTGCAGAATCTTCAGCAGAAAAGCCGAGACCTAAGAGGACCAGGAAATTACAAAAGGCGAAGTAAGTATTCTACTCATTAGTTATAAAGGAAAAAAATAAGAAACTTGCATAACTGATGAATGATGAATTATTTTATCATGATCTGATAATGGTTCTCAGGTTATGCAGGTTTCCTAAATTTTATATAAGGATAGGATATTAATAAGGATTTCGAAGGTACCTATATGAAGTCTACCTCAACCCGCATTAGGCCTGTGTAGTAGACTAAGGCCTTCAAACCCGCGACTTAACAATTTAAACCATTCATTTACCACAATACATAAAAACATACATTATATGATTATTTGAAGAGCCAGCTCAGTGTATACACTGATTTTCAGCTGGTTTTTCCCAATTTAGTACAAAAGAAACATGATTTTTGCGCGACATTTCGAATTAAGAACTAACAAACCAATGTAACAGCAGAAAACAAAATTAGGGAAAAAACATCAAGCAAAAAAAGACTATAAAAATCTCACGTCTCGCTAAGCCGCACTGCTCCCTACTAGCCTAGCAATCGCTCACAAAACTGTTGTTAAATAAAATAAAAACCAAGAACACGCTTTTATAGAAAATAGAACTGAAAAATACATTTTTTTTTATTAAATTCGAAGAATAAAATGTATTTTATTGTAAAAAAGCGTGGGGTGCATGGTGTCAATAGTTATAAATATTTTATTGACAGATATGAATAGAAGGGTTATCATTTAGATAATATCTTAAAAATCACCCCACCATTTTTTCAAATAAAATACCATTTTTTCATCAAATTTATTAAAATTAATTTTCTATTTTTTAGTTGGATTTTTAATAGAGCATGTTTGTAGTTTTTTAACTATTATTTATTTTAATATTGAATTGTCATCGGTCCTTGATAGTATGCCAAATTCCGATTTAATTCGACGTTTTGAAGGAGGTCACAATCATGTTCAAAGTTTCTGTTACATACGAACATACGTATGAAGAATACGTACGAATAAAAGCTTGTTAAAATGGCTTTATTTCAAACAGCTATGTGGACGTTGATAGTGAAAAAGAAGAACCGAAAACCGAGTCACAACCCGACCCAGTCATATCGCCCAAAGAGGAGAGAATATCTGAGCCAGAGATCAAGTCACCCATACTGCCGCTCAAACAGAGAAAGGAGAAACAAGACACGGAGAAGAGACAGAAAGAGAAAGAAGTAGAGACTGAGAAGAGACAGAAAGAGAAAGAAGTAGAGATAGAGAAGGAGAAGGAGATAATGAACGAGACTCATGTGATAAATGCTCCTGTCGTAACAGATATGGATAAAACTGTGGTACTGCCTAATGGAATTACTGCGGCTGCGCAAAAAACTGTGAGTAATGTTTTTTTTTTCATTTGATTGAATGACGAGACGACTCAAGCGCTCGCCTGATGATAATCGCCATGCCTGCCCATAAACAGACGTAACACCACACTGATTACCCATAGATTCAAAATGACGTGTAAAAGTGCACATATGACCTAATCACATAATGAAGACATTGACAGCCTCCGTGGCGCAGCGGGTGAGTAGCCGGCTGTGAAGGAAGAGGCCGCGGGTTCGAGCCCCGCACCGAGAGAAACATTTTTGTGATCCACAAATATTTGTCGAAGGCTCTCGTAGTTCTGGATACCAACGTCACAAGACTCGTATCTTACTGTGGGGTCAGGACTATGTATGTGACTGTTGGGCGTATTTATTTATTAAAACAAAAATTGAAATCTTTTTTTTTTGCAATACTAATGGTGCTGCTACGCCGCTGTTATAAAATGATATAAAATGTTTACAAACATTTTCTAACATTTAAATAAATAAATAAATACACCCAACAGTCACACACATAGCCCTGACCCCACAGTAAGATACGAGTCTTGTGTCGTGGGTATCAGGAACTACGAGAGACTTTCGGTCTCACAACACCCAGACCCCGAAACAAATATTTGTGGATCAGACAAATATTTGCTCGGTGCGGGAATCGAACCCACGGCCTCACGTTTCACAGTCGGCTACTCGCCCACTGCGCCACGGAGGCTGTCAATTTGTTAACAAACATTTGCTAACATTTTATCACAATGTTAGATTTATCAGAATGTTAGTAAAGGATTAATGTTAGAAAATGTTTGTAAACATTTTATAACACCGGTGTGGCAGCACCATAATAAAATACAAATCTTTGTGGTCCGTAGATGAACATGAACGAGACGGTGGTGTTAGAGACAAGGCCTCTTATGGACGCTACTGTTGTACTGCATAATGGTAAGTCACAGCAACAGATTACTATACAAATAATATAATAGATCTGACAGTAATATGTAGGTTTAATGATTTCTTACGTTTACGCGAATGTTACTCATTGAAAAAAACTTATTTAAACGAATTTTATCGCGGTTTTTATTTAGGACCAAAATTCAAATAAAAAACCGCAATAAAATCCGTTTAAATTAGTCATGTTTCAATATGTACGTCTGTCTGTATAGAAACCGAAGCAAATGTCGTATAGTGTGTTTGATTCCATTATTTTTTTCAATAAACTAGGGGCTATTGCGCATCTGGGGAATACCCGAGAATCTATTATCGAAAGAAAATTATAAGTCAAGTCAAAAACAAGTAAGTTAGAAGCCATAGAATTTTTATACATTTATACGAACTTACGCATGTAAGCCCCGAAGGGTTAAGCCGAGGTGTAACCAGTACACACAGATTTCGCCAAGCGTCATTTCTATCCCATGATGTGATAGGAGAAGAGCCTATCGCCATACCGGGCACAGTTCTAGACTCCGGGCTGATACTGTGCGTTTCATGATAGAAAAACCCAATATCACTTTACCCCACCCGGGGATCCAACCCGAGACTTCAGCTCAACAGTCGTACGGTGTACACAATACAAATCTCCATAAGAATTTTGAAAATGTGTAAAGTCTAACCAACCCACATTAGGCATTAGTAGTGGAGGCCTATGCCCACCAGTGGGACATAATAGAAGGCCGGTATGTTTTTACAGCAGACCCGAAAGCCGCGGATATATCTGAAGATAACTCGCTGTTGACGGACGACAGCGATACTCCGCACACGCCGCCATCGAAACAACCACCCGTCGTACAACCCACGTAAGTGAGCTTTATACTATACAGTAATACCCCGACTTACGCTACCCCGTTTTACGCGAATTCGGAGATACGCGAATTCGGAGATACGCGGTTATTCTATATGATGGCCGAGCGCGTCAGCTCTCCTATTTCGCCATGTTAGTGGTCCGTTTACGACAGATTCGAACGTGTTCCGCGTTGAATTGTTTTACGTACGTTGTGTTTTATTGATAACCTCAAATTATGTCACTCAAAAGTGCATGCAAAGTTGTACCCCGACTTACGCGAATTCGACTTACACGGTTATAGCTCGGTCCCACCTATCGCGTAAGTCCGGGGTATTACTGTATATATTTATCGATTTCATAAATCGAGGATATTTTCTTTTGAAGTGATAACTTCTTATGGGACGGTAAACCACTTCGTAACGTAACGCGTTACGGCGCCACTTTGTCTGGCTTCTCTTTCTCTCACGCATACGGCAGCAGTAGGCAGGCTCTTCCTCTCTCACTTTAACCCACATTAGTTTAAGTTATCAATTCTGTCGAGCGTCCCGAGATGCACACTTTATTTTTACCGAGCACGACAAAGTGACTGCGCTACATCTGATGGTAAGCGTAGTCATGCCGGCCTGTATAAATGCTTCTTCACATTCTGAAGAAGGCAAAAGAAAATTGAGGGGCTTGTGACAAGACAGGCGGATGACTAATACAGGCACAGTGATACAAGGATGTACCCCTATACCCGCCCCAATCAACCATCAAGTCATGTCGCAAGCCCCTCGGGAGAACCGGATATACACTGACTGATCCTGGAACACGATTCACACAAGGCGTGTGGATCACTATGGCAGGTTTTAACACCATGTGTACGGTGATCACTATCCGGGCGGATATGAATATCCTACCACCAACAAGCCTGTAGATTGAAACGCTTTTGGAACCTGCTTCCAATTGGTCATGTTAAAATTTCCAGATCTGCGGTCAAAGAGAAAGTTCAGCAATTTGAGGAGTTGGCGTCGAGAGTGACCCGCACCAAGACAAGGGCCATGGCCAAGAAGGTAAATTTAAGTTTTGAAGTGAAAACTTCTTTAGCTGCGTTAAGCACTTTTGGGTAGGGGGAAAACCTGTGGTTTCGCGCCAGCGACATGCTAATGTTGATTCAGACTATACACGTAAAACACATCATATATACCTGATCGTGTGCTGTGCGCGTTACACGCTTTTTGGATGGGTGAAAGACAGTCGTTGAGTTTAGTTTTGAGCTGAGTTTAGTGTATAGTTTAGGGCTTAGTTTTTTGTTTTATAGCATAGGCCTGCAAACGAGCAAGTGGGGGCACCTGATGGCAGTGGCGTGCACAGGGTTTTGTGACAGGTTAGGCAGCAGTCAACATACTTATATTTCTACTTTTTCATTTTCCTAGGGTTCTAATAGTCACGTGAAAAATCTCTCTCCCGTAAAAACAATAAAAACGTTTAAATAAGCCTTATTAGCACAAAAATATTATATCAAATTAAGAACTCACCGTCAAAGTTTCAAGGTCGAAAACACGATATTCTGCGATGACGCCAAATTGAAGAAGGAATTGGCCACCTCAAATATCTTGTCCGTGAGTGATAGAATTACGTTACGGAACATGTCACTTGCAAGATATCAGACACATACACACATCCTTTAGACACAATTAAACTCATTAAAACTTATCATCAAACGATAATTGCGAAAATAACATTTTGAATAAAATAGGTAAATATACGATTGAAACACATAATTAATACACTAATTCAAATAAGACACAAATAAATTACTATATTTATACTACTTCACGTGTTAAAACGGCTTACTTAATTATATGCAATAAAATCAAAACATAAACAAAGATTGCGAAATGAACAAAACAAATATGGTGACTTAGTGACAAAATTTTTAAAGGAATGATTGATTGCGTCATGCGTCACGATTGACCAATATAAAAAGAGGTGAGCTGTGATTGGTCCTCCTGCCGCAGGAGATGTCATTCATAATACTTACACATTTTTGGTCGATAGAGTCGAAAATACTTCACTTTTGCAAATATTTATGAATGGACTGTAGGCACTCGGCAATACTGCCTAATCGCACTGTCTTGCATTCCTTGCGTCGACGCGATTAGATTTTCGTACCGATTTTGAACTTTTTAAATACGTATTGTATTATTTTATTAACTAGTGAATGAATTTGCTTTATTTTTAATTTTATTTTTACATTATTAAAACCTTGTTGTCTAGTAGGGTAGGCAGTGCCTTTTTGCCTATATGGAGTGCACGCCACTGCCTGATGGTAAGTGATCTCCACCGCCCATGTACGCCCATGACCAAAAACCTCTAGTTTAGGGTTTGGTTTAGAATTGTGTTGAGTGTTGAGTTTAGAGTGTTGAGTGGAATTGAGTTGAGAGTGAGTACTAAATAAATATACTTAAATTATAATTTTTTACTTCTATCGGCAGCCCATGTGACTGCCTATATTTTTTTTACTATGCTGGATGACGAAATGAATAGATCGATTGTTTGATGATAAGCGTCGCGCCTTCTCATATGCAATTGCAATACCATTCAGAATGTAGAGTTATAAAGTACTGCATGTCACTGGTTTGTGCTCGTCTCCCCGAGACATAAAATGTTCAAGGTCTCATAACTCTCAGTAACTTCACTGGATTCAATGTCCTACAAAACTGGAGTGCGACAATGTTTACATGTGGTTGATTGAGGATGGGAATAAAAAAATTGGTGGGCGGACCTCGAAGGGGGATTTAGGCCTCCCGATATCTCGCTCACCGTATGAAACGCAGCAACACACCGCTACTTTACGTCGGTTTTCTGTGAGACAGTAGTAACGGCTCGATTGAGCCGGCCCATTCATGATGTAAATGAAACTGTCTACAGCATGGCTCTACCACTCAAATATAGTTACTTCAAGCCGGCATAGTTTTCATCATCATCATCAGCCACAAAACGTCCACTGCTGAACATAGGCCTCCCCCAAAGATTTCCAGACCGACCTGTTGGAAGCGGCCTGCATCCGGCGAATAATTTTAATGCATAATTTTAGCGCCATTATATTTCGATATAATAATATATGCTATTTTGAACGCTTTTTGTTGCAGGAGGAGCCGGCAGAGAATCAAACGCCTCCAGACAAGATGTCAAAAGTGGTGCTCTCTGCAGACACGTTGCACAAGATGAACGAAATGATATTCAATGGGAAACCGCCGCTGCATCAGGTACTACTTATTAACATCTCCATCATAGGCCCTCCATAGTGACACATACGCACCGACGTACGCACGCACGCATTCACACACGCATGCACGCACGCTTACACGCACGCACCTTTATTTTTTATTCGAGCACGGCAAAGTGACTGCACTACACCTGATAGTAAGTAAGCGTAGTGCAATCCAAAAAATCAGCGACTACCAACAAACATTGAGTTCATCGGTGGTCACCAGAGTCATTGAGAAAGTCACTTTTCGAAGAGGAAAGAAGCAAATCGAGGGGCATGCGACAAGACAGGCGGATGACCGATGCAGGCACTGTAATACAAGGATGTACCCCTATATCCGCCCTAATCAACCATCAAGTCATGTCGCAAGCCCCTCGGGAGAATCGGATATACACTGGCTGATCCTGGAACGCGATCCACAAAAGGCGTGTAGATCACTATGGCAGGTTTTAACACCATGTGTACCATGGTCGCTATCTGGGCGGATATGAATATCCTACCACCAGCAACGAGAAAGCGACAGATAGACAAAGGGATCAAACTTATATAACAACCCTTTTATGTCGGGGGTTAACGTGGCACGCTAGGTCTTCACATACAATGAAAGTACTTACGTGGTGTATTTATATCTATATCTGTGGGGGTAATGTGTTACAGTGCCAAGTAATAATATTGAAAATGTTATGCGAGGGATCAGTTCACCACCAGAAGAGTCATTAGCGCGTTGCCGATCTTAAAGGAAAGGGATAATTAGGGATTGGGAAGGGGAAGGGATTTGGGCTTCCGTATATCTCATTCACCGTACGAAATACAGCAGCAAGCCGCTACTTTACGTCACTTTTCTGTGAGACAGTAGTAACGACCCGGTTGAGCCAGCTGAATATGTACAGTATTCTTTATTTCAAAAGGTGCTTTTTTTACATTTTTAAATATAACATTTGTAAAAAATGTAACATTCAATTATAATTGATTATACTCTACATTAGCGAAATCATCAAAAATTTTCATTATTATTTCGATTAATGATCATTGTTGTATTGCAGACGTCCAGTTCGGCCGCGAAGCTTCGTGCGGGCGCGCCCGTGTCTACGTGCACGTCCTCGTCCGCAGTGAAGCCAAGCGTGTCCGCGTCCGCGTCCAAGCTATCCGCGCTGAGAGCGGCGCGTGACGCGGACGAGCGAGACAAGGAGGACGCCAGGAGGAAGAAGGAGGCCATGCTCGAGGCCAAGCGAGAGCAGCAACGCAGGTAACACTAACGATCTTCATTGTTATACTTGTATCTATTTTTAAGTCATCAAAAGGCTCGTCAATTTATAATTGTTAAGGTTTGATAAATGTATTTTTTTTTGTGATTTTAATCAATAGTTGGCTTTTCTAAGTGACGTGTATATTAATTGTTAATTATCGCTTGATTCAATGGTGACGGAAACATCGTGAGGAAACCTGCATACCTTTTTTTTTATTATTTTTTATCCTGGCTCGGCAAAGTGATTACGCTACACCTGATGGTAAGTGTAGCGCAATCCAAGAATAGTGTCGACCAACGATAAACAATGTGTCCATCGTAGGTCGGCAAGATCATGCCGGCCTGCCAAAGGGCCAAAGGGAAGGGAAGGAAAAAGGGATGGGAAAAGTGTTAGGATCAGGAGGCAAGCCCCCTGAGGAGAACCGGATATACACTGGCTGACCCTAGAACGCGACCCACACGAGATGGGCCACTATGGCAGGTTTTAGCACCAGTGTACAGTGGTCGCTATCCGGTTGAATACAAGTATCCTCCCACCAGCATAGATATAATAAATAAATATAACAAATAAATAACACCCAACAGTCACACACATAGACCCACTGTACCCCACACCCCACTGACCCCACAGTAAGATACGAGTCTTGTGTCGTGGGTATCAAGAACTAAGAGAGATTTTTGGTCTCACAACACCCACACCCCGAAACAAATATTTGTGGATTAGACAAATATTTGCTCGGTGCGGGAATCGAACCCACGGCCTCACGTTTCACAGTCGGCTACTCGCCCACTGCGCCACGGAGGCTGTCAAAACACACTTTCACTAATCTTCACTGTTATACTTGTACCTATGTTTACCCACCAAAAGTTGTATCTATTTAAAATTGTTAAAGTTCGATGTATGTATTAGTGTGGTTTTTATGAGTAGTTAGCTTTTCTAAGTTACGTGTATATTAATTGTTAATTATCGCTTGATTCAATGGTGACGGAAACATCGTGAGGAAACCTCCATACCTGAGAATTCGAAAGGGATGTATAGTCTAGCAATCTCCATTAAGCCAGCATAGTGGACTAAGGCTTGACCCTTCTCATTCAGTAGAGGAGTCTCATTCACAGGGATATGTGTGCAACTGTTGGGTGTACTTATTATTATTATTATTTTAAAGCACAGACTGGTAAACGAGCAAGTCAGCCGATGGTATGTGATTTCCACCACCCATGTACACACACAATTCTATAAAAATCATAGGCGTGTCGCCGACATTAAAGGGAAGGGATAATAAAGGGATTCGGAATGGGAAGGGGATTTAGGCCTCTGAATATCTCACGCACCGTATGAAACGCAACAGCAAGTCGTTACTTTACATATTTTGTCTGTGGGTGGTAACATGCCGGCCCATTTATGTTGTAGACAAAACTGTCATGGCTCTGCCACTAATATGTTTATTTCTCCAACAGGAAGCGTGAAGAGAAGATGGCGGCGGCGGCAGCGGCGCGTGACGCGGCGGAGAGAGAACGGAAAGCCGCGTACACTGCGGCCGCCACGCAGCGGGACCGCCGGCAGGCGCAGCTCGACTGCGGGCGGCAGGACCGACTGCGGGACATCGAACGGGTGAGACATTGTAGCAACTACCAACCGCAACATATACTGATTATTACACGGCTCGTACTGGGGGATTGTAGTGTTACATTTAGGGGATATTTTAATGCTACATCTGGGGGATATTGTATTCATGTCGAATGGATAAGAACACGGATCCAACTAGTGGGTGGATGTGCTACATCTAGATTCTAGAGGATATTGCGTCGATATCCAACGGGTAAGAATATCACATGAACATCTGGGGGATATTGCATCGGCAACGAGCGGGTGAAAACATTAGTTCTACTAGGATATTGTAGTGCTAAATCTAAGAATACAAGATGGTAGGTTCTTTGTATGCAAGAGATTGGTATCATCCCTTTGTCTATTGCTACCGCCAAGCAACAATATGTAATCACTGTTGTGTTTCAATTTCAAGGACATTGAAACTAGTGAAATTGGGTATTTAACATTTCATGTCTTGTGGTGACAAACGCAGTTCAGTACAGTGCTTTATAATTCAAAATGCGGCGTGGCGTTGCTTCTGTTTATGGACAGGCCTAGCACTTACCATCAGACGAGCGTCTTGCTCGTCCCGTTATACAATCAAATAAAAAAAATTGATGTCTCACTTATACTCTCCTAAGATGTTGGTGTCCCATTCACACCTCGAACATTAATGAAATAATAAATGTCATTCCGCAGAAAAAGCTAGAGTTGGCGCGCAAAGTGGCGGAGACGGAGGAGCGACGCCGCGCTGAGGAACTAGCGCGGAGACAACGGCTCGCCACTGAACAACGCAAGGCGGACGAACGCAGCAGGAGACAACTCACTGAGGCTGAGAAGTACGCACACTCATACATACACTAACACTCGCGGTTTTACCGCGGGCAAACGGTCCTCCCCATGGGTCATTTATTTTTTTATCCTGGCTCGGCAAAGTGACTACGCTACACCTGATGGTAATTGTAGCGCCATCCAAGAATAGTGTCGACCAACGATAAACAATGTGTCCATCGTAGGTCGGCAAGATCATGCCGGCCTGCCAAAGGGCCAAGGGGGAGGGGAAGGAAAAAGGGTTAGGATCAGGGGGCAAGCCCCCTGGGGAGAACCGGATATACACTGGCTGACCCTGGAACGCGACCCACACAAGGTGGGCCACTATGGCAGGTTTTAGCACCAGTGTGTCAACGTGACATACATATAAACTTTTTGGTAGTAATTCTCGAAATGAGAGTGAATACGGCATCTAAATCCGTTGCATAGTTCCAGAGTAATAAGCGGACAAGCAGCCAGTCAGACGCTGATAGCGACTTTGTTTTATACCAGAGGTTCCCAGACATTTCTTATAGAATCACTTTCAAAACTTAGTTGGTTCTGGTGGACCCCTGCAGCATTTTCTACCATATTCCCAAAACTCGACAAAAATGTGAAGATTAGATCTAACTATTTATTTTTGTCACACCAAATTCCTAAATAGACCCAATGTAGGTACAGGGATACAAGGATGTACCCTTATACCCGTCCCAAACAACCATCAAGTCATGTCGCAAGCCCCTCGGGAGAAGCGGATATACACTGTCTGATCCTGGAACGCGATCCACACAAGGTGTTTGGGTCACTATGGCAGGTTTTAACACCATGTGTACGGTGGTCGCTATCCGGGCGGATATGAATATCCTACCACCATGTGCAGTGTAGTCAGTCGTGCCAGATTCCCATAGGGATGAGACTACCACAATTCCCCCCTAGTTCCTTACACTCACATAAAAGTCTTAGTGTGAGATCAGGACTATATGTCACTATTGAGTTTATTAATCTGTTTTATTATTTGTTTACTAGTGTGAGGAAGGAGGCCGCATTGATGGAGAAAGAGATGGAGAAGAGACAAAAGGAGTACTTGGAGAAACAGAAGATGAAGAGGATAGAGGACAAGAGTGAGTAATGTATACTCTGACTAGCTGTCCCTCGCGGTTTCACCTGCATGTTACTGCCCTGCTCCCATGGGTTATAGCGTAATATACATATAAACCTTCCTCATAAATCACTCTATCTATTGCTGAAAACTGCATTAAAATCGGTTGAATAGTTGAAAAGATCTTAGCGAACTGACACCGGGTTCGACTTCATTTTATACTACGTAAAGATAAAATTTATCGTCCTTGTCATTGTAAACTTGCTTGATAATTAAATTTTGTTAATTCTAATATAATTTCGAACATTGCCTGGCACACATCCCAGCATCCTATTGGCCCACCAAAAAGTCTTAGCTATATTTCTTGTATTATATTTTTTGCCGGTGTCAAGAAGTACGCGTGCCATATATTTGCAGTTATGTTTACCATATAAACCAAACCAAAAAACGTCTATATTGCATTTTCTAGAAGAATGGACTTGATAACTTCATTTACAAGATATTTATATTTTTCTGTCTATGGTTTTAAAATAGGTGCTAATGTATACACCAATAGGTTATTTAATATATAGCCCACCTTCTAAAAATCTTATTACTGCGTCCTGCAGCATTGTACCAGTAACAGTTGCAAGTACAATGGACAGGAAATTGCTCGAATTGTTAAATAAATTGCATTTTATAACACAGTTCACACGCCGCTCAAGTGTACCGGCACGACCGGTGTGGGTGTGAGTGGCGGCGTCACGGTCGAGCCGGTGTACATGTGCGACGGGTTCCAGTACCTCAACTCGGACGAGGACGCCGACCCGCCAGAGAGACCGCCGCCGGACTGGTCCACTACCAAGGTAAAATATTTTATAATGGCTTTTGCTCGCGAATACGCCCGTTTAAATAAATCTACGACAAATATCTCTTTAAAAGGGTATGTATATATTTTTATACAGTGTATTTATATATTATTATTTGTATTTTGTAGTTTATACATACAAGTATTCATTTAGATAATATGTCAGTAGATTGATGTATTAATATCTGATATAATAATATTTTTATTCACCCTATGTGGGTGTCATTTGTCTCTGCTTCACCTATATGAAACCTGCACTCGTGTTTCATCGTTCTTGTAAAAATAACTTGAGAATAAATTATTATACTTGACATTGGCAAAATGCATAATAATGCGAAGCCATAAATAAAAAAAAAAAGTGCGTCTCGGGACGCTCGACAGAAGTGATAACTAATGTGGGTTAAAGTGAGAGCGGAGGAGCCTGCCTACTGCTGCCTTATGCGAGAGAGAAAGGGAAACCAGAGTGGCGCCGTAACGCGTTACGTTACGAAGTCCGGTCAAAGTCATGTCAAAGCCCTGTCAAACTTCTGTCAAAGTCCTGTCAAATTCCGGAAGTCCTGTCAAATTCCGGTCAAATTCCGGTCGAAGTCCTGTCAAAGTCCAGTCAAAATCCGGTCAAAGTCCGATCAAAGTCCTGTAAAAGTCCGGTAAAAGTGCAGTCAAAGTCCTGTCAAAGTCCGGCCAAAGTCCGGTCAAGGTCCTGTCAAAGTTTGTCAAAATCCGGTCAAAGCCCTATCAAAGTCCGGTTGAAGTCCGATTAGAGTCCGGTCAAAGTCCGGTCAAGCTCCTGTCAAAATCTAGTCAAAGTCCTGTCAAAATCCGGTCAAAGTCCTGTCAAAATCCGGTCAAAGTCCTGCAAAAATCCGGTTCAAGACTAGTCAAAATCCGGTCAAAGCCCTATCAAAGTCCTGTCAAAGTCGGGTCGAAGTCCGGTTTAAGTCCGGTCAAATACCAGTCAAAATCCGGTTAAAGCCCAGTCAAAGCCCTGTCAAATACCGGTCAAAGGCCTGCCAAAGTCCGGTTAAAGTCCTATTAAAGTCCGGTCGAAGTCCGGTTAAAGTCCAGTCGAAATCCGGTCAAATACCGGTCAAAGTCCTGTCAAAATCCTGTCAAAGTTCGTCAAAATCCGGTCAAAGCCCTATCAAAGTCCGGTTAAAGTCCGATCAAAATCCAGTCGAAGTCCGGTCAAAGTCCGGTCAAAGCCCTGTCAAAATCCGGTCAAAGTCCGGTTAAAGTCCTGTCAAAGTCCGATCAAATACCGGTCAAAGTCCTGCGAAAATCCGGTTAAAGTCCAGTCAAAGTCTTGTCAAGATCCGGTCAAAGTCCTGTCAAAGTCCGGTTAAAGTCCTGTCGAAGTTTGTCATAATCCGGTCAAAGCCCTATCAAAGTCCGGTCAAATACCGGTCAAAGTCCGGTCAAATACCGGTCAAAGTCCTGTCAAAATCTGGTCAAAGTCCTGTCAAAATCCGGTCAAAGCCCTGTCAAAATCGGGTCAAAGTCCTATCAAAGTCCGGTCAAATACCGGTCAAAGTCCTGCAAAAATCCGGTTAAAGCCCAGTCAAAGTCCTGTCAAAGTTTGTCAAAATCCGGTCAAAGCCCTATCAAAGTCCGGTTAAAGTCCGGTCGAAGTCCGGCCAAATACCAGTCAAAGTCCTGTCAAAATCCGGTCAAAGTCCAGTCAAAGTCCTATCAAAGTCCGGTTAAAGTCCAGTCGAAATCCGGTCAAAGTCCAGTCAAAGTCCTGTCAAAATCCGGTTAAAGTCCTGTCAAAGTCCGGTCAAATACCGGTCAAAGTCCTGCTAAAATCCGGTTAAAGTCCTGTCTAAGTCCTGTCAAAATCCAGTCAAAGCCCGGTTAAAGCCCTATCAAAGTCCTGTCAAAGTCTGGTCGAAGTCCGGTTAAAGTCCTGTCGAAGTCCGGTCAAATACCAGTCAAAGTCCTGTCAAAATCCGGTCAAAGTCCAGTCAAAGTCCGGTAAAGTCCAGTAGAAATCCGGTCAAAGACCGGTCAAAATCCGGTCAAAGTCCTGTTAAAGTCCGGTCAAAGTCCTGCCAAAATCCGATTAAAGTCCAGTCAAAGCCTTGTCAAAATCCGGTCAAAGCCCGGTCAAAGTCCGGGTAAAGTCCTGTCGAAGTTTGTCATAATCCGGTCAAAGCCCTTTCAAAGTCCGGTCAAAGTCCGGTCGAAGTCCGGTCAAATACCGGTCGAAGTCCGGTCAAAGTCTGGTCTAAGTCCAGCCAAAGACCTGTCAAAGTCTGGTCGAACTCCAGTTTAATTCCGGTCAAAGTTCGGCCAAAGTCCGGTTAAAGTCCGGTCAAAGTCCGGTCAAAGTCCGGTCAGAGTCCGGTCAGAGCCCGGTCAAAGTCCGGCCAAAGCCCGGTTAAAGTCCGATCAAAGTCCGATGAAAGTCCTGTCAAAGTGGTCAAAATCCAGTCAAAGTCAAAAACGTGACGCGTGCCGCGTAACGGAACAATGTGACGATTTTATTTTTCTAACGCCGATAAAGAAGTTTCACTTCAAAAAATAACCGTGTGTATGTGTGTGTGTGTGTAGGCGCGGCGCGTGCAGCTGACCATCCAGAGCGGTGTGTGCGGCGCGCACGTGGACCGCTTGTTCAGCGTGCGCGTGCACAGCCCCGACCTGCGCCACATCTTCCCCGACATCGAGCGCGCGCGCCTCAAGCGCACCTCCTCCGCCGTGTGGCGCACGCCGCCCGCGCATGCGCGTCTACAAGCACTACACGAGCACCAAGACAACCACGAGTTAGTACACAACCATACACCCGCACCGTCATCCCTCTTCGGACTTTAAACAGCGTTTATAAAAGCCCTGACTCTGGTGGCCATCGATAAAGCTGCGGACTCGAAGCCAGCGGCGGCGACGGCGCGGGAGCAGCGCGTTTCAATGCATAGATTTAAATGGACCTGGCCTGGAAGACAACGGCGCGGCGCGGGCGCGAGGAGCGACGTACAAGCGATGCACATCAGTCGAGCGGTTTTGATAGGACACCGATATGGATCATCATATTCACATCAATTTCGTTCGCGAACAGACACTAAATTAGCCTAACACTTCAGTGCAGACAGTTTTAGAGCGACTTGCTCCTCAATCAATAAATATTCGAAAATAGTTAAAAAAAAAAACAAGCTTTTGAGCCGCGGACTCAGGCCGGCAGGCCGGCATGATCGTGCCGACCAACGATAGACACACTGTTTGTCGTTGGTCGACACTATTCCTGGATTGCGCTACACTTACCATCAGGTGTGGCGTAGTCATTTTGCCGAGCCAGGATAAAAAAAAAAAAAAAAAAAGTCAGCGGGTGCGGGGCGGCGGCGGCGGCGGCGCGGGTGCGGCGGACACCCGGTCTCGATGCCAGCGGGCAGATCGCGCGGCGCTAGAGCGGCGTAGTGTTGCGCATAGAGAAATTACTGTCTGTTCGCGAACAAAATTAATGTGAATATAATGTTCCGTATCAAAATCGTTGCAATAATTTACTCCACCACGTCGGCGGGCATTTTTGAAAATACACAGCACTACGTCAATGCAGACGCCTAGGCGCCGCTCGTACGTCGCTCCTCGCGCCCGCGCCGCGCCGCTGCCTTCGAGGCCAGCTCCATTTAAATCTATGCATTGAAACGCGCCCCACCCGCGCCGCCGCTGCCGCCCCGCGCCCGCTGTGTAATAAATGGACTGTAGTGACGCTTGTATTAAAACATGACTGTTGTTGGTTCTGAGTCCTTTAATTGAATGATCATCTTATTGCCGAAAAACTTATTTATACATATTATAAAACTGACGTTGCTTTAGCCTACTTTTTGATACATTGGTGTAACATTCGTCGAAGACTTATTTGAACATAATTATTAAGAAGTCCTAAATACCAAAGGCTACTTTATACAAATGGTGCAACATTCGTACAAGCTTGGGTTTATTAACTTATTGCGCGACATTACATTACAGCTGATTTCGAGTCCGCCACCTTACCGTCAGGTGTATGTAACAACCCTTAAATATGACATTTCTATTACACGAAGTATTTAAAGAAATAACTATTTGTTTTCAGGTAATGGATGACTGGCGTTGTGTAGGCTGAACAATATCACTGTATATACACATAGAATATTCATCACGCGCTAAATCTGCGTACAGCAGGTGACAGCAGGGAACATCAATTTATGTCTACTGTAGTCTCTAATTAAACTAAACTGAATATAGTTTATCCCTGTCGAATTAGTTAATTTTAATTTTGACAAGATTTAAATTATATTTAATGGATGGTATTTTAACGAAGATCGAAGTGAAGTGTATTTAAGTTGGTTGTAAAAGGGTTAAATTTGAACTGAAACAGGATTTAAATAAATGTAAATTTTGTTATCACCATCATCACATATTCGTAACCGACAAGATAGCCAAAGTTTCCACGAAACACCGTTCCGTGGTCAGCCAGTGTATTTTCAGTAACCTAACATAATTTCAACTACAAAGGACGCAATATCTCGACAGTAGACATTACAGATCTTACTTATAAACGTTACATAATCATTGATTAGTTAAACACTGTTTTGTCTTTCTCTGTCAACGCGAATTATTTAACGGCTAGAAAGAGACGAAAACAGTTAACTAATCATTGCATATGAAAGTTTATGAGTAAGGCCCTTAATTAGCCCATACTGTAATTAAACATAAGGTCAATGTTTTACGAGTGGTAGAGCCACGCTGTAGACGGTTTAGTCTACAGCATGAATGCGCCGGCTCGACCGGGTCGTTACCACTGTCTCACAGGAAACCGACGTAAAGTAGCGGCTTGCTGCTGCGTTTCGTACGGTGAGCGAGATATCCGGAGGCCCAAATCCCCCTCCCCTTCCCAATCCCTAATTATCCCTTTCCTTTAAGGTCGGCAACGCACCATGATTCTTTTGGTATTATGGGCGTACATGGGCAGTGGAGATCACTTACCATTAGGTGACCCACTTGCTCGTTGGCTGGCCTATGCTAATAAAAAAAAGAAAAGTGTGGTCACTGCTAAATTTATGGTTTATAGTTAAGTCGAGTGAGAACAAGATAGCTGACATTATTTTATTCAGAGCTGCATTGATGCCGATGTTTCAGCCGATTGGATCGTTAGTCGATGGTCAGTCTTGTCGTCTATTGTCCTCAACTGCACCCACTATTGTACATCTCTACTCACGATTCATGCCGGTTATACGAGTGTTATATTTTGTCTTATACCTAAGAAATTATTTAAGTGTAGGCTATTAGAATATTTTCGTGTTAATTAATTATTAATATACTATGTTTAGCATAAAATATCAGCAATTTTATTAGTATATGGGTGTAATTTCGAAGGGTTAGGCTAGGGTGTACTACTAGGTCTAATACGTTGACGATGTTACATTTTTAATTTAAAAAAATAGATCATTAAACAAGTATAATGCGTCGTAATGTAGCGCGAGCCTTAAGATATTTTTACTTTTTGACCAACATATTTTTATCGACTTACAATAATTGTATGAAATGTTCTTTGTCACTTCCATCTGTACGATACGTAATCTGTGTAGCGTCACACTAAAATGGACACATTTTTAAGTACCTCAGCAATCAATAGTAAAGCTTAATATACTGACTATACCTGCATTTAAAAGGTGTAAGGGAATCGTTTTTGAAAACTAAGATAGGTGGTAGTGTTGGTCTGAGATAGATATCTGGTGTGATAGACATTTTTAGCAGTATCATGTTCGTTATCATTAGCAGTAACACCTGCGTCAGTTTTCGAAAGTTTTCCTTACACGCAGTATAAAGTATGAACTTAATATGAGATTGCTACAAAATGCATGTATTCAAAACTATTTATTTTTTATAACCTATAGGTCCCACGAGTGGCTCGCTATTAAAACTCAGTTCTGTCATCTGCTGCCCGCTATGTATAATAATGTATGATACAATACGCGGAAAATAACATATTGTGACAAAATTAGTCACTTCATTCTATTCGCCT
This sequence comes from Amorpha juglandis, assembly GCA_949126905.1. Lineage (NCBI taxonomy): Eukaryota > Metazoa > Arthropoda > Insecta > Lepidoptera > Sphingidae > Amorpha > Amorpha juglandis. Next base: position 8,215,411 of record OX421390.1, on the reverse strand, counting down.
CTTGTCACACTTTAGTCTTTAGAACTAATAAATTGCCGCTCTTGACAAATACAGGCGGAAGAATTTCTAAATGCGCAATAAAACTTGGCCGATGTGAAGTTGGTCACGAGCCGCGTCATGCATATTGGTGCTGCCACACCGCTGTTATAAAATGTTTACAAAAATTTTCTAACGTTAAACATTTACTAACATTATCTAACATTGTGATAAAATGTATCAAATTTTTGTTAACAAATGTTTAATAATGTTTTGTAAACATTTTATAACAGCGGTGTGGCAGCACCATATTGTTTTCAGATACTAAAGGGTGTCGGGAAGGGGCGGGGAAGTGACTAACTTCAGCCCAGTCATGTTATTGTCCGTGGTTTGTAATGGAAGGTGCTAGTCGCCTCATCGCGTGTCCTCTACTGCTGCGTCTTGGCTCTAGAGACTAGACCCCGCAATTTTAGAGTATAATTATGTTAAGACTGTTTTGTAATTACGAATGCAACATTAAAACTATTTACGTGAAGTAATATTTTGTTTTTATTCAACCCAAGCATTTAACCTTATCCACATCCTATTGCGATTTAAGCCCCATTTAGGTAGATATTTTCTCGTTCAATTTAGTCGAGAATATAACAGTAGTCCTAGTACAAGTTTTGATAGTTTTTAAAAACGAGAATAAGTTTCGTTTACTCTTCAAATATCATCTAGCAATAACCACTAGTGGAAACTATAAAGAATTAAAATTGCTAGTATGATAGATAGATAGATAGAAGTTTTATTAACTATGACTAGTTTTATTTCATATTAGTCGAATACTAGTTTTCGAACTTGTACTAGACTACAGAAACAGTCATTTACGAGGCCGCACGATGCTTCGTGAGGCATAAAAAATTATGCAATTGTTATAATATATTGTATCGTGAATGTAATCCACTCATCGCCAACCCTTATCGGTCAATGAATACTACTACTACTACGTTATTATAAAATGTGCGCAAATTGACGATTTTTCTAAACGCCATTGGTTAGTTTTTGGCGCTAAATAATTACAGGCCAATCGTGTACATTTTCAAATATGTACCTATCATGTACATTTTACAGAATAATAATTCGACACAGCAATTGGCTTACCTAAGTGTTTGTGAATACGGGCCTCTGTTTCAGTTTTCAGTAGCTTCTCTTTTGCTCAGTTAAATGTCATACGATATCCATCATAGGCAAAACTGTCTACAGCGTGGCTCTACCACTAAAAGTACAAGCTGAATTACCATTTAAGACGAATACTAACGTATTATGTTGTATGGGGTAGAACCACGCTGTAGACACTGTTGTCTACAGCATGAATAGGATTGACCGGGCTACCACTGTCTTACAGAAAATCAACAAAAACCTTAAATTGGAAATCGCAAGAAATTTGAAACTTCCGCCTAGTTCGAATTCCCGCCAAAAATCTGGGACCACATTTTTTTTTATTCTTTTCTTGACCATGGATACAGAGTCCTTCAGTCGTCAACGTTGAATGTTTCAACTACACACAATCAAGCACTCTCAAAAGTACTGCTTTCGGGTGATACATGCAATCGATACCAACTCAGTAACAGAAAATTAACAAGTGTTTTCTCTTTAAGTTGGAATTGATCGAAATTTTATTTATATTATCGTTAGTAATTAATATTGTTTATTGTTGAGATTTTTTTTAAGCTTTCGTCTTATCGTAGTGTTTTCGAAATATTGACTATTTATATTTTTATTCTCAACACTGAACTTAGCGCACTCTGCTGGTGCACTAGAAAACTAATTCACGTTCCAATTAGCAATTAGCACACTTCGGCATTGTGCGCCACTGAGTCGCATTATGCTCTGTAATTGGAAAACAGGGTACAACACGCTGTGCTGTGATGCCTTGGAAAAAGCTCCCCGAATCCCAGTTATTTCCACATTATGATAAATAAAACATGAAGGGAACTTTGCGGGGATTTTTAGAGATTCTCTCAAAAAATGTCGTGGCCAGATCGTAAAATTGGCAACATGTTAGGTCTGGCCATTTTATAATTTGCTACCATTTCATGATATATCATAATAATATTATGTTTTGGTCATAGTGTAAAGTGTCCTGGCCAAATCATTAAATAAAAGTAAACATTTATCAACTTAACGTGCGCCCACTTTATGGTTCATATAGCCAAACATAACTGATTACTTTTAAATCAATCTAAGAGTATATGTACGAGTAGAGTGCAAGGGTGCAGTGTTGGAAATGATAATAATGTTTTAAGTTTATGTTAGATATTTAATATAATTCACTGTTATAAAATGTTCTTAAATGTTATAAATGTTAATGATAAATGTTAATGTTAATGAGCGCACTCGACTGTCTCGGTAACGGAGCGTGGTACGACAAATTTTGTATTATTTAACTAATTTTGTTAATTGAGCTGCTCTAACTTCCATGTATGTAGTGCTAATATGCATTGTAATAATTTTAGAAAAGAGCAACGTTAGAGTTTCTTGCCCGTTCTTCTTTAACGAATCAGCATTCCGAACTGGCGGTAGAGTTAAAATTTGACTGAATCTAAATTATGTTTGACATTTAATTGATTCAATAAATGATTTGATTTGATTTGATATGATTTGATTTAGAGCTGTTCAAAAATAACTGGATGTTTCCAATAGTGTCAAACAGGAGTTTGCTGTTGCAAACTCTTCGCTAAGTTCACTCTCATGTCAGATCCATGTTGCCACGCCATCATGAAACTGGCGGATTAAGCTGATAATACCCTGGAGGTAGCTGTATTTTTCTAATAAATTGAGCTATGGGATATTTCAGGTTAGGTACACAAATTTTTTATTTTAGAATTGCGAGTCTGGGTAAAAATTTAGGGTGGATAAAAAGCACCTATCGGGCAACACTGATGTTACGTCAAAATTCCAAAATTGAAAACAAAAACGGTTTTTTTACGAATGTGAATTGTAAACAAACATAATTTTGGCGTGTTGTTGAACAATCCTATCTTTCGTTTAGTGTCTTAATAAGAAAAAGAAATTTAGGATATAGATCGTTTCCGTATAAAAATATTGAAACCTTTTGTTTACAACCGGGTAGTTTTTCGTGCGTTCGAAAGCGAAACTTTCGCGCTAGAACAATGTTATCAACAACAGATTTAGAAAGGCTAATTGCCGTGAAAAGGCGTGAGATTGAGAAGGAGAAAACACATCTCGGCCTTTCTGCGCATATAGACGACAACCACGTGAGTAAAATTCGAAATACGAACACCTGTTGCTGTGGCGGGAAACGTTATTGATTTTCCGCTAGGTTCTGTAGATAAAGTGCAGTGCTATTGATTCCGCCGTACGCAGCGACAGGCCGCGCCGGTCGCATAGTCCGTAATATATCTTCCTGTTAATTTACGAGTTTTTACAAGTTTAGTGGTATTTTTTATTATTTTTTAAGGAATGGATTATTATAATGGATTTTTCTCTAGTAACGAAATTTCTTTCAAATTCAATTGGTTTAAACAGTGAATGAGATAAGTAATTAGGCGCTTTAAGAGTTTTTAAAGTAGATTTGATCTGTATTTCCTATATGACTATTTTTTTAGAATAAAGAAAATAAGGCAAAGGTAAGTCTTTAGTTCAGACATCAATTTTATATTATTTTTTTTATAGACAACGTTTTACCTAATAGAGTTGTGTCTATTCTTTTGTCATCAACTAAACTTCACTAAAATAGTTTAATAACGAAAAAGTATTGTGTAAAGAACAATTTTATTTTATTTTGAAAAGACTAAAATTATTTTAACACCTGAGTATTAAAATGCTACTTTACTGACCGATGGCAAACATCTACATATTTTCATACAATTTTGGCAAATAAGAGAACCATACATGTTTAAAATAACCTTTATTCCTTTAAACATATTATAATATACTAGATCTTCTGCCACATGCCCTTGTCCCACTTGCAGTGGGGTCCGTGCAATATGCTTTTTAATACATATAACAGAAAGATTTGGCTAGTATTTTTAAAAACGGCAACTTGCCTGACAATAACCATTCTGGGGAAATTCACTAAACCTACATAATTTAATGAATGTTATATCACCATTATTACACTGTATAATCTGCTAGTTATATTACGAACTGACTACTAAAAAAGTACCCATGACATTTTCCACAATTAAATGTGAACTCTACGTATGACAAACTATTGTATAATTTCTTTAAAAATACATAGTACATTGAAAATTTACTATATAGTATCTTCTTCTTCATCTTTTTTTGCACCTACTTTGTACATCTCTGCATTACCCTAAGGTTGACTGGGAGAGAATGCCTTTGGCATTAAGTCCGCCTTTATACAGTGTATATAAAGTGTAAAATAAATAAATAAAATTTCCTTGTTTTCGACCCCCAACAAAGATGTGTAATATTCGCGTAAACATAAGAAATCATTAGTTAAACTATGATTATTGAATTAATACTAATTTAAATAGATTTTGTTACGGTTTTTTTTTTGATTTTTTTGAATTTTGATCCTGATGTTTACTTGGACTTTTCAGCCTTCGTGGTCACTGGGTGGACTGAGGTGTAGGTTGTCCCAAAATGTTAAAATCCATTTAAATTAGTTTTATTTCAATGTGTAACATTCGTGTAAACATAAGAAATCGTTACTTAAACTATGATTACTTATGGTTTGTGTTTGTTTTAGAATGACAAACAATATGATGATACAGAGAGAAGTGAGAAGCAAGTGAATTCAAAATGTGTAGTGGTGAGTGAGAAAAACGATGGTACAGACACCAAGAGGGAACGAGACAGCATCAAAAACTTATATGAGCTCGAAGAGCACATTCCACCAGGTCTAGAGAGATACATCAGGGTAAGTCAAGAATTAATTTTTATGACAAAATATTGACTGTAAATCTGTTTGATCAGTCTTGGCTTGTGGTACACTGACTGTTCCATTGGACATGCTGTTATGTAGTGTGTCCAAAGTCCAGACTGTCAAAGGTAAGGCAGGACAGTCAAAGGCAAAATAAGTGTACGTACAAATCAAAAGTTCTTTATTTATTTATTTTTTATTTAATTGAATGAGGAGACAAGGCGTTCGCCGGATGGTAAGCATCACGCCTGCCCATAAACAGAAGCAACACCACACAGAACTTTGAATTACAAATCACTACATGGCACTGAACTGCGCTCGTCACCCCGAGACATAAGATGTTAAGTCTCATAATGTCCAGTAATTTCGCTGGCTTCAATGTCCTTCAAACCGAAACACAACAGTGCTTACACACTGTTGCTTGGCGGCAGAAATAGACAGAAGTGTTACCGACCGAAGACGGCCTCTCGCATACGAGGGACCTACCACCTTGTAGTGTTTTTACTATTGTATTTTTTTGGTTGATTCCCATTTTTTCATTTGAAAAGCCTCTATAAGTGAAGAAAAAATTTAGGTCCTTCAGATTCCAATTGTCCAGGTTACCTTATTAATTAATTTACATTCAACTGACCTAACATTTGCCACTAGGAAGTTCTACTGCCCACCTTCCGACTTATTTTATTTATGGATAATGTCATTGCCAATGCCATATTAACTATAGAACAATAAAACTGAATGGAGCGTCGCGACGCCCGCGCCTCATTATATTTTAAAACTCGCATTACCTCGTTATGGCTTTTATCAATCTGTCCTATGATAGTTGATGTATATATGAGTGGTAGAGCCACGCTGTAGACCAGTGTTTCCCAACCTTTTTTAGGCCATGCCAACCTTAACATATTTTTGTTAAATTTGTCACCGATATCTAGCGTTGCATTTAAATAACCCAAAGCGAAAGGGTTAAAGTCGTATCGAGTCCATTTTTAAATTGCCCCCCTTAACTATCAAATTGCCCCCCTGTGGGGCGTGGGCCCCACGTTGGGAAACACTGCTGTAGACAGTATAATCTACAGCATGAATGGGCCGGCTCGACCGGGTCGTTACCACTGTCTCAGAAAACCGACGTAAAGTACCGGCTTGTTGCTGCGTTTTGTACGACGTGTGAGATATCCGGAGGCCCAAATTTCCCTTTCCCAATCCCTTAATATTATAAAGGGAGGGGCCTTTAAGGTCGGCAACGCGCCTATGATTCTTTTAGTATTATAGGCGTACATGGGTGGTGGAGATCTCTTGCTATCAGGTGACCCACTTGCACGTTAACCAGTCTATGCTATATAAAAATCCCTAGAATTTACGGTTATATGTTTTATATGCGTCCCTAGCAGCCAGGGTGGGACAAAGTGAGGTAGTTGCCCCACCAGGGATGTCGTTATGAGTAAAACATTGTTATTCTTTCAAAATTACCACGCTTAATTCGAAACATGCTAGGGTAAGACATGTTTTTGCTTTGTGAATAGCTGATCCTTTTACTTATGTTCCCTGGCTTTATACCCTCAAAATCTTGAAACACCGTTGCGTTCCGGCTACGGTTTGAAATAAAATAGAACAATATGGTTATACAGTGATATGGTCGTTGAACGACGGCCTATCTCGTGAACACGAAGGCTGAAAAGCTTTCGAAACGTCGGGATCAAAATTAATAAAAAACCGCGATAAAATCCGTTTAAATTAGTTTTATTTCAATGAGTAATATTCGCGTAAACATAAGAAATCAATACGTTCTTTATTAAATAGCAGCGATAGCTCTGCGGGTAGCGGTACGGACTGTCGAGACGAAAGTCGCGGGTTGCATCCTAGCCCCAAGAGCATGCGCCTCTGACTTTTCTGAATCACGTGTGTTTTCGTTGATAATTATCTCTTGCTATAACGGTGAAGGAAACATCGTGGGGAAACCCGCATACCGGAGAATTATTTATAAGAATTTTAAAAATGTGTGTAATCTACACCAACCCGCATTGAGCCAACGTGATGAGGCCCGTGCCCAGCTGTGGGATACTGTAGTACAAGGTTGACATGTTTCTAATTAACATTAAAATATGTTTAGCCTCCGTGGTGCAGTGGGTTAGTAGTCGGTTGTGAAGCGAGAAGCTGCGGGTTAGATTTCCGCACTGAAACAAATGTTTGTGTGGTCCACAAATATTTTTGTTTCGAATCTGGGTGTTGTCGGATCACATGTCCCTCGTAGTTCCTTATACCTTCTATACAGGTTTAACCTAGTGTGGGGTCAGGACTATGTGTGTGACTATTGGGTGTATTTATCTAAATATATAAATCTCAAAGGTGACTGACTGACTGACATAGTGATCTATCAACGCACAGCCCAAACCACTGGAGGGATCGGGCTGAAATTTGGCATACAGGTAGATGTTATGACGTAGGCATCCGCTAAGAAAGGATTTTGATAAATTCTACCCCCAAGGGGATAAAATAGGGGATGAAAGTTTGTGTGAAACTTTGTCAAATTTAAACGTTCACGCGGGCGGAGCCGCGAGCAAAAGCTAGTTTATTTATAAAATATTACACATACTGCCCGTCATTGTAATATTTTATTCCAACTAATGACGATACTTAAGTTAATCGTGTCTATGCAAAGACAAAACTACGTTGTTACGACTGGGGTAAGCACCGTGCTCGCACGCGATGTTATTTTCTCATAAATATTACGGGCACATTGTTTCTCAAACTGTGACCGGTCAGCTGCAGTAGGTATTTGAAAAAAAATAATGATATATCGATGTTTTTTGTGATAAATCGATCGATCGCAATATGTTTTGATTCGATATCTCGATGTATTGATATTTTTTTTAGTATGTAAATCGTTATTTTTGAAATATGATGGCATGAAATGGGATTGGCAAAAAAATCTGAGGTGCCAAAAAATGATGGCAAATAAAAGGTCACCTAAATGTCAAGACGCCATATCCATATTTTTTCGACGATTTATCAAAATCGTTATTGATACTTTTTTAAATAATCAATACTATTAAAATCACATGAATTCTACACTAGTAATAATCCTTGTGAGTGAGTCCACCCCGTGACCACGAAGGCTGAAAAGCGTTCGAAACGTCGGAACCAAAATGAAAATAAAAAAACTGCGATAAAATCCGATAAAAAATTATTTCCTTATGATTGTATGAAAAATGCAACGTATTATTTTTACATTTCAATAAAAAAAAGTTGAATTAAATAAAAATATATTAGAAACCGCTATGAATCTCGATTGCGCTAAACCTGAACTCCGCTTACATATATTTTTGTACGGCGCAAATCGTCAAGGTCATTGGCACGGGGGTGGGTGGCGGTGTCAACTTAATGTTCATAAATAATACATATTGGTAACCATTGCTAGCATATACAAAGCTCCATTTAAAGTTCTAATCATAAGAATATCTAATAATATGTACTACAATAACTAAGAATTAAAATATGTATATCTTTAGGCAACAATTTTTTTACGATTATCTTCCCAATTCTTCAATTCGCACCTTGAAAACAAAACTGACACTAAACGATAATTGTCGATATTTAATTATGAACGCTATTTTATGAAACATTTGAACTTAATCTCCCATTAACACATTTTTCGTTTAGTGTCAGTTTTGTTTTCAAGGTACGAGTTATCCCTTCCTTTTAAGGTCGGCAACGCACCTAGGATTCTAGTATTGTGGGCGTACATGCGCGATGGAGATCACTTACACTCAGGTGAACTTGCTCGTTTGTCGGTCTATGTTATAAAAAAATGAATTCTATGAAGCGTGGTATACTTATAGATACACATCGTTTTATCTTTTTAATCTGAAAGTGGTATCGATTTATGGATAAATGAATGCAGCGATAGTGATTGACTACAGATACGTGGAAAATACCTTGTCCGCTCTGACGATAGTCTTTCGTGGTGGTCATGCTTATTGTTTTTTTTTTTTTTCTTAGCACGGCAAGGCTGACTTACAAAGTGGTAGGTCCCTCGTATCCGACAGGCCGTCTGGGTTGGTACCACCGCTTTGTCTTTGTCTGCCGCCAAACAACAGTGTGTAAGCACTGTTGTGTTTCGGTTTGAAGGACATTGAAGCCAGTGAAATTACTGGGCATTATGAGACTGGGTATTATGTCTCGGAGTGACGAGCGCATCAGTGCCCTGCAGTGCTTTGTAATTCGAATGAAAAAAAAATCAGTTGAAATCAAATTCAGTGATTCTACAATTAAACAATTTAAACAATGTACAGTATATACACATTAAAATGTTTACTAAATCCATTAAATTTTACTTGTAAAGATATACACAGCGCTAATGTTGCATAATACGTCACCTGTATAGCTACAGATATACTACTATTACCGCATGTCGGTGACGCGAACTCACAAGATTTCACCCATCCAAAAAGCGTCTAACGCGCACAGCACACGGTCAGGTATATACCATGTGTTATACGTATAAGGGCGGTTCTCCTCAAAATGTTATTTTTCGCAAAAAAAATGAGTATTTCAAAAACCTAGGTAAATACATGAAATTTTGAATGGAGTTAATTGTTTTGTTTATTTAGAACACTTTAATCTAATTGGCACTTAAATCAAAGCCCTAGTTTTTATGAAAAATTAAATTATTAAAAATAAGCTGTTACCGTCAATGATAATTTGTGACCACAATGACATTTATGAAGAGGAAAATGACGCCATGTTACAAATAATGACAATTTCAGGTATTTCTACATTAAATAAGACAAAGACCATGACAATTATATTTATTAAACTTAAAAAGTAAAAGCCATTCTTGGTACATCACAAACGAAAATTCAGTCTAATTATATAAACTTAAATTGACTTCTTAATATTTCGAATACCAATTATCAAAACAAATAAAATGTTGTTTTTATAGAAACATCTTTGACAAATTAACACCATCGTAGAAAGCCAAATATTTGGAATACAGCTATTTAAGAATCTTCATTAGGAAACTTGCATCAAGAAACGTAATTGTAATGTCAAAACCGAAAAAAAACTTAAAACGGAGGATTGTAGTTTTGATGAAGTTTTATCCGGTTTTAATAACATCTTATCATAAAGTTTTATTGTATCTACCTCTACGCATAACACACTTTAGAGTTATTAATTTTAACTACTTATAAACTAATATCACTGACAATAACAATCAAATCAAGAAAATTCTGACAATATCTATTAAAATGAATATAAAATATTTAAGTATGTAGACGTAAACTAAATGAAAGACAAGTTTTAATTATATTTTTGTCTACATACACTGATCTGTGTTTATGTTATAATCATTATATAAACTAGAATCAATATAAATCACAATCAAATATTTAAACAATATTATTTAACGAAACTGAGCATTAAACGTTATGATGAAGGAAATATTTATTTAATTTATAATTATTTTAAACTAACCACAAAAGAAATCAGAAGAATATAATAGATACCTATTCATGCTACACAGCTTTTGTTATTATTTTGATGGGTTTAAATTGATCTCTCTTATAGCTACGTCAGAACCAGTAGGTATTACTATTTTATCTTTAGTTTCATTCGATTTGATCACATCAAATAAGTTACATTCGCTTTTTTCTTTTTGCAACAAAGGTAAATTTACATTTTTCAAAGTTATGTCTTGAAGAATCGTAATCTTTTTATTATGAGCATTGTTAGCTTTAGTCTTCGCTAGTAAGGTAACATTGGATTCTGCAAGATTATGTCCTATGTTATGTATGTTATCTTTTTGTAACAAAGGTATAAATCCTAAATGTTGGCCATGTTTACAAATTTCGGATGGGCCACAATAAAAGCAACTCGTTTTTCTTAATGTAGTTTTTGGTTCAGTTCTATTCCAAGTTGCCTGATAGACCGAAAAGGTACCCTTGAAAGGCTTTAGGTCATTTGGTATTAAGCTGGCTTTTAATTGTATGTCATTTTCTTCAACTTTTCTGACAATAACCTTCAATCCTTCATTTTCAACGTAGCTTGTCATCAATTCGTAAAATTGATTGAAAGATCCAACGTCTTGACCATACATGACCATACGATCTGCAGTTCTCTTCAGAGTTGCACCAACACCGTCAGGAGCACCTTTTTCATGACCTGCTTCCGAATAATTCCAAGTTATGCTGTGCAACTGAGGAAAGTCATTTGATATTTGAGTTATAAGGTAAAACATGTACTTGTTTCTGTACTGGGAGCTTGGTGAATCTGATAAAAAATGTATCGTATCTATAAATGGGTTTAATTTTATTACTTCCTCTATTAAAGGTGTCAAATGGCCCCACACAGCTGGCGCATCGTGGCGTAAACAGTCACTCATTGTACACATGGAAGTTACTCCAACTTGCCCAATGGAAAAATTGTGTGTGTAGATGACTGCAGTGTGCAAGGAAACCTGCTGTCTACTACCACCAAAGTGGAACGATTGAACTTCTTCGCCGAATTTCAAGGCGTAATTTTCAGAGAAGTCGACATGTACTAGAGCTTCTTGAATATTCAAATTTTCTTTAAGATGTTTGATACTTTTGTACTGTTTAGTAATTTTGTAGTTGTGATCTAAAATTTTTGCTAAATTTGTTTTGAATTTATTTAGTGCTTCTGTTGCTGTAAGGGTATTTTTGGTCTTCTCTGTGATGGTTTGTTTCTTTATCTTTCCACTTGCAAGCGTTACATCTTTTGTTACTTTTTTCCATTCGTAAAAAGTGCAATCAGTCCCCAAAAGTTCTTCATGTTCAATGTCGTTTTGCAGACGTCACAGTTTCTTTGCAAACAATCAACACTTCTTTTATCACAACACACTTTGGAGAGCACTTCCTCGGAATTCTTTTCTGTTATTATAGACGCTTTATTTAGACCTTTAATCAGTAACTCCATATTCAGATGAACTGAGCATAAACAAGTATCTCTGTCGATTTTTTTTCGAAAAACTACCCAGAATGGCCGAAGTTTGCAAAAAAAGGAGTAGCTAATTTGGAGGTTTGTTTGCATTCGGAATTTTTTGTATAAATCTTGTAGCGGTGAAGACAAATATCTTTTTTGCATCCGGACTTGATTTTTTCTAATAAATTCTTTTTTTCCAGCACCCACGGTGCTATTCGCATAATCCAAGAAAAAGTCTCTTACGCGTTCAGTCAAAGGTGCTTTACGTTCTTTGGTATTGGATTTTGAGGGCAAGCTGTTTTGGTAAGATTCATCTAGTGCCGCCCTAACGGAAGGATCATTTTGCATCTCGTGATGACTACTCCGTGAATACTCGTAGTCACGGAGTTTCTTTTTTAGTCGTTGAATTTGTCTACAATGAGCTTTTTGTTTCTTGCACAAAGTTGCTATGATTCTAAGCAATTTTTTTCTTTTCTTCAGTTCCGTATATCGGACTTTTCTCAAAGCCGCATTCAACAACAAGATCTGTTGTAAGGGATCCTCTTTTTCTCTTGGAAAAAATTCGTCTTGCTTACTGGGGCCGGCTATTACTTGAACTGCTTCGAAAGTTGGGACCTTTTCTTGCTTTTTTTTTGTCTGTACCTTTTCGAATTTTCTGTCCATCTTTTTCTTTGCTCCCTCTGACTTCAAGGAGTTTGTTCTGAAATATTTTTAACTTTCTTTTCTTCTTTATCTTTAAGATATTTCGCTCTCCTTTTTTCTTTTGCTATGGGGAGTAATTCCGGATCATTTTTAATCTCTGCATATCGTCTTCTTTTGCATAATCTTTGTTTAGCTAATCGCTCTTCTTTGGTTTTTATTTTGGGAGGCATTTATGTTACTTAATCCTAATTTGTATCTGTAACAATATATGGAAATATTTTATCAATAAATTTGGCTACGGTTTGGATGTCAAACGATTTGGGGTTGAGTGTGACAGAATTTATACATTCGCTCGACTAACCGGACCCTTCTTCGACAGTTAGGTATATTGGTATAATATAAGTACATTGTGGTCTTGTTTTATCTTAAATACACGCCCTAATAGGATTTAAGGAGAATGGGATCTCTTTCTTTCAATCTTTTAAATTCTATGGGTATTCTGTAAGCAAATGAATAGTAATTAATTGTAATCTACCGAAAGTTGCCTATACAACTTGTATCCTAATGGATACATAGGGGGTCAGAAGGCGACCTCGCGTGTTTGAAATATATGTGCCACTCACCTGTGCACACCACCTTGCTTCCAAAGCCGCCTCCTTCTGGTCGTATTGCTGTCGGCCGCCCGAAGAAACCGTCACCGGCTTTTGCGTTTGATGGAGACCGAGTCGTGGGAGCTTAAGGACATTCCCATATCCTGCGGTAGGATATAAACCCGCGCGTCGTGGCGCGTGCGCTTGACCGTAGTTCCAGCGTGAGAGAACGTGTGTTAGCGAGTGTCCCGGGACGACGAATGGACGAATCGAATGCTTCGTTCGGGGGGCACAGCCCCGCTGATTCGCGAATGCTTGTGCGGTTGGTAGCACCGTGTACGATCCTTGAATAACGATCGTTGCAAATATACCAACCACGCGAGATCATTTTATAATGATTTGAAAAGTTGCTGGTTACGAAACATTCCGCCCACCAAAATACATTAATGTATTTTCGATTAATCTAATTGAAATAAACTAACTAACCTAACAAAGGCACATGATTATTAACCTAAGTACGATAAATGAAAATTCCATTGTTAAGTTAGTCGTTTCGAGTTGGGAAAGAAACGAGGTTTGACCAGAGGCCTCGTGTGGCACGAGCCTTCAGTCAAACATCTCGCAGCGATACGGACATCACCGTCAGGACTCGGATACAGTCCCTCAACACGAGCCAGCGGCCAATGCGAAGGAATCGGATTATGCGTTTTATTAGAATTACTGATCCGAGGCCTGACGGCTTTAAATTTGAAAGTGTTTATATATCCCACACTCCACCGAAGTGGGGACTTGAAGGCGGATTGAACCGAAGTTCAATCTTACTGGTGTGAGTAGTACCTCGCACATACTCCGTTAAGAGTGCCTTAGCACCAGCGTAATTTGTCCCGCAATCATAATGAAGAACGCCGACGCGTCCGCGTCTCCCGGAAAACCGACGCAAAGCAGCAAGAAACGCAACCGATTGGTGATCCGAGACGGTCTCGAGAAGTACGGCACGAGTCGCGAGACAAACGAGCAAACCTAAGTAAGCTTTTGTGATTTCCTCACCTCGATGCCTACCGATTTGGGTACGAAAAGGGCCGCCGTAGTCGGTCCCTACAATAGAAAATGATTTAACGTGATTTACACGAGTGGCCGACAGGTCACTCATGAACGGTTCAAGTAATGATGGATACGTTTCATAGTACGATACACGCTGCGAGTGACAGTTGCGAGTCAACCTAGATGCACTCGGAAGCAGAGCGGGGTGCTTGGGTTCGAACCCGCGACAGGAGCTCGCACGGCGACCGCCCACCCTGAGAATCCCCTGCGTAACGAGAAATGGGTTCGACTTACGCAGTGGATTTGATGGTTCTCGTCTTTCCCGCACCTGTCGAATCTCGGTTGTTGAGAACGTTTGTCGAGTGTACTTGGAGACGATCACTAACGCGGCATGAAGCTCAACATGATTTAAGAAACAATTCGTAGAACGAATTTGCTTATGCCGTAAGAATTTGATGAATTTTGACCACCAACCAATGAGACGTTGAATTCTCCGAAATGAAGAGTACCGTATGAACAAAACGTCGAAAAACAAATTCTTCGCATCATCGGAAGTCAAAATTAAAGCGGAACTACAATTGAGCGATCGACCCTGGGGAAAGCGAAGCCAGGCGGGTCCCGCCCACCATAAACTACTGTTGACTCGATCGGAAGGTGACTCACTACGAGAAACGGCGTCTGCTGACTTGTCTGAAGCCGGGTCGCACCATGGAGGGCGTGCCTCCATGGATGGTAAACACCTCAAGACTTGGTCGCGAGATCGAGGAAATGTACTCGCTTGCTCTTCATTGCTGAAGAGCAAGGACACAACGTCTTGATCGGTGGAAACCTCGGCTGGGACGGTGAGAGGCGCTGACGAAAGGACGCTTGGTTCCTCCACTTCACACAATTTCTCCAAATCGTGATGAAGTGGGGGTTCCTCGCACACGAAGAATGAATGTGGATTAGACTCAGCGCATCCCACATTCCCGACCAGTAACCAACCAAACACCGACTTAAGAGCCGACGGTTGGTTGGGAGCACCTCGAACGGTTCCCGGCAACAGAAGTGAAGCGAAACACTCCGCACCGATCAGAAGATCGATGGGACCAGGAATGTGACAGTTTGGGTCCGCTAACTGCAATTCGCGAATATGATGCCACGAGGAGGTATCGATCCGGATTGATGGCATCTTACCACAAATGCGCGGCAAGGTCAAGGCTTTGATGTTGAAGAGAAGTTCGTTGTTACATCCAACATCAATAGGTACAATACCTGACACGGGAGCTGACGAATGACCTACTACACTTACCTTATGTGACGTTGGAACACTAGTGAGGCCCAATCGATGAACGGCATTCTCGGTAATGAAGTGACTTTGACTGCCCGAGTCAATCACAGCTCGAAATGATTGAAAATGTCCGAACGAGTCACGAATTTGAACAATAGCGGTCGACAACAAAACGAAAGAATGTTCACGCATACTAGTCAACGCGCGAACCGGATTATCCGGTTTTTCAATATCCGGAACATCGACTGTCGAAGAGATGGACGCAGTTTCTCCGTGAAGAAGTGTGTGATGGCGTTGACGGCATTGGTGACAGCTGAATAGTGATCTGCAATCCTTCACGCTGTGATACGGTTTTAAGCAGTTGAAGCACCAGCGTTGTTTTCGCGCATGCTCACTACGTTCCGCAATCGAAAGTTGTACGAATGGACTACACTTATTTATCGCGTGGTCACCTGAACAAAATGAACACTTGACGGATATAGCTACGGGTGTCTTTGAAGATGGCGGAAGAGGCTTCTCCTTAGAGGCGGATTTCTCGGTGTTACTGGAAAGAAATACGGTTGTTTTCTTCGGAACCTTTGAATTATTCGATGACAAGAATTTCATCGGTTTCGATTTGTCCGAAGATTTTTCGATACCACTAGTTCCCTGACCACTCGATGAAAAATGGTTATCGCGAATTAAAGCATCAGCTCTGTTGAACAAGAAAGTTTTCAGCGTCTTGTACTGCGGTAGTTCAGTAGCCTCCTGTTTCTGTTCAAAAGAGCGCCGAGTCTGGGTATCTAATTTCGACAAAATCAAATAGCATAAAACGAAGTCCCACTCATGAGTAGGAAGGTCGAGACTGGACAATACGTTTAAATTTTCATTAATTAAATCCAAATTTCGACGAAACTCGACAGGTGACAGGGATTGCAAATTTATATTTAATATTTCTTTCCAGCACGTAAAAGCCAACTCTCGCTTATCTCGATATCGATTAACCAATGCCTCGTACGCACCACGGTAATATTTACCTTGAATGGGATACGATCGAATAACACCCAATGCATCCCCACTAAGACAAGTTTCGAAATACTGCATACGCTTCGTGTCCGAAAGTGATTCATTATTATGAATCAGTGAATTAAATAAATCAAAGAATTTTGGCCACTCTTTTATTTCCCCGGAAAAAGACGGTAGGTTGATTTTCGGTAACTTGACGTCAGATTCCGACGACGCATTCGCATTTTTATCGCACGGTTCCGCATTAGATTCGGGAAATAATTTTCTATGGATTGCCAAAATCTCAAAAAGAATATCATCGAACTCGCTACGTATCTCATCCTCTTGTTCATAGTCATCATCGTCGATAACACACAAAATGTTCGAATGGGCGATCTCAAAACTATCAATGAATTTAGGTAACGCAGAGAATTGAACACTAAATAAATCCAAAACTGATTCATCATGTTTAGCTAATTTAGCAACTTCTCGAAGTTTCTTCAATCGGTTCAAAGAGAGGGTGCGCTTCCTACGAAGCACAGGCAACTCCTGACTACTCGGGCGATCTAAGTCCGACTTAGTTACACTCACTTTCCGCTTGGTCGTGCGCACGCCCCGATACGACATTCTAAACGATTACCAAAATTACTAACAAAGTGTTAGAATTAAACAAACCTTACACTCACTGCCTACCCCGCTACGAATAGAAGCGTTATATGCGATGTCGAGTCGCAATACGCGCGAGTTGTGGCGGGTGGACTTGCTAACGAGTGAGCCAAGTTACGCACCTAAAGTATGTAATTCACGATTCAAATGAAATGAAAAGAAAGTCTATAATATAAATTATAGACCTCCGAGACTTGTTACAATTAACACACTTTATACTCACTGTCTACCCTTACGAGCCGAAGCGTGTTGCACAAAACGCGTATGAACTGCCACACCAATAAAATGTACAAGTTTCGACACAACGTGAAATAAACCGATGTATAATATATATAATTTACACTCTTTCGAGCATTCTTTGAATGAATACCTATTTCCAGCCAGGTAGCAACTAATGAACGAACAATGGGTCAAGGATGATTCATGCATTTGCAACTAAGTATGAATGTATTTTATGCCGCTTAGTTTTTTATGTGTAGGCACTTCAATATATTTGTTTTAATAAACCGTTACGAAATGACTTTGAGTGCGGCAGTTTGCCAACTTGTATTACGAATGTAAATGTGTGAGAAACTGAAACCAAACGAACATCAGCGTATTTAAATGAATTTGATGGACGTAGGCAATCGAGACGAATAGATCACAAAAACAAACGTTACGTTAACAAATCAGCTTTGCACGAAATGAAACGTTGCGGCGTTCACCACCGCGTCATTTCACGACTACCCACATCTACGCGGAAAGGCGAGACGCGTCGGCGCACTCAACTACGCAATCGAATTTAACTACGATTTAAATGTTTCACCACAACTAACGGTAATAACGATATAGCCACTCAACCAATCAAACCTTCAATCTCGCCACGTGGTGGCAGGAATTGTATTTTGAAAAGTAACTATGTTGAACAAGAATTTTATTACGTAAATCACCGGGAAACACTACGAATTAACAGTTTATGCAAACAATCATGTGCCTTCTCGATTCTTATTTGAACAGCATCAATATGTATGGTACCATCCACGTGTCATGGCGGTCGGAAATGTTTCGAATTTGTCGAATTTACTCAGCGTTCGGAATAGCGAAACAAAATGTTTGCTATTCCCGGGTTTCGGCACCAAAATATGTAGCCTTATTGGCTACATAGGGGGTCAGAAGGCGACCTCGCGTGTTTGAAATATATGTGCCACTCACCTGTGCACACCACCTTGCTTCCAAAGCCGCCTCCTTCTGGTCGTATTGCTGTCGGCCGCCCGAAGAAACCGTCACCGGCTTTTGCGTTTGATGGAGACCGAGTCGTGGGAGCTTAAGGACATTCCCATATCCTGCGGTAGGATATAAACCCGCGCGTCGTGGCGCGTGCGCTTGACCGTAGTTCCAGCGTGAGAGAACGTGTGTTAGCGAGTGTCCCGGGACGACGAATGGACGAATCGAATGCTTCGTTCGGGGGGCACAGCCCCGCTGATTCGCGAATGCTTGTGCGGTTGGTAGCACCGTGTACGATCCTTGAATAACGATCGTTGCAAATATAGCAACCACGCGAGATCATTTTATAATGATTTGAAAAGTTGCTGGTTACGAAACACAACTCATTAATTTTGGTCAGCTCATCCCATCTCCACTTCAATCGTAACGTATAAAATCATTGTTCTCAACAACGATCATTGTTGTCCTAACACATAATCATTGTTCGCAACATGTGTCATTGTCTCCCACATCGTTATTGCTGACAATGACGTTGCCAATAATGATACATTTAGAAAAAACATGTCGGAACATGTTCAAAAACGAATACTAAGAAAATGTGCTGCACTCGTATGAATAAATACACAAATGTTAACTTCACTATTAAATTGTGACCGCAGAACCATCTACGACTTGAAATTTATAGTTCAAAATACAAATGACGATTAAAGTGACAAAATTAGGAGAATCCAATTCAACACTCACCTGCTCAAAATCCAACACGTGTATTTCGTCTGACGGCTGCCGGTCGAATGCAAGAGGCGGGGGCAGTTATTTCTACGTCACGCAACGTGGCAACAAAACTTTCCACTTCACGACAGATGAATAAAAAGATCGTGAGCGACTAATGACGTAAATTTAATGTACATTTTTTGACTGAATTTTTATTTTTTTCTAGTTGTATTTTCTAAATGTTTAATTATCACAAAGATGCAGTACATCAAAATTAGGCCCGAGTTAGTAAATTAATTCACTTTAAATGAATAACACATTTTTTTTAAGACTAAATAGTTGACAACTACCCAAAACGACATGCAAAATAATGGAGTTTTGATTGGTTTAATGTCTATATTTTATTTTCTTATTACTTTAGCCTAATATCGGCTAAGATTGCTTTTAAAGTAGTCACCTAGGTATGTTTAGAAAAAATCTTTCTCCAGAAATGCATTACTGTTGATGAGTTATCGTTTGCGACATGAAATTTTGGGCTTGAGGAGAACGACCCATAAATTAACATTAGCATATCGGTGACGCGAACCCATAAGATTTTCTCCTACCAAAAAGTGCTCAACGCGGCTAAAGAAGTTTTCACTTCAAAAATATGACAGACAATTTGTGTTCGAGCATACGATGTGCATTGCGTAGGTGCATAAATTAGTGTATCCACTGAGCAGGCGTCTTATTCTATATCAACTTGTGAATTCGTAACGTGTCCGCGTTACACTATGCAGTCCACTTTACGTAGACTTCGTGACATTGGCGTTACTAAAATGGCGTTCTCTAAGCCAATTTCAAATTTTATGAACGAGAAGAGGGGCGGTACGTGCTTGTTATGAATATTTAGCCCGAGATCTATAGACTCGTCTTAAGTCGTTCAGAAAGTGACTGGGAACTCACCAAAGTTAATGTAAGAATGTACATTTCACCTAGTTAAGTTTTTACAAAGCGATCATAAAATATGCCATGCAGTGTTGGTTTCGTGAAGCTGACGTAACTCGAGCGTGTGAATACATAAGGAATAAGGCTCCTGATTTCACGCAGTTACCGTAACGCGCCCGAGTGTGTGCGGTCATAGAGAATAAGGATTCAGATCAGTACTAGTAGACAAACAAGCCTGTCTCAGACGTTATGTGGTAGTGCACGCAACAATGCTTTTACCGCTCTCGGAGTAATCTGACCGGCACCTCAGGCTAACAATGACGCTGTGAGTTCTATTTAAATTACCTATATGCTCGTAATAATAAATTATTAAGTAATATTGAAAAAACCAACGCAAGAGTTTCTTGGCTATTTTTCTCTGGGTCAACAGCCTTCCGAACTAATGGTAGACGGTATTGGCGGAATCCAAGTAATGTATAACTATTTATTGATTCAATAAATATTTTAAGTACAATATACGTAGCGTAACGTGGGTTTGGTTGATACTAACAGTGTTTTAATGGAAACAACTGTAACAAATCCTGTCAACTGATACATGATGTTTTTTGAAGAGCCACGCTGTAGACAGTTTTGTTTACAGCATGAATGGGCCGGCTCAACCTGGTCGTTAACACTGTCTCACAACCGATGTAAAGTAGCGGCTTGCTGCTGCGTTTTGTACGGCGAGTGAGATATCCGAAGGTCCAAATCCCCCATTTGTTTGGGGCGTTAATTTTGAAAAGGACGCCGAGTAATTTCACTTATAATAGATAGCTGCGGTTTGGTGTTGCGTGTTTGATCCACTGTTACTACCTCTATAATTAATCCGTTAAACTTTCATTCAGTACTAATTAATCGCACATATTAGAGCGGAAATTGAAATGTCAAAGTAACAAAACGCTTTTGTGTCCCATATAATATTTAAGGTCGGCGGGAGCGTTTTATGTTTTGTTAAAGACTCCATTATCAGTCGCAATTTCTACGTCCAGAAGACACTGGTCTGTAATCAAATAGACACTGTATAATTTTAAATATTAATATTAAAAAATACAATTGGTGCAAATTAACTTGGCCGATCTGAAGTTGATAGCGAACTGCGTCTGCTATTGGTCTGTCACCCGAGCGATAGCTAACATGTACGCGCCGCATGCACATATTATTATCTTGGGCAATTTACACGAATAGGCTTGCACCTAGTCCGTGGGCTCAGCGTGCGGTGAGACATTCGACGCGCACGATGCGGATAGGTGTGCAAGGTGATTTAAATTTGCGCAAAATAACTCGCTTGAAGTCACGAGCGACAGTTGTTTTTGAAGCCTGTGACTGTAGGCGAACGGGGCGGGTGAAGATACTAACTTCAAGTTGTTTGGTGCTTATTATACGATTAAATAGAAGAGAAACTTGATTCTAAATATTATTAATGTATACTAGATTGGATTATTGATTATTGTGGTGTTCATGTGAATTAAAATGAAGCTTCCGTCTATATTTCAAAGTGATGTGAGTATTTTAGATTTAATTACGAATTTCATGACAACAGTAAAAACTAATTAGGTATGATTTTTTATGTACTACATGTAAAGAAATATAATTTCAAAAGAAAACGTTATTTTTTTGCTATTATTATTTTAATTGAGTCCAAAGTTTATAATAACTTTTTAACAAATAATTCCACCGACGAAATAACTGAAAAGCAAAATATAAAAACCCTTTTTTATTAACCTTAATAACTAATTTCATAGACTAATCTAATGTATACATAAATAATTGAGTCGGCGTTGTGTTCTGATTGGTAGAACACTGATTTTATGTGCGGTGGAGATCACTTAACATCATCAACTTGCACGTTTGCTGGCCATTGCTATAAAAAAAATTGAAGCCTATTTTTTTTTATCCTGGTTTGGCAAAGTGACTACGCTACACCTGATGGCAAGTGTAGCGCAATCCAAGAATAGTGTCGACAACGACAAACAATGTGTCCATCGTAGGTCGGCAAGATCATGCCGGCCTGTCAAAGTTCCTGGGATGAACTACAGGATCCTGCTCACGGAATACTGGCGACCCCGCAGTATCTCATCCCGGGGCCAACGGGGAGGGGTAGGAAAAAGGGATAGGAAAAAGGGTTGGGATCAAGGGGCAAGCCTCCCAGAACCGGATATACACTGGCTGACCCTGGAACGCGACTCACAGAAGGTGGGCCACTATGGCAGGTTTTAGTACCAGTGTACGGTGGTCGCTATCGGGTCAGATACAAGTAGATAGATAGTAACTCTTTATTGTAGACACACACATAGAAAAGAAAACAATAATATACAAAAAGAACAAGTAAACAAATGTGCCACAAGTGGCGGCCTTATCACTAAAAGCGATCTCTTCCAGGCAACCATTGGATGGAGAGAATTATCAAGAAAACATTAGACCACCCACCAGATAATTACTGGGCAATACGTATCTTAAATTTTTATTTATGTGTCGAGGAAAGCGCAATGCAGTCCCATGCGCTTCGCAATTGTAATTTAAATGCGAAATATTTCGCGAAGGTGTTACCGTCCCACGATGTCAGTGGGCGTGTCTATTGTCATAGTTGTAATTAGGGGCTATATTTGGAACAGTATCATAGGGGTGGGTTCCACTAGGTGCGGCTCACGCGACGGGGTGCGGTAGTGGGTGCGTCAGTTGCCGAAAAACATTACTTAAATTACATTTCGCGTCGCAGAGCTGATGGCGTATTAACATGATATATCTGGATCAATCGGTTTTTATAGCATATGCTAGGAAACGTGCGAGTGGGTCGCTTGATGGTAAGTGATCTCCACTGCCCATATACGGCCACAATACTAGAAGGATCATTCGTTGCCTTGACGGAAAGGGATAAATATGGGATTGGGAAGGGGAGGATTTGCGTCTTCGGATATCTACTCACAGCACGAATCGCCACCAAAAGCCTATCACCTAACAAAAAGTGCTCAACGCGGCTAAAGAAGTTTTCACTACAAAAATTATAAAATATCGGTGATCCTTATAAAAAGATACAATACAACTTATCCAGTCGGGTAAAAAGATACAATACAATACTCTTTATTGTATAATCAATAATCACTAAAAAATATTTAGCATAGGGCTACTTAAGATGTTAGCCAGTACCAAATAATACCTAGAGATACCCTTGGGCTAGTTGTTACCCACTTGAAATCTGGGACAATTTAGGACTCCCACTCGCGAGGATTGTGATGTCAACAATTACGGTGGATTTGAATTTAATGCCGTCGAAATAAACTGTCGCGCGTTACGACGTCATTATTTTGGATAATGGCGATGTATCATTTGGCATATCTTTACATAGTATAAAATGAAGGCGCTTCCGCTGTCCGTTCGCTTAGATCTTTTAAACTATTTTCTGGTCTGGGTTTTGTGAGACCAAAAATCTCTCGTAGTTCCTGATACCCACGATACAAGACTCGTATCTTAATGTCAGGACTATGTGTGTGACTGCTGGGTGTAGTTATTTGTTTAAAAAAAATTGCGCCACCGAGGCAGTCAGTTACGAATGAAGAAGCCTCAAATGTTATTTTCTAGGCTAGTTGTTTTTTAGATTAGGTCAACGCTGATAAATATAGTCTAGACTGGGCATTAGTTCTAATCCACACTGAAACCCATGTAATGTGTATCAGACGTTTTGAATGTTACATCACCATCATCTGTTTTTATTATATAGGTTTTTTTTACTGTATGATGGGATAAGCCAAGGGGTCAACCGTCAAACCTTCTTTTTGTCTGGGCTTAGATAAATAAAAATTAAATTAATCAAATTAAAAACTATTTATCTAAAATTAAACCCTCTCACAAAAAATAAAAATAATATTAAAAATGATTGAGTTGGAAGTTGGAACTATTGCAGTTTAAAGGTCATTGATCGATACCACCGACGCTAAATTGCTTTTATTTTGTAACTCTTTAGCCTATTTGAGTCAGTATTATTTTTTGTTAGAAACTTTTTATTTTGCTATTTTTGGTGAAAGATTGCATAAATTGTCGAAGATTTGTTTTTTAATACATAAAAGAGAACCTTCGTTTTTTTTTCGCCGGTTAAAAATGATGAGATATGTTGAATTCCCATGGCAAGTTGCCAATACACCTTAAAGTTATTCCATTAAAGTTGTGGAATACGCCCAGCGAGTTACGAGTCTGATGGATTTACTAGGGTTGGCAGACTTGGTCTGTTGCGGATATAATATGCAGATTTTTTCAAAAGTTAAATAACTAGTATAATGGTAGAAATAGCGTACAACAGATTAAGCGCGTTTGTACTAAGTTATAAATCGTATACGGCGCTTTTAAACGAAACGCTGTGCAATATATTAGTACATAGTATTACCCGGGGTCCGATCCCGTGGACGACCGAAAAAGTGCTGGCTTGACGTACCAGAGGGAGATATGAGAGCCAAAGGTGTCCTACGGAGAATGCTTAAGATGGAAGTGGAAGCGGTTAAACAGCAAGACGGACCCTGACACGAACAGTCAGGTAGAAAGAAAAAAAGATTCTTTACATTTTTGATTGCTTCCAAAATTGACCACCAGTAACGTATGACTGTCGTACTGTACCTGATACTTCGCCATGATTTGAAGGTATGTAAAGTCTACCAACCCGCATTAGGCCACCGTAGCGGACTAGGCCCAATCCCTCCCATTTGTAGACGAGGCTTATGCCCAGCAGTGTAACAATCTTATAAAATATAGTTCATATTATACTTTTTCATTAAATTTTTTAGGGTTTTTGTACCTTTATTAACACTACACAACACTATTTACACTATTTAAAATATTGAATAGAAAAATTACACAACTAAATACTGGTCGCCTCATCTGCTCATATAATTATGTTTATAGTATTTAAGCTCGTAAGTGTGAGGTGACAACCCTATAGTTTTTTGCGAAACTCCCGCCAGTACAGCCTCGCCGGCGACCGCACTAACAACCCAAGGACTCGGTTCTAGATCGGTATCTCTGGTGGAAATAATGTTCTAGAAAATTCACATATCCAGTCCGCGCCATTGCAAAAATAGGTTAATGGCCGTGCCATGTTAATGTTTTCATGAGAATTGTGAAAATGTGTAATGAATTTTTGTTGATGTGACAGCCTCCGTGGCGCAGTAGGTAAGTAATCGGTAGTGGTTTGTTCGAGACATATGTTTGTGTGATCTTCAAATATTTGTTACTGGTCTGAGTGTCTCTCGCAGTTCGTGATATCGAAGATAGAGGTGTGGGATTCATATTATGACTTTTTGCTGTGAGGCCAAGAATCTCGCAGTTTCTTTCTACCAGCCTTGTACTAGTCCAGGACAGACTAACCCTCGTGATCTCCACCGCCCATGTACGCCTACAATACTAGAATTATAGGCGCGTTGCCCACCTTAAAGGGAAGGGATAATTAAGGGATTGAGAAAGGGAGCGGGCGATTTGCGCCTCCGGGTATCTCACTCACCGTACCAAACGCAGCGGCTGGCCGCTACTTAACGCCGGTTTTCTGTGAGACAGTGGTAAAGATCTGGTCGAGTCGGCCTATTTATGCTATAGACAAAGCTGTCTACAGTACTCTATAGCGTAGCTCTACCACTCATAAATAATGTAATTTTCTAATACGGGCGTAAGTATTTATTTGTATTCATGAGAGTAAATTCTCTACACGTTGCTTTAAATCTATTGGATAATAGAATTAGACGCTCGTTAAGTTTGCATTTGAAAGTGAAAGCAATGTTTATTCTCACTTACTGTCTCGGATTGCTGGTTCATGGTAAAGTTCTAAAATTCTAGTGATTTTTAGTTGGAATTACTGGAGGTATTAGGTGTAATCCGACCGATAGGAATCCAATTGTATCTACCGGTAATTAGGCCGAGATTTGTCGTATGTAATAACTAGCTATGCCCGCGAACTTCGTTTCCCCATCAATAAGCTTTCATACAAAATTTCATCCCTTATTTGGGCCCTTTAGGGGTTGAAAAAAAACCCTATGTTTAATCCTGGGTCATCAACTATATTTGTGCCAAAATTCATTTTTCATACAAACTTTCATCCCCATTTTAAACCATTCAGGGGTTGATTTTTTCAAAAACATAGTAGCCTATGTCTTATTCTGATGTTTAAGCTATATTATTGTAAAGTTTCATTAAAATCCATTTAGTAGTTTTTACGTGAAAGAGTAACAAATATACATCCATTCATACTTACAAACTTTCGCGTTTATATTAGTAGGATAGGATAATAAATACACTCAACAGTCAACAGACACTGTCTTGACCCCAAAATAAGTTAACCTGTATCGTGGGTATTAGGAACTACGAGGGACTTGCGGTCCCACAGCACCCAGACACAAATATTAGTGGATCACACATACAATTGTCTCTGTACGGGAATCGAACCCACGGCCTCACTTCGTAGCCGGCGGCTCGCCCACTATGCCATGCAGGCTGTTTTGCCGGCAAACGAGCAAGTGGGTCACCTGATGGTAAGTGATCTCCACCGCCCATGTACGCCCACCACCAGAAGAATCATGGGCGCGTTGCCGACCTTAAAGAAAAAGGACAATTGTGGATTGGGATGGGGAGGGGGTTTGAGCTTCCGGATGTCTCACTCACCGTACGAAACGCAGCAGCAAGCTGTCGGTTTTCTGTGAGACATTGGTAACGAGTAACGACCCGGTCGAGCCAGCCCATTCATGCTGTAGACAAAACTGTCTACAGCGTGGCTCTACCACCAACTGTCAACCAACTTGATACGGTCTCGCACGCCACAGTTTATTTCCTCCGTAGAAAATAATTTCGCACGCAGTGACTTGGGTAATTGAAATGTTCGCACTGTTATTAATTGTCGATGGTCACGCGATAATACGGTGACGATGGTTGGTAGTGCTTGCAAGTTGTTATTTAAACGCCGTTGCCACCAGTTTCGCTTTTGTTGTGCAATAAGCAACGTATGTGCATGGTAAACAGTATTTTTTTTTTATCCTTGCTCGGCAAAGTGACTACGCTACACCTAATGGTAAGTGTAGCGTAATCCAAGAATAGTGTCGACTAACGATAAACAATGTGTCCATCGTAGGTCGGCAAGATCATGCCGGCCTGCCAAAGGGCCAAAGGAGAGGGGAAGGAGAAAGGGATGGGAAATGGGTTAGGATCAGGGGGCAAGCCCCCTGGGGAGAACCGGATATACACTGGCTGACCCTGGAACGCGACCCACACAAGGTGGGCCACTATGGCAGGTTTTAGCACCAGTGTACGGTGGTCGCTATCCGGTCGGATACAAGTATCCACCCACCAGCAAACGTTATTGTACTGTTATACACTTTCAAGATTTAATTTTGCACTCGGTTGGTAAGACAGCAGAGGTATATGAGGGTTGCAGAATCGCATATTGTTATCATAGTCTTACGCCAGAATCTTCTAAGTGGTGGGTAGATGTGTGTATTACTGTTCCATGATGTGTCCTCTCTCTTTCATAAAAAAAAACCAAACACGAATTCCATTCCTGCGCAGCAGCAATTTTCGCTTCGAAAACTCAACGCTTGTTTGTCGGCGGTCGCTGGTTTTTAGGACTGCTCTACGCTTACCATCAGGTGTAGTGTACATTGCCGTGCTCGGATAAAAAAATACTCATTATTGTAATGATTCGTGAGAGGTCGCATAAAATGGACCGGATGAGAAGTATCTACAGTTAGTTCCAAATATAATATCGGCCGTCAAGAGAAATTGCACCTCTAGACGAACGGTAAAGTTATTTTTTGTTTATTTGATTGAATGACGAGACAAGCAAGGCGCTCGCCTGAAGGTAAGCGCCACGCCTGCCCATAAACAGAAGCAACACCACACAGAATTTTGAATTACAAAGCACTGCATGGCACTGAACGTAATTTAAGGGGTTATACGCAGTTAGAATTTTCAAAAAATCGATTTTCTTTTTTTTGCATTTTAGGAATGTACATATATTTAAGTATATTCTCTAAAAATTTGAAGCCAATCCGATAAATATTTTCGGAGATATACCTGAATTTGTAAAGCCACGCCAGCGTGTTAGAAAGCAGGTAGAGTAAGAACTACTGTGTTTTCTCGTAGAAGGCGAGTATAATAAGTCCACTAAGTATTTCAAGGTCACATTCAGTTATTATAACCTAAAATGAAGGTATTTCGTTTTTTAATTTATTGATTTCGTCAGTCTAAAGTGTTCTGCCACGTTGTAAAGGGGTACGTTCAGTTCAAACTTGTTTTTGAGATTTTTTGTTTTATAATGGAGTACATTTTATTTAAAAGTTATAAAAATGCCTCGTAAATGTTTAAGATTACGTTGAAATACCGAAAATATCCATATTTATAAAGGTAAAAAGAGGACATAAGCTTTTAATCCAAAAACTGCTGAGACGGATTAGTTTTAGTGCATCCGTTAAAATCAACAACATACAGAAAGAGATTTTAGTTTCACGTGATCGATTTCGATTGAATATAGAATTTTAAATTTTATTACTGTATTTGCTACGATAAGTAATTGTGTGAAATGTAACTCTTGTGACGGAAAAATAACATTTTAAGCTTCTTTCCCTGGACTTGAGTTCAAAATCGTTTGAAAGTGTGAAAATGTGTTATAAACTTCAGTTAACAGTAAAATAAACAGACAATTTATATTTGTTATGAGAATTCTGGGACGAGGATTAAAAAGCGCAGCTAAATTTTGTGACTTGATGGCCGTGTGTGCTTTTTTAACGCAAAACACTTATGATTTGATAATTGACAACATTAACTCTTGTGCGAAAGTAGCAGCTGAAAAACTGTTTGATAAAAAGCCTGTACCGAGAAAAAAGAAGCGAAGTTCGAAAAAGATCCCTCTTATGGCCCTGGAATAGATGATACCATGTAAGTTGAAGAAAAAAATTTTTTGATATGTATAAACTACTTCTGAAACTTTAAACGCGTTTTTCTCAAAACGGTATTTTCAAAGTCGGTGATCTCGATTTCTCAGAAATGGCTCAACCGATCGCTCTAAAATTTTTACACAATCTTCTTAGATATATTCCTCAGGTATTGAACGAAGGAATAAAATTTCAAAAATGTATTACTATTTTTTTTTAACAATTTGGAGCGAAAATTTCAGTAAAAAATGATTTTTTTTTTCAAATCGACGTCATTTTGTCAATAATCAAAATTTTTATTATTCCTTCGTTCAATACCTGCATTGATCTGTCCTTTAAAAGAATGCATCATATTTTTTGACTTCAGATAATTCAAACCGCCGAAATGGAGATCACCGCCACGGGCCTTTTTTTAGAGGTCGTTCGGGACATCATCTACAAGAGCGGTGCATATTAATATTTTTACATGATCGACGCGCTATTGTATTCTCAAAAGTACGCTCTATTTGAATTACCATCATTTGTAATTGATAAATAAAAACTGTTTCTATAAAAAAATCATAAAAAGACGTCTTTTTTGAGCCTCGCAACTGCGTATAACCCCTTAACTGGCTTCAACGTCTTTCAAACCGAAACACAACAGTCCTTAGACACTGTTGATTAGCAGCAGAAATAGATATAGCGGTGGTACCAATCCAGACGGCCTCCCGCATACGAGAGGCCTTACCACCTTGATCCGGTACCACCTTTTTAGATCTGGTACATAAAAACCCACTGTCAGGTGTGCGTAATGACCCAATGACCACACCTTTTTGTAACACGCTGTATAATACATGGCTGGTATTTTAATAATCATTAATGGATTAATATTAATGGATTGATAGTATTTTAATAATCATTAATGGATTAATATTAATGAATGGATTAATATGAATTATTAATGGATATGTGTTAGTATTTTAGTTTACGATACATTTATTTAATTTAATTTATTACTATTACGATACCCTTGCCTGTCACTCTCTCTCTCTATCTTTTTATTGTACACCACCGTGACTTCTTTTACTTCAGTTTCTGTCCATCCAGAGGTTGTCTACCAGAGGTCGCACGTAGCGATAAGACCGCCCATTGTAAAACCATTAAGTAGTCCTATGCTAAATTATTTTATGTGATTATTGGTTATACAATAAAGAGTTTTGTATTGTACTAGCTTTTGCTCGCGGCTCCGCCCGCGTGAACAGCATTTTCCGGGATAAAAGTAGCCTGTAACCGTCTCCAGGGTCCCATCATCATCATCAAAATCGGTTCAGTGATTTAGGCGTGAAAGCGTAACAAACAAACTCACTTTTGTATTTACTTTCACCCCGTTTTTCATCCCTTATTAAATAAAATTTCCAAAATTCCTGAAATACGTATTTATTTGTGTTACGCCAATAACCGAAATACAAAATTTTGTTTATGTAACTTTCAAAATGATATCATCTATAATAATTATCATCCCCTATTTTGACCCCTTTGGGGTGGAATTTTCTGAAATCCTTTCTTAGTGGGTGCCTACATAATAAAATGAATATACAGTCTGAATTTCATGCTTGTAGCCCTGATAGTTTGCGCTCGGCGATGATGAATCAGTCAGTCAGTCAGGACATGTTATTTTATAAGTATAGATTGTATTGTATGTTTGCATCCCAGTTTGATAGTCATTTTACGATATCTACTAATATGTAAGTACTATTTTAACACAACTCGATCCATAGATTCTAAACACATTTATTTATACAATGGTTTATTGTCATGTTACGCACTAGTCACCGTCGAATCGTTTCATTGTTCTGAATGACATCATATTTCTATAATCAATGTACAAAATCTGTGGGTTTATAATTATGTAGTAAAATACACTGAATAACCTAACAACTAAAACCCAACATCAAACAAAAGACAGTTGAGTTACTGTGGCCAGCCCTCGACACCATCCTCTGACTGAACACCATCTGTATAAAGGTATTTACAAGGTGGTAGGTGGTAGGTCTCTCGTATACGAGAGGCCGTCTGGGTTGGTATTACCACTTTATCTCTTTCTGCCGCCAAACAACAGTGTGTAAGCACTGTTGTGTTTCGGGTTAAACGACATTGTAACCAGTGAAATTACTGGGCATTATGAGATTTCATATCTTATTGTCTCGGGGTGACGAGTGCCGTTCAGTGCCACGCAGTGCTTGGTAATTCTAAATTCTGTGTGGTGTTGTTTCTGTTTATGGGCAGGCGTGGCGCTTACCAACAGGTAAGCGCCTTGCTCGTCTCGTCATTCAATCAAATAAAAATAAAAATTTAATGCACAGTCATTCATCGTTTGCCTAAACGCCTATCTAAAATATCTATCTATCTAAATTCAATATACCTGTATATTGAGTCTACAAAATGCCATTGCCAAAATGCCACATTGTTCACATTCTGTCATTAACTCTATGGTCAGTTCGGAAGGCTGTTACGTTAGAGAAGAACGGACAAGAAACTCTAGCTTTGCTCCTTTTAAAACTGTCTTACGATAGTATTATTGAGAGCGTAAAGGTTTTACAATATTTTATTGGAATTAGAGCAGCCTAATTTATGCATAACCTTCATAAGCGTCAGATTCCGTTGTCACTGACTGGCATAGTGCCGCGTCAATCGCTTGAAAAATTGGCAATGCATGACATTCTTCTTCTTTTTAAGTTATGGCTTCGCATTAATATGCATTTCGCCAATGACAAGTATAATTTATTCTCAAGTCTCCACAAGAACGATGAAATATCGGTGTAGACATCTTCAAGGGCTTGTTGGAGTTTTAGTGTAAATTCCTTCCAGTGCGATGCTTAATTCACTTATTTCAATGTTTCCATACACTGTTCATCACAGCAATGTTTATTGCACTACTTTTATACTCTATCTCATTCTTCTTCTTCACCACTTCTATACTACAAACACAACTTTAAACTAGTGTTTGAAATAAATTAAAATAAGCGATGAACCACACTGTCTGAATTCCCGCCAAAACTCTCAACGCATGCGTTAATTATGATTGCAGCGCTACATAGGTCTGCCCGCGATGTTGAAGGCGGGCGAGTACTCGCCCAACAACCCGCTGATCCGCGGCGAACGGAACACCGGCGACGTACTGCTCGCGCTCGGGGAGTACGAGAGGCGACGCAACACGCTGCGCAGGCTGCGGCAACAACAGTACAAGGAGTATCTCGACCAGGTACAGTACTTGAATCGTCTTCTTCTTTTTTATTTATGGCTTCGCGTTATTATGCATTTCGCCAGTGTCAAGTATAATTTATTTTCAAGTTATTTTTACAAGAACGATCAAACACGGGTGCGGTCGATTTCAAGGTCTTGCCGGAGTTTTGGTGTACGATTCTTAATTCACTTATTTCAATGTTTCCATACACTGTTCATCACCGTCAATGTTTATTGAACAAATCCACACCACTTTTATACAACAAACACAAGTCTTAACTAGTTTATGAAATATATTAAAATAAGCGACTGTACTGCTGTACGGTCAGAATTCCCGCCAAAACTCCTCTACAAGAATCTTTGTAGCACTGTTGCGGTACATGGGGCACTATTTGCGCTCCAAGAGTACATACTAGGCATGACGAAAGTGCATTAAAGTATCGATTTATATTTTATCCATGAATTTAAAAAGTATCAATATCGATTTTGATTTATCGACAAAAAATATCGATTTATCAGACTTTTGGATGACCTTTTATGGTCCACATTTCATGGCACCATATTTTAAAAAATATCAATTTAGATACGAATCAAAATGTATCGCTAAAATATATAAAAGTAAGCAGAAAAAATATCGATACTTCGATACATCAATATTTTTCATCATTCTTCGTTCATACTATTCGAATTAAACTAATTAAACACGATCGGTATTTGTGCTGTATTTACGCCGAAGCCGTGTCGACGATAGCGTGTTGTTAGATAGAAGATCCTAAACCCGCCTAAAAACAGAAGCAACGCCATCCATCCAACTTTGAATCACAAAGTAGTGATTGGCACTAAATTGCGTTAAATAAGCCAGTTTTGTAAAAAATATGTTTTATTTTCATACAAAATTAAAACTCGACAAGTGCAATTCGAATGAACGCATTTTTACTAATTCACATCCTCAACTCTAACTCTATTATTTTCTAGCAAGCCAAAAAGAAACAAGAAGCCAAAGAACTAGCGGAAAAGGAACGACGTGAGCGGGAGGAGAAAGAGAGACTGCGAGAGGAGAGAGAAAGAGAAAGACTGTTGGTGGAGCAAGAGAGACGCAGTCCCGTGCGACGGCCTAGCCTTAACTATAATAACGTCCACGCTTCCACGTGAGTAACTATTTATGTTGACAGTAAGTACAGAGAAGGAGAGAGGGAAAGAGAGAAAAAGTTGAGGGAGAGAGAGTGAGAGGGGGAGAGAGAGATTACAGATTTGGGGTCATGGGCGGTGGAGATAACTGGGGATAAAGGGCGGTGAGATTGATCATTTGTTGGTATAAAAAAATATATATTTTATTTCAGTAAAGTGGACACGGGCGTGCAAGTGAATGGCTTGACGAAGCCACTTTCTGTCGCCGTACAGACGGACGACGCGGATCTTTACAGGGTCAGTTAAAGTATGAATAGTATAAAAAACCGTACCCCTGCAGCGATAGGCTTAAAGCCTGCACTACACTATTCGCGAAATTGATCGAAGTTGAGCGAATACGATAGTGTAAAGGGCACTTCGGTTCGCCTCGTGCAACCTCGGCTCGCCTCGGGCGACTTCCAGTCGTTGTCGGTTTTTGCGCCCGAGTCAAAGGACTCGAAGTGTCCCGAAGTTCGAAAACGAAGCGTCCTCGCGAGGTTGCACGAGTGTGTGGTCACATAGTTCGGACTTCGGTCAATTTCGAAGAGTACTTCGTCGAGGTAACTTCGCGAGTAGTGTAGTGCAGGCTTTAAAACATATAATGCCGCACTAACAAATAAAGTAACTTTTTGAAGTGATAACTTCTTATGGGAGGGTGAACCGAAACGTTCCGTAACGCGAGCGGTCCATCGTCCAGCCAGCGTTAGCCGACCTCCCTGGAACATCGATAATTTCAAAGTCCCAGGTGGCGCCACACAGTGACCATTCGGCTTGGACCGGACTTTGACACGACTTTGACACGACTTTGACGCGACTTTGACGCGACTTTGACGCGACTTTGACGCGACTTTGACGCGACTTTGACGCGACTTTGACGCGACTTTGACGCGACTTTGACGCGACTTCGACGCGACTTTGACGCGACATGGACGCGACTTTGAAGCGACTTTGACGCGACTTTGACGCGACTTTGACGCGACTTTGTCGCGACTTTGACGCGACTTTGACGCGACTTTGACACGACTTTGACACGACTTTGACACGACTTTGACAGGGCGTTAACCAGACTTCGTAACGTAACGCGTTAAGGGAAGCCAGACAGAGTGGCGCCGTAACGTAACGCTTTACGGCGCCACTCTGTCTAGCTTCCCTTTCTCTCACGCATACGGTAGCAGTAGGCAGGCTCCTCCGCTCTCACTTTAACCGACATTAGTTTAAGTTATCACTGCTGTCGAGCGCCCCGGGACGCACACTTTTTTTTGAAGTGATAACTTCTTATGGGAGGGTGAACCGAAACGTTCCGTAACGCGAGCGGCGGCGAGCGGAAGGTTCCAGAATATTCCAGAACCTTCCGTGAGACGTCACGCGGGCCAGTTGACCAGCCAGCGCTAGCCGACTTCCCTGGAACTTCGATAATTTCGAAGTCCCAGGTGGCGTCACACAGTGACCAGTCGGATTGGACGGGACTTTGACCTGACTTTCACAGGACTTTGACCGGACTGTGTTCTTTTTTTATGGTCAATAGACATGTTACCGTAATTTTGTTTTTGATATTGATAATAAAATGACGATATTTTACTTTGGAACATGGTGCCGTAAAAAAAGTACCAGGTTCGCAT
This sequence comes from Amorpha juglandis, assembly GCA_949126905.1. Taxonomy (NCBI): domain Eukaryota; kingdom Metazoa; phylum Arthropoda; class Insecta; order Lepidoptera; family Sphingidae; genus Amorpha; species Amorpha juglandis. Next base: position 8,180,630 of record OX421390.1, on the reverse strand, counting down.
AAACGCGAAAAGAGTAGAATGTCCATTTTTCATGGCGAGTAGCCGTAATTAATAAACAAATGACGATTTGGACAAAGATTTTTTTTTAGGTTTTTTCTTATTTGGAACGTGTTGCCGTAAAAAGTACCAGGCTCGCATAAAAGCGAAGAGAGTAGAATGTACTTTTATCATGTTGAGTGGACATGTTGCCGTAATTTTGTATTCTCGCATCTTGTTTGGTAAGTTTTCACTTCTGTCGGCACTCCCGGAGTGCAACCCGTATTTTTTTTTTGTAAAATACGTCTATGGAGTATGAGCAATATATTATTTCACTATTTCCGTTACATTTTACATATTATAATAGTAAAATAAATAAATATATAATGGGGTCTATCATATATAGCTGACGCGGCGCCACTGTAAAAAATCTCAAATCGCGCTTTCAAAAGAAGCATATTCCGTCGGCCACATATGGCTGACACGGCATTATATGTGTGAGGCCGCGGACTCGAAGTCGGCGGCAAGCGGCGGCGGCGCGGGTGCGGCGCGTTCAAATGCATAGCGTCGATGAAGTACCAATAACTCCTAACTGACAATTTAGTCCAAAATTATTTTTTTATTACAATAGACGTAAACATAAACCACACCCCTTAGTAACTAATAAAAAGGTAATGTATTGGAAACTATATACTATCAATAGTTGATCAAAATAAATAAAACCTTATTTTAAACAGTTTTTGTAAAATAAAATCTTATTTTAAACAGTCTGGTCTAAAATTAGATTCTCAATACTTAGGTGGTATTGGTACTTCATCGACGATAGATTTAAATGGACCCGGTCTCGAAAGCAGCGGCACGACGAGCGACGTACGAGCGGCGCGCGCCAAATGAGCGGCAACTGCGCGTCTGCATTGACGTAGTGCTGTGTATTTTCAAAAATGCCCGCCGACGTGGTGGAGCAAATTATTTCAATGATTTTTTATATGGAACATCATATTCACATCAATTTCGTTCGCGAACAGACAGTAATTTCTCATAGTACAACACTACGCCGCTCGTCGCGCCGCGCGATCTGCCCGCTGGCTTCGAGACCGTGGCCTTCAAAGGGGTGTTTCTATGCTGGTGTTAATACAACGATGTTAACATGAGCAGGTGTGCCCTTGGCCGTCGTCGTGTGGAGTGACGCAGGCGGAGCGCGAACTGTCTCCGCGCGCCGCCGCCGAGCACGAGCCGCCGCACACACCGTCGCACCACAACCAGCGCAACCCAACATCCGGTGAGTATCGGTGCCTTTACCCTCGCAACCCAACATCTGGTGAGTATCTGTGCCTTTACCCTCGCAACCCAACATCCGGCGACTATCGGTGCCTTTACCCTCGCAACCCAACATCTGGTGAGTATCTGTGCCTTTATCCTCGCAACCCAACATCTGGTGAGTATCTGTGCCTTTATCCTCGCAACCCAACATCTGGTGAGTATCTGTGCCTTTACCCTCGCAACCCACCATCCGGCGACTATCGGTGCCTTTACCCTCGCAACCCAACATCTGGTGAGTATCTGTGCCTTTACCCTCGCAACCCAACATCCGGCGACTATCTGTGCCTTTACCCTCGCAACCCAACATCCGGCGACTATCTGTGCCTTTACCCTCGCAACCCAACATCGGGCGACTATCGGTGCCTTTACCCTCGCAACCCAACATCGGGCGACTATCGGTGCCTTTACCCTCGCAACCCAACATCGGGCGACTATCGGTGCCTTTACCCTCGCAACCCAACATCGGGCGACTATCGGTGCCTTTACCCTCGCAACCCAACATCGGGCGACTATCGGTGCCTTTACCCTCGCAACCCAACATCGGGCGACTATCGGTGCCTTTACCCTCGCAACCCAACATCGGGCGACTATCGGTGCCTTTACCCTCGCAACCCAACATCGGGCGACTATCGGTGCCTTTACCCTCGCAACCCAACATCGGGCGACTATCGGTGCCTTTACCCTCGCAACCCAACATCCGGTGAGTATCTGTGCCCTTACCCTCGCAACCCAACATCCGGCGAATATCAGTGTCTTTACCCTCGCAACCCAACATCCGGCGACTATCGGAGCCTTTACCCTCGCAACCCAACATCCGGCGACTATCGGTGCCTTTACCCTCGCAACCCAACATCTGGGGAGTATCGGTGCCTTTACCCTCGCAACCCAACATCCGGCGACTATCGGTGCCTTTACCCTCGCAACCCAACATCCGGCGACTATTGGTACCTTTAGCCTCGCAACCCAACATCCGGCGACTATTGGTGCCTTTAGCCTCGCAATCCAACATCCGGCGACTATCGGTGCCTTTACCCTCGCAACCCAACATCTGTTGAGTATCGGTGCCTTTACCCTCGCAACCCAACATCCGGCGACTATCGGTGCCTTTACCCTCGCAACCCAACATCTGTTGAGTATCGGTGCCTTTACCCTCGCAACCCAACATCCGGCGACTATCGGTGCCTTTACCCTCGCAACCCAACATTCGGCGACTATTTTTTTCTTGAGCAAACAGGTCACCTGATGGTAAATGACCTCCACCGCCCATGTACGCCCACCACCAGAAGAATCATGGGCGCGTTGCCGACCTTAAAGAAAAGGGATAATTAGGGATTGGGAAAGGGAGGGGATTTAAGCTTTCGGATATCTCACTCACCGTACAAAACGCAGTAGCAAGCCGCTACTTTACGTCGATTTTCTGTGAGACAGTGGTAACGACCCGGTCGAGCCAACCCATTCATGCTGTAGATAAAACTGTCTACAGCGTGGCTCTACCACTCATAAGTTCAACCGAAACACAACAGTGCTTACACACTGTTGCTTGACGGCAGATATAGACGGCGCGGTGGTACCAACCCAGACGGCCTCTCGCATACGAGGGACCTACCTTGTAAAGTATGTATGTTCTTTCTTTTCTATTTATGGCTTTCGCAGTAATATGCATTTAGCCAGTGTCAAGTATAATTTATTCTCAAGTATTTTTACAAGACCGATGAAACACGGGTGCGGTCGATTTCAAGGTCTTGTCGGAGTTTTGGTGTTAACACCTTTCAGTACAATTCTTAATTCACTTATTTCAATGTTTCCATACACTGTTCATCACCGTCAATGTTTATTGAACAAATCCACACCACAAACACAACTCTTAACTAGTTTATGAAATAAATTAAAATAAGCGATGAACTGCACTGTCAGAATTCCCGCCAAAACTCAGTATGTATGTTGTGTTGTTGCAGAACTTCCACTAACATCGAGTCTAGTGAAGCGATCCAACCAGGAGAAGTTACTGTCTGAGTTGCGTCACTCGTACATGCCTTCAATATTCGACGAGGACGCGATACAACTCAGGAACATGCAGGCCGAGAAGGTAATAGCTAATACGCAATAACATTTCAACACTCATCAAGTAAAAATTGTTTTCATTTTTTTTATCCTGGCTCGGCAAAGTGACTACGCTACACCTGATGGTAAGTGTAGTGCAATCCAAGAGTATTGTCGACCAACGATAAACAATGTGTCCATCGTAGGTCGGCACGATCATGCCGGCCTGCCAAAGGGCCAAGGGGGAGGGGAAGGAAAAGGGATGGGAAAAGGGATGGGAAAAGGGTTAGGATCAGGGGGCAAGCCCCCTGGGGAGAACCGGATATACACTGGCTGACCCTGGAACGCGACCCACACAAGGTGGGCCACTATGGCAGGTTTTAGCACCAGTGTACGGTGGTCGCTATCCGGTCGGATACAAGTATCCTCCCACCAGCAAATAACGTTTAAACACACATCAAGTAACAATTGAATTTATTTGTCACTACCTTTTGCTCGCGGCTCCGCCCGCGTGAACAGCATTTTCCGGGATAAAAGTAGCCTGTAACCGTCTCCAGAGTCCCATCTGTCTCTGTAGATAAATTCATCAAAAACGGTTCAGTGATTTAGAAGTGAAACAAACAAACTCACTTTCGCATTTACTTTCACCCCCTTTTTCATCCCTTATGAAATAAAATTTCCAAAATTGCTGAAACACGTATTTATTTGTGTTACGTCAATAACCGAAATACAAAATTTTGTTTATGTAACTTTCAAAATGACGGACTTTCATACATATTATCATCCCCTATTTTGACCCCTTTGGGGTGGAATTTTCTAAAATCCTTTCTTAGTGGGTGCCTACATAACAAAATGAATATACAGTCCGAATTTCATGCTTGTAGCCTTGATAGTTTGCGCTCGGCGATGATGAATCAGTCAGTCAGTCAGGACATGTTATTTTATAAGTATAGATCATCAGAATTTTCTACAGCGTGACACTACTACTTTTCAAAATTGAGTATAGCTAAATATTACTTCAGGAAGCGGCAGAGAGGCGACAGTTCTATCAACAGGAGCTCAAAAACCAAATAATGGAGCAGCAGAGAATAAAAGAGGAGAGGAAATCTAGAGAGAAGTATGTATTTATTACTTACTAGCTTTTGCTCGCGGCTCCGCCCGCGTGATTTTCATAAAAACTTTCATCCCCTATTTTATCCCCTTGGGGGTAAATTTTATCAAAATCCTTTCTTAGCGGATGCTTACGTCATAACATCTACCTGCATGCCAAATTTCAGCCCGATCCCTCCAGTGGTTTGGGCTGTGCGTTGATAGATCACTATGTCAGTCAGTCACCTTTGAGTTTTATATATTTAGACTAGCTGTCCCTCGCGGTTTCACCTGCATGTTACGGCCGTGCTCCCATGGGTCATAGCGTGATATACATATAAACCTTCCTCATGAATCACTCTATCTATTGCTGAAAACTTCAATAAAATCCGTTGAATAGTTTAAAAGATCTAAGCGAACAGACAGCGGAAGCGACTTCATTTTATACTATGTAAAGATTATAGAATAAGAAAGAAAGAAAGAAAAACATTTATTCAGTCTTTTTTGATACACACTACAAATAATGGAACAAAATAGCAGAAAACAATAAAAAATTAATTTAACAGTAATAAAACAGTAAATATTAATTTAGATTTACCAAGGGATGAGCAGCGTGTGTCTCACGAACGAAGCAGGGAAACGGGTAAATGGTACTAACCCGGTCTAACCGGCCCACTCATATTTTTTTTTTTTTTTTTTTTTATAGCATAGGCCGGCAAACGAGCAAGTGGGTCACCTGATGGTAAGTGATCTCCACCGCCCATGTACGCCCACCACCAGAAGAGTCATGGGCGCGTTGCCGACCATAAAGGAAAGGGATAATTAGGGATTGGGAAGGGGAGGGGATTTGGGCTTCCGGTTATCTCACTCACCGTACGAAACGCAGCAGCAAGCCGCTACTTTACGTCGGTAGACAAAACTGTTTACATCATAACTCTACCGCTTAATTCGCTTTATATATATAAAAAATGTCGTGTCACGTTGTTTGTCCGCGATGAACTCCTAAACAACTGACCCGATTTTGATCAAACTTTGCAAACTGTGTGCAGTTTGATCCAACTTGAGAGATAGGATAGTTTATTTGGTCACCTGAATTCAAGTGACTTTCACCGCCCATGAACATCCACAATACCCGGGAAATCATGGGTGCATTGCCAGCTATAAAGCAAGGGGTAATCAAGGGATTGGGAAGGGGCGGATTTGGGCCTCCGGATATTCGGCTAAGGCATTAAAGTCCGCCTGTATACCTTATGTACAAAGTTTTAATAAATAAATAAATATCTCACTCACCGTGCCAAACGCAACAGCAAGTTGGCTTTACGTCGATTTTCGTGGGGCAGTGGTAACGATCCGGTCGATCGATATTTTTTTTTTATCCTGGCTCGGCAGTTACTACGCTACACCTAATGGCAAGTGTAGCGCAATCCAAGAATAGTGTCGACCAACGATAAACAATGTGTCCATCGTAGGTCGGCAAGATCCTGCCGGCCTGCCAAAGGGCCAAGGGGGAGGGGAAGGAAAAATTGATGAAAAAAGGGTTAGGATCAGGGGGCAAGCCCCCTGGGGAGAACCGGATATACACTGGCTGACCCTGGAACGCGACCCACACAAGGTGGGCCACTATGGCAGGTTTTAGCACCAGTGTACGGTGGTCGCTATCCGGTCGGATACAAGTATCCTCCCACCAGCAAAATATTCAGGGTTGTAATGGAAATGTGATGACCGCAGGTTACTGGAGCAAGCTGAGATGCGTCGGCTGGAGGAACAGCTGCGGATGCTGAGGATGGCGCAGGATCGAGAGGTCGGGAAACAACTACATCTCGATAACCAGGTAAGGAAGAAAAGAAAAGAAAAAAAAATACGGGTTGCACTCCGGGAGTGCCGACAGAAGTGAAAAAAGTTAATGATAAATAAATAAATAAATACACCCAACAGTCACATACATAGTCCTGACCCCACAGTAAGATACGAGTCTTGTGTCGTGGGTAGCAGGAACTACGAGAGACTTTCGGTCTCACAACACCCAGACCCCGAAACAAATCAATGTGGATCACACAAACATTTGTCTCGGTGCGGGAATCGAACCCGCGGCCTCTCGCTTCACAGCTGGTTACTCGCCCGCTGCGCCACGAAGGCTGTCGCTCAGAAACTTACCAAACAAGATGCGATCCCGACGGCGAATCGCCAAACTAAACGTCTATACTCGGTATATGTTGCTGTGATATCGTAACATTAGATTTATTAAAAAAAATATTTATTAATTTTAAAATTCGATTGGTGCTGCCACACCGGTGTTATGAAATGTTTACAAACATTTTGTAACATTAAACATTTACTAACATTATCTAACATTGTGATAAAATGTATCAAATGTTTGTTAACAAATGTTTAATAATGTTTTGTAAACATTTTATAACAGCGGTGTGGCAGCACCATATCAGTGCAGTGCCATGCAGTGCTTAAATTTCAAAGTTGTGATTGCTGTTATTTACGGGACGGTATAGCGCTTACTATCAGGCGACCGTACTGCTCGTCTCTTCATTGAGATTTATAAAAAAAAGTGTTTTAATGATTAGCGGAGACGGGTAATTACTCTTTTATCAACTGAACTAGCATTCGCTCGCGGCTCCGCCCGCCTGAAATTCTACACCGTTATATTATCGATATCGCCTATGTTTATCAGGGATAATGTAGGACTCTGGGGTAATGTAGAATTTTACAAATCGGTCCAGTAGTTTCAGATCCTATTCAATGCAAACAAACAATCAAATCTTTCCTTTTTATAATATTAGTTTAGATATCCGTAATTTATTAAACTATCATTCTTTTCAGATGACGGAAAATACGATAGAATACAACAACAAACGTACAGAGTTGCAAAAAGAAATCGATTCGGAACAACAGAAATGTCGTGTGAAAACACAACAGATGCGCAAGAAACACAACACGACGACAGACAACCCGACAAAACTACCACCACAGTACCCACGGACGGACAAAAACAAACCGTATTCAATAAATATATCTGACAACTCCTTATTTTCACCTAATTACGACGTCGAATCGTATTTAAGAAGGAATTTGAATTACAACATGAAAGAGGATAAAAATCAGAATTATTTAAAAAACGATTTTTCACCGGCCAATGACGACTCGATTCCAGTTCTAAAACATTCACCAGTCAATACGGAAAACGACAAAAATAAAAATTATTATAAAAAAGATTATTCGGCCAATGACGATCCAATTCCAATTTTAAAGCATTTATCAGTTAATACAGAACAAAATAAGAGATATTTAAAAAAAGACTATTCACCGGCCAGTGACAACTCAATTCCAAATTTAAAACATTCAGCAATAATAAATAAAAGGAATACAGATAACAAAAATAAAAAATATTTAAAAAAAGATTTAACACAGGCTAGTGACGACTCAATTCCAATTTTAAAACATTCACCGGTAATAAATACAGGCATTGCAGACAACAACAATTTAAGCGATGCGATGAGAAAAGTCGATGACAAATGGAAAGTTCCGGCGGTACAAAAAAATCTTTTAAAATCTTTGCCCAACGATGAGGGCAAAAATATAAGCATTCTGACACAATTAGGCTCGATACGACGGCAATTGCAACTCGAACAGTTGAAGTTGGACCAAATGTTGCCCAAAGAGGACGCGTGACTGAAGTTCTGGCCTGGACTTTGCCCGGGCTTTTGTGCCAGGAATTAATGATGACGACACTAGTTGAATGTGTATTTATGGATCACGGATAATATATCGAGTGATGACATGACATTATTTGAAAGCACATATTGTTTAGTTTTAGTATTTCGTAATGAAATGAAATAGTTTTTTAATCATGTAGGCAATTGAAATAGCGCTTATGACAAGTCAGTACAAAAGTAAAAGAAACTTATATATAGAAATCAGTATCAACTAATGTATACATATTACATAGCATCATCAAAATAAACTCAGCAATTACACTATATCTATTTATCTATTATTTTTCCATATTTTTTTTACTATGGAATAGTCCAGAATTGTTATATTGTGGTCCATATGGACCATAGGCATTACCAAAACTTCTTCTCAAGATGGGTCGTTTTGGATCCGGTGGTAGTTTTAAAACACGTGCCGTTTCGATAACGCCTATGGTACATACAGATTTTTTTCGTATTTAAATGCTTTAAAATATTTGAAGTCTTATGGTGCTGCCACACCGATGTTATAAAATGTTTGCAAAAATTTTCTAACATTAAATCTAACGTTTTATAACATTTGAAAACATGACATCAGCCCTTATTCTTTGACGGCGCCGCTCTCAAAAGTACCGCCGCCCGCGGTTAAAAAATGTTACAAATTGTTAAGAAATGTTTACTAAATGGTGCTGCCACACCGGTGTTATAAAATGTTATATAACATTTTCTAACACCGGTGTGGCAGCACCATCACATAATCTAATAATTTCAAAGTATTTGGATTGATTAGTAGGGAGGTGTATTTTAGTTTAATGTCATGTCGTCACCATTCGATATAGACTTTGAATGTGTATTCCCTTGGATTACCGCGATTGAGCGCAACATTTAGCGCAAAGCGCCAACGCACACATTAAAATAATATTAAAATATTGATTCGTACAAAAACAACATATTACAGTACAAAATTATATGTTGCTAACTGAAGTAGTTAGTAATCTAACTGTGTCGCAGTTAACAGCACATTAAAAGATATGCGCACCGCGATGACGTCATTGTATAGTAAACTTTGGCACGCTTGGTTTCTATACAGATCGTCGTATATGTCATATACTCAGTTATCCGTGATCTGTCATCTGTGATCGTAAATCATATTTGTTCTATGGACAGTGAAAAAATAAAATGCAGTTAAATTTAACAAGTAATGTTATAATTACATAGTTAATTGCAATTGTAATATATAGCCTTTTATCAAAATTATTCCATGCTTGGCTTATTTAGCAATACATAAGTGTCAATTTGTCACTGAGTAAATAAGAAAAATGTTAGAGTTAGTTATGATCATAGAGTATTCTCTATGATCATAGAATAGCGCGAAAAGCGCCTATAGAGAAAACTGCCTAAAACGTGGCTCTACAATACTATGGCCTAAGTAAATTCATTTAGTCGAGGGAAATTGTTCGTATTCTTTCACCGATTCCCATTTCCACTACGCAAGGTGGGTGATACAAACTATTTTGAATATTGAAATCGAAAATTTGATAATCCCCATCTTGCTCTATGTCATTCACGAATAGTACGTTCGTATGGACCAGTGTTTCCCAACCTTTTTTAGGCCATGCCCCACCTTAACATTTTTTTGTTAAATTTGTCACTGATATCTTTATTGCATTTAAATAACTCAAAGCGAAAGGGTTAAAGTCGTGTCGAGTTCATTTTTAAATTGCCCCCCTTAACTATCAAATTGCCCCCCTTAACTATCAAATCCGCCCCCCTGGGGCGTGGGCCCCACGTTCGGGAACACTAGTATGAACAGTACTTAATATTCAGGGGTGCCAGTAAAGACAACTTTTATTATACCTTTGGTTCCTTGAAGCTTTACAAAATTGTATTTTAGGATACAAACGGTGATAATTTTTTTTAAATCTTATCAGTAATTCGCGTTAATTTAGTTTTTGCTTACGTGATTCATGAGATTCCACGATACAGAAAGGATACAATCGAGACAACTTAATAATACAGTTTTTTGTATCCATATAATCTGGCAACCCTGATCTTAGTAGAGAACGTTTATAATGACGCGCCTTGCCATGCCATTTTCTATCTTACGGCTTACAAAATTGGTGCGAGTATTAGTGCGCGAAATAGTTTAGAATTATAGAAAATTCAACTATGTTGCATCGAATTAGTAAAATAAAAGTGTGTGTGTGTGTGCAATTCACACACGGCAGAAGTGAAACTTCAGAATAAATTTAATTTTGGATAATTTATATAAATAAAAATGGTTGGTCAAATCAACACAAAATATGTGTTAAATAATTGACATAAATTAATTAACCAACGAGTTTTAATACGCAAAAAAAATAAAACACGTGAATAATACACCACGTTGTTTATGACACATTTTCCGAAGGCTTGTACGCAGGCACAAAGACACGTGATAGCATACTTTAATCTATCTCATTCTCTCGCAGGCTAAATCCTATTTATGAATATGTTTGTCTCTTTACTGTCGCTTTTTCGTTTCATCGAATTTTCAAATCACAACGGTGCCAAGGAAGTTTCACTTCAAAAATATTTACGCATGTTTTTATAGAACTTTAAGTAACTGATCAGGTATTTTATCTACGGTTTTGAGTAAAGTAAGGAATGTATATCAACAAGGCTTCCAACTATTATTTTTATATCATCACTCAGAAGCATACGGGCGTTAGTCATATACCATCGCACATCGGCAAGTGTCATAACACAAAACATGAAATTTTGTGAAATTGTATTTTAATATAATGATTTCTTACGTTTACGCGAATGTTACATAATCATCATCATCAGCCACAGGACGTCCACTGCTGAACATAGACCTCCGCCAAAGATTTCCAGACCGACCTGTTGGAAGCGGCCTGCATCCAGCGACTTCCTGCGATCTTTATCAGGTCGTCTGTCCACCTTGTAGGTGGACGTCCAACGCTGCGCTTGCCAGTACGTGAATGTTATATATTGAAATAAAATTTATTTAAACGGATTTTATTGCGGTTTTTTATTTTAACTTGGTCCCGACGTTTGAAAAGCTTTTCAGCCTTCGTGGTCACGGGGTGAACTGTAGAGGGAGGGGGTAGTTTATTTCAAATCATATTTTACTTTATTTTTATATAAAAACGCATTCAAGATTGTCTAATAAAATGTGACAAGTGTGACAAAATGTGACATAGTGTTTTTCAATGTATTCTGTCATATATGTGTCTTACGGCTGTATTATTCTGAGGTAATTTTAGTAAGGTCATGAATAAATATTTATTTTGCTGGTGGTAGGATATTCATATCCGCCCGGATAGCGACCACCGTACACATGGTGTTAAAACCTGCCATAGTGATCCACACGCCTTGTGTGGATCGCGTTCCAGGATCAGCTAGTGTATATCCGGTTCTCCCGAGGGGAGCCACGCTGTAGACAAAACTGTCTACAGCGTGGCTCTACCACTCAAACTTATTTACTTTCGAAGGCTTACTTATAAAAATATGTCTTACATTAATTGGTGGTTAAATTTTACTCGCATATTGTGAAAAAGGCTCTCAGTATGTTAGATTATTGGAACGTAGTTCCTTATCGCGCGTTGCGAAAGGGGGCTAGACGGAAAAAATTGGTACGAAAAGTTGGCACGAAAAATTTGTCACGACATAATTTTTTTTAACTTAATTTGATATCTAGCACACAAAGCTAAAGTCGAAATTCCGTTAATAAAACAGATGGTTGTGAAACTTATGACATTTGGAAATGTAGACGCGGTTTGAAATTTGAATTTTTGATTATAGAACACGGCCGTCCGTTATTTTTAAGTTGATAAAAAATGCTATACAATAGCTTTACCGCGGCAGTCTCCGAGTGCCACACGTCTTTTTTTATTTCTATTTTTCTATTCTATTTTTATGTAATTTTATGTTGTCAAACAAAAATAAAGAGACCTATTTTGTTATTTCAGTTGATAATTTGAATTTTTTGCAATTTGTGTCGATTCTACATTAGCCGAAGGAACTTCGTTCCTACCTGGTGTCCCACGACACACACCATTTTTGTATTGTTATTGAATACAAAAATGGCATTTAAAGTAGAAAATATTGTGTCTTATATATTTTTTATTCCAAGTTATGCTTCCATATTAGTTTAATGCCAGTAAGACGCATATTTAGTGAAAATAAGTGATTTATAGTTAAACTAACAGTTTCCGTGGCGCAGTGGACGAGTGAGAGGCCGCGGGTTCGATTCCCGCACCGAGACAAATGCTTGCATGACCAACAAATAATTGTTTCGGGTCTGGGTATTGTGGGACCGTAATTCCCTAGTAGGTACTGATACCCATGTACTTATTCTAGAGGTCAGGACTATGTGTATGACTGTTGAGTGTATTTTTTTGTACCATTTTTTTCTGTAACGATGTATGTATCAGATATTCTTTATGTAGATTTTTGTAATTTATTAAGGAATGAATAACATTTGCATAGCGTAAGAAATGTGTTTAAATACATTCTTAATAATCGTGATTTTTATATAGCAGAAGCAGCAAACTAGCATGTGGTGGAAAGTGACCGCCCATCAACACCCACAATACCAGGAGGGTCATGGACGCGTTGTCGGCCTTAAAGGAAAGGGATATTTTTTTTTATCCTGGCTCGGCAAAGTGACTACGCTACACCTGATGGTAAGTGTAGCGCAATCCAAGAATAGTGTCGACCAACGATAAACAATATGTCCATCGTAGGTCGGCAAGATCATGCCGGCCCGCTAAAGTTCCTGAGATGAACTACGGGGTCCCTGCTAACGGAATACTGGCGACCCCGCAGTATCTCATCCCAGGGCCAAGGGGGAGGGGAAGGAAAAAGAGATGGGAAAAGGGTTAGGATCAGGTGGCAAGCCACCTGGGGAGAACCGGATAATTAAGGGATTGGGAAATAGAAAGGAGATTTGGAGCTTCGGCTCAATAATTAACTCGTAATTTCTGAAATGGCTCCCTAAATAATTCCGTATATCAAATCGAGGGCCAGCGACAGGACAGACGGATGACCGATGCAGGCACCGTGATACAAGGATAACCCTATACCCGCCCCAATCAAACATCAAGTCATGTCGCAAGCCCCTCGGGAGAACCGGATATACACTGGCTGATCCTGGAACGCGAACCACACAAGACGTGGATCACTATGGCAAGTTTTAACACCATGTGTACGGTGGTCGCTATCCGGGCGGATATGAATATCCTACCACCAGCCAGGGTGTGTCTAAAATATCGAGCTACTATTATATATCTATCTGTCTACTATCTAATGCAGTGGTTCCCAACCTTTTTTAGGCCATGCCCTACCTTAACATTTTTGAAGTGATAACTTCTTATGGGAGGGTGAACCGAAACGTTCCATAACGCGAGCGGTCCATCGACCAGCCAGCGTTAGCCGACCTCCCTGGAACATCGATAATTTTGAAGTCCCAGGTGGCGCCACACAGTTACCAGTCGGCTTGGACCGGACTTTGCCATGACTTTGCTACGGCTTTGACACGACTTTGACACGACTTTGACACGGCTTTGACACGACTTTGACACGACTTTGGCACTTCTTTGACACGACTTTGACACGGCTTTGACACGGATTTGACACTTCTTTGACACGACTTTGACACGACTACGTAACGTAACGCGTTAAGGGAAGCCAGACAGAGTGGCGCCGTAACGTAACGCTTTACGGCGCCACTTTGTCTGGCTTCCCTTTCTTTCACGCATACGGTAGCAGTAGGCAGGCTTCTCCGCTCTCACTTTAACCCACATTAATTTAAGTTATCACTTCTGTCGAGCGTCCCGGGACGCACACTTTTTTTTTTTGTTAAATTTGTCACCGATATCTAGCATTGCATTTAAATAACCCAAAGCAAAAGGGTTAAAGTGGTGTCGAGTCCATTTTTTAATTGCCCCTCTTAGCTATCAAATTGCCCCCCTGTGGGGCGTGGGCCCCACGTTGAGAAACACTGATCTAATGTATTCAAATCCACGTAAAACAATCCAATTAGCTTGAACCTATGTACAATTGTTTGTTTGTAAAAATCGCAAGACTGTACGCATAGTGTAAGGTACGTGAGCTTTGTGTGAAGGAAAGTGAGACTAAATATAAGATGTATTGGAAGCCATTCTGTTGTCGCCAATTAAACTAAATTAATTTGAATCCTGTCAAATAGTTGTGAACGAAGTTAAGGCTGCACCCCACGCCAATGACCTTGACGATTTATTCCATACAAAAATCAAACGGAGATTTCGCGCTATCACAATGCGGCGACAGGTTTCTCTCGTTATTATTAGGATGCAAATACGCAATAATATTTCAACCCAAATCAAACAAAAAATTGAATGTTAATTTTATTTTGCTAAAATCAATACAGTAGGGCCTCGATAATCCGTACACAGGCTAATCCGAACGTCGCTGTAATCCGAACTGCTGACCCTGTCCCCTTCCACCCCCGCCGTAACACCTGAGCTTTGATTTGTTTGTGGTTTGTCCTGTCGTTGCCCGAAAAAATGATGCTGCGTTATTTGAGGGACAAAGCATTTGCTTGGTCATTAAATAGAACCCGGCAAACTAAATTGGATGAGTTCTTAAAATTATTTAACTAGCATTTCACGTCGCCATCTTATAGTGTTAATGTGCTTTATTTATGAGTTTCATTATTTTTGTAATTTTAAAGTAAGGACTTTATTTTAGGAAATAAATTTTTTTTTTTTTGAATAAACTTATGTTTTATTTCTATCATACTATAATCCGAACGCTAGTTCGGATTATCGATGTTTTATTTCTAACATACTATAATCCGAACGCTCCGTGAGTCCGAACAGGGGTTGTTTTTTTGAAGTTCGGTTTATCGAGGCCCTACTGTAATTAACCCGTTGAGGACACATGGGGTCCAACGGACCCCAGACAAATTTCAATACAATTTTAAATCTACTAAGACCCTTAGGGATTAGATATATAGCTCTATCTGTTGTTGTTTGAAGTCTCCACAACAAGTTTTAACACGTTACGAAGGCCTTTTCAGCATTAGTCATCCTACAGAGCCATATTAGTGCGGACGTATTTTTGTGTGGGGTTCTGTAGACCCCGTGGGGCCTTACTGTGGCAAAGTCTTTAAAAAAATCATTTTTTTTTATCGTTTATTAGTGTTATATTTTTTCTGTAAACGTAAGTATTCATGCATAAATTTAATTTTTTTTCCCGCATTAACCAAGGCACAAATACAAATTTAACCGCGAAAAAATGTTTGGATAATCTTTCATTGTATCTTCTAAAGCCGTTCTTAGAACACCAGTACAGCAATGAAATTATTCGAAAGAGTTTGCGCGGCGCTATCTACAATTCTAAATAAATCTCCGCCAGCTGATGGTGTACAACAAGTAGAGCTGCCTACTAAAAAAAGATGTGGACTTTGCCCACGATCAAAAGATCAAAAAACTAGCATACAATGTGCAGGACACAACGAACACGAACGACACTGCGAACAGCCCATGTGCAACGATCATTGTATGTATTTATGTACCGACTGTGGTGGTTTCGAATGATTTGATTAAATTTTCTTAAAAATATTTACATATTTATGTTATATTTGATACAATAAATAATTTTTCTATTAAAAAAAATTATGCTTTTACATTTTTCTGCATGTTTAGTTGTACTATTTCTTTATTACAAGAATGACCGAAATTCGTGACTTCAAACTTCAAAATAAATATACTTTTTTCCGACTTCATCGGAAATTTATTTATTTTTCGAAAAATTATTGTTTTTTGAACAAAACGCCGTCGGTTTTTTTTTTATATTTTGAAAATTAAAATTTCTAATACTATTTTTATAAAAAAAAATCAATTTCGTGAGTTTTTTTATCTTAACAATTTTTTAGTATTTTAAAATCATAAAAAGATTAAAACAATCATAAGATTATTTAGAGAGAATATAAAATTAAAGTTTCGCACCGGTTTTAAGTCGATACATAGCGTAGAACACAAATGAGAACTGTTTTCCTGCGTGGGGTCCGCTGGACCCCGTGTGTCCTCAACGTTATTTTTTCGATGTGTGTCCTCAACGGGTTAAACATACTTTGTTCCATAATTGTACTTGGGTAATTTACTATTACTACTACTATACTACTTTTTCCTTTATTTTATAAATAAAATCTTATAAAAAATCTTAAAAAATATGCTCATTTTTTATAAAATAAAGGATTTAACCCACTAAAATCTAATAAATTTAGCTAAATAAAATCAATATCTGATTTTTTACGTGATGTGGATTGAAATGTTATTGAATATTTGCATCAATACATATTATGTTTTTTTTTAGAAAATTAAAATCGTGAGTCGAGTTTTTTAAGTGTTGTATTGGGTAAGGATTAATATATTGATTGTATAGAAGAATTTTGTCAATTATTATTAAATAACAGTAGTTAAATACTTCTTTTTACATAATATGGTAGTTGAGCACTTATACAAATTCGGCCTCGACAGAAATGACACAAGTACCTAGGTACGGTCCTAACTTGACACTGGCATAATGTCTAACAGATGCCATTAAAAAAAAACCTACTAGGTGCTATAAGTGCGTAAATGTATATGTATATTTTCTTATCCATATCACGATTCACATTTGTAATTGCATACCAATGATAATACGCCCAAAGCAGTTTTGTTTCAATAAAATATTCAATTTTATATGTTGTTTTACTTTCTTCCATCTACATGCACCAATAAACTATTGACTAAAATCCAACGATTAAGCAACCTAAATAATAGTGTACCATATAAGTATTTCACCCAAATCCGATGGTATTTAATGTCAAGGGTTGAGAGCGCCTAAAGCGCTCACCCGAAAGTCCGGTGAAGCTGTATACAGCCGACTCTCGTCAGGCTTATAGCAAGCGCAACACAAAAAAAAAACTTGAGAGGTGTCAAGGGACACCCGGATGGAACGAAGTTCCTTTCGATTAATTAGTGAAGGAATTGTAATAACATTTTATTTTTTTTAAGTTATAAAAATATTTTTTTTTTAGTTATTAACAAATATAATGTTATATAAACTTAATCAGTAGGCTCTATTTTCGTAATAATATTATTTACAAAAAAAGACGTGAGGCACTCTGAGACTGCCGCGGTAAAGCTATTGTATAGCATTTTTTATCAACTTATGTAATTATAATTATTTATTTATGCAGTATTTTTTCCTTTGTTTTTAATTTTAATTTTGTGGGCCAAGGTCGGTGTCAAGGTCAAGGTTAAGGTCGGGGTCAAGGTCAAAGTCGTAGCCAAGGAAAAAATCGGGGTCAAGGTCAATGTCGGAGTCAAGGTAAAAATCGGGGTCAAGGTCAAGGTCGGAGTCAAGGTAAATTCGGGGTCAAGGTCAAGGTCGGAGTCAAGGTAAAATAGGGGTCAAGGTCAAGGTCACGGTTGGGGTTCAAGGTCAGAGTCTTGTGAAAGTCCGGTCCAAGCTGACTGGTCACTGTGTGACGCCACCTGGGACTTCGAAATTATCGATGTTCCAGGGAGGTCAGCTAACGCTGGCTGGTCGGAGAATTATGTCGTGACAAATTTTTCGTGACAACTTATCGTGAGAATTTTTTCCGTCTAGCCCCCTTTCGCAACGCGCGATAAGGAACTTCGTTCAAAAAAAAAATACGATGGTATTGTTAGGACATAATGTCTAGATTTCAATGGCCTTGATTTTTCGACTAGGTAGGCAGATGGAGCAAATTATTCGTACACGATTATTTATTACAAAACAATCAATATGCAAAAAAAGGAGGGTGGTAGTCTGCTTGGACCAGGATAGGAGCAGAAGTAAGACGCCTTTTCAGCTCATTGAAAGCCTGCGCCTGCTCTGAATTCCATACCCATACCTGATTTTTCTTTAAAAGGCGAGTAAGTGGCTCAGCCACAGCAGAGAAGTTCTCGATGAACTTTCTGAACCATGAACAAGTCTGTAGAAAAGTTCGTAAGTGACGCAACGAAGAAGGTGCCTTCATGTCCAAGACACAGCTTACCTTGTCATCGTCGGGCGAGATCCCGTACTGAGATATAACGTGGCCAAGGTACTTTACCTTCTCACGTGCAAACACACACTTTTCGCGGTTAGCTCGTAAACGATACTTACGTAGCCTGTCAAAAACTGCTCGTAGGTCCGCTAGGTGCTGATCAAATCCCTCAGAGATTACCAAAAGATCATCTTGGTATCCCAACAAGGTCACGTTCCTCAAGGATGAAGTAGAGCGGAGTCTGTCAATGAGCCGTTGGAACGTGGACGGCGCGTTCTTCAAGCCGAAAGGCATGCGCTTGAAGCGATACGTACCAAACGGCGACACGAACGCTGTTTTGTCCCGGTCAGTAGGGTTGACACTTACCTGCCAGAAGCCACTACGCATGTCCAGCGTACTCATGAAGCAGTTGCGCTTTGTTGACTGCACGAGCTCGTCAATCAACGGCATCGGATAAACATCAGTCTTCGTGACTGCATTTAGTTTGCGGTAATCCACACAAAAACGAACCTTACCATTAGCTTTAGGCACTAGAAGAGCGGGAGATGTCCATGCCGATTCACACTCTTCGATAATACCATCCTCCAACATTTTCTTGATTTCAGCTCGCATGACTTCTTTCTTAGCGGGTGTGACCCGATAAGGTGGAACTGTGATTGGAGAATGATCCCCTGTATCTATTATATGTTCGGCGAAAGGAGTAGGCTCTCCCCCTAGCGCGAAAATATCCTGATTTTCAACAAGGAGACGGGCAAGTTCTGCGCGCTGACTATCATTAAGCGATGTCGCCTCGTCCTCCCTAAGTACATCTACAGCTGCACATGAAGTTGAGGGTGACACGTCTTCAAAGAGTAACTCAAACTTCTGGCTACTATGTTCACCGAAGTGCCAGCTGTCATTACTAAAATCTAAACCCAAATTAAATTTAGTCAAGAAATCTATTCCAAGCAAAGTGAAATTATTGTTTGAATCAGGAAAAACTAAAAACTCAATTTTCTTAGTTTTATATTTTAGCGTAAGTACATTCATTGTTCTACTTACACCATCGGCTAACCTAACAATTCTTGTTGCCGAAATAAATGGGTGTCCCTTACGCTCGAGGACAGTATGCAACGTGTGACCAGCAATACAACTCTTAGATCCGGTGTCGACAAGTGCTGTACCACATGCACCCCAAATTCTAATTTTTAAAATGGGGTGACGAAAAGTT
Source organism: Amorpha juglandis (assembly GCA_949126905.1). Lineage (NCBI taxonomy): Eukaryota > Metazoa > Arthropoda > Insecta > Lepidoptera > Sphingidae > Amorpha > Amorpha juglandis. The sequence continues at coordinate 8,161,246 of OX421390.1, read as the reverse complement.
TGAGTACTACTGGTCTTGTCATAAAAAGTTTTACGATTTCTGTTTTTACCGAAAAAAGTTTGAGAACCACCGGACCGAGTTAGTGATGCTGACGCAATAATGTGTGACGAAGGCTTCCCCTGGCTCCCATTAATACGAGAAACAACGATCTTATTACTAATATTACAATTATTGTAATCGAACATGAGACAATGTTCGTGAGTATTTATGTCACGCTTAACATCATTAATATCCGTAACATGCTTATTATTATTACAAACACATTGACAATTAATACAAAAACATCTACGATTATTTTGTACAAAACAGTTAGTGTTAGCATTGTAACTTTCTTTGACTTGTTTAACATTAAAAATACCATTACTTTTAATAGCACACTTTTTCTTAAATGCGTTATTCGCATTAACACTGTTTTTGTCGTTAGCACATATTAACTCGCGATCACTAGAGTTTATAGAAAAATTACAATCGGAAGGAATAATACATTCCTGCATGGTATGTGCAGGGTTACCTTGGTTACTGTGTGTAGTGAACGTGTTGGATATCGCGCTTGATGTCCGGCCTCGCGACGCTTGCTCGCTCGCCTCATGCGCAGACCGGGAGCGCGCGGCGCGCTTCCACAAAGGTGCGCCCGCGCGTGCATTTATGCGCGGCGCAGGTTGCGATGACTTATTCGCCTCCACACGCGACTGCGCGCTCGCCCGGGAGTCATCCGGGGCAGCAGCGTCATGTGAACCGACGGAAACAGAACAAAACTCTTTGCCCGAATTACACTTTTCACATTTAGAGCGTATTACGTTCGGGGCTCCGCAACCGTAACACTTTAACCCTTCCTCATCACTTTTCACTTTAAATCTCTGACAGTTTTCTTTAGTGTGCCCGCTGCGTTTGCAGTACACACAGAATAACCGTTTCGACGACTTTTCTTTCGATGGTAACTCGGTGGAACACGGCGCGGTGGCGGCGGGCAGCTCGACGCGACTCTCTGTCGCGGAGGGCTCGACGTGCGCGTTCGTAACGCCTGTGCTCTTCTGTCCGCGCGTTGAATTACTGAACGGCGGTCGTGACGACTTTGACTGTGGTAGTGTCTTTTCGACTGGAGTATCTTTTACCTCTTTTAGCGAATCTTCAATATTTCGACATTTGATAAGTAACTGCTTGAAAGTAGTAAAGCTTTCTCGCTCTAGTCGTTTTCTTATACGGCGCTCTAACAGTCCATAAGTCATGTCTAATTCCACTCTCCCACTTAGGTCACCGCGAGGTAGCTTGGCTAATAAAGCTCTCACGCGTGCAATAAACAGGTCCGTTGTTTCGGTGCCTTGTACTAACGAAAACAATTCTTTATAAATTCTGTATGGCGGGCGTCGCTCGCCAAACGCACTTCTGAGTTGTGTGAGGGCGTCTTCCCAGCTGTCTGTGGTGTCCTTTACACCCTGCCACCATACTGCGGCAGATTTTGTTAATAACATTGACAGGCCTCGAAGCGAATTCTCTTCCGAGATGTGAAGGCACGATTTATATGTCTCAATCGCGTCTATAAAACCCTCGACAGACTCGTCCGGCAAACCGCTAAAGCGCGCCTTGCATTGTGCAAAGTTTCCATTAACAGCAGAGACTGTGGCGACGGCGGCTGCGGCGGCGGCGGCGTGGTCGGACTGCGACGGCGTAGATGCGCGTACTTCACGCATAAGCGCGCAAAACTCAGTTTGAGACTGTTGTAATGTCGTTATGATAGACATTAGCGTCTCTTGGTTCACGGTGATGTTCCCGTTCGAACTTGTTCCATCATCATTCACCGTCGGGGACGACGACTGGCGTGCTCGGCGACTCCTCGGTTGATGAGAGACGGCGGTGAGCAGGTGAGCACTACAGGTAGGTATCGGTCGCTACCACGCGACTACGTAAGTCGTAAAAAGGGAGTAAGTCCTTGTATAACACCACAATGACGACTACCACGACAACGTAAATACCTAAACACACTGTAGTCACTGCGCGAACTAGATTTCGGGGCGCAGAAAAAGTTCACTTTTCGCGGCACGATAATGAGTTCGTACCACCAAAAAAAAACCAAACTCCCAAACCACACACGTTGGGCAGCCAGAATGTAGTGGGAGTGGGTTTGGGAATCAAACTGCCGGCTTGGTGTAACTTATCGAACTTTAATAACACTTTATATTACAATTTACATAACATAAAAATTAATGAAAGACGACGGCGGTGAGCCGGCGCGCGCGAGCCTAGGTGCGTACGCGCAACCCGGAAGCTATCGGCCAACTGCCCTCGGCACCCGTGCCTACGTGACAAAATGACGGGCGCGCGCACGCCACCCCTTTCCCTGAACGACCACTCACAGCGAGAGTCGTTCAGGGGCTACTCCACGATTGGATCGCGGAGGTAACCTTATATGGTCATGCGCGAAGGCTCCCGGAGGAAGCCTTATATGGTCACACGCTACAGTACCCTTTATAACGACTAAAAGCTAAATAATAGTAATACTAGCATTTCCTCGCGGCTCCGCCCACGTGATCTGCTTTTTCCGGGATAAAAAGTAGCCTGTGTTACTCAGTGATAATGTAGCTTTCTATCGGCAAAAGAATCTTTTAAATCGGTCCAGTAGTTTTTAAGTTTATTCGTTACATACAAAAATACAAATATTTCTTCTTTATAATATTGGTGTAGATAATAAGTTTTTAGTATGCAAACCTTCTATACAATTTTAATTTCATAATGCAAACACATCCCTTGGGCAATACACAAAATTAATTTAGCCAACGCCTTTCGAACGACGAAACTAAAATAAAATTTAAACTGTTCGAAAACTCACTGAGTGTAGTCACGCTTGTACAATATGTCTAAACGCTTGAGGTATATTTACAGACAGCACATTACTACGGACTGTACGTTATTTAGTAAATAATTTTAAATATAATTGCAGACCTGAAATCACTATTAAAATTCCAACAAGTGAATTAGATGAAGGATTTGAATTGAACTCGAAGCGGAAAACAAAGAGAAAACGGCATTTAATCAAGGAATACATGACAGACTATTTGACTAATTCGAATTTACATGGCCTTAAATACATCGGCGAGAAAGAACGGACATGCATCGAAAAGTAAGTGATTTATTTAAAGCATTTATGTTATTTATATTTAGGTACTGAGATGAGTACCTACTTAGATTATCTGTGATACTACGTGATCTCCGTAAAATCTCTTTTTACTGGCCTTCGAAGTCAGATGGGCTGATGGCCCACCCGATGGCAAGTCGTTACCATCTGCCATGGACTTCTGTGTTGCCAAGGTCCACAGCCAAGCGTTGCATACGTTGCGTATGTGAGACAAGTCAGTTGCTACGTTGTACGTTGATTGTTAACATCTTATGTCTCGGGGTGACGAGCGCATTTCAGTGCCATGCAGTTCTTTGTAATTCAAAGTTCTGTGTGGTGTTGCTTCTGTTTATGGGAGACGTGGCGCTTACCATCAGGCGAGCGCCTTGCTATATTATGCTATACTAGCTTTTGCTCGCGGCTCCGCCCGCGTGAACAGCATTTTCCGGGATAAAAGTAGCTTGTTACTGTCTCTAGGGTCCCGTCTGTCTCTGCAGATAAATTCATCAAAATCGGTTCAGTTTTAGGCGTGAAAGCGTAACAAACAAACTCACTTTCGCATTAACTTTCACCCGCATTTTCATCCCTTATTAAATAAAATTTCCAAAATTCCTGAAACACGTTTTTATTTGTTTTACGTCAACAACCGAAATACAAAATTTTGTTTATGTAACTTTCAAAATGACGGACTTTCATACATATTATCATCCCCTATTTTGACCCCTTAGGGGTGGAATTTTGTGAAATCCTTTCTTAGTGGGTGCCCACATAACAAAATGAATATACATTCCGAATTTCATGCTTGTAGCCTTGATAGTTTGCGCTCGGCGATGATGAATCAGTCAGTCAGTCAGGACATGTTATTTTATAAGTATAGATTTATATTTCATAATAATAGTTATTTTTAGGTTCTTCTGGTTGTTCGTATTCATCTGTTGTGTCGTCCTATTTGCTGGTTTAATAAGAAAAGTATGGATAAAGTGGAATACAACCCCGGTTATAGTTACCTTATCGGAAAATCCAACACCTGTATGGGAGGTAAAACAATTGCTTATAAATAGTTTGGCTAATTTGTGCACGTGTTACAATGTGTACGTGAGCGTAATTAATATGTGTCTTGTACTTAGTTCTTCAATTATGTGTGTTGGCCGACGTAATTTACTCATTTGCTGGCGTACGCAGTACATTGTAATAGGCCGGCTCGACCGGGTTGTTACTCCTGTTTTATCGAGAACCTTAGCACCTCCTTGTTGCGTTTCGTACGTTGAATGCTGGAGGCACAAACCCTCCTTTCCTTCCCAATCACCCAATCCCAATCCCTTTTTTTTTTTTTTTATTCTGGCTCGGCAAAGTGACTACGCTACACCTGATGGTAAGTGTAGCATGGCAATCCAAGAATAGTGTCGACCAACGATAAACAATGTGTCCATCGTAGGTCGGCAAGATCATGCCGGCCTGTCAAAGGGCCAAGGGGGAGGGGATGGAAAAAGGGATGGGAAAAGGGTTAGGATCAGGCCCAAGCCCCCTGGGGAGAACCGGATATACACTGGCTGACCCTGGAACGCGACCCACACAAGGTGGGCCACTATGGCAGGTTTTCCTTTCCTTTAATGTCGGTAAGGCGTCCATGACTCTAGGTATCATGGGCGGTGATGATCACTTACCATCAGGTGAACTTCCTCATCTACCGGCTTCTGCTATAAAAAAAAACATGAGCTGAATCATCTTACATACTTAATGGAAGATCACCGTCCAGTTACGCTGTAGACAGTTTTGTCTACAGCATGAATAGGCAGGCTCGACCGGGTCGTTACCACTGTCTCACAGAAAACCGACGTAAAGTAGCGGCTTGCTGCTGCATTTCGTACGGTGAGTGAGATATCCGGAAGCCCAACGAAATCCCTAATTATCCCTTTCCTTTAAGGTCGGCAACGTGCCCATGATTCATCTGGTGGTGGGCGTACATGGGCGGTGGAGATCACTTACCATCAGGTGACCCACTTGCTCGTTTGCCGGCCTATGCTATAAAAAAAGATAATAATGAAGCACACCAACCAAAAGTTGACCTAGATTGTGTTGGGTGTCGTGACTTGCGAACAAAGAAATGTAGGTACAACTTTTTGGTGGATGTGCGCCTTAATGTTACTTTTAAGATACCGTATCCAGCCGTAACCATCTGCCCGGAAACCAAAGCGAAGCAAAGCATATTTAATTTCACTAAATATTATCACTTATATAATGATGAGGAAACATACAAAAATCTAACGAAGGAAGAGTGAGTACAAAAAAAAAAATTACTTGTGTATGTATCACTTTTAACTGATTTAAAAAAAGTAGGAGGGTCTTAATTCGACGCATTCGTTTTTGTTTTTTTATGACCGTGCATCCATTTATTTCAACCCAACCATAAACAGATTTAGTTGGAAAAAAAATCATTCGGTATAACTATATCGAATTAATTAAAAAAATTCATTCGCTATAACTATACCGAATTAATTCGCTATTACTATACCGAATTAATTCGCTATTACTATACCGAATTATTTTTTTTGGCTTGGCTAACTTGGTTGCTATGTCGTTCCATATAAATATGGTTTAGATCTGATAACCGACTAAGGAGAATCAAATTACACTCAATGTTACGTATTGATTGATTTCATTGTTCACTCAGCTTGATTGCGTAATTGTATTGGAATTAACATGTCATCAACACAACTGTACTCACACACTGTTGCTTGGCGGCAGATCTAGACAAAGCGTTAAAACCAAGCCAAGCGGCCTAACCTATACGAGCGACCTACCGACTACCTTATAGAATTTACCTAGAGCTATTACAAGATAGATTTAAAGTATTCTAAACTTATCTTCACATTTTTTTAATTAATTGTATCTCACAGATTTCCTAACTCTACATGTGGGTGTAAAGTATGGATTCACTTATCAGTTTCTCACACATAAAATACTTTGCACTTTATACTTTAACATAAATATTGGCGTATAACGCATTTCTACTAGCATCATTAATATTACTACTAGCAGAGCCGGTCAAGCGTTGCTGTGGCTAAGGTGTATCTTAAATTATATTGTAGTAAACTAGTCAATACAGTATTCGCGGTCTATTGGATACTTACTCAATCCAGCCGAAAAATTACCTTACACCGACATCTGTTAGCACCTTATGGAACTCACAGATAATCATAACAAATAATTAGCAATAAAAAAATATTGCGACTATAAATTGAGATATAAACTATTCTATCTCTCAAGTTGGATCAAATGCATGCAGTTTGCAAAATTTGATTAAAATCGGTCCAGTAGTTTAGGGAGTTCAACAACGTGACATGAAATTTGTATATATTAAAGATTATTTTTGGCCTAAAACTAGTTAGTAACTAACTAAAAGTATGTAAGTAAAGTAATTTGCAACATCGTATTTTCAGAGTGAATCTTTTTGAAGATATATCAATGATTTGTGACGATCACCTTGCACCACCTAATGGCCGAAAAATCGCCAATGCGACCGAGTTAATAACTAATATAAAAGAGGTATGTACTTATGTAGTTTTTATATAATCAATATAATAATAACATAAGAGCTTTCATATAACCTGCCATGACAAAAAGTTAGAGGAATGTACCCTGGAGACAGATCGAATAGGCGACCTCTTTTTATAGAGTAGGCCGGCGAACGAACAAGTGGGTCACTTGGTGGTATGTGATCTCCACCGCCCATGTACGCCCACCACCACAGAAGAATAATGGGCGCGTTGCCGACCTTAAAGGAAAGGGATAATTAGGGATTGGGAAGGGGAGGGGATTTGGGCTTCCGTATATCTTACTTACCGTATGAAAGGCAGCAGCAAGTCGCTACTTCACGTCTGTTTTTTGTGAGACAGTGGTAACGACCCGGTTGAGCCGGCCAATTCGTGCTGTAGACAAAACTATCTACAGCGTGGCTCTCCCCCTCTGCTCTACCTCTTTCTCGGTAGCCCCTTCGACTCGCCGCCGCCTAAGTTCAACTTCAGTTTGAAGAGTCAGTCAGTTTATAGTTTTAATGAGATGTTAATGTATCTACTAATGTAAGAAGCAGCGATAGCTCAGCGGTGAGCGGTACGGACTGTCGACACGAAAGTCGCAGGTTCGAAACCTGCCCCAAGAGCACTTCTAACTTTTGTAAGTCACGTGTATATTAATTGCTAATTATGGCTTGCTTTTACGGTGAAGGAAACATCGTGACGAAACCTGCATACCTGAGAACTCGATAAGATTTTTCGAAGGTATGTGAAGTTTACCAAACCGCATTAGGCCAGCGTGGTGGACTAAGGCCTAACCCCTCTCATTCAGTAGAGGGGGCCCGTGCCCAGCAGTGGGACATGTATAATACAGGGTTAGTAAAAAAAATGTTACTCTTTCAGGTATCACCAAACATAACTGATATTTTTATGCACTTCAGATGGCAGGGCCGTCGCATACGAAGAAAAAATTATTCTGATTTCATATCTCCTATAATAACTGAAGAAGGGATTTGCTATACGTTCAATATCCTCGCAGCTGAAGAACTATTCAAAACAGAAAAGTATTTATTATATTAATGGCCTGTTTCACAATGTCCAAGTAAACATAAGGTGGTTATCAGATTACAATATACTGCCTTGGTGGTGCAGTTGTAATACATATACAGTACGACTACTGTGCTGAGGTCACGGGGTCGATCCCGGGTCGGTTAAAAACGTTATTGGGTTTCTATCACGAAATGATCAGTATCAGTCCGCAGTCTGGCACTGTACCCGGTACGGCGATAGGATCGACCCCTATCACATCATGGGATGGAAATACGCTCGGCGAAATCTAGGTGTACTTGATACATTTCTGCCTACCCCTCTGGGGATTACAGGCGTGATTGCGTATGTATACAGGGTTATTTTTAAAACACCAACAACCTCGCAGGACTAGATTCCTAAGGTAATGATAATTTGTTAGATTTTATTCTCATACAAATATAAGTAAATTTAATTTCCGTCTTGAATGTTACCTACGCTGCGAGCATCGCAGATTACGTAATACACGCGGGCGCGCGCGTCAGTTCAATGACCCTGAGTCGGGCCGTATCGATCGATAATACCTACACCTAGCCGTCAGCTGTCAATAATTAAAATACTGTGAATACGCTGATTCTACTATTTAAATACGCCTCCATTAAACAATAAAAAGTAAAGGAAACCAAACTACCAATATTAAATGGGTTTAATTAAACTTTAGAAAACGACAAAAAAATATTTTGTTACGTAATCGTAACATATTTTAGATGTTTAAATACTGTATTTGTTTTTAATTGTTTAATGTAGCCAGTCCTAAGCCTGGTATAGTATGAAGGGATTGTGAACTCAGTGTAGGTATGTACATACTGGCTACAATCTGCGCGAGCAATAGAAATAAACTAAATTATTATTATTATTAGCAGCGCAAGTGGCCGCGAGCGTTGGGTCGTTCGTTTATGAATGAAACGTAGACGTACCAACAAAAACACTACACAACAAAAACTTGTAAAATCATTTATTTTCTTATGTATTGAGTTATGTCCAAACTCGTAGAACAAAAGCTGTTTCTTATGGGGTCAGCTATATGGTCCTGCGAGGTTGCTGGTGTTTTAAAATTAACCCTGTATAAATATACAACAAAATACAACATTATTTAGTTGTCAAAATTAACAGAGAAACGTAGTTACATAAAAGAGTACTCCTTTAATTGACTACCTACTTTATCTGGGAGTTAAAATTTTATTGAACATTGTGACAGAGACGCTTGGTGGCATAAGGGTTAGTAAATTATATCGAACTATTAAAAGGTTCTTGTTTTTAGCTTACATAACGATTATCAATATTTGGAAAATCACAGAAAAGCTGAATCATGGAATCTGGATACCGGATATGCTCCCGGCACCCCCGTAGAGACGTATCCACGCAGAGGCTTGGTAAATACCCATAGTTTCTGTCGATTATTATCATTAGAAGCAGTGGAGACAGTTCATAACAATACACAGTTGAGTTTTGGCGGGAATTCTGACAGTGTAGTTCATCGCTTATTTTAATTTATTTCATAAAATAGTTTAGAGTTGTGTTTGTTGTATAAAAGTGGTGTGGATTTGTTCAACAAACATTGACGGTGATGAACAGTGTATGGAAACATTGAAATAAGTGAATTAAGAATCGTACTGAAAGGAGTTAACACCAAAACTCCGACAAGACCTTAAAATCGACCGTACTCGTGTTTCATCGTTCTTGTAAAATACTTGAGAATAAATTATACTCGACACTGGCTAAATGCATAATACTGCGAAAGCCATAAATAAAAAAGAAGTACAAGTAAAAGAAGTAAAAGAAGAACAGTACACAGTCAGATGGTTCAGTTATAACCTCCAAACCGATATATCTAAAGCGTCTGTGCTCCAAAGTAATATCGTGTCCCTGCTTCTAGAATTAATCGTGGAATCTAGTAGTATCGCAATACGATCGTGGAACACATTCCGAAATATTAAAGTCAACGTTACTGTTATCGTAAAATTTGACATAAACCTTAACTAAAACTGCTATTATGGTGCAATCTAGCCTTACGAGAATTTAATAAAAAAACTTTTATTTTCAAACACAAGGCCGCATAATGCAGCTTAAAAAAATCGTATGACGCACCCTCGTAAAAGAAGGTTTTCCGTTATTGTCTCGCGTATATCGTACGTATGAGAAATTCTCTTGATCCAAATGGGTTTAAAAAAAAAATATTTTAAGCTATTGTATAGATTTTATCACGGGCCTTGAGCGGCGAGACCGAATACAGAAATTCCGTAACGAAAAAACCTAATACCCCCCTCCGAGCAGCCCGCGTTAGCTGACCTCCCTGGAACATCGATAATTTCGAAGTCCCAGGTGGCGTCACACAGTGACCAGTCAGCTTGGACCGGACTTTGACCCCGACCTTGACCTTGACCTTGACCCCTACCTTAACCCGACCTTGACTCGACCTTGACCCGACGTTGACCCGACTTTGACCCCATTTTTTTTTTATAAAAAATGCTATGCAATAGCTTTACCGCGGCAGTCTCCAAGTGCCACACGTCTTTTTTATTTGGTTAGCGTCACGCATGCCCATAAACAGAAGCCCCAATCAGAACGTCGAATTATGAAAGTATTACATGGCACTGGACAGTGCTTGTCGCCTCAGAACATAGGATGCCCAGTTATTTTATTGGCTTCATCATCATTATCATCATCATCAGCCACAAGACATCCACTGCTGAACATAGGCCTCCCCCAAAGATTTCCAGACCGACCTGTTGGAAGCAGCCTGCATCCACTTCGACTTCCCGCGATCTTTATCAGGTCGTCTGTCCACCTTGTAGGTGGACGTCCAACGCTGCGCTTGCCAGTACGTGGCCTCCATTCCAGAACCTTTCTGTCCCATCGGTTATCAGTTCTGCGAGCTATGTGGCCTGCCCACTGCCACTTCAGCTTGCTAATCCGCTGAGCTATGTCGGTGACTTTCGTTCTTCTACGGATCTCCTCATTTCTGATTTGATCATTTATTGGCTTCACTTGCATTAAAATCTGAATACAACAGGTCTTACACACTGCTGATTGTGATTGGCGGTAGAAATAGGTAAAGCGGTGGTACCAACTACCTATCAAGACACTATGAACTCTTGTCGTCATTCAGGCAATATACAAAACAATATGTATTCAGATTTGTGCCGTTGCTCGATGCTTCTAGTGGATAAGTAGATTTGTCTTGTTTTTCCAGGGTTTTGGTGTAAAATCGAAATTGTCATTTGTGCTGACGTCTAACCTTTCCGATTACGACTATATTTGCAGAGGTCCTATTGAAGGCGTTAAGGTAAGATATGATTTACATATACCGTGTGGCGATTAGGTTATCACATTAAATGATGCTACGTATACTACATGTCATTGGTATTTGTTATTGTTTGGTAATGGTTATTGTTTTATTTGCAAGAAACAAACTCTTTATAAATATACATATTAAAATATGTTATATTGTGATACAGGCCAGTTTGTCACCTGGATGTCACTAGGTGGCTGCTGAAAATCAGCGCTGTGTGGTGGTTCGCTACAACACAGCATTATGCTGAGCATGCCACCTTTGTCATCACGTATTATCTATACTAATAATAAAGCTGTAGAGTTTGATTGTTTGATTGTTTGTTTGTTTGTTTGTTTGAACGGGCTAATCTCAGGAACTACTGGTTTGAATTGAAAAAATATTTTTGTGTTGGATAGTCCATTTATCGAGGAAGGCTTTAGGCTATATAACATTACGCTGCGACCATTAGAAGCGAAGCATCAGTGAAAAATGTTGCAAAAACGGGGAAAATTATTCATATTTGAAGGCTTCCGTTGCTAAGCTACCGAAATAATATTATTTGAAGGCTTCCGTTGCTAAGCTACCCTAATCTATACTAATATTATAAAGCTGTAGAGTTTGATTGTTTGTTTGTTTGTTTGATCACGTGGGCGGAGCCGCGAGCAAAAGCTAGTCCATTAATAAAATTGTACTTTATATTTAAATTGCATGTATTCGTGATGACAATAAACGTTTCTTTCTTTCTTTCTTTCTTTCTTTCTTTCTTTCTTTCTTTCATTCTTTAACCATACACAAAAAATAAACGAAATACCTACGATATCTTAGTCAAGGGACATTTTTTTCTGATTTCACATTTGAGAACATCCTGTAAATGCGTAAGGATATAACTTGACAAATACTGCTAGGTCAATGACCCACGAGCGGTGATGCGGACATGCGTGAGACAAAGTATCTATCGCTGCGATGTCGCCGATTTTTACAGGTCATTGAACTACTATTTAACAAGGTGTTTTATTTCGTGGCAATTTTTAAGGTAATTATTTTGTTTGAAAGTTGCATATTTTTATTTTTGGTATAAATGTTTATTTTTTTCTTTACAACAAACTTATTAACTAGTTTTAACCGCTGTATCATTTAGGCCGCGGACTCGAAGTCAGCGGCAAGCGGCGGCGGCGCGCGTGCGGCGCGTTCAAATGCATAGATTTAAATGGACCCGGTCTCGAAAGCAGCGGCGTGGCGCGGGCGCGAGGCGCGACGTACGAGCGGCGCGCGCCAGTCGAGCGGCAACTGCGCGTCTGCATTGACGTAGTGCTGTTTATTTTCAAAAATGTCCGCCGACGTGGTGGAGCAAATTATTTCAATAATTTTTTATATGGAACATCATATTCACATCAATTTCGTTCGCGAACAGACACTAATTTCTCACTCAACACTACGCCGCCCGTCGCGCCGCGCGATCTGCCCGCTGACTTCGAGACCGGGTCTCCGCCGCACCCGTGCCGCCGCCCCGCACCAGCTGACCTCGAGTCCGCGGCCTTAATGTGATAACCAAGTCGCCACTCGGTATAGTACATACCATGGAAATAAAAGTTAAAGCCAATGGAAAAAGGATTAGTTCATATTATAATATTTCAATCTTTTTATTTTATCCGAGCACGGCAAAGTATGAGTTTATCCGTGGTCACCAGAATCATGCTGGCCCGTATAAATGCATCTTCCCTCTTCGGAGAAGAAGCAAATCGAGGGGCCTGTGACAGGACAGGCGGGTGACCGATGCAGACCCAGTGATACAAGGATGTACCCCTATACCCGCCCCCACAAACCATCAAGCCATGTCGCAAGCCTCGGGAGAACCGGATATACACTGGTAGATCCTGGAACTATTTCACACATTTCACTATTTCAGGTCACTATTTCATTTCATATCATTACCCTTAAATCGTTTTTAACCAATAAATAATTTTACTTTCCTGGTAGTCGGTAGGTAGGTAACATTTTATCGGATATTGAAAAGTCTGCCTTTACCGTAAATATTTGTTATATTAATTTCATTCTTAATGTTTCATAATATTAGGTGTTGTTACATAATCCGGCGGAGTTACCGAGGCTTTCGCAGCAATTTTTTCGAGTACCACTGTCTCGAGCAGTCGTGGTCTCCGTGAAACCGAAAATGGTGACAACCTCTGAGGAACTCGGATCTTACGACCCAGAGAGGTAACAATCTTACTATAGCTTGCTAGCTATCTTGCTGGTGGGAGGATACTTGTATCCGACCGGATAGCGACCACCGTACACTGGTGAAAACCTGCCATAGTGGCCCACCTTGTGTGGGTCGCGTTCCAGGGTCAGCCAGTGTATATCCGGTTCTCCCCAGGGGGCTTGCCCCCTGATCCTAACTTTTTTCCCATCCCTTTTCCTTTCCCTCCTCCTTGGCACTTTGGCAGGTCGGCATGATCTTGCCGACCTACGATGGACACATTATTTGTCGTTGGTCGACACTATTCTTGGATTGCGCTACACTTAGCGTAGTAGTGTAGCGTAGTCACTTTGCCGAGCCAGGATAAAAAAAAGTGCTGGCAAAATATAATTATAGTTGTCCCTAGCTCTATTATTACTGTCTCACAGAAAACCGACGTAAAGTAGCAACATGCTGCTGCGTTTCGTACGGTGAGTGAGATATCCGGAGGCACCAATTCCCCTACCCTACTCACCTTAATTATCCCTTTCTTTTAACGTCGACAACGCGCCCATGGTTCTTCTGGTATTGTGGGCGTACATGGGCGGTGGAGAACACTTACTATCAGGTGACAACTTGCTCGTTTGCCGGCTTATGCTATAAAAAATATACATTTGGTAGCGTTTGTCATCAATTTTCTCTTATGGGTCATTCCATATAAAATCGTCTGTTCACTCAATCATGTTTACTCAATTTTTTTTTAAATAACTAGTAGCTTTTTTTTATTTTATTTTTTCAATTTTTTATTTTTTAGTTTTAATCCATTAGTAAAAACGTCCAGATTTTTGCTGTGAAAAAAAAAACGGCTCGTACATGCACTAAACATTAAAATAACAAAACAAGTGATGTAGTCATTTTAAGTTGAAGGTAAAAACAGTAGATTCTGTGAGTATCAGATTTTTATCTCGCAGTCAACACGTTCGTTAGATAACCTGAAAATTGGGATTTTTTAAAATTCCAAAATTTGAAGCAAAGTTTTTTTCTATGAAGAGTGGGCTGCTCAAAAAAAAGCAAAAGTTGATAAGGTTTAAAAATATAGATTTTTAGAAGTCTATATTTAAATAGGCGGAAACAAGGCTTGTAAAAATCAAACTCGTGTAAATTTTGTTCTTTGGGACCCTAGAGTAGAGTTTCTCAAAGTTACACCAAAATCTATAATTAGTCGGAAAATTTTTTTTTCGTTTCAGACGATTTAATATGGAATGACCCTTATATAAATGTCCTACTACAGGGTACGTGTCACTTCATGAAAGAAGTTAGGGCTTAGTCCACCATGCTAGCTCAATGTGGCTCGATAGAGCCATATAGCCACGACATTTTTATTCTCAAATTTTCAAAATCACATAGTTAATGTGCAACAGTTCCTAGTCAAAGGTGAGTGCTTGAATGTTGGGATCAAACCGGTAACCTCTGTTTTTGTAATTCGATCCATACCCGCTAGGATTTTTTTTAGATTCATTCTAATTTAATAAATAACCTCACAAGTTACACATAATTAAAAGGCTAAGTAACAATACATAAAAGTAGAATTGCATTAAGGGCCTTCCGTGAGTAAACGACCTTGACTGACTCGCGCCATACTACATCGTGTACTTGGTGTGTGAGTTTACGTGCCGAATATGCACGTATTTAGCGAATAATTGATTTAAAAAACAGGTTTTGGTCTTTTCGAAAATTTAAAACGGGCAAAATATTCGTTATTAAATAGCCTATCTAGTGATGTTAATCTCATTTGAAAACATTCTGTACTTTAAAACGAGACGCACGGAATCTTTGCATTTTTCTCATTTTTATGGTTCATATATCACCATTAACATGAATTTGAATCGAACAAAGTAAAGCTGACAGATTGTAGAAATATATTGTATATTTTTTTAATCAATTTTTATTTTAAGTAATGACTAGATAGCCTCTAAAAACATCGATCGCGCGGCGTTTTGCTGGGGGCATGGCCTTAATGGGTTTGCCCATTTAAATGTGAATACATCACGCTAACATGGTTATCGCTGAACTATTTCATTATAATCATAAAATAAATCTCTCTCCTCAGACGACAATGCTATTTCCCTAGCAAGAGATATCTGCAATATTTTAAAGTATACACTCAAGCAAATTGTCAAATGGAATGTCTGAGCAATTTTACATTCACGCGATGCGGCTGCGTACACTTCGGAATGCCACGTAAGTGTGTTCCCTAATCGCATTTCTGTAATTATATTCGTATTAATTGCGATGTCCTCAATCGAACTGAAAAACTAAAAATATTTTTACGGAATTTTTTGTTCAAATCCTAATATAAAGTCTATTCAGCAAATGTACTCCAGAAATGCAAAAAAATATACAGGGTTACTTTTAAAATACCAACAACCTCGCAGGACTAGATAGCTAACCTCATAAAAAATCAACTTTTGTTCAACTAGTTCGGACATAACTCAATACATAAAAATCATAATGATTGAATGACAGACGACTGGCGGCGAGATAAATGGGGGTAATGCTTTAGTATCCGGTTGCAAGCGAAATAGTGCGGGGGGGGAGGGAGGATGTTGAGAGGGGGAGGTACAACCCCCCCCTGAAAGGGGGGAGGTGCGGAAACCAATAGTTTAGGAGATATGATTTTTTTTAATTTCCAGGTTTCTGCTTACAATATTTTAGCACATATTGATATTTTCTATGTGGTCACGGGCTATTTTTCATCGGGAGAAGGAGGAAAAGTGTGTTTACAACTGTAATAACCTACAAAACTTTAAAAAATAATTTCACAAAAACTATGCATTTCCGCATAATAAACTGCTAGCATTTGTTAATACGGACTAGTGTCTAACGTTTACTATAAAAATTATCACCAAAATCCTGCATCCGGATACTAAGGCCGCGGACTCGAAGTCAGCGGCAAGCGGCGGCGGCGCGGGTGCGGCGCGTTCAAATGCATAGATTTAAATGGGCCCGGTCTCGAAAGCAGCGCCGCGGCGCGGGCGCGAGGAGCGACGTACGAGCGGCGCGCGCCATATGAGCGGCAACTGCGCGTCTGCATTGACGTAGTGCTGTGTATTTTCAAAAATGCCCGCCGACGTGGTGGAGCCAATTATTTCAATGATGTTTTATATGGAACATCATATTCACATCAATTTCGTTCGCGAACAGACACTAATTTCTCACAGTACAACACTACGCCGCTCGTCGCGCCGCGCGATCTGCCCGCTGACTTCGAGACCGGGTGTCCGCCGCACCCGCGCCGCCGCCGCCGCCCCGCACCCGCTGACTTCGAGTCCGCGGCCTTCGAGTATACTTATAAACACTCAAGCCGGTAATTAAATTAATACTTATTTTTGTATATAAATAAAATTTAACAAATTATCAAAAGTCTTAGAACAAAAATTGTTCCTTATGGGGTTAGCTATCTAGTCCTGCGAGGTTGTTGGGGTTTTAAAAGTAATCCTGTATACATACCCATTTTACAAATAATTCCTTTGTTTGAATCTGTCAATACACCAAATACAATAGAGATAATTGAAAAGTATGTAGATATTTGATTATATTTCTGGAACTGGATATTTTGCTGGTGGTAGGATTTTCATATCCGCCCGGATAGCGACCACCGTACACATGGTGTTAAAACCTGCCATAGTGATTTACACACCTTGTGGGGATCGCGTTCCAGGATCAGCCAGTGTATATCCGGTTCTTCCGAGGGGCTTGCGACATGACTTGATGGTTGATTTCAGCGGATACATCTTTGTATTACTGTGTCTGCATCGTTCATCCGCTTGTCTTGTCGCGGGGCCCTCGATTTGCTTCTTCCCTCTCCGAAGAGGAAAGAAGCATTTATACAGGCCGGCATGACTCTAGTGACCACCGATAAACTCATTGTTTGTCGGTGGTCGCTGGTTTTTTGGACTGCACTACGCTTACTATCAGGTGTAGTGCAGTCACTTTGCCGTGCTTGGATAAAAAAAACTGGCTATACAGTGTCGGGTGTGCGTAAGTCGACAATGTATGTCAGTCCTGCCAAACTACAATTTGTCAAGACATTCCTGTCTACAGTATTTTTAAGTATAATTGGCACTATTATGCCTAATTCTAGTTTATGTTTCGCAGATGCACAACATATACCTGTTTGTGGTGCAGGAAGCGTGGGCTGTATAAACAGCGCTCAAAGTAAGTACCTAGTTATAAACAAATAAACTGACTAAGTTTAAGTTAGACTCGTACACCGAGGGCTCCATACCTTCACGCTTATTTTTTATATTTTGTACTTTTTATTATATTTTAGGATATCCGTTATAACATATTTTGTAAAAATGTCAACTATTTATGGTTCAGAAGCAATTTCAGTTGTTATCTTAAACCGTTACTCATGACGATTTTTTATGTTTACGCGAATATTACACGTTATGACGTCATATCAAATTTATATATTATTCAAATTGCATACACAAGACACATATAAATTCTAAAACAATTACCTAAGTATTTACGTGAACGTTTAACGTAATAAGTACCTGCAATGTACATTTTATGCAGATACATGAACGTGTTGAAATTAGTGTGTTACCAGCACAAAGCTGTTATTAAACATCTAACTGGGTTCAAGTTACAAAATCGATATCTCTAATGCATGCTGTGTTCATAACACATCTCTTTTTTGTCGGGAAAGTAATCATTCACGGGAGGTGATAGTTGGTACAGAATCTTCGATGCGAAGTCCGACTTGCACTTGTCTTACCAAGGTAGTCACAATAAACTTTTATTTTTATGGCCACCTTTTGCAAACAAAAACGATGCCAATATAGATGGGTTTTGACACTCCGCTGCCCTACACCGACCGTTTTTCATGCAAAGAGCCACACAAGTTATCAGGGTTCGAGGATATATATCAATGGATATATATCAAGATATATATCCGATGTATATCTGATATATATCAGACTGGGTTTCATGATATATATATATATATCAAATGTTTTATAATATATTGGAATACAAAAATGGTTAAAGAAATGAATATTAAGTAATTTTTAGCGTTTTTTACTGTATTTATACTTCCCAAATGTAGATGGCATGGGAGTAGAGTTAAAACATACTCCCTAATGGTAAGTTCTAATCCATTAATGGCAACACTTCTGTCCTAAAAGAAGATTTTATGTTTTTTAGTTGTTTATGTCTTATCTAAAAGTAGATTTTGCAATATGCAAACAGTATTCATAAATCTATATATATAAAAATGAATCGCTGTGCGTGTGTCTCGCAAAAACTCGAGACTGGCTGTACCGATTTGGCTAATTCTGATCTTGAAATATTTGTAGAAGTTCAGGGAAGGTTTACCCGGTGAGAAAAATAAATAATAAGTAAAGGAAAATACCAAAAACGACAATTACATTTTCCAATACAAACCGTTCCTAGGTATGAAAAATTTGATGTCTTTTGTCATTTTAGAAATAAATTGACACTTGGTTGTCAAATATTTATAGGTGCGTTCAGAAATTTGTCTGTTTCATAGCTAATATGGATATATATGGTATGAGGTCCGATCTCTTTGGTCTGTTTTATTGGAATACAATACAGTTTGGTTTCAGAAATAAAAAAAGTGTAAAAGTATCAGTTGGTTGACGAAAAAAGAAAATAAATAAATAAATTTCAAGACATTATTATTAAAGACTATCATCAGTTTGTCAGTGCGCGAGAACTTTATTTACGGTACGGGCTTTGACCGGACTTTTGACCGGACTGTCCGGACTGGACCCGACTGGACCGAACTGGACCGGACTGGACCGGACTTTAACTGGACTGGACCGGACTGGGCCGGACTGGACCTGCCTGGACCAGACTGACAGGACTTTGACAAGACTTTGACCGACTTTGACCGGACTTTCACCGACTTTGACCGAACTTTGTTAGGACTTTGACAGGACTCTGATCGGACTTTGACAAAACTTTCACCGGACTTTGACAGTCCTTTGACAGGGCTTTGACCGGACATTGACTGGACTTTGACTGGACTTTGACCGGACTGTGACCGGAATATGACCGGACTGTGACCAGACTTTCACCGGACTTTGACAGGTCTTTAACCGGGCTTTGACCGGACTTCGACCGGACTCTTACCGCCTTTGACTGGACTTTGATAGGACTTTGACCGGAACTTGACAGGACTTTCACCGGACTTTGACAGGTCTTTAACCGGGCTTTGACCGACTTTGACCGGACTTTGACCGGACTTTGACAGGACTTTGCCAAGACTTTGACCGGACTGTGACCGCGCTGTGACCGGACTTTGATCGGACTTTTGAAGGACTTTTACAGAACTTTGACCGGACTGGAGTGCAGTGCAGTGCAGAGCAATCCAATGAAGTGATAACTTCTTATGGGAGGGTAAACCGCTTCGTAACGTAACGCGTTACGGCGCCACTCTGTTTGGCTTCCCTTTCTCTCACGCATACGGCAGCAGTAGGCAGGCTTCTCCTCTCTCACTTTAACCCACATTAGTTTAAGTTATCACTTCTGTCGAGCGTCTCGAGAATCACACTTCATTTATTAATTTTTTTTTTTCGCGGGGAAAAGCGTTTTGTCGTTACCGTCCCACCGGGGGGAGGTGGAACGGTTATGTTGGGCTCTACCTGGCTTACGACCCAGCGTTGAGCCACCCGGGAGAGATGGAAAACATCCGGGCGACCGCTGGGCCGAGTCCGTAACACTATGTACACCCTATGCCGGCAAATATCAACTAAAAACCCCGCGGTGGCCATATTCGGCCCCGGGTTCCCGAGGCGAGAAGTGCCCCGGCTTCAGCAGGAACCGCCTCTGCGCGGTGCCGCCTTGCGGCCCGTCTCTAAATGTAGGGGGGCTCAGATGCCCCCGCGCACCGAAGGAGAAGACGACCTGCCTTAGGTCGTCGAAGTCAATTAAATGTGCGACGGACTACCTCACATGCAATGGTGCAGTACCTCACTTAATTAATTTTTTTATTTACATTAAGTGCATAACTGTGTTGCATTTAATGTAAATGAAACATTTGTATTAAGTTAAGACCACATTTTACACATAGGTATATATGTAGGTGATACGAAGTTCACCGGGTCATCTAGTAATACAATAAAATAATAATATGGCTTTCATACAAAATGGATATATATCAAACTTGATATATATCGGATATATATCATAAATATCCGATATTTTGATATTTATAATAAATATCGGATATTTTCGAACCCTGCAAGTTATACACCCTCACCACGGTATTTACATTTTTTTTTTATCCTGGCTCGGCAAAGTGACTACGCTACACCTGATAGTAAGTGTAGCGCAATCCAAGAATAGTGTCGACCAACGATAAACAATGTGTCCATCGTAGGTCGGCAAGATCATGCCGGCCTGCCAAAGGACCAAGGGGGAAGGAAAGGAAAAAGGGATGGGAAAAGGGTTAGGATCAGGGGGCAAGCCCCCTGGGGAGAACCGGATATACACTGGCTGACCCTGGAACGCGACCCACACAAGGTGGGCCACTATAGCATGTTTTAGCACCAGTATACGGTGGTCGCTATCCGGTCGGATACAAGTATCCTCCCACCAGCTAATTCAATTGATTCCAGGGGAGTTGGTAAGTATCGAAATAAAATCGGGTTTGGATGACGAAACATGGGATGAGGAAGAATTGAAAATAGCCCGCCAAGTAGCGCAGCAATGCAAATGTCTACCCGCATGCACATCCATAGAGTACGAAGCAGAAACATCACAAGTACATCACAAAATTAGGGCGTCTTTAAATGCTTACAAAATATCAATACCTGATGATTTGGACAAGTAAGTTTAAATATACATACATTAAAAACGCTTATGTGGAAATTTAATTTTCTACATTACTCTTTTTACACGCTTTTTATTAACTTCACCTGTATGTTTGTTTGTAACCGACTCCTTTGGGCGCGATTTTGACCCACTTTAAACGGCCAGATTTCGTTCAAACTTTGTAGATTTATCGAGGACCGATGACAATACAATAATTTGTTAAAAAAATAACAATAATTTAATAATAATAATAATAAAATAATAATTTAATTTAATTAATTATTGATATTCGGGTTAGGAATTAAAATTGTACTCTCTGGATCTTCGTTAATTATAGGGAATATCGTAGTATCTAATAGTGTCAATAGATGGCGCTTTTTTGATGTTCGGGTTTAAAATTAAAATTATACTCTCTGCTACAATATATTTATATTTTAACTAAAAAATGAAAAATAAATAATAGTTTAAAAAAACTAAAAAACACGCTTTTATAGAAAGTCTAACTAAAAAATTGAAAATAAATTTGAAGAAAACAATGTATTTTATTGTAAAAAAAGCGTGGGGTGCTTTTTAAGATACTATCTAAATGATAATCCTTCTACTCATATGTGTCAATATAATATTGATTACTATTGACACCATGCACCGCACGTTTTTTTTTACAATAAAATACATTGTTTTCTTCAAATTTATTTTAAATTTTTTAGTTAGACTTTCTATAAAAGCGTGTTTTTTAGTTTTTTTTAAACTATTATTTTTATAAAATATTACTACGAGGGCCTCATAGTGGAATGCGAATGCATAGTGACGATTTCTATAAACGTCATTGGTTAGTTTAAGGTGCTAAATGCTAAAAATATATATATATATATATGTATATATATATATATAATTGGAATCTCGGAATCGGCTCCAACGATCTTCATGAAATTTAGTATATAGGTGATTTCGGGGGCGATAAATCGATCTAGCTAGGAATCATTTTTAGAAAATGTCATTTTATTCGTGTTTTATCAACTTAAAGTAGTCCCAATTAAAACTGAAAAATATGACTCTATATATATATATATATATATATAAAAATGAATCGCTGTGCGTGTATCTCGCCAAAACTCGAGACTGGCTGTACCGATTTGGCTAATTCTGATCTTGAAATATTTGTGGAAGTTCAGGGAAGGTTTACCCGGTGAGAAAAAATAAGTAACATAAATAATAAGTTAAGGAAAACACTAAAAACGACAACTTAATTTTCCAATACAAACTGTTCCTGGGTATGAAACACTTGATGTCTTTTTGATGTGAAACATCTATAAGCACAGGTATAAACGGGATTGTTGGCGTTGTGAAACTTGCCGTGGTGACGGGTCGCCACGTTATACTAAACAGGACAGGGACAGGACAGGAAAGGGACAGGACAGGGACAGAACAGGACAGGACATGGACAGGGACAGGGCAGGGACAGAACAGGACAGGGACAGAACAGGACCAGGGCCAGGGACAGGACAGGACAGGAACAGGGATAAGACAGGACAGGGACAAGACAGGACAGGACAGGACAGGACAGGGACAGGGACAGGACAGGACAGGACAGGGACAAGACAGGACAGGACAGGGACAGGGACAGGGACAGGGACAGGGACAGGGACAGGGACAGGGACAGGGACAGGGACAGGGACAGGGACAGGGACAGGGACAGGGACAGGGACAGGGACAGGGACAGGGACAGCGACAGCGACAGCGACAGCGACAGCGACAGCGACAGCGACAGCGACAGCGACAGCGACAGCGACAGGGGCAGGGGCAGGGGCAGGGGCAGGGGCAGGGGCAGGGGCAGGGGCAGGGGCAGGGGCAGGGGCAGGGACAGGGACAGGGACAGGGACAGGGACAGGGACAGGGACAGGGACAGCGACAGCGACAGCGACAGCGACAGCGACAGCGACAGCGACAGCGACAGCGACAGCGACAGCGACAGCGACAGCGACAGCGACAGCGACAGCGACAGCGACAGCGGCAGCGGCAGCGGCAGCGGCAGCGGCAGCGGCAGCGGCAGCGGCAGCGGCAGCGGCAGCGGCAGCGGCAGCGGCAGCGGCAGCGGCAGCGGCAGCGGCAGCGGCAGCGGCAGCGGCAGCGGCAGCGGCAGCGGCAGCGGCAGCGGCAGCGGCAGCGGCAGCGGCAGCGGCAGCGGCAGCGGCAGCGGCAGCGGCAGCGGCAGCGGCAGCGGCAGCGGCAGCGGCAGCGACAGCGACAGCGACAGGGACAGGGACAGGGACAGGGACAGGGACTGTCCCACCGGGGGGAGGTGGACCACATTTTACACAAATATATGTAGGTGATACGAAGTTCACCGGGTCATCTAGATTAAGATTAGTAATTAATTAATTAAGTCAATGAGTGTTTGCTTTGAGGTTAGACTTAATTCCTGACATCTATTAGCGAATAATAATACTACTTTTTTTTTCACCCGAGCAAAGCTCGGTCGCCCAGGTACTAAAAAATAAATAATAGTTAAAAAAACTAAAAAATACGCTTTTTTAGAAAGTCTAACTAAAAAGTAGAAAATAAATTTGAAGAAAACAATGTATTTCATTGTAAACAAAAGCGTTACATACAAACATACTAACATACAAACATACGTCTGAAGCTAATAAAAGCGTGATAAAAAACGGACTAGTCAAGCACATAGAATTCGTCACTTGACAAATAGCTTTTTTTTCGGTTTGACGTTATGCTGTTAGCCTGACGCGAGTCGGCTTTCTACAGCTTCACCGGACTTTCGGGCTCCACACAACCGACTTATCGTCCTCGCCGCCGAGGACCGCGCCGCGTTCCCCGCAACCCCCCCGACCCTAGTACCGGCCCGCGAGCCGATGATGACTAAGTAGCTTTAATACTCCCCCAAACAAATAATCGCAGATGTCTCTGCCCTCCCCCAGTGGCCGTCCTGAGCCGAGGTCCGTACCCCAAAGGGGGTGCCCTCAGCGTAGTCACTTAAAGTCAGGGGTTGAGAGCGCCTAAAGCGCTCACCCGAAAGTCCGGTGAGGCTGTATACAGCTGACTCTCGTCAGGCTTACAGCAAGCGTCAACAAAAAAAAACAAGGGCGAGCGCTTTAGGCGCTCTCAACCCTTAAACAAACAGCTTACATAAGTGTTGTTTATGAATACGGGCATTAGACACAGCCAGTAGCGTACCTAGAGTGTGACGAGGGTTGCCGGTCCGCCCTGAATGTCACCCGATTCGGGGAGACACCCAATTAAGAACTGCCTCGTTAACGAAAACTAAGTTAGATATTCTGAGAGTCTAAATTAGAGGACTTGCTGAACACTGTTCGTCCGAACACGCCCATACCAAACTGCATTGTCATTTTACTGCAGTAATAAGATTTGCATATAAAGCTGTATCCACATTCGTCTTGACTGTCACATCTTCTTTTGACGCATGCCTGTACCACGTATTACTTACCAATAGCTGTACTTGTTCCTTCCACGTGTCACATGTTAGCGAATACAGAAACCGCATGGTGTTCCGAGAGGTATACATTAGATATTTTTGAGTGGTAGAGCCACGCTGTAGACAGTTTTGTCTACAGCATGAATGGGCTGGCTCCACCGGGTCGTCACCACTGTCTCACAGAAAACCGACGTAAAGTAGCGGCTTGCTGCTGCGTTTCGTACGGTGAGTGAGATATCCGGAAGCCCAAATCCCCTCCCCTTCCCAATCCCTAATTATCCCTTTCCTTTAAGGTCGGCAACGCGCCCATAATTCTTCTGATATTGTGGGCATACATGGGCATACACTTACCATCAGGTGACCCACATGCTTGTTGCCGATCTATGCCATAAAAAAAAAGTCGGAACTTGAAGATGAATGCATGAATTGGACCATAACTTAATATTATTTTGTTTTTCCAGCATTAGTATGTCTGATGTTACAATATACTTTAAAGAAGCGCAGTTCATAGCGTATAAACGATCGGAATTATACGGACTCACCGACTTCCTTGCCAATTGCGGCGGACTCCTCGGACTGTTTATGGGCTTTTCTATAATGAGCGTCGTGGAAATATTCTATTTCGTAGTATTGAGGTTGGTAGTAATTTTTTTTTTTATCCTGGCTCGGCAAAGTGACAACGCTAAACCTGATGGCAAGTGTAGCGCAATCCAAGAATAGTGTCGACCAACGATAAACAATGTGTCCATCGTAGGTCGGCAAGATCATGCCGGCCTGCCAAAGGGCCAAAGGGGAGGGGAAGGAAAAAGGGATGGGGAAAGGGTTAGGATCAGGGGGCAAGCCCCCTGGGGAGAACCGAATATACACTGGCTGACCCTGGAACGCGACCCACACAAGGCGGGCCACTATGGCAGGTTTTAGCACCAGTGTACGATGGTCGCTATCCGGTCGGATACAAGTATCCTCCCACCAGTAAAAAATTGTGATAGTAATAAATAAAAATCCTTTGAGTAACCAATGTTTTGTAAACCGTAGAGGCCGGCAAACGAGCTAGTGAGTCACTTCATGGTAAATGATATCCGTCGACCATGAACACCCACAATATCAGAAGAAACATGGATGCGTTGTCGATCTTAAAGGGAAAGGATAATTAAGGGAATGATGAGTCAGATGTCCGGAGGCCCAAATCAAGGGGATTGACTCGCCGTTCGAATGCAACAGCAAGCTGCTACTTCAAGTCGATTTTCTTTGGTAATAACGGGTTGTTACCATGAACCGGGGTCAAGCCACCCCATTCACGCTGTAGACAAAACTGTTTACAGCATAGAACACAAAAATAGGTGTTTACACAGTTCTCTCACAATCAATAGAATATGCCAAAGTATCTAATGACGAAACACTACGAATTTAAACGGTATGGGCTATAAGGTGTTTTGTTTCACTTAAAATTTCCTCTTGGTAACTTTTGCATGGGCAGCCTTAATCCATTACGTAGATAAAAAAATACATTTAATTCGATTTACTTGATTTATTTTTGAATGTAGTTTTTTTTTATCCTGGCTCGGCAAAAACATCCTGCGCTACACACCTGATGGTAAGTGTAGCGCAATCCAGGAATAGTGTCGACCAACGACAAACAGTGTGTCTACCGTTGGTCGGCACGATCATACCGGCCTGCAAAGGGCCAAGGGGGAGGGGAAGGAAAAAGGGATGGGGAAAGGGTTAGGATCAGGGGGCAAGCCCCCTGGGGAGAACCGGATATACACTGGCTGACCCTGGAACGCGACCCACACAAGGTGGGCCACTATGGCAGGTTTTAGCACCAGTGTACGGTGGTCGCTATCCGGTCGGATAGAACTATCCTCCCACCAGCAATACAAGTATCCTCCCACCAGCGAATATCTTAACGTCGCTTAGGAGTACGTAATATAGTTAACACTTGTAAACTATTACGCGCGTTACGAGGTTGTGGCAACTTAAACGTTTCTTCATTCCTCGCTTTGAACTTAGAATAATTTAACATAAAATCCAGCGCCGAAATATATTTTAAGATATTTTTTTTTTTTTTTTTACTAGCCCTATATTATACATGTCCCACTGCTGGGCACGGGCCTCCTCTACTGAATGAGAAGGGTTAGGCCTTATTCCACCACGCTGGCCTAATGCGGGTTGGCAGACTTCACATACCTTCGAAAAATCTTATCGAGTTCTCAGGTATGCAGGTTTCCTCACGATGTTTCCTTCACCGTTAAAGCAAGCGATAATTAACAATTAATATACACGTAACTTAGAAAAGTCAGTGGTGTATGCTCTTGGGGCTGGTTTCGAACCTGCGACTTTCGTCTCGACAGTCCGTACCAATCCCGCTGAGCTATCGCTGCTTAAATTCGAAAATTATTAATAAAACTTTATTTAAAAATACTTGCAGCCATATTTTGATAGGCAACCCAAGTGGATCGTATAGTTTATAAATTACTAGCTTTGGCTCGCGGCTCCGCCCGCGTGAACGTTTAAAATTGACAAAGTTTCATACAAACTTTCATCCCCTATTTTATCCCCTTGGGGGTAGAACTTATCAAAATCCTTTCTTAGCGTATGCCTACGTCATAACATCTACCTGCATGCCAAATTTCAGCCCGATCCCTCCAGTGGTTTGGGCTGTGCGTTGATAAATCACTATGTCAGTCAGCCACCTTTGAGTTTTATATATTTAGATTAGCATAAATTCTCAGAAGGAACTAGCAACTTTCAATTTCCCCGGAACGGGAGCCCGGGCTAAACCTAATTCTCAGGTAAATTCTTGATTATTACATACCTATTTACTGTATTTTTTACAGACCTTGCTGTTTATTCCATCAGCGACGAAACACGCGCACTTCGGAACCGCCCAGAGATGAATGTTCAAAAATATCTTACTTACAATAATTTCACACGGATATATTTATGTAATTTAGAATATATTTCATTTTGTATTTTTTTTTTTATTGCCTTGATGGGCAGACGAGCAAGCGGCCCGCCTGATGGTAAGCGGTCACCGCCGCTCATGGACATCGGCAATGCCAGGGGCACAGCCAAGCCGCTGCCTACCATAATCGTAGGTCGGCAAGATAATGCCGGCCTGCCAAAGGGCCAAAGGGGAGGGGAAGGAAAAAGGGATGGGGAAAGGGTTAGGATAAACCGTGGTTTGATCAACTTCACCGTCAAAGCAAGCGATAATTAACAATTAATATACACGTAAGTTGTAACTAGAGTCCGACCGAAACTAGTTTTCCGGCCGAAACCGAAACCGAAACCGAATGTTCGGCCGTGGCTTCAGTTTCGGCCGAAACCGAAACCGAAACTCACGTGGTCAAGTATAAAATTCCTTAAAATACTGAAATTTGGTGCATTTTACCCATTATTCTGCATTAATTAGGACATGAAATGGAAACACAGTATATTAATTTTGTTGTAATCATTTATTTAATATAATATAAAAAAATATTAATAATATTGGAACGAAGTTCCTTATTGCGCGGTGCGAAAGGGGGCTAGACGGAAATTAAGACCGACACTAACGACACTTTTTTTAATGTGATAACTTAATTTGATATCTAGCACACAAAGTAAAAGTCGAAATTCCGTTAATACAATTAAAAGGATATAATTTCATCCAGACGGGTGTGAAACTTATGACATTTGTTTAAATAAATTGATATCTATTACACAAAGTTAAAGTCCAAATTCCGTTAATAAAAGTAAAAAGATTTAATCCCATCCAGATGGGTGTGATACTTATGACATTTGGAAATATAGACGCGGTTTGAAATTTGAATTTGAATTTTTGAATATCGAACACGACGGTCCACCGTTTAGTAGCCAGTCACCAAATTACCTATCATAAAATATTTGAATGTTGGCTGCTTCCAGATAGTACAGTGTCTAATACATAGTCTACGGGATGACTGTTTAATATTAAGACTCACATCGAATGTTCTGGAACTCTCTAGAACGTTCGGTGTGACGTCACGTAGACTGTAAGACCGGTCGGTGCTCGCCGATTTACAGGCTGGGCGACGTAGCAGCCAGTGCACCGCCCCCTTCGGACCCTCCGTCCCCCCCGAGATCGAGGCCACTTTAGTCAAGCCCGAGAGGTGGTCAAGTGGAGGCGGCCCATCAATCAACGGAAGGTTCGAGAGTAATCGAGAATCTTCCGAGTGACGCCACGCGGGCCGATTGACCAGCCAACGCTAGCCTAAAGCTCCCTGGAGCTTCCAGAATTATCGAAGTACCAGGTGACGTCATACAGTGACCAGTTGGCCCCTGAACCGATCAGCCAGTGTCCCGCGACCGGTAATTTTTGAGGCCAGAGGGTCGTGCGACGGCTTGTCGCGATCGGCTTATCGAGCCCGACACTTTCGCCCCAATAAAAACAAATTTTCACCCCCCAGTAAGAAAGATCTGTAAAAATAAAAAAATTCAAATATCTCAGAAACTACAATAGATAGACAAATAAAATTTTATTACAATTCCTTCACTAATTAATCGAAAGGAACTTCGTTCCATCCGGGTGTGCCTTGACACCTCTCAAGTTTTTTTTATCATTTTTTCAAATTAAGTTCTCATAGCAAATACAATACAATACAAATATTTCCTACTATTTAATACGATTTCTTAATATTTAATAAATCTGATGATCATTTCTTAAATATTAAGAAATATTTACTTAATATAAAAAAAATCGTCTTTAATCCTTCTATCAGTGTACAACGTAATTTAACAAATTAAACACTTCACATTTTTCATTTACAATTTCTTTTCAACATGTGACTTGATTTGTTAATAACAACAAAACAAAGTTACTGACTCAATATTTAACTATATAAATAATTCAAGTACAGAAACGAAACAAAAACTTACATGTAATCAGTTCCATCAAAACATAACCTCTAAAGAATGCTTACGTCGGGCGATAACGCACTGACTAAGTTGTGTTGCTACAGAGCTATCCGAACGGCGCACGACAATTTCCAAACAGCCGAAGCGTTGCCGCGAGAAACGAAACCCGACAAGCGTGTACGACAACTTCCAAAATCAGTTTCGGTTTCGGCAAAAGTTTCGGCCAATTTTGGCCGAAACCGAAACTGCCGCCGAAACTTGATTTTTGGCCGAAACTCGGCCGAAACCGAAACCGAAACTTCGGTCGGACACTAGTTGTAACTTAGAAAAGTCAGTGGTGTATGCTCTTGGGGCTGGTTTCGAACCTGCGACTTTCGTCTCGACAGTCCATACCACTCCCCGCTGAGCTATTGCTGCTTTCATTGTTTCTTTTTAATTGTTATTAAAAATATATAATCTCTATTTAATAAATGAAAATTAATAAATAAATGAAAACAAAACAGTTTTTAATTAAAATAATATAATATGACTTCTATGTGGCCTATTTACGACTTTTTTGTCTCATGGTATTTAGTAATTCGTCGGTCCCCAGCGTCAAAACTATAAATACATAGATATATAGTGGTAGAGCCACGCTGTAGACAGCGTTTTGTCTACAGCATGAATGGGCTGGCTCGACCGGATCGTTACCACTGTCTCACAGAAAACCGACGTAAAGTAGCGGCTTGCTGCTGCGTTTTGTACGGTGAGTGAGATATCCGGAAGCCCATATCCCCTTCCCTTCCCAATCCCTAATTATGCCTTTCCTTTAAGGTCGGCAACGCACCCATTATTCTTTTGGTGGTGGGCGTACATGGGCGGTGATCACTTACCATCAGGTGACCCATTTGCTCGTTTGCCGGCCTATGCTATAAAAAAAAAATGTTTATATTGAAAAGCTAAATATTGGTGGACTATCGCTGCTACTTGATCATCACGGTGTTTGTAGTGACCTATTAGTGTTTGACCTATTATACTAGTGGTTCTTGTTTCTAGGGACAAATAAAAAATATATTAATAAAGCATTTTTAATTTCTAAAAACGTTTAGATCCCAGCGGAATTACAAAGACATGCTACCATACATTACCAGTAGTTACGACGTATTTTGACAAGTTTTTTTGGTAAAATAGCTGTATTGATGCTTGAAAGGCAAAAATTAAAAGCCACATTGAGTAAACTTCACAGGAGCGTGATATAAAGTTCATTTTTTTTGAAAAAAATCTTAAATAGATATTTAATTTTTGAATTTCGATGCTTTTAATGTACATAAATAGTATGTATAAAATATACAATAGGCAACTTTATGTTTTTTTAGAAGTTCTTAGAACTTTATATATTTTAACTTTATGCATTTCTTTTTTTACACATTTCTCTTTTTATATTGTGCACCGTCGTTTTTAAATATTATTTTGTTTCTCTCCACACTATGGTAAGCAAGTGCAGATATATATATATACACTCAGCAGCAATCGCTTTAAGCGATAAGACCGCCCAAAATATTAAGCTATATTGTGTAAACTGTTTACACAATGTAGCTTAATATTTTTTTTCTTTCAAGCGTCGATATGTACTTTTTAACAAGCCAGACAAAACAATACTATCAGCTTCTGGCGCAGTGGGCGAGTTAAACTGATCGTTACCACTGTCTCACAGAAAACCGACGTAAAGTAGCGGCTTGCTGCTGCGTTTCGTACGGTGAGTGAGATATCCGGAGGCCCAAATCCCCGTCCCCTTCGCAATCCCCAATTATCCTTTTCCTTTAAGGTCGGCAACGCGCCCGTGATTCCTCTGATATTGTGGCCGTATATGGGCAGTGGAGATCACTTACCATCAGGTGACCCACTTGCTCGTTTGCCGGCTTATGCTATAAAAAAAATAGAAGCACTGAGCACCATAGATACCACACTGCGATACAAATGTGACTTGTGCGGAACAATTTTGACGTTCTTATTAAAAAACCTATTTTAATTAGCTAATTAATTTTATTATTTTACCCAGGTACTATACCTATTCATAAATGTTACTATAAGGCCTAACTAAGTGTGCGCGAATACAGTGACGATTTTTCTAAACGTCATTGCTGTTATTGGCGCTAAATAAAAACAAACTAATCATGCTTTTTTTTATTTAATTGAATGACGAGCAAGGCGCTCGCCTGCCCATAAACAGAAGCAACACCACACATACATTTGAATTACAAAGCACTGCATGGCACTGAACTGCGCTCGTCACCCCGAGACATAAGATGTTAAGTCTCATAATGCCCGGTAATCTCAATATCGTTCAAACTGAAACACAACAGTGCATACACACTGTTGCTTGACGGCAGAAATGGATAAAGCGGTGGTACCAACCCAGACGGCCTCTCGCATACGAGGGACCTACCACCATGTAAATGCCACCTGTACCAGAATTCGATACTTGGCAAAGAGCTTACATATGTGTGTACGGGCCTTAAATGGGCTAATTTGTATGGGTTACCATAGTTACTAATTGTTAGACACCTAGTTTAAAGTTAGAATACGATTCCTGACGATAATAAAGTGGTTAAGTGTTTGTTTTTGGTATAATATGGTATGCTGGTGGGAGGATATTCGTATTCGACAGGATAGCGACCCCGTACACTGGTGTTAAATCTGCCATAGTGACTCCCCTTTTGTGGGTCGCGTTTCAGGGTCAGCCAGTGTATATCCGGTTCTCCCGAGGGGCTTGCGACATGACTTGATGGTTGGTTGGGGCGGGTACAGGGGTACATTCTTGTATTATTGTGTCTGCATCGGTCATCCGCCTGTCCTGTCCCTCTCCGAAGAGGGAAGAAGCATTTATACAGGCGTGATTCTGGCAACCACCGATAAACACATGGTTTTTTTGGACTGCACTACGTTTACCATCAGGTGTAGTGCAGTCACTTTGTCGTGCACGGATAAAAAAAAAATCTGACTATTCGTATATAAAGTATTAAAAATAATACGAATCGGATTTACAGATACATTTCTATATTTGTCAATTTTTTATCAAAACTTCTAAGAAATACATCCAAAAAAAGATAATTATCAAAAATAGGTAACTATTTAATTTGAACTTTTTAAGTTACGCAGAACCTTTACATAATAATTTACCAATTAAATAATCATATTTAATGGCATAAAATCACATAAAAACAAAATATATTTTAACATAACTATCAATAAAGAACATTATTGATAGTTATTATTTCTTTATTTTAGTTCTTACACCTCAATGACGTTTGTAAGTTTTACTTACGCAAGTGGACTTACGAAGAAATTACTAATGTAAACAGGAGTGTAAGATGCTTACTGTAAATGACATTAAATTATGTAAGCTGTATAAACAACCGATCTAGAATTTCGTCAAAATGTACGCACGTGTGAGCCACTTACACAAGTCTTACGAAAGTTTGTAAGTAAAATTTATCAACATAATTATTGTCTTACACGAAATCCTATTTTTGTAAAATGACATATTTACATGTTTTTTTTTTATTTATGACGATGAAGCTATCTTATGTTATAATATGTTATTTAAATTTGTCATTAGGTGAAAAATTCTACTCTATGTACACTCATTATTATACTATGAAGATCACGACCTATTGGGCATATCGGTTAGCAGATATCACACAAAAAAAAAACAATTTTGGCAACGTTTTACAATAATTGTATTGTTTTGAGGCACACCAATTAATTTTACCGATGAAAAATTCAAAAGACGATGAACAAATGCAGATTTTCAAAAACCCTATAAATCGTAAAATGCATGCTTAAAATGACTAGCGCCAAAATTCGATGATCATCGTAAAAGGTTAAAACTCGCCGAACACTAGACTCTCAGTAGCTCAAAAGTATCGTATTGCATTGAATTTAAAAATCAAATTCAATTTCAATATAGCAAAAAAAAACACAAAATACAACATGAAGTATATAATTGTTACCATATGCAAGTAAGTTTAATGTTAAGCTACATTTGGCAGTCTGGTGCTCAGCTAATTTCGACCTATACGATGTACCTCCAACTATACACTAATCTTGTTGAATGACTTGTGTACGTTATACGATGCATAGGGTTTTTGTTTGGATGTGTTCATCGATTTTTGGTGTTGACTGTACAATGATACTTAATCGTATTTAACAAATAAACATGTTTACCAATGTCAAATTTTCATATGATTTGACGTTTCGTAAACTTGTTTACCGTATATACTTTTAAAGATCATTGTGCAAGTCAGCCTTAAGTTAAAAAAATAAAATTTTAAAATAAAAATGTAACATAAATTTCACAAAAAAAAGGAGTACACACAAAAGTAGATAGACTTGCTACTTTTGAGAAAAGAAACACTTTTATGAAAATAAATATCAAATTAATAAGTGAGCAATATAATTATTGCTGAAGAAATAGCAATTGCAGTATAGCTAGATCAGTTTATTTGTGCACGTCTTTCTTTATGTGCGTTAGCTTGTATATACTTTTGACTAATGTGATAGTGTGTCACCCAAGTCAATAGTGAAAGGCAAACAGTCATCACCCTATACAGAACATCACACGTAGTAAGACATGCAAGAATGAATTGAATTCTATAACAAATCTTTATTTAAAGATATTACCGCAAGATTTATTAGCGAGTCTGTCTTGCAGACGCTTTAATCGAATCTTATAACTTATACAACAAAATCTCTCTCAAACATTTTTATGGACACGTTTACACAAAGTCTTTTATTATTTTCGGCTTTTCATACACTGACATTTAAAGTATTCAAAGTCCTGATCGACTACGAAGTAAAACCGCAGTTTTACGACTCACCGGTAAAGCTGGCTTGTGTATCTCTCCATTACCGCGGTCTTAAATACCGACGAATTTGGCTAGTGGCTCCAATACTGGCTCCGTAGCCATTGCATTATTTTGTAATCCGCGGTTTTAAACACCTACAAGCATGGCCCATAGCACAAGACTAATAATGCTAGTCGACGCAAGTAAAATTATTTTAAATCCGCGGTTTTATTCGTACGTCGATTGCCCATTTTACGACAGCGTAGTTTGAAAATTGCTTTAGTCTTAACACAATATTATCACAATTTCAATTGTTCGTATGCTTCAAAAACTGTTGCAGCGTCGGTCCGTTTCTCCCCAAAGGGTCTCTGGGGAACATTATCATATCATCCACCCACGTGAACGGCAAGAGTCGATTCTCTATGACAAATCGCCATTTTGAATTCTCATCTATCAAGTCTCTGTAATTGTCGCCGGTAACTACAACACCGTCGAACTCGGCCGCACATTGTATTATGTATCTGAAATAATTTATTATCATATTAAAACTATTTGGTCACGTGTTTTTTTTACACAAAACATGATATATACGTCGGTCTCAAATGTCTATGCCATATCGCACCATGGGTCCGATCTTGCAGACGATCCAAAAAAGCTTTATATTTTCAAATAACAAAGGTGGGAGAGCACCTTCTCATTTTTGTATCCGACTGTACTGGACAAAGCCAAACTCTAAATTATATAGAAGATGAAATATAAACTTTTGAAAATGACAGAAAAAATATTTTAATTTTCTAGCGGACAAATTTGATCGAATCGGGCTAAAATTTTAGGATCATCTCCTTTTTTGATGTACTTTCGAGAAAAAATTCGGCATCGAAATCGGTGGCCCACACCCGCACACTTTCATCGAAAAGTAATGGATCTGCCCATATATATCTTTATATATAAAAATTCGTGTCACGTTGTTTGTCCGCGATGAATTCCTAAACTACTGAACCGATTTTAATAAAATTTTGCAAACTGTATGCAGTGTGAGATATAGGATAATTAGATTTGACAAATTAAGATATAGGATAGTTGTTCATATATCATATTTTTATTGCAAATTAATACCTTAGCCACAGCAACGCTTGGCGGGGCCGCTAATCTTTATATATATAATTCTTCTGTGAGTGTGTATGTCACTGAACTTCTCTTAAACGACTGGACCGATTTTGATGAAATTTTTTGTGTGTGTTCAAGGGGATCTGAGAATGGTTTAGATTCACAATTTTGTCCGCTGGACAATGTTTTTTTAATTAATTTTTAATTTATTAGTAGTTGTTGATTTTGGAATGTTTTACATTGGATCCGACAGACGGCGCTACCATCGCCAATTTTAATTTTAGTCTGTCCCGACAGTTAGCGCTGCGATCAAATTAAAATAAAAAAATTGGTGGGGACAGGGACAGGGACAGGGCAGAACAGGACAGAACAGGACAGGGACAGTACAAGGACAGCACAGGGACAGGACAGGGACAGGACTGTCCCACCGGGGGGAAGTGGAAGACGACCTGACTTAGGTCGTCGAAGTCAATTAAATGTGCGACGGGCTACCTCACGTGCAATGGTGCAGTACCTTACTTAATTGCATTTAATGTAAATGAAACATTTTTATTAAGTTATGGCCACATTTTACACAAATATATGTAGGTGATACGAAGTTCACCGGGTCATCTAGTATATATATAGAAATCGAGAACCTTTTCCTTTTCAAGTAGCTTAATAATTCAAACTAACCTGTCGTCATAGGGAGTGATCGTCTTCCCCTTTATTTCCCTGGAGGGTGTGTACACCACTGTACCTTGCCTCTCGAGGTAGTCGAGCAGTCTCGGGTCCGTGCTCTTACCAAATTTACACCTGCAAAGCAATTGTACAAACAGTAGAACGTAGTAGTGTATCTCTACTCTTGACTAATTGGACGCTCGCCTGATGGTAGGCGCTACTTCTGTCAGAACATTGAATTACAAAGCGCTGGACTGCACTCGTCACTCCGAAACATTTTTTTAGCATAAAACGGTAAACGAGAAAGTGGGTCACCTGATGGTAAGTGATCCCCACAGTCCATGCACGTCCACAACATAGAAGAATCATAGACGCGTTGCCAAGCTCAAAGGGAAGGGATAATTAAAGGATTAGGAAGGGGAGAGGGATTTGGGCCTCCGGATATTTCACTCACCGTACGAAACACAGCAACAGGCCGCTACTTTACGTCGGCTTTCTGTGACACAGTGGTAACGACCCGATCGAGCCGGCCCATTCATGCTGTAGACAAAACTGTCTCAGAGACGTCGATTAAGATTTTTTCTGTACTCAGTAACGGAGTATAAATCATTTGCTGCATTCAGTAATGGAACATAAAGCATTATGTGGCTGTGAGTGTGGAAATAACAGATGGCATAATGATAATTAAACTTATTTGTCGTCTCTAAGTGCGGTAGTAAGGATTAATCGAACTATAATAAATTACTAAATGATCATTAAAGTTCATTTATGTTTCCGAATAAGTGAGACAGTTCTACGTTATTAGTCTAACTGTATTGTTGGTTGTGATGCGACTCGAGCCGTTTTTTACTCGAGTGACTTGAGTGAATTTCTTAAACTTTGTTTATCCGACCGGAAAGCGACCACCGTACACTGATGCTAAAACCTGCCATAGTGGCCCACCTTGTGTGGGTCGCGTTCCAGGGTCAGCCATTGTATATCCGGTTCTCCCCAGGGGGGTTGCCCTGATCCTAACCCTTTTCCCATCCCTTTTTCCTTTCCCTCCCCCTTGACCCTTTGATCTTGCCGACACATCATTGGTCGACACTATTCTTGGATTGCGCTACACTTACCATCAGGTGTAGCGTAGTCACTTTGCCGAGCCAGGAAAAAAAAATACTCGAAAACTCGAGTACGAGTCGAGTGACGTCGTAAAATTACTCGAGTGGCTCGAGTCACAAAATCCTACTCGAGTGGCATTTCTAATTGTTGGGTGAAAAAATATTTTCCCTCATGCAAGTTTGGGTGGAGTTCCCACCACGCTGGTCCATATGCGTGTTGGTGAATCGCCATTGCCTCGTTTATTGGTCGTCAGGGTGCACCATGGGCTGGTGAGGTTGGCTTGGGGTCCATGCCAATTAGACCCCCTTACATGGTATATATATCAGCTCCTTTTTGCACGTTTTGGTATGTGTATGTGGATTTGTGAATGTTATAAGTGTTAAACTTTTCTAAGTCTGGTGCGCCGAAACGACTGGTCTGTGTTGAATGCGGTTTTAACCGACTTCAAAAAAGGAGGAGGTTCTCAAATCAACTGTATAATTTTTTTTTGATTAATTCAAATTCCGAGACTAGAAATCGAGATGGCTCTTAGTCACGTTTGAAGAAATTGTGTTCAGACATTTTGAAATTACAGATGTTTTTTTCTGATTGGTGTCTTCTATGGCAGAAGCCAGCAAATGAGCAAGTGGGTCACTAGACGGTAAGTGGTCTCCACCGCCCATGAACATCCATAACTGAAGAATCATTTTAAATAAAAATCTTTATTCATCATGTAGACTAAAAAAGCGCTTATGACAGGTCAAGTACAGAACATTTGTCATTAATGTTTCGTTATTCTGCCATAGTAATACATACACATATTAACATTAAGGGATAAAAACGTGTGCGTCTCGGGACGCTGGACAGAAGTAATAACTTAAACTAATGTGGGTTAAAGTGAGAGCGGAGGAGCCTGCCTACTGCTACCGTATGCGTGAGAGAAAGGGAAGCCAGACAGAGTGGCGCCGTAACGCGTTACGTTTCGAAGCGGTTTACCCTCCCATAAGAAGTTATCACTTCAATAAGTTATCGGGAAGGGGAGGAGGATTTGGGGCTCCTGATATTACGTCAGAGGTCCTAACGGCTAGGTTATGAAATTATATCCCTCGCCACTGTCATACACACAGCAAAACGTGCAGAAATCAGCCGAAATATATATTTAGACCATTCCTATTACTTACCTTAGATCAGTGTTTCCCAACGTGGGGCCCACGCCCCACAGGGGGGCAATTTGACAGTTAAGGGGGGCAATTTAAAAATGGAGTCGACACGTGTAGCCTTATTGGCTACATAGGGGTCAGAAGGCGACCTCGCGTGTTCGAATATATTTGCCACTCACCTGTGCACACCACCTTGGTTCCGAAGCCGCCTCCTTCTGGTCGTATTGCTGTCGGCCGCCCGAAGAAGCCGTCACCGGCTCTTGAGTTTGATGGAGACCGAGTCGTGGGAGCTTAAGGACATTCCCATATCCTGCGGTAGGATATAAACCCGCGCGTCGTGGCGCGTGCGCTTGACCGTAGTTCCAGCGTGAGAGAACGTGTGTTAGCGAGTGTCCCGGGACGACGAATGGACGAATCGAATGCTTCGTTCGGGGGGCACAGCCCCGCTGATTCGCGAATGCTTGTGCGGTTGGTAGCACCGTGTACGATCCTTGAATAACGATCGTTGCAAATATACCAACCACGCGAGATCATTTTATAATGATTTGAAAAGTTGCTGGTTACGAAACATTCCGCCCACCAAAATACATTAATGTATTTTCGGTTAATCTAATTGAAATAAACTAACTAAGCCAACAAAGGCACATGATTATTAACCTAAGTACGATAAATGAAAATTCCATTGTTAAGTTAGTCGTTTCGAGTTGGGAAAGAAACGAGGTTTGACCAGAGGCCTCGTGTGGCACGAGCCTTCAGTCAAACATCTCGCGGCGATACGGACATCACCGTCAGGACTCGGATACAGTCCCTCAACACGAGCCAGCGGCCAATGCGAAGGATTCGGATTATACGTTTTATTAGAATTACTGATCCGAGGCCTGACGGCTTTAAATTTGAAAGTGTTTATATATCCCACACTCCACCGAAGTGGGGACTTGAAGGCGGATTGAACCGAAGTTCAATCTTACGGGTAAGAGTAGTACCTCGCACATACTTCGTTAATAGTGCATTAGCACCAGCGTAATTTGTCCCGCAATCATAATGAAGAACGCTGACGCGTCCGCGTCTCCCGGAAAACCGACGCAAAGAAGCGAGAAACGCAACCGATGAACGATACGAGACGGTAAGAAGTACGGCACGAGTCGCGAGACAAACGAACAAACCTAAGTAAGCTGTTGTGATTTCCTCACCTCGATGCCTACCGATTTGGATACGAAAAGGGCCGCCGTAGTCGGTCCCTACAATAGAAAATGATTTAACGTGATTTACACGAGTGGCCGACAGGTCACTCATGAACGGTTCAAGTAATGATGGATACGTTTCATAGTACGATACACGCGGAGAGTGACAGTTGCGAGTCAACCTAGATGCACGCGGAAACAGAGCGGGGTGCTTGGGTTCGAACCCGCGACAGGAGCTCGCACAGCGACCGCCCACCCTGAGAATCCCTTGCGCAACGAGAAATGGGTTCGATTTACGCAGTAGATTTGATGGTTTTCGTCTTTCCCGCACCTGTCGAATCACGGTTGTTGAGAACGTTTGTCGAGTGTACTTGGAGACGATCACTAACGCGGCATGAAGTTCAACATGATTTAAGAAACGATTTGTAGAACGAATTTGCTTATGCCGTAATAATTTGATGAATTTTGACCACCAACCAATGAGGCGTTGAATTCTCCGAAATGAAGAGTACCGTATGAACAAAACGTCGAAAAACAAATTCTTCGCATCATCGGAAGTCAAAATTAAAGCGGAACTACAATTGAGCGATCGACCCTGGGGAAAGCGAAGCCAGGCGGGTCCCGCCCACCATAAACTACTGTTGACTCGATCGGAAGGTGACTCACTATGAGAAGCGGCGTCTGCTGACTTGTCTGAAGCCGGGTCGCACCATGGAGGGCGTGCCTCCATGGATGGTAAACACCTCAAGACTTGGTCGCGAGATCGAGGAAATGTACTCGCTTGCTCTTCATTGCTGAAGAGCAAGGACACAACGTCTTGATCGGTGGAAACCTCGGCTGGGACGGTGAGAGGCGCTGACGAAAGGACGCTTGGTGTTGCGGCCAAAATGCAACAGTTTACAGTAAATACCATATCACAATAAAACATTAAACACAACAGTTTACAATAAATACTATATCACAATAAAAACATTACAAACAGCATGTACTGTAAAATGCAAATGAGTAAAACATTACGTCCAGGTACATGACCACGCGTTAATGTCAAGAAACCACACTACCATCATTTACTTTCAATGTGAACGCATTTGAGAAATCGATACAATGAAAGTAAATGATGGTAGTGTGGTTTCTTGACATTAACGCGTGGTCATGTACCTGGACGTAATGTTTTACTCATTTGCATTTTACAGTACATGCTGTTTGTAATGTTTTTATTGTGATATAGTATTTATTGTAAACTGTTGTGTTTAATGTTTTATTGTGATATGGTATTTACTGTACAAAACACACACTACACAATTTCTCCAAATCGTGATGAAGTGGGGGTTCCTCGCACACGAAGAATGAATGTGGATTAGACTCAGCGCATCCCACATTCCCGACCAGTAACCAACCAAACACCGACTTAAGAGCCGACGGTTGGTTGGGAGCACCTCGAACGGTTCCCGGCAACAGAAGTGAAGCGAAACACTCCGCACCGATCAGAAGATCGATGGGACCAGGAATGTGACAGTTTGGGTCCGCTAACTGCAATTCGCGAATATGATGCCACGAGGAGGTGTCAATCCGGATTGATGGCATCTTACCACAAATGCGCGGCAAGGTCAAGGCTTTGATGTTGAAGAGAAGTTCGTTGTTACATCCAACATCAATAGGTACAATACCTGACACTGGAGCTGACGAATGACCCACTACACTTACCTTATGTGACGTTGGAACACTAGTGAGGCCCAATCGATGAACGGCATTCTCGGTTATGAAGTGACTTTGACTACCCGAGTCAATCACAGCTCGAAATTATTGAAAATGTCCGAACGAGTCACGAATTTGAACAATAGCGGTCGACAACAAAACGAAAGAATGTTCACGCATACTAGTCAACGCGCGAACCGGATTATCCGGTTTTTCAATATCCG
Source organism: Amorpha juglandis (assembly GCA_949126905.1). Taxonomy (NCBI): domain Eukaryota; kingdom Metazoa; phylum Arthropoda; class Insecta; order Lepidoptera; family Sphingidae; genus Amorpha; species Amorpha juglandis. The sequence goes on along the minus strand of OX421390.1, from coordinate 8,119,982 downwards.
GAACATCGACTGTCGAAGAGATGGATGCAGTTTCTCCGTGAAGAAGTGTGTGATGTCGTTGATGGCATTGGTGACAGCTGAATAATGACCTGCAATCCTTCACGCTGTGATACGGTTTTAAGCAGTTAAAGCACCAGCGGTGTTTTCGCGCATGCTCACTACGTTCCGCACTCGAAAGTTGTACGAATGGACTACACTTATTTATCGCGTGGTCACCTGAACAAAATGAACACTTGACGGATATAGCAACGGGTGTCTGAGAAGATGGCGGAAGAGGCTTCTCCTTAGAGGCGGATTTCTCGGTGTTACTGGAAAGAAATACGGTTGTTTTCTTCGGAACCTTTGAATTATTCGATGACAAGAATTTAATCGGTTTCGATTTGTCCGAAGATTTTTCGATACCACTAGTTCCCTGACCACTCGATGAAAAATGGTTATCACGAATTAAAGCATCAGCTCTGTTGAACAAGAAAGTTTTCAGCGTCTTGTACTGCGGTAGTTCAGTAGCCTCCTGTTTCTGTTCAAAAGAGCGCCGAGTCTGGGTATCTAATTTCGACAAAATCAAATAGCATAAAACGAAGTCCCACTCATGAGTAGGAAGATCGAGACTGGACAATACGTTTAAATTTTCATTAACTAAGTCTAAATTTCGACGAAACTCGACAGGTGGCAGGGATTGCAAATTTATATTTAATATTTCTTTCCAGCACGTAAAAGCTAACTCTCGCTTATCTCGATATCGATTTACCAATGCCTCGTACGCACCACGGTAATATTTACCTTGAATGGGATACGATCGAATAACACCCAATGCATCCCCACTAAGACAAGTTTCGAGATACTGCATACGCTTCGTGTCCGAAAGTGATTCATTATTATGAATCAATGAATTAAATAAATCAAAGAATTTTGGCCACTCTTTTATTTCCCCGGAAAAAGACGGTAGGTTGATTTTCGGTAACTTGACGTCAGATTCCGACGACGCATTCGCATTTTTATTGCACGGTTCCGCATTAGATTCGGGAAATAATTTTCTATGGATTGCCAAAATCTCAAAAAGAATATCATCGAACTCGCTACGTATCTCATCCTCTTGTTCATAGTCATCATCGTCGATAACACACAAAATGTTCGAATGGGCGATCTCAAAACTATCAATGAATTTAGGTAACGCAGAGAATTGAACACTAAATAAATCCAAAACTGATTCATCATGTTTAGCTAAGTTAGCAACTTCTCGAAGTTTCTTCAATCGGTTCAAAGGGAGGGTGCGCTTCCTACGAAGCACAGGTAACTCCTGACTACTCGGGCGATCTAAGTCCGACTTAGTTACACTCACTTTCCGCTTGGTCGTGCGCACGCCCCGATACGACATTCTAAACGATTACCAAAATTACTAACAAAGTGTTAGAATTAAACAAACCTTTCACTCACTGCCTACCCCGCTACGAGTAGAAGCGTTATATGCGATGTCGAGTCGCAATACGCGCGAGTTGGCGGGTGAACTGGCTAACGAGTGAGCTAAGTTACGCACCTAAAGTATGTAATTCACGATTCAAATGAAATGAAAAGAAAGTCTATAATATAAATTATAGACCTCCGAGACTTGTTACAATTAACAAACTTTATACTCACTGTCTACCCTTACGAGCCGAAGCGCATTGCACAAAACGCGTATGAACTGCCACACCAATAAAATGTACAAGTTTCGACACAACGTGAAATAAACCGATGTATAATATATATAATTTACACTCTTTCGAGCATTCTTTGAATGAATACCTATTTCCAGCCAGGTAGCAACTAATGAACGAACAATGGGTCAAGGATGATTCATGCATTTGCAACTAAGTATGAATGTATTTTATGCCGCTTAGTTTTTTATGTGTAGGCACTTCGATATATTTGTTTTAATAAACCGTTACGAAATGACTTTGAGTGCGGCAGTTTGCCAACTTGTATTACGAATGTAAATGTGTGAGAAACTGAAACCAAACGAACATCAGCGTATTTAAATGAATTTGATGGACGTAGGCAATCGAGACGAATAGATCACAAAACCAAACGTTACGTTAACAAATCAGCTTTGCACGAAATGAAACGTTGCGGCGTTCACCACGGCGTCATTTCACGACTACCCACATCTACGCGGAAAGGCGAGACGCGTCGGCGCACTCAACTACGCAATCGAATTTAACTACGATTTAAATGTTTCACCACAACTAACGGTAATAATGAAATAGCTACTCAACCAATAAAATTTTCAATCTCGCCACGTGGTGGCAGGAATTGTATTTTGCAAAGTAACTATGTTGAACATGAATTTTATTACGTAAATCACCGGGAAACACCACGAATTAACAGTTTATGCAAATAATCATGTGCCTTCTCGATTTTTATTTGAACAGCATCAATATGTATGGTACCATCCACGTGTCATGGCGGTCGGAAATGTTTCGAATTTGTCGAATTTACTCAGCGTTCGGAATAGCGAAACAAAATGTTTGCTATTCCCGGGTTTCGGCACCAAAATATGTAGCCTTATTGGCTACATAGGGGTCAGAAGGCGACCTCGCGTGTTCGAATATATTTGCCACTCACCTGTGCACACCACCTTGGTTCCGAAGCCGCCTCCTTCTGGTCGTATTGCTGTCGGCCGCCCGAAGAAGCCGTCACCGGCTCTTGAGTTTGATGGAGACCGAGTCGTGGGAGCTTAAGGACATTCCCATATCCTGCGGTAGGATATAAACCCGCGCGTCGTGGCGCGTGCGCTTGACCGTAGTTCCAGCGTGAGAGAACGTGTGTTAGCGAGTGTCCCGGGACGACGAATGGACGAATCGAATGCTTCGTTCGGGGGGCACAGCCCCGCTGATTCGCGAATGCTTGTGCGGTTGGTAGCACCGTGTACGATCCTTGAATAACGATCGTTGCAAATATACCAACCACGCGAGATCATTTTATAATGATTTGAAAAGTTGCTGGTTACGAAACAACACGACTTTAACCTTTTCGCTTTGGGTTATTTAAATGCAATGCTAGATATCGGTGACAAATGAAACAAAAAAATGTTAAGGTGGGGCATGGCCTAAAAAGGTTGGGAAACACTGAGATCCACTACGAAACCTCGTGACTGTGCGAGTACATGAGCAATGGTGATCGCTTACCATCAGGTGACCTAGTTGCTCGTTTGACGGTTTTCTAACACGAACCTGACAAACCCCTTTCGCTTCATCTACTTTCACACACATTCTTCCTTTCACCTGCCTTTGTCCCACTCGCAGTGGGGTCGGCGCAACATTTTTTTTAACACATGTTACAGAAAGACTTGGCTTGTAGTTTTTACGACCGGACGCCTGCCTGACATCAACCCCTCTGGAGAGAAACACCCAGCAAATAAGAATATGTGGATCACACAAACATTTTTAACTCGGTGCAGGTAACGAACCCACGACCTCTCGCTTCACAGCCGAGCCAATTACTCGCCCATTGCGCCACAGACAGACCTACCATTTAGTAATAATACTATACTATACCTCCATATAATATAGGGTCCTTTAAACGAAGTGTGAAGAAGCAGTTAGGCAGGCCGGCATGATCTTGCCGACCTACGATGGACACATTGTTTATCGTTGGTCGACACTATTCTTGGATTGCGCTACATTTACCATCAGGTAAATTTGCTGGTGGGAGGATACTTGTATCCGACCGGATAGCGACCACCGTACACTGGTGCTAAAATCTGCGACAGTGGTCCACCTTGTGTGGGTCACGTTCCAAGGTCAGCCAGTGTATATCCGGTTCTCCCCAGGGGGGCTTGCCCCCTGATCCTAACCCTTTTCCTTCCCCTCCCCCTTGGCCCTTTGGCAGGCCGGCATGATCTTGCCGACCAACGATGGACACATTGTTTATCGTTGGTCGACACTATTCTTGGATTGCGCTACATTTACCATCAGGTGTAGCGTAATCACTTTGCCGAGCCAGGATTTAAAAAATAATGTCCATTATATTATAGTACCACTGTCTCACAAATAACAGACATAGTCACGAGGTTTAGCAACGGTTGAAGCCCTACTAGGACCGTGTTCCCACCACGCTGGCCCCATGCGTGGTGGTGTGTCGCCATTGCCTCGTATGTTGGTCGGCTGGGTGCACCGCAGGGTGGTGAGGTTGGCTTGGGGTTCCAAAGATATTTGCACCCCCTTACACCCTTGAGTAGTATTTTAGAGGTATTTTTTTTATTTAATTTAATGACGAGACGAGCATTGCGCTCGCCTGATGGTAAGGGCCATGCCTGCCCATAATCAGAAGCAGCACTACACAGAACTTTGAATTACAAAGCACTGCGCCCGTCACCCTGAGACATAAGATGTTAAATCTCATAATGCCCAGTAATTTCACTGGCTTCTATGTCCTTCAAACCGAAACACAACAGTGCTTACACACTGTTGCTTCGCGGCAGAAATATACAAAGCGATGGTACCAACCCAGACAGCTTCTCGCATACGAGTGACCTACCACCTTGTAAAACCAATTTGGGAATAACTTGCCTGCCTATACAATACATTACCTGAATCTGGGTGCAAAGTAGACTTCAGTAGGGTCTTTATGTAACCTGTATATGTGAATGACTTTTACCTACCCACATGATACATTACCTGAATCTGGGTGCAAAGTATAGCCGTCAGTATGGTCCCTATGTAACTTGTATATGTGAATGACTTTTACCTACCCACATGATACATTACCTGAATCTGGGTGCAAAGTATAGCCATTAGTATGGTCTCTATGTAACCTGTATATGTGAATGACTTTTACCTACCCACATGATACCATTACTTGAATCGGGGTGCAAAGCATATCCCTCAATATGGTCTCTATGTAACCTGTATATGTGAATGATTTTTACCTACCCACATAATACATTACCTGAATCTGGGCACAAACGCCTTAACTCTATGGCCACGCTTTACAAAATAATCTATACATATTTTCAAGCCTTGGACGGAGAACACTTTCCCTTTGCCATGTCTGTAAATTTAAAAAACAATATTTATACACATAATTAACTTTTACACTATTAGATACTGTTTTCAATTGAGTTTTGTTTGTGAAAGATATTAAATTATGTTATTAGACCTAAGCCGCTATATCAGTGGAGGAGCAGTTAGTCCTAACTCTGAAGTACCAACCCCACCTAACACCAGAGGGGCCAGGAGTGGCTGAAAACCAGCACTGGCTGAGTTTTATATCTCAGACAGCAGTTAGCTGAGCCACTTCCTTTTTCCTTTTTTTTAAATCTATTTTTTATTGTGTAGTAATTTTAATTTTGGCAATAAACGTTTTTATTATTATTATTATTTAGAACACCTATTGGTTCCCGATGAGGATTGTGGTAGTCAGACGGTGGGTCACCCTACATAATAAGAAATCCACCAGCACATTTTGATGGGGACACTGGCATTAAGCCGGGATAATGGCAGGCAGAAAGAAAGAACAAAGAATAATTATAAAAAAACACTATAGTATACGCTAGATATCTTCTCCAGCCGGAAGTTAGTCTTGAGCATTATGAGAATTAACATGCTATGTCTCAGGGTGACGAGCGCAGTCCAGTGCCATGCAGTGCTTTATAATTCAAAGTTCTGCATGGTGTTGCTTCTGTTTATGGGCAGCCATGACGCTCGTCACGTCGTTCAAGCAATAAATAAAAAAGATAACTTACTCCATAGCAACATTGCTACCATCTATGACAATCATACGGAGTCCAGATTTGTTTGTATTCTTTCTCTCAGGACGGTATACATTACTGCCAACACTGTTTATTGAGGATGAAGTGTTTGATAAAATCTTATTGATGCGTTCCTTTTCGTCATTGTCTATTGTAGTTGTTTCCTATAATGGAATGGTATGAAGATTAGCTATGGGAGTTTTGGCGGGAATTCCGGCAGTGCGGTCGATCGGTTATTTTAATTTATTTCAAAAACTAGTTTAAAGTTGTGTTCGTTGTATAAAAGTGGTGTGGATTTGTGCAATAAACATTGACAGTGATGAACATATATGATGAGATATGGAAACATTGAAATAAGTGAATTAAGTATCGTACTGGAAGGAATTCACAACAAAACTCCAACAAGACCTTGAAGATGTCTACACTGATATTTCATTGTTCTTGTGAAGACTTGAGAATGAATTATACTTGTTATTGGCGAAATACATGATAGTGTGAAGCCATAAATAAAAAAAATAGTTATGAATTTGGATATTTTTTGGCAGTGACAGCACTGCATCTGTGGCACACTGTATTTAAAATATTGCATCGCTCAATGGTCGGCAAAACTATGCGGGCCTGTATTTACTGGATATACACTGGCTGATCCCAGAGTGGGCTTCGTTATTCGGCTTTTTAAAATGGATGGTGATCACTATGCAGTCAGGTCCAAATATGATTAAGTACCCAATAGTAAATATACTGTTGTTATCTGAATAATAATTCAAGTTGAATAATTTCTAGTTCAGTTCAGTTTGGTTCAGTTAACATTTTTACATAATGAACTCAACTAAAATGGAGTCCATTAAGTACAAATTTTGTTCCGTCAAACAAAAATTACTTAGGTTTACTTGTTAACCAATCATTTGACCAGAGTATGCTATGGTTAATGGTTTTAATGGCCGCTTTTAGTATAAAGGCCACCACTTGTGGCACATTTATTTGCTATTTTTATTTGCAGACACTGACTATCAGATCTGCTCATTTCGTCATTTAGACAAATAAAAGATATTCACATTCATATATTTACAGCCTCCATAGCGCAGCGGGCGAGTAGCCAGCTATGAAGCAAGAGGCCGCGGGTTCGAACCAAATGTTTGTGTTATCCACAAATATTTGTTTCGAGGTCTGAGTGTTCTCTCATAGAAGAAAAGAAGAAAATCTCTTAGTCCCTGATACCCACGCCCCAAGACTCGTATCTTACTGTGGGGACATGACTATGTGTGGGACTGTTGGGTGTATTAATTATTTATTGATTCAACATACCTTTACATTTGTCATGCTGTTTTTCACATTTTTGGGCATACTACAACCGCTAAATATCTTCTCAGTTATATACTCCAGCAATTTGCCCTTCTCTGAGGAGTTTAGTTGAGCAATACCATTTACAATTTTATGCATTTGCTTTTTGTTAGACCTTTGCGGTTTATGTAAAACAGTAACCTCTGATTCTCTGCTCAAACTAGTTTCGGATGCTGCAGGTGTTATCACAGATATTATAGAACAATCTAAATCTGTATTATTTATTAAATCAATTACAGTATCCTGAGATGCAATGCTCTCATTGCTGTTACATTTTTGCAACACTTTGCTATTTCCAGCATCAGTACCATCAGTTAAATCTATAGTTAAATATGACTCTCTATTAATCTGTTTCGTTAAATTCGTAATTTCTTTGTTTAAATTGACTATTGAAGAATTGTTGTTTTTAGGGAATGAGTTTATTATGAGTTCAGATAAGGTTTTGCTATCATTTTTCCTGATAGGAGTGGAACATTGGATGGTAGAAGGTGTCTTAAGTTGCAAGCATGGATTTTCGTTTATCGTTAAGTCTTCATCATTTATTATTATAACACTCTCAGATTTCCTTTTTTTTCTGCTGTTACTCGGCTCTGGGCTAAGTTTTCTCTTGCATCGTTCCATATTTGAAGACTCAATGCTTGTATTCAATGAGTTGTCAAGAAATATGGTTGGGATGCTTTGGGACATGTTTACTGAAGTATCACTCTCATTTCTTAGTTGCTCAAATAGTTTCTTGATGTTTTTGTTTCTTTTGCGCTTGTTTTTCTTCTTCGCCGCTAACATTTTTGGCCTCTTCAATGATATATTCATGGTGGATTTACTTTTGTGATTCGATGCCGATTTTTTCTGGAATGATTGCGTAACAATTTGGTAAAATTTTACACAGGTGGTTCGATAAGTCAGTGACTCGCCATGGCGTGCATACATTTCAAACCAGGACAATTCATGTTTTAAATAAAACTGAAACACAAATTGTGAATCCCCAACCTGGGAATTGAACCGGGGACTTCATGGTTCACAGCCGTAGTATGTTGTCACAAGACAAATGAGGCGATTGTTTCATAGTATTATTATTTTATGATGTTAAAATACAATGTATATTATTTTATGTGAAGTCACTGATTTATAAAGCCACCTCCAAAAAATTAAATAAAATTTTGCATACTAATTGTAAGCAAACTTTTAGTCTAAGGCAGTGTTCCTCAACGTGGGGCCCACGCCCCACAGGGGGGCAATTTAAAAATAGACTCGACACGACTTCAACCCTTTCGCTTTGGGTTATTTAAATGCAATGCTAGATATCAGTGACAAATTTAACAAAAAAATAAATAAGGTGGGAGATGGCCTAAAAAAGGTTGGGAAACACTGGTCTAAGGCCTCAATTACATTGGTTAATTACAGGTATACATAAAATGTAAGTATGTAAGTGGTTCATTTATACCTTTATGATTTTCTAGATCTAACAGTAAATTATAGGTATGTACTTAATGACATTGGTTATAATTAATATTATTTTAGGGGGTCACTTATGTAATAACCTTAAATCAATAAAACTTATAAATAATGTAATTGAGGAGTAAGAAGCAATTTATAAATTATAGCACAAGCAAGTTTATTAAGAAATCAATGCATTAGTATAATTAAATAAGCTCATGCCTGTATCGCCAAAGGGGTAGATAGAGGTGAAACTAGTATGTACATTTATCATTAAGCTTATTTCTATCCCATTGTCAACAGCAAACATACCACATCAGGGACGAAGACTAAGACTGGGCAACTAATGTTTTTTTGAAATTTGAATTTGTTAGTCCTGGGATTTGAGGCCAGGATTTTCAAGGCTTCCCAGCATAAATGCATTTCCTCTATACCAATGAGGTAGGAGAAAAATATTAAAATAGAAATGAAATTCTAAGTACTATTTTTGTGCATCAGTTTTTTTTTTACACTAAACTGCCAACATACATCATGCATGATTTAGGCACAATTGCACAAAAATCCTAAATCTAGTTTAACAACTACTTTAAATTATGTCAAATTTTCATTTGGTTTAATGTTTATTAAATAGTAGTTGTTAAGCATGAACTAGCATTGTTGTGCAAGTTGGCCTATGCAATATATAGACATTTCTTATCATAAGACTATACAGTTTTTTTTAATGTGTCTACAATGGCTTAACTGAATTTGAAGCAGATTGAGAAGTTAAGCAAAACTTCACTAAACTACACTACTATAAATGCTATAAAAAGTCCTTTCGATAAAAGCTACAAATAAAAAAAAGTAATCAAATTGTGAAAAATATGGAAGATAAGAATAAGATATAGACTAGACTGAGCTCATCACCCCGAGACATTAATTATTAAGTCTCATAATGCCCAGTAAATTAACTGGCTTCTGCCCTTTTACCGACACACAAGAATTTTCACACTGCTGCTTGGTGGAAGATTTGGTCAAAGCGGTGGTACCGACCGACGGCCACTCGCATACGAGGGACCTACCACCACCTTTTAAAGTTGGGTCAATCAAGGTCGTTCTTACTTTTGTTTTTCTGCCATATATTGTAACAATAGATTCAAATGTATGTTGGTACATACAAAATAAAGTTATAGACCGTCAGAGGCTCTATAAGTTCGAAAAGAATCCATTTTTACGGAGTCGCAAATGCTCATAAGCGGTGCCCACGGCAATTACGACCAAGGAAAGCTTGTTTGATAGAACAAACTAAAAAGACATCGATTATACGAACACAAGCATGTTTTATCAGGCATAAGTTAGAAGCATAGTAGCACATTTGTCCCAATACCTCGGCATGGCCATAAAAATATGATTTTTACCTTTATATTTGTAAATAAACAAACTACGTAAATGTAGCAATAAAGTTGTGACTAACTGATATTGATGACAACGATGGTTTGCCCATGTTTTGAAGATAGAAATTTTGTTTAAACACTGAAATATGACAATATAACCTAAAATTTGCGTTTACTATGAGTTTTAAAAAAATATCTCAAATCACAAAAAGGTTGGATATTCAAAGCAGATAAAAACAGTAAAACGAAAATGTCTAAAAATATATATAATTATATCAAATACAGTGTTGCCATATTACCCGATGGTCAAAAGTTACACAGGACTGCTCCAAAAGTAACATTTCGATCACAAAAGTAACGCAACCAAAGAATTAAACAAATAAAACAACTTTTTAAGTAATAGAGCCACGCTGTAAATAGATTTTTTTGTGTTGTTCGACCGATTTGTTACCACAAATCTCTCCACAAAAAAAATGCGGTTTTAAACTATCAAATTTAAAATGTTCTATGAAGAGTTTTAACGAGAATCCTGAATTCCTGATAGTACGGTTGATCGTATATTTTAATTATTTCATAACTAGCATAAAGGTGTGGTTATTCTAAAAAAGTGGTGTCGTTTAATTCAATAATCATTAACGGCGATGTATAACTGTATGGATATTATGGATGTAATGTATTTTTGTAAGATCATTATTGTAAAGAAACTTTTTGTGGGAGAAAATTATTATTATGGAGATTATATATAATTTATGTAATTTTTGTAATAAAAGGGAATAGTCCGATCAAGGCCAAATAAACATTTAAGAATAAATAAATAAAAAATTAAACATTTAAGTATACGCTTTTTTTTTTCTTAATTAATTCATAATTTCACATGGAAATCGACATGGTATGATATATATTGCACTTTGCTCCTTTTGTGAGTGCATGAATCAGAAGGCGAGATGAGTTAGCTGCTAGTAGGGGTGCTCGATATATATCGATATGTGATAAAATATCGATACATTTATTCGATATATCGAATCAATGCGATATTATCGAATCATTGAAGTCGATATATAATATCGATATATTTTTGACCGATATATCGCTATATATCGATACAATATTTCGATATATTATATCGGAAAAAATATCGATATTTTTTGTACACGATATATTATATCGGAAAAAATATCGATGTTTTTTGTACATGAACATCACTAGCTGCTAGTCTTATTCAGTTTGCCAACTTAACAAAACTATATTAGGGCTGCGTTCCGTTTCCTCAAATACTTCGCTATTTCTTTTATTTCATTCCATTGCGAAACGTAACGCAAAAGTAAAATTTTAGTTATGTATCCCAAGAAAAAGTAACGCAAAATGTTATAAAAGGAACTCACTGGCAATGCTGATCAAATATGGCAATTAGGGATGCCAGAAAAACGAATTTATTTTATACTGCTGTGTCCTCGACGCTATACACAATTACTTTATCTTGGCTTAAATCGCTAAAGATGTCTAATATTTGTCCAGACTTACCTAGACATTTATTCTGAAAAAAGGGTTTATTTTTAATGCCTAAATTTAGTCCATGAAAACTAACACGATTTTTGAAGTGTAACTTCTTTAGAATCGTTGTGATTTGAAACGAGATGAAACGAAAATGCGTTACGACAAAGATAAACATATTCATAAATAGGATTTAGCCTGCGAGAGAATGTGATAGATTACAAGTATGCTATTACGTGTCTTTGCGAAAGTGCGCATTTCGTAGCGCTAAAGTGAAGTTAACGGGTGGGGAAATTTGGTGCATGAGATAAACTAAGTATTTATCGACATGTAAAAGTGATATTTATGATCCAATTTACTGAATAAATGATTGAAATTTGAATTTGAATTTATTGTCAAAATTGGAATAGGAGCTAATTTCTGAAAATACGTAATCCTCTGTTTTGCTCTAGTAAATACGCCTTATTTCTATTTCAGAGTATAAACAGTACAACAAATACAACATTGATAATTCATTTTATGATTTAAATATAGGTACGGTTTTTCCTTTTTATGAGGTTCCATTATACAAAGAGGATGCAATCGTCGACCTAATTTCACAGTTTTTGTATCCAATTACGTAATTTGGCAGCCTTGCTGGAAATTGGAAGAAACAACGTTGCCAACATATAATTTTTAATCCCTCCAAATAGCACCAAAATACATGGCGAAACTGATGAGTATATTCCAACATACTACAAAAAGATGATAAAATTCGTAGACACGATAATTTAAAAAAATACGATAATAACAGTTGAAATGTCATTCGTCGAATCAATGTTGCCATTTACACGGCTATTGCCGTGACACAGCAATTTGGGTCTATTCAGCAATAAAACACGGTACACAGCAGTAAATTCATTGCCGTGTTCTAAAACACGGCTATCCAATAATTACTATTTTTTTCCGATAATTTGATTGATAGTCGACAAATCATTATAACACATATCACTAGACTATACTAGACGTAGTTATTTTTCCTACTTATAAAAAAAAGTTACTCTATGGTCATGACTCTATGAGCGGGGAAATCCCGACGCGCATTCGACATAGATTTGCGAAATCTTCATTATCATTATTTATGGTAATTGGTAGGTATCTAAGTATTCATATTAATTCTTTTTGAAAATAACTTACATTAAAAAGATATTTACCTACTAAACATTAGTGTGGTGTGGTGTGTGAGTAAAGTATTAACATGGAGTGTTAGGAAGAAGGGCTGTGTACTCTAAAGAATGTAAAGAAACACATTTACCCCAAAAATGACGATCACAAGATGATAATTTAAAAGATTGGATTCAACCCGTGGATAGCGATGTATATAAAGCAAAATGTAAATTATGTGACGTAAAATTGAGCTCCGAATTGTTATCTTTAAAGCGACACAACGAAAACAAACAACATCAGAAACATAATTCAAGTTTAAGCAAATCTAAATCAACTCATTAATATTCTAAAGGTGCCTCAACCTCTAAGGATTCTGACACAATGGTGACGAAAGCTGAAATTAAATTATGCGCTTTCGCTGCTGAACATAATATTTCGCTATGGATCACCTCAGCGAACTTTGCGATCCTGTTTTGCGGACTCAAAAATAGCAGCTGAAATAAAACTAAAAAGAACAAAATGTACGGGTACAGTTACAAATGTCATTGGCAAACAACATAAAGACGCTCGCACTAAAGCTTCAAAAAACAAGATTCAGTGTTTAAACACTGAATTTCCACATTAATCCCTGTTTTCCAATTACAGAGCATAATGCGACTCAGTGGCGCACAATGACAAAAAAACACTTGTTCATTTTCTGTCACTGAGTTAATATCGATTGCATGTATCACCCGAAAGCAGTACTTTTGAGAGTGCTTGATTGTGCGAAGCGTTGCTGTAGTTGAAACATTCAACGTTGAGCATTATGCCGCATAATGCACTCAAGTGCTGTAATTGGAAAACGCCCAATGCCTATAGTCGAAAAACTGCCTATAATTACAAGAGATGAAGATCTTCATCAGAAAATCGATGACGAGTGGCGAATGCCACTCTAATTGCTGGTGGGAGGATACTTGTATCCGACCGGATAGCGACCACCGTACACTGGTGCTAAAACCTCCCATAGTGGCTCACCTTATGTGGGTCGCGTTCCAGGGTCAGCCAGTGTATATCCGGTTCTCCCCAGGGGGCTTGCCCCCTGATCCTAACCCTTTTCCCATCCCTTTTTCCTTCCCCTCCCCCTTGGCCCTTTGGCAGGCCGGCATGATCTTGCCGACCAACGATGGACACATTGTTTATCGTTGGTGGACAATATTCTTGGATTGCGCTACACTTACCATCAGGTGTAGCGTAGTCACTTTGCCGAGCCAGGATAAAAAAAAAAAAAATGCTCCCGTCTGTAATTAAGTATATTCCAAATTAGAAGTATCGCAAATGAAGAGTTATAACTTTTGGTTAAAAGTTTTAACGCAACCTGAATTCGTTTGCGATAATTTAGCCGGTTTTGTCCTTAGCGTATTACCCGTTCCAGACGCCAATTCAGACTGTGAAAGAATATTCAGTGAGGTCAAATTGATAAAAACAAAAACAAGAAATAAAATTATTACTCCCGTAATAAATGGAACTTTACTAGCTAAGCATTTTATTCGATTCTAAATTGTGTAAATTTCAATACGATAAAAAAAATGGAACATAATGAATAATAATGAAAAATAATGTTACGTTTGTGAAGAATAATGTTTTGATTTGCTTCTTCCATCTTCGGAGTGTGAAGAAGCATTTATACAGGCCGGTATGATTGACCACCGATAAACTTATTGTTGCCGGTGGATTTTTAGACTGCACTGCGCTTACCATCAGGTGTAGTGCAGTCCCTTTGCCGTGCTCGGATAAAAAAAAGTTTATAAGCCCTATATGTCGCGCGTCGTTTATATGATGGCACGTTTAGGCCATTCAAATTCTGCGGCCTAAATGAATGTCGTCATATCGACCTTGATGCTTGACCTGCTTATACGTTTTGATACTGAGTTTATCAGTCACTGTGACCCCAGAAATTATATTTGTTCGATATTCAATTTGCGCTGTGAATTAGTTTGAATACTGTAACAAAATAGCGAAATATTGATAAGGTATTTATTTATCAATTTTATTTATTGTTTTTTTAGATTTGCGTGCATAGATATAGATCTATTGTAGAGTATGATGATTTGTTCAGTGGTGTAGCTAGCATGGGTGGCACCCGGGGCGGATTTCGGTCAAGAATGAAAAAAAGATTTAATGTGTTTTTGACAGATTTCGAAAGGTACTCGATTTTCGGTTTTTTTTTATCGACTTCAAGACAAGGAAAGAGGAGATTCTCAATTCAGCGCGTTTTTTTTTTGCTTTTTAATATCATTTGTCTGTACTTCGATTTCTCCGGCAATTGTGTATCGAATTTTATTCCAAAAAAATTTAATAATGATGTGTTTCAGCCGCGCGGGTCCAATGAAATTGTAGTGACTCCAAAAAGACCACTAGAAATTGTTATAACTGACTTTTTAAGTCCGTTATAAGTTTTGTTATTTTCTTTTTTATTGTTCGATAGAGTTTAGCTGCAATGGACTAAATTCCCACTACCCATATGTAAATGCTTTAACAGAGTACTCAGTATAAAATGAAACGAGTCAACAGATAACAGCATAGTCGTCGCGATTGTGTTATTCTATTAGAATTTACATGCAAAATTAATAATAAATTGAAATAAAACTAATTTAAACGGACTTTATAGCGGTTTTTTATTTAATTTTGATTCCAACGTTTCCAGTTTTTCTCGTGGACTGTCCACCCCAAAATTAAATTAAAACACTGCGTAAACTCCGTTTAAATTAGCATTGTTTCAATGTAATATTCGCGTAATCATAAGAAATCAGTAATATATTTTTTTCGTCGGTAAATAAGATAAAGTTTTATGTATGAGTTTTTGTGTAGTGTGCATACCAAAACACGAGCAGTAAACCTGGCGTAAGTGAGTGTAAGTAGTTTATTTTTTTTACGTGGGTCCACACTCGGGTTGAACAGCCCCCCGCCCCTCGCCTCAGCCTACTGTACCTATCAATAATAATAGAGTCCTCATCAGTTATATGCTGCAGTGCTGATTTTCAATGAGGAATCATCAAAATCGATCTGCGATTGGCGAAGATATCCCATAATTAAAAATAAGTGGTAGAGCCAAATTCCCTCCCCTTCCCAATCCCTAATTATCCCTTTCATTTAAGGTCGGCAACGCGCCCATGACTCTTCTGGTGGTGGGTGTACATGGGCAGTGGAGATCACTTACCTGATCAAGTGATCCACTTGCTCGTTTGCCGGCCTATGCTATAAAAAAAAGAAACCCATTATTTTTATATTGGTTGAAATGCAATTTTTATCGCAGTATATTGCATTGCATTCTGTCCATGTGCGAACGGCTTTATCGTTGCTATAAATATACCAGTTAGACATTAGGGACTTTACTGATTTCCTGTTCATTGCGGAGGTCGCTGGTGTCAATAGAATAATCATCTCTTCGATTCAAGGTACAATTAATAATTTTAATTTGCAAACAGTGTACAGCTCTAGATATTAGGTAATATACTACTTGAAAATTATGTGCATCGATTTTTTTGGATATTTCGATAATTCGGCAATGTGATTATGGTCTTATGTTTTTTATTTGCTTGAATAAATGATGGTAAGCGCCACGCCTACCCATTTTCGCATTTTTTACTTTTAACAAATTGAGGGAAATGCTAATAACTAAAAAAGATGTTGATTACTAAGAAATAACCATTAAATAAATAATAGTTTACAAAACTAAAAAAAACACGCTTTTATAAAAAAAAAATTGGTGTGTGTCGTGGGACACCAGGTAGGAACGAAGTTCCTTCGGCTAATGTAGAATCGACACAAATTGCAAAAAATTCAAATTATCAACTAAAATAACAAAATATGTCTCTTTATTTTTGTTTGACAACATAAAATTACATAGAAATAGAATAGAAAAATAGAAATAAAAACTTATTAATTTAGACTTAGACTGGCTACTAAACGGTGGACGGCCGTGTTCTATAATCAAAAATTCAAATTCAAATTTCAAACCGCGTCTACATTTCCAAATGTCATAAGTTTCACACCCATCTGTTTTATTAACGGAATTTCGACTTTAACTTTGTGTGCTAGATATCAAACTGGTTATGCGACTGTCGCGCCTGCGCACTTCTCATTTAACGCTTTTATTCCACGCATTTTCTTACGGTTTTACTATCACATTTTTTTCAGTTCGGTCACGCAGCGAAATCCCTATCCCCTCCAAGCCTGCCGTAAGGAACTTCGTTCAAAAAACAAAAAAAAAGAATATAGATTTAAAGAAAAAAAATGTGTTTTATTGTAAAAAAGGGTGATTTTTAAGATATTATCAGAATTATATTCTATTCATATAAGTCAATAAAATATTTATAACTGTTGTAAGTATCCGCCATCTTACGGCAAATATGAAAACTTCTGTATCTTGTCATTCAATAAAGTTGTTAGTTCGTCAGTCGTGTCGTTCTTTCAGGTATCACAAGTTGTTCTTTATTTATGGCTTTCGCATTATTATGCATTTTGCCAGTGTCAAGTATATTTTATCAAGTTATTATTACAAGAACGATGAAACACGGGTGCGGTCGATTTCAAGGTCTTGCCGGAGTTTTGGTGTTAACTCCTTTCAGTACAATGCTTAATTCACTTATTTCAATGTTTCCATACACTGTTCATCACCGTCAATGTTTATTGAACAAATCCACAACACTTTTATACAACAAAAACAACTCTAAACTAGTTTATGAAATAAATTAAAATAAGCGATGAGCTGCACCGTCAGAATTCCCGCCAAAACTCTACCTATCTTATCATTCAATAAAGTTGTTAGTCGATCAGTCGTTCGTTCGGGTATCACAAGTTGTTTTATTATAATAACTATTGACATAATGCACCCCACGCTTTTTTTTTACATAAAAATACATTTTTTATTAAAATTTATTTTCTATTTTTTAGTTGAATTTTCTGTAAAGCCCGTGTTTTAGTTTTGTTACTATAAATTATTTTGCAATAAATAATGAATAGTATTTTTTTTTATATTGAACCGTTATCGGTGCTTGATAAGTATGCCAAATTTTGATTTAATCCGACATTATGAAGGAGGTCAAAATCATGTTCAAAGTTTCCGTTACATACTAACATACGTATGAAGCTAATAAAAGCGTGTTAAAAATGAGCAGTAATTTCACTAGCTTCACTGTCCTTTAAACCAATACATAACTGTGCTTACTGCTGCTTGGCGACAGAAATAGACAAAGCGGTGGTACCATTCCAGACGACCTCTCGCAAACGAGGGGCCTACCATCTAATACAAACTTGTTAAAACATTAGACTACATATTTGCTTTATTTTTTTCTCTTGCGTGACTAACCGGATCCTGATAAGCAGGCATTAATTGTATATTCGTAAAACTGAACGTTGTCAAAGCGCATAATTTATGACGTCGTTTTACCCAATATCATCATGAGTAATTTAAAGTACATCAAATTGGTTTGTGACTTCTTTCAAAAGACTGCACTGCGCTTACCATCAGGTATAGTACAGTCTCTAAGCCGTGCTTGGATAAAAACTTAGAAAAGTCAGAGGTGTATGCTCTTGGGTCTGGCTTCAAACCTGAACTATCGTCTAGATAGTTCATACCACTACCCGCCGAGTTATCGCAATTTAACTTCTGTCTATAAAATACTATTTTATTGAAGTGAAACTTCTTTAGAATAGTTGTGATTTGAAAATTTGATGAAACGAAAAAGGCGTCACTAAAGAGGTTGGAAAGAAACAAGATCTCAAGTATGTAAATTGTTATCAAGCAACACGCCCGGCTTCACATATACGGCTAGTTCAGGTGCATCTTAATGATTATATAATTAATAAACATTGATTGTTACATAACTTAATTTTATAAATTAGTAATTTTATTATAGGCAAGTAAATAGTTGATTTATACATTTTTCTTTTTTACACTTAAAACATTTTATTATCTTGGCGCCTTCCGCTTGTCAGCGTCCGGCGCGATTAATAAATAGTGCATACCTACTGTTATTTACCGCTGTACTTTCTTAGACTATGTCGACTAATCAACACTATAATTATTTTGTTTTACTATGCACTATATAATTTTTAAGCTATCAGATTCATAATTTACTATTATGTGTAATTTCTACTGACGTCACTTCTTGTCAGCTTCCGACTTAATAAATCTTTAAGGTCACTTATTCCTGTATTATTAAATAATAATTGTACGTAAATAATAATTAGAATAATTTAGATAAACAATGTTTAACATTATCTATTATGTTTGTGAATTTAGTATAAAACTATGTGAAGATGTTTGGTATAAATACCGGCCTTTTAGGATATTAAAATTCATTCCTGATTGTAACCGAATAGCGAAATATAAGTGAGAATATATCAACCGTGTCTTCATTGCTGCCAACCCACCTTCTACAAAATATATGAAATGTAATATTTCGCATGAAAATTTTAAATAATTTTTACGCTTGGTAAAAGTATTATAAAAATAATAAACCTTTTAATTATCCTAATACCACTGATACTCTATTTTTATCTCATTCTCTTGTAGGCTACTTTTCTGAAGTTTCACTTCTGCCGAGTGTGAATTGCACACACACACTTCTTTTTTTTTTCTTTAGGAAATGATATGCGACTGCGATTACGTATTACCCGGCAGAAACGGGTTCATGCCACATTATGACAACTGCAGGACAGTGTGGAAGAGAAACCATCCAGGAAGGAAATATCCCAAGTAAGTCTTGATCTATTTAACCGATTTCAAAAAAGGACGGTCTCAATCCTACGTCCTAGTACCCTGGCACTCACTAATCGGCAAACAGTTAGCGAGAGCACTAAGTAATAGTTAGTGTGTAAGCACTAATGTATTTCGGTTTGAAAGACATTGAAGCCAATGAATCAGTGAATTACTGAGCATTATGAGACTTAACATCTTATGTCTCAGGGTGACGAGCGCAGTTCAGTGCCATGCAGTGTTTTGTAATTCAAAGTTCTGTGTGGTGTTGCTTCTGTTTATGGGCAGAAGCGGCGCTTACCATCAGCCGTGCGCCTTGCTCGTCTCAACATTCAATAAAATAAAAAAAGACAATCAGAACTTCGAATTATGAATTACTACATGGCACTGGACTGCGCTCGTCACCCCCACATATATTATATTGGTTTTAAGTCTCCCAATGCTCAGTAATTCATTGGCTTCAATGTCCTTCAAATATAAACATAATGTTCGGCGACAGAAATAAACAAAGCGGTGGTACTAACCCAGACGATCTCTCGCATACGAGGGACTTGTGCTATAAAAAACTCATAGAGTCACAATTTTTTTTTTATCCGAGCTCGGCAAAGTTATTGCACCACACCTAATAGTAAGCGCAGTGCAGTCCAAAAAAATAGTCTTCAGAGTCATGCCGACCTGTATAAATGCATCTTATCACTCCGAAGAAGGAAGAAGCAATTCGAAGGGCCTGCGGCACGACAGCGGATGACTGTCCGTCCCAACCAACCATCATTATGTCGCAAGCCCCTCAAGACAACCGGATATACACTGGCTGATCCTGGAACGCGATCCAAACAAAGTGTGTGTTACTAAAACCTGCCAGCCACACAAGGTGTGGGTTACTATGGCAGGTTTTAACGTGTACGGTAGTCGCTATCCGGGCGGATATGAATATCCTACTAGCAATAATAAGTAATACTAGGTACACAGCAGCGATAGCTCAGCGGGGAGTGGTATGGACTGTCGAGATGAAAGTCGCAGGCTCGAAACCAGCCCCAAGAGCATACACCACTGACTTTTCTAAGTTACGTGTATATTAATTGTTAATTATCGCTTGTTTTAACGGTGAAGGAAACATCGTGAGGAGACCTGCATACCTGAGAACTCGATAAGATTTTTTGAAGGTATGTGAAGTCTGCCAACCCGCATTAGCCCAGCGCGGTGGACTAAGGCCTTATCCCTCCTTCAGTAGAGGAGGCCCGTGCCGAGCAGTGGGACGTATATAATACAGGGCTAGTAAAAAAAAAAATACTAGGGTAGATTAAAATTTAATTTGTGAATTCAGGAATGAAGATGGGACCATACGCCTGCCAAATGATCATCTTCTGAGCTTAGACGTGGATGTATTGTACCACTTGGGTTTGGATACGAAGAATTGCGATCTGCACACAATGTTTCACGATGTCAAGGTAAGGGTTTGAGTGGTAGAGCCACGCTGTAGACAGTTTTGTCTACGGCATGAATGGGCTGGCTCGACCGGGTCGTTACCACTGTCTCACAGAAAACCGACGTAAAGTAGCGGCTTGCTGCTGCGTTACGTACGGTGAGTGAGATATCCGGAAGTCCAAATCCCCTCCCCTTCCCTATCCCTAATTATCCCTTACCTTTAAGGTCGGCAACGCGCCCATGAGTCTTCTGGTGGTGGGCGTATATGGGCGGTGGAGATCACTTACCATCAGGTGACACACTTGCTCGTTTGCCGGCCTATGCTATAAAAAAAAAAACAAAAAAGAAAAAGGCTCATTTGCACCTACTTACGCAAACAGGAACCAGTAAGTTCAAATGGGTATACTGATTTTGTTTTACTAAATTCAATAATATAAACTAATTTTATATCGATGTTTATTGGCAATAACGGGCATGAAATATATTCCATGTAAGATTTTGCTAAAAATGCAGCATTAAAATCAATTTAAATTAATGCATTTAACAAAATAAAATCAGTGTATTTTTTTTTTATTTGATTGAATGAAGAAACGAGCAAGGCGTTCGCCTGATGTTAAGCGCCACGCCTGCCCATAAACAGAACCAACACCACACAGAACTTTGAATTACAAAGCACTGCATGGCGCTCAACTGCGCTCGTTACCCCGAGACATAAGATGTTAAATCTCATATTGCCCAGTACTTTCATTGCCTTCAATGTTTTTCAAACCAAAATACAACAGTGCTTACACACTGTTGCTTGGCGGACAAATGAAAGTCATACAAGTACTTGCACTATTTCCCTGAATTATAGGAAACATTTAACAAACATTTGATAAAGAATCAAAACAAAGATAAGCTAATGTCATAAGAAATTGACCGATACTTGACCGATTATAACTTGCATACCGATACCGACATGATTTCAATGATTTCATATGAATTCTTATGGTGTTATAAAATGTTTACTAACATTTTCTAACATTAAACATTTACTAATATTATCGTAACATTGTGATAAAATGTATCAAATTTTTATTAACAAATGTTTATAATATATTTAATAATGTTTTGTAAACATTTTATAACAGCAGTGTGGCAGCACCATTATGTTTACGCGAATGTTACAGATTCAAATAAAACTAATTTAAACGGATTTTATCGCGGCTTTTTTATTGAATTTTGGACCCGACGTTTCGAACCACCCGGTACGTCCATACCGTCGGTTAATACACCCCGTGACCGCGAAGGCTGAAAAGCTTTCGAAACGTCGTCGTGACGAAAATTAAATAAAAAACCGCGATAAAATCCGTTTAAATTAGTTTTATATCAATTTCAGAAGATTTCAATCAATGATCAAAAGATTTTATTTATATTATCGATAATCTAATCAATTTATGACAGTCTTCGTGGCGCAATGGGTGAGTAGCCGGCTGTGAAGCGAGAGGTCTTCGGTTCGATTCGCGTGCAGAGACAAAAATGTTTGTGTGGGTCACAATATTTGTTTCGGGTCTGGGTGTTTCTCCCCAAAGAGATTGATGTTAGGCAAGCGGCCGTCGAAAGACGCAAGATCTCTTTACGGTTGATATTATATCTGACTTGCAGGAAAATCATTTTTGAAGGTATATCTCGAAATTACAATGTGATAGGTCCCTCGTATGCGAGAGGCCGTCTGTGTTGGTACCGCCACTTTGTCTATTTCTGTGGCCAAGCAACAGTGTGTAAGCACTGTTGTGTTTCAGTTTGAAAGACATTGAAGCCAGTGATATTACTTGGCATTATGTCTCTGGGTGACGACCGCAGTTCAGTGAAAAGCAGTGCTTTGTAATCAAAGTTCTGTGTGGTGTTGCTTCTGTTTATGGACAGGCGGGGCGCTTACCATCAGGCGAGCGACTTGCTCGTCTCGTCATTCAATCAAATAAACATTATTATATTTAACAATTTCAGTTCGTTTGCACGGGCGGAACTAAATATCGCATGCGAGACTTCGCGCAATACATTTCTGGTGTATTGGACCTGCCTAAAGATGGTGCTCTGAAGAATTTGACCAAGCATTCGCAAAGATACGCAATGTATAAAGTTGGCCCTGTACTTGCTGTCAGTGTAAGTATTTAGTTGTTTTCTTTTAACTTACAGATTACCTGACAGACCAGATTATTTGACAGCCTCCGTGGCACAGCGAGCCAGTAGCCGGCTGTGAAGCGAGAGGCCGCGGGTTAGATCCCCGCACCGAGACAAATGTTTGTGTGATCCACAAATATTTGTTTCGGGGTCTGGGTGTTGTTGACCGAAAGTCGCTCGTAGTTCCTGATACCCACGACACAAGACTCGTATCTTACTGTGGAGTCAGGACTATGTATGTGACTGTTGGGTGTATATAGTATAGTATTAGGTACCTGAATTTTACTTTTCCTGTATGATACCGAGCCGACTCGACCGGATTACCACTGTCTCAGAAAATCGACGCGTAGTACCCCTATACTCACCCCCATCAACCATCAATTGCTGTAGCAAGCTCATCGGGAGAACCGGGTATATACTGGCTAATCATAGAACGAGATCTACAATTGGTTGACCTTATCCCATCCTCACCTTTCCTTAACAGAACCACGCGTGCTGGCTTGCGTTACCACAGCTTCGTGGTCTCCTCCATCTCGACTCGAACTAAAAAGTCCGCGAAATTTTACTTCCGCCGGACCATTAAGCTGTGGAATAGTTTGCCGGAACACGTGTTCCCTCTTTCCTATAATATAGGGTCCTTTAAACGGAGTGTGAAGAAACAGTTAGGCAGGCCGGCATGATCTTGCCGACCTACGATGGACACATTGTTTATCGTTGGTCGACACTATTCTTGGATTGCGCTACACTTACCATCAGGTGTTGCGTAGCCACTTTGCCGAGCCAGGATAAAAAAAAATCACAAGTTGTGTGGAACACTATGGTAGACCGGTGATTTTCTCAAAAGGTCACCAAACTCCTTCAATCGACATTCTTGAAGTTTTTCTGCAATGTGAACACCAAGACTGCTGCAGATGTCCTCTCAAGTTGTCTTCTACACCCCTATAAGCCTCTCAAATCTTTGCAGCACGGCATCGGCATACCATCAATGACTACTCTTCTCCAGGAGATAATCAAATTGTTGGCATATGCGAAGGTTGTGAACCCCTTCGTATTCAGAATTGGCACTTCAGGCGGCTTGGGTATTCCTGCTGGATCAGTCGTGGTGTCTTCTTGGGGACTTAATGGGAATTTGGAGAAATCTCACAATATTGTAAGTGTACATAGTTTTTTTTTTCATGAAAATCTATCGTTCTGTAACATGTGGTAGAGCCATATTGGACTAAATGATATGTCGATATTCGAGAAGCTGACTGGGCTGGTACAACCGCTTTGTCTATTTCTGCCGACTGCTTGGCAAGCGTAAGCATTGTTGAGTGTCGGTTTGAAGGACATTGAAATTACTGGGCATTCGCACCTACACATTACACCTCTGCCTACCTTCTGATTACAGGCGTGAGTGCTTATTCTTGCGATTGTAATTTTTTATTGATGTCCTCCATAAATATGTACTAACATGTGACTTGGCTAGTAGGGTTTAACTCTACCTAAAGAGTAATGAATTTTTTTTAGAAAAAATGATAACTTTCTTCTTCTTCTTTTCTTCTAAAGAGGAATGGCTTAAAAATGAGCCTTAATTTCTGTAGTGAGTGGTAAAAAGCAACACAGGTTTCGCTTCAGAAAAATAAATAATGAGATATTTTTAATGATCTTTCAGCCAATTCTTGGTGAAATCCGCAAGTTTCCTTCTATATTGGACACGCGGCTGAGTCAAGAGGTTCATTCCTTGGCCGACGCCTCTGATGCGTTCAAAACTTATTTAGGAGGGACCATGGGTGCCGACGATTTCTATAGAGGTATGTTATATACTCTTTATATCGTAACTGGTAAGGCAAAGTCAAAGCAAAGGCAAAGTCGACTTTTTCGCCTCGTCAAATAAAATAATAATAAAACGCTAGTAGATGAACTTTACGGTGTCGGTTCGAAACCAGCCCCAAGAGAATGCACCTTTGACTTTTTTAAATTACGTATATTAATTGTAAATTATCGCTTGCTTTAACAGTGAAGAAAACATCGTGAGGAAACCTGCATACCTGACAATTCGATAAGATTTTCGAAGGTATGTGAAGTCTGCCAACCCGCATTAGACCAGTGTGGTGGACTAAGGCCTAATCCCTCTCATTCAGTAAAATAAATTCTCAGGTATGCAGGTTTCCTTACGATGTTTACTTCACCGTCAAAGCATGCGATAATTAGCAATCGACAAGTCATAGGTGTATGCTCTTGGGGCTTGTTTCCAACCTGCGATTTTCGTCTCGACAGTCCGTACCACTCCCCGCTGAGCTATCACTGCTTTTATAAACATATATGTATGTATAAATATATGTGTATAATACAGGGCTAGTATTATTATTGTATTCTAGGCCAAGGTCGTCTGGACGGCCCGTTCTGCGATTATTCCGAGGAGGATAAGATTGCATATTTGACTAAACTGTCCGAGATGGGTGTGAGGAACATTGAGATGGAGGCGCCAGCGTTCGCCGCGATGATCTCGGAGGCTGGGATACGCGGCGGCATTGTGTGTGTCACGTTACTAGACAGACTTCAGGGTGACCAGGTAATTAATAATGATTAATTTCACGTATTAGTAGAGCCGACATATTTTAGTAGAGCCGA
Organism: Amorpha juglandis; assembly: GCA_949126905.1. Classification (NCBI taxonomy): domain Eukaryota; kingdom Metazoa; phylum Arthropoda; class Insecta; order Lepidoptera; family Sphingidae; genus Amorpha; species Amorpha juglandis. Next base: position 8,094,532 of record OX421390.1, on the reverse strand, counting down.
CATATTTTAGTAGAGCCAACATATTTTAGTAGAGCCGACATATTTTAGTAGAGCCGACATATTTTAGTAGAGCCGACATATTTTAGTAGAGCCAACATATTTTAGTAGAGCCGACATATTTTAGTAGAGCCGACATATTTTAGTAGAGCCGACATATTTTAGTAGAGCCGACATATTTTAGTAGAGCAGACATATTTTAGTAGAGCCGACATATTTTAGTAGAGCCGACATATTTTAGTAGAGCCACATATTTTAGTAGAGCCGACATATTTTAGTAGAGCCACATATTTTAGTAGAGCCGACATATTTTAGTAGAGCCGACATATTTTAGTAGAGCCGACATATTTTAGTAGAGCAGACATATTTTAGTAGAGCCGACATATTTTAGTAGAGCAGACATATTTTAGTAGAGCCGACATATTTTAGTAGAGCCGACATATTTTAGTAGAGCCGACATATTTTAGTAGAGCCGACATATTTTAGTAGAGCCGACATATTTTAGTAGAGCCACATATTTTAGTAGAGCCGACATATTTAGTAGAGCCGACGATGGGGCTCAATGGCGTGCTTTGAAAGAGGCCTATGTCCAGCAGTGGACTCACACAGGCTGATAATGATGAATTTCATGAGGTGGTGGGTCCCTCGTTTGCGAGAGGTCGTCTGGGTTGGTACCACCGCTGCCGCCAAGCAACAGTGTGTAAGCACTGTAGTGTTTCGGTATGAAGGACATTGGAGACAGTGAAATTACTGGGCATTATGAGACTTAACGTCTTATGTCTCGGGGTGGCGAACGCAGTTCAGTGCTATGGAGTGCTTTGTAATTCAAAGTTCTGTGTGGTGTTGTTTCTGTTTATGGGCAGTTGTGGCATCTCTTACCATCAGGCGAGCGCCTTGCTCCTCTCGTCATTTAATCAAATAAATAAAAATAAATAAACTGGTTACCTGATAGTAAGTTATCTCCACCGCCCATGTTTTCCCACAATACCAGAACAATCATGGGCGCGTTGGCGCCCTTAAAGAAAGGGGTAATTAAGGGATTGGGAATGGGAGCGGTATTTGGGCCTCCGGATATCTCACTTACCGTACAAAACGCAACAGCAAGCCGCTATTTATCGCCATTTTTCTGTAATATAGTGGTGACGACCCGATCGAGCCGGCACATTCGTACTGTAGACAAAACTGTCTACAGCAGTGTTTCCCAACGTGGGGCCCACGCCCCACTGGGCGGCAATTTGATAGTTAAGGGGGGGGCAATTTAAAAATGGACTCGACACGACTTTAACCCTTTCGCTTTGGGTTATTTAAATGCAATACTAGATATCGGTGACAAATTTAACAAAAAAAATGTTAAGGTTAGGGGCATGGCCTAGAAAAGGTTGGGAAACACTGGTCTACAGCGTGTCTCTACCACTCAAAATTTCAGTTGAAATGTTTGTCGCGTCGGTTTTAAAATTGGTTGAAACTTTACGCTAAGACTACACTCTGTGGAGACTACATCATGTGGCTAAATTACTCGTTTTTTTTTTCAGGTAACCCCGAGCAAAGTTACTCTCACGGAATGGCAAAACCGACCAATGGAGATCGTCGGGAGATACATAAAGAAATACTTAAATAAATAACGTTATAATAAATAAATTTTATATTTTTTGATACCAGCATTATTATTATACTAGCTTTTGCTCGCGGCTCCGCCCGTGTGATTTGTTTTTTTTCCGGGATAAAAAGTAGCCTATGTCTTATTCTGATGTATAAGCTATATTATTGTAAAGTTTCATTAAAATCCATTTAGTAGGTTTTACGTTTACGGTTTTTTTTTTAAGAGTAACAAAAATACATACATCCATCCATCCATACTTACAAACTTTCGCGTTTATAATATTAGTAGGATAGTAGCGACCCGCGCTGGCTTCGCACGGGTAAAAATATGTTTGTTACGACATCACATTACAAATCTTTGAAGTTTTCGGCTTTTCTGTACTATAATATGTATGTATTATACATATAAACCTTCCTCATGAATCACTCTATCTATTGCTGAAACTACATTGAAATCCGTTAAATAGTTTAAAAGATCTAAGTAAACAGACAGCGGAAGCGACTTTTTTTTTTTTTTTTTTTTTTTTATTAATTAGGATTACCAACAATTGTCACATTGATACATGTACAAATAAAATATGCTGCTTATAAATAAATTTAACTAAATGCACAACCACGTAAAGGTAATCTCAGCATGCAAAACAATTTTATTACAGTATGTATTAAACTAACTAATATTAACTACAAAGATGTGGCGTATATTATTTTATGTACTTAATTTAACTTATCGCATTTTATTGGTGAAATATGAGTAAGTCTTTTTATAGTACGTACCCATATTGTCGAAATGAATATCAACAAGCTCACTGCATTCATTTAAGATTTTGCATAACCGTGGGACTGGAGAGTTGGCACCAGAAACTGTTCTACGCGGTGGTGGATAAAGGGGTGTGATGGGATTGCGGGGAATTCTACTCGGAGCGCGAAGATTGAATAAAGTTAAGAGTTGAGGGCAGTCTATTTTGTTTCGGAACAGTTTGAATAGAAACATCATGTCTATTAAATCTCTGCGATTAGATAGGGAACATATTTTAAAAAACTTTAACCTGCTATTGTAAGATGGTAATTTCCGAGCTTTCATATGTGCATAAGCCAGATGCCACAAAAAGCGTTTTTGAACACGCTCCAATCTTAACGAATGGGTAGCGTAATGTGGACGCCAAACAATACTACAGTACTCCATGACACTGCGTACAAGACTGTTATAAAGTAGAATTTTAGTTTTAAGGTTGCGAAATGTTTTCCCATTCCTCATTACAAAACCCAATATTTTTGACGATCTTTTAATTATGTTTTCTGCGTGTGGAACAAATGTCATCTTTTTATCGAATATCACGCCAAGGTCTTTAATTTCGTTTACTTGCAGAATTTTATTACCGTCAATGTCATAATTAAAATTAATCTGATTTACGTTCCTCGAGAAAATAACATGTGAACATTTTTTGTGATTCAGGAACATTTTATTGTTAACGCACCATTGTATGAGCCTATTGAGATCAGCTTGTAGTAACATACAATCATCTGTGGATGATATTGATCGTAGAAATTTCAAGTCGTCAGCATACATGAAGGGTTCAGAAAATTGGAAACAATGAGGGATATCGTTAATAAACAAATTGAATAGCACAGGGCCCAAATGTGACCCTTGTGGTACACCGGAGGTAATATCACGGTTGCAAGCTTTGAAACCGTTCACGACGACGTAATAAGTTCTGTCTTTCAGATATGAATTAAGCCAATTTAATAAAGAGCCAGCAATACCATATAACGACATTTTGTAGTTTAATATACAATGGGGAACTTTGTCGAAGGCCTTACTAAAGTCCGTGTATATAACATCGCATTGTCTCCCAGCATCCATCGCCCTCGAAATGGACTCTGTGAAAAGTACAAGATTGGTACTAGTGGATCTACCTCCAGTAAAACCATGTTGATGAGGTGTAAGGCTGGATTTAAAATGACACTGTATTATTGGGCAAATAAGAGATTCAAGAACCTTGGCAAACGCTGACAAGATTGAAATTGGCCTATAGTTCGAAACATTTTCCTTAGCATCTGATTTATGAACAGGAACCATTTTGGCCGCTTTCCATCTTGATGGAAAAATCCCCGTCTGTAAGGATGTATTATATATCATCAATAAGGGAGTTACTAAAACAGATGCACAGGACTGTATGAAGATTGGTGGGATACCATCGGGTCCGGCCCCTTTAGATGTATTCAGGCTCTTTAACGTTTTAAACAAAGTTCCGTGATCTATCACATGGCTTGTCAAGCATTTGCTGTTTGAGGCAATGAAATTCATGTGTTGAAAATCCTCCTTAGAGACAATTCCGTCGTCAACAGAGTAAACTGATGAGAAGTATAATGCAAACATATCGCAAATCTGGGCCCCATCAGAGGTGTAACATGACCCGTCTGTCATAGAAATAGGATAGACGTTGCTACTACTGCGCTTTGTCCTTATATGAGACCAAAATAATTTAGGATTTCGTGTTAACTGGCACTCAGTCTTATCCAAGTAATTATTGTAGCATTTATTTGCAAGGCGATCACACCGTTTGTTCAGTAATTTTAATTCAATCTCATCCATGTGATTGCCGTATTTATTATAACGTTGCCTAGTTTTAGTTTTTTCGCGTAGTAGTTTTATTAGACATTTATTAAACCACGGAGGAAAACGACTATTTTTTTTTCTATAGACAGGTACATTAGATTGAATAATGGAATATAATGTTTCATAGAAAACTTCTAACATGTCATCAACATTATCCAATTTTCCAATTTTATCAGACCAATCAACATCCTCTATGTTCTTACGGATGATACTATAATCAGTTTTGTGGAAATTTGGTTTGGAAAAATCAGGACTGTATGCTAAACTAGGTTCTCTTTTAAAAGATAGTACAACATCTAATGGCGGGTGTATATGCTCAGTGTTACTTAACGGCATACTGGCGTCGCTTACAGAGCATGAGCCAAAATCCGTTAGTACAAGATCAAGTATCCGACCAGTTTTTGTTATACTGTTATATTGCTTAAGCTTGTTGACATTCATAAAATCTAAGAGAGCCTGGCAAACGTATGGTAATACCCAGTGATTAGGAGAATTTTGCATTTTCCAATCTATACCACCAAGATTAAAATCCCCGAGAATACACACTTGTGAGTTTATGCGTTCAAAAACAGAATTAGCATTTGAGATGAAATGGTCGAGCGAAAGTCGGCTTACAGGAGGAGGAAGGTAAACTACGCACAGCATCAGACTACGTAATTTTTTTGCAATCGGTGCCTCCAGAATGACCCACAGATCTTCACACTTACTCTCCCACTCTTTTACTTGGCGAGATTTAAGTTTCTTTAAAACTGCTATCAGCACTCCCGACTTTATTTTATACTATGTAAAGATACGCACTCATGCTCATAATTCTCAAAGGGGTAGGCAGGGGTATAACCACCGTACCAACAGTACCATGATGTGGTATCACTATACCGGCCATAATATCTGACTGCGTTATATCTCTAAATTACAATGTGGTAGCTCAATGTTAGCGAGAGGCCGTCTGGGTTGGTACCACCGCTTTGTCTATTTCTGCCACCAAGCAACAGTGTGTAAGCGAAACACAACAGTTGTTTTTCGGTTTGAAGGTCATTGAAGCATTGTTTCGGGTTGAAGAGTGCAGTTGAGTGCCATGCAGTGCTATGTAATGCAAAGTTTTGTGTGCTGTTGCATCTGTTTATGGGCAGGCGTGGCGCTTACAATCATGCGAGCGACATTCTCGTCTCGTTATTCAATTAAATAAATAAACTTTAAAATGCTCTACCGTATATTTCACATATTGGCGTTAGTATGTATTACGGGACTAAATAAATAACCATCTGATATTTTCACAATTTAATTCTCAGCTGACAAACCAATGATCTTTTAATCCAGTGTAGTTGGTTCGCAACGATGAACTGACTACCTACATTTACACCGATATATTATTGCGTATATACAATGTTTGCTTGTCCAATCATAGTTAACAATATTACTTATTATTACCATATAACAGGCGCTTTAGTATTTTTGCCTTTACAGTAACGATGTATTTATTTAATTTCTCCATATAACTATGTCTGGCGTAGCACACAGTGCGCAACCCCGATTTTCCCTCCAAACAGCTACTACGTCAGTACGTAGCTGTTACTCGTAGCGGACGGGTCTACGCCGCTCTCTACTCTTTCCTTTTGTTGTTACACCACTCTATTCCTTTATTAAACTCACATCAATTTAACCAATATATTGTGTATTTGAGTTAATTTAGTGTTAAAATGCATTGAACACGTTAAATTGTTAAATTGTGTATAGTGCATAGTGGTCGAGTTAAGCCATAGCGGGATTACGTTATTTTTTCGCCGACATCTGTGTTTCATGTGTTGTGAAATTTTAATTATGGTCAAATTATGTGATGTTAAACGTGAGTATTGATCTTATTGATTAAAGAATAGAGGCGATAATCCCGTGTAGGGGTGTAGGAAAGAGAATTAATACATGTCTAGTGTGCCTTTGTCATACAGAAAATTTAGATTAACAAAAATATAATTTTAGTTTAATGTATAAATGAGTCAATAACTTATATCTTGATTCAAATATTAATATCATGTATTATTTTTTTTCACAAGGTTTTTGTGTGTATATAGTTGGGGTAATTGGGATAGTACCCAGTGTATTATTAAATTGCCTTCATTGTAATAATTTTTGCATATTTATGTAATGAATATTTTTTATTTAATTAAATGACGAGACAAGCCAAGTACTAGCCTGATGGTCAGCGCCACGCCTGCCCATGAACAGAAGCAACACCACACAGAACTTTAAATTACCAAGTATTTTTTTTATTTTTTTTATTCTGGCTCGGCAAAGTGACTACGCTACACCTGATAGTAAGTGTAGCGCAATCCAAGAATAGTGTCGACCAACGATAAACAATGTGTCCATCGTAGGCCGGCAACATCATGCCGGCCTGCCAAAGGGCCAAGGGGGAGGGGAAGGAAAAAGGGATGGGAAAAGGGTTAGAATCAGGGTGCAAGCCCCCTGGGGAAAACCGGATATACACTGGCTGACCCTGGAACGCGACTCACACAAGGTGGGCCACTATGGCAGGTTTTAGCACCAGTGTACGGTGGTCGCTATCCGGTCGGATACGAGTATCCTCCCACCAGCAAATTTCAACTTAAGTTAGTTGTATTTAATTTTAACTTAGTTGTATTGCGTACGCGGTACGACTGCTATACTGAGGTCTCGGGTTTGATCCCCGAAATAATCAGTATCATCCCGGAGTCTGGATTTGGGCCCGGTATGGCTATAGGCTCGCCTCCCACATCATGTGATGGAGATTTGCAATTAAACTAGCATTTATAACGAGTAAGAGGGGTTAGACATTAATCCGTAGTAGTATTTCTACGCTGTAGACAGTTTTGCCTACAACACGAATTGGCCGTCTCAACCGGGTTGTTACCACTGTCTCACAGAAAACTGACGTAAAATAGCAGCTTGCTGCTGCGTTTCGTACAATGAGCGAGGTATCCGGAGGCCCAAATCCCCCTCCTCCTCCCAGTTCCTTAATTATAACGCGCCTATGAGTCTTCGTGTAATGTAACTTCACCACGCTGACCTATTGCGGGTTGGTAGACTTCACACTTCTTCGAATTTCTTATGGAGAACTCAGATATGTAGATTTCCTCACGATGATTCCTTCACGGTTTTCGCTAATTAATCATTAATACATGTAGCTTAAAAAGTCAGATATGCATACTCTTGACGCTGGTTTCGAACCTGCGACTTCTCGACAATCCGTCTCACTCTTGAGCTATCGTTACTTTTATCAGTTACTCAACGTGAACAAATTACAAATGACATCGTGAGATGAGTGAGTAGACTGCATTTCTCTACAATTCTTTATTCACCTTCATTTATATTCATAAGGTCTCGTGAAGTTGTCATTCACTTCACGTAATATAAAATGACATCTATTTCTTTCATTTTGCCACGTTATTTATTTTTTTGTCACTTATTTTCATACCAAAGAGAACCAGGTGCGTGTAACGGTGGTATTTTTTTTTAAGTTGTAGACGAAAAACTACATTATGAATTAAATTATAACCTGAGTGTTAAACACATTTTTTAATCCGTGCAATAAAAATAAATAAAAACTTAATGAAATAGAATAAAATACAAATCGCCGGAGTTAGGGCTTTTATAAAAAACATTAAAATGGATAGTACGAATACATTAAAAGTGTTGAAGCGTTGGGTGTTTTAGTAATAGGTTTATTTAATCTATTATAATTTGAGCGAAGTTATAATAACATTGTGGAGAAGACTTGAAATAAACACCAACGATGGGATATTGTTTGGGCATGATTGCAGATAATTCACAAACAAATGATGAGATGTCACAATAAATATAATCTTACTAATATTATAACGGATTGAGAACTTTTACAGATACATGACCTTTTAATCGGAGTCTGGGTGTTGTGAGACCGAAAGTATCTCGTAGTTCCTGATACCCACGACACAAGACTCGTATCTTACTGTGGGGTCAGGACTATGTATGTGACTGTTGGGTGTATTTATATTATTTATATTTTAATAGTCGGTTAAAATAAAAAAAGAATGATTTATTTGATGACCACTGTCTATATACAAAGCTTAAGTTGTTACGAACGCCACAAAACCGCGGTATTGATACGAGCTTCACCGGCGAGATAAAACCGATACATACACGCTAGTCGATAAAGGTTTTTACTTTTTTAACCATTTTTTATAGCAGAGGCCGGCAAACGTCCAAGTGGGTCACCTGGTGGTATGTGACATTCCACCGCCCATGAACATGAACAATACTTGAGGAATCATAGATGCGTTGCCGACCTTGAAGGAAAGTGATAATTTAGGGATTGGAAGGGGATCGCCTTCCAAGGAGGGATATCTCACTCACCGTGTGAAACGTAACAAGCTAGTGTTTCAAATACTTTTTTCTGTGAAACAATGGAAACAACGCGGTCGAGCTGGCCCATTCATGCTGTAGACAAAACTGTCTACAGCATGGCTCTACCACTTACAGTATATACATATTATGTACGACGATCAAGTACGATAACATGTTTTTAGTGTCATGTACTGTATAATTTTATATAGTAAAGTTCCCAAACATAAAATACTCGTTGTTTTTCCAGTCCCGTACAATCTCACGGGATTCGGGACCCTCCGCATACTGAGTCGCAAAGTTATTATGCAATTAAAAGCGGTCAAGTTCGAGACGGACTTGCAGACACTGTTCTATACCACGAGACATTGGCCAGCGTAAATTTCGCATTTGCTGGTGGTAGGATATTCATATCCGCCCAGATAGCGACCACATGGTGTTAAAACCTGCTACAGTGATCGACACGCCTTGTGTGGATCGTGTTCCAGGATCAGCCAGTGTATATCCGGTTGATATGACTTGATGATTGATTGGGGCGGGTATAGGGTACATCTTTGTATAACTGTGGCTGCATCGGTAATCCGCTTGTCCTATCTGCTTGTCTTGGGAAGAAGCATTTATACAGACCGGCATGACTGGTGACCACCGATAAACACTCACTGTTTGTCGGTGGTCGCTGGTTTTTTTGGACTGCACTGCGCTTACCATCAGTGCAGTGCAGTCACTTTGCCGTGCTTGGATAAAAAAATAAAAACCTATGGAACCCTAACCCGAAGAAGTTCTTGTTGAACACTGGTTTCATTAACTACTTTATAAGTTTACAAAGAGGTACGCATCGCGAATATAGAATACATTAAGAAATTGATGAAATCTTACTTAATTTTACTTTAAGAAATCTCAAAGGAAATGTTGTTTCGAACTCCTTAAAAAGTTACGACAAAATAAACTTTAACGATTATATTACTGAGTGACCTTTATGGGCCGAAGATGAGATAGGGAGAGGGATTCGAGAAGGGAGGGGGTTCGATCCTCGCACCGAGACAAATAATAATAATAATAAATGTTTGTGTGAACGACAAATATTTGTCTAGGGGTCTGGGTGTTGTGAGACCGAAATTCTCTTGTAGTTCCTGATACCCACGACACAAGGCACGTATCTTATTGTGGAGTCAGGACTATGTGTGTGACTGTTGGGTGTATTCATTAAAAAAAAAAAAAAAATAGAGTGAGTGAAAGAGTTAGCTAATTGAGTATGATTTTGCATCTGTCTTTTCGAAGTTCTGTTGTTTTTGGTGTCCGTGCCTTTATGGCTCGCCTCTTTTGTGATTAGGCGGAAGATAAATGTTTTGGGCGTCTGGAAATCTAACTGGCCAGTAATCTTATAAAGCGCAACACCCAACACCAACCTCTTTGGGTCGAATTTATAAATGTGGTTCCATTCTGGTCGAGCCAGTTCATTCAGCTATAGACAAAACTGGCTATAAGATCTTCTTCTACATTCATACATACAAGTTACAGAAATATTTGGCTTGTAGTTTTTATGACCAACCGTCTGCCTGTTAACCCCTCTAAAGAGAAACACATAGACCCGAAATAAATATTTTTGGATCACACAAACATGCCTCGCTTCATAGCCAGATACTTGCCCATTGCGCCACTTGAGGCTGGAAATAAAAGAATCAAATAATAACAAGTGCCATCGAAATTTATTGATAAAATAAAAAGAAAACATCAAAAAGGGCCTTTGGGTTGTCACTGTCCTAATTGGATAGGTATCGTGGCACACAAATGTATGAATAAAATGCCTCGCGTTTCTTTTCCTTTTGTATCTTTCGATGGTTTTTCGACCGGGTCGCCGGATAAGGCGGTTGTAACAATTTACATAATTATCCTACTTGACTGCTGGTTTCTATTATGTTAGATGACAGGGCCGGATTAAAGGTGTGCGAGACCTAGAGCAACGAAGAAGTGGGTCCCGTTTCCACAATTTATTTATAATTTAGTTCGAGATGAATTAATCGATATTAATAATTTAATCATGGTCATAAATATTCATGTTCCGCGTAATATTATTAATCCATTTACCTTATTTAATTACTTATTACTTTTATAATAAGAAATTATGTATAATATTCATCATGTACATGTTCGGTAAATCCTGTTAATTTTGACAGAACCATAATTTTGTTATTTTTACACATCTTACCAAAAATAACTTTTTTTATTATTTATAAAATTGTATCCGTAATTCGTTAAATTCGCTTTTTTTGTGGAGGGTCAGGGCAATTTCTCCATTCGCCTTTTCTTAAATCTGACACTGTAGATGTTATCGCCTGCAAATTAGGTTTTGCTTTCCTCTCAATCCGAGAAGGTTCCGGTCATTATGGTAAAATTACCAGTGCCAAAATTAAACTGAAAATATTCTACGATAGCCCAGCAAAGGGATAACAACGGCTGAGACGATTCAACTGGTTTTCCAATCTTTATTTTACTTACCTGTTAATATGTTTGATTAAATCTTATAACTGAATTTCCTTTTTATTAAAACTCCTATAATCTACACCTACACGTACACGTATGTAACGAATAAACTTAAAAATTACTGGACTGATTTGAAAAATTCTTTCACGATTAGAATCCTACATTATTCCTGATGATTATAGGCTACTTTTTATCCCGGAAAAAGCAAATCACACGGGCGGAGCCGCGAGGAAAAGCTGGTATGATATCAAATGAAAGAATTTGGTGAGTAAAAATTATACACTTTATAATTTAATGACGCCATACTAAATCCAATATGGCGGCCTATATAGGCTAAATTGATTTTAAATTTCGAACATATTTTTAATAAAACAGCCAGATACATTGACATCAGAATACAAAGTGCTGTACTTCAAAACTCGGTTATTTTATTATTAATATCGTTCCGCAATCGATAACAATGCTATTTAATTTTTAACAGACAATCTAAAACGTCCATCAATTTTCTTTTCGACCGATACGTGATCCCATTCTGTTTAAAAATACAATACAATTCATTTTTCATGCGTAAAACGGACAGAGACGAAAGCGATAATGTAATTGGGCCCCGATTTATGTGTATGCAGTGAAATCACCTGAATCTAAGAGTTTTGAACAAAAATCAAAATATTTTTTCATCATGTAGTTTTCATTAATAAGACTAACTTACAATTATGGGAACTTCGGAATAAACGCCACGCTATAGGCTGGCAGGAAAAGGCACACCAACAAGCAAGGGAAGAGGGAGGGGATCCTTAAGTGTAGGGATTCACGGACTAGGATATGGCAATCGGACAAGGGCAGAAGGGAGTAGGGCAAATTAATAATAACCTCGAAAAACTCGGAACCTCGATTCTGAGCGGTGAAACACTTAATCCAAACACAAAGGATTGTTCGTTACTAACAGATTACTTAGATTTTCTTTATTGGGCAATTTTCTAACATCATTCTCGCAAGTATGTTATTCATGCTAGGTTTCGGGTTCGATCTCGAGTCGGGTCAAATTATATTGGGTTTTTCTATCATTAAATGGCTTAGTAAAAAGTATAGCGATAGGTTCGCCCCCTATCACATCATGGGATGGAAATACGCTCGGTGAAATTTGGGTTTACCAGTACACCCACATCTCTGCCTACTCCTTCGGGGATTACAGACGTAAGTGCGTATGTAAATTAAATTGTTTTGAATATATGAACTGTCAACTGCATCTGAATAAGCATTAATTATTTTTCGCCTTTGATATTATTGATATTAATTTTTATTATATTTTTGGTACAATTTATATTCCCATAAGACATTCTGAATCCATGTCTGTACGTACGCATTTGAATATTAGTAATTCAGTTAACAGCAGTTCCGATATTGTTGTTATGTACAAAAGAGCTTTTGTACTTAATTAAAATTAGTTTTCATGTTTAACATTTAGTACAAAAGGTAATTTTGTATCGAATTTCTATAGATATCGCTATTTTGTTAACTATATTTTTTGTTGAAGTACAACGGGGACTAGGGAAATGATAAGAAACGCTTTTATTTTCGCAATTTTTAATATCCAAGTAACACATAGTTCTGACCACACTAGGTTAACCTGTATCATGGGTATCAGGAACTTACGAGATGTTTGTATATACCTATAGACAATGACTGTGAGATTGTATCTTGTACTCAGTAGACATATATCTTTTTTTTATAGCATAGACCGGCAAACGAGCAAGTGGTTCACCTGATGGTAAGTGATCTCCACCGCCCATGTACGTCCACAACACGAGAAGAACCATAGGCGCGTTGCCGACCTTGAAGGGAAGGGATAATTAAGGAATGGGAAGGGGAGGTACATGCTCTAGACAGTTTTTTCTGGACCGGCTCGACCGGGTTGTTACCACTATCTCACGGAATACCGACGTTATGTAGTAGCTTACTGTTGCGTTTAGAGCAGTGAGTGAGACATCCGGAGGCCCTACTCCCCTTTTTAATCCCTTAATAATTCCTTTCGTCAAAGATCGGTGACGCGTCCATGATTCTTCAGGTATTGTGAATGTTCATGAGTTGGATGCTTATTATAAGGTTCATGCTTATTATAAGGTGACCCACTTGCTAGTTTGTCAACATTTGTTATATAAAAAAACGTAAATAAAAACTCGCCAATTTGTCATAATATTAAAACGTTTCTTTCACCAAAAATTGATATAACGATTTATTGAACCACATGTTTTGGCAAGGACTGTGTCCCGGTTATAAACGATGCGCCGAAGCCTATGTTAGAGTGAGACACGCTTATTAGATCCCCAATTTGTTAGACAAGGAGGGGTATACAACAAGGAAAATAGAGGCAGGCTGCTTGACTCAGGACTGTCTTCTAGCGAGGCATAAAATGTTTTTGGAACTTGTGAATACAAAATCGATAGCACGTGAGTTTTTATGGTTCGGTACCCAAATGGACTAATCAACGGGTCTTTGCAAGCCGGCTGTCTGTTTGTCTTACATTCAAAAGACTTTTTGAAGTGAAAACTTCTTTAGCCGCGTTGAGCACTTTGTAGGGGAAAATCTTATGTATATACCCTCCCTGTGTTTCTAATTGATTAAGTTCGTTGCGGAATGAATACAGATTTGTATTTCCAGAGACTCGCCGAGCTTCACTGCTCGGTGTTAACAAAAATGCGTGCCACTGTTGATCCTGGTGCACAGGAGTTACAGTGGCGGGTGTGTGGAATTTCTAAATGTCCTAGTCCCGCAACGAAATTAATCAGATAGAAGGTTAGGGAGGAGTTGGAAATATTAATTGTCCACTTCCCTCCATAGCAAAGCGGGAGACAAAATAGTGAATTGAGGACGTATTAAACTCAAGTGTAAGGATAGTTACAACTGGAGAAGCCAGATGTAAAGCACCACGGATGTTATTAATCTTATCAATGTACAGGCTGTATTTCAAATAACTGTTGTAAAGAGAGCTGAAGAAATTGCATTATGAGTCGTTAAGCCGTATTAGAAACCTTATTAGGTTCATGATATGAACCTAGAAATATATTTACATATAACGCGTATGAGTGGTAGAGCCACGCTGTAGACAGTTTTGTTTACAGCATGAATGAGCTGGCTCGAACCGGTCGTTACCACTGTCTCACAGAAAACCGACGTAAAGTAGCGGCTTGCTGCTACGTTTCGTATGGTAAGTGAGATATCCGGAGGCCCAAATGCCCCTCTTACCAAACCCTAATTATCCCTTATATAAAGTCAGCAACGCGCCCCTGATTCTTCGGGTATTGTAGGCGTACATGGTCGGTGGAGACCATTAGGTGACCAACTTGCTCGTTTAACGGCTCATACTGTATAAAAAAAAAGTTGCGGGCGGCGGCGTATATGCGAAGAAATTTCACCAAAAATATATTTCGCATATAAACTACGATACATTTATTTCTAAACGGGTTAAATAGCGAGAAAACCGTCGCCGCTGGTCCATCGTTTACTGTATGAAATAACATGCCTATCATGCAAACTGTGAGACAAAGTCCTTAGTTATTGTATTGAGTTCATTAGCCGCGTATTTAATGCCAAATTCCAGACTATTGCCCTTTCTGGACTGCATCCAAGACTAAGTTTGGCAAAGAGATCCACTAAACCTCATTCCCTAAAGTCGATCATATAATAACATGTCATTATCCAGCCTATGTCATAAATATGGGGTCGGTGGACAGACATATATCTAACTAGCTTTTCCTCGCGGTTCCGCCCGCGTGATCTGCTTTTTCCGGGATAAAAAGTAGCCTATGTTACTCAGTGATAACGTGGCTTTCTAACGGCGAAAGAATTTTTGAAATCGGTCTAGTAGTTTTTAAGTTTATTCGTTACATACAAAAATACAAATTTTTACTTGAAGTGTGTTGAAATGTCATTGCATATTAGTTATGGGGTGAACGTGATACAAACGAGAAACTAGTTGATATCGATAAAGTTGTCTCTATCGAGATATCTCGTGAGCTCATGTTAAGCCGGCTGACGCAGTTTTCGGTATACAGCTAACGCTCTAAAGTAATGTTATTAACTAAGCCGGGGCTTTCAACGCCATGTTGTTTTAGGCTTATTTTGCACCACTCTGTCTAAAATTTTACAGCGAGATCGAAAGCTAATGGATGGGACATTTTCGTAATATTATCGCGTGTTTGGAATTGTAATGTAATACAATAATAAACTTCTGGGGCCTACCTTTTTTATCGCTGTCATTATGCTGATTGAAATAGGTAGAAATGGCGGTTTTGCGAATGTATGAACACAGTTTTTGATAGGAAAAGAAAAATAGTAATATGGATCATAGATATGAGTGAGTGGTCATTCATTACCACTGTCTCACAGAAAACCGACGTCAAGTAGCGACTTGTCGCTGCGTTTCGTATGGTACGTGAGATATCCGGAGGCCCAACTCCCCCTCCCCTACCCAATCCCTTAATTATCCCGTCCACTTAAGGTCGGCAACGCGCCTATGATTCTTCTAGTATTGCCGAGACCTTAGCGCAGCAGTCGTGCCGTGGCCTCAATACAGCTGCGCCACCGAGACAGTTCTTTTTTTTTATTTCATTAAACGACGAGACGAGCAAGTCGCTCGCCTGATGGTAAGCGCCACGCCTGCCCAATAACAGAAGCAACACCACACAAAACTTTGAGTTACAAAGCACTACATGGCATTTAATTGCGCTCATCACCCCGAGTCAGATGCTAAGTCTCATAATGCCCAGTAATATCACTGGCTTCAATGTTCTTCAAACCTAAACACAACAGTGCTTACACACTATTGCTTGGCGGCAGAAATAGAAAAAGACCAGACTAACCCAGACCGCCTCTCTCATACGAGGGACCTACCTTGTAAATTTAGTTCTAATAAATCTAATATATCCTAATAAATAATAGTCCTGTATTACATATACGCATCGTATATTATACACACAAGTATAAAATGTTCAGTTTAAAAGGGTTCTTGTATCTCTATAACCCTCTATTCAAGTCTTACTGGGTTCATTTGGTGCAGAGATTTTGATTAGCATTTTTTAAAAGCACAGGCAACCCTTTCATCTCAGTGGAGTGTTGGCTAAACATTGACTGTGGCATATCGCTTCTTTGCGACAGTGTATTATCGCAACATGTCTCGGATAGTGATGTGCCGGATATCCGTATCCGTATCCGCGGATATCCGAAAAGATCCGTATCATTTTAGTTTTTTGAGTCGGTTTTATTTTATCATTTACATATGATGTGTATTCTATGTTTTTGAAATTATTTATGTACTTGTGTTCGTAGGGACCATAAACGTGTATATATTCACTAGGTAGGAGTATTGTACATATTACGTCTGAGTAGGTACTAACACTTTATCTATTTATGCCGCCAAACAGTGTGTAAGCGAAGCTGTGTTTCGGTTTTAATGACATTGAAGATAGTGAAATTATTGGGCAATATGAGACTCCACATTTTATGTCTCGGGGTGACGAGCGTAAGTCAATGCCATACAGTACAGTTACTTCATAATTCATTTTGGTGAGATCAAAAAGTGAAAACCTTTTTGGAACGAAGTTCCTTACGGCAGGCTTGGAGGGGATAGGGATTTCGCTGCGTGACCGAACTGAAAAAAATGTGATAGTAAAACCGTAAGAAAAATGCGTGGAAAAAATGCGTGGAATAAAAGCGTTAAATGAGACGTGCGCAGGCGCGACAGTCAATGTGTCAATTTTAATGTCAGTCATTTCTATGTAATTTTATGTTGTCAAACAAAAATAAAGAGACATATTTAAAATGAAATTCATTCAGCCAGTTATAATTGAAGTATATAAAAATACTCCTTCGATTTTTAAAAGATTACGCTAGCTCGTTATTATTTACTAGCTTTTGCTCGCGGCTCCGCACACGTGATCAAACAAACAAACAAACAATCAAACTCTACAGCTTTATAATATTAGTATAGATTTCGGTAGCTTAGCAACGAAAGCCTTCAAATAATATTATTTTGTTAGCTTAGCAACGGAAGCCTTCAAATATGAATTATTTTCCCCGTTTGTGCAACATTTTTCACTGATGCTTCGCTTCTTATGGTCGCAGCGTAATGTTATATATCCTAAAGCCTTCCTCGATAAATGAACTATCCAACACAAAAATAATTTTTCAATTCGAACCAGTAGTTCCTGAGATTAGCGCGTTCAAACAAACAAACAAACAAACAAACAATCAAACAATCAAACTCTACAGCTTTATTATTAGTATAGATAATTACATAAGTTGATAAAAAATGCTATACAATAGCTTTACCGCGGCAGTCTCCGAGTGCCACACGTCTTTTATTTATTTCTATTTTTCTATTCTATTTCTATGTAATTTTATGTTGTCAAACAAAAATGAAGAGACATATTTTGTTATTTTAGTTGATAATTTGAATTTTTTGCAATTTGTGTCGATTCTACATTAGCCGAAGGAACTTCGTTCCTACCTGGTGTCCCACGACACACACCAATTTTTTTTTATTTATTACTTAATATTTAACATGGGCTTGGCAAGTTGCCATACGCGAAAACTGCGGTAGTATTAAGTGAAAACTTGCAAAGTTATAGATTTATTGGTTACTATGATAGTATTATCTTCTACCACATACTTTTTAACACATGTTACAGAAAGATTTACACTGGGTTGCACCAACTTACTTTAGCAATGACAAAATGTTAAAGTACCGGTTAAGCAAAACATGAGTTGCGCCATTTGATAAATATTAGATGACTTTATAATTTTAGCTGATAACCGTAACCGCCCAAGATTCGCTAGTTAAAGCTTTTAAATAAAAAATAAATTGTTTAATTAGTAAATCGTTCAGTGCCATGCAGTGTTTTGTAATTTAAAGTTGTGTGTGGTGTTTTGTTTGTTTATGGACAAGCGCGGCGTTAATTATGTCGAGCGCGTCTCGGAGTTCAAAAAAATGCAAATTAAAATGCAATATATTTAATTAATTAAATTTACAATTAAACTATTATTAAATTTTATGTGTCTACTGGTCGATGAGTGAACCAGAAGTGCCGCGGTCCGAGGTGCCACGGCGGAGGTGCCCGTTGTCTCAATCGCGGCACGCTGCGACGGCGCTTATGTTGCTAACGCGATGTCCAAAACTAGTTTAGAGTGCGTCAGCAATCCCTATGGGTTACGGATGTGTAACATAACACATAACACGTTTGCTATCAGATAAGCGACCCATTAGTTTCTTCATTCAGGCTAGTAAAAATATACAAAAGCAGCTTTTTTTTTTTTCGGCGGTAGGTGTGAAAAAGTTAAGACGGATTTGTAAAATCATCTGATCATTTAATTGGAAAATAATTTGAAATTCATAAAGTTTATACCTTTTATTGTTTGATTTGTGTGGCATATAGTGTATTAACGCATTATATAAATTTGCAACACCACACATGCAATAATTCTTGGAACACCACCTGCCAGCAAAACACCTGCACTTTTTTGTTTTATTATATCACTTGCACTGGACACAATGGCTCAATTGGCGAGTATTGAACAAACACAACATAAACTGGAAGAATGCTTCACCCAAAGGATGAACGAACTTGAAGCAAAGCTGCAGTCCGGAGGATCAGGCAAAGACACAGTAGCGCGTGTTGCAGAAGAGTTCCGTACATTTAGGGAGCTTATGTTTGAGATGCTCCGTCTGTTGAGGAAGCAAATCACCGACTGTGTCCATGCTGTAGATGCGATTGAGACAAGGCATCGCCGGAAGGCACTTATTTTCCTTGGAGTTGCTGAGACTGTGAAAGAAAGCTGCACAACTCTGGTCTTGGATGCCATCAATTCTAATATGGGTTTGAAAGATATAACTGCATCAAACATCTCTGCATGCCATAGAGTTGGTGCGTCCAATCAGGAACACCACCGGCCGATTCTTGTCCGTTTCTCACAGTTCGACCATCGTTCTGCAGTCTGGAGAGCCAAATCAAAACTGAAGGGTTCGCCAATTTCTTTGAAGGAGTTCCTGACAAGACCTCGGCAACTGGTTTTCGCTAAGGCTCGGCAACATTTCGGCATGCGTGCGGTTTGGACCCAGGACGGCGTAGTGATCGTCAAAACCCCAGATGGCAGTCGTGTCAAGTTAACCTCCATCGACGAGCTGAGTCCCTTGACGACTAAATATCCCAGGGCAGCGGACACTGCATCGGAGTCTAGAAGCGGCGACAACCCTGTTGCAACTTCTGGTTCCAAGCATAAGTCGCGTAAGATTTGAATCTCGATTAAAATTTGTGCCACGTTTTATTTTATATCTCAGTTTTCTAAATCTTATCTTTGCTACTAAGTTATTATATTTTTAAAGATCAATGTAAACAATCTTGTCAATGTTTGATATTCTCTCATATTGCTATTTGTTTTTTATTGTAAGGTACAGCACAGAGTATAATTGTCATAATCGACGTTTTGTTGACGTTTATGCACATTTAATGTTTCGTTCCGAAACCAATTATGTTGAATTATATTTTCTTTATTCATTATGCTGTGTACTGAGTACAGAATTTATGTATTTAACTAATGTACATATCTTAGTGCTCTTTTTATTCTTCTCTTCTAATTTATGTTTATATTGTACTTTCCGTATATGTGTAGGTTGGCTGGCGGGTGGTGCGGAGACTGATCTCGTACACCTGCTATAAAGGTCGTATATAGGTTTTTATAAATATACATATTTTTTTTCTATCAGATAAGTATATATATTTAGTATTTTATTATTTTAATATATGTTTATTTATTTATGTATTCAGATGATGATTCCTTTCATTCCGCAAATGGGTCCACAACTTCGTCCGGCGATGAAAGTTTTTGCTCGGTGACTGACGGACTGGGTGACTTGGTGCGCCAAACGTTTAACCAACAATCTGTCCACAGTTTTAACGTCTGCCACATCAACGCTCAGAGTGTGCCAAGTCACTTCAGTGATCTATCAGAAACTTTTGTCGATGCTAATGTTCATGCCATCCTGATTTCTGAGAGTTGGCTCAAACCTCATCTTCCTTCAGCTCTATACCCCCTTCCCGGTTTCATTCTTCTTAGAAATGATCGAGTCGACAGGAGAGGGGGTGGGGTAGCTATTTACCTACGTAGTACTTTCAAATATAAAATAGTTGCCTCTTCCTCTCCCCTCTGTTCTGCATCTGCGGAATATCTCTTTCTCGAGGTTTGGGTCAAGGGAGTGAAATCCTTACTTGGTGTTGTCTACTGTCCCCCATCTCTCGACTACTTCTCCAGTCTGGAATCAGTTCTGGAATCCTTGGGATCAGAATATGCACATCACATCATCATGGGCGATTTTAATACCGATCTCCTTACCCCCCACTCCTCTCGATCCAGTAAACTCCTTTCTATTGTTAAGTCCGTTAGCCTGCATATCCTTCCACTACAAGCCACCCACCACAATACCGATGGTCATGACACTTGGCTTGACATTATCCTTACATCCGCTCCTTCTCTGGTTTCCTCACATGGTCAGTTTCTTGCTCCTGGCTTCTCTCATCATGACCTTATATACATAAGTTACGCCTTAAAACCCGCCAAATCACCTCCCAAGGTATTGCACTTGCGCTGTTTTGGTCGTATGGATGTGGGAAAACTTGATAAGGATGCTGCAAAACTAAACTGGGACCACCTAACATCTGTCTCTACTATTGATGAGAAAGTTAACATCCTCAATGCCAACATCCTTACTCTATTTGACACCCATGCGCGAGTCAAGAAAATTAAATTAAAACGTCCTCCCGCTCCATGGATGACGCGTGGTGTTCGGATGGCGATGCGGCGAAGAGACCGGGCTTTTCGGAAATATAAGAAGGATCGCTCAGAGGAAAACTGGTGCCTTTTTAAGGTTGCAAGGAATCGGTGTAATCAGATGGTACGTAATGCTAAACGCCGTCATATTCTTGATAACATTTCTTTATCATCTCCTGCTAGTACCTGGAAGTTCCTCCGGAGTTTAGGTATTGGCAAAACAAATGTCCTGGAGTCTCATGGGGCGACTATTGATTTGGATGACATTAATCGCCATTTCTTATCTTCTAGCTTGATTGATCACCAAACCAAGTGTCGTACCATGAATTTCTTGGCTGGTCTTCCAAGACCAAATATTGACCCTTTTCAGTTTCTTCCAGTTCCGCCTGGTGAGATCAAAAAGATAATCCTTTCCATTAAGTCCAATGCAACAGGCTGCGACAACATCAGCCGTCGCATGATAATACCAATCCTGGATCACCTTCTCCCTGCCATATCCCACATCATTAATGTCTCACTTCAGACTGGTATTTTTCCATCCTTATGGCGGAAAGCCTATGTTATCCCTCTTCCCAAAACCCCAAACCCCTCAGTCGCAAACCATTTCCGTCCCATCTCCATTCTTCCTTTTCTCTCCAAGGTGCTGGAAGCCTGTGCCCACAAGCAGCTTTCCACGTTCGTACACCTCAATAACCTATTGTGCCCCTTCCAGTCTGGATTCAGGCCTGGTCATAGTACTGTGTCCGCGCTCCTCAAAGTGACTGGCGATATTAGGGCGGGTATGGAAGACACTAAAGTCACTGTGTTGGCTTTGGTCGACTTCTCAAACGCCTTCAGTACCGTCAGTCACGATATCCTTCTTGCAATCCTCTCCCATCTCTTGATCTCTCCTGTGGCACTGGAATGGTTCTCATCTTATCTTCAGGGACGCCAGCAGTCGGTGCGACTCAATGAGTCATCATCAAATTGGTGCCATATCGACACTGGAGTCCCTCAAGGCGGCATTCTCTCCCCGTTGTTGTTTTCTATCTTTATTAATCTCATAACTTTTAACCTTCAGTGTGCGTATCATCTATACGCCGATGATTTGCAGATTTATTCTCAGGCTGGCGTCGATGATGTGGTCACAGCAGTAGACATGGTGAACAGGGATCTCGCACGTATTAAGAGTTGGTCTGATAGTTTCGGCCTGTCTGTGAACCCGTCTAAATGTCAGGCAATAATTGTGGGTAGCCCAAGGATGATGAGCAGACTGGATATTACGAAGATTCCAACTGTCACATTTAATGGATCTGTCATCCCTTGGTGTCCCAGTGTGAAGGATCTTGGACTACACATCGACTCCAGCCTGAGTTGGCGATCCCAGATAAACTCTGTCAGCCAAAAGGTCACCGGTACTCTTCGAGCGCTATATCGCCTGAAAAATTTTCTCCCTTCTAAGACCAAGACTTTGCTTGTGCAATCCCTTATCCTTCCGATAATCGATTATGGTGATGTGTGCTATTTTGATCTGAATGCAGATCATCTTAACAAACTTGACCGTCTTCTCAATAACTGCATTCGATTTATCTATAATCTTCGTAAATATGATCATGTTTCTTCCTATCGCACGCAGTTAAAATGGCTACCAATTCGCCAACGCCGCTCTTTGCGAGCACTCACAACTCTTTTCTCGCTACTTACATCCCCCACTCCACCTTCTTATTTATCTTCTCACTTTACTTACCTTTCTGATAGCCATGACAGGAATCTTCGCTCATCTAATAATCTTCTACTTAAATGTCCCCCTCATACCTCTGACTTCACTCACTCTTCTTTCCCTATTCAGTCTATACTTCTCTGGAACTCACTCCCACTCGAAATCAGGTTGTGCACTACACGATTGGCTTTTAAAGCAAGAGTTCGTCAACTATTGTTGGACGGAGTGGAATTATCACATTAGTTTATATTATATATTGTATATATGTATTATATATTGTATGTATTATACATATATTATGTTATTATATATAATATATATAAATATTATACCTAAGTATATATTAATATATTTTAATTCGGTACTTTAATGTACCAAACATGTAATATTTTTATATTATAGTATCTTCTTCATCTTTTTTTTGCACCTACTTTGTACATCTCTGCATTACCCTAAGGTTGACTGGGAGATAATGCCTTTGGCATTAAGTCCGCCTTTATACAGTGTATATAAAGTGTAAATAAATAAATAAATAAATAAATAAAATATGTTAAAAATCTCTATCGTTCCTTTAAACTGCGCTAGTGGCACTTTTTAACCGACTTCAAAAAAGGAGGGGGTTCTCAATTCGTCAGAATCTTTTTTTATATATGTTCCCCGATTACTCGATGAATTCTCATAATCAAATATTGCAACCACTAATCAGGAAACGATGAGAGAGTTAAGAAACCGTCGCGTAGGTGCGGTCAGTTTATGGATGTGTGACCGCTTAGTGGTATTTCAACTGAGCGTCTCCGTGCTTCGGGGGGCACGTGAGGAGGCAGTCTCGGCTGTTATCAACTGATAGCAGTCGTTGAGCCAAGCCGTAGGCCTTCGGGTAGCTTGAAAACATATACTAGTTTGTCCTATAACCATTCGTAACTTAAAAACAAGGATCATACAGTAAGAGAGAGTAATACAATTTTATCGTAACCGGCGATTTCTTCTAGACAACCTTAGAATAGAATAAAGAATACTAGCGACCCGCGCCGGCTTCGCACGGGTAAAAATATGTTTGTTACGTCACATTACAAATCTTTAAAATTTTCGGCTTTTCTGTACTATAATATGTATGTATTATACATATAAACCTTCCTCATGAATCACTCTATCTATTGCTGAAAACTGCATTAAAATACGTTGAATAGTTTCAAAGACCTAAGCGAACACACAGCGGAAGCGAATTTATTTTATACTATAAAGATATAGAATAGAAAAGTCCCCTTAACTTATAGTTGTTATCAGAGGCGTCTATTTCGCTTGCCATGATCATTCTTTGTAGTATGTTACAGTCGCCTATAGACGTCGTAAATTCATGAGGTTATACGTCGGCATGGTCTCGGTATAAGCTTAGATTTTTCTAGAATGCATGTCATGGCGAAGGCTTATAAAATAACTTCAGGCTGGCATAATTCTGCCGATCGCCGAGTGACGCAATGTTTTTTGACGGTTGACTTTATATTTGGACTACACTATACTTAATATCAGGTACGGTGTTGTCACCTTGACGTGAAAGGATAAAAAGAAAGAATAATATCTTAAGGTTATACTAAACAATATTCTTTAGTCCTTGCTCACGTAAAAATCATAATAATATGAAATAAGATTGTCTGAGCTGCCTCACATAAAACCATTGTAAAGTAGCATACATGCTGTACGCAAAACTATAGCTTGGCTCTACCACTCATAGGTAAAAATATAAAAATATACATAGACCTAAATTAATTAATTATTGGATTTACTAAAGTTGCAACTACAAAAGTTATTGAGAATTACAGATACTTGTATCCTTTCGGCTTACTTTTCCGACAAACCTTGCAGATAAAGTCCCAGTAAAACTGCAGTACATTTGATAAATACCTTTTTTATATGTAGGCATCTTGAGAAAATTGAAATATTCGCTCAATTCATCACTTGCTTTCAATATTTCACGCCGACATAGGCCTGACGTTCCATTACTACAAGGATTCGACGACCTCTACTTTGACGAGACCTTTTTACAAAATGGTAGGTCCCTCGTGTGCGAGAGGCCGTCTGGGTCGGTACCACCGCGCCGTCTATTTCTACCGCCAAGTAACTTGCACTGTTGTGTTTCGGTTTGAAGGACATTGAAGCCAGTGAAATTACTGGGTATGAGACTTAATATCTTATGTCTCGGGGTGACAAGCGCAGTTCAGTGCCATGTAGTGCCTTATAATTCAAAGTTGTGTTGCTTCTGTCTATGGGCAGGCGTGGCGCTTCCCATCAGGCGAACAACTTGCTCGTCTCGTCATTCAATTAAATAAAAAAGACCTAACCACGGTCCGCTGAGCTATCGCTGCTGTATGCTGGTAGGTACTAAATATACATATAATATGTTAAAAGAAAATAAGAAGCAAAATAGCCAGAAATAACGTTATGAAGAGAATACTAGAAGTAAAATGAAATACACGAAGGTCAACGAGTCAGACAATAAACTGTTTATTAACTGACTCGCGGATTTATCTTTTGTATAGGGTTGTCACTACGGCTGACGATAACCTGAAAGCTAGTGGTTGGATTTATTTTGATTCTATACATCGATGAATCGATATTTTTTATCAAGTATTGAAATTATATCTAAAACGGTATTTTAAAATGGGGTGCCATAAAATTTGTAATACCATTTTTAACATGCCAAAAACATCATCCAAATGTCAAGCCGATATCGATATTTTTTTACGATGTATCGAAATGGATATTGATACTTTTAAAATAATCGATTCGATGTAAATCGATACTTGCTTACAAGTACCACATGCTTAATTAGGATATAGAATCCTTTTGCTCCAATAGTACGTTTCACGCGGGCGGAACCGTTAGCAAAAGCTATTTCTCTAAAATCTATCTAAAATCTTACGAGTGGTAGAGCCACGCTGTAGACAGTTTTTCTACGGCATGAATGGGCCGGCTCGACCGGGTCGTTACCACTGTCTCACAGAAAACCGACGAAAAGTAGCGGCTGGCTGCTGCGTTTCGTACGGTGAGTGAGATATCCGGAGGCCCAAATCCCCCTCCTCTTCCCAATCCCTAATTATCCCATTCCTTTAAGGTCGGCAACGCGTGATGATCCTTCTGGTATTGTGAGTGTACATGGGCAGTGGAGATCACTTGGTAAGTGACCCACTTGCTCGTTTGCCGGCTATGCTATACTATTTTAAAAATATCAGTACGCGACAACCCTAACAGATCCCCTTGATCTAGTTGTATCCATCTTTGTTCTGAAACGCGTTACTGCTCCAACAGCCTATTCTAAAGATTGCCTGAAGCCAACAGGTTCGTTGAATATTAAATTAAAAAAATACGCCGAACTGGTTCAGTTGGGGAAACAAGCAATTTTTAACGCCCGACAGAAAAGAGGGTTGTATAATTTGACTCATATGTTTGTCGAACTTAGAACAATCCTAATTACAATTTCTGTCGCCAAGCAACAGTGTGTAAGCACTATTATGTTTCGGTTTGGAAGACATTGAAGCCAGTGAAATTACTGGGCATTATATCTCGGGGTGACGAGCTCAGTTCAGTGTCATGCAGTGCTTTGTAAATCAAAGTTCTGTGTGGTGTTGCTTCTGTTTATGGGCAGGCGAGCGTCTTGTTCGTCTCGTCATTCAGTCGTATATAAAAAACCCTCTTTTTTCAGAGGTTCAAATATGAAATGTTTGGTTTCATACAGAATGAAGTACTTGTGATGTTTTTTTTACATTTATGTCTGTGAATATTTTTATTTTCATTTATGAAAGGTTTTGCCATAATGGAATAATAACAGCTTTCGGTAATAGACCGGTGATTTTCCAATTTGAAACATAATTAAATTATAGTAGAATCAAACCCATTGTAAAAGGAAGAGAATACAACAAAATTGATAGGAAAAATAAATTAACGGCGATCTGAGGTCGGGAAGTGGGAAGGGGGGGGCTTTTAAGGGTAAAAAACGGTTTTTCTCGATTTCCGGAAAAACTACAAGTCCTATGGAAAAAAGTTAAATCGCAAAGTTGTAGGTAATAAAAAGATCTACAACTTTTGTATACACACTTTCTTCACATAACCTCAAAATATATGTGAAAAATTCAAATAACCAAGTTTTTTGTTTTTATTTTTATCTATTATAATAAATCATTTTTTTTCACGAAATTTGGTGAAAACTTACCTTTTTGTATCCCAAATACACTGTAATTTTTTTGATTTCAAATATTTATTTTTGCACCTTATTTTGACTTAATATCGAAAAAGCAGCCTAATTTTCAAACGAAAATTCTCACGTCAAAATATGAGCTTTTTTAAAAAAGTTTGTTGGTTTCTTGTTCATTGAATTCTCTACTTTCTGATGGTGTAAAAAAATATATACATTACTATGGTAAATGTGCTCAGAAAATGCAAAGAAACGAACTACTAAATAACAGGTAGTAAGGCCCAGACCCACCTAGCCCCTTCCCCACTTCTTTATGATGGGCTAAAATTTTCCGTAGATCACTCAGGTATATAAGTTATATTAAAATAACAATAAAGAGGCATCTACGCATATAATTTAAAGAAGATTCTACAACTTACTCAAAATATTGTAGATATGTCTTATTAAATATTAACTTATAACTTTACATTTTCTGAGCACATTTACCAGAGTAATGTATATATTTTTTTACACCATCAGAAAGTAGAGAATTCAATGAACAAGAAACCAACAAACTTTTTTAAAAAGCTCATATTTTGACGTGAGAATTTTCGTTTGAAAATTAGGCTGCTTTTTCGATATTAAGTCAAAATAAGGTGCAAAAATAAATATTTGAAATCAAAAAAATTACAGTGTATTTGGGATACAAAAAGGTAAGTTTTCACCAAATTTCGTGAAAAAAAATGATTTATTATAATAGATAAAAATAAAAACAAAAAACTTGGTTATTTGAATTTTTCACATATATTTTGAGGTTATGTGAAGAAAGTGTGTATACAAAAGTTGTAGATCTTTTTATTACCTACAACTTTGCGATTTAACTTTTTTCCATAAGACTTGTAGTTTTTCCGGAAATCGAGATAAACCGTTTTTTACCCTTAAAAGACCCCCCCTTCCCACTTCCCGACCTCAGATCGCCGTTAATTTATTTTTCCTATCAATTTTGTTGTATTCTCTTCCTTTTACAATGGGTTTGATTCTACTATAAATTTGTTTCTATTTTTACCATTTTCAACCGGATAATCACCCGTCTATAAAGTATACAAGGGACTTCGTAATAACAAGTCTACAAAAACAATTGTTGATGGTTTGATACAATTCAATTTCAATTTGTAATCATTATTTCTAACTAGCGAGAGAGTACATGAAATATATTTATGCATATAAGTCTGTTTATGGGGCAGGCGAGCGCCTTGCTCGTCTCGTTTTTTAATCAAATATGGCGATCCCACTGCGAGTGTGATATCGAAGAAGAAGATAGTACGATACCAATCATAAAAATACAAAAAATGCAATAAAATCTACACAATCTTTTACTAGCGGGAGGATATTCGTATCCGACCGGATAGCGACCACCGTACACTGGTGTTAAATCTGCCATAATCTGCCCACCTTGTGTGGGTCGCGTTCCAGGGTCAGCCAGTATATATCCGGTTCTGCCGAGGGGCTTGCGACATGACTTGATGGTTGGTTGGGGCGGGTACAGTGGTAAATTCTTGTATTATTGTGCCTGTATCGGTCATCCGCCTGTCCTGTCGCAGGCCCCCCGATTTGCTTCTTCCCTCTCCGAAGAGGGAACAAGCATTTATACAGGCCGGCATGATTCTGGTGACCACCGATGAACTTATTGTTTATCGGTAGTTGCTGGTGTTTTGGACTGCACTACGCTTACCATCAGGTGTAGTGCAGTCACTTTGCCGTGCTCGGATAAAAAAAATAACACCATTTATCAATAATTTATACCTATATCACGGTAATAGGACGGTCAATAGAAACACAAAGGAGGCAATCATGTTATAAACGCCTATTCAATCGGAAATAATAGGGCTCCTATCGTGTGGACAAGCCATTTCTTTCAATCAAATCAATAAAATTCTAAGAAAACGTACAGCGCCTGTTGGTTTTGTTAGAGCAAAGTGTGGTAATGTAAAATTGCAGTTATAATGCAATAGGCACTATATAACATTTTTAAGAAAATAATATCGGTACTAATTCAAGCATTTAGAGAGGCCTATTAAAAGTTGTTATGGAGTAATTTTGACAGATTTTTTATATGTATGTTTGTAGTTTATGTATTGTAATAATATATTCGTGTTCATAGCGAATACATAATGTTATTCATATTATTAAAAAAAACAACCACAAATCCTTCCATCCTTCATAAATAATATAATCTCTGAAAAATAACTTCTATTCCGAAAAGAAACTGCGCAAAAAAATGAACGGAGGTAATCGAGGTTCATTTAGCTTGTAGGTACAACAAAAACTTTTATTGTTCATCCTTGTTTGTCCTGAGATTATTAAAAGAATAAAGCATCGTTAAAAAGGCCGTCTCAACCAGGCACGAATTCAGGGGTAGGTATGAGGCAACACGGCTCTCTGAGTCATTCACCGAAGTCTAAAATCGAAGTTATAATAAACGTTAATTTAATCTAGTATGGGTTAAGGACTATGTGTGTGACTATTGGGTGCTTTTTTTGCCGAAGCTGGCAAGCGAGTTATTGGGTCGCCTGATGGTAAGTTATTTCCACTGCTCAAGAACACCCTTAATACCAAAATAATTATGAAAACGTTAAGATAAAAGAATGGAGATTTGGATATGGGTCTCTAAAAATGTTTACGAAGCAAGCCGATCAACTTTACGATTTTTACGACTACTTTTTAATTATTTATCAGACATTACTGCAGTCGATTTGTCCTCTTGATGTTGTCGTTTTATGTATCCTATATACATACCTTCTCATAATAAAATAATAATGGTTTAAATCAATGTAGATTTCAAATTAAAAGTTAAAATCTAGGTCATTCATAAAATGTTAGATCAGTGTGCCTAGAAGTTCAATTAAATAAATATATTTCAACGTAAGTAATATCCCTCTTTCTTCAAAATATGCAACAGAAATTGGCATACTTTTTTTTTAATAGCATAGGCCGGCAAACGAGCAAGTGGGTCACCTGATAGTAAGTGATCTCCACCGCCCATGTCGTCCACCACCAGAAGAATCATGGGCGCGTTGCCGACCTTAAAGGAAAGGGATAATTAGGGATTGGGAAGGGGAAGGGATTTGGGCTTCCGGATATCTCACTCACCGTATAAAATGCAGCAGCTAGCCGCTACTTTACGTCGGTTTTCTGTGAGACAGTAGTAACGACCCGGTCGAGCCAGACAAAACTGTCTACAGCGTGGCTCTAAAATTCAAAAACACACTTTCTCACACCTTAACGAACATAAATTACCGCCTAACCCCCAATGAAAACCTAGGATTCGCTCCTGATCTCGTCAAAAACTTGCTAAAACGCCGGAGGGAGTCGATGTCTTTTAAAATGTACAAGTGATTGTACTTTGGCTTAAGCTATTCATTTTACGTAATATGTTAATTTGGACATTATTTTCTATTTCAATAAAATACAATACAAAAACTCTTTATTGTATAACCAATAATCACTTTATATAAAGCATAGGACTACTTACTACTTTTTTACATTTTTTTACTTCATACCATAGAAAATGCTTATTAAGTCGAGGGCTTTTCCGATATAATACAATTTGTTGGAATTCAATCTTTCAAAAATTGTACTTGTGCGTGGATTTAGTTTTTTTTTTATTTGATTGAATGACGAGACGAGCAAGGCGACCGTCTGATGATAAGCGCCACACGTGCCCATAAACAGAAGCAACACCACACAGAACTTTGAATTACAAAGCACTCCATGGCACTGAACTGCGCTCCTGACTCCGAGACATAAGATGTTAAGTCTCATAATGTCTAGTAATTTCACTGGTTCAAATGTCCTTCAAACCGAAACACTACAGTGCCTACACACTGCTTGGCGGCAGAAATAGACAAAGCGGTGGTACCAACCCAGACGGCCTCTCGCATACGAGGGACCCACCACCTTAGTTAAACACTGTTACCTTTTTCTGTTAAAGCGATTTATAAGTGGCTAGAAAGCGATGAAAATGGTGTTTTAACTATCCAGTACT
The DNA here is from genome assembly GCA_949126905.1 of Amorpha juglandis. NCBI lineage: Eukaryota > Metazoa > Arthropoda > Insecta > Lepidoptera > Sphingidae > Amorpha > Amorpha juglandis. Next base: position 8,063,757 of record OX421390.1, on the reverse strand, counting down.
AAGAAAGTTTACAAGTAAGGCCCATAATGTGTACCCAATTATAGCTTATTATAGTCCTCGTCAATATGGCCACTCTAACCCCACGAGCGGTGTAGCGTGTATTTTGTTTTTAACACGCTTTTATTAGCTTCAGACATATTATGTTTGTATGTAACGGAAATTTTGAACATGATTTTGACCTCCTTCAAAACGTCGGATTAAATCTAAATTTGGCATACTCATCAAGAACAATGCAATATTTAAAAAAAAAACAAAAAATTATAAATAATTCATAGTTTAAAAAACTAAAAAACGCGCTTTTATAGAAATCCAACTAAAAAATAGAATCAATTTTAATTGATTTGAAGAAAAAAATGTATTTTATTGTGCATCACATGCATGGTGTCAATACTTATAAATATTTTATTGACAGATATGACTAGAAGGATTATCATTTTGATAATATCTTAAAAAGTATCACACGCTTATTTTAACAATAAAATACATTTTTTCTTCTTTATTAAAATTTATTTTCTATTTTTTAGTAGCATTTTCTATAAAAGAGTGTTATTAAGTTTTTTCCACTATTATTTATTAAAGACTAAACGCTGAAAGAGTCGTTGAGCATTAATAAAGTGACTAACTTCAGAGGTGCCATAAAGTTTGACGTGGACTATAAATAATTCTAACCTCAAATTTATCGTTGACTCGGCAAAATAATAAAATCTAAGTATAAACATGAAACTGAAAGATAGATATCTTTATCACGGAATGAAATCTTATAGGTTTTGTTGCTAAGGTAAAGTAGTTCATAAAAAACGGTATATTATCTCTGTCGCGGCTTCATTAACTCTTATATCCCTTTTTACGACGTCAAGCTCACTTCGGCCGTGTTTCTTAAACCTAATATCTATAAATCTTTGACTTTAAGACGTTTGGTATATTCGCTTTTGCAATGAGATATAAATAATAATAAAATATATATCGGAAAGCGCCATTGCGAAGGTGATTTTTGAAGTTAAACTTCTTTTGAATGGTTGATTTGAAACTCGATGAAACGAAAATGTGTCACGACAAAGACAAACATATTCATAAATAGGATTTAGCCTGCGAGAGAATGAGATAGATTACAAGTATGCTATCACGTGTCTTTGCGCCTGCGTACGACGAAGCCTTCGGAAATGTGTAATAAACAACGTGGTGTATTACTCACGTGTTATTTTTTTTTATTTTTTTTTTTTTATGGCATAGGCCGGCAAACGAGCAAGTGGGTCACCTGATGGTAAGTAATCTCCACCGCCCATGTACGCCCACAACCAGAAGAATCATGGGCGCGTTGCCGACCTTAAAGGAAAGGGATAATTAGGGATTGGGAAGGGGAGGGGATTTGGGCTTCCGGATTTTTTTTTTGCATTTGCGTATTTAAATACGTTGGTTAATTAATTTATTTTAATAATTTTGAAGTTTCACTTCTGCCGTGTGTGAATTGCACACACACACTTTCTTTTCTTATACGATACAGGCGAGAATAAGAGAGAAAATTGTCATTTGTAGCGTCTTAAGATTCTTAGGTTAAGATCTATAAAACAAACTTCCACTCAAGTTAAGTCGTTTTATACGAAAATTACTTCGCTAAGTCTGAACTAACAATACGGTTACTCGACCTGTGAGTTCAAGTCAAAATGACATCAGATTACAAGATAATTGTTTAATTTTAGATTAATTAAATTGTTTACTCCTGTTTTATCCCTGGCGCGTACCATTTTTTTATTTAATTGAATGACGAGACGAGCAAGGCGTTTGTCTGATGCTAAGAGCCACGCCTGTCTATAAACAAAAGCAACACTACACAAAAATTTGAATTATAAAGCACTGCATGGTACTGAATTGCGTTCGTTACCCCGAGACATAACATGCTAAGGCTCATAATGCCCAGTAATTTCATGGGCGTCAATGTCCTTCAAACCGAAACATAACAGTGCATACACACTGTTGCTTGGCGGCAGACATAGACAAAGTGGTGGTACCAACCTAGACTGCCTCTCGCATACGAGGGACCTACCACCTTGTAAATATCAAATTACCATAGCTTAAGAAATATAGAATCGTGCAATATATTCCACTTTTTATAAAATTGCTCGCAATTTAGGGTTGCCGAGTTTCATTTGAAGAAAACGTTTTTAAAGAATACTTATCTTTATAGAATTTTTTATGTGTTCGTGATGATTGCGTCATTCAAGCCGTGGAAGGCGTTATGGCTTTTTCATTACGTTCATTTTACCCAGTTTTCTGCAGTGTTTGGGGTTCCGTATCCAAACTATGTCAATAGTATTCTATAGACATAGTAATATAAAACCGCGATAAAATCCGTTTAAATCAGTTTTATTTCAATGTGTAACATTCGCGTAAACGTCAGAAATCTTTACCGTATCGATATTTTTATCTCGGTATATCAAAATTGACATCGATTTTTTTATATTATCGATATAAATCGATATATTTCACACTTGCGACATGCCTAGAATGGGGTCGATGGAGGGAAGTATTGAGACCCGCTTATCTGTCCTTACGTAACGTGAACGTGTAGGGAAGCGTTACGTGCATGTAACGTATACGTGCGGACACGCGTCATATATTTTTTTCCTACTATATCGTCTGCCTCGATGGCGCAGTTGTATTACGCGATACCACTGCTGCGTTGAGGTCACGGGTTCGATCCCCGGGTCGGGTAAAAGCGATATAGAGTTTTTTTATCTCCAAATGCTCAGTACCAGCTTGGAAATGGAATTTGTACCCACTACAGCAATAGGTGAACCTATCACATCATGGGACGGAAATAAGCCTGGTGAAATGTGGGTGTACGAGTTACATCTCCTGCTCGTTTGAGGATTATAGACGTGAGTGCGTATTCTTACCACCAATTTGTTCGCGGCTCCGCCCACCCACATAAGTGAGATATCCGGAGGCCTAAACCCCATTCCCTCCATGCCTTATTTAACCCTTTTCCTTAAGACCGGCAACGCGCCCATGATACTTATTGTATTGTGAGCGTACATGAGCCGTGGGGATCACTTATCATCAAGTGACCCACTTGCTCGTTTGAAGGGCTATGCCAAAAAATATATAAATGAACATGACCCGCCTTTTCCCTTGCTACCGGATAACCTCGTTTATTTCCAGCGCTTATATTTCGGCCTTGCCGCCACTAATTTAAATTATTGCTAGTAATTACCCAAGTTAATTAATAAAGTTAGTTCAAACGGTTGCTTCGATTTAGTTAAAGTTAAAACTACATTAAAAATGTTTTACTTCCGCACGCAGAGACGTCAATTTACTTTAATTTTCAATTAGTCATTTCTTAAAAATAGTACAACAAAGAGCGTAATGTAAGCATCAAAATGTATGACTGTCTTTTCCGGGCTATAAAGAAGCTTACACGAAAAACCCAAGGTGGGTTTGTGTGTTTGTGAGTGGTAGAGCCACGCTGTAGACAATTTTGTCTATATCATGAATGGGCTGGCTCGACCGGGTCGTTACCACTGTCTCACAGAAAACCGACGTAAAGTAGCGGCTTGCTGCTGCGTTTCGTACGATGAGTGAGATATCCGGAAGCCCAAATCCCATCCCCTTCCCAATCCCTAATTATCCCTTTCCTTTAAGGTCGGCAACGCGCCTATGATTCTTCTGATGGTGAGCATACATGGGCTGTGGAGATCACTTACCATCAGGTGACCCACTTGCTCGTTTGCCGGCCTATGCTATAAAAAAAACATATTTAATATTAGTTAATAGCATAATGTGTAGATGCAAATGCACCCCCCTGAGGCCGCGGACTCGAAGTCAGCGGCAAGCGGCGGCGGCGCGGCAGCGGCGTAGTGTTGTACTATGAGAAATTAGTGTCTGTTCGCGAACGAAATTGATGTGAATATGATGTTCCACATAAAAAATCATTGAAATAATTTGCTCCACCACGTCGCGTCGGCGGGCATTTTTGAAAATACACAGCACTACGTCAATGCAGACGCGCAGTTGCCACTCATTTGGCGCGCGCCGCTCGTACGTCGCTCCTCGCGCCCGCGCCGCGCCGCTGCTTTCGAGACCGGGTCCATTTAAATCTATGCATTGGAACGCGCCGCACCCGCGCCGCCGCCGCTTGCCGCTGACTTCGAGTCCGCGGCCTAATAGTAATCCTGGCTGGCCCACGTCTGTTCAATACAATACGTTAAAATCTGTAAACTTTGTGAGCCATTCCTTTTAGTTAGCATAAGCGGCATACGCCCAATGTAATAATCGTCTGAAATTACGTGGCATTCTATGCGTAATGCGGCTCGCAATGTTAATTTCCATAAATATTTTATCACGTTCGGTTGAAACGTGTGTTACCGCGTTTCATGATATTATGTGTTATTTATGTTGCAAATGCTTTCCTTTGAGGCTTAATAAGTTAAACATGGTGTTAAGGCGCCTGTTATTTTAAATCGACTTTTAATAAGGGGTTTCTCAATCCGTCGCGAATTTTTTCGATGTTGCCACCAATTGTCGACCAATTTTCTTGGAAAATGTCATTGTTGAGTTTAATTGCGATGTAGTCCCATATAATTTACTTAAGATCTGATGACTGATGTTTTAATACAACTTAAAAACAACAAAAAAACTGTCACTGGAATGCAGCAATTTCTGTTAGGTCTCTTTGGAGTTACTGCAATTACATTTGACAAGGACACAGGCACCGATTCCAAAGAGTCTTAGAAATTCTTATTTTTGACTACTCAGTGTTATTTTAGCTTACTGTTGTTGCTGGTTTGGCAGCATCGGCTATTGAACAGTGTGTAAGCACTGTTGTGTTTCGGTTTGAATGAAATTGAAGCCAGTGAAATTTCTGGGCATTATGAGACTTAACACCTTATGTCACGGGGTGACGAGCGCAGTCCAGTGCCATGCAGTGCTTTGTAATTCAAAGTTCTGTGTGGTGTTGCTTCTGTTTATGAGCAGGCGTGGCGCTTACCATCAGGCGAGCGCCTTGCTCGTCTCGTCATTCAATCAAATAAAAATATTTTATTAAAATTTACATCGCAATCTAATTATAATTATCAATAAAATTTTGTGTAATATGTATAACTTTTTTTTTTTGCTAGCCCTGTATTATACATGTCCCACTGCTGGGCACGGGCCTCCTCTATTGAATAAGAGGGGTTAGGCCTTAGTCCACCACGCTGGCCTAATGCGGGTTGGCGAACTTCACATACCTTCGAAAAATCTTATCGAGTTCTCAGGTATGCAGGTTTCCTCACGATGTTTCCTTCACCGTTAAAGCAAGTGATAATTAACAATTAATATACACGTAACTTAGAAAAGTCAGAGGTGTATGCTCTTGGGGCTGGTTTCGAACCTGCAACTTTCGTCTCGACAGTCCATACCACTTCCCGCTGAGCTATCGCTGCACCTTTCACGTCACCTCAAAACGGGTGATACCCGGGGCGGACCGCCTCCCAAAGCTACGCTACTGCTAATATGCCCTTGACGATAATTACTCACCTAACTAACTGGCAGCGGACAGCGCTAAGTATCTACTAGCGAGGGTCCCTCTAACAGTTTGACCCCTTTATTGATCCAGACACACATACTCACTTAAGCCTATAATCCGTAAAGGGATAGCTAATTGTGTAACGAGTACACTCACATTTCAAAACCTATTTCCGTCGGGTACACTACAATAATACGACAAACTTTATTCCGACAGTCACAAATACGAATTTCAAAATACCGATTTTCATAATTCCGAACGGTTTAAAATTCCGAATATAACAACTCCGATGTATCATTTATCCTATTTATGTAATTCCAAAATTTCAAAATTCCTAACGTATATAATTACGATTCTCAAAATACCGAGTTTCAATAGATCGAATTACAAAAAGTCCGAATTAATGATAATTCGAAACATCAAAAATACGAATTCCGATTATTAAAATACCTATTAATTAAAATTCCGAAATAAAAACGCCTTGTAAAACTGAATAGAAATACAAATCAACACATAATGGCGTGTCAAAGAGAAGTATACTAGTCACAGGGGAACACCCAAATACTCCGAAATATTTTATTCCGAATTTCGATGTTCCGATGTTCAAAAGTCCGAATTTCATAATACCTAAAAATTATAATGTCTATTATTCAAATTTACGAAAATTATTTTACCGAAAGTTGTAAGTACGATTTGTTTGTTTTCCGATTTTTATATTTTCGAAGAGTCAAATGCTCGATGGGTTCTCGGTCCGAAAAACGACATTCCGATGTTCAATATTCCGAATAAATTGCTAAAATTAGGATTTTGATTCAGTTAGTATAATCATTACATACATTTGGGTTAGGTTAGGTTAGAACTGTGACCATTAAAGCGCGAAGGCGAGCGAGCGAAGCGAGCGTGCCGCGGCAGCGGCCGCCGAGCGCCAGATCCTCTCTATTGATGTTGAATCTTTTGGGTTAGGTTAGAATTGTGACCAGCGAAAAAAATATTTTTATTGGAAAGAAAATATTTTTAAAACGCATTTGACATTAGTTTTTTAAGTCTACCTCCTCATACTATTATACTTCTCTTTGACAAGCAATTATGTGTTGATTTGTCTTTCTATTCAGTTTTACAAGGCGTTTAGATTTCGGAATTTTAATTAATAGGTATTTTAATAATCGGAATTCGTATTTTTGATGTTTCGAATTATCATTAATTCGGACTTTTTGTTATTCGATCTATTGAAACTCGGTATTTTGAGAATCGTAATTATATACGTTAGGAATATTGACATTTCGGAATTATAAAAATAGGATAAATGATACATCGGAGTTGTTATATTCGGAATTTTAAACCATTCGGAATTATGAAAATCGGTATTTTGAAATTCGTATTTGTGACTGTCGGAATAAAGTTTGTCGTATTATTGTAGTGTACCCAGTCACAGAGTACATTATTATATAACTGATAGTATGAGGAGGTAGAATTAAAAAACTAATGTCAAATGCGTTTTAAAAATACTTTATTTCCAATAAAAAGTTTTTTTTCGCTGCTCACAATTCTAACCTAACCCAAATGATTCACCAACAATAGAGGGGATCTGGCGCTCGGCGGCCGCTGCCGCGGCACGCTCGCTGCGCTCGCTCGCCTTCGCGCTTTAATGGTCACAGTTCTAACCTAACCTAACCCAAATGTATGTAATCATTGTACTAACTGAATCAAAATCCTAATTTTAGCAATTTATTCGGAAAGATGAAAATCGGAATGTCGTTTTTCGGACCGAGAAAACATCGAGAATTTGACTCTTCGAACATATAAAAATCGGAAAACAAACAGATCGTATTTAAAACATTCGGTAAAATCATTTTCGTAAATTTGAATAATAAACATTATAATTTTTAGGTATTATGAAATTCGGACTTTTGAACATCGGAATATCGAAATTCGGAATAAAATATTTCGGAGTATTTGGGTGTTCCCATTTCCGTCACATATTGTGATGATTCTATGATACCAAACACAATTCCAGAATCCGGACTGATACTGAGCATTTAGTGTTAGAAAAAACCTGATATCACTTTTACCCGACCCGGGATCGAACTCGAGACCCCAGCACGCAGTCTTACTGCATACGTTATACAAAAAAAATCCCTTAAACATCCCTTTTTTATAGCCGGCAACGCTTTCATGATACTTCAGATATTGTGGTAGTACTATTTTTTTTTAGTATAGACCGGCAACCAAGCAAGTGGATCACCTGATGGTAAGTGATCTCCACCGCCCTTGTATGCCTACAATACTAGAAGAATCATAGGCGCATTGCCGACCTTAAAGGAAAGGGATTATTAAGGGATTGGGAAAAGGATGGGGATTTGGGTCTCCGGATATCTCACTCACCGTACGAAACGCAGCAGCAAGCCGCTACTTTACGTCGGTTTCCTGTGAGACAGTGGTAACGACCAAGTCGGGCCGGCCCGTTCACGCTGTAGACAAAACTGTCTAACGTAGCTCTACCACTCTATAAGTCATACTTCTTCTTCTTCTTTTTTATTCATGGCTTTCGCATTATTAAGCATTTAGCCAGTGTCAAGTATACTTTATTCTCAAGTTATTTTTACAAGAACGATGAAACACGGATGCGTTCGATTTCAAGGTCTTGCCGGAGTTTTGATGTTAACTCCTTTCAGTACGATGCTTAATTCACTTATTTCAATGTTTCCATATACTGTTCATCACCGTCAATGTTTATTGAACAAATCCACACCACTTTTACACAACAAACACAACTCTAAACTAGTTTATGAAATAAATTAAAATAAGTGATGAACTGCACTGTCAGAATTCCCGCCAAAACTCCAAGTCATACTTGTTACTGTATAAGTTTAAAGCGAATAGTTTGTAATATGGTTTTTCTCCCTAAGGCCTAATCTACACGAGCTAAACTAACTCCGACGAAGCTGCGCGCACAAAGGCGAAGTTTGTGGCGTTGCCGCGGGTACTCCATGATCTCCTGCGTGCGATGTGACAGCTGACCGGAGCTGAATGACGTCATGTCCACCAAGAAACACTCGCCGCAGCCAAGTGAGTACACGCCTTATGTGGTTTAAAATTGGAATAAAAAATATTATTTTATTAAACTAGTCATGGGGCAGTGGCAGGTCACATAGCTCGCAGAACCGATAACCGATGCGGCAGGCCACGTACTGGCAAGCGCAGCGTTGGACGTCCGCCTACAAGGTGGACAGACGACCTGATAAAGGTCGCAGGAAGTCGCTGGATGCAGGCCGCTTCCAACAGGTCATTCTGGAAATCTTTGGGGGAGGCCTATGTTCAGCAGTGGACGTCTTGTGGCTGATGATGATGATGATGATGATGATAAACTAGTCATGTGGCAGTTGGCAGGCCACATAGCTCGCAGAACCGATAACCGATGCGGCAGAAAGGTTCTGGAATGGAGGCCACGTACTGGCAAGCGCAGCGTTGGACGTCCGCCTACAAGGTGGACAGACGACCTGATAAAGGTCGCAGGAAGTCGCTGGATGCAGGCCGCTTCCAACAGGTCATTCTGGAAATCTTTGGGGGAGGCCTATGTTCAGCAGTGGACGTCTTGTGGCTGATGATGATGATGATGATGATGATGATAAACTAGTCATGTGGCAGTTGGCAGGCCACATAGCTCGCAGAACCGATAACCGATGCGGCAGAAAGGTTCTGGAATGGAGGCCACGTACTGGCAAGCGCAGCGTTGGACGTCCGCCTACAAGGTGGACAGACGACCTGATAAAGGTCGCAGGAAGTCGCTGGATGCAGGCCGCTTCCAACAGGTCATTCTGGAAATCTTTGGGGGAGGCCTATGTTCAGCAGTGGACGTCCTGGGGCTGATGATGATGATGATGAAACTAGTCATGTGGCAGTTGGCAGGCCACATAGCTCGCAGAACCGATAACCGATGGGGCAAAAAGGTTCGGGAATGGAGGCTACCTACTGGCAAGCGCAGCGTTGGACGTCCGCCTACAAGGTGGACAGACGACCTGATAAAGGTCGCAGGAAGTCGCTGGATGCAGGCCGCTTCCAACAGGTCATTCTGGAAATCTTTGGGGGAGGCCTATGTTCAGCAGTGGACGTCCTGGGGCTGATGGTGATGATGATGACACTAGTCGTGTACCTATTATTTATATAATTCGTAGGAAATTACATGCAAAAAAAAATGTTTGTGTGTGTGTGTGCGCAATTCACACACGGCAGAAGTGAAACTTCAGAATTATTAAAATAAATTAATTAACCCACGAATTTTAATACGCAAATGCAAAAAATAAAAATTGGTGTGTGTCGTGGGACACCAGGTAGGAACGAAGTTCCTTCGGCTAATGTAGAATCGACACAAATTGCAAAAAATTCAAATTATCAACTAAAATAACAAAATATGTCTCTTTATTTTTGTTTGACAACATAAAATTACATAGAAATAGAATAGAAAAATAGAAATAAAAAAAGACGTGTGGCACTCGGAGACTGCCGCGGTAAAGCTATTGTATGGCATTTTTTATCAACTTATGTAATTATAAATAATAACGAGCTAGCGTAATCTTTTAAAAATCGAAGGAGTATTTTTATATACTTCAATTATAACTGGCTGAATGAATTTCATTTTAAATATGTCTCTTTATTTTTGTTTGACAACATAAAATTACATAGAAATGACTGACATTAAAATTGACACATTGACTGTCGCGCCTGCGCACGTCTCATTTAACGCTTTTATTCCACGCATTTTTCCACGCATTTTTTCCACGCATTTTTCTTACGGTTTTACTATCACATTTTTTTCAGTTCGGTCACGCAGCGAAATCCCTATCCCCTCCAAGCCTGCCGTAAGGAACTTCGTTCCAAAAATACGTGAATAATACACCACGTTGTTTATGACCCATTTTCGACCCATCTGGGTTGGTAAGTTGTGTAAGCACTGTTGTGTTTCGGTTTTAAGGACATTGAAGCCAATGAAATTACTGGGCACTGTGAGACCTAATATGTCTCGGGCTGACGAGCGCAGTTCAGTGCAATGCAGTGCTTTGTAATTCAAAGTTCTGTGTGGTGTTGCTTCTGTTGGCCAGGCGTGGCGCTCACTATCAGGCGACCGCCTTGCTCGTCACGTCATTCAATTAAATAAAAAAGAACTTGTAAACTGTAATAAAAACAGTATTTGCGACCATACTCCTGTGGTTTCTTCAAAACGTGACCAAACCACCTTAGGCGATATTCCTGAAGCATATCTGCCACGTCACGAACGTGCAATAACAGCGAATGTGGTGTAAAAACACGACACGAACGACCAACGTGTGACGCTTTCTGATACAAATCTATTGACGCATAAGATAAACTTTACACACAATTATTTATAATTAATCACAATTTACAATCCTTTTTTGTTTTTTTTTTATATAATATTGCATAGTCATCGGTCTTTGATAAGTATGCCAAATTTCGAATTAATCCGACGTTTTGAAGGAGGTCAAAATCATGTTCAAAGATTCCGTTACAGACAAACATACAAACATTCTAACATACTTACATACAAACATACTTACATACATCTGAAGCTAATAAAAGCGTGTTAATAAAACGATACGAAGCAACGAAGTTCTAAAACGTAGACCTTATGTACCTACTCTAGAACACCATCACAGGTATTTATAAATGAATATGTTTTATTATTGCAACGTGCTATGTTGGAATTTTCTTATATTTTTGGAACGAAGTTCCTTACGGCAGGCTTGGAGGGGATAGGGATTTCGCTGCGTGACCGAACTGAAAAAAATGTGATAGTAAAACCGTAAGAAAAATGCGTGGAAAAAATGCGTGGAAAAAATGCGTGGAATAAAAGCGTTAAATGAGACGTGCGCAGGCGCGACAGTCAATGTGTCAATTTTAATGTCAGTCATTTCTATGTAATTTTATGTTGTCAAACAAAAATAAAGAGACATATTTAAAATGAAATTCATTCAGCCAGTTATAATTGAAGTATATAAAAATACTCCTTCGATTTTTAAAAGATTACGCTAGCTCGTTACTATTTATAATTACATAAGTTGATAAAAAATGCTATACAATAGCTTTACCGCGGCAGTCTCCGAGCGCCACACGTCTTTTTTTTATTTCTATTTTTCTATTCTATTTCTATGTAATTTTATGTTGTCAAACAAAAATAAAGAGACATATTTTGTTATTTTAGTTGATAATTTGAATTTTTACAATTTGTGTCGATTGTACATTAGCCGAAGGAACTTCATTCCTACCTGGTGTCCCACGACACACACCATTATAATAATAATATTTAATTCTTTTTTATCAAAAGTATTTTAAGAAACAACAATAAATAGGAAAAATCAATCATTTTTCACATACGTTTTTACATACATATTAATCTTTGTGATAGTTATAATTAATGAATTAGTTATTCTATACTTAGTGCACTCTATTTATGTTCCGAATTTCGTTGCTTCGTTTCGGATTTACAATATAGGGGCCCTGAGACGACGCGGTGGAACGTTTAGTTTTTGAATTCACATTCTAACGGGGCAGGTACTTTTCACAATAACATTTTTGAATTTACAATTCAGATAAATGTTACGCCAGCTTTCTGTGTAATTAATTATTCAGGGTTTATACTCATTACCGTGTAATACCCGGCTTTTATCATTGCGTAAAGAAGGAAGCGATTTATCTCAATTGTTCCCGGATTTCATAAATCCGCTTACGGAAGGTTAAATATGCCGGAATCCACATTTTATTTTGCTGAGGTGACAATTATATTATTTGCATTAGTAATTTTGTGTATTAATTTTACATTTTGTAACTTTTTTCAAAAAGCAATGATAGCTCAGCGGGGAGTTGTACGGATTGTCGAGACGAAAGTCGCAGGTTCGAAACCAGCCCCAAGAGCATACACCTCTGACTTTTCTAAGTTACGTGTATATTGATTGTTAATTATCGCTTGCTTTAACGGTGATGGAAAACATCGTGAGGAAACCTGCATATCTGAGAACTCGATAAGATTTTTCGAAGGTATGTGAAGTCTGCCAACCCGCATTAGGCCAGCGTGGCGGACTAAGGCCTAACCCCTCTTATTCAGTAGAGGAGGCCCGTGCCCAGCAGTGGGACGTATGTAATACAGTAGGCTAGTAAAAAAGCTTGTTTGTTTATGAATAGAATTATATTGATTTTCTCTTAATTAACAATGTATTATGTAATGATAGCTCAGCGGGGAGTGGTACGGACTGTCGAGACGAAAGTCACAGATTTGAAACCAGCCCTAAGAGCTTGCACCTTTGCTTTATCTAAGTTAATTATCAATGGTTTTGGGGGTGAACGAAACATCTTAAGAAACCTGCATACCTGAGAATTCTTCATAGGAATTTCGAAGGTACGGAAGTCTGGCAACCCAGGTCATTGGTGGACTTATTTCCAGTTTCTCAAAGGCTAAAAGCAAAATTAAAGGCAAAATTTAACTAACTGAACTCTGCTTTTGACAACGCTGTCAAATCAAGTCTCATAATGCCCTATTTCACTGGCTTCAATGTCCTTCAAACCGAAACACAACGCTTACACACTGTTGCTTGGCGGCAGAAATAGACAAAGCGGGTACCAACCCAGATGGCCTCTCGCATACGCGGGACCTTATCAATAATTGACCATGATATTGCAACAGTAGTGTCTCAAAAGTAGTTAGTAAAATTTTTCATTCACACAACAAACACTCTATTGATTTTTTATTTTCACACTATATCATTACAACCACGGAACCAGATGGTAGAATTCCGAATGTCTATTATATGTGTTGGTACAATATTTTATTAACCTACATACATACGCGCTCGGCTGAAATCCCCAAAGGGGTAGGTGTAAACAGTACACCCACATTTCGCCAGCTTATTTCCGTCCCATGATGTGATAGGGGGAGAGCCTATCGCCATACTACACATGAGTGGTAGAGCCACGCTATAGACGGTTGTCTACTCCATAAATACCGGCTCGACCGGGTCGTTACCACTGTCTCACAAAAAACCGACGTAAAGACGCTTCTGTTTATGGGCAGGCGTGGTGCTTACCATCAGGCGAGCGACTTGCTCGTCTCGTCATTCTATTAAATAAAAAAAATAGTCGGGTATAAAAATGATAAGGTAGCAAGCAACTGGTAGGATAAAAAGTCTAATCCACAGAGAACTATTTTCAACCCTTTAGTAAAATGTTAATATAATTTTAATAGGTTCTAACACGCCACATTCCGTGTGGTTTGCTAATAAATGGCGCAATGTACGCACTACCGGACACTTGTCGTGACGCAGACTGTGGCTTTACCTATTAGAAATTGTAAAGTATTAAACAGTACAAGGAAATTCCATTTTGTAAGGATCGGTTTTTATATTTGTGCTGGTTGGCCCGCACGGTTTTACCCACAATAAATCATTAAAATTAAGGGTTTCTAATATTAACGGGGTGTGGGGGATATGTGAAAAATCTTAAAAAAATGAATATTGGTAGTCATAGGGACTGCCGATAGAAGTGAAAACTTATAACTTATTAGAATTTTGTTATTTTCAACTTAAAAATATATTAAAAGTATACTTATTTAGTACTCACTATTGTACAGTGATTCTACAATTAAACAATTAAGACAATAATCAAACTCAAACACTATTTTAACAATGTACAGTATATACACATTAAATTTTTTACTAAATCCATTAAATTTTACTCGCAAAGATACACACAGCACTAATGTTGCACAATACGTCACCTGTATAGCTACAGATATACTGCTATTACGCATGTCGGTGACGCGAACTCACTAGATTTCATCATCATCATCAGCCACAGGACGGCCACTGCTGAACATAGGCCTCCCCCAAAGATTTCCAGACCGACCTGTTGGAAGCGGCCTGCATCCAGCGACTTCCTGCGACCTTTATCAGGTCGTCTGGCCACCTTGTAGGTGGACGTCCAACGCTGTGCTTGCCAGTACGTGGCCTCCATTCCAGAACAAGATTTCACCCATCCAAAAAGCGTCTAACGCGCACAGCACACGGTCAGGTATATACGATGTGTTATAAGTGTAAATTAACATTAGCATTTCGGTGACGCGAACCCATTTTTCTCCTACCAAAAAGTGCTCAAAGCGGCTAAAGAAGTTTTCACTTCAAAAATCAGAACCTAGAACCCGATTGCAGCGCCGCCTATGTGGCCAGTTGTGAATCCGTATATAAATGAGTGACTTTGAGTGGTAGAGCTACGGTGTAGACAGTTTTGTCTACAGCATGAATGGGCTGGCTCGACCGGGTTACCACTGTCTCACAGAAAACGGACGTAAAGTAGCAGCTCGCTGCTGCGTTTCATACGGTGAGTGAGATATCCGGAAGCCCAAATCCCCTCCCCTTTCCAATCCCTAATTATCCCTTTCCTTTAAGGTCGGCAACGCGCCCATGATTCTTCTGGTGGTGGGCGAACTTGGGCGGTGGAGATCAATTAGCATCAGATGACCCACTTGCTCGTTTGCTGGTCTATGCTATAGAAAAAACGGGTTAACATTACTGAAAATGGTTCTTCACTCAAACCACGCTTTAACCTCTTGGGAATGGAAGCGACATAAATAAAATTAATTATTATACAGTAGTCACGCAGCGACGGTGCTTCGTGTCAGGAATGATATTTGACAAAATTCATTAACATTTCTATTATTTTAGCTGACAGCAGTAATTTTTAACTTCTGAAACAAAGAGGGGTGATATTTTTATTTTAGTTTAAAAGTTCATTATAGTTAAATAAATAAATACACCCAAAAGTCACACACATAGTCCTGACCCTACAGTAAGATACGAGTCTTGTGTCGTGGGTATCGGAAACTACGAGAGACTTTCGGTCTCACAACACCCAGACCCCGAGACAAATATGTGCCACGGAGGCTGTCATTTGATCGACAATGGTCATAACTTTACCATACCGGGCACAATTTCACACTCCGGGCTGATACTGAGCATTTCGTGTTAGAAAAACCTATTATCACTTTACTAATTAATCTATACCAATATAATAAAGCCGTAGAGTTTGATTGTTTGTTTGTTTGTTTGAACGCGCTAATCTCAGGAACTACTGATTCGAATTGAAAAAATAGTTTTGTGTTGGATAGTCCATTTATCGAGGAAGGCTTTAGGCTATATAACATTACGCTGCGACCATTAGGAGCGAAGCATGAGTGAAAAATGTTGCAAAAACGGGGAAAATTATTTATATTTGAAGGCTTCCGTTGCTATGGTAATCAAATTTGGTCGGAATTAATGCATTATTGTCAATTTATAAAGAAAAAATATTTGTATTTTTGTATGTAACGAATTAACTTAAAAACTACTGGACCGATTTGAAAAATTCTTCCACCATTAGAATCCCACATTAAACAAAGGCTACTTTTTATGCCGGAAAAAGCAGATCACGCGTGCGGAGCCGCGAGGAAAAGCTAGTGAGTTAATAATCTTCCAAATTTTAATGATTACGTACAAGTATTTTTCATTACTTTTGTTCTTGTTGAGGATGTTTACAAATGTAAGATAAACATGTAGTAGCAGGGGATTTGAGGCAAATCCTTGCTATATATTAAGAGAAAAAGCCCCCTTTTAAGGGTCTGTGCAGACCTGACGGTAAACTTATCGTGAATGCTCGTGAATTCTAATGGTAAAAGAAATAATATTTTTTTAAAATGGTAGAGCCACGCTATAAAAGTTTTGTCTATAGAGTGAACGAGTCCACTCGACCTGCGTGTAACCAATCTCACAGAAAACCGCCATATAGTAGCGGGTTGCTACGATTCGATTTCGATTCGATTGAGTATTTTTTTAAATTCAAAATATTTCCTATTTTGAATTAAAAAAAATATCATCATGTATGTAATATTTTTTAATATTATATTGCATTACTAGACCGGTGATTTTCCAATTTGAAACATAAATAAATTATAGTAGAATCAAACCCATTGTAAAAGGAAGAGAATACAACAAAATTGATAGGAAAAATAAATTAACGGCGATCTGAGGTCGGGAAGTGGGAAGGGGGGGGCTTTTAAGGGTAAAAAACGGTTTATCTCGATTTCCGGAAAAACTACAAGTCCTATTGAAAAAAGTTAAATCGCAAAGTTGTAGGTAATAAAAAGATCTACAACTTTTGTATACACACTTTCTTCACATAACCTTAAAATAAATGTGAAAAATTCAAATAACCAAGTTTTTTGTTTTTATTTTTATCTATTATAATAAATCATTTTTTTTCACGAAATTTGGTGAAAACTTACCTTTTTGTATCCCAAATACACTGTAATTTTTTTGATTTAAAATCTTTATTTTTGCACCTTATTTTGACTTAATATCGAAAAAGCAGCCTAATTTTCAAACGAAAATTCTCACGTCAAAATATGAGCTTTTTTAAAAAAGTCTGTTGGTTTCTTGTTCATTGAATTCTCTACTTTCTGATGGTGTAAAAAAATATATACATTACTATGGTAAATGTGCTCAGAAAATGCAAAGAAACGAACTACTAAATAACAGGTAGTAAGGCCCATACCACCTAGCCCCTTCCCCACTTCTTTATGATGGGCTAAAATTTTCCGTAGATCACTCAGGTATATAAGTTATATTAAAATAACAATAAAGAGGCATCTACGCATATAATTTAAAGAAGATTCTACAACTTTCTCAAAATATTGTAGATATGTCTTATTAAATATTAACTTATAACTTTACATTTTCTGAGCACATTTACCATAGTAATGTATATATTTTTTTATTATAATAGAATGAAAATGATTTATTATAATAGATAAAAATAAAAACAAAAAACTTGGTTATTTGAATTTTTCACATATATTTTGAGGTTATGTGAAGAAAGTGTGTATACAAAAGTTGTAGATCTTTTTATTACCTACAACTTTGCGATTTAACTTTTTTCCATAGGACTTGTAGTTTTTCCGGAAATCGAGATAAACCGTTTTTTACCCTTAAAAGCCCCCCCCCCCCCTTCCCACTTCCCGACCTCAGATCGCCGTTAATTTATTTTTCCTATCAATTTTGTTGTATTCTCTTCCTTTTACAATGGGTTTGATTCTACTATAAATTTGTTTCTATTTTTACCATTTTCAACCGGATAATCACCGGTCTATACATGTGAGAAACGTATTTAACTTATACATATTTCTCGTATGCGTATGTCGTGACAGCTATACAAAGAAAGAAAACATTTATTGCTGGCATTATAAACTTATCACAAAAAATGACAATCCTACTAATATCCTATCCTATCCTACTAATATTATAAACGCGAAAGTTTGTAAGTATGGATGGATGGATGTATGTTTGTTACTCTTTCACGTAAAAACTACTGAATGGATTTTAATGAAATTTTACATTAATATAGCTTATACATCAGAATAAGACAAAGGCTACTTTATTTTCAAAAATCAACGCCTGAAGGGTTTAAAAAGGGCATGAAAGTTTGTATGAAAAATCTAAATCGCTGAACCGATTTCAATAAATTTTGTTACAAATATAGTTGATGACCTAGGGTTAAATAAAGGGTATTTTTTTCTTTAAATTTGAACTCCTAAAGGGCCCAAATAGGGGATGAAAGTTTGAATAAAAGCTTTTTGATGGCAAAACGAAGTTCGCGGGCACAACTAGTGTCTATATAAAATATCTCCTTTAATTACTTATCTACAAAAAAAGAAAAAACTTTATAGAAAAACTTGCATTCGAAAAAACGGGTACTTTATAATTTGCGCACGTAATTTTCCGTCAAGTCTACGCTAACCTTTAAATAGGGGAGTGAAATGTTTTATTCATGGTGTAAACTGTATTTCGTTCATGGTATCACATCTTTTGGCCTCGTTCACGTGAGACGTGATTTTTTGTTAAAAGGCTGGCCTGCGATAACAACGTAGCGAGCTAATTGCAAAGCGATATTATGTGTTTTTAATGGACGTCGAATAAATAAATCTAAATAAATAAATACACCCAACAGTCACAGACATATTCCTAACCCCCCAGTAAGATACGAGTCTTGTGTCGTGGGTATCAGGAACTACGAGAGACTTTCGATCTCACAAGACCCAGACTCCGAAACAAATATTTGTGAATCACACAAATGTATGTCTCGGTGCGGGGATCGAACCCGCTGCCTCGCGCTTCACAGTCGGCTACTCGCCCGCTGTGCCACGGAGGCTGTCATTTGATCGACAATGGTCATAACTTTACCATACCGGCCACAATTTCACACTCCGGGCTGATACTGGGCATTTCGTGTTAGAAAAACCCATTATCACTTTACTAATTAATGAGTTAATAATGTTCCAAATATATTTCGTTTTTTTTTTATCCTGGCTCGGCATAGTGACTACGCTACACCTGATGGTAAGTGTAGCGCAATCCAAGAATATTGTCGACCAACGATAAACAATGTGTCCATCGTTGGTCGGCAAGATCATGCCGGCCTGCCAAAGGGCCAAGGGGGAGGGGAAGAAAAAAGGGATGGGAAAAGGGTGAGGATCAGGGGGCAAGCCCCCTGGGGAGAACCGGATATACACTGGCTGACCCTGGAACGCGACCCACATAAGGTGGGCCACTATGGCAGGTTTTAGCACCAGTGTACGGTGGTCGCTATCCAGTCGGATACAAGTATCCTCCCACCAGCGAGTTAATGATTACGTACACGTTACGTACGTTTGTGGTAGGCAGCGGCTTGGCTGTGCCCCTGGCATTGCCGATGTCCATGAGCGGGGGTGACCGCTTACCATCAGGCGGGCCGCTTGCTCGTCTGCCTATCAAGGCAATAAAAAAAAAACGTACAAGTATTTTTCATTACTTTTGTTCTTGTTGAGGATGTTTACAAATGTAAGATAAACATGTAGTAGCAGGGGATTTGAGGCAAATCCTTGCTATATATTAAGAGGAAAAATCCCCTTTTAAGGGTCTGTGCAGACCTGACGGTAAACTTATCGAGAATGCTCGTGAATTCTACTGGTAAAAGAAATAATATTTTATTTTAAATGGTGGAGCCACACTATAGACAGTTTTGTCTATAGAGTGAAAGAGCCGACTCGACCTGCGTGTTACCAGTCTCACAGAAAACCGCCATATAGTAGCGGCTTGCTACGATTCCATTTCGATTCGATTAAGAGTTTTTTTTTTGGTGTTTTTTTTTTTAATTTAAAATAGGAAACGCAAGCGTATTTTGAATTTAAAAAAACTCTTATCATGTACATAATAATTTTTAATATTATATTGCATTATGAGAAACGTATTTAACTTATACATATTTCTCGTATGCGAATGTCGTGACAGCTATAGAAAGAAAGAGAGAAAACATTTATTGCTGGCATTATAAACTTATCACAAACATTGACAATCCTACTAATATTATAAATGTGAAAGTTTTTTGTTTAGATGTTTGGATGTTTGTCCGTCAATCACGCTGAAACTACTGAACGGATTTTGATGATTTGATGAAATCACGCGATTACGCGGGCGGAGCCGCGAGCAAAAGCTAGTATATATCTATATAAAAATATCTCCTATAATTACTTAACTAAAGAAAATGATAAAACTTTATAAAAAAAACTTGCATTCGCAAAAATGGATACTGTATAACTTGCGCACGTAATTTTCCGTCAAATCTACGCTAACCCTTAAATAGGGGAGTGAAATGTTTTATTCATGTATGTAAACTGTATTTCGTTCATGGTATCACATCTTTTGGCCTCGTTCACGGGAGACGTGATTTTTTGTTAAAAGGCTGGCCTGCGATTACAAAGTAGCGAGCTAATTCCAAAGCGATATTGGGTACAGTGACTTGAAAGTCTCAAAGAAACTCGCCTCCATAGGGTTTATAGGGTAAAAACATAGAGTAAAAAAAAGCAGCGATAGCTCAGCGGGGAGTGGTATGTCGAGACGTAAGTCGCAGGTTCGAAACCAGCCCCAAGAGCATACACCACTGACTTTTCTAAGTTACGTGTATATTAATTGTTAATTATCGCTTGCTTTAACGGTGAAGGAAACATCGTGAGGAAACCTGCATACCTGAGAATTCGATAAGATTTTTCGAAGGTATGTGAAGTCTGCCAACCCGCATTAGGCCAGCGTGGTGGACTAAGGCCTGATCCCTCTCATTCGGTAGACGAGGCCCGTGCCCAGCAGTGGGACGAATATAATATATAGGGCTAATAATAATAAATAATAATAATTCATAGAGTATAGACGGAAATTTGTTACAGTGCCTTTTTTATGGGGATTATGCTCTTGAATCCCTGGCCACTGATAAGTAGACGAGGTATGCCGGATTTTGATTGGCTATAAACCTCATGGTTGTCGCTATAAGTACTATAGAGGGCCTCCAAAAATAACACGGCGGTACCCTTCAACTAAAACACTGTGGTAGCTTACCACCATATTCCTACCATGCACTTATAGAGATTTACATTTTATTATTACAGAAAGCACTGTATACTTTTAATATATCTCATTCTCTGGCAGGCTAAATCCTATTTATGAATATGTTTGTCTCTTTTTACTGTCGCTTTTTCGTTTCATCGAATTTACGGTGCTAAAAAGTTTCATTTCAAAAATAAATTTAGTATTGCATGAATGTTGGAACGCAATCTGTGATATATTTCCCAAGTGAACAAAGCTGCCGGAAAATTTAGATTTACAATAAATCCGTCATGCCCACTGCTTAAATTTTCATATATTATAATGGATTGCTTTTCCTTTATTTTATCACTAGCTTTTGCTCGCGGCTCCGTCCGCGTGAACGTTTAAAATTGACAAAGTTTCAAACAAACTTTCATCCCCTATATTATCCCCTTGGGGGTAGAATTTATCAAAATCCTTTCTTAGCGGATGCCTACGTCATAACATCTACCTGCATGCCAAATTTCAGCCCGATCCCTCCAGTGGTTTGGGCTGTGTGTTGATAGATCACTATGTCAGTCAGTCACCTTTGAGTTTTATATATTTAGATTGAATTATTTCTCCATCGGCTCTACTGGCTACACCTTATAAACGACACGCGATATGGCGTGATGAAATACTTAAAACTGTCATGACTTTCACATGTGATTTTACTATGAGAAACTATGTTTAAATCTACATCCACACTAATATTATACATTTGTATTTTTTGTATGTAACGAATAAACTTAAAAGCTACTGGACCTATTTGAAAAATTCTTTCACTATTAGAATCCTAAATTATTCTTGATGAATATAGGCTACTTTTATCCCGAAAAAAGCAGATCACGCGCCGCGAGGAAAAGCTAGTATTCTATAAATGCGATGGCGGGCATTGTTAATACATCCTATACTATCTTTATATATATAACTAGCTTTTGCTCGCGGCTCCGCCCACGTGATCAAACAAACAAACAAACAATCAAACTCTACAGCTTTATAATATTAGTATAGATTTCGGTAGCTTAGCAACGGAAGCCTTCAAATAATATTATTTCGGTAGCTTAGCAACGGAAGCCTTCAAATATGAATAATTTTCCCCGTTTTTGCAACATTTTTCACTGATGCTTCGCTTCTAATGGTCGCAGCATAATCTTATATATCCTAAAGCCTTCCTCGATAAATGGACTATCCAACACAAAAATAATTTTTCAATTCGAACCAGTAGTTCCTGAGATTAGCGCGTTCAAACAAACAAACAAACAAACAAACAAACAATCAAACTCTACAGCTTTATTATTAGTATAGATTCTTCTGTGAGTGTGTATGTCACTGAACTTCTCTTAAACGACTGGACCGATTTTGATGAAATTTTTTGTGTGTGTTCAAGGGGATCTGAGAATGGTTTAGATTCACAATTTTGTCTGCTGGACAATGTTTTTTTTAATTAATTTTTAATTTATTAGTAGTTGTTGATTTTGGAATGTTTTACATTGATAGGACAGGGACAGGGACAGGGACAGGGACAGGGACAGGGACAGGGACAGGGACAGGGACAGGGACAGGGACAGGGACAGGGACAGGGACAGGGACAGGGACAGGGACAGGGACAGGGACAGGGACAGGGACAGGGACAGGGACAGGGACAGGGACAGGGACAGGGACAGGGACAGGGACAGGGACAGGGACAGGGACAGGGACAGGGACAGGGACAGGGACAGGGACAGGGACAGGGACAGGGACAGGGACAGGGACAGGGACAGGGACAGGGACAGGGACAGGGACAGGGACAGGGACAGGGACAGGGACAGGGACAGGGACAGGGACAGGGACAGGGACAGGGACAGGGACAGGGACAGGGACAGGGACAGGGACAGGGACAGGGACAGGGACAGGGACAGGGACAGGGACAGGGACAGGGACAGGGACAGGGACAGGGACAGGGACAGGGACAGGGACAGGGACAGGGACAGGGACAGGGACAGGGACAGGGACAGGGACAGGGACAGGGACAGGGACAGGGACAGGGACAGGGACAGGGACAGGGACAGGGACAGGGACAGGGACAGGGACAGGGACAGGGACAGGGACAGGGACAGGGACAGGGACAGGGACAGGGACAGGGACAGGGACAGGGACAGGGACAGGGACAGGGACAGGGACAGGGACAGGGACAGGGACAGGGACAGGGACAGGGACAGGGACAGGGACAGGGACAGGGACAGGGACAGGGACAGGGACAGGGACAGGGACAGGGACAGGGACAGGGACAGGGACAGGGACAGGGACAGGGACAGGGACAGGGACAGGGACAGGGACAGGGACAGGGACAGGGACAGGGACAGGGACAGGGACAGGGACAGGGACAGGGACAGGGACAGGGACAGGGACAGGGACAGGGACAGGGACAGGGACAGGGACAGGGACAGGGACAGGGACAGGGACAGGGACAGGGACAGGGACAGGGACAGGGACAGGGACAGGGACAGGGACAGGGACAGGGACAGGGACAGGGACAGGGACAGGGACAGGGACAGGGACAGGGACAGGGACAGGGACAGGGACAGGGACAGGGACAGGGACAGGGACAGGGACAGGGACAGGGACAGGGACAGGGACAGGGACAGGGACAGGACAGGACAGGACAGGACAGGACAGGACAGGACAGGACAGGACAGGACAGGACAGGACAGGACAGGACAGGACAGGACAGGGACAGGACAGGGGCAGGACAGGGGCATGACAGGGGCCGGACAGGGACAGGACAGGACACGACAGGGACAGGACAGGACTGTCCCACCGGGGGGAGGTGGAAGACGACCTGACTTAGGTCGTCGAAGTCAATTAAATGTGCGACGGGCTACCTCACGTACAATGGTGCAGTACCTCACTTAATTGCATTTAATGTAAATGAAACATTTGTATTAAGTTTTGACCACATTTTTAATAAATATAATATGTAGGTGATACGAAGTTCACCGGGTCATCTAGTATACCTATATACTCATACAGCAATATTTGAAAGAAATTTACAAGGTGGTAGGTCCCTCGTTTGCGAGAGGCCGCCTGGGTTGGTACTACCGCTTTGTCTATTTCTGCCGCCAAGCAACAATGTGTTAGCACTGTTGTGTTTCGGTTTGATGGACATTGAAGCCAGTGAAATTATTGGGCATTAATTAATTATTATTGACTTACCATCTTATGTCTCAGGGTGATGATTGCAGTTCAGTGCCATGCATAGCTTTGTAAATCAACGTTCTGTGTGGCGTTGCTTCTGTTTATGGGCAGGCGTGGCGCTTACCATCAGGCGAGCGCCTTGCAAGTCTCGTCATTCAATTAAATAAAAAAAAATCCTTTCGTAAGTCACCTTTCGTCCATCCTCTGCATATACCCAAACCATTCCTTTAAACTCAGGTATTAAAATAAATTTAAAATAATATTTCTTATAAAAAGCGGTGTTATCTTTAAAGTCTTTGCCAGACATGTTTATAATGTAATGAACACAAAAGAAACATTATCTCAAAAGATTTTTTCTGGTTTGTGCTCACGGCGCTGTCATGTCGGTTTGAATTTAGTTGAAAGAAAGAGCCATGTTGTAATCGGTTTTCTCCGAGATAATACCAACGTCTCGTAGAAAATCGATGCGAAGTAACATCTTGCTGGTTAGAGAGATTTCCGGAAGCCCAAATCTCCTATAATAACAATGTCTTTTATTAATGGTCGGTAACGTATACGTGAGTCTTTTTGTGTTATGGGAATTTATAGGATATTCATATCCATCCGGATAGCGACCACCGTACACATGGTATTAAAACCTGTCATAGTGACCCGCACACCTTGTGTGGATCGCGTTCCAGGATCAGCCAGTGTATATCCGGTTCTCCCGAGGGGCTTGCGACATCACTTGATGGTTGGTTGGGGCGAGTATAGGGGTACATCCTTGTATCCCTGTTCCTGCATTGGGAATCCCCCTGTCTTGTCGCAGGCCCCTCGAATTGCTTCTTCCCTCTCAGAAGAAGGAAGAAGCATTTATACAGGCCGCCAGGATTCTGGTGACCACCGATGAACTCATTGTTTGTCTGTGGTCGCCAGTTTTTGGTCTGCACTACGCTTACCATCAGGTGTAGTGCAGTCACTTTGCCGTGGTAAATATGAAACACATACAATTATAGAACGATTCTGTTTCCAACATTCAAACCAAATCAATAGATCGATTCAGTAAATAGTTATTAAGAATGAATCGCTCAGACTTCAATCAACGAACTATCGACTAGATCAAATGGAATGAAAATAATCGAAGTCAATTAACTGATAAGTTGTTTTTATAACATAGACCGGCAAACGAGCAAGTTGGTCACCTGATGGTAAGTGATCTCCACCGCCCATGTACGCCCAAAATACCAAAAGAATCATGGGCGCGTTGCCGACCTTAAAGGAAAGGGAAAATTAGGGATTGGGAAGGGGAGGGGATTTGGGCTTCACACTCACCGTACGAAACGCAAGCCGCTATTTTACGTCGGTTTTCTGCGAGACAGTGGTAACGACCCGGTCGAGCCAGCCCACTCATGCTGTAGATAAAACTGTCTACAGCGTGGCTCTACCACTCAGTTAATAACATATGGTGTACTATTTGATTGAAATATGTCTTATTGAAATCTATAATTATTAAGTAATTTATAATACCCGCCTTGTACTATACACGCCCCATTGCTGGACATGGGCCTCCTCTAATTAGGCTTAAATTACACATCACGTACCTTCGAAATTCATCAAAAGATTCATAAATTATGAAAGCATAATTATAAAGTCATTAATATTAATTAAAACATAGTACACTATAATTTAACACACAATTATTTGTAACATTCATTCATATTTGTTCACGTCTGCTTTACATTAAAATTTAATAAAACCATTAACTTGTGTTAATTTATAATTTATACGAATACAATTAAAATTAATTCCTGTAAGGGGTTTTATCGCAAGTAAGTGCCAAGTAAGGCTGCGGACTCGAAGCCAACGGGCGCGGGGCGGCGGCGGCGCGGCGCGGGAGCGGCGGACACCCGGTCTCGAAGCCAGCGGGCAGATCGCGCGGCGCTAGAGCGGCGAAGTGTTGTGCTATGAGAAATTAGTTTCTGTTCGGGAACGAAACTCATGTGAATATGATGTTCCATATCAAAAATCATTGAAATAATTTGCTCCACCACGTCGGCGGGTATTTTTGGAAATGCACTACACTACACTAATGCAGACGCGCTGGCACCGCTCAACTGATGCGCATCGCTCGTACGCCGCTCCTTGCGCCGCGCCGCTGCTTTCGGGGCCATGTCCATATAAGTCTATGCATTGAAACGCGCCGCTCCTCGCGGCGCGCCGCGCCGCTGCCGCTTGCCGCTGACTTCGAGTCCGCAGCCTAAGGGAGGTTCAGAGAGACGACCGCGCGTCGCTGTCTCTTGCCTCGCTCGCTCCCCACAAAACGTATCTTTAGGGTCTCCTTTTTAGGATTCTGTAGCCAAATTACTAAACAGAACTATAATTTCGTCATGTCCGTCTGTCCGTCCGTATGTCACAGCCATTTTACTCGGATACTATTCACATTATATCAATGGAATATGGATGGTAGATGTATTCTATGAACCACTTCACGAAGGTGTAGTCAAATTAAAAAAGAAACAGTTTTTTGTGACTCTCCATACATGTAACTGTGGGATGATTTTTGGAACGTAGTTCCTTATCACGCGTTGCGAAAGGGGGCTAGACGGAAAAAATTGGTACGAAAAGTTGTCACGACATAATTCTCCGACCAGCCAGCGTTAGCTGACCTCCCTGGAACATCGATAATTTCGAAGTCCCAGGTGGCGTCACACAGTGACCAGTCAGCTTGGACCGGACTTTCACAAGACTTTGACCTTCAACCCCAACCGTGACCTTGACCCCGACCTTGACCTTGACCCCTATTTTACCTTGACCCGACCTTGACCTTGACCCCGATTTTTACCTTGACTCCGACCTTGACCTTGACCCCGATTTTACATTGACTCCGTCCTTGACCTTGACCCCGATTTTTACCTAGACTCCGACCTTGACCTTGACCCCGATTTTTACCTTGACTCCGACCTTGACCTTGACCCCGACCTTGACCTTGACCCGACCTTAACCTTTACCCCGACCTTGACCTTGACACAGACCTTGACCGTCAAAATTAAAATTAAAAATAATCGAAAGGAACTTCGTTCCATCCGGGTGTCCCTTGACACCTCTCAAGTTTTTTTTTCTATTACACAGTCATATACAGGGTTATTTTTAAAACACCAGCAACCTCGCAGGGGTAGATACCTAAGGTTATAAGCTACTACTTTTGTTCTACGACTTTTGATAATTTGTTAGATTTTATTTTCATACAAAAATAAGTATTCATTTAATTTCCGTCTTAAATGTTACCTACACGCATCGCAGATTACGTAAGCAAACACGCGAAGCGTGGGGAACGGGGCTAGCGTTGAAGGTCATCGCCCGAGCCAGCTGAGCGGCTTCTTTGAGTCGCGTGCGCACGCCGAACGCTACGAAGAAAAATACGACACAACAAAAACTTGTAAAATCATTTTTTTTAAAATATATTGAGTTATATACAAACTCTTAGAACAAAAGTTGTTCCGTATGGGGTCAGCTATCTGGTCCTGCGAGGTTGCTGGTGTTTTAAAATTAACCCTGTATAGTGTTTATCTATAACATAGACTTTTGGGCTGCCTTGTTTTAGATATCTTATTCTTGTCTAAAACAATGAACGTTCTTTCAAACTACGGAACTCTTCATTGACTTACTTCGCCTGTTTTTTACCTTCCTTGTTTGTGGGTTCCGAAACAAAAGACTTTTTAATTACAAGGTAAATACTTAATTAGAATTATGCTTTTTACGCAAAGTCTTTTAATTTTCTTGTAAGCAAAGATTACGGGAGTTTTTAATAGGATTAGCAAAAGCCTTGGCAACGGGAACACTGTCGTATATCTTATTGCAGTGCCGGATTAATATTTTTTTATGAGTGTAGGCCACTTTATTTCCGCCGCCACATGTAAGTGGGTTTATGTATGTATGTATGTATGATTCTAAAATACTTAATAATTTTCCATTTGTTTATATTATGGAAGGCACTAAAGTTAAATAAACGAATGAGTTAGAAAATTATTAATGAAATTATTAATTAATTAAAGATAATTAGTAAGTACATACTTTTATACTTTAAATCGAGTGAACATTATCTGAAATCTGACGCCCCTAAGAGGCTGACGGCTATAGGCCGCGGCCTATACGGCCTATTTACAAACCCAGGACTGTCTTATTGTGAATATCGTCTATCCATCACACATGCAAACCTGTCCAGGCCGGCATAATCTTGCCGATCTACGATAGATACATTGGCTGTCGTTGGTCAACACTATTCTTGGATTGTGCTACACTTACTATCAGGTGTAGTCACTTTGCCGAGTGAGAATATAAAAAAAACATGTGGTCATGGGTGGTAGAGATTAGTTAGTATCAGGTGACTCACTTGAACGTTTGCTGTCCTTTGCTATATAAAGCGTAACAGACACTGTACATTGTGCAGGCTGTATTTCGAATAACTGTTGTAAAGGGAGCTGAAGAAATCGCATTATGAGTCGTTAAATATGTACAGCATGAATGGGCCGGCTCGACCGAGTCGTTACGTCTGCCTCACAGAACTGCTGCGCTTCGAACATTGAGCGTGATATCCGGAGGCTCAAAGTCCCCCCCCCTTTCCCAATCCCTTAATTATCCCTTCCCTTTAAGGTAACTTCACTGGTTTCAATGTCCTTCAAATCGAAACACAACGGTGATTACGTACTGTTGCTTTAGAAATAGACGGCGCGGTGGCACCAACCCAGACGGCCTCCCGTATACGAGGGACCCACCACCTTGTAAGTCCACCACACCGCCACACGGATCGGAGATACGCTTGGCGACATGTGGGTATACTGTTCACTCCTCTGCCTACCCTTTTGGGGATTACAGGCGTGAGGGCGTATGTCTGTAAGGGGCCATCCATAAATTACGTCACACGTTTAGGGGAGGGTCGGCGAAGTGTGACATTATGTGACAAGGGGTGGGGAGGGATCCCAAATTTAGTGACATCACATTTTCAAAATATAATATGTTGATTTTATTGAAAATGAATTTAAATGGAAATAAAAATAATATCGAAACACTGCTGTTTTATTTCATAAATTTCTAAATATAAAATTGCAAAATAATTATGTGACATCACACTAGGTAGGGGTAGGGGTCTCACAAATGTGCCCAGCTGTGACAAGGACGGGGGAGGGGTCAAAAAATCATGAATTTCGTGTGACATAATATATCATCATCATCATCATCATCAGCCACAAGACGTCCACTGCTGAACATAGGCCTCTCCCAAAGATGTCCAGACCGACCTGTTGGAAGCGGCCTGCATCCAGCGACTTCCTGCGATCTTTATCAGGTCGTCTGTCCACCTTGTAGGTGGACGTCCAACGCTGCGCTTGCCAGTACGTGGCCTCCATTCCAGAATCTTTCTGTCCCATCGGTTATCGGTTCTGCGAGCTATGTGGCCTGCCCACTGCCACTTCAGCTTGCTAATCCGCTGAGCTATGTCGGTGACTTTCGTTCTTCTACGGATCTCCTCATTTCTGATTTGATCACGTAGAGAAACACCGAGCATAGCTCTCTCCATAGCTCGCTGAGTGACTGTGAGCTGTCTTATACGGCCCATATTTAGAGGACACATCTCAGTGCCGTATGTCATCACTGGTAACACACATTGATCGAAGACTTTAGTCTTTTGGTATTTTGGATAATATATGGATGGCCCCTAATATGATTTTTACCCACGACGGAACGGAGCCAGTATATGCGTTTGGGGTGAGAGGTTGTGCAAACTAATATTTATCTTCAAAACCACTGGTCCGATTTTAATGCGGTTTTCACGTTGTAGAGCGGTCGGAGGCGCTCAGCGGGCGGCTGTCGAAGTCCGCCTCCGAGCTGTCGTGCTCGGCGCCCGTGCCCGCCACGCCGCCGCCGCGGGCTCGTTCCGCACACCATCACACGCCGCTCTCCGTGGTACACCGGACACAGCACTTCTTCACTAACCTGAAGGTAAGCGTTATAGTTTATGTCGAAGCTGTCGTCTTTGCTGCATTGATGATGATGACTTCTTAGCCGGTTTCGGCCACAGCGACTGTTTCAAGCTCTAATTACTGATAGGAGAATTATTTATTGAGATGACGCCGAGGCTTGTTGTTCAGCCCTCCGACGGTGTGCTCGTATGTGACTAATGTACCCAATTTTTGCAGAAAAAGTTCTGCAACAATTTGGGCAGGTCAAATTTAATTTAATTTTGCTGCATTATAGTTTGGTCAAACAGCGAGCGGGACGGGACTGCGTATAGATAGTCGAGCGTCGCGTCGGTTCCGTGTGACATTTTCTATATTGACTAATGCATTACAACTGCTCACGTCCCGTCAGCGTCGCGTTGCCGTCCCGCCCCGTCCGCTGTTTGACCAAACCCTTAGGTGTATCGAAAGTGTCGCATCATTCATTTTAAAAAGTATCGATACCAATTTTGATATATAGATATCGATGTATCGATATTTTTTGCGGTATATCGATATTTTTGACGTAGATTTATTTCCGATACATC
Organism: Amorpha juglandis; assembly: GCA_949126905.1. Classification (NCBI taxonomy): domain Eukaryota; kingdom Metazoa; phylum Arthropoda; class Insecta; order Lepidoptera; family Sphingidae; genus Amorpha; species Amorpha juglandis. The sequence goes on along the minus strand of OX421390.1, from coordinate 8,033,099 downwards.
GGTGTATCGATTTTTTTTATTAAGTATCGAAATCATATCTAAAACTGTATTTATTAAAATTTGATGCCATGAAATGTGGACCAAAAAAATTTTTGTAGCCTAAAAAAGGTCATCCAATTGTCAAACTCATATATCGATATTTTTGGCTTTATAATAATAAATACTCCCAACAGTCACACACATAGTCCTGACCCCATAGTAAGATACGAGTCTTGTGTCGTGGGTATCAGGAACTCAGAACTTTCGGTCTCACAACACCCGGACACGGAAACAAATATTTGTTGATCACACAAAATTCGTCTTGGTGCGGGGATCGAACCCGCGGCCTCTAGCTTCACAGCCGTCTATTCGTCCACTGCGCCACCAAAAAAGCAAATAAAAAAGCTCACAACTTGATCAAAAGTTTACACAACAAAAGCATATCTCATCACGCGTCAAGGCTACTAAATATACTAAAGTTTAGTATATTTAAGTACTTCCTAACAGGAATCGGCTGCTATAAAGCTCCAAACTTGCAAAATATATTATCCGCCCTCCGCCATCTGAAGGTATTACAGCTCTATAGGGTGTAGTGCGTGTCAAAATGTCCCCTTATAGACAGGGAGCCCTCGGGTAGCTGATCCACTTGACTACTATCAAGCTCATTTTCCGTGAGTAGCTTCGTTTCGATGAGACGACCAACTATTGCCTATGCGAAAATTCTCTATTGTGGTAGCTAACAGAGATATCAAGGATAGAATATTTCGATTTGATGATACTCAAAAATTTATTATTTTATTTGTAGGACAATATGACTGTTAAATTATATGAATATTAACTAAGTAAAAACAAAAAAATCAGCTGGTTAGTAATCATCCTTATGACCTAAATATTCCGAAATATTCTGTCCTTGATATCTCTGTTAGCTACCACAATAGAGAATTTTCGCATAGGGAATAGTTGGTCGTCTCATCGAAACGAAGCTACTCACGGAAAATGAGCTTGATAGTAGTCAAGTGGAAAAGCTACCCGAGGGCTCCCTGTCCATTAGACTTTAAGCTCCGACGAAGTCCACGAACTTCGGATAATTTGAGCATACGTATCGATCGAACGCGGGGCGGATTAAGGAACAAGGCGGTGGTAAAATTCATATTTTCATGGGACTTGCGAGGGCCTTCGGGGGGCTTGAAAATTTTGACACAAGGTTGGCTATTAACCAATCGATATAGAATTGAGTGGGACGCGTTACGAAAGATGTGAGTACGATAGCTCAGTGGGGAGTGGTACGGACTGTCGAGACGAAAGGTCGCAGGTTCGAAACTAGCCCCAAGAGCATCCACCTCTGACTTTTCCAAGTTACGTGTATATTAATTGTTAATTATCGTTTGCTTTAACGGTGAAGGAAACATCGTGAGGAAACCTGCATACCTGAGAACTCGATAAGATTTTTCGAAGGTATGTGAAGTCTGCCAACCCGCATTAGGCCAGCGTGGTGGACTAAGGCCTAACCCCTCTCATTTAGTAGAGAAGGCCCGTGCCCAGCAGTGGGACGTATATAATACAGGGCTAGTAAAAAAAAGAGATATTGTTATACCATGCACATAGATGCGGAGTGCCTGATATAACTTATTTGATGGTTAACGCTTACTTGCTCAGGGGTAAGGTTTTTCGTTCAACATTGGGCGGGAATATATTAAAATGGGGATCTTCATTTTGGTTACTTATTACCCTTCTACAATAAAGTTTTTGCGCCAAATCATCAAATTTTATTCTTGGATCCCCCCATGCAATTTACTATTTTATGCATCACTGACCACTTGGTCTCTTATTCAATCCGTCTCTGATAAGATGATGCAACACAAATTCAATTTGGGCGTATGGAAACCAACATTTGCACGGCTTCGAACGAGCGGTGACTATTATTGGAACGAAGTTCCTTACGGCAGGCTTGGAGGGGATAGGGATTTCGCTGCGTGACCGAACTGAAAAAAATGTGATAGTAAAACCGTAAGAAAAATGCGTGGAATAAAAGCGTTAAATGAGAAGTGCGCAGGCGCGACAATCGCATAACCAGCCAGCGTTAGTTCCTTTTTTAAAATGAAATTCATTCAGCCAGTTATAGTTGAAGTGTTTTTATATCTCCTTCGATTTTTAAAACATTATTACATAAGTTGATAAAAAATGCTATACAATAGCTTTACCGCGGCAGTCTCCGAGTGCCACACGTCTTTTTTTTATTTCTATTTTTCTATTCTATTTCTATGTAATGTTATGTTGTCAAACAAAAATAAAGAGACATATTTTGTTATTTTAGTTGATAATTTGAATTTTTTGCAATTTGTGTCGATTCTACATTAGCCGAAGGAACTTCGTTCCTACCTGGTGTCCCACGACACACACCAATTTTTTTTTATTCAATAAATCATTGCAGTTAGGCGTCATCAACGGTATTAGCTCTGGGGTACTATGACCGAAACCACGGTACTATACAAAGTGGTAGGTCCCTCGTATGTGAGAGGCCGTCTGGGTTGGTGCTATCGCTTTGTCTATCTCTGCCGCCAAGCAATAGTATGTAAGCACTGTTTTGTTTCGGTGCGAAGGACATTGAAGCCAGTGAAATTACTGGACATTATGAGACTTAACATCTTATGTCTCGGGACGAGCGCAGTACAGTGTTTTGTAATTCAAAGTTCTGTGTGGTGTAGCTTCTGTTTATAGGCAGGTGCGGCGCTTACCAAATACGCTTATCAAATAAAAAAAATTGGTGTGTGTCGTGGGACACCAGGTAGGAACGAAGTTCCTTAGGCTAATGTAGAATCGACACAAATTGCAAAAAATTCAAATTATCAACTGAAATAACAAAATAGGTCTCTTTATTTTTGTTTGACAACATAAAATTACATAGAAATAGAATAGAAAAATAGAAATAAAAAAAAGACGTGTGGCACTCGGAGACTGCCGCGGTAAAGCTATTGTATAGCATTTTTTATCAACTTAAAAATAACGGACGGCCGTGTTCTATAATCAAAAATTCAAATTTCAAACCGCGTCTACATTTCCAAATGTCATAAGTTTCACAACCATCTGTTTTATTAACGGAATTTCGACTTTAACTTTGTGTGCTAGATATCAAATTAAGTTAAAAAAAATTATGTCGTGACAAATTTTTCGTGCCAACTTTTCGTACCAATTTTTTCCGTCTAGCCCCCTTTCGCAACGCGCGATAAGGAACTACGTTCCAAAAATAAAAAAAAACACCACAACTCCTGTCTCTCGAGCCAGCCCATTCATGCTGTAGACAAAACTGTCTACAGCGTGGCTCTACCACTCACAAAAGTCACCGCTACCGCTACCGCTAAAGTCATTCAGGTGTCACCCAGAAACGGGTGATATCCGAGGCGATCCTTAGCTACACTACTGCCTGTAAAATCGTTCAGCCATACACTACACCCGGCATAGGCTATAAAAATGATATAAGGATCAGGAATTGAGTGGCGGGGACGTGATCTATTACCAACTTTATAAATTAAGCAATCTCTACTTAGTTTTCTTGTTCACCTCTGGGTAATTAATCAAAATCAAGTCTTTAATAAGTTTTCTACGCGTTAATTCGCTAGGTGATTAAAAGTTTTAGTAATTATGGCAAGTTAGATCGTTTATACCAGATTCGATTCTATTCGATAAAGTCGTTCCAAGTTATGGAATGGTTTAGCTTAGAACATATTTTGAAACTTCTTTAAAGCCTTTGTCAAGCAGTTAGCGACCCAAAAGCGAAGCGAAGTTTTTGTTTGGTAATTGCAGAGGTAGTTAAGCAGAGAGTGGTTCGGAATATTTAATCCGGTTCTCCCCAGGGGGCTTGCCCCCTGATCCTAACCATTTTCCCATCCCTTTTTCCTTCCCCTCCCGCTTGGCCCTTTGGCAGGCCGGTATGATCTTGCCGACCTACGATGGACACATTGTTTATCGTTGGTCGACACTATTCTTGGATTGCGCTAAACTTACCATCAGGTGTAGCGTAGTCACTTTGCCGAGCTAGGATAATAAAAAAAAAATAGATGAAAGACGCATTTTTTTTTTTACAGCTCGTAGAGTGCGAGGCCCTTAGAAAAAATACTTACTTAACGGTAAGTAGGTAAGTGATCACCTTTACCGCCCATGAACGCAAGAAAGACGCAAGTTCGAAACCTTTGACTTTTCTATGTTACGTGTGTTTAATTTTTAATTATCGCTCGCTTTAATAGTGGAGGAAGTATCGAGAGACCTGCGTATCTCAGAAGTTCTCCATAAGAATGATGAAGGTATGTGAAGTCTGACAACCTGCATTTGGCTAGCGTGGTGGACTAAGGGCTAACCCCTCTCATTTAGTAGAGGAGGCCCGTGACCAGCAGTGGCACCTATGCTATAAAAAAACTCCATTATCAATGTTTGCTGGTGGTAGGCCTCATATCCGCCCGGATAGCTACCACCGTACACATGGTGTTAAAACCTGCTATTGTGACCTACACACATTGTATGGATCGCGTTCCAGGCTCAGCCAATGTATATCCGGTTCTCCCGAGGGGCTTGCGACATGACTTGATGGTTGGTTGAGGCGGGTATAGGGGTACGTCCTTGTATCCCAGTGCCTGTCGGTCATGCGGCTGCCCTGTCGCAGGCTCCTCGATTTGCTTCTTTTCTCTTCGGAGTGTGAAGAAGCATAAAAACATAAACATATATAAACTTTATATATATACTAGCTTTTGCTCGCGGCTCCGCCCGCGTGATCTGCTTTTCCCGAGATAAAACGTAGCCTATGTCTTATTCTAATGTATATCAGTAGTTTTTACGTGAAAGAGTAACAAACATACATCCATCCATCCATCCATACTTACAAACTTTCGCGTTTATAATATTAGTAGGATAAACTTATATAAACAGGCATGTTTCTGGTAACCAACGATAAACTCATTGTTTGTCGATGGTCGCTGGTTTTTTGGACTGCACTGCGCTTACCGTCAGGTGTAGTGCAGTCACTTTACCGTGCTAGGATAAAAAAATTGTTTATTTAAAAATCTAGTTAACAATAAAATAGCAGAACAGCATACACCTTTGTCTGTTCACCAATGCCAGACTTTTACGGTCTTTATAGCTCTGTACCGTCTTTGCTTGAGAGGTTACAGCTAAATTATTCTGGTGTCTTTAAAATACGATTTTGTACGAGGTTTAGTGGATGTATTTTGTTTAACAAATACAAACGTAACTTAGAAAAGTCAGAGGTGCATGCTCTTGGATATGGTTTCGAACCTGAGATATTCATCTCAGCAGTAAGCATTACTCTTTGCTAATGTTTCACTGCGTTTTAACCGAATTCAAATAAAGTAGTTCTCAATTTAGCGAGTATATTTTTTAATGTATGTATATCGATTTCTCTGCTATATATGGACTGATTTTGTCGGAAAAAAAATAACATTCGATAGAGTTTGGCTGCGATGTGTTCGTATATAAATTTGGTTAAGATCTAATGCTGGAGTACGGAGTAAAAAAATTAAACTATTGAAAGGATAACAGCACAATCGACGCGAGTTATTGTGTTGGAATTTACATTACTATATCTGTACCCAACAATGAAAAGTAAAAAATACATTTTAAAATTACTTACTTTTAAAATTAGCTTATTGTACACTCTTGACTGCCCTTTCTTTGTCCTTCTTTCATCTCCATCCCATGGTTGCCTGTAAGACATTGCCCTGAGCGATAAGACCGCCAATTGTACTTCTAATATCCTACTAACTACTGAACGGATTTTGATGAAATTTGGTATACAGACAGGGTATGAGCTGACTTGGGTGATAGGCTACTTTTTATTCCGAAAAAAGCAGATCAAGCGGGCGGAGCCGCGAGCAAAACCTAGTTGTATTTCAGTGTTCTGTCCTGTACTCCTTGTGTACAAGGAAGTTTAAATAAATAAATAAATTAATTAATTTGATTAACACTTGTAGTTTCAATGGACCGGCACCGACACAGGCATCGTCTCCAAAGTGACCTATAGAAATTGTTACTTTTCTCTTTTCAGTGTTATTTTCGGTAATAAAATTTTGTGAATTTTTTTTACCCATTATAAACTGTATTACTTTTTTCAGAGTCGATGGCAGCGCAGCAGGAGTCGAGAGCGGTGTCCGGCGGGTACCGTGTTCACATTAGCACCAGGCCCCGACAGCAGCGGCACAGAGTACGCCGGGGACCAGAGCTCTGACCACAGCACACCCGCTAACTCGCCACGACATCGCATCAAGCGAAGTAAGTGGTTTTTTTTTAACATAGGCCAGCAAACGAGCAAGTGGTTCACCTGATGGTAAGTGATCTCCACCGCCCATGTACGCCCACCACCAGAAGAATCATGGGCGCGTTGAGGGATAATTAGGGATTGGCAAGGGGAGGGGATTTGGGCTTCCGGATATCTCACTCACCGTACGAAACGCAGCAGCAAGCCGCTACTTTACGTCGGTTTTCTGTGAGACAGTGGTAACGACCCGGTCGAGCCAGCCCATTCATGCTGTAGACAAAACTGTCTACAGCGTGGCTCTACCACTCAAATATGTTATATTAGCTTTTTCTCGCAGCTCCGCCCGCGTGATCTGCTTTTACCGGGATAAAAAGTAGCCTATGTTCATCAGGGATAATGTAGGATTGTAATGGTGAAATAATTTTTCAAATCGGTCCAGTAGTTTTTAAGTTTATTCGTTACATACAAAATACAAATCATTCGTCTTTATAATATTATAGTGTAAATTAGTGTACATTGGGTAAGCTATTAAAGATCATGTCTTTGTGATGGAGTTATGCTGCCACCCTATGCGTACAAAATTAGGAATGTTGAAAAAAAGGTTGTGTCGATATTTATACATCGATATTATTTTATTTCATCGATAGATCTTATATATTGTGTTTCGATATGTCGATGTTTAGATATGTTTTCAAGTATCGTAATCATATCTTAATCGATATTTTAAATAGGACACCATGAAAAGTAGACTAATATTTTTAAGATGCTATTAAAGGTCATCCAAGTTTATATCGATATTTTTCTCACAATAATATCGATACCAGAAGTATCAATTAACGTAAGGGACATTTTGGCGAAAATGAGTTATATATATCATTGGATTCAGAATTTTGAGCTCTATTGTATGGTATTATTGAAAAAATTCTATCGTCAAAAGAAAATCCCTTACAGTAAAAAAATTTGGCCTGCGTAAAACGATTTATGACAAAAAAATGATGTAACAGACGATTACATTTTTGTTTTCTCTAAAAAATACAGTAAGTCATAGTATTAAGTAATTTACACCCTTACCTTAAACCGCAAATCTGTCGATTTAAGTAACATGTCCCTTACATTAATGAATGATTAGAGTTTTTTAAGAATTATTCTCTTACATTATTATCTAACAAAACTATCTTTATTTTAAGCTCCTTACAGTAATATGCCTATTACGTAACAACTAGAAATCAAATTTGTATTTGCTTTACTTTATTTGTTTAAAAGATCGTTGCTAAAATACCGCGTACTTACATTAATTTGATTCTCATAATGATTATCTCTCGCTCTGGCGCGCGACGAGCGTAAGGTGTTGCGGTGTAAACAAACGGGGGAGAGGGGTAAGACTTACGACGGACCCGCTCGTTCCTGTTCGCGCGCATTTGAAGTTTGTTATTGTTATGATTGTGTCATACTATACAGTTACATTTATCAACAGTATCAACGCTAATGCTTGAATTAAGTGGTGTGTTATTGTAATAAGGTGTCATACAAGTAATTTAAATAAATAATGTGTGAAAACAATAGTAATATCCCTGATAAGTTAAGTGCCTTACTGGTCCGAAGGGAAAAATTAATTAACATGAAGAGAACCATTGAAAGGTATGTATTACTTACAATTTTACGATGACAATAATTTTTATGTACCATTATGTAACGATCTTGTTTATTATTTAGAGAATAGGTGAATTGGTTGAAGTTTTAGATATCTAGGTACCTAATTATTTGCAAAGTCCTGTACAAACTAGTTCGTATGATCTCGTGTGCCGATACCGGGCCAGGTAAAAACGGATACCTACTTAAGTAAAAGTAAATGAAAGTTATGAATGACACTTATCATTAGGCGAACGTCCTGCTCTTCTCGCACCTTAGTAGGTATACCTACCTACTTACCTATAAAATAAAAACAATCTTAAAATGTACCTACGACTGCTATAGGTGAAGTAGGTACTTACTCAAATCCCGGGTTTTATTCTTGTAAGTATGCTTGAATTGCAGGTGGTTTCGTATTTCCATGTAATGCTTTCTACGCAATAGTGGTTTATGTATTATTTGCATGTTTTATACATTGCGTATAATACCTAGGTTTTGTCTACATCATCCATTTAGAATTATTAAAAGCATACAACAAATCAATGTAAGGGACATTTGTTATTATGTTTGACTTTACATTAATTTAAGTGTTTATAAAAATTAGCTATTTTCAGTCGTTCTAAACTATAACGTTAATAGTAATTAATTAAATTCTACAAATATAATACTCTTGTCATAATTGAATATTTTTTGATTATTTAAAAGAATAATAATTGATCTTTACTTTATAAACAATGCGAGTTTAAAGTTATTATGTCCCTTACGTTAAAGTGTTGTCGGATTTTTACTCGAGTTGACCCATACAATAAATCCGCCTTATGCCTTAAATCTGGTAATCGTATTCATGTTTTCTTTTTAGGTCTACTGAAGACAAAAGAGATTCTTCAGAAAGTTTTATAGAAAATAGTGATGTAGACTCAGAAACGCAGTTGATAACAAGAAGTTCAAATAGACCTAACATTGTTATTAATAGCAGTAATGACTCTGTGTGTTCTGTTGAAAATGACATGGAAATCATGAACACATCAACTATTTCCTTGTCTCGATCACATCCTTATTTTAATAAACCTATAAATGAAAGTTCAACGAGTACTGCTGTAAACAATAATAATTACCCGTGTAGTCAAGTTATTGAAAATCCTTTAAACGCATCACGTGAGTGTAATAAAAGGCTTGTTATTAAGACATGACTTATTTGTTCTGGAGTCCTTTATTAGAATGTATCACAATGAATTGCCGAAAACTTATTTATACATGTTATAAAACTGACGTTGCTTAACATACTTACTTTTGGTGTAATATTCAAGGAAGACATATTTAATCATAATTATTAAGAAGTCCTAAATACCATCATTGGTACACTCTTGAGTTTATTAACCGATTTGCGCAATATTACATTACAACTCCCCCGAAAAAGGGCCTGCTACCCTTCCCCATTTAAGGAAAGAGAATTTTTTATGAAAAAAATTAAGAAAAAATTCAAAACTATTACAAACTGTTACTAAGTTTAGAATTTAACTTCACATATTTTGAGTAACAAAGATAACCAAACATTTATAAAACATACAATAAAAGTACTTAATATTAACTAAAATATCTCTTAGTATTATTCTTATGTATAACATATTCTTTATTATCCTTTAAAATCTTAACATTAGGAGAAACTTCCTCAATAACTTCGTAGGGGCCGTTATAGATATTTTCAAGTTTAGTTCCAGATTGATTTTTTATAAGAATAAGGTCACCCTTTTTATAAGTTACGGAGTAAGTTTTCTTATCGTACATTAATTTTCGTCTTAATTTACTCTATAACAACTCTGCTTGACATCATACTGGGCTCGCTGTAAACGATAACGTTCAACCGCTGAGCTTGCAGTATTTGTAATTACCATCGCCTCTCTTACGATGCGATTAGTCATTTTTATTATATTGCCATTGTTGGCATTTCTTAACGTACTTGATTACGTCATTCGTCATACCTGATCAGTAATCATATAATATCATTATTAAATCCTCGTGATCACTAATTCTTACAACATCGGTTGTAATTAAAATTCTAGGTACCTTTATATACCTTTTTATTTATAACCTTTATATATGCAACTTTTCATATGACTTGCAAGTACTTTTATATTTGTTGCATTTTGCCTATTCTTTATAGGTAATTAATATTTCATTAATATTTTCTTTTTCGCACATCAATCCTAAAACTCTCGCTAACTCCGTCGTGGTAGATTACGATCGAGTATTTAGGTAATAGTACAACTTGAAGGTACATACGTGCATTTCATTAATATTTTTTTTTCGAACATCGATCCTAAAACTCTCGCTAACTCCGTCGTGGCAGATAACGATCGAGTATTTAGGTAAATACAATAATATAGTACTACGCGTACAGTATCCTCAATTCGAATAACGACAAATCAAATTCTTAAAATCTTTGTCATTAATAAAAGTCAATTCTGTCACATCAGTCAGTTTTTTCAGAATTTCTACAGTCTCAGGTTGATCAGACCTGCTACTGGTAGAAGTCTGTTCTGTCAAATCATTGTTATCAGTTACGTATATCTGAGATTTCACACGTTTAGTTTGTGCTCTCATCAATACCGAAACTACTTGTTCTCCAATAGATTTTAAATCATCACACGTTATTGATACCGGGAGTCGGCTAAGTGCGTCTGCAGTTGCATTATTCCGATCCGGGATGTGCACGATCTCAAAATCATATTCTTCAAGGTATAGTCGAAACTTAGTTAGTCTACTGGATCTTTTAATCTAAATAAATATACTAATGGCTTATGATCAGTGAGGATTTTAAACTTTCTGCCATACAGATACGGTCTAAAATGCCTTACTGCCCATACGATAGCTAGTAATTCTAAATCTAAAAATACCTTCTAAAAATCTTCTAAATCTATTCTAAGTCTATTTTCTGCGGGCGATAAGTTACGGCTCGCATAAGCAACTACGTGACAATTACTGTTAGACAAAACTACGTCTAATCCTAAAATCCTAATCCTGATTTACAAGTGTCGGTTCGCAATTGAAAAAATATTCGTATCCGAAAAATTACGTATTAACCGTCTGTAATAATTAGCGAACGATAAGTATCGCTTTACATGATCCGAGTTCGTTGGCACTGGACATTTGACACTCGATTTTGCTAACGTCAGGAAAAATGCCATTCAATGTTATTCCATGACCTACATAAATCTTATAACATCGCACCGAGGCGGTATCGAATGTCTGTTACTCATCATTACAACTTATTTTAATGCAAATATTTTAATTATTCTTAGTAAGTTGTAATAAACTATCCTTATAATTAATAATTGATTAATAACACGTTAAAAAAAAATTCTCCTAAGATTCCGTTGCAATACATGACATATTATTAAACACAAAAAAAAATCACAAAATATTTCGTTAACAAAATTATTAAAGTAAATTAAAATAGATATTGGATATTAAAAAAAAATATTGAAAATTACTTATTAAATTAATTAATTATAAAATTAAATACTTTTTGTAATTCTTACTTCAAACTTTGTTGGTAAGGAGCGCGTTGACGATGATGATGGCTGTTCGTGATGGCATGATGGCTTAGAGGCGAGCGGAGCTGGCGCAGATGTGGAGCTTGTACGGCATCGCTGCTGCTGATTCAGGCTGTAGTTGTGTGGTTGGGCCGGGCTATACCCTGGACTCCTCCAAACCTTCTTTCTTCTTTCTTGATAATTTCCAAAATAACCTCCAACGCTCTTCATGGTATCGCGTTGTGGCCGAAGCTGCTCTGTTGGCGTTGATTTTTTTTCATGATGTGATTGATTTTTTAAATTTTCTTTCTGCTAAGTTTATCTTGATTATTTTTTCTTCTTTCCTTAATTTTCTTCCAAAATAGGTGCCAAAATAGGTGGCCATGGCCACAAGGCCATGTGGTATCCCATAATGGATACCGCTGGCAGGGTCTTCAAAATAAGTAGCCATGGCCATAAGGCCATGCCATGGCAGGGTCGCCATGTAATAAAAGGCTTGTTATTAAGACATGACTTATTTGTTCTGGAGTCCTTTATTAGAATGTATCACAATGAATTGCCGAAAACTTATTTATACATGTTATAAAACTGACGTTGCTTAACATACTTACTTTTGGTGTAATATTCAAGGAAGACATATTTAATCATAATTATTAAGAAGTCCTAAATACCATCATTGGTACACTCTTGAGTTTATTAACCGATTTGCGCAATATTACATTACATGAGTTAAAGGATACAGGAGAAGAACTGGAGAATATAGAGACACTGTCATTGTCTAATAATTACATAGACGTCATGCATAAGCCAACAGAGACAATTCAGGACACCGCTGTTTGCACAATTTATTTCGAAAACTCATTGCAAGAGGAAAATCGAAGTCCTGAAACTTTCTTATCTCCTACAATACTTACAAATGTAATAGCAATTGATATTACAGACAAAGACACTATGATGGCTGAAGGCTTACATCACGATGATGTTTTAGGCAATTGTAATTCTTCTTGTAATGATTTGATATCAAGCGAAATCGATAACAACGTACCTTCTAAGGAAGTCGTAACTGAAGCTAATTTAAACAAAAAACGTCGTGTAACATCAACATTTATGAAATCTTGCATGGATTTTCTAACAGATAGCGAGGATAAGGACTTTTCTTCGGGAAGTTCTAATCTTTGGTCAGACAAAGAAGAAACTTCAGGTGATTCAGAAGATCACAAGAAAAATAGAAAAAGAAAGAAAACCAAGTCAAAACAAAGCAAAACAAAAACAAACCAAATAGAAATCGTACCTAAGAAGAAAAAAATACCTGAAAATAAACGTAAGTCAAGAAGACAGCTTAAAGAAAAAGGTTTATCCTACGTGACAATATCTGGTAATGTAAAAGAAGCCCGAAAGTTACAAGAAAATCCTTGTAAAGAGAGTAAATGTAGCAGGAAGTGTTATGAGGTTACAGATGAAAGAAGGAAATCTATATTTAATTATTTTTGGGCACTTAATGACGATAAAAAACGGGATTGGATTGTGCAATGTTCTAGACCAATCAGTGTAAAGCGTCAGAAGACTAAAAACGCAGTTAGCAGACGTTCGGTAACTTATGAGTACTTTATTAACGAAGACGAAGGACGGAGGCAGGTGTGCCAACAATTTATACTGAAGACTCTCGATATAAGCCAAACTTACATTTTGTATACATTAAACCATACAAAAGAAGGACTGTCTTGTGATGATAGTCGAACACGTACAGCACCAAATAAATATGATGAGACCACAAAACTGAATGCAAAGAAATACATAGAAGCATTACCAGCTTTACCTTCTCACTACAGTAGAAAAAAATCTACCAAATTGTATCTGCCAGAGCACTTTAAGAACTTTTCAAACTTGTACAGGTTGTACACTAAATATTGTGAAGAAAGGTCTGAAAACTATTTGAGCGAAAAATTATTTACATCTATGTTTAAAGAGTATAACTATGCATTTCATGTTCCTAAGAAGGACAAATGTCTCTTATGTACTAAAAACGAAAATAATCCGGATTTGACGACTAATGAACAGTTACAAGCTCATTTATTGGAAAAAGAAGCCACATATAGACGATTTCATATCCACCAAAATCAAAAACGCGATAACACGTTTGTTGTATCTAGTTTCGATCTTCAAAAAGTTTTAGCGACACCGTATGGTGAAAGTATGCAATTGTATTATTCCAGAAAGTACGCTGTGTTCAATTTTACAGTATATGAGAGTGGAACGCAGAACGGATACTGTTACATATGGGGTGAAGCTGATGGTAAAAGAGGAAGTTGTGAAATAGCAACATGTCTGTATAACTATTTAAAAGAACTCGATAACAGAGGAGTGAACACGTTGTTATTATACTGTGACAACTGCACGGGGCAAAATAAGAATAAAGTAATATTTTCAATGTTCAAACATTTCCTGGAACAATCTAAAAATCTAAAAGTTATACAAATTAATTACCTTCTAGCGGGGCATACATACATGCCAGTTGACAGCATGCATGCTGTTATTGAGAGGGAAGTAAGAAAACTAATTGTTTGGGCACCTTCGCAATGGCCAAGTTTTATAGAGAGTGCTAGGAAACGGCCTCAACCATATAAAGTGAGTGTCTTAGAGCATACAGATTTCATCAACTTCCAGAATCTGGCGGAATCTGTATTCACTCAAGCTACTCTTAAAAATAAAGACCTGCGTATAAAAAACATAAGAGTGTGCACATTTAAAAAGAATGCTTTAACGAAAATTGAAGTTAAATATACAATGTTAGAGACTGGTGATACTTATGACATAGAAGTCTCCAAAGAATTACCTCCAAAGAATTTTAACGCAAGAGGAAAGGGTAAAGGGATTGGGAAAAGAAGTGCTGTTAGAGGTAAAAATACAAAAAATATAGACCAAAAAAATGAATCTGCAGCTGAAAGTACTAGTAATGACATAAGTCAAAGAAACACAGACAATTTGCCATCTCTTTATAATGAGAGGCTCCCAATTTCCATTCCAAAATACAATGACCTCAAAAAATTGTGCGACACCGGTATAATACCAAGAAGATTTCATTGTGAATATTTGAACCTTCCGAATAAATCGCCAGTTAAAGATACCCTCAATGAAACCGACGACGATGAAAATGTGATGACAGCTGATGATGATAACTAGATAAAATACCAAATAGAAAAAGTTATTCCAACCGAAATGGTCGGAATAACTTTTTCTATTAGGGAATTAAGCTATTTTAATTTCACCATTAAAATTGTTTAATTTACCAATAGTTATCATCATAATCTGTCTGCTCATACCTAATTATTTATTCTTGTAATACTAGGTATATATTTCTTATATTAATATTTATATCATTTATATTATGTATTTTATTCATTCATTTTTCAGACAATTCATATTTTTCATCTGTCTTTCGTTTCCAATACGTTCATTAAATTACTAAATAAATAAGAATTCTGAGAAAACTATTATTTTTATCCATTTGTTGATTATAATTATAAAGCTAATTAAACGTAATTATTAAAAGTACAGACTGTTAATTAAAAGAGATAATGGTGTCAAAAGATAGCCATACACGTTGGGGTAGACCTGACGAGTTAACCTCTCAGGTCTACCGTAGCGTGTATAGCCTACTTTATTTTTACATTGATTACTAGGTGTGTAAGACTGTTAATTAGAACTGTTACTTTTAGAAAAGTTTTATAGACTGATTAGTGTGTCAAATATAATTATAACGCAGACATAAAAGTCGGAAATAAAAAATTGTATTAACAATAAATCGTTTTTTTTTGTATCCCTAAATTTCATTTAAATCTGTGATAACTAAGCTGAAACTAACATTAACCATGCAAATAACCTATTTCCATTGTGTTAAAATACCATAATTATAGTAGATAATCTATGGTTACATCAAATTGCTACACTGTAAAAGTCCTTTACAACAGAATTACGTATAATTTTCTATTGCTCTTGTTGCTTACACTATGCTAGTCGGTTTACACATAAAATATTAGTAACGTAAGGTACAACTAAACATATTTTTTTAATGTAAGGGACATGCTATATTTTAAACCGCTGGGTATTCCTAAATCTTTCGTTTATAGCATGAAAGAAGATGATTTTCTAAGAAACTTTGATCTAGACACAATTAAAATTGGAGTAGACAGTAAAAAGTTATGGACACATAAACAAAAATAAAAACGTTTATTGCCTCTCCTGAAAAACCGTGTTTTGTCCCTTACATTAATTGATATTTCTGGTATCGATATATCAAATCGATATTCATACTAAAAATTAACGATACGATATAAATCAATACTTTTTTACACTTTCGCCATGTCTATGCGAAATTATTATCAAAATAATTCTCTGTTTTATATTAACTATTTTACGGCTCTGGATACTTGTCCTTTGACTAGACTTTTTCTATTACTTTATTTTCCAAAAACTGTAAAACTCAGGTGTGGCCGATTTCAAGATATTCCCTGAGATTTGGTGTTAATTCCTTTCAGTGCGATGCTTAAATATATGATTTTCTCCGAGGGAATCGAACGCAAAGGTCGATCAACCACATTGGTCAAAATTCACCTAAATTCATTTATATCAATGTTTTTATGCGCTGTATTATTATTATTGACTAGCTTTTGCTCGCGGCTCCGCCCGCGTGAACAGCATTTTCCGGGATAAAATTAGCCTGTAACCGTCTCCAGGGTCCCATCTATCCCTGTAGATTAATTCGTCAAAAAAGGTTCAATGATTCAGGCGTGAAAGCGTAACAAACAAACTCACTTTCGCACTAACTTTCACCCCCCTTTTCATCTCTTATTAACTAATATTTCCAAAATTCCTGAAACACGTGTTTATTTGTTTTACGTCAATAACCGAAATACAATATTTTGTTTATGTAACTTTCAAAATGACGGTCTTTCATACATATTATCATCCCCTATTTTGACCCCTTTCGGGTGGAATTTTCTAAAATCCTTTCATAGTGGGTGCCTATATAACAAAATGAATATACAGTCCGAATTTCATGCTTGTAGCCTTGATAGTTAGCGCTCGGCGATGATGAATCAGTCAGTCAGGACATGTTATTTTGTAAGTATAGATATATTTTTTTTATTTCATTATAACAAAATCAACCTTAAATGTTTGAATATAATTAGGACATGCGGCCCACCGCACCGTCAGAATTCCCGCCAAAACTCAATAATATTGGTTATGTTTAACCTAATTGCCTGGCTGATACTGCGAGAATAAACGTATTCGTCTCAGCACACAGTTTTATGGCGAGGTCTCAAATAATATCTTCAACCGATGTAGCATAACACAACTAAATTATGCATATGGTCGCTAGGGTTGCCAGAACGGAAAACTTTAATACGAAACACTTTGTGGCCTTATTCTCTATGATCGTGTGGATTTGTACAGACCCACGTTACGTTGTCGCGACCACGTTACGTTAAAATCATGAAATTGGCATTGAATAGTGTTCTAAGCTAATCTAAAGTTTTATAAACGCGATGAGATGCGGTACGTGCTTGTTGTTTAATAGCCTCCGTGGCGCAGCGGGCGCGTAGCCGGCTGTCAAGCGAGAGGCCGCGGGTTCGATCCCCGCGCCGAGACGAATGTTTGTGTGATCTACATATATTTGTTTCGGGTTGTGAGTGTGAGACCGAAAGTCTCTCGTAGTTCCTGATACTCATTACACAAGACTCAGATAATTAAGAGATTGGGAAGGAGTGGGGGATTTGGGCCTCCGGATATCACACTCACCTCACCATACGCAGTAGCAAGCCGCTACTTTATGTTGGTTTTCTGTGAGATAGTGGTAACGACCCGTTCGAGCTGGCCCATTCATGCTGCAGCCAAAACTGTCTACAGCGTGGCTCTACCACTCTCCTGGCCTGGGGATCGAAGCCGAGATCTCACAGCAGTCGTACCCCGTACGCAATACAACTTTTTTTATCCTGGCTCGGCAAAGTGACTACGCTACACCTGATAGTAAGTGTAGCGCAATCCAAGAATAGTGTCGACCAACGATAAACAATGTGTCCATCGTAGGTCGGCAAGATCATGCCGGCCTGCCATAGAGCCAAGGGGGAGGGGAAGGAAAAGGGATGGGAAAAGGGTTAGGATCAGGGGGGCAAGCCCCCTGGGGAGAACCGGGAAAAAAAAACTGCACCACCGAACCAGTTTCAAACAACTTCCAACCACTTTCAATAAATGTCAAAACTTCAATATTGACTGTGACTACGATAAAACATTAAAAGCGAGGGAAAGCAATCAGAAATCCAATGCGAACTGGACAAAGTTAAATTGAGTGAATAAAAGATGCAAAGTGACGTTAAATAGGTTTAATTTATAGGCGTTCAGCTTACTTCAAATACATTGATGGTAAACACTACGAAACGTAGGCTTTCATTACTGAGTAAACAAATAATCTGAGTCATTATTCCAGTGTATTTGAATCGTTTATTCAGAAATTAGCATTGGTTCGCAGCGCCGCCCGAGAAAGTATTTTTTTCGGATTTATAACAACCGAATTCAATACGAAAAACATTGATACTTAGCTTTTAAACGACTAAACAGATTTTATTGAAACGTAGCTCAGAACTATTTCGTTTAAAAATCAGCTACCAAAAAAAACTGCATTAAAATCGGTCCATTCGTTTAGATGCTACGATGCCACACATATACATACTTACACATGGACATGCGTATCTACGCACGCATTCACGCACGCACGCACGCACTAGTGCACGCACTTACGCACGCACCCACGCACTTACTTACGCACGCACCGGAGACAAAATTTTCGAATTTTAGGTTTAAGATATTTATTTCTCATAAAAGAATTACATTCACTTACATGAGAAACATTATATTTAAATAAGTAAACTTAACTACAAAGACGTTCAATACTTACAATTTTAACAATTTGAGGGTACATTACACATATATTATTCCAAACGCAAACAATACAATGTCGGACATGTTGCGTTTGAAAAAGTTTCGTAGCAATATGCACAACTGGATGAGACATGAGGCACCTGACATGAGCGTAGATAGATAGAAGTTTTAGCTAAGCGTATTATTTTAGTGTAGCTGTGTTAGTTATTTAGATAATGTTTTAAGTAATTTTTTAAATGTTTACATAGGTTTAACTTGTTTTATATTATTTGGTAATTTATTATATAATCTCGCACCTTCGTACATAATACACTTTTTGCCGTAGTTAGTTCGGGGAGTGTATAATTTTATATTGTTTGCATTTCTAAGTTTGATCTTATGTATTTGTACGTTTTTAATAAAGGAAATTTGTGTTTGTATATCTTTATTAAGTATTTTTCGTATTAATATAGGATTATGATACATATATGAATGTGCGATATCCAATAGTTTAGTTTCTTTATAGATTTTTTTAGTAGATTCTAAGTAATTGTAATGAAAAAGTGTTTTTATAAGTTTATTTTGTGCTATTTGAAGAGGTTTTAAAATATTTTTAGTTGCAGTACCCCATACTTCTATTAAGTAATCTATATGCGGCTTCACGAGAGAGTTATATATTGTGTACCGTACAGTACGGGGGAAACATCGGACTATTGCACGGAGGGTACCCGTTAAAGATGACAATTTACTTTTAATTTTCATTATGTGTGGTTTCCATGACAAATTACTGTCTAAAATTAAACCGAGATACTTTTCAGTCTCTTTGTCATTGTTTGTTATAAGTTTTTATATGTGTGCCAGCAATAAATGTTTCTTTCTTTCTTTTCTTTCAATTTATAACACCCTTCCTATGTATCGGGGATTAAACACACAATTGTTTAAATTTATATTGTTTACTGAAGGATTGCTTCTTTCAATCACCATACTTTTTTCTTAAAGACAGGTAACTTTCACCAGGTACGCACACTTCCGTGCTGCTTCTGTTTATGGGCAGGCGTGGCGCTTACCATCAGGCGAGCGCTTTGCTCGTCTCGTCATTCAATGAAATAAAAAAAAACTAAACTAAATTTTAGATGCATTGCGAATTGTGTCTGTTATTATTATTTAGAAAGTGCTCTCTAATCTCGTTTAGCGTAAAATTACATTTAGTTCCCGCAGGAGCTTTTACACGTTGCATGTTCGGGCGTTGTTTTAGCGAACTTTAGCATCATTAACATAATATATCCTGCTAAATATAGCGTAGAAACAAATTAGGGTATAAATATTTGAATTATAGTTCGACGTAATTATTCGAATGTTGCTCACTCCTATACACTTAGGAAGAGGAGGGGGATTTGGGCCTCCAAATATGTCACTCATTGTACGAAACGAAGCAGCAGGCCGCAACTTTACGTCGGTCGGTTAAATTTGATTTTTTTGAGCCACGCTGTAGACAGTTTTATCTACAGCATGAATGGGCCGGCTCGACCGGGTCATTACCACTGTTTCACAGAAAACTGACGTAAAGTAGCGGCTTGCTGCTGCGTTGCGTACGATGAGATATCCGGAAGCCCAAATCTCGCTCCCTTTCCCAATCCCTTAATTATCCCTTTCCTTTAAGGTCGGCAATGCACCTATGATTCTTCTAGGATTGTAGGCGTAGATGGGCGGTGAAGATCACTTGCTATCGGGTGACTCACTTGCTCGTTTGTCAGTCTGCTAAAAAAAGATACACACACATAATCAGAAAAAGGAGTCAAATGTTCTTTGTGGATAAAATTGCGAAACTCATTAGTCGGTATTACATTGCCAGCCTACTAAGTAGCTAACATTATTATATAAGAACAACTTTCGGTAAAACAACTAAACTTAGCGAAAATATTTGTTAACCACACAAACAATTAGCAGCGTTTTGCAGTTGCGAGGCCGGGTGAAAATTTTCTAACATTAAAATAAAGTTTTACTTACTTACTTACAGGCAACTTTACTTAACAAATACTGTAGTTGGGCTTTCAAATAATTTTATTTATATATCATAGACTAGAAAACGAGCAATTGTGTCAACTGATGGTAAGTGATCTCCACTGCCCATGTACGCCTATAATACTAGAATAACTATAGGCGCGTAGCCGACCTTAAAGGGAAGGGATAATGAAGGGATGGGGAAAGGGAGGATATTTGGGCCTCTGGATATCTCACTCACTGCACGAAACGCAGTAGCAAGCCGTTACTTTACATCAGTTTTCTGTGAGACAGTGGTAACGGCCCGGTCGAGCCGGCCCATTCGTGCTGTGGAAAAAACTGTCTACAGCATGGCTCTAACACTCAAAGTTCAGTCACTGGCAGCTGTATTGGATACGCGGTACGACTGCTAAGCTGAGGTCTCGGGTTCAACCAGTTCGGGTAAAAAGTGATATTGGTTTTTTCTATAACGAAATGCTCAGCCCGGAGTCTAGAATCGAACCCGGCATGACGATAGGCTCTCCCCCTATCACATAGGACGGAAATGCACTCAGCGAAATGTCGGTATACTGGTTAAACCTCTGCCTAACCCTTTAGAGGTTACAGAGTGCGTATTTAGAAAGATAAAGTAATAAAGGTTTAATATTAGAATATTAGGTTAGGTATATAGGTTTAATATTTATAATATCCGAAAAAAATAACGAAGATCTTCTTAACTTAGTCCTAGGAATAATAAACAAGAAAATGAATATAGCATGCCCAACATGGGAAATTGAAACTGTGGCCAGAAGAGGAAAGAATAATGGAAGAATTAGACCAGTTGTAGTTACAATCACAACTACAAGCAGAAAATTACAACTTTTAAAAAAGAAGAAAACATTGGATAATTCTGGCATTTACATAAAAGAAGACTTCTCACCAGCTGTTCTACAAAAACGCAAGGAGCTCCAGGAAGAGCTCCAAAGTAGACGTTTGTCCGGAGAAAAGGTAATGCTTCGCTATGATAAAATAATCAGATTAAAACCGAAGGAACAAATAATCCATGTATCCAAAACCACGACTTCCAGTAAAAGATTCCTGTCAGAATCACCTGAGGCTGAAAATAGTAAAACAACATCAATTAATGAAGATCAGGCGAAACAAGCACCCAAGAAGAACAAATCTCAAAATATAACAAGTTTCTTACGCCCTGCACTGTTGAACCCCACACCCAAAGCCTTTACAAGTCAGGATCGCCAAGAATCTCCAAAAAACTAAACTGTAGCCCTCAACCTCCACCTCTCCCAACACGGCCGGTCCCCGCGGGAGACGTAGACCAAAACCCTCTAGAGGAAATATCTACATACAATAATCTTGAGAAAAACCAACTCTATGTGGCAACATATAATGTCAGAACGCTATCATCTTACTCTCGCCTTTTGGAACTAAGCGAAGCCCTGAAAGATATTAATT
The DNA here is from genome assembly GCA_949126905.1 of Amorpha juglandis. Classification (NCBI taxonomy): domain Eukaryota; kingdom Metazoa; phylum Arthropoda; class Insecta; order Lepidoptera; family Sphingidae; genus Amorpha; species Amorpha juglandis. The sequence continues at coordinate 8,011,328 of OX421390.1, read as the reverse complement.
ACGATGTCATCGGTCTCTCTGAAGTTAGACGTACTGGAAATTGTATAGAAGAACATGAAAACTTTATTTTCTACTACATAGGACAAACACCAGGTTTATATGGAGTGGGATTCATTGTAAACAGACGCCATAAAAAGAACATTATTAGCTTCAAAGGATTATCCGAACGAGTGGCTCTACTTCAGCTAAGTATAGGCAACATCGAAATAAGCATAATACAATGCTATGCTCCAACAGAATCAGCAAACGAAAACGAAATTGAACTCTTTTATGGCACTGTCAATAAAGCATTGAAAATGTCAAGAAAAAATGTAATAGTAATGGGGGATTTCAATGCGAAAATTGGTCAGGCAAGACAGGAAGAAAACCTGATAATGAAGAATTATGGTTATGGTAACAGAAACGGTAGAGGCCATAAACTTATACAATTTGCATTCGAAAATAAATTGTCAATTTTAAACACCTTCTTTAAAAAGAAAAGCAGTAAGAGATGGACCTGGAGATCACCGAATGGTATGATAAAAAATGAATTGGACTACATACTAACGAATCTACCAAAATGTTGCCATGATATGCAAGTGATCAATGTTAAATATCCCAGCGACCATAGAATGGTAAGAGCGACTTTTAAGCTGCAAACTTCAAAGAAAAATAGAAAATCTTACGGAAATAATGCTAAAAGTACCCTAAAAACTGAAGAAGAAGTAAAAATATACTTGGAATCACTTAATGAGAACTTTAAACATATTAATACTTTGCAACAAGGCTATACGGTGCAAGATTTTCATGATAAAATCGTGGATACAATACACAGCAGCCTTAAAAAAGCGCACGAAGCTTTCAAGCACAAAAATACTGCTACTGTTATAACAGATAACACAAAAAAATTAATATCAAGACGGCAATATCTTCAAAAATTCAAACCGAAAACACGTAGCATGAAAAACGAGCTTAAAGCTCTTTACAAACTAATAAGCAAATATATCAGGCGTGACTACAACGCCCATCGTAGAAAGACCATTGAAAAACACGTACTGCAGTCCGGAAGCTTAAAAAGAGCTTACAAAGAACTAAGATCAAACAGAACATGGATAGAAGGACTAAAAACCTCAAATGAAATAACTCACAATAGAAATGAAATACTCCAGGTTGCAACTGATTTCTACAAACAGTTATATAGTTGTGAAAATCAAGAGTCGGCTTTAACCCTAACTAAAAAAACACTGTCAGATATACAAGATATTGACGAAGAAGAGGTAACCAAGGGAATAACTAAATTGAAACCTGAAAAAAGCCCGGGGCCGGATAAAATAACGAACGAAGCCCTGAAGATAGGAGGCCTCTACCTAGCGCCTCCTCTAACACAACTCTTTAACTTGGTTCTAAGAACGGCAACTACACCAAAGCAATGGTCGGAGTCGGATATTATCTTATTATATAAAAAGGGAGATCCGAATAACATTAGCAATTATCGACCAATAAGTCTGCTGTCCTCAATATATAAACTATTCTCATCAATCCTAGAAAAGAGAATCAGAATTGCTATTGAGAAGCACCAACCCATAGAACAGGCAGGATTCAGGAGAGGATTCTCAACTATAGATCATATCCACTCTATCGAAATGCTCATAGATAAATATCAAGAATTTCACAGGCCACTCTACCTCTTATTTATTGACTATCAAAAAGCTTTCGATACTTTGTACCACCACTCAATATGGGAATCACTTCAATCGCAAAATGTTGAAACGCCCTACCTGAAAGTTCTACAAAACATATACCAAAACTGCAATAGCAGGCTTGTATTGGAGACTGCTGGACCTTCAATACCTATCAGAAGAGGAGTAAGACAGGGAGACGTCATCTCGCCGACAATATTTATAGCAGTGCTACAACAAGTCATTGGGCAACTAAACTGGAAAAATGCCGGTCTAAATATAAACAATTACTATATAAGCCATTTGAGATTTGCCGACGACATTGTTTTGCTGTCAGAGAACACCACCGAGCTACAATCAATGTTAAACAACCTCCATTCCGCAAGTCAACAGGTAGGCCTAGAAGTTAACCTCAGTAAAACGAAAATTATGACGAACTCTACTAAAGATCCTATATGCTTAGAAAATGAACAACTAGAGTATGTAGACACCTATATATATCTAGGTAAACTAATTTCTTTTAACAAGCAGAGAAATGACCACGAAATAGAAAGGAGAGTCTCAAATACTTGGAAAAAATTTTGGAGTCTAAAAGAAATAATGAAGTGTGATAACATGTCAATCCTAGTTAAGAAAAGAGTCATGGATACTTGTATACTGCCTTCATTAACCTATGCCAGCCAAACTTGGAAGCTCACACATCGAATGAAATCCAAAATCAGATCGTGTCAAAGAGGCATGGAGAGAAGTATCCTAAAAGTCAAAAGAATTCAAAAGATATCACACAAAACTATTCGAAAAAAGACAAAAGTTACTGATGCACTGTGTCACTGTAAAAAACTTAAGTGGCGCTGGGCTGGCCATATTGCTAGACTCACAGACAATCGATGGACTCACAGAATAACATGTTGGAGCGGACCACCAGGCATCAGGAAGAGAGGTAGACCAGCTGCCCGGTGGGCAGATGACATCATCCAAGTGGCTGGCGAACAGTGGATGGAGAAAGCGAAACAAAAAGATACTTGGAAAACTCTAGAGGAGGCCTTTACCTTGGAGTAGAGAGGGTTCTTACTAGCATACCTAATATGTATTAAATATTATTTTTATGTCATTTTTAGTAAGAAATATAAGGCTTTTTTATTTTTTATTTTTTATTTTTATTTTTATTTTTATTTTATTTTTATTTTATTTTTTATTTTATTTATTAGAATATTAGCGACCCGAACCCCACCGCATTTCTATTACACGTCATGCATATTTCATGTACGTAAATAAGATAATTGGGGCTGGCTGTGGCGTGTGTTTTCACACGAATATAATAAACTTGATAAAAGGCACGACTCACACGAATACTTCCGCACGCACTGCTGTTGTTTCTTTCATTTCATTACATTATGTATTTATACTTATATTTATACTAGCTTTTGCTCGCGGCTCCGCCCACGTAATCAAATAAACAAACAAACAATCAAACTCTACAGCTTTATAATATTAGTATAGATTTGATTTTGATTTGACAACGGAAGCCTTCAAATAATATTATTTTGGTAGCTTAGCAACGGAAGCCTTCAAATATGAATAATTTTCCCCGTTTTTGCAACATTTTTCACTGATGCTTCGCTTCTAATGGTCGCAGCGTAATGTTATGTATCCTAAAGCCTTCCTCGATAAATGGACTATCCCACACAAAAAGAATTTTTCAATTCGAACCAGTAATTCCTGAGATTAGCGCGTTCAAACAAACAAACAAACAAACAAACAAACAAACAATCAAACAATCAAACTCTACAGCTTTATTATTAGTATAGATTTCTATCTATTATATATTCGTATCTATTATGTATTATGTGTAGATATATAAATTTTTGTATTCAAATATGCCTCTTTCTGTGTTTATTTGTTTTCGTCACCATTACACCTGCCATGTACATCTCTGCATCACCCTAAGATTGACTGGGATATAATGCTTATAGTATTAAGTCCGCCTCTATACGCCATGTATATGAAGTGTTAAATAAATAAGTATCGATCCTAATAGCTTATAGTAATTCGGTACACATATTTATAGATCTTTAAATATTGTAGAAGGGTCTACGCTAGGGTTGAGAGTCTTAATTTATTTAGTCTTTTTTTTTAATAAGAGTGGAGTGTTTTGAATGTAAGTGGGCCACTGACATCTTAGGTCTAAAGCCAACCTCACCTGCACGTACAGAGTGTACGAGCTGATTAACGGAAGGGGCCACGGTGAAAATTGGTTCCCGTTACGGGTTGTGGGGGTTAGATGACGGGTCGGCCCACATATTACCAAACCCACCAATAAATAAATAAGTAAATACACCTAATAGTCGCACATATAGTCTTGACCCTACACTAGGTTTAATCATCGTGGGTATCAAAAACTACGAGGTACTTGCGTTCTTACAACACCCAGACCCGAAACAAATATTCGTGGATCACACAAACATCTGTCTCGGTGCGGGAATCGAACCCTTCTTCTTAGCCGGCTACTCGTCTGCTGTGCTAATGGACCTTAGCATTAAGTCGAGATATCGCTAGATAGAAAGAAAAAGAATGGGAAAGGAAGCAGAATGATAAGTAAGTTTTGTTCAGGCGGGGCACGTTCCAGGGTTAGCTAGTGTTTAAGTTACTTAAGCCCGACATAATCAAAGTATTAAACTTTATAAAGGAAAGGCATCATTTTACCAACCTTTAAGGGACGCACTTACGAGATACTACGTAAAAGGACGTAATTTTTATGTGACGTAATTTTTTCTTGTGACAACCCTAATCTACGATCCAACCTATATGGACGGATTATGATTAAATATTTGTCGAACGTATACGATTAACGTATGTGGATTTGTTTGTTCTCTAATTGCCTCACTAATAATACTAGCCCTGTATTATGTATATTTTGCTGGTGGGAGGATACTTGTATCCGACCGGATAGCGACCACCGTACACTGGTGCTAAAACCTGCCATAGTGGCCCACCTCGTGTGGGTCGCGTTCCAGGGTCAGCCAGTGTATATCCGGTTCTCCCCAGGGGACTTGCCCCCTGATCCCAACCCTTTTCCCATCCCTTTTTCCTTCCCCTCCCCCTTGGCCCTGGGATGAGATACTGCGGGGTCGCCAGTATTCCGTTAGGAGGGACCCCGTAGTTCATTGCAGGAACTTTAGCAGGCCGGCATGATCTTGCCGACCTACGATGGACACATTGTTTATCGTTGGTCGACACTATTCTTGGATTGCGCTACACTTACCATCAAAAATAAAAAAAAAATGGTTATTTTATTATGCATGGGCTTCCTCTACCGAATGAGAGATGTAAGGCCTTAGTCCACCACGCGGGCTTAATGCGGGTTGGCAGACCTCACATAGCTTCGAAATTCTTATGACTTCTCAGGTATGCAGGTTTCCTTACAATGTTTCCTTCATCGATAAAACAAGTGATAATCAATAAATAATATACACGTAAATTAGAAAAGTCAGACGTACATGGCGTTGAGGCTGGTTTTGAACCTGCTGCTTTCGTCTCGGCAGTCCGTACCCGCGGAGCGTACATGTACATGTACATGGGGGGGCATCGGGGGCCCTTCCGTGCTTCGTGCCAGCTCCTCAAATAACTCACGTGCCCACCTCGCACCACGCTCCGCCTTTTATTCGGGTATCATTCTGAACCCACTGCGCACATCCTTCTCCATTCCTACTCTAATAAATTCAAATATATGAAGAAGGCCAAAAAAAGAGCAGACATTACTCGGCGGAGACTTCATCCACTTTTCAAGTGGACTTCTGCAATGTCAGGGGTCTGCATAGTAACCTCGACGCCGTCCATCACCACCTCGAGACGTCGCGGCCTGCTCTGCTCTTTTTAACGGAGACTCAAATATCTACCCCTGACGATACTTCGTACTTAAACTACCCCGGCTACGTACTAGAGCACTCGTTCCTTCGTAAGGCCGGGGTGTGCGTTTTCGTTAGGGGTGATATATGTTGTCGCCGCCTTCGGGGCCTCGAGCATCGGGACCTGTCGATCTTGTGGCTATGCGTAGACTATGGAGGTCGTACTCGGATCTACGCATGCCTTTACAGGTCTCATGCCAGTGAAGTGGGGTCTACTCACCTATTTGAGAACGTGGAAGTGGGGACTGACCAAATTCTTAAACAGTACCCATCTGCGGAGGTGGTGGTCCTTGGCGACTTTAACGCTCATCATGTGGAGTGGTTGGGCTCCCGGACCACTGACCTCCCGGGTCGGACTGTTTGTGAATTGGCCTTGGCTTATGGTCTCACACAACTGGTAACGCAACCCACTCGTGTTCCAGATGTTGAGACCCACGAACCTTCATTGTTGGACCTTCTGCTGACTACACACCTTGATGGATACAAGGTGGTGGTCGATGCCCCTCTAGGGTCATCTGACCACTGCCTAGTGCGTTCGTCGGCCCCTGCTACTTATCAGCATCGCTCTTCAGCGACTGGATCTCGCAGGGTCTGGCGTTATGGGTCAGCAGATTGGGATGGACTACGTGAGTTCTTTGCGTCCTACCCATGGAAGCAGCTCTGTTTCTCTTCCGAAAATCCTGACGCTTGTGCGGACTGCATCAGGGACGTGGTGCTTTTGGGGATGGACTTGTTCATCCCCAATACCAAAATACCACTGGGGCGTCGTAGCCGGCCTTGGTATAACAATGCCTGCGCCGAAGCTGCGCGCCTCAAGCAGTCCGCATACGTGGCGTGGAATGACGCCAGAAAACGTCAGGATCCAAACGCCAAGGAAGAGAAGCGGAACTTTAATGCTGCTTCTAGGTCCAGCAAGAAGGCTATAGCCAGGGCCAAGGCGGAGCACATTGGCAGAATTGGTGAGCGACTAAAGAGTTATCCCTCTGGGAGCCGTGCTTTTTGGTCGCTTGCCAAGGCTGTCCAAGGCAACTTCTGCCAGTCTAGTCTCCCGCCACTGCGTAAGCCTGATGACAGTTTGGCCCATAGTGCAAAGGAGAAGGCGGATCTTTTAGCCCAATCCTTTGCCTCGAACTCGACTTTAGATGATGGAGAAGCCACACCGCCGAAGATCTCCCGGTGCGAGTTTACCCTACCTGAGATACGCATCAACCAGCGTGCGGTCAGGAGGGAACTAAGGCTTCTCGACATCCGTAAGTCGAGTGGGCCAGACTGTATCCCCGCGGTGGTTCTTAAAACGTGCGCCCCTGAGTTGACCCCCGTTCTTACGCGCCTTTACCGTCTTTCCTATTATACTAACAGGGTTCCCACTTCATGGAAGGTGTCTCATGTCCATCCGATCCCTAAAAAAGGTGACCGGTCGGACCCTTCGAGTTATAGGCCGATAGCGGTCACATCTTTGCTCTCCAAAGTTATGGAAAGAGTCGTTAATGCCCAGCTGATGCGGTACCTTGAGGAGCACCAGCTGATCAGTGATCGTCAGTACGGTTTCCGTCACGGTCGATCAGCTGGTGATCTTCTTGTTTATCTCACACATCGCTGGGCAGAAGCTTTGGAGGGCAAGGGTGAGGCTATGGCTGTCGGCCTTGACATCGCGAAGGCGTTCGATCGGGTATGGCATAGAGCCCTTCTATCGAAGTTACCATCCTACGGAATCCCCGAGGGACTCTGCAAGTGGATCGCTAGCTACCTGGAAGGTCGGAGCATTAAAGTCGTCGTTGACGGCTGTTGCTCCGAGACTCTTTCAGTCAATGCTGGCGTTCCACAGGGCTCGGTGTTGTCGCCGACACTCTTCATCTTGCATATCAATGACATGCTGTCTATTGACAGCATGCATTGCTATGCAGATGACAGCACGAGTGATGCGCGATACATCGGCCACCAGAATGTTCCTCGGTGCACCGTAGAGGAAAGACGGTCTCAACTTGTGTCTGAAATCGAGAGCTCTCTGGGGCGGGCCTCCAAATGGGGTGAAATGAACTTAGTTCAGTTCAACCCCACGAAGACACAAGTTTGCGCGTTCACTGCGAAGAAGGACCCATTTGTCATAGCGCCTCAGTTCCAAGGAGTACCTCTCCAGGTTTCCGAGAGTATTGGGATTCTCGGCGTCGAAATCTCGAGCACAGTCCAGTTCAGGAGTCATTTGGAGGACAAAGCCAAATTGGCTAGTAAAAAGCTGGGTATCCTGAACAGAGCGGGGCGGTACTTCACGCCGGGCCAGAGATTGATGCTCTATAAAGCTCAAGTACGGCCCCACGTGGAGTACTGCTCTCACCTCTGGGCAGGAGCCCCCAAATACCTGCTCAACCCACTTGACTCCTTGCAAAGACGAGCTGTTCGAATCGTCGATGATCCTGATCTCACGGATAGCCTGGAACCGTTAGGACTGCGGAGAGACTTTGGTTCTCTCTGCGTGTTCTATCGGCTGTTCCATGGGGAGTGCTCTGAGGAACTGTTTAAGATGGTGCCACCGTCACCATTCTACCATCGCACCACCCGACACCGCAGTAGAGTTCATCCATACCACCTGGAAACAATACGGTCTAGTACGGTACGTTTCCAGCGTTCATTTTTTCCACGCACGTGTAAGCTCTGGAATGAACTCCCTGCCTGGGTGTTTCCCGAGCGCTATGACATGTCCTTCTTCAAACGAGGTTTAAAAAGAGTATCCCTTCAGTGGTAGGCAGCGGCTTGGCTATGCCCCTGGCATTGCCGATGTCCATGAGCGGCGGTGACCGCTTACCATCAGGCGGGCCGCTTGCTCGTCTGCCTATCAAGGCAATAAAAAAAAAAAAAAAAAACAAAAGCTATTGCTACTTAAGTGACCTTAATATTTATTAATAAATATTTTTTATAGACCGGCAAATGGGTCACCTGATGGCAAGTGATCTCCACCGTCTGTGTACGCCTACAATATCAGAATAATCATAGGCGCGTTGCCGACCTTAAAGGGAAGGGATAATAAAGGTATCAGAAAAGGGAGGGAAATTTGGGCCTCCGGATATCTCACTCAGCGTACGAAACGCAGCAGCAACCCGCTACTTAACGTCGGTTTTCTGTGAGACAGTGGTAATGACGCGGTCAAGCCGGCCCATTCTTGCTGTAGACAAAACAGTCTACAGTGTGGCTCTACCACTTATCCATAAGGTATATGTATTATTATTAGGTGTGTATAACTCAAAGCCATTTTAAAGTAAAAATTCAATCTTAGTAATGAAGAGCGATTACAGTTTCGACGATTCTTACAAAAAAAAGAAATAACAAAAAATTTAATCGATGTAAGAAAATTAAAAACCAATACATTAAAAACAAATAAAGATACATGATTTCCTGACACTAATATCCCGGGACGAGATTCTTTCAATATCCCGGGAACGGGAAGCTGGGGTAACCCTAGTCAAGACCTATTTTCTCAGGAACAAGAAATAGGCTAACCTAATAATTAATGTGGCCTATTTCCTCACTCACTCGTAGTTATTATGCGGGAGGGGTACCAGCTAATACTCGTATGTAACTAATATGAGGCAATAAGTACCACAAATTATATACAACTTTATTTAAGTACCATAATACGGCGAATAGCGCCCTCTATAAATTTATTTGAAAAACATTCAACAAAGAAAGAATTCTTATTGTGAACAGTTAGTAGCGCCATCTATATATTTTACTACGAAGTACATTGTAAGCTACAACAAGAAGGGACAACTTATTAAAAATAGTACAAGGGTTTTCCGTTCCGAGTTTTCGCACATCATCTTTACATACTTTAAATCTTTTCTGAATTATCTCTACTTTTGCTGGTAGGAGGATACTTGTATCCGACCGGATAGCGACCACCGTACACTGGTGCTAAATCCTGCCATAGTGGCCCACTTTGTCTGGGTCGCGTTCAAGGGTCAGCCAGCGTATTTCCGGTTCTCCCCAGGGGGTTTGCCCCCTGATCCTAACCCTTTTCCCATTCCTTTTTCCTTCCCCTCCCCCTTGGCCCTTTGGCAAGCCGGCATGATCTTGCCGACCTACGATGAACACATTGTTTATAGTTGGTCGACACTATTCTTGGATTGCGCTACACTTACCATCAGGTGTAGCGTAGTCACTTTGCTGAGCCAGTATATAAAAAAACAGTGTTTCCCAATCTTTTTTAGGCCATGCCCCACGTTAACATTTTTTTGTTAAATTTGTCACTGATATCTAGAATTGTATTTAAATAACCCAAAGCGAAAGGGGTAAAATCGTATCGACCATTTTTACATTGCCCCCCTTAACTACCAAATTGCCCCCCTGTGGGGCGTGGGCCCCACGTTGGGAAACACTGCTTTAAATAGTCTGATTTCAACTGTTTTATTAGACTCCCACGATTTCTCCAATTGAGTGAAGACCTATCAATTAACCTTATATTGTAGACTAGTATTGTCTATGCTCTTAGTGAATTATTTAAACGCGCCCATGATTCTTTTGGTATTGTGGGCGTACATGGGCGGTGGAATTCACTTACCATCAAGTGACCCGCTTGTTCGTTTGCCGGCCTGTACTATAAAATAAACAAATTTATGAAGTCATTTTTAAGTGACTACCTTTGTGGCGTAGTTGTATTGCGTACGCGGTATGATTGTTGAGCTGAGGTCTCGGGTTCGACTCCCGGGTCGGGTAAAGTGATATTGGCTTTTTTTTCACGAAATGCTCAGTATCATCCCGGAGTCTAGATTTGTGCCCGGTATGGCTATAGGCACGCCCCCTATCACATCATGGGACGGAAACACGCTCGGCGATATGTGGTTGTACCTATGCCTACCCCTTCGGGGAGTACAGGAGTGCGTGCGTATTATTAAGTAGTAAACTCATGCTATAGGCACTTAGTCAATTGAATCATATCAAATACTAATTTTGAGTTACTTACAATGGTATCCAGAGAGGCTAGGCGTTATCAACTTGCGATAAGTATCGGAACGTCAAACATTTTTTTAATTTCATACATTCATTTCTCGATTCGTATAATTTCATAAATTGTGCGTGCTTTCTCCTCAGGGTGGGACAAGCGTTCTACCTTGACCCACCGTGGCTACGCCTTGTTCGTATATCAGTAGAAAATACAGGATGGTGAGATAGTTTCGTGTTTTGATATCCGATTTCTCAAAAGTTATCAAACATTCAAATAACAGAACTGTGATTTTGACAGCGCTGTCAATTCAATTTGGGTTCCTGAAACGTTATTTAATCAAGAATTTATTTATCTCTATCTATTTATCTATAATAAGCTAAGCAGCGATAACTCAGCGGGGAGTGGTACGGACTGTCGAGATGAAAGTCGCAGGTTCGAAACCAGCCCCAAGAGCATACACCTCTGACTTTTCTAAGTTACGTGTATATTAATTGTTAATTATATCGCTTGCTTTAACGGTGAAGGAAACATCGTGAGGAAACCTGAGAACTTGATAAGATTTTCGAAGGTATGTGAAGTCTGCCAACCCGCATTAGGCCAGCCTGGTGGACTAAGGCCTAACCCCTCTCATTCAGTAGAAGAGGCCCGTCCCAGCAGTGGGACATGTATAATACAGGGCTAGTACAAAAAAAAGATATATCTATATCTAATTTGCGAACAATTGCTTGTTAGTAATTGACACACCGTTTGACGATAGAATTATCTATGATTTTTCAGAAACCCAAAATAATGATTAACATAGGATGTTTCATATTAGTTTAAAAGTCTCGTTAATTAACTGCGCCTTTATTCTTTAAATCTGAAACAAAGCAAAGAAGTACGGAACATAGTATACATTTAAATATGTATAGAATAGCGTACAATAATAATATTTTTGATATAAATTACTACCACAAAGATTAATTTGTAATTAAAAACTTATGTGAAAAATTATGGTGTTTTTTCCCTGTAATACTTTTGTTAAAGTGATAAAAAATAATTAAAAATTGGTGTGTGTCGTGGGACACCAGGTAGGAACGAAGTTCCTTCGGCTAATGTAGAATCGACACAAATTGTAAAAAATACAAATTATCAACTAAAATAACAAAATATGTCTCTTTATTTTTGTTTGACAACATAAAATTACATAGAAATAGAATAGAAAAATAGAAATAAAAAAAAAACGTGTAGCACTCGGAGACTGCCGCGGTAAAGCTATTGTATGGCATTTTTTATCAACTTATGTAATTATAAATAAAAACTTATTAATTTAGACTTAGACTGGCTACTAAACGGTGGACGGCCGTGTTCAAATTCAAATTTCAAACCGCGTCTACATTTCCAAATGTCATAAGTTTCACACCTATCTGTTTTATTAACGGAATTTCGACTTTAACTTTGTGTGCTAGATATCAAATTAAGTTAAAAAAAAGTCTCATTTAACGGTTTTATTCCACGCATTTTTTCCACGCATTTTTCTTACGGTTTTACTATCACATTTTTTTCAGTTCGGTCACGCAGCGAAATCCTTATCCCCTCCAAGCCTGCCGTAAGGAACTTCGTTCCAAAAATACATAAAAATTCCAACATAACACGTTGCAATAATGAAAAAGTGTCCTCTAAATAAATATTTATTTTAATTATATTATTATTTTTTTAGTTTTTACCAACTGCTTTATTTTAGTCATCGTATTTTATAGTAGAAAAATATTTGTATGGTCATGAATATTCTATTGAAATAAAACTAATTTAAACGGATTTTATTGCCGTTTTTTATTTTAATTTTGGTCCCGACATTTCGAAAGCTTTTCAGCCTTCGTGGTCACGGGGTAGACTTAATGAAATAATTAAAATAAAAAAATTGGTGTGTGTCGTGGGACACCAGGTAGGAACGAAGTTCCTTCGGCTAATGTAGAATCGACACAAATTGTAAAAAATACAAATTATCAACTAAAATAACAAAATATGTCTCTTTATTTTTGTTTGACAACATAAAATTACATAGAAATAAAATAGAAAAATAGAAATTAAAAAAAGACGTGTAGCACTCGGAGACTGCCGCGGTAAAGCTATTGTATAGCATTTTTTATCAACTTATGTCATTATAAATAAAAACTTATTAATTTAGACTTAGACTGGCTACTAAACGGTGGACGGCCGTGTTCTATAATCAAAAATACAAATTCAAATTTCAAACCGCGTCTACATTTCCAAATGTCATAAGTTATCTATCTGTTTTATTAACGGAATTTCGACTTTAACTTTGTGTGCTAGATATCAAATTAAGTTTAAAAAAAGTCTCATTTAACGGTTTTATTCCACGCATTTTTTCCACGCATTTTTTCCACGCATATTTCTTACGGTTTTACTATCACATTTTTTTCAGTTCGGTCACGCAGCGAAATCCCTATCCCCTCCAAGCCTGCCGTAAGGAACTTCGTTCCAAAAACCGCGATAAAATCTGTTTAAATTAGTTTTATTTCAATGTGTAACATTCGCGTAAACGGAAGAAATCATTATGGATATTCGTATCGTTATATAGAATAGGGAGGGGCCCGTGTGTCAAATCAAAAGCATTGACAACGCTTCTAGCAACTCAATTTTGACTTGAAATGAGATTGACAGATGATTGGGTAATTTTTACATTGATCAGCCTTTTAGAAACCGTGATTTTTTTTTAACCTCTCTTTATATGTCGAACAATAGAGCTTGATAATGAATACTACGAAGTTAAGCGATAAAAGACGTCATGTTATTACATAAATCTCGTATTAATAGAACATTGTTTGCAGACGACCCGATAGAGGTTTTAATGGGTGTCGACTAAGGAACTAGGGTAATCTTGATTGCAAAGATTTAGTTCCAAGACCACAATGTAATAGTAAAGTATGATTCAATTTAAATTACGTAATGAATCATTGATGAGGTAGGAAAAGAGAGGCTGAGTGGTAGAGCCACGCTGTAGACAGTTTTGTCTACAGCGCGAATGGGCCGGCCCGATCGGGTCGTTACCACTGTGTCACAGAAAAGCGACGTAAAGTACCGGCTTACTGCTGCGTTTCGTACGGTGAGTGAGACATCCGGAGGCCCAAATTCCCTTCCTCTTCCCATTCCCTAATTATTCCTTTCCTTTAAGCCGGCAACACGCCCATGATTCTTCTAGTATTGTGGGCGTATATGGTGAAGATCACTTACTAGCTGACAGCCTCCGTCGCGCAGCGGGCTAGTAGCCGGCTGTGAAGCGAGAGGCCGCGGGTTCGATCCCCGCACCGAGACAAATATTTGTGTGATCCACAAATGTATGTTTCGAGGTCTGGGTGTTGTGAGACCGAAAATCTCTCGTAGTTCCTGATACCCACGACACAAGACTCGTATCTTACTGTGGGGTCAGGACTATGTGTGTGACTGTTGGGTGTATTTATTTATTTACCAGGTGACCCACTGGCTTGTTTGCCGGCAAATGCTATAAAAACAAAAATAAATCTTACTTTTGTAAAATAAATTATATATATATATTGATATTTATCAATATGATCGTCTCTTTGTCGTGACGCATTTTCGTTTCATCAAGTTTCAAATCACAACGATTCTAAAGAAGTTTTACTTCAAAAACATGTTTCAGTGAAAAAAAGGCTTTTATGGAGACAATGGCACAACATTTGCTTTCAAGTGTTTAATTCCTAATAGTAATTACAGTTCAAATATATTTCGACCATCAAAAGACAGTATCCTTCGACGGTCATCAGAATTATACCAGCCTGAAGTTACAGGATATACATTGGCTGATTCTGCAACGCTCGTCGCCAGAACGAGCCACTAGGTATGGCTTTTCATCAGTCAGGTACAAAATGTATATAGTACCCTCCTATATTATATAACCAAAAGATGGTAGAATGAAACGGTCTGAATAATTTTTTGACGTAATTTTCTCCGAGATACAGACATGAATTACAAAAATCCCAGAAAAAGATTTTAAATTTGGCACTAATTTAAAAATTTGTGGGACAACTTTTAAATTTTTCTTTCCATAAAAACCTTACTCTGATTATTACAAAAAAAAACGCCAAATACGGTCCCGCCGTGCTCAAGTGATGCATTATAAATGTACAGCATTTTATTTCATCTATACTTATAAAATAACATGTCCTGACTGATTCATCATCGCCGAGCGCAAACTATCAAGGCTACAAGTATGAAATTCGGACTGTATATTCATTTTGTTATGTAGGCACCTACTAAGAAAGGATTTTAGAAACTTCCATCCCAAAGGGGTGAAAATAGGGGATGATAATATGTATGAAAGTCCGTTATTTTGAAAGTTACATAAACAAAGTTTTGTATTTTGGTTATTGACGTAAAAAAAAATACGTGTTTCAGGAATTTTGGAAATTTTATTTAATAAGGGATGAAAAGAGGGGTGAAAGTTAATGCGAAAGTGAGTTTGTTTGTTACGCTTTCACGCCTAAATCACTTAATCGATTTTAATGAATTTATCTACAGAGACAGATGGGAACCTGGAGACGGTTACAGGCTAATTTTATCCCGGAAAATTCAGTTCACGAGGGCGGAGCCGCGAGCAAAAGCTGGTTTGTTTATATAGATGTTGGTTTCTTTATGAATACTCTGTTTACCCCACTTCGGCCATAAAGAGCTCCCTAATAGATCTTTTTGTATAATAAATTTTAATACGTCCAATCGTTTCTATTATATTCTAGAATCAAACTATGTAACTAGCGTCTGCGACTGATAACTTTGTTTGAAGATTGTGTTCACTATTAATTAATTATGTAGACCTAGACTAGTCAAGAACCTAAGTAACTTTAAATCAATATCCTATAAAGTTTATTCCATATCACTCAGATATTTTTCCCTTTCAAGCGTCGATATGTTGATCTTCAGGGGCGGCTTCATTAACCTCCCACCTTCTAATTTATGCCAAGGGTGTCATTTAGAGCACAGTAAAATATTTAAAATATGAAAAACCAGAAATCATCTATACTTATAAAATAACATGTCCTGACTGACTGACTGATTCATCATCGCCGAGCGCAAACTATCAAGGCTACAAGCATAAAATTCGGACTGTATATTCATTTTGTTATGTAGGCACCCACTAAGAAGGGATTTTAGAAAATTCCACCCCACAGGGGTCAAAATAGGGGATGATAATATGTATGAAAGTCCGTCATTTTGAAAGTTACATAAACAAAATTTTGTATTTCGGTTATTGACGTAAAACAAATAAATTACGTATTTTAGGAATTTTGGAAATTTTAGTTAATAAGAGATGAAAAGGGGGGTGAAAGTTAATGCGAAAGTGAGTTTGTTTGTTACGCTTTCACGCCTTAATCACTGAACCGATTTTGATGAATTTACGTACAGGGATAGATGGGACCCTGGAGACGGTTACAGGCAGGTTACTTTTATCCCGGAAAATACTGTTCACGCGGGCGGAGCCGCGAGCAAAAGCTAGTATTCTATATTTTTTTATGGGTAGTGCTTCAATATATTCGGCCATATTTACGTTATTAATCAAATAACGTATTACATTGACAAAAATAAACATCTATAGCGGAACAGCGACAATAAGATATGCCGATATTACTGCTCTAAATTGTGGAGTAAAACGTGGAATTTTATAGTTTTCGTCTGGCAATACGAGCAGTAAGTGACTTCGCGTCGTGGGGAGAGGTTGCGCTCGGTCGCCTCGCGTTTTCCCGCGTTTTAATTTTATTTCAAACTGAACATTTTACGTTGCCTATACATGCACAAGTAGATATGTGAAGTGATATGATGTTTGAATTCGATTTATGTGAAACGTGACTTGGCTAACAAAACGTATTAAGTGGTTACACAGATGTGATGTCGTGGAAACCTTTTGGATTTCTCGTAAACGAAATGTAGTGTTTTAAGCGCTTCTTTAAGAGGACTACAGGATTTTATTGACGACTAAATACCGCGCTCAAAGAAACCAATTATTGACTTTAATTGTATAATAGGAAATTCTTAGTTATTTATTTTAGAGTTACCAGAACAAGATACACTAAATGAGCATAAAAAACATACATTTTAGAATAAAATCCAGTGTTCCCCCGTAAACAAGCAACCACAACTTACAATTAGTAGCTTACACCATATGATTAACAATTTCTTGCAATTCTATTGTTTCCACGCTCAGCCAAATATCGAATGCTGTATGATCCGTTACTGAGTTGGTACATTTACTTACTGGCAGCACATTTATGACACATTTTGTATGGAAGATCTTTTTTTTTGTTTTCATTTGATTGAATGACGAGACGGGCAAGGCGTTCGCCTGATAGTAAGCGCCACGCTTGCCCATAAACAGAAGCAACACCACACAGCACGTTGAATCACAAAGCACTGCATGGCAATGAACTGCGCTCGTTACCCCGAGACATAAGATATTAAGTCCCATAATGCGCAGTAATTTCACTGGCTTCAATGTCCTTCAAAACGAAACACAACAGTGATTACGCTCTGTTGCTTGGCGGCAGAAATTGATCTGTAAAAACAATATTTTTAAAAAACTAATCTGTCTATAAATAGAATATAAGGAAATATTAGTCTACTTTCTAAATTGATAGAATATATTAAAGAGCAAACATTACTAATATGAAATAATAAAAGTTTAGGAAATAGCTAATTGTCAATTACAGTTTGTTATTCTATTTTTAAGGGGTTTTTACCTAACGGCATGACAACCCTATTGTTCCTTAAGCCAATTTTATCACTGATGGACTCATATTAAAGATGTAGTTTTTTTTTATAACTTCAATTAAATTTGAGTTATCTCTGTGTGCGTCGGTAAAAAGTAAGATTCTAGTTTCTATAAGGTATATATATATAGGTAGGCATTTGCAAGGTGGTAGGTCCCACGTATGCGGGAAGCCGTCTGGGTTGGTACCACCGCGCCGTCTATTTCTGCCGACAAGCAACAGTGTGTAAGCATTGTCTGTCTCAGGGTGACGAGCGCAGTTCAGTGCCATGCAGTGCTTTGTAACTCAAAGTTCTGTGTGTGCCATGCAGTGCTTTGTAACTCAAAGTTCTGTGTGTGCCATGCAGTGCTTTATAACTCATAGTTCTGTGTGTGCCATGCAGTGCTTTGTAACTCAAAGTTCTGTGTGTGCCATGCAGTGCTTTATAACTCATAGTTCTGTGTGTGCCATGCAGTGCTTTGTAACTCAAAGATCTGTGTAGTGTTGCTTCTGTTTATGGACAGGCGTGGCGCTTACCATCAGGCGAGCGACTTGCTCGTCTCATCATTCAAACAAATAAAAACAAACTCTATATTTGTGTTGTACTGAATAGCGACCACTGTGAAAGACTCAATGACTCGTCCCGCCGATTCACGTTTCGTAAAATCGATAACATTGCCTTGTAAATGTGTCGATAAACAACAGGGGAGCATGATTGATCGCAACTGTCGCCTCGATGCCACCCATAATAGAAAGTACTTATGCCCACTCTACACATTGGGCGAGACATGCCGAGAATTATCGAACACGTGTGTAGGACTATCTAGTCTCGCGTGTTCCCGCGTACTCGCGCGTAGGTATATTCGATACTTAAGCCCCGTTTAGAGGGATAGGAGACGGCAAGATATGGCGCGTTTTAATGAAATAGGTACATTTATAGGTATGCGATCGAAGGAAGATACCATGACGCGTGACTGTTTCCATACAATTTTATACAAAGTGGATGTGGCGCTATCGCGAGCCTCGCGTAATGCGTTGCAGTCTCCTGTCTCGGCCACGTAATAATCCTACTTCCTACTAATATTATAAATGTGAAAGTTTGTTTGTTTAGATGTTTGGATGTTTGTCGGTCAATCACGCTGAAACTACTGAACGGATTTTGATGAAATTTGGTATACAGACAGGGTATGAACTGACTTGGGTGATAGGATACTTTTTATCCCGGAAAAAGCAGGTCACGCAGGCGGAGCTGCTAGCAAAAGCTAGTAAATAAATTAATACACCCAACAGTCACATACTTCATGGTCGTAGGATATTCATATCCGCCCGGATAGCTTCTTCCCTCTCCGAAGAGAGAAGAAGCATTTATACAGGCTGGCATGACTCTGGTGACCACCGATAAACTCATTGTTTGTCGGTGGTTGCTGGTTTTTTGGACTGCACTACGCTTACCATCAGATGTAGTGCAGTCACTTTGCCGTGCTCGGATAAAAAAGAAACATAGTCCGGACGCAGTAAGATACGAGTCTTGTGTCGTGAGTAGCATGAATTACGAGATACTTTCGCTTTCATAACACCCACCCGAAACACATAGAGCACATAAACATTTGTCTCGGTGTGGACAACGGAAACGCAATCCCTCATTTCTCAGTCGGATACTCACCCGCTGCGCCACAGAGGCTGTCATAAGCGTAGCTCAAAATAGGCCTTAACTTTGAAACTGGCCTCGCTGAGACATTTAGCGTGAGGTCTCAGCCAATGTGTGGAGAAGGATTTAGTATTATACTCCTTCAAGCATCGTAAGGAGTTGTTGCCCTGGAATTGATTATCGGGAATCATCCGTTGGGAAAGGGTATTAGATTGATATATATTATAGTTCTGGAATGGAGGCCACGTACTGGCAAGCGCAGCGTTGGACGTCCGCCTACAAGGTGGACAGACGACCTGATAAAGGTCGCTGGATGCAGGCCGCTTCCAACAGGTCGGTCTAGAAATCTTCGGGGGAGGCCTATGTTCAGCAATGGACGTCCTGTGGCTGATGATTATGATGATATTATACGCATTCACGCTTGTACTCCACAAAGGGGTAGGCAGAGGTGTAACCAGTAAACCCACTTTATGCTGAGCATATCCGTCCCTTGATAGGGGGCGAGTCTATTGCCATACCGGGCACAATTTCAGTCTCCAGGCTGATACTAAGCATTTCGTGATAGTAAGACCTAATTTCACTTTTATTCCACCCGGGCATCGTACCTGAGGCCGATAGAAGTCGTACCGCGTGCGCAAGAAAACTGTACCATCGAGGCATTCAGGCAGTTTACATATATGTATGCGAGAGGCCGTCTGGGTTGGTACCACCGCTTTGTCTATTCCGCCGCCAAGCAACAGTGTTGCTGTGTTTCGGTTTGAAGGACATTGAAGCCAATGAAATTGCTGGGCATTATGAGACTTTAATATTTTATGACGCGGTGTAACGAGCGCAGTTCAGTGCCAGTGCTTTGTAATTCAAAGTTCTGTGTGGTGTTGCATCTGTTTGTAAGCAGGCGTGGCGCTTACCATCAGGCGAGCGCCTTGCTCGTTTCGTCATTCAATCAAATAAAAGTAAAAATAAAACATAGATATAGTATTAAGACATTAATATAATGTGTACAATGAAGCGATGAACTTTATCTTCGACTCTAGATAACCGATTGTAAAGTTAGATTTTATGTCTTTAACTACTTTACGATTATATAACCTAACAATCGATGATTTTATGACATTCGTGAACATAAAAATAAAATTGAAATCCGAAGTTAGAATCGAAAGGTCAGTTTTAAGTGGTATAGCCTTTATAGTCAGGGTTCCCTGGGCCATTTCTCCACTTGATTACTATCAAGCTAATTTTCCGTGAGTAGCTTCGTTTCGATGAGACGCCCAACAATTCCCTATATGCGAAAATTCTCTATTGTGGTAGCTAACAGAGGTAGCAAGGATAGAATATTTCGATTTGATGAGCCCCAAAAATTTATTATTTTATTTGTAGGACAATATGATTGTTAAATTATATGAATATTAACTAAGTAAAAAAAAACAGCTGATTAGTAATAATTTTTTATGACCTAGTTATCGATACCTATTGGAAGCCCCCTCCTTCCAATAAGTATGATTACTAACCAGCTGATTTTTTTGTTTTTACTTAGTTAATATTTATATAATTTAACAGTCATATTGTCCCACAAATAAAATAATAAATTTTTGGGACTCATCAAATCGAAATATTCTATCGTTGCTACCTCTGTTAGCTACCACAATAGAGAATTTTCGCATAGGGAATTGTTGGGCGTCTCATCGAAACGAAGCTACTCACGGAAAATTAGCTTGATAGTATTCAAGTGGAAAAATGACTCAGGGATCCCTGACCATTAGTGATGTGTTGGATATATCCGAAACCGTATCCCGTGGATATCCTAAAGGAAAAAACATCAGTATCCGTATTAGTTTCTTTATTGCGGATCTTTAATAAATCTAATGATTTCTTATGTTTACGAATATTATTCATTGAAATAAAACTAATTTGAACGGGATTTATCGCAGTTTTTATTTAGCTTTAGGTCACGGGGTGGACCACGAAGGCTGAAAAGCTTTCGAAACGCCGCGTCGCGTCGGGACCAAAATTAAATAAAAATCCTCAATCAAATCTGTTTAAATTGGATTTACTCCAATGTTTAACGAATATTATATTATTAAATTTCATAAAAATGATATACTTCATTTCAAAATACTTTTTATTATATTTAAATTCATGTTTTAGCACACATATTACAATAACGAAATATGGAGATACCAGCTTTTCCTCGCAGCTCCGCCCGCGTGATCCTTTTCGGGATAAAAAGTAGCCTATTTTACTCAGTGATAATTTAGCTTCCTAACGGCAAAAGAATTTTTGTAATCGGTCCAGTAGTTTTTAAGTTTATTCGTTACATACAAAAATACAAATCTTTCCTTTTTATAATATTAGTATTAATTATAAATACACACCTAACTTAGAAAAGTCACGCGTGTAACAACACAAAACGTTTTTATTATATACTATATTATATACTATAATCAGAGATATTTCTTTATAACGGCGTCCAGCAAAAGGATAAAAAATGCCCATAAACAGAAGCAACACCAAACAGAACTTTGAATCACAAAGCACTGCATGGCACTGAACTGCGCTCGTCACCCCGAGACATAGGATGTTAACACCATAATGCCCAGTAATGTCACTGGCTTCAATATCCTTGAAATCGAAACACAACAGTGCCTACACACTGTTGCTTGGCGGCAGGAATATACAAATCGATGGTACCAACCCAGACAGCCTCTCGCATACGAGGGACCTGCCACCTTGTACATCTTGTTTTAAAGGTGTATGCGATTATATCTTTATATATAATTTCGATTTCATGCCCTACATTGGCGAAATCCTCGAAAATTTATGGAGCCATAATCTAAAAGTATGATAGAATAGAATTTATAAGCCCCAAGTACGAAACACCCAATTACGTGGAAAAATAAACCGATTTGTATAAAATATGAATCCATACATTCTACTTCACTCAAATATCCGGGCGTTTGGCCGGTTTTACCCGGCGTCCGCTATTTCTATAATGGTCGGAGGGACCGTAATAAAACCATTAGAGCATTATTTTATACTTTTCATACATTGAGCCAAACTAGAGTGGTAGAGCCACGCTGTAGACAGTTTTGTCTACAGCATGAATGGGCCGGCTCGACCAGGCCGTTTCCACTGTCTCACAGAAAACCGACGTAAAGTAGCGGCTGGCTGCTGCGCTTTGTACGGTGAGTGAGATATCCGGAAGCCCAAATCCCCTCCCCTTCCCAATCCCTAATTATCCCTTTCCTTTAAGGTCGGCAACGCGCCCATGATTCTTCTAGTGGTGGGCATACATGAGCGCAGTCCATTGTCCATTGCCATGCAGTCGTTCAATTATAAAAATAATAATAAAAAAAAAATACGCGTAATCAAATCATCCCTTTGCCCCGTTTATACTCAGTACTACACAGCACTATTTTACCCAACTAATTTCGTAGAGATAGCGTAGCGCTACGAAAGTTTAATCTACACCGCTACGACGCTACGGTGCTACGGTGTTACGGAAGACTGAGCCCGGGGATGAACTTTTGGCTCACTGACCTCTTTCATTTTATATTAATCTTTCATATGTAATTAAAGTCTTATATTTACATTGTCTAATCTAGGATACCTTTACCACCAATCCTCACAACACCCAGTTTTAACCAACTCTAAAAAGGAGGACGATAGATATATAGATAGACACACTGTTTATCGTTGGTCTATATTATTCCTGGATTTCGCTACACTTACCATCATCATCGTGTGGCGTAGTTACTTTACCGAGCCAGGATGTAAAAAAACGTTAAATTTTATTCCTATGACTTTTTTTATTTTTATTTGATTAAATGACGAGACGAGCAAGGCGCTCGCCTGATGGTAAGCGACACGCCCATTCACAGAAGCAACACTACACATAAATTTGAATTACAAAACGCTGCATGGCACTGAACTCCGTTCGTCACCCCAAGACATAAGATGTTAAGTCCCATAATGCCCAGTAATGTTACCGGCTTTAATGTCTTTCAAACCGAAGCACAACACTGTTGCTTGGCGACAGAAATAGACAAAGCGGTGGTAACAACCTAGGTGGCCTTTCGCATACGAAGGACCTAAGGACCTTGTAAATTTCATATCACTTGCTCATTTACCGAAATCACACTAATATTATAAATGTGAAAGTTGTTTGGATGTTTGTCCGTCAATCACGCTGAAACTACTGAACGGATTTTGATGAAATTTGGCATACAGACAGGGTATGAGCTGACTTCGGTGATAGGATACTCTTTATCCCGATCAATGTTGTTCACGCGGGCGGAGCCGCGAGCAAAAGCTAGTATGCTATATTTTTTTTATACTTTACTGTAAGTGGGTTAAACTAGAATAGCGTCTGTCTCGCCGACATTGTCAGGGCCGTACAATTGAGTAACAAAGCTTGTAAGTTATTCCGGGTGCGCTCCCCAAGCTCCTCTCTTCTCGCATCGCTGATACTCCGCCAGCAAACTTTGAAATAAAACTAATTGAAACGAATTTTATCGCAGTATTTTATTTTAATTTTGTTTCTGACGTTCCGAAACCTTTCAGCCATCGACGTCACGGGACTGAGATGTAAGTTGTCCCGAAAAGTGATACATTGCCTATCTTCAGATTAAACTTATTGTTAGGATAAAAAAATTGGCAGTGGTCCGATCCAACAAAAAAGCTTTCAAAACGGACCAAAATTAAAATAGTAACCGCGATCATCATCATCATCATTATTATCAGACACAAGACGTCCACTGCTGAACGTAGGCCTCCCCCAAAGATTTCCAGAGCGACCTGTTGGAAGCGGCCTGCATCCAGCGACTTCCTGCGACCTTTATCAGGTCGTCTGTCCACCTTGTATGTGGACGTCCAACGCTGCGCTTGCCAGTACGTGGCCTCCATTCCGCGATCAAATACGTTTAAATTAGTTTTATTACCCACGACGGAACCACTGGTCCGATTTTGATGCGGTTTTCAGTGATGGGTTTGGGTTTGATTAGTGCATGTTGTTAGACAGGTGTTACGGTAATTACTCACCAGGGGGCGCCGTAGTAAACATTGTTTATATAAACTAATGTTATCATTTATATATTCACACATTAAAATAAACTGCATTGATTTTGTATATGTGTAATGTGTATGTATGTGCCTATGCTCTTCAAAAAGTCTAAAATAAAAGGCAAAATTTAAAAAAATTGAAAAAAACCCACGATGGTTAAAATGTTATTGAAAAAGGATAAAATAATTTAAAAAATCCCGACGTAAATAATTAATGTGACGAGAGACAATTTACATAAAATTCGTCGGGGGCTGCCATCATTATTTTAAATTATAAAATAATAATATTAATAAGTAAACTATAAAACCTACAAAACTTGTTTATTTAATGGTAACCCCAGACGAATTCTACGAAAATTATATCTCCTCACATTAATTATTTACGTCGGGGTTTTTTAAAATTATTTTATCTTTTTTCAATAACATTTTAACCGTCGTGGGTTTTTTTTTTTTTATTTTGCCTTTTTTTCAATGTATAATATTCGCGTAAACATAAGAAATCAATAAGGTAGGTAGGTTTAGCGCAGTCACTTTGCCGTGCTCGTATAAAAAAAATGTATTCAGCCCATACACATCTCAATACGGAAGGGTCGTATTGAGCGACTCAAGTGGCGTCGTGTACAGATTACTAGACCGGTGACCTATTTTGCTTGATATCTCAAGAGGACATAAAGGATTCTGACTCGGCTTAACAAGTACAGTTTGCCAGCAAACAAAAACTATTTGGGATTTTCTTATATTAAGACCCTATTTCATTAACTCGAGGCGGTCATAGCCAGTTGTACTCTCTGATCGGTAAACCATTAGAGTGTAAATCAATAATTAGCGTAGTCACTGTATGGATGGGTGACCGCTTATTAGTATTTCAATCAAAATCAAAATCTTTATTAATCACTAGCTTTTGCTCGCGGCTCCGCCCACGTGATCAAATAAACAAACAAACAATCAAACTCTACAGCTTTATAATATTAGTATAGATTTGATTTTGATTTGACAACGGAAGCCTTCAAATAATATTATTTTGGTAGCTTAGCAACGGAAGCCTTCAAATATGAATAATTTTCCCCGTTTTTGCAACATTTTTCACTGATGCTTCGCTTCTAATGGTCGCAGCGTAATGTTATATATCCTAAAGCCTTCCTCGATAAATGGACTATCCAACACAAAAATAATTTTTTAATTCGAACCAGTAATTCCTGAGATTAGCGCGTTCAAACAAACAAACAAACAAACAATCAAACTCTACAGCTTTATTATTAGTATAGATGTAGGCTAAGAAAGCGCTTATGACAGGTCAAGTACAGAAAATTTGTCATTAAAAAGACTAACTTAGAATTAAGGGAACTTAGGACTAACCGCCGCGCTAAAGGCTGGCAGGAAAAGGCACACCAACAAGCATGGGAAAAGGGAGGGCATCCTTAAGTGAAGGGATTCACGGACTAGGATATGGAAATCGGGATAGGGCGAGACGGAGTACGGTAAATTTACAAGAAATCTGTAAGGGTTTAAAAGGTAAGGAGAATAGACACACTGTTTATCGTTGATAGACACTATTCCTGGATTGCGCTACACTTACTATCAGGTATGGTGTAGTCATTTTGCCGAGCCAGGATTAAACAAAAATTGAGCGTCTCTGTGCTTCGGAGGGCACGTGAGGAGTCGGTCTCGGCTGTTATCAACTGATAGCAGTTGTTAAGCTAAGTCGGAGGCTTTAGGGCTTGAAAACTTTGACACCAAGTTGGCTACTAATCCCTTGATATAGAATAGTATTAACTCTGAGTAAATCCAACTCAAATGAAATATGACTCTTTCAAATACAAGGCACACTCGACAGCCTCCTTGGCGCAGTGGACGAGTAACTGTAGTCGGCTGCGAATCCAGAGACCGTGGGTTCGATTCCCGCACTGAGACAAAAATGTTGCACATACTCCAAAAAGACCTAGAGAAATGGTTGTGTTTGACTTTTCAGTGTTAATTTTAGAAGTCTGTTTTTATTTGTATTAGGCAGTATATTTTTTTATTAAATAAATAAAGAAAAGATGGTGCAAGCAAGTGGATCACCTACCAAACTAGAAGTTGGGTAGGTGAATGGCGAATTGGGTCTCCGGAAATCACACATCTTACAAATGCAACACCAAGCTGCCAGTTTACGGTTTTCTTCGAGATAGTGGTAGTAGCCCGGTGGTGCCGGCCCATTAAACATATAAATATAAATAAATATACACCCAACAGTCACATACATAGTCCTGACCCCACATTAAGATACGAGTCTTGTGTCGTGGGTATCAGGAACTACGAGAGACTTTCGGTCCCACAACACCCAGACCCCGAAACAAATATTTGTGGATCACACAAACATTTGTCTCTCTCTCGCTTCACAGCCGGCTACTCGCCCGCTGCGCCACGGAGGCTGTCAAAATATTCGTCAGACAAGTGTCTAAAGCTATACTTAGGTCAAAATATTCTGCATTCATGTAAAATAATTCAGTACGAATATTACATACTCCCCGCTGAAAATATTCATTTCGCCAGCACGCCGAACGGTTCCGACATCCTGTCCTTGTAGAATATGTACATGGATATTAATATTTCATGTGCCGACATTTTATTTGTGGTCACACATACGACAATAAATATAGTATCTTACTCAATTTTACTATTGAAGTAGGGAACCGAGGTTTAAAATTATTTAAAACTAGCTGTCCCTCGCGGTTTCACCTGCTCCCATGGGCCCTAGCGTGATATACATATAAACCTCTGATATACATATAAAACTGCATTAAAATCTGTTGAAAAGTTTAAGAGATCTACAGACAGCGGAAACGCCTTCATTTTATACTATGTAAAGATTATCGTATAATATCCGATTTAATTTTTGTACGTACAAATTATTGCAATATGTTTGATGCATGTATTTTTATGGTTTAAATTAATAGCTTATATTACCCATAATTCATAATAGAAAGAATTTTATTAATCTACTCAAAAATATTTAAGTTATAGATTATTTAAATTTGGTGGTGGGTATGATTGTCGAGTGACAATAATGGTTGCACGCCATATATAATTATGTCAATACTAGATGACCCGGTGAACTTCGTATCACCTACATATTATATTTGTGTAAAATGTGGTCAAAACTTAATACAAATGTTTCATTTACATTAAATGCAATTAAGTGAGGTACTGCACCATTGCACGTGAGGTAGCCCGTCGCACATTTAATTGACTTCGACGACCTAAGTCAGGTCGTCTTCCACCTCCCCCCGGTGGGACAGTCCTGTCCCTGTCCTTGTCCCTGTCCTGTTCTGTCCTGTCCCTGTCCTGTCCTGTTCTGTCCTGTCCCTGTCCTGCCCTGTCCCTCTCCTGTCCCTCTCCTGTCCTGTCCCTGTCCTGTCCTGTCCTGTCCTGACCTGTCCTGACCTCTCCTGTCCCTGTCCTGTCCCTGTTCTGTCCCTGTCCTGTCCCTGTCCTGTCCTGTCCTGTCCTGTCCTGTCCCTGTCCTGTCCTGCCCCTGTCCTGTCCCTGTCCTGCCCCTGTCCTGTCCCTGTCCTGTCTAGTATAGCGTGGCGACCCGTCATCACGGCAAGCTTCGCAACGCCAACAATCCGGTTTATACCTGCGCTTATAGATGTTTCACATCAAAAAGACGTGTTTCATACCCAGGAACAGTTTGTACTGGAAAATTAAGTTGTCGTTTTTAGTGTTTTCCTTTACTTATTATTTATGTTACTCATTTTTTCTCACCGGGTAAACCTTCCCTGAACTTCCACAAATATTTCAAGATCAGAATTAGCCAAATCGGTACAGCCAGTCTCGAGTTTTGGCGAGACACACGCACAGCGATTCATTTTTATATATATACTAGATGACCCGGTGAACTTCGTATCACCTACATAATATATTTGTGTAAAATGTGGTCAAAACTTAATACAAATGTTTTATTTACATTAAATGCAACTAAGTGAGGTACTGCGCCATTGCACGTGAGGTAGCCCGTCGCACATTTAATTGACTTCGACGACCTAAGTCAGGTCGTCTCCCGTTGGACCCCCTGTTCCGGTTGGACAGTCCTGTCCCCGTCCCGTCCCCGTCCTGTCCCCGTCCTGTCCGCGTCCTGTCCGCGTCCTGTCCGCGTCCCGTCCCCGTCCTTTCCCCGTCCCGTCCCGTCCCCGTCCCGTCCCCGTCCTGTCCCCGTCTTGTCCTGTCCCTGTCCTGTCCTGTCTCACTGTCCTGTCTCACTGTCCTGTCTCTCTGTCATGTCTCTCTGTCCTGTCTCTCTGTCCTGTCTCACTGTCCTGTCTCACTGTCCTGTCTCACTGTCCTGTCTCACTGTCCTGTCTCACTATCCTGTCTCACTGGCCTGTCTCACTGTCCTGTCTCACTGTCCTGTCTCAATGTCCTGTCTCACTGTCCTGTCTCACTGTCCTGTCTCACTGTCCGGTCTCACTGTCCTGTCTCACTGTCCTCTCACTGTCCTGTCTCACTGTCCTGTCTCACTGTCCTGTCTCACTGTCCTGTCTCACTGTCCTGTCTCACTGTCCTGTCTCACTTTCCTGTCTCACTGTCCTGTCTCACTGTCCTGTCTCACTGTCCTGTCTCGCTGTCCTGTCTCACTGTCCTGTCTCTCTGTCATGTCTCTCTGTCCTGTTTCACTGTCCTGTCTCACTGTCCTGTCTCACTGTCCTGTCTCACTGTCCTGTCTCACTGTCCTGTCTCACTGTCCTGTCTCACTGTCCTGTCTCACTGTCCTGTCTCACTTTCCTGTCTCACTGTCCTGTCTCACTGTCCTGTCTCTCTGTCATGTCTCTCTGTCCTGTTTCACTGTCCTGTCTCACTGTCCTGTCTCACTGTCCTGTCTCACTTTCCTGTCTCACTGTCCTGTCTCACTGTCCTGTCCCTGTCCTGTCCCTGTCCTGTCCCTGTCCAGTCTAGACGCTATACGACCCGTCATCACGGCAAGCTTCGCAACGACAACTCAACAACTACTAATAAATTAAAAATTAATAAAAAAAACATTGTCCAGCGGACAAAATTGTGAATCTAAACCATTCTCAGATCCCCTTGAACACACACAAAAAATTTCATCAAAATCGGTCCAGTCGTTTAAGAGAAGTTCAGGAACATACACACTCACAGAAGAATTATATATATAAAGATAGATACATATACGGTAGCTATAACGCGGCGCACGCGTGCGAGATGATAAGAGATGCTCCCACTAATTCATTTTATTTCACAATGGGTTTTAATCAATATTTGAAATATTAATTATGGGCTAATTTAATGATTTCTTACGTTTTATTATTTTTATCGCGGTTTTTTTTAATTATATTTTGGTTCCGATGTTTCGAAAGCTTTTCAGCCTTCGTGGTCACGGAGTAGACTAAGGTGACACCTCATATAAAATACCAAAATAAAATGACTGCAATGAAATGACCGGCAAAGTGAAATACTGCACTACACTTGATGGTAAGCGCAGTGGAGTCCAAAAAACCAGCGCCAAACAATAAGTTTATCAGTGGCCATCAGAATCATGCCTACATACTGTTGCTTGGCGGCAGAAATAGATACAGCAAATATAATTAGCAAGCAAGTATTGTAGCTGTGTATTCGTTCATTACTAATGTAAATATTAATGACATCAACCAGTAATAAATCATAATTGACGGGTGCTGTGCGTGCCAATTTGCGTAATTATCTAAAACCATTCAAATGGTGGCTGTCATCTCTCATTAAACATTCATTCCACGCTTCTGACTCGTAACTTAGACAATTTGGCTCCAAGGTTTTATGATAGATTAAGACATTCAGCGGCAATGGAAATATAAGGATTACCTTACGCCTACACACCTGAGCTGCATATCTATAATATTATACTTATAAAATAACATGTCCTGACTGACTGACTGAATATTCATCATCGCAGAGCGCAAACTATCAAGGCTACAAGCATGAAATTCGGACTGTATATTCATTTTGTTATGTAGGCACCCACTTAGAAAGGATTTTAGAAAATTCTAACCCAAAGGGGTCAAAATAGGGGATGATAATTTGTATGAAACTCTGTCATTTTGAAAGTTACATAAACAAAATTTTGTATTTCGGTTATTGACGTAAAACAAATAAATAAGTGTTTCAGGAATTTTGGAAATTTTATTTAATAAGGGATGAAAAGGGGGGTGAAAGTTAATGCGAAAGTGAGCTTGTTTGTTACGCTTTCACGCCTTAATCACTGAACCGATTTTGATGAATTTATCTACAGAGACAGATAGGACCCTGGAGACGGTTACAGGCTACTTTTATCCCGGAAAATGCTGTTCACGCGGGCGGAGCCGCGAGCAAAAGCTAGTAACAGATATTTTATGAATAACTTATTACTCTACACCCAATATAACTGCCAAATTAGACCAGCTCGCCAAACTGGCTCCCTCGAGGCGAATTGACCCCTGATTGAATTTTACCCGACCCGGGTTTCAAACCAGAGACCTCAAGGCAGGCAGGTATAATACATATTTGAAATTGAAATTAAATTCAGCCGATTATATAATAGGACAGGACAGGCAGACGGTACAGGTTTGGTAACAGGGTTCCCTTAATACCCATAAATAAGAAAACCTAGCAACAAATTAAATAAACCTAAGAAACGTGTGAAAGTAAGAACAAGGAATATCCGATTAAATGAGATTTATTGTTATCCACAACAAAGGTCCATTGATTTCTCAGTTATATCACTTTAATGGCTTTGGAATTAAATTTAATGCAAAAACGAATGGTCACGACCGTAATTCATAAAATTTATTTATTTATTTACACTTCATATACAATATGTATATAGGCGGACTTAATGCCAGAGGCATTCCTTACCAGTCAACCTTAGGATGGTGCAGAGATAGACGAGGTAGGTGCAACAAGTATAGAGAGAAATATTTTAACGTTGCATTGGCGTAAATACATAAATACGCACTCACGCTGTAATCCCCGAAGAGGTAGGCAGAGAATACAACTGTGCCACAGAGGTAATTCTATACAGTATAATAACGTTGTGTATTTTTTAATATTTTGGAATGGTTAGGGAATAATTTCGCACGAATTGCTTCATTTATCAGTATAAGAGTACTATTATTTATGTGGTTAAATGCAATATTCATTTATTGCACTGTCGTACACAAAAAAAGTTATTGCTTTAGGCTCCGCACGTTTGAACATCTCTTTATATTCGAGGGGAATGTTCTACCAACGTAAAAAGTAGCCTTGTTTTACAATAAAATATTTGTTTTTCTTCACATTTATTAATATTTCTTTTCTATTTTTTAGTTCGATTTTCTATAAAAGCATGATTTTTAGTTTTTTTTTAATTATTATTTATTTACAGTATGAATTACTAGTTTGACACTAATTCGTTAATACTAATTTTATACGAATTCGAAAACTATGAACGTATTTCTCGAGTGGTAGAGCCACGCTGTAGACAGTTTTGTCTACAGTATGAGTGGGCCGCCTCGATTGGGTCATTACCACTGTCTCACAGAAAACCGACGTAAATTAGCGGCTTGCTGCTGCGTTTCCCACGGTGAGGGAGGTATCCGGAGGCCTAAATCCCCTTCCCTTTCCCAATCTCTAATTATCCCTTTCCTTTAAGGTCGGCAACGCGCCCGCGATTCTTCTGGTATTGTGGGCGTACATGGGCGGTGGAGATCACTTACCATCAGGTGACCTACTTGCTCGTTTGCCGGCCTATGCTATAAAAAAAAAACTTGTACTAGATATACTGTACATGGTTCGGCTCGTACTTTCTCGCTTCGTGCCACTGAAACAGGTAAAGGATCTCGAAATGAACACTTAAATATTTGTCACTAAAAACACGAGCACACTCCAATCCAGAAGACACCACCCATCTCCTTTGTCATTCCAAATTTGAATTGTTCTTAACTTTGACAATAACTCGAGTAGTCCTGACTACTCTTGAAAAAATGTTCTGGATTTCTGAATTATTTACCTCACCGCCACGGAGTTCGCGTATGGAATTTATTTTCAAGATGGAATTACTTGTCACAAACAGCGGTTTATGGTTCAACGCAATCACGAGTTGAAGAATTGTTTTTGATGTTTTTTTTGTTTATTTTTATCATAATTGAAGACGAGAATTCATTTCATTTCGTATACATATATGCCTTTGCCCTTTGAGATTAAAAACTAGCTTATGCTCGCTATTTCGCCGTGTGAATGTCTATTTCTGCTATAAAAAGTAGCATATATTAGCGATTCCTAAAGTGGTTAACACGTTCACTGCAGCTGCGCTAGATTAAAACTTACTTCCAGTGCTGTACGAGTCACATACTTCCCGTATCAAGAATGCCTGATATGCGATACGACGTCTATTTTCGCGTACGTAGTCCTGACCTGAACCCTCCACAGAGACATGGAAAGGCCATTTTTGCTTGTACGAATACTTGAAAAAATCACCTCCGCACGGAGTGGAAAACTAGGATAACTAGCTGCCGCACAGAGCAGAACTCAATTACAACCAAATACTTCCCGTAACGCAGTGAACGTGTTAACTTTTCCAAAGTTACTATGATTCTGCGAATTAGTTACATCTGTCATTGAATTGCGGCGAATGTCTGATCGGATTCACAAAATATCAAAATTATTAATCTACAAGATGGTAGATCCCTCGTATGCGAGAGGCCGTCTGAGTTGGTACTACCGCTTTGTCTATCTCTGCCACCAAGCAACAGTGGGTAAGCACTGTTGTTTTTCGGTTTGAGGGACATTGAAGCCAATCAAATTACTGGGCATTATGTGATTTAACATCTTATGTCTCGGGGTGACGAGCGCAGTCAGTGGAGTGCTTTGTAAGTCAAAGTACTGTGTGGTGTTGCTTTGTTTATGGGCAGGCGTGGCGAGCACCTTGCTCGTCTCATCATTCAATCAAATAAAATAAAAATATGTCGGTCGCCATGTCGCCATATTCGGAATGAGTTGGACATTACTTGCGTTTGATTAAAATTGAGTTGACCCGTCTTGTTATATTGCCTTCTTGGAATTTGGCGGAACATTAAGCAGGACTATATTATTCTCGTCAAATATAAGTTGGCGACGGTTTCTACTGCGTGGGGGCCGACTAAATATGTCTAAATTACCAAATTATACTAGACAGTATATATTAATTTCGTTGCGGGGCATAGACATTTAGGCATTCCCAGAGACTCGCCAAGCTTCACTGCTCGGTGTCGACTAAATGCGTGCCACTGTTGATCCTGGTGCACAGGAGTTACAGTGGCGGGTTTGCGGGCGGGATAGTCTCTAGACAGTATCTAGAGTTTCTTTACGATTAAAAAAACGACGATTTAATACTTATGAATCTACACATACTAGATTTTAGGTTATGTTCTACACTTTGCTGGTGGCGGGATACGGATAT
Source organism: Amorpha juglandis (assembly GCA_949126905.1). NCBI lineage: Eukaryota > Metazoa > Arthropoda > Insecta > Lepidoptera > Sphingidae > Amorpha > Amorpha juglandis. The sequence continues at coordinate 7,977,938 of OX421390.1, read as the reverse complement.
CCGCCCGGATAGCGACCACCGTACACATGGTGTTAAACCCTGTCATAGTGGCCCACACACCTTGTGTGGATCGCGTTTTAGGATCGGCCTGTCTATATCCGGTTCCCTCGAGCTTGCGACATGACTTGTTGGTTGGTTGGGGCGGGTATAGTCCACAGGGGTCTTTGTATCCCTTTGCCTGCATCGGTCATCCCCCTGTCGTGTCGCAGACCCTCGATTAGCTTATTGCCACTTCGGAGTATGAAGAAGCATTTATACAGGTCGTCATGATTCTGATGACCACCGATATACTCATTATTTGTCGGTGGTCGCTCGTTTTTTGGACTGCATAACGCCTACCATCAGGTACAGTGCAGACACTTTGCCGTGCACGGATACAAAAATAACACCAAATATTTTATACCGTAGACTGTGAGGAGGTTTCTCACTCTGGAGTCCTTACCATGAGTGTGATATTTTTTATATTTTTAAATGTTTTATTTTTTAGTAATGTTATAATAAAAATGTAAAAAAATCCTTTTGAAATAATAAGTACTGTACATAATAATACTAGCCCTGTATTGTACACGTCCCATTGCTGGGCACAGGCCTCCTCTATGGAATGAGAGAGGGTAGTTCTTAGATAGTAAAATATTAATAGAAGACGGTCCGTCATATTGGACACAAATCCAATTCTCCGCAAATTATGGCATCCAAATTGGATAAATAAGAAAGGGTCGTTCGGGCTAGGAATCCTTCCAAGGCCGGCATTATTCTTAACCTATACTACACCGCATAAATCAATAACATGAGAATAAATTATACTTACACTATATATATACACTGGCAAAATGCATAATAATGCGAAAGCCATAAATAAAAAAGAAGAAGAAAGGAGGTTGAGAAAGCGAGCGTCGATTTGGGCTTCTATAAATCTTGTCTACCAACCGAAACGTAAAAATGAGCTGACACTTTGTATGAAAACTAGCTTTTGCTCGCGGCTCCGCCCGCGTGATTTTCATACAAACTTTCATCCCCTATTTTATCCCCTAGCGGGTAGAATTTATCAAAATCCTTTCTTAGCGGATGCCTACGTCATAACATCAACCTGCATGCCAAATTTCAGCCCGATCCCTCCAGTGGTTTGGGCTGTGCGTTGATAGATCACTATGTCAGTCAGTCACCTTTGAGTTTTATATATTTAGATAATTAGCTCGACCCGTCCCATTCATACTGTAGACAAAGTCTACAGCGTGAATCTACCACTTACAAAAATCCGATGCATAGAGCATCGGATTAACACCGTTTTCCAGACTTCGTGATCCACGATAATAATGTTTTAGTGGAGGAAAAATGTTGTACCTAAGTTATACTTTCATGTTATTTATTGCATCTATAAATCAATGTATCGTGTTGGCAAACTGTGCTTTATTTCTAAAACTAGGTGGTAGGTCCCTCGTATGAGAGGCCACCGCTTTGTCTATTTCTGCCGAAAAGCAACAGTGTGTAAGAACTGTTATGTTTCGGTTTGAAGGACATCGAAGCCAGTGAAATTACTGGGCATTATGAGACTTAACATCTTATGTCTCGGGGTGAGGAGCGCATTTCAGTGCCATGCAGTGTTTTGTAATTCAAAGTTCTGTGTGGTAATGCTTCTGTTTATGGGCATTAGCGCTTACCATCAAATCTTACTCGTCTCGTCATTCAATTAAATAAAAAAAAAGTTCTAAAAGTAAGTAGTAAGTCCCTCGTATGCGAAAGCCCGTCTGGTTTGGTACCACCGCTTTTCCTATTTCTGTTACCAAGCAGTATTGTATAAGCAACTGAAGTACACATGGTGAACCGTTATTGGCTCGTTTAGGCGTGTCGCGTTTCGGGGTTAGCCTGTGTATATAGTAACTTCAGGCCGGCATAATTATTCCGACCGACGAGGGATGCAATGTCTTTTTTTTTTATGACTTAGGCCGGCAAACGAGCAAGTGGGTCACCTGATGGTAAGTGATCTCCACCGCCCATGTACGCCCACAATACCAGAAGAATCATGGGCGCGTTGCCGACCTTATAGGAAGGGGATAATTAGGGATTGGGAAGGGGAGGGGATTTGGGCTTCCGGATATCTCACTCACCGTACGAATTGCAGCAGCAAGCCGCTACTTTACGTCGGTTTTCAGTGAGACAGTGGTAACGACCCGGTCGAGCCAGCCCATTCATGCTGTAGACAAAACTGTCTACAGCGTGGCTCTACCACTCAAAACAAAACTGTCTACAGCGTGGCTCTGCCACTCAAAGTCACGTCTCTTGACGTTTCACTTTATATTTAGACTGCCCTTACTGGTGGTAGGATATTTATATCCGCCCGGATAGCGACCACCATACACATGGTGTTAACCTGCAATAGTGACCCACACACCTTGTGTGGATCGCGATCCAGTATCAGCCAGTGTATATACGGTTCTCGCGAGGGGCTTGCGACATGACTTGATGGTTGGTTGGCGCGGGTATAGGGATACATCTATGTATCAGTGTGCTTGCATCGGTCATCCATCTGTCCTGTCGCAAGCCCCGCGATTTGCTTTTTCCCTTTTCGGATGTTAAAGAAGCATTTATACAGGCTGGTATGCTTCTAATGGTGGGTTTCTTACAGTGCAGTGCAGTCACTTTTCCGAGCTCGGATATAAAAAAATGACATTATACTGCGCTCTTCACACCGAGAAATTAGTTTTAACGTCTCATAATGCCCAGTAATTTCATTGGTTTTAATGTATTTTACATTTTTGTGACATTTAAAATTGTAATGGTTCAATAAATTGACAGCCTCCGTGGCGCCGCATCCCCGCACCGAGACAAATGTTTGTGTGATCCACAAATATTTGTTTCGGTGTCTGGGTGTTGTGAGACCGAAAGTCTCTCGTAGTATACCCACGACATAAGACTTGTATCTTACTGTGGGGTCAGGACTATGTATGTGACTGTTGGGTGTATTTATTTATTTATTTATAGTAAATGACTTGATTTGATTTGATAAACACGATCAAAGGTTGTTGAGTAAGTCGGAGTTAGTCTGAAAGTCTTTCAAATAATGTATAAGTATGAATTTAAATACTCCGTGACATAGGAATTTCAAAAGTATTAAACTAAGTAGCTTTGTGCAGAGTAGGATTAACCTACATGCATTGGAAGCAAAGGCTTAAGACATCGTGTCGTGCTACATTGAAGGAAATAAGTAGAAAAGTACATTCATAAAAGAATTTAAAGTAAGAAATGGTTAAAATTTGTAGTATGTAAATAAGGAAGTCAAATACCCTTTTGCTATCCGGGTTCTATTGAATTACTATGACTAGTCCAAAATGGTTATTTTGTTTATAGTATAGATCGGCAAACAAGCAAGTCACCTGATGGTTAGTGACCCCTACCGCGCACAACACTAGAAGAATAATGAGCGTGTTGCCGACTTTAAAGAAAAGGGATGGTTAAGGGATTGCGGAGGTGAGGAGATTTGGGCCTCCGGATATCTTACTTACAGTACGAATCACAGCAGCAAGCCGTTTACGTCGGTTTTCTGTAATTCAATGAGAACGACTCGATCAAGCCGGTCAATTAATGCTGTAGACATAACTGTTTATAGCGTGGCTCTACCGCTTTTGTCCCGAAAAAGACATTCTAGTTTCTACTAATAAACTATCGAAAGTTATCGAGGCTCGTATTTACTTTAAATCTAAATATATAAAACTGAAAGGTAACTGACTGACTGACATAGTGATCTATCAACGCACAGCCCAAACCACTGGAGGGATCGGGCTGAAATTTGGCATGCAGGTAGATGTTATGACGTAGGCATCCGCGAAGAAAGGATTTTGATAAATTCTACCCCAAAGGGGTCAAAATAGGGGATGATAATATTTATTTAGATTATATTTCTGCGGGTATATCTGCCGGCCAAACAGTATGAAGTATTATGAGTGAATGCCACGTGTCCATCCCATCGCATTTCGACACATTTGTGTAAGTGTTATGAGCGCCTGGTACATACGCGAAGCTAATTTGTTTTTTAGCGGCCATTTTAACTGTGTACATACGTGGTTCAGCATTGTATATTTAATGTTTTGTTCAGTGCAGTGTTTCCCAACATTTTTTAGGTCATGCCCCACCTTAACATTTTTTTGTTAAATTTGTCACCGATATCTAGCATTGCATTTAAATAACCCAAAGCGAAAGGGTTAAAGTCGTATCGAGTCAATTTTTAAATTACCCCCCTTAAGTGTCAAATTGCCCCCCTGTGGGGCGTGGGCCCAACGTTGGGAAACACTGGTTCAGTGGGTATTTTATAAATGTTATTTATTTTAAATTAAGTGGCCTTATGGTGCACCCACATGGGGATAAAATGTTATAATACGATGATAAAACAAAGCATAATATGGATGCAAATATGCTATAGGTAACATAAATTGTGATATTGACTATATTATGCTAAATTAATTTGATTTAAGTGGATCAAAGATTGTATTTTGAGAAAAAATATTTTTGAGTGGTTTAAATAACATGTATTTAAAGTAATATTCTCCAGTAGTCCAAACAGCCAAAGAACACCGTGGCACGTTCAATTCGGAAGCTTTTTGCCTGATTGCTGCCATTGCTGTGATTTCAGACAGCCGAATATATCACAAAAGATTTTACGACTCTTTCATTTCGGTTGTTTACGACTCTCCCCAGGTTTATTTACTCCACTCACTGGATTGAGTGAACTTTGAATACTTTATTCATGTATAAATTCTGTATTGGCTGATTCATCATTTATTACAAGGTAGGTCTCTCGTATGCGAGAGATAGTCTGGGTTGGTACCACCGCTTTGTCTATTTCTGCCGCCAAGCAACGATGTGTAAGTACTGTTGTGTTTGGTTTGAAGGACAATGAAGCCAGTGAACTTACTGGGCATTAGGAGACTTTACATCTTATGTCTCGGGGTGACGAGCGCAGTTCAGTGCCATGCAGTGCTTTGTAATCCAAAGTTTTGTGTGACGTTGCTTCTGTTTATGGGCAGACGCTTACCATCAGGCGAGCGAGTAGCTCGTCTCGGCGAAATGTAAGTGCACTGGTTACACCTCTGCCTACCCCTTCGGGAATTACAGGCGTGAGTGCGTATGTATGTAGTTTCTTTATCCCGTGGGATATACCGCAAGTTCGATTACTAGAGCGGGAAAAATAATTGTGTGTTTCATAAATATTTGTTTCGGCTATAAGTGTTGTGTGGCCGTAAGTCCCTAGTAGTTCTTGATACCTTCTTTACATAGTATAAAATGAAGTTGCTTCGGCTGTCTGTTCGTTTAGATCTTTTAAACTATTCAACAGATTTTAATTCAGTTTTCAGCAATAGATAGAGTGATTCATGAGGAAAGTTTATATATATCACGCTATAAGAGCTAGTCCACGACAAATAATAATAAATAAATACACCCAACAGTCACATACATAGTCCTGACCCCACAGTAAGATACGAGTCTTGTGTCGTGGGTATCAGGAACTACGAGAGACTTTCGGTCTCACAACACTCAGACCCCGAAACAAATATTTGTGGATCACACAAACATTTGTCTCGGTGAGGGGATCGAACCCGCGGCCTCTCGCTTCACAGCCGGCTACTCGCCCGCTGCGCCACGGAGGCTGTCAAAAGTACAGTTTGAGGTCAGCACTGTGTCACTGGGTATATATCATTGGCTGTAAAATCCAGAGTAATATTGTGTAACTGTACCGTCCTCAGTAATGAAAATGTATTGCAGACGGCAGTGCAATAAAACTTAATGTATATTTCTCTCCCTGTGAGGTCGTGACAAGGTGGATAAATGGCTTGATAAAGGTCGCAAGAAGCTGGACGCAGGCCGCTTCCAACAGGTCGGTATGGAAATCTTTAGGGAGGCCTTTGTTCAGCAGTGGACGTTCTATGGCTGATGATGAGGTTTTAGGAAAGTGTGAAAGTTTTGGTTCGTTCCCAAGGTCAACCCAAATAATAAAGTTCAGTAATATTAAATGTCTATATTTTGTATTTCACAATTAATAAAGTTCAATTATCACAAATGTTTATTTCTGTATATCAAAGTGGTACAAGTATTCTACTTCTTCTTGGTCGTCCTCATCATTTCTGAAGGTCGTGACCGTCCTGAAATTTCCTTCGCATCTGTTTGATTATTTCTCTCCAGGTTTGTCTGTCCTTAGCATGTCTCATTGCTGTTGGTTCTGAGAGCCCCGTGAGTGTTTTTATTTGGTCAGACCAACGACTAGGTACGCGCCCTCGCGATCGCATCCCCTCCACCTTTCCAACCATTAGGAGTCGCTCAAGATTGGACGGATCCCTACGAGCTACGTGCCCAAAGTACTGAAGGATCCTTTCGTAACAAGTGGTAGACAGTCTTGTTGAAATCCTCAGTTGTTCGAGAATTGGCTTGTTTGTTCTTCTAGCTGTCCAGGATATACGTAACATACGTCGCCAGCACCTGATGGTGAGTGATCTCTAGCGCCCATGTGCGCCCTCACCCAAGAATCATGGGCACGTTGTCGAACTTAAAGGAAAGGTATTATTCAGAGATTGGGAAGGGTAGGGGATTTGGGGCTTCGGATATCTCACTCACCGTACGAAACGCAGCAGCAAGCCGCTACTTTACGTCGGTTTTCTGTAAGACAGTGCTAAAGACCCAAGCCGGGCCTATTCATGCTATAGAGAAAATTGGCTACAGTTGGAACATCTAAGTAGGAATACGGTCCTGGCATGCCTTTTCCTCTCTTAATAAAATACCAAGGAATCTGACCACAAATCATGCTAACGGTACAATGTCCTTGACTTGCTGGCATGGATTCAATGTCGCTCCATAGCTAGTAAGGTCAACAAAATAATTTCATTATCTCGATGGTTTTTTATTATATTCAGTGTCTCATTTCTCTGTTCCCTTGAGTTTTATTGAGGGAAGTGAAGGGTTTTATTGCTCTTGTGACCTGAATTTTATATGTACCAAATGTGACGAAATAAATATTCGCCCCAGTAGCATAATGGTGTATAATGGTAGTTGCCAGCTTTTGCTTGTACCTCGTCCGCGTGAAGTTAATTTACACAGACAAGATTTTGTTTTTCTTTATGTTGACATGTCCGTCACTATATTTCTTTTTCAAACTTTTCATCCTCTAAGACTGGCTGTAAAAAAACGATTGGTGTATTTAAAAACTATCCTGTGAGTGGTGTACAATAAATAAATAAATAATATGATAATTAAAAAAACTAAAAAACACGCTTTTATAGAAAACCCAACTCAAAAATAGAAAATAAATTTTAATAAATTTTAAGAAAAAACATTAATTTCTATTTTTAGTTGCATTTTCTATAAAAGCGTGTTTTCCTTTTTTTGAACTATTATTTATCTATTTATCGTTTTCAAAACTAAACTACTATACTTATAACTAACTATGTATTATTTATTTAACATGATTTTGACATCCTGTAGGGTGGTCGATATCCGGCCGGATCCTACCACCAGCAAAAGTCTCGGGGTGACGAGCGCAGTATGGTGTCACGCAAAACTGTAAAAACGAACATGTAACAATCGTAACTTCATAACAATCGTATTATTAAACATTCATGTTATTCAAAACATGCGAATTATCGTTTCTGTATTGTTTGTTCCCCGGATATCCCACGGCGATAGCTAATGTACTAACCGACCTTGATGTCTGTTGTGCGACAGATAAATGCTATTAGCCTACATTTGTGTTTTTATTCACTTTTTATTGTTATAATTTTCTTATTATAATGGCGTGAACATTGTTCTTCGCCTGAGTAAGAAGTCGATGAAGTCTCACATAAGTTATACTTTGTAGAAAAACATTTACGGTTAATATGGTACCTGGTAATATGGTTAATATGGTAGTTTCCTACGTTGAATTGTATACATTATTTTATACGCAACAGAAAATAACACTAAAAAGACACCCTTTCGTCAATAGTCAAAATCGGTTCAAAAATGAGCCCGCAAATATGATTTTAAATATACCTAAGTATGAGCAAAGGTGAGAACATCTCACTATCGCGCTCGCACAGGAGCACTATATTGGCCATTTTTACACCGTGACGTCAAAGTTCGCGTTGTCTGATATTTGACAAGTGGGGAAGGAGGGGGAATAGAGGGGCCATTCGATTAGAATGGCTGGTATTTTTTTTTTAACGACGGATTAACGAATTGAAATTATTGATTTAAGTAATTTAAAAATCAAAATCAATTAACTACCTAATTTAAAATATCCAAAAGGTTTCTACCATGACCCACAACTACTAAGGGCCATTTTAGCGTTTTATAATGTGAAAATGGTGGATAAAGGCGGTGCACATAATCAATAGATGTGCGCATCATGGCAGCGACGGATAGCCCGAGCGCTGTTCAATTGTGTTCTCATGAAGAAAATTAAATCCGCTGTGAGAAAGTGGCGGAGGATGCGCCTCTTCCGCAAGAGGGATGGTGAGTATATTTTTTTTATTGAATAAATACCCAGTCTTTTCTTTCTTTTTTTTCTGCCTTGCGTTATCCCAGCTTAGTGCCAGGGTCCGCCTTCCTACTTAAACGCCTCCACTTCGCCCGATCTTGAGCATCCTCTATAGTGAGACCATTGGCTCTCATGTCTCCCTCCAATACGTCAAGCCAACGCTTCTTGGGCCGTCCACGGGATCGTACCCCTGGTACGATCAGGCTCAGGCACCTGCGACCGACGTACTCCTGTGGTTTCCTCAAAACATGGCCAAACCACCTTAAGCGACATTCTTGGAGTTTATCAGCCACGTCGCGGACACCAAGGCTGCCGCGGATGTACTCGTTACGAATACGATCTAATCGTGTAACATTGCACATCCACCGCAGCATCTTCATCTCCGCGACATGGATTTCTCCGACATGGCGCTTAAGGGCCGGCCACGTCTCGCACCCATACAGGAGTACAGGCCGAATGATGGTCTTGTAGATGAGACCTTTAAGTCTCATCGGCATCTTTCGGTCGCAAGTGACGCCTGTGAGCTCCCGCCACTTAGCCCAAGCAGCGCCAATACGGGCTCTAACGTCGAGGTCGATGTCACCGGACTCATGCAGTACAGACCCCAGGTATTTGAACTTGTCCGTTTTCACGGCAAGTTCACCCCCTATTCGGATACTATCCGGGTCTGCACTCCAGCAAGCCATGTACTCGGTCTTCGCCACATTTAGTTTCAGACCACCGTTTTCCCAGTATGGGTGTAAAATGCTCCCAAAATGGGTGGTAGTGCTGATGATTATGCACATGATGCACTAAAAAAAATGCGATATAAATCTATACAGGGTTACTTTTAAAACACTAACAACCACGCAGGACTAGATGGGTCAAGTTCAAAGGCGCTAGCGATGCACCCTCCCTTCCTCATGTTTCGCAGGGATTTGTTTACGTAATCTTTGCGAAGTGCGTAGACTTATAAACATTCAAGCCGGAAATGAAATTAATACCTATTTTTATATGAAAATAAAACCTAAAAAAATAGCAAAAGTCGTAGACCAAAAGTTGTTCCTTATGGGGTTAGCTATCTAGTCCTGTGAGGTTGTTGGTATTTTAAAAGTAACTCTGTATACTTTTTTTAATCGTCACGTAGCAGCATGCTAGATAACTACAATTATTATTCATTATAATAATAATTTAATTTGATATTTAGGAAATAATCAAAGAAGGAGAAAAAAAAATTATGACAACCTCCGTGGCGGAGTGGTCGAGTAGCTGGCTGTGAAGCGAGAGGCCGCAAGTTTGTTTGGCGTTGTTGCTGTTACAAGTGTTTCACGAAAACCATTCCCATTGAGAGATTATTGTATGACACATACGAGAGTTAGACAGAAAACTCTTGTAAACGAGCCCGCGTCAAAGTGTTTGAAAAAAAAATGTACGACGCGGCCTCGGGAATGACGATGTCCTGTCTGTGTGTTGGCCGTTCGGGACACGAATGGCCTATGTTAATTATAATAAATTACATTATCAGTGAATTATAAATAATATTATATTAATTACTTTGATGTTTATGTTATGACTGCATGAGATACAGCTATAAATAGTATGTTTAATTAGGTTGTATTAAACTTGAAATAATGTAGCTTTAATTCAATATACGCCTACTCAAATTATTGTAGCAATTTACATTAGTAATTTTTAACAGGTATTACAATATACACAAGGTGGTAGAACGTATGCGAGAGGCCGTCTGGGTTGGTACCACCGCTGTCTATTCCTGCCGCCAAGCAACAATGTGTAAGCACTGTTATGTTTCGGTTTGAAGGACATTGAAGCCAGTAAAATTACTGGGCGCATATATGGAAATATGCAATATTAGTTTTTTATTAATTTAATTGAATGACCTGAGAAGCAAGGCGCTCATCTGATAGTAAGCGCCTCGCCTGCCCATAAACAGAAGCAACACGACACAGAACTTTGAATTACAAATCACTACATGACACTAGATTGCGCTCGTCACTCCGAGACATAAGATGTTAAGTTTCATAATGCCCATTAATTTCACTGGCTTCAATGTCCCTCAAACCGAAACACAATAGTGCTCACACACTGTTGTTTGGCAGTTGAAATAGAGAAAGCGGTGGTTGGGCCTACTCATTCGATGTCTCAATGATTATTGGTTTTTATGATGTTTCTATTAAAATGGATCACATTTTGTTGGCAGATTCTTCAGTGACACGCCAAGTGTCGACTGATCCTGTCCCTTCCACGTCTGGAACACCTGCACATCACCCGAGACCTCCGCCAGTTGAGTTGCTGCAATTAGTAAGTATGCAATTAGTTTTACAAGGTGGTAGGAACCTCGTATGCGAGAGGCCGTCTGAGTCGGTACCACTGGTTTGTCTATTTCTGTCGCCAAGCAACAGTGTGTCAGTGTAAGTAATCTCCACCGCCCATGTACGCCGACAATACTAGAAGAATCTTAGGCGCGTTGCCGATCTTAAAGGGTAGGGATAATTAAGGGATTGGGGAGGGGAGGGGGGTTTGGGCCTCCGGATATCTAACCGTGAGTTATGTAACGCAGCAGCAAGCTGCTACTTTGCGTCAGTTTTCAGTTAAACAGTGGTAACGACCCGGTCGAGCCGGCCCATTCGTGCTGTAGACAAAACTATATACATCGTGACTATACCACCCAAGAATACTAATAAGGATTGTTGAAAAGGTTAATCTATGTTTTTATTGAGGTCGAAAGCGTGTATTACCCAATTCGACGATCAAGTCCTGAATTCTCTTTATTAATCAGTAATACGTGGTTTAAATTAATTTTACGGAAAAAGACAATGACACAAATTTAGAAAGTTAAAAATGAATTTGTATTATACAAAAATAATATATTCATACTTTAGAACAGCCTAGAATCCATTTACAATGATAGATAAACTGTTTTTAGTTTCCACAGCGCCTTTTGAATATATTAAAGCAATGTGTATTAAACGCGTTAAAACTGTTGCAGTCATCTTGAAAAATAATTTATTTCCTTAGTCTTAAAATAAACTATATTCAGTAGGTATCGAAATATTACTTCAATATGTTTCAACATTTTGTAGCTGCACTTCATTTGTAGCAAATAAAATAACTGTAAGTGGTAGAACCACGCTAAAGACAGTTATGTCTACAGCATAAATGGGCCGGCGTGACCGGGTCGCTACCACTGTCTCACTGAAAACCGACGTGAATTAGTAGCTACCTGTTGCTTTTCGTACGGTGTGTGAGATATCCGGAGACTCAAATCCGCTCTCTCCTACCCCAACCTTTTATTATTCCTTTCTTCAAGGTCAGCAATGCGTTCATTATTCTTTTGGTATTGTGGGTGTCATGGGCGGCGGAGATCACATACCATTATATGACCTACTTTCTTTTTGTTGGCATAAACCATTGACGGCGCTATAGGAGAATAGCCGACTGTGAAATAAGAAGCCGTGGGTTCTCTTCCCGTACCAAGACTATAAATATATCCCTGCCATCTGGATGGTACCAGACCGAAAGTATCTCGTAGTTCCTGATACCCATAACACAAGATAATCGTATCTTTCTCTGAGGTACAAGTGTGTGACTGTTGGATGTTATAATTAATTTATATTTTCTAGGAACCAGACGAAGGTCAGAGGTTAAGAGAACAGCAACTAAGACTGTATTCCTTCTTCCAACTCAGAGTACATCTGAAGAGAGGACAGAATTTAGTAGCGATGGACAAAAATGGTGAGTTTAACCTACGACCACTCACCTTACACTCACTCAGTCACACAAAATCACAATCACATAGGCCAGGAATGGCGAACCTTTGACACGTGTGTACTAAATCTTGGGGTAATAAGTCAGTGGGTTAATCTTAATTTTTCTGAGGCCCATCCTTGTAATGTTTTACGTAGAAAAGGCGATAAAACTCGTTTCTGACTCCCATAATTAAAGGTCTCATAGTATTCGCGAACGCATAGTTGTGGTTAGGTTTGGCGGTAAACAAAAATGGACCAATTACGTGTACAGAAATCTATCTAGACTTAGCAAAGACTTAACTTGTTCCTGAATCCGGGTGTTAGAAGTTTATTCGTTATGATTAGCGCTACTGCGATATATGATTCTCAAGTTAGGTCGAAGATCAATATTCTCACAAAACTAATCAAACTTTATACTGATTCTCAATTAAATTATCACGTTGCGGCCATCACTATAAAATAAAATATAAAATTACAAAAGCTTGATGAAAACTTTATATCAATTTAGTTTAAACTCGCAATGATTTTTTGATGAAAATAGTGTCATTAAAATTTGATTCAAATTAATAAAAAATATATTTTTGTTTTTTTACACACCGGGCTTAATAACGTTTATATAATAATAAAGCGACGTCAATGAAAAAAGGTTCGCCATCCCTGACGTAGGCTATGCAGCACCAAAACGAACACAAAAGAAAGCTTTTTAATTACGTTCTGAATTTAAAAACAGTTTAACAGTTCCAAATAATAAATAAGGAAATGCAAAGACGCGATTTATTCAGCCTTCTTGCGTATTTTACTTTTAAAGCGACAATTATTAAGGATTTCATTACGTAGCGTTGCATAAATCCAGGCCATGCAATAAAGCTAGGAATTAGAATTCAGAATACATTATTTAAAGATTTAAAATGTATTTTTAATTATATTTCATTGCAGCTCTGATTAAGAACGAAGGAACGTAAAAAATTAAACTAGTTTCTTCAATGAATAGAAATTAAATTGTTCGATAAATGCAACTTAAAAATTATCTTTTTTTGCACGGCACAACCAGTGTATATCCGGACCGATCGGATCCGAGGCGCTTGCGACATGACTTGACAGGTGGTCGTCGCATGCCCCTCGGTTTCCCTCTCCGAAGAGGGAAGAAGCATTTATACAGACCGGCATGATTCTGGTGACCACCGATGAATACATTTCCTGTTAGGGGTTGATTTCGAAATACGTCTTCCATTAACTATACTGAAGAGCGTTATTAATACCAAGTTTAAAGTAAATTTGAGCAAAAAAATATTATTTCCCATACAAACTTTGCAACCTCTATCCCCCGGGAGAGATTAATTTTCTAGAAATCCTTTCTTCAGAGACGCGTAGAATATAAAATCAACATCTTCTCAATATTTTAAATTTATTTCCTTAACGGTTCCTTAACAATCACGACTTTTTTTACTACTACTCTACTTTGTTAATACTAGTTTTGGCTGGTGGTAGGATATTCATATCCGCCCGGATAGCGACCATCGTACACATGGTGTTAAAACCTGCCATAGTGATCCACACGCCTTGTGTGGATCGCGTTCCAGGATCAGCTAGTGTATATCTCTGGCTTCTTTCCTCTCCGAAGAGGGAAGAATCATTTATACAGGCCGGCATGACTCTGGTGACCACCCATAAACTCAGTGTTTGTTGGTTTAGTTTTTTGGATTGCACTACGCTTACCATCAGGTGTAGTGCAGTCTTTGCCGTGCTGGAATAAAAAAAAACCACTTTGTTACAATAGTAACAAAGTGGGTTTAAAAAAATCCCAAAGTAATAACTTTGGGATTTTTTTAAACAAGTAGATACCTACATAGACATGGTAAATATAGAAAATCAGTGTTTTAATAAATCAAAGAGGACTATTAACATACATTTATGTATGATAAATAAACAGCTACGGCTTTAACTAAGAGCAAACAATTATCGGCCATTTTTACACTACACTAATAATAGTATAATAAGTGTAGGAATAGCAGCGATAGCTCAGCGGGGAGTGGTATGGACTGTCGAGACGAAAGTCGCAGGTTCGAATCCAGCCCCAATAGCATATACCAATGACTTTTCTAAGTTACGTGTATATTAGTTGTTAATTATCGTTTGCTTTAACGGTGAAGGAAACATCGTGAGGAAACCTGCATACCTGAGAACTCGATAAAAATTTTCGAAGGTATGTGAAGTCTGCCAACCCGCATTAGACCAGCGTGGTGGACTAAGGCGTAACCCCTCTGATTCAGTAGAGGAGGCCCGTGCCCAGCAGTGGGACGAATATAATACAGGGCTAGTAAAAAAAAAAGTGTAGGAAAATAGTCACCGTGTTACTGAAATATATATTTTTTATACTTTTACAAACAATTGTATTATACAGGGTTAATTTTAAAACACCAGCAACCTCGCAGGACCAGATAGCTGACCCCATACGGAACAACTTTTGTTCTACGAGTTTGTATATAACTCAATATATTTAAAAAAAAATGATTTTACAAGTTTTTGTTGTGTCGTATTTTTCTTCGTAGCGTTCGGCGTGCGCGCGCGACTCAAAGGCGCCGCTCAGCTGGCTCGGGCGTCGACCTTCGGCGCTAGCCCGGTTCCCCACGCTTCGCGTGTTTGCTTACGTAATCTGCGATGCGTGTAGGTAACATTCAAGACGGAAATTAAATGAATACTTATTTTTGTATGAAAATAAAATCTAACAAATTATCAAAAGTCGTAGAACAAAAGTAGTAGCTTATAACCTTAGGTATCTACCCCTGCGAGGTTGCTGGTGTTTTAAAAATAACCCTGTATATCAATTGACGCCATAATATACAATAATAGTTAGTTATACAACACAATTAGGGTTGTACCTACTTATCATAAATTATTACGATTAATTTCATTCTCCGGATAGATCGAACCAATGAGCCAATAATTACATTTTGAGGGTGATGCGTACAAATCACTAAGTTTGATTGGTTCATTTCCGAGATATATCTGAACAATCAAACTATGATTGTGCTTAAATGTAAGGGTTGAGAGCGCCTGAACCCAAAAGATCGATGAACATGGCCGACTCGAGTCGGGCTGTTAGCTTAGACATCCAATCAAAACAAAAACTATGATTGTTTAATTCCCTTTATTGAAATGTTAGATACTACCACAAAGATTTGACAGCCTCCGTGGCGGGCGAGTAGCCGCCGATGCCGTGGATTCGATTCTCGAAGTAATACATATGTTTACGTGATCCCCAAATATTTGTTTCGGGCCTAGGTGATGTGGGCAAGTCCCTCGTAGTTCCTGATACCCTCGATACAGGTTTAACCTAGTGTGGGATCTGGACTATACAATACAATACAATACAATACAAAACTCTTTATTGGATAACCAATAATCACTTAATATAATTAACATAGGACTACCTAATGGTTTTACAATGGGCGGTCTTATCGCTACGAGCGATCTCTGCCAGACAACCTTTGGATGGACAGAAGTTCAAATAAAAGAAGTCACGGTGGTGTACAATAAAGAGAGAGAGAGAATAAGAGACAAGAACAACATATTTACGTACATTTGTAATAAATTAAATTAAATAAATATATCTATGTTTTTTTTTTATATGCTGGATTTGGTTATACATAATCGGTCATATTATAAAACGTTGAATATCTTTAAACTGTACGAACCCATTTTGTATGGTAATTAATTGTTATAAACACACTGTTTAAGTTTAGCCTACGTTTTATAATAAGGTCCACAAAATTCAAACGTACAGGAAGGACTTAATTATTAGTTTAAATTATTAATCCATCAGCTATGTTAATTGTGATAAAATTCAGTGAATTACAAAGGCTGTATGACCACGGTGCTCGTCGATAGTGAGTTTTTATAAAAAAACTTCTTGAGTTTATCTTTATTCACATAACACATTACACACACGAAACATTTTATACACATATCACAATTTAATATTATTCTTTCTTTGCATGTTTTTATTCTTTATTTGCAGTCGAGGTTGTGCTTTTGCTTTCTTAGAAATTAACCTCCTCAAAAATTCACTATTAAAACTAATCATTATTACATATTTAATTTATTATCAAACTATATTGAATTTGGAAAATATATATCACTAAATTTTTAATCAAATATTTGTCATTTCAATCACATCTCTATATGAGTTAATTTCATATAACTTGAATTATGGATACGAATTTAAGTAAATAAATAATCAATTGGAACTTAATAATTAACTTTTAAATAAATAATCATTTCGACTTTATTAACTCCTTGTAGGTGTTCTTTTTATTTTCGCTTCTTACGTCTTCTAACTGCGCCGTTTGTGGGGTCCAAAACCAGGTTTGTTATCAGGCACCAGTGATCCATACATCAAGTTTAAATCGGGGGGCAGGCTACTGCACAAATCGAGGATAGTGTACAGAGACTTGAATCCGGTATGGGATGAGTGCTTCACGGTGCCTATAGAGGATCCTTTCCAGCCTGTACAATTGAAGGTGAGTAAATTACTGATCATATAATTATGTCATACATTAAGTTTATCCAGCGACTTCCTGGGAACTTTATCAGGTCATCTGTCCACCTTGTAGGCAGACGTCCAATGCTGCGCTTGCCAGTACGTGGCCTCTATTCCAGAACCTTCGCTTTGTGGTCGCAGGAAATCGCTGGATGCAGGCCGCTTCCAACAGGTCGGTCTTGAAATCTTTGGGGGAGGTCTATGTTCAGCAGTGGACGTCCTGTGGCTGATGATGATGATGAAATAACCGATCATATTATTATGTAATACATTAACTATACTCTGGTTTATAACAATTAGTTACTAAGCTTTTTTATCCGAGCACGGAAAAGTGACTGCACTACACCTGATGGTAAGGGTAGTGCAGACCAAAAAACCAGCAACCACCGACAAACAATGAGTATATCGGTGGTCACCAAAGTCATGCCAGCCTGTACAAATGCTTCTTCCCTCTTCGGAGAGGGAAGAAGCAAATTCAGGGGCCTGATGGTAAGCGTAGTGCAGTGCGAAAAAACCAGCAACCACCGACAAACAATCAGTTTATCCGTGGTCACCAAAGTCACCAGTTTGCCGTGTTCGGATAAAAAAATACTTCTTATAGTTTATTCCTTACATTGTTTACTATTATCATATTTATGCTAAAACGGTTCCTCAATAGCATGAATAAAATTGAATATTTATACGGTAAACCTTGTTGCGGGATTCGGAGAACTGTATAGGCGCTGAGGGCTGGTTAGGGCGCGGCGACGTAAACATTGTTTTAGAGATATAAATTTCATTGATGTTTCATTCAAGAATGTTTTAACACAAATTTATACCATTACGGAGATACTTATCTAGATTAAGGAAGTTTTTTTTTTATTTGATTCAATGACGAGACGAGCAAGGCGCTCGCTTGATGGAAAGCGCCACGCCACGCCTGTCCATAAACAAAAGCAACACTACACAGAACTTTGAATTACAAAGCACTGCATGGTACTGAACTGCGCTCGTCACTCCGAGACATAAAATGTTAAGTCTCTGAATGCCCAGTGATTTCACTAACTTCAATGTCCTTCAAACCGAAACACAACAATTCTTACACACTGTTGCTTGGCGGCAGAAATAGACAAAGCGGTGGTACCAACCCAGACAGACGGCCTCTCGCATACGAGGGACCTAACACCTTGTAAAGTAGGCGATTATTGCTGTAATAATGTTATGACTGCCTCGGTAGCGAAGTTGCGTACGCGGTACGAGTGCTGTGCCAAGGCCTTAGATTTGATCCCCAAGTCGGGTAAAAGTGGTATTGAGTATTCCTATCACGAAATGCTCAGTATCAGCTTGAAGTCTGGAATTTATGCCTGGGTCAAAGGGAATTACAAACATCCATAAAACCCGAGTCCCAAGGGCAAAAACATTTTTCTGATCATGAACCTCTTTATTTTATACGTTCAAATGACGTCACCTATTTGTCTTGGATCTAGCAAACAAATGAAAGTTCTGTGGTAGAGGAAAACATTTAAAGGTCTGTTTTGATGTACGCGATTAAGACAAGAGACTGCGACACACGATGATAAAGACACGTCTATTTTGTATGTAATAGTGTATTTGATTGGATTAGCTGTTTGTTTTAAATATAATGTGTCGAGATCTATTATCAAAAGAATCATATGAAAAAGTCAAAAATGAATAACTTAGAAGTCGTTTAAATGTGCTAGAAGGGGTGGGGTAACCTCTGTATATTTTGTCTACGAAGCCTAACATGATGTAATGTTATCAAATAGTGACTCTTTTACCTGACATATTTGTTGTCGACACTTAATTCTCGTGCACGAGATACATCGCATTGCATATGCTAGGCTCCAAGTCTCGATCGCGGACCTTAAAACAGACCCTTAATAATCTATTTGACAAACTTCGTCCCGAAAACTTTTTTGTTTTCCTAACGTAGCACAAATATTATTAATATTGTCAATGTTAGATAACAAACATTTAATGTTTCGATGTGACAAGAGCAGTTTTTAACCGACTTCATAAAAGGAGGAGGTTCTCAATTTAGTGAGTTTTTTTTTTGCCTTTTTTGTTGTATGTACATCGATTTCTCCGCCTATTATTGAACGATTTTGTGAAGATCTAATGATGGAAAGATAGGCGTAACATTAACTTTTCTGCAACCTTTGCACCTCAGTCCACCCCGTGACCAAGAAGGCTTAAATGCTTTGGTCGGTCGTCAGAACCAAAATTAAATAAAAAAACCGCGGTAAATCCGTTTAAATTAGTTTTATTTCAAACTTAATCCTATCAAAAACTACATATAACATAAACTTTCAGGTGTTCGACTACGACTGGGGTCTTCAAGATGACTTTATGGGTTCTTGTAACTTAGACCTCACAGCATTGGAGCTCGGCAGGACTCAGGACTTGGTGCTTTGCCTTCGGGATCCTAACAAACCGAACCAGGATATGGGAGAGATTGTACTCAATGTAACGCTGTGGCCGAAATCGCAAGAGGATAAAGAACAGGTAATAAACGAATTTTACTAATATTTTTTTTGTAAAAGCGATGCTCAGTGTCTCCGTGAAAAGTGGGCGTATAGCCAGCAACGAATCGAGAGGGTCGCATCACTTCAATAGAGTAGTTTTCTATATTGAATTTCATACATTACTAGCTGTCCCGCGCGGCTCCGCCCGCGTGATCTGTATTTTCCGGGATAAAAGTAGCCTAACAGTGGCGCCATCTGTCAGCAATGTGTCACGCACCAACGCCATCTACTTAAAATATTGGTTTGTAGTACATGCTATGTATCAGAGATGGCGCTGTATTTAAAAAATGATTTTCCCTATTTTCCCGCTTTTCTATTGAAATTTTTCCTAGATTTTCGTTGCTATAAATCTCACGGAGCCCGAGACCTTTCCAACGAATGCAAAACCGTGGAAATCGGTTCGTGCGTTCTGGAGTTATATCGTCAGGAAGGAAAACCCGACTTATTTTTATATAATAGATTTTATATGCAACAGAAATTAATACAAATAATAAACCCTTTTGAAAAGACAACCAAAATGTATGTCAATATGAGCCCGAAATTATGGGTTTGAGCAAAGGTCGTATTCCTTCGCACGCGTGCACCGTTTTGACAGCGTGCGTGGCGCAGCGGGCGAGTAGCCGACTGTGAAGCGAGAGGCCGCAGGTTCGATCCCCGCACCGAGTCTGGGTGTTGTGAGACCGAAAGTCTATCGTAGTTCCTGATACCCACGACACAAGACTCGTATCTTGCTGTGGGGTCAGGACTATGTGTGTGACTATTGAGTGTAAAAAAAAATCACACATCAATGTTTCCGTCGTCTGTCATTTGATAAGTCCACTTACAATCAGGTGCCCGACTTGCTCGTTTGCCGGTCTATGCAAAAAATAAGTGTCATAAGGAGTCTTTTCTACTGGTTTATTTCCAACAATATTTATTTAATAATAAGTTCTCAAATATCTTTGTAAAATGTTCAATGAAAACTCACACAAAGAGTATTTCTTTAAGTTGTACTGCCAACACATTCAACTGAATTTGTTGGCATTCAGCGACGATAAGCGTTTAATTAAATTTGAGAAACTCGCGACTTAAAACTATACCCAAAGACTTAATATATTATAAAGTTTCTTTAATAGCGATTTTCGCTAACACTCAAACAAAACAAAATTTAAATTTTATGCTAATAATATTGAATATTTAAATCAGCGATGTATTTTTTACACGCTTTTTATAAACTGAAATAAAATAAATAAACTGTAATAAACCGCAATAAATTTCGTTTAAATTCGTTTTATTTCAATGTGTAACATTCGCGCCAACTTAAGAAATCATTTAGATACTGTAACATACGTTGCATTTCTTACAGACTTCACGCTACACAATTTATCGCAACAAACATATTACGACATTCTAAACTTGTGCAAAACCGTGTTCTAAACTTCTATTAAATAACAGTTTGTGCAAGCAGTAACGCAAGATATCACCATATTTATAAGTGGTGGCAGGATATTCATATTTATTAACCTTTTTTTGTTGTCGCGGGGAAAAGCATTTTATCGCTACCGGGGGAAGTGAAACGATTAAATTTTCGATGATTTTGGCAGCGTATAATTTTAATCATAGTATTTAATATGTACATACAACCTCACGCAAATATAGCAAGACGTGCACAAATGAACCGATCTATCTATACACACAATATTATTATAATAAGTATCTATGTACTTAATAGTCAAAATGACAGTGCATGTTGATGTGCATTTATCACTCCATTATTTGTTATTGCCAACCCTAATCTACTATCATTAAGCGCTTTCCGCACCTAAGGTTGTCAATAGTCTGTTTTACGAAAAAATATCTTCTTCTTTAACCAGCCTTTATCCCACTCGCAGCGGGGTCGGCGCAACATGCTTTTTAACACATGCTACAGAAAGATTTGGTTTGTAATTTTCACGACCGGTCGCCTGCCTGACGTCAATCCCTCAGGGGAGACAACACCTAGACCTAAATAAAATAATTCATGAATGGAATAAAATCAAACAAACTTTGGCCATGCGAGGCTGTCGTTTTAGGGAAAAAATATAATTTCATAAAATCTAAATAACCATTGAACCACGCGTTATTTTTTTTTTTTTACGGCATAGGCCAGAAAACGAGCAAGTGGGTCACCTGATGGTAAGTGATCTCCACCGCCCATATACGCCCATCACCAGAAGAATCATGGGCGCGTTGCCGACCTCAAAGGAAAGGGATAATTAGTGATAGGGAAGGGGAGGGGATTTAGGCTTCCGGATATCTCACTCACCGTACGAAACGCAGCAGCAAGCCACTACTTTACGTCGGTTTTCTGTGAGACAGTAGTAATGACCCGGTCGAGCCAGCCCATTCATGCTGTAGAAAAAACAGTCTACAGCGTGGCTCTACCACTCTAAAATTTACCGTTATTTTGCATTACCCAAAAAGTAAGGATGTGTTTCGGTAATCGTTAGATATTGTATTCCTTTATGGACCAAGTTACGTTGGACCGCTGTTCGTGTTGCAAAACTGTGGTGTGTGTGTTAAAATTATTTGTGGCTAAGTGGCAACCCTGTTCGTACATAGGCCACACCGTTGTAATAACAGACCAAGTTCAAGGTTTCATTAACTAATGTTTCTATTCGACATCTTTTACAATGGAAAATGGTTACCTTTTTATACACCTACCCACTGAGTAATCTTTTAAAGTGCTTTTATTTAAATAATAAAATAACCATTTCAAATTTAAATGCATTAGTTACCGTCATTATGGACATTAGATCCCTTTCAAAGAAATGTTTCTTTTATTTGAGCGAATGAAGAGACGACCTCCACAGGTCGTCTCGACAGACATCGCTCGCATAACGAACGATTTCAGTCGCTAAGACATAGCGAATTATTATCACGATTTATAGTTGTCTCTACATTTCAAAGTATCGATTGTTATCGGTAAAGCATTTAACTGTCACTAAGCGATTTCGTTCTGTGCCTTAGCTTCGAGTTTTGACAATCATGTATTTATTTCAAAGCCTAATTTTATTTTATTTTTATTTAAATTCAATTAATTAGCGTGGCTTTTATTCACCCTCGAACCCAACAGACTGGCTGAAATCGGCGAGAAATGTAAATTCCATTTCTTTTGGAAGACAAAAATGTTCAAAAATGGTTTTTATGCCTTATTTAATATTTAGAGGCATGCTGGCTAAACTCCTGAAATAACTATGGCCCCGTTTTCATCGGCGACTGCCTTACGGTCTTTTCAATCCCAAGTGAGTGCCTCTGTGTAGGATTTTATCTTTTATGTGGTGGCATAAACTCATTAGAAGTTACATTAAATATTTTTACTAAAAGTAACGCAAAAGTAGAAAGTAATACTGAGCTTAGTAACACGAAGGCAACGCGACTGGACTAAAAATAGTACTAAATGTTCCAGAAGTTGTAATTGGCAAATCTGTATAATGGTTCCTAAAAAGTTATTAATAATATTTTGAAGTTATACTTCTTTAGGCGCGTTATGAAAAAATGATGAGAGTGAAATTTTAAGATGCGCGCGCACCTGTGACACAAAAAATTAACAGTATGAAGTTAGGCGCGTTAAGAAAAAATGATGAGAGTGAAAGTAGCCGTAATTAATAAACAAATGACGATTTAGACAAAGAAAAACTCTTTAGGTTTTTTCTTATTCGGAACATGTTGCCGTAAAAAGTACCAGGCTCGCATAAACGCGAAGAGAGTAGAATGTACTTCTATCATGTCGAGTGGATATGTTGATATAAATTAAAATACTTTTATTTAATATAATTAACACTAAATATTATTAAATTATTAATGTTACGATATTTCATCGTTGTTGTGAAGACTTGAGAATAAATTACACTTGTCTTTGGCGAAATGCATAACAATGCGAAGCTTAAGAGTGTTGTTACAAAGACTTGGCTGTATGAGCTACAATACCTTTGCCTATTAAAAACCCGAATTTGAACCAAAAATTATAATACCGAGGACTATGACGGAAGTGAATACTTTTTAAATTGTTTTCGAAATTAATAAGTGTCCGTTCTATTGAAACTATGAATCAACACGCATGAAACATTTACTATAATAATAATTATAATGTACATTATAAATAATAATTATTATTATAGTAAATGTTTCATGCGTGTTGATTCATAGGCCATTTTTGACAATGTCCTTTATAATTTATATATGTGCTAATAAATTATATTCAGTAGTGATTTAAATTGAATATTTTGATTGATATTACTTACTATTTGTGAATATTAGTGAAAAAAATTGTGCTTATATACTTTTTCAAGTGCTCCAATATAATTGAGGTTAACTATCCGTATGTATTATTTATTTATTTATATTTTGATTGATATTACTTACTATTTGTGAATATTAGTGAAAAAAATTGTGCTTATATACTTTTTCAAGTGCTCCAATATAATTGAGGTTAACTATCCGTATGTATTATTTATTGATATAAATTAAAATACTTTTATTTAATATAATTAACACTAAATATTATTAAATTATTAATGTTAAATACTTATTATTGGTTATTTAATATTCACAAAATAAAGAAATAAATTTAAAAAACATTTAATAAAAAGTTTGTGATAAAAATTAAAATTGAACATCAAATAATAATATTAATTTTTAATATTTGCTATTAAATTGAATAAATAACAAAGAAGTATAACTTCTCACGCGCGTACATAAGTACACGCACCCATTTTTTTTTTTTTTTTTTTTTGTCTAGCCTATAAAGTGTCCCACTGCTGGGCAAAGGCCTCCCCTTTACTCTTCCACTGGGTTCGGTCTTCTGTTAGCTTCTAATAATATTGCAAGGTAATAAATATTCTTATCCCTAGATTTCATTAAATGTTTCAATGTATTTCGTATTATACGAATATGAATGTATATTTGAATTAGGAACGATGAAATAAAATAGTTTTCTGCTCGAATTTTAAAACACTGTTCATGAAATAAATTAAGACATTTGTTAATTTCTTTAAAATTTAGGTGTATTTAATAACAGGCATACTTTTCTTATAGAAGTCCTGCACTATAATAATTGAGGACAATACATTTCGATGCTATGATAAAAAATACACCCAACAGTCACACACATAGTCCTGACCCCACAGTAAGATACGAGTCTTGTGTCGTGGGTATCAGTAACTACGAGAGACTTTTTGGTCTCATAACACCAAGACCCCGAAACAAATATTTGTGGATCACACAAACATTTGTCTCGGTGCGGGCATCGAACCCACGGCCTCTTGCTACTCGCCCGCTGTGCCACGGAGGCTGTCGAAATAATGATTAAAATGCTTCTCATCTTAGCAGTCGACACTTTCATTTAAAGTGGACATCGATTATTATTTTCGTTAATTCATGATCGATACTTAACGATTCTGTCACGTACGTTAATGCTGTAGGTCTGCTGATCGCTCGCATGATGGTTAGCGCCACGTTTCTAAACATTAATAACACTTCTTAGAACCGTGAATTACAAAGTACTGCATGGCACTGTACTGAGCTCACCACTTGTCATAGCGATACATAAGATATTAAGACTAATAATATCCCGTAATTTTACAGACGTCAATATCCTTCAAACCAGTACAAGGTGGTAGGTCCCTTGTATGCAAGAAGCCGTCTGGGTTGGTATCACCGCTTTGTCTATTTCTGCCGGCAAGCAACATTGTATAAGTATTTTTTGTTGCGGTTTGAAGGACATTGAAGCCAGTGAAACTACTGGGCATTATGAGACTTAACATTTTGTGTATTGGGGTGACGAGCGCAGGTCAGAGCCATGCAGTGCTTTGTAATTCAAAGTTCTGTGTGGTGTTGCTTCTGTTTATGAGCAGGCGTGGTGCTTACCACAAGCGCCTTGCACGTCTCGTCATTCAATCAAATAAAAAAACCATACCACGCAGTACTTCCACTCTAATGCTTATCTGCAGAAGTAGGTGGTACGTACCCAGAGAAACTTTTACATACGTGATACATATACAGATTCGCACCTAGTAATATTTAACAAGCATTTTTAGCGTTAACCAAACAATTCTAAGTACGGATTATAAAAACAACATCCTGAAAAAGCAAACGCAAACATTAAACAGCCGCCTACAGACAAATAAACCCACAAGACGTCGCATTAATACTAATACTATAAACTAACTAATATTAACTGACTAATATTATAAAGAGGAAAGATTTGATTGTTTGTTTGCATTAAATAGGCTTTGAAACTACTGGACCGATTTGGAAAATTCTTTCACTATTACAATCCTATATTATCCCTGATGAACATAGGTGATATCGATAATATAACGATGCAGAATCTCACGCGGGCGAAGCCGCGAGCGAAGGATAGTTATCCATATATTAGTAACTACGCTCAGTAAAGTAATCGAGTAAATGTTGGAACTAATTTAAAATGTATACAATAATATGTCATCATACATATTGGAAATTGAACAATTTGTGTTTGAACACAGTGCAGCGTTAATAATTTTGCCATCTTACAATTATCGCACTGTACAGTGATATGTTTCTAAGATGTAGCTTTTTTTGATTTCATTGAATGACGGACGAGCAAGGCTCTCGCCTGATGGTAAACGCCACGCCTGCCCATAAACAGAAGCAACACCACACAGAACTTTGAGTCATAAAGTACTGCACGGCACTGAACTGCGCTCGTCACCTCAATACATAAAATGTTAAATCTCATAATGCCCAGTAATTTTACTGGCTTCAATGTCCTTCAAACTGAAACACAACAGCTTTTCGCTCATATCCTCGATGTGCATAGATGCATTAGCCTATGTGGCGTATTTTAGGATTTTGGTCTGTAGAAACGCCCATTATGTGACCTCAGCATTAATCTCCACAAAGGTGAATGCCGTAAAACAGATGTTGGTGTAGGTACATGTTTAAACATCTTCACGGTCCGATTATCAGAAGTAGTAACAAAGCTTTCTTTCTTTTTTATTTATGGCTTTCGCAGTATTATGCATTTAGCCAGTGTCAAGTATAACTTATTCTCAAGTATTTTTACAAGAACAATGAAACACGGGTGCGGTCGATATCAAGGTCTTGTCGGAGTTTTGGTGTTAACTCCTTCCAGTACGATTCTTAATTCACTTATTTCAATGTTTCCATACACTGTTCATCACCGTCAATGTTTATTGAACAAATCCACACCACTTTTATACAACAAACACAACTCTAAACTAGTTTATGAAATAAATTAAAATAAGCGATGAATTGCACTGTCAGAATTCCCGCCAAAACCGTAACAAAGCTTAAAGCAAAAACCGTACTCGTTTCGTAGTGCTGTGTACAATACAAAATCGATTTAACCGGATCCTTTAAAATCGATTTTTGAATCATCGATTCTTCAACTTGTTTGGTATGGACAGACGCAATGAGTCATCGTCGTTCGTTTATAATTTATAAATAAATGTACGCGACAACAAAAACATGAAAATGTAATGTGATCGTCGTTTGATACACTTCTGTGCCCTTAAGCTATAAATAAACGTAGACCTTATGTAATACAGAATGTCCATCACCATGTTAACAATAATATAAGATATTATTAAATATATTATTGATATATTTAATAATCATCATCATCAGCCACAAGACGTGCACTGCTGAACATAGGCCTCTCCCAAAGATTTCCAGACCGACCTGTTGGAAGCGGCCTGCATCCAGCGACTTCCTGCGATCTTTATCTTTATCTTTCTTTATTTAATAATATCTCATATTATTATATATTATAGACCTGAGTAAAAGCGTGTATATCATCATCATCATCATCATCATCAGCCACAAGACGTCCACTGCTGAACATAGACCTCTCCCAAAGATCTCCAGACCGACCTGCTGGAAGCGGCCTGCATCCAGCGACTTCCTGCGATCTTTATCAGGTCGTCTGTCCACCTTGTAGGTGGACGTCCAACGCTGCGCTTGCCAGTACGTGGCCTCCATTCCAAAACCTTTCTGTCCCATCGGTTATCGGTTCTGCGAGCTATAAGCGGGTATATAATTTATTGTTATTTTATTATTATGTGTGTTATTGTATTTTTTATAACATATCACAAATATTCCAGGGAATAACAATCAAGAGGAAAAATCTATCATTTTCCTTAAATGATTTTAGCTGCAAATTCATTTTAGTCGTACTAATTTATTACAAAAATATTTTTTTTATCCGAGCACGGCAAAGTGACTGCACTACACCTGATGGTAAGTTCTAAGTGGTATGGTCTGTTTACGGGCAGGCGTGGTACTTACTATCAGGCGAGCGAACTGTTCGTTTCGTCATTCAAGCCACTAAAAATAAATATTCCTACGTCATAATCTAGAAATCCTATGCACTATATGCAAACGCTATGAATCATATTTTTACGGATCCTACTATGAGTTTCAAGAATCTTAAGTAACTTACTGATTCATCATAAAACAAAAGTGATAAATGATAAAGCTACGTTATAGACAGCTTTGTCTACAGCACGCATGGGCTTAGTCGACAGCAGTGGTACCACTATTTTACAGAAAACTGACGTAAAACGGTAGCTTGCTTGCATTTCGTATGGTGAGTATAACTTGCAAAAAAAAACTTGCAGAATCCCAACTCTCCTCTTCACCATCCTAATCTGGTCAGACGATACCTAAGCAGTTTCGTTCTTGACTGGAAAGACTAGTATACCATGTATACGGCAATACAATAATAACCCAAAGTGGTTCGTTCAGGCCATGTTCCGGGGTCAGCCAGTGTATATCCAGTCTTTAGACCAGCATAATTATGCAGAAGCAAAATCTTTTGACGGTTGATTACTTAACATCAGGTGTGGTCATTTTGCCGTGACAGTTTGAAAAAATGCCATTCAATCAAACAATGTTGCTGGTGGGAGGATACTTGTATCCGACCGGATAGCGACCACCGTACACTGGTGCTAAAACCTGCCATAGTGGCCCACCTTGTGTGGGTCGCGTTCCAGGGTCAGCCAGTGTATATCCGGTTCTCCCCAGGGGGCTTGCCCCCCTGATCCTAACCCTTTTTCATCCCTTTTTCCTTCCCCTCCCCATGGTACTTTGGCAGGCCGGCATGATCTTGCCGATCTGCGATGGATACATTGTTTGTCGTTGGTCGACACTATTCTTGGATTGCGCTACACTTACCATCAGGTGTAGCGTAGTCACTTTGCCGAGCCAGGATAAAAAAAACAAGTATATTCTATAATTATTTTAGTATCTGGGTGTTTGACAGTGAAGATCACGTATCATGAGACCAATTGCTCGTTTGCCGGAACAAAATTATTTTCACCTCGTAAAATCGATTTTCTGTTAATCGATACAACTCGATTAATTGCTTGTTTTGCGCTCGCAGTAAGTTGTAGCGAATAGCGATACGTTTTTTTAGTCATCTGCGAATCGCGACTTGAAGTGAACGTGTGTTGTTCTAAAAATAACTCTTTTATTTACGAAGTTGAATAATAAAAACATTTAAATACAGTGTTTAGTGTTGTGTGAGTGTTATGTTTAAATACAGTGCTGTGAAAATGAGTATTTAAATCGATTGTTCCGTAAATAGATGTTACGTTTATTTGGCTTTGATAAATTTTAGAATCACCTCGACATCCATTTTTATTGGCAATTCGTTTGATGTCAACGATGTTATTGTTTTGGTTTTCGACGTTTCTATGTATTTTTGTACGAAAATTCGATTGAAGTTGAAATATCGTTCGATTTGTGGAAATTATTTATATTTCTACTAGCTTTCTGCTCGCAGCTCTGCACGCGTTCCATGCAAGTTTTTTTACCCCCTTTCTACCTTTAGAGACTCGATTCTAACAAAACGTCGAAAATTGTGTCAAGGAAATTGGAATAAAAATAATATTGTTTCTTATACCAATTTTGCACTACCATTATAGGTTAAATTTCTAAAAACGGTTCTCAAAATGACAGATTGTAAGTAAAATTATTTACACTAAAGCCCTTACTAATAAACATTGTATATGTTGGTAATAGTTATACAATGCTTTGTCTTGCTATGTTGAGTGACATTTATTATAAGAAGAAGCGAGACAAAACACTGTATAAGTATGACACTCGTATACAACATTTATTAGTAAAGCCCTAATATTATAAAAAGGAAAGATTTGTATGTTTGTATTTAATGAATAAACTTAAAAACTACTGGACCGATTTCAAAAATTCTTTTGTCGTTACAAAGTTACATTATCACTGAGTAACATAGGCTACTTTTGCAAATGCATTTCACGCTGGCGGATCCTCGAGGAAAAGCTATAGAAAATAAAATCAATGCCCTCTTATATCATTCAAGTTCTTAACAATTTGAGGGCAACAGTGTATATATTATACATTTGAATGCTTTTTTTAGCCGGTAACAGCATTTTTATAGCAGAAAAACCTGAGTGATTCATTCCCATCGTCGCGAGTCGGGACCCCTCAAATAAAATCCGGTATTGTAAACCGGTGTGGCGATTCGATGGGATCCGATCCAATGTGACCTCTACACTTTTTGCCCTCACCTTATATTTAATCGTGGTAATATTACTGATATACTTATCTATAATAAAAAGAAATACCTTAGTAGGGTTGGGATGAATTGCAGTGATAACTCTTAGGTATGATCGGAAGGTATGCACCGCCGACATTTTTTTTTTATTTGACTGAATGGCGAGACGAGCCTGATTGTAAGCGCCACGCCTGTCCATAAACAGGAGCAACACCACACAGAACTCTGAATTACAAAGCACTGCATGACACTGAATTGCGCTCGTTGACTCGAGACATAGGATATTAAGTCTCATAATGCCCAGTAGTTTCACTGGCTTCAATGTCCTTCAAACCGAAACAAAACATTACTTACTGTGGCTTGACGGCAGAAATAGACAAAGCGGTGGTACCAACCCGCACGGCCTCGCGCATAAGAGGGAACTTATACCTTGTTGTAACGACTGCTGTGCTGAGGTCTTGGATTCGATCCCTAGGTCGATGCTTAGCATCAGTCCGGATTATGGTATTATGTTCGGTATGGCTATAGGCTCGCTTCCTATCACATTATGGGATGGAAATAATCTTTGCGAAATGTAGGTGTAATGTTTACACCTCTACCTACCTCTTCAGGGATTGCAAGCGTGCGTATAAATGTATAAGTAATTTTTTTTTCGCACCAAAACAAAACTATTAGACCTTTCCTGCTCAATAATTAGAACCATTAAAGTGCATAATTTCGCATTATTTTTCATGAAGCAAGGTTAATTAAATTACTACTTACGATAGTAATGCTAATTCAGAGCTAGACTCGTTTCCTTCAACACCATTTGAAGTTTATCTTCTTTTAATTTAATGCTAGTTTTTGTGGGAGCGATGAATACTTCGTTTAGTTCAATTCTATTAATTCTGTGACAACCTGTGTTTGAAAACCGACGTAAAGTAGCGGCCTGCTGCTGCGTTTCGTACGGTGAGTGAGATATCCGGAAGCCCAGATCCCCTCCCCTTCCCTATCCCTAATTATCCCTATCCCTAATTATCCCTTTCCTTTATGGTTGGCAACGCGCCCATGATTCTTCTGGTGGTGGGCGTATATGGGCGGTGGAGATCACTTACCATCAGGTGACCCACTTGCTTGTTTGCCGGACTATACTATCGAAAAAACGGGAAGCCGCGGGTGCGATTGCGAAATGTTTGTGTGATCTACAAATATTTGTTTCGGGTCTGGGTGCTTTCTCCATAGAGAAGTTGATGTCAGCAGGCGGCCAGTCGTAAAACCTACAAGCCAAATCTTTCTGTAACATGTTTTAAAAATAATGGAGCGCCGACCACACTGCGAATACTCGTTTTTTTACTTTTATTATTTGTCTTTCATCCTTAATTTCACCCGCTCAGGAGTCGAATTTCTACTTAAAGTTTATATGGGACCAACTTTGACCTATACTCTTTTGAATAAAACAAGAATCTTCCAAATCGGTCCACTACCGTTATCTATAGAACTGTAATAAGACTATATTGAGAAATTCACCGATATCCAAACGTTCGTCTAATGTTTTTAGAACTTTTATTATTCTCCACCGTGCTCACCCACGGCGAGTCAATTATTGCAGCGAACAGCGCAAAAACCTTGAAAGTTCGTTGCCTTTCGTTGGATTGCATTGGTCGAGCAATTTCCGTGATCCTTCCACTGGGAAGTGAAACGTATATAAATATTTAATTTAAGATGGATCTGCGACGTGGCGGATAAACCAGAAGAGTTTCGTCACGTTTTAAGGAAACTGCATTAGCACGTCGGTCGCAAAAGCCTGTGCCCGATCGTAATAATACAGTATACAAGCCCGCGGTCGACCCAAAAGGTTCTGGCTTGACGGAGGGAGCCATGCCAATAGTATTGAGTAAGGGTCAAAACATGACCTCAAAATTTTTATTATTTAACATATTCATTTTTAGGGACATTAAGTATTGCCCACTTATTGTTGTTTCCCATCAAAAAAATATGATTAAGTTTTAGGGTCATTATTCCAACTATTTTTGACCAGGACCAAAGATTTGTTTTTTCTAACCTAACAGCCTTTTAGCTAACGAATAGCAACAATGGTTTCAAATACCACTCACTTACTGACTGATTAATTACGAAATCTCAAAAACTACTAACGACAAAATGGCTGCGAGCGGAACGCTAGTTCTGTAAAACAGAATTATGTTCGTCTGGATCCAAGTTATTTTTCAACCAATTTCAACAACTTCACCTTAACAAAGTATTAAATATGTAAACTCAATGAATAAGAAAACACTAGATGTAAGTTTTAGAAAGTTACAAAAATATATTATTATCTTTATTATTAGACGCTTGAAATTTAAATGCCAAAGGTATCTAAGGATCATGCAAAAAGCCATAAACAAAGCATTCAAACTTTCAGTTTCAACTCTGCAGTCCTTTTGTATTTTTTATATAACTTTCTCCCACCTTTGAGTTCAATGAAATATTGAATGACTTTACCCTTGAGTTCACACGGTTCAATGTTCAATATTGCGATGCCGATGGTCGTACAAGGGTTTATTTATTCTCTCCTCGTTCCAGCTTATTTGAATGTTTTTACAATTCAATTTATTTGATACTCGTATATGATATATTTTTAAAACCACCTTAACACGATCAGGATATGCCCGGTTTTAGTGACCTCGTATCGCATAAACTTCATATATTTAAGTATGGCAGCTTCCGTGGCTGTGAAGCGAAAGGTCGTGGGTTCGATTCCCGCATCGAGACAAATGTTTGCTCCCACAGATAATTCTTTCGGGTCTGGTTGTTGTGGGACCGCTAGTCCCGTAGTTTCTGATACCCACGATACAGGTTAACCTATTATAGGATCAGGACTGTCTACACATGATATGGCACACCGTCTCGTATTAAAGTTTCACAGGCACTACAAATATTTGTTATACGTCATCATGTAAACATACTACGTAATAGCAAATGTATTTCACTTCATCATAAGTATATGGTCACACCTGTGTCTACCCCTTTGGGGATTACAGGCAAATTACTGGGCATTATAAGACTTAACATCTTATGTCTCAGGATGACGACCGCAGGTCAGTGCCATGCAGTGGTTTGTAATTCAAATTTCTTTGTGGTGTTGCTTCTGTTTATGGGCAGGCGTGGCGCTTAGGTGAGCGCCTTGCTCGTCTCGTCATTCAATCAAATAATAAAAAAAAGGCGTGAGTGCGAGTTTCGAGTGCGCTCTGATGTACGTATGATCGTGTCAACACGGCCTAATAAGACCTTGATACTATCAATATTCGGGACGCGGAATCGTTCGGACGGACCGTTTCGTGGATTTTATAGTCTCTCAACCCGTCAATCAATTTGGAGCCTTAGCGAAATGTTTAAAAATGAAATCATTTTTATATCATCAAGTAAACAATATTAAAGTTTTCTTACGTTTACGCGAATGTTACTCATTGAAATAAAACTAATTTGATCAAGGGGTAAATAGGAGGGAGATTTGGACCTCCGGATATCTCAGTCACCATACGAAACACAACAACAAGCTACTATTTTACGTTGATTTTCTGAGAGATATGGTTGAGCCGGCCCATTCGTGTTGTAGACAGTACTGTCTACAGCGTAGCTATGAAATTAAAATGTATTTTTTTTTAATAATCATTGAATAAAGTCAATTAACCATCTAGTTTATAAACTGTATTTTTGTATCCATAAAAAACATCGGTCCTTTACCATACTACTACTGCAGGACATGGGATTCCTCTAATAATAGGGATAGGCCCTAGTCTACCACGATGACCTTCACATACCTTCTAAATTATTATAAAAAAAAAATTGCTGGTGGGAGGATACTTGTATCCGACCGGATAGCGACCACCGTACACTGGTGCTAAAACCCGCCATAGTGGCCCACCTTGCGTGGGTCGCGTTCCAGGGTCAGCCAGTGTATATCCGGTTCTCCCCAGGGGGCTTGCCCCCTGATCCTCACCCTTTTGCCATCCCTTTTTCCTTCCCCTCCCCCTTGGCCCTTTGGCAGGCCGGCATGATCTTGCCGACCAACGATGGATACATTGTTTACCGTTGGTTGACACTATTCTTGGATTGCGCTACACTTACCATCAGGTGTAGCGTAGTCACTTTGCCGAGCCAGGATAAAAAAAAGACCCGGCATACAGGTTTCTTCGCGATGTTTTTGTAAACATTTAAAGCGAGTGATAACAATGAATACGTATAACTCTGTCCAGTCAGAGGTGCGTCCTAGGCTGGTTTCGAACCTACAAAACCGGTATCGGAACTCGGTACCACTCTCCATTAGGCCATCAATGCTGTTTTGTGTCCATCTACACTAATATTATAAAAAGGAAAGATTTGTATTTTTGTATTTACCGCATAAACTTAAAAACTACTGGACCGATTTGAAAAATTCTTTCACCATTAGAATCCTACATTATCCCTAATAAACATAGGCTATTTTTATCCCGGAAAAAGTAGATCACGCGGCGCAGCCGCGACGAAAAGCTAGTACCAAATAAATATACAATATGTAGCTGTAATAACATTGTTTCTTCAACCAAATACAAAGAAAAAATCGTTTAGTTCAAACAAAACTGGCAGTAATGGACCGCGCCTTTGCATGTTTCAAGGTCCGTGGAAATAGAACACAGCACATGGGTTATCTCTAGCTATCGATGTCTGACATACACGCATATTTACATTTGGAATAGAAACAGATGCGAGCAAAAAATCGGACCTACTTATAAAGTACAGTAATACCCCGGACTTACGCGATAGGTGGGACCGAGCTGTAACCGTGTAAGTCGAATTCGCGTAAGTCGGGGTACAACTTTGCATGCACTTTTGAGTGACATAATTTGAGGTTATCAATAAAACACAACGTACGTAAAACAATTCAACGCGGAACATGTTCGAACCTGTAGTAAACGGACCACTAACATGGCGGAATAGGAGAGCTGACGCGCTCGGCCATCAAAAAGAATAACCGCGTATCTCCGAATTCGCGTAAAACGGGGTAGCGTAAGTCGGGGTATTACTGTAGTTTGAAGCCAATAATTGCTTTTTGATTAACCGACGCGGCGGTGATAACTTACCATAAGGCGGGCCGCTTGTTCGTCTGCTTATTAAGCCAATAAAACATTACAAACTAGCTGTCCCACGCGGTTTCACTCGTAACATATAATTAAAAGTTTTGCAGCGTCACCTAGCGGGTCTAATACACTCACACACACAAAAATCATCGAAATCGGTCCAATCGATTAGGAGTTTTTGCGAGACTAACGAACAGCAATTGACAGCCTCCGTGGCGCAGCGGGCGAGAAGTCGGCTCTGAAGCGAGAGGCCGCGGGTTCGATCCCCGCACCGAGATAAATGTTTGTGTGATCCACAAATAGTTGTTTCGGGGTCTGGGTGTTGTGAGACTGAAAGTCTGTCGTAGTTCCTGATACCCACGACACAATACTTGTATCTTACTGTGGGGTCAGGACTCACATGTGTATGTGTGTGTTTTTATTCATCTTAAGAAAAATATTCGGGCGACCGGTCGTAAAAACTGCAAGCCAAATCTTTCAGTAAAATGTGTTACAAAGCATGTTGCGCCTACCCCGCTTCGAGTGGGGTAAGATGGAAGGAAGGAGTGTGCAAGTCTACGTAGAATATTATGGTGCTGCCACACCGCTGTTATAAAATGTTTACAAACATTATTAAACATTCGTTAACAAACATTTGATCACATTTTATCACAATGTTAGATAAAGTATCATGTTAGGTAATGTTAGCAAACATTTCTAAACAAAATTGTTGGGTAGTTAACAAATTGTGACAAATAAAACATTTTTTAACATTTGTTTGTAAAAATGTATCCAGGCGCCTTAACCTTAGTGTTTGGCGCATCCAAATAGAGCGCTTTTTCTTTTTTTTTTAAACCAAAAATAAAAGCTAATCCAATGAGCAAATCTTCCATTATCGTGTAGACACCTGGGACCGTAAATCCAAACTGCGAGGCGATGTCATGTTTTCAAATGTTATAAAATGTTTGTAAACATTTTCCATCGGTGTGGGAGCACTTAAAACATCTAACAATTCCTAACAGAATGTAACAATTCCTAACTTTTGTTAATAAATGTTTAGTGCTTGAAAATGTTTGTAAACATTTTTAAACACCGGTGTGGCAGCACCATTAAGGCAAAGAAAGCACTTAAATAATCAATAATTTAAATAATTACGTAATATTTTAAGCATAGAAAAGGTTATAGCGTAGGTTTATCTTGAATATTTTTTATTAGTCTTTCGCGTTCTATACATTTCATGTCTTGAAATTGGAATTAATTAAGCATTAATATTCTAACTGAACCCATTGTTTGTGACGTGCAGTAAATAATCAAGTAGTAAGTAAATATAATTTTTTTACCTACTTTGTATTTTTTACGTACTATTTAGTTACTCTGTGGTTTCGATCGACGCATTGAGACGAATGTGTGTGTTAGGTCTTAAAGTTAATGTAATACGTTTAAATACAAAGGCCGGTATTTATTTGGTACAATTTATTATTAACTTGCAATACCGGTATTAGATAGTGTACCTTTAAAAATTATAACTCTGGCAACAATAGCAAAACACTATAAAAGACGGAGCGAGCTAGCGGGAGCGGTAGTCGTTGAAGTGGAGTGTACTGCGACGGTTGTAATAATTGTGATTAAGTAATTGTTATTAATGAAGATGTTAATAAAGAGGATTTCCTGTAACATCCGGGAGTTTTACTACATATCAGAAGTGGAAATGGACCCACAGCCTATCCATTGAACACGCCCGATGAACTGCTACTGTCTACGAGTGGTTTGGTGAGTCTATTCCAATTATATTAGATTTATGTTAAAACAAAAATCGCGAGTAATATTGTCATGTGGTGAGCTGGTTAAAGATCATCAAGACGATCCATGATGCAGCAGTCCAGTGCAAAACTAAAATTAATTCAGTGTAAAATCATTGCATTGCTGAATTTGATGGTGTTCAGAAATGTAAATGAATAATTATCTACCCGATAATTATTTACGATTCCATGTCTTGATATTTTGAAAGTAACGTGTTTACAGTAATTAAATGTATTTCGAACATGTTCTTAGTTTACTGCTTATGGATACGGACAGTTTTACAGATTGTTCAAAGCCCAAAGACAGAATGATGGGGATGATTGTGTCCACACCTACAAATTTATTAATCGTGTACCAATTGTTGTAAGAGCTTATCTAGGACTATAATGGACGAGTCTTACTGATGTGGCACCGGCGCTGGAGTTCCCGGTCGTTGAACCATAACGCGGTACCCACGGTGTGGCGGTTCAGCCATACGGTTTACATAACGGCTTTGCGGGATAACTGTGATCGACCGCATTTCCGAGTATTAAGTATGCGGCGAGAAACTAACAAGGATTTGGTGAGATCGTTCCATTTTATGAAGATCACGTATAAAAGAAGTGGTGACAAGTAACGCTGAGCGGTGCTTATCGGGATGCGCGTGGCGGTTTTCCGCTTCACCGGCGTTAGTCGCCCATCAATGGCTTACGTGGTTGCTGAAACAGGATGTTGTGCGTGCATGAGTGTGCGCAAGACGAAGTATCAAGCCATGTGCCATACATGTGCCCGAGCGGGGGATATTGGGTTTGGTTGCTTGACCACATTACAAAGTCCTAAGATATGTGGGTGGTAAACTTATGTTTCCCCTTAGCGATGTTTTAGTATTCGTGGCGATCAATCGGACCTGGCTCTCTGACGGCTGGGACTGGATATTGAATGGACACTATAGCCCGGTTACACGGTTCGAATTGGTCTGTTTAGGGAGTGCTCTTAAGCTCTTGGGTCTTGCGAGCTGGTGGAGGTGTGTGGGCGACAGTCTTCCCTTAGAGATACCTTCCATACTGGCGGCGCAGGCTAGGAGTGTCCCCGTTAATGAGGTTGAGTTCCACGTGCGCTTACTATTTTTCTGCTACCTGTGGCATCAACCGGTACACGCGCGCTTGCAATTTTGTAGCTCCTATGGCGGGTCATGTGGTAGTATATGGGGAGTGAGGGAAGACTTACTGTGATAGAGACTGTGATTTATTTTTATTCGTGTAATGTCTGAAAAACGTTAAATTACTTACAAGACCCATGTCCGTGGGTCTGTGTCTATAGTACAGTTTTTCACATCATTTTTAACAGTTCTTATTTTTTAATGTCGAATCCCGAGTTATGATTCATATTAAGCCTTTTAACTTGAAACTTTCAAAAGGCTACCCCAGAAGTTATTGTTTAAATTAGTCAGGACTGGTCGAAGCGGTGCACATAACACACAGCTATATTGTTCCTGAAATTTTGTAATATAAGAAAATGACATGGTATCAGATGGCAACCTGCCTCTGCAACGCAATGGATAGGCATCAGGCTGCAGGTTCGACTTCCCCACGAAAGATAAAATGTGATTCCCATGGTATCAGATGACAGCTGGCCTCGGCAACGCAGCGGACAGGCATCGAAATAAGACTACGGGTTCGATTCCCGCACTCAAGACTAATGGTTGTATGTGACTGAGCTATGTGATTCTGCCGTTTATTTTTGTTACCCAGGAAGTGCGAGATGCGTATTTGGTGCGTCATGCGCCTACATGGAGTCTGTGAAGTGCAACAAATGTAACCAATTGGACATAAAACTGAAAATTGTTACAGTAATAATAAAGATAATGGGAAAAGGACTTATAGTAAGTCGTGGTACAGGGGTTAGGGTGGTGAGTCGCATTGTTACGACAGCAAGAGAACCATTCCAATCACGAACAACTATCGCCAAGACACAAGTACGTGTGGGTACCCCGATTAAAGAATGTCACCGGGAAAACCCTTTTGCACTATTGAATAAATACCAGAATGGTTTTGCATCCACTTTGAATCAGTTGGGGTACACTAATATCACGGAAATGACGATTGAGGTGGATAATAAGAAACCGATCACTTATTGACCATGCAGACTGTCGCATAAGGAACGGGAGGACGTACGACTGATGATAAATGAGATGTTAGAAGCCGGAATTAGAGAAGAAGAGTTAGAGAGTGTGTCCGAGTAAAAAGGATGGTAAATTTAGAATGTGTATTGACTACAGGATGTTGAAAATTGTTACAGTTGGAACACTGGTTGTTGACTCTACAGTTGGGTGACACCGAGTTATGCAGGAATTAAAAACATCTAGTCGGGTTTAGACGAGAGGGTCTTAAATATATTAGGGGTAATTATGTGATAAAAGACGATGAATTATATAGATATTTGAACAGACATTATTCGTTTAGTCGTACCAAAGGAGGCAAGGTGGCAATTATGTCGTATTAAAAAGTCAACGGGTAGAACACCTTCAAAAATTGTGTTTGGCGCGTGCATGAACTCTAAAAATTAATTAGATGATTTTATATTGATCCTAAGCTTAATGAAATGATGATATATATGATGATATGATAATGAAATGAAATTGATTTTATGGTAATCAGGAAGGAGGCTTAAGAAGCTATTGATAATGACCAGGAGAAACAAAAGAAGAGATACGATGAGGATAGGCGTCCTGCTAGAGTTTATGCTGAGGGAGATTTGGTCAAAATAACTAGGATCGCGTTTGAAAATGATGGAAAAGTAAAAGGCTGCATCCCGCTTATATAGGCCCGTACCGTGTTGTCTCGATGCTAGGGGACGATAGGTATAGAGTGGCAGCTATCGCAGGTTTAAAAGGGTCAAAGAGTAATAGGGGAACAACTATGGCCGCTGGTCGAATGTTGCCTTGGGTGCCAACATAGCGGCGTTGGAGATTAACGAATCGGATACAACTGAAAGTGAAACAGAGAGTGATAGAAGTGACAACAATTAAACCAATTAAAACTGTGAGAATGGAATGGGTTCACAGTTGTTAATTGAAACTATGGTTTGTTTTAAATCAATTAAAGCTGTGAGAATGGAATGGGTTCACAGTTGTTAATTGAAACTATGGTTTGTTTTAAATCAATTAAAGCTGTGAGAATGGAATGGGTTCACAGTTGTTAATTGAAACTATGGTTTGTTTTAAATCAAAGCTGTGAGAATGGAATGGATTCACAGTTGTTGATTGAAACTATGGTTTGTTTTAAATCAATTAAAGCTGTGAGAATGGAATGGGTTCACAGTTGTTAATTGAAACTATGGTTTGTTTTAAATCAAAGCTGTGAGAATGGAATGGGTTCACAGTTGTTGATTGAAACTATGGTTTGTTTTAAATCAATTAAAGCTGTGAGAATGGAATGGGTTCACAGTTGTTAATTGAAACTATGGTTTGTTTTAAATCAATTAAAGCTGTGAGAATGGAATGGGTTCACAGTTGTTAATTGAAACTATGGTTTGTTTTAAATCAAAGCTGTGAGAATGGAATGGGTTCACAGTTGTTGATTGAAACTATGGTTTGTTTTAAATCAATTAAAGCTGTGAGAATGGAATGGGTTCACAGTTGTTAATTGAAACTATGGATTGTTTTAAATCAATTAAAGCTGTAAGAATGGAATGGGTTCACAGTTGTTAATTGAAACTATGGTTTGTTTTAAATCAAAGCTGTGAGAATGGAATGGGTTCACAGTTGTTGATTGAAACTATGGTTTGTTTTAAATCAATTAAAGCTGTGAGAATGGAATGGGTTCACAGTTGTTAATTGAAACTATGGATTGTTTTAAATCAAAGCTGTGAGAATGGAATGGGTTCACAGTTGTTGATTGAAACTATGGTTTGTTTTAAATCAATTAAAGCTGTGAGAATGGTATGGGTTCACAGTTGTTAATTGAAACTATGGTTTGTTATATCATATTGTGTTATATCATAATGAGATGGTTGTGTTTAAACCAATTAAAACTGTGAGAATGGAATGGGTTCACAGTTGTTAATTGAAACTATGGTTTGTTATATTATATTGTGTTATGTCACAATGCGTTGGTTATAGTTAAATCAATTAAAGCTGTGAGAATGGAATGGGTTCACAGTTGTTAATTGAAACTATGGTTATTGTGTTATATCATAATGAGATGGTTATGTTTAAACCAATTAAAGCTGTGAGAATGGAATGGGTTCACAGTTGTTAATTTAAACTATGGTTTGTTATATTATATTGTGTTATGTCACAATGCGTTGGTTATAGTTAAAACGATTAAAACTGTGAGAATGGAATGGGTTCAGTTGTTAATTGAAACTATGGTTTGTTATACTATATTGTGTCATGTCACAATGAGATCGTTATAGTTAAATCTATTAAAACTGTGAGATGGAAGGGGTTCACAGTTGTTGATTGAAACTATGGTTATTGTGTTATATCATAATAAGATGGTTATGTTTAAACCAATTAAAACTGTGAGAATGGAATGGGTTCAGTTGTTAATTTAAACTATGGTTTGTTATACTATATTGTGTTGTCACAATGAGATCGTTATAGTTAAATCTATTAAAACTGTGAGATGGAAGGGGTTCACAGTTGTTGATTGAAACTATGGTTATTGTGTTATATCATAATAAGATGGTTATGTTTAAACCAATTAAAACTGTGAGAATGGAGTGGGTTCACAGTTGTTAATTGAAACTATGGTTTGTTGTATCATATTGTTTTATATCATAATAAGATGGTTATATTAACTATCATTATCGTGATTATTGTAAGAATGGAAGGGTTTACAACATTTCGTTTGGTTCAAATTAAGTGTATTGCTCTCCAGAAATGGTTGAGTCTGAAGGGTAAGAGTTGAATATAAAGTAATAATTGTTGATATGTTTCCATTGCTTTTCGGGAATGGATAGGTCCGAAGACTACTCATTCAGAGTACAAATTATTAGTGTATGAGTAAAATGTTGATAAATTTACATACAGAAAATCGTGATTATTGTAAGAATATATTGATTTGCAACATCGAATTCGGTTACAAATACTTTGACTCTGTGTCACTCATCGGGAATGGATGGATCCGAAGGGCGAGACAGAGTATAGCTAGTTGACTTATAAAGATTAGTGAAAATCGTGATTATTGTAAGAATATATTGATTTGCAACATCGTATTCGGTTACAAATACTCTGACTCTGTGTCACTCATCGGGAATGGATGGATCCGAAGGGCGAGACAGAGTATAGCTAGTTGACTTATAAAGATTAGTGAAAATCGTGATTATTGTAAGAATATATTGATTTGCAACATCGTATTCGGTTACAAATACTCTGACTCTGTGTCACTCATCGGGAATGGATGGATCCGAAGGGCGAGACAGAGTATAGCTAGTTGACTTATAAAGATTATTGAAAATCGTGATTATTGTAAGAATATATTGATTTGCAACATCGTATTCGGTTACAAATACTTTGACTCTGTGTCACTCATCGGGAATGGATGGATCCGAAGAGCGAGACAGAGTATAGCTAGTTGACTTATAAAGATAATTTTTTTTTTATTTTTATTATTATTTTTTATTATTTTGTAGAGTGTAGCCCATATAGTGCATGGGGACATGCACAATGTCAGGATGGGCGAATGTTAGGTCTTAAAGTTAATGTAATACGTTTAAATACAAAGGCCGGTATTTATTTGGTACAATTTATTATTAACTTGCAATACCGGTATTAGATAGTGTACCTTTAAAAATTATAACTCTGGCAACAATAGCAAAACACTATAAAAGACGGAGCGAGCTAGCGGGAGCGGTAGTCGTTGAAGTGGAGTGTACTGCGACGGTTGTAATAATTGTGATTAAGTAATTGTTATTAATGAAGATGTTAATAAAGAGGATTTCCTGTAACATCCGGGAGTTTTACTACATGTGTGATCCACAAATATTTATTTTGGGTCTTTGTGTTGTGAGACCGAAAGTCCTGGTAGTTCCTGATACCCATGACACGAAACTGAAACTGCCGAAGCTCGCAATATAGTTGGTGGTGTATAGTGTACTAGCTTTTGCTCGCGGCTCCGCCCGCGTGAACGTTTAAAATTGACAAAGTTTCATTCAAACTTTCATCCCCTATTTTATCCCCTTGGGGGTAGAATTTATCAAAATCCTTTCTTAGCGGATGCCTACGTCATAACATCTACCTGCATGCCAAATTTCAGCCCGATCCCTCCAGTGGTTTGGGCTGTGCGTTGATAGATCACTATGTCAGTCAGTCACCTTTGAGTTTTATATATTTAGATACTGTGCTTGTACAGTTGAGCGGTCACCCATCCATAAACTGGCCGTACCAGGGGTTGCTTAACTCGCTAACCGATTGCACTCATTGTGAGATTGATTTGTGTGTGTGTGCAGTGATTGAGATATGAACGCGTCAATAGTAATATTAAAAGCGTAGCCTTAATTTAGAAGAAGGGTTGATTCCTTTAAGTCTACTCTTAACACAATTTTGTAATAGGTATTTTTTTTTATTTGCTTGAATGACGAGACGAGCAAGGCGCTCGCCTGGTTGTAAGCGCCACGCCTGCCCATAAAAAGTGATCTCCAACGCCCATGTACGCCTACAATAATAGAAGAATCATAGGCGCGTTGCCGACCTTAAAGGGAAGGGATAATTAAAGGATTGGGAAGGGGAGGGGGATCGGGCCTTCCGGATATCTCACTCACCGTACGAAACGCAGCAGCAAGCGGCTACTTTACGACGGTTTTCTGTGAGACAGTGGTTACCCGGTCGAGGCGGGCTATTCACACTGTAGACAAAACAGTCTACAGCGTGGCTCTACCACTCAAAAATCTACAGCGTCGCTCTACCGTAGGTTTATCTAGGCCGGAGTTTAGGGCACTCGGGCTGTCTTTACCTCCCTCGAATGATGCAGGGTTATGTATGTATATATGAAAATATGTTCATAACAAAGAATATAAAAGATAACCCGTAATACGCCAAAAAAACTATTA
The DNA here is from genome assembly GCA_949126905.1 of Amorpha juglandis. Classification (NCBI taxonomy): domain Eukaryota; kingdom Metazoa; phylum Arthropoda; class Insecta; order Lepidoptera; family Sphingidae; genus Amorpha; species Amorpha juglandis. The sequence continues at coordinate 7,934,168 of OX421390.1, read as the reverse complement.
ACAGGTATTTAAAATTTCCTGTTAAAAAGCTATTATTACTACTAGGAAATGTCGGAACAATTTGATAACTTACAATATCGAAAACAACCCGTTATCGAAATGTGTTTATTTTAAATAGTCGGTTAGTTTTACTAAAATTTTATATTTATCCTGTAATGAATATTACATGAAATATACCTAATTTTGTTTGCCAAACTTCAAATAAACATGTTGGAGCTGATTATTTATTATTTTCAAATTTATATTACTTTGTTTTTACCTTGTTCATATGCATACGTTTTTAGTGAAATGCACGTTAAACAGTTGACGTTTCGATGCCAATATAGACGGGTGATTATCCATTTTGAAACATAAATAAATTATAGTAGAATTAAACCCATTGTAAAAGGAAGAGAATACAACAAAATTGATAGGAAAAATAAATTAACGGCGATCTGAGGTCGGGAAGTGGGAAGGGGGGGGCTTTTAAAGGTAAAAAACGGTTTATCTCGATTTCCGGAAAAACTACAAGTCCTATGGAAAAAATTTAAATCGCAAAGTTGTAGGTAATAAAAAGATCTACAACTTTTGTATACATACTTTTTTCACATAACCTCAAAATTTATGTTAAAAATTCAAAAAACCAAGTTTTTAGTTTTTTATTTTTATCTTTTAGAAAACATAATTTTTTTTCACGAAATTTCGTGAAAACTTACCTTTTTATATCCCAAATACACTGTAATTTTTTTGATCTAAAATATTCATTGTTTCACCTTATTTTGACTTAATATCGAAAAAGCAGCCTAATTTTCAAACGAAAAATCTCACGTCAAAATATCAGCTTTTTTAAAAAAGTCTGTTTGTTTCTTGTTCATTGAATTCTCTACTTTCTGATGGTGTAAAAAAATATATACATTACTATGGTAAATGTGCTCAGAAAATGCAAAGAAACGAACTACTAAATAACAGGTAGTAAGGCCCAGACCCACCTAGCCCCTTCCCCACTTCTTTATGATGGGCTAAAATTTTCCGTAGATCACTCAGGTATATAAGTTATATTAAAATAACAATAAAGAGGCATCTACGCATATAATTTAAAGAAGATTCTACAACTTTCTCAAAATATTGTAGATATGTCTTATTAAATATTAACTTATAACTTTACATTTTCTGAGCACATTTACCATAGTAATGTATATATTCTTTTACACCATCAGAAAGTAGAGAATTCAATGAACAAGAAGCCAACAGACTTTTTTAAAAAAGCTCATATTTTGACGTGAGAATTTTCGTTTGAAAATTAGGCTGCTTTTTCGACATTAAGTCAAAATAAGGTGCAAAAATAAATATTTTAAATCAAAAAAATTACAGTGTATTTAGGATACAAAAAGGTAAGTTTTCACCAAATTTCGTGAAAAAAAATGATTTATTATAATAGATAAAAATAAAAACAAAAAACTTGGTTATTTGAATTTTTCACATATATTTTGAGGTTATGTGAAGAGAGTGTGTATACAAAAGTTTTAGATCTTTTTATTACCTACAACTTTGCGATTTAACTTTTTTCCATAGGACTTGTAGTTTTTCCGGAAATTGAGATAAACCGTTTTTTACCCTTAAAAGCCCCCCCCTTCCCACTTCCCGACCTCAGATCGCCGTTAATTTATTTTTCCTATCAATTTTGTTGTATTCTCTTCCTTTTACAATGGATTTGATTCTACTATAAATTTGTTTCTATTTTTACGATTTTCAACCGGATAATCACCGGTCTAATACAGACAGACATGCCTATATAGTTAGCTGAAAAAGTGTTGAATACAATTTAATGAAAAAAAAATAAGTTAAACAGATAATAATGTCAGGTTAACAGAATGGACATACTGAAGAATTGTTGGATCCATATCAGGGTAAGATCTCAGACTGCATCGACGACATTCACAACCAAATTGACGTAACTGCTTACTGCGTAGATACACAAACAGGATCCAAACCACAGCAAGTTCAAATGGAGATACTGATTTTGTTTTGCTAAATTCATTAATTAAAATGGATTTTAATATTGTATTTTTTTTGCAAAATCGTACATGGAATATATTTCATGCCTGATTTTCCAAAACTGCTAGATGAAATTAGTTTAAATTATTGAATTTAGTAAAAAAAATCAATATCTCCATTTGGACTTGCTGTGGGTTGGTTCCCGTTTGTAGATCCAAATGCAAAATACTCGGGCAGTCTTTACCCCGCATCTGCATCGTAGGATGCAGAGTTAAATATGTATGTATGAATGTTTGTTTGTAATCCTACCAATATTATAAACGCGAAAGTTTGTAAGTATGGATGGATGGATGGATGTATGTTTGTTACTCTTTCACGTAAAAACTACTGAATGGATTTTAATGAAACTCAACAATAATATAGCTTATACATCAGAATAAGACATAGACAACTTTTTATCCCGTAAAAAGCAGATCACGCGAGCGGAGCCGTAAGCAAATGCTAGTAAAGAATAAAGTAGGTAATCCGTAAGACGCCATAAACTAAATAAAATTTCCTGTTATAAAACTATTACTATCGTTATTAGGAAATTTCAATTCAATGTTATAACTTCTAACAATATCGAAAAACAGCCGGGCCGTTAATGTTCTACTAAAATTTTATACTTTACTCTGTAATGGAAATTCTGTGAAATATACCTAATTTTGTTTGCCGATCCTGAAACAGACATGCTAGAGCAAATTATTTATTATGTTTAAAGGTTAGACTATTCTGTTTTTACCTCGTTTCTATGTATTCATTCTTAGCGAAATGGACGTTAAACAGTTTACGTTTCGATGCCAATACAGACAGATGTGCGTATAAAGTTAGCTGAAAAAGTGTTGAATACAATTTAGTGAACGATAATATAAGTGAAACAGATAATACCATCATAATGTCAGGTAAAGAGAATAAAATGGACAAACTAAAGAATCGTTGGATCAAAATCCAGGGTAAGATCTCAGACCGTATGGACGACATTCACGATCAAATGCAAAATAAGATCGAACGGTCGAAAATATCACGTTTCCTATCACACCTCTCGTCAGAAGAAAAGACTTCCTTTGAGGATAACTCCATCGAAGAGAATAATAATGAAGCTACCACTGAATCGGCAGATAATATTCCTGCAATATTTAGGAATAGAATACCGTCGGTAGTTATCGACGAGCCGATTGATATCCATCAAGATCCTAAAGAAGTTTGTCAAGATTTTATCCATATTGAACGAGACAACGTTTTGTATAAACGTAGAAGTCTCTCAGCAACCGACCTTGCTTACGGCAACGATGCAAGTAGTTCTTACAGCTCCAGTGACTCATGCTTTTCATGTTTGTCTTCCAGCGACGAAAGGTATAAATTTCATTTATCGTTGTAATTAATAGTTTGTGCGATCCATTTTTAGATTCAGATCTTACAAACAAGAACACTGAAACAGTAATTTGTATGCGTAGCAGTAATTAACTAAATACCTACAGATATTTCAGTCACTACTGTATGTGTTGTTTTAACGTATTTATTTATTTAAGGACCATCAACGCAGATTACAAAGTTATCCTTATTACTTAACATTTTTGGTGTAATATTTTGATTGTATCTTTAATAACAGATGGTCTCGGCATGAGCAGAAAAAAAGTACAAAAACAAATAAGACTTTAGCAGAATCACAACTATGTTATATATTTTTTTTGTTTTAAAGCTTTTTTATTTTTTACTAAAAAAGTATAAGTCATCATTGTCTATAATTTATTTATTTGAAATAAAGTAGTTGTCTTCAAATGTTTATATTTGTTTTATGTTTTTAAAATTTAGCTCAACATTTACAAAATTCTTTCGACCATACAGGCAACCTGAAATACGACCGAGGGCAGGTAGTCTTCCGCCTGGTACGCGGCTGGACATTCCCTCTGCCATCAACACCTGTTCTGATTTCATTGAGAGAATCGGCAATCACTTCCCCTCACTGAAAAACAATAGGGACAGGATTCACAGGGTACAGTGCTAGTTTAATTTGGTGGTGGATTAACAGCATGATGTTTGCGTATTTTTTTATTTTTTTTTATCCTGGCACAGCAAAGTGACTACGCTACACCTGATGGTAAGTGTAGCGCAATCCAAGAATAGTGTCGACCAACGATAAACAATGTGTCCATCGTTGGTAAAGATGTTGGTGGTTGGCAAGATCATGCCGGCCTGCCAAAGGGCCAAGGGGGAGGGGAAGGAAAAGGGTTAGGATCAGGGGGCAAGCCCCCTGGGGAGAACCGGATATACACTGGCTGACCCTGGAACGCGACCCACACAAGGTGGGCCACTATGGCGTTGATGTTGTACAAAAGATTAAAAAGTGATGTAATGTACATAACGTGTGGTGTCAGGTATTACGTGCATCGCTTCGGCTGTGTATGTGATAAGAATGCGAATAAAACACGATGTTGATTTTCAAAAATTCGAGATGAGACATTACTGTGTCTGCTGTCGAGCCCTTTTTTAAATTTATGGCTGCGCATTATTCTGAATTTCGCCAATGACAAGTATAATTTATTCTCAATCCTTCACAAGAACGATGAAATACATGATGATTTGGCATGGCATACTGATATTTTAACCAATTTAAAAAACGAGGTTTATAACTTCGTCTGTATATATTTTTACGTATAGTCACACTTAACTCCATCAAATGTAGACCTATTTTGATGATACTCTTTGCCGCTTGATGGTACATATTTACTTTGATAGTTATTTTTTATTGGCTGGAATGACGAAACGAGCCGGTCACTTGCCTGATGGTAAGCCACGCCTGTTTATAAACAGAAGCAACACCACACAGAACTTTGAATTACACTGCACTGCGCTCGTCATCCCGAGAAATAAGATGTTAAGTCTCATAATGCCCAGTAATTTCACTGGCTTCAATGTCATCAAACTGAAACAAAACAGTGCTTACACACTGTAGCTTGGCGGCAGAAATAGACAAAGCGGTAGTAACAACCCCGACGGCCTCTCGCATGCAAGGAACGTACCACTTAATAAAAGCCACCTGGTGGTCCCATATTCATTTGGGTAAAATCTGATGACCAGGAAAATTTGGAAACTTCTTAAACAGCAAATTCGGGTCTCAAAGTCGGCTTTTGTTTCTAACTGATAAATTTATCTACAAACGTTTCCAGAAACAACTCAGGGTAATTTTTTACAATAATGAATCGAGTTTAATTACTAGACCCAATAAAGATTTGCAGACTCTTACCAAAATTAGTTACAATTTACGATCACGGCCGACGAATACGGCATTTATGGTACTCGTAAAACAAATGAGCCGAGAGTTGTGAGGGGAGTTTCGTAACATGGCTGATTATAATCATACAATACTGTCTACTACTACTGTTAAATTATACAATACTGTCTACTACTGTTTTAAATTATATTACACTTTAGATACCGCATCGCACTATGAACTAGGCCGTCTTTAACTCCCGACAAAAAAATAGGTATCTTATATCTCTTTTTTTTATGGCATAGGCCGGCAAACGAGCAAGTGGGTCACCTGATGGTAAGTGATCTCTACCGCCCATGTACGCCAACCACCAGAAGAATCATGGGCGCGTTGCCGACCATAAAGGAAAGGGATAATTAGGGATAGGGAAGGGGAGCGGATTTGGGCTTCCGGATATCTCACTCACCGTACGAAACGCAGCAGCAAGCCGCTACTTTACGTCGGTTTTCTGTGAGACAGTGGTAATGACCCGGTCGAGCCAGCCCATTCATGCTGCAGACAAAACTATCTACAGCGTGGCTCTACCAGTCAAAAACTCTCTACAACCTCCCCTCTCCCCCTCTATCTCTGTTTGTGTATATGTGTGTGTATTTGTGTTTGTGCACGACTGTATATGTATGTGTGTTTAAAAGTAAATTTAATCGAGATAGTCCTTAGCTCTGTTTCAAGAAAACTTGTTTATTCGTTTATAAGTTGTAGATAAGATATAGCTTCTGCGCTACTTGCTTTTGTTTGCTAGCACACGTCACTTATGGTGACCACTGAAAATCAGCGCTGTGTTGTAGCTCGCGCCGCAGGACAGCATCATGCTGAGTGGTCACCTACCTGTCAGGGCCACGACATGCAGACTCATATTATGGAAAATAGATACTAATATGCCATACTATTTGTAACTGTCTCCTAAGAATCACTGTGTCCACTTTGTATGTCTGTTTTGTGTCCGTCACGAATAAATTGTATTTCTTTCTTTCTAGATTTTTGCTGGTGGGAGGATACTTGTATCCGACCGGATAGCGACCACCGTACACTGGTGCTAAAACCTGCCATAGTGGCCCACATTGTGTGGGTCGCGTTCCAGGGTCAGCTAGTGTATATCCGGTTCTCCCCGGGGGCTTGCCCCCTGATCCTAAACCTTTTCCCATGCCTTTTCCTTTCCCTCCCCCTTGGCCCTTTGGCAGGCCGGCATGATCTTGCCGACCTACTATGGACACATTGTTTATCGTTGGTCGACACTATTCTTGGATTGCGCTACACTTACCATCAGGTGTAGCGTTGTCACTTTGCCGTGCCAGGATAAAAAAAAAACATGTTTTTCTGATTAACGTAGGGGTTTGTAACTGATAGGTTCAGTTATATGTCAGTTGAAGTCATTCAAATCTGATGGAGAGGGCGGGGATGGATGGGGTTGTCAAACAACAGACGTCGCCAACTTTGACGTCACCGTAACAAATGGCCATTAAGGTGCAGGCGTGCGAGCGTGATAGTGAGATGTCCCCACTACGCGCCCACTTTTTCTCATACCAATATTTAAAATCATAATTGTGGTCTCATTTTTGACATGATTTTCATTGTGTTTTAACAGACGAGTTTTTCTCGTATTATTCTCTGTTGCATATAAAATAATGTGTAATATTAAACATAGCAGCGATAGCTCAGCGGGTAGTGGTACGGACTGTCGAGACGAAAGTCGCAGGTTCGAAACCAGCCCCTAGAGCATATACCTGCCTTTTCTAAGTTACGTGTATATTAATTGTTAATTATCGCTTGCTTTAACGGTGAAGGAAACATCGTGAGGAAACCTGCATACCTGAGAACTCGATAAGATTTTTCGAAGGTATGTGAAGTCTGCCAACCACCTCCACCGCCAGCCACCTCTACCAGCGTGGTGGACTAAGACCTAACCCCTCTCATTCAATAGAGGCGGCCCGTGCCCAGCAGTGGGACAAGTATAATACAGGGCTAGTAAAAAAAAAAATATTCAACATAGGAAACTACCCTATCGTACGACCTGTCTCTTTTCAAGAACGGACTTGACTCATAATCCGTTATTACATACATGTCGTGTATTTCCAAATTGATATGTAACCGTTTTCAGTATCTGCTAAAGAATACGAGACTGAGCGACGTGAACAAGCGACTGAAGGCGCAGATATGGAGCTCCGTGGTCACTATCGTGTTGGTGGAAGCAAAGAACCTCCCGCCAATGGATCTTGATACCAGATCCAGCGACCCTTATTGTAAGTTTAGGTGAGTGTCTTATTAATAATAATCACTGATCGGTAAACAGTCTTCGTAGCGCTGTGGGGGAGCAACTGGCTGTGATGCTCGGATTCGAGTCCCACACCAAGACAAATTTTTGTGTGATCCACAAATGTTTGTTTCCGGTCTGGGTGTGTTTTCTCTTATTTTTTTATTTGATTGAATGACGAGACGAGCAAGGCGCTCTCCTAATGGTAAGCGCTACACCTGCCCATAAACAGAAGCAACACCGCACAGAACTTTAAATTACAAAGCACTGCATGACATTGAACTGCGCTCGTCACGCCGAGACATAACATATTAAGTATCATTATGCCCAGTAACTTCACGGGCTTCAACGTCCTTCAAACCGAAACACAACAATGCTTACACACTGTTGCTTGGCAGCAGAAATAGACAAAGCGGTGGTACCAAGCCAGAGGGCCTGTCGCTTACGAGGGACCTACCAACGTGTAGGTGTTTGTTTTCGGTCTGACGTCTTGATGTGAGACAGAAGGCCGATCGAAAATACTATAGGCCAAATCTTTCTTTAACATGTCTTAAAAAAGCATGTTTCGTCGACACCTCTACGAGTAAGCAGCTGAAAGAAGAAGAAGAAATAATATATTTTTAATTCACAGGTTAGGTAACGAGAAATATAAAAGTAAGGTAGTATGGAAATCACTTCACCCGTCTTGGTTGGAGCAATTCGATTTGCATTTATACGACGACCAGGAGCAAGTTCTAGAAGTTACTGTATGGGACAAAGATAAACAGACCAAAGACGACTTTTTAGGGAAGTAAGTACATTCTGTTTTTTTTAAAACAGCATGACTAGGGTAGATCGATAAAGTTGTTACTATTGTCTCACAGAAAAGCGACGTGTAGTAGCTGCTTTTATAGCATAGATCCGCAGACAAGCAAGTAGGTCAGCTGATGTTAAGTGATCTCCACCACAATACCAGAAGAATCATTGATGCGTTGCCGATTAGGAAGGGGAGAGGGATTTTGACCTCCAGATATCTTTTTCACCGTACGAAACGCAGCAGCAAGTCGCTACTTTACGGTGATTTTCTGTGAAACAGTGGTAACGACCTGGTCGCGCCGGCCCATTTATGCTGTAGGTAAAACGTTCTACAGCGTGGCTTTATCACTTATCTAAGCTTGTTGCGTTTCATAAGGTAAGTGTTTACATCCCTATTTAATTTTCCCTTGTATCCTTTCCCATTAGTTAAGCCTAATAAGTGATATTTCAATGTATTACAAATATTGTAAATCAGTTTAGAAAAGAGCAACGTTTAAGAGTTTCTTGCCCGTTCTTCTTTAACGAAACAGCATTCCGAACTGTCGGTAGAGATACATTTTGACTGAATCTAAATGACATTTTAAATATTCAATAAATATTTGATTTTGATTTTGATCTTGAAGGACGCCAATGCGTCTTTGATTCTTCTGGTATTATGGGGTTTCATGTACGTTTGACATCACTTACAATCAGTGACCCATTTTCGTTGCCGGCTTCTGCTTTTAAAAAAGCTCATAATGATGTGGGGTTTCCATAATGTTTACATGTAGCTGTCGGTATTGTAATATGCTATGTTCTTTGTCACTAGCTTATCAGATTGTCATCGATTTTTATTCACTGATAAGGCACGGTCATTTGATTCAAACATTAGCTTTGTCTACATGACTATCCTAACAACTCCATTATTTAAGCTTACTATAACCTTTCACTATAAGGACTTCAACAAGCCTGTATGGCTGAAGCATAGGCAGCGATTTAACCAGTGGTGTGATGTGAAACGAGGGAGGCCTATTTCCATAACGGACTCAAATTCCAATTCCAGTAAAACTCATCTAGGGCTTTTTTGAATCGAAAACTCAAATATAAATTCTAATTGCCAAAACTGAAATTCGTAGATAATTAACATAATAATATGATCCTAATATAATACGCATCCATGTAATCATAGGCATAGTAAAACAGATTCCATTTTCAGATGTACAATAGACTTATCGGTATTAGAGAGAGAAAAGACGCACAGTATATGGAAAGATTTAGAAGATGGCAATGGACAAATATTTTTATTGTTAACTATAAGTGGAACTACTCAATCAGAGACTATAACGGACCTGACAAGCTATAAAGAGAATCCGAGAGATAGAGAGATTGTTGAAAGGAGATATGTAAGTACGAAACATATTTTTTTTTTATCCTGGCTCGGCAAAGTGACTACGCTATACCTGATGGTAAGTGTAGCGCAATCCAAGAATAGTGTCGACAATGTGTCCATCGTATTCGGTAAGATCATGCCGGCCTGCCAAAGTTCCCGATGAAATACGGGGTCCCTGCTAACGGAATACTGACGACCCCGCATTTTCTCATCCCAGGGCCAAGGGGGAGATGAAAGAAAAAGGGATGGGAAAAGGGTTAGGATCAGGGGGCAAGCCCCCTGGGGAGGACCGGATATACACTGGCTGACCCTGGAACGCGACCCAAACAAGGTGGGCCAATATGAAAGGTTTTAGCACCAGTGTAAAAGCTTTACTTTGTAAGAGGTCGTCTGGGTTGGAACGATCACTTTATCTGTTTCTGCTGCCAAGCGGCAAGTTTTGGTTTGAAGTACATTGAAACCAGTGAAATTACTAATCATTATTTGACTTAACATCTTATGTCTCGGGGTGAAGAGCATCTATGCATTGCTTTGTAATACAAATCTGTGTGTGGTGTTGCTTCTGTTTATGGACAGGCGAGCGATCCGCTCGTCTCGTTATTCAAGCAAATAAAAAAACAAAGAATGGAATTATTCGTAAACAATGTCTAATATTATTGTGTTATATTTTCAAATTGTATTAAGATCACATTTGTTTGGGCTTAATGGTCAGTTTCTATTATGTAATGTTAATGATTCTTCAACAGATTTCATTTATTTCTACGAATTAATAACATGTTAATATACATAGTTAAGCTATTTAGCTAATAGACAAATTATTTTATTATTATGTAAAAGTGATTGCGGTATACTGATGGAAACAAAATGAGGACAATATTGATCGTGAAGCTAGAAACTACACTGAATTGTTTTTTTACTACATCTTTAATTAAATCGTTTTATTAAAGGTTAGCTTTTCCTGACGGTTCCGCTCGCGTGATCTGCTTCTTTCGGGATAAAAAGTAGCCTATGTTGCTCGGTGATAATGTAGCTTTCTAACAGCAGTAGTTTTTAAGTTTATGCGTTACATGCAAAAATACAAATCTTTCCTCTTTATAATATTAGTGTAGACAAAAAAGCTACTACACGAAACAAATGAACTAATAAAAATATTTTTTTAGACATGGTACAGGCTAAACGAAACGGCAAGTGGAGTGGGATGGTTGTGTGTAAAGGTGTACGGTGCTAAAGGGTTAGCGGCTGCTGATTTAGGAGGCAAGTCGGACCCCTTCTGTGTATTAGAACTGGGAAATGCGAGGCTGCAAACACACACGGAGTACAAGACTTTGACGCCTAACTGGATGAAGATATTTACGTTGTGAGTATTGGATAATAATATACTGAAATTGTCTTTTTTTTAATTAAATGTGAGCAAGTTGCTCGCTTGCTAGTCAGTGTCACGCCTGCCTAAAAACAGAAGCAACACCACACAGAAATTTTGAATTATAAAGCGCTGCATGACACTGAACTGCCCTCGTCACCCCGAGACAAAAGATGTTAAGTCTCATAATGCCCAGTAATTTTACTGGCTTCAATGTCTTTCAAACCGAAACACAACAGTGCAATAGACAAAGCGGTGGTTCCAACCCAGACAGCCTCTCGCATACGAAGGGCCTACCACCTTGTCGCTCTGAAATCTCTTTCTATTTCTATTAAAGGAAACCGTAGCCCGTAAAGTACTGTATATGACCAAGACTACATAAGTAGATTCTTAGTTTGTGTGTCCGTCCATGTAACTTTCGCGTTGGTCTGTTACCTTCTATAAATAAATTTGATTGATTGATAGACGTTGGTAGTTATTAATGACTTCGTACTATGTTGGACATGCCACTGAAGCGTCTTTATGAGAATACTAGCGACCCGCGCTGGCTTCGCACGGGTAAAAATATGTTTGTTACGACATCACATTACAAATCTTTGAATTTTTCGGCTTTTCTGTCCTATAATATGTATGTACTATACATATAAACCTTCCTCATGAATCACTCTATCTATTGCCGAAAATTGAATTAAAATCCGTTAAATAGTTTAAAACATCTAAGTGAACAGACAGCGGAAGCGATATCCTTTTATACAATGTAAAGATGACAATTATATCTCAGACGAAAATGTGAATAAAAATATACATAGAAAAAAACATAATCCTTTGACTACTTATTCCCAAAGAGTAGAAAGTAGTAGTTAATGGTAAAACAGTAGTGGTAATTAGGTATTTAATATTTTGACACTTTCTTCCTTACGTCAAATAAATTGAGAACGTAAGAGAAAAAAACAATGATTTGGATGTTTGTGATCAGGTAAACTATTAAAATTTTACTACTTTTAGCACAGTAAAAGACATAAGTTCGATACTAGATATAACTGTATACGATGAAGATCACGATCACAAAGTGGAATTCCTAGGGAAGCTGGCAATACCACTGCTTAGTATAAGGAATGGGGAGAAAAGGTGGTACGCGCTCAAAGACAAGAAGATGCGGGCGAGGGCTAAAGGAAACTACCCGCAGATATTGTTGGAGATGACTGTTATTTGGAATCCGGTGAGTCTAAACATAGATAATTAATTGTTTTTATTGTTGAATGATATTCAATAGATTTAGGTACTTAAGTAGGTATGTCAATTTTTGACATAATAGTTTTTCATCATACATTACTTCTTTTAATTCAGTAAAATATGTAAAATTGATTATCAACATGTCTTTTCTGCGATTAAAGTATCGTAGCATTTAAAAAAAATATATAATAAATTTATTTTATAATAAATGAAAATCAAAACATCACGAACACGATTATAATATCGCAAATGGATTTTGATTCCAGTCTAATGTTTTTATGATTATACAGTTGAAAGGGGCAATCCGGGTAGTGAATCCAAAAGAACCAAAATATATGCACCAAGAGGCTAAATTCAAGAGGCAATTATTCATACGGAACGTGATGAGGCTAAAAGCAATTATAATGTGGTTTATAGAAGTTGGGAAAATATTGCAGTAAGTATTGCTTTTCGATTTAGTTATATATTTTAGAAAAATATTGTTGCAAGAATGCTAAAAATATAAACTTTATAGTTTTAAAATGAATTGAGAACGCAATATCCATTATGTTGATTCATAAATAAACCTTAAGAAAATTTTGATAAATCTCCCAATTAATATGGTGTAAATTTACATCAATATAAATATTTAAATCTTTTCAGAGATTGTTTTGAATGGGAGTCAAGGATACGATCGTTTCTAGGTCTTCTAGTATGGCTAGCTTTCTGCTACTATTATCAAATGTGGATGCTACCATTTCTTCTTCTAATGTTTTTTGGGAGAAACTGGCTCATTTATAGACTCACAGGTAATTAATATAAACTCTACCTTCATCTTTATTTATATTTTTCCTTTTCACTTTTTTATTTCCGAAAGCTTGTTTCTTAGTTTGGATTGCACTATTTATCTAAAGGCCCATTTAGACGGAGAGAGTTTCTCGTACGTTTTGGTACGAGAAACCATACGCTACTATCGCAAGCAATAATCGCCATAACACAATCGTATCAAAATGTTTACATACAGGCAAGAACTAAAATCTCGTCTACGATTATGTCATACGAGATTCGCATATGACTTATCGCTAGGCGATAATTGCCTATGTTTGTTTACACAACGAAAGTATAGTAAGCAGATTCTTGCTTATGAGAATCTCACCTTGTATAAACACGATCTCATGTGACATATTTTCAAGTTCATACGAGTATCGTACAAATCAGTTTAGGCCCATTTAGACGGAGAGAGTTTCTCGTACGTTTCGGTACGAGAAACTATACGCTACTATCGCAAGCAATAATCGCCATAACACAATCGTATCAAAATGTTTACATACAGGCAAGAATTAAAATCTCGCCTACGATTATGTCATACGAGATTCGCATATGACTTATCGCTAGGCGATAATTGCCTATGTTTGTTTACACAACGAAAGTATAGTATGCAGATTCTTGCTTATGAGAATCTCACCTTGTATAAACACGATCTCGTGTGACATATTTTCAAGTTCATACGAGTATCGTACAAATCAGTTTGAATCGTTTTCAGTGCGAGATTTGTCATTCGAGTTTAGTGATTACTAATATATTGTTCGTAAAAATGACACATTTTTTTTTTAATTCGGAACTGCCGACATTATTAAGTTCATTGAACTGTATAGAAGTTACGAGTGTTGTTGGAACACGGAGAATGAAAATTATAAAAACCGTGATGCAAGAAATGCAGCCCTGAATTATTTTTCTAAAGAATTGGGTATTAAAGAATTTGGCCCTAATGAAATTACTGCAAAAATTAAAAATATGCGAAGTCAATATTCAGCAACAACGAAATCCATTTTTTAACCCAACACCTTAAAGCAGATATAATTAAAACACCCTCGCGCATTGCACTCATGGTAGCAACTGGCATAAAATCTCGAAATACGATTATTGCTTGAAATTCTGTTTACACGGACACAATAAAATTCCATTGCGAGGCAATTGTCGCCCAAGGCAACGAGCGAGAAGAGCGAATGTTTAGACGAAAAAAATGTTTTATATTCCTTCGATAATCGTATCTTCGAGACGAGAAACTCTCTCCGTCTAAATGGCCCATTTGAGTCGTTTTCAGTGCGAGATTTGTCATTCGAGTTTAGTGATTACTAGTATATTGTTCGTAAAAATGACACAAAAATCTTTTAAATTCGGAACTGCCGACAATATTAAGTTCATTAAACTGTATAGAAGTTACGAGTGTTTTTGGAACACGGAGAATGAAAATTATAAAAACCGTAATGCAAGAAATGCAGCCCTGAACGATTTTGCTAAAGAATTGGGTATTGAGGAATTTGGCCCTAAAGAAATTACTGCAAAAATTAAAAATATGCGAAGTCAATATTTGCAACAACGAAATCCATTTTTTAACCCAAGACCTTTTCTTCTTTTTCCGTTTAACCAATTCTTGCCTTAGAAGAGCAGATATAATTAAAACACCCTCGCGCACTGCACTCATGGTAGCAACTATGAGTGGTAGAGCCACGCTGTAGACAGTTTTGTCTACAGCATGAATGGGCTGGCTCGACCGGGTCGTAACCACTGTCTCGCAGAAAACCGACGTAAAGTAGCGGCTTGCTGCTGCGTTTCGTACGATGAGTGAGATATCCGGAAGCCCAAATCCCTCTCCCCTTCCCAATCCCTAATTATCCCTTTCCTTTAAGGTCGGCAACGCGCCCATGATTCTTTCGGTATTGTGGGCGTACATGGGCGGTGGAGATCACTTACCATCAGGTGACCCACTTGCTCGTTTGCCGGTCTATGCTATAAAAAAAAAAACTGGCATAAAATCTCGAAATACGATTATTGCTTTGAAATTCTGTTTACACGGACACAATAATATTCCATTGCGAGGCAATTATCGCTCAACGCAACGAGCGAGAAGAGCGAATGTTTAGACGAAAAAAATGTTTTATATTCCTTCGATAATCGTATCTTCGAGACGAGAAACTCTCTCCGTCTAAATGGCCCATTATTGTTAAAGCTATTTGTACCAGCAATGATTGACGATATCTGCGGATTTGAAATTTTGATAATATTAAAAAGAGATAATACAGCTTTTAAATAAAGTGAACCATTGCTTGTCCCAATAACTATAACTTTTATTACCATTACACTCTTGTTTAGTTTTATTTATTTTATTTTATAGTTCGGTTGAAACGTACCTTGAAATGGTTTCGAAGCGATCCCAAGGCGTATGTGTCTCAGTTGTTTTCTAGTAAGTTAAGTAAATGTTGTGATCGCATTTAGTTGGTGTATTTAGTTGGATAAGAAATATTATGACTTCTCTGTGTCTTTGTTGTTTTTTTTTTCTGTTTAATTTAATATACTTTGTGGATATGCTCGCACCCTATCACATCTTGGGATGGAAATAATATTATTATTACTGATTTCCAAAAATGTATAACTTTAAAAACAAATATTTTCTAGTGCATTTAAACAAAAGGAACAGTAATTAGTAATGCTCAAGTTTAAAAGATAGAAGTGTTTTGCGTTTAATGGATTAATTGTTTAATATTTAAATACAAAGGAATAATGTATAGCTTTTATTCACGAATCTAACCAATTTGCAATAATTACGAATGTGTGTATAGTTTAAAAAGATAATATACGAATTGGTGCTATTTTATAGATATTGAACCACTGATATCTATTGAGATATAAATAATTTAATAACTATCAATACATAAAGAAATCTATTTATTGTCACAGGAGGAAATCCTTTGCTAATACCAGTAGACGATGAAGATCTTTTGGCTGAGGAAGATGATGAAGACGAAGCTGATAAGGTATATAAATAAATACACGTAAATCATATACATCGTCTTAAACACCCAGGATACAAATCTCTTATCGTGGGTTTCGTAGTACGAAGGACTTATAATCTTTCAATACCTAAAGAAACAAATCTTTACAAATGACACAACCATTGATCACCAAGACCTAACTAATTACTTCTGTTTGATGAAATCGATTATCAAAATGTAATTATTTATGAAATCTACTGCAATATGCTCAAATATAGTCATTTTATTACAGGAGGAAAAGAAATCGTTGAAAGAGAGACTACAAGCGATACAAGAAGTAACACAGACGGTACAAAACGCGATAGGCTACGTCGCATCACTAGGGGAAGCTGTCAAAAAGTAAACATATAAGTATAGTACGGACCAAGGAACTTTGGATGAAATGTAAACAAAAATAACTTGAGAAAAACGAATACCCATGAAATAAATTAAGTTGTGTAATTAAATTCTAAATCTTGTCCATTGTTATGATTTCATAAGAGAATTAGGAATTAGTATTAACCATATGTTGTACCGTTGATAACAGAATTTGTAACCTTTGTATTTTATAGCAAAGTAATTAATAACCTCTAAATAGCTATGGACAGGGAGCCCTCGGGTAGCTGATCCACTTGACTACTATCAAGCTCATTTTCCGTGAGTAGCTTCGTTTCGATGAGACGACCAACTATTCCCTATGCGAAAATTCTCTATTGTGGTAACAGAGGTAGCAAGGATAGAATATTTCGATTTGATGATACTCAAAAAATTATTATTTTATTTGTAGGACAATATGACAGTTAAATTATATAAATATTAATTAAGTAAATACAAAAAAATCAGCTAACCACCCAAAGCTCTTAGATCCAAACAATTTTTTAAAAATATTTTATGATTGATCTGATGCAGAATTTGAAATGTGTTTTATTTTTCAGCCTGATGAACTTCACAGTACCATATTTGAGTTATTTAGCAATAATAATGTTAGTGGGAGCAATGATGGTTTTGTATATGATTCCGCTGAGATATTTACTCATGGCTTGGGGTGAGTATGAACTAATACTTGATTTTTTTTATAACATAGGCCGGCAGACGAGCAAGTGGGTCACCTGATGGTATGTGATCTCCACCGCCCATGTACGCCCACAATACCAGAAGAATCACGGGCGCGTTGTCGACTTTAAAGGAAAGGGATAAATAGGGATTGGGAAGAGGAGGGGGATTTGGGACTCCGGATATCTTGCTCACCGTACGAAATTCAACAGCAAGTCGCTACTTTACGTCGGTTTTTTGTGAGACAGTGGTAACGACCCGGTCGAGCCGGCCCATTCACGCTATAGACAAAACTGTATATACCGTGGCTCTACCTCTCGAAACCTTGATTCGACGCTTGATTTACATTATAGGGGCTTAAAACCAGTTAAACCCAGACTTATGGATAATTAGCGAGTTAAGCAAGTAGGAAACTTTGGCGCGGTTAATCTATGGATGGGTGACCGCTTAGTATTATTTCAAAAGAACGACTCCGTACTTCGGATGGCATGTAAAAACTTGGGCCTGGCTATTATCAACAGACAGCAGTAGTTAAGCCCAATCTTTGACACTAGGTTGGCCACTTACCATTTGTTTTTTATCCGGGCACGGCGAAATGACTGCACTACACCTGATGGTAAGCGCAGTGCAAGATGCAAGACTCAATTAATAAATTTCCGGCCGGATAGCGACCACCCTGCTGTTAAAACCTGCCATAGTGACCCAGACATGTGTGGATCGTGTTCCAGGATCAGACAGTGTATATCCGGTTCACCCTTTTCCTATACCTTTCCCTTCCCTAAATCCCTCCCTTCCCAAATCCCTTAATCCTTGGATGGTATACTACAGGGGTCGCCAGTAGCCCATTACCAGGGACCCCTGTAGTTCATACCAATATTTGAAAAAAAAAAACTTTGTTTCATAGCCTTTCATATAATTTAGTTTCACAACAAGATAATGTGTTTGTTCCAGGAATAAACAAGTTTACGAGAAAAATACTTCGACCGCACACCATACCGAACAATGAAGTTTTAGATCTACTATCGAGGGTGCCTGATGATGAAACACTTGTAAGTACTAGGTTTAACTAACTAACTACTAGGTTTAAAATTACATACATAATTTCACGCCTGTGCCACAAAAATACATAAATTATAAGTGTACAACCTTACACCTGCTAATAAATACTTTCTTGGAGTTTTGGCGGGAATTCTGACAGTGCGGCTCATCGCTTATTTTAATTTATTTCAAAAATTAGTTTAAAGTTGTGTTTGTTGTATAAAAGTGGTGTGGATTTGTTCAATAAACATTGACGGTGATGAACAGTGCATAGAAACATTGAAATAAGTGAATTAAGCATCGTACTGGAAGGAATTTACACCAAAACTCCAACAAGACCTTGAAAATGTTCACACTGATATTTCATCGTTCTTGTGAAGACTTGAGAATAAATTATACTTGACACTGGCGAAATGCATAATTATGCGAAGACATACATAAAAAAGAAAAAAATAATACTTTCTTTATTTTTTTTCTTTCTTTCAAAGAGGTATGTAGGTTTACATGATTCTGACATGACACTTTATCTTCATTTAATTTAATTTATTCTTAATGCGTTTATGACATGCCATTTTCGCTTCATTTTTTTACATTTTTCTTCATACATTCGTGTCAGCATTCTCCGCTTACCTACTGACATTGTGTCCTTTAATGGTTAATATGATTATGCCGGCCTGAAGTTATTGCATATACACTGGCTGATTCTGCGTGGCGCTTACCGACCGACTTGCTCGTCTCGTCATTTAATTAAATAAAAAAAATCAGATTAGGGTACGTACCTTACCGTGACTACGCCCATGGGTTTATGAAAAAACTGCTCTAAACATGACATATATTTGTGTTACACATAATAAAGAATATTACAATGTGTTCTGTATAGCAAAGTAAATGATGCATCACGCGAGCCATGTAACAGAGCCGATTCGGTCGACTGCACTTTAATATCAGGTTTCTGTAGCTAATGTTTATTGCATCGATATATGGTTGTCCACATTCGCAAGTATTATCGGGTTTAAATTAAATTTTAATACACCCAACTTCACACACATAGTCCTGACCCCACAGTAAGATACGAGTCTTGTGTCGTCGCGTGGGTATCAGGAACTACGAGAGATTCACTGGTCCCACAACACTCAGACCTCGAAACAAATATTTGTGGATCACACAAACATTCGGTGCGGGGTGCGAAACCGCAGCCTCTCGCTTCACAGCTGGCTCGCCCGCTGCGCCACGGAGGCTGCGGCTCGAGTTATAATGAAAACGGAAATCTAGGACATGTTTAGGCAGGAATTTTGACAGTCCGGTCGGTCGCTTTTTCTATTTTCACTAATGAATTAAAAAAATGTATAAATTTGTGTTTGTTGTACAAAAATGATGGGTTTATGCAATTAAAATTTATGAACTGTGTATTGAGACTTTCAAATGAGCCTATTTTTATGAGAAGTTTTATTGCGTGGTAGTGCCACGCTGTAGACAGTTTTGTGTACAGCATGAACGGGCCACCTCGAGGTTGTCACTACTGTATCACAAAATGCCGATGGCAGAAGCAACTTGCTGTTCCATTTTATATGGTGACTGAGATATCCGGAGGCCTGAATCCCATAATTACACGGCTCCTTTAACTCGGCAACGCATCCAAGCTTCTTCTGGTGTTGTGGACGTTCACGGGCGATGGAGATCACTTAGCAGGTGATCCACTTGCTTGTTTGCTGGCCTATGCTATAAAAACTCAGGCCAGGGGTCAGTAGTCAGTGTCTGGGCTGTCAGGGCTATAGGATAAAGAGAGAACTGTACGCTGACGTCACTCATGCTTTCATCTGTTAAAATAATACATGTCAGCTTTTTAGTGCTATCACATTATGGTCACCTGTTTATTTATACTAATAATAATATTAGCCCTGTATTATACATGTCCCACTGCTGGGCAAGGGCCTCCTCTACTGAATGAGAGGGTTTAGGCCTTAGTCCACCACGCTGGCCTAATGCGGTTTGGCAAACTTCACATACCTTCGAAAAATCGTATTGAATTCTCTGATATGCAGGGTTCCTCACGATATTTCCTTCACCGTTAAAGCGAGCGATAATTAACAATTAATATACACGTAGAAAATTCAGAGGTGTATGCTCTTGGGGCTGGTTTCGAACCTGCGACTTTCGTCTCGACAGTCCGTACCACTCCCCGCTGAGCTATCGCTGCTTGCACCTGTTGATTTACATACGTAGTACTAACGCGTAGACGCGGCGTTACTGACGCCCGTAACACGATCAGCGCCACGCCTGCCCATAAACAGAAACAACACCACACAGAACTTTGAATTACAGAGCACTGCATGGTACTGAACTGCGCTTGTCACCCCGAGACATAAGATGTTAAGTCTCAAAAGCCCAGTAATTTCACTTGCCACAATATCCTTCAAACAGAATCACAACAGTGCTAACACACTGTTGCTTGGCGGCAGAATTAGACAAACTGTTATTACCAACCTATACGGCCTCTCGCATACGAGGGACCTACCCTTTTGTAAAATGTAACCTTTTTAATTCCAGTTGGATTGCAGAGAGCTAAAACCTCAACCGCCAACAGATCGCAGGGACGCGCGTAAGAAACACAAGGCAGCGTAACACATCCCAACGCGGATCCGGCAGCGGGTAAAACAATACATCAACCGTGATAGTTTTACATAGTTCTTTTTTATTTGGATAAAAACAAGATGAAACAAAGAAAAGAGTAGGTCTTAATTATTATATTGCATTTTCCGGATTTATAATTTAAATTCCTTTGCTTATTTTATGTAATAAAAAAAAACGTATTCAGGGCCGGCTTAGGCCGTGCCGCAGAGTGAGAAAAACCTTTTCTATACCTATTATGGCATCACCCAAATTACAGCTAAAAATAGTGATGATAAATTTGTTTTATGATTAAAATTATTAGAAAAAAAATTATCAGCCACCTGCCCCCCGACCGCCTATTCAAAGCGATAGCGATAGCGATAGCAATGCGCGAAAGCGCTGACAATGTATTGTCTTAATTACTTAAAAATTACTGTCTGTTTACTGTCAAATGTATGGATAAATCATTCGGTCAATTTTTAAGTAATTAAGATCGTTAATTTTTAAGTAATTAAGACAATACATTGTCATCGCTATCGCGCATTGCTATCGCTATCGCTATCGCTTTGAATAGGCGGTCGGGGGGCTGGCCCTGAGCTACCGCCCGGGATAGCCAGGTAAAGACGGAACTGAATATATTTATTAAGTCAAAAATTTTACATAGTGAAAATAGAACACTGGCACTGGGTCTATTCAGACTGTATTTGGACTGTAATGGAATGCACAAATAGAGTTTTGATGCGTTTTTGGTGTAGTTAACACAACTGTTTTGAAACTGTCGACCGACTACTGTTAGCGTGCAGCTAGCATCCAATTCTAACAATTTTATAGCTGCATTCGACTGTTCCAAGCGCTTAGTTGCAGTACTAATGTAGTTTGTCTATATTGACCTGTCAGCAGTGGCGTAGCTAGCATGGGAGGCAACTGGGGCGGATTTGATATAGGTGTCACCCCAAGATGTATTTCGGGTTATTTAAGGTCGGGTGTCACCCCAAAACCTGTGACAGCCGGGGCGGACCGCCCCGAGTTACGCTAATACCTGTCAGTACGATTAAAACTGAAGACACACTGAGCTCACGTATGCAACATGTGCAATGCATTATGACATTTTGACACTGGAATTTATATGACAATGCAAGGCTTAGGAACGTACATACATATGCAACGTGGGATATGATGTGTTTTAATCCATAGATCTTCGTGTAACATCAAGTACCCAGATGTCATAATGCGTTACATATATTGATTACGTTGGCTGTATCCGCCTTACCTGTATAATTTTCTATATTAGCTAGAATATTATGTTGCATAAATTTTTTTATCTCAAACTCTTTTCAAATATCCTGTGTTTTTGATTTTCACAGTTATTATGTCAAACAAATATTATGTAGGTATATTATAACATCTGGGATATAATTAATCATTATTGTTTGTAAAAAATGTGATTTTCAATTTAGTATGACGATAGGCATTTGAGAAATTGTCGATAAGTTAACAGTTTTTTCTGATGCGCCGTAGTCTGGAGAGAGCCTTAGTGGGTTGCCAACATAAACTGACAATGTATGTTGAATTCTATTGTATATTAATAACATGACACCAAATACATAGTGTAAAAGACCATTAACTCGAGACCATTTATCGAGACAATCCATTAAAAATGGATTAAACATTCACAATGATCTGTTCTGTCTCTATCCACACAATGCCATTAATGGGTTGTCTCAATGGATTGGCCTCGTGTAACTGGTGCTTTAGTTTTAAGCAAACGGTTAAAAGTAAATATTGTTGACTTTATTAATTTAAGTGATAATTCTTCCATTACTTTCCAATTTTAGCTTAGTTCGTGCTAGTAATATCCAAAGGAATGTTTGTAACACATGCGAGATGACTGTCAATTTTATAACCGAAGTATTTAATTAATTTTCGTGAATAAGATTGAGAATGCATAGTCAGGACCGTCTTAGGCCATGCGGGGCCCCAGACCACACGGTTTGAAATGCTGTTACAATTTAAACACCTTTTTTCAATAATAATATGTGGACAGCGAAATTGCTTTCAAATAGTTACCTATATGAAGATTGCTTTGTGACATATATGTAAAAAATATTTAAAATACTTGGTTTGGCATTTAGGGGCCATCATAAGGCCAGTGGCCCTGAACCAGTGCTCAGGTCCATAAGGTAAAGACGCAAATGCACATTTTATTGGTCGATCAATTCATTTTTGCGTCTTGCTGTAGTGCGTGATGTACCTTTAATTTGTGTAACAGTGACATGTCATGTCTGTATAAACACATCACGCACACTAAGCAAAATGTGCAAAACTAAGGTAGGTAGCAAAATAAAAAATTGCCGAAATCACATTCACATTTCTAAAACCTACAATTTAAAATACCTACTGGTTATAAAATTGATTATCAATATATTACATGTTGGGTATTTTGAAAAATATAGGTATTCAATTAGATCATAGCATAAACTTAAATGGCAAGCGAAATACTTCATAAAGAAATGTACGCAGTACGATTTGGATGCAAATACGAAATAACATTTTAACACACATCAAGTAAAAATTGAGGTATTTATTTTATTTTATAAATTAGATTTAAGTGGGTTAATTCCATATTGTTTTAGGACATTATAAACAAAACATTCGCATTATACGATTATGTAAAGTAGAATTTTAAATTATTTATTTAATAAATTGTTAATAAATTGAGTAAAATAAAATGTATATCTAAATTTTTTATTGATGTGGTTTAAAATGTTATTGCATATTTGCATCCATTTATAACATAAAAAAATGTAGGTTCATGGCATTTAAGCGTAATTATGTATAAAATACAATATATTTAATATGAAACAGTAGATAGGATTTTTCAATACGCCATTTTTGTAAATAAATAGTTAAGTTTTTGTTATGTTTGAGTCGGTATAAGTATTTGAGTGTTAGCAAGTGTTATGATAGCCATTTCATTCTTTACTACATAGTCAATAAAAAAGTGATGTAGCGAATGTATTCATAATTAATTCTTGTTAAATATTTTAGACAGGTGTGAATTTTATAATTCGTTAATTGTTGGAGTTAAAAAGTACATTTAATTTGGTATATTGAGTATCGAAATTATCTAATTAACGAGTTAGGTATTATTTTTTTAAGATAAATAATTACGTTATATATGATTAACACCCAACAGTCACAGATTTTGTTCTGACCCCTCAGTAAGCTCCGATTATTTATCTTGTGTCGTGGGTCAGTCACGAGACCCTTTCGATCTCACAATATCCCAGACTCAAAACAAATATTAGTATTTTTGAAATCCTGTATTCCCAATATGGACAAGGTGAACAAGCATCATTATCGCTACATCACTAGTCATACATTGTCTTTAAGACTGAGAGACCAATCTCACAGATTAATCGAAATATTAGATAGATAAATATTTATACTTTCAAACTATATTAATTATCTATTTAGATCTGTTTAGATACTATCATGGCTATATCTACAGTGACGTATCAAGAGGGCAACATGTGACAATGCCTCAAACATACCACAGATTTATTAGGCAGATGAATCGGATGAAGAATCGAATATCCTTCATAGATCTCTAATAAAAATACGCCCAAGAATGTTTCCACCATTTAATGAACGTAGGAATATTCTAGGGTTGTATGCCGTCTACGTCACTGACAACCTTATTCACAAACTTTACAATGAAGTCTCATAGTGTGCGCGAACACACAGGTGCAATTTCTGTATACGTGATTAGTTTAATCGCCAAATAAAAACGTTTGTCGGTTCTGTCTATATGCAGAAACCTACGCTTAGCAAAGATCTCTAAAAAGTGTTGTTCTTGAATACAGGCAGACACTCTCATTCCACTGTACAAAGAATAGTAACCTGTTATGAATTTTATACCATGTTGAACGTTTATTAATGAGTATCAACGGTTAATTTAAATTGGCTAAAATATTTTCCAAAAACATATTGTACTAGATTAACATATGCTGCAAAAAAATCTCCAAACTAAGCATTTTAATGTTTGCAAAAAACATATTTTATTGACTATATCCTGTGTCATAATACCAGTGCGAAGGCAATGGTTTCCTAGCGTTTTGAAATGTCTAGTAGTTATGTATATAAAGTAATTCTATATCATGAGTCAATATGTTTCGGGAGAATAGCCAATTTAAATTTACTGTAGGTAATAAATACCTTCGTATCCATATAATCAAGAATTGGCCTTTGCTATAAATAAACCATGGCCTTTGAACTTTGCCGAGTTATATTTTTTTGTATTAAACGTCTTTCCATGCGTATACAATAATAAATCCTTTTTTTCCTATGATTATTAAGTGTAATGTCCAAAAATATAATTACTATAGGTAGTTTCAAAACTGTGTAGGTAACATTATTTTAAAACTTCTATTAGATTGTAGTTAGATGTATATCCATTTCTAATTATTGTTCTCACGAAACGGTTTTTATATTTTTTGTACCACAAAAGAACTTTTGTAATAAATTTCCTTTAATCTAAGATTGTAAAAAATCATGTTGAAAAATGTATATTTTGTCTCACTTTCTCAGGTTTTTGTCTGACTTAACTATATATTCTATAAACCAATATATTCTTGACACAGCTCTTTATCACTCACATAAGAAGATCTATATTCTTGTTGAATTTTTCGGAATCTAGTCATTCGCTTTTAAAAAATAGGGTTACCTACTTATGTTCCTCTAAACATAAATAAAAATATTATTATTTAGAATGCCCGTCCCAAATTGCCATTAATTTCTTCTGTATTAAATACAATGCTGATAGATAATTTTTCCACATATAGTTAAATCAAATCTACAAAACTTTATTGTAATTTTTTCTATTTGACCTTAGTAATTAACACTACCTACTTTTTAGGATTTATTTGAAAGTATTAAAAGGGAGATTTTAATGACGGGCTTCATTTTTATTGCACAGCAATCACTATTTCCTATTGCATTAAATCACAAATGCACAAATTAGGTATAAAAATTTGGGTGCTAGCTTAATAATGCGGTACCTATTTAATGTTTTGCATTTTTCAATATTACGTTATAAGCTATACGCGAATCAATGAATATTATTATTTAGGTTGCATAAAATACAAATAATAAATGACATAATACCTACCAATCCATTTCATGTTAAAATATAATTATGTTTATAAAGCACAAAGACGATGTTAACGCTTTATATACCTATTTGAAATGATTAAAAAAGTATATAAAATTGGTGTATCTAGTTTTATTTCATCCTCTAATGCCTAAGTTCCCAGGTAGACCCGCAGGGGTCCACGGGAGACCCGACGGGTGCCTACGTTCGCGTGACAAAAAATGAGGGTTCATAATTCGTAAGCGGGGGACCATGAAAATTTATCTGCTTTCGATAGTGAACAACTAAAATGTTGGCTTGACTTCACCTATCAATGTAGGCATATTTTAAGAAGCTCAGCGACTGTTACTTGTATATATGTATATAGAAATAAAGCTGCAGGGGTCTACCAGAACCTGCTAAATTTTCAAAGTGGTCTAGTAAAAAAAGTCTGGGAACCTCTGCTCTAATGGTTTAGTCTTGGAGCCGATGCAGAAATGTACTGGCACACTGAATTAGAGTCCAAGAGCAGCCACTGAGTACTAACACTGAATTATGAGTACACGCAACTGCAGTAGTTTTTATGTTGTGTATTCACATTTGCTAGGTGCAATCCGAAAAATCAGATCAAATAATCAGGTGACCAGACAAAGAATCAGTGGATTCACAAAATTGGAGTGCATATAAACAAAATAAGACGATATTTTTATAAAAAGAAATATGCTGTTTCGTCAGTAGATTTAATCTTCAGAAAATCTGATCGATAGATTTTTAGGAAAATGCGTAAGTAGATCTGCGTAATTGAATAAACTATATTTTTTTACTACTGCTAAGAACCGTCTAGGATTCAGCCTACGTAGTTTGCACTTGAATACGGCCCTGTACAAGGAAACTTTGCTTCCATTCTGTGCGATACGGTGCGACATTTACAAATTGGTGGTGGCAAATCGAACTAAGAGCCAATGTTGCCATATTCATTAATATGAATGGTCATAGATAGTTGATTTTTTAACAATTTCGTTATTATCCCATCAACATAACATAAGCTCGAGCCTTTATCCCCGGTGGGGTAGGCATAAGTGCAACTAGTGTTGAACCCTCGTTTCGTCAAGCATATTGCGGTCCCATGAATATGGTGGGGAGCGAGCCTATCGCCATACCGGCCACAAATTCCTAACCTGCGCAACTCATGTCTGATTTTTCGAATCTAAGACTCAAACACAAATTGTGATTGTGTGACCTGAATGGGCGCCGCCAGGATTACCATTCAACTAATATAAAATATAGAATTATATATGTATATTATGTAAATAAATGTAATGTCAAAATTAAATCGCGCGGGTATTTGGTTGAATATGTTTCCCTAATCAAAAGCATATTTAATCTCTGTAGTCTATGGATAGCGTTATTGCTTGGGGAATCCCCGCTGCCCGCTGATGAGGTGCAGAGGGGTTCAAGTGCACCCCCTTGCACCATGCTGCCGGCGCCCATTGTTGTGTTGTGTAAATAAATAATGATAATAGCGACAATACTACATGATTACCGTATGTAATACATTACATATGAACATACTTATGTTTCATTGCCAGGCAAAAGTCTCTAACTATTAACTTCAGTACACTTTTGTGTTGCGGTTCATAGACCTACACCTACCAGCCAAATTTCGTCTATTAACGTCCAGCCATAACCTACAGAGATTAAATATACTTTCGATTAGCGAAACATATTCATTCAAATACCCGCGCGATTTAAATTTGACATTACAATTTTTTACATAATATACATGTACAATTCCATATTTTATATTAGGTAATAGTAAAATGTGTAGATGCCGTAGTAGATGCAGATGCACCTCTCTGAAAGTAATCCGAGCTGCCAAAAGTAATAAGTAGGAGTGGTACTATTTTTTAGCAATCGTACCGAAAAGTAGTCGTTTTTGGTTTTCTACCAAATAGAATAATATTTTCTCATTGCCCCTATTGCTAGTATGTTTTTTGATATTTATACTAGCAACACTAAAGACAACCGCCATTGCGTTCTTGTCATTTAATTATTTGTCAAATAGCCGTGGTCGTAGATTGCCCACTGAAGTGCCAATTAAACCGAAACCACCTAAACCACACACCACCATGGCTGCCAAATTTCAAGAATACAGAGACACAATTGAACGCAACCTGAACGACAAGAGCAAGCCGTGGACGAAATATTTTGAAAAAGCTGAACAGACAACCGGCGTCAACCGGGTTTACCTGTTCATTGGTGAGTATAGTTTTTTATTTAGCGTTTATTTATATCTTTAGCGGTAGACTGACGGGTATATTGTTGTGCAGGCTTGGTCGCGTTCACCGGTTTATATTTAGTGTTCGGTTTCGGTGCGGAACTGATATGCAACTCTATCGGCTTTGTGTATCCGGCATATATGTCGATGAAGGCCTTGGAGTCGCCGCAGAAGGATGACGACACGAAGTGGCTGACGTACTGGGTGGTGTACGCATGTTTCTCCGTGGTGGAATACTTCTCAGACTTCATCGTCGGCTGGTTTCCACTGTACTGGCTGATAAAGGTTAGTTCACACCATATGTTAGTGATTTCCGACAAGTCATCAAGCATAAAACAAGTGTTGATAAAGCTGAAATATATTGGAGTTTACACTTGTACCAGAGATTTTTTTTTATTTATCATAAGTGGGCACACAATTTCATAACATTATGCCACATTTCATTTGAATAAATTCATCTCATTAACATTGTGATGGCATTAAGATAACAGAAGTAATACATCCATTATTCAGATTAAAACATCTATTAAAATTCCCTTTTTATGTATGGTGTAATCTATAATACTATTAAAGAACTTGTCTGTTATTTTTTTTATAAAAATGGCTGAACAGATTTTAGTATGTCACTATTATATTATAAAGCAAGTCATAAAAAAACATACATATTGTATGTATTTTTTATAAAAACTACTTCTTACCCCTGAAAAAACTTATAGGAGTAGAGATATGAGTAAATGTTATTAACAAACTCAATCTCTTACTTATCTTATCAGGTAATTCTCTTGATGTAATATTTGCATGTGGATAGCAACTGTCATGCATATAGTAAAAATCATAATATAATTGTTGTCATTTTTGTCCGTTATGATTGGGAGTCCAGTTAGTAATATCCCTTTTTCGTTACTTGTTCTAAAGTAATAATGTAAAATTGTTGTTAAAATTCAATTCAACACTATCTATAACAATGATTGTTTATCTGTATATTTGTTCTCTATGTATTTCTAAACCGACTAATCTAAACTGTGCTCGTCACCCCGAGACATAAGGGGTTTAGTCTTATAATGCCCAGTAATATCACTGGCTTCAATGCCCTTCAAACCGAAACACAACAGTGCTTACACACTGTTGCTTGGTGGCAAAAATAGACAAAGTGGTGGTACCAACCCAGACTGCCTCTCGCATACGAGCGACCTACCACCTTGTATGCAATGGTTTGTAATTAAACATTCTGTATGGTGTTGCTTATGTTTATGGGCAGGCGTGGAGCTTACCATCAATCGAGCGCC
Organism: Amorpha juglandis; assembly: GCA_949126905.1. Classification (NCBI taxonomy): domain Eukaryota; kingdom Metazoa; phylum Arthropoda; class Insecta; order Lepidoptera; family Sphingidae; genus Amorpha; species Amorpha juglandis. Next base: position 7,904,692 of record OX421390.1, on the reverse strand, counting down.
TTGCTCGTCTTGTTAAATAAAAATTATATATATGACTACGAAAAATTTACCTGTATGAAAATGAGAATGCTTGTGAGTTGTGACATCAGCATTTTACTGATAAGATACATTTAGAAAACTGTTTATCAGTTTTTCAATTTCGAAATTATCAGATGTGTCAACTTTATCTTTATTGCTCGTATTGCTTAACTCATTATTACTATTTTTATTTTTATTTTTTGTATTTTTTTGTGTGGTTTTCCATACATAATCATACTAAATTTTATATATTTTTAATATACCTTACGGCTCTCCCTCACTGTTTATCTGTAGGCATGTTACTGTCCTGCATAACAACACAAACACAGATAGCAACTTTGTTTTATACTTTGTATTGATTTATTTTCTATCTGTGAAAACTTTTAAATGGCCTTCTCATACCTATTCAGACTTCTGTAATATTGTATTTATGCTAACTGTAAGTTTTCGGATTAAAATAAAATATCTTGTAGCTCCTTTCGAACTGCATAATGTTGAAAATTTAATATAATTTATTTAGGTAGTTTCCTATGTTGAACATTATACATTATATAATATGCAACACAGAATAATACGAAAAAGAAACTCTTTTGTTGAAACACAATCAAAATCGGTTCAAAAACATGCCCACAATTATCATTTTATTGGTATAAGCAAAGGTGGGGGCGTAGTTGGGACATGTCACTATCTTGCTCGCACGCATGCACCGAAGTGGCCATTTGCCACGGTGACGTCAAAGTTGGCATCGTCTGTTATTTGACAAGTGCCCCCTCCATTTGAATGATGTCTAATTTATTATTCTGTGGACGAATTAATGAAATTCTTTCTGCAATAGATTTTGGGTAATGTGACTTATTGATTAAAATAATAAAAAAATCAAGTCTACTACCCCATTATTAGGTTGTGGTATTTTATTGCCATTCTAGTAACAATAAAAAATGCAAAATCACATATCAGAATAGCATATGGAAACCTCTTTAAGCCTGGTAGGAAAGAGCAAAAATGTGTTATAAATTAGGCATTTAAAAGGACTCAATTCAGCTCAGGTCAGGCATTCCTTCAAATGACTTTTTCTGTCAGTATGTTTTTTCTTTAGAGATTATATCCGAGCAAACACCCAATGCATGAGAAGTATATTAAAGTAGGTTGTAACGTGTGAATGAGATAAATTGAGGTCACATTAATAGTCGTTAATGATGCAATTGCTTAAACCAGTATGTCAGGTAGGATTTTTTTGTTAAATAACTAGGTACAGTAATTTTCAGTATAACATGCAGATATTGTAAATAAATTTAATTGCTATTCATTTGTTAGTTATGTGTGAATCTTCCAAAATTGTGTTAGTTGCGTCGATTGTCTAGAGTACTCTAGAGGCAGCGTACGTAGTCTTAGAAAGTTGTGAGGTACTGAGTTCGAAGCCCAGATTGCATAATCACTATTTTTATTTGTGTTTTTCGATACAATAAAATCATATATGAGGTTTTAGATATTGGAACGAGTCCGTCGTTCCATATGGGGTCTTTAGGGATGCATGCGAGAACTTACGTTATGGTGTAAATATTGAATACATTTGATACATGTGCTATGATAAAGGGATTTTATTTTTACATTTTTACCAGCCTATTGCCATACTGCGCACAAATTCCAAGCAATTCATGTGTTTTTATGAATTCAAAGCTCAAACATATATTGTGATTGCTTGACCTAGGAATTGAACTCAGTAGCTCACCATTCTCAGCCTTAGTAAACTGCTACTAAGAATTGAAAGGTACTGGTGTAATATTTTGTTATTTGTTTACACTTTCAGCAAATACTATTAAAAAATACTGTAATAGTCATAGGTACATGTTTTTTTTTATCCAAAGCTCAAAATTATATTGTGATTGCTGGACCTAGGAATAGATCCCAGTAGCTCACGGTACTCAGCATTAGTGAACTGCATCTAAGATCTGAAAGGTCATGGTGTAATATTTTATTGTTGGTTTACACTTTCAGCAAATACTATAGAAATATATTGTAATATTCTAGATCAGCGGTTTTTTTTATCAGTCTTGCATTGTGTGATATATATTATGTGTTAATACAATATTTGCAATGTCATATGAACATTTAGTTTTGTATTTCAATATACAAAGTCCAGTATACAATGTACATAAATGTGTCATACATTTATCTATCTTTCTTGGTAACACCAATAATTCTGCAGTGTCATCTATTGATATAAAAGTCTGAGTTTTGATTGACTCATCATAGCTCAGCCTAAACTGTTAAGGACTTAAATACAAAATCAGTTTTGAATTGTATATTGTAGGCTTTGTTTAATAAATTCCCGAGCTTCAATGCCTTGGTGTGAGCAAAGCTGAAGGTGTGGTTTGTGTTTTTGTTAGTGTGTGTGGGTTTTTCTGAAATGCTCAGTATCAGCCCGGATTCTGGAATTGTGCCTAGTATAGCGATCGAACAGAAGGTGGACAGACGACCTGATAAAGGTCGCAGGAAGTCGCTGGATCAGGTCGCTTCCAACAGGTCGGTCTGGAAATCTTTGGGGGAGGCCTATGTTCAGCAGTGGATGTCTTGTGGCTGATGATGATAGCGATCGACTTGCCCCCTATCACATCATGGGATGGAAATACTCTCGGCGAAATGTGGGTATTATTTATCTAGGTTATATAGGTATAGGTTTACGCCTCTGCCTACCCATTCGGGGTCTACAGGCGTGAGTGCGTATGTATGTATTTATGTATTATTTTCCCGTGCGATATGAAAAAACCATACCAAGTCTGTTGGATACAACAAAGAAATCACATTTTTATCACAACCTTGCTGTTGCCCGGGGCTGCGCCCGTGTGAATGTTTTTTTCTGGGATAAAAAGTAGCCTATGTTCACCAGGGATAATGTAGGGTTCTAATGGTGAAAGAATTTTTCAAATCGGTCCAGTAGTTTCAGAGCCTATTCAATGCAAACAATCATAACTTTTTTTTTTACCTGGTTCGGCAAAGTGACTACTTTCTTTCCTCTTTATAATATTAGCTTAGACAACTGCAAGCTTGCACATTGTTTTACACCGTGCATAGAGATGTTACAATTTTAGCTCTAAATATGTCTTTGTGTAACTATTTCGGTCACATTGTATCAAGGCAAAGACAATGAAGCATTGTAGGAAAAAGGATATTGGCACGTGTCCAAAGGAAAAAGAACCTTGAGACAGGCATTAAAGATAAAAGATGTTTGTTGTTTTTTGTATAATAATAACGGTCATTTTCACAAATGTAGGTTTTTCTTTCTGCCTTGCGCCATTTATGACGGGGGTATTTTTTTATTGACAGATACGAGTAGGATTATCATAATGATAGTATCTTAAAAATGTGCCCCCGCTTATTTTTACAATAAAATACATTTTTTTCTTATTTACACTATTCTTAATTCAAATTTATTAAAATTTATTTTCTATTTTTTAGTGGAATTTTCTATAAAAGCGTGTTTTTTAGTTTTTTTTACTATTATTTATTTATTCGACTGATTGACAATATGGCAGGTCGTTCGCATGGTGATAACCGCCACGCCCTTCCACATAGAAACACCACTCAGATTTTTAGTGCCAAAGCCCTGAGCTCGTCACCCTACAGGTTTCAGTGGTAGAGTCACACTGTAGACAATTTGTCTACAGCGTGAATGGGCCGGCTCGACCGGATCGTTACCACTGTCTCACACATAACTGACGTAAAGTAGCCACTTGCTGCCGCGTTTAGTACGGTGAGTGAGATATCCGGTGACGAGCAAGTCGCTCGCCTGATGGTAAGCGCTACGCCTGCCCATAAACAGATGCAACACCACACATAGCTTTGTATTACAAAGCACTGTCACACAAATTAGTTTAAAAAAAAATATCTACACCATTGATGCATGATTATTGCAGTCGGTTTTACCGTTACATCATTGAGAGAATACGGTATTTATCACAATTCTAATTAAACTAATTAGTAGAGATGTGCCGATTAAGACTTTGGCCGACTAGCCGACTAGCCGATTAGTCGGTTGTAAAGAGGCCGACTAATCGGCCGACTAGTCGGCCGAGTCGATCACCGTTTCAGGGATATCCGTGGCGTTTTGTTTATAGCTGATCCGCGCGCAAGTTGCAACCGCCGCCGCCTGCGAGCGTGTCGGAACCTATTTTGTTTACGTCGCATTGTTTCTTGATTTTTGCTTCTGTATGGTCAGAGCGGTGTTATTGTGTAAAAAAATATTTTTGTGTAAAGATAATACCGGTATTGTTTATTAAAGTGAAAGAGCTCAATTAAAATTTTATCATGTTAAAAAGAAAGTCTCGTGTATGGATTTTTTAAGAAGTGTAAGAAGTTGGATAGTCGGCGCTCTTTGCCGAATAGTCACCGACTAGTCGCCGACTACAATAGTGACCGGATAGTCGGCTTTACCGAATAGTCGCCGACTAGTCGGCACATCTCTACTAATTAGTACACCACAGTTAACGTGTTTTGTTTCCTTGTAATGGCGTAGTTGAACGACGCGTGATAGGCAAGCAACGGACGCGGCGCAGTATTTTTTTAAATTATTTGATTGAATGACGAGACGAGCAAGGCGCTCGCTTGATGGTAAGCGCCATCCCTGCCCATAAACAGAAGCAACACTTGATTTTTTCGTCATTTCTGTACTATAATATGTATTTATTATACATACAAACCTTCCTCGTGAATCTCTCTATCTATTGTTGAAAAACTGCATTAAAATCCGTTGAATAGTTTAAAAGATCTAAGCGAACAGACAGCGGAAGCGACTTCATCGTATACTATGTAAAGATTAACAGAATACCATCGCCAACAGATTGGAAACAAAATAGTTTGTGTAATAATGTGCAGGTTGTTGTGAATTGGTCCACATTTTTTTGTTGACGTTACGAAATCGCACCGTGCTCTACTTTTGGTATACGTAACGTCAGTCTAGTTGCTGGTTGATTTACTTGAACAATAACTATTGCTTCAGTTAAAGACCATCGACAGCATAGCTCTACCACTCAAAATAACCTTTCGTAGTACCAAATTTGATTACATTGTTAAGAGCATGCTGCCTAAAATATTTCGTGCGTTAGCTCCGCCCATCCACCCCGCTACCCTCTGCACTTGTACGCAACGCGTCGTTTCGCGCGTCGCTTGACGTTATAGTAGTGGGCATAAATACACGGAGACTTCTGTACATAAATATTTTTTTAATAATATATTTTGTTTTGAAAGACAAATGTTTTGTTGATATAATATAACAAAATTGTATCAGAGCTGTGTCTGTACATTTGATATGTTTAAAAAGTAATGATAAACATATTCGATTACAGAAATATATATTTTTAATTATCTTGTCTGTATGTTTGTGCGTGTATTGTACACGAAAACCCACTGAATGGAAATATGAACAGGATTATCGCAGTTTGTATGCATATTTCCAAACTTAGAATCTTTGATGCTTTTTTCACATTTTTTAACCAACGGAAAAACAGAGGAGGTATATATATATACAGACAAATTGCGAACATACATTTACATTACATTTTGAGTGGTAGAGCCACGCTGAAGACAGTTTTGTCTACAGCATGAATGGGCTGGCTCGACCGGGTCGTTACCACTGTCTCACAGAGAACCGACGTAAAGTAGGGGCTTGCTGCTGCGTTTCGCACGGTGAGTGAGATATCCGGAAGCCCAAATCCCCTCCCCTTCCCTATCCCTAATTATCCCTTACCTTTCAGGTCGGCAACGCGCCCATGATTCATTCTTCTGGTGGTGGGCGTACTTGGGCGGTGGAGATCACTTACCATTAGGTGACACACTTGATCGTTTGCCGGCCTATGCTATAAAAAAAAAGTACAATATATTTGTTTATTATATGTTCACGCATAATGCCGCTAAATGTAGACTGGTTACAAAAACATACTCTAGTAGTTTCATGAAAGAAATTAATGTTATTTGCGCCTTTTGAGTGTTTTTTCTTTTTTTCTTCTTCAAAATTTAAATGAAATATATTTTCGTTTGAACAAATGTGTTGGTGCTATTTTAAAGAAAATTCATTTATTTTTTGTTTTATATACACATGGTCCGGGTTCCCTGGGCCAGCTGATCCACTTGATTACTATCAAGCTAATTTTCCGTGAGTAGCTTCGTTTCGATGAGACGCCCAACAATTCCCTATGCGAAAATTCTCTATTGTGGTAGCTAACAGAGGTAGCAAGGATAGAATATTTCGATTTGATGATACTCAAATTTTTTTTATTTTATTTGTAGGACAATATGACTGTTAAATTATATAAATATGAACTAAGTAAAAACAAAAAATCAGCTGGTTAGTAATAATTTTTTATGACCTCGTTTGCGATACCTATTGGAAGCCCCTCCTTCCAATAGGTATGATTACTAACCAGCTGATTTTTTTGTTTTTACTTAGTTAATATTTATATAATTTAACAGTCATATTGTCCTACAAATAAAATTATAAATTTTTAGGTATCATCAAATCGAAATATTCTATCCTTGCTACGTCTGTTAGCTATCACAATAGAGAATTTTCGCATAGGGAATTATTGGGCGTCTCATCGAAACGAAGCTACTCACGGAAAATTAGCTTGATAGTAATCAAGTGGAAAAATGGCCCAGGGAACCCAGACCATGTGTATATAAAACAAAAAATAAATGAATTTTCTTTAAAATAGACTATAGTTTAATTTTCTTTTGTTTTTCAAAAAATGACTGTACGTCGATGATACGTCTACCCATTAGAACGTGTATTCAAAAGGAAATAACGAAAAGTGCAAAAAAGAAGGAATAAATACTGTGTATTTATTTATTAGGATGATACTCATGTGTTTATAGAATGGTTTAAGGTCGAAATAAAACAACAAAATCTTACATCTTCACCTTATATTTTGTACCTCGTAAGGATTTTTTCATGATCAACATCAATCTGAAAGACATCATAATAATATACATTTTGTTATATAAAAAAAAAATATCGTAAATTAAACAACATAACAGTACGTTCCATACAATGTCAGTTGCATCAAGTAAGGGCTATATATTGTCATATTTGCTTTCATGGAACAAATATTATGAGAAATGTTCTCTTTGACATCGTATGGGAGGTTTGTCCCCGAGAGTTGATGGTGGCGAAATATATGCACGATGAATAGCTGTTATGTTTGCAGTGTTCTCGCTAGATTCAAGGTTTATCAAGTTTAGTCTGCAAAAACATCATCAACAATCATCATCATATAATCAAATCATATTTTTTAACATCACTAGAAGTTAGAGCTCAGGATCATCATCATTTTCATCCTTACCCATTTATGTAATCAATTGAGGAATTGGCTATTGGTAGGATATTCCTTACCGCTCGGATAGCGACAACCATACACACGGTGTAAGAACCCGTCATAATGATCCCACACACCTTGTGTGGATCGCATTCCAGGATCAGCCAGTGTATAATTGGTTCTCCCGAGGAGTTTGCGACATGACTCGATGGTTGGTTGAGACGGGTATAGGGATACATCCTTGTATCCCTGTGCCTTCATCAGCCATCCGCCTATCCTGTCGCAGGCTCTTCGATTTGCCTCTTACCTCTTCCAGAGTGTGAAGAAGCATTATTTTAGGCCGGCATGATTCTGGTGACCACCGATAATCTCGTTGTTCATCGATGGTCGCTGGAGTTTTTGGTCTACACTGCGCTTACCATCAGGTATAGCGCAGTCATTTTGCCGTGCTAGGACAAAAAGTAGGTAAGCTGATGGTAAGTGATCTCCACTCATTGGTGATTTATGTAAATAGATTAAATAATAATGTAACAATGATTTAGGTAATTATGTAAATAAATCATCAATGAGTGGAGATCACTTAAGTATGAATAACAGTCGAGCCGGCTTATTCAGATTGTAGATAAATCACAAAAGTGTCTACAGCATGGTTCTTTACATAGCAAAATAATCGTCATTTTGTTTCTCCATGATAATAAAAAGAACATAGATTAGATTTAATGTAAATAATTACATACATAGTTAGTAGTTATTACCCATTATCATATAATAATGCCAATAAAATATGTAATAGTTTGTTTTATTAGCATGAATAACGTTTTGCTAGCCTGATGGTAAGCGCCACATCTGACCATAAACAGACAATATTACACAGAACTTTAGATTACAACGCACTGCGTGATATTGGATTGCGATATTTACTCCGAGACACAAATTTTGCAGTCTCATAATGCTCAGTAATGTCACTAGCTTCAAACCGAAACACAACAGTACTTACACACTGCTACATGGTAGGACAAATAAACGAAGCGGTGGTACCAACCTAGTTGGTCTCTCGCATACGAGGGACCGACCACCTAGTGAAGAAGAAGATAAAGTAAATATTACTTACAATATCAAGTTAGTAATTATACATGACGATTAGATGCATACTTGCTTATAATCTTATTATTAGTATAGTATAATATAATGTTAGAGTAATTCACTCTTCATGCATCACAAAAGTAGAAACTAAATCAAATAATTGCCGAGGCGACTCCACTGACTCTTTGTTCCGGATAACCATCATTCGATTTTCTTTATTTCTTTTTCTAAAAAAGATAGGGTATATAAGTCATTATAATGATTGTTTATACATACTCACGACTGTAATCCCCGAAGGGATAGGCAGAGATGTAACTAGTGCACCCACATTTCGCAAAGTGTATTTCCATCCCATGATGTGACAGCGGGCGATCCTATCGCCATACCGGGCACAATTCGGGATCAAACTCCGGACCGATACTGAGCATTTCATGATAGAAAAACCCAATATCATTTGACCCGACCCGGGGATCGAACCCGAGACCTCAGCATAGCAATACCGCGTACGAAATATAACTACGCGACCGAGGCATTATTATGTATGTAAATAGTTAAATTCTATTTTAGAAATAATATTATTAAAATATGTTATATTATATTATATAATAATACTTTTAATTTCAAAATGTACAAATAACATTCTAACAAAATACTTACGCTTTTGCTTCTCTCATAATCATTGCAAAGTTTTTGAAACGATTCACTTTCTTGCTTTTTTGCACAAATTATTTATTGTCTGTTTCGCATAGTTTGTCAAATATAATAAACTGATTCAACACTCGGGCAGAGCGTTCGCGCGGCATAAAACACGTAGTCTTTCCTTGAAGCACGGCGCTGTACTAACGATAAATAGCTTTAATTATTAGTTACCGTGCACTACTCAACACACTATGAGAAATGACATAAGGTTGAATATTGCGCACATCGTCGGACGTTTATCAATGCACAGAAGTAAATGACGTAAGTCGCAAATCTATTATAATTTATATTATGAGTTTTAATTGATCTAGGTAATTTATATCTTAGCAGTGGATAATAAACAATATTTACTAACTGTGAATATTTATTTTAGACATATAACTCAAGCCATTTATTAGAAACAGCAAAAATTCTACCAAAAATACATCGTTTTCGGAATAAAAATGTATCGAGGGAAAATAACACAATTGTGTAACTGTCTTATTAACGGAAAGAAATAGGACTGAAAAATCATATATTAAAGTTTTATATTCCTTGGATATATAATTGACGCAGTATGGTCATCGAAACTAACGTACAATTTAGGGAGCCTCCTCTTAAAACATGAATAATAGCATTTTCCTTTTAATCCATTAAGTAATATGTTGATATTCGACTGGCAACTATCGACAACAATAAATTATATACAGCTGATACGAATGAACTGTCATATATACATAGTATACAAATAGGTACAAATTTAGTTAATACAAATAATTTATAGTCACTGATCGTTCTTATCTTGTGTAATAAACGAGTGATTCGAAACATCGTGAAATTTTTAGATGTCTGCATTTTGATAAGATCCAGTACAAAAACACTCAAGGTCCTTCATATGCGAGAGGCCGTCTGGGTTGATTCCCCCGCTTTGTCTATTTCTGCCGCCAAGCTTGTCGTGCAAGCACTGTCGTGCTTCGGTTTGACGGACATTGAAGCCAATGAAATTACTTTTTGTAATTTAAAGTTCTGTGTGGTGTTGTTTCTGTTTATGGGCAGGCATGGCGCTTAACATCAGGAGAGCGCCTTGCTCGTCTCGTCATTCAATGAAAAAAAAAAACTCACTGTCAGGTGTATATAAATGATGACTACACTTTTCTGTAACACGTTTTAGATATAAAAGCATAATGTGTATGTATATATAAATCACCAAGCGTGTAAGGTCATTTAATAATTACCAAGTCCATTTGTTAATTGGTTTAAACTATTTTTAACTGTGGACGGTATGGTGAAATGTGGTTAGTTATCGTAGTTGAAATAGAGTTTCTGTGAAGCAGATAATTTGTATAATTGAAAACGCTACGTGCTATCAAATAGCGTGCTCGTTATGACCTGTGCTTGCTTTAAAAAATAAAAATCTGTTATAAATCAATTAATATAATCACAACTCTTGTCTGTCCTCTGATCAGTCTGGTCAGATAAGGCTCTAGCCTTGATATTGAAGACGGAATCTAAATCCGTTGGATATTATAAGAGAAATAAGCGGACAGACAGACAGACGCAGATTGTGACTTTTGGCTATAGTCATATGAATTCTAGATCGTGTTTTTTTTTATCCGAGCACGGCAAAGTGAATGCACTACACCTGATGGTAAGCGTAGTGCAGTCCAAAAAACAACCGACCACCGATAAACAATGAGTTTATCGGTGGTCACCAGAATCATTCCGGTCTGTATAAATGTTTCTTCCCTCTTTGGAGAGGGAAGAAGCAAATCGAGGGGCCTGCGACAGGACAGGCGGATGACCGATGCAGGCACAATAATACAAGAACAAAACCAAAACCCTGTACCCGCCCCAACCAACCAGAACCGTATATACAGTGGCTGACCCTGGAACGCGACCCACACAAGGTGGGTCACTAGGTTTTAACACCAGTGTACGGTGGTTGCTATCCGGTCCGATACGAATATCCTCCCACCAGGATCCAGCATGTAAACATTACTTGATTTTTCGCGACACACACGAATTGTCCTATTGATTGGGAGTTTATTTCGGATATGGCGATAGCTAAAAAAACAGTCACAATCTGCGTCTCTCCGTTTATTTCTCTATAATATCCGACGGATTTAGATTCCGTCTTCAATATCATTTAGAGAATTTATTCCAGAAGGTTTATAGCTTCCGTGGCGCAGCGGGCGAGTAGTCGGCTGTGAAGCGAGAGACCGCGGCTTCGATCCCCGCACCGAGACAAATGTTAGTGTGATCCACAAATATTTGTTTCGGGTCCGGGTGTTGTGAGACCGAAAGTCTCTCGTAGTTCCTGATACCCACGACACAAGACTCGTATCTTACTGTGGGGTGTGGGGTCAGGACTATGTATGTGACTGTTGGGTGTATTTATTATATGTATATCACGTTATAACCCATGGGAGCAGGGTAGTAGCATGCCAGCAGTATACCGCGAGGGACAAATAAATACTTATAAATATTAAAAAATAATTAATAAAGAGTGATAGAAACACGCTGTAGACAGTTTTGTCTCAATGAATGGGCCGGATCGACCGGGTTGCTGTCACTGGTTCACAGAAAACCGACGTAAAAGTAGCGCCTTGCTGCTGCGTTTCGTACGGTGAGTGAGATATCTAGAGGTCCAAATCCCCCTCCCTTTCCCAATACCTTAATAATCCCTTGCCTTTAAGGTCGGCAACGCGCCTATGATTCTTCTAGTATTGTAGGCGTACATGGGCGGTGGAGATCACTTACCATCAGGTGACCCGGTTTTCCGGTCTATGCAATAAAAAAAATATGTTTAAACGAAGTGACAGGACTTTGTCATTGGCCTTAAAATTTTATAAACACAAATGAGTCTTGATGCATTTTACCTATTTACCGTGTAATGAATAGTGGGCGTCTATTGTCCTCCACTCATTGTTAGTTTTATTGTTTACTCTACGTATATTTGAGTACAAATATGCATAGTACATATGGATGCTAATACGCTATAACATTTCAAGCCACATCAAGTAAGAATTGATTAATTATTTTATTTTGCTAAATTCATTATATCAATAATTAAAAGTTCGATTTTGCATATCGTACATTGGGAATATTTCATTTAATATAAAAAAAACTACTTAAATTTAATGAATTTAGCAAAATAAAAATAATATTTAAATTTTAACTTACATTAAGTTGAAATATTATTGCATATTTGCATCCATATGTTATTGCATATTTGCATCCATATGCATAACGATGATTAAATTGTACTGTTGCAATATTTAATTACGATAAAGAGGTCATTTTGTCCGGTTCCAATTTGTTGTTCATGTTTGACTACCTCGGTGGTGCAGTTGTAATAGCGTACGCATTATGATTGTTGTGCTGAGGTCTCGGGTTCGATCCCCAGGTCGGGTAAAAGTAATATTGGGATTCAAATCGGACCAATAGTTTCAGAGCCTGTTCAATGCAAACAATCAAATCTTTTCTCTTTATAATATTGTTTTTATTTAACGCCGACCTAATCTTTCTGTGATCTGTGATTCTTTTGGTACTGTGAGCGTATATGAGCGGTGGAGATCACTTACCATCAGGTGACCCACTTGCTCGGTTGTCTGCCTATGCTATAAAAAAATATTCTCTTTACCTATTATGTGGTCTTCCGCGATACAAGTTCGCCTAGTGCGGGGACCGTTGTGTAGTTAAACATTTATAAAATATGTGTTTTTTGGATAATAAATGATTATATATTTACCTAAAATATTTTTGAGGAAAACATGCAGTGCATTAGCCTTTTTTCCCTGTTACATCATTTTAATCAGCATGCGTGTGTTGGCGCTTTCAAGGTCGACGACGCACCCATGATTCTCCTGGTATTGTGAATTTAAAAGCTTTCTGAACGTCGGGACCAAAATTAAATAAAAAACCTCGATAAAATCCGTTTAAATTAGTTTTATTTCAATGTGTTAATGTAAGAAATCATTAAATAAGGACATCATTCTTCAGTGTGTAATGTGAAATTATTTGAATTTCAGTGCATCTTCATCATCTGGTGCTACATGCCGACGGATTACAACGGGTCGCTGATCATTTACAACCGCATCATCCGTCCGTACTACCAGAAACACCACAGCCGCATCGATGATATGGCCAACTCAGGTATCACGTGATAGAAATTTACTTTGTATTAGCATTAGCTCGTGGCTCCGCGCGCGTGCAGTTCTGCACCATTATATTATCGACTAGCTGTGCTCGCGAACTTCGTTTCGCCATCAAAAAGCTTTCATGCAATCTTGCATCCCATATTTGGGCCCTTTAGGGGTTGAAATTTAAAGAAAAAAAATCCCTATGTTTAACCTTTAGTCATCAAATTTATGCCAAAAGCCATTGAAATCGGTTCAGCGGTTTAGATTTTTCATACAAACTTTCATCGCCTTTTTAAACCCTTCAGGGGTTGATTTTTGAAAAACATGTAGTCTGTGTCTTATTCTGATGTATAAGCTATATTATTGTAAAATTTCATTAAAATCCATTCAGTAGTTTTTCGTGAAAGAGTATCCATCCAGCCATACTTACAAACTTTCGCGTTTATAATATTAGTAGGATAGTAGAATATCTTTAAATTGGCATAACATTTTTATTTATGAACCGATTGGCATGTAACAAACACTAAATGTTAAGTGAAGCTTACCACAATATATTCGGACTCTACTTTTTTATTATATTTCAATTAATATTTCCAACTCCTTCCTGATTAATTTCGTTGCGGGACAAAGACATTTAGGCATTCCCAGAGACTCGCCGAGCTTCACTGCTCGGTGTCGACAAAAATGCGTGCCACTGTTGATCCTGGAGCACAGGAGTTACAGTGGCGGCGGAGTGGGCGGGATAGTCTTTAAAAAAAATTGCCAATTCTAGAACTTTATAGCTTGCCAATATTATTTCATGTGCGATTTTTTGAAGGCAAGCCTATACGATTAGTTTTGTAATTATAATATTTTCCTTATGATATCAGTTTCGATTAGTTAACATGTCGGTGTAGTTACCTATATTGATTTACGTGTTCACATCTGCTTGCCATGTAGGCATGCACAGAAATAAGTAGACAAGCCTGCCTAGGCATATTCTACGTGTTAAAAAGTATCAGTTGAGATGAAATTCATTTAGTTATGAAAAGAGTGAAGGCGATGAAGGCCTCTGCGGCGCAATTTTATTGCATACGCGGCACGCCTACTGTGTCGAGGTGTCGGGTTCGATTCCCGCGTCAAGTAAAGTGATATTGGGTTTTTCTACAATGAAATGCTTAGTATCAGCCCGGAGTCTGGAATTGTGACCAATGGCGATAGGCTTGCCCTGTATCACGCTCGGCGAAATGTGGGTGTACTGGTTACACCTCTGCCTACCCCTACGGGGATTACAGGTGTTTACACGTATTCTCAGATGTGCAAATAATTTTCTTCATGATTATTAGATCTCCGCCGGTAAGATGTGATAAAATCAGATAAGTTAACTTCATTCAAAGTTGTCAGATAAAAGTCATCATATTACTATATTATGACGTACATTACGTACAACTAGAGATATTGAATCAGTATTTTTCTCCATATAAAAGTGTTTATGCACTACATCCTATCTCAATCCCAGTGCATATTATAACAAAAAACAATAAATAAGAATGTTTCATATATAATTAATATTATTATTTTAATGGCTATTCCATACCTACTTTACTCTATGTATATTCCGAACTTCGTTGCTTCTTTTCGGATTTATGGAATAGGGGTCTAGTAGGGCTATTCTATAAAACGATACTAAACAATGAAGTTCGAAAACGTAGACCTATTGTACCGTAGAATATCAATCACAAGAATAATATTTGTAATATAACATTTTGTGACTAAAATAAAGAAGTCGTTAAAACATTTTTATAAACGGGAATATCTCTTATTATGAGTTGGATTTTTTATCTCTTAAACAAACGTGTTCTAGAAAACAACATTAAATAGGAAAAGTATTTTTTTTTATATACTTATATACTTCGTTGATTCGTTTCGGATTTATAGAATAAGGGCCCTGAGCCGATTCTTGTTTTTTTTTGTTATCGTAATACCATCTTTATCATAAAGCACATAAGGTTTAGTAGTTATTGTTATTGAATTCAGTCTCCTCTTCGCTACTACTATGCAGAGTCTATAAATCCGGTTATAGGATATGTATGGTGCTTGACGTAGTTGCATGAATGCAATAAGGTGTTCTACTCGTATTTTTTATTACTTTACTATTACTACTACTATTATCGAAAGAATTATATAAACCAAGTCAAAAGTTAAAAAGGTAGACTTCAAGAGACATCGCGTATTTCAACGGTCGCCAATTGAATTATGAATTTATTTATATTCAATTTCATTACGCCGGTCTGTAATTACATGCGTAATAGTTTTTTCAATTAAAAAAAATCCCACAACTGAGCTGCGTGATTAAAATATTCACACGAATAGTCAGTAGTTGAACTCTACCCGGCATTTTTGGGAAAACGCCAAACAAATAACGCGGCGGCAGCATGACATTTGCTGACTTGTATTATAGGTTCACGTAAATGTTTATATCAAGCAATCCGACAAACTAGGAAACTGTTTTTTTTATTATATGAATTGGCCGACTCGACCGGGTTGTCTCACAAAAAACGGCGTAAAGTAGCGGCATAGTGGGGCTATTCTATAAAACGATACGAAACAACGTAGTTCGTAGACCTAATGTAACATAGAATATCCATCACAATAATAATATTTTAATATAAAAATATTAATAATTATTATTATAAAATATTCAATATAAAATACTGTGCCTAAAATAAATCAATCGGTAAAAACATGTTTATAAAGGAAAAAATGTTTTATTATTGCAACATGTTATTGTTAGATTTTTTTATATATTTTTTTAATTCTCCATTATCATATTCTAGGAAAAAAACAGAGGAAAATCAATAATTTATATATTTCAAACTAATCTTTGTGGTAATATGTAATTAACATAAAAAATATTATTATTGTAATGGCTATTCTATACCTACTTTACTCTATATATGTTCCGAACTTCGTTGCTTCGTTTCGGATTTTCAGAGTAGGGTCCCAGATTCCATCTACGAAAGATCATTTACTGACAGTTGGGACTTATTTTCTACGCTATCCTCACAACCTCAACCACATAATATTCGCAAAACAGGAATTAGTTGATACATACGGAATCGGTTCGGTTGCAGATACTCTGTGCCTTGTACCAAGCCGTTAAATACTGCAGCACGTAAAACCATTCCATAACAAGCCAACTGCCAGGACAGTTGGATGCATATCGTACCTTGAAAACAAAACTGACACAAACACAAACGAAAAATGTGTTTATGGGAGTTTAAGTTTAAATGTTTCATAAAATAGCGTTCATAATTAAATATCGACAATTTTCGTGTGACGGTTTTGTTTTCATGGTGCGATATATGCAATAACATTTTAACCCACATCAAATAAAAATTGAGATGTCAATTTTATTTTGCTAAATTCAATTACTTTAATCAATAATTTAAAGCTCTATTTGCATATTTGTACGTGGAAAATGTTCAATTTTATGTTTTTTTTTTTAAATACGGAATTTAACCTACCTAAATCCAATAAATTTAGCAAAATAAAATCAATATCTAAATTTTTACTTGCATATTTCCATCCAGTTATTGTAAAAAAATAATTTTTTTACAAGTCCAGGCTTAGTAGTTCTAGGTTTTGGCATTTCGGGCCGCATCCAGCAGGGTCGCGGGGTAGCAATAGGGTTGAGGTATAACTGGTTGAAACCTTTTCTGATTATCAATACAATGTTTTGGAATTCTAGATCTGGAAGACGTTGTTAAGAACCTTAATAAGCATATGAAAACAACGGTAAAAGCGTTCAGTAAGACTCTTAAGGAGCAGCTTCACAAAGATTAGATTCAGCCACATATTTCAGGTACTTAAGTATGTAATGGTGCAGTTAATCAACACTACATAGCGCAAGCCAAGCAACGAACTAGCCTACACAAGGTGATAGGTCCCTCCTATGCGAGAGGCCGTATGGGTTAGTACCACCGCTTTGCTTATCTCCGTGGCCAAGCAAGGGTGTGTAAGCCCTGTTGCGTTCCGGTTTGAAGGACTTTGAAGCCAGGGAAAATACTGGGAATTATTAAACAATATCTAATGTCTCAGGATGGCAAACGCAATAGTGTCGTGCAGTGCCTTGTAATTCAAAGTTATGTATGCTATTGTATGTTTATGGGCAAGCGGGTCGCTTACCATCAAGCGAGTGATTTGCTCTTCATTGAGGCTAGTAAAAAAATATTTACAAACAAACCGTTTATTGGCAGTGACAAAACTTCAGTACTTTTAGAGACCCGCTGCGTATACCCTCTGTGTATACACGAGTAGTCTGCGGTTCGTTCGTAGCTTGGCTCGCGCCTTCACGCGTCGTTTGACTGCACCATAATACAGACAGGCTTTGCATGGCGAAGGGAAATGCTAACGCACTTGTGACGTAACAATGGGATGTACTATACCAGTCTATTTAGAAACACCTTTTCGCTATGTTTATTAAATTGCCGCACTCAAACTGCATTTCTTGGAACTCGTAAGATACCGGAGACATCAATTAGAAGTATTTCTATACCCAGTAGCGGAGCATTAACTAAACTGGCCCTGAGTGTAGAAATAATTGAATTCTAAGAAATTACTAAGTGATAATTAAAAATAATTACGGTCTCTGAGTGCGGATTGCGGCAGATAGTTTATGTAATGTTCATAAAGGCATATATACGTGTATAAATTGTCTGAATTGGTTCGTTGTGTGTGAATAGTTTTCAAATCCAATCAAAATATTTATTGAATCCGTAAAATGGTGTACATCATTTAGATTCAGTTGGGTGATTATACAAAAGTTGGGTAACTTTTGAGGATATTTTGTTTACTATAGTTATCAAATCAAATTATTACAAATTCGGGTCTATATGATGGCTAATCTAATGATTATATTGTTCCAAATCGGGCCAGTCACTTTTCGGCTTCTCTCTTTTTTTTTTATATTTCTTCCCTAGTCAAATTGTTTTTAGCGTGCCGCATGATGTTTTTAACTGAAATATAAAATAGAAATGCTTACACACGGTAGCAATTACGATAAAAGTGCTCTAAAACAAAAAAAAAACATCAGTACCTGACAACGGACTGACGCCAACGGACTGACGAAATAGACATAATTTGAGGTTATAATCAAAACTAATGTTTTTTTTGGTAATTTCGAATATCAACAAACTACATTTTAACAAATCATAGTTAACTATGTATAAATGAAAATAAACCTCAGATTAACAAGAAAATAACGACTCACCATGGGACTGACATTTTGACTGGCTTCGCACGTGTATAGACGACAAACACAACCCAAACACTGGTACTATTATGGCGGCCGTCAAATTGTGCGGTCCGCAACTAACTTCATTACCAACATTAAAACTTAAACAGGGATTTGACCTTGACTCGGTGATATTCTCCGCGAATTTTAAATTTAAAGAACACACAACGGACTGACGAAAGAAACTAAACACAAAGTTTCTTATTTTTTATTAAATAAAATAGAGAACATTGCATTATGAAAGTTGTAGTATATAATACTATGTACATCACAGATTGTAGTAAATTAGTAAGTTTTCCTAAATCAATGATAATGTTTAATGGATAGTCACTTGATTGTTGGTTTTCGGGATTGTGACATGCCAACGGACTGACGTTTTGAGTATTAATTTTGTTTTTTTATTAACTTGTATTTAAAATGAAGAAGTGAAATTGGGTGACCAAATAAAGGACTTTTCATTGTTTTAAAATAAATTGTTATTTCAATACAATATAATAAGACTTTGTATATATTGGCTGGTGACATTGAGTTACCCAATTTTTGTAGAATCACCCAGTTATATAATAATAGCGGTAGAGCCGCTAGTCCGGAAGGTTGTTTCGTGAGGGAAAATCGGGCCAGTCAATCTTCAAAACTGATTTACATATATGCACTATATTTATACTATTTATTTTGAATTCGAACAGCTCAATTTATTCCAATTCCGGTTCTCCCCAGGGGGAGATGTCCCTTGTCTCCCTTGTCCCCTGATCCTAACCCTTTTCCCATCCATGTTTCCTTCCCCTCCCCCTTGGCCCTTTGGCATGCCGGGATAATCTTGCCGACCTACGATGGACAAATTATCGTTGGTCGACACTATTCTTGGATTGCGCTACACTTACCATCAGGTGTAGCGTAGTCACATTGCCAAGCCAGGTAAAAAAAAAAATGAGCAACAATGTAACAAGTTTCATCACCGCAAAATGCGCCTAAATTGGGATTTCATTCGTATACTCTGGATGGATGGCATTCCAGTAATGTTAAGTTGCTAAATTCATTAACTTACATCAATAATTTAAAATTCTGTTTTGTATTAATCCACGTGGGAAATGTGCCATTTTTTATGAAATACGGAATTTAAACTGCTTGAATCTAATGAATTTAGCAAAATAAAATCAATATGTCAATTTTTACTTGATATGGGTTGAAATGTTATGTTATTGCATATTTGCATCCATGTATGGTTTTACGGTGCATGGATTCGTGCAGTCGAAAATTATTTGCTTAAATATTATTTATTACCTACTGGCCTTTATTTGTAAACATTTTTTAAGTATATAATTTCTTACATTTTTTTTATAAATTAAACAGTATCCACAACAAATGTCCAAAAGTTGGTGCAACATGCAAATCTCAAGATCGACCGGTCATTGAAAAAATTGACCGAATGAAACCCATTTGTCACAAATTATTTTCAAGATATTATTGTGCTTTGCCAAGCAAAGTTATAGTATGTTTTTTTTGTTTAGATATTTACTTTCACATCATACAAATACCATTTAGATCTTGATATTAAAGACACAGTTTAAAAATCGTGCAGTCTGACAATACGCGGTTCGGAGGGAGATGTGGGCCGTGCTAACTCGAGTTTCTATGTAACAATAATGTTATGAAATTTCAATTTATTTATAGAGAAAATCTCAGGTCAGAATCCCCATAGGCGCAGGCAAAGGTGCAGCTAGTGCACTCCCGATTTTACTTATTTCCGTCACATAATATATATTGCGCCTGTTGCCATATCGAAAACGAAGTCTAATCCCTAGCGACTGGTAGTGGTTGATTGCCCATTCTGCCATACAAAAAAAGTGTCCGAAACCAGAAACATGACTACAAATCGTTATTGTCGGACCTTTGTTTTAAACTACTAAACAAATAAGGCGACCTTAAAGACTAGTCGCTTTTTCATTCACATCAAACACTCCAACAGACTAAGGATTTTTAGACTGTATTAAAACTATATAAAAATAGTGTATTCCTTTCCACATGTAATGTAAAATGTCAGTATATTTTAACATACCCTCATTGATTATAGGTAAACAAGAGTAAAGCTGTATATATCATATAATACGTATGGTAAGTATGTAAACACATGTACGCTTTAACTGTTATACTAATACTTTCGCTTCTCGTGTCATTAATACTCTAATGATCTGGCAGGATATTCGTATATAAAGTATATATTCACTAATCATTATATTTATGTAATATGTGTTTATGTTTTGTTTTGTGTACATTTTAAACCGGTTTAAAAAGGAGGTTTTCAATTTGTCTATATGTTTTATGTATGGTTCGTGATATCTGTAGATCGTTGGTGGTAGGGTACCTGAATCTGCCTGACTGGATAGCAAAATGGTAAAAAATCCACTATATGGTATCGTTCAGGCGAGTTGCATTAAGAGTCAATTCTAGGCCGGCATAATTATTCCGATTGTTTAGGGACGCAATGTCTATTGACAGTCTACATCAGAGATTCCCAAACTATTTTGGGCAAGAGATTTTCCAAAATGTACTAATATTTCAGACCCCCATAGCCCAATTACTTTAAAATTATACCTCTAGTTTTTTTCCTATTGATACAAAATACGTACCAATTTAAAAACTTTACGGTGTTCGTTATATAACGATCCCTGGGGGTCGATATCGACCCCTTTGGTAATCGACGACACAAACTAACACTTTCATAAAGTGCCCCTATCAATACCCCGTGCGAGCGGGATGGCAATATTTTTGTACGCAAGCGACAAACACAAGTGACGGTCGTTGTGTGAATTTCTTTCTGTTCCGTGATCTTAACAATAAGTAAAAAAAAAAAATAGATTTCGTGAACTATTGCTTAAAAAAACGTAACCTTACATGCATATTAACTGTATATTGTTTTAATAAAACTATGATTGCGTGAATGCACTAACTATTGGACTACATACTGATAAGCATAGGATAGTTTTCTGCCAGATTTTTATATTGAAAATGTCAAAGAAATTCTATCTCTGAAAATGTAAGAAAATAATACTAACAGTGTTTACGTACTTTCTAATTGTTATATTTATTATAAAAAAATAACTATAGATATCATTAGAAAATAACAAAATTGACTTATAGCTGTAGCACTTAAAAGGGCACTTAATATTTCATAGTAAAAATCGCCTTAAGTATCTATTTATACTGGATTTAAGGGGAGCGCTCCCAAAATTGAGGACAGATGGTAGTGCTGGTGATTACAGACACGGTACCACTAAAAACACGCATTAAGTCTACATTTTGTTTTATTTGTACGCACAGTCTTGTTTGGACAGACAAATACAATGACTTTATTCAAATAATAATTTAAATCATATTTTTGTTAATAAGGTAATGTACAGCTAACAAAAAATCAACTGACGCTCGAGGTCAACTGCGCCGCGGCGCGTGCCCTTTGTATTTACTACCTGCTGTTTATTTTCAAGTATGTTAGCGCTCATTGACCCCGAGTTTAGTACGCTTTACATGGCGGGTTTCAGATATATCAGATTCCAAAATGTCAAGTAAACAGTATGAAACAGCGTGTTCCGTTTATCTTAAGGTAGTTTTTTATTACCGTTGCCTTCTGAAGCATTCCTCTTACATCCAGTATAATAGTTTACTTAGCCATATGACCTATAAATATGTAACAAGTCTTAATTTTGGAGTCACTAACATCTAATATAAACTCGATCCGCCTTATTATAACACGTAAACTCTAAACTAGGTTTATATAGATTGGTTTATATGTATGGTAACTAATTCATATAATCCTAGTTTAAAGTTGTCTATGTTTTATCATAAAATCCGGGTATAACTATATTTATTATTCCATGAATATAACTAAAGACCTATAATGTATATTCTTCGCTCTTAAACTATGTCTCATGTATGTATACTGGATTGGGGCTTGCTTCGCTTCTGTATCGTGTAGAAAGTAACTCTGTTCCAATTGAATTTATTAGCAATTTCAAATTTAATTGTGCTTCGAACACGCAGTAAAAAAACTGCGTGTTCGAAGCACAAATAAACTGTGTCTTGTGTCCTGTCAGAATTGTAGGCGTGGCGTGGCCGCAAATTAAATTTGTATTAAGTATCAAGTCGACTTTGCTATGGCGTTGCCTTCGCTGCATACAGGGTTACTTTTAAAACACCAACAACCTCCCAGGACTAGATAGCTAACCTCATAAGGTACAACTTTTGTTCTACGAGTTCGGACACATCAATTCATGAAAAAAAAAATTGAATGATAGACGACTGGCGGCTAGATAAATGGGTCACGTTCCAAGGCGCTAGCGCTGTATCTCCTTCCTCACGTTTCGCAGGGGTTTGTTTACGTAACCTTTGCGATGCGCGTAGAGTTATAAACATTCAAGCCGGAAATTAAATTGATACTTATTTTTTTATGAAAATATAATCTAACAAATTATGAAAAGTCGTAGAACAAAAATGTTGTTCCTTATGATATTAGCTATATAGTCCAAGTAACCCTGTATAGATGACGTGTTTTAAGACCGCAAATAAAGTTGACAATCGTTATAAAATTCAATTGAAACGTTATTTACAAATTGTATAATAGTGATATTTTAATACATATTCAAAAACGTTATTTATTTTTCAGCTTCCCGTCTCGTAGCGGATGCAGTAAGGAAGGCTAACTAATCCCCGTCACCAGTTGGGGAGAAATAGTACAAAAATGTTTCTAAACTCGCTTGTCACAAGCTTTGCGGCACTCACATTTTTCTAAATATCGAAATATAGCGGTTGTTGCTGATAGCAAATGATTAAAAAAGCCTAATACAAATTTGACTCAGTTTTTTTTACTGGGAATAAATATTTTTACTGTTGTATTGTTTAAAGCATCTGACTTGAAGATTTGTATCACTGTTTGTTATATGGACTTTTCAACCTTGCATTTATTAAGCCATGGTTTAAGACATTCACTGATGGCATACGTTACATGCATTTTATTTTAGTCCACATTTGACGTCATTATTGATAATCACTGCCGTAGAAAGCGTTTGTTGACAAAATCCATTAAAGTTTATCTTATCAGTAAATGACTAGAGCACTTGTGTTTTGTTTGAAACTGTGAATGTGTTTGTCCCTTTCTAACGTTAATTGTCAAGTTGTTAGAAAGGGACGGATGGATTACATTTATAACTCAGCCTTACATATATAAATTTTAAATTATTGATTGATCTAGTCAGTGTTTTGTCTCTTTTACACTAAAGTTATTTAACGTTAAGGAGATTGGGACAATACAATGATTAGAGAAAACCGTTTAAAAACTTTATATGTAAGGGATTATGTTTAACAATGGGCGTGTTCGGGCTGACAAAGTTCTGAGTAATCTTAGTTAGCCTTTATTATATCCTTATTGAGTGTTTGTCGGAGAAACCTTAGCTCAGCAACTTGACTATGAAGCCATCTTACTTAATGTCATCTATATTAAAAAATATATTCAATATTAACAACAATTAAAGTCACCACTTAGACTGACAGTATTTTATGTAAACCTAAACAAGCAGCAAGTCTGTTTAAGACGCAAAGCGTTGCACACAGTCGTTTAGACCTTTATGCTAAATAACTAACTTAGCTACTCAGAAGTTTGTTGGTACGAACACGCTCTTTATCTTGTATTATTAGCGTAAACTTCTTTTTGGAAAATCGTGGCGCATTATATGGATTACTTTGTTTATCTAAGTTAAAATTGTTAGTTAAATCTTATTTTAGCAGGTTTATTTATGGGATTACAAGCATTAGAATAAGTTGTCTTGGTATTTTTTTATCTTTCCTATTTTAAGATCTCCCATAGTGAACAATGAATTTCTTGTATTTACTTTTAGACTTTTTTTCATAGATTTGCTCAAAGAATTGTAGTTTTTAATGTAAAGAATAGGAATTCCTGTTTATGTTTTGTTTTTTATTGTTAGTTTAATGAGTTGCCTACATACACGGTTTTTGAGTGTTGCCATGTAATTTGCCTTTAAATTTCAATAATTTTAGTAATATAAACATTTTTAGTATATATAAACCCCACGTTTACAATGTTTGAGATTTTAAGCTTTGTGATGTAAATTCATGTTGTGCCTTTGATAGTTGGCTGCCGCGTTGTTTGTATTCACTCAAGGATTTATTGAACCTGTAATTTTTTCATATAATAAAAAGGAATTCATTGTAAAGGTCTTTTTCTATTGTGTATTTTTTTATTTGAACAATCATACAGTAACCGATAACCGATGGGGCAGAAAGGTTCTGGAATGGAGGCCACGTACTGGCAAGCGCAGCGTTGGACGTCCACCTACAAGGTGGACAGACGACCTGATAAAGGTAGCAGGAAGTCGCTGGATGCAGGCCGCTTCCAACAGGTCGGTCTGGAAATCTTTGGGGAGGCCTATGTTCAGCAGTGGACGTCCTGTGGTTGATGATACACACAGTCCTAAACCTCCACTAAATTAACCTGTATCGTGGGTATCAAGCATAGGGACTTTCGGTCACACAGCATCCAAATCCAAAACAAATATTTGTGGGTTACGAAAAATTGCCTCGGTGCTGGAATCGAACACGCGACTTTTCCTTCCACAGCCGGCTGCTCTCACTGCGCCACGGAGACTGTCGTGTATTCCAGCCTCTTACAGGGTGTTGTAGGGGATAGGAAACTTTTTTTTAACAATCTGAATTACCAGTAAAGGAATCCATGATTTCAAAGTGTAGTAAGTCAGCATACATATAATGCTGACACTACTTTATCCCACGTTACTTTTTTATTGCATAAACCGGTAAACGAGCAAGTGGGTCACCTGATGGTCAGTGATCTCCACCACCCATGTACGCCCACAATACTAGAAGTATCATAGGCACGTTGCCGATCTTAAAGAAAAGGGATAATTAGGGATCGGGAAGGGGAGGGGAATTTGGGCCTCCGGATATCTCGCTCACCGTACGAAACGCAGCGAGCCGCTACTTTACGTCGGTTTTCTGTGTGTGACTAAACTGCTTAGCACAATCAGTAGTGCTATAAAAAAAAACCCGTGACCCTATCGGTAGTTCCACGGGTTGCTTTTCCTGACATTACTAGATTTCCTGTAGATATTGCATTCTGGCGCTCGCGGACGTTGCCGCGGCACGCTCTCTTACGTTTTTTAAATGGAAGAGCCACGCTGTAGACAGTTTTGTCTACAGCATGAATGGGTCAAATGGATTCAATTTTTACGACTGACGAAAGCCACATCTAGAAAGTTCGTCCATATGAATGGGTCAGCCACAAATGTGTCGTGTAAAACTAAAATTAATAAGGCCAACACACAACCGGGGGCATAGCTATGTATGCAAAAAAAACAAATCCTTTAAGATTTAATTTATTTACTAATAACTAACATTTACAACTCTAATAACTAATTATGAAGCAACGGCTTGCTCTTTGTTTTCTGCTTCCTGTTTCGCCAAGTTTTCTCTTTCAGTCCTTCTATATCTCCATGCAGTCATGTATGAACGCGGGTGGATGGGAAAGAAGCCTGACAAACCTGGTAAACAAAATAAAATGGATTGTACCACACAAAAAATTATAGTCCATATATTTGATTGAATGACGAGACGAGCAAAGGCGCTTGCCTGATGGTAAGCGCCACGCCTACCCATACACAGAAGCAATACCGCATAGAACTTTGAATTACAAAGCACTGCATGGCACTGACCTGCGCTCGTCACCCCGAGACATAAGATGTCTTATAATGCCCAGTAATTTCGCTGGCTTCAATGTCCCTCAAACCGAAACACAACAGTGCTTACATACTGTTGCTTGGCAGCAGAAATTGTAATTATACAACTTGTATACAGGGTTAATTTTAAAACACCAGCAACCTCGCAGGACCAGATAGCTGACCCCATACGGAACAACTTTTGTTCTACGAGTTTGTATATAACTCAATATATTTAAAAAAAAATGATTTTACAAGTTTTTGTTGTGTCGTATTTTTCTTCGTAGCATTCGGCGTGCGCGCGCGACTCAAAGAAGCCGCTCAGCTGGCTCGGGCGATGACCTTCAACGCTAGCCCCGTTCCCCACGCTTCGCGTGTTTGCTTACGTAATCTGCGATGCGTGTAGGTAACATTCAAGACGGAAATTAAATGAATACTTATTTTTGTATGAAAATAAAATCTAACAAATTATCAAAAGTCGTAGAACAAAAGTAGTAGCTTATAACCTTAGGTATCTACCCCTGCGAGGTTGCTGGTGTTTTAAAAATAACCCTGTATAGAAAGGTTTGGTCGTATTTAATTAACATATAGTGGTAAAACAGCTTCTATCTAGTCTCACAGAAAAACGACGGAAAGTAACGGCTTGCTACTGCGTTTCGTATAGTGAGTCAAATATCTGGAGGCCCAATCGCCCTCGTCATCCATTCGTCCGTCCATCCGTCATAATTATGTCTTCCCTTTGTTTTTATAGTTTTTATCCTGGCTTGGCAAAGTGACTACGCTACACCTGATGGTAAGTGTAGCGCAATCCAAGAATAATGTCGAGCAACGACAAACAATGTATCCATCGTTGGTCGGCAAGATCATGCCAGCCTGCCTAACTGCTTCTTCACATTCCGTTTAAAGAACCCTATATTATAGGAAGGAAGGAACACGTGTGCCGGCAAACTATTCAACATCTTTCTCGAAAAAGAAAAATCTTGGTCCGGCAGAAATAAAATTTCGCGAACTTTTTAGTTTGAGCCAAGATGATACCACGATGACCACGAAGCTGTGGTAACGCAAGCCAGCCGCAAGAGCCAGCAAGCCCTTTAAGGTTGGCAACACGCTTATGATTCTTCTAGTATTGTGGGCATACATGGGTGGTAGACATCACTTACCATTTGACCCACTTGCTCAATTGCCAGTCTATGCTATAAAAAAGCTAGATTATTCATCAGCCGTTTGACAGGTAATTTCTACTATTTTCAGTTACTGTAAGATTCCACCTATGATCGCACTTTCATACTTACAATCACACTGTTTGGACATTGGTTACTTTATTATCCTGGAAAGTAAATACTGGTTAGTAAAAACTGTACTTACCAAGTAATTCTCCAACAGGAGTGGTAACATGAGCACCCTTTCCAAGCCAATACTTCAGCCTCTCCAAATTTAGTGCAACCAATTTCTCATTATTAATATTTGGCATTGGATCGTAAGAACCCAGTTGTTCTATTACCGGTTGGGCATTAGGTCGCTTCCTCTACAAAATAAAAAATATTACTGGTGAGAGGGTACCTGATAATTTTTATACCTTTGGAATAGCGACCACCAAACAGACAGTAAAAACCTGCCATGGAGGCTTGTTCAGGTGAGTAGTGTCAGTTAGTTCAGGGTCAGCCAGTATATTCATTGAAATGAAATGAAATAGTTTATTAATCATGTAATTAAAATAGCGCTTATGACAAGTCAGTACAGAAATAAAATAAACATATATAGAAAAATCTGTATCAACTAATGTATACATAGCATCATCTAAATTCACTCGGCAATCACACTATATCTATTTATTTATTTATTATTAATTGACATAATTCTACCAACCATTGAGGGACACAATGTTTCTTGACAGTGGACATATCTAGACTGCATTTTACTTCACATCAGGTCCAGTATAGTCACTTTGTCATGCTTGATTAAAAAAGATATTCAATACTAGTAGGGTTAGCTCTGATGGTTACCAAAGTGGACGACATTTAATGAAGGCAGCTCTTTTCAGAGTTTAGGCGTTACTCATACCAAACTATGGCAAAGAGTATCATATTTCGGACTTTTTATTCTACAAATAGTTTTGTACTGACACTTTACCCGACAGAAACACGAACAATCCTGAGTCTACAGTAAGATACCAGCTTACTTTATGTCAGCTGATCAACTAAGAGCTTTTCGGTCTTAGAAACAAAATAAAATATTTGTGGATCACGTAGATTTGTTTCGGTGTGAGGGTCGGATCCACAGTCTCTAATTACAGACGGGTACTCGCCCACTGCGCCACGAAGGCTGTTTAAATATCACTAAACAGCTTGTTGTAGTTTAGTAAGAGTATTCAACTTACGTGAGTTACAGAAATATGATAGAATGGTCTGTTTGTACAACCATGGCGTATTAAACGAATTGATTTTGCAGCTTGTGCGTAAAATCTACCGGTACCACTTGAAGGTGATAAGGACATTGTATATGTAAATTCTTTAATTAATCTTGGGCTATAATTTCAAGCAAATAATAAATATTAAAGCAACCTCCAAAATTCAAGTGACAAATGACAGCTATTTTTTTTATTATAAATTATTTTACCACTCTGGATACTTGTTCTTTAAGCCCATCTTAAATATTTTTTGCAATACCTTCCTATTCCAGAACGATGAAAATCATACGTTTGTGTTTGATTTCGAAGAATTGGCCGACCTTGTGCGGACGATTTGCTTAGAGAAGCATCCTCCTTTAAATTTTATTTCTAATGGTGACGCAAAGTAACGCCTGAAAAAGGTTACCGTGGAGTTTTAGCGGGAATTCGTCTTTTATAATAGCTTGAATGATGAGACCAGCAGGCGAACGCTGCAGCTAAGCGCTTGGCCTCCCCATAAAAAGAACTTCACACAGATTTTTTTGAGTTACAAAACACTACATGGCACTAGACACCTTTTGAGACAGAGTTGTTATGACTCATAATGTCCATTAATTTCACTGGCCTCAATGTCTTTCAAACCCAAACACAACAGTGCCTACCTACACTCTGATGCTTGACAGCAGAAATAGACAAAGCGGTCATACGAGGGACCTAACACCTAATAAATTCTATTAGTGCAGTGAGCCACTTTTTAAACACAATAATTCATATTATATTAAAATAAAAAATGTTTCTGCATTTTACATTACGCATGATGAAAATTAAACAGTGTATGTGCAAACAGTATCGTAGCTAGCACGGGGGGCACCCGGGGGGATTTGGATTTGGGTGTCACCCCAAGAATGAAAAGTCTAAAATTTGTTTTAACCAATTTCAAAAAACGATGAGGTTCTAAATTTTCTAGTATTTATTTTTAACCGACTTCAAGAAAAGGGGGAGGTTCCCAATTCCGCGTTTTTTGTTCATTACCTAAAAATCGATTTCTCCGTCAATCGTGGATCTTGTTTTATTAGAATAATATTCATTCAATGCCGCGGCAGCTAGGGCGGTCAAGTGTAATTGGACCCAAAAAGACCACTAGAAATTCTTATTGCTTACTTACACATAAAGTTTGTTAAAAGTTATATTATTATAGATTTTGTTTAAAAATCAATAGAGTTTAGCTGAGATGTAGTCCTTCCCACTATCTATATAAGTTTGATTATAATCTGAAATCTGATAGAGTACTGAGGATAAAATGAAACTCGTCAACGAATAACAGCACTCTCGTCTCGTGTTATGTATTGGAATTTACATGCCAAGTCGAATGAATTGACATCCTCTGTGGCGCAGTGAGTGAGTAGTCGGCTGCGAAGCGAGAGGCCGTGGGTTTGATTCCCTCACCCAGACAAATGTTTATTTGATCAAAAAATATTTGTTTCGGGTCTGGGTGTTGTGGGACCGCAAGTCCCTCGTAGTTTCTGACACCCACGATACATTAACCTAGTGTGGGGTCAGGACTATGTGTGTGACTGTTGGGTGTATTTAAAAAAAAATGGTATTAGATTCACGCTGTAGATAAAAGTGTCTATGTCACTTAAATTACTATTCATCATCATCATCATCATCTCAGCTTATTGCCGTCCACTGCTGAACGTAAGCCTCCCCAAGTGAGCGCCAACCATCCCGGTCTTAATTATCTTAATTGTCTTAATTACTACTATCTAACAGAAAACCAACGTCAGGTGGCAGTGTTGCGTTACGGCCAAATTCCCTCCCTTCCCAATCCCCTTTCCTTTCTTTCAATGTCGGCAAAGAATCCATAATTATTCGGGTATTGTGGGTGTTCATGGGCAGTGGTGATCGCTTACCATCAGGCGACTTACTTATTTTTTTGTTGACTTATGCTATAAAATAGAGTTCGACGTAAATACATACGCAATGTTCGTCCGGATCAATATTTTTCTATTGTTCCATATTTTTTTAATATCTCGCATGTTCTAATAGAGTATAGATCTTTTGTTCCCAAAGTGATCCAGGTGGGCCCCCAGGGGTCCACAGGAGACTTGACAGAGGTTTACGTTGGCGTGACAAAATATGAGAGTTCACAATTCGTAAGCGGGGGACCACAAAAATTTATCTGCTTTCGATAATGAAGAACTAAATTTTAAACTAAATGTTGGCTTGACTTCTGATCTATCAAAGTAGGCAGATAATATTTTAAGAAGTTCAGCGACTGTTACTTGTATAAACTTGCATATTACATATTCAGTACAATCGACCACAACTAGTGGGCACACTCTGCCTATTATACCTACTAGGCTATAGTTGTTTGGTAAGTTATTACTATTATTTTATTTTATTTATTAGCGTGAGATACCTCAACAAACGCATTTTCTTTCTTTCTTTCTTTCTTTACAACGTGTCGAGACTTGCAAAGCGCCGTAGGGGGTTCACCGAAACCAGATAAATATTGAAAGTACTCTGTAAGAAAAAAGTCTGGGAACGTCTAGTATAGATGAATAGTGCTTGGCAGTGCAATTGTACAGCACGGTGGCGCTAGCGACAGCACATCGACGGCCATCGTCATTTTTACTGGCGCACAGTGTTAGCTACTCTTCGCTTTTCATTCATCGTCCTCTACTAATAGAGAGGAACACTTCTGTCATATCTGTCGATGATTTCTTCTGGTATTGCGGGCGTACATGGGCGGTGGAGATCACTTACCATCAGGTGACCCACTTGCTCAGTTGCCGGCCTATGCTATAAAATACATCACTTAAAAGTATAATGGTAAAAATAATTATGATTTTTTTGTTTTATTATCCTACCAAATAAGGCCATCATTCTGCTTGTGCTTCTGCATGGGTCAGTACTGCGTTGTGGGAATGAAGATGTTGCGGATGATGCTGGATGTGCATTACATGACTAGATTGTATACTTACGGACTAAATATATTCGCGGCAGGCTTAGGCCGATATCTATAGACCCGACTTAAGTCTTCCAGAAAGTGTCTGCGTAGTAAACTTCGATATGAACTCATCAAAGTAAACTTTCTATAGTCCACTTATGAACCTTTTTTAAAAATCGACCATAAATCTTTTAAATTGTAGTCGCCAAAGAAACGCTAGTAAAAAATTTAATTAAATACTTCATTTAAAAAAATACAAATATTTTGTAATCTGATGTCATTGTGAGTCGAACTCACGGGGTGATCGAGTCCCCGCATTGTTAGTTCAGACTTAGCGAAGTCATTTTCGTACAAAAAGACTTAAGTCAATATCGTAGAAGAGCTCAGCCTTAGAGTCCACGACTTGGCTGATAAAGTTCAGTAATATCGCAATCACGTTTGGACGAATCCACAGCAGTATGTTGTACTAGTATTATAATCGTTGCTGGTGGTAGGATATTCGTATCGGCCCCGATAGCGACCACCGTACACATGGTGTTAAAACTTACCATAGTGACCCACACACCTTGTGTGGATCACGTTCCAGGATCAGCCAGTGTATATCCGGTTCTCCCGAGGGGCTTGCTACATGATTTGATGGTTGGTTGGAGCGGGTATAGGGGTACATCCTTGTATCCCTGTACCTGCATCGGTCATCCGCCTGTCCTGTCGCAGGTCCCTCGAGGTCTCCGTTTTCCTAAACGGAGACCTCTCCTGAGGGAAGAAGCATTTATACAGGCCGGCATGATTTTGGTGACCACCTATGAAGTCATTGTTTGTCGGTGGTCGCTAGTTCTTTGGGCTGCACTACGCTTAGCATCAGGTGTAGTGCAGTCACATTGCCGTGCTTGGATAAATAATAAGGGATTTGACATCAAAAAGTACTGTCTTGATAATTAGAGGGAGATATGAGAGACAATAGTCTTACTACAGAGGATTTTTTTTTTATAGCATAGGCCGGCAAACGAGCAAGTGGGTCACCTGATGGTAAGTGATCTCCACCGCCCATATAAGAATCATGGGCGCGTTGCCGACCTTAAAGGAAAGGGATAATTAGGGATAGGGAAGGGGAGGGGATTTGGGCTTCCGGATATCTCACTCACCATACGAAACGCAGCAGCAAGCCGCTACTTTACGTCGGTTTTCTGTGAGATAGTGGTAATGACCCGGTCGAGCCAGCCCATTCATGCTGTAGACAAAACTGTCTACAGCGTGGCTCTACCACTCAAAAATCTGGAAAATTGGAAGCGTCTTAGTAGGCGGGCGGACCCGGTACTAAGCCAGAAAGCATTAAGCACTGCGCTACTGCTGCGGATGGAATCAAGACACCTGACTGCAGCAGTACTACGCATGCAGTCTGTCACCAAATTAGGAATCATAATATCGTAATCGACAATAAGGCACGTTCAGAAGCGACGAAATGTTAGCACAACGTGGAGTGTGGCAGCATCGCCGCGAATCATGCTTTGGGTCGAAACGGTGGTATGACCCTTCAGAACATACATATGCCGAATTTGCAATCAATAGTCCATACCTAACTGGTATAAGTTTCTAAGTATAGAAACCTACGTCCCGTTATTGCAACATCAAACATGCAACTCACGTTTATTCTTCACCCACAAGTAAAAAAATCGATATCCAATCGCTTCAATCGACGGATATAGTTGTATTCCGCGAATCGAGTAATGTCGGGGCGCGTCCCTACTCTCTTCCCGATCGCTAGCAGTGTCTGACCGACTTATGCCGACCTTACTATAGTTAGAGGTAATAGCACGTTCCTCTAATGTGTGCGACAAGGACGACACACGTAACTGGGTCACGGGATGAGACATGAGAGCGTCTCCGAGGCAGCGGTTTTATTAAGCGCTGGAATTCTGAAAAACTTCAGCCTCACTAATGGCTGGTTAAAAATATCCTACTATAAATAGCTTTTTATGTATGCTATAATTAATGGGTTTATTATGAAGAGAATAGCTTCTTTTTTAAACAAGCGAGGTTTCGGAGCTATTTTAGTTGCGCTAAGTAAGATCTGGGACAATCTGAGTATACTTACTGAACAATAGGTACTTAAGTAGGTATTTAGTTTTATTGATCGTGTATTACTTTTTACGTGGAAGATGTCCTTGATAAAGAAAACGATATTAATGTATCAATACACTTATTATTATGCTGACCTGCATACCTACGGTAATCTCATCGTCTCTTTATCCTGGATATTGCAAGGATTTGAATATCGACAAAACGTTCTAAAAATGCAATAGTGGAACGTCAGAAATAGATCTCGATTAATTGAATGATAGCCGAGGGCGAATCCAGATGTCGGCGACATCGGCGGCATGACGGCGGCGGGAATCAATCGGTAGCGCTGGAGCCGCTGAGTTGTCGGCAGCGCGCGCATGCGCTCGTCCACGAGCGATCGATGTGTCGGGCGGAACGCTCAGTGGTCGCGGAGCCGTCGCGCAGACCAGTGCACAATGCGTTGCCAGTGAGGCGGGAAACGAGTCAAGCTGTATCTCCGCGAGTACGCCGCGGAGGAGGAGCGGCCGGCGTGCCGGGAGGAGTGGCGGCGGGGCGAATGGGCCGGCGGAGCGCGAGGACGCCTGCCGCAGGTGGACCGCAGCCCGTCTCGCCGCAGCCCCTACCTGACGCGCGATGACGAGCCGTCGCCGGCGCCCGACGAGCGCGGCCGCTCCGCGTCGGCAGGCGCTCACCACCGAGCGCGCCCGCGCCCGCTCCGCTACCAGTCGCTCGAGCGTGACTACGATCGCTCGTACGCGCCGCCGCCGCCGCCCGAAGATGATTACTACCGCCGCGAGCCGCCCCCCCTCTTCCTCGGAGAGCTGCAATCTCAGAATTCCGATCTGCAGCGGGAATTGGGTAATCTTAAGAAGGAGCTCGAACTGACCAACCAGAAACTCGGCTCCAGCATGCACAGCATAAAGACCTTCTGGAGTCCCGAGCTGAAGAAGGAGCGGGCGTTGCGGAAGGAAGAGAGCGCCAAGTATAGCCTCATTAACGACCAGCTCAAACTGCTCAACCAAGAGAACCAGGTCAGTAGCACGCTTACTATCTTACTATACTAGTACACCCCGCCACCCCCACCGCCCATTTTAGATTACCCCAATAAAAACTGTTACTCTTTGACAAATATATTGTCTGTAGCCTTTTCACATATTTTAAGGCTTCATTCCCTAACATCTTACTCCATGACATTTGCTGTTCCGACATCCTTACCAAATCCTCTATTATTAGCTATGATCTCCCAACGACTTCTTATTTACTCCAATCTCCAACCCGTCAACGTCCAACATCCATTGTCCTCACGTCAGTGGGATCAACAAACAGTGATGATTCACGGAGAGTGGCGCCTCTCCCCACGGCACGGCGCGCGTTGGTTACGTCACACGCATGCTTGGAAGACTCCTGTATTCATTGATGTGATTGGTCAATGGAGCCGGCCGGGCAGCCCACCTACATCGCCCTGTGAGATTAATGCTTTTACGTTCGATAGTAGCCACTATTCGTTTTGGAATGCGGATTTGAGTATTCGAGGTTATATTATTTAGTTTCATCAAATTCTTTAACGGGAACTATTTTAAAGTCATATTATTAACTCACCACAAATTAATTAACACGTATCTTGTAGATTATGCCACTGATTGATCACATGATAAATACTCGAATTAATATTTTTAGACTCAAATAATAATTTCTTCTGCAATTTCTAATTTTACCATTATCAGACATACGTCGACATTTAAACTGTTATAGGATAAGTACTTTTAGAGTTCAAAATCTGTGAGCCATTCTGACAGACTGCACCAGAAAGTATCGACAGAGCTGCAATAACTGCACCCAGATTTGGCCAAGGGCATATATAATGAACTATTTCTAGGTGGTAAGAACCACCACCACTTTCTGTAGTCCTGAAGTCCTAAAGATAGAAACGTGGAATTTGATTATCAGGTTCTGAAGGATTTTAAAAGTTCGTTATATAAAAATAACCACATTTTGATGTTTTAAGAATTCTTTTTCAAAAGGGACTCTTAACTTTTGAGTAAAGTAGCATGGTGTCTATGATGGTACGGATGGGATATTCCATGGCACATGCCACATGGTTACTCTTTGATAATACTCAAAGGAATGTTCAAGCTAAGATTGCAAGCGAAGAACTCACATTTTGCAAGTCCCGTAAAATTTACTAAGTGACAGGTCCCTCGTATGCAAGAAGCTGTCTAAGTTGTTATCACCGCTTTGTCCAAACAGAGTGTGAAGAAGCAGTTAGGCAAGCCGGCATGATCGTGCCGACCAACGATAGACACACTGTTTATCGTTGGTCGACACTATTCCTGGATTGCGCTACACTTACCATCAGGTGTGGCGTAGTCATCTTGCCGAGCCAGGATAAAAAAAAAATCTAATCTTTCCTCTTTATAATATTAGTGTAGATTTCTATGTAGGTTACTCGAAGTGCGATCG
The DNA here is from genome assembly GCA_949126905.1 of Amorpha juglandis. Lineage (NCBI taxonomy): Eukaryota > Metazoa > Arthropoda > Insecta > Lepidoptera > Sphingidae > Amorpha > Amorpha juglandis. The sequence continues at coordinate 7,868,596 of OX421390.1, read as the reverse complement.
ATGTAATTATACAATATCAAGGAGTTCAGCCACTTCACTTGAATATCAAGTGTATGAGATTATGGAACTGTGTCTTACGATCAGACTTTTATGATCATCAAAGTTAATTTTGTAGGTGGTGTATATAAGAGTAGTAGTTTATTTGAAGCAGAGGCTGACAAACAAGCTGGGTCACCTAATGGTAAGTGATCTCCACTGCCCATGAACATGAGAAATCATGGATACGTTGCCGACCTAAAGGATTTAGATAATTAAAAGATTGGAAAAGGGATTGCGACTTGGGCCTCTAGATACCTCACTCACCGTACGAAACGCAACAGCAGGTAGTACTTCACGTCGGTTTAGTAGTTCTAGTATATTCCAAAAAGGACCAAGTGGCTCTTCTGATGGTGACGTCAACCGTCCTTAAGTACACACATTACGAGAAATGTACACAGTGCTGGCCTTAAATGAAAGGAACGGGGATCGGGAAGGTGATTTGAGCCTCCGGGAATCTCATTAACCGTACGATAGCAAGCCACTTCACGTGGGTTTATGTGAAACAGTGGTAATAATCAGCAGTCTTAGCATAAGCCCATGACAAATCTCGCGCGCGATAAGCAAAGCTATCGACGATAAATAGGTTAAGTGTCAACATTCGAATCGAAAAATACCTAGGTTAAGTGTCAACATTCGAATAAATGACGTCATCATGTTAGGGTTCGTAGGCAAAATACCACAGAGAGATTGAAAGCATTATTTTCTCAACTTTATATTGATAGCCTTCGTGGCGCAGCGGGTAAGTGGCTGGTTGTGAAGCGAGAGACCGCGAGTGATCCACAATAATTGTTTCGGGGTATGGGTGTCGTGAGACCGAAAGTCTCTCGTAGTTGCTGGTAGTCACCACACAAGACTGATATCTTACTGTGGGGTCAGGACTATGTGTGTGACTGTTGGGTGTATTTATTTATCTAGAGTATTCTATGTAACCATGTTAGCTTTGATAGATATAGATATCACCAGATTAAACTGGTTTTTCACTAATTATCGACTCGAAAAAATTATGTTGTGTTGCATATCTATGCTAAGCCGCTATGTTAGCTTCGATATGCATAAAGATATCGAAGCGAATTGTGAAGTTATAAGAGAGGCCGCCTGGGTTGGTACCACCGCTTTGTCTATTTCTGCCGCCAAGCAACTGTGTAAGCACTGTTGTGTTTTGGTTTGAAGGACATTGAAGCCAGTGAAATTACTGAGCATTATTACACTTATGTCTCGGAGTGACGAGCGCAGTTCAGTGTCATACAGTGCTTTGTAATTCAAAGTTTTGTGTGCCTCTGTTTATGGGCAGCCGTGGCGCTTACCTTCAGGCGAGCGCCTTGCTCGTCTCGTCATTCAATCAAATAAAAAAGAGATAACCAGATAATACTGGTTTTTCACGACAAAACGATTCGATTAAATAATCTCGTGTTACATAATATGGTCAAGCCGCTCCATTGATGCCATAGACATCTACCGGATAGAAATCCTCTCCCTAGAAACTCCTACGAGACCTATCACATGTTACGACCCAGGTTTACTAGACGATTAATATTAAGCTTTAAACCCACAACAAAAGGTTCCTTTAGTATATAGCAGTATAATAAACCCTGAATATGTAACAAACGATTCTGATAGAGTGGGAAGAGCTACTGGTATTAATATTTAAACGGCTATCAACGACGTTTAAAATGGGTATTAAATATTAAAAGGGTTTTATTGAGGTATTTTAAAAGTAGCAGTTTAAATAGCATAGTCATTAAACCATAGAGTGCTTCGGGGTAGTTGTATTACGTACGCGGTACTACTGCTGAGCAGGTTCGATCCCCGGGTCGAGTATAGTGATATTGGGTTTTTCTATTACGAAATGCTCAGTATCAGCATGGAGTCTGGTGTCAAAGTTCTGTATTGTTGTTTACATAAGGCGACTATCGTCATTGTAATTCAGGCTAGTAATTATACATACAAAATTTACGCCTGACTGAAAATGACAGGCCTTGTAGAGGACCTTTCCAGTCAGTGGGTGGCGGGGTAAACCACCCACCTCAAATGACCAACTAACTCGTTTACCGATCTATTAAAAATCCTTACACAATATTATTTCGAGGTTGTAATACGCTACTAAAATAATAAAACATATCTTTGAAGACGCTGCTACTATAGAAGCTATTCACCACTGAGTCAACATCCCGTACTAACTAAGTATTTATGTAACTTAATCCGACCACACATCTTGAGATATGAAGTACATGCTTGTATCTCATAACAAATCCTAGGCTTATAATTTTATTTTTGTATTTCACTGAATGACGAGACTAGCAAGTCGCTCGTCTGATGGTAAGCGCCACGCCTGCCCATAAACAGCTGCAATACCACACAGAACTTTGAATTGCAAAGCACTGTCAGTAACCCTGAGACATAAGATGTTGTCTCATAATGCCTAGTAATTTCACTGGCTTCAATGTCCTTCAAACCGAAACACAACACTGTAAAATTAGTTTAAATTGTTGAATTTAGTGAAACAAAATCAGTACCTCCATTTGATCTTGCTGTGGGTTGGTTCCAGTTTGCGTAAGTAGGTCCAGTTGTAGTTGAGACATTCTTAATTCACGTCCTGTGCCAAATCAATGTTGGCAGCATATCAAATAGAGGAGTTAAATCAGGCTAAGTAATTTTTGGTGTTTTATATACAAATTTGGCAATCATTCATGGCAATACGGCTCCTGGTAGGCTAGACGGCTTATGACCTCCTTAGCAACTTGTTATTTACTGAGCTTTAATAATACCTACTTTAAGATGTGACGTTGTTACCGCGTTTGAGGTTTGTGTAGTTTTTTTTATCCGAGCACGGCAAAGTGACTGCACTACACCTGATGGTAAGCGTAGTGCAATACAAAACATCAACGGCCACCAACAAACAATGAGTTCATCGGTGGTCACTAGAGTTATGCTGGCCTGTATAAATGCTTCTTCCCTCGTCCGGGCGGAAAGAAGCAACTCGAGGCGCCTGCGGCAGGATAGGCGGATGACCGATGCAGGTACAGTGATACAAGGATGTACCCCTATATCTGCCCCAATCAAACATCAAGTCATATCGCAAGCCCCTCGGGAGAATCGGTTGATCCTGGAACGCGATCCACACAAGGCGTGTGGATCGCTATGGCAGGTTTTAAAACCATGTGTACGGTGGTCGCTATCCGGACGGATATGTATATCCTACTACCAGCATTAGTAGTTTAGTTTATTAACTTATTAATACACTGCACGACCGGGTTGTTACTACTATCTAACAGACAACCGACGTAAAGTAGCAGCTCGCCGTTGTGTTTCGTACGGTGAGTGAGATATACACATACTTTCCCCTTCCCAATCCCATATTTGTCCTGCACCTTTAAGGTTGGCAACGCGGTCATAATGCTTAGGATTGTAGATGTTTATGGGTGGACTTCACTTACCATCAGGTGACTTTATCGATATAGAAATACATCAAATATTTTTAATAACGATTGTCATCTAAACTAATATTATAAAGAGGAAAGATTTGATTGTTTGTTTGCATTGAACAGGCTCTAATACTACTGGACCGATTTGAAATTCTTTCACCATTAGAATCCTACATTATCCCTGATGAACATCGGCGACAGAATATTTAGTTTAGTTTAGTTAAAAAGTTAGGGATCCATATGAAAACTGCGAAAATAATACCCAAAAAATCGTTATATCGAGTGAAATGAAAAAGTGAAAATAAGGCGGTGTGTGTTAAAATTTATAATTTTTGTTAAATACCCGTGCGAAGCCGGGGTGGGCCGCTATAATTTGTGCACTCAAAGTCAGGTAAACTTTTTTATGCTCTGCTGAATACAAAAAATGCTATAAACCCAGACCCAGACGGCCTCTTGCATACGAGGGACCTACCACATTGTAAAATTGAATGCTTATAGCATTAAGTCCGTCTTTATACTCAAGTATATGAAGTGTTTATAAATAATCTAAATAATCCTACTAATATTATAAACGCGAAAGTTTGTAAGTATGGATGGATGGATGTTTGTTAATCTTTCACGTAAAAACTACTGTATGGATTTTAATGAAACTTTACAATAATATAGCTTATACATCAGAATAAGACATATGCTACTATGTTTTTCAAAAATCAACCCCTGAAGGGTTAAATAAGGGGATAAAAGTTTGTATGAAACATCTAAACCGCTGAACCGATTTCAATGAATTTTGGCACAAATATAGTTGATGACCCAGAATTAATTATAGGGTATTTTTTTCTTTAAATTTCATCACCCATAGGGCCCAAATAGGGGATGAAAGTTGAAAGCTTTTTGATGGCGAACTACTTTTATCGCTTCTGGTCTATCATAATTTACCGGCTGAATGAACTGGGATGAAATTTGGCACATAAGTATATGATCTAGTATAAAACTTACAATATATTGTATTCAGATAGTCCGTTCCCGTGGGATCTAATACAAAATTACATTCACGCGGACAGGGTCGCGAGCAAAAGCTAGTAAATAATAAATAAATAACTTCATTGCTTCCTGTTCAAAAGACATCGATATTATTTAGAACTCTCGTCTTAGTGTTAAGAACTCTCGATTCGTTTGCAAAGAGATGTTCGAACATAAGACTCGTTCAGCTCTCCATTCAAGTTTCATTTATAATGCTGATTGCTTTGACATTCCATGGCTTTCGTTCCACTTCCTTTGATTATTTTTAATTCCAATAAGTCAAATTATATTGAAATTGATGAATGAAATGAAATTTATTTTATACCTCGAAAAAGAAAGTTGGGAATGAACTCGCCTTAAATATGGGTGGATTTAACCTAGAAGTGGTATAACAAGGCTTAGATGAAAAGTAATTTCTGATTCCATAAGTTTGTTTTTTTATTCTGGCACTACACTTGATGATAAGTACATTGCAGCCCAAATATAATAACGACGGTCGTGTGAGATTTCGTCCGGAATTATGCCAGCTTGAAGTTACTGTATACAGTGTCATTTTGACACCCTATACTTAAATGAAACCATGTGTAGTGTTCGTTAATACAAGTACTTTGAGCTAAGACACTTTCTTATTAAAGGCAAAATAAAAAAATAATATTTCCTAACAAATTAAATGCCGTTAACATTAGATTAATTTTAAACAGTCTGTATACGCGCGCACACACATATAAAACTCAACATACACACCCGTCATCGAATGAATGAGATACACACACACATACATTACCATTAAGCATGGATTACATGTCGGACGAGCTTAGGCCAACACGAGTGTAGGTAAATTAATACAAGGCAAGCGCTAGTGCCTAGACGTTCGGCAAGTTTATCGAAAACCAATCGAGTAGCCGGCTGTGAAGCGAAAGGCCGCGGGTTCGATCCCTGGACCGAGACAAATGTTTATGTGAACCACAAATATTTGTTTCCCGAAACAAACCCAGACCCCGGGCTGGGTGTTGTGAGACCAAAAGTCTCTCGTAGTTGCTGATACCCACGATACTATCCTGATACCCAAAAATACTATCTATACGTTGGTGTTAGTCATCACTCGGCAGCATGTATTGCGGGCTTTATACCGTCAAGGTTAATGTGCCCGCTTTATAAAAACCCGAAGCGTACAGAAGGCAAACGCCGCAAAATAGTAATTTAGGAATTGAAATAAATATTAGATTACCCTATGAAATGTAATAAAATCCTAAGTAAAATCGAATCTTGTAACTTTTATAATGATTATTTGTTTTTAGTCAAATTTGTGTTACCTATTTATAAACTCCTTTGCAAAAAAAACGGGCACCTTACACACACACTTTACCTTAGCTTTTCTATGGGTAAATATTATTATATTTTTAGTATGTCATTAGCTTGGATGACTAGAAATTTCTTATTATCAATGAGAATCTAGTTTTTTAACACTTTTATCCTGGTATCGGTGTTTTAGTCAATGTAAACAGAGAGCCGTGTTAAAATGGACATTTTTATGGGTATAATGAAATTAAGACTACGAGTATTTTTATGGTATTTTAATAAAAGAGACATTAAAAAATAAAAATTAATAACGAGTATGACCTCCTCTTGCAGCGATTACGGCATGTAATCGTCTTGGCATGCTTCCCACCAGGCTTTTGATGGTGTCCTGTGGAATGTGTTCCCACTCAGTCGAGATTACACGTTTAAGCTCTCTGATGTTTTGTGGAGGTGGTTGGACAGATCGTACTCGCCTTTTTAGGAGGTCCCAAACGTGCTCAATGGGGTTAAGGTCGGGGCTCCGCGCTGGCCAATCCAAACGACGAATACCGACCTCTTGCATATAAGCATCTACGTCGCCAGAACGGTGGGCCCGAGCATTATCGTCCATGTAAATGGCATCTTCACCAATTACAGTCAGTGCGGGTTGTGCATTTTGAGAAAGGATTTCTGTTATGTACCTATGCGCATTTAGTGAGCCATTTTCTATGAATACTATCTCGGTACGATAGTTGGAAGTTACGCCCGCCCAAAACATAACGGACCCTCCACCATAAGGGGTGATTTCTTCAAAACACACATCGGCATAGCGTTCCCCTGGTCTTCGTAACACTCGCCGACGTCGGTCCTCACCATGCAGACAAATTCGAGCCTCATCGGAGAAGAGTACGCTACTCCAGTTACCTGGTGTCCAAGATAGGCAATTTCTAGCGAACCTCAACCGCGCAATCCGGTGCTCACGGAGTAACTTGGGGGCCCGCGCTGGTCGTCGACTACGTATATCAGCAGCTAAAAGTCTTCTCCTCACAGTCCATAGGCTAACTTGTGCTCCTCGTACCTCTTCAAGGTTTCTTTTGAGGTCTATGTAACTGCATTTGCGGTTCCTCAGCGCCTGAGTCACTAAAAAGCGATCGTCTCGCGGCTGTGTGCAACGTTTTCTCCCAGAACCTTGCCTTCTCTGAACGGAACCTGTCTCTTGGTATCGAGTCCAGGTTCTTTGTACGGTTGAACGACTCACGTTTAACCGCTGTGAGACGTAACATTGGCTACACCCCTCTTCCAGCAGCGCTATAATTTTACTAGCTCTCATTGCTTTTTCTGCCATTACGATAGACACAAAGATATCTGTTTTAAGTCACAATAAGGCAGAATTATGCGATAAACATAAATTGTTGTACTAAAAATAACGAAAAGTTACTTTTAGTTGCTTGATAACCTTTTAACCGCAAACCCGCGAAAAGTGTCACAAAATGAAAAAGGGATTAATAATTTAAAAAACAAAAGTTTTGAATTTGGAATGAACTTTTTTTCATACCCAGACTCTTTATTAAGTGCCAGTAACATAGTTTGGCTATTAAAACCTCTGAAGAACTAAATTATTACCAATAATGTTAAAAAATCAAACCCGCCCGTTTTTTTTGCAAAGGAGTGTAGATATGTGCATTTCCCAAACACATTTTTTTTTACGTTTTGTCATTATCAATGAACTAAGTAATACTGTCGCAACTTTTTCAGTGAATGTGTCGAGAGTGTCTTTGTGAGTCTGAGACGTATTTTCATAATATGTATGAAGTTGCCCTTCTTAAGCGTTTGTGTTTTATAATAACATCGTCAGCTGTGACATTTTATTTAATAGAGTTAAGTGCAAAAACCGTACAGCGTGATTTAAAAGGCTCAAAACTTAAATCACGTTTTTTGGCAAAACTACTACAAGCTCAAGCCTCATGTTTGGTACAAGGTAAGCAGAGGCGATGACGAATATGTGGTTTCATTTAGTAACAGGGTGTCAAAATAACCCTGTATACACTGGCTGATTAATCAATCTATCAAGTTTTTCACCAAGTCTACAGGTCGCTATCGCGTCGGATACAAGAATATATGAGGTCCCAGCACAATGTTCAAAGGAAACTAATTTACCTCTACATTATCTAAGTCAGGAAACAATTAGCCGTTTAGATACAATTCAGTAATTAATTAGCTATTCAGTATCCAACAGGTACCAGGGGTCTTGTTGCGCTGGTCGGTTATTAGAACTGGCGGCCTGCCAGAACAGACAGTCGTAATGGGGCTTGGATTAACAACGACAATGTTATCTGCTTTCTGTCAGTATATAAAATGCAACGTCCTAAGCCTGATTGATGCATCATCGCCGGGCTCAAACCGATAAATGAAGAGTTTTACAAGGTCGCAGGCTTCTTCTATGTGAGAGGCTGGTAACACCGCTTTCTCTATTTCTGTCGCCAAGCAGTAGTGTGTATGCACTGTTGTGTTTCGGTTTGAATGACGTTAAAACTAGTAAAATTACTGAGTATTATTATGCTTAACAACCCATTCCTCGGGGTGACGAACGCAGTACAGTGCCATGCAGTGCTTTGTAATTCAAAGTCTGTGTCCTTGGGCAGACGCGGCGCTTATCAGGCAGGCTCATTTACTCATTCAAGCTAATAAAAAATAAAGTAGACTGAGAGAGGTTTTTCTACAATATAGGCGAATGTAACAGAAAGCCGTCATTTACGATGTCGTGTTATAAAATCTTTTTTCCTACTGTACGACGCGCCCGCCTGAAGAAGAGTTTTCTGTATTTCATAATATACGGTTAAGTAAATGTGAAATTTTAGATTAAAATTTAAATTCAATTCAAAATTCATTCAAATATAAGATGTTAAGTCTCATAATACCCAGTAATTTCACTGGCTTCAATGTCATTCAAACCGAAACACAACAGTGCTTACACACTGTTGTTTGGCGGCAGAAATAGACAAAGCGGTGGTATTAACCCAGATGCCCTCTCGCATACGAGAGACCTACCACCTTATAAACTTATAAAGTGACGTCAGAGTTTTTCTTCAATCAAAACCTCGTCAGTAGTCACTACAAAAATAACTCGCGCGTTCTATGGCAATTGGTTTTTTAATGAATAGATGTTTTTAAGAGCATCTGGACTGAATAGTGAATGGGTTATAATGGAATGAAAATAACCAGCGTTACTATAAAAAAATAAGGTTTTCATATTTTGTATGATATAATGTGACTAGTGCACAAAGGATTCAGTATTTTGATTTAAATTACGCTTTTCAGCATACATAACATAAGCTCACGCCTTTATCCCCGAAAGGTTAGACAGATGTGCAACTAGTGCATCCACTGTTCACCGAGCTTATTTCCGTCTCATGATGTGATAAGTGGCGAGCCTAACAGGCATAACACGAGGATTGTTGCAGAGTATAAATTTTATCGCAGTCATTTATTTAAGCTCTGGAATGAACTCCCTGCCTCGGTGTTTCCCGAGCGCTATGACATATCCTTCTTTAAACGAGGCTTAAAAAGAGTATTCCTTCAGAGGTAGGCAGTGGCTTGGCCGTGCCCCTGGCATTCCCGAGGTCCATGAGCGGCGGTAACCGCTTACAATCAGGCGGGCTGCTTGCTCGTCTGCCTATCAAGGCAATAAAAAAAACATACGACACACGATTATTTATTATACATTTTTAGTGATGTCCAATCTCTTACACAACATTTAGATGTCAATGAACCTTATAACCAATCAATTGGAACAGATAACGATTCGATTCCATTGTTCTAATACTGTTGATTTCAAAATATATATCCCTGGCGCCGGGCGTACACGGGACGGATTGACCGGGTCGTTACCACTGTATCACAGTAAACTAGCGACTTACTGCTGCGTTTCGTACGTCTTTGGAGGCACACATTCCCTTCTCGTGCCCAATTCCTTAATTATCACTCTTCTTGTGGATTACTAAGGCAGGTTTTAACACAATGTGTATGGTGGTTGCTATCCGGGCGGATATGAATATCCTACCACCAGCAAAACATTTACATTAAGATTAAATTGAGTGAGTGAGAAGTGCTTTCGCTGGTGAACAATTGTCACAGATCTGATGAGTCCATTCCCTGCCCAGACTTCCAATCTAACACCACACAACACACCGCCATACAACAATAAATTGTTCTCCGGAGACCGAAATTCTCAACCACGCAATTAAACATATACAACTAGGTACATTCGAGCATCGCGCTAACAATAAGCATAATTAACTAAACTATAAGCAGCGATAGCTCGGCATGGAATTGGTACGGACTGTCGAGACGAAAGTTGCAGGTTCGAAACCAGCCCCAAGAGCATACACCTCTAACTTTTCTACTTTCTTAACTAAGTCACGGGTATATTCATTGTTAATTATCGCTTTCTTTAACGGTGAAGGAAACATCGTGGGGAAACCTGCATACCTGAGAACGCGATAAGATTTTTCGAAGGTATGTGAAGTCTATCAACCCGCATTAGGCCAGCGTGGTGGACTAAACCCTAAACCCTCTCATTCAGTAGAGGAGGCCCGTGCCCAGCAGTGGAACGTGTATAATACAGGGCTAGTAAAAAAAAACTAAGCTATCTCTCACATATTAGAGCATACAAGCATTAAAAGCACATAATACAAAGACTTTAATTGAAATGTTTTGATATCATCCATGCCATCGATTTAGTTAAATAAATGGAACGCTTTTAAAAATCAATCGGATTTATTACCGCGCCGACTGTTCATCCTTTGCCCGAAGCAAATTTATTTATAATGTAATATTCATTTTATCATTCTTTTTTAATATGTGAGTGCGAGTGCCATGTATGTCGGGTATATTCAGGGCTATTTCCTAAAGACGCCAATCCAGGAATTTCTGTACATTACACTCGCATAATTCTATAAATCAATACATCTAGATTCTAGACATTAAAAGAGGCCATAAGCCATGAGTTTGTTTCGATATTTCTTCTCATAGCTAGCCATGAAATGCCGAAGTAAATGTAATCTAGTTTAAAAAAATATTGACATGTAAAATTTATATTTCTGGTCCAATTTACTGAATAAATGAATTGATTTAACATAAATAAATATGTTTCGATTTAGATATAAATTATCCATTATTTCTGACATTATGTAAGTGGGTGATGGCCTAGCGGAGGTTAGGGAGTTGTACGGAGTGTCGAGAATCTTAAAACAAAGCTAATTCAATAACTATAATAGAATTTGTCCGAACCTTGAAATGCTAAAGAAACTTTTCTCATTTACAATATAATTGAGCAATTACATTGAATTGAAGTTTACAAGTATTGTTGAATTTATCTTTGTCTTAACAAATTTTAACTCAAACAATAACTTGAATTTAAATGCTATTATGACTTGTCTTTTATAAAATCCTTTAAGAGGGCGCATACAGCAAAAGTATCAATCTAGATTTGATTTTTAAGTTAGTAACTCATGGCTAAATTAAACAAACTTTCGTATATGGATACTTCATTATAATTGCAAGCGAATAAGTTTTACAGAAACATAACACACAAAAAATTTCTCGATAGAAAAAAATCACAAAGTCACCTCCATTTTTTGTCTATTTTCCATTTATTTCTAATATGGTGCATATTTTTAAGCCGAAAATTAGATGAATAATACCATTTACGCATGATACCGAGAGTGGCTTTTTTGATTTTCAAAAATATTTTGTATATTATGAGATTTTAAAATAATAAGCATTTGGCATATACGACGTTGACATGCGGGTGATGCAGGACGCGCGGCTGAATTTTTGCTAGCTTTATGCGCCCTCTTAATAACGCGTAAGTATATAAAACCCATTCTCGTTTTCGTCCTTTTTTCCAGCTCTCACTAAACAAATGGTAGGTGTTTACAAGGTCCTTTTTAACCTAACAGTAGTTGCCCACGCCGAGCTAAAAAAGGTGGAATGAATTTCTATTTGTTTATTTACCACGTGTATTTTTTATGTGGAGAAAGTAGAAACACTTTATTTAAGTAAATATACCTAACAGTCACACGAAACCCACACTAGGTTAGCCTGTATCGTGGGTATCAGGAACTACAAGGGACTTGCGGTCCCACAAAACCCAGACCCGAGTCAAATATTCGTGGATCACTCAAACATTTGTCTCAGTGCGGGAATCGACCACGGCTCGCTTCGCATCCGTCTACCTTACATCTCTACCAACCCCTTTGGGAATTACAGGCGTAAGTGCGTATACACTCTGTGAAAGTTATCTTAGGTTATACATTTTGATTTTGGGCTGTTATGGCGGTATATTTACATTTACAATAAATAAATTAAAAAAATAAATAATTAAATATATTTTTTTTATAGCATAGACCGGCAATCGAGCAAGTGGGTCACCTGATGGTAAGTGATCTCCACCGCCCATGTATGCCCACCACCAGAAGAATCATGGGCGCGTTGCCGACCTTAAAGGAAAGGGATAATTAGGGATTGGGAAGGGGAGGGGATTTGGGCTTCCGGATATCTCACTCACCGTACGAAACGGAGCAGCAAGCCGCTACTTAACGTCGGTTTTCTGTGAGACAGTGGTAACGACCCGGTCGAGCCAGCCCATTCATGCTGTAGACAAAACTGTCTACAGCGTGGCTCTACCACTCTAAGTTTCACATACAACAAAAGTGTCGAATCAAGGCCTCCATTTCTGTCGTCGGTAAAAGTGTTTTATGTATTCCAATCTTTTACCGTAGGCTCGTTGAATACACGCTTCACTAGTTTTCCCTTACAAAGGTCACGGGTACATTACAATGTCCCATGAGACACAAATCGAAGCTTACGGAGCATTTTTATTCTTATAAACCTTTGCCTTTCCGCAGATTTCAATTTGTCTCTTATTTATTTACACAAAACAATATATTATTATACCCTTTAATATTATGTATCTTCTTGACAATATCGGTGTCTCTATGGAGTAGGATTGTGTATTGTAATTTGCTGATAAAATGTGTTTGAAGAGAAATTTCTTTAGCCGCGTTGAGTCCTTTTTGGTAGGGGGTAAACTTATGGTTTCGCGTCAGAGACATGCTAATGTTAAATCAGACTATTCACGTATAACACATCGTATATACCTGACCGTGTGCTGTGCGTGTTCGATGCTTTTTTGGATGGGTGAAATCTTGTGAGCTCTGAGTATCTGTAGCTATACAGTCAGTCCGTCAGTCCGTCATTTCGTCAGTCCGTCAGTCCATCAGTCCGTCAGTCCGTCAGTCCGTCAGTCAGTCAGTCAGTCGGAGTCGAGTCGAGTCGAGTCGAGTTGAGTTGAGTTGAGAGTGAGTACTAAATAATATACTCAAGTTATAAGTTTTCACTTCTATCGGCTGTCCATATGACTGCCAATTTTTTTTATAGCACAGACCGGAGCAAGTGGGTTACCTGATGGTAAGTGATCTCCACCGCCCATGTACGCCTACAACACTAGAAGAAACATAAGCGCGTTGCCAACCTTAAAGGGAAGGGAGAATTAAGGGATTGGGAAGGGGAGGGGGATTTGGGCCTACGGATATCTCACACACCGTACGAAACGCAGCAGCAAGACGCTACTTTACGTCGGTTTTCTGTGAGACAGTGGTAACGGCCCGGTCGAGCCGGCCCATTCATGCTGTAGACAAAACTGTCTATAGCGTGGCTCTACCACTCGTCTTGCTCGGTCGCTCTTTTAGGACATTATTTTCTTGCGGCCTGATATCAATTATCTTTCTAATTTTTGAGTAGCGGAACAGTCTTATAATATACATATAACACATATAACATACAGTTTTATTTATTAAAATGATTCTTAACTGTTAAAAGAATATATGTCAACTTTCTAGAAATGTGTGTCCTTTTTCTAATTTATATCATTTAGTTTATACATTTGATGCGTTATAACATTTAGTTTATGTGAGCGGTATTACCTCGGTAGAGCCGTCCCATTCACGCTGTAGACATATACTACAGAGTTATATTTGACTGTTGGTCACATAAGAGATTGCTCACTCCAAAACGTTGCAGTGAAAATAACTCTTTGTTCGTGGTTGAAACATCGCTCGCCGGAAATGCTTATGAACCCAGAAATGTCGTTCATTTCCAGTGACATTATATTATTAGATGCAGAGTTTCTTTTGGTCATTGACTTATGTCGTAAAACTAGTTATTCTTCAAAAAAGAAGGCAATCGGTTGTTTATGTTTTCGAAAATTAACGGTCTATTTTGAATTTGTAAAATATATTTTTTACAAAACGTAAAAAACGTAAACGTTGCTACGAGCAAGTGGGTCACCTGAATTTTTCGTCTTTTCTGTGCTACAATATGTGTATATTATACATATTATAAACCTTCCTCATGAATCAATCTATCTATTGCTCAAAACTGCATTAAAATCCGTTGAATAGTTTAAAAGATCTAAGCGAACAGACAACGGAAACGACTTCATTTTATACTATGTAAGGATGCTGTGAAATTGAGTACAAATCTTACTACAAGTAAAATGTGAATGTTTGGATATTTGTGAATTTGGATGTTTGTTAGTCAATCACGCCTTAACGGCTGAACGATTTTAGATGAAATTTGGCTCACAGGTCAGATTATGACCTGGATTTAGACAAAGGTTACTTTTATCCCGCAAAAGGCCGCTCACGCGGCTGAAGCCGCGGGGAACAGCTACTATTATATAATGAGAGATCATTAGTAGAGGAGGCCCCTGCTGAACTGTGGTACAGTATTAAGCCTTATTTAGATGGAGAGGATTTATGTGTAGGCAAGGATCTAATACAAAACTATTATTTCACGATTAATTATTAATTCACGAGGCCGCGTCATGCATTTTGTTGTAATTCAAAGTTCTGTGTGGTGTTGCTTCTGTTTATGGGCAGGCGTGCGCTTAGCATCAAGCGAGCGCACTGCTCGTCTCGTCATTCAATCAAATAAAATAACAATTTCTTTGGTATTGATAGGAGGTTGCGGTGATCACTTATCATCAGGTGATCCGCTTGCACGATTGCCTCTTATTTCCTAAAAAAATCCAAGTCTCGCTTGACCTAAAAATACATAACCTTGAATGGTGTTATATAATATACAAATTTATACGTGCATGCGGATAACAGAGGAAACAAGTTGTAGCAGAAGCGTTCCCAGAACATTGTACATCCCGTAGCGCCCCCATTGAAGGCAAAACGTAGCGCGGTCGACGTACTCCGAGTTGCCGAAACAGCGGATCAATGAGACGGAGTACAGCGCCATCTGTGAAGGGGTGTGGGCCGACGACCTCCGGGTCACAGTCGCCTTATAAACTATGTAACAGTGGGCTATTTCGGATTCATTATTGTTTTAGGATCGTTTGTAATCCGGCTCGAAGGACCATTTTCATTCAGGTTGTTGGGATATTTTAACCGAGTTTTGCAGTATATATTAAAACATTTATATCCTACACTAGCTTTTGCTCGCGGCTCCGCCCGCGTGATCTGCTTTTTCCAGGATAAAAGTAGCCTATGTCCTATTCTGATGTATTAGCTATATTATTGTAAAGTTTCATTAAAATCCATTCAGTAGTTTTTACGTGAAAGAGTAACAAACATATATCCATACTTACAAACTTTCGCGTTTATAATATTAGTAGGATAGATAAGAGAAAGTACATGTAAGTGAAGTTAGCAAGTGGTAGAACCAGGTTGTAGACCAGTGTTTCCCAACCTTTTTTAGGCCATGCCCCACCTTAACATTTTTTTGTTAAATTTGTCACCAATATCTAGCACTGCTTTTAAATAACCCAAAGCGAAAGGGTTAAAGTCATGTTGAGTCCATTCTCAAATTGCCCCCCTTAACGATTAAATTGCCCCCCTGTGGGGCGTGGGCCCCACGTTGTGAAACACTGTTGTAGACAGTTTTGTTTACAGTTTGAATGAGCTGGCTCGACTAGGTGGCTACCAATGTAGAAAACCGACGTAAAATAGTAGCTTGCTGTTGCGTTTAATACGCTGAAGGGGTTATCCGGAGGCAAATCCTCCTTCCTATCTCTATCCGGAATCAAAATCACATTGTAGGGGTTCACGGGCGGTGTAGATCACTTATATGTGTCCTACTTAGGTGTTTGCTGACTTCTGCTATTAAAAAAATCAGTACAGACATGTCCACACAAGATGGGTGGGTTACTGGCAGGTTTTGGTCATGTGTACGTTAGTCGTTATCCGAGCGGATATGAATATCCTACCACCAATGATAGTATTGTGGGCAGCAATATACACTTATAAGGTAGCCTTTGCCCCCACAGTTATAAAAAAACGCTGCGTCGCTAGTCACGAGTGTATACCTATTGTAAACAAATTGTAACCGAGTAAGCTGAGAACAGACGAGCGTAATTCTCGTCGTCGATTTATTTCAGTCTCGTTATTAAAACTGCATTCGACTTTGTACATGAGCCCAGACTAACATCAGTAGTGATTACGCGCAGAGAACATTTACATTATCGTGTTGCTCAAAAGGCAATACACTGTGGACTTTGTTAAGCCTAGGGCTTTTTTTAAATGAAACATCTTTAGAATCGTTGTGATTTGAAACTCGATGAAACGAAAATACGTCACGATAAAGACAAACATATTCATAAATAGGATTTAGACTGCGAGAGAAAGAAATAGATTACAATTAGTATGCTATCACGTGTCTTTGTGTACAACGAAGCCTTCGGAAGATGTGTCGTAATCAACGTGGTGTATTCACGTGTTATATTTTTTTTGCATTTGCGTATTATGCGTGGTTAATGAATTCTTTTTCTTTCTTTCTGCCTTGCGTTATCCCGGCTTAGTGCCAGGGTCTGCCTTCCTACTTAAACGCCTCCACTTCGCCCGATCTTGAGCATCCTCTATAGTGAGACCATTGGCTCTCATGTCTCCCTCCAATACGTCAAGCCAACGCTTTTTGGGCCGTCCACGGGATCGTACCCCTGGTACGATCTGGCTCAGGCACCTGCGACCGACGTACTCCTGTGGTTTCCTCAAAACATGGCCAAACCACCTTAAGCGACATTCTTGGAGTTTATCAGCCACGTCGTGGACACCAATTAATGAATTTATTTGGATATAATATTTTGACAGTGTGAATATTTTTATAATTTTATTTAATACTTTTCTGAAGTTTCACTTCTGCGGTGTGTGAATTGCACACATTCACCTTTTTTATCAGAGTCTGTGCGTTTGCTGTTATGTTGATGAGTTTTTCATTTCCCGTCGCACTCCGTGATCAGTTTTTAATCAAGTTTATGTGGGAGTGTCATGGTAAAATATTCAAAAAGGATTATTCACATCTGTGCGTATTTGCCGAAGTTATCAAATATGTACATAAGATGGTAGGTCCCTCGTATGCGAGAGGTCGTCTGGGATGGTACAACCGCTTTGTCTATTTCTGCCGCCAAGCAACAGTGTTGTTGTGTTTCGGTTTGAAGGACATTGAAGCCAGTGAACTTACTGGGCATTATGAGACTTAATATCTTATGTCTCGGGGTGACGAGCGCAGTTCAGAGCGATGCAGTGCTTTGTAATTCAAAGTTCTGTGTGGTGTTGCGTCTGTTTATGGGCAGGCGTGGCGCTTACCATCAGGCGAGCGCCTTGCTCGTCTTGGCATTCATCGAATAAAAAAAAATACAAAAGATACAGACGAATTGAGAGCATCCTCCTATTGGAAGTCGGTTAAAGGAACTATGAATTTGTTACGGCATTCCAACTCAGGATTGATCAGGTAGAGCATGCCAACGCTCTATACATCTATATATTTAATTAACAATTTCAATTTGATGAAGAACATGAAGTCATACAGAGCCAGCGACAAATTAATAACAGAATTACGCGTGCTGGCTTGCGTTTGATGCCTTGCGTTTGCTTGTTTGCTTCGTGGTCTCCTCCATCTCGGCTCGAACTAAAAAGTTCGCGAAATCGTACTTCTGCCGGACCATTAAGCTGTGAAATAGTTTGCCGGCACACGTGTTCCCTCCTTCATATAATATGGAGTCATTTAAAAAGAGTGTGAAGAAGCAGTTAAGCAGGCTGGCATGATCTTGCCGACCAACGATAGATTCACTGATTGTCGTTGGTCGACACTATTCCTGGATTACGCTACACTTACCACCAGGTGTGGCGTAGTCACTTTGCCGAGCCAGGATAAAAAAAAAATACGCGACAAAAAAAACGCAACGCACAAATTACACCCGTTTGGTTTAAGCCTTAGTAGAGGGGAATTAATTAATGCCTACTACTCTATAGCGACCTCCCAACGGGTGTCGCATATCATGAACTTTATTAATTACAATTTTACCCCGCTTCCGTTCCGTAGTAAAATGTGTGGATTACTGAGGTTTGTCGACGATTCGGTTGTGGTTGAAGAAGTAGCGAGAGGAGGGCGGGGGTAGGCGGTCCGCCCTGTCATTTTAGTGTGACACCCGACCTGAAATAACCTCAAATAAACATTCATAAATTGGGAACCCTTTGTTTGCAATCTGTTAAAATAAGACAGGAGAAACCAATGAAAAGGGCAACTACAGCATATAATAATATGAGACTATACGCTTGTAGTTGCCACGGAAAAGCTGGTTTCGCGATGAAGACGCGTTAGCAATATCAGTTTTATATAAAGTTTTTAAAAATGGATTGAAATAAGATAATGTTAAATATAATCGCAATTTGTATATTATTGATTGTTTTAAACTTAGCTAATAATAAGTGATTTTAATCTTTTTTTTATGGCATAGGCCGGCAAGCGAGCAAGTGGGTCACCTGATTGTAAGTGATCTTCACCGCCCATGTACGCCCACCACCAGAAGAATCATGGGTGCGTTGCCGATATTAAAGGAAAGGGATAATTAGGGATTGTGAAGGGGAGGGGATTTGGGCTTCCGGATATCTCACTCACCGTACGAAACGCAGCAGCAAGCCGCTAATTTATGTCGGTTTTCCGTGAGACAGTGGTAACGACCCGGTCGAGCCAGCCCATTCATGCTGTAGACAAAACTGTCTACAGCGTGGCTCTACCACTCAAACCCACTTTGTCGACGATTCGGTTGTGGTTGAAGAAGTAGCGTGGGGTGGGCGTGGAGGCGGTCCGCCCTGTCATTTTAATGTGACACCCGACCTGAAATAACCTTAAATAAACACTAAAAAATTGGGAAGCCTTTGTTTGCAATCGGTAAAAATACATTAAAAATACCATTTTGAATTTTTATTATTTGGGTGACACCCAAATCAAATCCACCCCGGATAACACCCGTGCTGGCTATGCCACTTGGTTGTTAGGAGAATATACGTTATAAGTTACTCTTAGCCCTTCATATTGTAATGTAGGCCACATGATATCTATTGTTTCAAATTTAATTCAAAATAAAAACAAAGAATCATGGGTGCGTTGTTGGCCGTATAGTTTTATTTAATTGAATGACGAGACGAGCAAGGCGCTCGCCTGATGGTAAGCGCCACGCCTGTCCATAAACAGAAGCAACACCACACAGAAATTTGAATTACAATGCACTGCATGGCACTGAGCTGCGCTCGTCACCCCGAGACATAAGATGTTAAGCATGTACCCCTATACCCACCCCCAGGATCCATCAATGTGTCGCAAGCCCCGATTATGATATACACGGGCTTATCCTAGAACGCGATCCATACAAGGCGTGTGGATCACTATGGCAGGTTTTAACACCATGTGTACGGTGGTCGCTGTCCGGGCGGATATGAATATCCTACCACGATCATAAAGAATAAATTCATGTCAGTATTAATTGTCATATAGGAATTAAACAAAAAGACGGGTCCGTTATTAAAGTTTCAATATGATGAAAATTAGTAACTTTCGTAAAATAATGAATATATTATTAGATATTAATAATAAATAATCCATCTGGGCTTTCTTTAAAGTCTAATAGACATTCCTAACTTATTTATAATTCAGAAAATTCGTTTAAATATGTAAAATTATACGCACTAATAATAAAATTCAAGAATAAATTATGAATGAAGAATTAATAAAGGAAGTAGGTTTTAAATTTTGTTTAAACTAAATAATTTCTTATGTTTACGCGAATATTACACATTGAAATAAAACTAAATTAAACGGATTTTATCGCGGTTATTTATTTAATTTTGGTCCCGACGTTTCGAAAGCTTTTCAGCCTTCGTGGTCGCGGGGTAGACTGACACGTTTCGTGACCATTCTTCATTCATAATAACGATAATTTATTCTTGAATTCTATTATTAGTGCTTATAATTTGTTTAAACTTCTTAACTGACGCAAATGCGAAAGAAATGTTGCTCAGGCCCAAAGCTAACTTCACCTGCACGCACAAGGTGGTAGGTCCCTCGTATGCGAAAGGCCGTCTGGGTTGGTACCACCGCTTAGTCTATTTCTACCGCCAAGCAACAGTGTGTAAGCACTGTTGTGTTTCGGTTTGAAGGACATTGAAGCCAGTGAAATTACTGGGCGTTATGAGACTTAACATCTTATGTCTCGGGGTGACGAGCGCAGTTCAGTGCCATGTCGTACTTTGTAATTCAAAGTTCTGTGTGGTGTTGCTTCTGTTTATGGGGCTTACCGTCAGGCGAGCGCCTTGCTCGTCTCGTCATTCCATCAAATAAAAAAACCTACATGTGGTGGCTGCTGATTAACGTACGAGGCAATGGCGAAACTTGATTCCTGTTGTGGCTTATGGGGGTTAGACGACACGGCGGATTGGCCCACGTTATGCCAAATACGTAATCATGATGGTAAAGACTTATGCATTAAGCCGGGATAATGCCAGGCAGAAAGATTCCTGTACATTACACTCGCACAATTCTAGAAAATTCTGGACATTAAAAGGGGCCATAACCCATGAGTTTGTTTCGGCATTTCTGCTCATGGATAGCCATAAATGCCGATAAAAATAAATTGTAATCAATTTTAAAAAAATAACTACATGTAAAAGTGAGATTTATGATCCAATTTACAGAATAAATTATTTGAATTTGAAAAGAAAAGGTATCTATATCTATACTAATAATAAAGCTGTAGAGTTTGATTGTTTGTTTGTTTGAACGCGCTAATCTCAGGAACTACTGGTTCGAATTGAAAAATTCTTTTTGTGTTGGATAGTCCATTTATCGAGGAAGGCTTTAGGATATATAACATTACGCTGCGACCATTAGAAGCGAAGCATCAGTGAAAAATGTTGCAAAAACGGGGAAAATTATTCATATTTGAAGGCTTCCGTTGCTAAGCTACCCAAATAATATTATTTGAAGGCTTCCGTTGCTAAGCTACCCAAATCTATACTAATATTATAAAGCTGTAGAGTTTGATTGTTTGTTTGTTTGTTTGATCACGTGGACGGAGCCGCGCGCAAAAGCTAGTCTATTATAAAATCATTAGCACGATACTCACTGTTACAAACGCACTCACGCCTATAATCCCCGAAGCATCGCATACGTAATACAACTCCGCCACCGAGGCAGAATTTTCGAATAAACTACTAAATCAAAACTATCTTTGATAAAGTCTAAAGCTGAGTGCACCATAATAGTAGTTATAGTTAAGGTTTATATCGAAGATAACAGTAACGCTGACTTTAACATTGACTGTGAATGTGTTGCACCATCGTATTCCGATACTACTAGATTCCTCGATTAATTCTAGACGCAGGGACATGATATTATTTTGGACCACAGACGCTTTAGGAGAAATATCGATTTGAGGGTTATAATTGAACCATCTGACAGCTATTTAACTTAAACAATAGCTTTCACTAGCGAATGTTGGACGGTAACAGCTAAAGTTATGACGTCATCTAACATATTTTGTCAAATGGTGCAACTCATGTTTTGCTTAACCGGTACTTTAACAATTTTGTCATTGCTAAAGTAAGTTGATGCAACCCAGTATAAACCAGGGGCTTGCCCCCTGATCCTAACCCTGTTCCCATCTCTTTTTCCTTCCCCTCCCCCTTGGCCCTTTGGCAGGCCGGCATGATCTTGCCGACCTACGATGGATCATTGTTTATCGTTGGTCGACACTATTCTTGGGTTGCGCTACACTTACCATCAGGTGTAGCGTAGTCACTTTGCCGAGCTAGGATAAAAAAAAAATAACATCCTAACTTGACACTGGCGGTCTAACAGACGCCATTGAAGTCTAAACATGAATCAGTATATGAAGATAGCTTCAAGTAAATAGTGGAAAAACACTTGACAGATTTATGTGCTAGCGAGCGAGTGGGCCGAGCGAAACATGCGATGTGTGAGTAAGCCCACGTTTCAGAGGGGCAATATACAACCTTTGTAGGGCTGTCGAAGGCTAAATACGAAACAAATCCTACTAATATTATAAACGCGAAAGTTTGTAAGTATGGATGGATGTTTGTTACTCTTTCACGTAAAACTACTGAATGGATTTTAATGAAATTTTAAAATAATATAGCTTATACATCAGAATAGGACATAGGCTACTTTTTAACCCGGTAAAAGCAGATCACGCGGGCGGGACCGCGAGCAAAAGCTAGTATTTTTATATTTTTCTAGCAGCCTGAATGACCAAGTTGCTTAAGGTGGTACGACTGCTGTGTCCTCAGGTTCGATCCCGGGGTGGGTCATACAATATAATAAAATTAGTTTTATTATATTGATCCGTCCCATTCATCCACCATTCGACTATTAGTAATAAGTCTTAGTCTGGTAGAGCCATGCTGTAGACAGTTTTGTCTACAGCATAAATGGACCGGTCCGACCGGGTTGTTACCAGTGTACGTGTATGTTACAAGGTGGTAGGTTCATCGTATGCAAGAGGCCGTCTGGGTTGATACCACTGCTTTGTCTATTTCTGCCGCCAAGCAACAATGTGTAAGCACTGTTGTGTGTCGGTTTAAACGACACTGAAGCCAGTGAATTTATTGGGCATTATGGGACTTAACATTTTACGTCTCGGAGTGACGAGCGCGGTTCAGTGCTTTGTAATTCAAAGTTCTTTGTGGTGTTGGTTCTGTTTATGGGCCGGCGTGGCGCTTACCATCAAGTGAACGCTTTGCTCGGCTCGTCATTCAATCAAATAAAAATAAAAAAAGTGTCACAGAAAAACGACGTAAAATGGCAGATTGCTCTTTAATTACCGTGATGCGCGTCAGGTCTCTTTTTTTTTCTATCCTGGCTCGGCAAAGTGACTCCGCTACACTTGATGGTAAGTGTAGCGCAATCCAAGAATAGTATCGACCAACGATAAACAATGTGTCCATCGTAGGTCGGCAAGATCATGCCGGCCTGCCAAAGGGCCAAGGGGGAGGGGAAGGGAAAGGGATGGGAAAAACTCTACTATTAAAAAAATCGTTGACGCGATAACCCTACGTCTTCCACGTATTCCAGACTCAAAAGCGCCTGCTGCGCTTTTAAACGCTCCTTTATTAAACGGCTTTGCATACCATATTTTTAAAATGAAACGTTGAATTTTTTTAAAATACCGTCCGTTTGCGTGATTTATTAATTTATAATTATGCAAAGGTATTTGAATGTAAGGCCGATGGAAATATTTTTTATTTTTAACAAACAAGGTCGTTCAATCATAAGTCCTATAAAATATGTATTTTAAGTCTTAAAATTATATTTATGGTCTACTTTTTGCTATTAGTAATTAGAGAGCGATAGATTAACGGGGAGTTGTACGGACTGCAGAGACGATAGTCGCAGGTTCGAAACCAGCCCCAAGAACAGGCACTTTTCTAACTTATGTGTGTAATAATAACATAGCCCAGCATTATACACGTCTCACTGCTGGGCACGGGCCTCCTCTACTTAATGAGAGGGGCCTTAGTCCACCACGCTGGCCTAATGCAGGTTGGCAGACTTCAAATACCTACCTTCGACAAGTCTTATTGACTTCCCAGGTTGCCTTCGATGTACGATGTAGTACGATGTTTCCTTCACCGTTAAAGTGAGCGATAATTAACAATGAATATACACGTAAAATAATAATATACAAGTATAAATTGAGAAAAGTTGGAGGTGTATGCTCTTGGGGCTGGTTTCGACCCTGCGACTTTCGTCTCGACAGTCCATACCATTTCCCACTGAGCTATCGCTGCTTAAATTTCTAACCCCACAGTAAAATATGCCGTGGCTATCAAGAACTATGAGAGACTTTGACTCTTACATGACCTGAAACAATTATTTGTGGATCACACAACATTGGTCTCGGAATTGAACCCGCGGCCTCCCCCACTGAGATTGTTACTGTAATGGTCAATTATAGGTAGAAAGCATCGTTTTAAATTATTTTTTTTTTAGTCTATTTTACTGAAAGAATCATCAAAACAAGGTCGCTCGTATGCGAGAGGCCGTCTGTGTTGGTACCACCGCTTTGTCAATTTCTACCTCCAAGCAATAGTGTGTAAGCACTGTTGTGTTCCGGTTGAAGGTCATTGAAGCTAGCGAAATTACTGGGCATTATGAGACAACATCTTATGTCTCGGAGTGACGAGGGCAGTTTAGTGCCATGCCATTCTTTGTAATTCAAAGTTCTATGTGGTGTTGCTTCTGTTTATGGGCAGGTGTGGCGCTTACCAGCAGGCGAGCGCCTTGCTCGTCTCGTCGTTTAATAAATAAAAAAAAACAGTACATAAATGTCAAAATATTTGTTGGTATATTTTGTGTTATTTTTAAAGGCGTGTCTACACCTTATTCTTGAACTTGTAAATATCCTGAAAACAGCTACACAGAGTGGGGTCACAATCGGTACAAAGAACTGACGAGTTCGCAGGCTTCGTGGAAAGAATAAGGATATAAATGGAAGTCAAGTTCTTTAGAAGGCCCATTAAAATCCTAAAGGATATACAATGTTTTTCAAACGGTTTTAGAAGAAAAGGCGCCGTTTCTTATTTACATCTTTTTTATTTATGACTTCGCATTACTACGATTTTCGCCAGTTTTTTAATATATTCTCAAGTCTTCACAATAACGATGTAACATGGATGTGGCCGATTTCAAGATTTGCTAGAGTTTTGGTGTTAATTCCTTTCAATATAATGCTTATTAGATTTTTTTTGATTGAATAACGAGACGAGCAAGGCGCTCGCCTAATGGTAAACGCCACACCTGCCCATAAACAGAAGCAACACCACACATCATCATCATCATTATCATCATCAGCCACAAGACGTCCACTGCTGAACATAGGCCTCCCCCTAAGATTTCCAGACCGACCTGTTGGAAGCGGCCTGCATCCAGCGACTTCCTGCGACCTTAATCAGGTCGTCTTGAATTTTGAATTACAAAGCACTGCATGGCACTGAATTGCGCTCGTGACCCCGAGACATAAGATGTTAAGTCTCATAATGCCCATTAATTTCACTGGCTTCAATGTCCTTCAAACCGAAACACAACAGTGCTTACACACTTTTGCTTGGAGGCAGAAATAGACGGCGCCGTGGTGCCAACCCAGACGGCCTCTCGCATACGAGGGGCCTACCACCTTGTGACAACCAGCATATAACGTAAAAAGATCAAATCGCAGTATTTCTTCAATGTTGAACGCATCGAACACCCGAATTTTACGACGTTCGCGAATCGTACATAAGACTATGATTCAACGTTGTTACAATGATGTAAAAGCGTTTACGATACGCGTCATAAAATTTGAATTTGACGAACGCACGACGCAAACTCAACCTAAATCGTACGTTTAGTATTCACAGTTGTTCCGTACAACCAGTTTTATTAGTTTCCATCCTATGTACCGTGATATGTATTATTTATTACTCCATTTTGTATTTTATCCGCGAACTCGACAGTAATCTGTGCAGATGTAGATTCTAGAAAATGTATTCGAATCGATGGAGTACTTTCTTTTAATAGCATAGGCCGGCAAACAAGCAAGTGGGTCACCTGATGGTAAGTGATCTCCACCGCCCATGTACGCCCACCACCAGAAGAATCATAGGCGTGTTGCCGACCTTAAAGGAAAGGGATAATTAGGGATTGGAAGGGGAGGGGATTTGGGCTTCCGGATATCTCACTCACCGTACGAAACGCAGCAGCAAGCCGCTACTTTACGTCGGTTTTCTGTGAGACAGTGGTAGACCCGGTCGAGCCAGCCCATTCATGCTGTAGACAAAACTGTCTCCCACTCAAAATGTATATTATATATACAGTATGGCCGATAGGCACACCCCTATCCCACCATAGGACGAAAAGCCTCTGTGAACCTGAAATTGAACCTGAACTGAAATTGAGTGAAAAAGAGAGTACGTACGGTACGTTTCTACAGCGTGGCTCTACCACTCAAATGAATTTCATTGAATGACGAGACGAGCAAGGGGCTTGCCTGATGGTAGGCCACGCTTGCCCATAAACAGGTGCCCAGTAATTTTACTGGCTCCAATGTCCTTCGAACCGAAATACAACAGTTCTTACACACTGTTGCTTGGCGGCAGAAATAGACAAAACGGTGGTACCAACCCAGCCGGCGTCTCACATACGAGGGACCTACCACCACATACAACCTGTTACAGAAAGGTGTTGCTGGTGGTAGGTTTCATATCCGCCCGGATAGCGACCACCGTACACATGGTGTTAAACCCTGCCATAGTGACCCGCACACCTTGTGTGGTTCGCGTTCCAAGATCAGCCAGTGTGTATCCGGTATTTCTGAGGGGCTAGCGACATGACTTGGTGGTTGGTTGAGGCGGGTATAAGGTTAGATCCTCGTATCACTGTGCTTGCATCGATCACCCGCCTGTCCTGTCGCACGCCCCTCAATTGTCGCTCTTCGGAGAGGGAAGAAGCATTTATACAGGCCGCCATGACTCTGGTGACCTCTGATAAACTCATTGTTTGTCGGTGGTTGGACTGCACTGCGCTTACCATTTGGTGTTGTGTAGTCACTTTGCCGTGCTCTTTGCCTTTGCCGAGACTTAACATCTTATGTCTCGGGGTGACAAGCGCAGTTCAGTGCCATGCAGTGCTTTGTAATTCAAAGTTCTATGTGGTTTTGCTTCTGTTTATGGGCGTGCGCTTACCATCAGGCGAGCGCCTTGCTCGTCTCATCATTCAATCAAATAAAAAGAAAATGATAATGACAGTATCGATCATAAATATATGACCTATTATTTAAAACCCTTTACAGATCAACAAACCGTATTTGTAATTAACTTGTTTAATCACAGCCTTAGTTGTCTACGTTTTAGTACGTAACAATGTAAACAACTTACAAAAACCGTTTAATTACCAGTCGGTAATTCGAGGTTATTTATGTATTGTCTGTAATTAAGGCTTTATTGCCTCTTCTGGAGTTAAAGGGTAATTTATACATAATAGTTTTTTTATTAGTCTGTCTGATGAAACAATAATGTCTCCTGGTAGAGATGCGACTCGAGTAGGAATTTGTGACTCGAGTCATTCGAGTAATTTTACTACGTCACTTGAATTGTACTCGAGTTTTCGAGTCATTCGAGTAACATTCCTTACAACTCGAGTTAGTGATGGGAGTCGAGTCGTTTTTTACTCGAGTGACTCGAGTGAATTTGTTAAACTTGTATTTGAGTGAAAATAAATTGGAAAATAAAATTAACTTAATTATTAGTGTTTGAGTGAAAATAAATTTGAAAACAAATTAAATTTAAATTAATGATATAATAATTTAAATTAATTTATTATGAAAACAAATTTATTTTCAATCAAATACTAGTTTAACAAATTCACTCGAATAAAAAACAACTCGAGTCGCATCATTACTCGAGACACAAAGTCAAATTTGTTTTCACTGGAATACGAGTTTTAAAAATTCACTCGAGTTACTCGAGTAAAAAACGACTCAAGTCGCATCACTGTCTCCTGGTAAGCGCCACGCTTGGGGCTTGGCATATGCAACGCGAGATCATTTTTCGACTTGAAATTCACAGAATATGAATAAGAATAACAGTTGTTTGTTTTCGTCTGAAAGCTTAAGGAATACATAATATAAACTCATTACAAAACTGGTTCACTTAAAACAACATTTCGCTCGCCTTCCGCGTCGCTTAGCCCAATAAGTGTGCACTCCGCGTGACCCTTCGCGTTCCCTTCGCCCTATTTTCTTCCTTAATTCCAACGAAATCGATACTTCCAAGGTCCACAATCGTTTGTTCATATCAAATATTCATTCTGGCCGCGTACAAAAACAACCCAACTGAAACACGAAGTATTCAATTAAATCGGACTAGAGTTGGAATTCTTACACGGATTTGAAAGGATTTTTTTTACTGACCCTGTATTATACATGTCCCACTGCTGGGCACGGGCCTCCTCTACTGAATGAGAGGGGATTGAAAGGATTATTTCCGAAGAACCAACCCCTAGTTGAATCTGATAATAGGTGTGAATAAATCTTTTCAAAATGTATGACTTACTTGCAAGTACATACAATTTTATGAGCTCGTATTTTTTATTGGGTCAAGGAAACGCGATATGAATAAAATAGGCTTTTTACGACTTTTGTTACAAATTTAAATATCTGGCTATTTTTCATTATAATTTTTTCATAGATAGATTCAAGATACACGCCTTCGAGCGAGATAGTAAGATGTCAGCACTACGCGCCCACCTTTGCTCATAACAATATTTAAAATCTTAACCGCGGGCTCATTTTACAACCTATTTAATTGTGTTTTAACAAAAGGGTTTCTTTTTCGTATCATTTTATGTTGGGTATAAAATCATAGTATAAAATGAAGTCGCTTCCGCTCGCTCGCTTAGATCTTTTAAACTATTCTACGGATTTTAATGCAGTTTCCAGCAATAGATAGAGTGATTCATGACGAAGATTTATATGTATAATACATACAATTATAATACAGAAAAGCCGAAAAACTCAAATATTTGTAATGTGATGTCGTAACAAACATATTTTTACCCGTACCAAGTCGGTGCGGGTCGCTAGTAATGTATTAAAATTGCGTATATGAAATTACCCACTTGTCAACATTTTGAGTAGTGATGTATTTATTTTAAATGCCCAAGTCGTCGATATATTTTGAGTGGTAGAGCCACGCTGTAGACAGTTTTGTCTACAGCATGAATGGGCCGGCTCAACCGGGTCATTACCACTGTCTCACAGAAAACCGACGTAAAGTTGCGGCTTGCTGCTGCGTTTCGTACGGTGAGATATCCGGAAGCCCAAATCCCCTTCCCTTCCCAATCCCTAATTATCCCTTTCCTTTAAGGTCGGCAACGCGCCCCTGATTCTTCTGGTGGTGGGTGTACATGGGCGGTGGAGATCACTTACCATCAGGTGATCCACTTGCTCGTTTGCCGGCCTATGCTATGAAAAAAAAAAATAACAACTAACAACACAAATAACCTTGTTAAATTGTTCTACCACCGCTTATTACCCGTGCTCCGTCAGATTACGTTAAGTGACTGGACATTATAAACATGCAGTTGTACGGGTAACACCCCCAGTTAAGTGGAGAAGGGTGGATGTGTCACCCCTTTGATGTACGGCCTTTTGGATTTAAATTATACTTGTTAACCACCGACTAAAGGTAGGCGTTATAAGTTTGCTTCCACATTGTTTCTTGGCGGCAGAAATAGGCATAGCAGTGGTACCAACCCAGACGTCTTCTCGCATACGAGGAACTTAGTTACACCCAGTAAACCTTTCATCATCATCATCATCATCAGCCACAAGACGTCCACTGCTGAACATAGGCCTCCCCCAAAGATTTCCGGACCGACCTGTTGGAAGCGGCCTGCATCCAGCGACTTCCTGCGATCTTTATCAGGTCGTCTGTCCACCTTGTAGGAAACCTTTTATAAACCTTTATGTAAAAAAAATCGTGTCACGTTGTTTGTCCGCGATGAACTCCTAAACTATTGAACCGATTTCCATAAAATTTTGTGTGATACTTTTTGATCTAACTTGAGAGATAGGATAGTTTATATCTCAAATTATAGTCGCAATATTTTTTATTGCCAATTATTTGTTTATTATATGACAAAGAGTTATAATTATCGGTGAGTTCCATAATATTCTAACAGATGGCGGTGTAAGGTAATTCATCGGCTGGATTTAGCAAGTATCCAATAGATGGCGCATTCTGTATTGAATAGTTTGTTACAATATAATTTAACATATACCTTAGCCACAGCTAAGCCCTAAGGTCTGCTAGTTTACTATATAGAAAGGCTTTAATATATAGCACAGATAAGCGTGTTGGCTGACCCTACACGCTCTTCGCGTTCTCACGTCAACGATCACTTAGCTCGCTGAAACAAGTGAATAAAATTGTTCCACTTTCACAAAGGCGTACACAATCAGACATCTTTGTTATACACAGTTGTATTTATCATGAGAAAAACTGGAAATTCATACAACTTGTTACAGAAATGTGCGTTCATATTTATGGATCGTTACATACACCTGAATGTTAGTACTTATCGGAGCTTGTCAAAATCTAGACATCCTAAATTTTTTATGCTCTTTTTAGTCACTTGTTTATTATGATTTATAAGATCGAACACATCTGTATAAAATATGTAAAGTGCGCGAGCAAGATGAAATGCTGGAGTGAGACAAAAGATTAGCTGTTTATCATTAACATACGCACTCACGTTTATATTCCCCGAAGGGGTAGGGAGAACTGTAACAATTTCAGACTCCGAGCTGATTTTTTTTATTCGAGCACGGCAAAGTGACTGGACTACACCTGATGGTAAGCGTAGTGCAGTCCAAAAACTAGCGACCACCGACAAACAATGTGTTTACCGGTGGTCATCAGAGTCATGCCGGCCTGTATAAATGCTCCTTCCCTCTTCGGGGAGGGAAGAAGCAAATCGAGGGGCCTGCGACAGGATAGGCTATGCAGGCACCGAGATACAAGGGTTTACCCCAACCGCCTCAACCAACCATCAAGTAATGTCGCAAGCCACTCGGGAGAACCAGATATACACTGGCTGATTCTGGAACGCGATCTACACAAGATCTTTGAGTGGTAGAGTCACGCTGTAGACAGTTTTGTCTACAGCATGAATGGGCTGGCTCGACCGGGTCGTTACCACTGTCTCACAGAAAACCGACGTAAAGTAGCGGCGTGCTGCTGCGTTTCGTACGGTGAGTGAGATATCCGGAAGCCCAAATCCCTTCCCCTTCCCAATCCCTAATTATCCCTCTCCTTTAAGGTCGGCAACGCGCCCATTATTCTTCTGGTGGTGGGCGTACATGGGCGGTGGAGATCACTTAACATCAGGTGACCCACTTGCTCGTTTGACGGCCTATGCTATAAAAAAAAAAAAGTGTCACTCTCGAAAGTCGTACTCTGTGACATTCGTAGACTTAATCACGAGCAGCGAGATAAACTTAATCTAAATATATAAAACTCAAAGGTGACTGACTGACATAGTGATCTATCAACGCACAGCCCAAACTACTGGAGGGATCGGGCTGAAATTTGGCATGCAGGTAGATGTTATGACGTAGGCATCCGCTAAGAAAGGATTTTGATAAATTCTACCCCCAAGGGGATAAAATAGGGGATTAAAGTTTGTATGAAACTCACGCGGGCGGAGCCGCGAGCAAAAGCTAGTTCTATAACATATTTAAAACAAATGCAAAAAGACTCAAATGGCTATACCACAAAATCCCCATTTCAAAGTATCACAAGCTGACGAATTACTAAACAGCGACCTAACATTAACATTATACTAGTAATGTAAAGTAAACGACATTCTAACGGCCCAGCTGCAAGTGGCAACAGAAACTAATATTGGTGATTTAAAACTTCATATCAAACTTGGAGGAATGTCCTACCCCGTCGGGTTCCGCAGATTTATTCCGTGTCGAGATTGCTAGTTCTGAAATGAGTTCTAGACTTGGGTCGATAAAAAGCTATCAAATGTATTTCACTAAAATCGTGGCTTGATATTTTTTATCTTTGGTTATAAAAATTAATCAAAGGAGATGTACTTTCTTTGAAGGTTTTCTTCTAGTTTTCGGATTTCAGACCCTTATTAATTCTTTTTATAACACAGTTCAAATATTTTATGGTATACCTGTTATTGTGTAGTATACTAATTCACATTTACTTTCCTAAACTTTTTTTATTTATATTTATATTACTTTGAGTTAGTTTTGACTTTATTCCCTTAATATATGTAAATAAAGATTAATTATATCGTTTAAGAGTAATTAATAGTTCATAAGTATCTTATTTCCAAATACATAAACTAACTTAGCTGCGTCGGATATTTGTTCCGATAAGATGGTTTCAAATATCCCACATCGAACTAATTTATATTAGCATAGTCATATATTTCTTATCTCATCGTTACATGTTGAACAGGCTAAACGTCTATGTGTCGTCTAGGGGTCAAGACACTTCGAGGGAGCCAGTGTGCCAAGCTGGTCTAATTTGGCAAATGGTGATGAACCTTCTCACAGATAACAAAACAATTTATAAAAAACAGAGCAAATATTTTTTAGTCAACCTATCTACTTACCTGTTTAATTACCCAACATGTATGAAAAATACTAGAAATTCAGTTATAGTCATAAATGTTTCTTTTGTTTTAGAAACAAGCAATGCTAGTACGCCAACTGGAAGAAGAACTAAGATTGCGCATGCGCCAACCAGCTCCTGAACTACAACAACAACTAGAGGCATTATTCTCTGAGAACGAACATTTACAAAGAGAGATAGCTATATTGAGGGACACTATAAAGGTAAAAAAATATGTTGCATAAATTTAAGCTGTCATAATATTGACGATCGTAGAGGAATGTCCCTCTACGATCGACATTATTTTATTATTTGGTCTGCACTATACAAGGCACCTAGTGTAGTATAGTTTCTTTGCCGTACTAGGATAAAAAAAGGTCCAGGTTGTTATATTAGCTGTTTATTTGAAACTCCTACCCAATTCGCAACTATTGCGCTAGAAATCAATTTGTTTATTCGTTGATTTTGAATAAAATGTAAAAACTGAGTCCATTAAAATCAGGAAGCATGCGAAGAAGAAAATAACTAGTGCTGGTGGGAGGATACTTGTATCCGACCGGATAGCGACCACCGTACACTGGTGCTAAAACCTGCCCTAGTGGCCCACCTTGTGTGGGTCGCGTGCCAGGGTCAGCCAGTGTATATCCAGTTCTCCCCAGGAGGCTTGCTCCCTGATCCTAACCCTTTTCCCATCCCTTTTTCCTTCCCCTCCCCCTTGGCCCTTTGGCAGGCCGGCATGATCTTGCCGACCTGCGATGGACCCATTGTTTATCGTTGGTCGACACTATTCTTGGATTGCGCTACCCTTACCATCAGGTGTAACGTAATCACTTTGCCGAGCCAGGATAAAAAAATAAAAACTAATTTGATGACTCAGTCTAGTAATAACTATCGAAAATGATATTAAAAAGAGTATAAATCAATTTTAATTTCCTACAGGAACTTGAATTACGGATCGAAACGCAAAAGCAAACACTACAAGCTAGAGATGAGAGCATCAAAAAGTTACTCGAAATGCTTCAGAACAAAGGAATGGGTACGTACTAACTGATCCATTGAATTTTATAGCCATCTTGAACGAAGGTTTGTACACGTCCGAAATACTTTCAGGTAAAGAGGAAGAGCGACAAATGTTCCAACAAATGCAGGCCATGGCACAAAAACAGGTGATTATTGTGTCGTAACATATGGATGTGCTGCATGCGTTCATAGCACAATTTCCATTCCAAAATCAGACGTTACATTGGAAATTTTGCTACGAACACCAACCGTCGCAACATTTAGTTAGATTGTATCTCGTGCACGTCACTCAGCTTCCTTATATTTATGTACCGTAAATTAGTTAAATCACATGGGCGTTTTATTTTGTGATACCTTTATCATCGTCACTGTGTCTGTTAGCGTTGCTCTTGATAGTTTCATTTCATTCATTTCTGACTCTTCAGCCGAATGTGATTGTGGTGCCGCATCTGTGTTCAGTGGGCGACACGCTCGATGGCTTCACACAGACTCATGTTAACTCTCGCTTGCCACCTGCGCGGACTTTCGACCTTTCTGTGACACTGTCAGAGCTTATACCCTCAGCACCATATCGTTTTCTTATTCCTATCCTGCCACCTACACGTCGATATTCAATACATTTTTATACGATACCAAAACCTGAAACCTCCCATTCGGCCCCAACATGAACAAAATTGACACTCCTACACGAACATGTCAAATTCACGACATTGCATGTTTAGCAGCTCATTATGTCCCCGTCACACGAACCTTAGAAGAGACCGTCTCGTATAAAGTATATTATTGGAAGTCATGTTGAGCATTCATTTCTTTAGAGGCCAAAATTTTGTTTTGTACCGCCTTGACCTGGGGCTGCGTCGCGTTTGCCGCGAGCATGCCGCTCGTATCTGCCGTCTGCGGGTAGTGGTTGAGTGTAGTAGCGCGCGGTGCGGGCGGTCGCGGCGGCGCGGCGGCGCGGCGGAGCCCCAGCAGCCAGCGCGGCGGCGCGGCGAGACGCGTACGTAGGGCGTGTGCCGTGTGTCGAGCGGAGCCGCCGGCGCGGGCGGCGCGGGCGGGGGCGGCGGCTGACCTCTCGCGTGACTGGCAGGAGCTCAAGGCGACGGCGGACACGCTGCGGGCGCTGCAGGTGCAGCTGGAGCGCGCGCTCGCGGCGGCAGGCCTGCCCGGCGGCAGCGCGGGCGCCACGCTCACCGCCGTGCTCGAGACCAAGGAAGCGCGCATCGCGACACTCGAGCGACAGGTCGCGTTGCTCGAGAGCGAGCTGGCCGCGCTCGTGTCGCCGCCGCCGCCGTCGCTCGCGCCCTCGCACGCCTCGCTATACGATAAGGCCGACCCTCCGTTCAAGAGACAAGTAAGTTTTCTGCTGAACGACGTGCGCGTGATGAAGGACGGGCGCACGTCCGCGCCGCCGGTGCGTCCGCGGCCGGCGCTGCGTGCGCCTGCGCGCCGCTCGCCCTACTGTAGCGCCACCACTCTGTGACTGCGCGCCGCCCGACGACACCATACGCCACTACCGTGTCAATTTATCGCTTTAAGTCCGAACTTAGCCGAAGTCATCACCGACTGTGTTGAATCGTTATATTTTTATGTGAAACTTGTTCGTTGTTAAAGCTATTTTTATTAAAATTAGAGAAATTATATTCTTAAACAGATGTCGATGGAAATATTTTTGTTAAATAGGGCCTTAGTCAAAGCGAACGTTATAGACTTAGATGTTAAATGTACGTTTAGGCGGAGCGTGTGAGCTCGATCACGTCGGCACCGACTCGATCTCCGAACTCGACGATATACTCGTAGAGATAGACTGTTACCGAACAAAAGACTGTGCAGCTCGAACGCATCCGACGAATCCTTCGAGTACGTGTATTGTACATGTTGGTCGGCACTTGCCGTTTGCCGTGCGTACATTACATACGTATAGCGTGATATGTATTATGATTTGGTCATGTTGTGCTTTCGGTGTGCGTGCCCCATCGCCGAGCCGGCTGGTCCCGCCGCCCGTCACCCCTCATCTACATCAATAGCGTAGCTCATCAGTCCCGACCTCTGTCATGTAGTGGTCATGTCATCGGTCTGTCTCACAGTAACGGTAGATAAATGTATCACAACGTTGGCGCCCGTGCATATCAACATAGTCTCTCATCTCCGACTGTTGATATATATTTTGAGCCCGAGCTTGGAAAACTTTCTATCCGCTCATCGAACCTTGCCGACCATCAGTACATTAGTGTTTAGAGTAGAAAGTTTTCCAGCCATTTACATTTTGATGTACATTTACTAAAGAAACCGATATTATATTATACGAAGGTATGCATGTTAATAAATAACGTGTGGTTTGAAGAAATGTCTTCCATGGCACAGTTCATGTGGTGTTCTCTAGTGCTGGAACCATTTCCTAATATTTATGATACTAACGTTAAGCTTGACTCGCTTTTCATACATCTATACTAATCATCAACGTATATATATAGGTCGCCGTGACCAATAACAAATAGTAATGAGTAGATTGAAATTTAATCAGTTTCATTTCCGCCATCACTATTGCCTCTAGTAGATAGTTTCTTTTGATATGAATATACTCGTATTTGATGGTGTCTATCAACACGTTTTGTTCTACTAATTGTGTGTTTGGATTTATCTAATTCTACACCGACTTTTGGATGGATGGAATGATGAGCAGTTGGACGAGTTCCGGCTTGAAATCCAGCGCCGAGACCAGGAGATCTTGGCGATGGCCGCAAAGATGAAGGCCTTGGAGGAGCAACACCAGGACTATCAGCGGCACATAGCCGTGCTCAAGGAGTCGCTGTGCGCCAAGGAGGAACATTACAGCATGTTGCAGACAGATGTGCGTATGCTGAGGATTTCATATTTTATAATATTTACTCAAAACCGATTGTGCGGGACACAATTGTAAGGGATTCCTTTGTAAACAACATATACAAAATCCATATATTGACTGGCAATAATTGAAACGCAAAAAATGTTGTCATACATTTATCAGCTAGGAAAACAACTCGCAGTGTTTTGGATTACAAGTAACATGATGCGCGTCATTATTTTTACGCCTGTATAGACATAGAAAGTTGTTAAACAAGGTACTCGTCTTGTGCGACATTACTGAATTGACTTTAAAAGGCACTCTCTGTGACTTAGAAACAAACTCTTTCTGTTTACAAATTAATTAATCTAATTATTATATGCCTCATTCCTCAATTTACAAAAACTAACACATACCTATAATTGTGTAAAGTTTAGTTGTTAATTTACTTAATGTACAGGTCGAAGAACTCAAAGCACGATTAGATGAAAAGAGCAGATTGGTTGAAAAGAAAACAGCAGCAGCATTAGCAGCCGGTCACGAGTTGGCAGAGTTGAGAGATCATTCCGAAATAAAAGATCGAAAGATAAATGTGCTACAGAGAAAGGTAAGAAAAAAGAAGACATAGTAGTTAAAATGTATTACTGCTATTTGTAGTAAGACCCCTTCCCGTATATTAATACTAAGCCTACAAATTGAAGTTTGCAAAAAGTTCTGTGAGTTTTTATTAGGGTAAATGAGGAACAAATTCCAGTCGACAAATTGAATAACTTCAGTAAAAAAATCTCTTTTGAGTTTGATAAATTGAGTAGAAAAATATGATAAATGTTTATAACACCGATGTAATATTAGATCGCAAAAATACACTGCCATTTTGCCACTGAGTTAGCTTTCCGCGACTCATAAATAAAATATGTTTCGGGCAAATGTGCTTTATCCTTGTCAACGCATGTCTCTTATTTGTCAAGACTCTGTTATGTCAATATCAATCATGTTAGTTTTTATTATATCATATGTTTTTGTATATTTATTCGTTTATTCAATTATGTCGAGTTGTGCCCAAATACAACATTATTTGAAGACTCTGGAAACCATCTGTGATATTGTGTATTTACTCTTTGTTATATTTGTGTTTGTTGTTTTTATTATATGTACATTTTTTGTATTGATTTATTTGTATTTCAAGTACCAAACCATCTTTCTATTCAGTAAAATATTGTATAAAAAGGTATAAAAACTGACAGCAGCATTAATTAACGTCTTTGAGTCTGATGCTGAGCGTTCTAGAAGGCTTTTAATTACACTCAGCTCCGGTGAAGCTTACTCGGGTTTTACGTTACAGTTTTACAAATAAATTTCTTTACTGTGATTTATTTCCATAAATTCTGATGTACGGATCTGAATATTAGCTTTTTATCTTAACTTTAAACCAAGATGTTTAAGGGTGATATCTACTTTGATTCTATATTGAAGCTCATCACGTTTGAAAAACTGTGCCATAAACCAAAAAGTTGTATGGCTAGTGCGAATCGTGAATAGAAAGAAAGAAATAAAGCCAATTTATTACTCACAGATCACAATTAAATTTACAGTAAAACCAATGATGTCTTTGACATTTGCGTGTCGTGACTAAGACAGATAGGTGGTCACCTAGCACAGCAGTACGCTGAGTGGTCACTCAGCGTACTACTGTGCTGTGGCGTGTACCTCAACACAGCGTTGATTTTCAATGGTCACCTTAATAAATAAAATAAGAAGAATAGATAAAGAACTCTTACTAGACGCACTGGTAACGATTTTCAAAATCCAACTTAAAAATGATGATGAGTTTTAAAAACTAATCATTTAGGTTGACAGTTTAAATGTTAGATAAATAATCGACTACTGTATCTCAGTAAAGGGAAGCATCAAGCACTTGTAATATCTTCTTAAAATTTTTGTTTAAAACTTTAACACTAGAGCGGACATGATCAAGGGTGTGAAGGGTCGGTGTCCTAATTAGCCTGACTTTTCGCCCTAATTTGCAAGGTATTCGACGTACGGAAATGTCTTTTCACTAAAGTTCTGGTAAACCTCAAACATTTTTTGGGGACCGTCAAACTTTATTTTCTAAGCAGTTTCAAACAAACGAAAATATTTCTCTTGACAGTTATTAAAATGTGTGTCCGGAGAAACATTGTACATCATTAAAATTACTCCTTAAACGAAATAAACCGAGAAAGATAATTCAATTCGAATCTCCATTTTCTTTATTATATTCAAGATTAGATTCTGTATTGGTGTAAACATTTGAACCCGTGGAACCAGATCTGATTTAGAACCGTTCAATCGCTCAAGCTCGTTCAGCTGAGTGATTCAATTTCATTCGATCGGATCATCAAACAGGCAACATACAAATATACGTATACAAAGTTTCATTATTTATATCTTTATACGTAGTTTTGAAACAAAGCATTTTATAGCAAAATGGTCTGAAGAAGATTTCGTTATTCAGTGATAGTGCTTAGTCAGATGCGATGGAAATTCAGCATTTCTTTGCATTTTTAGTGAAGACATTATATTAAATCTATTTTGCGTTGTATAAAGCACAACTATAATTGTAGGTAAGGCACTTCAAGATATTCTATAAAAGACCTTAATTAACCAAGATAAACATAAAATATAACCAATGACTTTCAAGTATCGAAGTTCTACTAAAACTTATCGAAGCCTTCGCCAATGTTTCATCGAGATATCTCTGAAATTTACCAAGATTCTATATTTCTGAACTTACCCGGTTTAAATTTAATTTGGTTAAGGACTACATAAAATAAATTTAGCTTAGTATCTTTGATCGAATTAATTGCGCCTCGAATTCGTACGTGCCTCGGGCTAGTTGTTACTTAGTAAAATTAATGTATTTTAATTCTGTTGTTCATAAATATTGCCGTAGAACTAAAATAACCACTTCCTTTCGGCTCGATAATTGTGTTTATTATAGTAGTTTATATTCCATTTGCAGTATTTGTTTGATTATGCTTCTTTAGATGTAAACTTTAAACCCCAAATATTGCGCAAGACATCCATTTATTATTATTTGTGTATCTGCTATTTTTATTTCAAGGTATGTTATATATTTTTTGTTTATTTATTTAAATTTTTATTTGTATTGTCGTTTATTTTTGTTTATTTTCTTCTGCTATACATGTTACAGAAGTGTGTATTTTCAGATTGAAAATTTAGAAGATCTTCTAAAAGAAAAGGATAATCAAGTAGACATGGCTAGAGCAAGATTGAATGCCATGCAAGCTCATCATTGTTCTTCTGAAGGCGCACTATCTTCTCTAGAAGAAGTTATAGGCGACAAAGAAAAACAAATACAACAACTTAGAGGACAAAGAGATAGAGCTGAACATGAGAAAAATGAAGAAAGAGAATTGCATGAAAGAGAAATCGCGGAATATAAGATGAAACTGCACGCTCTAGAGAGTGAAGTAGAAAAACTCGGCGCGCGACTCGAAAGAGCTCAAGCAGAAAAAGACAGATTAGAGGCTAAGTTAGAGAGTTCGCAATCTGAACTCGGAAAATCTAAAGCAGAGTTAGATAAGGCCGCTAGTGAAGTGGGTAGATCCGGAGCAGATTGGGAAGCAGCTAAACAACGTTTAGCTAGACTTGAGCTTGAAAATGAGAGACTTAAACATGAATTGGAACGTTCGCAGACAACATTCGGTAGAAGTACATTAACTACTTCGCAAGAGCTTGATAGAATACAAGAGAAAGCGGATAAGAGCGCTGCAGAACTGAGGCGCACTCTGGCAGAATTAAGAGTGACACAAGCAGATGCTGAGAGAGCCAGATCGGAAGCTAGTGCTCTGCAGGATAAACTGGAGAAGTCTCAGGGTGAAGTGTATCGTTTAAAGGCTAAATTAGAAAATGCACAAACCGAACAAGACAGCCTTAAAGAGGAATATGATCGGTGAGTAATCGCTACTAATATAGTTCATTTTTTCTTAAATTAGATAATTATAACGACGCTTTGGGAAAATTCCCAATTAATTTTATACTTAAACACAACGTATTTGTGGGTTGTTTAGGTGTGTGAAGTATGAAACCTAGTAGTCAGAAGAGGAGAAATTTAATTCAAATTATATTTTTATTTACGTTTATATCAGCCAAATAAACCAAATATATATTGTGGTGATTGCTTACACTTAAACTTTAATTTTAACAATGTCGACTTACTTTATTTTTAGACTTAAATACTATTTTGAAGTAACGTTATACTTGTATTTAATTCATAGTTACACTAGCTTTTGCTCTCGATACTGCCATCGTGAATATTTTTTCAGGGTAACAATTAGCCGATCTCATTAAAAATAATACAGATGAACATCTATACGTGCGCCTTTATCAATATAGTTGAACTCTATTCAGTGATTACGGCATGATTGATTCACAAATATTTAAATTTACAAACCTTCAATCTCATATTTTATGAGGATTTTTTTTATAGCATAGGCCGGAAAACGAGCAAGTGGGTCACCTGATGGTAAGTGATCTCCACCGCCCATGCACGCCCACCACCAGAAGAATCATGGGCGTGTTGCCGACCTTAAAGAAAAGGGATAATTAGGGATTGGGAAAGGGAGGGGATTTGGGCTTCCGGATATCTCACTCACCGTACGAAACGCAGCAGCAAGCCGCTACTTTACGTCAGTTTTCTGTGAGACAGTGGTAACAATCCGGTCGAGCCAGCCCATTCATGCTGTAGACAAAACTGTCTACAGCATGGCTCTACCACTCAAAGATAACGATAGTAGGATTTATGATAACTAGAATTGTATGCAGAATTTATCACCCAAATTATTTTATTTTCTACAACAGTTTACAGTCATCGATAAGCCGCCTGCATTCAGAGAGGGATAAGGCAATAGCAGAATTAGACAAAGCAAGAGAAGAGCTCGAACGAACACAAGCTACCCTCGGCAAAGCACAACTCCAACAGGACAAACTGCAGGCGTCCCTGGACGCAGCTCATTCAGAAATCGATAAACTGCAGGAGAAACTTGACAAATCTGCTGTTGAAGTAAGAAAGGTAAGAAGTAAAAAAATATTCCTGACTTATTATATCTATGGGAATTTTAATGGTTTGGTACAATACCAATAGAAGCAAAATTGTCATAAAAATGTTATAAAACCTGATTCGCTTTGGTTAGATTACAAGCTCTTATAGGTAGGATGAAAATATTAATGAGAGCATATGGAGTTTTATATTGAAATATTAAGTCTTTGTGAGTGCAAAGTAGATAGATATGAAAGAGGTACATAGTGATAATAAGAGATGATGATAGATGTTAATAATCTTTATATAACTAAGGAATATAGTGTAATTAGCGTAATCTGTTTTCAGAGATTCCAAATACATAACTATATTTTATTTGGTATCTTTTAACACAGTCCACGTCTAATGACCAGGGTTATGTACCAATCTTACTCTTCTCCCGAAATAGAAGTGGCCCGAGCCAATCAATGGCATGGTATGCTGGGTTGGTAAAGAACTGTCGCAATATCGTAATATCGCAACACAAATAAATAAATTATTACCAAAGAAGAAAACACAACTCAGATCCTATTAATTTCAACCTCGCAGTTACAAGTGGACCGCGAGAAGCAAGCGTACGATTTCGAGTCGATACAGTCGCAACTGGACAAGGCGTTGGGACAGGCTGGGAGACTGCAGAAGGAGAGAGACACGGCGCAACTCGACGCAGATAGATTCCGGGACAAGCATGAGAAGGCACAGGTTGGTGGTATTGTTTTATTTAACTTTGAAAACCTTTGCCTAGAGGAGCTGCTTGCTTTGAGTCACGGTCTCTGAATATGGGCCGTATAAGAGGGCTCACAGTCACTCAGCGAGCAATGGAGAGAGCTATGCTCGGTGTTTCTCTACGTGATCAAATCAGAAATGAGGAGATCCGCAGAAGACTGATAGTCACCGACATAGCCCAGCGGATGTGGCAGTGGGCAGGCCACATAGCTCGCAGAACGGATAGCCAATGGGACAGAAAGGTGCTGGAATGGAGGCCACGTACCGGCAAGCGCAGCGTTGGACGTCCACCTACAAGGTGGACAGACGACCTGATAAAGATCGCAGGAAGTCGCTGGATGCAGGCCGCTTCCAACAGGTCGGTCTGGAAATCTAAAGGCGTTTTATATTTGACCACTTTGTCTGTCTGTCGTTGTATATCTTTGTGTTACTGTGTGAACAGATGGAATGATTTGAATTTTCTATTGTTGAAAATTTGTTCAGCCATTTCAAAGCTACAAATATTTTTTATTTGACGTTGAAGTATCTTCGTAGTATTTTTTTATAAATAAATACATCCAACACACACTTAGTCCTGACCCCAGATTAGGTTAAACATGTATCGTGAGTGTCACGAACTACGGGGAGTTATGGTCCCATAACACCCAGATCAGGAGCAAATATTTGTGAATCACATAAACATTAGTCTCTATGAAAAGAAAATGAAATGAAATATGATGAAAAAAAAGTACTCATTAATATTAGTCCTATAAGCAATTCATATAATATATAATAGGATAGGATATATATAGGTGGACAGACGACCTGATAAAGGTCGCAGGAAGTCGCTGGATGCAGGCCGCTTCCAACAGGTCGGTCTGGAAATCTTTGGGGGAGGCCTATGTTCAGCAGTGGACGTCCTGTGGCTGGTGATGATGATGATGATAATAGGATAGACACGCAAACTTCAGCTTCCTCAGTTGATGCCCCTGCAGGGTCTTGACACTAGAGCCAACAACTGAGAAGATATGGAAGAAATAAGGATATATTTTCCCCTACTAAAACCCAAAAACGAAAGTTCTCCTGGGAATGCAGGAGAAGAAGCCTAAAACCTTGGTATCGATTCCCTAATAAAAAAACATTGCTCTCTGTGTGTGTGAACCCACTCTACCTTCATAGCTGTCTGCTAGCCATCAAGGCTGTCAAATATAGTTGTAATAAAACGTTATCCCATAATCATGTTTGGATTTAACTTACACCACATTAATTAACACTAACTCACACACGAGAGTCGAGTTTAACATCGGAAATGAACGTAAACATAGTCATGAAGCGTTGAATGGACGACTGAAATTGTATTTTATTTGATCGTCAGTTAAGGTTCGCGCATATTGTGACACATCGCATCGCATCAGGCCGCAGCACAATTTTCAAATCCGCTCATATTTTTATTATAGCATAGGTCGGCAAACGAGCAAGGGGGTAACCTGACGGTAAGTGATCTCCACCGCCAATCTACGACCATAATACCAGAATAATCATGGGCGCGATGCCCATAAAGGAAGCGCTGAACTAAGCTGCTACTTCACATCGGTTTTCTATAAAAAAATTGGTAACGACCCATAATTCAGATCACTAAAATAAAAGTGAAAGTCTGGATGTTTTTGAGTTTATGAATTTAGATATTTATTAGCAAAAGCTAATAGTTTATATAATATACCATCGTTTGCTCGCGGATCGGATAAACATACTACCTATATTGTAATTGTTGTATGTACCTTTCTATCTGTTTATCAAATTTTACCTAAATCCATTCAACCGTTAAAGCGTGGTTAATGATGAAATATTTACAAACACACAATCTTCATTTTTGTAATAGGACTAGCATTTGACCTCCGCGTGAATAAAAAACGCAAATCCTTCCTTAGTGGAAGCTTCTTTTCTTTCATGTAACAGGCTTCAACTGCCAAAGTTTCATGTTTGTCGTCCCAGTGGTTTAGGCTCTGCGTTAATGAATCAGTCAGTCAGTCAGGATAAGTAAATATATGTATAGTATAGTAGTTGCATAGTAGAAATTAGGATAACAGTATCGCAAACGATGCCGGGCCGTGGTGATTTATAACGCAGCGAATAGTCCGTCTGTGAGATGCGGCTCTTTGGAGTGGGCATAGCGGAACTGAGTCAAATTGTTCCCTATTTTAGAGGTCTGCAACTTCAACTAAAAATGTGTGACGGATTATTTCGCGCTCGCATCCCGCTCCGCCCCACTGTGGCCCGACATGATGTGCGCTTACCTTTATACAAACGATGTAAATTTAATGCAAAT
The DNA here is from genome assembly GCA_949126905.1 of Amorpha juglandis. Classification (NCBI taxonomy): domain Eukaryota; kingdom Metazoa; phylum Arthropoda; class Insecta; order Lepidoptera; family Sphingidae; genus Amorpha; species Amorpha juglandis. The sequence goes on along the minus strand of OX421390.1, from coordinate 7,824,351 downwards.
GCGACGCCGTAATTGGCTAATGGCCTGTTATTGAAATAGTCACTGTTATCTAGGAATAGGCCAGTTATGTTTGATTTGCTGTTTGCATTATTAAGTGTAGGTTGCACCATTCGTCAGTTATTGTAACAAGCAATGGTTAACGTGATTCAAAGGCTGATGGTAAGCGCCACGCCTGTCCATAAACAGAAGCAACACCACACAGAACTTTGAATTACAAAGCACTACATGGCAGTGAACTGTGCTCGTCATCCCGAAACATAAGATGTTAAGTCGCATAATGCCCAGTAATCTAAATATATAAAACTCAAAGTTAACTGACTGACATAGTGATCTATCAACGCACAGCTCAAACCACTGGAGGGATCGGGCTGAAATTTGGCATGCAGGTAGATGTTATGACGTAGGCATCCGCTAAGAAAGTATTTTGATAAATTCTACCCCAAAGGGGTCAAAATTGGGGATGATAATATATAAATGCAGTTCACGCGGGCGGAGCCGCGAGCAAAAGCTAGTGATTAATAAATAGACAAAGCGGTGGTACCAACCCAGCTTGCCTCTCTCATACGAGAGGTTGCTGGTGGCAGGATACTTGTATCCGACCTGATAGCGACCGCCGTACACTGGTGCTTAAACCTGCCATAGTGGCCCACCTTGTGTGGGGCGCGTTCCAGGGTCAGCCTGTGTATATCCGGTTCTCCCCAGGGGACTTGCCCCCTGATCTTAACCCTTTTCCCATACCTTTTTCCTTCCCCTCCCCTTAGCCCTGGGATGAGATACTGCGGGGTCGCCAGTATTCCGTTGGCCGGGACACCGTAGTTCATCCCAGGAACTTTGGCCGGCATGATCTTGCCGACCTACGATGGACACATTGTTTATCGTTGGTCGACACTATTCTTGGATAGCGCTACACTTACCATCAGATGGAGCGTAGTCACTTTGCCGAGCCAGGATAAAAAAAAACCCTTAGTACGTTGCCACTAGACCAATGAGTATGAAAATCAATAATTTTTAATTAGACAAGTTTGGTTATACTGCTCATTTTTCTCGTTCAATGTCCTCTTGTTATGCTGCCTTAGTTACCAATCCTATTAGAGTAAGGACCAAAGTTTGAAACTTTGAGAGCATTTTCGACTATTGGTCGATAATGGCTGGAACTTTTTAATCCCCCACGCAAAAGAAGGGTGTTATTCGAAGCCTGTCTATTTGATATCTAAACTGCGAACGAATGTATCAATTAGGTACATTTTTTTTAAGTTGAATTTTAAGTTTACAAGGTGGCTCCCTCGTGTGCGAGAGGCCGTCTGGGTTGGTACCACCGCTTTGTCTATTTCTGCCGCCAACCAACAGTGTGTAAGCACTGTTGTGTTTCGGTCTGAAGGACATTGAAGACATTGAAATTACTGAGCATTATGAGACCATCCCCAAATTCGGTATCGTCCATCGATTCCTCTGAGATTGTGAGTGTTCATGAGTTTTGGTAATCACTTACCATCTGGTAATACACCTTTGTCTATCGGCTTTCTGCTATAAAAGCCACAGACATCAATAAAATTCTTTTCACCTCTTTATTTTTAAATGCAATAAATTCGGTGTACTTATTTCGCCCAGGCAATATAAAAGTATAAATATGAAGTTTATGGAACAAAGACATCCCTCATTTAAAACTTTCCGAACCCCACTTGACGTTTTAAGAATGAATTCGGGCAAATATAAACCTATGAAATATCTCTCTACAAATCTGAATAATGAAAGCCCAAGAGCGGAAAATGCCTTCTATAGAAATGTAGGTCAAGTATTATTGCTAGCTGTTAAATAAATAAAAATCTTAAGAATTATGGAGAAATATAAGAAAGATGCATAAGACAGATCATATCATACTCACATCATTAGATTATCTACAAGAGAACCTAGTAATTACCTCTGGACAAAGCCTTATAATAGGCGGTTCCGGCAATAATCGAAATCTCGCCTCGGGAATCCGGAGTCGATCCTAATTCACCAATGAGAGCAACCACGGACTTTTAGATGATAGTCCAATGTAGTATAATTGGTGACGAGATAAGTGAAGTGGCCCAGCAGTCATCGGTATTATCCATCTTTTCCTGATGGATAAGTTCGATGAGTCCAACATACCCGCCGGTCCCCCGGACGGAGCAGTAGTGATAAATAATTTACATGCGAAATCAGAAAACACATAAACAACGAGGAGGAGGATGGGTCTACCAAAGGAAGTATAGAAGATCAGAAAATAAGAAAGATCGTGGTCTTTAAAATAGAGAGAAAAGATAATGAATGGGTATGAGAATATAGAAGAACAATAGCTCTACATTACAGTCGCATAGTTCTGTAATATCAGACCCTAGAGTTTGTTTCGGTATTTCTTCATGGCTAGCTACGAAAGGCCTAGGTAAAGTAACTTAAAAAATAACTGATATATAAAAGTCATATTTAATGATCCTATTGACGGAATAAATAATTTAAATTTGAACAGCACTTCACCAATTATTATGCTAGGAGAAATGGATTCTGTCCAAAATACATGAAGCATACTCGATAGTCTAGACGCGATGGCGTCGGTCGACGATTCTCGCTTTTATGTGCTCACAATTTATTGCGAGTCGGTGGTTACTATATTTTTATGGAGATCACATTATAGCTGAGAACAAATTTTATATGCCAAGTTTGAAAAGTCTTAAGCAACAACGTTTTAAATTGATTCTGGAACTAGTGGATTTAGTGTTAGCTAGAAAAGTTTTGTGGGTGTAGTGAAATAAGCAAAGACTTGTTTGTGCGTTTATATTATATTAATTACTTATTACTAGTTAATATCGTAGATTTACAACATTTATGAATAAACTACTTTGACGATTTTCATTGAGAATCCAAAATCAAAAGTATCTTAGATAATAATGACAAAGAAGAACAAGCGAATTACAACAAAGCATAATGTAGGTACTGATTTCAAGTTATGGGTTTTTTTATATTAATTTGACATAGCACATACATACGCTCAGGAATTCCAGATGCAATAGGCAGCGGTAAATGTTATAGATTGCTATCCTACCATACAAGCTTCAAATTTCAATTACGAGTAACTTATATTTGATTTTTCGAATCAGGAAACCCAAATACCAGTTATGATATTCCGATCTGAGATTTGAAAGATCACACCGGGCTCTCAGCATAAGAAAAATAAAATGTTATTTCATTTATCATTATTTATTATCAGACGCTGATACTCAATGTATATATAATTATTTCTAAGTCTTATTATCGGTGTCATGACCAGCTTGAAAATGTACATACTTGTAAAGAAAATCACTATCTATTTCCAAGCGTATCACCATATTTTTAGTTTACAAGCTCAACAAAGACTGTCTATACAAATCCGATCGTATTTCAAAGGAAACTCGACGGTATAAAATATTAAAGTTAGAAGAACCAAAATAACCGATACAACGGCAACTGGCGTACAGCTTTATACCTTTCCATCATCTATTATGTTCGATGCGATGGAAATAGAGTTTCTATAAGGTTTACATGTTCGTTCTAAAATTTCAGTATGTCCTGTTTTTACTGACTTGTCTGGTTTGATCATGATTTATTTTTTATAATATACTTTTTATGTAAGTCATTTAAGGTGTTGGTAGTAGGATATTCGTATCCGCCAGGATAGCGACCACCGTACACATGGTGTTAAAACCTGCCATAGTGACCCACGCACCTCGTGTAGATCGCATTTCAGAATCAGCCAGTGTATATCAGGTTCTCCCGAGGGGCTTGCGGCATGACTTGATGGTTGTTTGGGGTGGGTATAGGGATACATCCTTGTATCCCTGTGCATGGATCGGTCATCCGCCTGTCGTGTAGCAGGCCCTTCCATTTGCTTCTTCCCTCTTCGGAGTGCGAAGAAGGATTTATACAGGCCGGCATGATTCTGGTGACCACCGATAAACTCATTGTTTGTCAGTGATCACTATTTTTTGGGACTGTACTACCCTTACCATCAAGTGTAGTGTAGACACTTTGCCGTACTCGGATAATAAAAAAAAATATTAAAAGCTAAACAACAAGTACAGATACTTTCAAATATCAGAGCATTAAACAAGCCATCGGCGAAATAAATTGATGCCATATTAAATAATAAATTGCTCGTCAATATATTCAGTAGTGAATCAATCGGAAAGCATTTTGTGGTTTAAAATACGAGCCGGTCCACGCCCCGTGGATATTGGTAAACGTTATTTAAAAACAGTATTATTTGTCCATCTTTTCCGTATGTTGGTAATGGAAAGCTAATTTATTATTTCAATGACATATGTTCTGTACTTGACCTGTCATAAGCGCTTTCTTAGCCTACATGATTAATAAAGATTTTGAATGGCTTTTATTGCGTAGTTTTGGAAGCATTTTTGATTACGTGACTTTTTTTATAACAAGAGCAAATTTGTGAATAAAAGATATTAGAGTTACGGTATGAGAGAACTAGGAAATATTCTGTTTTGAAGTGGCTATAGACGAAGGATTTTACTTGGTACTAGGAATTCCGAATTTAAATGAAAAATCGATTTTCTGATCGATGAACTAATTCGGATGGCGGACTTTGAGATCGATTCACAAAAAACATTCATAAGATAGATAGATAAAATAGATATTATGAATATCTACTGATATTAAAACAAGAAAACTGATGGATCTAGGCTTTAAAAAACGACCTAAAATAAAAACCGAGGTATAAGAACTCGATCTTCATTTAAATCGAAACGAGATAGAAAACTCTACTTCCAAATGCCTGATTAGACGAAGAAAGAAAAAGAAGTAATGTATGAAACAGCTTTATAGACGACTGTTTCAGCCATAATCTCAGTTACGTCGTACGACAAACAGTCATCTAAATTGGGATTTAATCGTAACGCTGATAAATAAATTCGCTCTTTTATCATCTTTAGTTATGACAGGAACGTCAAAAAGGTCCTGTTCTTCTAACGCAACACGAGTGCTGCTCAGCCAATCCATCAATCATATTTTTCCGCCTTCGCCGCGTGGGACGATTTGTATCGAGTTACCTCGCTCATTGATCAAATTCACACCAACCTATATAGCTTTATCAACAGACTTAATTTGTCTTAAGATTAGAGTAGTACAGTGCGATAACTATACCTTGGCTTGCTGAGTGACGCTGATTGGTGATTTATGGACATATGTATTCTATTCATTTTCAATTAGTTCCATAATTTGTCATCACCTTTAATTGACGTACACTAGAATTGTCATAAAATTGCCAATAACGTCTAACACATAAAACACTGTCGTGTTCTTTATTTATTGTTGAGAGACATGAACGCTAGTAAAAAAAATCAGCCGACGCTCGGGGCTAACAGCCGTAGCTATGTGCTGACAGCGCATGGTAGTATTTTACAACATTTATTACTATTTTAAATAAATCTACCTATTCTTTTAAATATGTACATGTATGTCCCGTTTTTTAGTGGTATTATCCGTATCATGTAGTCCGTAATATGCATATCTACAGTACTCTTTATTTTAAAAGGCTTTTTTTTAATTTTTGACCATTAGTTACAAAAAAAACAGAACATTTTAAAATATAAAAAACTTTACCCTCCAATGGCGAGGCCTAGGACCAAGCCACCGGCGGTTAGGACCCAAGAGAGAGAAACCTCCTTACAACGCGTGTCGCGTCCAATAACACCGCCTTCTGTATCTGGCTCTTGACCCAACGACCAATTGAAAGCCTCTGAAGATGTTGGTCGAGGCTCTTCAGTATCAACCCATGGGCAGAGACAACCATCGGGACAATAATTGTCGAGTCCACATCCCACATGTTAGTAACCTCGTGTGCCAAATCTAGATATTATGTCCGTAATATTATAATCATTTGCCCAGTTTTACGTTATTTCATAATCTGAGGTTTTTTAGGGCGAAATAAACGTTTTTCCTCCCGAACTTGGCTGCCAGCGGCCGCGTCTGGCTTCGATTGTTGGTTTTTACTCACGCTATTATTTGAAAACACATTGTCTCGTTAGCTTCGACCTTCAATATTTTTGTTAGTATTGGATCGATAAGGTTTTGTGTCATTTTAATGGTTATGTTAACAGATTTGATGATGAAAAATAAATGCCATGAATAATGAGTTTGATTACTTTACTACTGTTGACCGATCTTCTTTACCTTTTATCATTATTTTATGTTATAATGTTCCTCATTGGCATTTATTAGGCTGCTCTAATTCTGACTTATAACTATTAATATAATTAAAATATTGATTTGAAAAGAGCAACGTTAGAGTTTCTTGCCCGTTCTTCTTTAATGAAACAGCATTCTGAACTAGCGTTAGAGTTACAATTTGACTGAAACTAAATGATATAAAACATTTCACAGATTCATTAAATATTTTGAATTATTTTTTCGTGTCATAATGTGATAGGACATAATTCTATCGCAATATTGTGCCCAAATTCCATCCCGGCTGATTTACGTATGGTTTTCAAATACAAAATTTCGCACTTTTTGATAAACCCAAGACCTTAACGATTTTAATTCAGTACGTTGTCTAGAATTTAGAATTAGAGAAGGTGTTATACCTGTAATGGTTGGTGTTTCTATTCTTACTGATACCTGTGACGTTCTGCGAAACGAAGCAGCAAGCCGCTACTTTACGTCGGTTTTCTGTGAGAGTGGTAACGACCCGGATGAGCGGGACCATTCATGCTGGAGTCAAAACTGTCTACAGCGTCTCTCTCCCACTCAAAATGTTTATTATATATGTCTTTTTCTCGCGGCTCCGCCCGCGTGATCTGCTTTTTCCGGGATAAAAAGTACCCGGGGATCGAACCCGAGACCTCAGCAAAGCAGTACACAATACAACTGCGCCACCGAGGCAGTCATTACATATTTTTTGGGTAGCTTGAACCGTGTACGCAGCGCACGCAACGGAAGCCTTCAAATAATATGAATAATTTTCCCCGTTTTTGTAACATTTTTCACTGATGCTTCGCTCCTAATGGTCGCAACGTAATGTTATAAAGCCTTCCTCGATAAATGGACTATCCAACATAAAAATAATTTTTCAATTCTAACCAGTAGTTCCTGAGATTAGCGCGTTCAAACAAACAAACTCTTCAGCTTTATAATATTAGTATAGATACAGTATGGCCGATAGGGGGATAGGGGTGAGCAACCCCTATACCACCATAGGACGAAAAAAAACCTCTGAATAAAATACCTTCGGTGATAAAATAGTCAGCTATTTTTTATGTTACCACTATTCTGACCTCGGCAAATAAACCGAAAAACGTTGACATCGGATATAAATCCAACATCGATAATTCGCAATACGCGGAGTTTCGCCCTGTTTATTGCCAGCTAAATATTCGTCGCGGATGCCTCAGACACGAAACTTTTGTGGAATGTTGCCAATACTCGCGTCCTTTCGTGAATCTGTAATGTCCATTCGTTAAACTTTTTTATTTATTGCATCATTTGTGTCAAGATGGATATCTTTAACCGGAGTTAGTACACTCGAGTTAAACTGTAATTAGTATTTATAACAACGTCAATCCGTTTATCGAACATCAGAACCTGCCCGCGATATTTTTTTGTTTTATTTTTTGATAATTAAAATAATGTCATTATTCTCTATCATTCGAAATAATATCGATAAAATAGTTTCACAAGGTGGTAGGCTCCTCATATGCGAGAGGCCGTCTGGGTTGGTACAACCGCTTTGTCTATTTCTGCCGCCAAGCAACAGTGTGTAAGCACTGTTCTGTTTCGGTTTGAAGGACATTGAAGCCAGTGAAATTCCTGGGAATTGAGACTTAACATCTTATATCTCGGGGTGACGAGCGCAGTTCAGTGCCTTCAAAGTTCTGTGTGGTGTTGCTTCTGTTTATGGGCAGGCGCACTTACCATCAGGCGAGCGCCTTGCTCGTCTCGTAATTCAATCAAATAAAAAAAAGATATATAATTCACTCGTTAATATGATTATTGTATTCCGCAGTTTAACACTGCCTACAAAACGCTCTATGTTTAAATTTGTCGCAGTTACGCCTGCCCTTGATGTTATTAAGAACCTTGGAATCTTTATACTTGGCGTCACTAGATTATTATTAAACTCCGCACATATTTTTATAAAAATATGTTTGTTGTGACACTTTTTTATCCCAGCGCGGCAGTTACTGCACTATACCTAATGGATAAGCGTAGTGTAGTCCAAAAAACAGGCGACCACCGACAATCAATGAGTTTATCGGTGATCACCCGAATGCCGGCCTGTATAATTTTTATGCTTCTATTATATTTATGATCTTAACATACGATTCAGAAAATGAATTCATTTGTACAACGTCACCTATCGAATACATTGATTAACAACGATTTTACTTAATTTTTATGATAAATAAGATTTAAATACTAATGACTTTTGACATAATGAACCGATATTAATATAACAAAGACTAAATGTTACCTCAAGATACCTTGACACGCAAGAAACTCTAACATTGCTCTTTTCAAAATTAGTTTACGATTAATAATAAAATCATAAGGTTTAGGTACATATCATAGTTGTAGTACAACTACACATTGTACAACTACTGTACAACTGTTGTACATATACTAGTTGCAATTAGAGCAGCTCAATTTAAATTAATTAGCAGTCGTAGAAATGTGAAATCTACGTATTAGATTCGCATATTATTACATTACGTCCAAATAAATTTTTGTAATCATATTTAATATGCCTTTTCAGTTTTATTAAGATATATATTTGTTCTTTTCAGGCACTCATAACTCGTGTCCAGAAAGAAAGGGACGCAGCACTCGCCGAGGCTGCCAGCTGCCGCGAGCGGGCCGAGGCCGCGGCCGCCGCTGCCAACAGAGCGACCAGAGACCGCGACAGTGCTGCCACAGAGCTGGATGTGCTCAGGGAGCGATGGGAGAAGGCGCATCAACAACACCAGAAACTCACGGTATGGTATACTTAATACTGGTGGTAGGAATTATTTTTTTTTTTTAATTTATTTATAACTTTATTGTACATCACAAAAGGTATTAAAAATACACAACAGCCAATTTAAGATAATAAATAGAATTGCAATTTCATCCAGGCAACCTTTAATTTATTTTATATGCTATTTATGATGCAATATTATATATGATTTATATGCTGGTGGTAGGATTTATATCCGCCCGGATAGCAACCACCGTACACAAGGACCGGCCATAGTGACCCACACACCTTGTGTGGATCGCGTTTCGGAATCAGCCAGTGTATATCCGGTTCTCCCGAGGGGCTTGCGACATGACTTGATGGTTGGTTGGGACCTATCACCTTGGTGGTAGTAGGTGCAATGTAGTACACTCACTGTTAGCCAAGCTTATTTTCACAAATGGTTTTTGTCGAGCCTATAGTAAAAAAGAAAGACAAATGGAGAACCAAGACGTTTTGAGGCTATATATAATGATAATGATCGTTAGTCTCTATAAAAATTAATTAATGAACAAAACAATATAGATTACAAACCAATTATTTCTGTATCAACTTCATGAAATTTAATATTTCAAGCCATTTCCATGATGAATAAACCGAACCGTGTCTAATTCACAGCAAATTAAAAACAAATGAAATAGCTATTAACTAATGGCACCGTGTCCTTTTACAGATGGAAAGAGACGACGCCTTAACAGAATTGGAAATATTGAAAGAAAAACTTGACAAAGCTTTGTATTCTACGCAAAAGACCATTGAAGAGAAGGAGACTGCGCACAAAGAGTACGAGAAAATGCTCGAAAAGTATGATAGGTACTTTATGTTCCGTACGTCGTCTCGTGTTGGTGGCGATGATTTATGTAGTACGCATACAGAAGCAGGAATAACTATTGCTAACATCTGTTTTATTTTCAGGTCTCAAAATGAAATCTACAGACTTCAAAACAAGATAGATATATTAGAAGCTGATAAAGATCGAATCGAACTTGAATTAGAGAAACATGTACATATGTCAACAAAATCGAGAGAAGACCAGAGAAAGTTGCAAGACGAATTGGCTAGAGTACAGGAAATGTATGATAGGGCATCTTTACAGCTAGGAAGAACCAAAGAACAGGAAGAGAAAGCTAAGGAAGATATGGATAGGCTATGTGTCGATATTGAAATGGTTCGAGAACGTTATGAAAAGAGCCAAATAGAATTGCGAAGGCTCCAGGCTGAAAAAGAAAAATTAGTGGCTGACAGTGAAAGATTACAATTTGAGTACGATCGTGCGATGACACAGTGTGGTAAAGCACAGGCTTCTAATGAAAAAACTCAAGAAGAAATGGCTAGAGTTCAAATAGAACTTGAGAAAATGTATGACAAACATGATAAGGTGTCGTCTGAATTGAGGAGAGTGCAAACAGAGTTAGACAAAGTTAAACAAGACGCCAGTGGAGCGAGAGAAGAAGCTGAAAGATACGCAGCACGTTATGGGAAATATCATGACACTAAAGAAGAACACGAGAGAACTAAGCTGGAGGTAGAACGGCTGCGCACACGGCTAGAGAAGACTACATTAGAACTAGAACGAGCACGCAAGGCAGAAGAAGAAGTCACCCGTCTGCGTTCCGAGCTGGAGCGCGTCGAAGGGCTGCGAGGTAAATACCAATTCGAACAGGATAAATGGACCAATGAGGTTAATAGAATGCAGGCAGAACTGGACAAGCATCGCGAGCGCTATGAGGCTTCACAGGCTGACATTCAACGTCTACAGGCGGAGAAAGAGCAGGCAGAGACTAAGTTCCATGAAATTAATATACAACTAGAGTTATCCAAAGGAGAAGTAACAAAACTTAGTGCGGCGCTAGAAAAACAACGTACAGAACTAGAACGTGCTCATATTGAGTGCGAGAAATTCAGGGATCGATGTGAGAAGCTCAAGTTACGGTCAGAACAGTTAGACAAAGACAACGAGAGGCTCAAAGGAGAATTGCAACAGATTGAGAGGATGAAGCTCCAGGCCGTTGCCGGAGACAAAGCTAGGACTGAGGATAGGCTTGAAATTGAGCGTCTAAGAGACAAATTAGAAAAAGCTATTCAAGCGAGAGATGCCACTGAAATGGAAGCTGGACGTTTAGCCAAGGAACTGGAAAAATCACAAATGCACTTGTCAAAATATCAGGAAACTAATGAAACGACACGAGTTGAGTATGACAGGATGACTAACGAATTAGGAAGAATGCACGAGCGTTTAGAACGTACAATTTTAGAAATGAGACAGATAGAGCAGGAGCGCGATGCACTCAGAACTGAGATACAGAACACGAGACGTAATTTGGAGCAACAACAAAGAACTCTGGATCATAGAACGCAAGAGACTCTGGTAAAACTCCAGCAAGAATTGGCGCAGTCTGTGCGGGATAGAGAAAAGATGGCTTCTATATTAGAACAGCGGGACAAACAGGCGGATGCTATAGAAAAACAGATTGTGAAATTAGAAGCGGATACTAAACAGTTGACGATCGAACGCGACCAACTAGTGGCACAATTAGAGAAGTCACAGGACATGCTCGTTAACTTCCAAAGGGAGCTAAACGCTTCCGAAGCAGAGCTTCAGAAGCAGCGTGAAGAAGTGCGTAGACTAAAGGAAGAACAACGAAAGATGGCTCAGGATTCGGAACGTGGCGCTAAAACCGTCCTTGAAAGTCGCGAGAGAGAAATCGCAAAGTTGCAGCAACAAGTCCAAGGTCTCAGCAAGGAAAGAGACACTATTAAACAACGAGCAGAAAAAGCCGAAAAAGAAGCACAGAAGGTTGCCGAGCTCGATAAATGGCGGGCTGCAGTCGAAGCAGAAAAAACAAAAGCAATCTCAGCGGAGAAGGCTTTGTCCGAATGCCAACAGCGCTTACAGTCTCTAGAAAAACAATTCCACACGCAACAACAGCAATTGCAGCAGCTTCAAGCACGCGGTCCATCTGACGTGCGCGAGGTTCAAAAACAGCTTGAAGCGGCACAAGTGGAATCTCGAGCGCTCGCCGTGGAACGGGAGCGATGCCAGTCGCAGCTCGAGATGCTTGTTCAAGAATTGGAGAAGAGCCAGGTCAGTTGGAGGATCGCCCGGCGACCAGCGGCTGTCGGAAAACTACGTGGTTGAATCGAGTTTTATATCCCCACCCAATTTGCTAATGATATATTATAATAGCTTATAAATAACACCTTAACTCGATTGAACTTCGAACCGAAACGTTGTCTGCTTAAGTCATTGCACCGGTGTAGATTTTGTTTTGATCGTTCATTTGATTTTTGTTTGGATCATTATCGCCGGTTGTCACGTACATTGTCGTTGTATAGTAGCATGTCACCCACAGCCCGCTGGGCATCCTCCAACCCCTCATTGTTCGTATTTATTTTTATTAGTTTCATCATCGCAGTGTTTTTGACGTGAATAAATATCATTGGAATGTATGTTGTATTCGAACGTTGAGCAAAATTGTTGCATCCTACATTGATCCGTATCGTGACACTGCACGGAACTTTGTGCTCGTCTAAGATGCGCTCTGTAATGTTTGGCGCAAGAAAATTGCAATAAAGCTTTGTGTACATGACGATATGTTAATTTATTGATCTTTTTTCAGCCGTGCTCGCTAATGTACTGTGTATTATTGGCAATTTTTGATTGTTCGTCGTCTTGCAAATTGAATTATGAAGCTCACGTTGAATTTTTTGCTGTTGAATACGAAATTATATTTTGCAAAGTTGTATGTAAAAAGTTATGCTTCTGAAAGTGGTATAAGATTTGTATGTATGTATGTCGCCGTTACAGCTTCTTACAAGCTTACTTCATTCTATCGATATCGTTCTTTCGCAATCTAATCTTCGACTTTTGATAACAGCTCGATCTCCGCGAAGCGAACAAGAAACTCCAGGCAGCTGGCAATCAGAACGCGAAAGCTGGGGAAGACGCAGCCCAAGCTAAGAGACAGTTGCAAGATGAGTTCAAAAAGTTAGAAGACGCAAGAAAACAGTTCGAAGATCACAGGAGAACGTGGGACAATAAGAGGAAAGATGTAGAGGAGAAGGAGAAGTCGCTAACGGAATTGGATCGACAGTTAAAGAAGAGAAAAGAGCAAATGGACCAAATGGAAGCATCTTTGAGGAAGGTATAACGCATTTTAATTTTGACTGATATTTTGTATCTACTTTTTAGCCCCTCAGTTAATTTAAGTTATATTTTTATTTTCCCTTTTGTATTCGAATAATCTAAGCGGAGATTTTTTTAAAGATTCAAATATATTTGTGAAGTCCTCTAATATCGTATTAACTTATATTTAAAATGATCACAATATTGAAGAAATTGGAAAATAGAATATCTGATTCACTAAGCTCAATCCGTTACAGGCTGGCGGCAGTGCAGCAGCGGTTTCAGATATCAACCGTAAGCTGACAGACTCGCAGAAGGAGGCTGAGCAGTTGAAGCAACAGCTCGACCAAACTAAAGAGGAGGCGAAACGGCTCACTACCGAGACGGAACGGTTGCTGCAACTAGTGCAGATGTCGCAGGAGGAACAAGCGCAGAAGGAGAAGCAGATCATGGATCTGCAACAGTGAGTATTTCTAGATGAATTGCATAAAGTCGATGTGTATAAAATATGTAAAAAAAAACTGACCCGAAAGCGACATATAGGTATGATATTACCAACAAAAAAATATAAAATTCTATTATTCGTGAAATAAAAATTGTTGCAACATGACGATTGTAATGTATGTTCTATTGAGGTTTTTGTACTTTATTGTATGAAATAATAAGTTCAGTCGTTGCGACTTATTTTATGTATTAAAATAATAACCATAATACTAATATTAATTTTAGGTCTGTACGGAACCTTCAAGCCAAACTGAAAAGTCAGCAACAAGCACAAGCACAAAGAGAAGAGGTATATTATATTTATTTACATTTAAATATAACCTATCCTAACCAATTAACATTCGTAATTAAGTAATATAATATTTCTTACCTTCACAACCTTAGCTTTTCAAAACTGTAATCGATAGAAAGGAATCCTTGGATTTTATGGATGATTATTTCAAATATATTAAAGAATTTGAGCCCTTAAAGAAGATATTAAATTGGTTCATGTTGATAGATAACCATAACTAACCATAGATAACCATCTAACAAAGTCCACTAGATTATTTTAAACTATCTCTAGGATAACAATACTAATCCGACTAATATTTTTTGTTTCATGCTGCATCAGGCCGGACCCGCTGGCTTCCTCAAAAGCTTTTTCTAAGTTAGTCCTTAGCACCAAGACTGTCGTTCATTTATTTGCTCTTTTCATTTGAATGGTTTTTTCTTTAACAGTCGATTCTATAACGGTTCAATAAGCGACCTCACCGAAATCCACGTGTTCTATAAAACGTACCTAACACGTAAGATTTACATCAGTTTAAGTGTTTATATTTACATTAAATATAAAAGTGTTCAAATCACGAATCACCGCTAGGTTGTCGTTCGAGTTTGAATAATAATTTAGCCGTGTTACTGCGAATTCAGTTACTACACTGTAACAGCACACAATAAGATAATTATTAGTTTAGATATATATAACATATAAGCGATGTTTAACAAATGAAATAATCGTGTTCAGCGGGAATTATTTTTTAAGTATTGATAAAAAAATAATAAACTAATAATACAATATTGTAAAACTGTTAAGTATTCATGTATCTAGATAGAACGAGTAAGATGTCCACTAGTCGACCTGTTACCCAGCTTCGATCTTGTTATGCGATATATATATTAACTATAAATAAATTAAATCTATGTTGACCTTTCTCCACTTATTTCTGGGTTTATATTGTTGAAATTTTGTTGTTGAAGTAAATCTATTTAATTTTTTCAATTAATTTTAATTTCCTCTTCTGTTTGTTTTCATCTTTCGATCCCTGTCGGTAGGAACTGAATAAAGCGAGACAAAGCGAAATAGCAGCTATAGAAGATCTGACAAAAACACTGTCAGAGAAAGACGAGTTGAAATCAAAACTAGAGGAGAACAAGATGAAAGTGATAGACTTAGAAATCGAACTCAATGAATCGTCCCTTATACTTTCAGAGGTATTAAAGATATCAGATAGTCAGGAGTTAACAAACATTAAGAGAAGTAAAAGCTTTTTTGAATTGCAAAAGAGTGGTAAGGTAGTGGATAGGATAGACAAATGTCGATTTAGCAGAAGTGATAACTATCTTAACATCGCCCATAAAACGGATAGAGGCGACGCGCCTAATATTAGTAAGCTAACTAAAAAGGTAGTTGATTTGACTAAAGAAATAGCAATCAAGAATTCTAAAATAATCGAGCAGCAGAGGTGTGTTTCTATCTTAGAGGAAGCATTGAGAGAGAATAACAATATAGCAGAATTCGAACAACTGCTGGCGGTTGTAAGAAGTAAAGATGAAAGGATAAACGAATTAGAGCAATTAGTAAACAGACAGTGTGGTACAGTAACAGATTGTAAAGACAAAAGGATATTGGAACTTGAGGAGGCATTGAAAGAGTCCTTCATGGTTGCTGCCGAGAGAGAAAAGGTTTTCTATGAGGAAGAACAGAGGAGAATTGAAACTTTGCATAAGGTAATTATTACTACTCAAATTAATATCCTTTATGCAACATTAATAGTTTAGCTACGAAACTCATATTTTTTATGAAATATAAATAAAATTGATAAGTTCAATATGAAAGGTTCGTTGCACCATTATTTTTTAAGACCTAAGAAATAAAATTGAGGTAGGATTAAAACCCAGCCTTTGTCGGCTAATGGCTAAAATATAATTGACAGCAGTCCGTCATTCTAAAAGTAGTTTTTCCCTCAGTCCTACTTAAAGACAAACTTCGAATGGCCTTGTTTAGCGTCGGGTATCTGCATTAACTTATAAGATAAGACTAGACTAATAATACCAACATGTAATTGCAGATGAGAAAAATGGAGCAACGTATACGATCGCTACAAAATGCTTCGGCATTGAGCTGTGAGACATGCTCATCTGTTTTAAAGCGCTTGAAACAGCTCGAGACGTCGTTGCAGGATTGTCAGAAGAAAAGAGAGGTTGCACTGTGCCAGCTATCTCATGTCATGTAAGTAATAAAGAATAGTAACCATGAATTTGAAATACTATTAAAGGTATAACCAATGTTAAAAGCTCAGGCAGTCTAGTTAGTTTGGGAATATGTTTTCCACTAGCTTTTGATCGCGGCTTCACCAACGTGAATGACTTTTACGGGATAAAAATAATAATGTCTTAATCCAGATTACACTATCGCTGTGCCATATTTTGACCATATCCGTTAAGCCATTGAGGGGCGAACAAACATCCAAACTCATAAACATACAAACTTTCACATTCATATTACGCACCTACAGTATTTGTTTCGGGTCTGGGAGTCTTTTCTCCCCAGAGAGGTTGACGTCAGGCAGGCGGCCGGATGTAAAAACTACAAACCAAATCTCTCTGCAACATGTGTTAAGAAGCATGTTGCGCCGACCTCACTGCGAGTGGAAGAAGGGCAGATGGAAGAAGAAGAATACTGTAACTGAAAGTGACAGTAAATTCCAAATTATAGCAATTGATATCAATTTCTAGACATTTATATATATGCCGGATTGGAGTTATTGATCTGATAAATATTAAAATGTGTAAAATGAATGTACCTAATGAGGAGTTATTCGATTTCAGTCAGGACATATTAGAGGCAACAATCAGTGAGAAGGACTCTCAAATAGCTGAGCTGGAAGTCAAAGGTGTTTTGGATGAAAACGATACAATGAGATATGATATGCTCAAGAGCGAAAGAGATAGACTGCTTAATAGATTGAAGATCGAGGTAATCCTTTATTCTTACAATGAGTATTGGATGATGAAATATTTAATGAATATTCCAAACTCTCTGGTCTTCGTCGTCTCTTTCATATAGCCAGGATGTATGTACGCTAGAATCAAATAAGTACTAGACATAAGTTTAACAAATGGATTCTGTATAACAAATATATGAGTGGTAGAGCCACGCTGTAGACAGTTTTGTCTACAGCATAAACGGGCTGGCTCGACCGGGTTGTTACCACTGTCTCACAGAAAACCGACTTAAAGTAGCGGCTTGCTGCTGCGTTTCGTACGGTGAGTGAGATATCCGGATGCCCAAATCCTCTCCCCTTCCTAATCCCTAATTATCCCTTTCCCTTAAGGTCGGCAACGCGCCCATGATTTCTGGTGGTGGGCGTAACATGGGCGGTGGAGATCACTTACCATCAGGTGACCCACTTGCTCGTTTCCCGGCCGATGCTATAAAAAAAAAACTGGGATCAAGCCACAGATTTTATTGTGTTAGTTTTATAAAATCACATTTCCTTCTTGTAGAATACGTAAATTCATAGTCCACCTTCATGCTGTAGATATTATGGCATTATCATCTAGTTTAAGTAACGTATAAGGTTCTAAGTCTCTAGATTTTTATTGTATAGCCCCGCAAACGAGCAAATGGGTCACCCGATGGTAAATTATCTCCACCGCTCATGGACACCCAAAATACCAGAATCTTGGACGCGTTGGCGATTTTAAAGGGAAAGCATAATTAAGGAATGGATGAAAGGGAATGGTGGACGTATTAGCACCAGCGAATACCTCACATTATGAAACACAACAGCAAGCTGCTACTTCGGTTTTCTATGAGACAGTGGTAATAATCCGGTCGAGCCCGCCAATTCACTATGCATGCAGGTTTCCTCACGATGTTTATTTTATCGTTAAGGTTAGTTTATAATTGATCGCATAATTTGTACCAAATAGACAGATAGATGATAATGCGACTTAATAAAGATGTGTTAAAATAATTTTATAACAAAAAAAAAAAATAGGCAGCGTTCGGAAGTTGATTGACAGCACTATCAGTACTTATTCTGGTTTTACTGGCTTTACTGACTGTACTGTCTTAACTGGTAAAAAAAACAAGATAATTGCGTAGCTTAACAAGCTTGCCAACATAACAATTATACTTTTGAATATCTCAACACTACTGGAAAATATTTTTTAGGGAAAATCCAGTACAGACAGTATTGATACTGGTACTGCTAATCAAATTTCGAATGCCCCCATAACTAGTAATTAGAGTTTTGGCGGGAATTCTGTCTGCATCGTACTGAAAGGAGTTAACACCAAAACTCCGGCAAGACCTTGAAATCGACCGCATCCGTGTTTCATCGTTCTTGTAAAAATAACTTGAGAAAAAATTGTACTTGACACAGGCTAAGAGCGGTTACGCACTACATCCGATTCGAATCCGATCCGACCCCGTGAAAATATGGATCTAGAAAACTCGGACCGAATTCGGATATCCCTTACGCACTAGTCCGATATACACACTAGATGGATGCCTGCCGCGTCACCCACCCCGCCGCATACACCCCCCGCCCCGCTGCCTCTCTGCTCGTACGCAGTTCGGATTCAAGTCGGACGCAGTGCGCGAGCGTCCATAAAAATAATACTATGGCTACTTCGGTCCGTCAACGGTCCGTCAAAATTATCTCCGGGATGGAGATTCTAGAAAAATCGGATGACGGAAATCGGATCTAGTGCGTAAATTACCATAGAAATAGTTCTACGCCTACGCCGGACCCTATTTTCACGGGTTCGGATC
Organism: Amorpha juglandis; assembly: GCA_949126905.1. Classification (NCBI taxonomy): domain Eukaryota; kingdom Metazoa; phylum Arthropoda; class Insecta; order Lepidoptera; family Sphingidae; genus Amorpha; species Amorpha juglandis. The sequence goes on along the minus strand of OX421390.1, from coordinate 7,805,667 downwards.
GGATGTAGTGCGTAACCGCTGTAAATGCTTAATAATGCGAAAGCCATAAATAAAAAAGAAGAACTAGTAATTAGTAGTAGTAATAAAAATCGATTTTTTAGAACGAACGTATAATGGAACTGCGGGACGGGTACCAGGAGTGCATAACACAGGAGGAGCATGGATCTCTACCGGTCGACCTGACGCTAGCCGACGGCCACATTGATGTCTACGGCGACAATGTAATTGTCTGGGTAACATGCAGGAAAATATCGAGAATGGGTTTGGCTTGACGTCTGTGCCAAATGCTCCAAATGTTTGCCAAATACTAACATGTTAGGACTGTCCTTTTCACGCATGAATTATATGATTGAAAGGGATTGATTTTGTTTATTCTTTTTATAATTCACGTAAGTTAATTGTGTGCTGAAACGCCTTATAATCATATTTTAGCAAATGTTAATTATAAGGCATTAACAATGGATAAACAATTAATTAAAAATGAGTCATTGTCACTATGAGTGACATCAACTACCACACTCAGAAACGTCGAGGGTTTTATTTAATTTAAATAATTTCTTAGAATAAGAATACATATTTGCACAGTCAAATCCAGATAACGCTCTATGCACCGAAAATAATCTTAATTTACGTCTGTGAGATATTGTAATTCTAAGAAATGGTTAATGTTTAATTAAACTTAATTGACGTCTCTGAGTACGGCAGTACATGAGCGATTAACGAAATATTTAACCATTTGCTCAATTATGCACAGTGTGCGTGTGTGAGTGAATTGAGACAAATTATTGAATTGAGATAATTTACAGTTACCAATAATAATAACTATTATTACTTAAAAACAAGTAGATTCATCGTTTTTCTTGAAATTCTGTTTTGTTTTGTAATTAAAAGATAGCAATGGATTTTTAACACCAATTTCCATCGTAATAGTAATTCGAAATAATGACCTTGGTACGGTTGGGCGGGATTGGACATTAGGTATACAGCAGGTTGAAAAACTATGAACCAAAATACTTGATGATATTATTACAATGGTCAAGAAGAGCCTATATTATAACGTTGGAGTAAGGTTTTGCCACCAATTAACATATTATGAGACTAAGTAGCCGTTGTACTCTTTTATATGAGGTTGCGCATCAAAATTTGTGTTCCAAAGTCTAGAATATTCCAATTCAAATCTTAAACTCGGATTCCAAACGAATTTGAAACGAATGCGGTGCGTAGACACTTCTAAGTTATTTGATTGGTCATATTTTAAAAAAGAGTGCAACGAAATTTTTTACAGTTAATACTTAGTAAGACTTTGAGAACGCATTATTTTAATAAAAGCAAGCGTGTTCAAGCATTTGTCAATTTCTGCATCGACTACATTATACTTATATCTAGAATTAAGTAGTGTAGTGTTTGCGGAGTATTTTCTATAAATACTGCGCAAATACGATCCGAATCCGATATGGCTTTGATTTAATACATTATTCGAATGATTTTGAAGCTTCGTGTGTTTTCATTGTCAACGTATACGGTTGTGGGTTAGAATCCCATTTCGTAACAATTTGTTACGGATTGTGCGATAAGGGAATAACGTCCTTTCTAAAGGAATAAGTGATTTATTCTGGCAAAAAAATGACATACGATAGCAAAGACATAAATAAAAAGTTAAAGATTTTTTTGATTCAAATACAGAAAATTGTTGCTGTAATTACCAAACTTAATGCATTAAAAATATTTAATCTTACCATACGTTCTAGATTAAGTGCAGAATACCAATTTCTTCTATATTCTGTTAACGAGAATACCTTGCCAGTCGGTCTATTATTGTGACTATTGCATTTGTTATTTGTACTGTAATTAAAACCATTATCAATGACAGGAGGAGGACACGCCGGCGACGATGCTCTGAAGTCATCAAAGCTAAGTCAAAAAACTAAATGTGTTTTGTGGCCATAGCCTCATCGCATTAGTCACTTCACCCGCTACCTTACCAATCATTGCTTACCACATGTAATCTCTCGCATCTACTCGCAGATTTACCTCAAACTGACGATTACCTCTTCGCTTGCCACTCGCATTATATCCGTGATAGTGCCATAAGACCAAAGATGTTCATTTAATTTCGTTTTTGTAAATAAATATTGTTTCATTTTTGTTTTTCGTTTTATTTTTTGTTTACTCCTTTTTAACGAAGGTCAAAGGTATGATATATTTTACAATCGAAACGGAACCAAATTCTCAAAGCACTTGTTAAAAAATTGTATACTCTAGCAATAACGCATACTCTAGGTGATACAACTCTATGTCTATTTTAACTAAACGTTTATAAAATATAATTTACTATGCAAATATATTCAGTGATATAAACGCAAAGTAGAAATTCACTTTTAAAATAGTCTTGCGAATACGTAATTTTGTTCAATTATGTGTTTTATTGTGTATTAAGAGGCATCTAATTAACAAAGTTACGTGTTCGTGATGAAATATTAGTAACTAGTACAGATATCGGCATAAGTCGTGAGCACACACTTCACTGCGCAGTAATTCATGTAATCTGATTGGTGGAATGAAAAAGCGCGGGGCGCCGACGCTGCACGTAATTGGTTCATCAGCGGATGCCCGCCGTAAATTAGACTCAATTGCCCCCACTACTGTCCATCTGTGCTCATGACAAGTGCCGGTAAATATATCATATTGATTTTAAGGCAAATTACAGAAATCTTTCGAGCCTACTGTGTCTACAATTAGATAATATAGATGATTATTGAAAGTATAAAAACAATTAGGTCGAACTAATTTTGTTCTAATATTGTCGTACTAGAGTTTGTAAACAAAATGCTTAGATAATTTTATTTATATAAGTGTAATGACGTCACGTTAGTAAAATGCAAACTTGCGGTTTATATTGTTAGCGAAATTAATTTTCTAAATAATTAACATATCATGCACAAACTACGATCATTCGAAAGCAGGCTGCATATCATTGTATATTTAACTAGCATCTCGAAAATTGTTTAACGTAGTTGTTTTAGTTTAGCAACATTCTTGTCTTGCGTAATACGTTCCTAACTTGCCTTCACTACAGGCTGTAACGTCGGCTTCACTTCTTGAGCTGGTTATATGGAATTAATGTTCGAACTGTTAATGAAAACGCTTGTAAAATAACATAAAAACACTGCCTTACATTATAAATAAAATATATATAGATTTGTTGGAGGACGCTTCGTTTGCGCGTGGACGTGTGCACTGTTCGATTGTCGGCGACGAAATGAGGCGCGCGAGGTGCAGTCACGTGGCGGGACTCTCCCCACCACGCCTCTTCCTTTGACGGCAGCTGTACAACTACCCGAATAAAGTATATTTCCGTATTTTGAGCTTTTTTGCAACGTGCGGTTTACATACAGTATTGAATTCGTGATAAATCTGATCCGACAAATAAATTTGTTAAGTGAATGAATTCGTGACTTCTGATATTGTTTGTTAAATAACATAAGTTTTATCCGGTTACGCTTAAGAGACGTCATAGAGGTTTATTGATGTTTTACTCTGTCTTTTTATATTTTTATAAACATTCGTCCCGGAGATGAAGATACGCTGTTACGTTAAGTTTCCGTGAAATCGATTGGGGACGATAGTCGATTATTCACTTTTGTGATCGATAAAATTTACGTTGAAGATGAAATTATTTTGTATATTTCACTAGTGTATACTTTCCTTGTTCAACCTTAATCACAATATAACTTTGTTGTATAATTTAATCACATTTTATAGTGTGTTGGCAAATAAACGGCTTTAACACAATCGCTGTAGTGTACGTGTGCGTGTAGCGGGTTTGTAGACGAAGCTGCAATAACTCGTTGGCGTCGCCACTTGTACATTTCTGTAGTCCTGTGTCAATCGTTCATTTTGAATGATCCATTCTTTCAAGTACTGGTTTGTGCCCGACCCGGATCATTCCAAACAATCAAACATTAGATTGATGGTTTATATTTGTCAGTAACCGGCGAACAGCTCCCGTTCCTTTGTTGTTGTTCACTTATAAAATTACTGGGCATTATGAGACTTAACATCTTATGTGTCGTGACGAGCGCAGTTCAGTGCCATGCAGTGCTTTGTAATTCAAATTTATGTGTGGTGTTGCTTCTGTTTATGGGCAGGCGAGGCACTTACCATCAGGCCTTGCTCGTCTCGTCATTCAATCAAATAAAAAAAAAACTTGTCGCCACGTAGGTCGGTTGTCACTTATATCTACATAATAATAACGTGAAATACAATCATTACATTTTGCCATCCATAATAAATCCGTACAGCCAATCAGGATTCGGATCATTGAATGAAAGTGATTGCAGTTGAAATATACGCTATCCGGATCAAACGATGTAATCGATCACGATTGGCACAGGTCTACATCTCTGTCGATTCCTTCCAGACGAACGTTTCGTGTTTAAGTGTTGTTCGAGCATTGTTTAAAGTAAGCATCGATTTATTGCAGCTGTGAGCGAATTAAATGTTTTTCTATCGACTCAAACGTGTGTAGTTGATATATGTATGTATGGTCGAAACACAATAATTAAAATGTCGGTATTAAATAATATTAGTTACTTGTTATAATATAATGGTATATAAACAGTGAGTATTGTTTCACACGTTGTATTGACCGAAATTATGCTGAAAAATAAAAAGTACATGTTCTTTGAAAATATAATATCTTCATATACGGACGCTGTTGTGTTTTCTTTGTTACCTTTTTAGTTTTGTAGTTGTTTTTCTTTCTCCTAGCATAGTAATATTTTTTGAAGTGAAAACTTCTTTAGCCGCGTTGAGCACTTTTTGGTAGGGAAAAACTTTTGGTTTCACGTCACCGACATGCGAATGTTGATTCAGACTATACACGTATAACACATCGTATATACCTGACCGTGTGCTGTGCGCGTTAGACGCTTTTTGGATGGGGGAAATCTTGTGAGCTCTAAGTATCTGTATACTGGTGACGTATGGAGTGGAGTGGAGTGCAGTGCAGTTGAGTTGAGAGTGAGTACTAAATAAATATACTTAGGTTATAAGTTGTCACTTTTATCGGCAGTCCCTTTGACTGATTTTTTTTTTTGCTTTAATGACGAAACAAGCAATTCGCTCGCCTGATGATATATGCCACACCTGTCCTTAAACAAATACATACAGAACTTTGTATTATATTAAAGCACTGCATGACACTAGACTGCGTCCATCACAACGAGACATAAGTTGTTAGTTCTCATAATACCCAAATATTTCACTGGTTTCAATGCCCGTCCCAAAACACAACAGTGCTTACACACTGTTGTTTCCAACAGAAATATGATAAGGCGGTGGTACCAACCCAGACGGTCTCACGCATATGAGTGACCCAGTATAACATAGCTGTTTTAAACATAGCATTTCGTTGAAATGCGTTATTACCCTTTGTGAAAACTCGGTACCAACTTACATTGAGTCTGACTGCGAACCATTTGGCGGGCTTCGAGTATCTCAAACATATTAAGATTTGGTAATAATAAGGTAGTTATCTATGTTTGGTCTAAGGTCTAAGGTAGTTTTGTTGTATGTGTTTTTAAGTTTCTAAATAGTACGGAAATGAAACTCCTCAGTTACAAATATAAGTAAAATTTCAATAATGAGCAATTATGATATTAAATATAGGTATGAGCAAAGGTGGACGCGTAGTGGGGACATCTCACTATATCACTTGCAATTGGATTTACCTGCAAATTGACAACACATAATTCGATGTACCTAATTTCGATGTTATCCGACGTTTTGAGGTCAAAATCATGTTCAAAGATTCCGTTACATACAAACATACGTGTGAAGCTAATAAAAGCGTATTAAAAAAAATCTACTTTGCACCCTAATGGCGACCAGTGGCCGAAGCCTTCTAGCCCGACTTTCTTTTTATGATTGTTACATAGGAGACACTTGGCAACGAGCATCGTCATCTGTACAATAATTTTTGGAAAAAGCTCAAAATAAACTAATTTTCAACACATAATTACGTAAACGCAACTGATACATATTCTTTTGCGCCATCTATTGAGCAATAGTCAAACTATATACTAAACTAGATGTTTAAATTTATTGTGTACTAAGCTACTAGCCTTTAGATGGCGTTACAAGATATGATTTAATGTGTTAAAAATTATCGTAAAGAACGGACCACGGAACTTACATTAATGAATCAGTGCCTAGGTCTTAGCTATGTATTCGCATAATTCAAAATTCAAGTAATTTTGAAAGGGTTTCATAATTAGAAGTATATTTTCATGTACACCCAGTTTACATTGACTTTGGTGAAATTTTCTGTTCAATTGGATTATTGCAAGTGGATCTCATATTTTGCTTAGGATATTGTTTTTATTATTAGCATAAATGACAAAACGAGGAGGTCGCTTCCCTGATGGTATGCGTCACGCCTGCCAATAAACAGAAGCAACACCACACAGAACTTTGAATTACAAAGCACTGCATGGCACTGGACTGCGCTTGGCATCCCGAGGCCTAAGTCAGTTTCAAATGCAGGTAGTTCATGCCCTGGATAAGGACAAAAACTACAATTTCATCCATTACAAGGTGGTAGGTCCCTCGAATGCGAGAGGCCGTATGGGTTGGTACTACCGCTTTGTCTATTTCTGCCGCCAAGCAAAAGTGTGTAAGCGCTGTTGTGTTTCGGTTTGAAGGACATTGAAGCCAATGAAACTACTCGGCATTGTTATAACATCTTATGTCTCGGAGTGATGAGTGCAGTTCAGTGTCATGCAGTTCTTTGTTATTGAAAGTTCTGTGTGGTGTTGCTTCTGTCTATGGGCAGGCGTTGCGCTTACCATCAGACGAGCGCCTTGCTCGTCTCGTCATTCAATCAAATAAAAAAAGGTAAAAGATAATCGCTTAATTATCGCTTGCTTTAACAGTGAAGGAAACATCGTGAGGAAACCTGCATACCTGAGAACTCGATAAGATTTTTCGAAGGTATGTGAAGTCTGCCAACCCGCATTAGGCCAGCGTGGTGGACAAAGGCCTAACCCCTCTCAGTAGAGGAGGCCCGTGCCCATCAGTGGGACATGTATAATACAGGACTAGAAAAAAAAATATTCACATGGGCGCCGCAAGTGAAATATAGTAAAATAAATAAAATAACACCCAACAGTCACACACATAGTCCTGACCCCACACTAAGATACGAGTCTTGTGTCGTGGGTATCAGGAACTACGAGAGACTTTCGGTCTCACAACACCCAGACAAAAAATAACAAAAAAACAATGTCTATAACCTCTTTGGTAGCCCATGACTACCCCTATGCATGGCAACAACATGAGCGCGACGGCTCAACGGAACACCGCCTCACCACCGGAAGCAGGTGTGTTCATTCCGGTCGGTACTGCACCGGTGACCACACCATCATTACCGACCTTAAAATACTACTCACAGAGTTCAATATTCAATAAACCGTAAGTTAATAGGCAAACTATGTTAATTCTAGTCTGTGTTTGAATTTTATTGTGTCAGGAATTAAAGTGAAAATTGTTTGTTGGTTATTGTCAAAGTTATGTAACACTTTCACTACGTTTTAGGGCTCGAAAGACATTTGGCAACTACCGTAGTTCCAGTTATATTGGTTACTAGCTTTTGCTCGCGGCTCCGGCCGCGTGAACGTTTAAAATTGACAAAGTTTCATACAAACTTACTCCCCTATTTTATCCCCTTGGGGGTAGAATTTATAAAAATCCTTTCTTAGCGGATGCCTACGTCATAACATCTACCTGCATGTCAAATTTCAGCCCGATCCCTCCAGTGGTTTGGGCTGTGCGTTGATAGATCACTATGTCAGTCAGTCACCTTTGAGTTTTAATTAATATACAAACAATATATTTGTGGTCACATTTATGGGTCGTGACATACACCTGATAGCCTCCGTGACACAGCGGCTGAGTTGGCTGTGAAGCGAGAGGCCGCGGGTTCGATCCCCGTGCCGACACAAACATTTGTGTGATCCACAAATATTTGTTTCGGGGTCTGGGTGTTGTGAGACCGAAACTCTCTCGTAGTTCCTGATACCCACGACACAAGACTCGTATCTTACTGTGGGGTCAGGACTATGTGTGTGACTGTTGGGTGTATTTATTTATTTATTTAAACCCAATCCAGGGCAAATCTTAGGTGGTGGGAGGGTACCTGAACATTTTTATACTCGACTAGTAAGTGATCACATTGGACATTGTAAAAACTTGGTGAAAAATGTCCAACACGATGTTGTCCAAATGTCCAATGTATTTATATTATTATCTACTATTTATAAATAGGAAAGATTTGTATTTTTGTATGTAACGAATTCTTTCACCATTAGAATCCTACATTATCCCTGATGAACATAGGCTACTTTTTATCCTGGAAAAAGCAGATCACGCGGGCGGAGCTGCGAGTAAAAGCTACTTTATAATATAAGAAATATTTAGTTGATTTTATGCGATCCGCGAACTAAAGCATCACAACCAGTCATTATGTAATTTACTACAATTTACAATTGATCAGAATGTGGTATAAAAAGTTAAAATAATAGCTTTTTAATCCGCTCGCACCCATAAGTGTTGCCAGTTAATGACTGCTTATTCTATACTGATGGTTTGGACTTTTTTTATTCGATTCAAAGTGACTGCACTACACCTGATGGTAATTGTAGTGCAATCCAAAAAACCAGCGACTACCGACAAACAATGAGTTTATCGGTGGTCACAACTCATGCGGGTCTGTATAAATGCTTCTTCCCTCTTCGGAGAGGTAAGAAGCAAAACAAGGGGCCTTCGATAGGACAAGCGGATTTTTAATTAAAAAATAATAATATAAGCGGATGACCGATGGAGGCACTTTTTAACACATGTTCAGAAAGATTTTGCTTATAGTTTTTATGACCGGCCGCCCGCTATAAACACTTCTGAGGAGAAAACACCTAGAACAGAAACAATTTGGTCAATTTTCAGTTTTTGAAGTGAAAACTTTAGTCACGTTGAGCATTTTTTGGTAGTAAACGTTTGGTTTCGCGACAGCGACATGCTAATGGTAATTCAGACTATACACGTATAACACATCGTATATACCTGATCGTGTGCTGTGCGCATTAGACGCTTTGTGGATGGATGAAATCTTGTGAGCTCTGAGTATCTAGCTATACAGTCAGTTCGTCAGTCTGTCAGTCCGTCAGTCCGTCAGTCCGTCAGTCCGTCAGTCCGAGTCGAGTCGCGAGTAAGTACTAAATAAATATACTTAAGTTATTAATTTTCACTTCTATCGACAGTCCCTGACAGACATTTTTTTTTACTTGATGCAATGTTTATTCAGTAAATATATTAGAATTGGGTTGAATACATCGTGATCAACGGGTATCAAATGATCCACAAAGATTTAGTTGGCCCGGAGCGGTGGCCGTTGCCACGGAAATTAGGATAAACACATGTCTCGCACCACTTAAATACCAACCGACCACGTTGCTCTTATGGGTCGCTACAATAAGGCTCTACCTGAAGCCATAGGTGAATTTATAGAAACTGATTTTTAAGCCAACGAAAAAAGCAAGGTTTCCAATTTGATATGCATATTGTTTTGTGAAGTGAAACTTCTTTAGAATCATTGTCATTTGAAACTGGATGAAACGGTAATTCGTCACGACAAAGAGACACATATTCATAAATAGGATTTAGACTGCGAGAGAATGAGATAGATAACAAGTATGCTATCACGTGTCTTTGCGCCTGCGTACAACGGTGGTCACTAGAATTATGCCGGCCTGTATAAATGCTTCTTCACACTCCGAAGAGAGAAAAAGCAAGCGAAGGGCCTGCGACAGGACAGGCGCATGACAAACACAGGCACAGAGATATAAGGATGTACCCCTATACCCGCTCCAACCAACCATCAAGTCATGTCGCAAGCTCGAGGGAACCGGATATACACTGGCTGATCCTGAAACGCGATCCACACAAGGCGTGTGGATCACTGTGGCAGGTTTTAACACCATGTGTACGGTGGTCGCTATCCGGGCGGATATGAATATCCTACCACCAGCAAATACATGATATTTGGTAATTTCGTAGTTTATAGATGACATCGGCTGGTGTAAATAGTGTCATTGCACTACTCCATAGCACTATTTAGTGTTTTAAGTAACTTTATACGCACTGAAAAATTGTACCAGTTAATGTGTGAATTATGACTATTTGCAACTTGTCTAACATTTAACTATATGGGTACTAGAATTGTAGAAATGACAGATAATGATACTATTGGGTACTTTTTTAAATGGTAAAGCCATATAGTCAGCATGAATGAACTAACAGACAGCAATTTTGTTGCAAGGGCTTCCAGAGTTATAACAAATAATTTGCATTTTTTTTTTTACTAGCCCTGTATTATACATGTCCCACTACTGGGTACGGGCCTCCTCTACTGAATGAGAGGGATTAGGCCTTAGTCCACCACGCTGGTCTAATGCGGGTTGGCAGACTTCACATACCTTTGAAAAATCTTATCGAGTTCTCAGGTATGCAGGTTTCCTCACGATGTTTCCTTCACCGTTAAAGCAAGCGATAATTAACAATTAATATACACGTAACTTAGAAAAGTCAGAGGTGTATGCTCTTGGGGCTCGAACCTGCGACTTTCGTCTCGACAGTCCGTACCACTCCCCGCTGAGCTAACGCTGCTTTTAAAAAAATATTGCGACTATAAAATTAAATATGAGGCTGTTAGAACCAGAACGGCCTAACTACATTTTGATGACTTTTGCCCAATTTGTATTTTCGTCAATTTAAAAATGTTAATCTACAAGATCGGACCGGCCTTAAATTGGTAACATAATCTTGATATAGATGGCAGTATAAGTCCATTTCGGCCCTGGTTTAAATTGACGAAAATACAAATTGGGCAAAAGTCATCAAAATGTAGTTAGGCCGTTCTGGTTCTAACAGCCTCATATAAACTATCCTATCTCTCAAGTTGGATCAAACCTCAAACACGCTCCCGCTATCTGTTCGCTTAGATCTTTTAAACTATTCAACGGATTTCAATGCAGTTTTCAGCAATAGATAGAGTGATTCATGATGTCGGTTTATATGTATATCACGCTATGACCCATGGGAGCAAGGCAGTAACATGCAGGTGAAACCGCGAGGGACACCTAGTAAAAAAATAAATTATAAAATGTATGTATTAGTTTATGAGTCTTAAAACTAGGTCACAGTAAAAAGTAGGAAATAAATGTAAATTATATTTTAATTATCGTTGCCGTCGCGACGTGGCGTGCAATAAATATATTAATTAGACATTTCGTGTAATGACTTTAATGTAAATATTCCCGCGACATGCATATATGTGCCGGATAATGCAGAGTGAGTCGATTAAATTAAGCAAATAAATGTTGATACTTGATTTTTTTTTTTTATTGGTTGACGAGACGAGCAAGTCGCTCGCCTGATGATAAGCGACACGCCTGCCCATAAACAGAAGCAACACCACACAGAACTTTGAATTACAAAGCACTGCATGGCACTGAACTGCGTTCGTCACCCCGAGACATAACATGTGAAGTCTCATAATGTCCATTAATTTCACTGGCTTCAATGTCCTTCAAACCGAAACACAACAGTGCTGTACAAGCTGTCGACAGCGTGGTTCTACCACTTTTAATATACACACGCCTGTAACCCCCGAAAAGGAAGGCAGAAATGCAACTAATACAACAATATCAAATAACCTGTAATTATCTCCAGGGTCCCATCTAGCTCTTTACGAAAATTCATCAAAATCGATTCAGCGATTTAGGCAAACAAACTCACTTCCGCGTTAATAATATTAGATTATTGAAGTAGAATGAAGTATCAAAATTACTACTAATATATAACACTGTTGGTGGGAGGATACTTGTATCCGACCGGATAGCGACCACCGTACACTGGTGCTAAAACCTGCCATGGTGGCCCACCTTGTGTGGGTCGCGTTCCAGGGTCAGCCAGTGTATATCCGGTTCTCCCCAGGGGGCTCGCCCCCTGATCCTAACCCTTTTCCCATCCCTTTTTCCTTCCCCTCCCCCTTGGCCCTTTGGCTGGCCGGTATGATCTTGCCGACCTACGATGGACACATTGTTTATCGTTGGTCGACACTATTCTTGGATTGCGCTACACTTACCATCAGGTGTAGCGTAGTCACTTTGCCGAGCCAGGATAAAAAAAAAACGAAGTATCAAAACTATTTACTCTTAATATATAACACAACACGTATTTGTGAAACTCTATACATGGATGTAATAAAGAAATAAGATTATATACAGACGGACAAATAAACTATAGAAATTATTACATACTAGCTTTTCCTCGAGGCTCCGCCCGCGTGGTTTTTTTTTAATAGCATAGGCCGGCAACCGAGCAAGTGGGTCACCTGATGGTAAGTGATCTCCATCGCCCATGTGCCCATCGCCGACCTTAAAGGAAAGGGATAATTAGGCATTGGGAAGGGGAGGGGATTTGGGCTTCCGGATATCTCACTCACCGTACGAAACGCAGCAGCAAGCCGCTACTTTACGTCGGTTTTCTGTGAGACAGTGGTCGAGCTGGCCCATTCATGATATAGGCAAAACTGTTTACAGCGTGGCTCTACCACTCGCAAATAAATACCTACAAATCTTTCCTTGCGCTTTCAACAGCATGTTACTGCCCTGCTCCCATGAGTCATAGCTTGATATACAATATAAGCCTTCTTCATGAATCACTCTATCTATTGCTGAAAACTGCATTAAAATCCGTTGAATAGTTTCAAAGATCTAAGCGAACAGACAGCGGAAGCGACTTCATTTTATACTATGTAAAGTTCTAAAAATCGAATATACCAAACAATTTCGCTTTAAACGTTCCAATTTTAAAAGTATGAATTGCGCGTTCGAAATTCAAATATTAGTTCAATGTGTTTTTATTTTTAATTTATTTCAGACAGTGCCAAGACGGACGGGAACGAAAAAAAAACATACCTACTGTATAACGCATACAGGGCCGCACGAAAGTTACTGTTATCTTGGCATATCCTCTCTAGGCGAAACGTACATAAAGTATTCAGTTTATTATCTCCAACGTTCAGAACAACGATATACGGTACTTGATGCGCGCGCCGCTCCCCCCTTACTGCTATTGTTACGAAGCTCCCATAAAGTATTGTATTTGAGGTGCGGAATAATTCCATCTCTGGTCTCAGTTTCCATCGCTAATAACTCGAGTATAACACATAAGTCCGAATTTATGTTTACACCTTTAAATTCGGCAAAAAATAACAATTTTTTTGATATATAATTCGATATATATTATAATGCTTGTCTATGTTTAAACATAACTCTTAAATAAATTCCTTATCTCTCTGGTGTGTATTTTAAATGCGGTACTTTATGCGCGCGCACGCTCATGTAGTAGTTTATTTCGTCGTGCGTCGCTCTGAGGACGGAAACTCGGTACTTTCTGAGTCTCTGAGCAACCCTTCGTCTTATTCTCCGTCCTTGTCTTGCACGACGGTCGGCTGCACTCCTCTACCTAAAGTGTTTGTGTTCCACTGCATGGTATAGCTATCGTATAACATGTTACATGTGTGTGGTCAAATTTAAGCGACGTAAAGTGTACGATAACAAGTATTTGTCATTGAAATTAAACTAATTTAAATGGATTTTATGGCGGTTTTTCGTTTCGAAAGCTTTTCAGCCTTCGTGGTCACGGGGTGTCAACGTCGGGATCAAAAATTATTAAAAAACCGCGATAAAATCCGTTTAAATTAGTTTTATTTCAATATGTAATATTCGCGTGAACATAAGAATTCATTATACAAGTATTTCTTTCAAATCGACAACGATGATTTTTCTAGTATTATGCGTGTTCGTGGGCTTACGGAGATCACTCACCACTAGGTGATCCACTTGCTCCACTGATATTTGCCAAACTCTGCTGTAAAACTTTTTTGTTAACTTGAATTACGAAAAGAGCAGGTCCTTCGCCTGATGCTAGGTGCTACGCCTATCTATAAATAGATACAGCATCACGCACAACTTTGAATTACAAAGCACTGCATAGCACTGAACTGCTTCCGTCACATAATTTGTCTTACCCGGTAATATCCCTGGCTTCAATATCCTTCGAGCCGAAACACAACAGTGCTTAAACACTCCCACTTGGTGGCAGAAACATAAGAAGCAATGGTACCTACCCAAACGGACGTTCTCTTAAGAGAAGCCTACCACCTTCTAAGCTGATTTATTAGTGAGCGCAACTGGCTATGAGCGCCATAGACTTTTCGAAGATACGTGTGTTAAGTAAGTTATATTTTCTTGCTTTAATCGTAAAAATATAACAAATAAGTCTTAATACATTTTTAAACCTTTAAATTCGGCAAAAAATTACATATTTTTTTTTATTACAAAATCACAATTATTATTAACCGGAAGCCCGAATCCCCTCCCCTTCCCAATCCCTAATTTTCCCTTTCCTTTAAGGTCGGCAACGCGCCCATGACTCTTCTGGTGGTGGGCGTACATGGGCGGTGGAGATCACTTACCATCAGGTGACCCACTTGCTCGTTTGCCGGACTATGCTATAAAAAAAAAAAAAAAAGCTTAGCTATGTTTAAATAAATATCATATCTGTGAGTGTAGTGCGTGCGTTAAGCCCGCGCCGTCCCGGCCGCCGTGTGCGCCTACCTACTTATAGCGCGAATGTACTTTTGCCCACTTTGAAATATCTCGCTCCTAGATAACACGCACGCAACTTACAACTACACTTCATATACTAAGCAAATGATGTGGATTCACTTGTAGTGAATATTTTTTTTAATAAATTTTAAGTGAATACTTCTTTAGCCGCGTTGAGCACTTTTTGGTTAGGGGGTGAACTTGTGGTTTGGCGTCGGTGACATGCTAATGTTCATTCAGACTATAGACGTAAAACACATCGTATATATACGCGACCGTGTGCTGTACGCGTTAGACGCTTTTTGGATAGGTATCGAGTATCGAATATCGAATTACGAATTGCGAACAGGGGAGGGGCTTGGGCCTCCAGATATCCCACTCACCGTACGAAACGCAGCAGCAAGCCGCTACTTTACGCCGGTTTTCTGTGGTAACAATCCGGTCGAGCCGGCCCATTCGTGCATTAGACAAAACTGTCTACAGCGTGGCTCTACCACTCGATTTTTATTTTACCTAAGATTTAAGCTTTCATTTTTTTAAAGCTTGAATGACGAAAGAAATGGTCTCATACCTGATGGTGTCTGATCAAAAACAGAAGCAACACAGAACTTTGAATTAATTTAATCTAAATGATATCAAAGCTTTTATAGATTAATTTAAGCACTATAATTTTATGGTTTGAAAATCATTGGAGGCAGTGAAAATACTGTGCATTATAAAACTTGCATACATATTTTATGTTGGAGTGACAAATGCAATACGGTGTCATGCTGTACCTTGCAAACCTAAGTTTTAAGTGAAGTCACTATAGTTTATGGGAAGGTATGATTCTTAAAACCGGGTGACCGACTTCGGGCTCATCTTGTCATTCATGTGAAAAAAACTAAAACCTTATCGATAAAACTAATCAAGCTATGTTCTTCCTTGCAAAATAATTTTCAAATTCGTAGTGCAGTACAAACTGTACGTAACGGAGTCAAAAAGTATGTCAAGGCGATGAAAATGCTCCTGAGATTTCTCAACTCACGCGAAGCCATGTCGGGGCATCATAAGTCATAAATAGCATTAATTAAAACTGAGTCCGATTATAATAACATTTACAGTAAAACTGGTAATTAAAGAGCATTCTTTTTTGTACTAGGATATTCTCGATGTCCCTCGTCTCAAGGGTTAGGCAGTGTTGCAACTACTACAGGTTATCCGAGCTTATTTCCGTGTCATTATGAAATTTGTAATTCAACAAAACTTAACTTTTCCCGAATCGAAAACCACTCAAATTTTGATTGTCTGGCCTTGGGATCGAACCCAAGATCTCACTGGTTGGCCTAAAAATGCAGTCACTAGATCACAGTTTATTGAAATTTTAATTACCTAAATTGGGATTCACTAAATGTCGATATCAAGAATTGCGAGAGACTTAAGGTATCAACACCTAGGACCAAAATTATATATTGTAAATTATATATATAATTATACTTTGCGTCTTGGAGCCTGGGTCGATCCTGTAGCCTATTTTCACAACTTCCTGCACCTCCAAGATTATCAACATTTAAACATCACAATGGCATTTACTAGGGGGTAGGTCTTTGGTATGCAAAAAGCTTCCTGCGTAGGTACCACCGCTTTGTCTATTTAGTCCGCCAAGCAGCAGTGTGTAGTGTATTGTCGTGTTTCGGTTTGGAGGACATTGAATCCAGTGAAATTACTAGGCATTACTTAGCATCTTATGTCTCGGGATGATGCAGTGATGTGCAGTGATTTGTAATTTAAAGTTCGGAGTGGCGTTGTTACTGTTTATGGACAGTCGTGGCGTCTAACATCAGCGAGCGACTTGATCGTCTCGTCATTAAGTTGTATCTAAAACATGATTTAAAAACATGGATAATATTAAGAAAATTTAACATAAAAAAGTTTGTCTGTACCTCCTGCATTAAAAAAAGATTTCGTTGAAAACTTAGTCATTCCCTTATTCCTTTAATGCGTCACAGGCTGTCTAGAAGCGGGCGCTTTTTTTACACCGAGAGCCCAACCGAGGAGCGGAAAACAAAAAGCCTGGATTTATGTATATTATTTATTCTTTTATTTTATTATTTATTCCGTTTTATTCCATTTAAATGTTTTGCATATCGCCGTCAACGCGTTTATTGTCTTCTCTGTGACGTTTCGAGACCGTTTTACCTGTCCGTTGATAAGAATAACATTTAAAAATGGAACACGTTTTTAAACGGTGCAAAAAGCCAAAGAGCTCTAATTCGTCTGTATATTTAAATAATACATTGGAGTTTTGGCGGGAATTCTGACAGTGCGATTCATCGCTTATTTAAATTTATTTCAAAAACTAGTTGTGTTTGTTGTATAAAAGTGTGGATTTGTGCAATAAACATTGACGGTGATGAACAGTGTATGGAAACATTGAAATAAGTGAATTAAGCATCGTATTGAAAGGAGTTAACACCAAAACTCCAACAAGATCTTGAAGATGTCCATACCGATATTTCATCGTTCTTGTGAAGACTTGAGAATAAATTATTATACTTGTCATTGGCGAAATGCATAATAATGCGAAGCCATAAATTAAAAAGAAGAAATAATACATTTATATAAATAAATAAATAAATAAATACACGATGAGTTTTGGCGGGAATTCTGACAGTGCAGTTCATCGCTTATTTTAATTTATTTCATAAACTAGTTTAGAGTTGTGTTTGTTGTATAAAAGTGGTGTGGATTTGTTCAATAAACATTGACGGTGATGAACAGTGTATGGAAACATTGAAATAACTGAATTAAGCATCGTACTGGAAGGAATTCACACCAAAACTCCAACAAGACCTTGAACATGTCCACACCTATATTTTTTCGTTCTTGTGAAGACTTGAGAATAAATTAATTATACTTGTCATTGGCCAAATGCCTAATACTGGGAAGACATAAATTAAAAAGAAAAAGAAATAATACATATTATTATATTATGTACCTAGGCATAACTTCGCTGAATGTTGACCGATTTCGTTCTTTCTTTTAGTATTTATAGATGGGGTTTACTTTAGAGGTTTCCATTCAAGAAGAAACTTCTAAGGGGTGAAATCGGAGATGAAAGACTCAAACTTCGTCATTTATTCATCTATATTGACGATTCTTCCACTACAGATAGAATGAAGGTTAATAAAGCAAAAATAACATGATTTTTTTATCCGAGCATGGCAAAGTAACTGCACTATACCTGATGGTAAGCGTAGTGCAGTCCAAAGACCGACAAACAATGAGTTTATCGGTGGTCTCAAAGAATCATGCCGGCCTGTATAAATGCTTCTTCACACTCCGAAGAGCGAAGATCGCGGGGCCTGTGACAGGACAGGCGGATGACCGATGCAGGCACAGGTATACAAGGATGTACACCTATACCCACCCCAACCAACCATCAGGTCATGTCGCAAGCCCCTCAGGACAACCGGATACACATTGCCTGATTCTAGAACGCGATCCACACAAGGCGTGTGGGTCACTATAGCAGGTTTTAACACCATGTGTATGGTGGTCGCTATCCGGGCGGCAGGAACATCCAGACCAGAAACATATATTTGTGTATCACACAAACATTTGTCTCTGCGGGGATCGAACCCGCGGCCACTCGCTTCACAGCCGGCTACTTACCCGCTGCATAAAAAAAGTAGTATTGCCAACGTCTAATAGTTTATGTAATAAAATATTGCGTGTTTCTTTTATAGCATATGCTAGCAAACGAGCAAGTGGGCCACCTGATGGTAAGTGATCTCCACCGCCCATGTGCGTCCACAATACCTGAAGAATCATAAAGGCGTTGCCGCCCTTAAAGAAAAAGGACAATTAAGCCATTGGGAAGGGTAATAGGTTTTAGGCCTCCGGATATCTCACTCACCGTACGAAACGCAGCAGCAAGCCGCTACTTTACGTCGGCACTGTATAATAATACTGTGACGTCGGTGTTCTGTGAGATAGTGGTAACGCGTGGGTCAGCCTCCGTGGCGTAGCGGGTAGCCGGCTGCGAAGCGAGAGGCTGTGGGTTCGAATCCCGCTCTGAGACAAATGTTTGTGTGAACCACAAATATTTGTTTCTGTCTGGGTGTTGTGGGACCGTAAATCCCTCCTATTTCCTCTCTATTTTCTTATACCCACGATACAGGATAGTTGGTAGAGCTTAGAGTGGTAGAGCTACCCTGTAGACAGTTTTGTAGACAAAACATGGATGTGCCGGCTCGACCGGGTCGTTACCACTGTCTCACAGGACACCGATGTAAAGTAGCAGCTCGGCACATTCATTCTGTAGACAAATTTGTCTACATCTTGGCTTATTCAAAAATCATCAGTGTATCAGTGAAATGGTCATTTCGAACAGTACGTTACGTAGATAGTGCAGGTTCAATTCTCCCCTTTCGTTGGACGCAATTAAAAAAAAATACTGGTTCCACTGACGTTGACGTGACGTGTGATGTATGTACATTTGGATGTGGCAACGATATTTAATAGAATGGAGTATGTATATGACTCGATTATTTTAATTATTTTTAACCGACTTCAAAAAGGAGGAGGTTCTCAATTCGGCGAGCTTTTGTTGCTTTTTTATGTATGTACGTCGATTTCTCCACCAATCGTGGACCGATTTTATCGGTCTGCTCCTCATTTTTTCCCAATTTTAATTCTGTTTATGCAAAAGAGTTTTTTTTATTATAACATAAATACACCCAACGATCACATACATAGTCCTGACCCCACAGTAAGATACGAGTCTTGTGTCGTGGGTATCAGGAACTACGAGAGACTTTCGGTCTCACAACACCCAGACCCTGAGACAAATATTTGGGGATCGTACAAACATTTGTCTCGGTGCGGGGATCGAACCCGCGTTCATAGCCGGCTCCTCGCCCGCTGCGCTACGGAGGCTGTCACCATTATTATCGGTTGTATAGAAAATAATGTATAAAATAAGACATTTTCAAATACCCTAATAAATTATTCATACTAAATAACAGCAACATGCTACCATGTAAGTTAATATAGTGTTACCATCAATGTTTTTTCACGTGGCTAATATTTATTTGATTGCATGACGAGACGAGCAAGGCACTCGCCTTGCTCGCACCACGCCTGCCCATAAACACCACCACACAGAACTTTGAATTACAAAGCATTGTATGGCACTGAACTGCGCTCATCAACCCGATACATAAGATGTTAAGTCTCATAATGCCCAGTAATTTCACTGCCTTCAATACCATTCAAACCGGGTTAGTACCACCGCTTTGTCTATTTCTGCCGCCAAGCAACAGTGTGTAAGCACGGTTGTGTTTCGGTTTGAAGGACGTTGAAGCCAGTGAAATTACTGGGAATTAGCACCGCGAAGTTCAGTGCCATGCAGTGCTTTGTAATTCAAAGTTCTATGTGGTGTTGCTTCTGTTTATGGGCAGGCGTGGCGCTTACCATCAGGCGAGCGCCTTGCTCTATAAAAAAGTATTTTTTGCCTTATCCAATTTGAGCACATTTTCAACGGCCTTTATTTCATTGTAACATTTTTGCATCGCGTGCCTTGTGACAGACAGACAGACAGGGTAATTTATAATATGTCCCTATCGTGCGATCTTATACGGCATTACCGGCCAGCATAACTAGACACCTTTCTATTATAAAAACGTATGCGGTTGAACGAAAATTAAAGATCTTCTAACACTGGCTGATATGGTATACACCGATAAAAATTGCCTCGTTTTATGCAAAGGGGTTTTGAATTTTCGTTGTTTTATGAGTCATTGGCAAAACCTTCTAATTCGTTAGCTATCACATTTTCACGACGCGATAGCTGTTTCATTTTGTGTTGTAACATGCATTTTTTTACACATTGACCGTAAACAAATTCTGCTTCGATAGAATAGTTCCATATTTTTTATTGAAGTGAAATCTTCTTTAGCCGCGTTGAGATTTGAAACTCGATGAAACGAAAATGCGTCACGACATAGAGACAAACATATTCATAAATAGGATTTAGCCTGTGAGAGAATGAGATAGATTACAAGTATGCTACGTGTCTTTGCGCCTGCGTACAATGAAGCCTTCGGAAAAGGTGGCATAAACTACGTGGTGTATTATTAACGTGTTTTATTGTTTGCATTTGGGTATTGGAATTCGATGATTAATTAATATCCTACTAATATTATAAACGTGAAAGTTTGTAAGTATGAATGGATGTATGTTTGTTACTCTTTATTTATATGTTATGTATTATTGTACACGTGTATTATTCACGTGATTTTTTTGCGTTTGCGTATTAAAATTAGTTGGTTAATTAATTTATCTTAATAATCATGAAGTTTCAATTCTGCCGTGTGTGAATTGCACACACACACTTTTTTCTCCTAAATGATGCAACGGGTTTAGATGCTGATTTCACTATCATTAAGATATTTTTTTCCGGAAGGTTTATATGTATATCTCGCTATGACCTAGAAAAAAAGAAAGAATAAAACAGCAGAATAATACACCAATATTACAAATATGAGTAATATCTTGAAGCTTCAAAATTCAGTGCAGCGTAGGGGTGCAAGAATGTTGTAGTTTTTAATAAATTCCCGTACACGAGGGCGGGGGTCATTTTTCATTCTTCTCATTACTCGCAACCCTTTGCTATTTCATCAGAGTAGCGTCGACAAAAAAATGTATATACTTGAATTTATTTATTACTAGATGTCTCTCATGAAAGCAGCGATAGCTCAGTGGGGTATGGACTGTCGAGACGAAAGTCGCAGGTTCGAAACCAGCCCCAAGAGCATACACCACCGGCTTTTCTAAGTTACGTGTATATTAATTATCGCTTACTTTAACGGTGAAGGAAACATCGTGAGGAAACCTGCATACCTGAGAACTCGATAAGATTTTCGAAGGTATGTGAAGTCTGCCAACCCGCATTAGGCCAGCGTATTGGACTAAGGCCTAATCCCTCTCATTCAGTAGAGGAGGCCCGAGCCCAGCAGTGGGACATATATAAAAAAAAAGATGTCACTCGCGGCTTTTTCTAAAAAAAATCGGCTTTTCTGGTACTATAATATGTATGTATTATACATATAAACCTTCCCCTTGAATCACTCTATCTATTAAAAAAGACCGCATCAAAATCTGTTGCGTAGTTTCAAAGATCTAAGCATATATAGGGGCAGACAGACAGCGGGAAGCGACTTTGTTTTATACTATGTAGTGATTGTAATTGTATATAGTTTTTTGTTTTACATTATTATAGCATGTATCTAATATTATTTAGTTTTTTTGTTTGTTAATAATTATTTTTTGGATGTAAGTGGATCAAGCCAACCTCACCTGCATGGGACACTCTGCCCACAAACATACGAGGCAATGGCAAAAATTGGTTCCGGTTGCGGATTGTGGGGGTCAGAGCATGATGGAAAGGCCCTGGAAGAACCCTGGCATTAGGCCGGCATAACGACAGGCAGAAAGTTAGTTACTTTTTGTTTTATCAATCGAATTTAATTAGTTGGACAGCTCTGAGTGTGAATTTACAATTGAACCTAGTTACGCAAATAGGAACCGACCCACAGCAAGTTCAAATGGAGATACAGATTTTGTTTTACTAAATTCAATAATTTAAACTAATTATATCTCGTAGTTTTTTGGGAAAACGGGCAATAAATATAACCCATATACAATTTTCCAATTAAAATAGAACAAAAAAGTGTGCGTGTGTGAAAATCACACATGGCAGAGGTGAAACTTTAGAAAATCTACACTAATATTATAAAGAGGAAAGATTTGTATTTTTGTATGTAACGAATAAACTTAAAAACTACTGGACCGATTTGAAAGATTCTTTCACCATTAGAATCCTATATTATTCCTGAAGAACATAGGCTACTTTTTATCCCGGAAAAAGCAGATCACGCGGGCGGAGCGGCGAGGAAAAGCTAGCATTTAATACTTTTCCGAAGTTTCACTTCTGCCGTGTGTGAGTTGCACACACACACTTTTTTGCTATCCGTACACAATATTCCCCAGCACCGCGACGGGGTCCCGCAGGCATTTTTCATTCCGACTTGATTAAATCCTCTCGTGGGACGTTAATATATGAAACCTGTGTTTTTCAACTATTGTCTACAACTACAGTCCAGAGGCATTTACAATGTCTATAACGTAGTAAGGAACGCGAGCTTAATAAATAATTATAATGGACTAATGGCTATTCCCTATTTTCTATTTACAGATATATTTGCTATGCAAATACGAAAGAACATTTTAACCCATATCAAGTAAAAGTTAGTATATCGATTTTTTTTATTTGTTTTTTTTTATCCGAGCACGATAAAGTGACTGCACTACGCCTGATGCTAAGCGTAGTGCAGTCCAAAAAACTATCAACCAACGACTAACAATGAGTCTATCGGTGGTCACCAGAATCATGGCAGCCTGTATAAATACTTCTTCCCTCTTCAGAAAGGGTAGGAGCAAATCGAGGGGCCTGCGACAGGACTGGCGGATGACCGATGCAGGCACAGGCATACAAGGATGTACCCCTATACCCGCCCCAACCAACAATCAAGTCATGTCGCAAGCCCCTCGGGAGAACCGGATATACTCTGGCTGATCCTGGAACGCGATCCACGCAAGGTGTATAAATCACTATGGCAGGTTTTAACACCATGTGTACGGTGGTCGCTATCCGGGCGGATATGAATATCCTACCACCAGCAAGCTACTAAATTCATTCACAACTGACAGTTACAACACCTGTCCACATTAGAGTCACGAGCACGCGTGACTGCCACGCCTCACCGTGCGGCGAAATTTCACGGAAGTGTGGACACACTTTTATGTATTTATATACAGGGACGTATTCAGGAGTTGAACAGGGGTAATATTGGGAGCACTTAACGTAAATAGCGTATGTCTCTTTGATCTAATAGGAGTGTACAGACTGAGAAACCGCGAAGGCCTATGGATATATTTATTATTTAGCAATTTTGTATTAGATCCCACGGGAACGAACGAATCGGTTCAGCGGTTTATATTTTTCATACAAACTTTCATCCCCTTTTTAAATCCTTCAGGGGTTGATTTTTGAAAAACATAGTAGCTTATGTCCTATTCTGACGTATAAGCTATATTATTGTAAAGTGTCATTAAAATCCATTCAGTAGTTTTTACGTGAAACATACATCCATCCATCCATCCATACTTACAAACTTTCGCGTTTATAATATTAGTAGGATGAGTTTGTATTGTAGTATATAGGGTTACTTTTAAAACACCAACAACCTCGCGGGACTAGATGGCTAACCCCATAAGGAACAACTTTTGTTCTACGATTTTTGATAATTTGTTAGATTTTAAGTGTTTTAATACAAAAATAAGTATTAATTTAATTTCCGACTTGAATTTCCATAAAATCATCGCGCATCGCAAATATCACGTAATCAAACGTGAGAAAGGGGGTGCTGCCCGAGCGCCTTTGAACTTGTCCCATTTATCTAGCCGCTAGTCTTCTGTAATTCTGAAAACATTTTTTTTCATGTATTGAGTTATGTCCGAACTCGTAGAACAAAAGTTGTTCCTTATGGGGTTAGCTATCTAGTCCTGCGAGGTTGTTGGTGTTTTAAAAGTAACTCTGTATACAGCTAAAAAAGGTTTTCAAGTTGGCGCTGTTTCAGTTTTTTCGAGTGAACAAAGTAAAATGTATTGTATTTTATACAATTTACATAACTAAAACAAGGATGCATCAAAAAATGCATTAAGAATAGTTTTTTTTTATTAATATTCATTTTATACAATTTACATAACTAAAATAAGGATGTACCTGATAAATATTCATTAAAAATATTTTTTTATAATAGATCATTTCGCATGAGATAAAATTAGGATAACACGCCGTTAGGGGGGTTATCCCCCTCTCCCCTGCCTGGATACGTCCAAGTTTCCTCAGGAATAGTATCCGCCTACATTTAACGTATTTATAGCGCGACAGATAATTTATGTGAATAAACAAATATATCATATATTAATATTATGCTCCATATATTTAAATACCCATTGAAATTTGTATACAAAGTTCATGCTGTTAAAGCGTCTGAACTTAATAAATGCTTTTTGTCTCTTGCGAAATATTTTTTTAATAGTTTTTTTTTCATTGAATGACGAGACGAGCAAGCTGCACGTCTGATGTAAGCGCCCACGCCTGCCTATAAAAAGAAGCAGCACCACACAGAACTTCGAATTACAAAGCACTGCATGGCACTGAACTGCGCTCGTCACCCTGAGACATGAGATGTTAAGTCTCATAATGCCTAATAATTTCACTGGTTTCAATGTCCTTCAAACGTAAACACAACAGTGCTTACACACTGTTGTTTGGCGGCAGAAAACGTTTCACACACATCAAATAACCACCTATGTCGGTTCGAGAATCGAACCCGTCGCATCTCGTTTCACAGCCTATTCACCCGCTGCGCCACAGCGACAGTGAAAATCATAGAATATACTCCGTTAACTTCTGCAGCTATGATCCATCGCTTGTAAAAAAAGTAATCAAAAACCCGTCTGAAGTTAATGGTTACCTCCAAAGATTACACTTTCAGACGTAAAGGTCAGAGTGGGTTTTATGAAAATCATTTCATAATATAGTATAATGATAACTGCCGGGTGTAAAATGTCCGCTTAAACACATTATATTTTTCACATTGGCGAATGATTCGGTATACTAGACTTGTGGTCTTAATTTAGGCTACACGAAATATACGTAGAAAAAAACATCATTATCAGCCCGTGTTAGTCCACTGCTGGACATAGGCCTCTCTTAAGAGGGCGCATATAGCAAAAGTATCAATCTAGATTTGATTTTTAAGTTAGTAACTCATGGCTCAATTAAACAAACTTATGTATATGGATACTTCATTATAATTGCAAGCGAATAAGTTTTACAGAAACATAACACACTAAAATTTTCTCGATAGAAACAAAGTCACCTCCATTTTTTATCTATTTATTTCTAATATGGTGCATATTTTGAAGCCGAAAATTACATGAATAATACCATTTACGTATGATTCAGAGAGTGGCTTTTTTGATTTTCAAAAATATTTTGTATATTATGAGATTTTAAAATAAAAAGCATTTGGCATATACGACGTTGACATGCGAGTGATGCAGGACGCGCGGCTGAAATTTTGTACTAGCTTTATGCGCCTTCTTAAATACATTATATTTTTCACATTGACGAATGATTCGGTATACTAGACTTGTGGTCTTAATTTAGGAAACGCGACATATAATTATAAAAAACATCAGTACTAACTTGTGTCAGTCCTCTGCTGGACATAGGCCTCTCTTAAAGCACGCCATTGAGCCCGATCTTCGACTCTACTCATCCAACTATTACCAGCCACCTTGCGTATGTCATCGCTCCATCTAGCTGCAGGGCGTCCTACATTCCGTTTACCGAGTCGTGGTCTCCACTCAAGAACGCGTCTACTCCAACGGTTGTCGGTTCTACAGCTAGTATGACCAGCCCACTGCCACTTCAGCGTGCTAATCCTGTGAGCTATGTCGTTCTCTGTCGGATAACTTCATTTCTGATTCGATCCTTTAGCGAAAGTCCGAGCATAGCTCTCTCCATAGCTCGCTGAGCGACTTTGACTTTGCGGACTAGCCGAGCCGTTAGTGTCTACGTCTCGGCCACGTGTGTCATGATAGGTAGAAGAAAGAAAAAGAAAATAAGAAAGAGAAAAAAATATCAAAGACAAATCATATCACATAAAAACACCCATCACATAATCATATGAAAAAGGGTTATGAGATATAAGTTTTAACAAAATTTACTAACCGATTTCAAAAGATAACATTAAGATCAAAATAACAATTACTATAAGTCTCTTTAGAAAGTGCCTATGTCGCTGCTGGTCAACTAAAACTGTAGCGACTTTTTACTCCATACTCCGTCATCAGATGTTAACAAAATTTATATGGGACCCCATCGGAGCAAATCTCTATCAAATGAAATGTTTTCTACGTAACTATGTAAAAATATTTTGCAACTTTTTTTTCTTACTGGCATCGGGCTTGCAAGCGGGCATCACAGCAAAAAAAAACGAAATTGGAGAAAAGATTTTTTTAAAGTAAAAAGTATTAAAAAAAATACACTGAAAAATAAAAGAAAATATTCTTACTTTGACCGGGCTTAAGAAGTTAAAGTAGGTAAGTAAAAATCACCAGCCGAGTATACAGGCCGTAACGTTGGAGCTATAAAATTATTTACGGACTTACCTGGACGTTTAACGAGTCGGCCCTAAAGTGAAAAGTATTTTTTACGTCCAGTTTACGAGCTCGGATTATGGCCGAATGACTCACCCCACTCGCTCCGGAATTCGGAAAAACTACCTGCCGTTTTGTACTGCCGGAATAATTGTTTACGGATAAATAAGTTTTTTTATTCGCCTATCACACCATGACGGAAATAAGCTCGACGTGGATACATTAGCAGCAGGTCCGTCGTATGCGAGAGGCCGTCTGGGTTGGTACCACTGCTTTGTCTATTTCTGCTGCTAAGCAACAGTGTGTAAGCACTGTTGTGTTTCGGTTCGTAGGACATTGAAGCAAGTTCGGGAGCTTAGTTATTTTTATCCGATCACGGCAAAGTGACTGCACTACACCTGATGGTAATCGCAGTGCAGTCCAAAAAATCAGCGACCACCGAAAAACAATGTGTTAATCGGTGGTCACCAGAGTCATGCCAGCCTGTATAAATGCTCTTCGGAGAGGGAAGAAAGCAAATCGAGGGGCCTGCGACAGGACAAGCTGATGACCGATGCAGGTACAGTAATACAAAGATGTACCCCTATACCCGCCCCAATCAACCATGAAGTCATATCGCCTCTCGGGAGAACCGGATATACACTGACTGATCCTGGAACACGATCCACACAAGGCGTGTGGATCACTGTGGCAGGTTTTAACACCATGTGTACGGTGGTCGCTATCCGGGCGGATATGAATATCCTACCATCAGGGAACTAGTGACTCTTCCTATACCTACCTTTCCGATCCCTTAATTCTTCCCCTCCCGTTTAGCCCTCGAATGAGATACTGTAGGGGTCGTCAATATCCCATTAGCAGGGGCCCCTATAGTTCATCCCAAGGGCTAAAAAATAGCTTAGTGAAAGACACACAGGTAGGTCCCTCGTATGCGAGAGGCCGTCTGGGTTGGTACCACCGCTTTGTCTATTTCTGTCGCCAAGCAACAGTTAAGCACTGTTGTGTTTCGGTTTGAAGGACATTAAAGCCAGTGAAATTACTGGGCATTATGAGACTTAACATCTTATGTCTCAGGGTGACGAGCGCAGTGCTTTGTAATTCAAAGTTCTGTGTTGTGTTGCTTCTGTTTATGGGCAGGCGTGGCGCTTACCATCAGGCGAGCATCTTGCTCATCTCGCCATTCAATAAAAAAAATAACACACACACAAATACCTACTGAATCGAATTCTAGTAACAGTCGCCCGACGGACTCCTGATTTCACTCTGAATTTCACGGAAAAGATAATAAAGCACATAGTTAAATTCCTAGTAGATTATGGTGTTTTTTTGCAGAAATCTAAAACTGCTGCCCGTCTAGACATGGTATAAATGCTTTCGCCTCTACCTAACTAGAGTTTCGTATGGGTGTATTCGACGAATTACGGTGCGATGTAAAAGCGTAGATATTAGTTATTTTATTTTTTACTAGACGACAAAAGAATTTGTTATTAGAATGACAGAACGAGCAGGTCGCCTGATGGTAAGCGCATCGCCTGTCCATGAACACAGAAGCAACACCACACAGAACTTTTAATTACAAAACACTGCATGGCACTGGACTACGCTCGTTATAGCGCGACATAAATTAAGTTTCATAACGCTCGGCAATTCACTGACTTCAATCCGGTACACAATATAATACACCTTCCTAGCATAGATATAATAAAAAAAAGAAGATGCGTTACGTTCAAGCAAACGCTTACTATAATACGGTCTTAATACAACTACATGCAAACCCGCTCACTACTACATAAATAATTATTTGCGTGCAATACACGCAAAAAAGGGAGAAAGAAATACGGCAAAAAAGAGAGTGTGACAGAGACAAGCCTGTGCATCACATTCAATTTGAAACAAATGATTCGGTCATCGTTGGCCGATCACGTGATCGTTCGAGTGCCGGGCTAGCGTCAACCAATTATTAAATAATTCCGTCTTTTAATTTGAGAAATAAAAATACAAATAAGGTAATAAGAAATATATTGTTACAATTAAATTGTATAATTTACAATTAAGTATTTAATTCAAACACTTGTCAAATGAACATGAAGGCATTGTGATCGAAATCCACTATTTTAATCGTAGGAGACGACACGTCCACACGGTAAACTATTGTCGCATACACTGGTGACAAGTGTGTCCATTGGACCTGGTTTGGCCGTCCTATGCGCTGTGAGCCGCTAACGTATCTTCCTTTTTTACTTATATCTATGCTTCCTAGGCCGGCAACGCGTCTATGATTCTTTTCATATTGAGAGCGTTCATAGGCGGTGGAGATCAAACATCAGGAGACCCACTTCCTCGTCGTCTGGTCAACGGTATAAAAAATGCATACTTAAAAAACTGCACCATAATCATTAAAACGCGTTATAATCTCTGCGTGGACGATGCGGCACGCTATACGATACAAAAACGACGGCACGATCAAACGCGGCGGGTCGGTCGCCGCTCGCCGCTCGCCCGCCGGCACAGCGGTACAGCGGCCCTGTCACATGTCAGCGAGACCATCCACCGCCAGCCAGGGCCGGAATAAGCACATAAAATTGTTAATTGTTTTTAAGCTATTGTATAGATTTTATCGCGGGCCTTGAGCGGCGACACCGAATACAGAAATTCCGTAACGAAAAACCTAACACCCCCCTCCGACCAGCCAGCGTTAGCCGACCTCCCTGGAACATTGATAATTTCGAAGTCCCAGGTGGCGTCACACAGTGACCAGTCAGCTTGGACCGGACCTTGACCCCGACCTGGACAAAATTAAAATTAAAAACAAAGGAAAAAAATACTGCATAAACAAAATAAATAAATAATTATAATTACATAAGTTGATAAAAAATGCTATGCAATAGCTTTACCGCGGCAGTCTCCGAGTGCAACACGTCTTTTTTCTATCTCCTTCTTTCATCTCCATCCCATGGTTGCCTGTAAGACATTGCCCTGAGCGATAAGGCCGCCAATTGTACTTCTCATATTAGTTATATTTTAGTGTTATGTCCTATACTCCTTGTGTGCAATAAAGATTTAAATAAATAAATAAAATAAAAATATTTATTGAAATACAACTAATTTAAACGGATTTTATCGCGGTTATTTTATTTTAATTTTGGTCCCGACGTTTAGAAAGCTTTTTAGCATTCGTGATCACGGGGTGGACTCCAACCACCGCCACTAAAAAACCGCTATAAAATCCGTAAGAAATCATTATAAAAATGTTTACGGTCAGACAACCATGGTGAATTTTTTGTTAGTTGAATTTAAATAATTATTCGTTAAAATTAAGCATTTAAATTTAACTTGCTTTCTTTAAGTACCTAAGCCACGCTGTAGACAGTTATGTCTACAGCTGAATCGGCTGGTTCAACCTGGTTGTTATCGTTTGGGCAGTTAGGGATTAGACAGGCTCGGTGGCGTACTGTGAAATGATAGCCGTGGGTTTCATTTCTGCACGAAGGCAAATATTTGTACGATCCAGAAATATATGTTTCAGGACTTGGTGTTGTGAGCTGTGCTTAGCTGAGGTCTCAGGTTCGATCCTCGGGTCGGGTAAAGTGATATTAGGTTTTTCTATCACGAAATGCTCAGTATCAGCCCGGAGTCTGGAACTGTGGCCGGTATGGCGATAGGCTCGCTCCATATCTCATCATGGGATGGAAATGCGCTCGGTGACATGTGGGTCTACTGGTTACACCTCTGCCTACCCCTTCAGGAATTACAGGCGTGAATGTGTATTTAAAAAGAGGTATTAAGATATTTTAAGCAGCACACACCCACCGTTACCTATTATTTTCTCTATTTTCAAGACTGAATACTAGATGTATAAGGGGACATTGCCCCTCAATACCTGCCTTAGATGCGGCCCTGTTCCTCTCCAGACTTATCAAGCTTTTAGCTTATTTGATTTATTCTTGCTGGGTCGTCAGTTTAATTACCCTAAGAACTTCATAGATTACGTAGTCTAACAAAATACGGCACAGTTAATGGCCTGTTTCACAATGTCCAAGCTCCATAAATTGCCTCGAAGGTTTAGTACCAGCCTACTGAGGCTAAGAAACCGTGACCCGGGTTCAATTCTCTGGTCGGGCAATCACAATTTTTTAGTTTTTGCGATTTAAAACTTACCGAGTTGCTCGGAATGGATTTTGTGTCCGATATGGCGATAGTCTCGCCCCCTATCACATCATGGGACGGGAATAAGCTCAGTGAAATGTTTTTTTTTATTTGATTGAATGACGAGACGTGCAAGGCGCTCGCCTGAAGGTAAGCGCCACTGGTATGGTGCCCCATTAGTGTACTTCTATTCTTATAGCAGAGGCAATCGATGAAGCGAGTCACCTGATAGTAAATAACGTCCACAGCCAATGGGACACTCACAGTATCGGAAGAATCGTGGATTTGTGCCGACGCGACGTCAGAGGGGTAATTATGGGATTGGCAAAGGGAGATGATTTTGGGCCTCCGGATATCACTCACTATACCAAGCGTTACTTTACGTAGGTTAACCACTTCTGCTATTATATGTCTGTCTTACGAAAATTTACTGAAGGACTAGGACTATGTTTTCTTTTATTAATCTGAATGACGATACGAGCAGGTCGCTCGCCTGATGGTAAGCGCCACGCCTGCCCATAAACAGAAGCAACACCATAGAGAACTTTGGTTTACAAATCTCTACATAGCACTGGACTGCGTTCGTCATCCCGAGACAAGGAGTCTCATAATAACCAGAAATTTCACTGACTTCAATCTCCTTCAAACCGAAACTCATCAGTACTTACCTGAATTACACTTTAGCTTGGCAGCAAAAATAGACCGCCACTTGTGGCACATTTATTTATTTGCTGTTTTTTGTTTATTATTGTTTTCTTTTTTGTATGTGTGTGTCTACAATAATGAGTTACTATCTACTATCTAATAGACAAAGCGGTGGTAGACGGCCTACTAGTATTTCTTTTTATCACTCAACAGTCACACACATAGTCCTGACCCCACAGTAAGATACAAGTCTTGTGTCGTAGGTATCAGGAACTACGAGAGACATTCGGTCTAACAACAACCAGACCCCGAAACAAATAATTGAGGATCACACAAACATTTGTCTCGGTGCGGGGATCGAACCCGCGACCTCTCACGGAGTAAACGTAGGATATGTTGGGAGTTATTTTATTTTCAAAATAAACCACACAATATAGTTTCCACTTCCTTTATATACATTACAGTACATTATATGACTTAAAAATAATTAACATTTAACACTAACACACATTCTCCGTCGCGGGACGATTCGTACAAAAATAATATAAGTGTGTCGACAGGTTGGTCGATGGATCGGTCGATCAGTCGATAAACCACTCGACGGAACGCTCTATGTATCGATCGGTCGACGCATCGCCCGATCGACCGCCAAACAGCCAACAAACTTCAACCATTTCTTTCCGAAAATCTAAAGGTCTTATTACAAATCGTATTCTAAATTTAAACAAGGTGTCTAACTAGTAACTATGGTAACCCATACATACTGGCCAATATAGAATTTAAAATTAGAACACATTTTGTAATAAGGCCGTATTCGTTTGATATAAACAATTAAATAAATATTAAATTAATCGACATTGTTGTAAGTTTAGCAATCGCATGCGGCTTTATTTTTTTTTCACATCACAACGCGCAAAATATCTCGACTGGTTGAAGTTGGCTACACTGCTCTCTACGCGTCTTTTCATCCTTCAATGTTTGAAAAAAAAAAATGGCCGCGAACTCGAGCTTACCTTCAAGCCGGCCAAGGTATTTTGCACGTATTATAACGCCTCGCAATCACAAGGCCTGGCAGTGGGACAATTTAATATAGCGCTAACTACAATAATATATCTATAACAAACTCTACTTTTGAGACAATTTACTCAAGTTCTATATACACTGATGTACCGCTGGTCATTTTGTTTGTACATTGATAATTATAGATAATACATACACATACACGCCTGCATCCCATAACGGTAGGCAGAGACTATTACACACTATTATTATTGGCACACTACGCCACAACACTTTCGTCAGTTGTCACAAGTGCCATCGTACGGTGCCTGTGAATTTAATGCTTATTAACGCATTTTTTTATGAACATTTTCCTGAATTAAATAATCTGATTCCAGAAATCTCGTAAGTCCATAACGGTACAATTCAAAATGGATATTTTATAAAATATTACATTCAAAAATATGTTTGAATAAAAAACCTTTATAATAATTATGACTCATAATCATAATTAATCATATTCACTCATAATTTATGAGTATGTAATTAAATGACATTACAACATATTTTTGAATGTAATATTTTACATCACTACCGATAGTGCTGTCTGTCAAATTCAGAACACGGCCAAAATAATCCATAGTCCGTGCATTTCTACATTTTATATGTAACAATAATTGGATGCAAATACGCAATAACATATTATATCAAACAAAAATTTAAATAACAATTTTGATTTGCTGAATTTATTAACTTAAATCAATAATTGAAAGTTCTATTTTCAATAATCGCACACGAGGAATGATTCATTTATGATTTTTAAATAAATAACACAATGTAACCTATTTAAATGTAATTAATTTAGAAAAATAAAAACAATATCTCAATTTTTAGTTTATGTGGGTTAAAATGTTATTGCGTATTTACATCCAATTATGTTATGTAAATGTATCTTACATTATTATAACACAAAAATAGACATATAATTTGTTCTATTTTTAAATACCTTATCACATTGAAATGTTTTTCCGTTCAAATCATTTTCCTTATTACGGTTTCTGCAAAGTTATGACAAATATCTGCGCATTAATACGAATTATAATAAAAAAAAATATATATACAATAATCTCCTGCAATTTAATTCAATCCATCAAACTCATACCGAATAAGGGTGTTTACGCACTCCATCCGATCCGAACGCGAGATTATGATCCGAACTGGGGCTGGTGTCAATTCGGATAACGGAATTAGGATCTTATGCGCAATCCTTCATACAAATAGAAGTACGGATAATTCGGATTGAAATTTCTCCGTTTCGGATCGGACATAGTGTGTGAACACTCTAAAAATATGTAAATTACACACACATTCACTTACTTAACGCACAATAGTAGCTTAACGCACACTTAAAGCTAGAATAAATACTTAGATAAAGCATGGAACACAATACACGGCCGCTAAAGTTTGGTAACCTGTTGATGGACACAACAAACATGACAACCCTTATATACCTGCGACGCCAAAAAAATACCTATTTCATAATGGTTTTCTTCGTACATAATAATAATGAGGAAATATGCTCGTCGAAAAGTGTTTTTTTCGGGCTCAAATGACTGCATCCAGCGACCACTGACAATCAATGAGTTTATCGGTGGTCACCAGAATCATGACGGCCTATATAAGTGCTTTTTCACATTCCAAAGAGAGAAAAGCAAATCTAGGGGCCTGCAACAGAACAGGCGGATGATCGATGCAGGCACAGGCATATAAGGATCTACCTATATACCCGCCCCAAACAACCAAAAATAAATGGTTCGGTCATTCAGAAGGTAGAGATTTTTTCTAACTGTCGTCGGGTTTTTCAATGGTCATGTTACATTAACAAACGAGACAATTTAGTAAAAAGCTTTCCGCCGAGTTAGCATTGCCAATGTAGACAGTCGGGACTCTTTTGTTTGGCGAAACTTCTAGAAAAATTTCTTTTTTCACATTCAGCCTTTTAAATAGATTATATACACAGAGAAATTCAGAGCCATTTCGCTTGAAATATAAAAAACGTACAGGAATTACATTTCACAAAAAATATGTACAACAAAAATTACAACACAAAATACATAGGTGAAAATATAGGCATTGAATCTGTGAATATCGAGTGAATTTTATAGCTATTGACAATTTATTTACAGTCTGAAAACACGTCACATACAGATAATTAAAGTAACGCGACAACAAAAACAATGCTCACGGTGCATTGAAGCACTAATGAATTTGTAATCGCTATCAAATTCATTTGAAAGATGGTAGACATTTCAATTACAAACTACGCTAGCTAAAGCCGTATCTACAATGAGTGCATTACCTCGTGCTTACAAGATGAATGCTTAGTGTGGACACGGATTTTGAAATAAAAACATTTACGGATGACATGGCAAATCAGGAAGACCTGTACATTAGCCGTAAACATCTTCCCCACGGATCAATTTAGACTTCGGCACAACATTCAGCGCAACGTGCCATCGCCATATTCAATGAGCACCGCGATGACGTCAGTCTACGTTCTTAGTTCCCAAAGTGGTCCACGGGAGACTCTACGGGGGTCTACGTTGGCGTGACAAAAAAATGGGGTTTCACAATTCATAAGCGGGAGACACAGACAACTTAACCGAGTTGTCTGTGGCGGGAGACCACGAAAATGTATCTGCCTTCCATAGTGAAGAACTAAAATGTTGGCTTGACTTCACCTATCAATGCAGGCAAATAATATTTTAAAAAGCTCAGCGACTGTTACTTGTATAAATATAGAAATGTAGCTGCAGGGAGTTTACCTGCAAGGGGAACCAGCTAAATTTTGAAAGTGGTCTATGAAAAAAATGTCTAGGAACCTCTGGTCTATATCATAATAAAAATATGTCGATCTGTAAAGAAACCAAGCGTGCCGCGTGAAGTTGTCATCGCAGTGCTCATAGATTGTGTAGTGTACATTAACATTGAATCGTGGCACACATACGAAATCGTATTTATTATAGTTCGAGATATGTACAGAATTTCCATACAGTAGATCCCACTTATTATGCTGAAATCAGCACCCATCCCCGTTTAATTACAGTATTGATTCAGACCTCTCAATCATTACGGACGCTGTGATGTTAGCCACTTCATCCTCCCTCTACGTCTCCTTTATTTGAGCCTCTTAAAAACAATAACAGCTATTTAGTGTCAAACTTAAAAGCGGACTTAAATGTTGATAAGACCTTCATCTACAGTAGCCGGCTGTGAAGCGAGAGACCGCGGGTTTGATCCCCGCACCGAGACAAATGTTTGTGTGATCCACAAATATTTGTTCCGGGGTCTGGGTGCTGTGAGACCGAAAGTCTCTCGTAGTTCCTGATACCCACGACACAAGACTCGTATCTTACTGTGGGGTCAGGACTATGTGTCTGACTGTTAGGTGTGCTTTATACAACGTTATGATTTCTTATGCTTACGCGAATATTACACATTGAAATAAAACTAATTTAAACGGATTTTATCGCGGTGGGCATATACACTCCTTTGCAAAAAAAACGGGCGGGTTTGATTTTTTAACATTATTGGTAATAATTTAGTTCTTCAGAGGTTTTAATAGCCAAACTATGTTACTGGCACTTAATAAAGAGTCTGGGTATGAAAAAAAGTTCATTCCAAATTCAAAACTTTTGTTTTTTAAATTATTAATCCCTTTTTCATTTTGTGACACTTTTCGCGGGTTTGCGGTTAAAAGGTTATCAAGCAACTAAAAGTAACTTTTCGTTATTTTTAGTACAACAATTTATGTTTATCGCATAATTCTGCCTTATTGTGACTTAAAACAGACATCTTTGTGTCTATCGTAATGGCAGAAAAAGCAATGAGAGCTAGTAAAATTATAGCGCTGCTGGAAGAGGGGTGTAGCCAATGTTACGTCTCACAGCGGTTAAACGTGAGTCGTTCAACCGTACAAAGAACCTGGACTCGATACCAAGAGACAGGTTCCGTTCAGAGAAGGCAAGGTTCTGGGAGAAAACGTTGCACACAGCCGCGAGACGATCGCTTTTTAGTGACTCAGGCGCTGAGGAACCGCAAATGCAGTTACATAGACCTCAAAAGAAACCTTGAAGAGGTACGAGGAGCACAAGTTAGCCTATGGACTGTGAGGAGAAGACTTTTAGCTGCTGATATACGTAGTCGACGACCAGCGCGGGCCCCCAAGTTACTCCGTGAGCACCGGATTGCGCGGTTGAGGTTCGCTAGAAATTGCCTATCTTGGACACCAGGTAACTGGAGT
The DNA here is from genome assembly GCA_949126905.1 of Amorpha juglandis. Classification (NCBI taxonomy): domain Eukaryota; kingdom Metazoa; phylum Arthropoda; class Insecta; order Lepidoptera; family Sphingidae; genus Amorpha; species Amorpha juglandis. Next base: position 7,768,566 of record OX421390.1, on the reverse strand, counting down.
AGCGTACTCTTCTCCGATGAGGCTCGAATTTGTCTGCATGGTGAGGACCGACGTCGGCGAGTGTTACGAAGACCAGGGGAACGCTATGCCGATGTGTGTTTTGAAGAAATCACCCCTTATGGTGGAGGGTCTGTTATGTTTTGGGCGGGCGTAACTTCCAACTATCGTACCGAGATAGTATTCATAGAAAATGGCTCACTAAATGCGCATAGGTACATAACAGAAATCCTTTCTCAAAATGCACAACCCGCACTGACTGTAATTGGTGAAGATGCCATTTACATGGACGATAATGCTCGGGCCCACCGTTCTGGCGACGTAGATGCTTATATGCAAGAGGTCGGTATTCGTCGTTTGGATTGGCCAGCGCGGAGCCCCGACCTTAACCCCATTGAGCACGTTTGGGACCTCCTAAAAAGGCGAGTACGATCTGTCCAACCACCTCCACAAAACATCAGAGAGCTTAAACGTGTAATCTCGACTGAGTGGGAACACATTCCACAGGACACCATCAAAAGCCTGGTGGGAAGCATGCCAAGACGATTACATGCCGTAATCGCTGCAAGAGGAGGTCATACTCGTTATTAATTTTTATTTTTTAATGTCTCTTTTATTAAAATACCATAAAAATACTCGTAGTCTTAATTTCATTATACCCATAAAAATGTCCATTTTAACACGGCTCTCTGTTTACATTGACTAAAACACCGATACCAGGATAAAAGTGTTAAAAAACTAGATTCTCATTGATAATAAGAAATTTCTAGTCATCCAAGCTAATGACATACTAAAAATATAATAATATTTACCCATAGAAAAGCTAAGGTAAAGTGTGTGTGTAAGGTGCCCGTTTTTTTTGCAAAGGAGTTTATATGGTGGATAAACGGTGGATAAACGGTGGACAGTCCACCCCGTGATCACGAAGGCTGACAAGCTTTCGAAACGTCGCGATCAAAATTAATAAAAAGCCGCGATAAAATCTGTTTAAATTAGTTTTATTTAAATAAATAAAACATATTCGTTTTCCACAATACTGCTTTTGGAATTTGTGCGTTGACATTTTTTTTTTCTTAGCTATATTTTTAAGGCGTACCCATCACCTTACGAAATTGTTTATGTTTATGAAACGAAAGTACGGTAGAGCCTCGATTATCGATTTATTTCGAATAATGAATAATGCTATATTCAAATTAGGAATGAGTGTTAGAATTTTTGGATAATCGAGATCGTATAATAATAAATTAGAGGAAGAAACCGTTATGATATGATTATTATGATGAGTTATGAAACGAAGATACGCGTTAATGAAGATATATACGCACTCACGCCTGTAATCCCCGAAGCCGAGCCTATTTCCGTCCCACGATGTGATAGGGGGCGAGCCTATCACCATACCAGACACAATTTCAGACTCCGGCTGATACTAAGCATTTCGTGATAGAAAAACCCAATATCACTTCACCTGACCCGGGCATCGAACCCGAAACCTTAGCACAGCAATCGAACCGCAATACAACTGCGCTACAGAGGTAGTCAAGGTAGGCAGTGAAGATATATATTTTAAGTAATTTTTGTACAGCTTTAACCGCTCACTTACGTATACATATTCGATAGGTAACGAAAGCTACCAGAAAATTGCAAAAAATAAGGCTGTCTACACGCCTCCGAAATTTTAATATGAATCCGTCGACACTAGCGGAATATCGATTTTATTCGAGTTTACCGAAAATTCTTTATTACACTATCATTAATACTAATCAACTACAAAAAGCAGTTTAACTACTTACTCTAATTTGTAAACCAATTTTCCGCAAATGAGACGGATTCATATCAAATAAAGAAAAAAATACTTTATATCAATTTATACACATTTTACCTACAATTCTTTGGCGTACGTTACACGTTCAATATTTATCGCAATCCGTATCAAAATCTTTGACTGAACACTGACTGATCAGTCACTACACTAAGCTATACATACGATTCTGACGATTGTTTATATTATGTTGTCACCCAATAATAATGTAAACTAAAAAATAAGGTTGTCTGGAAGAAATCACTGCTTGCGATAAGACTGGCCATTGTATCACCCTTACTGTATGAGTCTTACATTTTATGTTACTCATTGCAATAAAGAATATTCTATCTGTCAATACTGACTCCTATCAGAAGGATGTGTAACGCCTTAAGTAAGTTTAGTTTGACGAGACAGGCAAAGATTATTGAGTACTAGAATCTACGATATTGAGTTTGGAACGGGCTTCATTTTATTTATTTAAATAAGTTCGTCATATTAAAATCTCACTTTGACATAAAACTGGTCTACACTTAGTACTTTATTTAAATTTCGTTTAGTCGGGTGACTGCAGAATAACTATGGATAAGTATTGAACGTGTGCCGGCGCCCTTATTAGCATCCCTTACCGCCAATGCTCCGAATGTATTTACATTATCATTATGGCAGTGATTAGCTGGTCTAAACTTTTATATACAATCAATCCGTCGAATATAATATATCATCCAATTAGTTATATAAAAATAATATTCAACTACATCTAGAAATAAGTTACAGCGATAGAATAAATGGCATTACATAAAGCTTAGTTACATATGTAAATAAATAATAGCGTGTTAAGGTACGTCTAATTTCAAGTTTTTCAATTCACAATAAATTAATGTGATGATTTTTTTATTATTCAAGTTCTCATATCGCTGTCTTTTTATAAACAGTATCATTATATTTTATTATGCATATAGTTTCACAGCAAATCTTATTAATAATGCTACACTTCAATGCAGGCCTATAATTACGATATCGATCGTTTTACATAAAAAAAACTTTTCTTCAGTTCTAGAAAAACATATTATAGTGACTCGTTCAAGTGACAAATATTCTGTAGGTCTAGTACGAGTTACAAATACGTTAACAGTTTTTCGTGTAAAATTACTATTGACGAGGTGTCAAACAGTAAATAATTTCGTATTCGACTAATATGATATAACATTAAAACCATTTAAAACCATTTAAACCATTTATTTGCCACAATACATAAAATACAATATTACATTATAAGATAATTTAACCTCACATACATTATTCATACTTTCAATTTTAATTCATCATAGTTCCCATCTTTTTTTTTGTCGCGGGGCAAAGCGTTTGTAGCAACTGCCACATGACGTATGGAGATTAATCGAGAGTAAAAAAAAACTCAATTACTTCAGCCTAGCCTCTCGATGGTCAACATTATATTTGGACTCCGCAGGCACCATCAGGTGAAAAACACTTTGCCGTACAAGGATGTTAAAGACCTGACTAAAGACTATTGATCAACAAGTTTATATTATAATCTAAAAATAATTTATTAGTAATTAATTATTTTTCTATGATACTGTTCATAAAATACAGCGATATTAAAATGTTTTCGACTCGTTTAACATAGTCTTTGATGTAAACAGATAACGTATTTTTTTATTATAATCCTTAAGCCCTTATCGCACTTACCTATCAACTATCATCACGCCATATTCGGAAGCGGGGTAAATAGGCATGCAGGTTTGAATCAAAACAAAACTTATATTGATATTATTACACAGACGGGATAAACAGACTGTTATATCAAGCATAATTTTTATCCAAAATTTAATGTTTTTTTAGTTGATTAGCACTGTAAATTTATATCGGGTTTAAGGGGACCATTAACTACCACGAAAAGGTAATAAAACATTATTTTAAAATAAACGACAAAACGCTATTCGTTTGCTGTTTACTTGACATTTTGGAAACGTAAGCCCGCAATGTAAAGCGTACTAATACTAAACTCCGTGTCAATAAGGCGCGCACAATAAAGCGCGTCGCGTCGCACAGCTGATACCGAGCGTTATATGATTTTTATTAAATATATTTATATTACGTTATTAAGAAAAAAGATGATTTTAACGCTATGCATTTAATGGCCCAATCAACATTGTGAAAAAAAATTATGTTGATTTATTTTGTGATTATATTTTTTGTGGATCGTGTCTGAAATCACACACTCCCAACTGTCTTCGTTTTAGGAAGTGTTTCCCTTACACCCGATATGTATTAAAAACTAAACTGGCCTTATTATAAAACGTAGACTAACTTTAAACTAGATTTATATCGGTCGGTTTATATAGGTTACCATAGCAACTAGTTGACATAAATCTAGTTTAAACTTAGTCCACGTTTCTATAAGGCTGTACAAGTTTTGTTCCTATTGAAAACTGCATTTACACTTTTCCCCCGTTTTACCTTTTTTTCTTTTCACGCATCACTCATTCTATAACCACTTGTTTACATTTTGTCAATATTTTTAGTATTAGATTAAAATAACATTTATTACGCAAAAAACAAAAACGGCGACAAGTTAAAAAAAAAAAAAAAGGACAAATTGAAATTCCATATTCAAATTAAAAAGCCAGTTCATGTGGCAATTATTTACAAAATTTAAAAAAATATTTAACAGTGATTAATAAAAAAGTAACAAAATAAGAAATCGAAAAATTTAAAATAACATTCGCGTGGGCTACTCGCTGAATAATAAATGAAAATAAACAAGGGCGTTTATTATTTAAGAGACTCGATTCATGCCGTGCAAACTAGCCCTTATGCCTACGCCGACTACACCCACCTATAGTCCGTACCAACAGACTTTACATAATATGTAAATGAAATTGATCGATAAGAACATCAACGGTCTGTTCCAATTTTGAATTTTTTTGCAATTATTAATTTTACCGTTATTATTTTTGTTTTTATTTTTCTCCAGTTTCCTCTTCCTTAACTGCACCTACCTTTATTTCTCTTTTCTGTTGACATCAAACACTTGACTGGAGTGAAGCCTAATTTCATTTGTTTTTGGAGATCAAGAGCGCGCGTCGTTCGATGACTCCACATCGCTGGAACTGCTCGATACGGATTTCTTCGGCTTGTATTCTGTTATAACCACTGTTACACCGCTGACGGTTACCTGTTGAACAATTATTTGATGTGTGACGTCATTTTTTTTCGATTGAATAAGAGGCGATCAGGTCGCTCGTCTGATAGTACGCGTCTGCTCATAATCAGTAGTAAACTATACGGAACTTTGAATTAAAAAGTACTGCAGGAAACTGCACTATGCTCGGTCTTGTCTGGGTCGGTATTTTTTTTTTCTCACAATAGCCAGTATTTAATTTCACTGGCCTCGATATCCTAACACACAACAGAATCTTTTGTTTGGCAGCAGAAATATACCATATATACCAGAGAGATACCATCCACCGCGGCTCAGCGCGAACTAGAAAGGTGTACCATACATTTATGGTATACACGCAATACATGGCTCATATTCATATATGCTCACCGGCATGAGTTGTGAGCAAGCTCTCTACCAAAGTAGTTCAGTTATCGGTCTGATTGGCGGAACGCGGTGCGTCATCTATTGGACAACTCTCCCCACTACTGTCCATCTCTGCTCACGACTCGTACTGGTAAGTATATATGAATATGAAGCGTGTATTACAGATATACATACCACAAATGTATGGTATACCTATCCGATCCGAGCTGCGGCGGATGGCGTCTCTTCTTCTTGAGCGAGTTGGCGGAACGCGGCCGTTTCTGTGAGTTGGTGGGTGCAATGACAGAGTAAATAAATGTAATGTAAGAAATACCTCTCTGGTCTGCGCCGAGCTGCGGTCGACGTTGCTAAGCCGCGGTGGATGGCGTCTTCTTCTTGGGCGAGTTGGCGGAACGCGGCCTTTTCTGTGAGTTGGTGGGTGCAATGACAGAATAAATAAATGTAATGTAAGAAATACCTCTCTGGTCTGTGCCGAGCTGCGGTCGACGTTGCTAAGCCGCGGTGGATGGCGTCTCTTCTTCTTGAGCGAGTTGGCGGAACGCGGCCGTTTCTGTGAGCTGGTGGGTGCAATTTCAGACTAAATAAATGTAATGTAAGAAATACCTCTCTGGTCTGTGCCGAGCTGCGGTCGACGTTGCTAAGCCGCGGTGGATGGCGTCTCTTCTTCTTGAGCGAGTTGGCGGAACGCGGCCGTTTCTGTGAGCTGGTGGGTGCAATTTCAGACTAAATAAATGTAATGTAAGAAATACCTCTCTGGTCTGTGCCGAGCTGCGGTCGACGTTGCTAAGCCGCGGTGGATGGCGTCTCTTCTTCTTGAGCGAGTTGGCGGAACGCGGCCGTTTCTGTGAGTTGGTGGGTGCAATTTCAGACCAAATAAATGTAATGTAAGAAATACCTCTCTGGTCTGCGCCGAGCTGCGGTCGACGTTGCTAAGCCGCGGTGGATGGCGTCTCTTCTTCTTGAGCGAGTTGGCGGAACGCGGCCGTTTCTGTGAGCTGGTGGGTGCAGTGCCGGCCGCCTGCGCCGCCACCAATGCTGGATTGATACGCGGCTTGCGCGTTGACGTGCCTACGGGGGTATTTTAATAAATAGATTGAGGTGTAATTTGACTGCTTCAGTGGCGCAGTTGTACGACAGACGGACTACGGACGCGGTACGACTGTTGTGTTGAGGGTCTCGGCTTCAATATCCGCCTCGGATGAAAGTGATATTAGATTTTTTTTTCGATATTGAAGAACTAAAATGTTGGCTTGACTTCACCTATCAATGTAGGCATATAATATTTTAAGAAGCTCAGCGACTGTTACTTGTTTACATTTTTGTCGAGTTTTGGGATTATGGTAGAATTGTAGCTAGAGGGGGTCAACCGGACCCAGTAAAATTTTGAAAGTAGTCTATGAGAAAAAAAAAGTCTGGGAACCTCTGGTTTAACACATAATTTCTAGTTCCAACGTAAAAGCGTATTGTAACAAGCTAAATAATTTTCAACATTTCATCCATTACTGTAAATAATGCACATCCTTTTAGACGAAAATTTCTAAAGCTTAGGACGTGTACACACGAGATATTCGGGAGAAGTAAGCGAGGCATGTTGCCCCTGGGGCGTCTGAACCGTAATCTATGCATCCCGGAGGCGTCTGCTCCTACCAAGAGAACTCGAATTGAAAACGAAACAAATGCGTAAGTGGTTTGATTTTGAGTGGTAGAGCCACGCTGTAGACAGTTTTGTCTACAGCATCAAGGGACCGGCTCGTCCGGGCTACCACTGTCTCACAGAAAACCGACGTGAAGTAGCGGCTTGCTGCTGCGTTTCGTACGTTGAGTGAGATATTCGAAAGCCCAAATCCCCTCCCCTTCTCAATCCCTAATTGTCCCTTCCTTTAAGGTCGGCAACGCGCCCATGATTCTTCTGGTTGTGGGCGTACATGGGCGGTGATATCACTTACCATCAGGTGACCCACTTGCTCGTTTGCCGGCCTATGCTATAAAAAAAAGTGGTAGAAACACTGTAGAAAAGTTGTCGTCACACTTTTCTAGTCACCACATAGTACAAAGTGGGGTATCACGGCGAGCCGCACATTCGTGGGTTTTTAAAATCAGAATTTAACCTACTGAAATCCATTGAAATAGCAAAAACATCAATATCTAAATTTACTTGATGAGAGTTAAAATGTTATTGCGTATTTATATCAATTTATATCTGATAATTAACGTTAACTCAAGAATTTTGGGAATTTTGGTGGTCAGTAGGATATTCATATCCGCCCGGATTGCGACCACCGTACACATGGTGTTAAAACCTGCCATAGTGATCCACACACCTTGTGTCGATCGCGTATCAGGATCAGCCTCCTCTCCGAAGAGGGAAGAAGCATTTATACAGGCATGATTCTGGTGACCACCGATAAACTCATTGTTTGTCGGTCTCTAGTTTTTTTAATGCACTACGCTTACCATCAGGTGTAGTGCAGTCACTTTGCCGTGCTCAGATAAAAAAAAACAACACACAACCTACACCTTTACCACCACCACCTTTTGGGACAACCTACACCTCAGTCCCGTGACCACGTAGGCTGAAAAGTCTTCGAAACGTTGGGATCAAAATTAATAAAAAACCGCGATAAAATCCGTTTAAATTAGTTATATTTCAATAAAAAAAAGCAATAAAAAATCGGCCCGTAGACTAATAAATTCGAGTTATCATAGTACGGGAACGGGCAATGTATGGCATTTGTCAGAAATAGCAACGCTGCTTGAGAACAAAGGCGTACACGGTTCGAGTGGGGCTTCTACTCAACGTAAATATACCCAACATTGTATATAAAGAGTTTTGACTATGTACATATTTAACAAAGGAAAATAGAGGCAGACTTTTACTCATTCATGGTCTAGAATATTTAAAAAAGAAAGCGTATATTTCCAGGCATTAGACCAGTATTTCCCAACGTAGGGCCCACGCCCCACAGGGGTGGCAATTTGATAGTTAAGGGGGGAAATTAAAAAAATGGACTCGACACGACTTTAACCCTTTCGCTTTGGGTATTTAAATTCAATGCTAGATATCGGTGACAAATTTAACAAAAAAATGTTAAGGTGGGACATAGCCTGAAAAAGGTTGGGAAACACTGCATTAGATGGTACATGAACAATTTATATCGTCAGTGGAAAGGTAAAAATACTAAAGCGCCAATACCTGAACTTTACGGTAGAGCATTTTAAAGTTGATTTTTTTACAATAAAAATTATTATTATAATAAATTTACCTACTATATAATTTTCAGAAAAAAATATAGTTAAAAAAATTATAAATTTATCAAAATGATTATACATTTTGATTTGATTAGAAAGCACCTCACGCTTTTATTTACGATAAAGTATTTTCTTCAAATTCTTAATCACGAATCAGCGACAAACGACAAACAATGAGTTTATTGGTGGTCACCAGAATCAAGACGGCCAGTGTCAGTACTAGACGAACGAACTGCTCCTTTCGTCATTCAGATAAAGAAAAAAAAATAAGTGGCGGCATCATGCAATTGGAAAAACAACAAGCATAGTACGCGTCAACGTAATGACAGCATTTACAAGGTGGTAGGTCCCTCGTATGCGAGAGGTCGTCTGGGTTGGTACCACCGCTTTGTCTATTTCTGCCGCCAATCAACAGTGTGTAAGTACTGTTGTGTTTCGGTTTGAAGCATATTGAAACCAATGAAATTACTGAGCATTATGAGACTTGACTTGAGAGATTATGAGACGAGCAAGGCGCTCGCCTGATGGTAAGCGCCACGCCTGCCCATAAACAGAAGCAACACCACACAGAACTTAGAATTACAAAGCACTGCATGGCACTGAACTGCGCGCTCGTCACCCCGAGATATGAGATGTTAAGTCTCATAATGCCCAGTAATTTCACTGGCCTCAATGTCCTTCAAACCGAAACAGGACAGGGCTTACACATTGCTGCTTGGCGGCAGAAATAGACAAAGCGGTGATACCAACCCAGACGGCCTGTCACATACGAGGGACCTACCACCTTGTAACATAACTCATAATAATGATAATGTGAATGAAATTATTATATGAATGGATGTTAGTGATACTGATTACTTATTAACAAAAAAAAACGGAGGCGGTTCTCAATTAGACGCGATTATTTTTGTTTTTTCATAACCACGCATAGCTCCGCTAATTGTGGGCTATTGTGGGCTATTTAGATAATTATTTTTTAATTCGAACACTCAAAGTTGGTCATATTCTAAATTCAAGAAGTACTTTCACCGCTAAGGGGATGAAAGACTCAAACTCCGCCATTTAATTGTCGATTTTGAAGATTTTTCACAAAATATTGAAAAATATAAAAAAAAAAAGTCAGTCGGTCTCTAAAAAACTAAACAATTTTGAGTGGGTATCATCAAACGGACAGCGACCCATTTTTTTTTGATTTTTTTTTATTTTTTTTATCGGTTTAATTTTGTTAAAAATATTTAGAAACATCGATACGATATAAAACGATACTTTTTCGCACTTTCGAGATGCCTTATTGTAAGGTCAACGAATACTAACCGACCGAATATAAGTGCGGAAGATATAAATCGGAACAGGTGTTGCATTCGTCACTGTCTTTTGGTCGGCTAATACGCGACCGGAACGCCGACCGCGGCTACTTCCGGAACTAAATAACTAAAAGTAAATTGAAATCGCGCCAAATATTTTTTGTTTACGTTTTACACTATCGTACCCAAATGAGTGTCCAAGCAAAATAAACAAGGTTTAGTTATCTGTACACATATGGTAACTTATTTATTTCTATACATTTAACTGTATTTTTTTATCAAATTGTTTATTACATCAATAAGAAATTGTTGAATATGTATCGATTAAGTGAATACGTACCACGTTTTATCATTGCTAGGTCAAAGTAAATTCTAGACTTGCTTTGTCTGACAATCTGGCTAAGTTGTGAATGATAATCAATAATTTCGGAGTTGACTTTTTAGGTTAGGTTTTAAGTGAACTCTCAAGCAGATTCTCACAGCTTTTAAAATACAATAAAAAGTTATTACCGGAGCTATTAATACGTTGCACTATAAAAAGTTCATTGATTCCAAAATTATGGGTACGTACCTACAAAGAATGTTGGTTACGTGGTACGTAAACTATAGGTCAATTGCTTATGTTAAAAAGACAAAGAAAAACAACTTGTCGATAACAAACTGGCGTGTTTACCTTTTCTGACATCACACATGGAACATTTAAAGGCCTCGGCGTTATTCCTGTACGTACAAACGCTACAATCCCAATAGTTTTCCTCGAGCACTTTGGACGGCCTTTTGGCTCTCCGAATGGCATTTTTCTTGTCCATTTTAACTCTCACACACTTCTAAATTTAGTTAACACACGTTAATCATGATATTTTTGTTTTGTAACAAGGGTTTTTAGTGCACGAACGTATATAATTACGCCTGAGAATCATTATTTTTGTTTTACTGTGCACAGAAATTGTACACTTTTACGCCATGACAGTTCGTCAATGTCAAATCGGCAAAACAGTGAGAGGCGCCACTTTCTTCTTAACTGTTTTACCGACAAAATCGATTTATATTCTTTACAACAGATGGCAGTAGTATACTCAAGTCGGGGCATGTAAAATCGTCTGTGTTTATCGTGATAGAGTGCATATAGTTCTTTTTTTTCTGCTAGTAATTTAAATAGCTTCGGGTCATGGTTTTTCCCGTGTGCAAATTGTGCAATGCAATTTGCGGTAAAATATAAAGTTCAAAATGTTTAAATCCGATTTCCCTATAAATTAGTAGAATTTTCATCATGTCGCTCTCATACAAGAGAAGATTTTCGTTAAATCCGATTTTTCACAATTCATTTTACGATACAAAGTTTCAAAAATCTAACTAAGGATTTCTGTTAATATATAATAATTTTAGCAGTAATAGCTACAATTTTATTTACAGAAGAAATACTTTCTGTAAATTGCTCTACATTTACTTCCTTATTACCTTATCTTAAGGTTCAAAATGTAATGATGTTTAGCTTTATTTCAAGTATACAAAAAGGTCCCTGAGCATTGTTGGGATGAATTCTTAGAAATGTCGATCCTTTTTTAGACGCATGAATAGTCGTGAATGCCTTCCTACCTGGGGTTTCATAAAATAATTTTGTTTGAATTTCGAATTCCATGTTACCTAACACAGATTTTGTGCAAAGTTAACAAAAATGTCAGAAAATACATATATGTACCTACTGTCCGCAAAATGGGAGAATTATATAATGGGTATTAAGTATTTAATTATTATTATTATTCTGTGGCAGATTTTTTATCTTGAAACTGCATAAAAACTATATACAGTTCAGTCCAATTATAATTAATTTTGAATGTTGACGCCATTGAAATTGCTGGGCACTATGAAACTTAACATCCTATGTCTCGGGGAAGCCCAATATCATTGAATATTTTACATTTCAAAGATTTTTTTTTATTATAATTACAGACTAATTTTAGAGCGCTTACCGTCAGACGAGCGAGTTACTCGTTTCATCATTCAGACCAATATTGTTTTTTTTTAGATATGTTTTACTGTGTTCAGTCTGGATATGTCATGCACGATATAATGTTTGTGCTTGCGGCGTCGCGTGCCGGGTCGGTCACTTCCCTGTAACATGGTTGAGGAGGCCGATGGCTGGCACATGCGTCATACTCGTGAACGCTCTCGTACTGTTATTGTATGCTTCAATTATTTTATGTGAGTGTTAAATTATTTGAGTGGTAGAGCCACGCTGTAGACAGTTTTGTCTACAGCATGAATGGGCTGGCTCGACCGGGTCATGGCCACTGTCTCACAGAAAACCGACGTAAAATAGCGGCTTGCTGTTGCGTTTCGTACGTTGAGTGAGATATCCGGATGCCCAAATCCCCTCCCCTTCCCTATCCCTAATTATCTCTTTCCTTTATGGTCGGCAACGCGCCCATGATTCTTCTGGTGGTGGGCGTTCATGGGCAGTGGAGATCACTTACCATCAGGTGACCCACTTGCTCGTTTGCCGGCCTATGCCATAAAAAAAAATTGAGTTTTAATATGTCACATGTGCACATGGAATGTATGCATCTCTATGTATAATTTCTATGATTTTTAGTAATATGAGAGCTGCTCCATGGGCGCCACCAGGGGTACTTTCAGGGAGGTGCATATGCATCTACTCATTATACTATTAACTAATATAAATTATGCTGGTGGGAGGATACTTGTATCCGACCGGATAGCGACCACCGTACACTGGTGTTAAAACCTGCCATAGTGGCCCACCTTGTGTGGGTCGCGTTCCAGGGTCAGCCAGTATATATCCGGTTCTCCCCAGGGGGCTTGCCCCCTGATCCTAACCCTTTTCCCATCCCTTTTTGCTTCCCCTCCCCTTGGCCCTTTGGCAGGCCGGCATGATCTTGCCGACCTACGATGGACACATTGTTTATCGTTGGTCGAGACTATTCTTGGATTGCGCTACACTTACCATCAGGTGTAGCGTAGTCACTTTGCCGAGCAAGAATAAAAAAAAATAAAAATTGTGGTGTCGTGGGACACCAGGTAGGAACGAAGTTCCTTCGGCTAATGTAGAATCGACACAAATTGCAAAAAAAGTCGTGCTCAATTTTATGTAGGTTTTCTTGATTTTTCTCTTAAATTTTGCTGATTAGTTTATATTTAAGTATCTAGGAAATTCAGTATTTTAGGAAATAATAAATTACTTAAAATAAAAAACATCGTAATTCAAATTATCAACTAAAATAACAAAATATGTCTCTTTATTTTTGTTTGACAACATAAAATTACATAGAAATAGAAAAATTGGTGTGTGTCGTGGGACACCAGGTAGGAACGAAGTTCCTTCGGCTAATGTACAATCGACACAAATTGCAAAAAATTCAAATTGTCAACTAAAATAACAAAATATGTCTCTTTATTTTTGTTTGACAACATAAAATTACATAGAAATAGAATAGAAAAATAGAAATAAAAAAAAGACGTGTGGCGCTCGGAGACTGCCGCGGTAAAGCTATTGTATAGCATTTTTTATCAACTTATGTAATTATAAATAATAACGAGCTAGCGTAATCTTTTAAAAATCGAAGGAGTATTTTTATATACTTCAATTATAACTGGCTGAATGAATTTCATTTTAAATAGGTATGTCTCTTTATTTTTGTTTGACAACAGAAAATTACATAGAAATGACTGACATTAAAATTGACACATTGACTGTCGCGCCTGCGCACGTCTCATTTAACGCTTTTATTCCACGCATTTTTTCCACGCATTTTTCCACGCATTTTTCTTACGGTTTTACTATCACATTTTTTTCAGTTCGGTCACGCAGCGAAATCCCTATCCCCTCCAAGCCTGCCGTAAGGAACTTCGTTCCGTTCCGTTCGTATATTATGTAAATAAATGTAATGTCAATTCAAATCGCGCGTATATTTGGTTGAATATGTTTCGCCAATCGAAAGCATACTTAATCTCTGTAGTTGATGGTTGGCCTGTACTTTATTGCTCGGGGAATCCCCGCTGCCCGCTGACAGTGGGTGCAAGTGCACCCCCTTGCACCCTGCTGCTTTAATTCCAATGAAATATGGTAAAACCTTTCTGCTCTCAATAATATTTCGATGCAAATACGCAATTACACTTCATTCCACATCAAGTTAAAATTGAGATATTGTTTTAATATTGCTAAAATTCTTGCAAACTTCACTGGAAAGTTCCTGAACTCTGTTCCGGGATCAGCGTGTGTTTATCCAGTAACTGCAGGCTGCTGGGCGACTGGACGCAATTTTTTTTATCTGAGCTCGGCAAAGTGACTGCACTACACGTGATGGTAAGCGTAGTGCAGTCCAAAAAACCAGCGACCACCAACAAACAATGAGTTTATCGGTGGTTACCAGAATCATACCGAATCATATAAAAATACGTCACCTGTATAGTTACAGATATACTGCTATTACGCATGTCGGCGACGCGAACTAACAAGATTTCACCCATCCGAAAAGCGACAAACACGCAGAGTAAACTGTCAAGTATATATACAGTGTTATTTTGACACCCTGTTACTAAATGAAACCACATATTCGTCATCGCCTCTGCTTACCCTGTACCAAACATGAGGCTTGAGTTTGTAGTAGTTTTGCCAAAAAACGTCATTTAAGTTTTGAGCCTTTTAAATCACGCTGTACGGTTTTTGCACTTAACTCTATTGAATAAAATGTCACAGCTGACGATGTAATTATAAAACACAAACGCTTAAGAAGGGCAACTTCATACATATGAAAATACGTCTCAGATTCACAAAGACGCTCTCGACAGATTCACTGAAAAAGTTGCGACAGTATTACTTAGTTCATTGATAATGACAAAACGTAAAAAAAAAATGTGTTTGCGAAATGCACATACCTATAAATAGGTAACACAAATTTGACTAAAACAAATAATCATTATAAAAGTTACAAGATTCGATTTTACTTAGGATTTTATTACATTTCATAGGGTAATCTAATATTTATTTCAATTCCTAAATTACTATTTTGAGCCGTTTGCCTTCTGTACGCTTGTCGTTTTTATAAAGCGGGCACAATGATCTCGACGGTATAAAGCCCGCAATACATGTTGGACGAGCGTTGCCGAGTGATGACTAATACCAACGTATAGATAGTATTTTTGGGTATCAGGATAGTATCGTGGGTATCAGCAACTACGAGAGACTTTTGGTCTCACAACACCCAGCCCGGGGTCTGGGTTTGTTTCGGGAAACAAATATTTGTGGTTCACATAAACATTTGTCTCGGTGCAGGGATCGAACCCGCGGCCTCTCGCTTCACAGCCGGCTACTCGATTGGTTTTCGATAAACTTGCCGAACGTCTAGGCACTAGCGCTTGCCTTGTATTAATTTACCTACACTCGTGTTGGCCTTATCTCGTCCAACATGTATTGCTAGCTTAATGGTAATATATGTGTGTGTGTCTCGTTCATTCGATGACGGGTGTGTATGTTGATTTTTATATGTGTGTGCGCGCGTATACAGACTGTTTAAAATTAATCTAATGTTAACGGCATTTAATTTGTTAGGAAATATTATTTTTTTATTTTGCCTTTAATAAGAAAGTGTCTTAGCTCAAAGTACTTGTATTAACGAACACTACACATGGTTTCATTTAAATTTAAATTCAAAATGACACTGTATAATACGATGTGTTATACGTGTATATACTCATTAGCATGTCGGTGACCCGAACCTATGAGATTTTTCCCTACCAAAAACTGCTCAATGCAGCTAAAGAAGTTTTCACTTCAGACAATAATAGCTACCCTAGACGAATAAAGTGATTCTTATTCATAGACAACTCAAGTGGACTCTATAAAAGCATTCCATTTATTAAAAATCGAGTAGATGCTTGAAAGCGTTCAAGTGCTATTTATAAATTAGTTCTTAAGTAATACTAAATTTTGCTCGCGGCTTTGCCCGTGTAACACCCGTTTTGTGTTTGAAGTTCAAAAATCGTTGACAGCTTCCGTGGTGCAGTGCTAAGCTACGAAGCGTGAGGACGTGGGTTCGATTCCCGCACCGAGACAAATGTTTATGTGATTCACAAATGTTGGTTTCGGTTCTGGGACCATAACTCCCTCGTAGTTCCTGATACCCACGGTACAGGTAGTATCTGGACACAAGGACAGGACTATGTGAGACAGTTGGGTGTATAGTATTGTAGTTTTATAGTTTGTAGTAGTCTGTAGTCGTAGTAGTAGTATAATAGTAGTTATTCATACTGATCTAACGCCGATACAAAGTCTGTAGTAGTGCAAAGTAGGACCACGCAGTGCTTAATACTTGAAAATAAATATGAATATAGTAAGAGAAGTCACAATAGGCTAGAGAGAAGAGAAATTTACTACAAACAGAAGCGCAGGTTTGAACCCAACACCCATAGTACCTCTGACTTCAAAGTTACATGTGTATTACATAACCGGTATAATGTCGCCCTCGACGTACATTAGAAAAACATTCAAACAAAAAGAAAACTGCATTCAAATCGGTCCATCCGTTTAAGCGCTACGATTCTACAGACATCACAGAAACATATTGAGTGGTAGAGCCATGCTGTAGGCAGTTTTGTCTACAGCATGAATGGGCTGGCTCGACCGGATCGTTACCACTGTCTCACAGAAAACCGACGTAAAGTAGCGGCTTGCTGCTGCGTTTCGTACGGTGAGTGAGATATCCGGAAGCCCAAATCCCCTCCCCTTCCCAATCCCTAATTATCCATTTCCTTTAAGGTCGGCAACGCGCCCATTATTCTTCTGGTGGTGGGCGTACATGGGCGGTGGAGATCGCTTACCATCAGGTGACCCACTTGCTCGTTTGCCGACCTATGCTATTAAAAAAAAAAAAAAAAAAACATATACCCACAACTAGACAAAAGGACTAAACTTAAAGTACGCCTCTTTTTTTGATTGAATGGCGAGACGAGCAAGGCGTTCGCCTGTAATCGCCACGCCTGCTCATAAACAGAAGCAACACCATACAGAACTTTGAATTACAAAGCACTGCATGGCACTTAACTGCGCTCGTCACCCCGAGGCATAAGATGTAAAGTCTCATAACGCCCAGTAATTTCACTGGCCTCAATGTCCTTCAAACCGAAACACAAGTGATTACACACTGTTGCTTGGCGGCAGCAATAGACGGCGCGGTGGTACCAACCCAGACGGCCTCTCGGATACGAGGGCCCTACCACCTTGTAATGTTTGTTGACCTACCTCCTCTCTTGTGGGGCGTTAAAATTGGATTTTAAACACATACCCGCAGGAACGCTCTGAGATTTACATCGGCGAACCCGGCTGCCGTCAGCTTGCAAGGCTCACGAGCTCTGTGAAGTTAATTTCTAAATAAACAAACCCGTAACTCCTGTATCTGCAATGCGCAATACGGAATTACTACTGACGAAGGCAACCAACCCTAATTCCTTTAGTATAACGATCATTTAAGCTGAAATTTAACTCAAGTTTCCATTTTGAAATGGTATCATTGATATATTCATCATCATCAGCCACAGGACGTCCACTGCTGAACATAGGCCTTCCCCAAAAATGATATAATAGAGACTATCCCGCCCACACTCCCGCCACTGTAACTCCTGTGCACCAGGATCAACAGTGGCACGCATTTTTGTTGCCACAAGTAATTTATCCCACGTAGTAACAATTTCGATTGCATTGCATTGCAGTGATTTTTTTATCCGAGCACGGCAAAGTGACTGCACTACACCTGATGGTAAGCGTAGTGCAGTTGAAAAAACCAGCGACCACCGACAAACAATGAGTTTATCGGTGGTCACCAGTTATATATAAATGCCGGCCTGTATAAATGCTTTTTCTATCTTCGGAGAGGGAAGAATCAAATCGACAGGATAGGCGGATGACCGATGCAGGCACAGGGATATAAGGATCTACCCCTATACCCGCCCCAACCAACCATCAAGTCATGTCGCAAGCCCGGGAGCCCAAGCCAACATGTCGGGAGAACCGGATATACCCCGGCTGATCCCGCAACGCGATCCACACAAGGTGTGTGGTCACTATGGCAGGTTTTAACACTATATGTACGGTGGTTGCTATCCGGGCGGATATGAATATCCTACCACCAGCGAAATAGGAGATGTGATGGGAGAGTGATTAAAATTAGCATGAAATTTTTACATGTCTAGATTTGAATCCGGTACATAAAACTTAGACCGATTTTCTCAACGATCGTTAATTGCATTAACTAATTATGTTTACGAAACGTCAAATGATAGATATTTTACATTAGTAATCATATTTAGTGGATAGTTAAATAAAATTAATGATCGTTAAGCATGTCGGCTTCAATGTCATGTGTGTAACCCTTAAATATGACCATCCCTTTTTGTAACACGTTGAATATATTCTATACGCTTCTAAGCTTTCTTATTCTTCTAAGCTTTTTGATATAACTAATTGTTTTATAGCATAGGCCGGCAACAAACGAACTAGTGGGTTACCTGAAGGTAAGTTGTCTCTAACGCTCATGCACAAAGGAATCAAGAATGCGTTGTCGACCTTAAAGGAAAGGGATAAGGGATTGGGAAAGGGAGGGGGATTTGGACCTCCGGATATTTCACCGTGCGAAACGCAACAACAAGCTACTTCACGTCGATTTACTGTAAGACAGTGGTAAAAACCAAATATCTTAGGTTCTACTAAGTATAGTGTTATTTTCTTTTTGTTAGCTGTATTTACGCATCTATCTACTATAAATATATTTTTATATTCAAGTTTTTATTCACTTATTTCTATATTTCAATACCCTGTTCATCATTGTTTATGTTGCACCATACCACTTTTATGGAAAGTGTAACACACCTTTCTACTACTCTATCAGTCGATATAAAATAGATTACCTGGTTTGCACCAACAGGACCTTTTTCCCAAAGGATCGGTTCCGTAAATACCATAGACAAGTATACGCAGCGTTGCTTACTTCCTCACTCTGTAAACCAAAATTCTGAGTGGTGTTGCTATCTAATATCCATTATAAAAAATTATAATAACATTGTTGGTGGATACGAACGTTCTTAGATCAAGTCGGAGATATTCTCGAGAAAGGCCAGGTCAGAAGTACCCTAAACCGACATGCATGCATGAAGAATATAATGAGAGTGGAAAAACCAAAGAGGTGTGTAAGTATCGTAGCAGGTGGAAGTCCGTTGTCTCTGCCAACCCCTATGGGAAACAGGCGTGGATCTATGTATGTATGTATTGGTGGGTGGGTTCGATTCCTGCACCGGGACAAGAGTTTGTGTGATCCATAAATATTTGTTTCGGGTCTGGGTTTTACGGATTGCAAATCTTTTAAGTACCTATTGGGTGTCTTTATTGTTATTTATATAGACAGACACTTTAAGATTATTTATTACTAGCTGTTGCCCATGGTTCCGTGATCACCAACCGGTGCCTTTTCCCCTTTAAAATGCAAATTTCCAAAAAACCTTTCTTGGTACGCCCCTACATTACATAAATTATCATCTGACCAAATTTCATGATCTTTAGTAGTTTCTGAGATATTGTAACTAATCAGTGAGTAAGTGAGTGAATAATTGAGTGAGTGGTATTTCGTTACATATATAATATTTAAATAGATGTCTGTATAGTCCGACATTATTTCGAAAATCAATTCGTCTTTCTTTTCTTACCGCACTTATCACCATATCATCGAAGAAACAAAGAAGAAACACTTGCATCAATCCCATGCAGACGAACGTAATAAATGTTACCACCACGACAGCATCATCTACCACCTGGAAGAAGAAATATTAAGTGTATGGAAACAGACACTCAATATTTTTTATTTTTTTATTTCATTGAATGACGAGACGAGCAAGGCGCTGGCCTGATGGTAAGCGACAGACCTGCCCATAAACAGAAACAACACCACACAGAACATTAAAAATAACATATAAACAGAATCTTCATTTTCCTGGCGTCATTCTGGAATTTGCCGGGACCTTAGACGCTTTCTCTTCTGCCGGTTTTGAGCATCTTCTTATAAAACCATTGACTTTCATGTCCTATAGCGACCCTTATACACATGGTAAAAAACCAAACATAAAGATATACCGGCACAAAACTTGAATACAAACTTTACTTGCGCAGTAGTTCATTAATAGCTCTGATTGGCGGAATGTAGGAGCGCAAGGCGGCGACACTTCACCCGATTGGTTCGTCAGTCAGGCCGCGGACTCGAAGTCAGCGGGTGCGGCGCGGCGGCGGCGGCGGCGCGGGTGCGGCGGACACCCGGTCTCGAAGTCAGTGGGCAGATCGCTAGAGCGGCGTAGTGTTGTACTATGAGAAATTAGTGTCTGTTCTCGAACGAAATTGATGTGAATATGATGTTCCATATAAAAATCATTGAAATAATTTGCTCCACCTCGTCGGCGGGCATTTTTGAAAATACACAGCACTACGTCAATGCAGACGCGCAGGCGCCGCTCATTTGGCGCGCGCCGCTCGTACGTCGCTCCTCGCGCCCGCGCCGCGCCGCTGCCTTCGAGACCGGGTCCATTTAAATCTATGCATTTGAACGCGCCGCACCCGCGCCGCCGCCGCTTGCTGCTGACTTCGATTCCGCGGCCTCAAAGCTCGTCGTCTATTGGACTCCGAACAGTCCCCTCTCCTGACCATCTCTGCTCACGACTCGTGCCGGTAATTATACTAAATATATTTACCGTCACGTTAAATCCAGTGAGACATATGACAAGGGAACTTGATAAAAAATTGCAAAGCATGGATTTTGAATAGATAGCTTCTAGTATTTGTGTCGACCTGCAAATATTTATAGTCTGATTAAAATTGTTCGCTGAGTCTATTTTAGAAATACAAACTTGTGATGATATCTTAAATATACCTGTTACAACATTAGACTTATTTTTCTGCGGACTCGGCTTTTTTCTTATTTGATTGAATGACGAGACGAGCCGAGCGCTCGCCTGATAGTAAGCACCACGCCTGACCATAAACAGAAGCAACACCACACAGAACTTTGAAATACAATGCATGGCACTGAACTACGCCCGTCACCCCGAGACATAAGATGTTAAGTCTCATAATGCCCAGTAATTTCACTGGCTTCAATGTCCTTCAAACCGAAACACAACAAAGCGTACACACTGTTGCTTGGCGGCAGAAATAGATAAAGCGGTGGTACCAACCCAGACGGTCTCTCGCATACGACCTACCACCTTGTAAACTTAAGAAATCATTATCAACAATAGTTATTCTGTTTTGAACCTTTGTTCTACGATATTAAATACCATATTTTAAATACGTCATTGCTATTTGTAAAATACATTTTACTGTATATTTTCCTGTTGTAATTCAGTTTGTTTTAAGTAAATATTCCTCTAGCAAACAATAAATAAAATATTATTATTACAAAACCACTTAAAAGGATACATATATTATTAAATGTTATGGATTAATATTACTAGCCAATAGGGTAGTTGCCTTGGTTTTTTAATTATTTAAATCAGTTACCCAAAACCCATTGCAGAAAGAATTTCATTAATCCATCCATAAAAAAATAAATTAGGAGCCATTTGAATCATCACTATACGGTAACCCATCCAGACTGAGCGCGCCAGTAAAAGATGGGTTAGGTGGTTCGAACACCACGCATCACTATGAATTAATTTGCTGGTGGGAGGATACTTGTATCCGACCGGATAGCGACCACCGTACACTGGTGCTAAAACCTGCCATAGTGGCCCACCTCGTGTGGGTTGCGTTCTAGGGTCAGCCAGTGTACATCCGGTTCTTCCCAGGGGGCTAGCACTCTGATCCTAACCCTTTTCCCATCCCTTTTTCCTTCCCCTCCCCTTCGGCCCTTTGGCAGGCCGGCATGATCTTGCCGACCTACGATCGACACATTGTTTATCGTTGGTCGACACTATTCCTGGATTGCGCTACACTTACCATCAGGTGTAGCGTAGCTACTTTGCCGAGCCAGGATAAAAAAAAAGAAATAACAAGTAATAACAATAGCAGATCTGTATTATACACGGCCCAATAGAAAACCATAAGTAACGACGTCGCGTGGTATGATTCTTTTGTCAAACTGTATAACGTGGCTTCTTAAATGAGAGCTTTCTGTTACAATATCGTCTGTCATATCTACAACAAACCTTTACCATATACGCTTTAGTTAATGTATACATACTTAATTAATTCCTGATGCTGTTTCACCAACTGGTTAAATTTAGTTTCTTCATCACACTCAGGTTGTGACACTCTTACTGGGATTATTTTCTCCATATCATATTGCACCAATCGAAACTCCACTCGAATGTATGTGCAGTAAACGAAAAACAGACAGTCCGCTGCTCCCATTTCCAATAGCACGACTACCTCTGCAATTTGATAAGATTATTCCTCAGTATATTGAATGACGAGACAAGCTAGTCGCTCGCCTGATGGTAACGCCTGCCCATAAACAGAAACAACACCACACAGAACTTTGAAATATAAAGTACTGCTTGGCACTGAACTGTGCTCGTCACCCCGAGACATAAGATGTTCTATAATGCCCAGTAATTTTACTGGCTTCAATGTCCTTCGAACCGAAACACGACAATGCTTACACACTGTTGCTTCGCGGCAGATAAAGACAAAGCGGTGGTACCAACCCAGACGGCCTCTCGCATACGAGGGACCTACCTTGTAGTAGAATAATTTACTTGTTCAATCCATTGTAAATAAATCCATTTCCATCGGCATAAATTTAACAAATTTCAACAAGTCAATACAGACCGACAAACGGATATGTAACAGACTGTGGTAAATACAGGACTGTTTAGCATCATTTCTGTCTGGCTCTGAAATTGGGAAAAGGTTACAATGTTACTGAAACACTATTAGTTTTCGCGTTTAGCAAAGTTCAACTTTAGGTGGAATTGGAAGTATTGAACTTTTAGAATTGATAAACTCAATTAGTATCAAACTTAGTGCAGCAGTAAACTGACGAGACAAATTAGACCTACTTACGCAAAGAGGAACCAACCCACAGCAAGTTCCATTATGTTTTACTAAATTCAATAATTTTAGCTAATTTTATCTCGTAGTTTTTTTGGAAAATCGGGCGTGAAATATGTTCCATGTACGATTTTCCAGAAAATACAGTATTAAAATTAATTTAAATTAAACAATTTCGTACAAAATCGTAAAACGATGAAGGCCGAAGTGCCCAGTTTAATTCGTAGTAAAGTTTAACGAGATGTACTGTAATGCATACAAATAAATACGCACACATAAATATCAACTTACCAGACCAAATTTGATGGACATATGCAAAAAGCCTTCAACCTACTTCAACTCGCGAGGTATCAACAAAAATACATCTAAGTATGGCAATAGCATCTCGAACTCCCCTGTCTTGTAGTACTGTACTAATATCAATATCAGAGGCGAAATATCAAACACTACAATCATGGAACAATTCAGAAAATACAGAACATTCAATACAGCGTGTAAGAACCTCGTTTCTTTAACTACGATATCTTCTTTCTCAATATCTCTGTTCCCACTCCTTTCAAGTTCTTTCAAGTTTTCGATCAGCGTTTGAACGTCCTTCTCGTAGATCAAATGAAACATTGATTTGACAACAGCTAGTATGGTAAATGTGAAACAAGGAGCGATACTGGTTAGCTCCGTTAAATTCATCCCTTTTGATATGCCAGCGTTTATATACAATACCGAAGCTATTATACCCGACAATACCCACAGAAAATTGAAAGTAAACAACCACCTATACTTCAATGTGTCGAGGGGCCTTTCAATCTTGTTATAAAGGTTCATTCCAGAATATTTGAAAAACACTTCTAGTTTTTGCAATGACGTTTCGAATCGTAGTTTTTTAGGCATATCAACTATTCTAGATTCCAGTGCTTTAGATAGTGAATCGTGTTAGTTCTGAACAATGATATGTTAAGTTACTAAAATACTATATGTCACTCAGCGCATGTAATAAAATAAAATTCGACCACTGCTAGTAGATAGTAAAACTTGTAGATGAACTCAACGTTTGTAAGTCGAATAACTTTGCGCTACTCTATGTACATATATAATTTTAAGTGTGAAGCAAAATTATGCAATGTGTACTTGCAATGTACTAGAATAGACATTACTTTTTTTTATAGCATAGGCCGGCAAAGGAGCAAGTGGATCACCTGA
Source organism: Amorpha juglandis (assembly GCA_949126905.1). Classification (NCBI taxonomy): domain Eukaryota; kingdom Metazoa; phylum Arthropoda; class Insecta; order Lepidoptera; family Sphingidae; genus Amorpha; species Amorpha juglandis. Next base: position 7,744,405 of record OX421390.1, on the reverse strand, counting down.
TGGTAAGTGATCTCCACCGCCCATGTACACCCACTATACCAGAAGAATCATGGGCGCGTTGCCAACCTCAAAGGAATGGGATAGTTAGGGATTGGATTTGGGCCCCCGGATATCACACTCACCGTACGAAACGCAGCAGCAATCCGCTACGTCGGTTTTCTGTGAGACAGTGGTAACCCGGTCGAGCCGGTCCATTAATGCTGTAGACAAAACTGTCTACAGCGTGGCTCTGCCACTCGACAAATCCTTTTTTAAATACACAGTGGTTTTATCATTCCGGGTTTATTAGTGAATGCTCTGAAGAATTGTTTGACAATATATCATCCTCACCTATCCTAACAGAACTACGTGTACTAGCTTGCAGATCCACAGCTTCATGGCCTCCTCTATCTCGGCTTAAATTAAAAAAATCGTATATTCTTACTTCTGCCGGACTATTAAGCTGTAAAATATTTGTAAATTGCGCGAGCGATACGTTTCGTTATTAAATTTTTATCTTCTACGGGGGCTTTTTTTATTTGCTTGAATGACGAAACGAGCAAGGAGCTCGCCTCGCCTGATGGTAAGCGCTACGCCTGCCCATAAACAGAAGCAACACCACACAGAACTTTCAATTACAAAGCACTGAACTGCGCTCGTCACCCAGAGACATAAGATGTTAAGTCTCATAACACCCAGTAATTTCACTGGCTTCAATGTCCTTCAAACCGATACACAACAGTGCTTAAACACTGTTGCTTGGCGGCAGAAACAGACAAAGCGGCGGTACCAACCCAGACGGCCTCTCGCATACGAGGGACATACCACTTGCTCGTCTTTTCAGTCGATGTTGCCAACTCAAATGTCATTTCTACATTTACATATTTCTACACCACCAGCAAACTAACACCCTTCCAGCAAATCTACTCTGTAATTACAGTTTTTGTGCTATCTAATAAACTGTGTATTAGAAGTTCCCTCGCCGGTGGTAATTAGCAGCAATCTTGTGTAATTAAAATCAAGTTACTTCGTTGCGATTAAATTTCTTTACCGACGACAAAAAGTCGCTCCAAACCTTACTTCTTCTACTTGTGTAAGGGTATTAAATCTAGCTGCTTGTAGAATTGTATATCCTTTTATTTAAAAGTATTAATAATAATATTGGCATTAATAATATTATCATTGGAATTTGCAAACAATGCAGGTAATCCATAAAAAGGCACTTTCTTTTCATAGTATACATAATGAGTATGGATGCAAATACGCAATAACATTTTAACCCACACCATCATCATCATCATCAGTGTGGACATCCTGTGGCGTCCACTGCTGAACATAGGCCTCCCCCAAAGATTTCCAGACCGACCTGTTGGAAGCGGCCTGCATCGAGCGACTTCTTGCGACCTTTATCAGTAAAAAAATTACATTATCAAGTAAAAATTGAGTTATTGATTTTATTTTGCTTAATTCACTAGATATAAATAGGTTAAATTTAGTAATTGTTTTAAAAATCTTAAATGAAACATTCCCCAATCATATATATGATTACGCTAAATAAAACATTAAATGATTGATTTAAGTTGATGAATTTAGCAAAATTAAAGTGATATTTAAATTTTTACTTGATGTGGGTTAAAGTGTTATTGCATATTTGCATTCATATAATAGTCACGTAAACTGATTCGGTCATTACTGCCGCAATGTAGTTGTAATTTAATGCGGCTTGAATGCATAAAAAAATAATTACGAAAAATTAAGTATAGAGATGTTACATAATATGCTATCAAATGTTTTTTTATATCCGAGCACGGCAAAGTGACTGCACTACACCTGATGATAAGTAGAGTGCAATCTAGAAAAACCGGCGACCACCGACAAATAATGAGTTTGTCGGTGGTCACCAGAATCATGCCGGCCTGTGTAAAAGCTTCTTCACACCGAAGAGGGAAGACGCAAATCAAGGAGAATGACTGATGCACACACAGGGATACAAGGATGTACTTCTATACTCACCCTAAACAACCATCCACAAGTCCGGTCGCAAGCCCCTCGGGAGAACCAGATACTAGCTGATCCTGAAACGCTATCTACACAATATGTAGAGCTCTATGGCAGGTTATCATCATGTGTACGGTGTTCGCTATCTAGGCGGATATGAGTCGTTCCACCAGCATGCCAAATATAAATATGCATGCTGTGCTCACTCATTTTAGGAATAGCACAATGTACAGTGTTAATAGTATATAAGATTAAGTTATGTGTTTATTCCAAGTTGTGAACCAAATAAAATAAAAGATAAGTAAAAATAAAATATATTTCAAAGATGGCGATGGTGGTCCAGTAGTTTGACGGACGGATTGCGTCACTGTTGCACCGTCGTGATTCATCTTATCGTGAATGGGGGCAGCAGGTTAGAGTCATCGGTTATAATAGAACTTCGTTATTCATCGTTAGGCATGTCATGTTTCATGTTTCATGTCATGTTTGCTGGTGGGAGGATACTTGTATCCGACCGGATAGCGACCACCGTACACTGGTGCTAAAACCTACCATAGTGACTCACCTTGTGTGGGTTGTGTTCCAGTGTCAGCCAGTGTATATCCGGATCTCCCCAGGGGGATTGCCCCCTAATCCTAACCCTTTTCCCATCCCTTTTTCCTTCCCCTCCCCTTGGCCCTGGGATGAGATACTGCGGAGTCGCCAGTATTCCGTTGGCAGGGACCCCGTAGTTCATCCCAGGAACTTTGGCCGGCATGATCTTGCCGACCTGCGATGGACACATTGTTATCGTTGGTCGATAACATCTTATCGTGTATGGGGAGAGAGTCATCAGGTTAGAGTTATAATAGAACTTCGTTATTCATAGTTGGGCATGTCATGTTTCATGTTTCATGTCATGTTTGCTGGTGGGAGGATACTTGTATCCGACCGGATAGCGACCACCGTACACTGGTGCCAAAACCTGCCATAGTGGCCCACCTTGTGTGGATCGCGTTCCAGGGTCAGCCAGTGTATATCCGGTTCTCCCCAAGAGGCTTGCCCCCTGATCCTAACCCTTTTCCCATCCCTTTTCCTTCCCCTCCCCCTTGGCCCTTTGGCAAGCTGGCATGATCTTGCCGACCTACGATGGACACATTGTTTATCGTCGGTCGACACTATTCTTGGAATGCGCTACACTTACCATCAGGTGTAGCGTAGTCGTAGTGTCGATAGTAGTCGTAGTAGTAGGATAAAAAAAAAAATGACGTGCTTATGTCTTGGGGATAAAACCCGGTAACTCCAACAACTCATTCAAAAAACACGTTTAATTTACGCACTCTTCAACCAACTTTCTTATCCCATTGGCAGTGGGATCGGTGCAACATGTTTTTTAACACATTTTACAGAAAGATTTGGCTTAAAGTTTTCACGACTGGCCTCCTCTGCCTAACGGAAACCCCCCTGAGGAGAAAACACAACCTGAAACAAATATTTGTGGATCACACAAACATTTATCTCGGTGCGGGAATCGAACCCGCGGACTTCAGCCGCCTACTCGCTCACTGTGCTACGGAGGTTGCAACCGATACAGATTTATGTTCATTGGTAAGAAAATAAATAAAAACATTATGTTTGTATATTTTATTTTTCTACATCTAGGTACGTATAATTATGACTATATTTGTTGTAGTGTTATATTTTTTGTATAGCATAGGCCGGCAAACGAGCAAATGGGTCACCTGATTCTTGACCGTCATTCTTCTGGCATTGTGGGCGTACATGGGCGGTGGAGATCTTTTTTTTTTCTTTTTTTATCCTAGCTCGGCAAAGTGACTACGCTACACCTGATGGTAAGTGTAGCGCAATCCAAGAATAGTGTCGACCAACGATAAACAATGTGTCCATTGTAGGTCGGCAAGATCATGCCGGCCTGCCAAAGGGCCAAAGGGGAGGGGAAGGAAAAAGGGATGGGGAAAGGGTTAGGATCAGGGGGCAAGCCCCCTGGGAAGAACCGGATATACACTGGCTGACCCTGGAACGCGACCCACACAAGGCGGGCCACTATGGCAGGTTTTAGCACCAGTGTACGGTGGTCGCTATCCGTTCGGATACAAGTATCCTCCCACCAGCGATCTCACCAGATCACTCACCATTAGGTGACCAATTTGCTCGTTTGCAGGTCTATGCTATAAAAAAATCTCTATTTAATCGCAATAAAAATTGTTCTAATATGATGTGCTTTTATTTTTTGGATCACACTCTTTCAGCCACCATAAACTGTTTGCAGTAAAGCGAAATAAGACCATGCTGTACTCAGCACCTGCGAACAGATAACAATGTCTATATATTTATTTGCCATATAGCTCGCAGAACCGATAACCGATGGGGCAGAAAGGTTCTGGAATGGAGGCCACGTACTGGCAAGCGCAGCGTTGGACGTCCGCCTACAAAGTGGACAGACGACCTGATAAAGATCGCAGGCAGTCGCTGGATGCAGACTGCTTCCAACAGGTCGGTCTGGAAATCTTTGGGGGAGGCCTATGTTCAGCAGTGGACGTCCTGTGGCTGATGATGATGATAATGATATTTTTTTTTATCCGAGCCCGGCAAAGTGACTGCACTACGCCTGATGGTAAGCGTAGTGTAGTCCAAAAAACTAGCGACCACCGACAAACAATGAGTTCGTCGGTGGTCACCAGAATCATGCCGGCCTGTATGAATGTTTCTTCCCTCTTCGGAAAGGGAAGAAGCAAATCGAGGGGCCAGCGACAGGACAGGAGGATAACCGATGCAGGCACAGTAATACAAAGATGTACCGGCCCCAATCAACCATAAAGTCATGTCGGAAGTTCCTCGGGAGAATCGGTTATACACTGGCTGATTCTGGAACGCGATCCACACAAGGTTTGTGGATCACTATGGCAGGTTTTAACACCATGTGTACGGGGGTCGCTATCCGGGTGGATGTGAATATTGATAGTGAAATTGAGATTGACATTTTGGTATATAATAATATATAATAAATACACCCTATAATAGTAATAGTCCTGACCACACAGTAAGATTCGAGTCTTGTGTCATGGGTATCAGGAACTACGAGAGACTTTAAGTCTCACAACATCCAGACCCCCGAAACAAATATTTGTGGATAACACAAACATTTGTCTCGGTGCGGGGATCGAACCCGCGGCCTCTCGCTTCACAGCCGGCTACTCGCCCGCTGCGCCCGATAATACAATTAAATACATAATTAAAAAGGATTAATAAATTAACACTAATAATAAAAGCATAAATTCAGAGGAATCAAAATGGAAAAACACTGGGTAATACGTTACCCTCATGAATGAGTTCAGATTGACGTCGGCGAATCCCCAGGCAGTTAATTTGCACGGCTCTTGAGCTCTGCAAAAAATACATTTTATTTTGCAGTATATAAAATTATTCAAATGTTTTTAATGAATAGTTTCATGGGAGGCAAAGAAGGTGGGTAAAGTGACCAGTGTCCGACTAAGTTATTTTGCGTAAACATTTATTATTGGTGTAGGCAAATAAAATAGGTCTTATGACGACAGTACATAAATAAACGAAAAATAAATATTAGCTTATGTAAACGTACAACATAACACACAACACACCACAGCGCAACACAATACAACACAACACAACACAACACAACACAACACAACACAACACAACACACACAACACACACAACACACACAACACAACACCATTTATAAATATGGCAATACTACATAAAATTCAAATGATGCTGTCAATTGACAAATTTTGCACATAATCATTGACATTATGTTTAAATCTGCGAAAGTTTTATTTACAACATTTGAACCATCTGACAGCTATTTACCTTAAATAATAAATATAACCAGCGAATCTTGGGCGGTTACGGTTAACAGCTAAAGTTATGACGTCATCTAACATTTGTCAAATGGTGCAAATCATGTTTTGCTTAACCGGTACTTTGACATGTTTGTTTGTCATTGCTAAAGTATGTTGGTGCAACCCAAGATACTAAAAATGCCGTATTGTAGGACAATAATCACCTTGTTTGAACTAATAATAGTTGTTTCCCGATACTAGGATTAGCCATATACCACTGGCTATTGTAAACTGCGTCGCTTACTTCGACACTCTGGAATTATAAGTGAACATTTTTTTAAATTTATTTATTTGTTTGACTGACGAGACGAGCAAGACGCCTGATGGTAGGCGTCACGCCTGCCCATAAACAGAAGCATCACACAGAACATCACACAGAACTTTGAATTACAAAGCACGCGTCCCTCGTGTGTGACAGGCCGTCGGGGTTAGTACGCTTGTCTATTTCTGCCGCCAAGCAACAGTATGTAAGTACTGTTGTGTTTCGGTTTAAAGAACATTGAAGCCAATGAAATGACTGGGCATTATGAGACTTAACATCTTATGTCTCGGGGTGACGAGCGCAGTTCAGTGACACGCAGTGCTTTGTAATTTAAAGTTATGGGTGGTGTTGCTTCTGTTTATGGGCAGGGGTGGCGCTTACCATCAGGCAAGTGCCTTGCTTTTCTCGTCATACAATGAAATAAAAAAACTACCATAACAATTTGCGCCTTACAAAAATCGACGCGATCAGAAGTTTCGCTACCAAAATGCAGTGCGGCAGTAGCTTTTATTCCATCTCCGATTTTTTTTACTATCTTTAGAACAATTTAATTTTCATATTTCTATTCAAAAAATTGTCAGACTACTTACGGATTCCAATAATAAGTCAGCGAAAAAACACAAGAAAAACACTTGCACCAAACTCATGAACAGGAAACTTAGAAATGTTACCACGAACGCAAAATCATTTACCACCTGAAAATAAAAGGTTATGATTTTTTAGTACCCTGGTACGGCAGTGTCACTACATTGGTCCTGATGTTAAGTACAGTGTAGTCCAAATATTATATATACATCTATACATACAAATAAATAAAATTGGAGTGTCTGTTTGTAATATTAAAATAACCGCTTTTTACTGAGTGCATTTGGATGTATACACGGTAGATATACCAAAACAATTTTTTTTACAATTTTTGTCTGTCTGTCGATCTATGAGTTTGTTCCGGCTAATCTCTGAACTGGCTGGTCCGATTTTGACGGGCAGACTTTCATTGGCAGATAGCTGATGTAACAAGGAGTAACTTAGGTTATTTTTATTTTAGAAAATATAAGTTTTAGAAAATAAAATAGGATCTCACGAAAAAAATAAGCTTAAAAAGTAAACTCTGCGAACTTAACAATAAAGCGAACGAAGTCGCGGGTAACAGCTAGTAATGATATAAAAAACACCTTTGAGAAATAATTATCTAGAGATATTTTCTTTTTTCATTACCGTCACATTAAATCCAGTGAGACATATTATCAGTGAGCTTGACATGAAATTGAATAATATCGACTTCGAGTATATGGTTTCGAGTAGAGCCACGGACCTGAAAGTATATTTTTTTATGAGACTTGACAACAAATAGCCTTCAATAGGTTGTTTTTACTAGTCCTGTGTTATATGTATACGTCCCACAGCTGGACACGGGCCACCTCTACTGAATGAGAAGGATTAGGCCTTAGTCCACCACGCTGGCCTAATGCGGGTTGGCAGACTTCACATACCTTCGAAAAATCGTATCGAGTTCTCAGATTTTCTCACGATGTTTCCTTCACCGTTAAAGCAAGCCATAATTAACAATTAATATATACGTAACTTAGAAAAGTCACTGGTGTATGCTCTTGGGGCTGGTTTGGAACCTGCGACTTTCGTCTCGACAGTCCATACCACACCCCGCTGAGCTATCGTTGCATTTTAAATATATTTATTTATTTTATCCATTTATTTATTAACCACTACTATTACAGGTTGAGCCCTAATACAGTAAAGTTACCATCCTTAAATATGCTATGCTATATTTTTATTTTACGTGAATACATTTATAACATATTATAAACAGCGATGTCTTTGCGAATTCCCTTAGAGTACAGGAAAACACATCACATTTCACTGAACTTATTTCTGTCCCACGATGTGATAGGGGGCGATGCATTGGACGCCGTAGAACGAGATTTCATTTTATATCATTGACTATTTTTTGAATATTTTTTATACACAAAAATATATAATATTTTTAGTTTTCCATTTTTTTGAGGCGGTCTTATTTTTGTTAAAAAAAACTTATTAATTCACTATTTTAGTGAAAAAATATCTAAATCGGTGCATAAATGACAATGTTTTGATTTTTCGTCACAGATTTCACTTGTAATTTCAATAACACCAACTATAAGCTACCTTTTGAATGAAAAAGGGATCAGTATAATCGAAACACTCTGTGAAAAGTTATACAAAGAAAAAAAAAAGAAAAATACGCGTCGAAATGAGAAGCCACCCACTTTTTTCATCGGGTAAAAACCCTAATGGAAGTGAAATCACAAATAAATGTTAGATTTGAATAAATACTCACTCAATTGTATCTTGATGCCATTTTACCAGTTCGACAAACTTTGTGTTAAACTCTTCGTTTTCACGATCATTTATACTTGGCGTGGATACTGATATGATCCTTTCAAAGTCATGTTGCAACAGCCTGAACTGGATTCGAATGTACGTGCAGCAGGTCATGAAGAAATGATCGGCTGAGCAGATGTTCAAGGAGACCACGCACTCTGCAATTTGGTTAATGGTATTCCTGATCCCATAAAATTTATTTTTAATATTTATACAAATAAACTACTATTTATTAGGTGGAAGGTTCTGCGGGTTGTTACCACTACTTTATCTATTTCTGTCAAGTATTAGTGTGTAAGCACTGTTGTGTTCCAGTTGGAAGGTCTTAAATTACTGGACATCAGGCGACAAACGCAGTGACTGTACTTAAATTATTACAGTAATTGCATAAAATAAGAAATAAAAATGCTTCTTGCTAAATTAAACAATATACCAGTAATCAATAATTGTGATAATTAAATAATGACCTACCTGACCAAAACTGATGAAGATACACGATGGGCCAAACTTTTATTTGAAACGGATCAAAAGGATATAAAATCAAAAAGGGCAAGATTAACTCCAATTCCCCAGTCTGCATGTACTTTATCACAATAATGACCAGCGGGCTCAAAGCAAAGGTCATTATCAATACCGCATACAGTATATTAATCGTATTTAACACATAATTCAAGAATTTAATCTCTGAATTCATTATTTCATCCTTGTCAATGGATTTCGGACGATTCTTCTCTTTTATTTCGAGTACACGCAATTTGCCGATGAGTTTATCAATGTGTTTCTCCGAGAATATTAGGAAAAGTGATTTGATGTTTGCAAGAGAGCTCAGCGAAATGCAAGGAGCAATGTATGTAAGACCAATAAAGTCTTTGCCCTTTTGTACTCCGTCGATAAACCAGAATATTCCACCAGCTAGATCAACGTTCAGCCAGAAAAAGTTCAACACGTACAAGCATCGAGATTTGATGGTATCTCTCTTTTTCCGATCCCCACATTTGATATTAATGCCAGCGTAACAGAATAGGAATTCGATTTTTTTCAAACTTTCGTCGAATCGTAGTGCCATTTTTGTGTTTTTAACTTGCTTTTGAGTAGAATTTAGATATAATTCATCTAGTTGACATAGAATAGAATGGCTTCTGATACTGTAGTACGCTGTTTTTATATTATTAAGCTAATTGCAGCGATCAAGGGATCGCTGTCAAGCTGATATGTGCGGCATTTCTCCGTATGAAAAATAAATTATTTTTTGGAAACTATGGAAAGCTTTAGACATGCCATGCTTGTAATATTTATGTGAGCATATTACTGGCTGGCTTTGAGACATGACCCACGGGAATGAAACTCTAGAGACGTTTTTTACTATCAGTGGTTATTTTCCAGGTGAGTATCCAACTGAGTGAACCCGCCACTGCTCTTTAACTTGTACCACTATTTGCGTAAAGCAGGTAAGGGTATTTTTCTACTTCATCATATCAACAGTATTTGGGACAGATCACTGGCCTTCGCGTCGGCTATTTGGCCATCCCAAATAAGCTCGTTTCTCTTATCGTTTAATTCTTCTGCTGCTGACTTATATTTGTTTGTTGCCAATATCTGCCTTCTTACTTAAATTCTTTAAAACCATTTATTTTTCTACACAGACACACACATACATTGAAAACGTTTCCACTTCGCCTGGCCTTAAGCATCCTTCGTAATGAGATCATTGGCTTGCATGTCATCCATCACAATACGTCAAAGTTTCTGGGCCATCTATATAATGGTACTCCAGGTACGATCTAGCACAGGCAACTAACTAGTTCGATTCTTCATGCCAAGTCTCAAGTGTTCGTAGCTCTATCACTCAGGTCTTTGCAAATTACTACAGATTTATTGATGCAAAAAAATATGGAGGTAATTAAAGAGGGTGGAGTTAAGGCAACGATAGAAGTATGAAAATTATACGTTAGAAAATACTGGTCCTTTTAAATGTAGTAAATACTTTATATGTAAAGATACATTAGCGGTGAGTAGAATGGACTGTCGAGACAGAAGTGGCAAGTTCGAAACCAGGGCCCAGGGTATATACCTCAGATTTTTCGAAGTGAAGTGTGTATCCGTTGTTAGTTAAATGTTGGTTTGAAGGAAAACATTGTGGGGTAATTTGCATACCTGAGATTTCTCCGAAATAATTAAAAAGGTATGTGTCCACCAATTGTATTCGTATTAGGCCAGCGTGATGAATTTAGCCCTAACTAACTAACAAACAGAAAGAACCTCTCTATTTTTGGAGCCTGAAATTCGTTTAAAAATTCTTAACTGTCTAAAAGTGCAACTGAACAATAATAAAAATGCCCCGTTTTCAACCGAGAAGTGTGAATTTTAGATGAATGTAGTGGATGAATGCTGGCACATTTCCGTAGACACCGCGACGCGCCGGGCCCGAGAGCAAAAGTGCGAGTTTTGTCGCGTTTGTCATGAATCTTTCGAGGGACGTGCAGTTTGGGTACGCGAGGTTTTAGAAAAATGTTTTCTTTGTTGGTGCTATTATAAAAATTGGAGGTATTATTTTCAAATAAAAGTATAAGTAACTAGCTTTTGCTCGCGGCTCCGCCCGGGTGATCTGCTTTTTCCGAGATAAAAAGTACCCTGTCACCCAAGTCAGTTCATACCCTGTCTGTACACCAAATTTCATCAAAATCCGTTCAGCAGTTTCAGCGTGATTGACGGACAAACAAACAAACTTTCACATTTATAATATTATAGTGTGATTAATATGAATAATGAATTCTTAGGTCTAAAGCCAGTCTCACCTACATGTGTGCTAATTAACAGACGAAGCAATGGCGAAACTTAGTTCCTGTTGTGGGTTGTGGGGATCGAAAAGCGGTATCGCCTACATAATACCTAATCCACCGTTAAATCATAATGCGAAGGCGGACACTGTCAAGCCGGGATAACGCCAGGTAGAAAGAATTAATAAGCATTGAATGCAAATGGATTGGATGCCTAACCTAAAGACCTAACTTCTTAGGACGTAAGGACCTAGCTTGATTCCCATTAGAAAGATAGGCTAGGATATAGATCTAGCAGTGGACGAGACACAGGTAAGTATAGAAAGATGATATGAACATGTGCTTTAGTATAAATTTGGAATTATTGACATTTATTTCTGTGTTGATCTCTCTTTTCAGGAATAATGAGGAGATTATAAAAGAAAAAAATGAATTCGTGAATCAACATTTATTTCAAAATATTCCATATAGTTAGATAATTTAATTCATACTATTTGTAGCGACAGAGACGAGTACAATATCTAAATATGAAAAAAATACTCCGATTTTATGACTTCTCTAAGACCACATTTTTATTGTTAACTAACCTTCGCTCGCGGCTCCGTCTGCGTGAAATTCTGCACCGTTATATTATCGATATCGCCTATGTTCATCAGGGATAATGTAGGATTCTAATGGTGAAAGAAATTTTCAAATCGGTTTAGTAGTTTCAGAGCCTATACAATGCAAACAAATAATCAGATCTTTCTTCTTTATAATATTAGTTTAGATGCGCTACTATTGGAACGAAGTTCCTTACGGCAGGCTTGGAGGGGATAGGGATTTCGCTGCGTGACCGAACTGAAAAAAATGTGATAGTAAAACCGTAAGAAAAATGCGTGGAAAAAATGCGTGGAAAAAATGCGTGGAATAAATGCGTGGAACAAAAGCGTTAAATGAGAAGTGCGCAGGCGCGACAGTCGCATAACCAGCCAGCGTTAGTTCCTTTTTTAAAATGAAATTCATTCAGCCAGTTATAGTTGAAGTATTTTTATATCCCCTTAGATTTTTAAAAGATAAGTTGATAAAAAATGCTATACAATAGCTTTACCGCGGCAGTCTCCTAGCGCCACACGTCTTTTTTTTATGTCTATTTTTCTATTCTATTTCTATGTAATTTTATGTTGTCAATCAAAAATAAAGAGACATATTTTGTTATTTTTGTTGATAATTTGAATTTTTTGCAATTTGTGTCGATTCTACATTAGCCGAAGGAACTTCGTTCCTACCTGGTGTCCCACGACACACACCAATTTTTTTTATGTGCTACTACTAATTGGATGCAAATATGCAATAATATTATGTTACCCACATCGAGTAAAAATGTATATATCAATTTTATTTAGATTTTATTCATTGACGTAAATCAATAAATTAAATTTAAATTTCTATTTTGCATAATTGTACGTGGGAAATGTTCAATTTATATATTTTATTTTAAAAACATATTTTAACCTACTTAAATATAATAAATTTTGGCAAAATAAAATCAACATCTTAACTTTTACTCGATGTGGGTTAACATGTTATTGCATATTTGCATTCAATTGTAATTAGTGTACGTAGAATTATATAAATCACTCTCGTGGTGATCTGTAAAGAGTTTGTAGTAAAGCGAAATAAGACCACGCAGTGCTCAGTATCTGTGGAAGAAACAAAATGTACCAAATTAATAGTTGACACAAACATAGGGAGAAATAAATTTCATAAGTAGCTGGTAGATGAATAGCAATTTGTTGATGGACTGCCGCGGGAGTGATGCTCTGTAGATTTGTCTACAGCATGATCAAGCCAGCTTGGCGAAGATGATATTCACAGAAAACTGTCAAGAAGCGTTAGTTCGCTATTGTGCTTCGTTTGGTGAGTAAAAACATAATAATAGGGGGCGAGGCTATTGACATGCTTGGCACCAATTTCATTGCCGGGCAACTCATGTTTGATTTTTTTAATGTAAATCTCAAGCAAAAAGTGTTTTTGGAACGTAGTTCCTTACCGCGCGTTGCGAAAGGGGGCTAGACGGAAAAAATTGGTACGAAAAGTTGGCACGAAAAATTTGTCACGACATAATTTTTTTTAACTTAATTTGATATCTAGCACACAAAGTTAAAGTCGAAATTCCGTTAATAAAACAGATGGTTGTGAAACTTATGACATTTGGAAATGTAGACGCGGTTTGAAATTTGAATTTTTGATTATAGAACACGGCCGTCCGTTATTTTTAAGTTGATAAAAAATGCTATACAATAGCTTTACCGCGGCAGTCTCCGAGTGCCACACGTCTTTTTTTATTTCTATTTTTCTATTCTATTTCTATGTAATTTTATGTTGTCAAACAAAAATAAAGAGACCTATTTTGTTATTTCAGTTGATAATTTGAATTTTTTGCAATTTGTGTCGATTCTACATTAGCCGAAGGAACTTCGTTCCTACCTGGTGTCCCACGACACACACCAATTTTTTTTTTTTTTTCCTGGCTCGGCAAAGTGACTACGCTACACCTGATGGTAAGTGTAGCGCAATCCAGGAATAGTGTCGACCAACGATAAACAATGTGTCCATCGTAGGTCGGCAAGATCACGCCGGCCTGCCAAAGGACCAAGGGGGAGGGGAAGGAAAAGGGATGGGAAAAGGGTTAGGATCAGGCGGCAAGCCCCCTGGGGAGAACCGGGTGGCCCACCAGGTGGGCCACTATGGCAGGTTTTAGCACCAGTGTACGGTGGTCGCTATCTGGTCGGCGACAAGTATCTTCCCACCAACGTGGTCCAACGTTTCTGACGTTTTCTCAGCTTAAGTTTGTCTTTAAACTATACATACTATTCTCTTGTCTACAGAAGCAGTAAAACTAGTGATTCCGGGCGGAGGCTACCACAAACAGCCTAGCTAATGCTAGCGACGCTATTGGTAAATTAGGCTAAATCGAAGCAAGAACTGGAGTGCTATACAAACTATTTTTATCCGAGCACTACAAAGTGACTGCACTATACCTGATGAATGAATTTACCTTCATGAAAGCTCTTAGGTTGACGTCAGCGAAGCCAGATGCCGTTATCTTACAAGGTTTTTGAGCCCTGAAATCATATTTCTATACGATAAATCCTACAATCAGAGCTGCATTTTATCAAATTCTAATCTTCTATTTTTATACGATCACAGGAATCTCCCTGACATGTAAAAGTTCAAAAGTGCTCCATCAATTTGTCTTTCAATGGATGCTCTTGACTGGCGTTGATCACTAACTAGGTTACTTTTCCATTTTTCGCCTGTCTATCTCTATAGTAGCGACAGTTCAGTAGGAGGTAGTACAGACTGTCGAGACGAAAGTCGCAGCTTCGAAAGCAGCCCCAAGAGCATTCACATTTACCCTTTTTTAGTTACATGTGTATTAATGGTTAATTACCGTTTAATTAATTTAACATCGTGCGGAAACCTGTATATCTGTGAATTTCTCCACATAATTTTCAAAGTTATGTGAAGTCTGCCAACCCGCACTAGGTCAGCGTGGTGGACTAAGGCCTAATCCTTGTCATTCTCAGCGGTAAGTCGTGTATATATCAGGACTAGTATTATTATATAATTATATCTCTATCTCCTTCTAGTACTAGTCAGAATATCTTCTCGCAGTAACGTGACTGAATGGTAAATACTTACCTAATTTGTATTAAAAGCAAATACTTTCCGATTTTTGCATCAGCCAAATACCAGTTGGACTTATAAACTGCGTCACTTAGGTCTACACTCTGAAAAAACAACAGATTATTTTTATAGTTTATGGTTGCCAAGAAGTATGTGGGTCACCTGATGGTAAGTGGTTTCCAGCGCTTGTGAAGTTCCACAATACCAGAAGCATCTTGGACACTTTGTCAACCTTAAAGGAAAGGGATAACTAAGGGATTGGGAATGGGAGGGCAATTTCCGGACATCGCGCACACCATACGAAATGCAGCAGCAAGTCGCTACTTTACGTCTACTGTACGTTTCCTGTTAGGTGGTGGTGATAACCAGATCGATCCGACCCATTCATGCTGAAGACAAGACTGTCTACAACGTGGCTTTACGACTCCATATTTTTTTACAGAAAATATTACATAGGCTCACCTATGTATCTCCGAAATGTTAGACAAAGGTACAATTAGCAACCAAGGGACTTCACACTTTTAATTACAAATGACACTTATCATCAGATGATTCACTTACGCACTTGATCTATTGTCCATAAAAATTAACACTTACAGCTTTCATCAACATGTCGCCGAAGAAGCAAAGAAAATAAATTTGCAGCAAACCCAAGAACAGGAATGTTAGAAACGGTATCATGATGGCTACGTCATTGATGGCCTGCAATAATTAATTATATAATTTAATCATTGATATGGATCATATCAGCCCTAAAATAAACTGTTCTAGTGCTGGGCACGGGCCTCTACGAATACGGTTATTCCTGACTCCATCACGCTGGACTAATGCGTGTTGAGAGACTTCACATACCTTCGAGATTCATGTGGATAACTCTAAGGTATATAAAGTTTCCTCACGATGTTTAGCAAAAGATATTTAAAACAATGAATGAGGTTAACACTTGGAGCCGGCTTGAAGCCTGCGATATTCGTCTCGGCAGTCCATACCACACTCCGATGAGCTATAGCTGTTTCACATTATTTAATAATCATAATTTGGCAACTTATTATACTGTACCACAGCTGAGCACAGGCCTCTTAATGATAGGGGTTAGGCCTTATGTTACATATCAAGACTTAACAAGTTACAAGCTTGATTCCCCACTAAGATACCAGTCTCTGATCTTTGTAAATAAAAGTCATGTGTCGTGGCTATCAGGAACTATGAGAGATTTATAATCTCACAACAAGCACACCCGAAAGAAATATTTGTAAACCACACAAACAATTATATCATCAGTACGGTTATCGAACCCGAGGCCTTTTGATTCATGCCGACCACCACAGAATCAGCCGAAAATGATAATACAGGAAATGATTTAATAGATACCGTCACATTAAATCCAGTCAGGCAAATGATGATAGAACTGGATATAAAGTTGAACAACGTAGACTTTGTGTAAACTGTTTCAATTACATTGGTAGACCTGAAATTTATAGACAATAAACATTACACAGAATTAAAATATCTTTATATTTTGCGTGAAGATATGCACTCGTTTAGATCTGAGTTTGTTTTCCTCAATGATTGATCGAGTAAACGATGTAAGAAACATAACTGTGCGACTTTAAGGCTGGATTGCACCATCTAATTTAGCAATGACAAACATGTTAAAGCACTAGTTAAGCAAAAAATGAGTTGCACCATTCGATAAATGTTAGATGACGTCATAACTTTAGCTGTTAACCATAACCACCCAAAATTCGCTGGTTAAAGCTATTGTTTAAGTTAAATATCTTTCAGGTAGTTCAATTATAACCTCCAAACTGATATATCTCCTAAAGAGTCTATGCTCTAAAACAATATCATGTCCCTGCTTCTAGAATTAATCGAGGAATCTAGTAGTATCGGAATACGATGGTGCAACACATTCCGCAGTCAATGTTAAAGTCAGTGTTACTGCTATCGTCAAATTTGACATAAACCTTAACTATAACTGCTATTATGGTGCAATCCAGCTTAAAATCGTCTGTTTTACTAACAGTGGCTGGTGTTGATTGACTGATGATTAAACAACGCTGGAGCTTGTAAGACGGTTAACGAACTCAATTCGTTAGAAAGTAAGACCACGGTTTTGCAATACTAAATAAGCAACTTTTAACTGTAGGCGTTAATGACTTGGTAGATCGCAGCCTAAAATAAAAGTATGTACCATATAAGTTCCCGGTGCCATTTTATTACTTCAATGAGCTTAGTCCGAAAACTCTCGTCGTAAACAATTTTTCTGTTGATATTATTTGGGGCGTCGATTACTTTCTCGATGCTGTTTTGCAACAGCTGAAACTGTATCGACGTGTGCGTGCAAAATGTGTAGAACACAAAATCAGCAACACATATATTTAAAACAGCGACGACTTCTGAAAATAAAACCAAATTATCTAAGCTGTTGTAAATCTGGAGATTTGTGTGTTTGTGCTGGACGTTGGCGTTTTGCTGTGATGCAAATGGGTAAACCTTATCGGGAGACCTTAAAGTCAAATTTCATCCACTAGTCCATCGAAGTAATTATAATCTCCATGATATCTGAATTTTTCCACCAACAAATAAGGTGACGTATCCTATATTAAAAAAAAATCACTAAGGCTTACTAATATCTTCGAGGAATGGATTAAGGTAGTAAACTTTTGGTAGGCTAAGGTAGTGAATTTTTCAGCCACCGAAACACAACCTTACTGGAAAAAAGTGGTACCACCCTAGTCGAGTTCACCCATAAATTTACTTTATCATCAGTTACCACTTCAATATTGATTGAAAATTATGGAGTATAAAGACTAACCTGACCAAATCTGCTTTACATATACAATCGGCCAAACCTTAATATTGTAGACATCGAAAGGGTATAAAATACGAAAAGGATATAAAAAAATTATCTCCTTCGTCTTCATATAGTTTAGAGCCATAAAAACTATTGGAATAATTGCAAACGTCAACAGCAGGAGCATATTTACTACATGAAAAACGTTAAACACAGCATACAGGAATTTCACATTTTTCTTTATAATTATATCTTTCTCGTCAGTTTTTTCACGACTTTTTTCTCTGAGTTCCATCTTCCTCATATTTTCAATGAATAGATTAATACTTTTCTCGTAAAATACAAGGCAGATTGATTTGAAAAATCCCAGATAACTTAGAATAATACATGGAGCAACATGAGTTAATTCAGGTAAATTTTCCCCCTTATGTAATTCCTTAACAAAGTAAACTAGTCCTCCAAGCACGTCAGTGTTTAGTAGCATGAAATTGAGAATAAAAATTATACGGTTTTTTTTAGTATTCAATTTCTCTTTACTGGTAATATTTATACCACAAGTTCTGAATAGGATTTCTATTTTACTCATTGATTCGTCGAAAATCAGATTTTTAGGCATCGTTACGTATTGCCGGTTCAAACTCTTAAACGAATATGAAATAATCGTATTTTTGTGTTTAATGGTGCCATTAAAAAAATATAGAAGTAATTATTAAATTATACATTACTAAAATTTACCCCCACATGTTTGTTTGTATACATACATGGTGTTACAAAAAAATAAATGTTTAGATTTACCGTAACGTAAAAGGTAATGCTATGAGTGTATTTAAGTAAACTTATTTATTAACTGATGTTATTTTATTCACTTGCTTATTTGCTGGCTGGTGCGAGACTATCTGATATTTCTGTACTTGACTGGTTAGCGACCTCTGTACTCATGGTAAAAAAACCCGCAATAGTGGCTTGTTCAGGCAAATGCATTCCAGGATCAGTCAAGTTATATCTAGCAACTTCATGCCAGCATAATTCTGCCGACGTTCGAAGGACCCAATGTCTTTTGACGGGCGACATTATATTTGGACTGCACTGTGCTTAATAGCTGTATCAATGTTAGTCACTTTGCCGTGGCAAGATAACTTTTTTCAACAGTTTAGAATGCACCGATTACAATATTTAATAGCTATCAAATCAATAATCACCAAAAAAAGCAGTATCTCTTTTAACCATAGAAAATGTAAAAAATTATTTTATGCAAGACGCATACTCATAACAAATAAATGAGAAAATGATTTAAAAATTTTCAATTTCTTTTCAACTAAAATCAGAAAAAACATAAAACCTTCACATTTCTTCAAACAAAATACTTTCGCAATGAATTCCCGGCAACATGTCAATTTTGGCAAAGTCGGCGGGCGCGGTTGAACCGCCCTCGCACCCCTGAGCCACTTGTTGCGTTCGCGGATTCTGCAACTGTGATTGTGGAGACGACTAGCTTTGTGGCTCTGTTCATTGTTACCTGTCAAACGCTTTGTATCGCACTCGGGACTATCAAACAGCGAATGATGTATTCTAGTTGGCAAAGTTGAGACGCTTTTTCGACCTTTATAATTTTGATATGCTTTTTATAGTGGCAAATTTTTATCTATTTTATTCACACATTTTCCTAAATACTTCTTTTACTAAGCGAAAGGTGTCATAATATGTTATATCAGAAGCGGGATGAACAGTAAGTGAGTAATCTGATCTCCAACGCTCATTAAAACTCGCAATACTATAATTACTAGATATTAAAAAAGGGATAAATAAAAGATTGGGAAAGCAAGAAGCGAATAAGGCCTCCTGATAATTCACTCATCATACGAACCGCAATAGCAAGCAGTTACTACATATCAATAACTACTACTACATAGAAGCACTACCACATAATAGTGCGAGAGGCCGTCTGAATTGGTACCAACACTTTGTCTATTTATGCCGCCAAATAGCTGTGTGTAAGCACTATTATGTTTCATTTTGAAGGACATTGAAAAATTGTCAGTAAAACTACTGGGCATAATTCTACTTGAAATGAAATGAATGTCTTAATAGCTCATGTCTCGGGGTGACGACTGCAGTCCAGTGTCACGGAGTGTTTTGTAATTGAAAGTTCTGCGTGGTGTTGCTTCTGTTATGGTCAGGCGTGGCGCTTACCATCAGACGAGCTACTTGCTTATTTCATCATTCAAGCTAATAAAAAGCTAGTTTTCTACGAAACATTGTTGATAACCCGACCAAGCTGCAAACAAATGCCTGCCTTATGCTGTAAACAAAACTGTCTACAGAATAGTTCGTTCTGAAAATGGTGTTGAAAATCACACTGCATCTGAATTTCCAGTACAGTTCGCGCCTCACCGTATATCACTGTAGTTTTAACCGTCGTTTTCTACGGCCCGGTTAGATAAACCCGTGGCCGAATGATTAATGGATCGGATGCGTTCGGTTTCCTCTTTTTTGGCGTTCAACAAGTTGTTACGGCGCCAAGATACATGTACGTTTGTGCTTCTAGTGTTTGCAGATTTTTTGAATGTTCTGTTATTCGTTTTGTCGTGTCGTGATCGTGTCGAATGGATTGTACCTTATTAATACTGTCTTGCACCAACTTACTTAAACAATGACAAACATGTTAAAGTACCGGTTAAGCAAAATGTGAGTTGCATCATTTGACAAATGTTAGATGACGTCATAACTTTAGCTGTCAACCGTAACCGCACAATATTCACTAGTTAAAGCCCGCGCTAGTTTAAATTAAATAGCTGTCAGATAGTTCAATTATAACCTCCAAACCGATATATCTCCTAAGGCGTCTGTGCTCCAAAATAATATCATGTCCCTGCTTCTAGAATTAATCGAGAAATCTAGTAGTATCGGAATACGGTGGTGCAACACATTCCGCAGTCAATGTTAAAGTCAGCGTTACTGTTATCGTCAAATTTGACATAAACCTTAACTATAACTGGTATTATGGTGCAATCCAGCTTAGGTCTATTTCATGTGAGACAGTGGTAACAACCCGATTGAACCAGCCTAATCATGCTGTAGACAAAACTGTCTACAGCGTAGCTTGCCAAAAAATGTGAGTACAAAACACTCAATCCGGGAATCCAACACTCTTTTTAGGTTTTTCCATGCTTAAAGTGGTCGCTATCCATATAGCTCTAATTATGCACATGTATAACATCAACCTGTAGCTAAAAAGATGTATTTAAAAGTAAAACGAAGTTTTCAATTAATTAATAAATCATTGTTGACTATTTCAACATTAACTAACCGGTAATTACGTATTACTGAATAGTTAATGCGTAATGTACATAATTTAATTTAGGTCTATTATATAATTAAAATAAATACTATTTTTTTACGGAGTAATTGCCTACTATATCCGTGGCATAGTTGTATTATGTATGCGGTACGACTCTGAGTTGAAGTCCCGGGTTCGATCCCCGGGTCGGGTATAGTTATATTGGGTTTTTCTATCGGCGTTAGGTGGCGGAGTTTTTCAATTTATAATAATTTTGTATTCCATACCCAGTATGGCGATAGACTCGCCCCCTATCATGGGACGGAAATACGCTCGGTGAAATGTGAGTGTACTGGTTACACCTCTGCCTGCCAAACGGGAATTTAAAGCGTGAGTGCGTATACATATATTTATATGAATGACGATATGAGTAGGTTGGTCGCTTAAATGTTAATTTCGGCAAATAATAAAAAAATATATAAAATAAAGCCCTCGGTTCGAAAGTCCACCTCCCGCTTTACCAATTTCTTAAGACTGGTCTGAATTAAAAATAAATTAATCGGTAATCGAATCAAGACACCTTTGATTCCGAGTTTTTGGCGGGAATTCTGACAGTGCAGGCGGACATATAATTTTTATTTCCTTTACTAGTTTAAAGTTATGTTTGTAATATAAAAATGATGCAGGGACGAACAGTGCATGGAAATATTAAAATAAGTTAATTCGAGGGCATTTGTTCGGGTAGGTTAATCGACTTGATTGGGTCGATCCGTCTGGGCTAAATCGTCTATGAAGCAACTAGTTGGAAGGATATCTCCCCAAAACTCCAACAAGTCCTTGAAATTAGCCACACCTGTGTTCCACATCGTTAAATGAAAACTTAACTGTATAATGAAACTTATCATTGGTGAAATGCGTAATAGTCCGATGCTATAAATTAAAAAACAAACAAGATACGTTCGATTCGAAATTTAAAAATGAAGAGCCAATAAAAATTCGAAATACGAAATGTTAGAAATGCGGCTAAAATTCGCCAGACCACACTTGCAGTGGCACATGGGTATCGGTATGTACCCACACAGACGTGTGTTTGTGTGCGTTGTGGCGTATGGACCAGTCAGCCCCTGCTGTGCTGTGTAGCCCAACCAGACGACGCAGGGTTGTCACACACTACTAAATAATTGTTAAATATCTATCATATTATGGCAAAGCTTTAAAAATATTTGTACACGAGATGTCTGACCGCAGTACTACCGCTTTGTCTATTTTTGCCTATCTATCATATTTTGTCTATTTAAAAAATATAACATCGACTGTATCAGGTTGACCAACGGTGTATAGTGCGATTTAAAACTTTGTAATTTAAATTTCTGAGTGGTGTTGCTATTGTTTATGGCCAGGCGTAACGTTTATTATCAGGCCAGCGACCTGCTCGTCACGTCATTCAATCAAATACAAAAATATATTTTTTGTACGTAATTTAGAAATTAACGTAATTTGAGTGGTAGAGCCACGTTGTTGACAGTTTTGTCTACAGCATGAACAGACCGGCTCGACCGGGTGGTTACCACTGTCTCATAGAAAACCGACGTAAACTAGCGGCTTGCTGCTGCGTTTCGGACGGTGAGTGAGATATCCGGAAGGCCGACAGACATAATGAGAGAATTCACATGTCTCCTTCCCGTGATGACAGATGCTGGGAACAAATCTAATGTTGTTTTTTTATATCATAAACCGGCATACGAGCACGTGGTTCACCTGACGGTAAGTGATCTCCACCGCTCACGTACGCCTACAATACTAGAAGAATCATAGCCGCGTTTCCGACCTTAAAGGGAAGAGACAACTAAGGGATTGGGAAAGGGAGGGGGATTTGGGCCTCCGGATATCACACTCACCTTACAAAATGCAGCAGCAAGCCGCTACTTTAGGTTAATTTTCTGTGAGACAGTGGTAACGATGATGCTATTAAGTCACGTATACATAATCGTTAGTACTAAGTGATATGCTTTCTATAACTTTCTTTTGTCTTTTATTGTTGCACTGACTTATTAAAACCGCCGTTCTAAGCGTACGTGATCAATAATCGAATTTCATTCGAATCGTTTTGCGGAGCCTATCAATAAGAGACTACAGTGTCTCATAGAGGGATATGGTGTAAATAATGAATACATAGAGGTATATTGTGTACAATATCCCTCTATGTATTCATTATTTATGAAAATCATAACCGCCTTTTTTAATAGCGTACGTGATCAATAACCGAATTTAACTTTATTTCAACCGAATAAAGCTTGCAATCGTCGGAATGTTTATAAAAATAATAATTTTACGGAATCTAGCAATGGAACACTATGTCGACGCTTATAAGGCAAATATATTTAAGCGACATTGAGTAAACTTTACAGGAAGGTTCAAATTTCTTGAAAAAAGAATCATAAAAGTCACCTAAGTGTCGAATTTTGATGCATTTAACATACATAGTGTGTATGCAGTATAGAATTAGATAACTTTTTATGACATTTTACAAACATTTTGAACTTTAACACGTTCACTGCGGCGGCGCTAGATTAAAACTTACTTCCAGTGCTGTACAAGTCACATACTTCCCGTATCAAGAATGCCTGATATGCGATACGACGTCTATTTTCCCGTACGTAGTCCTGACCTGAACCCTCCACAGAGACATGGAAAGGCCATTTTTGCTTGTACGAATACTTGAAAAAATCACCTCCGCACGGAGTGGAAAACTAGGATAACTAGCTGCCGCACAGAGCAGAACTCAATTACAACCAAATACTTCCCGTAACGCAGTGAACGTGTTAAATCACTCTCCTGTAGAGTTTAACCAATATCGCTTAGATATTTCTGCCTTTCAGTATGTACTTCCATTAATTATAAAATAAATGAAAGTCGGTACCGTGGCAGCCCTGCGAAACAGGCTCGATCACACCCCTTGCATGTCATAGCCCCCTGTGCCCCCTGCGGCGTTTGGCAAGTGAATACACACACGTACAGCTGTGTCTACGTCACACGTACGTATAATTTGACAGCACATAAATTAAAAGAAACCTGTTTCCAAGGGTAGTACTTTGTCACTTAAAGTCGGTGTTATTAATAACAATATCTATAATGGAGGCTAAAATGCACTTTAATCCATTGAAATAAGGTTGGTAATAGCCGCATTCTATTTTGTAAGGATTAGAATGTCTTGATAAGGTAAGACGAACCTTATACTCTAATACTTAAGACCCCAATTTGAAAATATGTGTCGTGTTATTTAATAGATAGAAAGGTCGGAAATTAAGGTGAATTTACTTGAAATAGTGTTTTTTGAGTATCACAAAATATGTTAGGATCATGTTAATTCTTCGAAACATGAAGCGGTTTAAATTGACTCCTGTCATTTAATCAATTCTAGGAAGGAGACAAAATATATTTGACGCAGTATTGACTGACTCAGTGGCGATGTACGACTGCTGTGCTGTGGTCGCGGGTTCGATCCCTGAGTCGGGTGAAATGATATTGGGTTTTTCTATCACGAGATCGCTTCGCTTCGATCGATTTGCTTCTTCCCTACTTAGAATGTGAAAAAGCATTTATACAGGCCGGCATAATTCTGGTGACCATTGATAAAGTCATTGTTTGTCGGTGGTCCTGGGTTAACACGCTTTTATTACCTTCATACTTATGTTTGTATGTTAGTATGTTTCACGTAGTATTTTTTTTATGGCATAGGCCGGCAAAGAGCAAGTTAGTCACCTGATGGTAAGTGATCTTCACCGCCCATGTACGCCCACCCCAGAAGAATCATGGGTGCGTTGCCGACCTTAAAGAAAAGAGATAATTAGGGATTGGGAAGGGGATTTGGGCTTTCGGATAGCTCACTCATCGTACGAAACGCGGCAGCAAGCCGCTACTTTACGTCGGTTTTCTGTGCGATAGTGGTAACGACCCGGTCGAGCCAGCCCATTCATGCTGTAGACAAAACTGTTTACAGTGTGGCTCTACCACTCAAAGAAAGTATGTTTGTAGTCCCGCTTTTTTTACAATAAAATATTTTTTTTAGTTGTCTTTCTATAAAAGCGTGTTTTTTAGTTTGTTTAAACTATTATTTTTTGGACTGCACTTATAACATTGACTGCACTGCGCTTAACATCATGCTCGGAGAAAAAAAAAACAATAATTTTCGTAATGAAACAACTTTAGCAATAAATTATACATTCTCTATTATTGACAATGCATAAGTAATAGCAGAACAATGAAACTAAATTAATATACATCATGAATATTCAATACTGTACATTGTACAATATACATTTGCATATAATTGCGTTTGTCACAATTTGTGCAGAATGTGTGGGCGTGCTGACAAATGGTAACTGGATCACTAGGTCGAAGATCTTCTGACAAAAAGGGGTTGCTTTTTATTTTTGTGTTGTTGCTCTGAGTGGTAGAGCCAAGATGTACCTATGATTCTTTTGGTATGGTATATACGGGCAGTGGAGATCACTAACCATCAAGTGACCTACTTGTTCCTTTGCCTTTTTCTTTTTTATTTATGGCTTCGCATTATTATGTATTTCGCCAATGACAAGTATAATTTATCCTCAAGTCTTCACAAGAACGATGAAATACCGGTGCGGACGTTTTCAATGTCTTGTTGTAGTTTGATGTGAATCCCTTCCAGTACGATGCTTAATTCACTTATTTCAGTGTTTCCATACACTGTTCATCACCATCAATGTTTATTGCACAAATCCACACCACTTTTATACAACAAACACAACTTTAAACTAGTTTTTTAAAAAAATAATTAAAGCACTGTCAGAATTCCCGCCAAAACTGGAAACAATTTTACAATAAATGAAAAAAAAAGGTACTTCATAATTCGAAATCTGATATTATTATGGGAACGACCAGCCCGTCTCGCCATTAATGCTAATTAAAAAAAATACACACGACTGGGTCTTAATGTGGGGCTAGGACTATGTGTGTCTGTTTTTTTTTCTAGCATAGAGCGACAAACGAGCAAGTTTTATAAGGTGGTAGGTTCCTCGTATGCGAGAGGCCGTCTGGGTTAGTACCACCGCTTTGTTTATTTCTGCCGCCAAGCAATAGTGTGTAAGCACTGTTGTGTTTCGGTTTGAAGGACATTGAAGCCAGTGAAATTACTGGGCATTGTGAGACTTAACATCTTATGTCTCGGGGTGACGAGCGCAGTTCAGTGCCATGCAGTGTTTTGTAATTCAAAGTTCTGTGTGGTGTTGCTTCTGTTAATGGGCAGGCATGACGCTTACCATTAGGCGAGCGCCTTGCTCGTTTCGTCATTCAATTAAATAAATAAATACGCCACGGAAGGTGTCTATACAACCCAGAAGTTTCTCGAACGTCCATCCTCAACGACTGGCTAGGTCACTAGGCCAATGACCCTTCTTTCCCACTGAGAATATTTGTTAAATAATATATTCTCACACAAAAAAGTTGCATGCACCAAAAAGTATTTTTCCCACGTCAAAAAATTTCACCCGATACTTTCTTTGATAAAACTATGCTATCCGTAAAGTTTTTTTTATCGTAACCCGAGCCTCACGAATACTTGGACTTTTTTATAAAAACACGTAAAAAGAGTTCGTGTATCGTGCGATACAGATTTCACGAAGAAAAAAAGTAAAAAAAGAAAGAAAAAATCTGACAAGCGGCCGGCCCCGCCTGCCCGCATCATGTCAAGCGACGGTGAAGTGTCGCGGTGTACGTGAGGTTAAATTTCGCGAGATATTGATATAATCAATCCTACTAATATTATAAACGCGAAAGTTTGTAAGTATGGATGTATGTTTGTTACTCTTTCACGTAAATACTACTGGATGAATTTTAATGAAACTTTACAATAATATAGCTTATACATCAGAATAGGACATAGGCTACTTTTTATTCCGGAAAAAGCAGATCACGCGGGCGGAGCCGCGAGCAAAAGCTAGTAAATAATATTAATGTAAGCCTCTTATTATGCTGCTGATCTGACGATGAATGACTTTCTTTATTTATTTATTTATTTAAACTTTGTAGACAAGGTATACAGGCGGACTTTAATGCCATTAGACTTTAGTCCGTAGAGATAAGATAAGATGCTTATTGGGAGTAGTTATGGTGATTTTTATAGTAGAAGCCTGCAAGTGGATCATGAAGTGATCTGCGGGTTTAGAATGTGGCGTAAAAACACGAAACGAACGTTCGTGCTATTTGATTGTGATTGGTCGAGCGACCGAGGTGAACGTTTCGTTTTTTGAATTTTCGCATTCTAAGGGGGCTGCATTGAACATAAACACCCTAAATACCCGATGAATTATGGATCTGTTGGAAAGGAGGAGCGGCTGATTGGGTTTCCAAAAATCTCACGTATCGTACAAAACACAGCAGCAAGCGGGTATATTACGTCGGTTTCATGTGGGTCAGTAGTACAACCCCGGTCAAACCGGCCCTTTATGTTGTAAAGGAGCGTCTACACACAGACAAAGAGAGTGTCTAAGATATGTTCGGAAATACTTCTTCACTAAAATATCAAGTGAGAACTCCCGGTTCTGTCATAAGCTGTAAATTTTGCTAGAAACCTGCTAGTTTATACAACTACTGAGAAAATGTTCAATTAAATTATCAATTTTGCATATAAGGTTACGATAAAAACACCTGCCTTCAATAAACGATACTTAACGCTTCCGAGGCTACTCGACCAACGACAAAAATATTTAAATATAACAATATCTGTCGTAATTTATGTAAAACTGTCGTGAATTTATTTTATGTGTTTTGCTGATTTTCGACGGATACATTTTCCTAATTTATTATATCCAGTTTTAACGGAGGTACGTTTATTATTTTTCTATGTTAGCTTCATATTAAATTAACATAATAGAAGGCGAGCAACTAAATAGCAATATATAACGCTTTAATTTTATTGAGTTGACAATTTTTAATGTAAAATATGTGTCCGTTTACAAGTTTGTTTAACTTTGAAATAAGGAAATAGTTTTAGTCGGTACTTATTTTTTTTGTTTATTAGTATTGCGACAATATAAAATGAGGATATAAAACAATATTCTAACAGTGGATAAACTGCAATATCTGGAATTCATCGATAGCACAGTAATAATTCGGAATTGATTCTAGAAATCTATTTCAAGTTTTGCCATTTACAATAATTGTATGCCGGCATAGCGGTCGCGACCAGTGAGCATATCACAAATAGCCTCCGTGGCGCAGCGGTTAAGTAACCGGCTACATACCGTGAGACCGTGGGTTCGATTCCCGCACCGGGATAATTGTCTCCATTCTGTTTTTATTAATTTGATTGAATAACGAGACGAGCTAGGCGCTCGCTTAATGGTAAGCGCCACGCCTACCCATAAACAGAAGCAACACTACACAGAGCTTTGAATTATAAAGCACTGCACTGAACTGCGCTCGTCACCCCAAGATATAAGATATTAAGTCTCATTATGCCTAGTAATTTTAATGCCTTTAATGTCATTTAGACCGGGATTCAATAGTCTTTACAGATTGTTGCCTGGTGAAAAATAGACAAAGCGGTGATAAATTTGTCTATTTCTGCCGCCAAGCAACAGTGTGTTTCGGTTTGAAAGATTCTATTCTAATAGAGGCCAATATTTTTTTTAAAACAGTGACAAAATAAGCTAAATTTTAAAATATGCTAGATGTGAAAAATACTCTCGACTAATATCCAATCTTTACTAATAAAAAAAAATGAAAACAAAATATCTTAACCTCGAATATCTTACCAAACAAAATCTCATGTAACTCGCGAAGTCCGTTATCGTTGCATGCCGTCGCACTCGGGTTCCTGCTGTCGTGTCCCTTTACAAACAGTCATTACCAATGGCACTAGCAAAAACAGTCCTTATTCCCTTACCTTATAGCATATTTAAACTACAATATTAACTTTGCAAACCAAAGCAGTCTTACCAACATATTAATCACAATCTGATAAATCTGAAATGAGCATTATTGCGTTGAATTGCGGTTCTAAAGCGATACATACATAATTTTGTCGCGTATGATTTTCATTCCAAAATTCGAAATTCGAAAAAGCCGCGAATTCATGTAATAAGTTGAAGGATGCATTGATAAAATATGTCGACAAGGAACGGTTTATTTTGGTTCAAGCATGCGATTTTCGATTTTATTGCTTTGTAAATAAGGTTTTGTTTAGTGGATGTGATAATTAGGGTATCTACCTGCAGTTTTTGCAACTATGAAGCGTTGCAATGGAATAGTTTCACGTACAAGTGAATATTAAACTTAGAATTAAGTCAATGAATCATCGCTCCGGTGCAGACTGAAGTGTTGAAGTTAAAAATTATGAAATTGTCATAACTATCTGTATACATTTTTTATAGTAGAGTGAGCAAAAGAGCGAATGATTCATCTGATGGTAAATCACCCATAGTATCAGAAAAAATAAGTTAAAAAATAAATGTGTTTTTTTTTATTTTATTGAATGACGAGAGGAGCAAGGCGCTCGCCTTATGGTAAGCGCCACGCCTGCCCATAAACAGAAGCAACACCACACAGAACTTTGAATTAAAAAGCACTGCATGGCACTGAACTGCGCTCATCACCCCGAGACATAAGATGTTAAGTCTAATGTCCATTAATTTCACTGGCTTCAATGTCAAACCGAAACACAACAGTGCTTACACACTGCTTGGTTAAAATAGGCAGCGCGATGGTACCAACCCAGACGGCCTCTCGCATACGAGGGACATACCAGTAAAGATAGTGAGATTTTTTTTTATAGCATACGCCGGCAAACGAGCAAGTGGGTCACCTGATGGTAAGTGATGTCCACCGCCCATACACGCCCACCACCAGAAGAGTCATGGGCGCGTCGCCGACCTTAAAGAAAAGGGATAATTAGGGGTTGGGAAGGGGACGGGATTTGAGCTTCCGGTTATCTCACTCACCGTACGAAACGCAGCAGCAAGCCGGCTACGTCGGTTTTCTGTGAGACAGTGGTAACGATCCGGTCGAGCCAGCCCATTCATGCTGTATACAAAACTGTCTACAGCGTGGCTCTACCACTCAAAAAATTATTATTATTTAATTAAATTATTATTATTTGTTATATTTCTCGGTATACTGTGTGGTAGTAATCATTATGTGGTATGGAACCGTTCGGCAAGCGAGTAGTGTCAACGGGCCGCTATAGCATTAGTATGCAATACGCGTGCCCACACTGGCCCGTCGCCCACTTATCATAGCACAGTGGTCGACAACAATACATCTGAAATGAATAAATACTAATCTTTCTTTGGTTGGTGGCTTGATATTCATATCCGCCCGGATAGCGACCACTGTACAAATGGTGCTAAAATCTGCCATATTGACCCATACCGCGATAAAATCCGTTTAAATTAGTTTTATTTCAATGTGTAACATTCGCGCAAACGTAAGAAATCATTAAATAAAATACATTTGAACAAAACGAAACCCACCGAATCAACAAACGTGAAACCCACTTGAATTTCAGTTACTCAACAGCGGCACTGGCACCGATTCCAAAAAGACATCCAGAAATTATTAATATTTTAGAGTTTTCAGTATCATTAGGGCGCATTTATATGACAAGGAATCCCACCGCGTTGCGGCCGCGCGGCAGCCGCCGCGCTCGAATCACTCGAAAAACTAATGTAAACTCTATTGACTAAGCCATGTTTAATACTTCGCAACGCTCCAACCACGCGGCGACTGCGCGATCGTGTAAACGGGAGCGCGGCCGCCGCGCGGTTGGTTACTCACAAAGAATTTCAACGTTAAGTCCTAGTTAATAAGACATACATTTGCTATGACTGAAAAAATTCGTGCAGCCGCCGCGCGGCCGCCGCGCGGTCTCCGCGCGGCGGCCGCACGAAATTTTTCGCGTCGTCTAAACGCAGCCTTAAACAGCGATAGCTCAGCGGGGAATGGTACGGACTGTCGAGACGAAAGTCGCAGGTTCGAAACCAGCCCCAAGAGCATACACACCACTGACTTTTCTAAGTTACGTGTATATTAATTGTTAATTATCGCTTGCTTTAACGGTGAAGGAAACATCGTGAGGAAACCTGCATACCTGAGTACTCGTTAAGATTTTTCGAAGGTATGTGAAGTCTGCCAACCCGCATTAGGGCCGCGTGGTGGACTAAGGCCTAATCCCTCTCATTCAGTTGAGGAGGCTCGTGCCCAGCAGTGGGACGTATAGAATACAGGGTTCGTAAAAAAAACATCTGAAACGAATATCACAAGGTGGTAGGTCCCTCGTATGCGAGAGGCCGTCTGGGTTGTACCGCTTTGTCTATTATGTTTAACCAAGCAACAGTGTGTAAGCACTGTTGTGTTTCGGTTTGAAGGACATTGAAGCCAGTGAAATTACTGGGCATTGTGAGAGTTAACATCTTATGTCTCGGGGTGATGAGCGCAGTTCAGTGCCATGCAGTGCTTTGTAATTCAAAGTTACATGTGGTGGTGCTAGCGCTTACCATCAGGCAAGCGACTTGCTCGTCTTGTCATTCGATTATAAAACAATAAAAGAAATAATAAATACCAAACTTTCTTTGGCTGGTCAGTGACCACCTACAAACAATGAGTTTATCGGTGGTCACCAGAATCATGCCGCACTGTATAAATGCTTCTTCCCTCTTCCTCGTCGGGAAGAAGCAAATAGAGAAAGAAACTGTACATTTGAAGTATCTTTTTATTTTATTTCTCTGTGCTATCATTTCTTAAGGTGCCCATGGTTTGTAACACCTGCTCTAGGCAATAGCGTTTCGTACGTAGGCCTAGTTCGCAACGGTATGATGTTTATAATTGGCATAGTATCGTCGATCTTGTAGCTGAATTACCTTAGTAAGACTATAAGTATTTTGTAGATACAATAGCTATACTTACATATTTTCTACACACATAGTAAATAATATATTATGTAGTAGTACAACAAAGCAAAATGAAACAAGGTGGTAGGCTCCTCGTATGCGAGAGGCCGCCTGGGTTGGTATCACCGCTTTGTCTATTTCTGCCGCCAACCAACAGTCTTTAAGCACTGTTGTGTTTCGGTGAAATTACTGGGCACTGTGAGACTTAACATTTATGTCTCGGGGTGACGAGCGCAATTCAGTGCCTTGCAGTGCTTTATAGTTCAAAGTTGTGTATGGTGTTGCTTCTGTTTATGGGCAGGCGTGGCACTTACCATCAGGCGAGCGCCTTGCTGGTCTCGTCATTCAATCAAAAGAAAAACAAAAAGTGTGTGTGTGCAATTCACACACGGCAGAAGTGAAGATTCAGAATTATTAAAATAAATTAATTAACCAACGAATTTTAATATGCAAATGCGTAAAATAAAAAATAAAAAAAAAAGTGTGCGTCTCGGGACGCTCGACAGAAGTGATAACTTAAACTAACGCGGGTTAAAGTGAGAGCGCAGGACCTTGCCTACTGTATGCGTGAGAGAAAGGGAAGCCAGAGTGGCGCCGTAACGCGTTACGTTACGAAGTCCTGTCAAAGTCATGTAAAAGCCCTGTCAAACTTCTGTCAAAGTCCGGTCACAGTCCTGTCAAAGTCCGGTCAAATACCGGTCAAAGTGCTGCCAAAATCCGGTTAAAGTCCAGTCAATGTAATGCCAGTCTTATCAAAATCCAGTCAAAGCCCGGTCAAAGTCCTATCAAAGTCCTATCAAAGTCCGGCTAAAGTCCAGTCGAAATCCGGTCAAACTCTTGTCAAAGTTTGTCAAAATCCGGTCAAAGCCCTATCAAAGTCCGGTCGAAGTCCGGTTAAAGTCCGGTCAAAATCCGTTCGAAGTCTGGTCAAATACCGGTCAAAGTCCTGCCAAAATCCGGTCAAAGTCCGATCAAATACCGGTCAAAGTCCTGCCAAAATCCGGTTAAAGTCCAGTCAAATGCCGGTCAAAGTCCTGCCAAAATCCGGTTAAAGTCTAGTCAAAGTAATGTCAGTCTTGTCAAAATCCGGTCAAAGCCCGGTCAAAGTCTTATCAAAGTCCGGTTAAAGTCCAATCGAAATCCGGTCAAATACCGGTCAAAGTGCTGCCAAAATCCGGTTAAAGTCCAGTCAATGTAATGCCAGTCTTGTCAAAATCCGGTCAAAGCCCGGTCAAAGTCCTATCAAAGTCCGGCTAAAGTCCAGTCGAAATCCGGTCAAATACCGGTCAAAAACCTGTCAAAATCCGGTCAAAGTCTTGTCAAAAGTTGTAAAAATCCGGTCAAAGCCCTATCAAAGTCCGGTCGAAGTCCGGTTAAAGTCCGGTCAAAATCCGGTCGAAGTCTGGTCAAAAACCGGTCAAAGTCCTGCCAAAATCCGGTCAAAGTCCGATCAAATACCGGTAAAAGTCCTGCCAAAATCCGGTTAAAGCCCAGTCAAATACCGGTCAAAGTCCTGCCAAAATCCGGTTAAAGTCCAGTCAAAGTAATGTCAGTCTTGTCAAAATCCGGTCAAAGCTCGGTCAAAGTCCTATCAAAGTCCGGTTAAAGTCCAATTGAAATCCGGTTAAATACCGGTCAAAGTTCGGTCAAATACCAGTCAAAGTGCTGCCAAAATCCGGTTAAAGTCCAGTCAAAGTAATGTCAGTCTTGTCAAAATCCGGTAAAAGCCCGGTCAAACTCCTGTCAAAAACCGGTCAAAGTTTGTCATAATCCGGTCAAAGCCCTATCAAAGTCCGGTTAAAGTTCAGTCGAAATCCGGTCAAATACCGGTCGAAGTCCGGTAAAGTCCTGTCGAAATTTGTCATAATCCGGTCAAAGCCCTATCAAAGTCCGGTTAAAGTTCAGTCGAAATCCGGTCAAATACCGGTCGAAGTCCGGTAAAGTCCTGTCGAAATTTGTCATAATCCGGTCAAAGCCCTATCAAAGTCCTGTCAAAGTCCGGTCGAAGTCCGGTTAAAGTTCGGTCAAAGCCCGGTAAAACTCCGGTCATAGCCCGGTCAAAGACCGGTTAAAGTCCGGTCCAAGTCCGCTTGAAGTCCGGTCAAAGTCCGGTCCAAGCTGACTGGTCACTGTGTGACGCCACCTGGGACTTCGAAATAATCGATGTTCCAGGGAGGTCAGCTAACGCTGGCTGGCCGATGGACCGCTCGCGTTACGGAACGTTGCGGTTCACCCTCCCATAAGAAGTTATCACTTCAAAAATAAAACACCTGAATAAAACACCACGTTGTTTATGACACATTTTCCGAAGGCTTCGTTGTATGCCGGCGCAAAGACACGTGATAGCATACTTGTAATCTATCTCATTCTCTCACAGGCTAAATCCTATTTATGAATATGTTTGTTTTTGTTGTGACGAATTTTCGTTTCATCGAGTTTCAAATCACAACGATTCTAAAGAAGTTTCACATCAAAAACATTTATATAAGCAAAGGACAGCCTTCGTGGAGCCATGGGTGAGTCTGTGGGTTTTACCTGCATGTTACTGCCCTGCTCCCATGGGTCATAGCGTGATATACATATAAACCTTTCTCCAGCTTCCGCTGTCTCTTCGCTTAGATCTTTCAAACTATTCGACGGATTTTAATGCAGTTTTCTGCGATAGATAGAGTGATTCACGAGGAAGGTTCATATGTATATCACGCTATGACCCATGGGAACAGGGCAGTAATAGGAAGGTGAAACCGCGAGGGACATGTTAGTTAAAATATATTTTAAATGTTACGTGTAAGTTTTAATTTATGTACCGGTTGTACGGAATTCCACCTTTCTTATTACCCAACTACTTATATAATAGTCGCTCGTGTTTCTATCGAAACTCACATCTAGAAGAAAATTTCTAACAACCATCGTTTCACTTTTGAAGCGATTTTTATAAATTACATGCATACATACAAGGTGGTAGGTCCCTCGTATGCGAGAGGCCGTCTGGGTTGGTACCACCGCGCAGTCTATTGCTGCCGCCAAGCAACAGTGTGTAAGCACTGTTATGTTTCGGTTTAAAGGCATTGGAGCCAGTGAAATTATGAGACTTAACATCTTATGTCTCGGGGTGACGAGCGCAGTTCAGCGCCAGGCAGTGCTTTGTAATTCAAAGTTCTGTGTGGTGTTGCTTCTGTTTATGGGCAGGCGTGGCGCTTACCATCAGGCGAGCGCCTTGTTCGTCTCGTCATTTAATCAAATGAAAAAAAATTGAGTACTGCTGAATTATTAGCTGCAGAATAGTTTGCCGGCACACGGGTTCCCCCCTTCCTATAATATGGGGTCCTTTAAATGGAGTGTGAAGAAGCAGTTAGGCAGGCCGACATGATCTTGCCGACCTACGATGGACACATTGTTTATCGTTGGTCGACACTATTCCTGAATTGTGCTACACTTACCATCAGGTGTGGCGTAGTCACTTTGCCGAACCAGGTTAAAAAAATACCTGCCTGCACCTTTGACAGCCTTATTTTTATTTGATTGAATGACGAGACGAGCAAGCCGCTCGCCTGATTGTAAGCGCCACGCCTGCCCATACACAGAATCAACATCACACAGAACTTTGAATTACAAAGCACTGCATGGCACTGAACTGCGCTCGTCACCTCGAGAGATAAGATGTTAAGTCTCATAATGCCCAGTAATTTCACTGGCTTCAATGTCCTTCGAAACGAAACACAACAGTGCTTACACGCTGTTGCTTGGCGGCAGAAATAGACAAAGCGGTGATACCAACCCAGACGGCATCTCGCATACGAGGGACCTACCACCTAATAGTAGCCTCTACTATTAAATTAAATAAAAAACTGACTAGATCGGATCCTAACTTATTAGTATATTTTTTAAAGCCTGAATCAATACAGCGATTGTTTCATGATTCATTTAAAATTCTTTGAACCATACACGTGCTATGAGTCATCAGCATCTAAACTTCTTAAATACCGTATTAAAATAAATCTCACCCATTCTCAACTAAAATAAACAATAAAAACTATGAATAGAGAACGCGTGGTAGGGGATTACGATAATATTGCAATTTTTAATATTCGGTAGAGAAATGGCAAAATGGCATTGTTATAATTTCAACATTATGATTATGGTGGCATCCATCTGGCCGTTGAGAGAGAAAGTCTCTAGTAAGGACTGAACCTACGACGTAAGACTTGTAAGGTGGTACAAGGTGGTAGGTCCCTCATATGCGAGAGGCCGTTACTACACTTACCATCGGGTGACCTATTGCTCGTTTGCCTATTGTAAAAATAAAAACAAAAAAAAAAAAAAAATTATAATTAATTATTAAAATTTTAATTTTTCTATTGCGGACCAAAATTAAAATAAAAACCGCGATAAAATCCGTTTAAATTAGTTTCATTTCAATGTGTAACATTCGCGTAAACATAAGAAATCATAATACATAGTTTAAACTTAAAATTATATGCTACGTGTAGAAATTACATTTTGATAACATTAAGAAGCGAAGCCGGGGTATTGTGTTGTATTCGTTCGCGACTGATGCTCTAAATAATATTTCCCTTCTGAGTGTTTCTAAATTGGGTTAATGTCAGCGTGGACGATTCCCACCTGCGCTTATCTATTAATACGTGGCATATTTAACTACACTAATATTATAAAGAGGAAAGATTTGTATTTTTTTATAGCATAAGCCGGCAAACGAGCAAGTGGGTCAGCTGATGGTAAGTGATCTCCACCGCCCATGTGCGCCCACAATATCAGAAATATCATGGGCGCGTTGCCGACCTTAAAGGAAAGGCATAATTAGGGATTGGGAAGAGCTGGGGGAATTGGGCCTGCGGATACTTCACATAACTACACTACATAACACACACATAATCACACTACCGTACGGAACGCAGCAGCAAGCCGCTACTATACGTCGGTTTTCTGTGAGACAATGCTTCCTCATGAATCACTCTATCTATTGCTGAAAACTGCATTAAAATCCGTTGAATAGTTTAAAA
The DNA here is from genome assembly GCA_949126905.1 of Amorpha juglandis. NCBI lineage: Eukaryota > Metazoa > Arthropoda > Insecta > Lepidoptera > Sphingidae > Amorpha > Amorpha juglandis. The sequence goes on along the minus strand of OX421390.1, from coordinate 7,707,437 downwards.
GATCTAAGCGAACAGACAGCGGAAGGGACTTCATTATATACTCTGTAAAAACAATGTAATCGGATTTGGTACTACTGGTGAAATATTTATATTGTATGATTTAGGTTGCTTAAATTTGACTACACCTAGAATATACATATTATACTATAAAATATTTTAAACTACTGAAAACCAAACGATACATCAGTTGTATACAGTCTTGAGAAGAGCGAATAGCGACCACGACCGACTCAGTATCTGCAAAGAACATTACATTATGCATAATTAACTTATCTTAATGAGACTATACGGAAATTTGTTAGAATTCTTTCAATATTATTTACGCTAGTAATGCTAATTGTAATTTATCTATATTATAGAAATGCATAAATATTATAAAAGCAATCATTTAACTTATTACAGTAGTGGCAGAATGCAAAACAATGCTGTTAAACACAATAAATGGTCTTGAATTTAACCACATTTAAATGATATGCGTATATAATACCCACTTGGGAAAAGTTAAATAATAAATAAACGATAATAAAGGAAGGAAATAATACACGTATACTTCTGAGCCTAGAATAAGATACCAGTGATGTGTCGTGGGTATCAGAAACTACGACACATTTTCAGTCCCACAACACCCAGACCTAAAACAAATATTCCTCAAGAAGATCAAACCCGTGGCCTCTCGTTTCACAGCCAGCTACGTGCTCGCAGCGCCACGAAGGCTATCAAGTTTTGATCCTTGGACAGGTATGCCACCCACCATCAGGCGAGCATCCTGCTAATCTCAAAGTTCTATGAACACGTTAAACAAGATTGAACGATGGTGCAGACTTTTCTAAACATATTATTTACTCACCGTAGTGAATGCGTTCAGATTGAGGTCCGCGAAGTTAGCCGCAGTCAACTTGCAAGGTTTCTGCGCCCTGTACACGTAAAAATGTACAATGCTATATTAACGTGACAAAAAGTTATGAGGCGAAATTGCTTCAGATTTTAAAAATGGAATGTTTTGACCAATGCCACTCTACTGCACACGTGAATTCATAAAAATGTGACAATAAAATGTAGGTACAATGCTCGATTAACGTGACAAAAAGTTATGATGCAAAATGGCTTCAGAATTTAAAAATGGAATGATTTGAGCAATATCACTCTACTGCACACGTGAATTCATAAAAATGTGACGCCATAATGTAGGTACTACACACAGAAGTTAACTAGGCACCTCGGTGTAATGACGTCATAGGAATGTACTAACTGCATAAAAAATTCAAGTACCAGGTGTGAAATATATTTTATATATTATTTATTTTATTGATGAGATTGTAAAAGTCATTAGTGAAAGACTCGATTTCCTCTTTTTACCCGGTGTAGATAATTTAACAGGAATGACGAAACGTTTATTATTTTTTTCATTTTCAAAAAACTGCATCAGTTTCAAGATAATGTTTCTTTCCCTACTGTGAATAGTTTTCCCCATAATCAATCACTCAAAAATCTGTCCAACAATAACAACGAAAAAAACACGAAGAACGCGCGTTCGCAACGGTATTATTTAATTTACTGACCGTAATGACGCGTCGAGGGCGAGAGCGGTAGGCGGTGGGGTGTGGTGGGAGGGGAAGCGCATTCCACTCAGGTGCCAAGTTGATTTCTGTGTGTTATACAATGCTACATTAACGTGACAAAAAGTTATGATGTAAAATGGCTTCAGAATTTAAAAATGGAATGTTTTGAGCAATAACACTCTACTGCACACGTGAATTCATGAAAATATGTCAAAATAATGTAGGTACAATGTTACATTAACGTGACAAAAAATTATGATGTCAAATGGCTTCAGAATTTAAAAATGGAACGTTTTGAGCAATATCACTCTACTGCACACGTGAATTTATAAAAATGTGACGAAATAATGTAAGTACAATGTTACATTAACGTGACAAAAAGTTATGATGTGAAATGGCTTTAGATTTTAAAAATGGAATGTATTGAACAATATCACTCTACTGCACACGTGAATTCATGAAAATGTGACGCAATAATGTTACATTAACGTGACAAAAAGTTATGACGTGAATGGTTTCAGAATTTAAAAATGGAACATGTTGGGTAACGTCATTTCCCAGCACACGTGACTGGCGAACCATTGTACACAAAACGTGACAAAAAAGTCATTGCCTCGGATACAACGTAACAAGACTTTATGCCACAGAATGGCTTCAGGGTTTGACAATGTTGGTATATTGCTGAAATTGTTTACCTGTCCACGTGACGTGCAATGGGGAAACCATTGTAAGGTCTATAAAAAGGTTTTTTGCAGAGGCCACCATACGATTAAGTGGGTTACCTGATGGTACGCGATCTCCATATACCATATACGCCCACAATACCAGAAGAATTATGGGCGCGTTGCCGACCTTAAAGGAAAGGTATTGGGAAGGATAGGGGATTTGGGCCTCTGGATATATCATACACAGTATGAAACGCAACAGCGAGCTGCTATTTCACGTTGATTTTCTTTGAGACAATAGTAACGACCTAGTCGAGCCGGCCCATTCATGCTGTTGACAAAACTGTCTACAGCATAGCTCTACCACTCAACAGTTCACCTCAATCTCAATTCAAAATTCAATCTCAATTTTACAATTTGGCCTCAGTTACAGCTACAAGGTAACAAAAATAAAAATTGACAAAGTCACAGACATCCAATTTATGATTTGTGATGTCAGTAGGTAATAGGGGTAGGAGTAGGAAAGAGGATGGCAGAATAGGATAATAGGATGAAGATATTAGTGAGACGGCCCCGTGGCGCAGTGGGCGAGTAGCCGACTATAAAACGACAAGTAAGGGATTCCAGTCCCGCACCGAGACATAATATTCGTATAATCCACAAATATTTGTTTCTGGTCTGCCTGCCCAGAGGGATTGACGTCAGGCTGGCTGCCGATCGTAAAAACTACAAGCCAAATCTTTCTGTAACATGTATTAACATGTTGCGCCGACCCCACTGTGAGCGGGACAAGGACAGGTGGAAGAAGATATTAGTATACAAACCTGATTAATATTAAGACCACACTCTTCTTGGTGCTTTCATCGATGGTATACCATTTACACTTGTAGATAGCGTCGCTGACTTGCGTACTCTGAAAGGTCACAAAAGGATCACATTCTATTATTATATTTACAAGGTGGTAGGGCCCTCGTATGCGAGAGGCCGTCTGGGTCGGTACCACCGCTTTGTCTATTTCTGCCGCCAAGCAACAGTGCTTAACTGTTGTGTTTCTGTTTGAAGGACATTGAAGCCAGTGAAATTACTGGGCATTATGAGACTTAACTTCTTATGTCTCAGGGTGACGAGCGCAGTTCAGTGCCATGCAGTGCTTTGTAATTCACGGTTTTGAGTGGTGTTACTTCTGTTTATGAACAAACGTGGCGTTTACCAACAGGCGAGCGCCTTGCTAACCTCGTCATTCCATTAAATGGAAAAAAACGACTTGTACAGTGATAAAACCATGTTGTAGACACTTTTGTCCACAGTATGGATGGGCTGGCACGGCAGAATACCACAGACTCACAGAAAACTGTCGTGAAGTGATAGAAACGAAAATGCGTCACGACAAAGTGACAAACATATTAATAAATAGAATTTAGCCTGCGAAAGAATGAGATAGATTACAAGTATGCTATCACGTGTGTACAACGAAGCCTTCGGAAAACGTGTCATAAATAAAGTGGTGTATTATTCAGGTGTTTTATTTTTTTGCATTTGCGTATTAAAATTCGTTGGTTAATTAATTTATTTTAATAATTCTGAAGTTTCACTTCTGCCGTGTGTACATACACACTTTTTTCGGGGGTTAAAATGCCTTATTTTTGGCTTACCGCTTGCATCAGATTGTCAGCGAAGTAACAAATGAGAAATATCTGCGACATGCACATCGTCAGGAATGTGAAGTATGTAAACCTGGTGCTGAAACCTTCCGTAACCTGGTGGAAAGCAGAAAATTACATCATCAGTGAATAGTTGCTGGTGGGAGGATACTTGTATCCGACCGGATAGCGACCACCGTACACTGGTGCTAAAACCTGCCATAGTGGCCCACCTTGTGTGGGTCGCGTTCCAGGGTCAGCCAGTGTTTATCCGGTTCTCCCCAGGGGGCTTGCCCCCTGATCCTAGCCCTTTTCCCATCCCTTATCCTTCCCCTCCTCCTTGGCACTTTGGCAGGCCGGCATGATCTTGCCGACCGACGATGGACACATTGTTTATCGTTGGTCGACACTATTCTTGGATTGCGCTACACTTACCATCAGGTGTAGCGTAGTCACTTTGCCGAGCCAGGATAAAAAAAAAAAAGACTAACTGGCTAGAGCGCCTATACGTGAACTTTACGGTAGAGCATTTTAAATTTGTTTTTGTACTATAAAATTTAACCTGTTTGTACCTGGTAGGATATGCATATCCGCCCGGATAGCGACCACCGTACACATGGTGTTAAAATCTGTCATAGTGATCCACACGCCTTGTGTGGATCGCGTTCCAGGATCAGCCAGTGTATATCCGGTTCTTCCGAGGGGCTTGCGACATAACTTGACGGTTGATTGGGGCGGGTATAGGATAGGTAAGATAAAAAAATACAAAAAAAACCTTCACAAGGTGGTAGATTCCTCGTATGCGAGATGCCGTCTGGGTTGGTACCACCGCTTTATCTATTTCTCCCGCCAAGCAACAGTGTGTAAGCACTGTTGTGTTTCAGTTTAAAGGACATTGAATCCAGTGAAATTACTGGGCATTATAAGACTTAACATCTTATGTCTCGGGCTGACGAGCGCAGTCCAGTGCTGGCTTGTTTTCACGCTAAATACAAACGGACCGTAAACGGACGTTTGAGTGATAGAGTCACGCTGTAGACAATTTTGTCTACTACATGAATGGGCTGGCTCGACCGGGTCGTTACCACTGTCTCAGAGAAAACCGACGTAAAGTAGCGGCTTGTTGCTGCGTTTCGTACGGTGAGTGAGATATCCGGAATCCCGAATCCCTCCCCTTCCCAATCCCCAATGATTGCCTTTCCCTTCCCTTTCCTTTAAGGTCGGCAATGCGTCCATGATTATTCTAGTGGTGGGCGTACATAGGCGGTGGAGATCATCAGATGCCATGCTCGTTTGCCGGCCTATGCTATAAAAAAAACGGACCAGTCACGGATAAATCGACACTTAGGCTGAATTGCACCATAATAGCAGTTATAGTTAAGGTTTATGACAAATTTGAAGATAACAGTAACGCTGACTAACATTGCCTGCGGAATGTGTTGCACCATCGTATTCCGATACTAGATTCTTCGATTCATTCTAGAAGCAGGGACATGATATTATTTTTGAGGACAGACGCTTTAGGAAATATATCAGTTTTGAGGTTATAATTGAACCATCTGACAGCTATTTTATTTGACAGCTGCCCACGATACAAGCCTAGCTTCGTGTGGAGATCACTGTAAATAACGTAGCATTAAACCTCTGACAATGTTTATTTAAGTTATTCATAAAATAATATTGTAAAGTGTGAAACAACTGTAAACATTGTATCAATAAAAAATATTAAATATTAAATTAAATAAATTTAACTTAAACAATAGCTTTAACTAGCGAATCTTGGACGATTAACAGTTATAGTTATGACGTCATCTAACATTTGTAAAAATGGTGCAACTCATGTTTTGCTTAACCGGTACTTTAACATGTTTGTCATTGCTAAAGTTGGTGCAATCCAGCATTAGTAAGGAGTTCACTTGAGTTTTGTTTGTGAATACGTCCGTAAGTTGCTGCAGAGTTGCGGCAATTGCATGTTACCAACTAAGCAGAGTCGCTCGAAATGAATGTATTACAGTTGTAATATGCAAATGCGACGACCGCGCGACGGTCACGAAACTTTAATGGGACCAATGAAAGTATTTCTTAACGTGTTTAATACTCATTATTATGCACAGTTAGTTAACGTAAAAGTGTATTTTTATTTACAATACCAAGGAAACACTTTTATGGGATTTTAAAACGTAATTAGAGTAAAATATAAAAGCAAAATGCAGTAAGTTCACCATTATTCCATTTTTTATTCACTTAAATTAAGATGCCAGAAGGTCGTTCCCCTAACACTACCTTCCATTAATAGGAGGCTTTTAGCAGCCGACTGGGTAGGTATCACCGCTTTGTAGATTTCTACAGCCAAGCAGCAGTGTATAAGCACAGTTTTGCTCCGGATTGGAGCACACTGATTTAAATTGGATTAGATTACACTGCCTCAGTGACCACTAAGCCAGTGTAATTATTTAGTCCATTGAAAAGTTACATTTGGGGTTGCGTTTCTTAGAGGAGTCAATTTTATTTTTTTGATGTGTAGGGGGGGTAAGTGTAAAGCTAAAATCAAGTTTGTGGGGTCGCCACCCTTGTCCCACGGCCGCCATCTTGAAAATAGGGGTTGAAACGGTTTTTACGATATATCTCTTAAACTATTTATCTGATAAAAAAAAATTGTTAACGTTTTTTGTTGCTAATTAAATTCTCTATAACTTTGGTCCAGTAACTTTTTGTCGTAAAACTATAAATAAAAAAGTTATAAGTGAAAATGTAATAAAGAAAAAAATAAAGATGATAATTCTCTTGACAGCCTAAGATACAAACAATTCGCCAAGGCAGTGACAAAAAGTACATTTAATTTATCTTCACTTCCTCCAACACAAGACACAGCTCGCTTTCATACTTTCCGAGTCTACCATCAGGTCCAGTCGTGGCTTGGTAATAATAATGATCCTGAAGACTGGGGCTGGAAAAAATGTGGAAAATTATTGATGCCAGTGCAGAGCTCTAAACCTCCAGCACCCCCTGAGCTTCTTAAATTGATCTTTTGTAAATGCAAAGGAAACTGTGGAGCGATGTGTGGATGTCGAAAAGCAGGGCTAAAATTTTCCGCAGTGTGCTTCCATTGTTCTGGAGAACTGTGTTCTGTGTCTTGTGTTGGAGGAAGTACTTTTTGTCACTGCCTTGGCGAATTGTTTGTATCTTAGGCTGTCAAGAGAATTATCATCTTTATTTTTTTCTTTATTACATTTTCACTTATAACTTTTTTATTTATAGTTTTACGACAAAAAGTTACTGGACCAAAGTTATAGAGAATTTAATTAGCAACAAAAAACGTTAACAAATTTTTTTTATCAGATAAATAGTTTAAGAGATATATCGTAAAAACCGTTTCAACCCCTATTTTCAAGATGGCGGCCGTGGGACAAGGGTGGCGACCCCACAAACTTGATTTTAGCTTTACACTTACCCCCCCTACACATCAAAAAAATAAAATTGACTCCTCTAAGAAACGCAAGGTGAGGCCTAAAAAATGTAACATTTCAATGGACTAATTTGGCATTATGAAATTTAACATCTTATGTTAAGTGACTAGCGCAATCTAATGCCATGCAGAGCTTTATAATTCAAAGTTATGTGTGGTAATGCTTCTGTTTATGGACAGGTGTGTTACCACCAGGCGAGTGAGTTGCTCGTCTCGTCATTAACGTTAAAAAATTGAAATAAAAATGGCACTTAAAAATTGATTGTTTATTGTTATAACTTAAATGTTATAGCACACTGTTTTTTTTATCCTGGCTCTGCAAAGTGACACCCTCGATACAAGACTCGTATCATACTGTGCGGTCAGGACTATGTGCGTGACTTTAGGGTGTATTCATTATTACTCAATAGTAATACCCGAAACCCGAGTCAATACCCAAACTACGGGACTCATTAAAAAAATGCAAATATAAGAGTCCGGCCTATTCATAATACTAATAATAACAATAGCCCTGTGTTATACACGTCCCACTGCTGGGCTCGGGCCTCCTCTACTGAGTGAGAGAGGTTAGACCTTTTACAATGCTGGCAGACTTCACATACTTTCAAAATTCTTATAGAGAACTTCTCAGGTAAGCAAGTTTCCTCACGATGTCTCCTTCATCGCAAAAGGAAACATTAATCAACAATTAACATACTCCTTAGAAAAGTCAGAGGTGCATGCTCTTGGGGCTGGCTTCGAAACTACGACTTTCGTCTCGACAGTCTGTACCACTTCCCGTTAAGCTATCGCAGCCCGTTCATACTGTAAATAAATGATCTACAACCTGTCTCTACCACTGTTTCTTCTTGCTGTATGTGGCATAGGTTTTCCAAGAATCCTGATCGAATTACTTAGAATTTAGTTTAGTTCAGACTATAATGACGAGCATTTTTCTAGGTCTTTGCACTATCAAAGCCTGATATCCAATCTATATTAAAATTAACACCTCAATTTTGAATAATACAGTCAATGTATTGTTACTTGTAAGGAAAAATCTAGACGTTTTTTATCGAAACTAGTTTATAATACAATGTCTACGATTGTCAGAAATATATTGTCCAGGTTTTACAGCTAACTTAGCAAATTCGAACACAAAGAACTGATTTGAAAGCTTTGATAGATGAATTATAAGGCTAATTTAGTCAATTCGTCTCTTTGATCTAGAGATACTGTTGCTGAGAGATTGTTGCTGGTGGTAGGATATTCATATCCGCCCGGGTAGCGACCACCGTACACACGGTGTTAAAACTGCCATAGTGACCCTCACACCTTGTGTGGATTGCATTCGAGGATCAGCCAGTGTATATCCTGTTCTCCCGAGGGGCTCGCGACATAACTTGATGGTTGGTTGGGTCGGGTATAGGGGTACATCCTTGTATCATTGTGCCTGCATCGGTCATCCGCCTGTCCTGTCGCAGACCCCTCGATTTGATTCTTCCTCTCCGAAAAGGGAAGAAGCATTTATACAGGCCAACATAACTCTGGTGACCACCGATAAACTCATTGTTTGTTGGTGGTCGCTGGTTTTTGGTTTGCACTACGCTTACCATCAGGTGTAGTGCAGTCACTTTACCGTTCTCGGATAAGAAAAAGATAATTCAAGTGGATTGTGATCAAAAAAGTCTTAATTAAATTCCTAAATTGTGTTATAAATTACATATTTTTAAATGCTATGATAATCTTTGACAATCTATGTAAGAGGTTTGTCCTTAGTTACATGAATGGGTCGAAAGTACATTTGCGAACTTCGGGAGCATTCAATATGTACCTCTGTTTTTTATCCGAGCACACCAAGGTGACTGTCCTACACCTGATGGTAAGCGCAGTGCAGTCCAAAAATACCAGCAAACACCGACAAACAATGAGTTTATCGATGGTCATCGGAATCATACCGCATATCAGAAGCCGCTTAATAAACAAAACGAATGCAATTTTGTAGCAAATTAGATATGCATCGATAACTGATGATGCAGATGCCCTTGTAATAATATCACTCAGTAGGTGCCTGATAATAGCTATGTTACTTTGTCATTCTACTTTCAACGACCGAGAGGTCGACAAAAGATTTCGCTCTCTGATATTAGATGATTGCATTAGATGCAAAACACAGATATAGATGTAAGTTAAATCGAGGTAGTAACGACTTCCTGCTGTGTTTCTTGTTGTGAGATATCTGGAAGCCTAAATACCCTTGCCTTTCCTTGTTGATCGCCTGTGATTTGGTTATATACGAGACGCCGTCTGGGTTGGTTCCATCGCTTTGTCTATGTACAATATATAAAGTGTGTAAGCACTGTTGTGTTTCGGTTTGAAGGACATTGAAGCCAGTGAAATTACTGGGCATTATGAGACTTAACATGTTATGATTCGGGGTAACGAGCGCAGTTCAGTGCCATGCAGTACTATACAATTCAGATGTGTGTGGTGTTGCTTCTATTTATGGGCAGGCATGACGCTTACCATCAGACGAGCGCCTTGCTCGTCTCGTCATTCAATCAAATAAAAAAATAAACAGCAAAATACCGTTTCGTATGAATGTAAAATTTGAATGGAATTTGGAATGGTCACTGAGAATTATCTAGAACAGCAAACAGTACAATGTAGTTCATAACCTTGGGTGAAGATGAAGGCCACAGGTTTCACAGATATCTGACAATTCACTTGTATTTGAAAGCGAGCCTCAATGTCACATGACATAAGATGTTAAATCTCATAATGCCTAGTATTTTCACTAGCGTCAATGTCCTTTAAACCGAAACACAACAGTGCTTACATACTGTTGCTTGGCGACAGAAATAGACACAGCACTGGTACCAATCCAGACGGCCTCTCGCATACGAGGGTTCTACAATCTATGATTCTTCTAGTATTGTGGGCGTACATGGGCGGTGGAGATATATATGTATGTGATATAAAAATATTCTTCTCTCTATTTAACTATTAAAAAATATATTACCGTCATATTAAATCCACTGAGACAAATAAGCAATGAGCTGGTAACGATGTTAAAAAGCATCGATTTGTTATAAACCATTTCGATTTTGCTGACCAACCTGAAACGAATTAATCGGATAAAATGATAATCGGCAGCCTCCGTGGCGCAGTGGACGAATAGCCAGCTGCGATGTGAGAGGGTTCGATTCCCGCACCGAGACAAGTGTTTATGTGATACACAAATATTTCTTTCGGATCAGAGTGTTTTGGGACCGCATATCCCTCGTAGTTCCTGATACCCACGCTATAGATTAACCTGTGAGGTTAGCACAATGTGTGTGACGCACATAACATTTCATGTTCAAAATGTTGTGTAGTGGTCAAAGTGGTAGAGTCAAGCTGTGGACAGTTTTGTCTACAGCATGAATAGGACGACTCGACCGGGTCGTTACACACACGCACAGAAAACCTACGTAAATTAGCGACTTGCTGCTGCGTTTCGTACGGTAAGTGAGATATCCGGAGGCCCGAATCCCTCTCCCCTTCCCAATCCCTAATTATCCCTTTCCTTTAAGGTCGGCAACATGCACATGATTCTTCTGGTATTGTGGGCGTACATGGGCGGTGGAGATCACTTACCATCACGACAGGGCACTGAACTGCACTTAGCACACCAAGACAAGATGTTAAGACATGACATTACAATGCCAAGTAATTTCACTGGCTTTAATGTTCTTGAAACCGAAACACAACAGTGTTTACACACTGTTACTTGGCGGCAGAAATTCTTCAGCTTCACGTCGGTTTTCTCTGAAACAGTAGTACCATCTTTACAAGGTGGTAGGTCCCTCGTATGCGAGAGGCCGTCTAGGTTGGTACCACCGCTTTACCTATTGCTGCCGCCAAGCAACAGTGTGTTTCGATTTGAAGGACAATGAAGTCAAAGAAATTGTATGAGGCTTAACATCTTATGTCTCGGGGTGACGAGCGCAGTACGATGCCATGCAGTGTTATGTAATTCGAAGTTCTGTGTGGTATTGCTTCTGTTTATGGGCAGGCGTTGCGCTTAGCATCAAGTGAGCGCCCTGCTCGTCTCGTCATTCAATCAAATAATTAAATAAAAAATCTCGATGTATCCTGCCCATTTATTTTGTAGACAAAACTATCTACCATTATCATAGCCTAGCTCTATCAATTAGAAACTAATTCCACAGTCTATAACCCAAGTCTTAATATAATTTAACATATTCACTCACTCAATCAGTTCCTGGTGTCGTTTCACGGATATCACAAAGTTATTTTTCGTTTCCTCAATCGATGCTCCCTGTATATTCTCCAACTTGAAACAAAGCAGCTTAAAATGCATCTCTATGAATGTACAAAATGCATGTAATAACGTATCTGCTCCCACAACATTTGCAAATACAATTCCAGCTGAAAAAAATACATACAAACATACATAATAATAATAAATATTAAATACACCCAACAGTCACATACATAGTCCTGACCACACAGTAAGATACGAGTCTTGTGTCGTGGGTATCAGGAACTACGAGAGACTTTCGGTCGCACAACACCCAGACCCCGAGACAAATATTTATGGATCACACAAACATCTGTCTCGGTGCGGGGATCGAACCCGCGGCCTCTCACTTCACAGCCAGCTACTCGCCCGCTGCGCCACGGAGGCTGTCACACACATCCACATCCGGTTCTCTCGAGGGGCTTGCGACATGACTTGAGGGTTGATTGGGGTGGGTATAGAGATTACTGTGCCTGCATCGATCATCCGTCTGTTCTGTCGTAGGCCCCTCGATTTGCTTCTTCCTTCTTCGGAGAGGAAAGAAGCGTTTATACAGGCCGGCATGACTCTGGTGACCATCGATAAATTCTTTGTTTGTTGGTGGTCGCTGGTTTTTGGATTGCACTAAGCTTACCATCAGGTGTAGTGCAGTCACTTTGCCGTGCTCGGATAACAAAAAAAAAACATATGTACTCAAGCTTGTTATAAGCAGAGTTGCAACTAGTACCCATATTTGGCTGAGTCTATTTCCGTCCCATAATGTGATAGCGGGCGGAGCCACAGCTTCGTGGTCTCTTTCATCGCGGCTCTAACTAAAAAAATCGTTAAATCTTACTTCTGCCAGACCATTAAGCTGTGGAATAGTTTGCCGGCACACGTGTTCCCTCCTTCCTATAATATCGGGTCCTTTAAACGGAGTGTTAAGAAGCAGTTAGGCAGGCCGGCACGATCTTGCCGACCTACGACAGACACATTGTTTGTCGTTGGTCGACACTATTCCTAGATTGCGCTACACTTACCATCAGGTGTAGCGTAGTCACTTTGCCGAAGAATGATAAAAAAAAGCCTTTCACCATATTGGGCAAAATTTCAGACTCCAGGATGATACGACTCCAGGATGATACTGAGCATTTCGTAATGGAATAACCAAATATCATTTTTACTCAACAGGTACCGAACCCGAAACCTCAGTACAGCAGTCGTACCTTGTACGCAATTATACAACAGTGCCACCGAGGCATAAAAATACAAATCTCTTAATTACGTTTAATATTGACCTACTAGCAGCATATTTAGACAGAATTCGGTGTGGTCGAAAATCGCACGTTTCATAATCACAATTTGTGACGGGTATGTCGATACCCTAGTACGTTTTTGTACACGTACATTTTGTACGTGCGACCCCGGGACGGCCGGCACCACGGGTGGTTGGCCTCGTTGCTGCCGTTGACGCCGAGGGCGACCTTCGGTGTGTGGGGGCTTCTGAGCCCCCCCTTCTGGAGACGGGCAGCTAGAAGCTGAAGCTGGTGTGATTTTCGCCTCGGGAACCCGGGGCTGTCCCTAATGCGCCGAAGATGGCCACCGCGCGGTTTTAGTTGGTAGTTGCCGGTATGTCGATACACACACCACTTATAACATCATAGAACGGAAATACATGGCGACATGTGTGTACTAGTTGCACCTTTGCGTACCCCTTCTGCGATACAGGCGTGAAGATATGACCCAAATTTGAAATGTCTTTAAAAATATAACGAACAACTTTGATCATAAAACGCTTTGAAGATTTAATGAAACAAAACAAGATTACAATGGATAAGGAAGTGTAAAGTCTACTAATAGAATACGAAAACAAATTAACTAACTCGCATAAACCTGATGAATGTACTCCAAATACCAGAGCCGGATATTGTAAGCGTCGAAAAAGTATTTCACCAGAAACGGGTACTGGATCTTCATCACTCCATCCTGAATGTAACCGAACATCATCAGAATAAATGGCATCAAGCAAAACATTGTCACCACGCACACACCCGAACCTAGCAGAATAAACATGTTGAGCTTCAATAACTTCATTGAGTCTTTTGTTATTTTCTCCTCTGTAATTGGATTCTCCTTCTCTTCTCCACTCCCAAATACCTTTTCTTCTTCCTCATCATTGAATCTTGGATGTATATCACTAAGTTTGTCAATAATTTTCAATAAAACATCACTGTTATTAAAAAGAAAACCTACTTTAACAGTGCCTAGGATACTGACTGTAATACAAGGCGTCATAAGAGAATGTTCAACAAAACTCCCGCCCATTTGCAATGCTTCTATCAGTAAATAGATTTCAGCGATCAAAACAGCATACAGTGTGACGATGTTCAAATAAAATAGAACCTTCTGAACTAGTAGGTCAATCAAGAAATTCCATTTTTTGTCATACAGTTTTATACCGGACAGTAGTAACGCAAATTTCGTCAGTCGTATGCTGCTTTCAAATTCTTCGGAATGCGTCATAATTGTGACACGTTAAGCCAGTTTGACTTTTAAACGTGAAATGGATGTGTTAGTCGAACGAAGCCGAAATAATCAAAAGGTGTTCAAAAGGAATATCAAAAAGGAGGTGTTCTTTCTAATTTAAGGGTTCTTTGATGAGACCTCGGCAGACATAATTAACCCCCGATATCAAATGTACAAAGGTGTAAATACAACTAATAATTTGATTGTAGAAATGTATATGAATATTTGATTTTATAAAATACAAGCTGTCGCCTGCGGTTCCCTCCCCTTGAATGCCTTTTTCTGGGATAAAAAGAGGCTCAGATTGGTCGTACCAACTCAGAAACCTTCGTAGGCTCATGCACAACAACTTTGCTAAAGATCATCACATGATCAAATGCATAGTTTACGATTCTATAAAGGACATACAGACAAATATTCATTTTTATATATATTGACTAGGTCTTACTTGTGGCTCCGCATGCATGGAAGTCATTTCAGTCACATTTTTACGAGTAGCATAAGTTACTCTCCGTTTCATAAACTATCTTTAGGTAAACATCATATCGATTTGTTGGAGTTTCAAAATACTATAGAAGAGAAGAGAAGGGAAGAGAAGATTTAATAATTGAGATGACAAAATAAATAAATAAATTTTGATTTAAGGTGTTTAATGCCCAGAACGAATTTTCCCATCGAATATTATGTAAGTTCAATTATTAAGAAGATTTTTTAAATGGTGATTCCTACTGGATTGTAGGTCCTTCGCATTCGAGAGGTACGCACTCGCCGTCTGAGTATAAGCAGTGTTGTGTTACAATTTGAAGGACATTGAAGCCGGTGAAATTACTGCGGAATATGATACTTAACAATAACAAAGCATGGCACTGGACTGTGCTCGTCACCCTAAGACTTATTGATTATGAGACATTATGAGACTTAACATATTACATGTTAAGTCTCATAATGCCCATTTCACAGACAATGTCCCTCAACCTGATTGCTGCTCGTTAACAGAATAGACAAAGCATTGGGACCATCCCAGACGACCTCTCGCATACGAGGGACTTACATAATAATATTCCTAATGATTGTATTAATTGTAAATGGTTTTCAATAAAGAATATTTTTCTCATATTCTTCTAGTAGCAGCCTACTTAAGGTAGGTCATGCCATGACCTTCTGGGTTTAATTCTCAGGTCGGGAAATCACTAAACATATGTGTTTTCGATTCAAAAATCACACATGTCTAGCATGGATAGGATATGTGCCCATAATGGCGACAGATAAGCTCGCATACTTTAAATCTTCCACCTGCCTTTATGCCACTAACAGTAGGATTGCTGCAACATGCTTTTTAACAAATGTTTCAGAAGGGTTTTTTTCGGCTGCCTGTTTAACTTAACTCCCCTGTAAAAAAAACATATTTAAACCCGAAATAAATATTTGTGGATCACACAAAAATTTGTCTCGGTGCGGGCATCCAACCCTAGGCTTGTCGCTTCACAGTGCCACGGAGGCTGTCACCCCCAATCACATAATGGGACGGAAATGCGCTCGGCGAAATGTGGTTGTTCTAGTTACATCTCTGCCTACTCTGTCGGGGATAGCAGGCGTGATTACGTATTGTAAAGTTATGTTCCTGTATATCAAAGTATCTACCAATACGGTTAGTTGACTGACCGAAATGTAATTTGATACTAAGAAATACCATTATGGCGGTTGACGATTTTTTTTTTCTAAGAACTATGACAATGAATTGGAACGTGAGTACATTCAACCAATAAAAGGAAAATAAAACCGAGTTAACATTTTTGTTATATAATTGTGATCTAATATAAGGTTAAAAAAGGGGTTATAACACTACTTAAGTTAAAAAAAACACTTGAAATTCAAAAATACTTGACCGGCAGCGACACAGGCTCTAAATAGACCTATAGAAATTGTTATTTTTGAATTTTCAGTGTTCTTTTTTTAAATTCGGTTTTTACTTTTTTTTCTATGTTAAGTGCAGCTATGGTATGTAAATTCCGACTCATTGATACAGACACTACGACTAAGCTGACTGGCTACATATACGATTCTGCAAAATAGAACATTAAATTATTGATTTAAATTTATAACACGGATTTTTTTTCTTTTTTTTTTATAGCATAAACCGTCAAAGTGATCTCCAATACCCATGCACGCCTACAATACTAGAAGAATCATAGGCGCGTTGCCGACCTTCAAGGAAAGGGATAATTAAAGGATTGGGAAAGGGAGGGAGATTTGGGCCTCCGGATATCTCACTCGCCGTACGAAACGCAACAGAAGGAAGGAAGCTACTTTACATCGGTTTTCAGTGAGACAGTGGTAACGACCCGGTGAAGCCGGCCCATTCGTGCTGTAGACAAAACTGTCTACAGCGTGGCTCTACCACTCTTAAGATAATCGAGGACCTTAATTGAGAACCTCCTCCTTTTTTGAATTCTGTTAAAAAGATTATAGAACACAGACAAAATTATCTTTAAATACCTTTGCAAACATAACTTAACAAAGGGAATAATTAGAAAGGGAATGATTATAGGCCCGAATTATACTCCGAAGCTTACAATTTTAGTTTTAGCATAACATCCCCTTTGATCCCACCGAAAATCTTCGGTTTCACAAATACGGACAAAAAATAATTTCTAGCTATTTTCTATTATTTCGCCGGTTTTTTTTATACCCGCTTGACGGTTAGGTGACCGGTAACAAAAACTGGTTGGGTTTACTACTCACGGAGAAAGCGGTGTTCCGTATATAAAACATGTTTGTTTTCATAAAACTGTATTAAAATGAGTGTGGGGAAAAAAGTGTCACTATTGCTAGAAATAAACTGTATTAATAATATCATAGGGTTGTTGCATAAACTTTAATTCGAACATTAATGTATATTATTATGCATTAGAAAATTATAAAACAAACCCTATTAAGAAAACAATATTGGTTGAAAAATGAGACCACAGTAATATAATGATTTGTTATGTTTACGCGAATTTTACTCATAAAAAACTGAACTGAACAAATCCGTCTAATCTTCGATATTTTTAAGTACCAAACAGTACATGTCATTTCATCCACACAACCTAATCCCAAAACAGGTTTTCCAACTCGCCACGGATCTCTAAAATGGCGGCACAGACAAAGGGTATTTATTTATTTTATTGGAAGATTAAAATTATAGAATAAGCTGTACCTACAACATTGAGGCATTTTAGCAAGTTTTTTATTTGCATGCATAACGCGACGAGCTAGGCGCTCGGTATGGTAAGCGCCACGCCTATAAACAGAAGCAACACAACACAGAACTTTGAATTACATTGCATGGCACTAAACTGCGCTCGCCACCCCGAGACATAAGATGTTAAGTCTCATAATGCCCTGTAATTTCACTGGCTTCTATGTCCTTCAAACCAAAACACAACAGCGCTTACACACAGTTGCTTGGCGCTAGAAATAGACAAAGCGGTAACCAACCCAGACGGCCTCTCGCATACGAGGGACCTACCACCTTGAATATGTCGATCTAATTTTCGATATTTTTAAGTACCATATACATGTCATTTCATCCACACAAACTAATCCTAAAACAGCTTCTCCAACTCGCCACGGATCCCTAAAATGGCGGCACAGACAAAGGGGCCCATCGCCTCGGATTTATCGTCCGTAGGGACCGATTCATGAATACGTACGTACCGTTAGCATGACAAGGTTACTTGATACCTGCGATGGCTTTTTTTTTTATCCTGGCTCGGCAAAGTGACTACGCTACACCTGATAGTAAGTGTAGCGCAATCCAAGAATAGTGTCGACCAACGATAAACAATGTGTCCATCGTAGGTCGGCAAGATCATGCCGGCCTGCCAAAGGGCCAAAGGGGAGGGGAAGGAAAAAGGAATGGGGAAAGGGTTAGGATCAGGGGGCAAGCCCCGTGTACCATTGTACCGTGTCAAAAAAAGGTCTTTTTTTAGTATCCTGAAAGACAAGACGTGCAAGTCGCTCGCCTGACTGTAATCGCCGTGCCCCTAAACACAGAAGCTATACTATACAGAACCTTGAATTATAAAGCACTGTAGGACACTGCAGTACGCTCATCATCCATCCATCCATCATCATCATACATCATAATGTTGATACCTTTAAATCTTTACATAGTATAAAATGAAGTCGCTTCCGCTGTTTGTTCGCTTAGATCTTTTAAACTATTCAACGGATTTTAATGCAGTTTTCAGCACGAAATAGAGTGATTCATGAGGAAGGTTTATATGTATAATACATACATATTTTAGTACAGAAAAGCCGAAAATTTAAAATATTTGTAATGTGATGCCGTAACAAATATGTTTTTAACCGTGCGAAGGCGGCGCGGGTCGCTAGTTAATAATAAACCTAACAGTCACACACATAGTCCTGACCCCACACTAGGTTAACTTGTATCGTGGGTACCAGGATTTACGAGGGACTTGCGGTCCCACAATACCCAGACCCGAAACTAATATTTATGGATCACATAAACACTTGTCTCGGTGCGGGAATCGAAACTATAGCCTCTCGTTTCGTAGCCGGCTACTCGCCCACTGCGCAACGGAGGCTGTCTTATAGTAAAACAGCCTTTTTTATATTTTCATTGAATGACGAGGGGAGCAACGTCTGATGGTAAGCGCCACGCCTGCTCATAAAGAGAAGCAACACCACACAGAACTTTGAATTACAAAGCTCTGCATGGCACTGAACTGCACACGTCACCCCGAGACATAAGATGTTAAGTCTCATAATGACCAGTTATTTCACTATCCTCATTGCCCTTTAAACCGAAACGCAAAAGTGCTTGCACATTGTTGCTTGGCGGAGTAATAGACAATGCAGTGGTACCAACCCAGACGGCCTCTCGCATACGAGGGACCTACCACCTTGTAATCATGATATCAACTCTAGTGTCTCAGCACTAACAATTTCTTTAGTACATTTTAAATTACTCACCGTATTTGTAATTTGCGCGGGCTGTGAACCGGAACGTCTCGGGTTCAATTTCCGAGTAATCTTTAGTTTTTGTGTTAAAAGCAGTGTGCCCGGATGCCCGAATTTTTCATGGGTTTTTATCCCTTAATATGTCTAAGACCCTATATGAAATGGAATAGTTTATTAATCATGTAGGCAATTGAAATAGCGCTTATGACAAGTCAGTACAAAAGTAAAAGAAACTTAATATAGAAATCAGTATCCACTAATGTATTATTATAGCATCATCAAAATACACTCGGCAATTACAATAAATCTATTAATTTATCTAATTACTAGCTTTTGCTCGCGGCTCCGCCCACGTGATCAAACAAACAAACAAACAATCAAACTCTACAGCTTTATAATATTAGTATAGATTTGGGTAGCTTAGCAACGGAAGCCTTCAAATAATATTATTTCGGTAGCTTAGCAACGGAAGCCTTCGAATATGAATAATTTTCCCCGTTTTTGCAACATTTTTCACTGATTCTTCGCTTCTAATGGTCGCAGCGTAATGTTATATATCCTAAAGCCTTCCTCGATAAATGGACTATCCAACACAAAAAGAATTTTTCAATTCGAACCAGTAGTTCCTGAGATTAGCGCGTTCAAACAAACAAACAATCAAACTCTACAGCTTTATTATATTAGTATAGATTATGATTTTTGAAGTTATACTTCTTTAGGCGCGTTATGAAAAAATGATGAGAGTGAAATTTTAAGATGCGCGCGCACCTGTGACACAAAATTAACAGTATGAAGCCGTCTGCTTAACCGCTCATTAAGTCTCGAAAAAAAAGCTACCAACAAAATAGGAATTGAACCTCGATATTAGTCGCGCATGTTGGTACGCTCGTCACCTCTGATCACTGTTTTCATATTTATAATATTTATCAACATGTCTCTAGTTTATACATTCACAACACGTGTTTGAGTTTCATACAAGTGCGAATTATATATGTGCTAATAAATTATATTCAGTAGTGATTTAAATTGAATATTTTGATTGATATTACTTACTATTTGTGAATATTAGTGAAAAAAATTGTGCTTATATACTTTTTCAAGTGCTCCAATATAATTGAGGTTAACTATCCGTATGTATTATTTATTGATATAAATTAAAATACTTTTATTTAATATAATTAACACTAAATATTATTAAATTATTAATGTTAAATACTTATTATTGGTTGGCAAGCTCAACAGTGACATCAGTTGGTGAGGCTTGTGCAGCTGAATGCAAAATGGAAGATGGCAACAAAATTGTATTGATGGTAATTTACATTACTCCAAATCAAAAAATGGACGACATCATTCATTTCCTGAAAAGAATATTATGGCCATATACAACAGCTGGAGGAGAATATCTTGGTAGAGGAGAAGACAAGTTACCGATAATTTTAAGTGGAGACTTCAACGTCAATTTTTCCCGTGAAGATGCTCGTCCACTTATTGATTTTCTCCAAAATGACTTGAATTTAGCCATGAATAATAATCCTCTGATTTCGACAACACGACATGGCACTACCATAGATGCTGTATTTGTACGATATCTCAACGCTGTTAAGACAAAACTTTTCGTATCATATTTTAGTTATCATAAGCCACTGATAACTGAAGTTCCGATTCAGACATTACGGGAAGATACTATGGAAGTGGACATCATTTAATTAAAAATACAATTCGAATAATAAGACAATTTATGTTAGACTTAATGTAAGAAAATAAATATTTATTTATTTAATTTTTCAAATTTAAACTGAACTTTGTTGATTATCCTTTTCCAATCCTTCTATTATTTTATTGTAATCAATTATTTGCATGCAATTAAAAACTATTTTTTAATGATGCCAAAGAAGTATAACTTCTCACGCGCGTACATAATTGCATATTTTTATTATGGAATAGTCCAGAATTGTTATATATAGGGGGTGGGGGTCGACAGGGACCATAGGCATTACCGAAACGCCACGTGTTTTGAGTGGAATGGTATTCCAAAATAATCCTACTAATATTATAAACGCGAAAGTTTGTAAGTATGGATGGACGGATGGGTGTATGTTTGTTACTCTTTCACGTAAAAACTACTGAATGGATTTTAATGAAACTTTACAATAATATAGCTTATACATCAGAATAAGACATAGGCTACTTTTTATCCCGGGAAAAGCAAATCACGCGGGCGAAGCCGCGAGCAAAAGCTAGTAAATAAATAAATACACTCAAGAGTCACATACATCTGACCCCACACCGGGTGCCTCGTATAGAGAGGCAGTCTGGATTGATACCATTATTCTATCTGTCGCCAAGCAAATGTGTTACTGTTACTGTGTTACTGTGTGTGTTACTGTTGTGTTTCGGTTTGAAAGAATTGGTGCCAGTGAAATAACTGAGCATTATGAAATTTAACATCTTCTGTCTCGGTGTGGTGAGCGCAGTTCAGCACCATGCAGTGCTTTGTAATTCAAAGTTCTGTGTGGTGTTGCTTCTGTTTATGGTCTTTCCATCAGGCGAGCAACTTGCTCGTCTCATCATTTAATTAAATAAGGAAAATTAATTATGGCTCCATCGACTTTCAATGATTTAGCCAATGTTGAGTTTAATACTCTCAATAGAAATACTAAAAACAAAAATCACATTTCTTCCTACCAAGTACTTTTTTTGAAGGCACTTTAAAACGACAGATGGTTTCCTTGCTATGTTCAGACCTTGCAATGTCAGCTAGAACCAACCATGAAGTTTTTTGCTTACTTGAATGTAAAACCTTGAGACAATGCTGTGGCAAGACTCATGCTATGACTGTGTTAATTTTTTATAAACAAGTCTCGGGTAAATTTTGTTTTATAGCAATAGCTGGCTAACGAGCAAGTTAGTTTGAGTGGTAGAGCCACGCTGTAAGCAGTTTTGTCAACAGCATGAATGGGCCGGCTCGAAGGGGTCGTTACCACTGTCTCAAAGAAAACCGACCTAAAGTACCGGCTTGCTGCTGCGTTTCGTACGGTGACTGAGATATCCGGAGGCCCAAACCCTTTCCTTCCCAATTTCTTAATTATCCTTTCTCTTTAAGATCGGCAACGCGGCTATGATTCTTCTAGTATTGTAGGCGTACATGGGCGGTGGAGATCAATTACCATCAGGTGACCCACTTGCTCGTTTGCCGGTCTATACCTAGAAATACAATGTGTTTCAGTAAGGTGTGTTCAAATTTAAGCAACTTATAGAGTACAGGAAGTCGCTGGATGCAGGCCGCTTCCAACAGGTTGGTCTGGAAATCTTTGGGGGAGGCCTATGTTCAGCAGTGGACGTCCTGTGGCTGATGATAATGATGATGATAGAGTACGATATAAGTATTTCAACCCCCATAGTATCAAATCCAAATGCCTTGCTAGGACATAAATGATTCTTTTTCTTTTTTATCTAGTGAGTACATACATACATACGCATTCTCTAATCCCCGAAGGGGTAGGCAGAGGGGCAACAAGTACACCCACATGTAGCCGGTCTTATTTCCATCCCATGATGTGATAAGTGGCGAGTCTATCGCCATACCTGGCACAAATTCTAGACTACTGGTACTGAGTATTTATTGAAAAAAACCCAAAGTGATACGAAGCTATTTCCAAAATGCCACAGTCTAACTTCCAGGTAAGGGACATTTTCAAGGTCTTCTTGAAGTTTATGTGTGAATTCCTTTCAGTATGATACTTAATAAGTGGTGTTTGTTGAATAAAAGTGGTGTGAGTTTGTGCAATAAACATTGACGGTGATGAACAGTGTATGGAAACATTGAAATAAGTGAATTGAGCATCGTACTGGAATGAATTCACACGTAAACTCCAACAAGTCCTTAAAAATGTCCCGTAAACGAAATGCTTACTTATGAGAATAAAAAATGCGATCAACAATTATATAACAGCATAAAATAACGTTAATATAGAATGTAAGATAATAATTAAATAGTAATGTAAATTAAATATAGTCGCCGGTGTTGCAAAACGTCTGCAAATCCACTGAACGAAGCAAAACCTAAAGGGGTTGACCCATTGGCGAGTAAAACCGCAGGTACTCAAACAAGCCAGCGAATTAGAAGTATAGACTCCCAATGGAGCACCTATGGAACCGCGCTTTATTTTAGCCAGTCTCAAGGTGGGTGGTCACTCATATGCGAGAGGCCGTCTGCGTTGGTAGTAGCGCTTTGTCTATCTCTACCGCCAAGCAACAGTGTGTAAGCACTGTTGTGTTTCGGTTTGAAGGATATTGAAGCCAGTGATATTACTGTGCATTATGAGACTTAACATCTTATGTCTTAGGGCGACGAGCGCAGTTCAGTGCCATGCAGTGCTTTGCGATTCAAAGTACATTGTGGTGTTGCTACTGTTTATGGACAGGCGAGCGCCTTGCTCGTGTCGTAATTCGATCAAATAAAAAAATAATCTCATTGGCTTGTTGTGCATGTTTAAAGTCCTAGTAGTATAGTTCAACCGAGCCAGCGAGTCGACGCGACGGTTTTTTCACGACTGCTATACGACCTATTTATACCGCTGGCTCTCTAATGGATTACTAAAGAGAATCAGCGAGCCAAAGACCAGGCTCGGCCAATAGCTAAGGTTGGCTTAGCCGCTAACCAATGTATCAGTAACATAACTCTGTGAGCCAAGGAGCTAATTTATACCGTTGGCTCGCCAGTGGATCACCTACTTAAGATTATAATCGCGAGTAGGCGAAACCAGTCGGTTGACACGGGGCTGTGGGCAGCTAACAACAAATTTATAATTGCTGTTGATTTGAAACAAAATGATCCTTATTTCAATAAAGTTAAGGTATGCATAGCCGCAGCTAACAACAAATTTATAATTACTGTTGATTTGAAACAAAATGATCCTTATAACAATGATGCTAAGGTATGCGTAGCTGTAAAAGTAAATTTGCGTGTAGAGCCATTGTACCGTGCGTGCGGCAAAAAAGGTGCATTCTCCATGTTTCTTAGTACTATTACCAACGTCTAGTACTATTGGACCCGAGTACGTGTTACGGGAATCTATAAAATTCTATACAACCAGTTTGTATGAGAAATGTGGAATTGATCTATACGCGTTGATTTTATCGCTTGATGACTGAGTTTTCCTTGCAGTCACTGTTGTCATTGACAAGCGGTTTTATATGAATTTCTCTTTTTTTTAACTAGCTTTCGTTCTGTTATGAGGAATTGTGCAACTAAGTTTTGAAACGTGAGGCCGTGGGTGATATTTGTCTGATCCACAAATATTTGTTTCGGGTCTGGGTGTTGTGAGACCAAAAAGTCTCTCGTAGTTCCTGATACCCACGACACAAGACTCGGTTTCTTACTGTGGGGTCAGGACTATGTGTGTGACTGTTGGGGGTTAATTTTTTAATTATTATTATTAACATAAAGAATGGATTGAGCTTTCAAAAAGGCCAACTGGGCAAAATGCAGAACGGTACGTTGAACACCTTCCTAGACAAACTATCTATCTATATAACAGTTCGTAGCTTCATCCGCCTGAAGTAAATTTAACAATAAAATTTCCCAGATATACTCTTTTCTCTTTATGCATTAAATTTCAAGAAATCTATTCTTGAAAGATGCCTAAAATACAAAATCCGCACACTTCTATAGACTTCCGAAATTTAGAATTTATAGAATTAGCTTAGGCTGAGATAATGAAGAATTTTTGGTCTGTTAAAAAGTAAAATGACTAATATCATTGAAATAAAACTAATTTAAACGGATTTTATAGAGCCTTTTTACCACGTAGTGTGGTGTGATCGTAGTGACCGCGAAGGCGGAAAAGCTTTCGAAACGTCGCGTTCAAAAATGAATAAAAACCGCAATAAAATCCATTTAAATTAATTTTATTTCTATATGTAATATTCGCGTAAACGTAATGATCATTATGACTAAAATCATTTTCCGAAGAAAAAAAGTTGTCTAAATTGACTCAATTATCACCCGACTACAGAACTACAGCAAAACGAGCGCCATCGTCCTTTTTTGTTGTCCTGGAATTGGAACAATTATATTTTTTTGAGTGGTAGAGCCACGCTGTAGACAGTTTTGTCTACAGCATGAATGGGCTGGCTCAACCGGTTCGTTACCACTGTCTCACAGAAAACCGACGTAAAGTAGCGGCTTGCTGCTGCGTTTCGTACGGTGAGTGAGATATCTGAAAGCCCAAATCCCCTCCCCTTCCCAATCCCTAATTATCTCTTTCCTTTAAGGTCGGCAACGCGCCCGTGATTCTTCTGGTGGTGGGCGTACATAGGCGGTGGAGATCACTTACCATCAGATGACTCACTTGCTCGATTGCCGGTCTATGCCATAAAAAAAAGTGAAACATTGCATATATTTTTTAATTTTTTACCGGTGAATGATGTACTTTTCGTTAGTCAAGACTTGTTTACCACTTCCTCTTAAAATTGAAGTATCTTTGACCTATGAATGATAGAGCATTATTTTTTATAGTCACGACTGCAATGATTGGTTGTTTTAAAGAAACAGTGTAAATTATCCTTTTAAACTTGACCTTGTTGTAATTTTGACAAATACGTTTACCTACGTGTCGATATAATTTCGTATATTTTAGAGTTTGGTGGATGTGATATTTGTTATCTACGGGTGCGAACGTCATACAAAATAAAAATAAATAATACTGGGTTGCACCAACTTACTTTAGCAATGACAAACGTGTTAAAGTACCGGTTAAGCAAAACATGAGTTGCACCATTTGACAAATGTTATAAGATGTCATAACTTTAGCTGTTAACCGTAACCGCCAAGGATTCACTAGTCAAAGCTATTCTTTATTTCTTTCTGCCTAGCGTTGTCCCGGCTTATGTGCCAGGGTCCGCCTTACAACTTAAACGCTTCCACTTCGCCCGATCTTGAGCATCCTCTGTAGTGAGACCATTGGCTCTCATGTCTCCCTCCAATACGTCAAGCCAGCGCTTCTTGGGCCGTCCACGGGATCGTACCCCTGGTACGATCTGGCGCAGGCATCTATTCAATGATATTGTTTAAGTTAAATAGCTGTCAGATGGTTCAGTTATAACCTCCAAACCGATATATCTCCTAAAGCGTCTGTGCTCCAAAATAATATCATTGCTTCTAGAATTAATCGAGAAGTCTAGTAGTCGGAATACGATGGTGCAACACATTCCGCAGTCAATGTTAAAGTCAGCGTTACTGTTATCGTCAAATTTGACGTAAACCTTAACTATAACAGCTATTATGGTGCAATCGAACCTTAATTAATAAGTGTAATTTCATCATCATCATCATCATCAGACACAGGACGTCCACTGCTGAACATCGGCCTCCCCCAAAAATTTCCAGACCGACCTGTTGGAAGCGGCCCACATCCAGCGACTTCCTGCAACCTTTATCAGGTCGTCTGTCCACCTTGTAGGCGGACGTCCAACGCTGCGCTTGCCAGTACGTGGTCTCCATTCCAGATCCTTTCTGTCCCATCGGTTATCGGTTCTGCGAGCTATGTGGCCTGCCCACTGCCACTCGAGCTTGCTAATCCGCTAAGAGTCATTAAATAAATAAAATTTTATATCAAAAGCCAGTCGTTTACGCTTCCCTTTGTAGTTATTTTAGTGATCCTGAAAATAAATTTATCAAACAGATAATGCCTTCCGCGTATGAAATCGCCGCCGACCATAAATTCTCTATATTGGCATCCGCGTCTGTTTGACCACCAAACTTTTTCTGTCGGGATTGTTCTTGATACATGTGTTGGTGATGGTAGGATTCATATCCGCCCGGATAGCGACCACCGTACGCATGGTGTTGAAACCTGCCATAGTGATCCACACGCCTTATGTGGGTCGCGTTCCAGGATCAACCAATGTATATCCGGTTCTCCCAAGGGGCTAGCGACAGGACTTGATGGTTGGTTTAAGCGAGTAAAGGGGTACATCCTTGTATTCCTGTGCATGCATCGGTCATCCGTCTATCCTGCCGCAGGCTCCTCGTTTTGCTTCTTTCCTCTTCGGAGTGTGAAGCATTTATATAGGCCGCCATGATTCTGCTGACCATCGATTAACTCATTGTTTGTCGGTGGTCGATGGTTTTTGGAACGTAGTTCCTTATCGCGCGTTGCGAAAGGGGGCTAGACGGAAAAAATTGGTACGAAAAGTTGGCACGACATAATTCTCCGACCAAGAATAAATATAATATTAATTTGATATCTAGCACACAAAGTTAAAGTCGAAATTCCGTTAATAAAAGTAAAACTTATGACATATGGAAATGTAGACGTGGTTTGAAATTTGAATTTTTGATTATCGAACACGGCGCGGCGGTCCACCGTTTAGGCTGCGTTTAGACGACGCGAAAAATTTCGTGCGGCCGTTTACACGATCGCGCAGTCGCCGCGTGGTTGGAGCGTTGCGAAGTATTAAACATTATGGCTTAGTCAATAGAGTTTACATTAGTTTTTCGAGTGATTCGAGCGGCCACAACGCGGTGGGATTCCTTGTCATATAAATGCGCCCTTAGTAGCCAGTCACCAAATTACCTATCATAAAATATTTGAATGTTGGCTGCTTCCAGATTATACAGTGTCTAATATATAGTCTACGGGATGACTGTTTAATATTACGACTCACATCGAATGTTCTGGAACTCTCTAGAACGTTCGGTGTGACGTCACGTAGACTGTAAGACCGGCCGGTGCTCGCCGATTTACGGGCTGGGCGACGTAGCAGCCGGTGTGCTCCCTTCGGACCCTCCGTCCCCCCCGAGATCGAGATCATTTTAGTCAAGCCCGAGAGGTGGTCAAGCGCGAGCAGTCCATCGATCAACGGAAGGTTCGAGAGAAATCGAGAACCTTCCGGGTGACGTCACGCGCGCCGATTGACCAGCCAACGCTAGCCGACCTCCCTGGAGCTTCGAGAATTATGGAAGTACCAGGTGTTCAAACCCGTTCCCCCTACCCCCCACCCAATTTGTCCTCACCCCCCCTCGGCCTAAATCGGTAATTTTTGAGGCTAGAGGGTCGTGCGACGGCTTGTCGCAATCGGCTTATTGAGCCCGACACTTTGGCCCCAATAAAAATAAATTTCGACCCCCCAGTAAGAAAGATCTGTAAAAATATCTCTAAAAATTCAAATATCTCAGAAACTACAATAGATAGACAAATAAAATTTTATTAAAATTCCTTCACTAATTAATCGAAAGGAACTTCGTTCCATCCGGGTGTCCCTTGACACCTCTCAAGTTTTTTTTTTTTAGACTGCACTGCGCTTACCATCGGGTGTAGTGCACACCACTACCACTACCACTTTGCCGTGCTTCGATAAAAAAAAGGTACAGTCCATGCTTTACATTTATTGCTATTCTTCAATAATTTGATACAAAATAAATCACAAGATATCAATTTATTATTCAGGTCAGTATAATTGTGATTTTCACACTTGATTCATATAATTGTTGTTGATGGTTGGTCCGAGTTTGTCGGTCAACATTGTGTCAAGGCAATGTTTGTTTGATCTATCACTTCACGAACAAATATATTTATTAACTACGTTTTGCTCGCGGCTCTACGTGAATGTCTTTTTTCAGGAAAAAAGTAGCTTATGCCATTTCTTTTTCTTCCTTTCTTTTATTTCAGAATTTTGAATAACAAAGCACTGTATGGCACTGAAATGCGCTCGTCACCCCGAGACATAAGATGTTAAGTCTCAAAATGCCCAGTAATTTCACTGGTTTCAATGTCCTTCAAACCGAAACACAACAGTGCTTACACACTGTTGCTTGGCGGCAGAAATAGACAAAGCGATGGTACCGACCCAGACGGCCTCTTGCATACGTGGGACCTACCTTGTGCTAAACTCGCTAATAGTTTACCGATCAGTGAGTGCAACTGGCTTGGGCGCTACAAAAAAATTCTACTGGCTGCGCCTCAAACGCCTCAAATGAGAGCACCTGGCTATGAGCGGCTCCATATATCTAGCAGTATGTATAATAATGTATGATTACACGAATTCGTCTGTAAAAGCCATATTCATGAAGCAATAATGACGCGCAACATGATGATAGACATGTTTAGCAACACTGTTGTGAAGCAATTCCCTATACAATTTTTCATGTAAACAATCTTTTGTTATTTTGGAAATCTTTTTAAAAGTTTTTGTCCAACTAATTTTTAATGGATCTTGACTAACAGATTTTTTGTTAGGTATAGTTTTTACTGATTTTGTTTTTGCAAGGTCTGGCTAAGTGATGGTCAATGTCAAATACGTTTTAAGGTCAAATATTTTATTACCATTCAATTTAAGATAAATATAAAATACAGTTGAAAAATGCTTTCAGTTTACTGTCAGAAATAAACAAAACCGGTCAAGTGCGAGTCGAACCACGCGTGTAAAAACGAGTGAAAGGTTCTGTAGCCAGAAAATATCATATGCATATCTCAAAAACTATAAAACCATTTTTTTTTAATGACGCGATGAGCAAGTCGCTTGCCTGATGGTGTAAAAAAATATTTAGCAACCTGCATATAAGTTTAAGGACCTATGTAATGATATCATCACATGCCTATGCACAATGGAGAAAAAAAATCCGTCATTGAAATAAAACTAATTTAAACGGATTTTATCGCAGTGTTTTATTTTAAAGTCTTCGAAACGTCGGGATCAAAATTAAGATAAAAAACCGCGATAAAATTTGTTAAATTTCAATATGTAACATTCGTGTAAACGTAAGAAATCAAAATTCATTAAAATTTATATTTTTTTTCTTATTAAACAACTTCGACATAAGGGAAAGTTTCACAATTCGGCGATTTTTTCGCTTTTTTATGTATGTACATCTATTTTTTCGCCAGTTGTGACTGTATTTGTCGAAAAAAATCATTTTCACTATAAATTTGTGTAAAATACACCTACCGCCCTAATTTCATCCATACAATGTTAATAGTCGCAGAGGAAATAAGCTGAGATATACGTGACAGACAAAAAAAAAAGAAAAAAGAAGAAGAAGAAATAAAGAGAATATAAGAAAATATCGAAGAGATAGACATAACGAAATTATAAGTATTCCATTTGTGCCATGGAACCCTAATACCACCAAGTTCAAATGAAGTATCGTCAATTACTTAACGGAGCTTATTGCGGTTTTAATTGGTCCCTAAGTGCTACGGCATACGTTTTTTTTTATTTGCCTGAATGACGAAACGAGCAGATCGCTTGCCTGATGGTAAGCGCCACGCCTGACCATAAACAGAAGCAACACCACACAGAACCTTGAATTACTGACTGCGCTCGTCCCTTGTAGACATAAGATGGTATGATGACAGTTACATAATGTCCATAATGTTTATAAAAATTGAATATTTTTTATAACTTACACCGGCAAACGAGCAAGTGGGTCACCTGATGGTAAGTGATCTCCACCGCCCATGCACGCCCACAACACTAGAAGAATCATGGGCGCGTTACCGAGCTCAAAGGGAAGGGATAATGAAGGGATTGGAAAGGGAACTGGATTTGGGCCTCCGGATATCTCAACAAACTCAGTGGGCTCGTTTTTGATCCGTTTACACTATTCTCTCGAAAGGAATGACTTGTCGATTAAAAATTGCCATTTTCCCGTATTTTATTTATTATAATTTAGGAAACACCAGAAACTTTCTATTTCATTGCTCCATTTTATAATTTTTCCATTGTCTATGTTTCTGTCCCTAACTGTTAAATTTGTTTGTAACTATTTAAATAGTAAAGTAATTAACCGGCAATCATGTCGGCGCTTGTACAGTAAAACAATAAAAGGACTACAGTACAAAGGATTTCGTACAGTTTATGACTTTATTGTCTGTTTATTGTTAAAAACTTTTTGAAGAACCCGCCATTGCCGAGTTATATCTTATGGGTTTATGAGGTACTCATTTCTATTTCATACTTTTCTAAATTACTTTTGACTATTCGCCGCGGGATTTCGTATAAAATAAGGCAACTTATTTTTCAACAGTCACCCTCCTAGTCCTTATGCCACACTAGGTTAAGATGTGTCGTGGGTATCAGGAACTACGAGGGACTTGCGGTCCCACAACACCCAAAAATACCGAAACTCCCGAAACAAATATTTGTCATTCTGTGGCGTCTGTGGCGTCACTTCCGATGTATAAGCTATATTATTGTAAAGTTTCATTAAAATCCATTCAGTAGTT
The DNA here is from genome assembly GCA_949126905.1 of Amorpha juglandis. Lineage (NCBI taxonomy): Eukaryota > Metazoa > Arthropoda > Insecta > Lepidoptera > Sphingidae > Amorpha > Amorpha juglandis. The sequence continues at coordinate 7,676,119 of OX421390.1, read as the reverse complement.
TTTACGTGAAAGAGTAATAAACATATATCCATCCATACTTACAAACTTTCGCGTTTATAATATTAGTAGGACTAGTAGGATTAACAAAACTACCCATTTTCCTGTACTCTATTGTACATGACAGCACATTCACGTCTATAAATAGATGGCGTTTAATTAACAGCAATGTGTCGCTCAAATAATAAGCGAATCTGTTGGGGCTAGACCGAGACACGTCAGTCCAAAGCCATACGACTGAACTAATAATACTGTGACTGAACTTAACGAAGTATTATTAACCGACTTCAAACACGCAGGAGGTGCTCAATTCGACACGTATATTATGTTAGACCACGCATAACTTTTTACAGAGCAGACTAATTTGATAATTATTTTTTAATAGATAGGGTATACTCCGAAATTGGTCCCATTTTTGAACAAAAATTCTAACCCTAAGGGCAGAAAAATAGGGGTGACTGCTTATTTACTCACTGATTTTACTGAGTTATTGCGTACACCTCTCATATCTTGTATTTGCTCTCATATTAATAAATAAATACTACTAGTATATTACCTATAGCCACAAAAAATGGAAAATAATGGCTTTATAATAAAAACTCTGTAAAAAGTAATGCATGGTCTAACATAAAAAATATATTCGATATATTCGAGTGGTAGAGCCACGCTGTTGACAGTTTTGTCTACACCATGATTGGGCCGGCTCGACCGGGTCGTTACCACACTCACAGAAAACCGACGTAATGTAGCGGCTTGCTGCTGCGTTTCGTACGGTCAGTGAGATATCTGGAGGCCCAAATCCCTCTCCCCTTCCCAATCCCTAATTATCCCTTTCCCTTAAGATCGGCAACGCGCCCATGATACTTCTGGTATTGTGGGCGTACATGGGCTGTGGAGATCACTTACCATCAGGCGACCCACTTGCTCCTTTACCTGCTTATGTTATAAAAAATAAAATACGTGTCGGATTGAGACCCTCCTCCGTTTTTTTTCATCGGTTAAAAAAGATCCCCTTACCGTTCCTCATAAACTTATATATCTCTTATCAATTTGATAATCACGTTATCTCACGCGGAGTCTTGCGTTGATAACACTTTATCTTAATTTGATAAGACGTTCATTGTTAGGCGTTACATTGTAGAGTTTTCTGTATAACTTCAAAACTTCATTTATTTTGGAAATATGAACGAGTGACGATGGTGATATAAAATAACGTATAAGTTACCTTTTTTGTGTTGTCGCTTGCTGTAAGCCTGACACCAGTCGGCTGTATACAGCTTCACCGGACTTTCGGGCGAGCGCTTTAGGCGCTCTCAACTCTTACATTTAAGTGACCACGCTGAGGGCACCCGCTTTGGGGTACGAACCTCGGCTCAGGCCAGCCACTGGGAGTAAGTTACTTGTAAAGTTAGATTAAGTACCTACTTATATTTCTTTCAAATGACTGACTAGTGGGCTTAACATATAGTTTTTTTATTTGTTTGAATGACGAGACGAGCAAGGCGCTCGCCTGATGGTAAGCGCCATGCCTGCCCATAAACAGAAGCAACACCACACAGAGTTTTGAATTACAAAGCACTGCATGGCTATGAACTGCGATCGTCACCCCGAGACATAGGATGTTAAGTCTCATAATGTCCAGTAATTTCACTGGCTTCAATGTCCTTCAAACGTTTATAAAAGCAAAGTCTAAAAATAAGTACAACGACAATAACCAGGACAAGGAATTACATTATCGTCAATAATTTGTTACTATGTGCAAAAAGCGGAAACATTGATATCGCGTTCATTTTGCATTTAAATTGTGTAAAAAATTATGAGTAATGCTATGTCTGCTTTATTAATAGACTTGTTTTTATCTACTTCGACAGACAGACAGCCTCCGTGGCGCAGCGGGTGAGTAGCCGGCTGTGAAGCGAGTGGCCGCGGGTTCGATCCCCGCACCGAAACCGTTTTTTTATCCGAGCACGGCAAAGTGACTGTACTAACTGATAGCAAGCGTAGTGCAATCCAAATAACAGAGACCACCAGCAAACAATGAGTTTATCGGTGGTCACCAGAGTCATGCCGGCCTGTATAAATGCTTCTTCCTTCTTCGGAGAGGGAACAAATTAATACATTTCATTGAAGTCTAAAGGTGCAAGAATCAATTAAAATTTATTCAACAGAATTGTGATGACATTATTATGTTTTACAGCTAATTGATTACAGTTGACGTCACATGGCGATGACGTCATATAATGATAAACGCGCTCTGTACGTACTGTCAAAGAACTTATCAATTGAACCTACTTACGCAAACAGGAACCAACCCACAGCAAGTTCCAATGGAGATACTGATTTTGTTTTGCTGAATTCATTAATTTAAATTGATTTTAATACTGTATTTTTTTCAAAATCGAATATGGAATATATTTTTCCAAAAAACTACGAGATAAAATTAGTTTTAGTAAAACATTATTTAACATTTTTAATATTCCATTAGTTGCTACAATGAGACACACACACCTACAAGCAGTTAAATGGGGTCATTATTATAATAGCCCCATTTTTTTGAAGGAGATTAAAGAAGCAAGTACATACATCTAAAACAATGTTTTTGTTGCCTAAAAGGTACCAAAGAAACTATTACAAAGTCTAGGTCGTCTGTCTGTCTGACTGCTTAATCATTTGAACCATTATAGATATTAGGATGAAATTTTCATAGAATATGTGCAATTATGGTGGATTCTAACCGAAAAATAAAAATGGGTACATATTTTTATATTGTGAAAATTGCAAAGAAATCCGGTCATACATTTTATAACATAGAAAACAGAAAGAGTCTCCTGTTCTATTATAAAAATATTATCTAGAGACAGTGGATTATTAAAAAATGGTAGCCATGCTGCAAATTGATTGAATTTATGGCCTCGACCGGGTAGTTACCACTGTCTCACATAAAATCGACGTAAAGTAGCGGCTTACTGCTGCATTTCTTACCGTGAGTGAGATATCCGAAGCCCCAAATGCCCCTGCTCTTCCAATACCTTATTACTTTCCTTTAAGGTCGGCAACACGCCCATGACTCTACTGGTACTGTGGGCGTTTATGGGCGGTGGAGGTCACTTGCCATCAGGCGATCCACTTGATCATTTGCCTGCCTACGCTATAAACAATATGATATTTTAGTTAATTATTACTATATTGTGATTTACTGCTTCGATAGCGAAATTATATTGCATACACGGTACGACTGTGAATGTGCTGAGTTTTTGGGTTCGATCCCCGGGTCGGGTAAAAGTAACCTGATGGTAAGTGTAGCGCAATCCAGGAATAGTGTCGACCAACGACGAATGTGTCTATCGTTGGTCGGCACGATCATGCCGGCCTGCCTAACTGCTTCTTCACACTCCGTTTAAAGGACCCCATATTATAGGAAGGAGGGAACACGTGTGCCGGCAAACTATTCCACAGCTTAATGTAAGGAATGTTAATAAAATGTTATTAAATAATATTCTTCCGCCATTTTGTCTTCAACATTTTCATTTAGCAAGATTATGCTTGACGATAGCTTAGCGTGGAGTGGTACGGACTGTCGAAATGAAGGTTCGAAACCAGCCCCAAGAGCATACACCACTGACTTTTCTAAGTTACATGTATACTAATTGTTAATTATCGCTTGCTTTAACGGTGAAAGAAACACCGTGAGGAAATCTACATATCTGAGAATTTGATAAGATCTTCCAAAGGTATGTGGAGTCTGCCAACCCGCATTAGGCCAGCGTGGTGGCCCGTGCCCAGCAGTAGGACATGTATAATACAGGGCTAGTATTATATGCATTTTTTTTTATTTCATTTTATTTAATTGAATGAAGAGACGAACAAAGCGCTCGCCTGACGAGCAAAGCGCCACACCTGCCCATAAACAGAAGCAAAACCACACAGAACTTTGCATTACAAAGCACTGCACGGCATGGAACTGCGCTCGTCACCCCGAGACATAAGATGTTAAGTCTCATAATGCCCAGTAATTTCATTGGCTTCCATATCCTTCAAACAAAAACAAAACAGTACTTACACACTGTTACTTGGCGACAGAAATAGACCAAGCGATGGTAGCTACCTAGACGGCTTCTCGCATACGAGGGACCTACCACCTACCAAAATGGCCATGTGTATAGACAGAAGCCGTTGTTATCTGTATAAAGATCTTGCTGTGCTTAACTGTTTTCCTACAGCCGTTTTACTGTTTAGCTTGGCGTGAAGGTTAAATAATAAAAACTAAATTCAAATGGAATAACCTCGGTGTCTGTCACAGAAGTTTTTCTCAACGATTTCACGTAAATTAACCAGTTTTTATTAACCGACGAAAAAAGGAGGGTCTCTATTCGTCGCGTAACATCTGACAAAAAGAGAGGTATTGGTCTGTCCGTCGCATAGCGGTGCCTAAATGAGCAGATCAATTTAATTTAGTTTTTATATAATTGAATAACGAGACGAGCAAGTAGCTCGCCTGATGTTAAACGCCACGCCTGCCCATAAACAGAAGTACACACAAGTAGAACACCACACAGAACTTTGAGTTATAAAACACTGCATGGCACTGTTAAGTCTCATAATGCCCAGTAATTTCACTGACTTCAAACCGAAACACAACAGTGCTTGCACACTTTGGCTTGGCGGTAGAAATAGACAAAGCGGTGGTACCAACCCAGACGGCCTCTCGCATACGAAGTACCTACCACCTTGTAAATGAATGCAGTCCTTTTTTTATTTGAAAGCTTATTTAATGGTGATATCTATTTTAAGACAATCTAGAAAAAGTAGATCTTGTTCTAAGTGATGTCAGATGCATATAATATCACTTGTGCTAACTGACTCATTCATCAACGCAGGTCTAAACCGCTGTGGTTCCCGCATCAAGACAAATGATTGTGTTATCGACAAATATTTGTTTCGACTCTGGGTGTTGTGGAACCGAAATTCCTTCGTAGTTCCTAACACCCATGTTATAAGTTAATCTAGTGTGGAATCAGAACTGTGAGAGACTGTTGGGTGTTATTATTTATTTAATAATAATAATACAATACAAGCCCTGTATTATACATTCCGACTGCTGGGCATAGGCCTCTGCTGAATGAGAGGGGTTAGGCCTTAGTCCACCACGCTGGCCTAATGCGGGTTGGCAGACTTCTCATACCTTCGAAATCCTTATGGAGAGTTTCTGAGGTATGCAGGTTTCCTCAGGATGTTTCCTTCGTCGTTAAAGCAAGCGATAATTAACAATTAATATACACGTAACTTAGAAAAGACAGAGGTGCATGCTCTTGGGTCTGGATTCGAATCTGCGACTTTCCTCTCTACAGTCCGTACCATTCCTCACTGAGCCATCGCTACTTATTTATTTATTTCATAATACATAAATATTTGTCAGGTAGTAGGAAAAATAAAATGACAGTTTAATTTGTAACTTAAAACGACGATTTTTAATACATTTTCCTTCTATATTACAATCGTTTTGTACAAAACAACGTATCGATGAAGTATACAACATGTTTTAATTCTCAATTCGACCTTAACCGACGATAAAAATGTATAAAAACAATAAAACTAATTCTAATATCAAATAATTACGTATAACCGAGATCTTGGACGTTTGGGAGATTTGCTAAAAGGCCTGTGTCACAATACGCTATTAAAAAAAAAACAATTAACTCATTACGGTGCGTCGAGATTTGTGACATTTGGACGCACCGAGAATCAGCTCAGTGACAAATTAAAGGGAGTTTTGGCGGGAATTCTGACAGTGCAGTTCATCGCTTATTTTAATTTATTTTATAAACTAGTTTAGAGTTGTGTTTGTTGTATAAAAGTGGTGTGGATTTGTTCAATAAACATTGACGGTGATGAACAGTGTATGGAAACATTGAAATAAGTGAATTAAGAATCGTACTGAAAGGAGTTAACACCAAAACTCCGACAAGACCTTGAAATGGACCGCACCCGTGTTTCATCGTTCTTGTAAAAATTACTTGAGAATAAATTGTACTTGACACTGGCTAAATGCATAATACTGCGAAAGCCATAAATAAAAAGAAGAAGACAAATTAAAGTTCGGAACACACTCAAAGTAGGTATAAAATAGCCATCAAAATATATTTTTATAAATTATTACAAGGATTAATATTAAGTAAAAATGCAAATGAAACATGTTTGTTTTTTCCTATTTATTGTTGTTTCCTAAAATAATTTTGTTTTAGTGATAACAAAGAATTAACAAACACATAAACATTCCACCATACGTTGCAATAATAAAACATATTATTTCCCTTTATAAACATGTTTTTACCTATTGTTTTATTTAGTCACAATATTTTACATTAGAAATATTATTATTGTTAGGGCTAATCTATGTAAGGTTTACGTTTTCGGAATTCGTACCTTCGTATTGTTTTATAGAATAGGGGCCCAGATACTCATAACGTGTTGACGGTGATCAAATGCGACGACTTATTGTCAAGAAGCGTTACATTCTGACACTTCTTAGAAACTTACATAAATCCCGTGTCATGTCATAACTATCGTCCACAAAGACATCAGATTTAGTGTGTCAAAATGTCACAAATATGGATATTTAAATAGCCCATTTAGTTAGCAATTTAACATACTCTCCTCCATGTATATTATCAGCCTAATAAATTTGTAATATACTAGCTGTCCCTCACGGTTTTACTAGCATGTTACGGCCCTGCTCCCATGGGTCATAGCGTGATATACATACAAAGTTATAAACCTTCCTCATGAATCACTCTATCTATATCTGAAAACGGCATTAAAATCCGTTGAATAGTTTAAAAGATCTAAGCGAATAGACAGCGGAAGCGACTTCATTTTATCTACACTAATATTATAAAGAGGAAAAATTTGTATTTTTGGATGTAACGAATAAACTTAAAACCTACTGGACCGATTTCAAAAATTCTTTTGCCGTTAGAACGCTACATTATAACTGAGTAACATAGGCTACTTTTATCCCGGAAAAAGCAGATCACGCGGGCGGAGCCGCGAGGAAAAGCTAGTACTATGTAAAGAAGTTACATTTACCAGTATATTGTGAAATACAGGATAAATATAACAACTTTTAATATTTATAGCCTTAAATAGATACAAATATGCTATAACATTTCAACTCACATTAAGTAAAAATTTAATTTTGATTTTATTGTGCTAAATTCAATTTATTTATGTTAAATTCAGTGTCTTATAAATAAATCATAAATGAAACATTTCCCACGTACGATTATGCAAAATAGAACTTAAAATTATTCATTTAAGTTAATGAATTTAGCAAAATAAAATTAATTTCTCAATTTTTATTTAATGTGAGTTGAAATGTTATTGCGTATTTGCATCCAAATATAGTTCGGTTTATTCTTTCACCTTATATATTGAGTGAATTTGTCATTAAATACAATTCTTCTTGTCACCCGACTAAACCAAAACAGATAGTTGACAGCCCCGTGTTGCAGTGGGCGAGAATCTGGCTGCTAAACGAAAAGACTTGGATTCGATTCCAACACCGAGACAAATGTATGTGTGGTTCACAAATATTTGTTATGGGTCTGGATTGTGGGATCGCAAGTCTCTCATAATTCTGACGATACAGGTTAACCTTGGGACCAGGACTCTGTGTGATTTTCAGGTGTATTTAATTAATTTGATTTAAATTCAATTTCATTCCTAATCAAAGTTTTTACATGACGTACTTAACTATAATAAAGTTCCGATTATCTAATTTCCAACTAAACGTTACTTATTGTGTGTGCAACAGTCAATCTCATACGAATTAACAGTCTGAATGGACTTTCAATTGAATATATTACAAAAAACCTTCCAGCATTTGTGGATTCAAGTTAGTTGATCAACTATGATCGAACCGTGTAAGACGGGTATTATTTATAAGATAAAACACGGCAAAATACAAATTATCACGCTTTTAACATGCATGTCAGATTGGTACTTGTGAAATCGGCTATCTATACACATATCCTTACTGACTTTATCAATGCAGACCTAAACCACTGGGGCTATAAACTTGAGATTTTAGCAGTTGATGCCTTTTATGTTGTACTAGCGACTGCCGGCATCGCACGAGTAAAAATATGTTTGTTACGACATCACATCACAAATCTTTGAATTTTTCGGCTTTTCTGTACTATAATATGTATGCATTATATATATAAACCTTCCTCATGAATCACTCTATCTATTGGTGAAAACTGCATTAAAATCCGTTGAATAGTTTAAAATAAGCGAACAGACAGTGGAAGCGACTTCATTTTGTACCATGTAAAGAAGCATTTACTAAGGACTTTTAAAAATTTCACCTTTAAGGGGGTAAAATATGGGATGAACAGTATGGAAGTATGTCCAAAATATGACGGTATATAATTTCACGCGGGCAAAGACGCGAGCAAATCTTAGTTTAAATGGAAGATAATATTGAATAAAATGATATTTTAAGTCCGGTCAAAAGTCCGTAAAGTAAATCAGAGAAAAAATTATTAAGGTTAGCTTCATTGGTGACTATAATCCACACTAATATTATAAAGAGGAAAGATTTGTATTTTTGAATATAACGAATATACTTAAAAACTACTGAACCGATTTCAAAAATTCTTTCACCATTAGAGTCCTACATAATCCTTGATGAACATAGGCTACTTTTTATTCCGGAAAAAGTAGATCACGCGGGGAGCCGCGAGAAAAAGCTAGTCGCAAATAATATTATCTAATTTTATTTGTATGGCAGTGACGCGTAAGCCATCGTCCTACATGTTGACGAACAATCATTATGTTTATACAAACATTACTTATCATGTAGGTACAAAATAAACCTATCTTCCTTCGTAAACGTTATTGTTTCAACTAATCACTCTTTGTCTCTTTCTTTCTAATGTCAAATTAATTAAGAATAAAAGAGAGAAAATACTGATAAGTTTAATAAGTAATTGGACCTACTTAGGCAAACAGGAATCAACCCACAGCAAGTTTAAATGGAGATACTGATGTTTTATTGAACATGCCGTTTCGTAAAATCATATTCAAATTGTATAGAAAATGCTCCATTTGTTTCTTATTATGAATAGTATAATCAGGCTCAATCTACACATTGGGTCATAGCAATACGTGACGTTGCGCGTGTTTTGGGAGAAAAGGTTCTGAGTAATCTAAGTTACTCTCAGAATATCTAAATGGACACTCTTTTTATTATACTAGCTGTCCCTCGAGGATTCACCTGCATGTTACTGCCGTGCTCCCATGGGTCAAAGCGTGATATACATATAAACCTTCCTCATGAATCACTCTATCGATTGCAAAAAACTGCATTAAAATCCGTTGAATAGTTTAAAAGATCTAAGAGTGCAAACAGCGGAAGCGACTTCATTTTATACTAAGTAAAGATTTATAGATAGATTTGCTTACTATGAGTAGTGTTATGACAGATTTTCCATATAATATGTGTAAAAAGTCTACTGCAAGCAAATATGTCGATAAACAGAATATATGGAGCGGCCATTAGATTTCGCTGGGGTCCTCTTATCTTGTTTATTAATATCTGTATTCGTAATTATATTCAGACAATAAACAACTAATATCAACAGTCAATTAGATATAATAGCAAAGAGAAATTAGATGATTCATAATAAATAATATATTCATTTCTTTCTCTCCCACTAAAACTGAATTATCCTATCTCTTTCTAATTTGTTGTTATAAACACACACATAGACAACATTAAATGTCAGGTAAAATATCCTTATTATGAACATTATGGTTTATACAAGATGGCTGCTAAGCTACAATTGTCATAACCAAACAAATGGAGCAAATTATTTCGGTTAATGATTCATTTCCTATGTAGAGTCAGATATTGTATGAATTTAGTTTTTTTATTCTGTATATCTAGACAGGTCTTAGTATAATTTCAGAAATTCAATGTTTCTTTTTTGGGATGTTCTTATAAAAGAACATATGATTAAGATCAAATTTACAGTTGTAATAGTTTTAGTAATAGGCTAAATCTGCTTCAATTTCCATTATTGATTGTCCCATACCCCCTAAAGACGCTTGATGGAAGACCCGAGAGCCAATGGTCTTTCTACAGGCAAAGTAAAACCATCCACTACGTATATTGCCCTGGTACACCGGAATAAAGTCAGGTTGGAACAAAAAGTTTGTCTATGTTCTTTTTGGAGGGAAACATGAGAGCAAAGAGACTAGATGAAGACTGGATGAAGTGGAAACGTCTAAGTAGGAAAGCAGATCCTGGTACCAAACCGGGCACCAGCAGAAAGAAAAATGATCATTAATTCAACATGGCTGCACACACTTTCGTGACTTATTATATCATTCGCTGTACAGTCCTTTATCAATTGCTTATAAATCTATACTTATAAAATAACATGTCCTGACTGACTTGACTGATTCATCATCGCCGAGCGCAAACTATCAAGGCTACAAGCATGAAATTCGGACTGTATATTCATTTTGTTATGTAGGCACCCACTAAGAAAGGATTTTAGAAAATTCCACTCCAAAGGGGTCAAAATAGGGGATGATAATATGTATGAAAGTCCGTCATTTTGAAAGTTACAAAAACAAAATTTTGTATTTCGGTTATTGACGTAAAACAAATAAATACGTGTTTCAGGAATTTTAGAAAATTTAGTTAATAAGAGATGAAAAGGGGGGCGAAAGTAAGTTTGTTTGTTACGCTTTCACGCCTAAATCACTGAACCGATTTTGATGAATTACATTACTACAGGGATAGATGGGACCCTGGAGACGGTTACAGGCTACTTTTATCCCGGAAAATGCTGTTCACGCGGGCGGAGCCGCGAGCAAAAGCTAGTAAAGAATAAAAGTGAACAAAGAATAAAAAATGGCTTTAAAGCCGAATCAATATAATTGGAAGACAAAAATATAATTTTCGTAACCACACTTTAATTTTAAAACTATTTTCAAACGAATCTAGCCCGTCGGAATGATGGATGATTGCAGTAAATCAATGTCTCCTCAACGCGTCATTTTTATATTCATATAAATCAACGATAGTTTTTACTTTCAAGTTTTTATTTAAATCCACCTGTTAGTGTGTGGGTTAAATCTTGCAACTGAGTTTTAAGTCAGTTTCACCTAACAAATTGAGCCGAATTTTAGCACATTGGTGTTAGTGACAATACAAGCCATTAAACTCATTAAAATATATTTTTCAAAATGGCCGGCACTCCAATGCAGCGAATATATCTTCTTTTCTTTACTCTTTTCATATAGATAACTAATGAAAGGGTTTAATGCGTAAAAATTATAAAATGAGTGATGTCATACTAAATCCAATATGGCGGCTAGTAAAATCTTATTTTGAAATAAAGTTTTTTAATTATTTATTTCTTTAGTTTGCAACACACGTGGGCCGTGTAGACTAGCTATTTGGAAAACAAGTGTGTTTCTCATTTAATATGAACAATTTGTTTATTATTTCTTCTGAACATCAACAGACGCTATGTTTACAGTTTCGCATATCTCCCAATCAGGTGTTCCGTTACAAAAACAATTATACAAAACCTAACCTTTAAGACATTGGGTATACTTAACACGGTCGCTGTAAGGTCGAATTAAAAACAATAATTAATTTAAAGAATGACTAAATATCTACCTAACTAATGGAGCGTTTGGGTTGAACATCAGATCTTTTCAAACGCACAAACTGACAGAAACAATCATCACCAACAATGTAAAAAATAATACAAAAGACAATTCAAAAAGATCTGACCCAACGTAGCGACTAGGCGTTGGGGTAACTTTCTTCAAACAAACAATATACAATATCACGAAAATATCAAACAAACTGCGTCACAACATAAACTGGCCAAATAAACGTAACGCTCCAAAGAAAGCAACCCCGTGTCCTAACGTATAATTCGATAGTTAATATCTTAAAAATTGGTTGATTCTTCACAGTGTCCATAGTATACAACCTTGGCGCTTGTTAGTGAACATGGGCGTCTCGACTCGGCGGCGCTCACTGCTCGCTCTAGCACTCACACATACGCACATACACAGACTAGCGTGTGTGTGGTCACCGCACATGCCACAGGCCGAGGTTAAGCACACTGAGACGCGGCAACTTCACGATGTGGTCCAAGCCTTGCGGCGTAATACACGTACACCCGTAGAGGTCTATCGCCTTGAGGTTGCGCAGGCCCTCGGCTAGCGCGCGCAGCCCGCGGTCGGTGACGCGCGTGCACTGCCCGATGTTGAGCGTCTCCAGCTGGGACAGGCGCGCAACACGCTCTAAGCCTTCGTCTGTGAGGCGGCATGCACTGAGGGACAGCGAGCGCAGCCCTGATAGGCCAAGCGTGGCGTGCGACAGCGCCTCGTCGCCAACCTTGTCGCAGAAGGACACGTCCAGCGCCCGCAGCCGGCCGCTCTCCGCTAGATGCGCCACGCCCGCGTCAGAAACCCCGTCGCACGCGCGTAAATTGATGTCTTCCAGGTGCGCCAGCCGCGACAGATGCCGCAGCCCTGCGTCAGTCACCGCCACGCAGAACGACAGGTTGATAGACTTCAGCTTTGGCAGCCCCGTAGCGGCGTGCTTCAACGCCTCGTCCGTCAGCCTCTGGCAGTCCTGCAAGCCCAGGTGCTCGAGGTCAGGGGTGCCGCGCGCCTCGCCGCCGCCACATAAGTGAGCGATTCCCGCATCATTTACATGCCAACATGACCTTAAATTCAATCTACGCAACTTCCTCAGCCCCCAGGCTATGAGCAACAGGCCCGTGTCAGTTATGTTACAACATCCGCCGAGCTCCAACTCTTCTAAGTTCTTCAGTGATTGAGCTATTCTACCTAGCGAGGAGTCTGTCACCTGCTTACATAGAGACAGGTCAAGTCTCCTAAGGGCTGGCAGCTCGGCAGCGAATGCGCTGGCGAGAGCTGCGTCCGTTACACTGTAGCATCCGCTGAGAGACAGCGATTCTAAGCCAGGTAGAGCGGCGACGGCGTCTCTCAAGCCCCTTCTCAACGACAAAACTTGTAATTTTCGCACGCCTCGTCTGGCCAGTGAAGCGAACAACACGGGCGCCGGCCTTCTGAGGTGCAAGGCAGCCTCGACTCCACGCCATACCGAGCGGCGATCAGCTGCGTCTCTCCACGCGCGGCACACCTGAGCGGCGCGGCCACGGTCACGTACAGGAAGTCTCTCGAATATCAGCGCCAACAGCTCCGGATACAGCCGCGAGATATGGGTTCCCAGAGGCTCCGGCGGGGGCTCCGACACGTGAGCGGAAGGCAAATGCGGCCGATGTAGTCTGTAAGGCGCACTGCGTTGTTTTCTCCTCGTCGTGCTGGCCGGTAATTCGGTGAGGCCCAGCCGCTCGTCCCGCCAGGACAACACTTCTTCCGTCCACGCACTCATAGCGAACACTGCACACTATAACATGTCACGATGCATCGGACCGGTTTTCGGAGAAACTCGTGTTATCTGGAGCGTGCGCGGCGAACGAGCGTCCCACGCGACTGCTCCTCGTGCACTGGCGGTCGGCGGAGAGAGGCCGCCCTCCCCGCTACCCGCTGGCGGTCCCCGCGGCCGCCCGAGCGCGGCTATTGGTCGCGGTCGCCGGCACGTGACGCGCGTCGTATCGATTCGGAGGCTCTGCGGCGGCATTTTTAAGTTGGCGGTCCGAGAGCCCGCCTTCGTCCCGCGCGGCCCCCTCTACCCGCTCTATAGATTAAACACCACACGGCTGTACAGACGATACATAGAGTCGTATAATTTTCAACTATTCCAATGCTCTACATTCGAGGCATCCCTAATAGGAACCTATGAATTACCATAAAATTTATATAAGATAGCTTTCAAACGATATTTTGTCAACACTAAATTAAGATTCAATTAAGCTTAATGACGCATTTTCAATGCCATGTGTTAATTATCTATTGTTACGAAATAATCCAATTAAAAAACATTACCGACAACGTAGCCTTTCTATTTCGAAATATTCATTAGTAAATCATCAGAGAGTCAGCACAAATTAGGCATAAATAACACAAGAAATATAATTCTATAATCTATGCTCTGAGTGATAAGGCGGCAAAACAACTCGGCTCGCCGTATATTTTCGTTCGCGCTGCACTTGCCGACGACTTTTGCCCACTTTAGGAAGAACTTTTGTCAACGTCTGCGGTGTACTTTATCGCGTACGGCATAAAGGAATGTTGATATTGTGACATAGGTCAAATTAAACTGGACCTATGATAACACCAGCCAACTATTACAAGGGCGACCGGTTGCGAGCGTTCCAAATATGAATTTCGAATTTAAACGTGTTCCAGAATGGAACGCGGTTCGAGTCGCCGACTTGAGGGGACAAAGCGGCTTAGGAAATTAACGGGTTTTTAGATATTGTGAATTTTTATTATTTCTTTTGAATTTCAAATGCTACACAAATGTTTGATGGTTTGGCAAATGTTTGTCTCGAGGTGTATACTTCAACTAGGTAGGTAAGTCTACCAGACTTTGATAAGAAAAAAAAACAAATACCATTCTTCTTTGTTTTAAAATGTAACAAATTGGCATCATTCATTCGTAGAAGATAACTAAAGCACTGTATATAATACTGTGAATAAAGGTTGTAAAATAGTTTTTCAAAACGATTACAATAAAAAATACAGGGGATTAACTCTATGTAGAGTTATAAAAACCTTTATTTAAGGCTTAACTCTTCGAATTATTTTTAATTCTGTTATTTTTAAGTACATTTTAGCTTCAGTATATTTTTAAAAAGCATAAGTAATTCTCATATTGTTTCATTGTCATATTTAAATCTTAAGTTTTAATTAAAAAAATAAAGTGGTAGGTCAGTTTGCATATATATTTTAATAGCCTAAATAACAAGACGAGCTAGTCACTCGCCTGATGGTAAGCGCCTAACCTTCCTAACACACCCAAGATTTTAGGAGAATTTAGGGGTACATCCTTGTATCACATCGGTCATCCGCCTGTCCTGTCGCAGCTCCCTCAATTTACTTCTGCCTTCTCCGAAGAGGGAAGAAACAATTATACAGGCCGGCATGACTTTGGTGACCACCAATAAATTCATTGTTTGTTGATGATCGCTGGTTTTTTGGACTCCACTACGCTTACCATCAGGTGTAGTCACTTTGCCGTCCTCGGATAAAAAAAAACAGAGTACTGCATGGCACTGCGCTTGTCTACCCGAGATATTTGATGTTGAGTATCATAATGTCCAGTAATTTCACTGGCTTCAATGTCCTTCAAACAGTGCTTACACATGGCTTCTCGCCACTGAAATAGACAAACATTGAGGTCAGTGAAAATACTGGTGATTATGAGAAATCTACCGTCTCAGGATGACAGGCGCAGGCAATGCCATGCACTACCCTGTTAAAAGTCCTATGTTTTTTGTCCTATGTCTAAGGAAGGTTAGGCATTTGACATCAGGCGAGCGACCGACTCGTCGTCGCAATTTACAATACTTATTAGATGACAATGCGAAATCATACAAACGTACTCACGCCTGTAATCCCCGAAGGGGTAGGCAGAGGTATAACCAGTACACCCACATTTCGCTGAGCTCATTTCCGCCCCATCACGTTCGCACAATTCTAGACTGCAGGCTGATACTGAGCATTTAATAAAGAACCAATATCACTTGTACCCGACCCGGGGATCGAACCCGAGACCTCAGCATACCGCATGCACAATACTGCGACAACAATGAGAAGTTGTTAAAAGAAGTATACTCAAATATAATAAAATAATAACATAACACCCAACAGTCACATACATAGTCCTAACCCTACAGTAAGAGACGAGTATTGTGTCGTGGGTATCAGGAACTATGAGAGACTTTCACACAACACCCAGACTCCGAAACAAATATTTGTGGATCACACAGACATTTGTCTCGGTGCGAGGATCGAACCCGCGGCCTCTCGCTTCACAGCCGGCTACTTGCCCGCTGCGCCACGGAGGCTGTCAAAACCAGAAAAGGTAGAAAAGCTTTCGAAACGTTGGGATCAAAAATTAATAAAAAAAATCTGTTTAAATTAGTTTTATTTCAATCTATCTAAATATATAAAACTCAAAGGTGACTGACATAGTGATCTATCAACGGACAGCCCAAACCACTGGAGGGATCGGGCTGAAATTTGGCATGCAGGTAGATGTTTTGACGTAGGCATCCGCTAAGAAAGGAGTTTGATAAATTCTACCCCCAAAGGGGATAAAATAGGGATGAAAGTTTGTATGAAACTTTGCCAATTTTAAACGATCACGCGGGCGGAGCCGCGAGCAAAAGCTAGTGTGTAATATTCGCGTAATCATAAGAAATTTATACATTCCCCTGATGTTTGAATGTTACGTTTATATTTATTACGTAATTTTGAAATATTTCTATCTATACTTGTTGCACCTACCTTGTCTATATCTGCACCATCCTAAGGTTGACTGGTAGAGAATGCCTCTAACATTAAGTCCGCCTATATACATATTGTAGGTATATGAAGTGTGAAATGAAATGAAATCGAAATGAAATCGTTTATTAATCATGTAGGCAATTGAAATAGCGGTTATGACAAGTCAGTACAAAAGTAAAAGAAACTTATATTATATAGAAATCAGTATCAACTAATGTATACATACATACATACATAGCATCATAGGAAATATCATAGTAAATAACTAAATTAAAATGAACTCTAGCTTATCGGCGATTCTTTATTAAAAACCACTTTATCTTCTTCTAAACTGGTCCATTGATTAAACATTAATTCGCCCCATTGGTTGTGAGGTACGTTGGCTTTGAACCGTGAGGTCACGGGTTCGAGTATAAGGTCAGTCGTTCTCCATCAGGTTTTTGAGTTGTAAATATGTTTTTGTTTACAATTATTTGATTGAATGACGAGACGAGCAAGACGCTCGCCTGATGGTAAGCGCCACGCCTGCCCACAAACAGAAGCATCACCACACAAAACTTTGAATTACAAAGCACAGGACTGCGCTCGACACCTTGAGACAAGATGTTAAGTCTCATAATGCCCAGTAATTTCACTGGCTTCAATGTCCTTCAAACTGTAACACAACAGTGCCTACACACTGTTGATTGGCCGCACAAAAAGACAAAGCGGTGGTACCAACCCAGACGGCCTCTCGCATACGAGGGACGTACCACCTTGTATTAGTAAAATAGGTTACTTTTCACCAACGAAATCGTCGTAGGCAAGAGGTTGGGTAAGCGTGGTGACTCGGTAACCGAAATGTGGGACGCCCTGCAGCTAGATGGAGCGATGACATACGCAAGGTGGCTGGTAATAGTTGGGTGAGTAGAGTCGAAGATCGGGCTCAATGGCGTGCTTTAAGAGAGGCCTATGTCCAGCAGTGGACTAACAGGCTGATAATGATGATGTAGCGGGTGGGTTAATGCGCCTAAACCCTCCATTAGTAAAATAGTAGACCAATTTCTAACGATCACTTCTTTAAATTTTTAAAATATTAAATTCGAGACATAACGTAACATAGCTACGGCAGTTAGTTACGCCAAACTGGTTATGAACACGAATAATGTTTATTTTATTTATTTAATTATAATTATGCAAATATAAATCGGTCATTGACGATAGTGTTGCGAGACAAGTTTTGTGTTTTTAAAAACGCTCCAAAATACGATTTCTCTGCTTCTAGAATTAATCGAGGAATCTAGAAGTAGTTCTGAATATGAAAGTAATGCTGGATTGCAACATAATAGCAGATATAGTTAAGGTTTACGTCAGATGATAACAGTAACGCTGAGTTAAACATTGACTGCGGAATGTGTTGCACCATCGTATTCCGATACTACTCGACTCCTCGATTAATTCTAGAAGCAGGGACGTGATATTATTTTGAGCACAAACGCTTTAGGAGATATATCGGGATGGAGGTTATAATTGAACTTTCTGACAGATATTTAACTTAAACAATAGCTTTAACCAGCGAATCTTGGGCTGTTACAGTTAACAGCTAATAACATATATAACAGCTTATAACATCATATAACATTTGTCAAATGGTGCAACTAATTTTTTGCTTAACCGTTACTTTAACATGTCTGTCATTGCCCAAGTAAGATTGTGCAGCCCACCCTAATAATATTATGATCAATATCAGGTCTAGAAAAAAAACTGTATTCGTCTAGATCCGATCGTTTTTCGAAGAGACGAAGTATCTTGGCGAGGTTTTGAGTGTCGAAAAATGTAGCTATGTGGCTGTTAAACTCAGCGACTCAGCGTTACTGTTATGGTAAAATTTGACGTAAATGAATGACGTGTCGATGAATGACAAGATGAGCAAGGCCATAGACAGAAGCAACACCACACTGAACTTTGAATTACAAAGCACTGCATGACACTGAACTGCGCTCGTCACCCCGAGACATAAGATGTTAAGTCTCATAATGTGTCTCATAATGTCTCGTATTGTCTCTTGGCCACAGAAAATGCAACCATGTTTACCTTCGATAGACAAGTAGAGATAACCAGATAAAACTGTTTTTTTACGACAAACAAGACGAAAAATTTATCCCATGTTGCTTATGCTAAGCCTCCTGGATAGCAAATACCGTATATAAAAAATATTTTTAGCAAATACTACCACGCTGTAGACAGTTTTGTCTACAGCATGAATGGGCCGGCTCCATAGAGTTGCTACCACTGTCGCGCAGAAAACTGGTGGTAGGATATTCATATCCGCCCGGATAGCGACCACCGTACACATGGTGTTAAAATCTGTCATAGTGACCTTGTGTGGATCGCGTTCCAGGATTAGCCAGTGTATATTCGGTTCTCCCGAGGGGCTTGCGACATGACTTGATGGTTGGTTGGGGCGGGTATAGGGGTACATGCTTGTATCCCTGTGCCTGCATCGGTCATGTCGCAGGCCCCTCGATTTGCCTCTTCCCTCTTCGGAGAGTGAAGAAGCATTTATATAGGCCGGCATGATTCTGGTGACCACCGATAAACTCATTGTTTGTTGGTGGCCCTTAGTTTTTTTGGCTGCCCTACGCTTACAATCAGATGTAGTGTAGTGCTAGTCATTTTGCCGTGCTCGGATAAAAAAAAAAGATAACTCAGACTGGTTGTGATCGGACAAGGCCTGGATTCAATTCATAAATTGTGTTATAAATTACATATTTTTAATGTTAAGTACATTTGCGAACTTCGGAAGCAATCGCACTTAACATTAAAACCCTACACCTGATGGTAAGCGCTGTGCTGTTACAGGTTGCTGTTGCTTTTCTTACGGCGAGTGAGATATCCCGAAGGCCAATTCTCTCCTCCTCTTAACCTATTTGCTCGGTGGCCGGCCTATGCCATGCTATATGGCCTATGCTAAAAAAACCATAAATGCCTTCAGATAGGTGCAGGCGTAAACCGAAAATTGTTACCATGGAATTAAAAATACATGTAGTAAGTTCACTGAAGGGGTAAGCAGAACTACAACTAGTACGAGATTCGCCGAGCTTAGTTCCATCCCCTGCTGTGATGGGGGTAAACCTATCGTATAAAAATGTATTCAAAAATTATAATTATTTCCTTAAAATAATTTTCATTCTCAGTAATAGTTGTTAAATACAGCTTTTTTTTGCCACCGAAAACATCAAAATAGTTTAACTGTCATAATAAAACAATTTATAATAATTCATTCTTAGTTTTGTAAATTAAAAATACATCGCCATCTAGTGGTGAAAAGTATTAAGAATTTCAGATACATGTTTCTGGATATAACTGCCATCTAGTAGCGAATAGCATAGCAATTTTTTTACAAAACGCTTTGTTTGTAGTTTTTAATCTATGTGCTAGATGGCGTTATTATGCAAAATCAATTAAATATTTTTAGTAATCCAATTATTATTGTCATAGTAAAGCATTTATATTATGCTTGAATAGAATAAATTGCTTTGCTTGAATATATTACCTAAGTAAAGAAAATTAAAAACAATAATTAAAATGGCTTTAGTACAACTCTACCAACTATAGGCGGACTACCAAAATGTTATGTATGTACAAAAGTATTGTGTTTCGATTTGGGGATTTTAAAAACAGTAAAATTACTGGACTTTATGAGGCTTAGCGTCATATGACGAGCGCTGTTCAATGCCGTGCAGTTCTTTGTAATTTAAAGTTTTGATTAGAGTTGCCTGTGTTTATGCACAGGCACGACGCGACACATTAAATAATAGTTTTTTTTTATAGATGACCGCGTTACCAGTTTGACAAAATAATTGTATGTGGTTTTTTTTTATAGCATACACCGGATAACGAGCAAATGGGTCACGTGATGATAAGTGATCTCCACCGCCCATGTACACCCACAATAGTAGAAGAATCATAGCCACGTTGCCAAACTTAAAGGGAAGGGATAATTAAGGGATTGGGAAGGGGAGGGGAATTTGGAGTTCCGGATATCATACTCACCGTACGAAGCGCAGCAGCAAGCCGCTACTTTACGTTGGTTTTCTGTGAGACAGTGGTAACGACCCAGTCGGGTCGGTTCATTCATGATGTAGACAAAACTGTCTTGAGCGTGGGTCTACTAATAGTAAAAATGTGAATGATGAGAAGGTTCTATTTTTGTATGTATGTTTTTATGTATGCTCACGCATAACTCCGCCAAATGTGGACACATTTGGATGATTATTTTTGTATTCCATAGGGTTTACTGCGGTGGTGGTAACACTAAAATTTGAAAGAATAATTCCATCCCTAAGGGCGGTGAAATAGGGGATAAAAGACTAAAATGCCTTATGCACCGGTTATGATGACACACACTAAAAAATAGTAAACATACATTTTTAACACAGAATATAATCGACTCTACCTAAAAATAATATAACTAAACTTAAATATAACTAAATACCTAAAAATAAAACGAAGCAAGAAAGTTTAAGTGACAATATATTTATAATGCACCAATACACTGCATGTCACAGACACAAAATAGTTTTAGTTTTTGAAGTGAAATCTTCTTTATCGGCGTTGAGTACTTTTCTTGGGATGAGTATAAAATTATTAAACTCGCGTCAGGACACGTGACCTGATTTAAAATTCATAAGACGGTGGGAGAGCAGACCGCCGGCGTGGCGTTAAAATAATTGTAATAGTTCTGAAGTGTTAAATTTTTTATGTAATATAAATTGTCATTTTTGTGTACGATAGCGCAATAAATGAATATTGTATTTAACCACATAAATTATAGTACTTCCATACTGATAAATAAAGCAATTCGTGCGAAATTATTCCCTAATATTCCAAAATATTCAAAAATGCATAACGTTAATGTTCAAGTTGTCACTTCTGCTGGCACTCCCGGAGTGCAACCCGTTGTTTTTTTTTTAGCTTTTCAGTATTTTAAAGTCGGTTTTACTTTTTGATTAAAAGTATTTCTGTTAAATTCTCTACCCTATGTCGTACTAGAAACTATTTCCATGTAAACAGGTCTTACGTTAAAGTCGGGATTGCCATCAGTCTAAAGAACATCGAGGCACCGAGTACCGACCGTGTAAACTGCTTTAACACAACAAGCCAGCATTACGAAATTAACAACGATTTGGACTAATGTTTTTACTTTTTTTTTTGACAGCCTCCGTGGCGCAGCGGGTGAGTAGCCGGCTGTGAAGCGAGAGGCCTTGGGTTCGATCCCCGCACCGAGACAAATGTTTGTGTGATCCACAAATATTTGTTTCGGGGTCTGGGTGTTGTGAGACCGAAAGTCTCTCGTAGTTCCTGATACCCACGACACAAGATCGTATCCTACTTTGGGGTCAGGACTATGTATGTGACTGTTGGGTGTATTTATTTATTTATTTTTCCTAAGACTTAACAACTTTTGCTGGTGGTAGGATATTCATATCCGCCCGGATGGCGACTACCGTGCACATGGTGTTAAAACCTGCCATAGTGACCCACACGCCTTGTTTGGATCGCGTTCTAGGATCAGCTAGTGCATATCCGGTTGCCGAAGTATATAAAACAGCATCCTGCAAGAAATAACATGTCCTTAATTACGAATAATAATTCTTATAGATTACACTACATGGCGTAAGATTTACGAGTACCGTTCCTTATGTATCAAGTCGTGGACGTCGCCCCAATGTCCGCCCATTAAAACTTATTAAGACAACAGCGACAGCGGGGAGTGGTACGGACTGTCGAGACGAAAGTCGCAGGTTCGAAACCAGACCCAAGAGCATACAACACTGACTTTTCTAAGTTACGTGTATATCAATTTTTAATTATGGCTTGCTTTAACGGTGAAGGAAACATCGTGAGGAAACCTGCATACCTGAGAATTCGATAAGATTTGTCGAAGGTATGTGAAGTCTGCCAACCCGCATTAGGCCAGCGTGGTGGACTAAGGCCTAATCCCTCTCATTCAGTAGAGGAGGCCCGTGCCCAGCAGTGGGACGAATATAGGTAATATATAGGGATAATAAAAAAAAAAAAGACAACTGCTATGTGCCTCTGATTTCTGATTTTATGACAGCTTCCGTGGCGCAGTGGACGAGACGCCGGCAGCGAAGCAAGAGGCCGTGGGCTCGATTCCCGCGATATTCAGAGAGAGTTTCTGTGATCCCCAAATATTTGTTTCGTCTGGATGTTGTGGGACCGCAAGTCCCGCGTAGTGAAACCCACGATACAGGTTAACCTAGTGTGGGGTTAGGACTCTGTGTGTGACTGCTGGGTGCAGTAGCGTAGCTAGAGGTTGGGGAGTCCACCCCGGATGTCACCGTTGTTAAGACACCCGATTTGAAATTACTCGAAAAAATACTCAAAAATTAAGATCCACCTCCTTTTATGGTCTAAGATCCCGGGTAACCTTCACCCATCTGTTTACCGAATGAAAAATATATTTTAGGGTATAAAGTGTGTTGCTGAACACATACCAATAGGGTTGCCTAAACATATATAATATAATCTATCCTTGACCATATTTTTTTAGGCAACCCTATTGGTATGTGAAAATAAACTGACCACCACCCACTTTAAAAAGTTGACATAAAATAAGATCTGTATAAAACTACATAATAAGCGCTAGTCGGGGTTTATACGGTTTAATACGAATATTTCAAACGGGGCTATAAGAATTTCAAACCTGCAATGTGTAGGAAAAATAATATCTTCGCAGGATCTATTTCAAATGTGGCGAAAATATTTCCTACAAAGCAGTGAAGAATTGAAGCGTGTTTCTTTTCTGACGATCGCGTTATTCCAGGCAGATGTTTCCGAACACACTTCACTCACAGCGACGAATATTATTTTGGTGTATGTACGTTTAATATAGAGGAGAAGGTGGTAATGTGGCCCCCCACTTTGTTTTTGAGGTCTCATGTGAAAAATAAAAGGAAAACATATGTAATGAATACATCATTAGTTTCCTTATTTACTTGCCAATACACTACATAATACGGAATAAAGAGAAATGCAACGGATAAATCTGAAATATATTTATTAAAAAAAAATGGAAATTTTGCAATTTGAGATCAAGTGAGGGTAATATGGCACCCTACTGACTACTACTATGGAGAGACATTTCCATCACATCCCGATGAGTCGCTTTCAACTATTTCTTCATTATCGGAGCTACTGCTAGATGTTACGTCTCTTTGTTGCCAATTAAAACCGCCGGAATATCTGCTGAGCGAAAAGATTCATACAATTGGTTTTTCTAAGGTGACGATGTGAGCACCTTTGCTGCTGTAGTATTAGTTTTCTACCAAGAGGCTTATGCCTTGTGCATATCACATTCTTAGAAGCTGGAGACACTACACTTTGTCACGGCATCTATAAGTAAATAAAAAAATAAATATCACTCATGTATGTCATACAACCAATATGAGGGGGCCAAATTACCAATATTGTGGAATCTACAAATCAACCTCTAAAAATATGTAACATCAAATATTTTACGTACGTACCTTCAAAATCTAATAGGAAAACGTTAATCGAACACAATATCCAAATCTCAGATGCGTAAACTCGGTATTTCCAGAAATATGCAATTAAATGCAAAACAATAACAAAGTTTTTGCGAGTGCAAGTTCAAACTGGCTCGAATAATAAACGCATGTGCTGACCTCTCATATTTTTTTTGTGCTTAAAATCGAAATTGTCATTGATACTCCGCGTAAAAAAAAATTTAGCTTGATGACGTGATTCTAAGCTAGAAATATCGAAGGGGGCCATAATATCTGTGGGGGCCACATTACCACCTTCTCCTCTATTATTTTTATATATATTTTTCCGATGGAGTAGCGATAGCTCAGCGGGGAGTAGGACGGACTGTCGAGACAAAAGTCGCAGGATCGAAAACAGCCTCAAGATCATGCACCTATGACTTCTAAATTACGTATGTATTCATTATTTACTAGCATTTGCTCGTGACTCCGCCCGCGTGAAATTATGTTCCGTTATATTCCCGGCATACTAAATTAATTAAAATATAATAAAAATTATAATATAATACATTTTTTTTTTATAGCATAGGCCGGCAAACGAGCAAGTGGGTCAGCTGATGGTAAGTGATCTCCACCGCCCATGTACGCCCATAATACTAGAAGAATCATGGACGCGTTGCTGACTTTAAAGGAATGGGATAATTAGGGATTGGGAAGAGGAAGGGGTTTTGGGCCTCCGGATATCTCACTCACCGTACGAAACGCAGCAGCAAGCCGCTACTTTACGTCAGTTTTCTGTGAGACAGTGGTAACGACCCGGTCGAGCCGACCCATTCATGCTGGAGACAAAACTGTCTACAGCGTGGCTCTACCACTCAACAATATTACACATTCAAATAAAAATTTAAACAAGGTCCACCTCGTGACCACGAAGGCTGAAAAGCTTTCGAAACGTCGGGATCAAAATTAATAAAAAAAACCGCGATAAAATCCGTTTAAATTAGTTTTATTTCAAAATATAATAAATCTTAAAATCGACGTTTCGTACGGTGAGTGCGATATCCGGAAGCCTAAATCCCCTCCACTTCCCAATCCCTAATTATCCCTTTCCTTTAAGGTCGGCAACGCGCCCATGATTCTTCTGGTGGTGGGCGTACATGGGCGATGGAGATCACTTACGATCAGGTGACCCACTTGCACGTTTGCCGGCCTATGCTATAAAAACAAAATCGCGTAAACATAAGAGATCATTTGTATGTACCCTTTAAACCGTAATTTTGTAACTTATGGTTCGTAACAATGATACGTGTAAACCCACTATAGTAGAATTGACAATAAAAGGTCATTGAAATATAGAAATTGGTAATATCTGTTATATTAATTTCTATTGCCGGCTAAAAACAATTCATAGCAAAAAATATATAGTTTCGTAAATCATCATCATCATCATCATCAGTCACAGGACGTCCACTGCTGAACATAGGCCTCCCCCAAAGATTTTCAGACCGACCTGTTGGAAGCGGCCTGCATCCAGCGACTGCCTGCGACCTTTATCAGGTCGTCTGTCCTGTAGGCTTTGAGGTTTCGTAAATAAAAACTATTATTGCAGATAAAAACAACTCATTATTGTGCGAATCGCTAGAAATTACTGCGTCAAGACAATAGCTTATCAAAAACTCATAAAGTACAACTTAAGTTAAGGCTTTCGTTCGACTCCATCTCAAGTGAATGCCTCCCTAGCGTTAACGCAGATTACTTAAGTTACTAGCCAGTCTGGTTTCGAACACCGTATTGGCTACACGTCCGGTGACGCGCCGACTAATATGTAACTTAATCGTAACTTAATCGGTGTTAAGTGAAACAAAAATACTTACCGTGTTTCGTTTGTGATTTGTTGTGATATTTCTGTGTATTAAATGCTAAATTTTAGTGATTTATACTAAATGTGAGTCGACTTAGCAAGTGCAAAGTTTTGTTTTTTTTTCTCTCGATATCGGAATGCTTGAGATATTTTTAAATAAGTCCATACCTGTATTATTTAATTTCACGAGCGTACCGTTGGTCTAGTGACGGCGTGTGCTGAGAATCCGGTGAGCTTCTGGGTTGAAATCCCTGGTGGGGTAATCGCAATTTGTGTTTTTGATTAGGGAAACCACATATGAATTATCTAGGGTAGGAATTAGTGCCTGATACTGCGATAGATATAACATTGAAGAGAAATAAAAAAAAATCTTACGTTTACGCGAATGTTACTCATTGAATTAAAAATAATTTAAACGCATTTATGTATCGTGATGTTTTTTATTTTATTAGTAACAAGTCAGTCCACCCTTGACCACAAAGGCTAAAAGCTTTCGAATCTTCAGGGCCAAAATAAAAATAAAAAATCGCGATAAAATCCGTTTAAATTAGTTTTATTTCAAAGAGAAATAAGTGTCTGTAAACTGGTTGCTCCTCTGCCTAGAACTTAAAGGATACAGTGTACTATGTATATCTATTAACATTTTCCGTCGAATGTCATGTCATAGATAAACCGATATTTATTCTGATTAGACTTCTAAATGAAAACGATTCATAAGTCTTTCATAATAGTTGTGTAGCTTAATGAAATCAAATTTGTACTTTTATGACTACATTTTATTTATGATTATGACCAGTTTCATGATTTATTATTACACGTGCCTAGGGCTGTTTCGGATGGTATAGACTATGCCCATTTTAAATAAGAGCATTTCTTGTATGTGTTTTGATTTCTCGGAAACGGTTTATCCGATTTGGACAATTGTTTTTTTTTATTTCATTGAATGACGTGACGAGCAAAGAGCTCGCCTGATGGTAAGCGCTACGCCTGCCCATAAACAGAAGCAACACCACACAGAACGTTGAATTACAAAGCACTGCAATGAACTGCGCTCGTCACCCCGAGACAAGAAGTTAAGTCACATAACGCTCAGTAATTTCACTGGCTTCAATGTCCTTCAAACCGAAACACAACAGTGCTTACACACCGTTGCTTGGCGGCAGAAAGATCGACTAGACTGGCAAAGAGCGGTCTGCGTATCAAATAGCCCATTTCTGCCCCTTACCGGATCCCATCACTAATCACTACATTTCTCAGCGACTCAGCACACAGCACAACAGAGAAACACAGGCGGAAAAAACTCATACGAGAACTACTGGCTACTGAAATAGAAGTAGCGTATATAACTCAGATTTATTTTATATGCTGGTGGGAGGATACTTGTATCCGACTGGATAGCGACCACCGTACACTGGTGCTAAAACCTGCCATAGTGACCCACCTTGTGTGGGTCGCGTTCCAGGGTCAGCCAGTGTATATCCGGTTCTCCCCAAGGGGCTTGCCCCCTGATCCTAACCCTTTTCCCATCCCTTTTCCTTCCCCTCCCCCTTGGCCCTTTGGCAGGCCGGCATGATCTTGCCGACCTATGATAGACACATTGTTTATCGTTGGTCGACACTATTCTTGGATTGCGCTTCACTTACCATCAGGTGCAGCGTAGTCACTTTGCCGAGCCAGGATAATAAAAAAAAAAAAAACTATACATAATATTATTATTTGTTCGTTCTAAGAATGTTCTGGAACTAGTAAACTTACTCGTCATGCCTCCCTTTATAATTTCAATTTCAAATGCACAAAGGAACAGTCAAAAGCGTAACTAATTTCAGTATGGGAGCGACAAGCGTAGACTGATATGTATTTTAGATCATACGACACGATTCCGATACGATCTTCCTATTTTTAATATTATATGTACCACACAAAAGTTTTTTATGGCCCAAGTCAAGCTAGTAAGTGATGTGATGGAATGTGATATCCACCACCCATGAATGCCCATAACAACAAAAGAATAGCCGGTGGTAGGATATTCATATCCGCCCGGAGAGCGAACACAGTAGGTACAGATGGTGTTAAAACCTGCCATAGTGACCATCTTGTGTGGATCGTGTACCAGGGTCAGTCAGTGTATAGGCGGTTCTCTCGAGGGACTTGCGACATGACTCGTTGTCGCAAGCCGGTTTAAGGCGAGTATAGGGGTACATCCTTGTATCCCTGTGTATGCATCGGACATCCACCTATACTGTCGCAGGCTCCTCGATTTGCGTCTTCCCGCTTCGAAGAGTTAAGAAGCATTTATACAAGCCGGCATGACTCTGGTGACCACCAATAGTTTTTCGGCTTATTATCAGGTGTAGTGCAGTCACAAGGCCGTGCTCAGATAAAAAAGTATCATGGACATGTTGCGAACTTTAAAGGATTAGAAAAGAGACGGGGATTTAGGCGTCCAGATATCTTAGTACTAATCGCAACAACAGTGGCAGCAACCCAGACGGACTATCGCATACGATAGACCTATAAACTATGATAAAAAACTTAATTGAGATTGCTTTTCCAATCATAAAGTAATTATTCGTTTTACATCCAATAAAAAAAGACCATTATCATTAAGCCAAATGTGCAATATATGAGTTCATACCAGTTTCATACATTGTAGTGGAAATCTGATTGTCCTATAAAGATAGTGTTACTACATAAGCCAATTAATGACTTTCGAGTTCAAAAGATGAATAAAATAAAATATGTCGGTCTTAAAAATATTTAACGTCATGTAGTTTATTGATAAATTATGCATTATATCAAATAATAATAATAAATTATATCAGCTCTATGTTATGCTGTTTTACTGCTGGGCACGGGCCTCCTCTACGAATGAGATCGGTCAAGCCTCAGTCCACAACTCAGGCGTAATGATGGTTGGTAGACTATAATTAATATTGGTGTCCTATCACTCCAATTGGTCCACATTTGGCGGAGCTATAATAAGCTCATAAATAAGTGATACTTGTATTATACGTATTAAATTAATAAGCTTTTGGATGTCCACATAAAATAAAAAATATATAATACTAGCTGTCCCTCGCGGTTTCATCTGCATGTTACTGCCCTACTCCAATGAGTCATCGCGTGATATACATATAAACTCATGAATCGCTCTATCTATTACTGAAAACTGCATTAAAATCCGTTGAATAGTTTAAAAGATATAAGCGAACAGACAGCGGAAGCGACTTCATTTTATACTATGTAAAGAAAATTATCAGTAATTTATACTTAAACCCATATTTTTACCGTGACACGGTGTTTTAACACAACCACGCGTCTAGGAAACGATACGATTTTATACTTTGGAACAATAAGTCGTGAAGTATAAACGTTCTTCATCAAAATAATACCACGGTTATTTTTCTTCATAACAATAATATGGCATGCCTTTGTTATACCATCGTCTGATTTTAATCGTGTGTAATTACCATTTGAACTTATCTCACGAATACGTTCGCTTTTGTCTATATTTGATGATAGAAATATTTTTTTTAATTCTATATTGACGTAAGAAATAACGCAAAGGAATGTAATATAAACAGCCACGATGCGGTTATGCGCTTTGGAAGTCATACATTTTTACTAATTAAAAGGTAAAAAAATGCAATGAAAGTATAAATTTGCAACGAATATCCGGTATTTTACTAGATTTTTTTTTTATTTGATTGAATGACAAGACATGCAAAGCGCGCAACTGATGGTAAGCGCCACGCCTGCCCATAAACAGAAGCAACACCACACAGAACTTCGAATTACAAAGCACTGCATGGCACTGAACTGTGCTCGTCACCCTTAGACATGAGATGTTAAATCTCATAATGCCCACTAATTTCACTGACTTTAATGCCCTTCAGACCGAAACCCTACCTTGTAGATGGTAGGTCCCCCGTATGCAAGAGGCCGTCTGGGTTGGTCTCACCTTTGTTTATTTCTGCTGGCAAGTAGCAGTGTGTGAGCACTATTGTGTTTCGGTTTGATGAATATTGAAGGTACTGAAATTACTATAGTATAGTTCTATTATTATACCATAGCATTAACTTGTCAGAAAATTTCTTCCTTTCTTACTAATTTCATTGTGATATTTGCGGGAGTTGATTTTATTTAACAAATTAATTATTTTTCATAGCATTTAACCATCGGAGCCCATAAATTCAAATCATTTTAATGTGCCTAATATTTATAAAATCATACTCAAATCTTTTATCAAAAGTTTTATCAGGTGCCGTGTGGTCCGACGTATAAATCTGAATTTATCATCTCAGTTATAAACTATCCTTGTATCTTATCTTCGTTGTATGGACCCGCACGATCGCATCGAAAAACTACAAACTATATGTCCATTACTATCTTAGATCTTAAAAGATCATTAATAGTGGTTTAAAATATAGTTTGAGATGTAATAGCAATTGTTATAAAGTGATAGGATTCAAACTGACGGTTTTTCTTATCCGAGCACTGTAGAGTACACAACACTACAAACTTTTTTTTATCCGACCACGACAAAGTGCGGCGCTACATCTGATGGAAAGCATAGTGCAATCCAAAAAACCAGCGTCCACTGACAAACAATGAGTTTATCGGTGGTCACCAGAGTCATACTGGCCAGTATTGTCCAAAGATGCAAGACGAATATAGGAATGTTACTCATTCGATAAAAAAGAAAGCTTGATTTATTCACCATTGCAATCGGAATATCGTAGACTATATGTGGCTTAAATTTGACCACACCTATCTGAAACACGTTGTATAAATAGGCGAGCAGTAAAAGTACAGACAAATGAGTTTTAAACCTCCGGTATGCAACAATGAGTAACTAGAATAAATCATAATGTATATGTATAACACGCATGTCATTAAAGATAATTAAATGTATGTATGCGTAACATGCTACAGTACGTTAACTTTACCATAAGTTGGCGGGATGAGATCATTGGGTGATTCTCAGTTTTTAAACCAACTTCAAAAAGGAATTTTATTTTATTTTTATTTTTGTATTGCCTTGATAGGCAGACGAGCTTATGGCCCACCTGATGGTAAGACATGACTGACATCGCCAATGCCAGGGACACAGGTAAGCCGCTACCTACCACAAAGTTTTCAATTCGGCGCGTATTTTTGCTTTTATATTTATTTATTTAAACTTTATTGCACACAAGGAGTACAGGACAGAACACTAAAATATAACTAATATGAGAAGTACAATTGGCGGCCTTATCGCTCAGGGCAATGTCTTACAGGCAACCATGGGATGGAGATGAAAGAAGGAGAAAGAAAGGGCAGTTTAGAGTGTACAATAAGCTAATTTCAAAAGTAATACAGTACAGTAATACCCCGGACTTACGCGATAGGTGGGACCGAGCTATAACCGTGTAAGTCGAATTCGCGTAAGTCGGGGTACAACTTTGCATGCACTTTTGAGTGACATAATTTGAGGTTATCAATAAAACATAACGTACGTAAAACAATTCAACGCGGAACACGTTCGAACCTTTCGTAAACGGACCACTAACATGGCAGAATAGGAGAGCTGACGCGCGCGGCCGTCAAAAAGAATAACCGCGTATCTCCGTATTCGCGTAAAACGGGGTATCGTAAGTCGGGGTATTACTGTATACTATATTGTACATGGATGTCTTCGTGAATTGTGGACCGATTTTTATGGGAAAAGTTCGCTCTATGGATTTTAGCTGCGAAGTCATCCGATATTTCAAGCAACAGTGTGTAAGCACGATATTACAAGATGGTAGGTCCCTCGTACAAGGTGGTAGGTCCCTCCTATGCGAGAGGCCGTCTCGGTTGGTACCACCGCTTTGTCTATTTCTGCCACCAAGCAACAGTGTGTAAGCACTGTTGTGTTTCGGTTTGAAGGACATTAGAGCCAGTGAAATTACTGGGTATTATGAGGCTTAACATCTTATGACTCGGGGTGACGAGCGCAGTTTAGTGCCATGCAGTGCTTTGTAATTCAAAGTTCTGTGTGGTGTGGCTTCTGTTTATGGGCAGGCGTGGCGCTTACCATCAGGCGAGTGTCTTGCTCGTCTCGTCATTTAATCAAATAAAAAAAAAGAAAGATAAACTCATTGTTTATTGGTGGTCGCCGGTTTTTTTGATTGCACTACACTTACCATCATACGTAGTGCAGTCATGTTGCATGACAAAAAAAATAACATCTCCAATCAATTGGAATCGAATCCTATAAATGCACCGTAACAAAAATGTCTTGAATTTAAATTGTAAATGTTAATCTATTTATTTACCTCCCACATAACACTTAGAACGTTTTTCCCATTACAAATGCACCAACTAAGGAAAATTGGGACGGGCCTACGCTTTTAAAATTGGTCTCTGCAATTAACAGAAGTTACATAAATCTAGTTGACCTTTTCTAGCGAAATAAATGTTTATTCGCTTCTAAATGGTCACTTAGTGTGTTTATAGAATGGTAATAAGCGTCTTTACTGAATGATTCGTCTTTACCGGTCTTTAAGCTCTTCCTACGTTAAATTGTATACACAATGTGTTTTAAAAGGTGTGGTCATATTTGTGGGCCATTACCTGATAGTGTGTGTTTATGTACCGAATGATATCAAAATCTAGTCATAGTTATCCACACGCCTTATGTAGATCGCGTTCCAGAATCAGCCAGTGTACATCCGGTTCTCCCGAAGGGCTTACGACATGACTTGATGGTTGGTTGGGCTGGGTATAGGGGCACATCCTTGTATCCCTGTGCCTGCATCGGTCATCCACCTGTCCTGTCGCAGGCCCCTCGATTTGCTTCTTCCCTCTCCGAAGAGGGAAGAAGCATTTATACAGGCCGGCATGACTCTGGTGACCACCGATAAACTCATTGTTTGTCGGTGGCCGCTGGTTTTTTGGACTGCACTACGCTTACTATCAGGTATCAGGTCAGGTGTAGGTCAGTGTATGCTCTTGGGGCTGGTTTCGAACCTGCGACTTTCGTCTCGCCAGTCCGTACCACTCCCCGCTGAGATATCGCTGCTTACATATGTACGATAAAAAGGTATATATAACCCTCTTTTAAAATCATTACCCTCTTTTGAGTTCCTTCATACTTCGGATAATTAACTACTAAAACCAGTCAAGTGCGAGTGTGATTCGTGCACCGAGGATTCCGTACCCACAGCCTTAATTTTATTTCTAGTCCTATTTATTATTTTAAAAAATCCGCTACAATAACACAAAGTTTTTAAAAGGATAGAGTCACGCTATAGAAAGTTTTGTCTACACGAATGGGCCGACTCGACCGGGTTGTTACCACTGTCTCACAGAGAATCGATGTGATGTAGCAGCTTCCTGTTGCGTTTCGTACAGTGAGTGAGATATCCGGAAGCCCAGTATGGCGATAGACTCGCCTCCTATCACATCATGGGACGGAAACAAGCCCGGCGAGATGTGAGTTGTACGGGTTACACCTCTGCCTACCCCTTCGGCGATGGCGTGAGTGCGTATGACTCAGGATGACGAGCGCAGTGCAGTGTCACGCACTATTAATTAAAGTTCTGGGTCATGTTGCAACAGCGCATGGGCACTCGTTTCGCTTACCACCAGGCGAGCGGCTTTCTCGTCTCGTCACTCGGTTGTATAAAAAAACAGACATACCAATTCTATTGGTACACTTTGGGTATGGGACCCTAAAATACTGTCTTCCTAACGGGACCATGTTATTTGGGACGGCTTATGTCAAAATTGCATTAAATTTTTTAACATCGATATTTGACTCTGCATTGAATTAATTACCGACTCGACTCGGTACAAGGTTGTGACAGTTAACATTCAACCAATCATACTTTTAGGGTTATAAATATGTACATTATGTATTATCACTACATAGTATTAAACAAAATCGCTTTCCGCTGTCTGTCTGTCCATATATATGCTTAGATCTTTAAAACTACGCAACGGATTTTGATGCGGTTTTGTTTACTAGACTAATTCAGGAGGAAGGTTTCTATGTTAAAAAAACTTAAAAATGTAAGATCTCCATCGCCAAGCACCCTCAATAATAATTAATACCAGATTTTTCTTTTTGATTGAATGACGAGACGAGCAAGGCGCTCGCCTGATGGTAGGTGCCACGCTTGCCCATAAACAGAAGCAACACCACACAGAACGTTGAATTACAAAGCACTGCATGGTACTGAACTGCGCTCTTCACCCCGAGACATAATTTTGTCTCATAATGTCCAGTAATTTCACTGACTGCAATGTCCTTCAAACAGAAACACAACAGTGCTTGACGATAGAAAGATCGACTAGACCGGTAAGGGGCTGCCTGGGCATCGAATAGCCCATTCCTGCCCCTTGACGGATCCCATCAAATATAATCACACTTCTCACTAGCTTCAATTTCTGTCAAATCGAAACACAACAGTGCTTACACACTGTTGCTTGGCGGCAGAAATAACCTCTGGCTACCTCTTCGGGGTTTACAAGTGGAGTGCGTATGCTAAATAATGGTACATTATTTACGATAACAGTGTAATGACTCGGCTAAACTAAACGAATAACTGGTTTCAAAACTCGTCCATAACATTTTTATTCGCATCACGTAATAACATAGAAACGGATGCTTCTGCTCCCAGTAGGGAATGTTTCATCTTCAAGGTCAATTTAACCGACTACAAAAAAGGATGAAATGCATTTTGGATGAATTTTCAAACATCTACGTTGGAATTGTTGAGACAAATATATATGGCGAGTGTCCTTGAAAGAGTCGGTAGAGTTCCACTGCACCGAAACTGAAACGGTGCTGGTAGAAAGGTACCTGATATTTGTATACCCGACTGGTTAGCGACCACCATACTGGTGAAAAACTCATCAAAGTGGCTAGATCAGGTGAGTCCGTTCCGGGATTTTTTTTAATAGCATAGGCCGGCATACGAGCAAGTGGGTTTCCTGATGGTAAGTGATCTCCACCGTCCACGTACGCCCACAATACCAGAAGAATCATGGCCGCGTTGCCGACCTTAAAGGAAAGGCATAATTAGGGATTGGGAAGGGGAGGGGTATTTGGGCCTCCGGATATCTCACTCACCGTACGAAACGCAGCAGCAAGCCGCTACTTTACGTCGGTTTTCTGTGAGACAGTGGTAACGACCTGGTCGAGCCGGCCCATTCATGCTGTAGACAAAACTGTCTACGGCGTGGCTCTACCATTCGTATCAGCAAGTGTTTAATCAGGAACTTCAGGACAGCATAATTCTGCTGACCGTCACGCTGTCATATATTTTAATTCTTATGTATCATTCACTAAGACATTGTGAGCTGCCTCTTGTGGCGCTACACTAGCTAACGCGTAATTGGCTGATGATAGGATATTCATATCCGCCCGGATAGCGACCACCGTATACATGGTGTTAAAACCATAGTGATCGTTGTGTGGATCGCGTTACAAGAACAGCCTGTGTATAACCGGTTCTCGAAGAGACTTGCGATATGACTTGATGGTTGGTGGAGGCAGGTATAGGGGTACATCTTTGTATCCCTATCCCTGCATCGGTCATCCGCCTGTCCTGTTGCAGTCCTCGATTTGTTTCGTCCCTCTTCGGAATGTAAATAAGCGTTTATACAGGCCGGCATGATTCGGGTGACTACCGATAAACTCATTGTTTCTCGGTAGTCGGTGGTTTTTTTCGACTGCGCTGCGCATACCATCGGGTGTGGTGCAGTCACTTTGC
This sequence comes from Amorpha juglandis, assembly GCA_949126905.1. Classification (NCBI taxonomy): domain Eukaryota; kingdom Metazoa; phylum Arthropoda; class Insecta; order Lepidoptera; family Sphingidae; genus Amorpha; species Amorpha juglandis. The sequence goes on along the minus strand of OX421390.1, from coordinate 7,640,522 downwards.
CGTGCTCGGATAAAAAAAGGCATAATATATTTCATACTTAACATTATGTCTTGGTTTTTCTCCGTTGATGTTATTCTATAAGTATTGTGTTAAAATTTTTCTTTCTAACAGATCTATATTCATCAGGTTTATGAAAGTCGTCATTAATTAGAAATCTGGACATATCTATGTGTTCCATCGTGATTCTGTTCAGGTTTCAAGGCCAGTTATGTTCGTTAGTGCCGACTTATCGTAATTGGTCTGGCGACTTTTACAGCACAGGTCCGGATTTAGTGGGAGACAACGAGTCTTATTGCCCCCTAAATGTCAAGCAATATTGAAACAAATGTATCAGTATATTATATTAGATAAATATCAATCGAAAAAAAATTTACATCTCCCACCGCTCCCTTCGTTAAACATTTTGTTATGGGAAAAGAGGAAACGATCAAGTATCTCACTTGATGTTAAATTATCACCGCAACCGTCCAATAATAAGTACCAAAAAATCATCGCTGTGTTGCCAGGCTTTCAGAAATAAATAGTGCCTTTTCTTGCAGGTTCATTAGTTGGAATTCCTAATGATGCTATGTAATATATTTTTTGTTATCTTTCTTTTTATTAGGTGATTTTAATTGATTATATTCTATTATATTGACACAGGAAAGTGACTATTCTTAACCTTCTTACCTTAAAGTAGATTTTTTTTTTACTGTTTGGCGCTTATGCTGTTAGCCTGACGCGAGTGGGCTTTCTACAGCTTCACCAGACTTTCGAGCGAACGCCAAAGTATAATTTTTGTTTTTATTTTTTTTTATCGTGGCTCGGCAAAGTGACTACGCTACACCTGACGGTAAGTGTAGCGCAATCCAAGTACAGTGTCGACCAACGATAAACAATGTCCATCGTAGGTCGGCAAGATCATGCCGGCCTGCCAAAGGGCCAAAGGGGAGGGGAAGGAAAAAGGGATGGAAAAAGGGTTAGGATCAGGGGGCAAGCCCCCTGGGGAGAATATACACTGGCTGGCATAATGTCGATTGTCGACATTATGCCCCTCGATGGACGCTTACTTGAATTTACTGGAAATACCAATGTATTCTACCTTCAGCCAGTGCTGTATATACCTTGGTCGCTATGCAGTATAGTACAAAAATGTATTAATTTATTTGTCTCCCCTTAGTAAAATACTGGATTCGAGCCTGTAACATCAAAAGTTAATGTAGTTAGCGGTAAGCCGGATTAGCCTTCACGTATGGACGGTCAGACGCCTTTAATCCTTGTAAATACGGCTTAAACGTGTAACTAAAAATATTTATTGGAAAAATCGTGTTTACCGTTGCAATGTTTAACTGACTGCGAACTACGTATGGAATCTTTTTAATTATCGTTGAGGTATAAGAAGTGAAATCTCATTTGATAATGCGTTTATTTTGGTGGTATTGCGGTGGAATACAACCAACAAGACAGGTTACAAGGTGGTAGGTCCCTCGTATGCGAGAGGGCGTCTGTGTTGGTACCACCGCTTTATCTATTTCTGTCGCCAAGCAACAGTGTGTAAGCACTGTTGTGTTTCGATTTGAAGGGCATTGAAGCCAGTGAAATTACTGGGCATTATGAGACTTATTAGCGTTGGACGTCCACCTACAAGGTGACAGACGACCAAGGGACAGACGACCTGATAAAGATCGCAGGAAGTCGCTGGATGCAGGCCGCTTCCAACAGGTCGGTCTGGAAATCTTTGGGAGAGGCCTATGTTCAGCAGTGGACGTCTTGTGGCTGATGATGATGATGATGATGATGAGACTTAACATCTTATGTCACGCAATGACGAGCGTAGTTCAGTGCCATGCAGTGCTTTGTAATTCAAAGTTCTATGTGGTGCTACTTCTGTTTATGGGCAGGCGTTGCGCTTACCATATTCAGGCGGGCGCCTTGCTCATCTCGTCATTCAATAAAACAAATAAACCTTTCCTAATAAAAACAATTGCACAATATTATGCCACATCCGGTATTGCATGCCGTTGACTTTGATATCCGTGTTCAATCGTTAAATATTAATTTAAAAGGTACTGCCTAATTAATCAGCGATTGGATATTGTGCCGGTCAATGACACCATTTTTGTTTTAAAGTATTTTTTTGTGACATCAATGGATTCGTGCCAGCGTAGGTTAGTGAATTATTAGTATCAATAATATTTTTTTATATTTTGTTATATTATATAAGTATTACATAAAAACATTTTTCTAAAAAATAAAAATGACAAAAAACTAATCGAATATTACATTTTAATGGTCAATAATTGATGCCACGGACTCAAAATTATTGTTGTTTATTTTTAGTATTTTTCTGGTTTTATTTCTTGGTAAAATAACTTATTTTAAGTGAAAACATCATCGAGATCACTGCATAAATTTCGAAGTTTTAGTTTATTTATTTCATCTCTTAGGGGTGGACTAAGGCCTAATCCTTCTCATTCAGTAGAGGAGGCCCGTGCCCAGCAGTGGGACGTATATAATACAGGGCTAGTAAAAAAAAAGGAAAAGGGGTGGAATTGTTTATTAAAATTTAAATGGGAGCACCACCACAGTAAACCCCATCTAATACAAAAAAAAACCCACCTAAATCGACCAACATTTAGCAAGGTTATGTGTGATATATAAAAAATAAAATATGTATAAACGACGAATTGAGAATGTTTTTTTTGCATCGTTCAAAATGGGCCAAGGAAAAGTGACACTTTTTAAAAATTTATGCGCATTAATGTTAAAAATTAATTAATTTTACTTTTCCTGATTGGTGTAGAGGCTGAGAAATTATTTTTTTTTACCCTGACTCAGCAAAGTAACTATACTACACCTGATGGTAAGTGTAGCGCAATCTGTGCTTATGTGGTCTTTCGTACAATTGCTAGGTAGGGCTATTTTTGTATGAGTTGTTAAACCGAAAAATCACACATGATGTCGATACCCGAACCAAAAGAGACCGATTTTAATGATTATATTTCTATTCGGGGTCAGTCAGCGGGGGCCTGATGATGGAGTACCAGAAAAAATTGGTAACTCCTCAACCCATAACGGCAAATGCATAACGATTTGGGTTTTCAACTGACTTGAAAAAGAATGATCTCATTTCGGCTGTTTTTTTTTCCATAAATTTGTTACGCGAAATGTGGACCGATTTTGTTGATATTTTTTTGGTCGATAGAGTTTTCTTTGATCTTTAAGGACATTTCCATATACACATCCTCCTTGGCGCTGTGGGCCAGTAACTGGCTCTGAAACGAGAAGCCGCGGGATAGATCCCCGCACTGAGATAAATTTTTGTGTGATCCACAGATATTTGTTTCAGGTTTGGGTTTTATGAAATCGAAACTCTCTCGTAGCTCTACTGATACCAAAAAGACAAAACTCGTATCTTACTGTGGGGTTAGAATTTTGTATCTGACTATTAGGTGTATTTATTATTTATTGTGGATAAATTCTGATTCTGATGGAATACCAGGGAAAATGGGACCCACCTCAACGGAACACGACAAATGCATCGCGATTCGGTTATGACGTATTAAATTTTTTATATAAATAATATTGGACATATTTCAAAATATCTTATGTATTAATACTAGGTGTTTATTACTAGTATAGGTTACAATAAAAATTAGTTATGACAATATGTGAAATGTGAAAAAAGTGCGAAAATGTGAGATCCGCCATTTTGATTTTGGCGCCACAAGATGGCGTCGAGCAGTGTATTCCGATTTCTGGTACTCTTAGCAGCGCTGGTATGGATCGTAGCTGATGAGAAGAATACCACGAGAGGAAAACGGGAGCCGTGGACTAATGGCAGTTGGTTGTAAGTACTTTGCTTTATTAAACATGACTTAACAAAATTACAGGACAAAACACTGCTTTTTCTTTCGGAGACAGATGAGCCAACGGCCCAACGGTAAGGGGTTACCGTCGGCCATGGACTTTAGCAGTGCCAGGGGGTTCAGTGAGAACCACAGCCTGTGCAAGTCATAATATACCACAACAGACATTTACTCGCTAGCGGTCGTCGCATCGCAACGACTAAGGTAGCTTGATTATACAGCCAGTAAGTTTAATATACTTTTTTTTAATTACTTACAAATGATGAATTTGTAAGTAAAATCATATATGGAAAATGATTGACTTTTCCGCTTTATTGTGGTTCCTAGAATATTGTATCTTTCATCTTAAAGCGTAAAAAAATTGCATACATATACTCGAACATTATACTAATAATACAAATATTCTCTATTGTATACACGCTTTTTATACAACCTTTTTTACGCACATCTATAATTTGATCATAGTATTTTATATTTCAAGGAACTGAATAATTAAGAGATTGGGAAGGTGATTTGGGCCTCCGGATTCCCACCGTACGAAACGCGACAACAAGCTGCTACTTCACATCCCCCTTCTATGGTACAGGCGTATTTAATTTTAATAACATTAATTCTACTGGCAACTTTAACCACATAATTTATTAACAACCAATTTCATATCCTCAATAACCGGTTCAGGTAGGTAACTTTAATATTGATCGAATATTGTATGAGGTGTTCGTTTTATGATCAGTCTAGACTCGGTCTCAGGTGTCGTTAGAGACAGTAATAATACTCCTATACAAGTCTCATAACAGGGCCCTTTACACCTGATGTGTAGAGAGCAATCGCTTCTACAATAATATTGGAATTACTTAGTTGAAAATTATTTACACTTCAATATTCATGGAGTATTAATACTCAATGCTGTAAGCGTTCTCTCTCAGGCAACCTTAGGGTGATGCAGAGATTTACAAGGTAGGTACCTCGTATGCGAGAGGACGTCTAAGTTGGTACCACCGCTTTGTCTATTTCTGCCGCCAAGCAACAGTGTGTAAATATTGTGTTTCGGTTTGAAGGACATTGAAGCTAGTGAAATTACTGGGCTTTGTGAGACTTAACATCTTATGTCTCGGGGACTTATTATCTTATGTCTATCTACGAGCGCAGTTCAGTGCCATGCAGTGCTTTGTAATTCAAAGTTCTGTGTGGTGTTGCTTTTGTTTATGAGCACCCCTTATTGTCATTCAGACAACTAACATTTGTTGCGATCCCAAAACACCCAGACCCGTAACAAATATTTGTAGATTTCACAAACATTTGTCTCGGTGTAGGAATCGAACCCACTTCATAACCGGCTAGTCGCACACTGCGCCACGGAGAATAATAAAACACAATTAATAAAATAAATATCAATTTTTTTACATGTTTTATATTTAATAATGAGAGTGAAGGAGGCAAAGGAAGTGTGTAAGGATCGTAGCGATTGGAAGTCTCTGCCTACCTTTATGGAAATCAGGCGTGAATCTATGAATGTTGTATTAACACATTGCAAAACTATTATTATGTGTGGTTAGTGTTTCGGATGATAATGTTTTCGGTATCCCGTACAGCCAGAATTGATACGACAGTGTTGATATGTTACTGCAGAGGAACGTCAGCGATATCGAACCCTGGAACAGAGTTTTATATAATTAAGCCCTTTTTAAAAAAAGCAGCGATAGCTCAGCGGGGAGTGGTATGGACCGTCGAGACGAAAGTCGCAGGTTCGAAACCAGCCCCAAGAGCATACACCACTGACTTTTCTAAGTTACGTGTATATTAATTGTTAATTATCGTTTGCTTTAACGGTGAAGGAAACATCGTGAGGAAACCTGCATACCTGAGAACTCGATAAGATTTTTCGAAGGTATGTGAAGTCTGCCAACCCGCATTAGGCCAGCTTGGTGGACTAAGGCCTGATCCCTCTCATTCAGTAGAGGAGGCCCGTGCCCAGCAGTGGGACGTATATAATACAGGGCTAGCAAAAAAAGCCTTTTTTGAAGTGAAAACTTCTTTAGCGGCATTGAGCACTTTTCTTGGGTTGGGTATAAAATGTCAAACTCGCGTCAGGACACGTGACCTGATCGAAAATTCGTAAGACGGAGGGAGAGTAAACCGCCATCTAGATTGAACCGTATTACTGGGGGATAAGGATTGTTTTCGGTTACGGTGATGGGTAATAGTGAACGCTCTATTAATTTGATTATGTATTTCCTTGCCGTTTCGGTGTATATTGTTCTTCCATGTTAATCATACGATATTTCCTTGTCAGTTGTGCAGACCCTTCGGCCTCTAGAGTTTTTGGATCGTACTAGATGTGTCACAGTTTAATGTTCAAGTTTTCACTTCTGCCGGCACTCCCGGAGTGCAACCCGTTGTTTTTTTATTCGAGCACAGCTAAGTGACTGCACTACACCTGATGGTAAGCGCGAAGAGTGAAGAAGCAAATTGAGGGGCTTGCGACAGGTTAGGAGGATGACCGCTGCAGTCACAGGGATACAAGGATGTACTCATATACCCGCCCCAACCAACCATCAAGTCATGTCGCAAGCCCTCCGTGGAAGGTCCCTCGCATGCGAGAGGCCGTCTTGGTTGGTACCACCGCTTTGTATTCGGTTTGAAGGACATTGAAGCCAGTGAAATTACTGGACATTATAAGTCTTAACATCTTATGTCTCAGAGTGACGAGCGCAGTTCAGTGCCATGCAGTGCTTTGTAATTCAAAGTTCTGTGCGGTATTGCTTTTTCCAATGGGTGGCGCTTACCATCAGGCTTACCAGTTAATTTTTCGACCCTGTGCTGGTAAAATATACTTACATGAAAGATACCGCCTTCGCTTATGTAGCCAGTAGTCTCAGATCCGTCTAAGTATAGATTTACTTTAAAACCGATTACGACGAAATCCTCCCACGAATCGTTATTGACCTTCCGTTTCTGAAAAATAATACAGATATCACATCACAATCACAATATTAATCATGCCAAAACAACAGTCAATTGTTGATAAAACACTTGATGTGTGTGCCGAGAGATGGCGCTTTATTAAATTATTACAAAAATAGTGTATTTTATTGTAAGCCGGTGTAATAATTTCGTTTCCTACATTTACTAGTGAGATAACCGGAGGCCCAAATAGTGCACTTATTTGTCACCAGTATGTACCTAAAATTACTCTGTCAGTTTATACGCTGATAAGAGATTTCCTCAACCATGTCTGTACCCCACTGCACAGCGACCACCGTACACATGAAAAACTATAGTGGCCTTCTTAGGCGAGTCGGGTTCTGGGGTTAGCCAATATATATCCATTTTACCGGGCTGTTACTGTAACAGCCCGGCCAGGGACTCAAAGTCTCTTGACGGTTAACATTTTATTTGGACTGCACTGTAAATCTCAGCAAGTATAACGTAGACACGTCGGTGTGCAGAATAAAAGAAGGCATTCGTGAGTGAGAGTTATAGATTAAAGTGACCTAATTGCTTATTTGCCGATTTAAACTAATCGCTCAACACAAATGATATGTCCTTTTAAAAATATTGTTTCACTGATGCGTGAATTGCTATAATAAAAATATCAGGAGCCTTCAAACTTGTCAGCTTTCTGTTCTGTTACAATCTGTACTTATTTTTTATTCCATGTGTTATATAATGACTTCTCATGTTTCGGCGAATATTACCACCCCGTGACCACGAAGGCTGAAAAGCTTTCGAGACGTCGGGATCAAAATTAATAAAAAAGAACCGCGATATAATCCGTTTAAATTAGTTTTATTCCATGTGTTATATTTTATACTTTGTATTGTATATTTAAGCCTATATCACGAAGATAGGCAGGGATACATATTGCGTTGCATTAGGGTAGTTTACTATGTTAAGTTTATACACAATAGAAAATTAGTTCCAAAAATAGCCCGCAATGATTTATATTAGCAAAGGTGGACGCGTAGTGGAGAAACCTCACTGTCTCGCTCGCACACGTGCACCACAATTGTCATTTTGCATGATGACGTCATGGTTTTGCATGGAATTGCCTCTCATTTGACAAGTTCCCTTTCCATCAGGTTTGGTATCTAACATATTTATTTTTGAATGTATTTTAAAAATTCTTTTGCATTACGTTTTGATTTATAAATTTGATTAATACAAAACAACAAATCAACTACCCCATTAAGAAATCGAGAATAAAAGATAATACGGTTTTGACTACATATGTATACATTTATACATTAGTTTTATATACAACTGAAAATATTACGTTAAAAAAATTGTTTTGCGAAAACAGATTCGCTTCTTCCATCTTCGGAATGTGAAGAAGCGTTTATACAGGCCGGCATGATTCTGGTGACCATCGATAAACTCATTGTTTGTCGTTAGTCGCAGGTTTTTCTTGGACTGCACTACGCTTACCATCAGGCGTAGTGCAGTCACTTTGCCGTGCTCGGATAAAAACGAGGCAGAAAAAAAAGATATATTATACTCACATGTCCTGTCGGATATGAGAGCGTGAGGTTGACATCCTGAGCTGGAAACTTCCAGCCTTTAGACCCGTATAATAATAAATAGGAATCTGTAAATAAGAAAAAAAAACAAAGAAAACAAATTTATTTTCTGACTGTGTGACACAAGCAATAGTACACGAAAATAACATCATAAAGCAACATAGTCGTGTAATGTCAAGAAAAATGTGCCAACTCAGTATAACATCGAGGTCATTGACCTCAGCACGGATTTTTTTTATTTGTTTGAATGACAAGACGAACAAGGCGCTCCCCTGATGGTAAGCACCACGTCTAACCATAAACAGAAGCAACAACACACAGAACTTTGAATTACAAAGCACTGCATGGCACTGAACTGCACTCTTCACTCCGAGACATAAGATGTTAAGTCCCATAATGCCCAGTAATTTCACTGGCTTCAATGTCCTTCAGACGGAAACACAACAGTGCTTACACACTGTTGTTTGGCGGCAGAAATAGACAAAGCGGTGGTACCAACCTAGATGGCCTTTCGGATACGAGGGACCTACCAACTTGTAAAATCATCAATAATTTTCAGTTGGAGCCTTGCCTGAAGTTAGGTGTGTATTCATTGTTAATTATCGCTTACGATTTGCAAACACGTATTATAATAGGAATTTTATAATTATAACGATAATAATTAATAATCGAAACCAGCCCCAAGAGCACACACCACTGACTTTTCTAAGTTACGTGTATATTAATTGTTAATTATCGCTTGCTTTAACGGTGAAGGAAACATCGTGAGGAAACCTGTGTACCTGAAAACTCGATAAGATTTTTCGAAGGTATGTGAAGTCTGCCAACCCGCATTAGGCTAGCGTGGTGGACTAAGGCCTAATCCCTCTCATTCAGTAGAGGAGGCCCGTGCCCACCAGTGGGACGTATATAATACAGGGCTAGTAAAAAAAATCAAAAACGTTAATAATTAATATTCTGTAATTGATGGAATGACATTTCAAATATTACAATGTATACTACTATACGGGCTGTTACAAAAACTAAAATTGTATCTCTCTATGCGAGAGTTTGACAGCTGACAGACAGGGAGTGTGTCTGTCTGTGGGTTTGCCTATCTGTGGCACCGTAGGTAGCGCTTAAACGAATGGATCAATTTAATGCGATTTTATGGTGCTGCCCCACCGCTGTTATAAAATGTTTACAAAACATTATTAAACATTTGTTAACAAAAATGTGGTACATTTTATCACAATGTTAGATGATGTTAGTAAATGTTTAATGTTAGAAAATGTTTGTAAACATTTTATAACACCGGTGTGGCAGCACCATTATATTTGTAAGGCAATTTATCTAGATGGTTCTTGCGTTGATTGCATTTCGGTTTGAAGGCCAGTGAAGCCAGTGAAATTACTGGGCATTTTGAGACTTAACATACTCGACTATGACAAGCGCAGTTCAGTGCCATGCATTGCTTTGTTATTCAAAGTCCTGTGTGGTGTTGCTTCTGTTCATGGGCAGCCGTGGCGCTTACCGTCAGGCGAGCGCCTTGCTTGTCTCGTCATTCAATTAAATAAATAAAAAGTGTACCGTAACATCTCACGACCTAGAGAGAGATAAATATATAGAGATAACGCAACGATAAATTTCGTGACGTCAACACGATACGATAAGAAAATGAATCGTCGACATGTTCTGAGGTGTTGTGTTAAACGCATTGGTGGCATAGGACTGCTGAATTGAGTAAGTATTTTTTTTTTATCCTGGCTCGGCAAAGTGACTACGCTACACCTGATGGTAAGTGTAGCGCAATCCAGGAATAGTGTCGACCAACGACAAACAATGTGTCCATCGTAGGTCGGCAAGATCTTGCCGGCCTGTCAAAGGGCCAAGGAGGAGGGGAAGGAAAAGGGATGGGAAAAGGGTTAGGATCAGGGGGCAAGCCCCTGGGGAGAACCGGATATACACTGGCTGACCCTGGAACGCGATGCACACAATGGCATGCAACTATGGCAGGTTTTAGCACCAGTGTACGGTGGTCGCTATCCGGTCGGATACAAGTATCCTCCCACCAGCCTATCCGGTCGGATACAAGTATCCTCCCACCAGCAAAGTATCCAATAGATGGCGCATACTGTATTGAATAGTTTACTACAATATAATTTAACATATACCTTAGCCGCAGCAACGCGTGGCCAGGTCTGCTAGTTTAATATAGTTAATAGGTAAATATTACGTTATTGTAATGTATATGTGCCAAAACGCAATTTTTAATAATAAAAAGTAATTAGAACTGAAGAGTTTTATTGCTACGTAATGAAATTAATTAATATAAAAGATCCGTTAAAGGTCCGCAAAAAATAAACGGATATTACAGATATTTATTTTAGCTACAGATATTTTTGCTATACGGGATACGGATACGGGATCCGGATAAGGTATCCGAATACGGGATACGGATATCCGGCTCATCACTAATTTTATGAAATTTAGACCTAAATTAGGGTATAGGCTACTTTTTATTCCGGAATAAAACATTCACGCAAGCGGAGTCGCGAGTAATAGCTATGTAATGTAGTAAGAAATTATTTTGTCTGTGCTGGTACGTGTCTGCTATGTACGATGTCTGTAGACGTGAACAAATTTATAAACGACTAGCTTTTCCTCGCGGCTCCGCCCGCGTGATCTGCTTTTTTCGGGATAAAAGTAGCTTATGTTCATCAGGGATAAATAGGATTCTAATGGTGAAACAATTTTTGAAAGCGGTCCAGTGGTTTTTAAGTTTATTCGTTACATCCTTAGTAGGATATTAGTATATTATAAACGCGAAAGTTTGTACGAATGTATGGATAGATGTATGTTTGTTACTCTTTCACGTAAAAACTACTGAATGGATTTTAATGAAACTTTACAATAATATAGCTTATACATCAGAATAGGACATAGGCTACTTTTTATCCCGGAAAAAGCAGATCACGCGGGCCGAGCCACGAGCAAAAGCTAGTACAAAATAAAAATCTTTCCTCTTTATAATATTAGTGTAGACTTACCATCAAAATCCCTAGCGGTACAGTAATATCTTTGCACGATCCTATAAATTGTAGAATTCACACGGTTTGCAGGGTCCAATGTGCCATCAACGCTTTCGACTCCCACTGGTTTTAAAAAATTCGCAACACACACATGTAATATACACAAAATGATTATAACTCTACACATAATAAATTATTGAAACAATATATATGGCACGGACATCGTCTGTGCAATAAACAATGAGATTAATTACATCCGATTACAAATAATGAGCTATGATAGATATAAGTTAATTCGTTGATAAAATATAAGTAATTGTTGGCATAATGTGATTAATGGATATGACGGAGTTGATTACATTGGACATGTGACTATATACATTTTTTAACCGACTTCAAAAAAAGGTGGAGATTCTCAATTCGGCGAGTTATTATTTTTGCTTTTTTATGTATGTACATAAATTTCTATTGTATTTTTAAAAGCAAATTGATTTTATTTTATAGATAAGACATATTACTCAGTTGATATATTTTTAAATGATAAAATTGATAAACTATAACTTGTGGGTTGACATGTTATTGCATTTCTGCATCCATATATGCATGGATGACTGTGATTGTTTGACACTAAAAACGGACCAATAATGTATACAAAAATCGTCTATGCGTTCGCGCACAATATGCGACCTCACATGAGCATTTATATGGTAGATCTCATAATTAAATTATTCATCGTTTTTTTCATCTAACGCCCTGTCTGATGAATCTATGCTTAATGCTTAATTTTAATCAAAGAAAGAGTTTGAATTGTAGAATCACGCTGTAGCCAGTTTTGTCTATGAATGGGCCGTCTTGACCGGGTCGTTACCACTATCTCATAGAAAACCGACATAAAGTAGCGGCTTGCGGCTTGGGCGGTGGAGATCATTTACCATCAGGTGACCCACTTGCTCGTATGTCGGTCTATGCTATAAAAAACAGAGCAAATTCTTAATTTGAAACATATCTCATGTGTGTGTTCATAAACAACACGTTATATATTTTAACAAAGACGTTAGATTTCAATTATTCATTCTTTATCTAATGTAGCTCATAGTAGGTCCCATTTAATTATTAATAAATTTATTGGAATAATAATTCTACTCAGGAATGAAATCGGGGATGAAGGATTAAAACTTTGGTACTATTGTAGTTTTTTAAATCAATTATTCATTTAGGACCTTACTTTCAAACGTTAATATTGATTAGTTGAACTCTTTTGTCTTTCTCTGTCACTGCAATTAATACAAATGCTAGAAAGAGACGAAAACAGTGTTTAACTCAAGTTTATATTTTATGTAAGTTTTATTTTTGTTGAAAAAAATATATTTTGAAAGGAATATTTAGTTTTATCTACAAAGATTTTTTCCCGACACCTTTTCAACAAAATACGTCCGCAACTGTATAATTAATAGATACCTCCCAACGCCCAAAACCGGTTGGGAACTACAAAAACTGAACCCAACACCCTTTTGATCTCAGAGGGCCTTCATTAAGGCTACTTAAATACTATTATGGGCCATTATATTCACTCCGGACCAATACTATGAGATGTGGAAATATATTGAGATGAATGGCACGGACACTTATAGAGTTGAGTGTGACTAATGGTTGGTTTAGTGTGACAAAGGTTTTTTGTATAGTCACGCCAGAGACGGTAACATTATTATATTGTTTTACTTTATAACGTTCCTCATTGGCATAAACTGAGCTGCTCTAATTCAAATAAATAATACTTTAATGTATGTCGTGAAAATATGTATTGTAAATCAGTTTAGAAGAGAGCAACGTTAGAGTTTCTTGCCCGTTCTTCTTTAACGAAACAGCATTCCGAACTGGCGGTAGAGTTAAAATTTGATCGAATCTAAATGATGTTTGACATTTTAATGATTCAATAAATGATTTGACTTGATTTAGTTTTGCTATTAGGTTTAATGACGAGATGAGTAGGTCCTGATGGTAAGTACCACTCCTGCCCATAAACAGAAGTAACAGATATCATACAGAACCTATAATTACAAAGCACTATATGGTACTAATAAGTTTAATAATATCCAATAATTTCACTGAGTGTATATTAGTATAAAACAAGATGAACATGTATTTTTTAAAAATAATGTAAGATATTTAAAATTGAATCGACTCTACCATTGACAGTAATTGATAGTTTTATGAGTACATGGTTTTATTATTTTTTTTTCATTATAGAGTTTTTTTGGAATGAATAATAATATTATTGTGTGGTAGCTTTTAAAAGCGTTCTTGATAATTATCAAATTATAATATTAGTGAATGACAGGACCATAATAAATTATAATAAATTAAATTTATTTTTCTAAGTCATTAGGGAGAGTCATTGCATAACAAACATATCATGCACACATAGGGACTTTCTCCTACAAAGATAAACTGAAGCAACGATAGAAGCCTGCACTAGCCTATTTTCCCAAAAAAAATCTTCAACTTATTTCCAACAAATAATATTTCAATTATTAAAATAAATTGTATCCGGGTAGACAACTCTATACAGATCCGCGCAATGAGTAACAAATCAAGTGCAGTATATCTCTCGAGTTAAGTTTTATTTGAATTTACCTAGCGTAATAAATATGCCTTTTTTTACTTCAATTGATACGGGCCGAGTCTGCCCTTGATTTATTATTATTTATTGCACACGATCTAATAAAACGTTTTATTTCAAACTGGCCAGTATTTTTTACATTGTTACATTCAATGAAACGCGATCTCGTAATGTATTATTTTGTTTTATATTTTTTCACGTTTTTAAGGCTGGGGTAATGTTTCTAAAGCCCCATTTAGACGGAGAAAGTTTATCGTACGTATAGACGAGAATATGATACAAAAACACTATCATTTACGAGGTTGCGTCACACGATTCTTTACTCAAACTGTATTTTTTTATTTGATTGAATGACGAGACAAGCCAAGCGCTCACCTGATGGTAAGCGTCACGCCTGCCCATAAACAGAAGCAACACCACACAAAACTGCATAGCACTGAATTGCGCTCGTCACCCCGAAAAATAATATGTTAAATCTCATAATGCCCAGTAATTTCACTGGCTTCAATGTCCTTCACACCGAAACACAACAGTGCTTACACACTGATAAATACTCTCCCACCTGTGTAATTGCTACTATACAACTATGAGGCGTTTTGTTTCTATTAAACCCTTAATCCCCAAAGTGGTCCAGGTGGACCCCCAGGGGTCCACAGGAGACTCGAGGAGGGCCACGTTGGCATGGTAAAAATGGGTGTTCACAATTCGTAAACGGGGGACCACGAAAATGTATCTGCTTTCGATAGTGAAGAACTAAAATGTTGGCTTGACTTCACCTATCAATGTAGGCAGATAATACTTTAAGAAACTCAGCGACTGTTATTTGTAAAAACTTAAAAACGTAACAACGCAAATTTCCATAGATATTTCTAATCTTCACATTTTGTGTCGAGTTTTGGGAATATGGTAGAAATGTAGCTGCAAGGGGTCCACCGGAACCAGCTCAATTTTGAAAGTGGTCTATGAGAAAAAGGTCTAGGAACCTCTGTATTAAACCATTCTCAAGTAGCTGAGAAACCGGTATTATCCTGGCTATAATTTCCAATTTGGACAGTCACAATTCTATTGGTGTTTGAGTTTTCGATAAAAAAAACATATATAAATTATCCGAGTTTAGTATTTGTGCCGGTGTAGCGATATACTAGCTTCCTGTCGAATCATGGGATAAAATAAACTCGGAGAACCGTGGGCAGAACACTAGTTCCACCTCTGCCTACACCTCTTAGACTATTACCTTAATCATTGCTATACCTTCACAGATACAGACTTGAGAGTCTATGATTCATGTTTATATATTTTATACTAAAATAGTCATCAAAACAAGTTCTTATAACGACATCACATTACGTTATCTCTGGTTTAGTCCACATCATTAAAAACCCTTTAATAATCAATAATAATTAACGAACCTTTATAAAGATTGTCATTTGATCTCCAACCACATTTCTCGTAATTCTACCAAACATGAAGCTACTAATATTCTTGTTATTATCTGTGCTGGCAACACTCGGTGAGTCGCGCGGGAATATATCATTGGGCGATAGTTTCGGCGGAAAACTGATTTACCATGAAACGCATGAAAAGTACGGCATACCGTTGATGCGTCGTGACGAAAAGATCACTATCAAAGGGGTGGGCAACGAGCGAATCAAGGCGATCCTTGTGCAAGATCTGAAAGGAGATGGTCTCAGCTACATCGTCAGCGGAGGTCTTGGACTAAATAATGTTACCATCAAACTAAAAGGACCTAGAGGAAAAGGATACAAGTTTATAATTGATGTTTATGCCGTGTAACATAATAAAAATTTCAATGGCCGATTTTTCAATCACCAAGGAAAAAATATTTAGAAAAAAGGAAAATTATTTAGAGATAAATTAAAAGAAAAAAAATACAAAATGATTACGCTGCCTACACATACGTTGTAGCATAATATTGCAAATTGGTAAGGACTTCTTAAATTGCTTGTATAATATATTTGGCTGATAAAAGTTGGCGGGCAATACGAAATAAACCCTGAAACCAAAATGTAATATATTGACAAATATGCCAATCAATGTTGCCATGTTATGTTGATCGATTTTACTTCCATGTCTCTAAACTCATAGCCAACTAAGAACTAAGCTATCTTTAGTTTAGCTCACGTATTTGAAGTCATTTTAAACTGACTTATTTAATTGTTTTCGTTAAAAACCAGACATTAAATCTGACTTTGATAACAAACATGTTTACGTAACGTAAAATCGAATAAATAAATGTTTTTGTATCACTCTCAATGTGTTAAATATATTCATTTGATTTTACCAAAGCAAGGAATTAAAAAGTATCGCAAGACACTTGTTTCATACTTGTACCATAAAATATCTACAATGAAGAAAATATATAATTTTACGACATTCTGTATTTAATTTATGGATGGTTTTACTAATTGTGCCAATATTGTAACAGATGTACATATTTTATAATTACTGTCATGCGTTTGCCTACACTTTCTAAAGGATATAAAAATATCTACCGTATGTATATATTGAATAAAATTTTCGTAATGTAATTCTTATTTTATTACCATCCGTAAGGCCTTCATTACATTAATTATAAGTCCTATTAAATACGTAAGTGGAATTGACTCAGAATTGACTAATATTCACAACATTATAAGGTGCTTACTTACATAATGGTTGCCTGTAAAAGATTGTGTTATGCAATAAAGCCGCCAAAAGTACTTTTTATATTAAAATTTTTATTATGTCTATTTTTATAAGCCTGGATAACGCGACGAGCAGGCCGCTCGGCTGGTGCGTAACGCCTCCCATAGACTCAAGCAATATCACACAGACCTTTGAATTTTAAAGCACTACATGCCACTGATAGATAGCAGCGATAGCTCAGCGGGGATTGGTACGGACTGTCAAGATGAAAGTCGTAGGTTCGAAACCAGCCCCAAGAGCGTACACCTCTGACTTTTCTAAGTCACGTGTATATTAATTGTTAATTATCGCTTGCTTTAACGGTAAAGGAAACATCGTGAGGAAACCTACATACCTGAGATCTCGATAAGATTTTTCGAAGGTATGTGAAGTCTACCAATCCGCATTAGGCCAGCGTGGTGGACTAAGGCCTAACCCCTCTCATTCAGTAGAGGAGGCCCGTGCCCAGCAGTGGGACGTATATAATACAGGGCTAGCAAAAAAAATAAAAAACATGTCACTGGACTGCGCTCATCAACCCGAGACATAATCTTAATAACATTATGTATAATAATAAAATTACGTCTCATAATGCCTAGTTCAACTGGCTTCAATATTCTTCAAACCGAAATACATCTCTGATTACACATTATTGCTTGCAGAAATACTGTCTTCTAAGCTGTATATCTTGTGTACAGTTAAAATAAATAAGACATAGGGATACCATTTAAAGGCTCTTACAAAGACATTCAATGATATAAACAAGGAAAAGCGCATACATTGAGGAAATATTCAAGGTATGGTCATTGTTGGCTGATGACACACACATAGAATATATGTGGATAATTGACGATTGTTTGTTATGTTAAAATAGATCTGGCGTACTGTTCAAGTTAGTGTTTGTATTACCTAAGTGTCTGATACCCGGTTTCTCAAAGGTTGATCAAATCAACAAAAATTGGTAGAGAAGACAGTTTTGTCTACAGCATGAATGGGCTGGCTCAACCGGGTCGTTACCACTGTCTCACAGAAAACCGACGTAAAGTAGCGGCTTGCTGCTGGGTTTCGTACGGTGAGTGAGATATCAGGAAGCCCAAATCCCCTCCCCTTCCCAATCTCTAATTATCCCTTTCCTTTAAGGTCGGCAACGCACCCATGATACTTCTGGTGGTGGGCGTACATGGGCGGTGGAGATCACTTACCATCAGGTGAACCACTTGCTCGCCTATGCTATAAAAAAAATCAACTAATAGGACTTTAATTTCGACAGCGCTGTTAAATTAAATCGAGTTTCTTAAACGTTATAAAGTGAAAAATTTACCTCTGATCTAATTTGCGAACAGTCGCTTTTTAGTATTTGATACACTATTTGACGATCGAATCTAAATATATAAAACTCAAAGGTGACTGACTGACATAGTGATCTATCAACGCACAGCCCAAACCACTGGAGGGATCGGGCTGAAATTTGGCATGCAGGTACATGTTATGACGTAGGCATCCGCTAAGAAAGGATTTTGATAAATTCTACCTCCAAGGGGATAAAATAGGGGATGAAAGTTTGTATGAAACTTTGTCAATTTTGAACACTCACGCGGGCGGAGCCGCGAGCAGAAGCTAGTTATCTATGAATCTACCAGAAACCGATTCGATTGATTACCATCAAGCGATTGTTTGCAAATTAGATTAATATTTTTTTCACTAAATAACGTTTCAGAAACTCGAATTGATTTGACAGCGCTGTCAAAATCAAAATTCTGTTAGTTGAATGTTGATTTGAACAGCCTTTGAGAAACCGAGTGTCAGTATATTGAAGCTAACATGGTTGAATAAAATACCCGACTCATTATGTCAAATGTAAAAATAAAGTAGAGAAAATAGCACTTTTAACCTCTCTATGGTATGCCTACGAACCCTAACATAACGTAATTTTATCGAATATTTACCCGAGACATTTGTCGTCTACAGTTAACTCTCTCGAGCGCCAGATATGTCGTGTTGCATATGGTAAGCCCCTATTTTACCTTCGACATAGTATAGAGACAACAGATAGAACTGGTTTTACACGACGAGTCGGCATATTAATCTCGCGTTGCATATCGTCACTGGCAAGGCAAAATACTAAAGCGCCAATACATGAACTTTACGGTAGAGTATTTAAATGTTTTTTTCTTCTTCCCTCTTCCGAGAGGCCTCTTCATTTATACAGGCCGGCATGATTCTGCTGGTTTTTTAGACTGCACTATGCTTACCATCAGGTGTAGTGCAGTCACTTTGCCGTGCTCAGATAAAAAAAATGTTTTTTTAAATATGTATATTAATTATATCAGGAAAAACATATGATTCAATATAATATAAATTTTACAGAAAATTATCCAGTAAGTAAATATCAGTTTTATCGTTAAAAAAATACAACTTTAAAACGCTCTACCGTAAAGTTCACGTATTTAGTATTTTCTTTCCAGTGACGATATGCTAAGTTCCCTGGAATGTAACACCTCTAGTTTAAATATTTATAAGCCAAAACGTTAGGAGCGTTCTTAACTTAATTCTCTAATTATTATACCAATTACTGATCAAATAACCTTCATAAATTGTACCAAATTGACGTAAATTAAGTTGTTTAAAATTCATAATAAAATTAAACTTCTAATCGAATTGACCTTTGTTAAAGACTAGCTTTAGCTCGCGGCTCCGTTTGCTTAGAAAACTTTCTTGATATCTTTTTTATGGTGACAGATGAGCAGATTACTCGCCACGACTGTCCATAAATAGTAGTTAGGCTGCGGCCTCGAAGTCAGCGGCAAGCGGCGGCGGCGCGGGAGCGGCGTAGTGTTGTACTATGAGAAATTAGTGTCTGTTCGCGAACGAAATTGATGTGAATATCATGTTCCATATATAAAAATCATTGAAATAAATTGCATTTTTGAAAATACACAGCCCTATGTCAATGCAGACGCGCAGACGCGTAGGCGCCGCTCGACTGGCGCGCGCCGCTCGTACGTCGCTCCTCGCGCCCGCGCCGCGCCGCTGCCTTCGCGGCCATATCCATTTAAATCTATGCATTGAAACGCGTCGCTCCCGCGCCGCCGCCGCTTGCTGCTGACTTCGAGTCCGCAGCCTAACACCCAAAAAATTATGAATTACAAAGCACTGCATGGCATTCGATTGTATTCGCCACCCTGACGTATAATTCGCATAAATGCCGGGTAATTTCATTGGCTTCAATATCCTTCAAATCGAAATACAAAATTGCTTATAAAATGTCGATAGTGTGTTTCTTTCTTTTAACTGCCTTCATCCGCCTTTTTTATTTTCAACATTTATACAGGCCGGCATGATTCTGGTGACCACCGGTAACCTCATTGTTTATCAGTGTTTTTTTTTGACTGTACCATAACTTTAACATCAGGTACAGTTCTGTCACTGCCGTGAACGGATGAAAAGCGAAAAAAAATACTGACAGTGTGACGTAAGAGAACAAAATAAAAAAACATATTATAGACGTCGAATATCTACCACTACGTGACCACGGGTGATAAGATAAGCATTATAAACAAGACGATCGATTAAACAAACTGCGGGGGATTTTATTTTCCCCGCAGCAAAATCTATATTATGACGCTTTTTGTCATACAAACATACCTATTGCGTGTTTTTCTATAGCTGTCCGCCATTAGTTCATGATAATAAAGGAAGGTAGGCAGAGATGAAACTAGTACACTCACATTTTGCCGAGCGTATCTCCGTCCCATAATGTGATAGGGGGCGAGCCTATCGCCATTCCGGACACAACTCCAGACTCTGATACTGAGCATTACGTGATAGAAAAACCAATATCACTTTTACCTGACCCGGGATCGAACCCGAGACCTCAGCATACCAGTCGTACCGCATACGCAATACAACTACAGCTTCGTGGTCTCCTCCATCTCGGCTCGAACTAAAAAGTTCGCGAAATCGTTCTTCTGCCGGACCATTAAGCTGTGGAATAGTTTGCCGGCACACGTGTTCCCTCCTTCCTATAATATGGGGTCCTTTAAACGGAGTGTGAAGAAGCAATAGGCAGGCCGGCATGATCTTGCCGACCTACGATGGACACACTGTTTGTCGTTAGTCAACAATATTCCTGGATTGCGCTACACTTACCATCAGGTGTGTAGTCACTGCCAAGCCAGGATAAAAAAACCCGAGGCAGTCCAATAAACAGTATGTATGTTAGAACCAAACATTTGCCCAAATATTAATTACTAGTTCACAATTTGGCGTTTGATGCTGCAGCACCTATTAGTTGATTAATTGGATCGCGTGCTTTAATAATAATAGTCTTTATTGCGTCGACTTAAGGTTTAAATTCACGTTTTTCCTGTTAAATTGACAAACATTGTATGTCCTATGGTCAGCCTTGTTGATACGTTCGTACAACGAGCTAATGTGTATTAAAAACGTTTAAGGTCGGCTTACATGAAAACTTAACCGAAATGTAAAATTGTATCAATCAAATCATTACATAATTGAATCATTAAAATGTCAAACATCATTTACATTCAGTCAAATTTTAACTCTACCGCCAGTTCGGAATGCTGTTTTGTTAAAGAAAAACGGGCAAGAAACTCTAACGTTGCTCTTTTATAAACTTATTTACAATACATATTTGCACTACATACATTGGAGTATTAGGTATTTATTTAAATTAGAGCAGCTCAATTTATGCCAATGAGGAACGTTATAAAGTAAAATATTTTTTTAGGGCGACGGACTGATGAAATATTGATCACCATTTTAATCTTCTCTGTTTAATACGTTCTTTGCTTACAAGGTGGTAGGTCCCTCGTATGCGAGAGGCCGTCTGGGTTGGCACCAGCGCTTAGTCTATTTCGCCAAGCAACAATGCGTAAGCACTATTGTGTTTCGGTTTGAAGGACATTGAAGCTAGTGAAATTACTGGGCATTATGAGACTAAACATCTTATGTCTCGGAGTACCGAGCGCAGTTCAATGCCATACAGTGCTTTTTAATTCAAAGTCCTGTTTGGTGTTGCTTCTGTTTATGGGCGGGTGTGGCGCTTACCATCAGACGAGCGTCTTGCTCTAAATGTGGGTGATACGTGATTTAAGTTTACATATAGATCAAGTGTTTTATAGTTTTTTCCAGGAACGTTAATTTTTCTCCGAGCTACGGAAATGCGAAAACAGACGGAAAAATAACACTCAAAAACAAGGAAAACAATTTCTAATTCCATGTACGCCGTCCCTTATATATTACTCACGATCAAGACATTTGACCTCTCTCTTGCATCTCATTTAAACCAACCTTCTCTCTCACACGCACTACACAGCCAACAACTGACCACGACAGACGCGTGTGAAAATGTTTAAACTTATAATACTCTTATGTGCTATAAGCGCAGTATACTCAAAAAGTGTGATCGTAGGCCAAGTTTACGACTACAATGGTGTTGTGAGAAAAGTGTTTGAAAAAATGGTCGACTTGTCATCCATACCCTTGATCAAGCGAGAAAAGGAGATAGATTTCGAACTGCCTTCACCGGACCAAAAGATAAAAGGCATAGCGATAAAGGACTTGGAGAATGGACTGGCCGAACCAGCGATAAGTCGGGGAGGCTTGGGATTCAACTTTGTGAAATTGAAAATCAAAAGCGAAAGGGGATCAGGGGCTAAGTTCCTTGTTGAGATCTACGCTTAGTTGTAATGTTAATGTGAATAAATGATTCATATTTGTATGAAAAACGCAATAACATTTCAACCCACATCAAGTAAAAATTAATATAATGATTTTATTTTGCTAAATTCATTAACTTAAATCAATAATTCAAAGTTCTATTTTACCTAATTGTACGTGAGAAATGTTCAATTTAAAAATGAGAAATATAAAATACGGAATTTAACCTACTTAAATCTCATAAATTTAGTAAAATAAAATCATTTCTTACTTGATGTAGGTTGAAATGTGATTGCGTATCTGCATCCATTTGTTACTCAGCTACATATTTGTGATATGAATAAATTAAAGGTTATTTAAAACCTGTTTTATTTTATTCCTCTGCGTGTTTTGATATTAATTGAGTAGTGTTTATTTATTGTATTCTTTAGCATTATTTTTTTGAGTGGTCGAGCCATGGGCAAGCTCACTTATTACCACTGTCTTACATATAACCGACGTAATTTAATAGCTTGTTGTTGCATTTCGTACGGTGAGTGAGATATCGGGAGTTCTAAAACACTCTCCCTTTCTTAATTCCTTATTTTTCCCTTTCCTTCATGACTGACGGATCCATCATTCTTCTGTATTATGAAGATTCGCCATTGCCTCGTCCATTTGTCAGCTGAGTTGTATGTACCACGTGCAGGTGAGGTTAACTTTGAGCCTAAGATGATGGTGACCGTCTGACACCCGGTTTCTCAAAGGTTGATCAAATAAACATTTAACTAACAGCACTTTGATTTTGACAACGCTGTCAAATCATTTCGAGTATCTAGAACATTTGCTTTAAATGAACTGAAACTTCATATTTGTTAGCAAAATCAAACTAGAACTAGTGCTTTTCTAGCCGCAAGACAAGACAAGACAATCTGGCCGTTTTTCCAATAAAAAATTAAGCTTCAAATTATTTTATCAACATACCACCTTTTTTAACAACTCCTCTATGCTGAAAATACTTACACACTACAGTAAATTAATAAAGCATCATATTATAAACCCTTTAAAATAATAGGTACCTAAGAGCAATAATATTATGATGTTGTAGCTGTTAACGTGTTATTTAGTGAAATTTGTATTATTCTCTGATTTAATATGCGAAAAATCACTTGTTAGTAATACATACGCCATTCGACGACAGAATTACCATGAATCTTCCAGAAACCCAAAATCCTACTAATATTATAAACGCGAAAGTTTGTAAATCGTCGATGAAGTACCAATACCTCCTAACTGACAATTTAGTCCAAAATTACTTTTTTATTACAATAGGTGTAAACATAAACCACATCCCTTAATAACTAATAAAAAGGTAATTTATTGGAAACTATTTACTATCAATAGTTGATCAAAATAAATAAAACCTTATTTTAAACAGTCTGGTGTAAAATTAGATTCTCCACACTTACGAGGTATTGGTACTTCATCGACGAAATATGGATGGATGGATGTATAAAACTACTGAATGGTTTTTAATGAAACTTTACAATAATATAGCTTATACATCAGAAGAAGACATAGGCTACTTTTTATCCCGGAAAAAGCAGATCACGCGGGCGGAGCCGCGACCAAAGCTAGTAAAACATGTTTTGATGGAATGTGTCCGGAACGGTAGTGACAGAAAGGATATTTTCGGACTACAGAAAATTTTTGATGTCGGCATCTGCAACGTCTCGCGGATCCACTATCAGCTACTGCATTAAAACTATACAATATATTTTTTTTAATAAAACAGGGCTAGTAAAAAAAAAAAAAATGGATGATTTATTTGAATGGAGACGAGAGAGAGAATGTAAGCGCCACTACACACTATACACGCCTGCCCATAAACATAAGCAACACCACACAGAACTTTGAATTACAAAGCACTGTATGACACTGAACTGCGCTCGTCACCCTGAGATATAAGATGTTAAGTCTCACAATGCCCAGTAATTTCACTGGCTTCAATGTCTTTCAAATCGAAACCCAACAGTGCTTACGCACTGATGCTTGGCGACAGAAATAGACAAAGCGGTGGTACCAATCCAGACGGCTTCTCGCATACGAGGGCTTTTTTCATTAAATAAAAAAGAAACCCAAAAATTACGTTTGACATACGAACTTTTCATATTAGTTTGAAAGAGCGTTTTAAGAGCATTGACTACGCTTCTAGAAACTCAATTTTGACATGAGATTTGACAGGTGATTAGTTTATTGCGACATTGATCAGCTTTTCAGAAACCGGGCGTAACACACAAAATATTATTTACTTTAATTAGTTGAAAATACTAAACAGTACATGAAGTATTAATTAATCTGTTTACAATGCTAAACCGCCAATTAGTAGTGTAGTAGATAAGGATTATTTTGATGTTTTTATCCTTAATTTATTTTAATTATGGCGAATTCCTGGAACATGTTTATTAGCTTTAAGCAAAACAAAATAAAGCCAATTATATTTTTATGATAGTAGGCAGCAAACTAGCAAGTGGGTATCTGAAAGGAAGTGATTTATTTTCATAAATACATACCCCCACAATGCTAGGAGAATCATGGTCGCGTTGCCAGCCTTAAAGAAAAGGGATGATTATGGGTATTTTTAACCGACTTCTTACCGTCTTCTTGTGCTCTTCTTCTAACCGTTTTCTTGTGCTTTTTTATGTATGTACACCGTTTCTCCGCTAATTGTGGACCGATTTATATATTCGATAAAGTTTGGCTGCAATGTGGTACCATATAAATTTAGTTAGACTTTATTACGGAGTACAGAGTAAAAAAATGAAACTTAACTCAAGGGACATCGGCTCAGTTTGAGTTGGAATTTATATACCATAGGTGTATTTAATACTGAAAAATGACAAATAAAATAAGTTTTAACAGAACTTAAAAACCAACTTTAAGAATAATATTGGCATTATGAGATGACATCTTATGTCTCGGGGTGATGAGCACAGTTCTGTACCATACAGTGCTTTATAATTCAAAGTTCTGTGTGATGTTCCATCTGTCTATGGGCAGGCGTGGCGCTTACCATCAGGCGAACGCCTTGCTCGTTTTGTCATTCAATGCAATAAAAAAATATATGTCGAGTTTGCGATCTATGCGATCACAAGTCTAAATAAACAAATCAAATAAAGACTACTAAATCTATTGTCACGACGCACCTCGGCGCGTGAAACCTTCACATCGAATCCATAGATAGCATCATCTTTAACCGACGAAAAAAACGGAGGTACTCTCAATTTGACGTATATTATTTTTTTATGTTTAACCAAGTATAATCTTTTACAAAGTGATCCTTAGATATGGAAATTGGAGATGAAAAATGAAAACTTCGTCGTCTTTGACGGTATTGTTGACTTTTATAATAAAAGTATTCTAATAATACATTTTGAACAAGAACCATAAAAAACCGTTAAAAAAATATTAACCAATTTTATGTCGGTGCTCTCTAACAATCGTCAATAAATTGCAATATCACTGACTCAACGTTAGTTAATTCTATTTCCAGCTTTTACAACTGTATTTTATTTTAGATAATTATAACCCAAGCTATAATCGTAATTTCCAAAAAGTCAGCCCTAGCAGAGGACGAAGAAGAAAATAAAAGACAAATAGATATTACAAAATGATTATAATTATATTGGTAATAAAAAAATACATATCACAATTTCTAGTACTTCCTTGCGTATTGACTGTCATCGTAAGGCTGAGAGTAGGTTGCTTTACTGAAGTATCCAGCATTAGGGCTGTTACCATACACCTCAATCAAGAACTTGTATCCTCTCAGAATTGTTGGACTCTTCAAAGCAACAGTAACGCTTTTGGTACCAATTCCACCCGCCTCAATGTAAGCTTCCCCATCTTTGTCGTCTCTCAAATCTGTTACATACACAGCACTGATAATTTCATTCCCGGGCGCGTTTACAACAACGTCGTCTGTCCTTTTCCACAGAGCAGGGTCAGCTTCTTTGATCTCACTGAAAATTTTCCTCGACACAGGCGTCGCGATTCCAAGCCTCACGTCGTTTGATTCAACCAATGTTGCTAGATACAGCAAAGCGATTACGCCGACTTTAGCGAACATTTTGTTATTGTCGTAAATTCGAATTACAAATGAAGTAACAATTGAAGCGGCGGCGTTTATATAGCCAGCGAATTAGCAGCTCCATGAGATCATACGATTCTGAGTAATGCACTATTTAACACCGGGTCGCTAATATTAAATACTATATTAAGAGCATCATCTAATATTACGAGGAAATTACGTCACCCTCATAACAATCTCAGATTGATGTTAAAAACATTTGTAAAGCAGTTCTACTGACACTTTAATGCTGTTTTGTGAGCCATTCCATTCATGGAAACAACATTACACATATAGATGCTAATAGATTGCCCATATTTATTTTCTTCTTTCGCACTGGCCGTGATCTTCGAGACATTTGAAACTTGGACGTCTTTTGCATTAAACGTATTGAAAATGAGATCGTTTGCGTCAACAGTCTTTCTGTTAGCAGTAGTTGCGATAACAAGTTGCAGCGACATCTATCTCGGGTATCCTGATCCGACATCGCAGCTCATTTACAGCAGAGTCCATCAGGAGAATCCAGCTATCTGGATCAGATCTGAGACCTTCAGTGTCAACTGTTCGGGAAACCGGATCATAAATGCAATCAGGATCTTGGACCTCAGGCAAGACAAATGGGGTGAAGCGTACATCAAAGGTGGTGGAATAGGCCAGAACTACGTCACCATTGAGTTGGACAGCCCCAGCATATTCAGAGGATACAACTTTCTCGTGGAGGTCTACGCTATCCAAACGAACAACTTTTTATACAATCACGGGAAGAAGTGAATGTGACGTGAATAAACAACGATTATACTAAGTTCATTGTTAAAACAGTTGTTACCTAGCTCGTAATTTGTGTTGATTAGTGATATTTATTAACCGGTTTCTAATTATTAACCAACTTAAAAAGGAGGTACTGTATTTGGCCCGCATATATTATTATATATGTCCGCGATTGTCACAAATGAATGAATCAATTAAGTAATTGTTTCAGACATATACACACTATTAGGAAGATAAGAATTAATACGTTATTTTTTGTGTTTACAGTTCTACGCATACCAATATTTACACTTACGTCAGATCCATATTTTGGAAATTTTACTACGTTTTTCCCGCTTTGCTTAAGAGGCTACAGCGAAAATAATCCGTAGTTTGGTGGGCGGGGCTTGCACCCGCTCGCGGGGAGCTGCGAAGGCATAGCACGCGCTCGGGCGACAAGCCGCGCTCGTTTGTCGTCGGGCGTTCGACTCGTATTACAAAGCTGTACACTCTGCGCAAAGTGATATAAGTCTAAAAGCATATTTTTTCGGTCTAGTCGGTATTCCTGTATCTAATATAGAACGGAAAATAAAGTTCGTTCGCAATGATATAAGGACCACCTTTGGTCAATTTTTATAAAAAAATTGTGTATGCTGATATTACTTTAGGAATATTAAATTGAACTAAGGCCTTATTTTAAAGCAAATATGTTTAATTTGTTATATCTCAATTTGTAACATTGTATGTGTGTACTTACAATTAATTACGTCAGATTTGTGCGCAATAATACAATTAAAGCAAAGCAAAATGGTGATATTGAAGTTTTTTTAACTTGACACAGTAAAGTGACTTGGTATTAAGTACAGTCCAGTTCAAATATATTTGCGACCAACAAGATTAATTTTGTTAATCATCGGCATTATGTGGGCCCGAAGCTACTGGATATACAGTGGCTAGTCCCGAAGTGTGACATGTCTGATTAGACCACTATGGTGAGTTTTTCGCCATGTGTACAGTTTTCGCTATTCAATCGATACCCAAATGTATCGGTTACCCTCTCACCAGTGACACCAGCAGTTCTGCCTGGGTTGATCTTAGACTAGTACTTACGAATGTTTCCACTTCACCGTATCTTAAATATCCTATTTATAAAGTCACTTGACTCTCATAGCTTTCTCTAGTATATCAACACATCGATTTTTTGGCCATCGGCACGAACGTACCTTTGGTACGATTTAGCATGGGTGTTTGTGACCCACGTACTTTTGTGATTCTCTAAAACGTAAAAATATTACCTTAAGCGACCTTACTGGAGTTTACCTGGCACGTTATGGACACGTACTCCCGTAGGCCATAAATTTGGTTTCCACCACATTTCTGTCCGCCATTTTCAAGTGTTTAGTGCACCCGATCCTAAAAAAGGCAACCGCTAGGATCCGTCCAATTACAGGCCTATAACCATCGCCTCCTTGTTCTTTACGATAATGGAATTATCAACTGTCTGCACCTGCTGTACCTAGAGGAGTACCGATTGATTAGCGACCGCCAGTACGTCTTTCGTCGGAGTCGCTCGCTGGTAATCTTCTAATTTACCTGACATATAGATGGACAGAAGCAACTGAGACCAAGGGGGAGGCGCTTGCAGCCAATTGGGGCTTAGCGAAGACCTTTTATCGGGTATGGCACAAAGCACTTCCTTAAAGCTACCTTCCTTTGGGCTTCCAGAGAAATTATGCAACTGGATCACTAACATTTAAAAAATCGTATAGATAGAAGCGTGTATACCTCACGTTACGGATAGATGTTCAAAAATCAATCACCATCTATTAATTTTTTTTTAATAGATGGAGAGATAATCGCTTTCAAAGGTATAAAAAGTGTAATATTAATCCAACAAAATGTGTTCATAAGATATTTTTTTTTATCCGATCACGGCAAAGTGACTAAACTATATCTGATGGGAAGCGCAGTCCAGTCCAAAAAACCAGCGACCATCGACATACAATAAGTTTATGGGTGGTAATGCTTCTTCATACTCTAAAGAGGGAAGAAGCAAATCCAGGACCCTGCGACAGGACAGGCGGATGACCAATGCAGGCACAGGGATACAATGTTGGACCCTTATACGCACCTCAAACAACTATCAACTCGTGTCGCAAGCCTCTCGGTAGAACTGGATATACACTGGCTGATCCTGGAACACGATCCACACAAGGTGTGAGTCGCTATGGCAGGTTTTAACACTACGTGTACGGTGGTCGCTATCCGGGCGGATATGGATATCCTACCACCAGTATAATAGTTTCCACTTTTGTATATACATTTATTCTTTACTATGGAATCCTAAGTTTGTTATATGTAAGTAAAACACACACTTCGTTGATTTTGAAGGATAATGGAATGACAGACAAAATTTTGTCATTTTCATACATTTGAAATGAAAATGAAATAGTCAGGTATCCGGGTCTATTTTTGCACTTGATTACTATCAAGCTAATTTTCCGTGAGTTGCTTCGTTTTGATGAGACGCATAACAATTTCCTGTGCGAAAATTCTCGATTGTGGTAACAGAGGTAGCAAGGATAAATATATGTCGATTTGATGATACTCAAAAAATTAATACTAACTGGTTTTTTTGTTACATTTCAAGATAATTATCTAAATTATTTGAAAAAATATTTTTCCTACAAAATGTATGGTTTGATCAAGGACCGTTCCAGGATTTATAGATTTGAATAAGGGAATAAATAAAAAAAAGTGTGCGTCTCGGGACACGCGACAGAAGTGATAACTTAAACTAATGTGGGTTGAATTTAGAGAGGAGAAGCCTGCTTACTGCTGCCGTATGCGTGAGAGAAAGGCAAGCCAGACAGAGTGGGTCCGTAACGCGTTGTTACAAAGCGGTTTACCCTCCCATAATAAGTTATCACTTCATTGGATTGCAGTCCGGTCAAAGTCCTGTCAAAATCCGTTCATAGGTCTGTCAATTTTCGGTCAAAGTCCTGTCAAAGTCCGGTCAAAGTCCGGTCAAAGCCCAGTCAAAGTCCAGTCAAAGTCCGGTCACAATCCGGTCACATTCCGGTCAAAGTCCTGTTAAAGTTCGGTCAAAGTCCTGTTAAAGTTCGGTCAAAGTCCTGTCAAAGTCCACTCTAAGTCCGGTCACAGACCGGTCACAATACTGTTCAAAGTCCGGTCACAGTTCGCTCATAGTCTTGTCAAAGTCCGGTCAAAGTCCTGTCAAAGTCCAGTCAAAGTCCTGTCAAAGTCCTGATAAAATCCTGTCAAAGTGCGGTCAAAGACCGGTCGAAGTCCGGTCAAAGTCGTGTCAAAGTCTGGTCAGAGTCCTGTCAATGTCTTGTCAAAGTCCGGTCAAAGTCCTGCCACAGTCTGGTCAAAACCAGTTGAAGTCCGGTCACAGTCCTGTCAATGTCCTGTCAGTCTTGTCAAAGTCCAGTCAAAGTCCGGTCACATTCCAGTCATAGTCCTGTCACAGTCCGGTCAAAGTCCGGTCAACTCCAGTTAAAGTCCGGTCGAATTCCGTTCAAAGTCCTGTCATAGTTCTGTCAAAATCCGGTCAAAGTCCAGTCACAGTCCGGTCAAAGCAGACTGGTCACCTTAGGCTTCGAAAATTCTCAAAGATCCAGGGAGATCGGCTAACGCTGGCTGGTCAACTGGCCCGCGTGACGTCTCATGGAATGTTCTCGAATATTCTCGAACCTTCCGTTGATCGATGGACCGCTGGTGTTACGGAACGCATCGGTTCACCCTCCCATAAGAAGTTATCACTTCAAAAATGAAAATTAGTTTGCCACCAACAAAACAAGAATTGTAGCAACAAATTAAAAGAACTGCATTCATTTGTAATGTATGGTGTAATGTACACATGCCCCACGGAAAAATTGCCAGAAAATTTCAGATAGACAATAATTGATGACAAATATAATATTCATATATTATTGGTTTGATGGCCCCCTAAATCCATGTTTTGAATAATTATCTTCTGACATACAAGGTACCCTATTAAAAATATTGTTGGAACGAAGTTCCTTACGACAGGCTTGGAGGGGATAGGGATTTTGCTGCGTGACCGAACTGAAAAAAATGTGATAGTAAAAGCGTAAGAAAACAGCGTAAGAAAAAAGCGTTAAAAGCGCTGCATAATCAGCCAGCGTTAGTTCCTTTTTGCCTGCACCAAAATTGTGTGCGAATTTCAGCTCAATCAGTTTTTAAAATTAAATTCATTCAGCCAGTTATACTTGAAGTATTTTTATATCTCCTTCGATTTTTAAAAGATTACGCTAGCTCGTTATTATTTATAATTACATAAGTTGATAAAAAATGCTATACAATGGCTTTACCGCGGCAGTCTCCGAGTGCTACACGTCTTTTTTTTATTTTGTTATTTTAGTTGATAATTTGTATTTTTTACAATTTGTGTCGATTCTACATTAGCCGAAGGAACTTCGTTCCTACCTGGTGTCCCACGACACACACCAATTTTTATTTATTGATTGATTATACAGGGTTATTTTTAAAACACCAGCAACCTCGCAGGGGTAGGTTCCTAAGGTTATAAGCTACTACTTTTGTTCTACGACTTTTGATAATTTGTTAGATTTTATTTTCATACAAAAATAAGTATTCATTTAATTTCTGTCTTGAATGTTACAACGCGCATCGCAGATTACGTAAACAAACACGCGAAGCGTGGGGAACCGGGCTAGCGCATTTGACCTTGAATTTCCGAGCAGCTGACCGGCGCCTTTGATGTCGTGCGCGCAAGCCGCGCCGCGCCGCAGTCTACGAAGAAAAACTCAACACAACAAAAACTTGTAAAATCATTTTTTTTTAAATATATTGAGTTATATCCAAACTCGTAAAACAAAAGTTGTTCCGTATGGGGTCAGCTATCTGGTCCTGCGAGGTTACTGGTGTTTTAAAATTAACCATGTATTCATTATTATATAGTTTACTTAATTTTTTCATGTTATTACAAAGTCAGATATGACGAATGAGGAAAATGAAATAGATGAAGATGACAGCTATGTTAGAAGCGTAGATAATGAAGATTTATCAGATGAATCTGATGAAAATTATTTTTTTTTAATATGCAAATACACAATTTTTTTAGAATCATCAAATCGACATATTTTATCCTTGATACCTCCGTTAGCTACCACAATCAAGAATTTTCGCACAGGAAATTGTTGGGCGTCTCATTGAAACGAAGCTACTCACGGAAAATTAGCTTGATAGTAATCAAGTGCAAAAATGGACCCGGGATCCCTGACTAAAACTTATATTACTTTAAACCTGGAAATATTTCTATTTTACGTAATATAACTAAATATGAATCCATTAACACTGAGTGAATTAATGGGTGTTAATTGATACAAGTTAGATTTTTTTAACTCATCCAAAATACATAATATCCATCAAATCTTAATATTTTCTAAACAGACTTACTTCCAGCATTTTAATTATTTTAACTCCAACCCTATCAGATAGAAGTTTTAAAAAAACTTGTGCCATTTAACACATGCATTTATCATTATACACATATTAACTACTATAACATATGGCTAATGATATAAATTTAGTTTCTTTTTATTATCTCATATTATTGTTGTTACTATAAACAAAAATCATAGTACATTTATGTTAATAGCAAGTAATCCCAATCCATCAAAGTTAAAACATCCTGAGAATAGAATAGAGTAAAAAAAAGTTGTCGAATTTTTAAAATAGCATCATATCATTAAATAGTTTTTTCTCAAAATTCGGTTTTCAGACTTGTATCACTTTTCACAGAGGGTACAGAAATATACGCATATTAGGACGAAAAAATATTTATTATGTACTTACACTGTGACATTACGCTCATCATCTATGGATACTCATTTATGTTAAATGAGTCTATTGATGGAAGTGGCTTGGTTGAAGATATTATGAGATCTAACAAGTGAAAATAATATAATGTATGCGTACATCCTATAACTATTTGCATTATTAAATATAAATTGACTTTGAGGGTAAATAAAATCATATTAATGCATAAAATCATATTAATGCATGAAATCACGAAAATCCGATCTGCAAAAAAACGGCATAGGTCCGTTCACGATAAGGCGCTCCCGCCGACTGATCTATTGAGGGAATGAAAGTGACGCAATTACTTTTGAAATGCAAAATAAGAGATGGCTATATTGAGTGTACTTTCAGAATAAAACAACGTATGTGCCAAAACGATTTTTCTTGTTTTCTAATAAAACTCATTATTAAATCTAAAACTGCTTTGACCAAACTTTCATACGATAATTCTCCATGTTTTAAAGTAAATTTAATTGTCTTATTCATGAGGGTTACGCTTCGGCAGCCAAAAACGTAAAAAAATAGATACAACTTTGCGATTTTTTTCTATCGAGAAAATTTCATTGAATCGTGTATTCCTTTTGAACAATCCTAGAGCAGAAAGTCAAAAAACGTATACCAAAATATTAAATGTCTATTCCACGTACACAATTATATACACGAGATAGAAATGTCCCATTTTTTTCAATGTAGGGCCTTAACAGATTTTGATAATTAGTTTTTATTGGATAGGGTAAAATTAAAAATGGTCTAGTTAAGTTTTTGTTACCCCAAGTGGTTGACTCGAAAATGAAAGCCTAAAACTTTGGCATTTATGCACAGATATTGATAATTCTTTCACTAAAAGTTGAAAAAACAAAATATAATTAGATTTTTAAGTAATTTTGAATCAGTACTATTGCAGTTTGATGGTCAATGATGGATAGCATCGACTCAAAATGATCTATCTACTGTATTGACATATTATATAATTGCCTACATTAAAAAAAATGCATTGTACTTTTTTTTATCCGTTTTATTTTCCTTAGTTTAATATACTGCTTCAGTGGCGCTGTTGTATTGCGTATGCGATACACTGCAGTGCTGAGGTCTCGGATTCATTGCCAGAATGGGATAAAAGTGGATATTGGGTTTTTTTATCACGAAATGCTCAGTGTCAGCCCGGAGTCTGGAGTTCGGTATGGGGATAGGCTCTCCCCCTAACACATCATAGGATTTTTTTTTTATGCTGGCTCGGCAAAGTGACTACGCTACACCTGATGGTAAGTGTAGCGCAATCCAAGAATAGTGTCGACCAACGATAAACAATGTGTCCATCGTATGTCGGCAAGATCATGCCGGCCTGCCAAAGGGCCAAGGGGGAGGGGAAGGAAAAGGGATGGCAAAAGGGTTAGGATCAGGAGGTAAGCCCCCTGGGGAGATCCGGATATACACTGGCTGACCCTGGAACGCGACCCATACAAGGTGGGCCACTATGGCAGGTTTTAGCACCAGTGTACGGTGGTCGCTATCCGGTCGGATACAAGTATCCTCCCACCAGCAAAATAAGCTCGGCGAAATGTGGATGTACTGTTTTCAACTCTGGCTACCCTTTCGGGAATTACAAGCGTGAGTATATATGAATATTAAAATACTTTTTCTGTCGTCTTGACCCCGAGATGACGATAAGCATCATCTGTTTTTTACTATGGACGTGACATATATGCTATAAGCACTCTTTGCCTTTCTGCTTACCTTATCAGATTGTAACCGCGATTTAATTAAACGTGATATTACGTTTGATAGCCTGCGTGATGGAGAAGGCGAGTAGCCGGCTGTAAATATAAATCTAAACTTTAAAAAGAACTCAATTATGTATTGTTCTTGACTATGGGCGTAAACATGTTGCCACTGGCCCAGAGGCGATAGACTAAAACTTAATAACTGATGATAATTTAATTTCTAAAATAAATTGAGTGCCTCCGTGGCGCAGTGGGTGAGTAGCCAGCTGCGAGAGGCGGTGGGTTTGATTACCGCACCGACATATTTGTGTAATCCACAAATGTTTGTTTCTTGTCTTTGTGTTTTCCCCAGGGGGTTTGGGGTAAAAACTACTGTATTTGTATAACATATGTTTAAAAGCATGTTGCGACGACCCCACTGCGAGTGGGATAAGAACAAGTGAATGAAGAATTAGCATTTACAAAGAGGCAATAAACATGTGCTCAGCCAAAATATATCTACAGTTAATATTATAAAGAGGAAAGATTTGTATTTTTGTATGTAACGAATAAACTCAAAAACTACTGAACCGATTTCAAAAAATTGCCGTTAGAAAGCTACATTATCACTGAGTAACATAGGGTACTTTTTATCCCGAGCCGCGAGGAAAAGCTAGTGAGAAAATAAAAGGTTTGTAGCAAAAAAATCCATGTGCATCGATCGATCACCAACTTTGATGTCATTTGCTTGTTTTCTCCGTTTAGTCGTGATTTACTGATAAGATATGCTGTAATTATGTCTAAAATAGACCGAAATTGACAACAACCAGCACGCCTAGCATAAAACCACGAGGTAGAAAGAAAAAAACTTTATTTAGCCATTATTTAAGGACCAGATGGCAGTAAATTGTAGATGCACACGGAAGTATAAAATGAGTAGACATAAAAATACAATAGATCAAATTAAAAAAAAAATACTCAAACATATCAAAAACTATGAAAAAACCATGAAAAAACAAAAAAAATGTATATATCCCCATAAAAAACTTAGTTGATCTCATTTGTACTGTAACGTGCAACCAATGACATACAGAGAGTGATAAATATGTAGAGATAGCAGGAGAAAATAGGTAAACAAAATTTTCTCAAGGCGTTATGTTAAGGCTGTAAATAAGGCTAAAATGTGTAGGTATATCACCGCTTTGTCTATTTCTACCGCCAAGCACTGTTGTGTTTCTGTTTGAAGGACATTGAATCCGGTGAAATTACTGGGCATTATGAGACTTATCATCTTATGTCTCACGGTGACGAGCGCTGGTCAAGGCCATGCAGTGTTTTGTAATACAAGATTCTGCGTGGTGTTCCTTCTGTTTATGGGGCAGGCGTGGCGCTTACCATCAGGCGAGCGTCTAGCTCGTCTCGTCATTCAATCAATAAAAAAAAAATAAGTTCGACGTTCCGTGGGTGCGGCATTAGTTGCACTCCTGAATACCCCATCGGAAATACAAGCGTGTGTTTATTAACATATGTGCTCGAATATTCCAAACATAAAAACATCCTTGTATGAACGCTACGACAAGCTGATAAAAATATATCAAATGTTTTGTTTAACTGAAATATCGTGTAATATTTTATTAAACTAATTGCTTTATCAGGTTTAAACTGAACAAACAAATTGTTTCTGTAAATAGCAATTTTCAAATAAATAAATAAATAAATACACCTAACAGCCACACACGTAGTCCTGACCTCACAGTAAGATACGAGTCTTGTGTCGTGGGTATCAGGAATATTTGTGGATCACAAAACAATTGTCTCGGTGCGGGGATCGAACCTGCGGCCTCTCGTTTCACAGCCGGCCCCTGGCCCGGTGCGCCACGGAGGCTGTCAAACTATATTAAAATTGACTATTAAAATTTCTATGATCTTTTCATGCCTCGAATAAATATCTTGTTTGACTGACCGTGGTGCAGTGGATGAATAGCCGGCTCCGAAGCGAGAGGCCGGTGGATCGATTCCCGCACTGAGAAAAATCCTGTGATCCATAAACATTTGTTTCGGGTCTTGGTGTTGTGGGACCGCAAATCCCTCGTAGTTTCTGATACCCACGATACAGGTTAACCTAGTGAGTTTGATACATTTATATATCCGACTGTATAGCGACATCCGCACACAATGTAGTTATGCACCCGGCACCAGAAAGAATATATTAAGAATATTGTTATCATAACATGTAACAATATTCTTAACATTCAAATGACCTTATTTACTAAAATTAAGTACTTTATGTAACTACATTAATATATCCATTAAAAACATGATAATTTTTCGCTAACCAATTAATTTTGCATGTGTTCTTGTTTAGACTAAAGTTCTCGGAACTAAATGAAGACATGTTGACAATAAAAGTGCTGACCACTGTTTGGCAGGTGGCCTTATTATGATCAGAATTCCTGGAACTGAATACGCATTGTAAATAAGTAAAGAGTATATTTACTAGCCCTGTATTATATACGTCCCACTGCTAGGCACGGGCCTTCTCTACTGAATGAGAGGGATTAGACCTTAGTCCACCACGCTGGCCTAATGCGGGTTGGCGGACTTCACATACCTTCGGAAATCTTATCGAGTTCTCAGGTATGCAGGTTTCCTCACGATGTTTCCTTCACCGTTAAAGCAAGCGATAATTAACAATTAATATACACGTAACTTAGAAAACTCAGAGGTGTATGCTCTTGGAGCTGGTTTCGAACCTGCGACTTTCGTCTCGACAGTCCATACCACTCCCTGCTGAGCTATCGCTGCTTAAGAGTATAAATAAGGATTATTGTTAAGTTTAATTCAGTCTGAAATAAATCTTCATCGTGAAGAGTTCGATTCACGACATTTTTTATTTAAAAACCTCCTGGCGCTCCCGCGTATCTTATATCTATATCGAAAACAATAACAATAGTGAAATCCCGCCATAGTTACGTTCAGGCGGGTCGCAGATTCAGGGTCAGCCAATGTATATCGAGTAACTTTTTTTTATTTGAGTGAATGACGAGACTAGCAAGGCGTTCGCCTGATGGTAAGCGCCACGCCTGTCCATAAACAGAAGCAACACCACACAGAATTTTTAATCACAAATCACTGCATGGCACTGAACTGCGCTCGTCACCCTGAGATATAAGATGTTAAGTCTCACAATGCTAAGTAATTTCACCGGCTTTAATGACCTTGAAACCGAAACACAACAGTGCTTACACACTGTTGTTTGGCGGCAGAATTACCCAAATCGGTGGTACCAACCCAGACGGCCTTTCTCGTACAAGGGATCTACCAATTTACCTTGCCATCGCGGCCAACATTCCTATCTCATGTAATTTAACGAAAATCTTTGATTACAGCAATAACTTTGTATAAGATAAGGAGTCACCGGACCGGAGGAAAGTATGAGAGCGAAGTAAACAGCGCTGTTTGTTTAAACTAACATTGAACGGTGCGTCATATCACACACGTCGTGATTGATATCAGTATTACGATTTTCTCACCTTGAAGGCTTTATGTACTAATAAGCCAAGAAATTAATAGGAAAAAATTATAGCTAATCCGCCCGGATAGCGACCATCGTACACATGGTGTTAAAACCCGCCATAGTGACCTACACCATGTGTGGGTCGCGTTCCAGGATTAACCAGTGTATATCTGGTTCTCCTGAGGGGCTTGCGACATGACTTGATGATTGGGGCTGGTATACGGTACATCAAAGGCTCATCATACAAGGCTGAAAACTTTCGAAACATCGGGATCAAAATTAATAAAAAACCGCATTAAAATCCGTTTAAATAAGTTTTATTTCAAGAAAACAGTCACTACTAGAGTCTTAATCGAACTACCGGCGTATCAATGAGTATCTTCCTGGCGTCCATTCATTACTGGTGGTACTACCCCAGAAACTACTATCGATTAAAGTAAGATTGCTCCAATCGGGTCTAAATCATAAGCAAATATCCATAACAAGACGCAAAACAATAAGGTTGTCAAGTTGATTTTATTTATTATTTTAATCAATAAGTTAAAACCTATTGCAGAAAGAATTTCAATTATCCGTCCACAAAAAAATAGCTTAGAAATCATTCAAATCTAATACAGGGGGACCTTGTGAAATAATAGACGACACTAACTTTGACGTCATTGCACGCGTGCGAGCGAAATGGTGAGATGCCCCACTACGCGCCCACCTTTGCTCATACCAATATTTAAAATCATAATTGCGGGCTCATTTTTGAACCGATTTTGATTGTGTTTTAACAAAAGGGTTTCTTTTTCGTGTTCTTTTCTGTTGCATATAAAATACTGTATAATATTCAACATAGGAAACTACCAAATTCTTGGTTCATTATCGCATACCACAACCATTTATATATAAGACGACCGTAAAAAATTTTACTTCATTTACGAACGAACGAAAATGCGGGCTATAACTGCAGTTGCTTTACTGTGCTTGGTCGCTGCCGGAGCGGCCCAGAGCCACGACTTGTACCTCGGACAAATCCTCTACCGGGATGTGCCTTTATACACCATCAACGAGTGCAAATATGGATTCCCGTTCATGGTCAGAACCACCACTATTGAGTACCCTGAAACTGGGATCAAGAATTACGCCTACATCACTGCAATTTCAGTAAAAGATCACTACACGGACGGGAATGGTGGGTACCCTTTGGTACTCGCAGGCGGCGTGGGCCAGAGGTTCGTTAAACTGCAACTGAAGAGCCAAAGGGGTCATGGCTTCAATTTCACCGTGACGGTCTTTGGAAGGTACTGGCTAGATGCCCAAAATGTAAAAGAATCAAGAATCTTGAATCTGAAACAATAGTTTTGTTCAAACATTAATCACTTCAACAAATTTGAACTGTTATGGTGCTGCCACACCGGTGTTAGAAAATGTTATATAACATTTTATAACACCGGTGTGGCAGCAACATTTAGTAAACATTTCTTAACAAATTGTAACATTTTGTAACATTTTTTAACAACGGGCGGCGGTACTTTTGAGAGCGGCGTCGTCAAAGAAGAAGGGCCGATGTCATGTTTTCAAATGTTAGACAATGTTAGAAAATGTTAAGAAATGTTATAAAATGTTAGATTTAATGTTAGAAAATGTTTGTAAACATTTTATAACATCGGTGTGGCAGCACCATTAATTTTTGTAGTCAACGAGAAAAGTTTAATTATTGTATTTTTTTATTATGACCAGTTTAACTTTCGAATTAGACGATGCTCTGAAATGCAATTAGACACGCCGTAAAAA
Source organism: Amorpha juglandis (assembly GCA_949126905.1). NCBI lineage: Eukaryota > Metazoa > Arthropoda > Insecta > Lepidoptera > Sphingidae > Amorpha > Amorpha juglandis. Next base: position 7,600,434 of record OX421390.1, on the reverse strand, counting down.
GAATTTCAAGAAGAACAACTCCACTACCATAAAAAAGCCTGCGTGTATATGACACGTTATATTTCGACTGTTTTTTTTTTGTTTATACCAAAAAAAAATGCGTTTAAATGGGTCATTTAAACGCAGACAGTTTGTCATGCGAGGTCGCTTATATTTTCGATTATATTTTCGCAATAAATAATTTTATAACTTATAGCACACTATCTACTGTTTTAAAAGAGCATCGTCTAAAGGAGGTCTTAGATATTAAGATATGTCGTACATAATAGAATGAAAAATAATAATTTATTAATAAAAAATGCCATAATTTAAAATACCATGTATGTACTTGCAATTAAATATGTTGGTAATTTTGTATGTTGTAAATAAGTGCCAAAAATTATTGTTATATATATTTTATTTTATTACGTTAAATTAAAGATTACTAGCAAATGTTGTGGTTTTATTTTTATCTTACCTTTTCGCTTTTTTGACCAGTCATAAAAACTATAAGCCAATTTTTTCTGTAACATGTGTTTGAAAGCATGCTGCACCGACCCCACTGCGAGTGGGATAATGGCAGGTGGAGGAAACAGTTTACATCACTACATATTATAAAACAAAGTCACTTCCCGCTGTCTGTCTGTCCCTATGTACGTTTAGACCTTTAAAACTACGCAACGGATTTTGATGCAGTTTTAATAGATAGAGTAATTCAAGAAGAAGGTTTATACGTGTATGTATGTATGCATAATATAGTAGTTGCTTCTTAAAGCAGCCCACACTTTTTTTTACAATAAAATACATTTTTTTCTTTAAACTTATTTTCTATTTTTTAGTTAGACTTAGACATTTCTATAAAAGCGTGTTTTTTAGTTCGTTTTTTAACTATTATTCATTTTAAACAAAAATATAAATATATTGTAGTCGGTTGAGGTTCTTCACAAATAAGACATGTAATGGTGCAATGTTCAAAAGGTAATGATTTTTTATGAGAAACAAACTGACAATAGACAGTTCGATATAAATCGTAGATACTACGATATTCCTTATAATTAGAGAGATACAGACAAGTGGATACAATTGGATATCACGTAATTCCTAACCGGAATATCAAAAAAGTGTGTTAACAAAATAGTAAACCATGCCGTGATCTAACTCTACCCAGCGTAGAGCGCCATCTATTGACGCACAAGATAAACTTTACCCACATCTCATTTTTTTATAATTAATCACAATTTACAAAACTTCTTTTTTTATAATATTGCATTATCATCGATCCTTGATAAGTATGGCAAATTTCGATTTAATCCGACGTTTTGAAGGAGGTCAAAATCATGTTCAAAGGTTCCGTTACATACAATCATACTAACATACGGCTTAAGTTAATAAAAGCGTGTTAATAATGTATAATATTCAATATAGGAAACTACCAAATTCTTGGTTCATTATCGCATATCACAACCATTTATATATAAGACGAACGTAGGGAAATAAATATATTTCATTTACGAACGAATGAAAATGCGCGCTATAACTACAGTTGCTTTGCTGTGCTTAGTCGCTGCCGGAGCGGCCCAGAGCCACGACTTGGACCTCGGACAAATCCTCTACCGGGATGTGCCTTTATACACCATCAACGAGTATAAATATAGATTCCCGTTCATGGTCAGAACCAGCATTATTGAGTACCCTGAAACTGGGATCAAGAATTACGCCGACATCATTGCAATTTCAGTAAAAGATCACTACACGGACGGGAATGGTGGGTACCCTTCGGTAGTCGCAGGCGGCGTGGGCCAGAGGTTCGTTAGACTGAAACTGAAGAGCCAAAGAGGCCATGGCTTCAATTTCACCGTGACGATTTATGGAAGGTACTGACTAGATACCCAAAATGTAAGAGAATCAAGAATCTTAAATGTGAAACAATACTTTTGTTCAAACATTAATCATATCGAGAATTTTGAAGTGTTAACTTTTGTAGTCAACAAGAGGAGTCTAATTATTGTATTTTTTTATTATCATCAGTTTAATGTTTGATTAAGACGTTGCTCTGAAATGTGATTAGACAGGCCGTAAAAAGAATTTCAAGAAGAACAGCTCCAATACCATAAAAATTCTTGCGTGTATATGACACGTTATATTTTGACTGTTTTAGTGCGTTAAGACCTATTTAAATGTATACAGTTTGCCATGCGACGCCGCATTATATTATTTTCGGTGTAAATAGCTATGACACGGCCTTGGAAATGATTTTACTGTTATATTTTTGTAATAAACAAGTTTATAACTTATAACACACTGTCTACTTTTTTAAAAGAGCATCATGTAAACGAGGTCTTGGATATTAAGATATGTCGTACATAATAGAATGAAATATAATAATTTATTAATAAAAAAATGCCATAATTTTAATTGCCATATATGTACTTGCAAATAAATATGTTAGTAATTTTGTATGTTGTAAATATGTGCTAAAAATATTTTTAAATATATTTTATTTTATTACGTTATATAAAAGATTACTAGCAAATGTTGTGGTTTTATTCATATATAGCTTAACCGACGTAAGGTAGCGGCTTACTGCTGCGTTTCGTAGGGTGAGTGAGATATCCGGAAGCCCAAATCCCTCCCCTTCCCAATCCCTAATTATCCCTTTCCTTTAAGGTCGGTAACGTGCCCATGATTCTTCTGGTGGTGGGCGTACATGGGCGGTGGAGATCACTTACCATCAGGTGACCCACTTGGTCGTTTGCCGGCCTATGCTATAAAAAAACTTTTTCGGTTTTATGGTCGGTCGTAAAAACTACAAACCAAATCTTTCTGTAACATGTGTCTAAAAGAATGTTGGGCCGACCCCAGTGCGAGTGGGATTATGACAGGTAAAAGAAAGAGTTTACATTTGTTATAAAGTAAATATATTTGCTTTTTGAAGCACCCGACACTTTTTTTTTACAATAAAATACATTTTTTTCTTTAAATTTATTTTCTCTTTTTAGTTAGACTTAGACATTTCTATAAAAGCGTGTTTTTTAGTTATTTTTAAAACTAATATTATTTTTGTTTTTTAGAAAAATATAAATATATTGTAGTCGGTTGAGGTTCTTCACAAATAAGACATGTATTGGGGCAATGTTCAAAAGTTAATGATTTATTATGAGAAACAAACTGACAATACACAGTTCGATATAAATCTTAGATACATATATTCCTTACAATTAGCGAGATCCAGAGAAATCCAGACAAGTGGATGCAATTGGACATCACGTAATTCCTAACCGGAATATCAAAAAAGCGTGTTAACAAAATAGTTAACCATACCGTGATCTAAGATAAACTTAAGATAAACTTTACACACATCATAATTATTTATAATTAATCACAATTTACAATACTTTTTTTTTAATAATATTACATTGTCAACGGTCCTTGATAAGTATGCCAAATTTCGATTTAATCCGACGATTTGAAGGAGGTCAAAATCATGTTCAAAGATTCCGTTACATACAAACAAACGTCTGAAGCTAATAAAAGCGTGTTAATAAGGTATAATATTCAACATAGGAAACTAACAAATTCTTGGTTCATTATCGCATATCACAACCATTTATATATAAGACGAACGTAGGGAAATAATTAATATATTTCATTTACGAACGAATGAAAATGCGCGCTATAACTGCAGTTGCTTTGCTGTACTTAGTCACTGCCGGAGCAGCCCAGAGCCACGACTTGGACCTCGGACAAATCCTCTACCGGGATGTGCCTTTATACACCATCGACGAGTGCAAATATGGATTCCCGTTGATTGTCAGAACCAGCATTATTGAGTACCCTGAAACTGGGATCAAGAATTACGCCTACATCACTGCAATTTCAGTAAAAGATCACTACAGGGACGGGACCGGTGGGTTCCCTTTGGTACTCGCAGGCGGCGTGGGCCAGAGGTTCGTTAGACTGAAACTGAAGAGCCAAAGGAGCCATGGCTTCAATTTCACCGTGACGATTTATGGAAGGTACTGACTAGATGCCCAAAATGTAAGAGAATCAAGAATCTTGAATGTGAAACAATAGTTTTGTTCAAACATTAATCATATCGAGAATTTTGAAGTGTTAACTTTTATAGTCAACAAGAGGAGTCTAATTATTGTATTTTTTTATTATCATCAATTTAATGTTTGATTAAGACGTTGCGCTGAAATGTGATTAGACAGGTCGTATAAAGAATTTCAAGAAGAACAGCTCCAATACCATAAAAAATCTTGCGTGTATATGACACGTTATGATTCGACTGTTTTAGTGCGTTAATACATAGACCGTTTTGTATACCGTGGTTTTGTCATGCAAGATTGCATCATATTATTTTCGGTATAAATAGCTATGACGCCGCCTCGGAAATGATTTTACTGTTATATTCTCGCAATAACCTCTCCGTGTAAATGGGACCTTATTTCTTGTATTTCATTTTGGAATTTTATAAACTATCGTCTACTGTTTTAAAAGAGCATCGTCTTAACGAGGTCTTAGATATTAAGATATTATGTCGTAAATAATATACAGGAAAATAATATTCTTTAATAAAAAATGCCATAATTTTAAATGCCATGTATTTACTTCAATTAAGTATGTTATTAATTTTGTATCTTGTAAATATGTGCTAAAAATATTGGTAAATATATTTTATTTTATTACGTTATATAAAAGATTACTAGCAAATGTTGTGGTTTAATTAATATCTAGCTTTTCGCTTTTTTGGCTGGTCGTAAAAACTAAAAGCCAAATCTTTCTGTAACATGTGTTTAAAGGAATTTTGTGCCGACCCCACTGTGAGTAGGGTAATGGCAGGTGGAAGAAAGAGTTTACATTTTATATAAAGCAGAAATGTTGGTGACTCGCATGGACGTCGTATCTCCTAGCACTGTAATATTATCAGAAGATCCAAGAAATATCTTCTCAATATCCGTTTCTTTCCTTAACCCTTAATCAAACAATGGTAGAATACATGCCACATTCGGTCGATCGATATGTTTTTAGAAAAAAAAGTAAAATTTTAACGCAACCTCCATTTATTGTTGTTTAGCTACTAGAACGATTATTAAACTTTTGATTGTTGGTAGTGGCTGTAAAAGAAAAAATATATATTCTTTGTCATTGACTGTCAAAATCAAAACACCCGCGAAGATTTATACATTTTGTACCGTAATTGTGATTTATTCATAAATATTTGATTTGTGTTTGGAAAAAATCCTATAAGTAAATAAGAGATACTTATTGGTAAAGTTTATGATATTGTTAGGTGTTGAGTGTATAAAATTAGTTGCTTTCAGTAATAATTATATCTAAAATATGTTCATAAAGTATGTGGCTAATATATGACCATTGTACGTTAGTAGAAGAAAATGTTTGAAATAACGAAAGAAAGTTGTAGGACATTTTGTCAATATGTGTAAATAATTTTCGTTTTTATTGTTATTGCCTAATTGTTTATTTTTGTAGGGCAAGATGTCATCAAGTAGGCCACTATCTGATGCTGCACTACTTAGTATTTTGGAAAATTGGTCCGATATTGGCCCATCGGGAATTACATTTGCGTTTAGCAAGAGCGCTGATTAGCGACTTCTTGTGCAAGAAGAAGAGACCAATTATTTTTAAAAATAAGAAAGGAGGAAATTTCGGTGTCCGCGATGAAGTTCGGCTTCAGAGCGTCGGAATTCACTTTCCAGAAGCACAAGATACCTATTAGCGTTGCAAGTTTTGTTCAACGCGAAAAGATGCCAAAAAATCAAATATAAAATGTTCTCACTGTGGCGTATCTGTATGTGTTAAGGATTGCTTCAAAAAAAATCATTTAGCGATAAATTCAGAAGAGCAAATATAAAAATAATACATTTTCATTTTATATGCCAACAAAGTTTTATTTTCCTGTTCAGACAATGGTCATATAGCTGCCACATTTAGGAATCGATATCAGACAACGGTCATATATTAGCCACCTAAAAAAAATACTGATCCCATTAATTTTTTTTTAATTTTTATGTTTACATATCATAATTAGACTATAATTAACCAGAATTAACCGAATATCCCAACATATCGCCGCGAATAGCTCGTATCCGATTAAGGGTTAAACGCTGATCTGAGCAGCAGTCAGTTGTGGCACTCATAGTTGCACTCACTGATCGGTAAATGATTAGCGAGTTAAGCACCATTTGATCGAGAGATCACGCAACTTAAAATCTGCCTTACTTTAAAGACTCGATAATATTCGTCTGAACTTTTATAAAGAGTATTAATAAATATATTTTTATATTGGATAGGTCGGAAAATGAACAAGTAGGTCACCTGATGGTAAGTAATCTTCACCGTCCATGTACGCCCACAATACCAGAAGAATCATAGCTGCATTGCTGACTTTCAAGGAAAGGGATAATTAAGGGATTGGGAAGGGAAAGAGGTTTTGGCCTTCAGGATATCTCACTGACCTTACGAAACGCAGCAGTAAACTACAAAACAAATAATCCACATTGTTTATTTTTTTACTAGCTTTGCTATGTCCTGCTGTTGAATACGGGCCTTATAAACAAATAAGAACGAAAGGCCAATAAGACTATGAAACTAAGGTTGCTTCCTTTGGTGTGCGGTCTTATAGATGGTACTACTCCAGACACTACACCAAGTAAAGTAAGTTTGCTCCAATCAGGTCTAAATCATGAGCAAACTTGCATAATGAGACGTAAAACAATGGGGTAGTTGACTTCATTTTTTTATTATTTTAATCAATAAGTTACGTTAAGCAAAACAATTGCAGAAAGAATTTCATTAATCCGTCTACAAAAAGATTTATTAGAAATCATTCGAATATGATGGAGGGGATACTTGTCCAATAATAGACGACGCTAACTTTGACGTCTTTGTGGCAAATGGCCATTACGGTGCAGGCGTGTGATCGCGATAGTGAGATGTCCCCACTACGCGCCCACCTTTGCTCATACATACCAATATTTAAAATCATAATTGCGGGCTCACTTTTGAACCGATTTTGGTTGAGTTTTAACAAAAAGGTTTCTTTTTTCTTATTATTTCCTGTTGCATTTAAATAATGTATTGAAATAAAACTAATTAAAACAGATTTTATCGCGATTTTTTATTTAATTTTGTTCCCGACATTTCGAAAGCTTTTCAGCCTTCGCGGTCACGGAGTGGACTGCGTCTGGACCAAAATTAAATAAAAAACCGCAATAAAATCCGTTTAAATTAGTTTTATTTCAATGTGTAAAATTCGCGTAAACATAAGAAATCATTATAAAATAATTTATAATATTCAACATAAGAAACTACAAAATTCTTGGTTCATTATCGCATACCTCAACCGTTTATATATAAGACGACCGTAGAGAAACTTACTTCATTTACGAACGAACGAAAATGCGCGCTATAACTACAGTTGCTTTACTGTGTTTGGTCGCTGCCGGAGCGGCCCAGAGCCACGACTTGTACCTCGGACAAATCCTCTACCGGGATGTGCCTTTATACACCATCAACGAGTGCAAATATGGATTCCCGTGGATTGTCAGATCTAGCACTATTGAGTACCCTGAAACTGGGATCAAGAATTACGCCTACATCACTGCAATTTCAGTAAAAGATCACTACAGGGACGGGACTGGTGGATACCCTTTGGTAGTCGCAGGCGGCGTGGGCCAGAGGTTCGTTAAATTGAAACTGAAGAGCCAAAGGAGCCATGGCTTCAATTTCACCGTGACGATTTATGGAAGGTACTGACTAGATGCCCAAAATGTAAGAGAATTAAGAATCTTGAATGTGAAACAATAGTTTTTTTTTATTCGTTCATTCATCATCCATACATTAATCATTTTAACAATTTCGAACTGTTAATTTTTGTAGTCAACAAGAAGGAGTCTAATTATTGTATTTTTTTATTATCATCAGTTTAATGTTTGATTTAGACGTTGCTCTGAAATGACATTAGACACGCCGTGAAAAGAATTTTGTTCCACTACCATAAAAGCATGCGTGCACATGACACGTTTCATTTCGACTGTTTTTTTTTGCGTTAAGACCTATTTAAATGTATACAGTTTGTCATGCGAAGTCGCGTTATATTGTTTTCGTTGTAAATAGCTATGGCACAGCCTCGGAAATTACGTTACTGTTATATTTTCGCAATAAATAATTTTATAACTTATAGCACACTGTCTATTGTTTTTAAAGAGCATCGTCTAAACTAGTTAGTAGATATTAAGATATGTCGTACTTAAAATAATATAAAATAATATTTATTAATAAAAAATGCCATAATTTTAAAAGCCATGTATGTACTTCACTTAAATATTATGTTAGTAATTTTGTATGTTGTAAATACGTGCCAAAAATATTGTTAAATATATTTTATTTTATTTCGTTATATTAAAGATTACTAGCAAATGTTGTGGTTTTATTAATATCTAGCTTTTTCGCTTTTTTGCCCGGTCGTAAAAACTACAAGCCAAATCTGTTACATATGTTTAAAAGTATGTTCCGTCGACCCCACTGTGAGTGGGATAAGGGCAGGTGGAAGAAAAAGATTTACAAGTTAGTTCAACCAATCAGCCTTAACAGTCCAACGGATTTTAGAAATGTGGCAGCCCTAAACCTAAGGCCCTAAGCCACGCTGTAGACAGTTTTGTCTATAGCATGAATGGGCCGGCTCAACCGGGTCGTTACCACTGTCTCACAGAAAACTGACGTAAAGTAGCGGCTTGCTGCTGCGTTTCGTACGGTGAGTGAGATATCCGGAACCCCAAAGAAATCCCTAATTATCCCTTTCCTTTAGGTTGCCAACGCGCCCATGATTCTTCTGGTGGTGGGCGTACATGGGCGGTGGAGATCACTTACCATCAGGTGAACCACTTGCTCGTTTGCCGGCCTATGCTATAAAAAAAGTGAGCCACAATGGGCTCTATTACACGTCAATAATAGATAAATTACATTGAAACATCTCTACCGGTACTTCGGAAATGCCCACTGATCTAAGAAGCAAAAAACTCATTCGTGACTCTTTTAAATATAAGCCTTACATTATATTTTGTTTTTCTTTCTCCACATAAAATAATTGTTTTACATGTTCTAATGTAATATTTTGAAATAGACATTTTTCATTTTCATACGAATGATGTAAAAAGTAGGTTTTAGACGAATATTATTTTACAATTATTATTTTATGTGTACGAAAATTTTCCAATTCGTTACATGTATGCTCATTGCTCATACATGAAATATTTATTTAGTTACCATGACAGATACCCATATGATCAAATATTTGCGCAGTGGGTTTTGCGAAAAACACTGACATTTTTAAATTGATCTTCAGCGAACTTCTTGGTATCGTAACATTTTTTTACTTTTAAATATTATTTTTCAATATACATATACAAAACGTAGACAAGGTGGACAGACGACCTGATAAAGGTCGCAGGAAGTCGCTGGATGCAGGCCGTTTCCAACAGGCTGGTCTGGAAATCTTTGGGGGAGGCCTATGTTCAGCAGTGGACGTCTTGTGGCTGATGATGATGAACCTATATCACATTAACACAACAAACATTATTCTTTGTTTCAGCAACATGGGCCTCCTCGAATTCGAAAAGTGGAGCAACCAGTCCGGTTTATTCTCCGATAAGTCGAGGCTATGCGCCCGCATCCGAGGCCTGACGCCGGGACAGCGGCGCATATGTCGACGGCATAAGGACCACATGCCAGTGGTGAGCGCTGGCGTGAAGAAGGGCATCACGGAGTGTCAATACCAATTCAAGGAGAGGCGGTGGAACTGCACGGTGACTGAGGATGAAACTGTGTTTGGACCATTGACTTTAATCGGTATGTATCACGGTGAATGCTACGAAGAACTTTTTTGGAACGAAGTTCCTTACGGCAGGCTTGGAGGGGATAGGGATTTCGCTGCGTGACCGAACTGAAAAAAATGTGATAGTAAAACCGTAAGAAAAATGCGTGGAAAAAATGCGTTAAATGAGACGTGCGCAGGCGCGACGGTCAATGTGTCAATTTTAATGTCAGTCATTTCTATGTAATTTTATGTTGTCAAACAAAAATAAAGAGACATATTTAAAATGAAATTCATTCAGCCAGTTATAATTGAAGTATATAAAAATACTCCTTCGATTTTTAAAAGATTACGCTAGCTCGTTATTATTTATAATTACATACATAAGTTGATAAAAAATGCTATACAATAGCTTTACCGCGGCAGTCTCATGTAATTTTATGTTGTCAAACAAAAATAAAGAGACATATTTTGTTATTTTAGTTGATAATTTGAATTTTTGCAATTTGTGTCGATTGTACATTAGCCGAAGGAACTTCGTTCCTACCTGGTGTCCCACGACACACACCAATTTTTTTGTTTTTTTTTTTTTTTTTTTATCCGGGCCCGAGAAAATGACTACGCCACACCTGATGGAAAGTGTAGCGCAATCCAAGAATAGTGTCGACCAATGATAAACAGTGTGTCTATCGTTGGTCGGCACGATCATGCCGGCCTACAAAGGGTCAAAGGGGAGGGGAAGGAAAAAGGGATGGGAAAAGGGTTAGGATCAGGGGGCAAGCCCCCTGAGGAGAACCGGATATACACTGGCTGGCCCTGGAACGCGACCCACACAAGGTCACTATGGCAGGTTTTAGCACCAGTGTACGGTGGTCGCTATCCGGTCGGATACAAGTATCCTCCCACCAGCAAACTGTTTGACCTTATCCCATCCTCACCCTTCCTTAACAGAACCACGCGTGCTGGCTTGCGTTACCACAGCTTCGTGGTCTCCTCCATCTCGGCTCGAACTAAAAAGTTCGCGAACTCTTACTTCTGCCGGACCATTAGGCTGTGGAATAGTTTGCCGACACACGCGTTCCCTTCTTCCTATAATATTGGGTCCTTTAAATGGAGTGTGAAGAAGCAGTTAGGCAGGCCGGCATGATCGTGCCGACCAATGATAGACACAATGTTTTTCTTTGGTCGACACTATTCCTGGATTGCGCTACGCTTACCATCAGGATAAAATGCCGTAGATTTTTTAAAAATTCTGAATGACGAAACGAGCATGCCGCCTGCTTATAAACAATAGCAACATCACGCAGAACATGGCATTACAAACCATTATCACCCCAGACGCTGGCCTAATGCGGGTTGGTAGACTTCACATACCTTCGAAAAATCTTATCGAGTTCTCAGGTATGCAGGTTTCCTCACGATGTTTCCTTCACCATTAAAGCAAGCGATAATTAACAATTAATATACAGGCCATAACAAGTTTCAATCCAAAAACAATTGTTACCAATAAATGTCAAATAATGCCAGCCGAATGGAATTCTCGCAACATTTTCTCAGTCATGAGACACTACAAGGACAAAGCTATAGACATGAATCAAGATAAATACAGAATAAATTGTATTAAAAGAGAACAAAAGAGAGTCGTTAATATAATAAAGCAAAAACAATATTGAGAAGCTTCGTACTCCTAGAGCAAAAATATTATTTAATAGGAGACGTTTTGTGCTCGTAAAAATACGATTACTATTGTTATCACAGACTAGTTTTTCCTCGCGGCTCTGCCCACGTGATTTGCTTTTACCGGGATAAAAAGTAGCATAGTAACCTATGCTACTTTTACCCGCTGCTACGAACTTCACTCGGTTCATGAAAAAAGGACATATAGGTCTTTAGCTTTATTTAAAACTAGCTTTTCCTCGCGGCTCCGTCCGCGTGATCTGCTTTTTCCGGGATAAACAGCAGCCTATGTTACTCAGTGATAATGTAGCTTTCTAACGGCAAAAGAATTTTTGAAATCGGTCCAGTAGTTTTTAAGTTTATTCGTTACATACAAAAATACAAATCTTTCCTCTTTATAATATTAGCGTAGACTAGATTTCCACTCGTGACTCCGCCCGTATTACTTATAAACTTTTCTACTATCTTTTCCCGTAGAGATTTAATTTTGGAATCGCAGAAGAAAATAAGAAAGGAAATTAATTTGACAAACAAACTTACCGAGCTCTTTTCCTATAATAATACCGGCCAAGTGTGTATCGGACAATGCACAGTGAAGGATACCGTAATCAAGATAAACTTTATTTTAGCAACTACAAGATACCTAAATTAAGACGACCACAAAAATAAGTTTATATTTGTCAGACTGAAAAACAAATTTTACAACGTAGTAGGTCCCTCGTATGCGAGAAGCGGTCTGGGTTGGTACCACCGTTTTGTCTATTTCTGCCGCAACAGCAACAGTGTGTAAACACTGTTGTGTTTCGGTTTGAAGGACATTAAAGCCAGTAAATTACTGGGCATTATGAGACTTCACATTTTATGACTTGGGATGACGAGCGCAGTTCAGTGCCCTGCAGTGCTTTGTAATTCAAAGTTCTGTGTGGTGTTGCTTCTGTTTATGGGCAGGCGTGGCGCTTACCATCAGGCGAACGCCTTGCTCGTAAAATAAAAAAAAATCCTTATGCACTAGAGCAGTGTTTCCCAACCTTTTTTAGGCCATGCCCCACCTTAACATTTTATTGTTAAATTTGTCACCGATATCTAGCATTGCATTTAAATAACCCAAAACGAAAGGGTTAAAGTCGAGTCGAGTCCATTTTTAAATTGCCCCTCTTAACTATCAAATTGTCCCCCTGTGGCGCGTGGGCCCCACGTTGGGAAACACTGCACTAGAGTGTAGAAAATACTGAACAAATAACATCCAGGCAAAATACGGAGCGGTTGGCAAACACAGTTGGAAGAAGCGATGGCGTCACCATAAATCTGTAAATGTCCAGCTCAGTCGCGCCGTGATTTACTACCTGTTACTCGGATTTCAGCACGGACTAGCACGACTTTACACATTCGACGAAGTTTCACGGGATTTTTAAACACATTTAAAAGTGTTGACTTTTTTGTCTGCGGTTCTACTTAAAAACTTTACTTAAGAATCTTTATCTGTGGCGCTAGGGCGAGTAGCCCGGCTACGAAGAGAGAGGCCGTCGGTTCGATTCCCGCGCTGAGACAAATGTTTGTGTGATGATTATTTGTTTCGGTTCTGGGTGTTGTGGGACCGCAAGTCCTTCGTAGTTCATGGAGACCAATGAGTAAGTGGGTTACCTGACGGTAAGTGGCCTCCACCACCTTCAAGACTTCCACAATACCTAAGGAACCATATACGCGTTGCCGACCTAAAAGAAAAGGATAATTAAGGGATTTGGGTTTGGGCCTCCGGAAATCTCAGTCACAGTACGAAATGCAACAGCAAGCTATTTATTATATATATAGCTATTTATTGAGTGGTAGAGCCACGCTGTAGACAGTTTTGTCTACAGCATGAATGGGCTGGCTCGACCGGGTCGTTACCACTGTCTCACAGAAAACCGACGTAAAGTAGCGCCTTGCTGCTGCGTTTCGTACGGTGAGTGAGATATCCGGAAGCCCAAATCCCCTCCCCTTCCCAATCCCTAATTATTCCTTTCCTTTAATGTCGGCAACGCGCCCATAACCCTTCTGGTTGTGGGCGTACATGGGCGGTGGAGATCACTTACCATCAGGTGACCCTCTTGCTCGTTTGCCTGCCTATGTTATAAAAAAAAAGCTGCTATTTTTTTATCCGAGCACGGCAAAGTGACTACACTACACCTGCTGGTAAGCGCATTTTTGTCCAAAAAACCAGCAACCACCGACAAACAATGGAGGGAAGAAGCAAATCGAGGGACCTGCGACAGGACAGGCGGTTGACCGATGCAGATACAGTGATACGTACCCCTATACCCGCCCATTTTCTTTTTCGCCTATTTCATGTCAATATTCTGTGCCGTAGACAAAACTGCCGTACACAGCGTGGTTCTACCACTCAAGTACGCTTGTTTTCCAGCATCAAGAGAGACAGCGTTCACACACGCGATCACAGCGGCCGGTGTTTCGCTGACGGTGTCGCGAGCGTGCCGCGACGGGCGGCTGGCTAGCTGCGGCTGCGGCAGGTCACCACGCCCGCGGCACCTGCACACTGACTGGGTGTGGGGCGGCTGTGGAGACGACCTCGAGTATGGATACAAGTGAGTCAGTAGTTAGTTTTAGCCTGATGAAACAAGCAGCTCGTCTGATGGTAAAGAAAGAAATAAAGCTTTATTCGTGCATTTGCACGTACCCGCCCCAACCAACCATCAAGTCAAAAATGGAGTGGCAAGCAAAAAAATAAAAAGAGAAAGAAAAATAGGAAACAGAAAGACAAAAGAGATAGAAACAAGAAACGTAAACAAAACAAGAACACCAGATATAGGGTATATTCGAAATTAATAAAATTGGAAACAGAACATAAGATAAAAGTAACAGGACATATTGAGAACATAAAAGATATAAAAAATTAGTGAAGAAAATCGGAACACCCGACTTAACAACAGGGAAATAAAAGTAAAATGTATAAGGGCCCTGAATTATTACATCAGGGGTACGAGAGTGGGGCATAAAGCCCCACACTATAAGAAAAAAAAAGTGTGCGTCCCGGGACGCTCGACAGAAGTGATAACTTAAACTAATGTGGGTTAAAGTGAGAGCGGAGGAGCCTGCCTACTGCTACCGTATGCGTGAGAGAAGGGGAAGTCAGACAAAGTGGCGCCTTAACGCGTTACGTTACGAAGTCCGGTCAAAGTCGTCTCAAAGTCGTGTCAAAGTCGTCGAAGTCCGGTCGAAGTCCGGTTGAAGTCCGGTCGAAGTCCGGTCAATGTCCGGTCAAAGTCATGTCATAGTAGTGTCAAAGTCGTGTTAAAGTCCTGTCAAAGTCGTGTCAAAGTCGTGTCAAAGTCGTGTCAAAGTCGTGTCAAAGTCGAGTCAAAGTCGTGTCAAAGTCGTGTCAAAGTCCGGTCAAAGTCGTGTCATAGTCGTGTCGAAGTCGTGTCGAAGTCGTGTCAAAGTCGTGTCAAAGTCGTGTCAAAGTCGTGTCAAAGTCGTGTCGTAGTCGTGTCACAGTCGTGTCAAAGTCGTGTTAAAGTCCGGTCCAAGCCGACTGGTCACTGTGTGACTCCACCTGGTACTTAGAAATTATCAATGTTCCAGGGAGGTCGGCTAACGCTGGCTGGTCAATGGACCGCTCGCGTTACGGAACGTTTCGGTTCACCCTCCCATAAGAAGTTATCACTTCAAAAAAAAAAACCATCATGTCATGTCGCAAGCCCCTCGGGAGAACCTGATATACACTGGCTGACCCTGGAACGCGACCCACGCAAGGTGGGTCACTATGGCAGGTTTTAACATCAGTGTACGGTGGTCGCTATCCGGTCGGATACGAATATCCTCCCACTAGAGCACTGCCTTCATTCTAAATAGCTGTAGACTACATTAAACATTAATATTATAGTACTAAATACGTTGGGCCGTCATTGAAGATGCCAAAAAATACTTTTAATTTCTTACAAAACTATTTAATTACTAAAAAAAGTTACAATTTAAATACTATACAGCGGTTGACTCCCCGTCGATGTTAGAACAAAAGAGTATCTAAAATCATAATACGCTAACTGATATAACCTTTGGTTTCGCAATGAGCAATGACGGGATGCAGGTGCTACCGAATTCCACTGAATGCAGGTGGCATGGTGGTGCAATGATGGTTCGATCGGCAGCGGCGATTTCTTGGTAGATGGCTATGTGTTGTAATGCGTCATCAAATCGTGCAATGGGTCCTTGCCTAACATACTATTAATACAGTACCAAGATCCAGCGGGCCAATTCTGGTAATTAAAAATGTTCAAAATATCATTCCGATCTAGTTTCAGTGCCAAGAAAGTTGCAAGTGGCATTCCGTAAACCATTAAAACTGTAATGCAATCAAAAGTATATTGAAAGTTGACTAAATTGACATCGAAATGTAACTGAAATGATATTGTGAATTAACTGAAATATAGTCAATCATATCGATATTTGTATATATGCATGGGTAATATTCTATGTAAATACGTAACAATCAAATCACAAAGTCGTAAGGAAACATTATTTATTAACAATAAAAATACAATACACTATTACATACACACACATATTACACATTGCAGCTGAATCCATGTTTTTGCACTGTGTGAACATAACCTTTTGGATAATACACTGTCCTTCCTCCTTCAGAGTCGGCCCAAGACCTAGAATTGGTGATCCGAATTGCTTCAGTGAAATCCAGAAACAGTTCTATTTGTTTAGTCATTATTTCACTAACACTTTACTAACAGTCCACTAATAATTAACTCACGATATTGTTTCAACTTTCAATTAGTATTTATCGCGCGCAATGGATAATCATAATTAACTTATTATAGAAATTGAAAGATACGTACTTAAATAACATACACAACAAAATTAAATCACGGAACAATAACAATGGACATTCTTTTTTAATACAAATTTTACGGCTCTCGATCTTAGTACTTTGAGCCTGCAATAACAAAGATGTAATCACTGGGTGACCCACCATGACAATAAATTAACGCATATGTTTTCACTCACAATTTACAGAAATCCGAAAAAAACGGGTTTTCAATTTAGGGGAAACATGAGAAATTACCTAATCAATTAATAAATTATAAAATCTATTAATCAAATTTTAAATTAATAACTTCGTGCTAAAGTAATAACTTTTCCATCCAATTCAAATCGCCAAAATTACTCACAATGCCAATATATTTTGTCCGCTGGCAACTTTATTATAACATTCGCTTTACATTTTTTTATAATTTAGTCTGTGGTGGCTGACATTAGTTCGGAATTAAAATGATATCGAATTGATATCATAATGCTACTGAGATGATGATGCCCAGTAATTGCACTGGATACAATGTCCTTCAAAACTAAACACAACAGTGCTGTTTAGCGACAAATTAGGCAAAGTGGTGGGTGAAACAACCCAGATAACCAGCTACTAATAAATAGTAGAGTATTTTTAACCAATTTCTAAAAATATTTTTTTTTATCCTTATTTATTTACCTATGTCCTATGTCTTATATCCTATCTTATATACATATCCTTATGTCTAAATTTCGATATTAACATAGGTATCGACTGTGAACAGAAAATATTTTATATATTACGTTGTTGTGTGTGTGTGTGTGTTGGTATACCAACTGCGCAGTTGTATTGCGTACGCGGTACGACTGCTCAGCTGAGGTCTCGGATTCAATCCCAGGTCGAGTAAACTGATATTGGGTTTTTCAACAGATTGAAATGGCTTGTAACTTATTTATTTTTGCCTTTATATCCATAATTATTTCTATAATCATTTTCAGGGAACGTAATTTATTGATTAAAATAATTAAAATAATCGAGTCAAATACCCTATTATGATGCGGGCGCCGTTTGACGGATAATATTGAAGAAGGGGAGAGTGAGTTAGGCCACTGAGACATCGGTTTTTAAGATACTGTGGTACTACCCCGGTAGAACCCATTCATGCTGCGACTAAAATTGTCTTCAGTCTTGCTCTACCACTTAAAATATTGGACTCCGACAATAGCATACTATAGAAAGCTTAATAAAACAAGAATATTATTGGTCTAATTGAAATAATATTATAAATAAGTAACAACAGATCCACACGGTTCCATTTTAATTAGAACCAACAGAAGCTTTTTTTTTTTTTTTTTTTTATTGCATAGGCCGGCAAACGAGCAAGTGGGTCACCTGATGGTAAGTGATCTCCACTGCCCATGTACGCCCACCACCAAAAAGAGCTGGGCGCGTTGCCTACCTTAAAGGAAAGGGATAATTAGGGATTGGGAAGGGGAGGGGATTTGGGCTTCCGGATATCTCACTCACCGTACGAAACGCAGCAGCAAGCCGCTACTTTACGTCGGTTTTCTGTGAGACAGTGGTATCAAACCGGTCGAGCCAGCCCATTCATGCTGTAGACAAAACTGTCTACAGCGTGGCTCTACCACTCTACCACTCACTCACTCAAGCTGTGTGTTGGTTAGTCGGAACGATTGAAAATATGTTCATACAATTCAAATAGCAAGTGATTTCAATATCAACTAAAATCGAATCGTGTGAACCCGCTATTTCTATAGCTCTAACTACTTCCAACACGATACGAAAACTATTCAAACAACCTACAATCTATGCTGTCCCGATACCTCTTACTATAACGCACTACAACTAATAAGGGATCAAACGCACACAAACTCTCATTTCTGCTGCCTTGGTAAATCACATATTTTATTTAAATATGCCGTGGCGGCAACACGTCCCCCCGAGCTGAAACTGTAAGTGAACTCCTAACAACTCGTGTATTCCTAGTACTTTTCCCCCACATTATCGAAAATTTCCCCGCTGAAAATGTGCTGAAAATGTTTATCGAAAATTTTCATCTTACTTCTTAAATTATTGCTTCTAAATAAATGTTATTGAAAAAAGAAATCTTATAAATTATGAGATTATTCTAACCATTTAGTTTTGAAAACATAATAATGTGGAAATATTTATTGCTGAAATGTTTGTCATTAATCAAAAAGTTTTGATAATTTATCGATCAATAAATAAATTAATCGACTCTACCGGCTCCTATAATTTACGTGAAAATACGGTTTTCAGGTGAAAAAATCACGTGTCTTGTACGATACCTGTGTTACCAGGAGAGCACAGGTTAAGTAGAGTTAGTTTACCTGTAGCACGCACACAAATACACGTACAGTATCATTCAGGTAGAATGTGTTTGATATTTAAGGTTTTCCTTCCTCACATTTTGAAGTGAGGTTTGGTTGGAGTGTTGGAGTGGCCACGGAACACTTTAATTCAGATATAGATAAAAAAAAATTGGAATCTTAAATAGTTATTATAAATAATCGGGAAAATTATGTCTTTCTTTTTGTTCTTTTATTTAATTCAATGACGAGACGGTCAAGTCGCTCGCCTGATGGTAAGCGCCACGCCTGCCCATAAACAGAAGCAACACCACATAGAACTTTGAATTATAAAGCAATCCATGGCACTGGACTGGGTTCGTCACCCCGCTAAATAAGATATGAAGTCCCATAATGCCCAGTAATTTCACACAATTCGTGGTCGCGTATTGGTCTGATTCGAACTACTTTTCGTTCTACGTCAGCTGCGAGGATTACATGTATCATTTAATTTCAGTTCTATCAAAATGTTAAAATCTGTAAATGTCGTCAACTAGTGCTTGTTATAATAACTTTTACATTAACTGGCGGATGGTACAATATACCCTTAGGAAGTAATCAACAATTTACTTTTATATTATTTCGTTTTCAGAAAACCTAGTTTATTGTAAATTTTATTGTATAAAAGAAATAAATGTGTTTACATTTTTAGTGAGTCAACCTGTAAAATATAAAATATATTTTAGAATCCAATATTTTTAGAACTTATAAAGTTCCAAACATATGTAGTTTATACTGATAGAGAAGGAAAATACGTTGCTATCGCAGTTCAATATGCATTTCCTTCCCCATTTTATCAATTAGATCCGCGAGGTATTTTGCCCTCGTATGAGCTCTGTAAACAGGAAAACAGGGTTTGTGAGGCAATAGCTCCTATATAGTTATTTCATCCTAGTACTCAGGTAAGAGGTAAGACAGGTGAAAAAGCCTGCTCACTCTATAAAGTTAGCAAGTTTTCTTTACCTTTAAATGTGCCCTTACCTTAACCTTTGATGTTTATAAATTCTAGAATAAAAATAAAAATCTTGTCTACTGAAAAGATACCGCACGAATATTATATACTTATTATGTTGTATACAGGGTTATTTTTAAAACACCAGCAACCTCGCAGGGGTAGATTCCTAAGGTTATAAGCTACTACTTTTGTTCTACGACTTTTGATAATTTGTTAGATTTTATTTTCATACAAAAATAAGTATTCATTTAATTTCCGTCTTGATTGTTACAACGCGCATCGCACTTTACGTAAACAAATACGCGAAGCGTGGGGAACCCGACTAGCTCCTTTGAAGGTCAACGCGCCGCTCAGCTGAGCGGCCGGCGCGGCGCCTTTGAGTCGCGCGCGCACGCCGCATACTACGAAGAAAAATACGACACAACAAAAACTTGTAAAATCATTTTTTTTTTAATATATTGAGTTATATCCAAACTCGTAGAACAAAAGTTGTTCCGTATGGGGACAGCTATCTACCCCTGCGAGGTTGCTGGTGTTTTAAAAATAACCCTGTATATTTAAATGATGTCTGATCAATAAAGTTTTAATTATTTTCCGTAATTTCTGCAAGATCAAATTATTAAAGCATTGAAATTTTATATATTTTTATTTTATTTGATGTGTTGTATCAATAAATAATACGCGTGTAATAAAAAACAAATATAGAAATAAAATATTTTCCTGAGCATCTGACGTTGTTATTAATTTTATGCCGTAGTAGATTATTATGGAGACTATAAAGCACGAATTAATTCAATAACAATATAATATTAACAATAAAGAAGCTGTCAGTTGTCTGTAACCAATATAATATTAACAATAAGGAAGCTGTCAAATTGTCTGTGACCTGTAGTTTCACGCGTGTCAAAGCGTGGCAGAAGACAGGTTCGCTACCAGGCTGACATCGACGGCCAGGAGTATAATCGAGTAGGACAGCCTTTTAACGTAGCCACGTAGCGCCCTACTCCACCCGCCGCTACGAACTTGACTCGGTTCATGAAAAAAGGATATAGTTATTAAGCTTTATTTAAAACTAGCTTTTCCTCGCGGCTCCGCCCGCGTGATCTGCTTTTTCCGGGATCAACAGTAGCCTATGTTACTCAGTGATAATGTAGCTTTCTAACGGCAAAAGAATTTTTGAAATTGGTCCAGAAATTTTTAAGTTTATTCGTTACATACAAAAATACAAATTTTTCATCTTTATAACATTAGGGTAGATATCATGCTTAAAATTAGAAGCCTGCCTCGGTGGCGCAGTTGTATTGCGTATGCGGTACGACTGCTGAGCTGAGGTCTCGGGTTCGATCCCCGGGTCTGGGAAATTGATAATGGGTTTTGCTACGAAATGCTCAGTATCAGCCCGGAGTCTGTAATTGCGCCCGGTATGGCGAAAGGCTCGCCCGTTATCAAATCGTCCGCATGGGACGAAAATACACGAGGCGAAATGTAGGTGTACTGGTTACACCTCTGCCTACGCCTTCGGGGATTACAGGCGTGAGTGTGTATGTAATTATATATTAATAAAATTCCCATAACTACTCTACTAAGTACAGCTTGGCAAAAAAGAGTATGGATTTAATGAGGGCGCTTATGGATTTAATATGGCAACCCGGTATACTACGACATAAAATGTTTAGATACTTGTTATTTTTATCTATTGTTGTTTAATGGGCTTTAGTGGGGTGATTTCAATTGCCAGTTAAAAATTATTTTTTGGAGGATAAAATAGTGTCAGATAAAAAATATATTTGTATATGAGATTTATCTACACTAATATTATAAAGGGAATGATTCTTTGTAAGCTTATAGGCTATATTACATCCCGGAAAAATATATAGCGAGAAAATTATCCTGGAACAATTTTATCACGCAGGCGAAAGCTAGTAATATATATTAAGAAAAAAAGATATTCATTACTTACACAATTTCTATATATTTTTTACACAACGTCTTTGACACTTGAAATTTAGTTTCGGAGTATATCGAGTCTTAATCCCTCAGATGGAACAGAGGGCATCCATAGTGGCAACATAATATTATGAACCCTCACAGATTTTTTTGTTTTTATAATTTAAATTATTAGTCTTCCTTACTGGGGGGAGATTCGAACAGGTTTGATAATTTAAATAAAATACCATTGTAGTTTTAATAGGATAAAAAGGAAAATTAAACCTTTAAATTATAGGAGTACTTTGAATTTATTCAAATAAAACAAATTAACATTTTAATTCAATCAGATTCCAAAAGACTTTCGTCTAGATATTCTATCCCCGAAAGGTCTATTGAGTCTTGACTAGACGATCCTGCAACAACAGAATCATCTGAATCACCCGAATATGTATCTGTATCGCTACTTTCTATGTCGTCATACATGGTCATTCATTAACAATTTTAATAACATGTTTGCATGAGCTTTTCCAGTTTTAGCACTAATCGCGCGGAACGCTTGTCCAGCTGACATCTGTTGGAATGAAATATTATTGATTATGAGTTCAACTTAATAACATTATGAAAATCTAATTATGAACTAGATCTACCTTTATGTCAATGGACCTTACGTTGACAGAGGCAATCTTATTTTGTGATTATCTCGCGATAGCTCTCATCCAAATAAATATTTTTTTGGAGTTCTATTGGTAAATTCCTATTATCTTATATATAAAAATAAGTCGGGTTTTCCTTCCTGACGATATAACTCCAGAACGCACGAACCGATTTCCACGGTTTTGCATTCGTTGGAAAGGTCTCGGGCTCCGTGAGGTTTATAGCAACGAAAATCTAGGAAAAATTTCAATAGAAAAGCGGGAAAATAGGGAAAATCATTTTTTAAATACAGCGCCATCTCTGATACATAGCATGTACTACAAACCAATATTTTAAGTAGAGAAATGTTACATAAAACGAAGCCATCTGGTGGCGAAACGGAGTTCGCCGGGTGTGCTATTTTGTATGAAAATCACGCGGGCGGAGCCGCGAGCAAAAGCTAGTGCATTATATTTTTTTTTAATATGGTTCCCTCTTTGCGACTATGTTAATTCCGCTCAGACTGTTATACATTTTTTATATGAGAAACCCAGAGAATGTAATATCTTTTTAGATGTCCACAACTTCCATTAAATACCAGTTTTTCTTTAACTACAGGTAATAAGTTTCGTATTGTAGGCACCTGAGAAAAAAGAAAGTATTCATTTATTACATAATACTGTATTTATATTTGTTTTTTATTGTAGGAAGTACGAATAATATAAAATATATTACATATGTACCTGTTTTTTTACAGTATAGAAGAAATGAACCTTTTATCTTATTGCACATAGATCAAAATTATAGAGATCTTTCTTTGGTCGACTTTTCCTATTTTTACCAGATGTAGAAAAAATGCCTTTATTTTTTTCACCTTCTTCAAAAAAAATCTTGTGGTGTTGACTGATTTACCTAAAAAAAATACCAAACATACATAAGAATACAAAAACAAATTTTTAAATGTTCAGTATTGAAAAGGATCAAAAATATTAAGTCAGCTTATATATAACACGTAAACATAACCTCAGTTACTCTTTTGTAAACAAAACACAAAAATCTCTTAAATTGTATGTTACAGGTAATTTAAACTAGTCCAAAATGTATAATTTAACTTGTTAGATGTAAATAATTTGCATAAATACCTGTCATATCGGCTGTTCTCTGATAAACATTGTTAATTTGAGACAAAACTTGTTCCGCTTGAGATTCAGCCAAACATCGTAAAAAACTTGATATATCACGGCTCTACCACTACAACGAATCGTTTTGTTCATTTTAAATAACAAAACAAGCAACAACCGTACGATAATTTATAGAATTTTGTATAAAACTAGTTGGCGCAAACAACAATGACACAGAAAGTACTGGCTATTTGACAGCAATGACATTTTTAATAGAGTTGCCACAATATATTTTTTTTAGTTCCTATTTTCACCGCGTCATACTCTTTTTTGCCAAGCTGTACGGATAGTTTTATTTTCTGTCCTTTGAGATTTCTATCCTTTAAGATTGGGGAAAACAGATTTTGGTCTATTTAGAACGAAATGTCTATGAGTTTAACATTATCAACACAATTGAAATTAAAACAGCCGAATTAATTTTACTACTCGCTTTCACAAGGCAGAGCTTCAATATGTTTTAAGAAATCTATCTTTCTTATGGCTGGCGCTCATTGACGGCATGGCACGGCATGGCACGGCAGGTCATGCTGCGGCATCCCGCGGCGTCCCGTGGCATGCCGTGGCATCCTGCTGAATGCCCAGCCACTCTCTCTCTCTCGCGCACCGCGGCAATCCGTGGAATGAAACGGCATGACACGTCTGGCCGGAGCATCCCGCGGCGCGTCGCGTCATGCCACAGCATCCCGCGGCACGTCGCGGCACTGTGGTATTGAAATAAAGTAACGTGAATTCTAAACTAGTGGCAATAAGATTCAAAATAACTTGATTAGTAATAAAATCCTTTGCCATGCCATGCCGTGCCATGCCGTCTATGAGCGCCGGCCCTTACCGTACCAGTCAGCTGAATTTTACCTCCACATTTTTGTACCACATTACATTAGCTACGCTTTTTACGTAGCAAACCTCCTACGAACGTGTGCTCTCCTAGACAGGTTTCACGCATTGAAAGGGTTAATGAAATGTACTGAAAAGTTGAAGCAAGCAATGATGAATAAATGACGTCATGTCAAAATAACAACTATTGATAATTTTAAAAGTAAAACTTAAATGATCCAACTTCCAAAATAATGCTTGATCACGAAATTTGGTTTCTAAAAACTACGAAAATACAGAAAAATAAAAGCATTACATATGTACATACATTTTTTAAATTATAATAAGCACATAATAAGTTGATAATTATAAAAAATTTCATATTTTATATCACATTTTTTCCCTTACATCCTAAAATAATAAACATTATGTTCTACTTACTGTGCAGGCATGCAATAAGCAAATGATCACCCAAATTACC
The DNA here is from genome assembly GCA_949126905.1 of Amorpha juglandis. Lineage (NCBI taxonomy): Eukaryota > Metazoa > Arthropoda > Insecta > Lepidoptera > Sphingidae > Amorpha > Amorpha juglandis. Next base: position 7,575,763 of record OX421390.1, on the reverse strand, counting down.
CCAATTCGAAAAATGTTCAAAAAGAAAAAAATTGCTTAAATATATTGGATTTTTTTCTGCATATTTTCAGTGTTCCATACTAGGATTTCAAAACCCTAAAGCGTTTAGAAGAGAGGCAATACAACGCCTGTCCGCGCATTTTTTCAGCGCTACTACGTCATTGTTTTGAGGCTATAGTACCAGGATATAATAACGTGCGAAGAATTAGAGTTATAGCGAATGCGGGGCTACGTCACAGTTTCTATATATTTCAACAATGTGAATTATTTTTTACCGTCAGAAAAAATACTTTCACAAACTAATTTTATAATAATCATGAGAATATAAAAAAATACTTCCTTAATTGATTTTACTAAAAAATTGTGTCATTTACTGACTTACTCTACTTAATGGTTTTAAAAATAATTGTTTTTATGTTTACATGAATAAAGTGGACACAATTTATGGTTGTGCCGCACCGATTTGGAGAAAAGTAATTTTTGTCAAGACACAGCTTTATAAAAATACAAGCCTTAGATACTAGGAATCCATTACATAATAGCAGGTCACTCGTGGCTGGCAAGTGAAATTAAAAAAACACTTATCAGGGCCACTTTGCGTGTGTGCTTCGCGGCGAAGCTTACTCTGTGACACACAGGGAAAACACAGTGGGTTTTCAAAGCTTTTTAAGTTTTTTTTATAAAGGGAAAACATTTTAAAAAAGCTTTTCCGATTTGTCTATTTGAATTTTCTGTACAAAGGTAACATCGTTGGCAGGAGTTGTACTACGTTTGGAATGCGAATGGAATGCGAAAAGCGGCCATTTTACCGAGGAATGTGCCCCATTCAGTGCATAGGGGAGATTTTCCCGCATTCGGGTATTTTTGCCACCAGGCGACCATGAGGACTGAGAAGATTCGAAGCATTTGAGGAATGCCACTGATTCGGAGGGTTGATTTATTTCGGGACTTTTTTCATTGCCTCGGATAGCTCTAGCAAAACGTGATTTTGGTTAAATTAATTTATTCATTTTAATATTTCTTAATACTGTTTTTATTCATGTGATGACAATAATACAAGAATGTAGTATATTAAACATTAAATAATAATAAACCATGCATCAGATTGTAACAAAATTTTAACAAACACTGTTTTTTCTTTATGTGCTATTGCAAAGCATGCCGGGTACTAGTTATGAAAAAAATGTGTTTTAATAAGTTACTGGAATTATTAAATACATGTTACTAGCTTTTTCTCACGGCTCCACCCGCGTGATCGTCTTTTTGCGGGATAAAAAGTAGCCTATGTTCATCAGGGATAATGTAGGATTCTAATGGTGAAAGAGTTTTTCAATTCGGTTCAGTAGTTTTTAAGTTTATTCATTACATATAAATCTACAAATATTTCCTCTTTATAGTATTAGTTTAGATAATATTTGAAAAAAAACATTATGCCAGCTTCCGTGGCACAGTTCATGAGTAGCTGTGAAACGAGAGTTCGTGTGTTCGATTCCCGCACCGAGACAAACGTTTGTGTGATCCACAAATATTTGTTACTAGTCTGGGTGTGTTTTCTTCCCAGGAGAGTTGACGTCAGGATAAAGGCAGCTTGGAAAAAAAGTTGAAGGTTCGAAAAAAACACTAGGAACGGGGACGTAAAAAGATTTAATCAATATATTCGTAAGCCCAAGTAATTTTAATCATTGTGAGTGGTAGAGCCACGTGTAGACAGTTTTGTCGACAGCGTGAATTGGCCGGCTCGACCGGGTCGCTACCACTGTCTCACTGATAACCGATGTAAAGTAACGGCTTGCTGCTGCGTTTCGTACGGTAAGTGAAATATCCGGAATCGGCCCAAATTCATTCCTTTTCCCCATCCCTAATTGCCAATGATTCTTCTGGTATTGTGGGCGGGATATAGGCGGTGGAGATCACTTACCATCAGGTGACCCACTTGCTCGTTTGCCCACCTATGCTATAAAAAAATTAAATAATAAGTTTTATTAGATTCTTCTTCTAGATTAGAACTTCGATTAAAAATACTCCTGAATGACGAAACTAGCAAGTCGCTCACCTAATCGTAAGCGCGTAAAGTTCAGTTACTCGAGTCATTTCCGTCCCGGATAAGCCGGATAACCCGGATTAAGAATGCTTTAATACGACATCGGGCACCAGGAGAATATAAAAAGATAGAGTTAGTTAATCCGTTTTACCCGGTTTTGGTCACACACACAGATGCACTACGGGTGCCGAAAATAGCGTATTACGTTGTGGCCACGCAACGTGCGGGGTATAAATATTGTAGAATTCTTTACAACAAATTTTTAGCTTCTTTAAGTATGATCTACACTAATATGATAAAGAGGAAAGATTTGTATTTTTGTATGTAACGAATAAACTTAAAAACTACTGGACCGATTTCAAATAAATTAAATAAAGAAACCATATTTGTTTACCCTGTCAAATAACTTTAATCCGGTAGTTTTTGCCGCAATATCTCTTGACGTTCGACAATATATTTTGACTGCGCTGTACAGTCCTGTGGTGTGTAGTCACTTTTCCCTAACAGGAAAAGAAAAAATACCCTGTATAGACTATAAAATCCCTCTTTCTGAAGTCGGATAAAAGAACTATATCCGCCCACGAGAAATCTTTAGTACCAGGAAACAAGCATAATCTGCTACAACAGAAGTTATATTTCCCACCCCTCATATCCAAAAGTGTATAATACACCGTAAGTTGTCGGATTACGGTCCAAAATGGCATAGCACGTAACCGCATAGATCAATAAATTCGTAGCGCCCCCGTAGCTGGGGGCGTAGCAAATTGCAGATGTAGCGATTTTGTAGAACCGTCTTTGTCTTTTATACGTCTCTTTCTATCGGGATTGTTTTGGAGAAAAGTTTGTTTTTCACGATTTTCACGTATCGGATAAATTAATAAAATGCAAATAAAACACTAACATAAAAAAAGTAGTAATAAATAAAATGTAAGTAGTAAGTGGTGGGAGGATACTTGTATCCGACCGGATAGCGACCACCGTACATTGGTGCTAAAACCTGCCATAGTGGCCCACCTTGTGTGGGTCGCGATCCAGGGTCAGCCAGTGTATATCCGGTTCTCCCCAAGAGGCTTGCCCCCTGATCCTAACCTTTTTCCCATCCCTTTTTCCTTCCCCTCCCCCTTGGCCCTTTGGCAGACCAGCATGATGTTGCCGACCTACGATGGACACATTGTTTATCGTTGGTCGACACTATTCCTGGATTGCGCTATACTTACCATCAGGTGTAGCGTACTCACTTTGTCGAGCCAGGATTAAAAAAAAAGTGAGGTAATATTTTGTGGTAGAGCCACGCTGTAGACAATTTTGTCTACACCTTGAATCGCCCTCAACTTTCAAAGTGCAAGTTAACCTAAAGTAGTTACCTTAGTATGGGGTCAGAACTATATGAATGTTTGGTGTATTTGTTTAGATTCACAGAGGGCTTTGTGGACGTGAGGGAACGAGAGCGGAAAGTAAAGCGTGGCAGTCGAGAGCAGGGGCGGCAGCTTATGAACCGACACAATAATGAAGCTGGTAGGCGGGTAAGCATGAAATGAAATGATATTAATCATATAAGCAATTAAAATAGCGCTTATGATGAGTCAGTACAAAAATAAAAGAAACTTATGTATAGAAATCAATATCAACTAATGTATACATAGCATCATCAAATACACTAGGCAACTGCCTATTTACACTGTATACACCACCAAAATACACTAGGCAATTACACTAAATCTATTTATGACAGCCTCCGTGGCGCAGCGGGCGAATAGCCGGCTGTTTAGCGAGAGGCCCCGGGTTCGATCCCCGTACCGAGACAAATTTTTGTGTGATCCACAAATATTTGTTTCGGGGTCTGGGTGTTGTGAGACCGAAAGTCTCTAGTAGTTCCTGATACCCACGACACAAGACTCGAATCTTACTGTAGGGTCAGGACTATGTATGTGTCTGTAGGGTTGTCTATTTATTTATTTGTTTTATTTATTGATCTATCAATTTTACAATATTTTCATCACTGGAAAAATCCATAATTGTTGTATGTATTCGCATATTTTTTAACCTGGCATAGTGATTGCTCTGTAACATCTTCACAACATAGACGAATTCTATGAAGTTGACATTAGTTATTACTATTATTTTTTCTTATCCGGGCACGGCAAAGTGACTGTACTACACCTGATGGTAAGCGTAGTGCAGTCCAAACACCAGCAACCACCGACAAACAATAAGTTAATTGGTAACGAGTTCAGTTGTTGTTTTCCCATTTTTTTTTATCTGGCACAGTAATAATAACGACACTGAACCTGATGGTACTTATCATCAACAAAACACAGGCCACATATATGAAGCTAACAGGCGTGATTATGTATGTATGGTGGGCATGATCTTGCCGACCAACGATAGACACACTTCAAAATCAAAATCAAAATCTTTATTTATCATGTAGGCTAAGAAAGCACTTATGACAGGTCAAGTACAGAACATTTATCGTTAAAAAGACTAACTTAAAAATAAGGGAACTTTGGAATAACCGCCGCGCTATAGGCTGGCAGGAAAAGGCACACCAACATGGGATGGGAAGAAGGAGAGGATCCTTAAATGTAGGGATTCACGGAATCGGAGGATATGGACACTGTTTGTCATTGGTCGACACAATTCCTGGATTGTGCTACACCTACCATCAGGTGTGGCGTAGTGACTTTGCCGAGCCAGGATAAAAAAAATATGTTTTTCGTTACATACTGTGACCCGTATAATTATTTGTATTGCAGGCGGTGATAGCGAAGTCCAGGGTGACGTGCAAGTGTCACGGAGTCTCAGGGTCTTGCAGCCTCATCACCTGCTGGCAACAACTGGCTTCCTTCAGAGAAATCGGTGAGTTCACTCACGGTTCAGAGCTTGTAGTGCAAGTTTTTCGATACTTTTCATATAATTACATTATTAATATTCTAAAAAATCCTTTTAAAGTAAGTTTAAAGAAAATAAAAAAAAAACCACTTTAAAATTACAAATTACAATACAATTTTCTAGAGGTTTTTTTCGTGTCGGTGCAAGTACCGCTGCCGGGTTACTGAAATTGCATCACGCCTAAAAAGACCTCTAGAAATGATTGTTATTATTAATAGACTTCATTGTGTTTTCAGTTTTATTTTTTGTAAACGGTTTTTAAGTTTTGTATAATCTATTTATTTTTTATAGCATAGGCCGGCAAACGAGCAAGTGGGTCACCTGATGGTAAGTGATCTCTACCGCCCATGTACGCCCACCACCAGAAGAATCATGGGCGCGTTGCCGACCTTAAAGGAAAGGCATAATTAGGGATTGGGAAGGGGAGGGGATTTGGGCTTGCGTATATCTCACTCACCGTATGAAACGCAGCAACAAGCCGCTACTTTACGTCGGTAAAAATAAGTGATGAGGTACAGGTAGAAATTCTACAAAAAATAAACGTGAACGCCTTTACACGATCTAATTACGAGACACGCCTTCTCAATTGTATCTAGTGACCCGCGACCATTCCGGCCACCACATTCTAAATGAGAACATTAAACCGTAACTACAAATCGCCATGTCTGTGATTGATTGCCTGTTTTTGTCGCTTTACCATTGTCTGCAAACGATCGTGCAAATAGGGTACTCTAGGATGGGTGCTGCAGCCAAGAGTCAGTCATCTATGCACAAGAACAATGGGAAATTAATGTGTTACCATTAGCAGTTATTCTCCTCAAAATGTTACCCTACGAAGTTCGTCGGAGAACATTGTAATGTGATTCAATAAATTATTATCTGGGGCATAATATACAGCTTTCTAGTTGTTTCTCACGGCTCTGTCGCTTGAACAACCTTTTCCGGGATAAAAATCTATCTATCGGTCCCATCTATCTCTGTACCAAAATTCATCAAAATCGGTTCGATTTAGGCGTGAAAGCGTAACAAACAAACTCACATTCGCATTTATAATATTAGTTAGGAATATATAACTGGTGAAATTCACTAAATTGTATTAAATGTGGGATAAGGAAAGATATGTACTATGTATTAGTAAAGTGTCTGGAAAGAGTCCGCTAAAATATGAGAGGGGCATAGATCGACAGCTTGGAGGATATATTAACATATTGGCTCATCCATTATTCCAAGAGGCTAAATCGTTACATCGGTTTGTTAAACTATACAATAGGCGTAGAACATAAGGATGAATATATATTCAGGGTGGTATTATCATGTATAAATAAACATTAAAGAAGAAAAAAGCTGCCTTACTGGTATAGTGCTGGTGGCAATTAAATAAACAATCGTTTATTATGATTAAATGAAAATAATATAGATTACCTACAAATATATCATCGGTTCGCAATGTCTTGAGCTATTGCGATAAACAGCGACCACAATATACATGGGGGACAGCTAGCAGTTTTATCTTAATATATAAAAATTTCGTGTCACGTTGTTTGTCCGCGATGAACTCCTCAACTACTGAACCGATTTTAATCAAATTTTGCAAATTGTGTGCAAAGAAAGAGGTATCTGAGTTCCATAAGATTCTAACAGATGGCAGTGTAAGGTAATTAATCAGATGGATTGAGTAAGTATCCATTAGATGGCGAATACTGTATTGAATAGTTTGCTACAATATAATGTAACATATACCTTAGCCACAGCAACGCGTGTCCGGGTCTGCTAGTAATAATATAATTATGTTTTGACCACAACTAACTTCATGTCATAAGGGATATTTAACCTGTAATAAAGCTGTCAAACCGATTATTAACAGACACTTAACCTCTCTAAAATTTCCAGATAATTAAGTCGCCTTTAAGGCTTTTATTATTTACGAGCGCTTCACACTTTATTACAACTAAAAGAGGTCGACATTTTTACTTTACGACCTCTTCGTATTTAATTCAGAAAAGTTGTAAAATTAAATTTATATATTTTTATTATGGTTTTGATGTTTTTTATTATTGTATTTTTTTATTATTTACGATGTGAGAAATGGCTTTTAAATTAGGTTTGGGTGGTCTTTGTGTTGTTAAATACTAATATGTTATGGTCAGAACCGGTCAGTTTTATGTCAATAATGGTTGCTTATTTACACATAAACATGGCTATAAAAAGGATTTATGGATAATGACAATAATAATAGCTTTTAAAATTAAATAACAAATAACGCAATGTAAAAAAAATTGTTTTACCATATATTTTATTTCCAATGTATTAATCGTGTGGATGTAGATGGTTCATAGATAGATACATGGTTTTTAAATGGGTCATAGCCAATGAATAGGTCGGTTTTTTCTATAGCAAAAGCCGGCAAGCGAAGAAATAGTTCACCTTTATTTATTTGATTGAATGACGAGACGAGCCAAGCGCTCGCCTGACGGTAAACGCCATGCCTGCCCATAAACAGAAGCAACACCACGCAGAACTTTGAATTACAAATGGCATTAAAATGCGCTCGTCACCCCAAGACATAAGATATTACGTCTCTATAATGCCCAGTAATTTCACTGACGGTACCACGGTCACCTGATGGTAAGTGATCTCCATCCTCGGGCAATTCTTGTTTGATTTTCGAATCGAAACTTTTTTTATCCGAGCACAGCATAGTGACTGCACTACACCTGATGGTAAGCACAGTGCAGTCCAATAAAACCAGCGACCACCAACAAACAATGAGTTTATCGGTGGTCACCAAAATCATGCCGGCCTGTATATGCTTCTTCACACTCCGAAGAGGGAAGAGTCAAATCGAGGGGCCTGCGACAGAATAGACGGATGACCGATGCAGGCACAGGGATACAAGAATGTACCCGACCCAACCAACCATCGAGTTATGTCGCAAGGTCCTCGTGAGACCCGAATATACACTTAACACAAATTGTGATTGCTCGATCTGTATTTTGGACTCCAGACCTCACGATTTCTACAAGCTAAAATTCTTGAATCTCCAGGCGATTATCTCAGAGATAAGTATGAAGGAGCCACAGAAGTGAAGGTGTCGCGGCGAGGCAAGCTAAGGCTCAGCAACCCACACTACAGCCTGCCCACTGCACAGGACTTGGTGTATTTAGAGGATTCCCCCAACTACTGCATCAGGAATCAGTCGTTGGTATGTTATTTTTTTAACTTCCGACAAAAGAGGGGCTGTTATAATTGTATCTTGAGGAGTGTTTATCAGCCTGTAATATTTTTTTTGAGCACGGCAAAGTAACTACACTATACCTGATGGTAAGCGCAGTGCATTCCAAAAAAACCTGCGACCACCGACAAACTAAGAGTTTATCGGTGGTCACCAGAGTCTTTCCGGCCTGTATAAGTGCTTTTTCCTCTAAAGAGGGAAGGAGCCAATCAATGGGCCTGCGACTGGATAGGCGCGATCCACGCAAGGATATACCTTGCGTGGGTCACTATGGCGGCCTTTAACATCCTGTATATGGTGGTCGCTATCCGGAATGATGTGAATATTCTACCACCAACGAAGCCCCAGTATCGTAACTCCTGAACGAATGGACCAATTTTAAAATAATTTTGTTTTTGTTTGATAGACTCAGACTCGTGGAGACTCCACGGCGTAGTGAGCCAGTAGCCAGCTGTGAAGCGAAAGGCCGCGGGTTCGATTCCTGCATAGAGACAAATATTTGTGTGATCCACAATATTATTATATTTGTTTCGGGTCTGGGTGTTTTCTCCCCTAAGGGGTTGACGTCAGGCAGGAGGCCAGTCAACTGCATGCCATTTTTTCTGTAACATGGGTTAAAAAGCATGCCGACCCTGCGAGTGGGATAAGGGCAGGTGGAAGAAGTAGTTTCTAATGTTTTCCATATATAGAATTGCGGGTTTTTAGGCACAGCAAAATACACTGCACTGTGTTCACGACTCGTGCCGGTTATTATGCACAACCATTGGCATTAAAAGGCATAAAACCGCAATGTAAAATATCTGTCCCATGTTCCAGGGTTCCCTCGGTACATCGGGACGTGAATGCAACCGAACATCATCAGGCATGGACGGGTGTTCGCTGATGTGTTGCGGCCGTGGTTACAACACGAAGCGTGTCGTCATTAAGGAGCGGTGCCACTGCAAGTTCCACTGGTGTTGTCGCGTCGACTGCAACACGTGCGTGCGCTCCACAGAGGTTTACACTTGCAAGTAGTGTCATTCTAATGTCTGTCTCGCTCCCACGCGCTATTCGCTGTATATCTGTCTCCACAAGCGCGTTAAGGAGCGGTGCCACTGTCGCGTCAACTGCAACACGTGCGTGCGCTCCACAGAGCTTTACACATGCAAGTAGTGTCATTCTAATGTGTCGGTCTCGCTCCCACGCGCTGTTTGTTGTATATCTGTCTCCGCAAGCGCGTTAAGGACCGGTGCCACTGCAAGTTCCACTGGTGTTGTCGCGTCGACTGCAACACGTGCGTGCGCTCCACAGAGGTTTACACTTGCAAGTAGTGTCGTTCTAATGTGTGTCTCGCTCGCACGCGTTGTTTGTTGTATATCTGTCTCTACATGCGCGTCAAGGAGCGGTGCCAATGTCGCGTCGACTGCAACACGTGTGTACGCTCCACAGAGGTTTACACTTGCAAGTAATGTCATTCTAATGTGTCTGTCTCGCTCGCACGCGCTGTTTGTTGTATATCTGTCTCCACAAGCGGGACAAGGAGCGGTGCCACTGCAAGTTCCATTGGTGCTGTCTCGTCGACTGCAACACGTGTGTGCGCTCCACAGAGGTTTACACTTGCAAGTAGTGTCATTCTAATATCTGTCTCCCTCGCACGCGCTGTTTTTTGTATATCTGTCTCCACAAGCGCGTTAAGGAGCGGTGTCATTACAAGTTTACTGGTGCTGTCGCGTCGACTGCAACACGTGTGTGCGCTCCACATAGGTTTACACTTGCAAGTAGTGTCATTCTAATGTGTCCGTCTCGCTCGCACGCGCTGTTTGTTGTATATCTGTCTCCACAAGCGCGTCAAGGAGCGGTGCCACTGTAGCGTCAACTGCAACACGTGCGTGCGCTCCACAGAGGTTTACACTTGCAAGTAGTGTCGTTCTAATGTGTCTGTCTCGCTCGCACGCGCTGTTTGTTGTATATCTGTCTCCACAAGCGCGTCAAGGAGCGGTGCCACTGCAAGTTCCATTGGTGCTGTCGCGTCGACTGCAACACATGCGTGCGCTCCACAGAGGTTTACACTTGCAAGTAGTGTGTCATTCTAATATGTCTGTCTTGCTCGCACGCGCTGTTTATTGTATATCTGTCTCCACAAGCGCGTTAAGGAGCATGTCACTGCAAGTTCCATTGGTGCTGTCGCGTCGACTGCAACACGTGTGTGCGCTCCACAGAGCTTTACACTTGCAAGTAGTGTCGTTCTAATGTGTTTGTCTCGCTCGCACGCGCTGTTTCTTGTATATCTGTCTCGACGTGCGCGTCAAGGAGCGGTGTCACTGCAAGTTCCATTATTGCTGTCGTGACTTTGTTCTAACATCGGCGATCGGCGATTAATTTGTTCTTCGGAAGCTCAAACCCGCGTCCGAACACTATTGACACATATTATGACGCGCGACGTTGACGCTTTTATGAAGGTCCAGAGACTAGTTAAATAACTTGTCTCTGGTTATGACCTATAATACAAATATTTATGAATAAAATAGTTGCCAAATTGTAACTAATACTTTAATTAAATGGCGTAGTATTCTGCTTATATTAGTATATGCCTCGGTGGCGCAGTTGTATTCCGCATGCGGTACGACTGCTATGCTGAGGTCTCGGGTTCGAACCCGGAGTCGCGTAAAGTGATATTGGGTTTTTCTATCACGAAATGCTCAGTATCATGTGTCTGGAATTGTGCCCAGTATGGCAATAAGGTCGCCCCCTATCACATCATGGAACGGAGATACGCTCGGCGAAATGTTTACACTGCCTTCCCCTTCGGGGATTATAGGCGTAAGTGCGTATTAGTATTTGTAAGCGTACGATGTTTTGATCTCAACTTAGTTGTAATTATTACTGTAATAAAACTGACGCACACAGAGACGTCTATTAACTTTAATTGACGAATTTGTTTTTGTAGGATCCGACAGGTAAATAACTGCAATGCGTGCAATAGTTTTAGAATGGCTTCGGTGTCGTTTATCGGCTCCACATCAAAGGATCGTTGGCCAATGACGGTGCGCGTCTACACTGGCCATCGGGTACACTGGCCTTGTGTGGATCGCGTTCCAGGGTCAGCCAGTGTATATCCGGTTCTCCCGAGGGGCTTGCGACATGACTTGTTGGTCGGGACGGGTACAGGGGTACATGTGCCTGCATCGGTCATCAGCCTGTCCTGTCGCAGGCCCCTCGATTTGCTTCTTCGTTCTCCGAAGCGGGAAGAAGCATTTATAAAGGCATGATTCTGGTGACCACCGACAAATTCATTGTTTATCGGTGGTCGCTGGTTTTTTGGACTGCACTACGCTTACCATCAGTTGTAGTGCAGTCACTTTGCCGTGCTCGGATAACAAAAAAAAAGTTACGTCGCAACCACAGCACCATTTGATGGACCATTGTGTAGAGCATCCTTTAGAGAGATCCATATTACTTCTATACTTAGTAACATAACATCACATTTACAGGCTTTAAGTGTGGTAATAAGACATCAGATTATATGCATATGCAAATTAACTGTGAATAAAAAAATTGCAATTAATATTTTGCTAATGCTTATTTAGTGCATATTTGACCTTTTTATTAGAACATATTGCATATATATTTTGCCATTTAATCAAAAATAAATATTATTATCTTTATCTCTATACAGGGTTATTTTTAAAACACCAGCAACCTCGCAGGGGTAGATTCCTAAGGTTATAAGCTACTACTTTTGTTCTACGACTTTTGATAATTTGTTAGATTTTATTTTCATACAAAAATAAGTATTCATTTCCGTCTTGAACGCTACAACGCGCATCGCAGATTACGTAAACAAATACGCGAAGCGTGGGGAACCGGGCTAGCTCCTTTGAAGGTCAACGCCCGAGCAGCTGAGCGGCGCGTTTGATGACGCGCGCGCACGCCGCGCCGCGCCGCACTCTACGAAGAAAAACACGACACAACAAAAACTTGTAAAATCATTTTTTTTTTAATATATTGAGTTATATCCAAACTCGTATAACAAAAGTTGTTCCGTATGGGGTCAGCTATCTGGTCCTGCGAGGTTGCTGGTGTTTTAAAATTAACCCTGTATATAAACAATTCGTGTCATGTTGTCCACGATGAACTCCTAAACTACTGAAGCGATTTTAATCAAATTTTGCCAACTGTGTGCAGTTTGATCCAATTTGAGTTATAGGATGCTTTATATCTCAATTTACAGTCGTTTTTTTTTTGCAAATGGTTTTTTTTAACTAGCCCTGTATTATATACGTCCCACTGCTGGGCACGGGCCTCCTCTACTAATTGAGAGGGATTAGGCCTTTTTAGGAAATTATTGTTACAGAGTTATAATTATCTGTGAGTTCCATAAGATTCTAACAAATGGCGGTGTAAGGTAATTTATCGGCTGGATTGAGTAAGTATCCATACTGTATTGAATAGTTTACTACAATATAATTTAACATATACCTTAGCCACAGCAACGCGTGGCCGGGTCTGCTAGTTTCTTTTTTCATATTATTTTTATTATTTATGCATATAATCCTATGTCTAGTTCATAATAGAATTCTAATTGCCCATTAACATCTCTGAGTGCGGCAGTTAATATTAGCTTATAACGTATTATTAGATAAAATAATGTACTAAAATACTAAACTCTAAAACATTCCTTCGATTTATAATGCCATCAATTGAAACCCATTTAGAAATAAGTGCCGTGTAATATATTTATTATAAAGAGGCTAAGTTTTAAGAATAAATTATTTATTTCAATTCTATTTGTTTTATTTACACGTCAGTTTCCTATAGCGGTAGGTAGAGTTTTGTTATTTATTTTGTACTAGCTGTCCCTCGTGGTTTCACCTGCATGTTACTGCCCTGCTCCCATTGGTTGTAGCGTGATATACATATTAACCTTCTTCATGAATCACTATATCTATTGTTGAAAACTGCATTAAAATCTGTTTAATAGTTTAAAAGACCTAAACGAACAGACAGCGGAAGCGACTACATTTTGTACTATGTAAAGATGTATTTTTTAGCTGAATGACTAAACGAGCAATTCGCTCGCTAAGCGCTACTTCTGCCCATAAATAGACACACTACAAAGCACTGCATGACACTGGATTGTTATCAACACCCAGAAAATTATCTCAATTTTTATTTGATGTGGGTTGAAATATTTCGTATTTGCATCCATATATTGTTTTGATGTGTAAATGAAAAGATCATTAAAATAGAACGTGTATTTAAAAAAAACAATATGTATTCTTATATAACAAGCAGAACCAAATCAATTACGTCGACACAGTATAGTTAAATTGTATTAAAACACGGTCAGTATAACAAATGCCAATGGCAGTTAGTCATATAAGTATTTTTTACAACTCTTCACTTAAGCCTCTCATTATATTATTCATTTATTTGACTACAAAATTTACAATGAGTTACATTTTAACAACAGCAAAGAGACATAAAGCAAAATATGATTAAATATGACACCTTGTTAAGTGAAAAAAAAAACAATAGGGTTGATGCATGAACTTGAATTCGAACATGTATACGCAATAGAAAAAAATACAAAAAACAAACACAAATCAAAATTGGTTGAAAAATGAGACCTATATTTGTTTTAGATACACCCAACAGTCACATACATAGTCCTGACCCCACAGTATAATACGAGTCTTGTGTCGTGAGTATCAGGAACTACGAGAGACTTTCGGTCACAACACCCAGACCCCGAAACAAATATTTGTGGATGACACAAACATTGCGGGGATCGAACCCGCGGCCTCTCGCTTTACAGCCGACTACTCGTCCGCTGCGCAACGAAGGCTGTCAGTGTAATATGGTTTGAATCTTTCTATTTTCATTCGACAACTATGCCGTCCACCAGATTTAAATAGCCTATAACTTAAATATTCTTTGTAGTATGAAATATGCACAACGCTATTGCTCAAAATCATAAAATAAATTATGCATCAAACCCATTGCGTATAATTAGCGGGACGACAGATATACTCACTACAGTCCACTCAATTCAAGACAATTCACAATAATTTCACAATCGTCATTTGTACAAAAAAAGCAGTCAGTATCTACACTGGAATTTGACGCGGGGATGACCTTGACGCGCGCATGACATTGACGCGCGCATGACCTTGACGCGCGCATGACCTTGACGCGCGCATGACATTAGGTGCAACACTCTGCTCTGGGGAACGCGCACGCGCACGGATCCGTCGCTATACATTGCGCGGGGCATATGCAGTCGCACGCTGAAACAAAACAACTCGATAAGGCTACGCGCATGGTGAGACGCAGGCAACGCGACGCAGCACAGATCAACAGCGTTAGATCATCGGGGAGTGGCATGGACTGGCGAGCCGAAAGTCGCAGGTTCGAAACCTGTACAACCTGTATATCCGGTTCTCCCGAGGGCTTGCGAAATGACTTGATGGTTCGTTGGGGCGAGTATAGCCTATAAGAGTAGGTCTTTGTATACCTGTGCCTGCATCGGTCATCCGCCTGTCCTTTGCTTCTTTCTTCTTTGGAGTGTCTTCTTCACCCACATTTATACAGACTCACATAATTCTGGTGTCCACCGATAAACTCATTGTTTATCGGTGGTCGCTGGTTTTTGGACTGCACTGCGCTTACCATCAGATACAATGCAGTAACTTTGCTATGCTCGAATAGGAAAAAAAATTGACATAAACATGACATTTCAGGATGTCTACATTTTGATAAGATCCGGTACATAAATACTCATTGTCAAGTGTTTGAACCATCCTTAAACATGACCACAAATTATCAGTAACATGTACAATGCGCGGCTGTTATACATACGTTTGCAGTCTGTTTGAACCATCCTTAAATGTGACCACAAATTATCAGTAACATATACAATGCGCGGCTGTCATACATACGTTTGCAGTCGCCGTACGCGCAGGGGTCCATGTACTGCGTACAATCCTCGCCGGGCGGCATGAACGACGATTTGTACACAGTCGTACCTTCCAACTGTTAAACGAACACGATTTTAGGTGTATATCGCCTATTTTAACAACTATTATGACAAAGAAATAAAAGACCAACTGAGGGCGTGCCCCGCATTTTTCGTCGATTAAAATATAAGACCGTATCAAAAAACTTTGAACTAGAATAGATTTGACCAATTTCGAGTCGGCTCGTTTGTAGTTCATCGATCTTTAGTAATTATTATAGATACGACACGATTTTATTTTTAATAGTAAAGTAAAAGCTTTTTTTCAGTCAGCTTTATTTTTGGACAAAACTTAGTCGCTGCAGTTTTAGGCTTCTTTCCCAGTTTTCACCCAGATTTAAATCGTACCATACCACTGAATACAAAAATAGTAGATAGAATTTTAACATGACATGAAAAAATACTTTTGGCAGCCTTATTATTAAGTGGTATTTGCTGGTGGTAGGATATTCATATCCACCCGGATAGCGACCACCGTACACATGGTGTTAAAACCTGCCATAGTAATCCACACACCTTGTGTGGATCGCGTTCCATGTATATCCGACTGCACTACAATTACCATCAGGTATAGTGCAGTCACTTTGCCGTGCTCGGATTAAAGTATTTAAATTTAAGACAGCATTAAATTCCTTAACTCGCAAAGATCCATTATAGGAGCTACAATGACGGGTGTGGGGGGCGGAATAGTCTCTACTTACACCTCTGCCTACCGGGTGATACAGGCGTGAACTTTTTTTTATTGCAGACCCAAGATCCATATCACAAAAATTACAAAAATTAAAAACATTAAGTTGATACCTATAAAAGTAGATACCTACAAAACATCATAGACAGGTGGCCACCTTCACCCAGTGTCTATATATTGCCATCAGCATCAGCCTGTCAGCCAGACTTATAATAATTGTGTTTGTACATGTGTCAACTATCGCACTCTCGCATAAAGGACGCGATCCGTTTTCTGTGTATGGCGTTAAATCCTACTAGTCCTACTAATATTATAAACGCGAAAGTTTGTAAGTATGGATGGATGGATGTATGTTTGTTACTCTTTCACGTAAAAACTACTGAATGGGTTTTAATGAAACTTTACAATAATATAGTTTACACATCAGAATAAGAGATAGGCTACTATATTTTTCAGAAATCAACCCCTGAAGGGTTTAAAAAGGGGAAAGTTGGTATGAAAAATCTAAACCGCTGAACCGATTTCAATGAATTTTGGCAAAATATAGTTGATGACCCAGGGTTAAACACAGGGTATTTTTTTCTTTGAATTTCAACCCCTAAAGGGTCCAAATAGGGGATGAAAGTTTGAATGAAAGCTTTTTGATGGCGAAACGAAGTTCGCGGGCACAGCTAGTTGTGTTATAAAATGTTATATGTCTATACAATACAATACAATACAAAACTCTTTATTGTGTAACCAATAATCACTTAAAATAAATTAGCATAGGATTACTTAATGGTTTTACAATGGGCGGTCTTATCGCTACGAGCGATCTCTGCCAGACAACCTTTGGACGGACAGAAATTGAAGTAAAAGAAGATAGTTATTAGTTAGATATTGTCTATGTTATAGATGAGCATACCCGTTGGCAAGGTTTCTGGTACTGTCCCTTGCACGCCCACGGCGGTCGCTGAGGCGCGGACACACACACCGGCTGGTACGACAGCTTCTGTGTTGTGCTGT
Organism: Amorpha juglandis; assembly: GCA_949126905.1. Lineage (NCBI taxonomy): Eukaryota > Metazoa > Arthropoda > Insecta > Lepidoptera > Sphingidae > Amorpha > Amorpha juglandis. The sequence continues at coordinate 7,558,909 of OX421390.1, read as the reverse complement.
TCTCCATTTTGGCTGCACACAACATATATACATATATATGTTGTAGAGAATAAAAAAAGTCTTTTTTAATAGTTTGAGTTGAGTTTTTAAGGTTATAATTCAAATAAAACTAATTTAAATTTATTTTATCGCGGTCTTTTTATTTTAATATTGTTAATAATTTTTAAACTGATGATAGGTAATACAATATTAACATTTCGGGACAAATTACATCTCAGTCCACCCCGTGACCACGAAGGCTGAAAAGTTATCGAAACGTCGGGAACAAATTTAAAATAAAAATTTCATTGAATTAATGAAATTAACCGTATACTGTTATATATGATGTACATCTGTTGTAAATCAGATCATATTCTATGCAGGAGTACAATATTTTTTATAACTTTTTTTTAAAGAAATATGTATATGTCGCAGCATGAGGAGTACGGACACTGAATTGAACTATTTAAATAATTTTATTCGTCGCCAATTGAAGGTACCGCCAATGATATTGTTTATTTGAGGGTGATTTAAATAGTTTGTCAGGGGATATCACTCGTACTGGGGAGAGAAACTGAATATAAGCAGCGCCTCCGCATTAGAGGTACGTTCTGTGTCTAGCTGTGACTGAGGATAGAAGTTCGCCCAACGTTACCCAAGTAAGTGTCGTTATGGTTATTATGTGTGGCTTATAATTGTGTGTGATTTATCTCTGTGTTTGAATTGTCACTGTGTACAGTGTGTGAGGTTAAGGGCCGACTGTAGGGGATGGAGGAGGTCGGGTTAACACACATAGTAATCATAATGTGAGATTGTACAATTCTGTGTTGATATTATTGAACTTATGCCGGTTGATCATAGAGAGGTGTAAATGGCCTGTCATAGATACGAGTAAATGAGCTTTATATTCCCTCCGAGAGAGAGATCTTTCCCTGACATATATTTATGCCTTTGTTGTACTGAAACACCGTATTTACACTTTCAAACATATACAGTATTATACGTGATACCACTATAATATATACGGGATATTTGGATAACCCAAATATCTATAATGAAACCAACCTGCAGGTTTCTCGTAGCATTTGACCGGGGCGTATGATCCGGGCACAGGGATCCTTCCCGGGTCGATAAACGACATTCGGTTGATGGTGCGATCTGAAATTAAATATTTACTTGATTTTTGAAGTGATACTTCTTTAGCACCGTTGTGATTCGAAAATTCTATGAAACGAAAAAGCGACAGTAAAAAGAGACAACATATTCATAAACCGGATTTAGCCTGCGCGAGAATGAGATAGATACTATGGCGTGTCTTTGCGCCTGCGTACAACGAAGCCTTCGGAAAATGTGTCAAACAACGTGATTTTTTCTGCCGTGTGTGAATTTCACGCCCACACTTGTTCTTTGTTTGTGGAAACCCTTCCTGATCATGCTGGCGGGAGGACGCTGGTCTATCATAATTTACCGCTTAAATGAACTGGGATAGAATTTGGCACATAAGTATATGATCTAGCATAAAACTTACAATATATTGTATTCAGATAGTCCGTTCCCGTGGGATCTAATACAAAATTACATTCACGCGGACAGGGTCGCCAGCAAAAGCTAGTATTACATATATCTGTGGCCTGGTGCTAAAAAGGCCAAAGTCCGTTTTTGTATGAAACGAGATTGTAATGCCAGTTTATTGTAAAAGTATGATATTTTTTTGTGCTAAAAGGGCGTTAGTGTATTAGCCATCTTTAAAAAGTTACTATGTAAAAAACGGCCAATGTAGTTTGCTTGCTCGCTTTCATACAGTTAAGTAAAAAAAAAAATTATAAAAGAAGGCTGCAGTATACTTAAGCTGATAAGAAATTATTATTTTTCACTTTCCTAGTAATAGAGTAAGAACTAAAACGATCAAAGTTACACATTAGCCCTTTTTGCTGTATACTGATTCATTGTTATAACGCTCATTACTCAAAATAATGATTTTTGAAATTGGCCCTATTAGCACCAGGCCACAGATATATAATAGTATAATAGTAGTAACATGTTATAATAGTAGTAAGGCACTAGTAAGGTCACTCGACTCACTTTCAAACGGTTGTTCCACACAATGATACTTGTTGGGGGGTTTATACGACTCGCGTATGGCCGACGGCTTGGCGACATAGTCGTGGCGTTGTGTGGTGACGTTCTGCATGGGGCCCTGACCCCACATGTCGTGGTGGCAGGGCCGGATCGAGTGGGTCACGCACACGGGGTTCGGCAGGTACGATAACTGGTAACGGATAAAAAAACCGGTCGTGGTTTTTATTAGCCTGACACCCGGTTTCTCGAAGGTTGATCAAATCAACATTCAACTAAGAGAACTTTGATTTTGACAGCGCTGTCGAATCAATTTGAGTTTCTGAAATGTTAATTATTGAAAAAAATATTATTTTTTGATCTAATTTGCGAACAATCGCTTGTTAGTAATTGAAACACCATTTTACGATAGAATTATCTATAAATCTTCCGGAAACCCATAATGGCGTTTAAAATACAAGTTTTGTTTTTAGTTTAAAAATCGTGTTAACTAATAGGTGTGTCAAAAGCGTTGACCACGGTTCTAGAAAAACAATTTTGACTGCACATGAGATTTGACAGATGGTTAGTTAATTCTTACATTGATCAGCCTTTCAGACACCAGACGTGAATGACAAATTGTATAGGTCGCCTAATAGTGCTGGTGGGAGGATACTTGTATCCGACCGGATAGCAACCACCGTGCACTGGTGCTAAAACCTGCCCACCTTGTGTGGGTCGCGTTCCAGGGTCAGCCAGTGTATATCCGGTTCTCCCCAGGGGGCTTGCCCCTTGATCCTAACCCTTTTCCATTCCTTTTCCTTCCCCTCCCCTTTGGCCCTTTGGCAGGCATGATCTTGCTGACCTACGATGGACACATTGTTTATCGTTGGTCGACACTATTCTTGGATTGTACTACACTTTACCCTGAGTGTAAGTTTCACAAGTAAAAAAGCGATACGCGACGATCACGTTAATCGAGCACACAAATACTTTTTAGTTTATGTGAAACGTGCGAGTGTATGTTGTCATCTACTTGTACTACAAAGTTTACGTTTGCTCACTTGACTGATGGTGTGTGACGTCATCAAGCAGCCAAACGTGCTTTAATCTCTTTATTCCATAAAGTAATACTACTGAATTAAGATGTCATTGAATCTATAAACGGCTCCTTATTATTCGTTAGATTTAAATAATACGTATAATGTTATACGCGAATGAAATCAAACGAATGCTATTTCTTTCTATTCGCAATGAATATAAACAAAAATATGTCGTCGCAACATTGTTTTACAGTCGCCCTTAAGAATGTCATTTATTAAGTGTTTTTTAGTTAATTACAAAGTGTTTTTTGTTAAAAATAAGGGCAGACACGGCGGTCGCAGATGTTAATTTAGAAAGTTCTCTCCTAAACTGTCTTTCGCACATAATATGGCAAGGAACTTGAGTTGCATTGTGGTGTTTTGTACAATCGTTCTACGTTCAATTATTGTGATCTACGGCTGTGATAAGCTTTTGTTTTATTATTTACTGGTTAAAGGGATTGTATAAAAGAGCAAGCTGTAACAGAATTCTATAAATAAGACGCAAAATGATGGAACAGAATGTATATTATTAGCTAAAGAAATTTCGAAGAGAAACCTTGCAAGACATAGTCTTTATTCTACCTATCTAGTGATTCATTAAAAATCACGAGGCCTCGATCAATTATAAAAAGCGACAGTGAACAATATAAGTGCGACGCAGATTAAAATTATGGTTAATTTCATGGAGCAGAGTGCCCCACAGGAAAAGTACAGTCTACAGACAAGTGGAAGAAGGTTAGTGTATGCCACTATGATTTGTTTTCCTGACCAATCTTAAACCATTAACAAATAATTCACTTTGTTTACATAAAACATTAACACTAAATATGCATTTGTTTAAATTTGTTTTATATTACTTTTTTTTACTTTCATGTTTTCACATTATGCACCTATCATTATTATATTATGATCTTAGCTAGCCAATGAACACATAATGTAGGTACTGTGTGTATTACAACCATTAAGCATTATTTTCTTTTTTAGGTGTGGAGTGACCTTAAAAATACTACAAAAAAGAAGGCAGCTAAAGTTAATAGACCAGCTTCAGGTGATGGTGGCCTGCTTTCCAGGCAAAGCTGACTGATTTTGAGCTGTCCTCAACATTGTTGGAACACAAGCTGCTATTGGCTTATTGAATGAGATTGAAGTTGGTTTACTTCAGGTATTTATATTAATATTATCAACATCTTAATTAATATTATCTAAAATTATTCCTCAAATCTAATTGTCTCAGGACGATGAGCAGAGCCAATATAGTATTTCTTAATTATAAGTTCTGAGTGGTATACTTATATTTATAGGCAGGCATGACACTACCAGATGAGTGACCAGACAGATTCTATTAAATTCTTTACCATAGTAAACTTTTAATTTCATAGCTGTTTTTGAACACAATTTTTTTTTTATAGCTATAAAAAAAACAATATAATTGTATTTCTAATCTATTTTGTTTTCTGCTAAGCCAGGCTCCACCAGCAACACCAGATGACCACTGCACCACAGTCCAGTCACCCCATACAATATACGAACATGCTGCCCCCCCTGCAGCCACTCTCAACCAAGCCTCCCAGGGACACATGTGGTGACGTGACATCACGGTCAACATATAAGAACCATGGCATGTTGATTGCATCAAGAATAATTGTTAGGCAGCCATCTCATATAGACAAAGCTGCACAAAATTTTCTCCATTTTGAAGAGGAATGGAGAAGATTAGACCAAAAAACATGAAGATCAAGTACATTTAGAAAAGGAAAGGCTAGAATCATTTAATAAAATTATCAATTCCCAATTGTTTAAAAAGTATTTTTTTTATTATTTAGTTTAGAATCAATACTGTTATTTTCTAATGTGTTTATGGATATGTAACTAATATTATTTACAATTGTATTGATGTCTGTTTACAAAATTAGTTTTAAGATTATGCAAAATGTGGATATTACTTGTATGTATTCAAATAATATAAATTGTTTATATTGCAGTTACTTGTATTATTTATAATTAATATTATGTAATTGCCTCATGGTTTAGTAGTATTAAGCTTCAACCTAGGAGTTCGATTCTCAGGTTGGAATATATTGTAGGGCTTTGTGTGGGGATTATGGGACTGTGACTCATTGTGCCTCTGTGTACCTCTTTAATGCCATGAATATGTGGGTCAGCTAGCTGTGTAGACAATTTCAACCATAAAAATGTACCAGTAAATGAGTACATAAAGCTCTTCTACACAATAAACCAGGTGATATATCTAACATTTCAATAAAACAAGTTAATGTATTAATTAAATCTGTAATCATTGAACCAATTGGTCCCTATAGGCTCTTCCTCTTATGAAATCAGCTGAAAATGTGCCTTCTTCTTGTTCTCTAATAATTGAGATTGTTGGTTCAACCTGGGTACTTTGTTCTGTAAATAAAGTTATGAGATTATAATAATATTTTAAAAACAAACATTTTCACAAATAGGTACAACTCTACAGAAGTAAAAAGTATGAGTAATAAATGGCTTATATTTTATTATGTTTGTTTAATTTTATATAAAAATTTGTAAATTATTATGTATGTATTTAATTAATTAATTATATATGTACCTAAAGGCCAACATATTTCTCCACTTGTGTGTAGGCTTTGTATGTAGTTATTTATATTCCTATTATTCCAATTAAATGAGTCATGGTTGCTCCACTAATTTTTAATTTATACTTCATATTCAACTGTCACTATCAAGGACCTGTAAAATAAGAAATCAATTTAGTGATTAGTACATGCAGAGCATCTTGATGCACATTAATACAATCAATTAAAAAGAGAAATATCTCTGCATACATACCATTTGAACATTTAATGAATGATGTTTTCAACAATAACATAAATGTTCTTAGGCTCTTGGTGGTCCATGAATTCTAAAATGACTTCTATCAATGCATCCAATTAAACCTGGTAAGCCATATTTTGTATAAAACCTAAAACAATAATGTGTATTAAAATCCTAGTTATCCTAAAATTCTTTAACAATAAGGAGAGGACTTTTTAAGTTTAATACCTATATATTTTAAGTAGATAGCAACACACTTGTGACTAACAGCTTGCCTAGCAACTATTGTATGGGAAATTGTATATGTTTGTTGAGCATCTCAATGCTTGTGAGTGCCTGGGTTACTTCATAGATATATACACTAGACATTTTCTAAGATATACTCTTAGCAAGCCCTACAGGACGTTGGTAGCTCCCTGTTGCATAAAATAACAATGCAACAAGAACCTCGAAAGAGAGAACATATTAAAAGCATGTTTATAGGTACCGCTAAAGTGTTTAACTTGGTATGCACTCGTACTAACCTTGATTTGATGTTTGCCAAGTCTTCCAGTTCTTTGCATGAAAATAGAAAAGCTTCCTCCGTTAAGCGATACCTACTTCTAAATTCAATATCACTTAGATTCTCCAATGGATTAAAGGACGCCCGAGAAATGGCTCGTTGTCTCCGTAAATTATTTCGCTCATCTTATAATTGAGCATTTACTAACATTCTCCAAGCGAAAAAATTGCGCGCTGACATCATTTTAATTATATAATGTTTTGTTATACTTATTTAATATAGAAATAAAAAGTTTAAACACTGTAAACAATGTCTTTCACCAAGGAAATAACAAGTGAAATACTTAACATACGCGTTTACGTTTAAAAACGTTTGTAGCTGTCAAAATGTGAACATACACTCGCAAAAACGTGATAAACGGTAACGCAAAAGTTGCGTTAACTCACGTTTGAAAAACGTCACTTCTGCGTTTAACGTTGTAAAACTTGCACTCACGTCTCCAGTTTACTAAACTTGCCACCAGGAGGCGCTTTTCACGTTTGCATACATTTTGTTGAAAAAACGCAAACGCTGTAGTGACGTTAAAATTGTGTTAAAACATACACTCGGCACACTGGTGTAGCGTAGTCACTTTGCCGAGCCACGATAAAAAAAAAGAAAAAAAATATATAATGATGGTGCTAGGCCTGCCTATAAACAGAAACATCGCACAGAACTACGTTAGTACTATTAGTTATTTTGTGACAGAACATTGAATTAAAAAGCACTGCATGGTACTGGACTGCGTTCTTTACCCCGAGACATAAGTAGTCAAGTTCTCATAATAGCCAGTAATTTCACATTCCTTCAAATATTTTTTCAAATACAAGTGGGACATTATCAAAAAAAATCGTGACATATGAGTGGTAGAGCCACGCTTTAGACAGTTTTGTCTACATCATTAATGGGCCGGCTCGACCGGGTCGTTACCACTACCACCGAACCACAGAGAACCGACGTAAAGTAGCGGCTTGCTGCTGCGTTTCGTACGGTGAGTGAGATACCCGGAGGCCCAAATCCCCCTCCCTTTCCCAATTCCTTAATCCCTTCCATTTAAGGTCGGCAACGCACCTATGATTATTCTAGTATTGTAGGCGTACATACGTTATATACATACGTATGCCGGTATATGTTATAAAAAAAATAAAATCCGGCCGAAATGCTGACAAGTGTCCATAAATCTTGATATGTCAGGACAAACCCTGACGTTTGGTAATCTCTACTACAGTACCTTTTGGACAGTGTCTCCCTCCATCTGTGCAGTGGACGGTACCAGGTTAGGACAGGGCTTCACCGGCTGGGGTATGGGCGCCGTGGCTGGCATATAACTGGAGCAAACACACTACTTGTACTTAAAGGTACGGGTTATGTTAGATAGCAGATTGAAATTGCTGTTTATAAAATAATAGCATTCGCTCGCGGCTCCGCGTGTGTTAGCCGGATATTTTTTATAACATAAAAAATATTCGAAACCAACCTCAAGAACATTCATCTCCTACGTGTGATATAATTATTATTTATTATCGCTAGCTTTAATGGTAAAGGAAACCTGCATACCTGGGAAATAAGTCTGCCAACCCGCATTAGACCAGCGCAGCGTGATGGACTAAGGACTAACCCCCTCTCATTCTGTAGAGGCCTGTGCCCAGCAGTGGGACGTATGCACGTCCACAGGTCTAATACAGGACTGGTATTATATTATTATTACTGTACTTACCATCAGATGCACTGCGATCACTTTACCGTGCACATTTTGCAAAATGTATCTGAATGGTTTACCTATTTTTATAAACAGTCTGCGTTTCGAACCGTTTCGACGAGCTGACTGGGTTGATGCAGCTGTTTGGAATAATGGCGCGTCTGCGACAGTCGCTCCCGGAGTTCAGGAAACTAGAATATTATACATAAGTCCACACCTGCACCCTCGAAACGGTAAGCAGAGGTGCAATTAATACAACCACGGTTAGCTGAGCTTTAAAAATCATCGAAATCAAATTAGGAAAAGATGTGCAATATCTAAATGTGTATTGCGTAATTAAGAACCATCTCCATTAAAGCACTTTTCAAATAAAAGAAAACTCGCTTAGATCGGTCGATTCCGTTCGGCCTCAGACCGAGATACATATACAGGGTTATTTTTAAAACACTGACAACCTCGCAGGAGTAGATTCCTAAGGTCATTTGCTACTACTTTTGTTCTACGACTTTTCATAATTTGTTAGATTTTATTCTCATACAAAAATAATTATGAATTTAATTTCCGTCTTGAATTTTACCTACGCGCAGATTACGTAATACACGCTGGCGCGCGAGTCAGTTCAATGACCGGCCGCGCCGTCTCGATCGATAATACCTACACGTTGACATACGAACAAAAACACTACATAACAAAATCTTGTAAAATCATTTTTTTTTTATGTATTGAGTTATGTCCAAACTCGTAGAACAAAAGTTGTTCCTTATGGGGTCAGCTATATGGCCCAGCGAGGTTGTCAGTGTTTTAAAAATAACCCTGTATAGAGAGGGTGAAATAGATTCGATGCATGAACTTGAATTTGAACATTAATGTATACGCAATAGACAATAATACAAAAAAGAAACCCTATTATAAAAGCAGCATCAAAATTAGTTGAAGAATGAGACCACAATTAATATTTCAAATACTGATTACAACGCCCGTGAAATTATATGAAGCAGTGGGACCATCTCGCTATCTGGCTATCTCTCTCGCACGCGTACGCCGCGTTTGACCCCCGTATAGGTTGACGTCATCGTATATGACGTGCATTGTTTTATTGTTATTCGACAATCATGCCCTCCATCAGATTTAAATAGACTTTAACTTAAATATTTTTGGAGGTGTTACTATAATACGGTCTATTATGAATTATGGGCAATGTAAACTATTGATTAAAATCATAAAAAAAAACAATCAAACCTATTGTTAAAACCCCTCTTTTTGTCGGGGTAATATGGCAGCTGAGCAAGTGGATCACCTGATGGTAAGTGATCACCACCGCCCAAAGACACAAGAGGAATCATTGGTGCGTTGCCTGCATTTGAGAAAAGAGAAAGCTCTTTTCTTCTTCTTCTTTTCTTTTTTTTTTATTTATAATAACAGTATGTAGAGTACCTCATCGTGTATGTAGTGTTGGCGTCGAGACTCTGGCAGGGCTTCTGGTATTGTCCCTTACAAGCCCACGGTAAAGGCTCCTTGGGCAGAATCTTTATGAAAAAACAACCGATTACCAATATAGAACTGTGAAATATTGGCTTCAAAACACTTACTCTCACAAAAACAAACTACACAACAATAAAATGTTTGAGTGATCCACAGGTATTTTTTTCGGGGTCTGGGTGTTGTGAGACCGAAAGTCTCTCGTAGTTCCTGATACCCACGACACAAGACTCGTATCTTATTGTGGGGTCAGGGCTATGTGTGTGACTGTTGGGTGTATTTATTGTTATGTATGTCTTACCATATTTCGAGACTATAGAGTCCCGGACCTTTGGTAAGCGTGCGTGGGGCCGAAGCCAACACGTAGAGGCCCGTTAGACAAATTTAATCTAATATTGTGATGTGACACCGCCCGGCGGCTATCCCTGTATCTTTAAATACATAAAACTCAAAGGTGACTGACTGACATAGTGATCTATCAATGCACAGCCCAAACAACTGGAGGGGTCGGGCTGAAATTTGGCATGCAGGTAGATGTTATGACGTAGGCATCCGCTAAGAAAGGATTTTGATAAATTCTACCCCCAAGGGGATGAAAGTTTGTATGAAACTTTGTCAATTTTAAACATTCACGCGAGCAAAAGCTAGTACCCTATAAAAGTGTACCCAAGGACCGCCCCCGGTCGGTGTAGGACTATTGTAGCGATCGACTTAAATCTATAATTGGTTATTGAGGTGAAGTGTTGGTGAATTGGGTAACTGGGTCTATGGAAATGACTATGGCACCTGCCTGACCTATGTAAATACACGGATAAAATAGTCAATAAATAATAGTCGTAGTAGTTTTGAGTGGTAGAGCCATGCTGTAGACAGTTTTGTCTACGGCATGAATGGGCTGGCTCGACCGGGTCGTTACCACTGTCTCACAGAAAACCGACGTAAAGAAGCGGCTAGCTGCTGCGTTTCGTACGGCGAGTGAGATATCCGGAAGCCCAAATCCCGTCCCCTTCCCAATCCCTAATGATCCCTTTCCTTTAAGGTCGACAACGCGCCCATTATTGGTGGTGGGCGTAAATGGGCGGTGGAGATCACTTACCATCAGGTGACCCACTTGCTCGTTTGCCGGCCTATGCTATAAAAATAAAAAAAATAAAAAATAGTCACTACAAAGTCTATGTTTATCCATGGTCTATACTCTATGCCCATACCTGGTTGGGCATGAAGCTTAGCTTATGCGTGGTGGTGGCGTCCATCTTGGCGGTCGACTTCTCGTAACACCTCTCCGGTGCGAACGACTTCGTGGGTGCCGTCCTCTCCGGTGGGACGTACGACAACTTGTTGATCGTGCGATCTAAAACAAGACACCATCTGGACATCGAACCTGCGACTCATCCTCCTATGCTCCGGTTACACTAAACATTTGTTAAGACCGAGTCGTCTGATCTATACACAAGTAAAAAAAACAAGTCAAATTCACATTCCGCGGTAGGTTGAATAAAATTGGACTTTTAAAAAATTGATTGAATTAATTGAAAATTTATCTAATTGAACATTTTATCGGAGTCGGGCAAGGCGCTCGCCTGATGGTAAGCGCCACGCCTGCCCATAAACAGAAGCAACACCACACAGAACGTTGAATTAAAAAGCACTGCATGGCATTGAACTGCTCTCGTCACCCCGAGACATATGTTAAGTCTCATAATGCCCAATAATTTCACTGGTTTCAATGTCCTTCAAACCGAAATACAACAGTGCTTACATATTCCTTTGGCGGCAGAAATAGACAAAGCGGTGGTAGCAACCCAGACGGCCTCTCGCATACGAGGGACCTACTTGTAAAATGTGTCTTGTAAAAATTGTGTATTATTTACGGAACACACAAACATTTGTCTGGATGCGGGGATCGAACCCATAGCCTCCAACTTCGCAGCCGCTTACTCGACCACTGCGCTACTAATGTCCGAATACTGAAACGCTACTCAGCTGTCTGACGGCTAACGGCTACTTATTTTCATACAATTTTGACAGCTAAGAGGGACTCAACTTGTTTAAAACGATCTTAAATACTTGAGTAGCGTTTCAGTATACGTGCGTAAACCTGTCAAATAATTTAGCAAATCGGAGTTTTGGCGGGAATTCTGACAGTGCAGTTCATCGGTTATTTTAATTTATTTCATAAACTAGCTTAGAGTTGTGTTTGTTGCATAAAAGTGGTGTGGATTTGTTCAATAAACATGGACGGTGATGAACAGTGTATGGAAACATTGAAATAAGTGAATTAAGAATCGTACTAAAAGGAGTTAACACCAAAACTTCGACAAGACCTCGAAATCGACCGCACCCGTGTTTCATCGTTCTTGTAAAAATTACTTGAGAATAAATTATACTTCACACTGGCTAAATGCATAATACTGCGAAAGCCATAAATAAAAAGAAGAAGAATTTAGCAAATCTCACTTTCAAACGGCTGCTCGATGGTATGGAACTTCGGTGCCGGCTTGAAGCTCTCGCGCAGTACGCACGGCTTGGTGACATAGTCGTGTCGCTGTGTGGTGACGTTCTGCATGGGGCCCTGACCCCACATGTCGTGGTGGCAGGGCCGGATCGAGTGGGTCACGCACACGGGGTTCGGCAGGTACGATAACTGGTAACCAACGTGGCAACTCATGGCGATAACATAATACAAATAAGTCAAAAAATCATCAAAATGCAGTCAGGCCACTCTGGTTCTAGCAGCCTCATATGGACATGATTGTCCTATGATTAATTATTACCATAGACGCAAGATAAAGATGAAGTAATCGACTGAGGCCTTGAGGATGGCGATGGTGAAAAACTGTCTATGGTGGTTCGTTGCAGCGAGACACGATCCGGGGTCAGCTAGTGTTTATGAGTGGTAGAGCCACGCTGTAGATAGTTTTGTCCATAGCATGAATGGACCGGTTTGACCTGGTCGTTACCACAGTCTCACAGAAAACCGACGTAAAGTAGTTTTGTACGGTGTAATGTATATATTCTCACCTTTTGCACGGTGCATCCCTCCATAGGCTCACAGCTGGGCACCAAATTTGGCGAGGGCTTGCGCGCCTCCCCTCTCAAGTTTTTGCACCCGTCCACAGGAAGGTACGACAGTTTGTATGTGGTGCAACTGTCTACAGGTGCACTGGGTTTCATGTAGCATCGGCGCGGCGCGTACGACTCGGGGATTTTCGGTTGCTTGTAACACTGAAAGTAGTCGAAGTAAGGAGTAGTATGAGTATGTAAATCATGTATAGATATTATGGTCAGGGATCCCTGAGCCATTTTTGACTATTAGAGTATTTAACGTTTTTTTTGCGTTAAAGCGATAAAACCGGATAACTTAAATCTACGCAGTTATGTCGGTTCACGAATGGAATCGCTCGGGTCGATCTCGGTGGACTTAGTTCTAGGGAATGTCGCGGTGAAGAATTGTGATCTTCACGTGATTCGTAATGGGGGACGCCCTTTGCTGGGAAGAGAGTGGGTTCGCGCTCTAAAAAGGAACCACATCGTCATTAAATTAAATGAGTTCAGCGATGAGAAATACAAAGAGGTCAACGACCCCTTCGTGAACCGAATGATAGCCGAGTATCGCCAGGTTAACCTTTTTAAAATAACTGCATTACACCTGATGTTAAGCGCAGTGCAGTCCAAAAAACCAGCTGCCACCGACATAATAAATAATGAGTTTATCGGTGGTCACCAGAATCATGCCAGCCTGTATAAATGCTTTGACACTCCGAAGAGGGAATAAATAAGTCGAGGAACCTGCGACAGGACAAGCGGATGACTGATGCAGGGTTTTTTTTTTATGTGACGTTATGCTGTTAGCCTGACGCGACACGGCTTTCTACAGCTTCACCGGACTTTCGGGCGCTCTCAACCCTTACGATGCAGGAATATAAGAATGTACCCCTATACTCGCCCCAACCAACCATCAAGTACTGTCGCAATACCCTCAGAAGAAACGGATATACACTGGCTGATCCTGGAACGAGATCCACACAAGGTGTTGTATTTATATATATATTACGAACCGGTTTCACAATGGGCGGCTTCCCACAGCAACAGGACCTGCAGGGGCACGGCTGTTCCTGCTTGCCGTCCATGGGCTTGCCATCCTGCAGGCCAGACTTGACGCCGGCGGAGAGAGCGCACGGCGCCGCGGCAGGGCACGACAAACACCTGCGATACATTTTTTTTTGAAGTTATACTTCTTTAGGCGCGTTATGAAAAAATGATGAGAGTGAAATTTTAAGATGCGCGCGCACCTGTGACACAAAAAATTAACAGTATGAAGTTAGGCGCGTTATGAAAAAATGATGAGAGCAGTATGAAGTTAGGCGCGTTATGAAAAAATGATGAGAGTGAAATAAAAAAATAAATAAATAAATAAATATAAATAAATAAATATAAATATATATATATATATATATATATATATATATATATATATATACAGGGTTATTTTTAAAACACCAGCAACCTCGCAGGGGTAGATTCCTAAGGATATAAGCTACTACTTTTGTTCTACGACTTTTGATAATTTGTTAGATTTTATTTTCATACAAAAATAAGTATTCATTTAATTTCCGTCTTGATTGTTACAACGCGCATCGCAGGTTACGTAAACAAATACGCGAAGCGTGGGGAACCAGGCTAGCTCCTTTGAAGGTCAACGCGCCGCTCAGCTGAGCGGCGCCTTTGAGTCGCGCGCACACGCCGCGACTACGAAGAAAAATACGACACAACAAAAACTTGTAAAATCATTTTTTTTTAAATATATTGAGTTATATCCAAACTCGTAGAACAAAAGTTGTTCCGAATGGGGACATCTATCTACCCCTGCGAGGTTGCTGGTGTTTTAAAAATAACCCTGTATATATATATATATATATATATATATATATATATATATATATATATATAATTATATATAGATGCGGTTTTTATTTTATAATTTGGAACATGGTGCCGTTAAAAAATGTACCAGGTTCGCATAAACGCGAAGAGAGTAGAATGTCCATTTTTCATGGCGAGTAGCCGTAATTAATAAACAAATGACGATTTGGACAAAGAAAAACTCTTTAGGTTTTTTCTTATTCGGAACATGTTGCCGTAAAAAGTACCAGGCTCGCATAAACGCGAAGAGAGTAGAATGTACTTCTATCATGTCGAGTGGATATGTTGATATAAATTAAAATACTTTTATTTAATATAATTAACACTAAATATTATTAAATTATTAATGTTAAATACTTATTATTGGTTATTTAATGATGCCAAAGAAGTATAACTTCTCACGCGCGTACATAAGTACACGCACCCATATTTTTTATCCTTGCTCGGCAAAGTTAAAACACACTCGCTACACCTGATGGTAAGTGTAACGCAATCCAAGAATAGTGTCGAACAACGATCAACAATGTGTCCATCGTAGGTCGGCAAGATCATGCCGGCCTGCCAAAGGGCCAAGGGGGAGGGGAAGGAAAAAGGGATGGGAAAAGGGTTAGGATCAGGGGGCAAGCCCCCTGGGGAGAACCGGATATACACTGGCTGACACTGGAACGCGACCCACACGAGGTTGGCCATTTTGGCAGGTTTTAGCACCAGTGTACGGTGGTCGCTATCAGGTCGGATACAAGTATCCTCCCACCAGCAAAACGATACTAGGAATAAATCCGACACACGAACACGACCACGACAGCCTTCGTGGCCAGCGGCCGAGTAGCCGGCTGTGAAGCGAGAGGCCGCGGGTTCGATCCCGCACCGAGACAAATGTTTGTGTGAACCACAAATATTTGTTTCGGAGTCTGAGTGTTGTGAGACCGAAAGTCTCGCGTAGTTCCTGATTCCCACGACTCGTATCTGTTGGGTCAGGACTATGTGTGCGACTGTTGGGCGTATTTATTTATTTATTCCAAATAAATTCCACCGCACGTACTGACTTCTCACATCGAAAACTTAAATAGTGATTGCTCAACCTGGAATTTGAACCCAGAATCCCAGTTTGTGAGCCTAAGTACACATTGGCTAGACCAATCACACACAATTACTTCCAAGAGTAAACTCTGCCGCTGATCTCGGTAATGTAACAGATCGCATAACCAGCGTCGTAGTTTTCAAAGTTCTGTGTTGTTGCTTTTGTTTAAGAACAGGCGTGGCGTACCATCGATCGAGCGACATGCTCGTCTCGTCATCCGGACGAATAAATTAGGCGATTAAGAAAGCAACCACTGTAGACATGATTTACACCCGCCGTAGTGATTTATCGCGTCACGGAATCAAGTACAGATCCTTAGCAGGTCAACAAATGAATTTCAGAAAAATTCTTATTGAACTAAATTATATTTAGAATGAAGTGCATATGAGTAAAAAAATCTAGTGCTCTAAAAGCTGGATACGAAAAGGATCTTTCGATTTCTTACACATAGGTAAAATAATTTTCGCCTCGAAATAATTTTGTCGACTCGGTTTTGTCGTTAAAAAACAGTTTTATCTGGTTATCTTTATATGTCTATCGAAGCCACCATGATCGTTATTTAGGCCTGCCACGATTTGTTACGACAAAATTTAGGTTCTGTGACTGGCTGAAACGTATAATAAACTTTCCTGCCTTCGTCTCCCCACCCAAATACCTTGAATCAGAAATTCCAGGCCACCTTGGGCCATGCCACACGATGCATAAAAAATAAAACAATTTACTTACTCGGGCATAATTTATCTTCAATCTTAAACCAAGTGTGTAAATATAAAATAAAAATAATGTATGTAAAACTAAAATGTAATCTAAAATTAACTAAAATGAATTTTAAAAATACATTGCAAATTATGACAGTAAAAAATTTCAAAACAATGTTATCATTTGTTTCGTATGTTTTTATGAATAGTTGTCAAATTTAAAAATAGTTCACCATGGAGTTTTTACCTATCATTAAAATACTATTATAAAATATGTGAAAGGATGGATGTTTGTGGGTTTGTGAATTTGTATGTTTGTTAGTCGATCACGCCTTAACGGCTGAACGGTTTTTGATGAAATTTGGCACACAGGTAGACCTGGATTAAGACATAGGCTCTTTATCCCGCAAAAAGCCGCTCACGCGGACGGAGCCGCGGGCAAAAGCTAGAGTATAATGAACTGATATGGTAATAATTATTATACATCATATTACTACTAGGTAGGTACTAGAACCCCCGTATTCGAGGCCGCAGGTGTCTGAGCAGATACCACAGCTTTATATATCTGCCGCCAAGCAACGGTTTGTAAGCACTGTTGTGTCGGTTTGAAGGACAATGAAGCCAGTGAAATTACTAGGCGTTGTGAGACTTAACATCTTATGTCTCGGGGTGACGAACGCAGTTCAGTGCCATGCAGTGCTTTTTAATACAAAGTTCTGTGTGGTGCATCTGTTTATGGGCCGGCGTTGCGCTTCCCATCAAACGAGCGGCCTACTCGTTTCGTCAATAACGAATCGTCATTCAAGATAATAAAATTATATCTATTTAAATGTTAATGTGCTAAAACCTTCCTGTAGAAACTTAAGTCTGTACCTTGAATGGGCCAGCTCAACCACGTTACACCACTGTCTCTCAGAAAATCGACCAAGAGGCAGCTAACTCTTGCGTTGCGTATTGATGAAAATCCGGATGCCCAAATCTCCCCATCCTTAAACCCTCTTGTTAAACGACAGGACTTAAAACAGCTTGCAGGCTAAAAAACGCATTAAAAACGGGCTATTCTCTTTCGATACACACGCACGCAAAGGGTTCAAAATTATAAAACTCCCGTCAGCTTTTTTTGACCCCTCTTATGAACTGCAGGAGTCCCTGCTAATTGGGTTCTGGCGACCCCGGCTGCCAAGGGTCTATAAGTACTTTGCTATACGATTGGTACGTGATTTAAGCGGTAGCTACGCTGTAAACAGTCCTGTTTACAGCGTGAATAGGCCGGCTCGACCGGGTCGTTACCTCTCACACAAAACCAACGTAACATCGGCTTACTGCTGTTTTGTACAGTGAAGAGATATCCGAAGGCCGAAATATACCTCCCCTACCCAATTTCATAATTATCCCGGCTACCTGTCCATAATTCTCTAGTAGTGTCGATGTTCATGGGCGGTGAAGATTTTAATTTATTTTACTAAATTCATTAACTCAATTCATTAAATCAATAATTTAAAGTTCTATTTTGCATAATCGTACATGGGTAATGTTTCATTTATGACTTTTATATTATAATATACGGAATTAAATCTACTTAAATTTAATGATTTTAGCAAAATAAAATAAATATCTTAATTTTAACTTGACGTGGGTTGAATTATTGCGTATTTGCCTCTAAATCCGGCTTGCTCGTCTCGTCAATCAATCAAATAAAAAAGACCGTAAATGAGTAACACATGTAGGTTAATTATTTATTTAAACAAAGTTAATCTATTTAAGCCGCTGCAGTACAGTGGTGTTGAGTAGATTGGCGGCGGCCAGCGTGGCGGTCGGGTCTGTGAGCTCTGCGCTGGGGAACGTGGTGAGAAGCACGAAGGGTCGCAGCTGGTAGAGTGGCTCGGCGCGGGACACGTACGCGGCCAGGTCGCCCACTGTGTGCGAGTGGTTGAACCGACCAGTTAAGCGGCTGCCATCAGCTAGGCGGAACTGAGGAGAAATTCATATTATTAAAGGAGAACCAGTGTCTTCTTCTTTTTAATTTATGGCTTCGCATTACTATGCATTTCGCCAATGACAAGTGTAAACTTATTCTCAAGTCTTCACAAGAATGATGAAATAACGGTGTGGACGTTTTCAAAGTCTTATTGTTGTTGTGAATTCCTTCCAGTACGATGCTTAATTCACTTATTTCAATGTTTTTGAATGGTAGAGCCACGCTGTAGACAGTTTTATCTACAGCATGAATGGGCTGGCTCGACCGGGTCGTTACCACTGTCTCACAGAAAACCGACGTAAAGTAGCGGCTTGCTGTGGCGTTTCGTACGGTGAGTGAGATATCCGGAAGCCCAAATCCCCTCCCCTTCCCAATCCCTAATTATCCCTTTCCTTTAGGGTCGGCAGCGCGCCCATGATTCTTCTGGTGGTGGGCGCACATGGGAGGTGGAGATCACTTACCATCAGGTGACCCACTTGCTCGTATGCCGGCCTACGTTATAAAAAAAATAATAAGCGGTGTACCGCACTGTCATAATTCCCGCCAAAACTTCTCACTGTGGGTTGTTTTTTTTTTTTATCCTGGCTCGGCAAAATGACTACGCCACACCTGATGGTAAGTGTAGCGCAATCCAATGCCAGTGCGTGTGTGTGTGTGTTTGTGTGTGTGTGTGTGTGTGCGTGTACGTGTACGTGTGTGTGTGTGTGTGTGTGCATGAGTGCGTGCGTGCGTGCATGCGTGAGTGCGTGCGTGCGTGCGCGTGTGTGCGTATGTGCGAGTGTGTGTGTGTGTGCGCTATACCTGTATGGTGGTGGTGGGTTGTGCGTCATCCACAGTGACTGCGTCCTGCGCGGCGCGCTGGTTGGCGGCGCGGTCTGACGCGTCACTCGCCACCGCCGCCGTCGCGCCCACCGTCACCGGGGTCGGGCTGTAACACAATCAAAATCTTTATTAATCACTAGCTTTTGCTCGCGGCTCCGCCCACGTGATCAAACAAACAAACAAACAATCAAACTCTACAGCTTTATAATATTAGTATAGATTTGGGTTGCTTAGCAACGGAAGCCTTCAAATATGAATAATTTTCCCCGTTTTTGCAACATTTTTCACTGATGCTTCGCTCCTAATGGTCGCAGCGTAATGTTATATATCCTAAAGCCTTCCTCGATAAATGGACTATCCAACACAAAAAGATTTTTCAATTCGAACCAGTAGTTCCTGAGATTAGCGCGTTCAAACAAACAATCAAACTCTACAGCTTTATTATATTAGTATAGATGTAGGCTAAGAAAGCGCTTATGACAGATCAAGTACAGAACATTTGTCATTAAAAAGACTAACTTACAATTAAGGGAACTTTGGACTAACCGCCGCGCTAAAGGCTGGCAGAAAAAGGCACACCAACAAGCATGGGAAAAGGGCATCCTTAAGTGAAGGGATTCACGGACTAGGATATGGAAATCGGGATAGGGCAAGACGGAGAGAAGAAGACCACAGATTGGTAGCTGGTAGCTGGTATTGGTAGCTACATTACCTGCCAAGCATATGTCCTTTCCCACTGAACACCGGTGCCTTCGAGACATGTTTGGGACACTCCTCGAGCCTGCGGTCCTGCAGACTGACTCGAACCTCGCCGCCCAAATCCGCCAGCTCTGGTGGGATCTCACTGGAAATGTCAGTTATTGGTCTTGCACTTCATATAAAATAACCTAACCCGAATATCAATAACTAGCTTTTTCTCGCGGCTCCGCACGCGTGATCTGCTTTTTCCGCCATAAAAAGTAGCCTATGTTTATCAGGGATAATGTAGGATTCTAATGGTGGAAGAATTTTTCAAATCGGTCCAGTAGTTTTTTTGGATACAGTAATATTATGTTGATAACGCTTTGGAATCAAACAATTTGATTACCATAGCAACAATTTGATTACCATAGCAACGGAAGCCTTCAAATATAAATAATATTCCCCGATTTTGCAACATTTTTCACTAATGCTTCGCTCCTAATGGTCGCAGCGTAATGTTATATATCCTAAAGCCTTCCTCGATAAATGGACTATCCAACACAAAAAGAATTTTTCAATTCGAACCAGTAGTTCCTGAGATTAGCGCGTTCAAACAAACAAACAATCAAACTCTACAGCTTTATTATATTAGTATAGATTAATGAAATTAAATTATTATTATTATTAAATTATTTTTTTTTTTTTTATCAAATTAGTGTATTGTCATCGGTCCTCGATAAATCTACAAAGTTTGAACGAAATCTGGCCGTTTAAAGTGGGTCAAAATCTCGCCCAAAGGAGTCGGTTACAAACATACAAACAAATATACAAACATACAGGTGAAGTTAATAAAAAGCGTGTAAAAAATTAAAAACAAAAAAAAACAATTATTTTGTCACGCCAATGTAGACCCCTGTCGAGTCTCCCGTGGACCCCTGAGGGTCCACTTAGGGCTACTTTGAGAACTAAGGATTTAGAGAATACAATGCCACATACATTCACGCACACTTTCTTTACCGGACACCGTGTATAAAAAATAAAATTATTATGTATACAATGTGTTACAAAAAAAAACGTGTGCTTCTCGGGATGCTCGTCAGAAGTGATAACTTAAACTAATGTGGATCCAGTCCGGTCAAAGTCCTATCAAAGTCCGGTCAAAGCCTGGGCACTGACGTGTGACGTCACCTGGGGTTTCAAAAATTCTCAAAGGTCCAGGGAAGTCGGCTAACTGGCCCGCGTGACGTCTCACGGAAGGTTCTCGAATATTCTCGAACCTTCCGTTGATCGATGGACCGCTCGCGTTACGGAACGTTTCGGTTCATCCTCCCATAAGAAGTTATCACTTCAAAAGGCGTGGTCTTATTTAAGGGTCGTTACATACTTACACCTGCCGGTCTAATCAAAATCTAGACATCCTTAAATTTCACCCTAGTTTTATTCACTCGTTTATTACAATCCATGAGATCGATCATATCTATCCCTATAGATTAAGTGAAGTGCGTGAGCAAGAAAACAATGTTGGAGTGAGACAAAAGCTTATGGCCCGGTATAGCGATAGGCTCGCCACCCAATCACATAGGACGAAAATACGCTCGACCAAACGTCGATGTACTGGTTACACCTCTGCCCACCCCATCTGGAATTACAGGCGTGAGTACGTATGTATGTATATAAGTTACCTCCGTCTCACATAGCTGAGGAACTCTGCGTTCTCCGGGTCGGAATAGAGACGCAGCGCGCCGCCGTCCACTGTGAATCCTTCCCGGTAGAGGCACAGCCGGACTAGTCGGGAGTTTTCCTGTAACATAAAAGATGAGTAAGTGCTCTGAAGAATTGTTTGACCTTATTTTTTTTTATAGCATAGGCCGGCAAACGATCAAGTGGGTCAACTGATGGTAAGTGATCTCCACCACCCATGTACGCCCACCACCAGAAGAGTCATGGGCGCGTTGCCGACCTTAAAGGAAAGGGATATTTAGGGAGTGGGAAGGGGAGGGGGTTTTGGGCTTCCGGATATCTCACTCAGCGTACGAAACGCAACAGCAACCCACTACTTCACGTCGGTTTTCTGTGAGACAGTGGTAACGACCCGGTCGAGCCAGCCCATTCATGCTGTAGACAAAACTGTCTACAGCGTGGCTCTACCACTCAAATATCCTTATCCCACCCTCACCTTTCCTTAACAGAACCACGCGTGCTGGCTTGCGTTACCACAGCTTCGTGGTCTCCTCCATCTCGGCTCGAACTAAAAAGTTCGCAAATTCGTACTTCTGCCGGACCATTAAGCTGTGGAATAGTTTGCCGGCACACGTGTTCCCTCCTTCCTATGATATAAGGTCCTTTAAACGGAGTGTGAAGATGCAGTTAGGCAGGCCGGCATGATCGTGCCGACCGACGATAGACACACTGTTTATTGTTGGTCGACTCTATTCCTGGATTGCGCTGCACTTACCATCAGGTGTGGCGTATTCATTTTGCCGAGCCAGGATAAAAAAAGATGTTGGTGGTAGGATATTATATCCGCCCGGATAGCGACCACCGTACACATGGTGTTAAAACCTGCCATAGTGATTCACACGCCTTGTGTGGATCGCGTTTCAGGATCAGCCAGTCTATATCCGGTTCTCCCGAGGGGCTTGCAACATGACTTGATGGATGGTTGGGGCGGGTATAGGGGTACAACCGTGTATCACTGTGCCTGCATCCATCCGCCTGTCCTGTCGCAAGCCCCTCCCTTTCCGAAGAGGGAAGAAGCATTTACACAGGCCGGCATGATTCTGGTAGCCACCGATAAACTCCTTGTCGATGGTCGCTAGTTTTTTAGACTGCACTACGCTTACCATCAGATGTAATGCAATCACTTTGCCGTGCTCGGATAAAAAAATACACCCCACAGCCACTCACATTGTCCTGACCCCACACCAGTGCCGGATTATCCAATAGGCAATGTAGGCAATTGCCTATGGGCCCCTATTTAATGCCCACTTAATAATCGATAATTTTCTCACCTGTGACTGTGTGTTCGTCTGTGCGATTGGCTCGTGGTCGTCTGCAGTTTGACCTGAAAATACGAAAAAAAAACTATTTAAATCTATGTACGTAATTACACACAGGTCGAATGCAGAAACACCTTTTTTTAAGCCGGATGTTTTTCTTTTATTTGATTGAATGACAAGACGAGCAAGGCGCTCGCTCAATGGTAAGCGCCACGCCTGCCCATAAACAGAAGCAACACCACACAGAACTTTGAATTACAAAGCACTGCATGGCACTGAACTGCGCTCTTCACCCCGAGATATAAGATGTTAAGTCTCATGTTAAGTCTCAAACGGCCTCTCGCATACGAGGGACCTACCACCTTGTAAAATATTTAATTTTATTCTTATTAATATTTATTCTCTTTAACGGATGTAAGGGAAAAGTTTTATAAAACTAACCCACGTATTCATAAACGTTGCTATGCGACCTCATAGTGATCGCGAACGCATAGTGACCATTTCTCTAAACGTCGTTGGTTAGTTTTTGGCGCTAAATATAAACAGACCAATCACGTGCACAGAATTCGAAACTTGGCAAAGAGCTTACATAATAATATGTGTTGATTGTGAATATGGGCATAAGACAGGTGGCTGGGCGGTCCCCTTAGGATGCAATAATTCAAAATCGACACCCATCGCGTCGTCTCAGGTTTGTATGGGAAAACATCACACGTTTAAGTTAAAGTTATAGAGTTCTATAGTTTACATTCGGTATTCACGTAAATATTTATTAAAATCAGTGCGATATTTTTCTGGTGATGCACAAACAAACATGCAGTTTTGTAATAGTTATACTTACCAAGCCGGTAGCCGACGCCACTGAACACTCCGGAGCGACCTCGACTCGTCGAAGACGGTTCGTCATCGAACACCACAGCGCCACGTCTGGAAATATCAAATAATATCAGCATTTTTTTCAGGTGTGAGGGTACCTGATATTTTTGTACCCGACTAAATAGAGGCCACCGTACACATGGCGGAAATACCGCTATAGTGGCGGATTTAGGCAAGTCGCGTTCCGGGATCAGCCAGTGTATATCCAGTAACTTCAGGCCGGCATAATTCTGACGGCCGTCGCGTAATGTAAAGGATTAATAATCTGTCAGTGAATAATAGTCATGTGCAGTGCCGCAGTACGATCATTTTAGCGCTAGATCTGGCAATTTTTAATTTTTAAATGTTTAGCAGGCGCTTTTTTAAATTGGTAACAATATGACACAGGGTATAGCGAAAAGACTATTATCCATAAGCCAAAAAATTTACAATTTTTTTTTCCATTTTCAAATATTGTATCGTATTGAATTGTTTTGAAATTCATTAACATGGGAACAAGATTACTGTATTATTGTACTCACTCTCGAACACTTTTGAACATTTCAGTCACAATGTCCTTCCTTCCTTTGCCGGGCCCCAAGATCTGCTGTCCTGATCTCTCTGAACCTCCTGCATAGAATGCTTGAGCTGAAACAATATATTATGCGTATAATGACAGCCTCCATGGTGCAGCCAGCTGTGAAACTAGAAATGAATGTTTGTGTGATCCATAAATATGGGTCTGGGTCTTGTAGTTCCTGATACCCACGATACGGGTTAACCTAGTGTGGGGTCAGGACTATGTGTATGACTTGGCTGTGCTTATTTATATAATATCGTAAAATAATGGAGGAACGTGGACCATGGCATTGAGCCCAGGATGTCAGGCAGAAAAGGAGTATGAATAAAAACGGGCAAGTGCGAGTCCAGGGTTCTGTTCTATAGTTTGTATAGTCTCTATAATTATTTCCAAGTTTGAGGTTTGTGTGTATTACCAATTTTATGATAGAACAAAGACACAAAAAATAAAACGTTCTTTGTGCGAAGATGCCAAACATTCTCTCACGAAATATCCTAACCTAAATAGATGTAAGTCAGCATATAATATAAAAAAAAACTAAACATGAAAGATTCATCAACTGTCCAAAAATGGAGTAATATTACTACACAGCGATTCTCAAAAGTACAAAGTAAGTGCAGTTATAGCTAGAGATGTGCCGATTATGACTTTGGCCGACTAGCCGACTAGCCGATTAGTCGGTTGTAAAGAGGCCGACTAATCGGCCGACTAGTCGGCCGAGCCGATCACCGTTTCGGGGATATCCGTGACGTTTCGTTTACAGCTGATCCGCGCGCAAGTTGCAACCGCTGCGCCGCCTGCGAGCGTGTCGGAACCTATTTTGTTTACGTCGCATTGTTTCTTGATTTTTGCTTCTGTAAGGTCAGAGCGGTGTTATTGTGTAAAAAAAAAATTTTGTGTAAAGATAATACCGGTATTGTTTATTAAAGTGAAAGAGCTCAATTAAAATTTTATCATGTTAAAAAGAAAGTCTCGTGTATGGATATTTTAAGAAGTGTAAGAAGTTGGATAGTCGGCGCTCTTTGCCGAATAGTCGCCGACTAGTCGCCGACTACAATAGTGACCGGATAGTCGGCTTAACCGAATAGTCGCCGACTAGTCGGCACATCTCTAGTTATAACTTTATGATCCTTTACTGAGTACAGAAAATGTTTTGTGCTCAATTACTGAGTACAGAAGTAATCTTAATCATTGTCTCTGAGAAATAAACCAAATAAATAGAAATTGCTAATGAATACTGACTATACTCAATTAATAGTAAGTGACGTCATCAGTACAGCAGTTACAGCAAATAATATGCTACAATAAAAAAATACAAAAGTACAACATGTCCACTACCAAACCAAACCAAACTCCACTCACAGACCTTCACTCCCTTTCAGTCTTGACAACTCCACTCTCAACCATCTATTCTCACATGACAACATTTCAATTTCACTCTTGAGCCTCCCAATTTCTTCAGCCATTCATTTAACATCTGTTTCCTTTGCAAGTGATTGCGAAGATGTATCTTTAGATATGTGATGATACATGATGCTTTACCGCGAAAGAACCCTTGAATGTACGTCAGAATGCCGTTTATTATGCTGTCAGCTTTAGACACTGGGTTTTTGGAAGAACATGATGTTACTAAGTGTATCCTATAAAGGCTTTTTTTTATTTGACTGAATGACGAGACAAGCAAGCGCTCGCCTGATGGTAAGCGCCACGCGTGCCCATAAACAGAAGCAACACCACAGAGTGCTTTGAATTACAAAGCACTGCATGGCACTGAACTGTGCTTGTCACCTCGAGGCATAAGATGTTAAGTCTCATAATGCCCAGTAATTTTTAAAATTACTTAAATACTTTATTACTTAATTACTTAAATTCGCTGACTTCAATGTTCTTAAAACCAAACACAGCAGTGCTTACACACTGTTGCTTGGCGGCATAAATTGACAAAGCGTTGGTACCAACCCAGACGGCCTCTCGCATACGAGGGACCTATCACCCCGTAAACATACCTTAAATTATTAAAAAAATGCACTGATGAAGTGAAATATCTAGAATACACACTGACCATCCTCATCGTCGCTGGAACTATCCTGATGCAGTGAATCTAAAGTGGCGAAGTTTGAAGTGGTTGTTTTCTTCTTGTCCTTCTTCTGAGGCGGTTTAGGTGGCGACGACGTCTCCATGTCACTGTCAGACAGAGTCGGTAGCGGAGCCGCAGCGGTACTCTGTCCCGTCACTACTTCGTCTGCATTGCCGCCGTGTTCGTAGAAGCTTGATAGTGCCACCTAGAATATAAGGAAATCAATCATATCAATTGGACTAAGCTATAGCAACATAAAGCAGCGATAGCTCAGCGGAGAGTGCTATGGACTGTCAAGACGAAAATCGCAGGTTCGAAACCAGCCCCTAGAGCATACACCACTGACTTTTCTAAGTTACTTGTATATTAATTGTTAATTATCGCTTGTTTTAACGGTGAAGGAAACATCATGAAGAAACCTGCATACCTGAGAACTCGATAAGATTTTCGAAGGTATGTGAAGTCTGCCAACCTGCATTAGGCCAGCGTGGTGGACTAAGGCCTAATCCCTCTCATTCAGTAGAGGAGGCCCGTGCCTAGCAGTGGAACGTATAATAAAACAGGGCTAGTAAAAAAAAAATAATTGCAACATGTACTATAGCTTGTACAACATGTACTAATCTACAAACTGTCAAAAATGGGAATTGACATGAAGTACCGTTAAGCTTTCCTAGCAAAATATTTAAAGTGTTTCTTTGATTTTCATGGTTAAATAAAATGGACATACATAGGATTAAGCTTCTGGAGTGAGTAAAATTATGACTTTGTTTAGTCCATGTGGGTAATCGCTTTGACGATAGCCACAGATTGACCAATCAAAATAGAAGTTACAATAGGGACATTTAAAGTGTTAAATAATTTTATATTTTGTCTTGAAAGTGTATGTGAAGAACATAATCTAATCCTTCTGTTCCTCTAACTATATTGTTATTTTAAAAAAAAAATTAATTCACACCTACATTAATGCTTGCAATGAAACAAATCATACGAATACCTACACTGTGCATTCAATATCCAATTTATTATCTATTCCCATTACATATAATAAAAAATGTTAATAGTAGGAATTAAACACTTATTATGGACAGTTTTACATTTGGTCATGTCTAATTGGACTTTCCCCGTTTTCTTGTTTATAGAACCCTTGTCAAGTAAATTACAGCTCTGTACTTATATAAAATTACAGAGGAAATGTGGGTTTGTAAACCACTGAACAGATAGTAAAAAAATTAATAGGATAGATTTTTTAATTGCCTTAGTCTAAGGTTTATTATAAAATTAATGTGCTTTCGGTTTATTGGTACTTGCAATCTACATCAACAAAAGGTTTCAGTGAACTGGTGTAAAGTATGCAGTGTACTACTGACACACTGTCTGAGAAACACACTAGATTGTATTAAAAAATCAATCACACATAAATAATGGAAATCATCATATTTCCAAATAGAACAAAATAGATTAACGCATCGTAACCTATTTCAGAATCTTACACTTTAGACGTAGGTTTAATAGGTGCACAAACATTGGTAGTACCTTTAATTATAGGCGAAACACAAAGAATTTTTATGAAAAGTAGAAAAATAACATAAAATACAGCAATGCAAACTCACTTCTAGTTGCCAGTTTGACGAATCCAAAAAGAACCTACTTCGAGCTTCGTCGGTGCCTGTGACATCACAAAATTGTCGTAAAGTTTCTTCTTTATCAGCCGACATTATTCAAAATTACTTGTTTTCTATTTTATTTTCCAAGATTAACTTAAAAAAAACGCTGCGATGACTTGCTCTGTTTCGGTATTTTATTGCAATTTTGGCAGAACTGTCACGCTTGCCATTGCCATTATTTTTTACGTCCATACTTAAGTACAGTTTTTAACAGTAGTCCTTTGAGTTTTGGCGGGAATTCTGACAGTGCAGTTCATCGCTTATTTTAATTTATTTCATAAACTAGTTTAGAGTTGTGTTTGTTGAATAAAAGTGGTATGGATCTGTTCAATAAACATTGACGGTGATGAACAGTGTATGGAAACATTGAAATAAGTGAATTAAGAATCGTACTGAAAGGAGTTAACACCAAAACTCCGACAAGACCTTGAAATCGACCGCACCCGTGTTTCATCGTTCTTGTAAAAATAACTTGAGAATAGATTATACTTGATACTGGCTAAATGCATAATACTGCGAAAGCCATAAATAAAAAGAAGAAGAACAGTAGTCCTTTGGCTCAATTAACTGAAAATACAATACGCACGAAACGACTTGGCTAGGCTGCAGATAACTTATCGTCAAAAGAATTTTATGTAATAGAACCTATTATTTTACAATATTTAATAAATAACGTTTTAAAAATATATGTGCTGTTCGTTGACATTTAATTAATCGTTAATCTGAACACTTATTTGGGCCAGAGTTTCGATACAAATAAACATTATCATACTCAAAACAATATTACTTATCCACGAACGATCGCACTTTTATTTTCGTTTCTTGTAACTTGCCAAGAGTATAGCACCGACTTTATACCCATTACCAACATAAAGAAATGATTTAATATATGACAGCTGATTTAATGACAAATGGCAGACATTTAATTCAGTGTTAACAATGTCCGGGGTTTTCCCTGAATTGCGAGAAATTGGTGGCTAATGCAGGGAGAGCGCAGGGAATTTTAATATATAAAAAAAACTTGTCAAAATTGGATTACTCTGTCAAAAGTTATATCGGAATAACAAAATCTTTTCAAATAATATTTTTATTTTTAAATATTTTATTATATTTATGTACATCGAATGATGAATAGTTATCCTCATTTTTGGGCCAATAGGTTATTTTCCTTCAAGTGCCTACTTAATTAATTGAAGCTTATCTAACATACATACGCACACACTGGGTCGATACTGAGCATTTCATTATAGAAAAACCGAATATCATTTGACGCGAGTTTTGGCGGGAATTCTGACAGTGCAATTCATCGCTTATTTTAATTTATTTCATAAACTAGTTTAAAGATGTGTTTGTTTTATAAAAGTGGTGTGGATTTGTTCAATAAACATTGACGGTGATGAACAGTATATGGAAACATTGAAATAAGTGAATTAAGAATCGTACTGACAGGAGTTAACACCAAAACTCCGACAAGACCTTGAAATCGACCGCACCCGTGTTTCATAGTTCCTGTAAAAATAACTTGAGAATGAATTGTACTTGACACTGGCTAAATGCATAGTACTGCAAGAGCCATAAATAAAATAAAATAAATCATTTGACGCGGAATTGTGCACATCTTTGCCTACCCCTTCGGGGACTACAGGCGTGAGTGCATATATATGTTTGTTTTTATGTTTATTGAATTGTACCGGGACATTGGCAAATGTAGCACGGAAAAACGGGGAATGAAGCTCAGCGTAGCGGGGAGTCTAAATGTATATATTGGCAGCACTATTATTATGGATAAAAAATAACACAAGCAGGTTGAAGTTGTTTTTATTGACTTTGTAATAACTTAAGTTCATAATTTTAATTTATGTGTCGGATGTGGGGGAGTGAATCAAGAAGTCTATTTAGTAGACAAATAGCTAAATGAAGACATCTCGTAAGACATCAAGCGACATGCGGAAATATTATCAATTATTACTCGTTGTCGGATGCTTTGTAAGTGTGATCACTTTACTGATATACAGACATGAATACTACCGGCTCAGGTATGTGCTGGAGGTATTGAATTTCTTCGGTAAGCCTGGTTTATCGGCGGTGGAATTCTGTGGCCCCGGGTTCAACGCCACCATGCTGTCAGAAATACTTCGAAATACATCCATGGAGATACGAGAAACACCACCTCTATTCCAGCAAATAGATGACAACTTCTACTCATATTCATCATTCTTACGTTCATATCAGAAATACGAAGAACTCAGTCCGTCGCACGCTTATTCCATCGACACGATAGTGATCGGCAAAACGCAAGTTCGACCGAATTTCCGTTGTAACATTTGGCTCGAGAACTCGAACAAGCCTAAAGCTGGGCGATTTACTTTCAAAATGGTGTCTGAACCCACTGGAGACTTCCAACTTTATGTATTTAAATGTGTTTTGAACAAAAATCTTGGCAAGCCTAATGGAGTCAGCTTTTATATGAATGACTACACAGTTAATCCAATTCATGCGCCAATTAACCGTGTTATACCAGTGGACACGAAAAGAGTGATTCGTGAGAGTGGTAGTGTTAAATTTGTGAATAACATTGTGCCTGCTATCTGTGTAATACCAAACCAAGTGCCTCTAGTCTCGAGGGACGCATTTATTGAATTTCTTGTATTCCATCACATGATGGGTGTTGACTACTTCACTATATATGACAGCATGATATCTGAAGACATCATAAGGAGACTAAACTTGCTACCATCAGACATAACTCAATGGACTATACAATTCTTCCCATTGAACTTCCCATTTATTTTTGCGAAGTCCTATAATATTGTGAGGCATGCTGTCGAGCTTGATTGTTTGTTCAGACACTTCAGACTTGACAAAGAGGATGCAAACAAAGCCAGTCATGCAATGGTGTTGT
Organism: Amorpha juglandis; assembly: GCA_949126905.1. Lineage (NCBI taxonomy): Eukaryota > Metazoa > Arthropoda > Insecta > Lepidoptera > Sphingidae > Amorpha > Amorpha juglandis. The sequence continues at coordinate 7,527,997 of OX421390.1, read as the reverse complement.
CGTGGGACGAATTCTTAGTGCCTCGAGTACATGGCAATGTTAAAGAAGTGGTTGATGACTTGGACCCCACTCGAAAACTTGCATCTCTACAAGTTAAACAGTTGTTATTCTGCCTAAATCAGAATGATGATAAGGATGTAGAGGATGGATACCCAGACATCATAAAAAAGACTCATTATTACATGCTTCAAGAAGATACAAAAACAATTTCTATTAAGAATTTAGACTCAATGAAAACTTTTAACGATATTTTAAATCTTACTTCTAATAAAGATGTGTCATTAGATGTACTAGGAGTACATAAGTATACAGAGTGTAGGGACCCAAAAGTGTATCATACCAATGGAGAAGGTTACAATAGGACACAGATGCATGTCTTCCAGCATAAATTTGAAGGTGCCATGACTCGTTTCAGACAGGAGTTAGTGAGCAATAAAATATATAGGCTATATCGTTCGGGACAGATTTGGGAGAAGAATACGCAAGAGCTTGTTAGGGATTTATAAATATTTACTTTGTTATTGGGCCAATTTTGTTGTCACTGATTAAACAAAAACTAAATTAAATTATTTTACATGTCTTAGTTTTAGTTTAAAGTCTAACGTCAAATAATATATTTAGTTCTTGCCGATCTAAAATTTGTCAGTAGCCGCACTTTCAAAGAAATTATTCATGTTAATTGATTTTTTTCAATTCAATTGGATAATTTAATTGAATTTGATTATTTTATACTCAAGAGACAGTTAATGCTTTATGCCCCGATACTGAATACAGCAAAATACTCTATGGTCCCCTTACTGGATATAGTAATTATCTTAATTGGTGATTCTGAGGAATAATCAAATTCTAAGAAATTAATTTAACAAGTTAATTTAACATCTCTAAAGTGTCACAGTAAGGTATTTAATTATAGTTTTATGGTTTATCAAAAATTGCAGCTCTATTCATCGACCTAATATCGACAAAAATAGTTTTGTGCCAATAATCACAATGGATTCATAGTTATTTTATGTTCCTAAATGAATAATTTAAAAAAATAGTTTTTCGACAAATAAAGTTTAAAATTTTTTGTTCATAATTACTATATCTATTCAATAGATAAAAAGTGATTATTGTGACAAAACTATTTTTATCAATATTATGTCAAAAAATCCATATAATATATTGAAAATTGTAATTTTCAATATTTAATACCCAGTTTGGTTAAGTTTAATTTGTGACAACTATATTGGAGCTTGAATGTTTATTGAGAGTTTGTATGTGAAATTATTAGCTTTAAAGATTTTTTAAATATTTTTGCCATTCTTATGTGACTATAATTGCACATAAAGATATATACAAACATGTACTGAAAAAAGGAAACATGCTTGATATTGAGATTGTATTGTGAGGAGCAAAAGTGAATTGCAAGAGAATGAATAGCAATAAGCATGTAGAGAATAGACAATCAGTCAATTCATGTAGTATTACGCTCCCATCAAATGGGAATGGCATTTTGCCTCGCATTTTTAAGACTTATTGCTGCACTCAGAGACATCAAAGAACTTTAATTGTCGTTAATTTATTTTTTAATATTCGTTCATTTTCACTTTTACAGCTAATTAATGTGTTCCGTTAAAGAATACAGAAAATGATTTATGCTCCATTAATGAGTACAGAAATAATCTTAATTTACGTTTCTGAGAAATAATCGAATTCTAAGAAATTACTTAATGACAATAAAATTCATTGATGACGCTGAGTGCGACGGTTATTCATCTATGTTTAGTTTAAAGCAGTGTTTCCCAACGTGGGGCCCACCCTCCACAGGAGGAGGGGGGGGGGCAATTTAAAAATGGACTCGACACGACTTTAAGGCCATGCCCCCAGCAAAACACCGCGCGATCGATGTTTTTAGAGGCTATCTAGTCATTACTTAAAATAAATATTGATAAAAAAAAATATACAATATATTTCTACAATCTGTCAGCTTTACTTTGTTCGATTCAAATTCATGTTAATGCTGATATATATTTTTAAATTGTCGTTATAAATGAACCATAAAAATGAGAAAAATGCTAAGATTCTTAAGATTTTAAAGTACATAATGTTTTCAAATGAGATTAACGTCACTAGATAGGCTATTTAATAACGAATATTTTGCCCGTTTTAAAGTTTCGAAAAGTCCAAAACCTGATTTTGTAAATCAATTATTCGCTAAATACGTGCATATTCTGCACGAAAACTCACACACCAAGTACACGATTTAGTATGGCGCGAGTCAGTCAAGGTCGTTTGCTCACGGAAGGCCCTTAACCCTTTCGCTTTGGGTTATTTAAATGCAATGCTAGATATCGGTGACTTTAACAAAAAAATGTTGAGGTGGGGCATGGCCTAAAAAAGGTTGGGAAACACTGCTCTAAAGCCTCATTTGCATGGAGAGAGTTTATTGCAAAACAGAGGCGAAAAACTCACCTACGTAGCCCTCATGTAGTTTTAAAAAAATATTACGCGGCCTTGTAGGTAAATGACAGTTTTCTATTTTAAGCCCTATTTAGGTGGAGACTTTTATACGACACAGGCGCGAATATCACAGAAAACTCGTATACGAAGACGTGTCATAATATTTTTATTTTCAAATTACGTGTCGCGACCTCGTCAATGACAGATTCTGTTAATTCTTACCACGTTCGTGCGATAACCATTCCATCTTTGACACTGGCATAATGGCTAACAGAGGCCATAAAAAAACATTCCATTTAAATGTGTCTTGTATATTCCCGGCCATGTCGCAATCGAAACTGTATTCTGCTAAATTAGGCTTAATTCATACTATGGACATAAGAGCTATCATGAAGGCCAACCTTTGCTCATCTTACCTTGTAAGTACCTTCCAGACATAAATGTAATGTCAAAATGTATACAACACTGCCTTTTTGGATATTTGCCTGAAAATTACATTAATACACTTAAGGTAGGTACTGTTATATGTATATTAGCTTCCATTTATTTTCCATGTACTGTTATGGTGGAAAAACATCTAAACAAATAAGAGCAGCGACGCAGTTAGGTCCTGTTAAACTCCGGGTTAGATAGAAGTGTTCACAGCGGCTAATCCAAAGCACTTAGTAACGAAATTCCATGTCTAAACACCTATTATCTTTTACGCTATAAATATATTCCATTAAAATATCCAATGTGCATGCGTTTTGTGTTAAATTAAAAAAAAACATTCGTATTCCGCGGTTTTAAATGAAACCCTATGTTATATGTACGTAGGTAATTTCGGTAATTTTGGAGACTTGTGACGTGTAGGTACATAAACGTAGACTGTGCCCGTCCCGTCTGTGGCTCGGCTCGCGTTATCAAGCGTTATTTTTCCCTACATTCTGTTTACAGGTATATTTGCTTACGATCAGTTACTCTTTTGAAAGATCTTCCATACACAATGTCTCAAAAATGTAAACCTGTAAGTAAATCTGTCGGTAAACTGGACATTACTCATCTATCCGTGACGCACGATCAGCATCATCGAGGTATAATATGTTCACCTGAATTTAGTTATTCATATTTATTATGTAGCAGGGTTCGAAATAATTAAAATAAATATGTCTCATGATATATACTGAGCCATCTGTTAAAATCTTATGGAACTCACAGATAAATAATTTGCTATAGAAAATATTGCGACTATAAATTGAGATATAAACTATTCTAAGCTGGATAAAACTAAAACACAGTTTGCAAAATTAGATTAAAAATGGTTCAGTAGTTAGGAGTTCTTCGCGGACAAACAACTTGCTAGCTACGCCACTGCATATACTTACATTGATATTCCTAGTTATACGTTTTATATTTTTTCACAGATCAACAACAATCACACATATAGTCCTAACCCCACAGTAGGTTGACATATATAGTGAGTATCGGAAACTATGTAGGACTGGCGGTTCTACAACAAGTAGAACCGAAATATTTGTGGATCACACGAAACATTTATCACTGTATGGGAATCGAACCCATGGCCTCCTGCTTCGCCGTCGGCTGCTCGCCCACTGCGTCACGGAACCTCGCACGTATTTATTTTTTATGTACGTTCACGCCACTAACTGTGGATCAATTTCAATGATCCTTTTTGATGATTTTGAGGATTCCACCAGGCGGGATGAACGACTAAAGTCGAAATGCACAACGATCCATAATATTTAGCCAATAAACGTCAAATCGTATGAAAGTTGACATTAATAAACATGTGTAGCGATTGAATACGATATAAAATATGGTTCGTCGTGCAAGTCGGTCTAAGACTTTAACATTTTTGCATCGGTTTTGATGATTCTTTTACTTAAAATAGTAAAACAAAACCCATATTATACTCGCAAATTGAGGGTTGAAAATAAGGAGTTAATTTTTCTCATATTCCCATACTATTGTATTTTATGGTTGGTTCTGTAATTGATTATTAAAAATTGTGCCTTTAATATTCAGGTGCATTTTGTTTTTACATGTTTTCAAAGACTGCTGTATTATATTGTTTCTATTATTCCTTTTTCGTTATGGATACAAAGTTATCTATACCTAATGCTTGTTTTAATTGTAAGAAAATAAATGACGTTTATAAAACTTGTTTTTTTTTTAGATATTAGGTACATCAAACTTATTGGCTGATCTAAAGGTAACTTCCGAAACGTTGCAAAAAATATTACTGCGGTGCCGGTCATGACTAATTATGAAACAACTCGGTATCAACATACACACGAAACAAATTTGTGGATACATGTGTCTTGATGCGGCGATCCTGTGGTCTCGTTTCACAATCCGCTATTCGCCCGTAGAGGTGAGTAATAAATAACGTCACGGTGAAAAAGTCACTGCGATCTGCCATACAGAAATGTCACTGTGACTCGGCACGTAGGAACAACGTACCAAAATCACAGTTTTGTTATCTCCGTTCTACTGTCACTCACTCGCACGCGTCACTGGCACGTCACGATCAACAAGAGTCGCGAATCGTGAACATGACAAACAAACGGAGGAGGACGCGATCGCAGTGATATCGTGTATCGTGTGATGCGAGTGATCGACGTGACAAAATCACGGTGAATAATCACTGATTTTTTTGGAATTGGAACGACAGTCACTGCGATTGTAAAATAACCCTTTTCCCCATCTCTGTTCGCCCGCTGCACCACTCCGGCTGTCAGAATCTTGAGGTAGTAATAAAACCAGAAGTTGATACTAAGTAAATGTTTATTTTCATTTATCTATTTTAAGTACAAGGCAGGCGGCGCCCGCAAGTTGTCACAGATAAGAAATAACTTAACCATACCATCCACACACGTACGATGGTGCAGATTATTTCAAACTTTACAAAATACAAAGTATATAATATCGATCAACTAGAATAGAACGAATAAATGAGCACAACATTGAGCAATACGCAGTGTATTGTCGTTGCCACAAAATATACACGAAAACAAATTTGGAGGGAATCCATTACGAAAAATACTAAAGTATAATTTTAAAGCTTATACGAAATTTTGAATATTGCCACGAACTTAATATAAGACTACAAATTTTAAGTAATGCGAGAATAATAAACCTATAATAATTTATTCGAATACTGTACTGCGTGATTAGATTGAGTCTTACATTTTTATACCAATAATCGTGCGCGGATTACAGTTTAATAATAGTTAAAAGGACAGTACAAACAACTTATGATTTCTTGGATTTATCAAGAGTAAAATCTGTTATAGATAATTCGGTTCATTTGTGCATGTTTGTGAGCTTATAATTAGTTTGATTTGTGTGGCAGTGATCAGCCGACGTCTTACACCTATCGACAAACAGTTATTGTGTGTATACAAATACACCACGCACACATAGCAAGACGTGCACAAATGAACCGAAGTTTAATACTAAAATATCAAATAGTTTGAATAAAAATAAAAATCCCTTAGAAAAACTTGACACGTATCGAGAGTAGATTTATTTCGTAGACATCCGCATCTGCCTATAATCATATTTTTTAACACATTTGGGCTTCGCAAACGATCAAATTCAAATCAACAAGCAGCATTACTCGACTTTTTTAGTTTATAAGTCGATTAACATTATCATTTCATCATAAATCTGTGTCAAACCCACACATGAAATGCAAAGCTGTAAAATAGAATTAATTATTTTAAACTGTCCCTGACTTGTGTTTTGTCTTTGTAAATAAGTTACAACGGTATTGTCATTGTGATAGTTTGAAACGTACAGAAGTATTACTTAAGTAGTTCGGATATAAAGCAACATGAAAATGCGATAATTTTGATCAATAATTTCGATAAAAAAAATAAAAACTTTCAAAGCCCAATATGAAACAAAATAAGGTTAAATGTAACATTAGGCTTAGTTCTGACTGTAAATACCTATACACTGTTAATACCTTCGGCGAATTTTTTGAGCGTATTATTTTCGAAAAAACCCACGCCATGGTGACGTGGCGCAAGCTGCATACAAGAACCGTATACGTGTGAAAAAAACCCTCAATATGTAGCCACATTAAGTAGCAATTTCCTCTGTGGAGATATTTAGGAATGATTATATTCAATGCTATTTTGAGTGGTAGAGCCACGCTGATGACAGTTTGTCTACAGCATGAATGGGCTGGCTCGACCGGGTCGTTACCACTGTCTCACAGAAAACCGACGTATAGTAGCGGCTTGCTGCTGCGTTTCGTACGGTGAATGAGATATCCGGAAGCCCAAATCCCCTCCCCTTCCCAATCCCTAATTATCCCTTTCCTTTAATGTCGGCAACGCGCCCATGATTCTTCTGGTGGTGGACGTACATGGGCGGTGGAGATCACTTACCATCAGGCGACCCACTTGCTCGTTTGCCAGCCTATGCTATAAAAAAAAATGCATTCTTGTACCGTCAACATATAAAATGCTTGGATATAAAGTCGCAACGGCCACACATATATGGGATTCCCATAATTATATATCAAACAAAACGATCGGAGCGTGATCTTCAGATATATAGTTTATTTATTTATTGTCATGATGTTTTGATATCGAAATGATCGTCCAACAGACGAACAAACAATAAAATTAAGTATTATCTATATTCAAGGAGGTCGCCAGCCAGTGGGGCAGAGGGGGGCAACAGACTAGTCACGAAACATGTTCGGGAGGTTTAATAGTGAAATTTTGTATAATATACCAAATTATATTATTGGCAAAATCTGGGAGTTAATTATCCCCCAACTCACTCCATTTCTTAACGAGTCTATGAAATAACATGACAAATTTCGAGTCCGGTGGGACAGTTGCCCCCTTCGCCCTGCTTGGCGACGCCCATGTCTTAATCCAATTTCATTAAACATCTCTACTAACAATAATACGAAGTCTATTATCGTGTATTTTATATTTTAAAACAATTTACGCTAAATACTTATTGCAGTTAAGATTTTAGACATTTCATATAACTAGATACAATAATTCATTCGATACATTTCAAGAGACAAATACTTACGCTCAATATGTTCAAACATCAACGTCAATATATATACATTCAGTATGAAAGGTTATCTTAAACAAGAAAATAGTATTCTTTAAATATCACCATCTCTAAACGCTAAATAGTAAAAAGGATTACAGTAAATGCACGAAAAATAGTTACATAGTCTTATGAGTTGTCCAACAGCTATCTAAATGACTTGAATGTTACTTTCTGACGTCGCGTTTACATAACATGCGCTAAACGAAAACGTATAATGTTAGGTTACCGTGTAGTTAACAGTCTACGTAGCCTAGACAGTTGTTTGCTAAACGTTAAGTAAACGATAATTGTGTGCAAACATAGTGAGCCTGAAATCTGGTACACACATAAACTTAAGCCTGCACTACACTCCTCGCGAAATTGATCGAAGTTGAAAAAAATACGATAGTGTAGAAGGGCACTTCGGTTCGCCTCGTGCAACTTCGGCTCGCCTCGGGCGACTTCGAGTCGTTGTCGGTTTTTGCGCCCGAGTCAAAGGATTCGAAGTGTCCCGAAGTTCGAACACGACGCGTCCTCGCGAGGTTGCACGAGTGTGTGGTCGCATAGTTCGGACTTCGGTCAATTTCGAAGAGTACTTCGTCGAGGTAACTTCGCGAGTAGTGTAGTGCAGGCTTTAGCCTTTGCCCTAGGAGTGTGCAAAACAATGGATTTTTACTTGGTACAAACTAGAATCTTGTCAGTCACTTTTCCATTTATATTAATATAGAGATAGAAATATCCGCAGGCACAAATCCCCTCCCCTTCCCAAACCCTTAATCATACCTTTAAGGTTGGCAACGCGTCCAAGATTCTTCTGGTATTGTTGGCGTACATGGGCAGTGGAGATCACTTATCATCAGATGACCCACTTGCTTGTTTGCCGGCCTATGCTATAAAAAAATTATACCATATTAATACATTCAACATTCCTTGAAAACGGTGCAGTTACAATGCACCGTTACTCCGGTTTATCGCCTAATAGTATTTATGGAACAGAACTCGATAAGATTTTTCAAAGGTATGTGAAGTCTGCTAACCCGCATTAGGCCAGCGTGGTGGACTAAGGCCTAACCCCTCTCATTCAGTAGAGGAGGCCCGTGCCCAGCAGTGGGACGTATATAATACAGGGCTAGTAAAACCTAAAACAGTATTAATGAGTAATTTTATCGACTGAAAATAAAAGTTTTAAGTGAAATTTTCATTGGTAAATATGTGGATTTAGCTAAAATATAATTTATACTATTTTCCCAAGGATTGAAGGAATCTCAACGGAGAACTACTATAACTTTAAAATTGCGAATATAACATTCTATAAGACCCTAATTACATTTGTAATTTTTCTTACGCACTTATACGTAAGCATACTTACAAATATAGTTATGACCTTCGACATAATAAACATTGTTCAACATATTTACACCGTTAACAATTATGTAATATTGTGTTAATTATCAGATAATCATTTCCAACAGTTTACAGATAAATATAACTATATATTTATATTAAAAAATTACGTCGAAATATAAAAGCATTTATGTAGTATAGTTCGGAATACAACGTGCTTATTTGAAAAATAAATTCAGTGAATATATTTAAACTTTTGTAGAAGTGTGCACGAATTGTACATAATTTCAATTTAATTCGAATCGTCAGTCGCAGTCGACCAATACATACAATTAATGGACACCGACGAGTAACGAGTGCCCTAGTAAAGAAAAGATATAAAACTTTACCTAACAACAGTTTTAAAGTTATACGAACATTTAATACTCGTATCGATACATTCGAACATTCGATCGAAATGACAACATCGATTACTGCATAATGTGATGTTTGAATTGTGGCAGTGCAGTTTGTTGCTTTCATTTCGATCAAATACAGTTAATAACATTGAGTTAATATTTCCAATAAGTCAACAACAAGATTTATTTATTCACAAGAACGTCTATTTATAACAATATTTATAATCACCTATTATATAGACCGCTAGAATGTTGACACGATTCTACTGTTTATTTTTTTATTTTTACTAAGCCCTCATTTATTTAACCATTATCTATCTACGTTTACTCTGTCTATTCAAGCGCAAATCTAGAACTATTCGATTCAAATAAGAATGGTTATATCATTTCTGACATATTGTGACCTCTAAGCTTAAGTTCATCATAAAATCAATTAAAACTTCAATAGATTTTGTTATACCAACCGCTTGTACAATCACCTCTTACTAAATGCTGTTTACGTTGCTTTGAATTATAAGTCACACTGATACATACATAGTTTTAAAGGGTTGGTCATATTTAAGTGTCGTTACATACACCTCAATAAATATTTATGTACCGGATCTTTTCAGAATCGAGACATCCTTAAAAGTAATGTTAATTTTTATCATTCGTTTAATTACAATTTTATTTGATCACATCACTATTAGCTATGGATGACACCCACTTTTTAATAAACCGTGTCGAATATCGAAATGGTCTTCATTCGATAAAAAAGAAAATTATTTATTTATGTCCTATCAATAATAAAAACAATATAACGTACACTACGTTGCTTCAATTTCACTATACGTTTATTATAACACGTTATAAATCATAAAAAATGTCTGTTATGCTCTTTCAAAAAATAGCTAAACCTTATTCAAACATTGTGAAATAGATTCTAGTAATCAGTATAATATAAACCTTATGAAGGCAAAATAATTTTTCTTGCTTAGTTAAAAAAAGCTATCTTGTGCGATTTTCCCATTCTTATTATAATCGCATAGTATTAAATTATTTGGTTGCGTAGCTACCGTGAAGGCCTACCGAATCATTGTTTTATACATTGTTCTACGCTAAATAAATAGTGATCTATAATATTGCCCACGTTTATAATAATTTGTCCTATTGAATTTTATTCTATTACAATACCGAATACCTCACTATCGGGCTGTCTCACAATATCCAAGTAAACGTTATTTATTAGATAAAACATACGATATAAAAAAATACCACACTGTCAAGCACACGGAGAATTTAGTTGTATAATAAATTATTTCGAATATAAACGGGCATTCTAAATCAAGCCCTGGAATATATCTCGAATGACGTCATAATAACTGCCAGCATTACTGAAACTAAAGTTTGAATCGTCATTTATTTCGAACGTTTGTTATACGTTTTCAAATGTTCGCTAATCTCGTTAAAATTATCGACAAATTGTCGATATATCGAGTGCCACTATCGACATTCGAATACGTCTACTTAATGAAATATTTAATGTACCTAAGCAAAGGTCCCTAAAGTTACATTCTCACTAGACCCTCCTACAACGACAATAAATTAAGGAACATTATGGAATGTTAAGGTGCCTCGAATCAGCTGCTAATAAAATACTGTTCAGGATACGAAGCGATCATTTTAAAAGGAATGTGTAAACAGCTACATTGCAATTTGTACTCTATTAATTGAAAAGTTTAATAAGCGACTTCGTTTGTTATTCTTTAAAGAGTTTCCCCATTAATCCCTGGTACCGGTGAGTTGACGGCGTAATTAAATATTAACACACTCCCGTACCTTTTCCAGCATAAAAGGAAGAAATAAGAACCTCCCTATTTTTGGAAGTTGATTGAATAAAAGAAGCAAATAAATATAATCATTTGTGGATATAAGACGGCGCCTTTTTAAAATTGAATATCAATTAAATTAAAATATACGATTCATTATTATTGAACTTTATATCTAAATAAGTCATGGCAGCTGCTTTTTATAATTTAAATAGAGCTTTAAAATCATATCGATATTAAAAATAAAACACTATTAATACGCTTTAATAAACACAATAAAACATATAAAAAATATCGACACAATCTCAATATCGATATCGATAAAAACAACGCAATTATTTATCTATTGCGATAATCGATATCAAAAGTCTTAGAATAAGTGTTTATGTCTATCATCAGGTGTGCATCAACAAGAAATATTTACGTAACGATTTTTCATTCACGTTGCTCGTTTCCATTAAATTTAAAAATAAAGGCTCATAAAATGCTGCAACAAATCTTCACTTCAGAAGCGTACTGGCGTAAGTTACATAAGTAATATCAAGCCATACGCCAGTATGCTTCCATGCTAAAAAAAACATATGAGTTAGGACAGCAGCTTAAATATCGATGAAGGTTACCGACACAGATACACCGCGCAGCAACAATCGATAAGTGAATCGAGTAGGGTCGGGCAGTCGATGTGGATGTTTCGGAAGGTCTATGAGAGTCGACAGTCTCAGGAGCGCGTGTGCGCGTGTGCGTGTCGCTCGTGTCAGAAGAAGATGACCTCCTCCTCTGACGCGGTGGCGACGGTGGCCACGGTGGCGACGGTGGCGACAGTGGCGACTGTGGCGGAGGGAGGGGACGGCGCCGGGACTGACGCGCGACCCGTCTCCGGGGAACGGACGCGGAACTTGTCCGGCAACTTCGGGTACGTGTTAGTTCTGCAAACATAAAAAAATAATTTAAAAATTTTAATGCGAAATATTACATTTCATATATTTACATACTTTTATTTTTATTTTTTTCTTTTTATTTATGGCTTTCGCAGTATTATGCATTTAGCCAGTGTCAAGTATAATTTATTCTCAAGTAATTTTTACAAGAACGATGAAACACGGGTGCGGTCGATTTCAAGGTCTTGTCGGAGTTTTGGTGTTAACTCCTTTCAGTACGATTCTTAATTTACTTATTTCAATGTTTCCATACACTGTTCATCACCGTCAATGTTTATTGAACAAATCCACACCACTTTTATACAAAAAACACAACTCTAAACTAGTTTATGAAATAAATTAAAATAAGCGATGAACTGCACTGTCAGAATTCCCGCCAAAACTCTCATTTACATACTTAAGATCTTGTTTCTTTCCAACCTGTTTGGTGACGCCTTTTTCGTTTCATCAAATTTTCAAATCACAACGATTCTAAAGAAGTTTCACTTCAATATATAAATACACTAACATTCACATACATAGTCCTGACCCCACAGTAAGATACGAGTCTTGTGTCGTGGGTGTCAGGAACTACGAGAGACTTTCGGTATCACAACACTCAGACACCGAAACAAATATTATTGGCTCACACAAACATTTGTCTAGGTGGGGGGGATCGAACCCTCGGCCTCTTGCTTCACGGCCGGCCGACAAACAAATAACATTGTTTTAGCAGCCTTCGTGACGTAGTGGTTATATTGAAGGGCCGTTACATACACCTGTGTTTGTGTACCGAAACTATCAAAATCTAGACATCCTAAATTTTCAACATGTTTTAAACACTCGTTTATACGATCGATAAGATCGGTCATAAACCTATAAATGATGTGTAGTGCGTGAGCGAGAATACTTGCAGCATTGTTAGCTGGAGTAAGACAAAACCTCAGCTGTTTATCATTTAGTGTTGGCCAAACTTGCGAGTCGAATATCGACATGTTACTCATTCGATAAAAATAATATTATTTATTTTTGTCCAAGCAATGCAATCGGATTCGGTACTACGGCGGGGGGAATACTTATCGTTTTGCTTAGGTTGATTCTGTTAATGGGCAGGCGTATACTATACTTATACTTACTATCGGGCGACCGACTTGCTCGTCACATCAATCGATAAAATCGATCGATGATCGTACCTAGCTGCCGGCGAGTGGTTTGCTGGTCTCGTCATTTTGATTTATAATAAAAAAAAAATGGGTGCGTGTACTTATGTACGCGCGTGAGAAGTTATACTTCTTTGTTATTTATTCAATTTAATAGCAAATATTAAAAATTAATATTATTATTTGATGTTCAATTTTAATTTTTATCACAAACTTTTTATTAAATGTTTTTTAAATTTATTTCTTTATTTTGTGAATATTAAATAACCAATAATAAGTATTTAACATTAATAATTTAATAATATTTAGTGTTAATTATATTAAATAAAAGTATTTTAATTTATATCAATAAATAATACATACGGATAGTTAACCTCAATTATATTGGAGCACTTGAAAAAGTATATAAGCACAATTTTTTTCACTAATATTCACAAATAGTAAGTAATATCAATCAAAATATAAATAAATAAATAATACATACGGATAGTTAACCTCAATTATATTGGAGCACTTGAAAAAGTATATAAGCACAATTTTTTTCACTAATATTCACAAATAGTAAGTAATATCAATCAAAATATTCAATTTAAATCACTACTGAATATAATTTATTAGCACATATATAAATTATAAAGGACATTGTCAAAAATGGCCTATGAATCAACACGCATGAAACATTTACTATAATAATAATTATTATTTATAATGTACATTATAATTATTATTATAGTAAATGTTTCATGCGTGTTGATTCATAGTTTCAATAGAACGGACACTTATTAATTTCGAAAACAATTTAAAAAGTATTCACTTCCGTCATAGTCCTCGGTATTATAATTTTTGGTTCAAATTCGGGTTTTTAATAGGCAAAGGTATTGTAGCTCATACAGCCAAGTCTTTGTAACAACACTCTTAAGCTTCGCATTGTTATGCATTTCGCCAAAGACAAGTGTAATTTATTCTCAAGTCTTCACAACAACGATGAAATATCGTAACATTAATAATTTAATAATATTTAGTGTTAATTATATTAAATAAAAGTATTTTAATTTATATCAACATATCCACTCGACATGATAGAAGTACATTCTACTCTCTTCGCGTTTATGCGAGCCTGGTACTTTTTACGGCAACATGTTCCGAATAAGAAAAAACCTAAAGAGTTTTTCTTTGTCCAAATCGTCATTTGTTTATTAATTACGGCTACTTTCACTCTCATCATTTTTTCTTAACGCGCCTAACTTCATACTGTTAATTTTTTGTGTCACAGGTGCGCGCGCATCTTAAAATTTCACTCTCATCATTTTTTCATAACGCGCCTAAAGAAGTATAACTTCAAAAATATGATCGTACCTAGTCGCTTTATTGTTGAACTGCTGCTGCGATGGTAGCGGTGCGGGAGAGCTTCCTGTGCGAGTGTGGTGGATCACTAAACCTTGGTGCTGAAACATTACATATATCGTTTTGTTATCCTAGCACGGCAAAGTGAGTGCACTACACCTGATGGTAAGTACAGTGCAATACTAGTGTCGAGAGATTTTGCGTCCATCGACAGTGGCGAGAATTATTTATTTTTTTATCCGAGCACGGCAAAGTGACTGCACTACACCTCATGGTAAGCGTTGTGCAGACCAAAAAACCAGCAACCACCGATAAACAATGAGTTTGTCGGTGGTCACCAGAATCATGCCGACCTGTATAAATGCTTCTTCCCTCTTCGGAGAGAGAATCGAGGGGCCTGCGACAGGACCGATGCAGGCACAATAATACAAGAATGTACCCCTGTACCCGCCCCAACCTACCATCAAGTCATGTCGCAAGCCCCTCGGGAGAACAGGATATACACTGGCTGACCCTGGAACGCGACCTACACAAGGTGGGTCACTATGGCAGGTTTTAACACCAGTGTACGGTGGTCGCTATCCGGTCGGATACGAATATTCTCCCACCAGCAAATTTATGCCTGCTTGTAACCATATATACACCAACTGACCCTGGAACAAGACTCGCCTGAGTGTTGGATAATTCAGTGTTTCATTCCTCATACACGAAGGATACACCCTAAATAATGAAGCTAGCCAAGAGCGGTATCGTTGCTATTGTTTTCAGAGACTAAAAGATAAGAGGCGTGAAAAGTGGGTGAAGTAACTAACTATCAGTTTGAACAGCTAATTTAAGAACCAAGAAACGTTGTAAAGTTTATTTGTATGAAGGCATTTATTATCTTTATATATAAAAATTTCGTGTCACGTACTTTATCCGCGATGAACTCCTAAACCACTGAACCGATTTTAATCAAATTTTGCATACTTTATGCAGTTTGATCCAACTTGAGAGATAGGACAGTTTATATCTCAATTTATAGTCACAATATTTTTTATTGCAATTTTTTTGTTTATTATATGAGAGTTATAATTATCTGTGAGTTCCATAACATTCTAACAAATTGCGGTGTAAGGTAATTTATCGGCTGGATTGAGTAAGTATCCAATAGATGGCGCATACTGTCTTGATTAGTTTACTACAATATAATTTAACATATACCTTAGCCACAGCAACGCGTGGCCGGGTCTGCTAGTTATAAATAATAAATAATTGTAATATATTTATGGAATGTGGGTAGACGATAAATTAACACACATGCTCTAACATTTAAAGCGTAACAGACGAAATGGTTGTATAGATATTTCGAATGCAACATAACGACAGACAGATTTCATAAAGCCAATAGTACTTTTTCGATATACTACCGAAGCATTTTAAACTGAATCACTAACATTTATTAGAAAACAAGAATACACCAAGTGGCAACATTTCAAATTATTCAGATTTTTTTTTTTGATATCGTTAAGTTGGCTAACATTTAGTTTAATAAAAAAAAAATCCTCCTAGGGTGTAATTAAACAAGGCGTAATATATTGAGCTGAGCCACGGATAAAGCCTATTCATTTAAGTCGTGCAAACACACACCTTTTTTTTCGCAGTGTCTTTTAAAAATTACAGTGCTTTTACAAACGTGTCGGGTTGTGTACCCGGGTAGACTATTCCTCGTCCGTGGCTTGGCTCGCGCTATCACGCATCGTTTGACTTCACCATTATACGGCTGACATTACAACACGTTGTAAAAATGGGAAAATCAAGTAGACTGAAACACTTACTGCTGCACTAAGTGACGTCACTAAGCAGTAATTGTCATTAAGTATTTTTTTAGAATTCGATTATTTCCACACTCAATCAGAAAATGCTTTATGTTCTATTACATACTGAATATAGAAAAATAAATATATACTTAAAAAAAAAGTGTGTGTGTGCAATTTACACACGGCATAAGTTAAACTTCAGAATTATTAAAATAAATTAATAATTCAATAAATTTTAATACGAAAATGCAAAAAAATAGAACACGTGAATTGTTTGACACATTTTCCGAAGGCTTCGTTGTACGCAGGCGCAAAGACACGTGATAGCATACTTGTAATCTACCTCATTCCCTCGCAGGCTAAATTCTGTTTATGAATATGTTTGTCTTTGTCGTGACGCATTTTCGTTTCATCGATATTTAAATCACAACGATTCTAAAGAAGTTTCATTTCAAAAATCTGAGTTTACTAAGAAACAATCCAGCTCTAAGAAATGACTAATTGACAATTAAAGTTTAATGACGCCTCTGACTAAGTGCGACAGTTAGCAAAAACCTCACTTAAGTTAACTTGGTCTTGAACGCAAGCGTCAACACCCATATTAGTGTGTTAACGTCTTTATATAAGTCAATAATCTGAAACGTCACCGCAAGAAACTAATTCGATAGAACAATCTACTGGACACCAACAGCGAGTTACTTACAAACAATGTTATAATATAGCCGTTAAAATACATTCGGATAGTCCATGTCCTGAAAACACCAACCATTTTATCTGTTTCATGGTAATGAAATGTATAGTATACACTAGGGTGGGTCGATTTTTTTTTTCATTTATTTTGGCTTTCGAGAGGGCACCTTACAGGTTCTAGAACACCCTTAATATATTTTTTACAACCACCTTGAAAATGATCGATTATTTATTTAAAAATCGATTGGGCCACTTCAAAATGTCGAGTAAAAAAAATATTTTCTTTAAAAAAAACTTTTTTTTATAATGTACAAGTCCTGCCCCCACGCTGAGGGGAATAACAATTTTTTTTCGACCCACTCTAGTATACATCGCGTTACAAAAAAGGTGTTGTCATATTTAAGCAAGTAGGTGGTAGGTCCATCGCAGGCGAGTGGCTGTATAGTTCGGTACCACTGCTTTCTCTCTCTCTGCTATCAAGCAGCAGTTTGTAAGAAATGTAGACTCATTCGGAAGGACATTGAAGTCAGTGAAATAACTGGCCATTATGAGTCTTAACAACTTATGTCTCGGGATGACGAACGCAGCCCAATGCCATGACGTGTTTTGTAATCTAAAGTTTGATGTGGTTTTGATTCTGTTTATGGGCAGGCGTGGCGCTTACCATCAGGCGAGTGACCTGCTCGTTTCGTCATTCAAGCAAATAAAAAAACTATTTGAGTATTTAGCCCCCCTAACACCAAATCTAAGTGCATTGCTAGAAATAAATTAAGAATTTTCTTTTTTATCGAATCAGTAATGCCGATATTGGACTTATATCTTTGGATAACATTAAATGATATACAGCGGAGCTTTTATCTCACTCCAGCATTGTTATTCTCGCTCATGCACGCCGCTTAATTTGTAGTGATGTGATCGATTTTATCGATTGTAATAAACGAGTGATTAAAATTAGCGTTGAGTTTTAAGTTGTCCAGATTTTATAAAATCCTGTAGATAAATACTCATTGTCAGGTGTATGTAACGATCCTTAATTAATATGACCACACCATTCTGTAATACGTTGTGGAAAAATGATGCTATAATTGAACCTAGTTACGCAAACAGGAACCAACCCACAGCAAGTTCAAATGGAGATACTGATTTTGTTTTGCTAAATTCATTAATTTAAATTGATTTTAATACCGCATTTTTTTGCAAAATCGTACATGGAATATATTTCATGCCCGATTTTCCAAAAATCAACGAGAAGAGATCAGTTTTTTTTTTATTATCCTGGCTCGGCAAAGTGACTACTCTACACCTGATGGTAAGTGTAGCGCAATCCAAGAATAGTGTCGACCAACGATAAACAATATGTCCATCGTAGGTCGGCAAGATCATGCCGGCCTGCCAAAGGGCTAAGGGGGAGGGGAAGGAGAAAAGGGACGGGAAAAGGTTTAGGATCAGGGGGCAAGCCCCTTGGGGAGAACGGAGCGGATATACACTGGCTTCTGTTGGTTCCTGTTTGCGTAAGCAGGTACAATTTATATTACAAATAATTTTAAAACTATTCACTACAATAAATGTACGTTGACGTTTTAAAAAAAAATGATGTTATAAATGAAAAACTACAATATTAAATGTCCTGATGAGAAATGAAAAATGGAGGCCACGTACGTGCAAGCGCAGCGTTGGACGTCCACTTACAAGGTGGACAGACGACCTGATAAAGATCGCAGGAAGTCGCTGCATGCAGGCCGCTTCCAACAGGCCGGTCTGGAAATCTTTGGGGGAGGCCTATGTTCAGCAGTGGACGTCTTGTGGCTGATGATGATGATGATGAGAAATCATTTGTATTGTAGAATGTTATGAGATAATTACCTCACTAGGTGACTCGTGCAGTCTGTGATATCCGGGCGGCGGTTGCTGACTTTTGCCGCTCGCCAATTTCAACGGCAATTGTTGTTTCACCATTTGCTGAAATTGGACGATGAAGTTATGAAATATGCAAAAGAAATCCGACACAGCTAAGTGACTACGCAGTAAGTAAATTTAAAGTCGTCAACGCGTCCACGATTCTTCTGGTATTGTGGGCGTACATGGGCGGTGGAGATCACTTACCACCCACTTGCTCGTTTGCCGGCCTATGCTACAAAAAAAACCTAGTCAGGAAGTAAAAAAATATTTTCTTTTTCAATGTTATACTTTTACCGAAATAACAATATATTATCCTGGTCCTATACGAGTCTTGTGTCGTGGGTATCAGTAACTCCTCAAGATTTTCGGTCTCAAAACACTCGGATCCAAAATGAATATTAAATGAATCACACGTCCATTCGTTTGATATCGGATATCAAACGCGCACTCTGTCATTTCAAAGCCGGACCACTCACCATTTGCCCCAAAGAGGCTGTCAAACGTATTTATCACATTTTTTAAAACTATTAGCTCCTTCCGTTTCCACGCTTATGGAGCGAAAGCAAAACATTTTTTTCAACTTATTTATTATTTACTCTAGTTATCTTAAAATTTAAGAAGTGGGATTCTTTTTTACCGGCCTCACACTCCCTACTCCTCACAGAAGGCTAGCACAACTCCCCTGTGGTTCCGCAGATTCCACGACGTACAAGACTCGACTTTCCTTTTAACGGTCGTGTGAAAAAGTTCCCAAGTTGATTCATATCACCCACGTCACGTCGGTTTATATACATATTATTGAAAAAAAAAAAAGTGTGCGTCTCGGGACGCTCGACAGAAGTGATAACTTAAACTAATGTGGGTTAAAGTCAGAGCGGAGGAGCCTGCTTACTGCTGCCGTATGCGTGAAAGGGAAGCCAGAGTGGCGCCGTAACGCGTTACGTTACGAAGTCCGGTCAGTCATGTCAAAGTCCGGTCGAAGTCCGGTCAAAGTCCGGTAGAAGTCCGGTCAAATAACAGTCAAAGTCCTGTCAAAACCCGGTCAAAGTCCAGTCAAAGCCCTGTCAAAGTCCGGTCAAATACCGGTCAAAGTCCTGCCAAAATCCGGTTAAAGTCCAGTCAAAGTTCTGTCAGTTTTGTTAAAATCCGGTCAAAGTCCTATCAAAGTCCGGTCGAAGTCCGGTTAAAGTCCAGTCGAAATCCGGTCAAATACCGGTCAAAGTCCTGTCAAAATCCGGTCAAAGTCCTGTCAAAGTTTGTCAAAATCCGGTCAAAGCCCTATCAAAGTCCGGTTAAAGTCCGGTCAAAATCCGGTCGAAGTCCGGTCATAACCCTGTCAAAATCCGGTCAAATACCGGTCAAAGTCCTATCAAAGTCCTGTCAAAGCCCGGTCGAAGTCCGGTCAAATACCGGTCGAAGTCCGGTCTAAGTCCGGTCAAAGTCTGTTCTAAGTCCAGTCTAAGTCCGGCCAAAGACCTGTCAAACTCCGGTCATAGCCCGGTCGAAGTCCGGTCAAATACCGGTCGAAGTCCGGTCAAATACCGGTCGAAGTCCGGCCAAAGACCTGTCAAACTCCGGTCATAGCCCGGTGAAAGTCCGGTTAAAGTCCGGTCATAGTCCGGTTGAAGCCCGGTCAAAGTCCGGTTGAAGTCCGGTCAAAGTCCGGTCCAAGCTGACTGGTCACTGTGTGACGCCACCTGGGCTTCGAAATAATCGATGTTCCAGGGAGGTCGGCTAACGCTGGCTGGTCGATGGACCGCTCGCGTTACGGAACGTTTTGGTTCACCCTCCCATAAGAAGTTATCACTTCAAAAATCGAATCTTTTGGTGGGGCATCTGCGCCCTTAGTGCCCTTGTGTATTTATGTTTGTTGTAATAGTAATACCCCGGACTTACGCGATGGGTGGGACCGAGCTATAACCGTGTAAGTCGAATTCGCGTAAGTCGGGGTACAACTTTGCATGCACTTTTGAGTGACATAAATTGAGGTTATCAATAAAACACAACGTACGTAAAACAATTCAACGCGGAACACGTTCGAACCTGTCGTAAACGGACCACTAACATGGCGGAATAGAAGAGCTGACGCGCGCGGCCATCAAAAAGAATAACCGCGTATCTCCGAATTCGCGTAAAACGGGGTAGCGTAAGTCGGGGTATTACTGTATATTCATTACTTACAGCGAGTGGTGCGGCGATGGCTGAGGCGCGCGTTTCGTTCTGCGCGGAGATCAGCTGCGGCGGGGGCAGTGTGCATGCACTAGACTCAGAACCTGTCGACCCGCGGTTATCTATATCAACAACAAAACATACGTACATTGTATAGAATGAAGTCGCTTCCACTGTTTGATCGCTTAGGTCTATGCCCCGGGCGGCATGTTCGACAACTCATAATTTACTTAACTTTAACAACAAAATAAATAATAGAACAAATACAGAAATTTCACTCCTATGCTCAAGGCCTACGTCGAAATGTCAATCAATTAGTGGACAGCTAATAGCTGAAATTATAAAGATGACAAAGGTAAAAAAATAAATATAAGTGGGCGGGGGCGGAATTTTAGTCTAAAAACATTGAGATTCGGGGCTGATTCTCACACTGCGTAATTACAAACGTCGACTTTTTAGGAGGAAAAATAGTCTTTAGAGAATGGACTGATATCGATAGTGCTGCATACCTATTCCGCTGGCGATAAATAAAGTCTTATGATCCAAGCAACCGTCAGTAATAATCCAGACACATCACGAAGGTGAAGTGCTTTTGTACCGTGAAAACTTACTTCGCCATTTCGGTTCCTTTCGTCGCATAGTGTCGCTCACACTAGAATCCGGAGAGAGAGTCCCCACACTTGCAATTTCCTCTTGAGAACCACCTGAAAATAGAAAACATACATTTATCTGATTCATAGAAGTACTTTTTTATTCTGGCACGACAAAATTACTACACTAGGCATGATGTGAACTACAGTGCAGTCCAAATATACAAGCGACCGTTAAGTGACATTGCTCCCCTTGCTGATCTGCTCTTGGGGTTGGTTTCGAACTTGCGAATTTCGTATTGGCAGTCCGTAAAACTCTCCCTAGAGCTATCGCTGTTTTTTTTACCATACTCGTAAACAATAATAGATAAAAATATCGAGCGTTTTTTTTACGGTGTGTACGGGCCAACCGTACAAATTTGCGTATCAGCATTTTACGCCATTGCCGTGTAAAAACGGTAATTGTATCAGTTCGCGTACCGCTGGGCAACAAGCCGCGCGTGCTCACATCAAATATCATTATCATCAAGCATATCATAGAATTAGCAATTATTCAATATACAATTTATCAAAGACATTATTTACTATCATTTAACAATCAAGCATAGATGTCCCGTACACGGTGTATATACTTTTGTTACGATAGAGAATTAAAATTTATCAAGCCCAGTGGCGTGCACTTCATATAGGCAAAAAGGCACTGCCTACCCTATCAGACAACACGGTTTTAATAATGTAAAAAATAAAATTAAAAATAAAGCAAATCCATTCACTAGTTAATAAAATAATACAATACGTATTTAAAAAGTTCAACTCGGTACGAAAATCAATGCATTATTTGCATTAATTTTGATTGATTTTCGTACCGAGTTTGAACACGCCTGCCCACTTGCCACGCAAGCAATGCAAACTTCTAGGCAGAGTTTTTCGTTGCCTACATTCCATTAAATTTACCCAAAAGTAGACGATTTTCGACTTTATCTACGAAAAATGTGTAAATACTATACTTGATTATGAATGACAACTCCTGCGGCAGGAGGACCAATCACAGCTCAGTGCTCAGTGCTAATATGTTGGCACTCATGACGCATTCCATAAAAAATTGTGGCTTTTCTTAGGGACTTGACACTGCATACTGCGTAACTTGTCGATATCGATTTTACTTATTGGTAATACAATTAAAGTAATTTTAGATTACTCATTATTAAATTCTATAATATCAATAATTACGTATGTAAGTTATATTTATTTATCACAATGAAAATAGTGAACATTATAAAGTAGTTTATCAGACAGTTATTAGCATACAAAGTAAGAAATTACTATTATGTTTTTCATTATTTAAATAATTTATTACCAATAAATAAGTACAAACAGAATATTAACAATAATAAATGGTAATTATCAATTATGGAAAATAAAGTTATTGCATGTAGTATATTTTCTTGAAATCGATTATCGACATCGATAAACGCGGATGTTGGACGTTGCACAACACAAATTATTAGAAAAAGACACCATATTGTTTTGTTCATTTCGAAATCTTTGTTTATGTTTTGATTCTATTGCATTGTAACGTTGTACGTTACCTAGAACACTTAGCAAAAGATATTGTATAAAATCCTTAAAAAAAAATTAAATATATTTTTCGCACGGCGCACACCGGGAGAAATTACTTGTATAGCAATTCACCGTTAGAGGCTCGAGGCCGCAGGCGGCGACGAGTCGGCTGTCCCTCGTTCACTTGAACGCCGTTCGCCCGAGCAACAGGTCGTAATTGCTTCCACTGTGTCTGTGTGCCGTGGATAGATTTTTTTTGTCCCATTACCATTTACGTGGCAATCCGGGAGATTCCAGCGTGTATTTGCACGACATAACTTCCTCCGTACCCTGCGCACCCCAATTGGGTAAGTCGATTGAACAAATTATACGTAGTAGTTTCAAATTGTAACCGCCGACTATTTTCTTCTAATGTTAGATCTTTCCTCGTGTTAAACAAGTGTATTATAAAAGTGTATCGTTGCTCGAAGCAGTAAAGCAATCCAATGTAAATTCAATAGTAATTCCTAGCATCATTTTTTTTTCTTGTGTACCGACACGTTTGAATTTGTAGCCGTTGGACAATTTAAATGTACTCAAACTTAATTGAGACTTAATGAACTTAATTGCCGTTCTGAGGTAGCGTAACACCGCACCAGCTGCTTACGGTTCCGTCCGTGGGGATTTGGTGCGGGTTCGCTTCCCGGCGCTCATCTATTTTCCTGTATGTGAATTACAGGGTGCAAGTTCTACATTGCAAGTACTACATTGCAAGCCTACCCTTGCGAATATTTCTTACTTCGCAAGCCCTACCCTTGCGAGGTCTACACTCTGGGGTTGCCGCTGCGACAACGATATTTAAAGTCCCTGCGAGTCGCGTCGACGGTCGCCAACCAAACACCGCTGCGCTACCGCCCGCGGGATCAGTCCACGTGGCTGCCTTCGGGTCACCGTGCCACGAGCTCCGGCCCGGCCTTCCTTCGCCTTGACCCAAGGACGGTACTTGAACGTGGCAAGAGAAACCAGACGGCCAGAACCTACCCTCTGTATATAAAAAATAAAATAAACGAATTCTTCAATTTTTGTGGACGTAGTTTTTTTATTGTGCCCGTACGCGGGTCACCACACATAGAATACGTCACACTGGCGCCTTAACGTGGTTCTTCTGGAGTCTGGTTTTCCTTGCTTCGTAAGTAGTGGTGTTGTGTTCTTTTGTAAACGTTTTTTTTTAAATTTTTTGGTTGCTAGCAACTAAGGTGTGGTTGGTGGTATTATAATTTTTTTTTTTTGTTAGTACAATCTTTGAGGCTGCCAATCACACACTAGTTGCAATTGTTTTCTCCCTTCTCCGTCGCTGGTGGTAGGATACCTGTACCCGACTGCTGGTGTTGACCGCTGGTAGTGGGATACTTGTATCCGTCCGGATTGCTACCACCGTACACGGGTGCTAAAACCTGCCTTAGCGGTCCGCCTTGTGTGGGTCGCGTTCCAGGGTCAGCCTGTGTACTTCCGGTTCCTCTTAATCCTAACCCTTTCCCCATTCCTTTTTCCCTCCCTTCCCCTCCTGCTAAAAATTTTTTTTTTTTTTCTTCCCACCTGTGTTTTTTTTTTAACTTAAATAAATTTAGTCAACCATAACGTATTAGAAATTTTTTTTTGTAACAGAACGGCACTCAGTATACATACATATAATTTGTTCAATATCGTCGTATATTTTTTAAAAATTTCAACCATCTTATAATATGGCACATAAAACTTTTAAGAATAGTAGAATAACAGGTTTAGTCATAGACTTCTGGCTTGACCTTGCTGCCCTAGTCAATTTTTTAATTATATTTAATCTACCCTAAAAACTTAGGTTTTCTATTACTAAATATTACCTTTTCTAGAAACTACGATAGTACATCAATCAGACTATAGGGACGATTGTGCAGGAGCGTCCACAGGATAGCATTCGCAAGCCTACCCTTGCGAATGTGAGCATTTGCAAGCCTACCCTTGCAAGTGTGACCTATATTATCCTGTGACTATACGCGCCTGCATCCTCGTTTCCCTCACTTGATTTTGGAAAAGATGACAGTTTTCTGTATTATAGAAACTGCCATAATTTGATTGCGAGAAGAATGAAAGATAGGATTATGATCTAGATTTTGGAATAATTTGATTGTGTGAAGAATGAATGTTAGGAATGAATGAGTATGTACTACCACGGAGACTAGCTTAGCGGATTTTATTTTAAGGAATAAAATCCTTCAGTGGCAGCGGGGGTAATGTAACGTTGTACGTTACCTAGAACACTTAGCAAAAGATATTGTATAAAATCCTTAAAAAAAAAATTAAATATATTTTTCGCACGGCGCACACCGGGAGAAATTACTTGTATAGCAATTCACCGTTAGAGGCTCGAGGCCGCAGGCGGCGACGAGTCGGCTGTCCCTCGTTCACTTGAACGCCGTTCGCCCGAGCAACAGGTCGTAATTGCTTCCACTGTGTCTGTGTGCCGTGGATAGATTTTTTTTGTCCCATTACCATTTACGTGGCAATCCGGGAGATTCCAGCGTGTATTTGCACGACATAACTTCCTCCGTACCCTGCGCACCCCAATTGGGTAAGTCGATTGAACAAATTATACGTAGTAGTTTCAAATTGTAACCGCCGACTATTTTCTTCTAATGTTAGATCTTTCCTCGTGTTAAACAAGTGTATTATAAAAGTGTATCGTTGCTCGAAGCAGTAAAGCAATCCAATGTAAATTCAATAGTAATTCCTAGCATCATTTTTTTTTCTTGTGTACCGACACGTTTGAATTTGTAGCCGTTGGACAATTTAAATGTACTCAAACTTAATTGAGACTTAATGAACTTAATTGCCGTTCTGAGGTAGCGTAACACCGCACCAGCTGCTTACGGTTCCGTCCGTGGGGATTTGGTGCGGGTTCGCTTCCCGGCGCTCATCTATTTTCCTGTATGTGAATTACAGGGTGCAAGTTCTACATTGCAAGTACTACATTGCAAGCCTACCCTTGCGAATATTTCTTACTTCGCAAGCCCTACCCTTGCGAGGTCTACACTCTGGGGTTGCCGCTGCGACAACGATATTTAAAGTCCCTGCGAGTCGCGTCGACGGTCGCCAACCAAACACCGCTGCGCTACCGCCCGCGGGATCAGTCCACGTGGCTGCCTTCGGGTCACCGTGCCACGAGCTCCGGCCCGGCCTTCCTTCGCCTTGACCCAAGGACGGTACTTGAACGTGGCAAGAGAAACCAGACGGCCAGAACCTACCCTCTGTATATAAAAAATAAAATAAACGAATTCTTCAATTTTTGTGGACGTAGTTTTTTTATTGTGCCCGTACGCGGGTCAACACACATAGAATACGTCACAGCATATAATTGAATTAAGCCGTTTTAACACGTGAAGTAGTATAAATATAGTAGTTTATTTGTTTATTACTCCAATATTAGTGTGTTTCAATCGTATAGTTACCTTTTTTATTCAAAATGTTTTTTGACTGTGAGGCTTGTGTTGTGTGCTTGTTAAAAGTTCAAAGTAAATTTTCGCAATTATCTTTTGATGATAAGAGTTCAATTGTGTATAAAGGTAGGTAAAGGTAAGGTGTACCCGAGTTACGGTGTGGACGACCTTGACACTTGATGATCGTGAGCACTTTTTTTTTTTTTTTTTATGGCATAGGCCGGCAAACGAGCAAGTGGGTCACCTGATGGTAAGTGATCTCCACTGCCCATGTACGTCCATCACCAGAAGAATCATGGGCGCGTTGCCGACCATAAAGGAAAGGGATAATTAGGGATAGGGAAGGGGAGGGGATTTGGGCTTCCGGATATCTCACTCACCGTACGAAACGCAGCAGCAAGCCGCTACTTTACGTTGGTTTTCTGTGAGACAGTGGTAATGACCCGGGCGAGCCAGCCCATTCATGCTATAGACAAAGCTGTCTACAGCGTGGCTCTACCACTCAAAAGTTACTTAATTTCATAACATAATTTTTTGTGCTAATAAGGCTTATTTAAATATTTTTTTTACGGGAGTGAGATTTTTACATGACTATTAGAAGCCTAGGAAAATCTAGACCCATTCTATGACGTCTTGCAAACATATAAAAAAGTAGAAATATAACTATGTTGACTGCTGCCTACCCTGTCACAAAACCCTGTGCACGCCACTGATCAAGCCATTTTGAATTCTACTCCAATCAAAACAAAGTGCCTGAAATAAAAAGCGAACAAAAAATATAATTACCATGTTGTTGCAGTCGCTCTAGACGCCTGTACAGTCGCTCTCTCTGTTGTTCAACGTCTTTCTGGTGTAGTGTCAGCTCTTCTCTAGCCTCTAGTAACTGCCGTCGTTCTGCAACAACATATAAGACGTTAAATTTAATTTAGACGATATTATTAAGAGTATATGTACTTGAGTAGTGTTGCACGATGCGGCTACTTTCCTTAATTCTAGCATCAGATCTATAACTTACGATTACGCGGTCTTTGAGTTATCGATTTTAAAATCACTCAGTTTGAAAAAACATAACGGTTTCCACATTTTTCGATTCTTTTGTTAGATCGTTTTGTTGTGTGTGAGTAATTAATTAAGTAAGTAAGCAATTTTTTTCTTTTTCAATTGTAACATCCAATATGTGATTTTTCAGATATCGATTTAGAAGTTAATCGGCGATAATGCAAAGAAGTCTCGCCTGCGCGTGTCGCAGCTCCTCCAGCTGTGCGTCGTGTCGTGTGAGATGTGAGATGTGAGATAGAGAGAGAGAGCTGTACCCTGCATGAGTTGCGCCTGGTCGGCGGTGCGCTGCGCCTCCCAGGCGGCGCGCTCGGCGGTGAGTCTCGCCTGCGCGTGTCGCAGCTCCTCCAGCTGTGCGTCGTGTCGTGTGAGATGTGAGATGTGAGATAGAGAGAGAGAGCTGTACCCTGCATGAGTTGCGCCTGGTCGGCGGTGCGCTGCGCCTCCCAGGCGGCGCGCTCGGCGGTGAGTCTCGCCTGCGCGTGTCGCAGCTCCTCCAGCTGTGCGTCGTGTCGTGTGAGATGTGAGATGTGAGATAGAGAGAGAGAGCTGTACCCTGCATGAGTTGCGCCTGGTCGGCGGTGCGCTGCGCCTCCCAGGCGGCGCGCTCGGCGGTGAGTCTCGCCTGCGCGTGTCGCAGCTCCTCCAGCTGTGCGTCGTGTCGTGTGAGATGTGAGATGTGAGATAGAGAGAGAGAGCTGTACCCTGCATGAGTTGCGCCTGGTCGGCGGTGCGCTGCGCCTCCCAGGCGGCGCGCTCGGCGGTGAGTCTCGCCTGCGCGTGTCGCAGCTCCTCCAGCTGTGCGTCGTGTCGTGTGAGATGTGAGATAGAGAGAGAGAGCTGTACCCTGCATGAGTTGCGCCTGGTCGGCGGTGCGCTGCGCCTCCCAGGCGGCGCGCTCGGCGGTGAGTCTCGCCTGCGCGTGTCGCAGCTCCTCCAGCTGTGCGTCGTGTCGTGTGAGATGTGAGATGTGAGATAGAGAGAGAGAGCTGTACCCTGCATGAGTTGCGCCTGGTCGGCGGTGCGCTGCGCCTCCCAGGCGGCGCGCTCGGCGGTGAGTCTCGCCTGCGCGTGTCGCAGCTCCTCCAGCTGTGCGTCGTGTCGTGTGAGATGTGAGATGTGAGATAGAGAGAGAGAGCTGTACCCTGCATGAGTTGCGCCTGGTCGGCGGTGCGCTGCGCCTCCCAGGCGGCGCGCTCGGCGGTGAGTCTCGCCTGCGCGTGTCGCAGCTCCTCCAGCTGTGCGTCGTGTCGTGTGAGATGTGAGATAGAGAGAGAGAGCTGTACCCTGCATGAGTTGCGCCTGGTCGGCGGTGCGCTGCGCCTCCCAGGCGGCGCGCTCGGCGGTGAGTCTCGCCTGCGCGTGTCGCAGCTCCTCCAGCTGTGCGTCGTGTCGTGTGAGATGTGAGATAGAGAGAGAGAGCTGTACCCTGCATGAGTTGCGCCTGGTCGGCGGTGCGCTGCGCCTCCCAGGCGGCGCGCTCGGCGGTGAGTCTCGCCTGCGCGTGTCGCAGCTCCTCCAGCTGTGCGTCGTGTCGTGTGAGATGTGAGATGTGAGATAGAGAGAGAGAGCTGTACCCTGCATGAGTTGCGCCTGGTCGGCGGTGCGCTGCGCCTCCCAGGCGGCGCGCTCGGCGGTGAGTCTCGCCTGCGCGTGTCGCAGCTCCTCCAGCTGTGCGTCGTGTCGTGTGAGATGTGAGATGTGAGATAGAGAGAGAGAGCTGTACCCTGCATGAGTTGCGCCTGGTCGGCGGTGCGCTGCGCCTCCCAGGCGGCGCGCTCGGCGGTGAGTCTCGCCTGCGCGTGTCGCAGCTCCTCCAGCTGTGCGTCGTGTCGTGTGAGATGTGAGATGTGAGATAGAGAGAGAGAGCTGTACCCTGCATGAGTTGCGCCTGGTCGGCGGTGCGCTGCGCCTCCCAGGCGGCGCGCTCGGCGGTGAGTCTCGCCTGCGCGTGTCGCAGCTCCTCCAGCTGTGCGTCGTGTCGTGTGAGATGTGAGATGTGAGATAGAGAGAGAGAGCTGTACCCTGCATGAGTTGCGCCTGGTCGGCGGTGCGCTGCGCCTCCCAGGCGGCGCGCTCGGCGGTGAGTCTCGCCTGCGCGTGTCGCAGCTCCTCCAGCTGTGCGTCGTGTCGTGTGAGATGTGAGATAGAGAGAGAGAGCTGTACCCTGCATGAGTTGCGCCTGGTCGGCGGTGCGCTGCGCCTCCCAGGCGGCGCGCTCGGCGGTGAGTCTCGCCTGCGCGTGTCGCAGCTCCTCCAGCTGTGCGTCGTGTCGTGTGAGATGTGAGATAGAGAGAGAGAGCTGTACCCTGCATGAGTTGCGCCTGGTCGGCGGTGCGCTGCGCCTCCCAGGCGGCGCGCTCGGCGGTGAGTCTCGCCTGCGCGTGTCGCAGCTCCTCCAGCTGTGCGTCGTGTCGCGCCGCGCCTGACGTCGACCCTCCACCGGCGCCTGCTCGCCATGCGCACACTTGTGCCTGTAGGCTGCACAAATTCAATATTTACCCACTAACAGATCGGTAGCATCGTCAACGCAAACATCGCCAGATATAAATATTCAATCTCTACAGGGTTAATTTTAAAACACCAGCAACCTCGCAGGACCAGATAGCTGACCCCATACGGAACAACTTTTGTTCTACGAGTTTGTATATAACTCAATATATTTTAAAAAAAATGATTTTACAAGTTTTTGTTGTGTCGTATTTTTCTTCGTAGCGTTCGGCGTGCGCGCGCGACTCAAAGGCGCCGCTCAGCTGGCTCGGGCGATGACCTTCAACGCTAGCCCGGTTCCCCACGCTTCGCGTGTTTGCTTACGTAATCTGCGATGCGTGTAGGTAACATTCAAGACGGAAATTAAATGAATACTTATTTTTGTATGAAAATAAAATCTAACAAATTATCAAAAGTCGTAGAACAAAAGTAGTAGCTTATAACCTTAGGTATCTACCCCTGCGAGGTTGCTGGTGTTTTAAAAATAACCCTGTATATCGATATCAATGACACTAACATCAATATCGACATTAAGGATTGTCGATATCCCCAGCATTGTTATCGATACCGATTGTCAACATCAGCAAAATCGATAACGACGACAATATTATATTTTGCACTATTGACATATATCGATCAATATCGATTATCATATATCGATAATCGAATAAACCATGATAATCAATACTTTCAATTAGCGATATGAACCAATTACAAATTTGAGAACCGGTTTTCACCGATTACTTTGGAGAAAATATCCGTATTTTTTTCATAGGTTTTAAAAGTTTACCCCAATAATAAGGATAAAACACAAAAAAAAATCAAACAATCCTCTCCACTTAATTTTTGTTTAAAATTATTGTTTGCAATTTTTTCTTTAAACATTTAGACCTACCCTACATAAACATATATATTTTCGATAAATCCCCACTCACCTGTGTATAGTGGTAAGCTGATGCCACACGATACAAGTGAGCGTGTATATAGCGTGATGTAGTTTGATGGCCGCATCGGGCGCGTGGTGATGCCGCTCGCCCCCCGTGTTGACGCCCCCCACGCTGACGCCCCCCGCGCCGACGCCCCCCGGCGCGTCGTGCTCGCCCCCCGGCTCGCCCCCCTCGGGCGGCGTGTCGGTGGAGGTGCGCGCGCTCACACCTGCGGCCGAGAGCGCACTCGTATCTACCGATCATGAGTCGATGCCAAGTTGTTAGAAAAAATAAAACAAACAAAAAATAAAATAGATTTTAATAACTGGATTAAGCTCGTAATTTAAGGCCTATTTATTGATATTCAAATAAATTTGATCCGCTAAATAACGGATTAATAAGCCAATTTAACATAGCACGTTTTTCCATGTACATTGATGGTGTAATATTTTTTTTATCGTCACTATTTTATTTGATAAATAGCTTTTACTTGCAGTTTGAAAAATCGACTATTAAATCTATCCGGAGAGTTAAACAAAGGCAGTTTATTGAAATTGGTTACATGTAGAATGTACAGAATGTTGTTGTCTAAGTTTCCTGTGCCAGTACCTGTAATTTCGTGTTGTATGCATATGGGGCGTGTGAGTATGCAATTTACAGGTTTAGTCGTGAACACAAATAACACAAGCGTTTAATGTGGTGTGAGTGGGCGTCGACGTTTCACGCTTTTACGTCATCAATCAGTTTTCTGGTGGTAGCATATTCATATCCGCCTGGATAGCGACCACCACACACGTTAAAATCTGCTATAATGATCCACACACCTTGTGTGGATCGCGTTGCAGGATTAGCCAGTGTATATCCGGTTCTTCCAAGGAGCTTGCGACATGACTTGATGGTTGGTTGGGTGGGTATAGGGGTACATCCTTGTACCCTGTGCCTTTTTTTTTAAGGCATAGGCCGGCAAACGAGCAAGTGGGTCACCTGATGGTAAGTGATCTCCATCGCCTATGTACGCCCACTACCAGAAGAATCATGAGCGCGTTGCCGACTATATAGAGATCCTGCGGTATCTCATCCCAGGGCCAAGGGAAAGGGGAAGGAAAAAGGGATGGGAAAAGGGTTAGGATTAGGGTGCCTGCATCGGTCATCTGCTTGTCTTGTCCCTTTCATTTGCACCTTTTCTCTTCGAAGTATGAATCATTTATATAAGTTGGCATAAATTCATTTTTTGTGATTGGTCACTAGTTTTTTTGGACTGCGTGATGCCTACTATCAGACTTGCTTGCTTATCAGACTGCATTACACAGTGCAGTCACTTTGCTGTGCTGGGATAAATAAGTGTGCGGTGTACCTCTGTGCCTGGTGGCGTCGAACCCGGCGAAGGTGTCAGCGCGGCGCGGTAACGCGGGGCTCTCGTACGCGACCGAGTGCCGCTCGCCCGCCGAGCTGGTGCTACGGCCCAGCGCCGCGCATGCGCCGTGCGTCGCACAACCAGCGCACGCGCCGTGCGTCACGCACGTCGCGCACGCGCACGCGCCGAAACCAGCGCTGCTCGCGTCTAACGCCTCCTGCACCACGACACACGTAACCACAATTTCAATATGAATTTATTATGTGCTCCAATTCAATAAAAATTATATTTTTATTAATTTTAAAACAAATTCATTAATTTTAAAAATGTAATATTACTACGTAACTATACGTCTACATTCAATATTACAATATTATACATATATAAATACGCACTCACGCCTGTAAACCCTAACAAAGTAACAAAAGTGGTGTAACCAGTACACCCGACTGTGAACGCTTATGTAACGGATGTTATCAAAATCTAGACAACCTATTTTAAACACTCGTGTTATTTTACGACAATTTAAATCACTCATTTATTATGATATTATTATGACGTGCTTATAAATTAAGTGAAATACGTGAATGAAAATAAAAACGCTGGAGTGAGACAAAAGTTCATCTATTTATCAATAAGTGTTGTCCAAAGTTACTAGTCGAATATCGATATGACAAATGAGTGCATTTGAAAAAAAAAAAATTTTATTAATATCCTAGAAATACAGATTTGGTAGTATGGACATGAAATACTTATATCGCCAACTATACCTTGCTAAAATTTGACCATACAACTCTTTAACACGTTGTGTAATCGTTGGCGTATCTGTCTGTTTATATTCGATATATTAATGCGGATTAAAATAAAACTAATTTAAACGGATTCTATCGCGGCTTTTTATTAATTTTGATCCCGACGCTTCGAATGCTTTTCAGCCTTCGTGGTCACGGGGAGGACTGATGAGTGATGATGATGTGATGATTTCAATGAGTTAAATTCGCGTAAACATAAGAAGTCATTATATTAATAGCGAAATTAAATTAATAAAACATTCACATACCTTGACGACCTTGCAGACCTCCTGCCACAGCGTGTGCGAGTCCATGGTGGGCGCCGCCAGTCTCACGTAATCAGGGAACACCAGCCCGCCGGGAAACGCTGTGTTCACATCTACGGATAAACAAGCTTTTATTAATGATGCACTAAAAAGAAGGAAAACTAGTTTTTTCAGTGTAAAAAAGTTGAATGCTGTCAATTTTTATTTATTTATTTAAACTTTATTGCACACAAGGAGCACAGGACATAGAAGAACAATTGGCGGCCTTATCGCTCAGGGCAACAATAATCATTAATTAAAAACAAACGTCCCACACTTTTTTTTCTTGGAGCCTCATTCGCCTCATGGCTAGAGTCTACTTGACTGAGATATCGATATAGATCGCCTCGCTCGTCTCGCAGTCAATAAAAAAAAAAATGGGTGCGTGTACTTATGTACGCGCGTGAGAAGTTATACTTCTTTGGAATCATTAAATAACCAATAATAAGTATTTAACATTAATAATTTAATAATATTTAGTGTTAATTATATTAAATAAAAGTATTTTAATTTATATCAACATATCCACTCCACATGATAGAAGTACATTCTACTCTCTTCACGTTTATGCGAGCCTGGTACTTGTTCCGAATAAGAAAAAAACCTAAAGAGTTTTTCTTTGTCCAAATCGTCATTTGTTTATTAATTACGGCTACTCGCCATGAAAAATGGACATTCTACTCTCTTCGCGTTTATGCGAACCTGGTACTTTTTTTACGGCACCATGTTCCAAATTATAAAATAAAAACCGCATCTATATATAATTATATATATATATATATATATTTATATTTATTTATTTATATTTATTTATTTATTTTTTTATTTCACTCATCATTTTTTCATAACGCGCCTAACTTCATACTGCTGGCATAATGTATAACAGATGCCATTAAAAAAAAAAAAAAAAAAAAAAAAAAAACTTCATACTGCTCTCACGCGCCTAACTTCATACTGTTAATTTTTTCTGTTAATTTTTTGTGTCACAGGTGCGCGCGCATCTTAAAATTTCACTCTCATCATTTTTTCATAACGCGCCTAAAGAAGTATAACTTCAAAAAATCGTATTCCCAAGGTCCAGTAATCATAATTTGCGTTGTGTATTTAATTTGAAACATCACACATGAATTACAAGGGATTCGAATTTACTAGTTTGGCGATAGATTCGCTCCCCTATCACATCATAGGCCGAAAATAAATTCGGCAAAACGTGGTTACAGCACTAGTTGCAATTTGTCTTCCCTACGCCGATACAGGCTTGAGCTTATGTTTATATCATACATTTCTCTTGTAATGCAGTATTTATTTATGCAACCTACATATCTCGTCAATAAGTTGAAATGAAACCTACACTACTAAAAGTTTTGTCTACAGCAATAATTAAATTACTACTGTCTCACAGAAAACCGACGCGAAGTAGCAGCTTGCTGTTACGTTTCGTATGGTGAGTGAGATTACCGGAGGCCCAAATTCCTAATCCTGAATCATCCCTTTCCTTCAAGGTCGTCAACGCATCCATGATCATTCGGGTAGTTTAGATCTTCATGGTCGTTGGACTCACTATCAGGTGACCTAATTGCACGTTTGCCGTCCTCCGCCATAAAAAAACGGGTTGCACTCCAGGAGTGCCAGCAGAAGTGAAAACTTGGACATTAACGTTGTGCATTTTTGAATATTTTGGAATGGTTGGGAATAATTTCGCACGAATTGCTTTATTTATCAGTATAAAACTACTATAATTTATGTGGTTAAATACATTATTCATATTTATTGCGCTATCGTACACAAAAATGACAATTTATATTACATAAAAGCGCGGTCTACTCTCCCTCCGTCTTCGAATTTTCGATCAGGTCACGTGTCCTGACGCGAGTTTAACATTTTATACCCATCGCAAGAAAAGTGCTCAACGCCGCTAAAGAAGTTTTCACTTCAAAAACTTACTAGTATTTGGCACTTCTAATACGAATGGTCCGGTGTGCGCAACTAATTTCATATGGAGCGCCATTTTCTCTTCCAGTAATGCTGCTTGCTCTCTGTCTTTTGCTCTCAATGCCTCTGTAAAAAAAAAATCATTTAAATAAATACACCCAACAGTCACATACATAGTCCTGACCCCACAGTAAGATACGAGTCTTGTGTCGTGGGTACCAGAAACTACGACAGACTTTCGGTCTCACAACACCCAGACTCCGAAACAAATATTTGTGGATCAGACAAACATTTGTCTCGGTGAGGGGATCGAACCCGCGGCCTCTCGCTTCACAGCTGGCCACTCGCCCGCTGCGCCACGGAGGCTGTCCATAAGCAAACTGTTTATTTAGTAATAAAAAAAAATACGGGTTGCACTCCGGGAGTGCCGACAGAAGTGAAAACTTACCAAACAAGATGCGAGAATACAAAATTATGGCAACATGTCCACTACACATGATAAACGTACATTCTACTCTCTTCGCGTTTATGCGAGCCTGGTACTTTTTACGGCAACATGTTCCAAATAAGAAAAACCTAAAAAGTTTTTCTTTGTCTCAATCGTCATTTATTTATTAATTACGGCTACTCGCTAATGACGAAAGGGCATTTTACTCTCTTCGCGTTTATGCGAACCTAGTACTTTTTTTACAGCACCATGTTCCAAATGATAAAATATGTATTTTTTATCGATCGTCATTTTTTTTTATCAATATCAAAAACAAAATTACAGTAACATGTCTATTCGCCATAAAAAAAAAAACGAACACAGTCCGGTCAAAGTCCTGTGAAAGTCCGGTCCAATCTGAATTCGGCTAGCGCTGGCTGGTCAACTGGCCCGCGTGACGTCTCACAGAAGGTTCTCGAATATTCTGGAACCTTCCGCTCGCCGCCGCTCGCGTTACGGAACGTTTCGGTTCACCCTCCCATAAGAAGTTATCACTTCAAAAACTATGGACTGCAACATTTTATGGAGTAATCTGAGTTTGATGAACTAGCTTTCGTTCACGGCCCCGCTTAATATCTTTTTTTTTTTTGAAAACTTACTTTTACCACAATAATAAAAGACTATAGCGCTCAGGGACAACATAGCTTCATGTTGATAAAAAATCAAAATCGGAGAAATAGTTTTGTCGAGAAGTAGCAGCTTGCTGTTATGTTTCGTTTGATGAGATTTCCGGAAGCCCTAGTCCCCCTCACAATGAAACTCACAAACTTACCTCTTCATATAAAAAACAGAATAATAGGAAAAATATACCTACTGTATAGAACAAAAATGTATCTATCGAAATGTAGACAACAATACGATAATTAAATACACGCACAACAATATTAACATCGAATTAAAATCATAATCGATTTCTAAACATTTATTACTAACAGTCTTAATACTTGACACAACAGAGATAACTAACATATAGTATAGATGAGCAAGAGAGAGAGAAAGAAAGAAAGACGTTTATAGACACTATCTATAAATACTATCTATATATCTAATAGATAGGGACAGATCTACACTATACAGGGTGAAAATTTAAACTTAAGGGCGCGATTGAGTAAGTCGCATTCCGATATTCGCCGGCGTATTACTGCAGGCCGGCATAATTTTGGCAACTGTAAAAAGATCACCATGCCAAGATTAAAGGGTAAATTGACCCAAAATTATATTATGAATAGATAAGAAGGACATTTACATGCTCGTGCAAATATAAGTATACCACACTAGTTGGATTGTGAAATCACCTTCGATTTGCCACCACGGTGTGTCGTCTGTTCAACGATAAAACAGTGTTTTTACCATATACATACAGAAAATATCATCTACATAAACAATATTTGAAATAATACATTTTGAAATTATTTTGATTGTAACCTTTAACCACCTATTGCACATATACAGTCACGAGCCACAAGCACAAAGTTTATTTGCGCAATAGTTTATTTACTACATTTTACAAAAAGGTGTTTACTTTTTCCAATAAATGTATCTTTTGTCTACCAATATAAGGAATGTTGTCAAAAATCATATTTAATATTTCACCCAAGTCGTTTCCATACATCGTAAAAAGCGATATTGTTACGCCCGACGGTACTACATGAATAAATTAACAACAGTTGCC
Organism: Amorpha juglandis; assembly: GCA_949126905.1. Classification (NCBI taxonomy): domain Eukaryota; kingdom Metazoa; phylum Arthropoda; class Insecta; order Lepidoptera; family Sphingidae; genus Amorpha; species Amorpha juglandis. Next base: position 7,490,342 of record OX421390.1, on the reverse strand, counting down.
ATCCATCATAAAGTTAAAGAGCTACATGTTGTGTATGTGGAATGATCCTAAATAGGAGGCTCTAGAAACATCTACAAAGTGTCTAAATTTCATAAAAAAAAAGTCGGTTATGTTAATCTACCCCGAACCTCTAGAACAGTGTTTCCCAAAGTGTTTGATACTTAAGGGGTGTTCAAAAATAATTATATAATATAAGGGGTGGGATATAAGGGGTGTTGAAAAATGAAAATTCAAAAATGGACTCGACACGACTTTAACTCTTTCGCTTTGGTTTAAATGCAATGCTAGATATCGGTGACAAATTTAACAAAAAAAAATTAAGATATGGCCTAAATAAAAAATAAAAAATAAATTTTAATGAATTCGAATTAGGAATAGTGTACAAAATTTAAAAATATATATAAACTAGATGACCCGGTGAACTTCGTATCACCTACATATATTTGTTTAAAATGTGGTCAAAACTTGATACAAATGTTTCATTTACATTAAATGCAATTAAGTAAGGTACTGCACCATAGCACGTGAGGTAGCCCGTCGCATATTTAATTGACTTCGACGACCTAAGTCAGGTCGTCTTCCACCTCCCCCCGGTGGGACAGTCCTGTCCCTGTCCCTGTCCTGTCCTGTCCTGTCCTGTCCTGTCCTGTCCGTGTCCTGTCCTGTCCTGCCCCTGCCCCTGCCCCTGTCCCTGTCCCTGTCCCTGTCCCTGTCCCTGTCCCTGTCCCTGTCCCTGTCCCTGTCCCTGTCCCTGTCCCTGTCCCTGTCCCTGTCCCTGTCCCTGTCCCTGTCCCTGTCCCTGTCCCTGTCCCTGTCCCTGTCCCTGTCCCTGTCCCTGTCCCTGTCCCTGTCCCTGTCCCTGTCCTGTCCTGTCCTGTCCTGTCCTGTCCTGTCCTGTCCTGTCCTGTCCTGTCCTGTCCTGTCCTGTCCTGTCCTGTCCTGTCCTGTCGTCCTGTCCTGTCCCGTCCCTGTCCCGTCCCTGTCCCGTCCCTGTCCCGGCCTGTCCCGTCCTGTCCCGTCCTGTCCAAATCGGTACAGCCAGTCTCGAGTTTTGGCGAGACACGCGCACAGAGCGATTCAATGTAAAACATTCCAAAATCAACAACTACTAATAAATTAAAAATTAATTAAAAAAACATTGTCCAGCGGACAAAATTGTGAATCTAAACCATTCTCAGATCCCCTTGAACACACACAAAAAATTTCATCAAAATCGGTCCAGTCGTTTAAGAGAAGTTCAGTGACATACACACTCACAGAAGAATTATATATATAAAGATTGAGAATAGTGTAAATAAGAAAAAATATGTATTTTATTGTAAAAAACGTGGGGTGCTTTTTAAGACATTATCAAAATGATGATCCTTCTACTCATATCTGTCAATAAAATATTTTTATAACTATTGACACCATGCACCCCACGCTTTTTTTTACAATAAAATACATATTTTTTCTTATTTACACTATTCTCAATTTATATATATTTAATGATTTCTTACGTTTACGCGAATGTTACTCATTGAAATAAAACTAATTTAAACGGATTTTATCGCGGTTTTTTATTTTAATTATGATCCCGACGTTTCGAAGACTTTACTTTTATATTTTTAAATTTTGTACACTATTCCTAATTCGAATTCATTAAAATTTATTTTTTTGTTGGATTTTATGTAAAAGCGTATTTTTTAGTTTTTTTAAACTATTATTTATTTTTAATTTTTTAGTTTGATTTTCTATAAAAAGGTGTATTTTCATTTTTTTTATCATTTATTTTTTTTCTGTGTTTTTATTTTTTTTACCAATTTTTGAAGTGAAACTTCTTTCGAATCTTTGTGATTGGAAAATTCGCTGAAACGTAAAAATGTCACGAAGGAGGCAGGAAAGAAACAAGTTTTACGAATGGCTTGTTTAACAAGCCATTTGTAAAACTGTACCCGATCAATCGTACAACACCCATAAATCATACAAAGCGTCGGAGGTAATGATTCGCTGGAGAATCTTGACATCGCGATGTAGATGTGCCAGTGGCGCCATCTCTTGATTTTTTCTTGTTTTATTTTAATGTGTCATGTAGACTATAATCCAATGTTCTATTATATTGCTGCCACTAATTGTAAATAATATAAAAAAGCGTGTTAAAAAAAGTGTTTTGCGAACATCCCTTACTACTGAAGTAATTTTAATAACAGTTGTAGGTAATAAATTTGTAATTTATAACAATTATTCAATGAAATATTTAAGGAAGTTTTAATTTTTACAATATTTATTTATTTTGTTCTAAACTCGTATTAAAATAACACAACAAAACAACCAGCGCCACCTTTATTGCATTTAAGCTACAAGTTGACAAGAAAAAATCATGAGATGGCGCCACTGGCACATCTACATCGCGCTGTCAAGATTTTATCCGACGTTTTGAAGTAGGTCAAAATCACGTTCAAAGACAAGTTACAGACAAACCTACCAACATACAAACATACCAACATACATACGTCTGAAGCTAATGAAAGCGTGTTAAAAAGGTTGGGAAACACTGATCTACAGTGTCTAAAAAAGTCTGTTATGTTAATCTATCCCGAACCTCTAGCAGGTGACAATATTAATGACAAGTATGAAATGATTATATTACCTGTAATCAGTCTTATATTCTCATGCCTGGCCTCCAGTTGCCGCTGCCGTTCCTCCACAGACGTGGTCAGCGCCCCGGCCTCAGACTCTTCAACCTCTTGAGGACAACTCTGTACCGCCGCTCTGTAAAAAATGTCTTCAATTATTTAATTATTCAATTTTTGACAGCCTCCGTGGCACAGCGGGTGAGTAGCCGGCTGTGAAGCGAGGGGCCGCAGGTTCGATCCCCGCACCGAGACAAATGTTTGTGTGATCCACATTGATTTGTTGCGGGGTCTGGGTGTTGTGAGACCGAAAGTCTCTCGTAGTTCCTGATACCCACGACACAAGACTCGTATCTTAGTGTGGGGTCAGGACTATGTATGTGACTGTTGGGTGTATTTATTTATTTATTTCAATTCACTTGAGTATAAATGGGCCACCATCTTAGGCCTATAGCCTATAGCAACCTGCACATGGTATTCTACTGATTAATATATGAGGCAATGTCGAAACCCTGGTTCTCGTTGCGGGTTGAGTGAGTTAGACGGCGGGTTACCCCGCATTTTATTAATTTTTTTAATTAAATGATGAGACGAGCAAGGCGCTCGCCTGATGGTAGGCGTTACGCCTGCCCATAAACAGAAGCAACACCACACAGAACTTTGAATTACAAAGCACTGCATGGCAATGAACTGCGTTAGTCACCCCGAGATATCAGATGTTAAGCGTCATAATGCCCAGTAATTTCACTGGCTTCAATGCCCTTTAAACCGAAACACAACAGTGCTTACACACTGTTGCTTGCCGGCAGAAATATAGACAAAGCGGTGGTACCAACCCAGACGGCCTCTCGCAATCCAAGGGACCTACCTTATAAATACCATATCCACATAATACCAAATCCACCGTCAAATCATAATGAGAAGACGGGACCTGACATTAAACCGCGGTACTACCAGACAGAAACAATTATCTAAGTCACTATTAAGTTTAATAAACATCTACTGTTCGTTTCGTCTGCTACACATGAGGTAGAGACATCGATCCTCGCGTAAAAGTTTAATAAATATCTACTGTTCGTTGGGTCTGCTACACATGAGATAGAGAGCTCGAAGTCTTGCGTTGTTTACCTGATGGCATGTATCCAGGTGGCGATATCCTTGGGTCGGTGCACGCGCAGCTCGAACATCTCCGGCTCGCTGGGTCCGCTGCAGATGAGGTACAGCCCTCGACCCTCGGCTCCTGCCTTCTCTCGCACCAGCAGCTTCACCAGTGACACCACGCCCGTCTGTACATACATTATTTCTTCTAAATATATAAAACTCAAAGGTGACTGACTGACTGACTGACAGTGATCTATCAACGCACAGCCCAAACCACTGGAGGGATCGGGCTGAAATTTGGCATGCAGCTAGATGTTATGACATAGGCATCCGCTAACAAAGGATTTTGATAAATTCTACCCCAAATGGGTCAAAATAGGGGATGATAATATTTAAATGCTGTTCACGCAGGTGGAGCCGCGAGCAAAAGCTAGTTTTAGCATATCTGGGAAGCAGACATGGCAAGTGATCATCACCTCTCATGAACTTCCACTCAATGTCTATCTGAGAAATTGTGACGTGCTTCATCGGTTATGCACTCAATTTAGTATGGAATAAGGTTCCAAATTGAACGACGATGTATTCTTGATAAAAAATAACAATTGCTATTTCCATTTAATCGTACAATAGTTTACTTTAATGTATCGATGTATTTTCTTTTTTTAATTTTTATCGTCATATTTTATTTCAATATATAGATACTTTGAACAGGTATCAAAAACGTATTATTTTTAAGATAAAAGTTATCCAAATATCAAGCTGATTTATTGATATTGTTTCTCGATACACGCTGATATATCGATATCTTTCTCAATTTATCAAAATCGATACTTTTAAAAACAATGATACATTTGTCATTTCCGACATGCCCAATATTAGTATACCTTATTATCAGGTGTGAAGAAGGTGTATTTGTTGTTGTTGTCGTGTAAGAAGAACAACACATCGGTGAGGACTATGACAAGTAGCGTCTGCATTTTACTGCGGCCCTGCATCAGAGTCGCTACTCCTTCGAATCTGAGAACAAATTGAATTTTTGTAACTTTTTGCTGGTGATAGGATATTTATATCCGCCCGGATAGCAACCACGGTATACATGGTGTTAAAACCTGGTATAGTGACACACACGCCTTGTTTGGATCGCGTTCCAGGATCGGACCAATGTCTATCCGGTTCTCCTGGGGGCATGCGACGTGGTTTGATGGTTGGTTGGGGCGGGTATAGGGGTACATCCTTGTATTATTGTGCCTGCATTGGTCATCCGCCTGTCCTGTCGCAGGCCCCTAGATTTGCTTCTTCCCTCTCCGAAGAGTGAAGAAGCATTTATACAGGCCGGCATGACTCTGGTGACCACCAATAACCTCATTGTCTGTCGATAGTCGCTAGTTTTGTGGACTGCACTACGCTTTCCATCAGGTGTAGTGCAGTCACTTTGCCGTGCTAGGATAAAAGAAAGGCAAAAAGAAAGTATTAGTAGCTGAACAAAATCCTAGAGCCTAGTTATACTTACTTCAAACTCCTGTTGCCCTGCAGTATGGCACTCTTCTTGAACTTCCGTCCTTTGAAGTTGGCGAACGACTTGGCATCGATCCGGTGGTATATCTCCAGCTTGCGATCCTCACGCTCCTTTGCTGCCACTTGGTTGTCCACGTCCACAAGGATTTCCTTAAATAATTTTAATTCGCAAAATGTTATAGAACTAAAGCCTAATTCTTCGACCTTCACTATCTCATAGAAAGCTTATGTGAGGTAGAAACTTGCTGTTGCGTTTCGTAAGGTGAGTTAGATATCCGGAGGCCCAAATACTCTCCCCTTCTCTATCCCTTAATAATATTTTTCCTTTGAGGTCGGCAACGCGTCCATAATTCTACAGTTATTGCGGATTTTCATTGACAGTGGAGATCATTTACCACCAGGTGATCTACTTGTAGAGATGTGTAAGTACTGTGAGTAATGCATGACGCGTAATATAACACGATCGCGTACTGTAACAGTACCTGTTACCCGGCAAAATGTTGCATGACACATGACATTACACATGACATGGACACGGCCATAGTACACACATGGGCGGCTCGGTAAAGCGGGGCGCGCAATGTCATTATAAGTTTAGGATAATAATAAAAGGTCTATCTATCTATTGCTATTCCATTACACGTGAGTCCTCACTGAACTTCAGTACACGTAAAAGTAGGCCGTGCACATAGCGTGTCATCTCAGGTCATGCCTAGAGTAATGCTATAATGACATATTACGCGGTACGAAATCTCATGCCATATGGCATTACTTCATAGAGTACTGTTTTGCGCATGTCTACCTACTTGCACGTCCTTTGCTATAAAAAAAAATACGGGTTGCACTCCGAGAGTGCCGCCAGAAGTTACCAAACAAGATGCGAGAATACAAAATTACGGCAATATTTCCACTCGGCATGATAAAAGTACATTCTACTCTCTCTTCGCGTTTATGCGAGCCAGGTACTTTTTACGGCAACATGTTCCAAATAAGAAAAAACCTAAAAAGTTTTTCTTTGTCCAAATCGTCATTTGTTTATTAATTACGGCTACTCGTCATGAAAAAAGGACATTCTACTCTCTTCGTGTTTATGCTAACTTGGTACTTTTTTTACGGCACCATGTTCCAAATTATAAAATAAGTAAAATGTATTTCTTAATCGATCGTCATTTTCTTTATCAATATCAAAAACAAAATTATGGCAACATGTCTATTCGCCATAAAAAAAGTCATTCTACTCTCTTCGCATTTATGCGGGCCTGGTACATTTTTACTTTCACTTCAAGCGTCTCGGTAATGGTGTCGCGAGTTCAGAGATTTTATGTCATCTAAAAATATGCTTACCGCGCGAAAAGAAGTTTCCACTTCTAAAACTTATACACGTGGTTATACAATACCTTTACACCGCACAGCGCCTTCTGCAACATGTCCCGTTCGTTCATATCATCCCCTGCCGTCTTCAACAACGGCTCCAGCAGTAACGGATACTTCGTCAGCCTTTGCGCTACGAACAGTACGCATTCCGGTACGCCCTGTTAACGAGAACGTGCATATCGTATTTTTTTATCCAATTCTATTCGTATATTAGTTTAGTGAAGTTTCCATCGTTATTAATTTATATAGATGCAAATATGCAATAACATTTCATCCCACATCAAGTAAAAATTGCGATATAAATTTTATTTTGCTAAATTCAACTTAAATCAATAATTCAGAGCTCTATTTTGCATAATCGTACATGGGAAAGGTTCCATTTGTAAATTATTTTAATCCTATGAATTCAACAAAATAAAAACAATATCATTTTTTTACGTTATTGCATATTTGCATCCATATATCCATTGTGATTATTATCGAAAAATTATTTTAATCGATATTACGTCTAAAGATAGAGCTGCAATTTACAAAAACATAAAAGAAATTGAATTTTACGGGCTAGTATGCCAATTTTCGAATTTAAGGCAGACTACTAAGATCGCGTCACCGACTCCGCCTCTCCACGTTAGAACTACGCACTATATCGTGTCTATGGAATATAATATCATCTATGTTATATCTTTCCATATTAACATTACTGACAGCTATTACATAAAAAACGACCTTAGTTTTAATAACAGGATTCCGAAATTCAACAAATCAAAAAACTGTATTCTGATTGGCTCACCTATGCAATTTGTTAGAAGAATAAAACAAAAATTATTTATTGAAAATGGCCGTCACGCATGTCGTAACTGGCTATCAAATTAAAAAGTACCGAGTTGAAAGCGAATAGTGTTTTAACACCAGCGTCTGCGCTAGACGCGAGCATTGGAAGTCTGCCTTTACCACAGTATACTGTACCTTCTTCCTGAGCAGCGGGTTCTGTTGACACTTGCGTATGAACCGAGCGAGCCGCGGCTCGCGTGCGCAACACTCCTTGAACACTTCCACAGCGTCGCGGTGACGGGAACAGAACTCACCTGGGAATCAAACCGGCACTAAATGTTTATATTCTATCAGTGGCGGCCACCACAGTCGGTGATGATACGAACCGTGTCGTAGATCCTTTGTTAAAATTTATTCAACTATATATTTTGGTTAGCGAATTTTGGGTATTGATAAAAAAAAAGCACGAACTAGTAGTAGTGTGTAGTGTAGTGTCGTACCGTACGCCGCCTTGAGTTGGTCCTGCGCGGGCGGCGCGAACGTGTCCGCGAGTATGTAGTGTAGTGTAGTGTGGTGTAGTGTCGTACCGTACGCCGCCTTGAGTTGGTCCTGCGCGGGCGGCGCGAACGTGTCCGCGAGTATGTAGTGTAGTGTAGTGTGGTGTCGTACCGTACGCCGCCTTGAGTTGGTCCTGCGCGGGCGGCGCGAACGTGTCCGCGAGTATGTAGTGTAGTGTGGTGTGGTGTCGTACCGTACGCCGCCTTGAGTTGGTCCTGCGCGGGCGGCGCGAACGTGTCCGCGAGTATGTAGTGTAGTGTAGTGTGGTGTAGTGTCGTACCGTACGCCGCCTTGAGTTGGTCCTGCGCGGGCGGCGCGAACGTGTCCGCGAGTATGTAGTGTAGTGTAGTGTGGTGTCGTACCGTACGCCGCCTTGAGTTGGTCCTGCGCGGGCGGCGCGAACGTGTCCGCGAGTATGTAGTGTAGTGTGGTGTGGTGTCGTACCGTACGCCGCCTTGAGTTGGTCCTGCGCGGGCGGCGCGAACGTGTCCGCGAGTATGTAGTGTAGTGTAGTGTGGTGTAGTGTCGTACCGTACGCCGCCTTGAGTTGGTCCTGCGCGGGCGGCGCGAACGTGTCCGCGAGTATGTAGTGTAGTGTAGTGTGGTGTCGTACCGTACGCCGCCTTGAGTTGGTCCTGCGCGGGCGGCGCGAACGTGTCCGCGAGTATGTAGTGTAGTGTAGTGTGGTGTCGTACCGTACGCCGCCTTGAGTTGGTCCTGCGCGGGCGGCGCGAACGTGTCCGCGAGTATGTAGTGTAGTGTAGTGTGGTGTCGTACCGTACGCCGCCTTGAGTTGGTCCTGCGCGGGCGGCGCGAACGTGTCGGCGAGTATGTAGTGTAGTGTAGTGTGGTGTAGTGTCGTACCGTACGCCGCCTTGAGTTGGTCCTGCGCGGGCGGCGCGAACGTGTCCGCGAGTATGTAGTGTAGTGTAGTGTGGTGTAGTGTCGTACCGTACGCCGCCTTGAGCTGGTCCTGCGCGGGCGGCGCGAACGTGTCCGCGAGTATGTCCGCGACGGAGCCGACGGCGGGCGCGCGCCGCTGCCTCGCCCGCAGTCTCGCCAGCAGCGCCGCGTGCAGCGCCCACAGCTCGTCGACGCGCGGGAACATGCGCCACACCTGCGCGCCGCTCACGCCGCACGACCGGACCATGCCCGCCGCGAACATCTGCACATGTGCATGTACATTTTTTTTTTTCTATCCTGGCTCGGCAAAGTGACTACGCTACACCTGATAGTAAGTGAAGCGCAATCCAAGAATAGTGTCGACCACCGATAAACAATGTGTCCATCGTAGGTCGGGAAGATCGTGCCGGCCTGCCAAAGAGCCAAAGGGGAGGGGAAGGAAAAAGGCATGGGAAAAGGGTTAGGATCAGGGGGCAAGCCCCCTGGGGAGAACCGGATATACACTGGCTGACCCTGGAATGCGACCCACACAAGGTGGGCTACTATGGCAGGTTTTAGCACCAGTGTACGGTGGTCTCTATCCGGTCGGATACAAGTATCCTCCCACCAGCAAGTATGTAGTGTAGTTGGTCCTTTTCTCCTGCTCCACATTCTGCTGGTGGTACGATATTTATATCCGTCCGGATAGCGACCACCGTACACATGGTGTTAAAACCTGCCATAGTGATCCGCACGCCTTGTGTGGATCGCGTTCCAGGATCAGCCAGTGTATATCCAGTTCTCTCGAGGGGCTTGCAACAAGACTTGACGGTTGGTTGGGGCGGTTATAGGGGTATATTCTTGTATCCCTGTACCTGCATTGGTCATCCACCTGTCCTGTCGCAGACCCCTCGATTGATTTCTTACCTCTTCAGGGTATGAAAAAGCATTTATATAGACTGGCATGATTCTAGTGACTAGCGATAAACTCATTGTTTATTGGTGGTCACTGGCATTTTTGTACTGCACTACGCTTTCCATCAGGTGCAGTGCAGTCACTTTGCCGTGCCCAGATTTAAAAAAGAGATGATTCAACAGCAATGAACAACGTTACTAATCAAGCTAAAATGTAGTATGTAGTTGACAAGTTTTTTTAATTATTGCTATTTAATAGTCGACATTGGCGAAATCATCGAAATTGGATGGAGCAATAATCTAAAATTAGAATAGAATAACTGGCAGTCTAACGCTTGACGCAACCAGCGAAAGTCTGCCTTAAATTCATAGAGATTCAATGACAAATAACAAAGCCAAATTCTAATGACAGTAGTTATCGACTGTCGCTATACAACACAACTTCTGGAGTTTTGGCGGGAATTCTGACAGTGCAGTTCATCGCTTATTTTAATTTATTTCATAAACTAGTTTAGAGTTGAGTTTGTTGTATAAAAGTGGTGTGTATTTGTTAAAAAAACATTGACGGTGATGAACAGTGTATGGAAATGTTGAAATAAGTGAATTAACTTGAGAATAAATTATACTTGACACTGGCTAAATGCATAATACTGCGAAAGCCATAAATAAAAAGAAGAAGAAGAACACAACTTCTGTCAAATAAACCATTTCGTTAAGAGCTGTCATAAGAATTATGCACATAAAACTGCTTATCTTATGACATGTTCATAAGATGATAAAAAGTATTCATCATCACCTTTTGCATGAGCCGTATTGTAAGGCAATGGTGTTTCTCGGTCAGTATGAGCTCGTATATGTGCTCCTGTCGCTTCGTCTCCCTGTCACCCAAGGACCTTTGAACAAAATGAAATATTATAATACAAGTTAAATTTATCCTTTAAACAATAAACAAATACACCCAATAGTCAAGCCCAGTCAGCCCCAGCATGATGGCCTCCTCGCCCAGCTGCTCCGGAGTCAGTACACAGTACAGTACAGTGTGGAGCAGTACAATACACAACATGACATACTTGGCGAGTCCCTTGGGCGCGCCCGCGGCCCACGTGTCGGGCTCGGCGGCGCCCAGCCCCAGCATGATGGCCTCCTCGCCCAGCTGCTCCGGAGTCAGTACACAGTACAGTACAGTGTGGAGCAGTACAATACACAACATGACATACTTGGCGAGTCCCTTGGGCGCGCCCGCGGCCCACGTGTCGGGCTCGGCGGCGCCCAGCCCCAGCATGATGGCCTCCTCGCCCAGCTGCTCCGGAGTCAGTACACAGTACAGTACAGTGTGGAGCAGTACAATACACAACATGACATACTTGGCGAGTCCCTTGGGCGCGCCCGCGGCCCACGTGTCGGGCTCGGCGGCGCCCAGCCCCAGCATGATGGCCTCCTCGCCCAGCTGCTCCGGAGTCAGTACACAGTACAGTACAGTGTGGAGCAGTACAATACACAACATGACATACTTGGCGAGTCCCTTGGGCGCGCCCGCGGCCCACGTGTCGGGCTCGGCGGCGCCCAGCCCCAGCATGATGGCCTCCTCGCCCAGCTGCTCCGGAGTCAGTACACAGTACAGTACAGTGTGGAGCAGTACAATACACAACATGACATACTTGGCGAGTCCCTTGGGCGCGCCCGCGGCCCACGTGTCGGGCTCGGCGGCGCCCAGCCCCAGCATGATGGCCTCCTCGCCCAGCTGCTCCGGAGTCAGTACACAGTACAGTACAGTGTGGAGCAGTACAATACACAACATGACATACTTGGCGAGTCCCTTGGGCGCGCCCGCGGCCCACGTGTCGGGCTCGGCGGCGCCCAGCCCCAGCATGATGGCCTCCTCGCCCAGCTGCTCCGGAGTCAGTACACAGTACAGTACAGTGTGGAGCAGTACAATACACAACATGACATACTTGGCGAGTCCCTTGGGCGCGCCCGCGGCCCACGTGTCGGGCTCGGCGGCGCCCAGCCCCAGCATGATGGCCTCCTCGCCCAGCTGCTCCGGAGTCAGTACACAGTACAGTACAGTGTGGAGCAGTACAATACACAACATGACATACTTGGCGAGTCCCTTGGGCGCGCCCGCGGCCCACGTGTCGGGCTCGGCGGCGCCCAGCCCCAGCATGATGGCCTCCTCGCCCAGCTGCTCCGGAGTCAGTACACAGTACAGTACAGTGTGGAGCAGTACAATACACAACATGACATACTTGGCGAGTCCCTTGGGCGCGCCCGCGGCCCACGTGTCGGGCTCGGCGGCGCCCAGCCCCAGCATGATGGCCTCCTCGCCCAGCTGCTCCGGAGTCAGTACACAGTACAGTACAGTGTGGAGCAGTACAATACACAACATGACATACTTGGCGAGTCCCTTGGGCGCGCCCGCGGCCCACGTGTCGGGCTCGGCGGCGCCCAGCCCCAGCATGATGGCCTCCTCGCCCAGCTGCTCCGGAGTCAGTACACAGTACAGTACAGTGTGGAGCAGTACAATACACAACATGACATACTTGGCGAGTCCCTTGGGCGCGCCCGCGGCCCACGTGTCGGGCTCGGCGGCGCCCAGCCCCAGCATGATGGCCTCCTCGCCCAGCTGCTCCGGAGTCAGTACACAGTACAGTACAGTGTGGAGCAGTACAATACACAACATGACATACTTGGCGAGTCCCTTGGGCGCGCCCGCGGCCCACGTGTCGGGCTCGGCGGCGCCCAGCCCCAGCATGATGGCCTCCTCGCCCAGCTGCTCCGGAGTCAGTACACAGTACAGTACAGTGTGGAGCAGTACAATACACAACATGACATACTTGGCGAGTCCCTTGGGCGCGCCCGCGGCCCACGTGTCGGGCTCGGCGGCGCCCAGCCCCAGCATGATGGCCTCCTCGCCCAGCTGCTCCGGAGTCAGGTACACCTCGGGCCACTCGCTCGCGCCGGCGTCGTCAGAAGCGCTGCAATAATACATACAGGGTTACTTTTAAAACACCAGCAGCCTCGCATGACTAGATAGCTAACCCCATAAGGAACAACTTTTGTTCTTCGAGTTAGGACAGCATGTCAAGTCAGCATGTTGTCTACAGCATGAACAAACCGGTTCGATTAATCCTATTAAAAACAAGATGTTAGAAGTCAAATGATTTTTGCAATCAATGAACCAATAACCCATAAACAAAGGCAACATTAACGTTACCATTTATGGACAGAGGTAAACTATTTACTCGATTAATTATCCCCAATATCATTGACAGCCTGATCAAATATTTAACCTCTCTGCTCGATCAACTCGTCTCAATCGTGAACCATTACTTCCTTCCTTTACTCCATAACTTTCTCTAAAATAAATTTAAAAAAGAACTTACTTGCTCTGATCGTGTTTATGGTCGGAGCCATCTTTGTCATCGTTGTAGATGTGACTCGTGCTGTAATGAGGAGAATATGATCAAACTTCTAAATAGTAGTAGGCACCACGCGTATGGCAACACCACATAATATTAATTTCAAAAATATAGTATGATTTTATAATGCTTGTTCCATTCTAATTTTTATATCCATTGTTTCGTTATTAAAATGTATGATTTCATTGTTATTAACTTGATCCGAAACAGTGTTACCATACGTACATAGAACAGTAATTAAAAAAAAATACGAACAGGGGCAATATCAACCGACATTACATAGTATGTTATATGACACATTGGCTTTCATAACGAACCATTTCTTAAACATATTTATCACAAATATTTTTATTATCAAATCATTTAGCAAAGCCTAAATAATAAGAAGAAGCGTAAAAACTTTCACTTACACAATTATGAAAAAAGAGGCATGCAAATTTATATTTAAAAATCCTAAAAAAGTTTGTCAGCGTTGTGATAAATTAAAAGTCAATAAAACTTGTCTGTTCAAGGTATTATAAGACGCTATTAACATTGGAGAATCGGTTAATATTATCGATAATATATTTATTCTGAAATTCAGCATTTACTACGACATAATAATCCGGACCACGATAAAAAAGGTATTTTGAAATTTTAATGTTGCTTAGTAAGAGTACACAAACCTAAATCTTAAAACTCCTTTAGAAAATTTCGTTGAAAAATCTTTCGAAAGGAGGTCGGAACATTTCATACTTATTATTACCCACTCCTAACGATTATCGATACATCATTCCTAGAGATGTATACGAGACCTTGAATAGACACCATCAACCTACTTGTACTTAAAAGCGAAACGATAAATTGTGAAAACTCGTCGAAAACTTCAACATATCAACTACTACAACTTTATCAAGAGAAATATCAAACTACCTCGATAATAGACAGAAAGATACACAAGTAAGGCGTTGTGGATGAATCGAGAACAATCTAAAAGATATATATTTTGTTTAGAATGTGTGATGGAACACCTACGAATCGTGTCGTGTTATGTTGACCTTGGTTTCTATACAACCTATTCAATTAACGATAGGGGTGGGAACATTTGTTATTCTTCTCTTGTGTGTATATTATCGAATGAAAAGAGCGGGAAATAAAATAATATCTCCGTTTCGGGATAATTTATTTAATTGCATAGGTTGTACTCTGTTATTGGAGCCAAAAAATACAGGCAACTGAATTTTAAATGCATATAAATATAACAATGGCGTCAACACAATATATAATTAGAAACAAATCTAGTTCCTATATTATTAGACTCCAATATACAGGATATATAATCCCGTAACAAAAATAAATTACACTTATTATTTCGCTTTGAAATTAACTAAAAAATAACTAAAATCATATTTGATTTGATTCCAAACAATACATCTAATTGAAACCGACTTATAATAATGTCTATTACCTTATTAAGTATCTAATTTAATTTTGACAGGAAATAAGTTTATATCAATACTTTAATAGTGGATTTTCAATGCTAAATTGCCTCGATTCCTAAAATTTTAAATCCACCATTACAGTATCTAAACTAACGAACCGGGTCGAAATCGGCATCCATTTCATCTTTTTGGAATCCTATTTCCAAACTGTCGATATTGAAAGCCTTTATCGATGAACTCTCTGCCTATTCATAATCAACAAACCTTTATCAAAAAAAAACATTAAAATTATTAAAAGTTAATAAGGGTTAAGTTATAAACTAGATATTTAGCGTCGTGTATTTATCGGCAGAAAAGTTTATCGATAAAAAAAATCGACACCAAAAATATCACAGACAAACCGCATATTCAACACAAAGAGAGAACGAGATAGAAACAACGGATGGCGTGTGAATGTATGTATGATGGAGAGAGATAGAAAGGCGTGGCGGAGTCAGCATTCCCGCAACTTACTGGACGCCGAGTTTTGTGGCGACGCGCCGCCACGGCGAGTAACATCCAGTGGAGCCCTTCTTGCTGCGCGGCGGACCAATACGAACAACACACGTGTACATAATATGTGTGCGCATACACTATATCACTTAGCTTGTGTCGCGATTAGAACTATCGAGGTGGCCGATCGTGTGAAGTCATTTTTAAATAAACATATTTCGATTATTACTATTTGTAAAACATAAAATGCATTACGCACGCAAATTAAAAATAATTTTACTACAAATATGAATAGGAATATAAATTAATTATCGATTATTATTAAAATATCGATAACAATGGTAGTTCATAAGGGGCCGTTCAATTATTACGTAAGCACTATGGGGGGGCGGGGGGGTCTTTGCTTTGCTTATTTTGGATGACATGGGGGGTAGGGGAGTCTAGATGATGATTAGGTCATCGGTAGTTATTTTCTTTTTTACACGAATGGCAACCCACACATTGTCTTTGCTTGAAAACGAAAAGCATTTTCGGGGATTCCCGCAAGTAATACATACATTTAGTGAACAGTGCGCGGTAATTCCCCTACTCGCTTTAGAACCGAGTAAGGGAATTACCGCGCGCTGTTCACTTGTCTAAATTTCCTCTATCAGTGTATTGTTTCGTTTGGCTGCTATAGCGAGTAGACGTATTGTAAGCATAGTAAAGCAAGTTAACATTTGTGTTACCATTCATTCCATTATCCAAAGTTTAATGTTTAAATAAGATGTCATTTCAAATAGACAAATCCAAGTTATACCAAAAATTGTTTGAAAGTTTTAAAAAATCTCATACAAGTACGAAAGTACAAAATGTACAAAAGTTAGTTAACGAAGTGTGGCGAAATTATAAATTACAAGCAAAATCCGACAAGGAACTAGATATTATTGTATCTAAGAGAATCGAAGAAGAATTGCAAGCAGCGACTAAGAATAAATCCAATTTACTACATTTTTTTAAGAAGATAAAATAAAAACCGGTAATGAATCACAACAGCAATGCGAAATTAATAAAAATACAGATAAACAGAGACCAAAACCTTCTCAGGAAGCTATGAAAAATAAGATTGCTCTACTCGAAAAAAAATTGAATGCTTTGTATTCTGCCAGAGATACTATGTCAATCCGTGCTGAAGTTGATAAACAGATCATTAAGTTGCGCGAGGAAATAAAAACAGCAAAACAGTCTTTAAACAGGAAGGTTCAAAACGCAGTTGCCCAGAAGAAACACAGGGATGGTATGAAAAGAAAGTTAGAAGATATTTGTCATGAAAATCCAGAAATGAAAAAAAGACTATCTCTGAGGGATTCAGTGGGACGTCCTAATCTTGAAAGCAATCAACCTTTACTATTGAAAACAATCGCGGATATAGCTTTATTTGGGAGTGCAGCAGATGATAGAAGACGAACGGAATCAATTCGCAGCGTAAAAACTCTTGATGAACTCACACAAGAATTACGTAAAATGGGATTTGACATTAGTCGCAGTGGGACATATCTTCGTTTGATTCCCAGAAAATCTAATTCTGCAGAGGGACGAAGACATGTATCGACAGTCCCTGTTAAGCTCATTCGGGCTCAAACTGATCACCACAAGAGCCACTTAGATAGCAAGTTCGCTGAAACATCAATCCATTATTTAGAGAACATAGCATCCATACTAGGACCAGATCAAGTATTTTTCATATCTCAAGATGATAAAGCTCGAGTCCCTATTGGCGTAACTGCGGCAAATAAGCAAGCACCTCTTCTAATGCACATGGAATATAGAATCAAATTGCCTGATCACGATTGGGTAATCGCTGAGCGTCATAAATTAATACCATCTGTTTATGCTGGTATCAAAATCACTTCCAATATGCTAGGACAACCGCAAGCCGTTGGATATTCTGGACCAACATACATCGCTATTCGAAGTGGAAAGCATAGTTCATCTACTGCTAATACTCATGCTCAGGATTTCGAGACGCTTCTCGAACTTGAAGAGTTTCGACCATTAGCTAAAACTGACCATGGACTAGTAAAACCAGTCGTAATCATGACGGTTGATGGAGGACCAGATGAAAATCCGCGTTATCAAAAAGTCATAGGGTTTGCTATACAACACTTTAAGCGACATGATCTCGATGCATTGTTTTTAGCTACCAATGCTCCCGGAAGAAGTGCGTATAACAGAGTAGAGCGCAGAATGGCTCCTCTTAGTCGGGAACTGGCTAGTTTAATATTGCCTCATGACCATTTTGGGTCTCATTTGGATGAACGTGGCGTTACAATTGATGAACATTTAGAAAGATCTAATTTCGAATTTGCAGGAAAAGTATTAGCTGAAGTATGGAGTTCAATGGAAATTGATGGCTATAATGTTAATGCAAAATATGTTGGGGCAGGTGAACAAGATCTTCCTGATTTTCCAGACATTAAATGGTATTCAGAACATGTGCGTGAAAGCCAATACTTGCTCCAAATTGTAAAATGTAGAAATACAGAATGCTGTCGTCCAAGAAGTGGACTATTTAGATTACTAGACAACAGGTTTCTTCCACCACCTGTAAAAGTAAAACAAACAGTTGATGACTTGGTTTTAGATGAAGGAGGGCAATTTCTTAATCTTCCAGTCAATTTAGCTCTACGCTTAAGTGCTTCACTCAAAGATTTCCTGCAAATGCCATACGATTATTTTTGTCCGACGGTACAATTGAGGCTATCAAGTCGAACATGCAAAACGTGTGGTCTTTATCATGCTTCCGTCAAGTCACTAAATCGTCACATCGAAAATATCCATAAGAAAGTAAACACGCACACTGATAGGAAAGTTAGACCTGTAAGAGTCGCTGCTCGTCGTGCTAATGAACTGATGTGCATTATTCAAAATTTAGAGCACCATGATGTTGAATGGCTCGATGAGAATGACGTAGACATTCCAAAATCGGATGAAAGCGAGCAGACTCACAACACTGAGCAGCAATCCAAGCAATCCAATGTCATCGAAAACTTAGAATCATGGATTCGGGTTTCATGGACTGAAGACTGTTAATTTGAATTTAATATATGTACCAAAAATTTAAAATAAGTTTGTTATGTTAGTAAGATATAATATTTTTGTCCTTTACTCTATGTTGAATACCGTTTCAGTAAAATATAATCTCTATCCTAAATCTATTTTCTTATTTTTCAAATTATAATTATAACATTATAAAATTAAAAAAAACAATACATTAATTGACAAATGTTTACGTAAGCATGGGGGGAGGGGGTAAGAGCTTTGCTTACTTTTGCTGACAAGGGGGATGGGGGGGTAAATAATTGCAATAAATCTGCTTACGTAATACTTGAACGGCCCCTAAACACTTTACATTTTTGTAAAACCACCTCAATAGTACAACAAGTTATCTGTCTCAGAACATTCCGCTCACCGAAAATAAACATAAAGTATAGCTCGAAGAGACTTAATTACGTAATTGTATAGCGACAAGTAACCCAAAAAAATATGTACAGAAAAAGTAGAGTAGCAATGCTACAAAGCAAATAATGGTGGATTAGGTAAAGTGTAATATAGAAAAATATCTTACAAATTAATAGTATTTTATCACATACTTGTGTATCCTTATGGTTAAATTAAACTAAAACCTGCATGACACGGAACTGTTCAGACTATTCTTTTATTAATTCGTTTATTCGCGGTCGGACTTACAATATAATATCGTGGTTACATCCAATTAAAAAATAAACGAAATCCGACTCTATATCAACATCATCATAACCTCACTAGAAACTAACTATATTTAAAAAATGTTTTTTTTAGTCAGATATAACCTCGACGACCTCTGTGTACATTATCGCACGCAAATGAAACACAAAATGCATTAGCATAAAATTGCCATCGGCCTCACTATCGTATCACAATGCCAATGCACCTTTGCAACAATAAAATAAAGCGGCAAAACATATGCTATGGAAACTTTACTGCGCACTTTTATATATATATTTTTTTTTTAATTTTAATCAACAACCTAGAAAGTGTTTTGTGTTAAAATCTTTAGTTAACATTCACTTTTTTTATTTAAACAAAATATTAAAACAGACATTACTTTTTAGCAATTTATCTCATGTAAACGTATTGTCAGCAAAAAAAATCTATCGATGTCTATTCCAATGTTATAATCATTTTCTAACATGGAATTGAACTATGAAAAATTCATACAGTATTCAAAAATGTTACCTTTGAAAATATTAAGTCATCGTTTTGTTTAATAGCCAATTCGATATTTTTGTGAATGTTTCAAATATCGATAAAAAATTAAACACTCACTTACCTATTGCTTTGAGACTGTCCGGACACGGAACTCCTTTTACTGCTTTTGCCACTGTTGGCGCTTAAGGATTTACCGACAGACGTCTGTAGAAAAAAAATAGGTATTGTAGAAAGAGTATCGACTAGAATTCCTGGGGTGTCAGACTAAAAAAAAATTACTACGAGGGGGTTGAAAAAATCGCTACGCCACTGCGGTATAATACTGAAGTGAAGGCTCTTTGATGCAAATCTACAAACTTATACATTTTTTTTCTTAATTAAACGTTTATTTTGAAAATTATTTTGCATTGTTTTCGGCGTCAATTAAATATTTTTTATGTTTATATACATCACACTGTTCATGACAGCAATGACATTAGATTCAGGTTAAGGCATGTTTAATTTGACAACCCTAAAATAAATAAACAATGACTACTGAGGCAAAACAAGAGAAAAGACGACTGTTCTAGAAATTTAAACGCTTTGTAAACTCCTGGATCAGACACTAATATATTATTATATAGCATTACGATACTGAAGTGTTGATCCTACTATTATAAATATGAGTTTGGATGTTTGTCAGTCAATCACGCCTTAATGAACAGTTTTGGATGAAATGAGGCACACATGTAGTCCATGACCTAAATTAGGACATAGGTTGCTCTTTATCCCGGAAAAAGCCGTTCACGCAGGCGAAACCGCGAGTAAAAGCTGGTACGGTATATATATTATATTGGCAATACTAAAAGAAGCAACGTACCTTAGAAGTCTTGGGTTTGTTACACTCCACGATATAGTCCTTGCATCCAGGCCCATGTACTGTCAGCGTACAATCTGAAATGTCATAACATCATTACTAACACGTTATTGTTGATTGATTTTACTTTTTTATTATAACTTCTCTTCATACTTAAAAATAATTATACATAAATAATATCGAACAGTCACAACACAGTCCTGACCTTACAGAGTAAGACACTCTTCTGATTCTTGTCATGACTATCAGGAATTACAGACTTTCTGTCTCATATAAAGAGGGGAGTGGGAATTGGTCCTCTGCATACCTGACTCCCCATACGAAATATAACAGCTAATCGATGTTCTATCAGACAGTGGTGACAACCAGGTCAAGCTGGCTAATTCGTGCTGTAGACAAATCTGTCTGCAGTGTGGCTCTACTCTCGACTAGTAGCTTGCTACGTTTCGTACGCTGAGTGAGATATCCGGAGGCCCAAATCCCCCTCCCCTTCCCAATCTCTTCCCTTTAAGGTCGGCAACGCGCCCATGATTCTTTTAGTGTTGAGGGCGTACATAGGCGGTGTAGATCACTTACCATCAGGTGAGCCACTTGCTCGTTTGCCGGCCTATGCTATAAAAAAAAGTTATACAACTCACTGTCACAGTAGACGGCGGGTGCAGGCGCCAACGGTCGTGAACACCAATCGCAGTCACCCGCGTTGCTCGTCGACGACCAATAGTGCGTAGCCTTACGGGACTTATCCTGCAAACAGGGTACATATCCGTTAGTAATATGATACAATTAAAATACAACTTATTTTTTATAAACGTCAATGACGCGCCGCAACCTTTTATGAGTGGTAGAGCCACGCTGTATACAGTTATGTCTACAACATGATTGGGACTGCTCAACCGGGTCATTACCACTGTCTCACAGAAAACCGACGTAAAGTTGCGGTTTGCTGCTGCGTTTCGATCGGTGAGTGAGATATCCGGAGGCCCAAATACCCCTCCCCTTCCCAATCCCTAATTCTCCCTTTCCTTTAAGGACGGCAACGCACCCATAATTCTTCTGATATTGTGGGCATACATCGGCGGTGGAGATCACTTACCATCGGGTGACCCACTTGCTCGTTTGCCGATCTATGCAATAAAAAAAACCCGTGGGGCCATCCGTCGTCTGACCCCATTTTTTTTTATTTATCCGAGCACGGAAAAGTGACTGCATTACACCTGATGGTAAGCGTAGTGCAGTCCAAAAAACCAGCAACCACCGACAAACAATGAGTTTATCGGTGGTCACCAGAGTCATGCCGCCTTGTATAAATGCTTCTTCCCTCTTCGAAGAGGGAAAGAACAAATCGAGAGGCCTGCGACAGGACAGACGGTTGACCACTGACCAGGTACAGTAATACAAGGATGTACCCCTATACCCGCCCGAATCAACCATCAAGTCATGTCGCAAGCCCCTAGGGAGAACCGGATATACAGTGGCTGATCCTGGAACGCGATCCACACAAGGCGTATGGATCACTATGGCAGTTTTTAACACCATGTGTACGGTGGTCGCTATCCGGGCGGATATGAATCCTACCACCTATATCCTACCACTACCATAACCCGCAACGGGAACTAAGTTTTGCCTGTAGTCTGTTAATCAGTAGAGTGTACCACGTACAGGTAAATTTGGCTTTTTGGCTAAGGTGTTAGTGGCCCACTTACACTCCAGACAAAATAAATTACATTTACCTTCTTCTTTCTAAAGAACAAGCTGCCTCGTTTTCGTCGTTTTTCGGCGTGATGGTCGAATGCAGCTCTGTTGAAAAAAAAAAACAAAAATAAAAACTCATCGAACCCTCAACAAACCTAGCAATAAAATTATTGCATTTAAAAACCATGCATTTTTTATATATAATTCTCTAGTGAACATTAAACGTACACATTAAGCGAAGCTTGTGCGTTAGCATGCTTAATTTGTAAGTGTTTTATTGTATTTTATAGCGTACACTATCATACTTACACTGACACGTTGTAATTTAATCCAGCTGACTTTTCATTATCGATATTTTGTACTTTATCGATAAGTTGACGGCATTAAACTAGATAGCGAATGTCGATATAATTTATGTGTTTCTCGAAGACGCGCACACTCCGAGCCGTATTGCTTACGCTGCTACATGCACGGCGCAACTTGCATTTATATTATTGTTCACTATATCTGGCTCTAGTAGACTCGTTTCACTTCACTAAACTACGGATGATCACGTAATGTCCTACAACACCCGTCCTCGTTGAGTGAAATAGCTATCGGACGTAGTGATTCGGTACTATTCGGTATTCGGTATTGGCTTGCGTGTGATATTACTGTATTAACTTACGGTTTCGGTTACCGGACGAGTTATAGAGCAATATATTGTGCAAAGCGAAAGTCGCTGTTTGTTAAACGGTCTTTACGAAGTGTGCACTATATATTATTATAATATATTCTGTGGTAATATTAGAAAAAAATGCATAAGCACGTTACAGATTACAGAGTGCGCGCGTCTTCGTAAAATACACAAACCATATACGATAATAGAGATGTGAGCAACCCCGTACATGTCCGGCGTATCGATACCCGATTTAAAATAGACTCACTGTTCTAAGAACGCCAACCGGTGCAAGCCCAAGTGGTCCTGATGGGTGTTATTCCTTCGTCCGGGGAGCGCAGGCGCGGCGCCGACGGTGGCGGCGGACGCGTCCTCCTCGCTTTCCGTCTCGCTCACACCTCTGCCAGACAAGCTAACACCGAGCGGGACAAGTACAGGTGCGGAACTATCGTACTCTCATTATCGATGTTTAACAACCATTTCATTATGGCAAAATTAATAATTGTTTCAAACCTATTTAAATACTATTTTTAACTGTTGTTTTATTGCCAAGGAATATAAAATAAATCTTAAATTGAGTTGAAAGATCGTAAAACAATTACAAAACATTATTATACGTACAATAACGTACGTTTAAAGTATAATTCATAATGTTTGTTATCCAGCACGATAATTCCACAGCGTATGTGCAAATAAACGAAATAAGACAAATCAATCAGTTACGCCGTATTTACTGATTTTGTGCATTTTATGAAAATTAAAATAGCGAAGCGAATAGTGCGAATAAAAACATTGACTCACGCATGCACAAAATGTTGACAATATTTCGATGTTTTTTATTAATTCGTAAAAATTACCTACTATGATAACATCGATATAACCTGTTTATAATATTTCAATGCCGTGTAAATACCTTTTTGTGTAATTGTATGTTAAATTAATATCAGCAATATGCTATTATGCGCATTTTAAATATCGATAAATTTATATTTTTATGAATCAATTATCGATAAATGTTCAATTTATAAATAGTATTGTGTGTATATGAATTGTGTGTAGGAGCTTATTCAGTTCAGAGATTACATTATTTCACTTGACATAATTAGTATCAAGCCAACGTGGCTTATGATTCAAGCATTTGGCGTCTAAACTGAAATCTGAATTTTAGAAACAGCTACCTTAGAACCATGTGGAACTTCACAATACAATTTTTATGTAAGGATTTAGAAATTTTTATGACCACAAGTTATTCACTTTATCTCATTATATCCTCTACACATATAAATAATAGCCGCTACATCATTCGGGGCTAACTTCACAGTGGCCATAATGATTAGCGAAGTTTATTCTATCGTAGGGCAGTGTATGATATCGATACAGGCGCTATGCGATTGTGTATAGTGGAGTTTTTGTGTGTACGCACATATTATGACAGCATTTAGTATAACATAATCGTGTGAATTTTATTGTTATTTGGCCAATGTAAAATCAACTTTTTGCATAATTGACGTGAACAAAAAAATCTCAAATTATTTGTAAGATAAATCGAGTTAAGTTAGCGAAATGTTAGCGTTAGCATCGTTGGGTGAAGTGGTGGGAAATTGACACTATTGGTATCATTAAAAATTAAGCACTTTCGAGTGTTTCGGTGTATTCTGCGTATTAATATGTAATGTCTAACGCTGAGTGTGTGTGTGTGATGGTGCTGCCACACCGATGTTATAAAATGTTTACAAACATTATTAAACATTTGTCAACAAACATTTTATCACAATGTTAGATAATGTTAGTAAATGTTTAAGGCTTCGTCAAACAGAAAGCGTACTTAGCGCGCGTCAGAGCGCTAAACTGACGTCGCGCTATGACGCCGAGTTGTGTTGTACTATTATAGTAATATACCGTCAAACAGAGCGCCAGTGCTAGCCGTACGCGACGCTCTGTCAGCGCTGGCGCTCTGTTTGACGAAGCCTTTAATGTTAGAAAATGTTTGTAAACATTATAAAACACCAGTGTGGCAGCACCAGGACACGTGCCCGTGCCCGCGTGCGTGCGTGTGTGCGTGCGTGTGTGTACGTACACGTTAGGCGGCGGCGTCGGCGCCGGCGGCTGCACCGCCGCGACGATGCTGGGCGTCGACACGGACTTCTGCAGCGGCAGGCGGGCGACGAGCCGCGCGCCGTCCCCCGCGCCCCCTCCACCCCCGCCCCCGCCTGCACCCCCGCCGCCCGCGCCCCCGCACGCGCCGCACCCCACGCTGCCGCCCACGCGTAACGCGGCCGTCACCTTCTCGAAGTCTTTCTGCAACCACAATGTATATCATTATGGATATTGATAAGGCATTTGTACAGTGTTGTCTTGCGTGTTCGCTACTTTCAAAAATAACAACAACATTTATAACAATTCATTGAATGTGGTTAAAAAGAAAATAGTCAATTACCTAAATCCAAGCCTTAATCTTAGAGATGTTCTGACATCTTCGGTATAAAAATCTACGGTATGTTAATACCGTAATGTACCTACTTATGATGTGCTTTTCCAGATTATCATTATTGTAATATTTTAGTTTTCTATCATATAATGCTATGACATCTGTCATAAGACATAACTCAAATTTGTAAACCCGTGTGTCAATAATTATGTATGCTGTAGATGTTACATAATAAATAAATTAATAACAATAACCCCACTAACCCAGAGCGTCATCTCTTTTTTTACAAGCTTTAAATTTTTCTATATATTTTGTTTTTTTAATTTTAACGACATAATATGAATAACCGTTATATTCTATACATCCAAACATGATGCTGCGTGAAAAATAAAAAATAGTTATTTTTATTTCTTTTTTTAATACGAGCACGGCAAAGTGACTGCACTACACCTGATGGTAGTGGTAAATGGCGTAGTGCAGTCCAAAATACTAGCGACCACCGACAATGAGTTTATCGGTGGTTAGCAGAATCATGCCGGCCTGTATAAATGCTCTTCTCTCCTCGGAGATATCATTCGCAATGTATTTTAATTTAGTGGTATCGTGTCCGTAATCACCAGCACTATCACCTGACTCAATTTTCGAAAGCGTTTCCCTTACACCATCTAATTATTAAAAAACTAAAGAATACTCATGCCCACCACACAATAGCGTAAGACAAGGAAAATATTAGAGACTAGCTTTTGCTCGCGGCTCCGCCCGCGTGATCTGCTTTTTCCGGGATAAAAAGTAGCCTATCACCCAATTCAGCTCATACCCTGTCTGTATAACAAATTTCATCAAAATCCGTTCAGTAGTTTCAGCGTGATTGACGGACAAACATCCAAACATCCAAACATCAAAATAAACAAACTTTCACATTTATAATATTAGTAGGACTCACAGCGAGATCATTGTCGTTGAGCGAGTGTGTGGAGTGTCTGACCGGCCGCGGCACTTCGCCCTCAGACTCCATAGACGACAGCGACGCACTGTGACCGTTTAGGGTACTACAACATACAACATTAACATTCTTAATGGCGACTTACATCTAGAAGGAAATATAATACTACTTTAAGCGCTTGTTGCTCAATATGTTTATGAGTGATAGAGCCAAGCTGCAGGCAGTTTTGTCTACAGCATGAGGGCCGCCTCGCCGGGTCGCTACCACTGTCGCAGAGGAAACCGACGTAAAGTGGCGGCTTGCTGCTGCGTTTCGTACGGTGAGTGAGATATCCGGAAGCCCAAATCCCCCTCCCTTTCCCAATTCCTAACTATCCCTTTGCTTTAAGGTCGGCAACGCGCCCATGATTCTTCTGGTATTGTTACATGGGCGGTGAAGAGCATTTAACATCAGGTGTCCCACTTGCTCATCTCATTTTACCGGGCTATGCTATTAAAAAAAAACAAACACTATAAAGATAATTGAAAGATGGGAAAACATCTGTTTACATGCCTATAAATTAGAGCAAGTAGCGATTACACCTTACATATTAGCCCTGCCTTCATCGCACCACTCCCACAGGCCCCACTGTCGGGACTCGCCTAGAGACAGGACAGTACGTACCTCCGCTGCCTGTGTGCGTCATGCAGCCTCGCGCTAGGGTCGAGGGCGGCCCAGGAGCTGCGCCTGCCTTCGACTCGCCTAGAGACAGGACAGTACGTACCTCCGCTGCCTGTGTGCGTCATGCAGCCTCGCGCTAGGGTCGAGGGCGGCCCAGGAGCTGCGCCTGCCTTCGACTCGCCTAGAGACAGGACAGTACGTACCTCCGCTGCCTGTGTGCGTCATGCAGCCTCGCGCTAGGGTCGAGGGCGGCCCAGGAGCTGCGCCTGCCTTCGACTCGCCTAGAGACAGGACAGTACGTACCTCCGCTGCCTGTGTGCGTCATGCAGCCTCGCGCTAGGGTCGAGGGCGGCCCAGGAGCTGCGCCTGCCTTCGACTCGCCTAGAGACAGGACAGTACGTACCTCCGCTGCCTGTGTGCGTCATGCAGCCTCGCGCTAGGGTCGAGGGCGGCCCAGGAGCTGCGCCTGCCTTCGACTCGCCTAGAGACAGGACAGTACGTACCTCCGCTGCCTGTGTGCGTCATGCAGCCTCGCGCTAGGGTCGAGGGCGGCCCAGGAGCTGCGCCTGCCTTCGACTCGCCTAGAGACAGGACAGTACGTACCTCCGCTGCCTGTGTGCGTCATGCAGCCTCGCGCTAGGGTCGAGGGCGGCCCAGGAGCTGCGCCTGCCTTCGACTCGCCTAGAGACAGGACAGTACGTACCTCCGCTGCCTGTGTGCGTCATGCAGCCTCGCGCTAGGGTCGAGGGCGGCCCAGGAGCTGCGCCTGCCTTCGACTCGCCTAGAGACAGGACAGTACGTACCTCCGCTGCCTGTGTGCGTCATGCAGCCTCGCGCTAGGGTCGAGGGCGGCCCAGGAGCTGCGCCTGCCTTCGACTCGCCTAGAGACAGGACAGTACGTACCTCCGCTGCCTGTGTGCGTCATGCAGCCTCGCGCTAGGGTCGAGGGCGGCCCAGGAGCTGCGCCTGCCTTCGACTCGCCTAGAGACAGGACAGTACGTACCTCCGCTGCCTGTGTGCGTCATGCAGCCTCGCGCTAGGGTCGAGGGCGGCCCAGGAGCTGCGCCTGCCTTCGTCGCGCCGCTCCCACAGGCCCCACTGTCGGGACTCGCCTAGAAAGCATGATACTGACGTGATCGATCATATTACTGTATTCATAGCGGATATTAGAATAGCCTATATATTAGGGGATTTCTTTTATTTGATTGAATGACGAGCGAGCAAGGCGCTCGCCTGTTGGTAAGCGCCACGCCCGCCCATAAACAGAAGCAACACCACACATAACTTTGAATTACAAAGCACTGCATGGCACTGAACTGCGCTCGGCACCCCGAGACATAAAATTTTAAGTCTCACAATGCCCAGTAATTTCAATGGCTTCAAATTCCTTCAAACCGAAACACAACTGTGGTCACACACTGTTGCTTGGCGGCAGAAAATAATTAATAGACACAATAATAATATGATCCACAAAATGCAACTTGCATTACACAATAAGATTTCAATTTGTATATGAGTATCTTTAAATCTTTTCCCATGTGTGCTATATTGAAATTACTGTTATGTTCTTCCTGTAATTTGGTGAGAAAATCCCACTTACGATATAAGAATACGCTGATATGTTATTTTATACATTCAAATATTTTACAAGGTGGTAGGTCCCACGTATGCGAGAGGCCGTCTGGGTTGGTACCACCGCTTTGTCTATTTCTGCCGCCAAGCAACAGTGTGTAAGCATTGTTGTGTTTCTGTTTAAAGGATATTGAATCCAGTAAAATTGAGACTTAACGGTCACCACGTTTAAATTATTGATTTCAGTTAACGAATTTAGAAAAATAAAATGTATATCTCCATTTTGTTTTAGTGTCATGTTATTGTCCACCTTATGTTGAACACTTCAAAGGTGACAGTTGAATGTAACTCACCGCTCCCCTTGCGACTCTGTGGGTAGAAGTCGAGATGTGTTGGTGAACTGCATTCTGGCTCCACGACGCCATCTTTGCACAACGAAGGACAGGACGTACTGAGTCTACTGCTGCCCGTTGCCTGCTATCGTAATAAAGGATAATTTAAATTTGTATCCACAAATTCTCTAATTCAGTCCATCCATTCATATCCAAGGACCGATGTGGCTAAAGGACTCTGTAATTTGGCGACCAGTATCTAGTTGTGTAATTTTTCTATTCAATATGGTAATAATAGTGTAAAAGGTACAATAAATGTTGGTGTGTCCATGTGGACTAAAGCCTTTCCACGAATTCTACTATATAAACAACAATATCCGGAGGCTCAAATCCCCTTCCCTTCCAATAATTATCCCTTTCCTTTAAAATTAGCAACATGTGCATGATTCTTCAGGTGTTGTGGACATTCATGGGCGGTGGAGATCACTTGCTCATATATCGTCTTAACGTATAAAAAATACATGGTTTAACTATCTATGTCTAACTTCTCGCCTAGAAATTAGATCAAAAATATTTAAAAACCTTTATTACAGTTATCATTATTCGTATTTAGGAATCGTCACGACACGTGTACACAAACTTTACGTGCTTAGTTCTGATTGGTGGTATATAGTAGCGTGTGGCGCCGATGCTACTCGCGATTGGTTCGTCAGTCAATGCTTGTCGTATATTGGTCTTTCAAAAGCCCCTACTACAACTCACACACACTCAAAATCACTTAATGACATCCGTGGTGCTTTGCATCTGGCTTCTCCAGTTGTAAATGTCCTTACACTTGAGGTTAATACCTCCTCAATTCATTATTTTGTCTCCCGCTTTGCTATGGAGGGAAGTGGACAATTAATATTTCAAACTCCTCCCTAACCTTCTATCTGATTAATTTCGTTGCGGGATAAAGACATTTAGGCATTCCCAGAGACTCGCCGAGCTTCACTGCTCGGTGTCAACAAAAATGCGTGCCACTGTTGATCCTGGTGCACAGCAGTTACAGTGGCGGGTGTGTGGGCGGGATAGTCTCTGAAAAGCCCCTACTACTGTCCATCTGTACCCACAACTCGTGCCTCATGAGTAATATTGAATCAGTCAGTCATACAAAGTTCTTTTATCGGCAATTACGAAATATGATAGATTTTTTATAATCATAATCTCAAGACTTCATAGATCGTGGCATCTGTTTTAGTGGCATATGAGTAAAAACAACACGGCCTCTCATCATCATCATCATCAGCCACAGGACGTCCACTGCTGAACATAGGCCTCCCCCAAAGATTTCCAGACCGACCTGTTGGAAGCGGCCTGCATCCAGCTACTTCCTGCGACCTTTATAACACGGACTCTACTAAGCCAAACTAAAACATGTATATGTAAATACTATACCAGTAATGGTAAGGGCGCGGCGCGCATGCGCTGCACGGCTGCATGGAGCCGACGCAGCTGCTGTAGACTGTCCTCAAGCACGCCTGGACTGTGCGGCGTTACGCTTATTGTTGGTACCTGCGCACACATAAACCC
Organism: Amorpha juglandis; assembly: GCA_949126905.1. NCBI lineage: Eukaryota > Metazoa > Arthropoda > Insecta > Lepidoptera > Sphingidae > Amorpha > Amorpha juglandis. The sequence continues at coordinate 7,460,339 of OX421390.1, read as the reverse complement.
GTAGATTTTTCACCTATATTTCAAAGTATTTTACTATGAATGGTATCATAAATGGTTTTATACAGTGAAATGGTATTTTGAGTGGTAGAGCCACGCTGTAGACAGTTTTGTCTACAGCATGAATGGGCCAATGAAATGGCTGGACCGGGTCGTTACCACTGTCTCACAGAAAACCGACGTAAAGTAGCGGCTTGCTGCTGCGATTCGTACGGTGAGTGAGATATCCGGAATCCCAAATCCCCTCCCCTTCCCAATCCCTAATTATCCCTTTCCTTTAAGGTCGGCAACGCGCCCATAATTCTTCTGGTGGCGTACATGGGCGGTGGAGATCATTTATTATCAGGTGACCCACATGCTCGTTTGCCGGCCCATGCTATAAAAAAAAACTAAAATAAAGGCTTTTTATAGCGGTTTTTTAATAATTTGCACTGACTGTGAACTGAGGTGTATTATCCAAAAAACACAGGACAGGACAATAATAAAAAAACCACGATAAAATCCGTTTCAATTAGTTTTATTTCAATGTGTAATATTCGCGTAAGAAATCAATGATTTTTTAACCAACAGCAAAGGTCTGGTAAAATAATATATCAGATATACTGAATGGATAGGCAGAATTGTAACTAGTTTTAGTGTAACATTTATAAGTGGTGAATCCATGCTGTTGACAGTTTTGAGTACAAAACATTGCCTTGAGTCAGTAAGCGGCTTGTCAATTTTGTAAAGATGATATTGCCCCTGATTTTTTTTTAGTTGATTGAATGACGAGACGAGCAAGGCGCTCGCCTGATGGTAAGCACGACGCCTGCCCATAAACAGAACCTACACCATACAGAACTTTGAATTACAAAGCACTGCATGGCACTGAACTGCGCTCGTCACCCCGTTCTGTGTGGTGTTGTTTCTGTTTATGGGCAGGCGTCGTACTTACCACCAGGCGAGCGCCTTATTCGTCTCGTCATTCAATCAAATAAAAAAAACAGAGACAGTTTCATCTTTACACTATGGGCAAGCCGATTACTGACTCAAGGCAAAGTTTTGTAGTCAAAACTGTCAACAGCATGACAGCAACGTAGGAGTTTTGGCGGGAATGCTGACAGTGCAGTTCATCGCTTATTTTAATTTATTTCATAAACTAGTTTAGAGTTGTGTTTGTTGTATAAAAGTGGTGTGGATATGTTCAATAAACATTGACGGTGATGAACAGTGTATTGAAACATTGAAATAAGTGAATTAAGCATCGTACTGAAAGGAGTTAACACCAAAACTCCGACAAGACCTTGAAATCGACCGCACCCGTGTTTCATCGTTTTTGTAAAATGACTTGAGAATAATTTATACTTGACACTGGCTAAATGCATAATACTGCGAAAGCCATAAATAAAAAGAAGAAGAAGACAGCAACGTAAAGGCGGGACTGGCTCTGTACCTGTGCTCTAGCGGCGGCCATGTCTGGCGGTGGCGTGGACCTCGTCACGTGCTCCGTCACCTCGTCCTCGCTGCTGTCCGTCCGGATGTCGGAACTGCCGCCGCCCTCGTCTGCAAACAAACACCAGCTTATTATCAACCAATTTTATTTTTTATTGAAATAAAACTAATTTAAAATTGACAGCCTCCGTGGCGTAGCGGGCGAGTAGCCGGCTGTGAAGCGAGAGGCCGCGGGTTCGATCCCCGCACTGAAACAAATGCTTGTGTGATCCACAAATATTTGTTTCGGGGTCTGGGTGTTGTGAGACCGAAAGTCTCTCGTAGTTCCTGATACCCATGACACAAGACTCGTATCTTACTGTGGGGTCAGGACTATATATGTGACTGTTGGGTGTATTTATTTATTTATTTAAACGGATTTTATCTCAGATTTTTATTAATTTTGATCCCGATGTATAGAAGACTTTCAGCCTTTGTGGTCACGGGGTGGACTGAACTTTGGTGTGGTTCCCCGTGACCACGAAGGCTGAAAAGTCTTCGAAACGTCTCGATCAAAATTAATAAAAAAAATCCGCGATAAAATCCATTTAAATTAGTTTCATTTCGAGTAATATTCGCGTAAACATAAGAAATCACAATTTTATTTTTTTCTCTGCTTAATTTCCTACATTGTTTTATAATCGTAATCATTCCAGCCCTGTATTTAAATACGTCCCACTGATGGGCACTTAAAGCGCTCTCAGCCAATAGGGTAGCTTCCTATGTTGAAAATTGTACATTATTTTATATGCAATAGAAAATAATACGAAAAATAAACGCTTTTGTTAAAACAAAACCAAAATCGGTGCAAAAATGAGCCCGCAATTATGATTTTAAATATTTGTATACATATATGCAAATGTGGCCGCGTGTGAGCTTGCAATTAGGAATTTAAATATTGATATGTGTAAAGGTGGGCCGTATAGTGGAGACATATCAGTATCTCGCTTGTACGCGTGCACAGTAATGGGCATTGGCCACGGTGAGGTTTTCGTGGGTTTCATGCATTCCGGCATGCAAACCAGCCACGACCGACATCCAATCAACAGTGTGTAATGTCTCATAAGGTACATACACGTATGTATTACATACTATATACTTTTCTGTGCGTCCTGCGACAAGACTTTTAAGTCTAAATTAGGGCTAGCTAGCCATATTCGCTCACATCAGCGAAAAACGTAATCCGGAACTGCAAGGTTCACCGTCGACGGATACGTCGTGGAGGCCATCACATACGATATGTTATGATCGGTAGATCCTAGATACTTTCCTATCTCTACCACTATCTTTATATAACACCCAACCATGGGATTAAACGGGCACGGGCGGGATTACACGGATGTTTTATATATAACTCGTGACAACTAAAAAACAGTATTTTATTTTATTGAATGACAAGACGAACAAGGCGCTTGCCTGATGGTAAGCGCCTGCCCATAAACAGAAGCAACACCACACAGAACTTTGAATTACAAAGCGTGGCATGACACTGGTTTGCGCTCGTCACCCCGATATAAGATTTTAAGTCTCATAATGCCCAGTAATTTCACTGGCTTCAAAAACCAAACAAAAATCGGTTCACTAAAGACCGTTCCCAGTATTCAGTTTACTGATACATTTGCTTACTGACAGTAAATTTGTGACACATTTGTGTGGAAGATCTATCAAAACACCATTGATAGTAAGAATATCTATCTGTAAATTGAATGTAGAGAACGACCATAAGAGTCCTAATCCATCCATTCAATTAAAAAATAATTTTATGCTTGACTACAGCAAATAGATTCTAGCTACGGCCTAGCTCGATTTTAAAGCTCGTTTAACTCAAATTTACTTCAACCTTAAAAACATTTACACGAAATATTAATCCGAATTCAAATGAAAATGTTTGATTAATATTTTAAAAAAGAATTTCGTTGCCAACTCAACGAAACCAAATGTGAAACGCCTCTGATTGTTCGAGAAGGAATTTTGTTCATCATTCTTCAAGGTGAAGTATGCTTTGCGAATGAAACTCAGTATTTCATTCATAAAATACTTTAAACTTTTGAAGTACAAAAAACAAAATATTTGTTTTTAATAAAGCTAGATTTTACCGTCCGTCTTATCTAATTTTGTCGTCACTCACTCTGTGTTATTTACGTATCATTATTTCATTTTGATATAATGTCAGTACTTGGCTAGACGTATATATCATACTAGCTTTTGCTCGCGGCTCCGCCCACGTGATCAAACAAACAAACAAACAATCAAACTCTACAGCTTTATAATATTAGTATAGATTTGGGTAGGATTTGGATTTAGCAACGGAAGCCTTCAAATAATATTATTTTGGTAGCTTAGCAACGGAAGCCTTCAAATATGAATAATTTTCCCCGTTTTTGCAACATTTTTCACTGATGCTTCGCTTCTAATGGTCGCAGCGTAATGTTATATAGCCTAAAGCCTTCCTTGATAAATGGACTATCCAACACAAAAAGAATTTTTCAATTCGAACCAGTAGTTCCTGAGATTAGCGCGTTCAAACAAACAAACAAACAAACAAACAAACAATCAAACAATCAAACTCTACAGCTTTATTATATTAGTATAGATATCATTAGAACGAAGGCTATGTTTTCGGCATCACAATAACCATTATTACACTTATTAGTACAGCACAGGCCAAATTTCCCTAAGCGATTACTACCATAGACGATGCCACAACTAAAAGTCACTGTTTCGATATTCCAGAAAAATATGTGTTTGTTTCGTGTGTCCCCGATACCTTCGAAAAAAAATTACAGCAAGGCTGGAGTTTCTTGCCCGTTCTTTCCTAGCGAAACTGCCTTTCGAACTGGCGCGACCGGTGTAATATAAAAAATTGATATACAAATAACGTCTAACATTGTATGCATGCAAAAAGTAATAATAAATTATTTGATATATATTATGTATTCAATATATTAAGTTATTGTCCACCGAAGCCCTATCAAATGCAAAAAGAATCATTAAAAACGACCAACATTTAGCGGAAATATCGCGTAACATAAAAGTGTCAGTTAACAATACAGCCGAATTGAGAACCTCTTCTTTTTTTGAAGTCAGTTAAAATTAGCTCATATACAATCGTTTCTGTTGAATTTCCATTTTTAAGTGTTCATAAGAAGTTAGAACCAACATGCCTCGATCTTCTTTTTCCAACATTTCATTTCTTCATTCTGTAATTTCCTCACGTCGTGACACCTGCATCAGGCGAGGTACTGGCTAGTGGTACAGCTAAACAGTACCACTAGTCAGTACCTCGCAAGACGTAGGCATATCTTCAGAACCATGAGCGCTACAACTGTCGCCACCTATTTTTAAAACCAGTTAACCACATCTAGTTACAGTAGGTACATGCGAAATAACTCAAGTCAACAGCTTCCATGGTCCAGCGGGAGCGTAACCAGCCGTAGAGGCCACTAGCTCGATGTCCGGATTTTTTTTGCAGTTAAGTAAGTCTTCAGGTCGCGACACCTGCATCAGGCGAGGTACTGGCTAGTGGTACAGCTAAACAGTACCACTAGTCAGTACCTCGCAAGACATAGGCATATCTTCAGAACGATGAGCGCTCCCACAATCGCCACCTATCTTTAAAACGACTACATATTACAAAATACATTTACAGTAATTCCTACTTAATGACAGACTAAGTTTTCCTAAGGAGTATAAAAACAATAATAAAAATCGGGCCAAATATTTTAGTGGATATCGCGTAATTAATATCATACCTCAATTAATACAGTCATAATTAAAGACACCTTTTATTGTAGTCAGTTAATAAGGTTTTGTACCATTGTTTCTAATGCATATCTAGTTTTCTGTCTTCATCTGGTGCCGCAACTTGTTTGACTTATTCTACTTGTGCTCATTATTAATTTTCTTTATTTTGATATTTCTTCACGTCGTGACACCTGCATCCGGCGAGGTACTGGTTAGTGGTACTACTAAACAGTACCACTAGTCAGTACCTCGCAAGACATAGGCATATCTTCGGAACAATGTGCGCTCCAACTGCCGCCACCTATTACAAAAATAGGGTAACAAATACAACTGATGGAAAGAACAGTACACGTAAGATAAACCTTATTGTCAGTTTCTATGGCATAGCGGGCGCAATGCCAGTCATAAACTGACAGGCCGCTGTATAGATATCTGGGAATAATGTTTTGCAGTGATTTCTTCACGTCGTTCTACCTGCATCAGGCGAGGTACTGGCTAGTGGTACAGCTAAACTGTACCACTAGTCAGTACCTCGCGAGACATAGGCATATCTTCAGAACGATGAGCGCTGCAACTGCCGCCACCTATTATAGAAACATGGTAACAACTACAACTGATGGGAAGTACAGTACAGCAGGAGAATAGCCAAGCATATAATGACAGGCCGCTATTTGAGTGTTGTGGGACGAAAATTTCTCGTCGATCCTGACACCCACGATAAAATATACCACATCATATCTCTCTTACCAAAAGTATTATCATCATCATCATCATCTCAGCTTATTGCCGTCCACTGTTGGACGTAAGCCTCCCCAAGTAAGCGCCAACCATCCCGGTCTTGGGCAACCAAAAAAGGGAAAAGTATTATGTATAGTCGAAAATAAATAACTTAGAAGCCATTTAAATCTACTGGGAGCGGTAGATGGCAAATGACGTAAATAGGACGGATAGGATGCACGACATGGCATGTTACGTCATAATTATGTTCACGCCATTACGGTGCACGAGGGCGAGGGAGATACGTAGATAGATGTACACATTACACATTAGGCGCGATCTTTAAAATATGAATTGAAGGCTCATTTTTTTCAATTTTATTTCCGTTTTTGCAAAACAGTTTCTTTTTCGTTTTATTATCCGTTACGTCTAAAATTAGACATAGTCAATTACCCTATCAATTACACACTTACATACGAGTTCAATACAACTCTTTTTAGGTCGGCTGGTAAATTAAACCAATGCATAGTAATAGCGTTTTATAAAAAGCCTACTTAGAACGAAGATCGTTTAAAACAAAATATTGTGTGCACAGGGATATTAAACGTCCACAACTGTTTGCTATGGAACCCAAGTTAATGTGTATTATACGGATTTTTTACAGTTTTTTTTTTCAAATTTGTTAAAAGATAACAGCGGTAGAATTGATAAAATACATCTCAATTTAGTCCAAGTTTTATTAGAGCAAGCTTAGGGCGTACACACCACACATATCTCAAAATAAACATAATATTAACCTCACCCCTGTATCCCCTATACATATAAAAGGGTGAATAAGTGTGTGAAGAGGGAGCAGAGGTGCAAATGGATACACGGTATCTCTGAGCTTATTTCTGTCCTATAATATGAGTGATATGGAGCGAGCATCGGACAGAAATTCCAATTGTGGGAAACTCGCGTGTGATTTTGTGAATAGGAAACTAACACACATGAACTGGAACTAAATCAGTATGGTGGATGAAAAGCTTAACCTTTCCTATAGCATTTATCTTACTTATATTATATCCTACTAATATTATAAATGTGAAAGTTAGTTTGTTTAGATGTTTGTCCGTTAATCACGCTGAAACTACTAAACGGATTTTGATGAAATTTGGTATACAGACAGGGTATGAGCTGACTTGGGTGATAGGTTACTTTTTATTCCGGAAATCCCGGAAAAAGCAGATCACGCGGGCGGAGCCGCGAGCAAAAGCTAGTAATAAATAGAACGTGCCGAGAAGTAGAACATCATAATTTTTTCTTGTCTATAGATAGTCATTCAGAGGCGTACATAAATTGTCATAGTACAATGTTGTCTCTTGAGTCCGTCATAGATATTTTTTTGATACTTCTTATTTTTAGAAGAACTATGAAACACGGGTCTTGCCCGAGTTATGGTATTAATTCCTATCAGCATGTTGATAAATTCACTTATTTCAATGTTTCCATACACTATTCATCACCGTTTATTTCACAAATCCACACCAGTTTTATACAACAAACAAAACTTTAAACTATTTAAATAAACTAATATAAACGGATTTTATCGCAGTTTTTTATTAATTTTGATTCCAACTTTTCGAAGACTTTGGGGTGGACTCGACGTCGGGATCAAAGTTAATAAAAAAGCGCGATAAAATCCGTTTAAATTAGTTTTATTTCAATGAGTAATATTCGCGTAAACATAAGAAATCAACTTTAAACTAGTTTACGAAATACAATTACGAGTATAATAAGAAATGAACCGCACTGTCAGAATTCCCGTCAAAGCTCAAATATACTGAAAGTTAAATAGTATGCCAGCCGTTAGATTAATGAACCGGTATTTACATGTATAAATCCATCATGATTTCCTGACAGAAATTATCTGAGGCGCACAATCGACCGAGCGGTGAGCGGAACAGGATATTGGTGTTCAACAGTGTGTTGACGTCGAACGTCGCGACGTCGCGACGTTGCGTCGACGCGTCGCGTCGCGTCGGCGGCGTCGACGTCCTGTATTGCGGGAGAGATGATGCGGACGCGACGCCTAGTGTGTATATCGGAATATTTTAAAGATTGTGCACTACCGTGTTACTTATATATTACACAGCTTTTACTGGCGTGTGTATTATTGAAGTGAACACTTCTTTAGCCGCGTTGAGCACTTTTTGGTAGTGGGTAAAATTGTAGATTCGCGTCAGCGACATGCTAATGTTAATTCAAACTATTCACGTATAACACATCGTATATACCTGACCGTGTGCTGTGCGCGTTAGACGCTTTTTGGTTGGGTGAAATCTTGTGAGCTCAAATATCTGTAGCTATACAGTCCGTCAGTCCGAGCAATTCAATAAAATATAAGTTTTACTGAAAATTATCCAAGGGTAAATTTATATAAAATGTTTATCGTAAAAAAACAACTTTCAAACGCTCTGCCGGCCGTGAAGTTCACGTATTGGCGCTTTAGTCATTTTGGCATTCCAGTGCCGTTTTGGTGTATAAGTAAATGGTAAACCAATTTTAATTAGCTGTAGTATTGTTCAGCTTACAAGAGACATTTAATATAATAAATTCCAAAATATATTGCCTCTTTAGGTTTAGTAAAATGTATATTATAGAATATTTGAGCGATAGTTTTGTATATAGCATGAATGGGCTGGCTCACTATTGGCTCACAGAAAAACGACGAAAATTACTGGCTTGATGCTGCGTTTCGTAAGATAAGTGAGATATCCAAAGGCCAAAATCCGCCTCCCCTTCCCAAATCCTTAATTATCCTTTATGCTATGGTCAGCAACGTATCCATAACTTTTCTAGTATTGTGACATTTGTGAGCGGTGGAGATCACTTACCACCAGATGGCCCACTTGCTCGTTTGTCGGCCTATGATATAAAAAATTGGTGTGTGTCGTGGGACACCAGGTAGGAACGAAGTTCCTTCGGCTAATGCAGAATCGACACAAATTGCAAAAAATTCAAATTATCAACTAAAATAACAAAATATGTCTCTTTATTTTTGTTTGACAACATAAAACTACATAGAAATATAATAGAAAAATAGAAATAAAAAAAAGACGTGTGGCACTCGGAGACTGCCGCGGTAAAGCTATTGTATAGCATTTTTTATCAACTTATGTAATAATCTTTTAAAAATCGAAGGAGATATAAAAATACTTCAAATATAACTGGCTGAATGAATTTCATTTTAAAAAAGGAACTAACGCTGGCTGGTTATGCGACTGTCGCGCCTGTGCACTTCTCATTTAACGCTTTTATTCCACGTATATTTTCCACGCATTTTTTCCACGCATTTTTCTTACGGTTTTACTATCACATTTTTTTCAGTTCGGTCACGCAGCGAAATCCCTATCCCCTCCAAGCCTGCCGTAAGGAACTTCGTTCCAAAAAAAATCGAATCACAAATGCTTCAAAAAGCCCTCGGGAACAAAACTCTGTTAGCTATAAAAAAAAACAAAGCTCAACAAAGCTTTTCCACCCAGCTTAAACGTTCACGACCCTCATACAATTTCAATCTGGCCAACATTTGAAAATCTGCGTAATATGAAATAAAGCTGCGGATTAAATGGGGGAAAAAAATAGGGTTGCGCCGCGGCCCCGTTCGTACAGTTCCATTTTGAACCGCATACAATATGCATAATCATCCGCCCCCGGGCGGTTTAGAGCGACCTACTTCACGGCGTGGGTCAAGGCTTCGGTTGCAGCCCTACGCGGCTGTACGAACCAGCGTAACAAGAGCTCTTGTTTATCATCAAGCCGGAACAAAACATTGCGGCAAGTCGGAACATTGTAGTTATACTTAATCTATTAAGTAGCGGTTCGTGACGTCACTGACCGCGTGCGTGGAGAATAGTGATAAGTTGCCACTTCATACGAGATATTCGCCACATGCGGACCATTTGTGGGTTTGATAGTGGTTGAGGACATTGGGATCGTACTAGGGTTGTCAGGTCGGGAATGATCTGAATCCTCCTTATATTTCACACGGCTCCCGAAGATTACAAAGCTCCCAACAAACAGCTTCTTATAATGTTATGTTAATGTCTCATTCAGTTGAGGAGGCCCGTGCCCAGGAGTGGGACGTGTATAATACAGGGCTAGTATTAAGTTTTGATTTATTGCGTGTCCATAGTAAACAAGCCTTTAACAATATGAATTATGAAACGAATAATAGAAAAGGGTTAAAACATTTTCTCTTCACGTATTTACACACTTCTGTTTATGGGCAGGCGTGGCGCTAACCATCAGGCGAGCGCATTGCTCGCCTCGTCATTCAATCAAATAAAAAATAATAAAAAATATTTAGTCACTACAGTTTTAACAGAAAACTGTTTCACAACAAAAATCTACAATAAGCAAAGGCAAACTACTCTGTACGGACGGGAAGCGGATCTTCGCAATTCGGACTACGACGCCGATTAAATGTCACTCTGTTTACATGTTTGTTTTGTTATCAAAAACTCGGCGCGATGAGCGGATGACGTATGTGATGTGGAAATGTTTGAGCACACTGAAATTATATCACTATGATGTCATATACAAATGCCGTGGTGATTTTGAGAATGTAGGCCGACTACATTTTTGGAACGAAGTTCCTTACGGCAGGCTTGGAGGGGATAGGGATTTCGCTGCGTGACCGAACTGAAAAAAATGTGATAGTAAAACCGTAAGAAAAATGCGTGGAATAAAAAGCGTTAAATGAGAAGTGCGCAGGCGCGACAGTCGCATAACCAGCCAGCGTTAGCTGACCTCCCTGGAACATCGATAATTTCGAAGTCCCAGGTGGCGTCACACAGTGACCAGTCAACTTGGACCGGACTTTCACAAGACTTTGACCTTGAACCCCGACCGTGACCTTGACCTTGACCCCGACCTTGACCTTGACCCTCAAATTTAAAATTAAAGACAAGAAAAAAAAATACTGCAATTTGTGTCGATTCTACATTAGCCGAAGGAACTTCGTTCCTACCTGGTGTCCCACGACACCCCTAATTTTTTTTTTTATAAATAAATACACCCAACAGTCACATACATAGTCCTGACCCCACACTAAGATACGAGTCTTGTGTCGTGGTTATCAGGAACTACGAGAGACTTTCGGTCTCACAACACCCAGACCCCGAGACAAATATCTGTAGATCACACAAATGTTTGTCTCGGTGCGGGGATCGAACCCGCGGCCTCTCGCTTCACAGCCGGCTAGTCGCCCGCTGCGCCACGGAGGCTGTCATTACTACATTAAAGTTATTTTCTGTGAGCCAGTTGAGCCAGCCAGCCATCAAGTCTGACAGCCTCCATGGCGCAGTAGCGAGTAGCCGGCTGTGAAGCGAGAGGCCGCGGGTTCTATCCCCGCACCAAGACTAACCATGCATCCATCCACAAATATTATAGAATAGAAGAGAAGATAGAATCGTAAAATAAAAACTAATTTAATTATTATTTTTAAGTATACTATTGTTTATGCGAAAGATTAACATTTGAAAATGATTTCGGGCATATGGCTACCACGGCTGCTCTTGACAAAGCGCATTATGGACGTCGAATATTCTTAGCCACTTTTTCGAGCATTGCTAACCGTACATCATGAATACGATGATCCCGGGATTTCAGTTCCTGTACCACTTGGATACAGAATGTACGCTATCTAAGCGTATTTTTTTCTAAATGAAATTTCATAAAAACAATGAAACGAAATGTAGTTTCAAAAAAAATTTGGACTGGCAGCGATGTTAAATCGTGAGTCGATTCATGATGATTTGCCAGAGTACAATGATAATAAAATATGTCAAAAAGTGAACACAGAACACAATCGATTGACAAGTTAATCAATTTATCATTCAAGCAAAAATAACACTTTTTAGCTCATTATACTAAAACAGGGTTATAAAATACAACGTGCTCATTTCCGGATGTCTGTCCCTAAGTTGATAGAACATCGAAACTTGCTTCCCGAAAATCCCGAAATTTTTCAAGATATTATCTGATTTGTTACATAAATAAGAACATGAAATAAAAAAATACAACTTCTCTTTAGAGTCGGTGCCTTGTAAATGTTGTGTATTTTTATTTTTAGAAAATCTATAAAACACATTATGCGTCTCTATAAAATTTGAGGGTTGCATTTGATTTTTCTGGGATCCCGTCATGAAATCCGGTCTTGGTGCCCATGAGACCACCTGAGAAGTATACCCTTTTAATAAAAAAAGGAATTTCTCGAATCGGTCCAGGCGGTATCGAGTAATCAGGGAAAATATGTACATTCAAAAGAAGATTCCGACGAATTGAAAACTTCCTTCTTTTATGAATTCGGTTAAAAATACAAAAGTACCCATATATTTGGCAATAATCCGAGCGAAAATCGAAATATATATCGGGCAGAGTAACATCACAGGAGACCGCGCCCGATATACTTGTGGGAAAGTAAACTCAATATCAGATAACGCGATTCACAGATATAAAATATCGAGACGCGCCGTGAGATGTCTAGTTTGAGGTAAACATAATATTACACCTATCTGCACCGCAAGAGCCTTATGGCCGGCGCTCATAGACGGCATGGCACGGCATGGCATGGCAAAGGATTTTATTACTAATCAAGTTATTTTGAATCTTATTGCCACGAGTTTAGAATTCACGTTACTTTATTTCAATACCACAGTGCCGCGACGTGCCGCGGGATGCTGTGGCATGACGCGACGCGCCGCGGGATGCTCCGGCCAGACGTGTCATGCCGTTTCATTCCACGGATTGCCGCGGTGCGCGAGAGAGAGAGAGTGGCTGGGCATTCAGCAGGATGCCACGGCATGCCACGGGACGCCGCGGGATGCCGCAGCATGACCTGCCGTGCCATGCCGTGCCATGCCGTGCCATGCCGTCAATGAGCGCCGGCCCTTACGCGCCGCGGTCATCGGATTTTACAATTTACTGTTGTATGGTAGAGCGTTGGACGTCCGCCTACAAGGTGGACAGCCGACCTGGTAAAGGTCGCAGGAAGTCGCTGGATGCAGGCCGCTTCTAACAGGTCGGTCTGGAAATCTTTGGGGGAGGCCTATGTTCAGTAGTGGACGTCCTGTGGCTGATGATGATGACGATGATGTTGATGGTAGAGCCACGCTGTATAGACAGTTTTACAGATTTTTTTTATCCGAGCACGGCATAGTGACTGCGCTACACCTGAAGGTAAGTAAAGTAAGGTAAGCGCTGTGGAGTACATAAAAATCAGCGCCCACCGACTCACAATGAGTTTATTGGTGATCACCGGAATCATGCCTGAATAAATGCTTCTTCACACTCTAAAGAGGGAAGGAGCACATAGAGGGGGCGTCTGTGTAACTCACAGATGTTACCATTATAAATAAAAGCTACATTTACAGACACATAGAACACCCACACAAAATCAGAGGTCCAAACCTATAAGAAAAGAAATAAAGAAAACATTTATTGCTGGCATAACAATAACTAACTAACATAAAAATATATCCTATAATTAATTGCTTTGCTAAAACTAAATTTAAATTAAATAAATGCCAGCAAAGGTACCACTCATTCAGCTTGATGTTGTAGTACGACTTAAGTAATACTACAACGCTAATTTATATGCTACTAGCTTGTCCTCGCGGCTCCGCCCGCGTGATCTACCCTGTCTATACACCAAATTTCATCAAAATCCGTTCAGTAGTTTCAGCGTAATTGAGAGACAAACATCCAAACAAACAAACTTTCACATTTATAATATTAGTGTGATTATAACACACCATTTTCTTGTAGGCGGTTATAAATCGAACCTGTCACCTTTTATTGCTAGACTAGCTAATCTGCTGTTGGCCTATTAATCATATTATGCAGTCAGACATAACTCGGCATAATTTATCAGAACAAAAGAGCTCGATTCAAAAGGCCTATTAACAATTGTATTAATTTCTGAACGGCCGCTCATTTCTACATTATAATACTTGTCGAATGGACGTATTATGATGAAATAATACAAATCTTTATATATAAAAATTTCGTGTCACGTTGTTTGTCCGCGATGAACTCCTAAACTACTGAACCGATTTAATAAAATTTTGCAAACTGTGTGCAGCTAGTTTGATTCAACTTGAGAGATAGATAGGTATTTATGACGCCAAGCAACAGTGTGTAAGCACTCTTGTGGTTCGGTTTGAAAGACATTTAAGCCAGTGAAATTACTGGACACTATGAGACTTAACATCATATGTCTCGGGGTGATGGGCGCAGTTCAGTGCCATGCAGTGCTTTCTAATTCAAAGTTCTGTATGGTATAGCTTCTGTTTATGGGCAGGCGTGGCACTTACCATCAGGCGAGCGTTTGGCTTGTCTCGTCATTCAATCAAATAATTAAAAAAATACATATATTTATTACACAAATCCTTGACTATCTTACACGTGGAAGAGAATGTTGAATTCTTTTACATTTACGGAATGTAATTAAGCAAGTCGTAACTCGATTTATGAAGACAATTAAAGCGACCCGTCCTTATATTAGTAGTATTATATGCGACTTTTATCGCGCTTAATAGCTTAATGAATACGTCATTTTATTACCCGTATCGCTCATTAAACTAATACAATTTATAGGCTGAGGAATAGAGTAGTGTACTTCATTATTTTATTATTTAGTAAATTTTCCGGTCTTCCTTGCGACTCAACCCCCGTGATTTGCTTTTTCCGGGATAAAAAGTAGCCTATATTACTTCTAATACATCCAAGAATATGTGTACAAAGTTTCATGATGATCGGTTAAGTAGTTTTCGCGTGAAAGCGTAACAAACAAACTTACATTCACATTTATAATATTAGTAGGGACTAGCGACCCGCGCCAGCTTCGCGCGGGTAAAAATATGTTTGTTACGACATCACATTACAAATCTTTGAATTTTTCGGATTTTCTGTACTATAATATTTATGTATTATAAAAACCTTCCTCATGAATCACTCTATCTATTGCTGAAAACTGCATTAAAATCCGTTGATTAGTTTAAAAGATCTAAGCGAACAGACAGCGGAAGCGTTTTTTTGAGGATTTCTGGGAGACAGTGGTGACGACCCGGTCGAGCCGGCCCATTCACGCTGTAAACAAAACTGTCTACAGCGTGGCTCTACCACTCGTATATCCATATCTGCAACTACTATATCCACGGTTAGCCAATTCCGTCCCGTAATGTGATAAGGGGGCGAGCCCATCATCATGTTATGTCGTCGTGTGATAGTATGACGTGGTACCTCGTCCCCGACAAGGGCTTCGCCCAGGAAGGTCACGCACGAACTTGTCAGACCATAGCAAATCGGCAACAGGCAACTCATGTAATTTTTCGAAATACAACTCAATCACAAATTGTGCATGACCCGGAATTTGAACCTGAGTCCTCAAGGTTTCTCGGGATAAGTAGGCTGCCACTAGCAGAATGAGGCACTATATTATCCTACTAATATTATAAATGTGAAAAGTTTGGATGTTTGTGAATTTACATTGTAAATAATTCCGAATGGAATTAGGACAAATTTGTCACTTTTTCACCTAGCAAAAGACGTCCACGCGGACGGAGCCGCGATCAAAAGCTAGTATAGGAAAACTATGTAGCAGCTATTTATATCTATACACAGGTAAAGGTTAATTTTGCTCACCCTGGGAGTAATTCTCGTGGGAATATAGCATATTGTTAGACCACAAATTTGTCACTTTTTCACCTAGCAAAAGACGTCCACGCGGACGGAGCCGCGATCAAAAGCTAGTATAGGAAAACTATGTAGCAGCTATTTATATCTGTACACAGGTAAAGGTTAATTTTGCTCACCCTGGGAGTAATTCTCGTGGGAATATAGCATATTGTTAGATCACAGAAGGTTAGAAGCAAAGGATTATATTAAATCTATTTTTATATACTCGTGAACGGGGGCTGTTTGTGTGGACTGGTCAACTCGGACTGGCGTTAATTTGTAGCATACACACTCACGCCTGGAATCCCCGAAGGGTATGCAGAGGTGTGATTAGTACACCCACATTTCGCCGAGCGTATCTCAGTCCCATGATGTGATAGAGGGCGAAAATATAGTCACACTGGGCACAATTCCAGATTCCGGACTCATACTGAATTTGTGTTTTTTTTATTTGATTGAATGACGAGACGAGAAAGGCGCTCGCCTGATGGTAAACGCCACGCCTACCCATAAACAGAAGCAACACCACACAGAACTTTGAATTACAAAGCACTGCATGGTATTTAACTGCGCTCGTCACCCGACATAAGATGTTAAGCCTCGTAATGCCCAGTATTTTTTTGGCAATAGAAAAACCCAATATCATTTTTACCCGACCCGGGGATCGAGCCCGAGACCTCAGCACAGCAGTCGTATATACGCATTACAACTGCGCCATCGAGTCTATCTAAGCAGAAAAAGTTATAAAAATATTTACATACAATAATCACAGCTCCAAGATTTTAAACACCAACATTGTCCAATCTTTCTTCTGTTGAATACGACGTAAAAATTTAAATTAATTAAATTAACAGAAAGGCGGTTAACGTTTAAAGTGAGTAAATTAATTAACACAAACCCTAACGTAACCCGTTTCCGCCAGTGTGCACACAGAATCACGACCGATTAATAAAACATAATAACCTAGGATTAAACTCAGACTAAATGTAAACACCGAGATAACCTTTCATCGGGTCATGTTTATTGATTAGGGGAATGTTACAGGGAATTTTGTTAACCGCTGCGTTTTTGAACGCTAAAAAATTGTATAGAAAGAAAGAAAGACTCGGGACTTTAGGCCTTAAACAGAGTGGTATAGCCACGCTTTCCAAACCTTTTTTAGGCCATACCCCACCTTAACATTTTTTTGTAAAATTTGTCACCGATGTCTAGCATTACATTTAAATAACGCAAAGCGAATGGGTTAAAGTCGTGTCGAGTCCATTTTTAAATTGCCTCCCTTAACTATCAAATTGCCCCGCTATGGGGCGTGGGCCCCACGTTGGGAAACACTACTGTAGACAGTTTTGTCCACAGCATGAATGGGTCGGCTCGACCGGGTTGTTCTCACAGAAAACCGACGTGAAATGCCACGTTGCTGCAGCGTTTCGTTTGGTAAGTGCGATATCCGGAGGACTAAATCCCCTTCCCCTTCGCAACCTCTTTATTATCCCTATCCTTTAGGTCGGCAACGCGCCTATGATTCTTATAGTATTGTAGGCGTACACGGGTGGTGGAGATCACTTACCATCAGGGGACCCGCTTAAAATAAAATAAAAATAATAATAAATTGGTGTGTGTCGTGGGACACCAGGTAGGAACGAAGTTCCTTCGGCTAATGTAGAATCGACACAAATTGCAAAAAATTCAAATTATCAACTAAAATAACAAAATATGTCTCTTTATTTTTGTTTGACAACATAAAATTACATAGAAATAGAATAGAAAAATAGAAATAAAAAAAAGACGTGTGGCGCTCGGAGACTGCCGCGGTAAAGCTATTGTATAGCATTTTTTATCAACTTATGTAATTATAAATAATATCGAGCTAGCGTAATCTTTTAAAAATCGAAGGAGTATTTTTATATACTTCAATTATAAGTGGCTGAATGAATTTCATTTTAAATATGTCTCTTTATTTTTGTTTGACAACTTAAAATTACATAGAAATGACTGACATTAAAATTGACACATTGACTGTCGCGCCTGCGCACGTCTCATTTAACGCTTTTATTCCACGCATTTTTTCCACGCATTTTTCTTACGGTTTTACTATCACATTTTTTTCAGTTCGGTCACGCAGCGAAATCCCTATCCCCTCCAAGCCTGCCGTAAGGAACTTCGTTCCAATAAATACAAAATCGATTAACAATTTCTGCCTACGCCCGTGAGATATAGGCGTAATAAAATCAACTGACTTTTCCTATACACCAAAAAAGAAGGTACATACTTTTAATACAATTCTCAGAGCTGCTCAAACACAGAGGGCACGTCGCGCTCTCTCACAATCATTGTAATTAGCCCCTTATAAAGATAAGCGAGATAATGAGATGAACAAACGACCCGATAAAGATCGCGGCATCTGTTTGATGCAGACGACAGAAGTATAGGAATATAAGATTTGTGTTTAGCTATGCATATTAATTTTATAAAGGTTTTTTTATAGCATAGACGGGCAAACGAGCAAGTGGGTCTCCTGATGGTAAGTGATCTCCTATTATAATAAATAAATAAATACACCCAACAGTCACATACATAGTCCTGACCCTACCGTAAGATACGAGTCTTGTGTCGTGGGTATCAGGAACAACGAGAGACTTTCGGTCTCACAACACCCAGACCCCGAAACAAATATTTGTGGATCACACAAACATTTGTCTCGGTGCGGGGATCGAACCCGCGGCCTCTCGCTTCACAGCCGGCTACTCGCCCGCTGCGCCACGGAGGCTGTCGGCTTATCCAGAATCATCAGAGCACGCGTTGAGGAACTAAATCGAGTGTGCCAAATCAATTGGCATTTTCACGGTAAATTTAACGTTTAGTTTAACTTTGTGTTTTTACTAAGGCATATTATTGTAATCAACCTTTAAAAATTATTCATCACAAGTTCTTCCTCATTGAGGCGGAATTTACGTTTAGTTATGTAAGCAAAATAATTTAAGTGTATGCAAAAAGCATAAGGACAGCCTGAGTGGCGCAGCGGACGAGTAGCCGCCTGTGAAAAGAGAGGCCGTTATTCATTATAATTAGAACGTCTTCATAATGCCAATCGCGGTTCATTTCCTGTTATCCGTTGAAGAGTTTTATATTACTCCGTCACCAGATCTTAATCAAATTTATATTGGAACTTTGGGATCAACCCTATCGAATTCAAAAATAATACGAAATAAACACGGAACGCACTCACGCACGCATGTACGCACGTACGCCCAAAGGGGTAGCGAACTTATAACTCCCCTATTAATCGGGGGTAAAAAAAATACGGAATCCCCTATGTCTAGTTTTATGTTTTGTAGATGTACCCTGTGCGTGAGTCCTATTCACACGTGGGCGGTTGTTAATTTAAGCAGAAGAGTCACACTGTAGAGGTTTTAGCTATAGCATTAATAGGCCTGGTTGCTACCACTGCCTCACAAAAAACCGACGTGAAGTGGCAGCTTGTTGCGTTTGGTACGGTAAGATGCATCTGGAGGCCCAAATCCCATCCCCTTCCCTTTCCCACTAAACAGCCCTGTCATTTAAAGCGGCAACGCGTCCATGATGGTATTGTAGATGTCCATGGGCGATGGAGATCACTTACCATAGGCGATCCACTTGCATGTTTGCCCGTCTCTGCTATTTAAAAAAAAAACATTAAATGGGCGAGTAGCCGCAGTGGGCGAGTAGCCGACTGTGAAACGTGAGGCCGTGGGTTCGATTCCCGCACCGAGCAAATATTTGTCTAATCTACAAATATTTGTTTCGGGTCTGGGTGTTGTGAGACCGAAAGTCTCTCGTAGTTCCTGATACCCACGACACAAGACTCGTATCTTACTGTGGGGTCAGGGCTATGTGTGTGACTGTTGGGTGTTATTTATTATTTTATTTATTTATTTAACTTTCATACCGGCATGTCCCCAGAAAAGCATCAATTCGAGATGAATGGCGACGAATTGTTAGGTGTGCCACCAACCCTGAACTGAAGCCCACGACCACTCTGCCAAGAGTGATCGACCAAGAAGTATAATTTTGCTAACCGCTTCCTTCTTGTTTGAAATAATAAATACAAATAATACTATACAAATTGTTCAGCAACGTAACGACGGCCCATTAAAATACCTTAATCCTAAACAATGTTAAATTATTGCTCGCTAATTACACAATGCTTATGGAAACGGAATGCTGCGATTTGTATCCATTAAAATATCCGATCGCGGAGAGTGCTCTGAATACAATAGGGTAATTGACTTTTTTTAATTATTATTTTAATCAATAATTAACGTTACCGAAAACCTGTTACAGAAAGAATATCATTAATCCGTCCACAAAAAAATAAATTAGAAGTCATTCAAATCTAGCAGCAGCGATAGCTCAGCGGGGAGTGGTACGGACTGTCGAGACAAAAGTCGCAGGTTCGAAACCAGCCCCAAGAGCATAAACCTCTGACTTTTCTAAGTTACGTGTATATTAATTGTTAATTATCGCTTGCTTAAACGGTGAAGGAAACATCGTGAACTCGATAAGATTTTTCGAAGGTATGTGAAGTCTGCCAACCCGCATTAGGCCAGCGTGGTAGACTAAGGCCTAATCCCTCTCATTCAGTAGAGGAGGCCCGTGTCCAGCAGTGGGACATGTATAATACAAGGCTAGTAAAAAAAAACAAATCTGATGGAGGGACACTTGTCAAATAACAGACGACGCCAACTTTGACGTCACCGTGGCAAATAGCCATTACCGTGCACGCGTGCGAGCGAGATCGTAAGATGTCCCCACTACGCGCCCATCTTTGCTCATACCAATATTTGAAATCATAATAGCGGGCTCATTTTTGGACCGATTTTGATTGTGTTTGAACAAAAGGGTTTCTTTTTCGTATAATTTTCTGTTGAGTATAAAATCCTTCTAATATTATAAACGCGAAAGTTTGTAAGAATGGATGTATGTTTGTTACTCTTTCACGTAAAAACTACTGGATGGAATTTAATGAAACTTTACAATAATATAGCTTATACATCAGAATAGGACATAGGCTACTTTTTATCCCGGAAAAAGCATATCACGCGGGCAGAGCTGCGAGCAAAAGCTAGTAATGTATAATTATCAAAATAGGAAACTACCCTATTGATAAGAAACATATCAGAAGCATTTAATCTGTTTAAAAGTTGGTGGTGGGGGTTATATATTTTGTGAATCTAATTGTGTTGTGTCTGTTTATAGACAAGCGTGAGACTTACCATCAGGCGAGCAACTTGCTCGTCATTCAATAAAATAAAATAAAAATAGACATCAGCCCATAACTGGATCCTCCAAGGTGTAAGCAGAGGGGTAACTATTACACATATCGACACGACGGATCATCGAACTTATTTCTATCCCACGATGCGATAGGAGGCGAGCTTATCATCACGTCGGACACGAATTCCAACCCCGGAAACTCGTATGTGGTTTTTTTATTGATAACCTCAAACACAAATCGAGAGGTCAGGCAGACCAAAATTCCAGGATTCAATATCCTAACATACTAATTTTATCCCATTTTATCTATTATTTATTGTATCCCGAGTTTTCATACCATATTATAAAATTTATTTCATAGAAACTTTCTTTGGCCTTTAATTTTTTTTTCTATAAAGCGTTCAAAATATTTGTGTTAAAATTAACCAAAAACAATTGTATAAAATCGTTTAAAGGTACATTAGCTTCAAATTAATAATAACAAGGATTTTTTAATAACGATGATAAGAAATTGAAAGCATTCGTGGCCAGTTGAAATTATATTCCTATAGCGCGCCCTTGGCGCCCAACATGGGACTCAACTGTGTATTATAAAATCAAGTTATGTATCATCACATTAGTTTGTATTATTTTGTATTCATAATGTATACATATTTTAGTGTATATTTATCTAAATCTATTATTATTTATTTTAATATTTTTATATCTATTATGTACCTATTTACGCAAATAAGTTTATATTTAAATACACATGTTACTATTGCTTTTTTATTCCTCATCTTTTTCACCGACGTTGTGCATCTCTGTATCACCCTAAGATTAAGAGATAATGTCTGGAATTAATTCCACCTTTATCAGTTGTATATAAATTGTAAAATAAATAAAATAATTTTACAAAGAATATAAAAAAATACACGTTTTAAAAACAATCGTGTCATACATATATTCATGAAGGTTACTTATCGCCGAAACCTAGGAAATATATAATGACCCATTACGTAATCTAGACATTCACATCGGGGCGCAACAAGTAAAAGCTACAAGTAACATACGTACCCAGTGATAGACACACGAACAAACTACATTTTTGTACCGCACCACTAATTCAATTAAGATAATATTGGCCACAAATAAACTGCACGCGCGCTCTTGCCATTATCCATTAAAAAGCAAAAAATAAAAAACGAAACAAAAATGGAACGCAAAATTTAAATGATACTAAATATAATTTCACTGAAGTGCATTTTTTTTAAATATTTAAATTTGGAAATGTAACGTTGGCGTGCAAAATACGCGAAAATCGAATGTTATTTTGACAGGGGCAGCCAGCGAGCGGGCAGGCTTGCCTTTGTACGGGCCGCGGGTTGGACGCATGCGCGGCATCGATCCAGCTGAAGCCTTCCACGGGGTTAAACTATTCAGCAGGCCACACTCCGCCGGCGGGAGCACTAAAGTTTAGGCATGTAGTACTAATACGAAACATCTCGCATTGTTAAATAAAACAGCAAATAATTATGTACATAGTTAATCAATGAACCATCTCTTGTTACTGGGATATCATTTATATTGGAATCACGTTAAGCAAAGTGGCAGAGTAAACCACCTTTACTAGATGCTAGGTACCTCGTATGCCAAAGGACGTCTGGGTCGGTACCATCACTTTGTTTATTTCTGCCGCCAATGATTATGGTTCAGTTTGAAGGAAATTGAACTCAGTGACATAACCGGGTATTGTGAGACTTAACATCTTATGTCCAATGCCATGCAGTGCTATGTAATCAGTATTATATGTGGTGTTGCTTCTGTTTATGGGCAGGCTTTACGCTTACCATCAGGCTAGCGACCTGCTCGTATCGTCAATAAAATATAATGCATTAATACTTAGGCATTTCAGGGTTGAAACATCATAATAAGTTTGTAATAATGAAGCGAATAAGTTAAAAGCCTTGTCTATGTAAAACCCTCAATAAGAATTCTTTGAGGTTTTCATAATAATTAAAAAGCCAAATTCGGTCAGGCTATCACAATAAAATTTGTGTTAGAGATTTCGACTCGATAAATCACACATGAATTGCCCGTAGTTGGAATTTACGGCGCGCCGTGATTATCTTCGTCATATGATGTGATAGGGGACTAGACTATAGTCATATACCGGTCAAATACCTGATACTTAGATTTAAGAAAAACGACACTTCAAATTTCCAAATTCCGTGCGGCGACCCGTGGGTGGACTAGTTACACCTTAGCCTATCCCTCTCGCGGATATAGGCGTGAGCTTATACAATGCTTTCTTTTTAGCGTTACTTCCTATCATATATTTCCTTAAAATATAGTAATAGGAGGGCTATCCCTTTCTTTTAAGGTCGGCAACGCGCCGATAACTCTTCTAGTATTGTGAGCGTCCATGGGCGGTGAAGATCACTTACCATCAGATGACTCACTTGCTCATTTGTCAGCCTATGCTATAAAAAAGAAGTTCAAGCGGCGATTACCATAAACAACTTTTCTCATCGTAATATGAATGTTCAACCATTCGATTCATTCAAACACAGTATTAATAATTCATATCACACGACATTAAACAATGGCGCCAAAACTTTGTTAAGCAAAAACAATTACTATTGTCGAACGTTCCATAGACATTTCGATTATGCCCGTTCGCGTGTAATGTATAGGGGTGAGACCACATCCCGGCAGGATCGATCCAACGGAAGTTCACGTCACTACCGCTAAACGTCACTGAACAAGGTGCGAGTTTTTCATAGCTGACAAAGGATATTATATTAAAGTGTCGAAGTCTAGTGTTTATAATTTGACCCTCTTTGCCTGCCTGTAGGTGTGTGTATGTCTGTGGCATCCAGCGGCTAAACGAATGGCCCGATTTGAATGTGCTTTTTAGATGTTTTACTGATTGATTTGTTTTAATGGGTTTGTTATGGTGGGAAAAAGAATTTGATTATTAAAGCATGACTTTTTGTCGCGAAGGGTGAAACGGTTCCCCTAACATGAGCTGAACACTCGTATATAAATTGCAGACATGGGTTTTTGTCCGACTTTTTAGTACAATGGCATGGTACCCTACTGCGCACGACATCCCATGATCAAGGCAGCCAAGTTCATAATGCTCAGTAATTACACCAGTTCAATATTGTCAAGCCATAACCCAACAGCCATGGCGGCAGAAATAATTAAGGCGATGGTACTTAGTATCTGGACAGATGGCCTCTTGCATACTAGTGACCTAACATCTAATTTATTATAATATCAATTAATTTGTAACAAAATACATAATCATTAAATAATTTTAACAAAAAGTCTATTTCAGCTAGCAATAACAAACTTACACCAATATACCATAAGGACATTGTCAAGGTAAAGCAGCAATAGCATAGTTTTCTTAAACTAAATATATGTGAAATACTATTCAAACAAATTTAATCATTGTTGTAAATGCACTAGATGCTAAAATGGCATGTGTTCAAAAACAATTAGTTCAAGATACCGTTTAACAACACAAAGTGGTTGATAATAAATTATTGCTCAATATCTGTACATTCTACTTAGTTTAGAAAGAAAACTATTATTGTACTCAAAATGAAGTTAAAAATCAATATTCTTTTTTATAAAAATATGACTCATTTAGTCATTTTTCAATCTACAACAAAATAGGGGGATCGAAATGAATGGTCGGATTTGAATGCGGTTGGTTTTAATTTCAAAATTGATTAATCAAGATGTTTCTTACTTCTTAGCCCTGTTTAGATAACATCTGTTCAGATGTTTTAAAGTTTCGATGTTTTTCTAATTGATGTCAGGGGTTTTAAAAGAACAGTTCATAACAGTTATTGTAATAAAGGCTTTGAAAATGCCTGTGTTGTGCCAGATTGAACCAGAGCTACGGTCAAGCAAACTGCCAAAAGGGCAATGCCAATGGTCACATTGTAGAGGATGATGAGAATGGGTATAATGGAAATGTTATTAAAGTAGGAAGGCGGACACCAGCTCTAAGTTGGCATAATAACAGATAGAAATTGAGTTGTGAGGAAATGGGAGGTGATATCAGGGATGGGAGTCAGGAGACAGCGACAGGAGGAAGTAAGATGGAGGAGATGGGAGGGATGCAAGAAGATGAGGGGAGGGATATGAGTCAAATATCATGACAATTAACAGGTAATTTATTTAGAGACATATTTATCTTGATAATTTAGATCATGATGAATGTGATTAAATTTAGCACAATTTTGGTAGTATAATTAAAACCCAATAGTTTAATTATGTTGATGTTTTTAACAATTGAAATCAGTAAGTTACGTTACTCAAAGCCTATTGAAGATAGAGTTTTATAAATCCTTCCATAAATAAAGATATTTTAAGCCATTCAAATTTGATTGAAGGGGTACTTGTCAAATGACAGATGCAAATATTGATGTCATCATGCAAAATGGCCATTATGGTATATGCGTGCGAGCAAGATAGTGAGATGTACCCACTATGCACCCACCTTTACACATTTAAGTACACAATTTTGTACTTATTTTTTTTATCAAAATTGATTTTAACAAAAGCGTTTCTTTTTTAATATACTTCATATTTTGTGATTAACATAATGTTTAAAATTTAACATAGGAAACTATTATAATTAAGTCTTATATTAATGCATAAACTTTAAATTAATCCAAGAAATTACCTGACGAGAGCAGACCAACATTCTCCTGTGATGGCACATTCATTTTCACTATTGAGTGAGTAATCTGAAACATGAAAATATTTCATTATTATTTCTATTTTTCTTTTATTTGCCAAGCCTGGCTTGGCAAAGTGACTAGGATTCATACTTACTTACACTTTACTTTTTATTAAGAAATTTGTGTTACAAATCAAGAAGGTTGATTAACCATTTGCATCTGTTCTGTTTAATTTTATCTGAATGTTATAATTATCTTGGGGGGCCTGCAGCGTGACATGATGGCTGGCAGAGTCATGTATATCGGTTCATTGTCGGATGGAGATGGATTGAACTGCCGGCCAGGGAGACCCGTAGAAACGGTTGTCCCGCTGGCCGCCCGTGGTACAGTACAGGGGCCCAATCGAGACTAACCACCTCGAGAGGCTGCCCCACCATGCCACACATAATCTTGGGTAGGTCCGTCGTGCCGATTGGTGACCGGATGTGGGGTCCCGGCGGCCTATCCCGGGAGGGTACGGGGGCCCTTCCGTCCGGCGGTTCAGTCTGTCTCCGTTCGGCAGCCTGGTAACTATGTGCATGTCACGGTCAGCCATCTGTCATGTTGCAGGTCCCTCAAGCTGCTTCTTCCTTCTTCCTTCCCCATTACCCACCATGACAGTGCCATTAAAGAGAGCAGGTCCTACAGCGGTGCACAGCCCCACCACCGCGTTCACAATGGGGTTCACTAACATCCGTGGACTCCATTCGAACCTCAATGCCGTCCACCACCATCTTGAGACGGCCCGGCCTGCAATGCTCTTCTTGACGGAGACGCAGATCTGCCGTCCGACCGATATGGCATATTTGCACTATCCCGGCTACTTGCTTGAGGAGAGCTTCAAGCCAAGGCCCGGGGTATGTTTGTATGTCCGGTCGGACGTCAGCTGTCGCCGTCTGCACTGCATGGAGGACCCTTCCTTTTCCACACTGTGGGTACACGTGGATCTTGGCTCCCAGAGCCGGATCTATGTGTGCCTTTACAGATCCCATAACGGGGATGACGAGACAACTTGGCTGTTTAACTATATCAGCCAGGCGACAGACGATGTGCTGGAGCAGTATCCGACAGCGGAACTGGTGGTCTTGGGGGACTTCAACGCGCACCATGAGCTGTGGTTGGGCTCCTCCAAGACTGACCATGCTGGACGTACTGCTCATGCATTTGCTCTGACTCACGACTTGTCACAACTGGTGAATCAGCCCACCAGAATCCCAGATGTGGCAAGTCACACGCCTTCATTGCTGGACCTTCTGCTGACGAGTCATCCAGCCGGGTACAGTGTGACGGTGGGCGCCCCATTGGGTACCTCCGATCATTGCCTGGTTGGATCCACAGTGCCTCATTCTGCGCCTCCTTCGCCAGTCAAAGTCAGGCGCAGAATCTGACACTACTCGTCTGCAGATTGGGATGGTATGCGAGAGTATTTCGCATCCATCCCTTGGGGGCAGCGCTGCTTTGAGGGTAACGATCCTTCCGCGAGTGCCGACGCTATTGCCGACGAGATCCGGTTAGGAATGGAATATTACATTCCTTCCTCGGAGGTCGTCGGTGGTGGTCGCGGACGCTCCTGGTTCAATCGCGAATGCGCAGATGCTGTTAGTGAGAAACAGGCTGCGTATCGCGATTGGATTAGGGGTCGCGCTATGAAGGATCCCAACATAAGTTCTCTCAAAGCGGCCTATAACCAAGCCACCAAGGCCTGCAAGAAGGCGTACGTCAGAGCGGATGCCCAGCGCATCAACAGGATTGGACGGGCTTTGGCGGATCATCCGACGAGCAGTCGTGCTTATTGGAGTCTTGCCAAAGCCGTCCAATCTAATTTCTGTCGCCCCTCGTTGCCACCGCTGAGATATCCGGATGGATCTCTGGCCCACAGGCCGCAAGAGAAAGCCACTCTATTAGCGGAACTCTTTGCGGCTAATTCGCGGCTCGAGGACGGTGATGCACCGCCGCCCACAATGCCTGATTGCGGACACTCCATGTCGGATGTTCGTATCAGGCATTGTGATGTGCGGCGTGAATTACGGTTCCTCGACGTCCGCAAGGCTAGTGGTCCGGATGGTATCCCCGCGGTGGTCCTTGAAATGTGCGCAGCCGAGTTGTCTCCTGTGCTGACGCGCCTATACCGCTCTTCCTTCCTCTCGGGTATTGTGCCCCAATCTTGGAGAGAGGCCAATGTGCAACCGATCCCAAAAAAAGGTGATCGGTCGGACCCTAACAACTACCGTCCAATCGCCATAACCTCAGTGATGTGCAAAGTAATGGAGCGGATCATAAATACACAGTTGATCCGCTACCTGGAGGATCACTCGCTGATCAGTGACCGACAATACGGCTTTCGGTCGAAACGATCAACGGGTGATCTTTTAGCGTACATGCTACATCGCTGGGGTGGGCGGTTGATAAGCATGGCGAGGCTCTAGCCGTAAGTCTCGACATTGCTAAGGCATTTGATAGGGTCTGGCACCGTGGTCTTCTCTCCAAGCTTCCGGCATATGGGCTCCCCGACAACCTGTGCACGTGGATCTCCGGCTTTCTGCATGAGCGCAGAATGCGTGTCCTTGTCGAAGGACATGCTTCACGGCTCATGTCAGTTAATGCCGGAGTCCCACAAGGCTCTGTGCTTTCGCCCACCTTGTTTATTCTGCATATCAATGATATGTTACCACTCGGTAACATTCATTGCTATGCAGATGACAGCACAGTGCATGGGCGTTACTGCAGTAAGCCTCCAGGTAGCCGGGAAGTCACTGAGAGGGAGCGAGAGAATCTCGTCATTGAGCTTAACCGGACCTTGGATCTCATTTCGGAATGGGGTGCAAGGAATATGGTTGAGTTCAATGCCAAGAAAACACAGGTGTGCGCGTTCACGTGCAAGAAATCCCCGTTCTCTCCCCTCCCCAATCTTCGGGGTATCCCGCTCGCAATGCGGAATAGCCTTAATATCCTGGGTATGGATATTTGCTGCAATCTGAATCCAAGGAACCACATCGAGGGCGTAATATCCGCCACTTCACGCAGGGTCGGAATCCTGAACAGGGTGCGTCGGTTTTTTACTCCCGGTCAGCTTTACCGCTTATACAAAGCGCAAGCGCGGCCGGGTGTGGAGTACTGTTCGCACCTTTGGGACGGTTCCGCCCAATACTTACTCGATGCCTTGGACGGATTGCAGCGTCGGGCTGTCCGCGTTGTGAATGATGCAGACGTTACAAGACACTTAGAACCGCTACAATTGCGGAGGGACATTGCCTCACTGAGCGTCTTGTACCGTCTGTATCACGGTGAATGCTCCGAAGAATTGTTTGACCTTATCCCATCCTCGCCTTTCCTTAACAGAACCACGCGTGCTGGCTTGCGGAGCCACAGCTTCGTGGTCTCCTCCATCTCGGCTCGAACTAAAAAGTTCGCAAATTCGTACTTCTGCCGGACCATTAAGCTGTGGAATAGTTTGCCGGCACACGTGTTCCCTCCTTCCTATAATATTGGGTCCTTTAAACGGAGTGTGAAGAAGCAGTTAGGCAGGCCGGCATGATTGTGCCGACCAACGATAGACACACTGTTTGTCTTTGGTCGACACTATTCCTGGATTGCGTTACACTTACCATCAGGTGTGGCGTAGTCATTTTGCCGAGCCAGGATAAAAAAAAAAAAAAAAAAAAAAATTATAAAATTTTGTCCTAACCTAACCTAGCCTTTATAAGTCTTATTACAAACACAGGACTTTTAGTCTTGGTCAATAACAAATTTTAATGGTTATCCATTGCCAGTTGGTTTAAAACCAGATTTAAAGTGAGTCAGTTGGTTTAAAACCAGATTTAAAGTTAGTTTGTGATAAGTCCATATTATTTGAATGTAATTTTGTTTGGATATGATTGCATTTTTTCTATGATCTATATATGATTCAATGTTTTTAGAGGACCTGTTACGATATTTTTACTAAAATTATACATTTCAAATCAATTATATTGTATTTGTATTGTATTTATAGTGGGGACGTCTGTGAGTTGCACAGACAGGTGATCAGCCTTTTTTAACACAATAAAAAGGAAAAAAGTTATAACTTTGAGGTTCTGTCTCTAGGTGTGTGTCAGTCAGCCTTTAACATTATAGCACTTAAACAAATGGACCAATTTAAATCAAGATGATTCCTAGCTATGTTTGAATTGAGGATAAGGGTTTTTAATGGAATAGAATATATGAAATCAACAATATGACTTTTTGAGCTTGTTGTCATTAAAAGAAAAATAAGTATATGATCCAATGTTGTAACTTGCATCGCACATTCCAGAATATATCAAAAGCTGTGACATGACGGAAAAAAGTATTTTTTTAATTATCTTTTGTAAAGTTTGTACTTTATTAAAAGTAATTTACTTTATTCTCATAATTTAAACTGACAATCTGAGAGGTTCACACAATTATGTTTTAAACATTTATCATCATTAAACTGGCGAGTATTATTGTTAGAACAAATACCAAACACCTTTAATTGTAATGTTTATAAACATTATTCACTCATTGGGAACTCTTTGTGTATGACACACTGGGCAGTATGTTAGCCACCTGCTATCTGCCACATGTTGATTGTAATAATGTCTATGGTTTTTTAAACAAACCATGTCCCCACTTTAAAGTATCAAACATAGGTGATTGTTTATTCTCAGGTCTATAAAAAAAGTTATTGTCATTTTAACTCACACAAGGTGTGTATTTTTCTACAGTAAATAACAACCATATTTAAATTGAATTTTCATAATTTAATAAGATTTAAATGTTCATGTAAAATTGTTCAGAAGGTCAGATTTAAACGAAATACGTGTAATACATTAAATATATGTTTAATGAATATCCTTTTTCATTCATGAATAACATAAAGTCCTGTTTCTGAACAAAACAAAAAGTTTTTAAAGTACGACAACATAAAAACAGTCTAGAAACAGCATTCTTTAATTTTAAAAACTAAATGCACATCTTATCAGCACCCAAATGCTGATAATTCAATATTGGCTAAGTGGTACTTACTTAGGTTCAGTGGAAATTAGAAAGAATATAACACATTGCGGCAACTGTTGTCTGCAGCTTACGCAAGTGGCATACGTGTTTTTCCCAACATCCACCAGGAAAGAACAATGGGATCTCAATTTTATGCGAAAACACTTTCACATCGGTTGGGACACCACAATACATGTAGCCACCTACACGTAATATTAACAGTTATATTATCAAAAACACCACACAAACACCATTTTCAACCAACACACACCATTATTACACTTCGCTTTGTTAAATAACTGCTTTGTACACGGTTTTCGTATCAAAAAAGTAACTTTTTAGACTTGTAGAAAAGTTCAAAACTTCACAATAAAAATTGTAGTGTCGACGACTTCTTGAGTTTTTGACTGACTAAAAAGAGATAGCACAATACGCAACGCAAGCCGGCCGAATTTTCTTGGGTGGCGTTTTGTTACTGCATAATATTGTTAGCTTAATAAATGAAATATGAAATTATTGTTAAACAAATTAATTTATACATCAAATGTTTTATTTTTTTGCAAATATATTGTGCATACTGTAAAAACTTTCAATATACTGAGTACCTAATGTACCAACGATTATTACAATTTGCAGCATAAAGTTGTATAGGTTATAGTTTTGTGACACTAAAATTTAATCTGTACCCCATATTTTTTACTTATTACAACTATAATGTTAATCTAGTTATCCAACGACAGTAAAATTATACACAATTAAATGTATTTGATTTCATAACGACATTTAGTATGTATATGCCCGTTATTTAAATTAAAAAATAAATCATATGTAGTAGATGCACAATGAATCGCCTACTTTAACATAATAGCAATAAAACGTAAGTATATGTAAAACAGCGATAGCTCAGTGGGGAGCACAGAACAATATTACTCCTTGTGCACTCCTAGTGGAGGTGGGGAGTGGTACAGTCCGTACAAGATGATAGTCGCAGGACTCGTAGATGCGTTAGCATTCTATAAGTCTGTGACTCGCAGGACTTGCAGGTTCGAAACCAGCCCCAAGAGTATAAGCATCTCTAACTTTCTCAAGCTACGTGATTATTAATTGTAAATTATCGCTTGCTATCATCGTGCTTGTAGTCATCGTTCTTGCTGCTTGTTATCAGAAGATCTCTTTAAAAATTTCGAAGATTTTTTTATCCGACCACGGTAAAGTGACTGCGCTACACCTGGTGGCAAGCGTGGTCGTGTGATTCAACGTTCGAAATTTCGAAACATAAGTCTCAGACCAAAAGCAATTAATATGTAAATATCTAAGTAATCTATCTCAGATTGTCAAATCATTGAAACGGGATAAATAAAACGAATTAAAATACCAAAAATATTATTTATTGCAATAATTCGTAAAAGATAGTGACTCAATTTTTTCTGAAGATATGATACACCTTTGGTTATTAGGTAACTTAAACTACATAAGTAAATCTATTCAAATTCCTTACATCAAACGAAGACTAACTACTAACATACACTGGATCTTATGGACTAAAGTAAAATTTAAAGCTAATACTTTTCTATGATGAACATAATACTACTGTTTACGATTGTATTTAGCTTAGAATGTAATTTTTATGTATAATAATCATATAAAAGCACCATGTCATACATCTTAGCTATAAGCGTTTATACAAATTCTTAGTAAACATATTTCGTCTGCATGGAGAATGGATTGATCTGTGAGAATGGAATGAGATATAAAGCTCATATCCATTAGAGATTATACGAGACATCGCCTCGCAAAAAGCCAGCTTGATTGAGACATTGCCTCTATCTGAGGCATGCGACGCCATGAGACAGAATTTATGCCTCGGTTAGAGTAATATTTTGACTATGTTTGGTCAAATACCCATATAATCAGCTTCAGTTTATCACAAATCGAGGTTGCTTGCGCTGAGGCGACTTTAATAAAAGTAAACACTTTCAGGCACACTACCAGATTTTCTACATTAGTGGAGTAAATATGGCCATAGTATAATGGCTTCAACATAGCCTATAATTTCAGTTGCATGTTTTAAGAAATAATCTTAATCCAAATCTCCAAATCAATCCACGATCGATTGTGGAAATAAATAAGACTAAAGTTTGATCAAACGACGATCGATCAAACCTTATTCTACATTGTAACTTTAATATGTCACGATTTATTTTTGGTTTAGGTACCGAAAGGATGTTAAGAGAACAAAGTTTTTAAGCCTTAACCATCTATATATCTGTCTGTTCCTACCGTTATAGCGTTTGGTGTATGTTTGTAGGCTACGTATAAACAGCTTCATTGTACCCCAGAAAAAATCGCGAAAGTGGAACTACAAGCTAGTAATGAATGAATAGTCGTTAAAACCATTAGATTTTTTAAAGAAATGGAAGATCAGTTTTGACGTGATAAGTATAGTGCAAAGTTTATTTACTTATTTTTTTTATAGTATAGGCCGGCAAACGAGCAAGTGGGTCACCTGATGGTAAGTGATCTCCACCGCCCATGTACGCCCACCACCAGAAGAATCATGGGCGCGTTGCCGACCTTAAAGGAAAGGGAAAATTAGGGATTGGGAAGGGGAGGGGATTTGGGTTTCCGGATATCTCACTCACCGTACGAAACGCAGTGGCAAGCCGCTACTTAACGTCGGTTTTCTGTGAGACCGTGGTAACGACCCGGTCGAGCCAGCCCATTCATGCTTTAGACAAAACTGTCTACAGCGTGGCTCTACCACTCAAAACTTATATCAGGGAAACTAAAATTTTATTGGTTAATCTTGAGATTTGGATTAGGATCATTTATTAATTTTGTCTGTACAACTTACACAATTAGGGAAGACTTTTGATGGTCGCGTGGAGCGTCTGACGCTGGCGTCATTCACGCTCTCAGCTATCTATACCCTACCTACTAAATTTTAGCGCCTTGCGTTATGGCGGGTTCACACGAAACGATTTGTTGATCAACTGCTATATCAAGACTTTCAATTGAATTGATCAAGAAACACATTACATCTTTTGTTGTTTCAATTCTGTTGATCAACAAAAATCGAACCGTGGTAACCCACTATAAATAATGCTACCGTTGATTTACATAATACATAGTACATACTATGCGAAAGTCTATGCGACGCCATTGACGCTGTGTTACTAGCGCCTGTAATTCTACCATCGGAAGTCTGCCTTTAATGTCTTACG
Organism: Amorpha juglandis; assembly: GCA_949126905.1. Taxonomy (NCBI): domain Eukaryota; kingdom Metazoa; phylum Arthropoda; class Insecta; order Lepidoptera; family Sphingidae; genus Amorpha; species Amorpha juglandis. The sequence continues at coordinate 7,426,495 of OX421390.1, read as the reverse complement.
CAAGTAGTCATTAAAAACTACACTACGCTAATGAGAGCGCATTTTAAACTCGCTTTTTTTATTTGATTGAATGACGAGACGAGCAAGGCGTGCCTGATGATAAGCGCCACGCCTGCCCATAAACAGAAGCAACACCATACAGAACTTGAATCACAAAGCACTGCATGGCCCTGATCTGCGCTCTATACTCCGAGACATAGGATGTTAAGTCTCGTAATGCCTAGTAATTTCACTGGCTTCAATGTCCTTCAGACCGAAACACAACAGTGCTTACACACTGTTGTTTGGCGGCAGAAATACACATAGCGGTGGGGCGGCCGCTCGCATACGAGGGACCTACCACCTTGTACCGCTTTAGTTATGTATTTACAATGCTACATCCTTATATTTTGTCAAATCATCAGACTCGTTCCCAACAGAGTTGTGACTGTTCCTTAAATTGTAAAACACTCTCTCCCTAGACCCGCTGAAGTGGTACGGCTCGTGTCGAAGCAAATTCACACCGTAAGCTGCTTCCTCCCTTTTATAATCCGGATAAAACCTCGGATCGTAGTCTGGCGGGTACATTCTTGGATCGTAAGGGTAAGATCTGTAGTAGGGGTAAGCCATTTCGCTCTTACAATCCATTCTGTCTTCATAATCGTAGTTCTTAGCTGGATACTCATCGGTAGAAAACGCGCCTACTATAGAATGTCTACGTTTGTAGGGGTTATCGTATGGCCCTGATCTGGGGCCGACCCATGTTCCGTACATTTGTGGTGCGGGCATGGATTTAGGGTATCCTCTGAGGCTGGCTGCGTACTGCCTGTCTGCGAGATGCTGCCAGTATGCTGGCGGTGGCTGCGGCAGCATGTGTGGTGGGTAGCCGAGGTTCATCGACTGCCGGGTGGCTAGGTGACGGCGCAAGTCGGGCATCGAGCCGGATTTACCTAAAATAATACATACGGTAATTAGCACAATTGAGCGCACCCTAGTAAGTTATTAGAGTTCCCTAAAGCGTACTCAAGGTGTCATCGGGACTGAGCCTACGCCGTGTGCCTATCTGTGAATCCTGTTTCAAATTATGAAAAAAAAACGGGTTGCACTCCGGGAGTGCCAACAGAAGTGAAAAACATTAACGTTGTGCAATTTTGAATATTTTGGAACGGCTAGGGAATAATTTCGCACGAATTGTGTTATTTATCAATATAAAAGTACCTACTATCATGTATGTGGTTATCGTACACAAAAATGACAATTTATATTAAATAAAAAATTTAACACTTTAGAACTATTACAATTATTTTAACGCCGTGCCGGCGGTCTGCTCTCCCACCGTCTTATGAATTTTCGATCAAGTCACGTGTCCTGACGCGAGTTTATCATTTTATATCCATCCCAAGAAAAGTGCTCAACGCCGCTAAAGAAGATTTCACTTCAAAAACGACAGTGTTTACGGAACCGGATTTTATATTCACAAGACCCCTGGCACATTCGCATGATTATCATCACAATCATTTTAAGGTTAGGAAATTAAAAACAAATACTGAATTAACAAGCGGGAAACGACTGACAATCCGCCAACAATAGAATTGTTCAATTATCCGAGTACAAAGGCGCGATCGCATCTAACGCTTGTTATCCAGGCGATATAAACAATAAGACGACTGTTATTTATCAAGCTGTCCATTTAGACACGGTGGTTGCTATTAGAGCTGAGAAAAACGCATACAAAACTTCTGAAGGACTACGGATTTTGTTTATAGGTAATTAAACAGTTATTTAAAAAAAAACATTTATTTGCAGTGCCTATAGCCAGTTGCACTCACTGATCGCTAAACGATTAGCGAGTTAAGCAACTCTCGGCGCTGTCAGTCTTTGGATGGGTGACCGCTTAGTGGTATTTCAACTGAGCATCTAATACAAAATCAATCTGGGCTATTGTCAACGTTGTTAAGCTCATTCTGAACCCACTGTGCACATTCTTCTCCATTCCTACTCTAATAAATTCAAATATATGAAGAAGGCCAAAAAAAAGAGCAGACATTACTCGGCGGAGACTTCATCCACTTTTCAAGTGGACTTCTGCAATGTCAGGGGTCTGCATAGTAACCTCGACGCCGTCCATCACCACCTCGAGACGTCGCGGCCTGCTCTGCTCTTTTTAACGGAGACTCAAATATCTACCCCTGACGATACTTCGTACTTAAACTACCCCGGCTACGTACTAGAGCACTCGTTCCTTCGTAAGGCCGGGGTGTGCGTTTTCGTTAGGGGTGATATATGTTGTCGCCGCCTTCGGGGCCTCGAGCATCGGGACCTGTCGATCTTGTGGCTATGCGTAGACTATGGAGGTCGTACTCGGATCTACGCATGCCTTTACAGGTCTCATGCCAGTGAAGTGGGGTCTACTCACCTATTTGAGAACGTGGAAGTGGGGACTGACCAAATTCTTAAACAGTACCCATCTGCGGAGGTGGTGGTCCTTGGCGACTTTAACGCTCATCATGTGGAGTGGTTGGGCTCCCGGACCACTGACCTCCCGGGTCGGACTGTTTGTGAATTGGCCTTGGCTTATGGTCTCACACAACTGGTAACGCAACCCACTCGTGTTCCAGATGTTGAGACCCATGAACCTTCGTTGTTGGACCTTCTGCTGACTACACACCCTGATGGATACAAGGTGGTGGTCGATGCCCCTCTAGGGTCATCTGACCACTGCCTAGTGCGTTCGTCGGCCCCTGCTACTTATCAGCATCGCTCTTCAGCGACTGGATCTCGCAGGGTCTGGCGTTATGGGTCAGCAGATTGGGATGGACTACGTGAGTTCTTTGCGTCCTACCCATGGAAGCAGCTCTGTTTCTCTTCCGAAAATCCTGACGCTTGTGCGGACTGCATCAGGGACGTGGTGCTTTTGGGGATGGACTTGTTCATCCCCAATACCAAAATACCACTGGGGCGTCGTAGCCGGCCTTGGTATAACAATGCCTGCGCCGAAGCTGCGCGCCTCAAGCAGTCCGCATACGTGGCGTGGAATGACGCCAGAAAGCGTCAGGATCCAAACGCCAAGGAAGAGAAGCGGAACTTTAATGCTGCTTCTAGGTCCAGCAAGAAGGCTATAGCCAGGGCCAAGGCGGAGCACATTGGCAGAATTGGTGAGCGACTAAAGAGTTATCCCTCTGGGAGCCGTGCTTTTTGGTCGCTTGCCAAGGCTGTCCAAGGCAACTTCTGCCAGTCTAGTCTCCCGCCACTGCGTAAGCCTGATGACAGTTTGGCCCATAGTGCAAAGGAGAAGGCGGATCTTTTAGCCCAATCCTTTGCCTCGAACTCGACTTTAGATGATGGAGAAGCCACACCGCCGAAGATCTCCCGGTGCGAGTTTACCCTACCTGAGATACGCATCAACCAGCGTGCGGTCAGGAGGGAACTATGGCTTCTCGACATCCGTAAGTCGAGTGGGCCAGACTGTATCCCCGCGGTGGTTCTTAAAACGTGCGCCCCTGAGTTGACCCCCGTTCTTACGCGCCTTTACCGTCTTTCCTATTATACTAACAGGGTTCCCACTTCATGGAAGGTGTCTCATGTCCATCCGATCCCTAAAAAAGGTGACCGGTCGGACCCTTCGAGTTATAGGCCGATAGCGGTCACATCTTTGCTCTCCAAAGTTATGGAACGAGTCGTTAATGCCCAGCTGATGCGGTACCTTGAGGAGCACCAGCTGATCAGTGATCGTCAGTACGGTTTCCGTCACGGTCGATCAGCTGGTGATCTTCTTGTTTATCTCACACATCGCTGGGCAGAAGCTTTGGAGGGCAAGGGTGAGGCTATGGCTGTCGGCCTTGACATCGCGAAGGCGTTCGATCGGGTATGGCATAGAGCCCTTCTATCGAAGCTGCCATCCTACGGAATCCCCGAGGGACTCTGCAAGTGGATCGCTAGCTACCTGGAAGGTCGGAGCATTAAAGTCGTCGTTGACGGCTGTTGCTCCGAGACTCTTTCAGTCAATGCTGGCGTTCCACAGGGCTCGGTGTTGTCGCCGACACTCTTCATCTTACATATCAATGACATGCTGTCTATTGACAGCATGCATTGCTATGCAGATGACAGCACGAGTGATGCGCGATACATCGGCCACCAGAATGTTCCTCGGTGCACCGTAGAGGAAAGACGGTCTCAACTTGTGTCTGAAATCGAGAGCTCTCTGGGGCGGGCCTCCAAATGGGGTGAAATGAACTTAGTTCAGTTCAACCCCACGAAGACACAAGTTTGCGCGTTCACTGCGAAGAAGGACCCATTTGTCATAGCGCCTCAGTTCCAAGGAGTACCTCTCCAGGTTTCCGAGAGTATTGGGATTCTCGGCGTCGAAATCTCGAGCACAGTCCAGTTCAGGAGTCATTTGGAGGACAAAGCCAAATTGGCTAGTAAAAAGCTGGGTATCCTGAACAGAGCGGGGCGGTACTTCACGCCGGGCCAGAGATTGATGCTCTATAAAGCTCAAGTACGGCCCCACGTGGAGTACTGCTCTCACCTCTGGGCAGGAGCCCCCAAATACCTGCTCAACCCACTTGACTCCTTGCAAAGACGAGCTGTTCGAATCGTCGATGATCCTGATCTCACGGATAGCCTGGAACCGTTAGGACTGCGGAGAGACTTTGGTTCTCTCTGCGTGTTCTATCGGCTGTTCCATGGGGAGTGCTCTGAGGAACTGTTTAAGATGGTGCCAACGTCACCATTCTACCATCGCACCACCCGACACCGCAGTAGAGTTCATCCATACCACCTGGAAACAATACGGTCTAGTACCGTACGTTTCCAGCGTTCATTTTTTCCACGCACGTGTAAGCTCTGGAATGAACTCCCTGCCTGGGTGTTTCCCGAGCGCTATGACATGTCCTTCTTCAAACGAGGTTTAAGAAGAGTATCCCTTCAGTGGTAGGCAGCGGCTTGGCTATGCCCCTGGCATTGCCGATGTCCATGAGCGGCGGTGACCGCTTACCATCAGGCGGGCCGCTTGCTCGTCTGCCTATCAAGGCAATAAAAAAAAAAAAAAAAAAAAAGCTACGCCGGAGGTCTTCGGGCGACTTGAAAAACTTTGACACTAGGTTACATTTACATTACCTACCATTAGAGTGGTAGAGCCACGCTGTAGACAGTTTTGTCTACAGCATGAATGGGCTGGCTCGACCGGGTCGTTACTACTGTCTCACGGAAAACCGACGTAAAGTAGCGGCTTGCTGCTGCGTTTCGTACGGTGAGTGAGATATCCGGAAGCCCAAATCCCCTCCCCTTCCCAATTATCCCATTCCTTTAAGGTCGGCAACGCACCCATGATTCTACTGGTGGTATGGGCGTACATGGGCCGTGGCGATCACTTACCATCAGGTGACCCACTTGCTCGTTTACCGGCCTATGCTATAAAAAAAAACCTTACCATACATTACATTAGTACTATATTTTACACAAAGTGCAAATCTTCGCTTGTCGCTTGTTTTCACGACGGGCTACCTGCCTCCATCGGGATTTTTTTTATGAATGGGACAACATAGCAAGCGGATCACCTGATGGTTTAAGTGATCACTGCCGCCTATGGACAACATCATGACCAGGAACTTGAAGGTTCCTAAGTCGTATCGGTCTCGAAATACCGCAGGTGAAATCTGATTCAACAACAATGCAATTCATTTCACAAGAATTCAATCCCATGACTAATTTTTGAAAATCCCCACATTAAGTTCCTCGGACCTGGGAATCGAATCCAGGATCGCTCACAGCTGATTTTGCGAGTAGACCAAGGAATCTATTAAATAGGTCATAGATAAAAAGTTACCGTTATCAGATAAGAAGCCGTCGTTGGTGAAAGCGCTGGGTGCGTCTGGCACGTAATGACTCGCGTCAAATTCGCTCCCGCTCACTGCACCTGCACCACCGTAACCAGATTTTCTGAAAAAAAAAACAAATAAATTAGCCCCGATGTCAATTAAAAAAACTCGCCTAATTGAGAGCCTCCGCTGGTGTGAGGATACTTGTATCCGACCATAGCGACCACCGTACACTCGTGCTAAAACCTGACATATTAACCCACCTTGTGTCGCGTTCCGGAGTCAGCCAGTGTATATCCGGTTCTCCCAAGGGGACTTAACCCTTGATCCTATCCCGTTCCCTTCCCTGATTCCTTCCCCTCTCAATACCCTACTGGTGGTAGGATATTCGTATCCACCCGGATAACGACCACCATACACGTTGTTAAAACCCGCCATAGTGACCCCTAGCAGGGACCCCTGTAGTTCATCCCAAGGGTCAACAAAAAAAATTGAGAACCTCCTCCGTTTTTGTAGTCGGTTAAAATATCTGTAATTTTTAACAAGCTTCTTAATAGCTGAATATATTTTTTTAATAGCTTAACTAGCTTTTTTTATTTCCGCGTGAAATAAATTTGACCACTTAAACATAGTTCCCTTACAATCATTGCAACCCGCTTAGGGATAGAATTTCCATGCCTACAATATAAAATTAACATCCTATTAAAATTTAGAATTTTGGGCTGATGAGTCACTCAAGGCTCTTCGTTTTATATATTACTAGCTGTACCTCACCTGCATCTTACTACCCTGTTCCCATGGATCATAGCGTGATATACATATAAGCTTTCCTCATGAATCACTCTATCTATTGCTGAAAACTGCATTAAAATCCGTTGAATATTTTAAAAGATCTAAGCGAACAGACAGCGGAAGCGACTTCATTTTATACTATGTAAAGATTTTTTTACCTGGCCTCCCTGAGCGCGTATGCTGACTGTACAAGGACAACTCCACACACGATCGCTGGCAGACGCGCCACGTAACACGCCAGCTCAGCCCCGCCGTACACCCCTTGTAGACCCTGTGGAAATAACACAACATTTTTAATGAACTCCTTGAAAATCTACCCTAAGATTATAAATCCAGTTACATGGGATATCTATCTGTTTGTTTCGGTTCATCTCGGAAATGGCTGGACCGATTTTGACAGGAATTTCACTGGCAGATAGGTGATGTAAGAAGGAGTAACTTAGGCTACTTTTGTTTTAGAAAAGAAAAATAGGATCTCACGAAAAAAAATTAAAACCAATGAAACATTTTATAATATTCGATTCAAATATTTTGTTAAGTACCACGCGGACGAAGCCGCGGGTAACATCTAGTTATTAATAAACTTGAAAACCTTCACCCAGTTACGAATGGTTACCATAGAAAAAGTGTCTCGTAAGTACAATATTGCAAGGATATAATAGAAAACTATTTATACGAGCGGCGTCATGCGTTTTTCAATATACCTTAGTAGAAAATGGTACAAGATAGATTGATAACAAAGTATAAACAAATTGCGTGAAACCATAGCGTTACTTTAGTGCAGCGCAATCCAAGAATAGTGTCGAACAACGAGAAACAAAATGAGTCCATCGTAGGTCGGCAAGATCATGCCGGCCTGCCTAACCGTGGTCGCTAACCAGTTGGGAACAGATTTTTTTTTTGAAGTTATACTTCTTTAGGCGCGTTATGAAAAAATGATGAGAGTGAAATTTTAAGATGCGCGCGCACCTGTGACACAAAAAATTAACAGTATGAAGTTAGGCGCGTTAAGAAAAAATGATGAGAGTGAAAGTAGCCGTAATTAATAAACAAATGACGATTTGGACAAAGAAAAACTCTTTAGGTTTTTTCTTATTCGGAACATGTTGCCGTAAAAAGTACCAGGCTCGCATAAACGCGAAGAGAGTACTTCTATCATGTCGAGTGGATATGTTGATATAAATTAAAATACTTTTATTTAATATAATTAACACTAAATATGATTAAATTATTAATGTTACAATATTTCATCGTTGTTGTGAAGACTTGAGAATAAATTACACTTGTCTTTGGCGAAATGCGAAGCTTAAGAGTGTTGTTACAAAGACTTGGCTGTATGAGCTACAATACCTTTGCCTATTAAAAATCCGAATTTGAACCAAAAATTATAATACCGAGGACTATGACGGAAGTGAATACTTTTTAAATTGTTTTCGAAATTAATAAGTGTCCGTTCTATTGAAACTATGAATCAACACGCATGAAACATTTACTATAATAATAATTATAATGTACATTATAAATAATAATTATTATTATAGTAAATGTTTCATGCGTGTTGATTCATAGGCCATTTTTGACAATGTCCTTTATAATTTATATATGTGCTAATAAATTATATTCAGTAGTGATTTAAATTGAATATTTTGATTGATATTACTTACTATTTGTGAATATTAGTGAAAAAAATTGTGCTTATATACTTTTTCAAGTGCTCCAATATAATTGAGGTTAACTATCCGTATGTATTATTATTTGATTGAATGACGAGACGAGCATGGCGCTCGTCTCATACAGACAAAGCGGTGGTACCAACCCAGACGGCCTCTCGCATATGGGGGACCTACCACCTTGTAATGGTATCCTCCTATCCGCTGATATAAACACACCTTACTAAATATTGTCAGGTTTCATAAACTTCAAATTAGCAGACACAAATGTCTGCGGGAAATTAGGTTAATGTCCTGTTAATTTGCATGTGACATTAATTTTTTGGGTCAATGTACTGTCTACACACGACAAGCTACCCAAATAGCTAATTGACATGATTATGATATGATCGACCTATATTCGTTCCTCATCGCAATTTATGTTTGTATAATGTAAAATTATAAAGGTCGTAGGAAGTCGCTGGATGCAGGCCGCTTCCAACAGGTCGGTCTGGAAATCTTTGGGGGAGACCTATGTTCAGCAGTGAACGTATTGTGGCTGATGATGATGATGATAATGTAAATGTCTTCTATAGGAAGTAAAGCGCTAGCTACTGCGATACTTTTGTCTACAACGTGAATGGGTCGACGCGAACAATGTCTCACAGAAAACAAACAGTTCTGACTACTTGAGGCCCAATCCGCTCCATGCCTTTACGGTCAACAACGCATCCATTATTTCTTCCGGTATTGTGGTTGTTCATGGGCGGTGGAGGCCACTTTTCAACAGGTGAACAACTTATTCGTTTACCATAAAAATGATGACAATCTAAAACCATGAAATTTACTTCACCTTGATGGCTTGAAGGGCGTGAGCGCTTATACTATTAAATAATAGATCCTTGAAATGGGTCCTCATTATACTTGGCCGTTTTTTTCCTCGAAAAGTATATGAAGTTGTACAAATTATAGCTCTTGATGGAAGAACATGGGATTCACTTTATTTGTCTTTTGGCACAGGTAAAAGTTCTTGAATTACTTACCCAATGGCTTATAGACATGTAGAAGACTAGCGCGCATTCCGGTATCAGGACTAAGATCACAGCTATCAACCAAGCTAGAAGGTACTTGTTATTTTTCTGAAAATTCAATATAAAAGTTGATTAAAAATCATCAATAATATAGCAAAATTATGACTGCCTCAATGGCAGAGTTGTAGCGCGTATGCGGTACGACTGCTATGCTAAAGTTATATATAGGTTATATCCTGATGTGCTACTTTTTTTATCGCAGCACGGCAAATTGTACTATATGTGATGGTGACTGCAATACATAGTGCACAGTAATAATGCCGGCAATAAATGCTTCTTCACACTCCGAAGAGGGGAGAAGCAAATCGAGGAACCTGAAACAGGACATGTGGATAACCGTTACAGGCACAGGGATACAAGAATTTACCCTTATACCCACCCCAATCAACCATTAAGTCCTGTCGCAAACCCCTCGAGAGAATTGGATATATACTGACTCATCCATTTACACCATGTGTACGGTGGTTGCTATCCGGGCGGGTACGAATATCCTACCACCAGCAAATTCTGTATCAGCCCGGAGTCTGGCAGTGTGCCTGGTATAGCGATAGGATCGGAAACAAGTCACCTACCTAGTAACAGTTATTGAAAATTTGGTGGGAGAATACTTGTATCCGACCGGATAGCGACCACCGTACACTGGTGCTAAAACCTGCCATAGTGACCCACACACCTTGTGTGAATCGCGTTTATGGATCAGCCAGTGTATATCCGGTTCTCCCCAGGGGGCTTGCCCCCTGATCCTAACCCTTTTCCCATCCCTTTTCCTTCCCCTCTCCCTTGGCCCTATGGCAGGCCGGCATGATCTTGCCGACCTACGATGGACACATTGTTTATCGTTGGTCGATACTATTCTTCGATTGCGCTACAGTTACCATCAGGTGTAGCGTAGTCACTTTGCCGAGCCAGGATAAAAAAGAAATAGTTAATTAAAAAATACTTACAGATATAAGTCCGTGTACAAGCGTGACGGTGGCTGCTATGACTATCAAGTAGCACACCATCAGCAGTATGGATGGTATCGGCAGACCACTCTGGGACTCCACCACCCATACTATTTCGTATATCAGAGCTATCGCGTACGCCACCTGGAATATCACAACTTGCTATTAATTGGCCATTATGTATTGTGTCGCTGACTATAGCACACATAGAAGTCAATTAGTTTTAATTGTCATTAAGTTATTTTTTATTCAGCACGACAATGTGACTGCGCTACACCTGATGGTAAGCGTAGTGTAATCCAAAAAAAACTATAGCACTCAGAGAAGTCAATTAGTTATAATTGTCATTAAGTATTTTTTCAGGGAGGGAATAAGCAAATCGAGGAGCCTGCGACAGGACAGGCAGATTACAGATACAGGCACAGTGATATAAGGATGTACCCCTGTAGCTGCCCTAATCAACCATCAAGTCATGTCGCAAGGCCCTCGGAAGAACGTACATACACTGGCTGTTCCTGGAACGCGATCCACACAAGGCGTGTGAATCACGATGGTAGGTTTTAACACGTGTGTACGGTGGTCGCTATCCGCGCGGATATGTATATCCTTCCACCAGGTAATTTAACATCAGGTGACCTACGTGCTCGTTTGCCGGCTTATGATTAAAAAATAAAATAAAAAAATATTTATTGTAAACGCTAAATTCTACTAACTATTCAAAATTACTCTATTGGATTTTACTATCATTATTAATCGTAATTTGTTATTATTATACAACGTTATCGTAATCTGTTCGAATACTATATGGGACTTGACAAAATATGCTCTATAGATGCAACCAAATTTAAACATCATGTAAATATAACATAATCCACGAATTAACACGTCACTTTGTGAATTTAAACAGAATAACCTAAAAACGCATAGTAAATCTAAGAGCTTTGTGTGATTCGCAAATGTTGCAAACAACGTGTGAACTAAAAGTATTTGTTGAGCGTATTAGCATCGTACCAGGGCCGCTAATACATCGGTAGTTCACAACTACGTATATAAGTCACAAAGTTTACTCTCACTTTTACTGCACCCGATTTCGTCATCTTGTGAGATAACCACGGCCTTCGCAACCAGTTTACCTGGACCCAAGTGTTACGGATATAATAACACATTTGCTTGAGAATTGCCAACGCGGTGGATCTTTTTAAGTCGGTCATGCTAACTTCCGACTGCCATGCCTACGCTCAGAGAATACATAATTAACAAACTGAATTAATAACGCGGTAGTCAGCGGTACATTATATACTATAGTCATACAAATTAGAGATTATCATACGTACTATATAATATCGTCACTGGAAAGGCAGCGCCAATACGTGAACTTTGCAGTAGAGCATTTTAAAGTTATTGTTTTACGATTAAAATTCATAATAATTATATTAGTAAAAAAATATGATTCAATAAAAATTTCAGAAAATAATCCAGTAGGTATAAATTTTTATCGTAAAAAAAAAACATCTTTCAAATGCTTTGCCGGAAAGTTAACGTATTGGCACATTAGTATTTTTGCCTTTCCTGTATTGATGTATATTTGCAGTACAAATTATAACTCTCGATGGAAGAACATGGGATCGGCTTTATTTGCCTTTAGCAACATAGGCAAAAGTTCTTGAATTACTTACCCATGCTTATAAATTTAGTAAATTAGCGCGCATTGCGGTATCAGGACTAGGGTTACAGCTATCAATGCAATGGAAAAATACCATATATATAGCCCATACTCTTATGGCGTTGATGATACCTAGAATCGACCCTACGGCCCCAAATTTTTAACAGTTCTGGACTTTTCCATAGTAAAAATAATAATTGATAAATAAATAGATTTAGTGTAACTGCCGGGTGTATTTTATGTATTAAATGTATACATTATGTAGTTGATACTGATTTCTATAAATAAGTTTGTTTTACTTTTTACAGACTTGTTATAAGCGCTATTTTAATTACTTACATGATTAATAAAGAATTATTTACTTACCAAAGCATAAGCTGCTATAAACCCCGAAGCCGCAGTCACACTGCAGCAGAATATTCTATTCACAGCTGGCTTCATCCTCAACTTCGGTGACTCCACTTCGCTTAGCTCATTACTTGTTGACATTATGGATATATCTCTTCACTCAACTCAATATCATCATCCTTTCCAACAAATTTATGTTGATGCAAATCATTGGATCATTTAAAAAAAATCTGTTTTGATTCACATCTTTGAAAATCTACATCTTCTCAATTCTTTGAGAATGTGATTTAACGTTTGCGGAACCTTGATAATGACCTGCGAAGAGGATTTTGCATATTTATATAATTTATACGTAATCGGCGTTTTATTCTCGGATTTCTGTTAATTGCCCTAACCTGTCTGTCAAGTATCAAAATTTTTGTACAAGTTTTTTATTAAGCTACGTTTCATTGGTTTATGTGTATAATTGGCGTTTGATTGGATAATATTTTTTGTAACAATACAGATTAAATATTTTTAAACCATCCTCAATTTATCTTTATTACTTCTGCTAGGGTTAACACAAGAAAATAGACTCTAAAATTAACTAAATATTTGATAAACATAACATATCACATGCACGCCAAACTTACGAATTTGCAAAGTATCCATTTTACAAGGGAGCGTTTTGAATGCACAGAATAATTTAAAATATTTATTTTGTCTGTACTGTGGTATGTAGATAAGTTACGCGGGAGCGCCCGGAGTTTTTTTAAAAAAAGACAAGTCTTCACAATGAAGCTTTATTGCGAACTGAATTACAATTGACAAATTTCCTTATTTATACCTGTTCATCTGTTGACAATGAATGCTTAGATCTACGCATTATGATCATAACAAGATCACCGTCTAGACGCTAGGCTAGCACTTTTTATGGTCAACATAATTTGATATTAAGAGCTTTAGACAAAACAAGAATATCATATTACAAATAGATAGAATTACATCTGAGTACCTGTGTCAGCAATTGTAATGTCCTTCATATAGTAAATAAGGTTACATCACATTAGCATGCGGTTATAATGTCATGAGCGGGAGCGGGGTGCATAACTCCTCCCCCCATAGCTTCGAAATTATCAGAGGGATGTATATTTCTCTGATTATTTCGACACACAATATATTTTAAAAAGTTATACTTATACGCTATACACACAAAAAGGAACAGAAATATGATTACATATAATAATAGAGTAGCTGCGCTAACACTTTTCACAAAAATGCCTTTTTCACGAATTTCCACTTCACTTTCACTGTTCTTCAACAATTCATTTAGATTCTGTAGATTTTTCAACTCGGCAGCATCCAAATTTATTGGTTTCCATCCTGTTTGTGGCTCTATAGTCGTTACTTCTGGAAGATCAATAATTGGCAGTTTTCTGAAGTCCATTGTGCTTATTCCCGCATAGTGGGATTTCAGGGTAACGTTGTCTATTTTGGCGTCACAGTGATCGTCAAGTGTGAGGAGGTAAGTCCCTTTTATGCTTTCTTTTGTCATTTCATTGTGACAGCTTTTTGTAAATATAGTTTCCGCTTTGCTGTAGAGAATCCATTTTCGTTTCTCTATTGGCTCTATTTTTATAGAGTTTATTTCAACTGGTATGGGTTGACAAGAACTGGTGTTGTGCGAAAATTTCATCAATGATGTTATACATGTGTCTTCTAATGGTAATTGAGTTTCATCTTCATAACATAGGAACGTCGCCTCATAGAGTTCGCTGCACGGCTGGGAGAGCGAGACCATATTTGACCCTCTTACTAGGAGGTAGGGATATTTTGGGATTATGATAATTGTTTTACCAAAGGAATTGGTGATGGGTATTGGAATGATTTTGTAATAAATGTATATTTCATCTTTAATTATAGGTATGTCCAAAATGAATGTTATTTGACTTCCTTTTGAATAAACTTTTATCTTAATACATAATTCTAACTTAATTAAATTATCATAGTTTACTGGGTAAATGAGTTTATTAGATTTCTCTATTTCTTTTAACAAAATTAATAATTCGTCAGAATTTAAAAGTGACTGGTGAAAAGTTTTTAATTTACTAAAAGTAATACAAGTTTCAATCTCTTCCAACCGAATGTACAATAATTGGAAATTGTGCAAAAATAAATTATAAATATTAATAAAGTTATAAATTGTTATATTAACATTACTCTGGTTTATTAATTTTCTCATTTCCCATAATTCTTTATCTATGTTAATAAAATTATTGGTTGTTGAGTTATTTATTTTCAAAAGTGATTCAGACATTTCTGATATCAAAGTTACTTTTTTGCTTAATGTATCTTGACGTGTTTGTACAGCCTTAATTAAATTTTCATATTTGATAGCGTCGTCATAATCTAAATTACCAGTAATAATTTTAATAATAGATCCTAAAGGATTCAGAATTCCACGTTTAATTCTAACTTGAGGAGCTAATTGCTTAAATTTTTCAATTGTAGAGTTCATTATATAATTTATTTGAAGCTTAATATTAAGTAGTTGATGGTTAGGTGTACTATTCTTAAAATATTTTCCGACATGATCATTTAAATTACCGTATCTATTGATATTCATTTCTAATTCCTCTTTTGTGATACTTAAATCTAAAGTCTTAATTATAATCCATTATGATAAGTGGATGCTATCATCATTACTTATCTATGTCTTAACTATCCTTTAAAGTTGAAGGGTGTAACTCGTGACCAGCAGCATGAGCTCGAGGAGGTACCTGTGAAGGTCGTTTTACGTCCTTAATAGGTACAACTGTCTCTCTTTTTTTTTTTTTTTTAATATAACGTTTATTCCTTTTTCTGTGACCAGTGACTATAGATTTTTGGAAGCGATGTTTATTTTCACTTCGCTTCATATTTACAGCTTCATCAAGATTAGGAATACCGTTAGTGTAAATATCGTTAGCAGAGTGAACTGTTTCCGGTAATGAACTAGCTGTTATTGTACTAGATGAGGGAGTACGAACTGTATAATTCATAATTTCTTCTGAAATTGAAGGAGCAAATAACGTTTCAGATGAGTCTGATATCACGGTTGATTCAGTATCATCTATATTAACTTTCATTGATGTATTACCGCTTTTATCGATAAAAACATTCAATGTTGTATTTGTAAGAGCATCTGCATTACTATTATTTATGCTGGTGGGTATTTTGATGTATCATTCATTTCGGGGTTCTAAGGTAATTCCGTGTTCCTGTAAACATTCACTGCCATCATCAGTGAGTTTCATATTTTCAGTATAAAAAATTTCGCAATCATTTTGTCCATTATCATCGGAAAAATTTACATTTGGGAAATCACTATACTGTTCATCAGAGTCTTGTATAATCTGAGCATCGTTATCACAATAAAACAAATTGTTATAATCATTATCAGATTCATGCGTGATTATATTTTGTCTAAAGGGACGGGCAGTACGCATAGATACATCAGTATCTTGAACATTACGTTGAGGTTGGCTTTGAGTTGGAATACCAAACGTAAACTGTTGGTTTAGTGCATTGTTAAATGGTCTCATTTGAGCATTGTTAAATTGTGGCCTATATCCCTGTTGGGGCACTATGCCAAACTTAAAATTGTTTTGGGGGTAGTTGACATTTGGTCTAAACCCTTGTTGATTCGGTAAACCAAATTTAAAATTGCTTTGGGGCTGTGGATAATTCGGTTTGAAATTAAAGCCCTGATTTGGAAGACCAAATTTAAATCCATTTGAAACAACAGGCCTGAAATTATTGGATAATTGATTTGGCATTCCAAATTTAAATTGTTGATTTAAATTATTTAAAGGGTTTGGTCTAAATGTCGGCTGGAAATGAGCTTTATTCCCATCTAAATTAGTAGAGTTAGGTGGGTAAGAATGCTGAGGTGGCTTTACAGCACATCTATATTTATTTTTCGCATTGTATTGCATTTGGAAGTTTACTTCTTCCATTACAACACTAAGTGCGCTTTCAAGACTTGTGCAATCTTTCAATCTTACAATTCGAATTAAATCTTCTGTAAGGTTGTACATGAACACGTTCAGAGACAAATTATTATAAATTATCATTTTTGCTGCTTTAATATTTTCATCCAATAATAAGTTTATCTTAGAAAGAAGAGCGCTGCGTATTTGTTGGATTCGATTGCAAAATTGCAAGTAGCTTTCGCCAGAATTGATTTTTAAATTTTCTAATTCAATGGCTACGCACTCTTCAGATCTAGGATCTCCAAAATGTTGGATAAGAACAGATCTGAGCTGTTCCCATGTGGTTATGTCTTCGCGTTCGCTTAATAAACCTGCGGCTCTACCACACAATCTACTAGTAATACAATGAAAAACGTATGTGGATTGAACCGGATTATTCACTTTATCAAAATTTCTCAAAATATATTCACATTTTCTTATGTATAAATTCAATATAGTTTGATCTCCATCGAATTTTGGAATTAAGCTTATAAATTCTTTAGGTATCAATTGGAATTCACCGTTGCGCGACATATTTGCACTCTTAAATATAACACACAATCAATCAAATAAAAATAAAAATGAACACACAGTTATACACACAGCAAATTAAAAAAATAAAAATTAACACACAGTTATACACACAGTAAATTAAAAATAAAAATTAACACAAGTAAACACAATTAAGTAAATTAAAACTCTCTATTAATATATCAAAATTCAAATATTTCAATAAAAAAATCAAATATTTCAATCAAAAATTCAAATATTTCAATCAAAAATTCTTATTTCTTAAAATTAGCCTGCCTATTTTTGTGCAGAAGTCAAATAACTTTCGACTATTTTTGTTCAAAAGTTACGGAGTTCACCTTTTTTTTAAAATTGTGTCGTACAAAATCAACCACAGGAAAAATAGCAAGGATGAGACAGGAAATGTAAAGAGGTCTACTTACAATCCGCTCAATCCCATGCCTTTTCGTAAAGCTGACTTCGTGGGCGACGACCTTCGGTTCCCGCCGTTTATCGAATTTATTTGGTTCGAGGATACCCGGAGCTATGCCGCAAGACCGATGCTTGTGTACTCGCAGACAGAGCTTACAGTCGCGGATATCCTACCGGCTGCGCCAGATAAGTTACGCGGGAGCGCCCGGAGTTTTTTTAAAAAAAGACAAGTCTTCACAATGAAGCTTTATTGCGAACTGAATTACAATTGACAAATTTCCTTATTTATACCTGTTCATCTGTTGACAATGAATGCTTAGATCTACGCATTATGATCATAACAAGATCACCGTCTAGACGCTAGGCTAGCACTTTTTATGGTCAACATAATTTGATATTAAGAGCTTTAGACAAAACAAGAATATCATATTACAAATAGATAGAATTACATCTGAGTACCTGTGTCAGCAATTGTAATGTCCTTCATATAGTAAATAAGGTTACATCACATTAGCATGCGGTTATAATGTCATGAGCGGGAGCGGGGTGCATAACTATGTTTGGTTTTCAAAATGTTATCTTTGTATGATACAATCAACAGATATTCTATATTTTGAAAAAGCCCTCGACGTTAATCATCAAAACATGTATAACTTTTAAACGATAGAACTAACTATAGACACAATGATAGATAGACTAAGAGTTCAAACTTATAACACTCTTTTTTTATTGGAATTGGTTAATAAAAAGATAAAATTCCCTACGTAGCATTCGTGAGAAAACACACGAAGGCACAACAAAGCAACTATATTATCAAATCATTTGTACCTACCTGCCTACATTAACACCATGAGAACTCTATGGTGGGAATTCAACGTATTATTTAACTATGTTTAAACCTTGCGACCTCGTGGGTATTGCAGTCTAAATAATAGAAAATGTGTTATTAATTGCATTTCGATGGCAAAATAATGTGGGTCAATGGCGGTCGACTTCATAATGGTCGCTAAAGAAAAAATTAAAGTACCAACAATATCGCGTAGCTGAGAAATCGTATAAAGTATTGTATGATTTGTAAAATACATAGATAGCTCAACGGGGAGGGAAGCGGACTTTTTTTATTCGAGCACGGCAAAGTGACTGTACTACACCTGGTGGTAAGCGTAGTACAGTCCAAAAAACTAGCGACCACCCACAAATAACGAGTTCATCGGTGGTCACTAGAATCATACTGGCCTGTATAAATGCTTCTTCCCTCTTCGGATAGAGAAGAAGCAAATCACGGCTTGCGACGGGACAGGCGGATAACCGATGCAGGCACAAGGGTATACCCCTATACGGCCCCTCGCTTCGTAGCTTTTCAATATTGATGGCTCACATCACTGATAAATTATACCTTTATTATGAATTATATCTTAATTGTATATTATTTATTACTGAAGATAATGCAATTGTTGTGAGTAGGTTAAGGTCACCTACAGATACAAACCAATGACTGTAAGATGTAAGGTAACTACCTACTGCCTAGACATAACCACCTACATCGGTTGTCGGTGTTGCGAAAATTGTGGGTTATGTGGTAATTGACGTCTGTATGGATTAGGATTGTACAACAATCACTTGAACAGTTTTTGATAGTTACTTTACTTTTGGGAGGATATTCGTATCCGACCGGATAGCGACCACCGTACACTGGTGTTAAAACCTGCCATAGTGACCCACCTTGTGTGGGTCGCGTTCCAAGGTCAGCCAGTGTATATCCGGTTCTGCCGAGGGGCTTGCCTCATGACTTGATGGTTGGTTGGGGCGGGTACAGTGGTATTCTTGTATTATTGTGCCTGCATCGGTCATCAGCCTGTCCTGTTGCAGGCCCCTTCGTTCGCGGTTCCCTCTCCGAAGAGGGAAGAAGCATTATACAGGCTGGCATGATTCTGGTGACCACCGATAAACTCATTGTTTGGCGGTGGTCGCTGGTTTTTTGGACAGCACTACGCTTACCATCAGGTGTAATGCAGTCACTTTGCCGTGCTCGGATAAAAACAAAAAATGAAAACCTAATAGCTATGTTAAATGGAGAGTTCTCTCTAGGGGCAAACGACATGACTTGATGTTTGGTTGGGGCGGGTACAGGGGTACATCCTTGTATCCCTGTGTCTCCAACAGTCCTCGGTTCCTCGATTTGCTTCTTCCCTCTTCGGAGTGTGAAGCAGACCACCGATAAATTCATTGTTTGTCGGTGGTGGCTGGTTTTTTGGATAGCACTGCGCTTACAATCACGTGTAACGCAGTCACTTTGTCGTGCTTGAAAAAAAAATGATTATGAATCAAAAACAAATTCGGCGAACCGTCGGTGTATTAATTGCACCTTCGCCTACCCCTCCGAGGACAGCGATGTGAGCTCATGTTTTATGTAAATTATTTCCACTTAAGCACTTGACTGATTCATATTGAAGCATTATTCGGTTGAATAGAACAAAGCAAGGGCGCGGGGCTTCACTTTGTCACATAACGTGCCATTGACCGTGAATATGGCCCTGTTGCCAGCATCTAATTAGTAATTAATAAATGCATTAATTTATTTATTGTGTTCATTCGCCTGTATTCTTCGCAGGCGAATCGATGCTTACACGTTGACTAGGGCAAAGTTAGTAAAAAGTTGATTGTTGTTGTTTATTACAAGAGAACATCTGTTAAAACGGATTCGCACGCTTCGATTTAATTGATCAACTGACTTGAATCAACAGAAGCGTATAGTTTCTGATGATCAATTCGCTTGAAAGTAAACAACAACATTTATGAGCCGAATTTAATTATTTACCTTATGATTATAATAAAAAAAAATTAGAATACAAAAAGCATCATCAAAATCAGTCTACATTTGATGAAGTTATACATAAACATACACACAAAGTGAGAACCTCTTCCTATATGGAGCCGGTGAAACATTTATTGAAGTGAAACTTCTTTAGAATCGTTGTGAATTGAAACTCGATGAAACGAAAATGACAAAGATACAAATATATTCATAAATAGGATTTAGCCTGCGAGAGAATGAGATAGATTACAAGTATGCTATCACGTCTCTGCGCCTGCGTACAACGAAGCCTTCGTAAAATGTGTCATAAATAACGTGGTGTATTATTCACGTGATTATTATCATTTATATTCTTGCATTTGCGTATTAAAATTCGTTGGTTAATTAATTTATTTTAATAATTTTGAGGTTTCACTTCTGACGTGTGTGAATTATGTACACACACACACACTTTTTATTTTTTTTTATTGAATAAGCCACGGTTTAAGTCAGTTTACGCCATATGATATTTCCATAAAAGACCCGTATAACTACCACATAACCGTTTCTGTTTCGCTTTCCTCAGTACTTCAGTCCTTATCTGGGGGCTTTGAACCCGCACCCAAACGTGCTGGAAACCCGTGTCAGGAAGCGAATCATTTAGCACTTTCCATTTCTTGTGCGGTTGTAATCGTGCAATATAAATTATTTGCATGAATTGATTTCTTTGTTGTTTTATACCGAATCACTAGGTGATACATAATAATAAATAACACCCAACAGTCACACATAGCTCTGACCCCACAGTAAGATACGAGTCTTGTGTCGTGGGTATCAGGAACTACGAGAGACTTTCGGTCTCACAACACCCAGACCCCGAAACAAATATTTATGGATCAGACAAATATTTGCTCGGTGCGGGAATCGAACCCACGGCCTCACGTTTCACAGTCGGCTACTCGCCCACTGCGCCACGGAGGCTATATACGTATACATACGCATTCACTCCTGTAATCCCCAAAGGTAGAGTTGTAGCCTGTCCACCGACATTTAACAAGCATATTTCCGTCCCATTATGTGATAGGACGAGGCTATAACCATACCGGGCAGATATAAATTGTTGTCTTATAATGGCCAGTAATTTCATTGGCTTCAATTGTACTGCTCGGCGGCAGAAATAGACAAAGCGTTTGTACCAATCTAGATACACGGCCTGTCGCATACGAGGGACCTCACACCTAGTGTCACTTCACAATCTAAACATCTAAATTTAGGGGCAATTTTTAACTCCCAAACTAATGGACGTACTTTATCATAACTGCGACAAACGTAATATATAGTGAGATCAACTTAAAAGGTTAAACTGTAGAAAATTAGAAACCTGTACTGTGGGGAATGACATTTATTTAAACATTAGAACCGCCTACATTACGGTTCAAAAAAAATGTATACACAAACTATGTAAGCTTTGAACAGCACAGAATAAAAACATAATTGTGATAATAGAGATCCGTGCACATTTGGGTATGAAACACTGAACAACAACTATTTTGGCAGTTTCCGTCGCGCAATTGTAATGCGAGGTCTGTGCTAAGGTCTCGGGTTCGATCCCCGGGTCGGGTAAAAGTGATATTGGGTTTTTCTATCAAGAAATTTGATTGAGTGCCAGGGCCACGTTGTAGACAGTTTTGCCCAAATCCCCCTCCCCTTCCCAATCCCTTAATTATCCCTTCTTTAAGGTCGGCAACGCGCCTATGATTCTTCTTATATTATGGGCCTACATGGGCGGTGGAGATAATTTACCATCAGGTGACCCACTTGCTCGATTGCCGGTTTATGCTATTAAAAAAAGAAATAGCATCAGTCCGGTGTCTGGAATTGTACCTGGTATGGCAATAAATTCACCCCCTGTCACATTATAGGACGGAAATACGGGCGAAAAGTGGGTTTACTGCTTACACGTATACCTACGTTTCACATCTGCCTACCCGTTCGGGGATTACAGGCGTGAGTATTTATTTTAACAGTAATAATACACCCAATTTATTCATATTATTCAAACTCCTGCATCAACAAAAAAAGATCGTAAAAACAAATCGATTTAAATGCGGAAGGATGTAACATAACATGTTAAATAAGTGATTATGTGGTAGTTACGCACCGTGCGAATATACCCGTGCACTCGAGTGTGACGACATGTGTATTGTGTAAGTGTTTATAATGTACATTCATTAAGATTTGTCCTGCGTGTTTGTTCTCAGGTTCGGAATAGAGAGGGCTTCTAGGGTCACTGTATTGTTCAAAGAATAAGCAGGGAAGCGACATAGGGGTTACATATACTGTCTAAGTTTTTTTTGTATTTTTTATAGCATACGCTGGCAAAGGAGCAAGTGGGTCTCCTGATGGAAGAATTAAAGCGTTGCGTTAAAGGAATGATTGTGTGATTGGAAAGAGGAGGGGTGATTTGGTCCTCCAGATATATCATTCACAGTACAAAACGCAACAGTAAGAGGTAACACGGTTAACATTCGTGCTATAGACAAAACTTTTTTTTATTGAAGTGAAACTTCTTTATCGGCGTTAGAAAAATAAAATCGTCACATTTTTCCGTTACGCGGCACGCGTCACGTTTTTGACTTTGACTGGATTTTGACCAGACTTTCACTGGACTTGACAGGACTTTCATCGGACTTCGACCGGATTTTGACCGGACGTAGACCCGACTTTAACCGTGCTGACCGGACTTTGACCGGACGTTGACCCGACTTTGACCGGACTTTAACCGGACTTTAACCGGACTTTAACCGGGCTTTGACCGGACTTTGACCTGACTTTGATCGGGCTTTGACCAGACTCTGACCGGACTTTAACCGTGCTGGCCGGACTTTGACCGGACGTTGACCCGACTTTGACCGGACTGTAACCGGACTTTAACCGGACTTTAACCGGGCTTTGACCTAACTTTGACCGGGCTTTGACCAGACTCTGACCGAACTTTAACCGGGCTGACCGGACTTTGACCGGACATAGACCGGGCTTTGACCGGATTTTGACCGGACTTTGACCGGTCTTTGACCCGGCTTTGACCGGACTTTGATCGGACTTTGACCGGACTCTGACCCGACTTTGACCGGACTTTGACCGGGCTTTGACCGGACTTTGACCGCGCTTTGACCGGGTTTGACCAGACTCGGACCAGGCTTTGACCAGACTCTGACCGGACTTTATTCGGGCTGATGGGACTTTGACCGGACATTGACCCAATTTTAACCGGACTTTAACCGGACTTTAACCGGGCTTTGACCGGATTTTGACCCGACTTTGACCGGGCTTTGACCAGACTCTGACCGGACTTTAACCGGGCTGACCGGACTTTGACCGGACGTTGCCCCGACTTTGACCGGACTTTGACGGGATTTTGACCGGACTTTGACCGGGCTTTGACCGGACTTTAACCCGACTTTGACCTAACTTTGACCGGACATAGACCAGACACAGACCGGACTTTGACCGGATTTTGACGGACTTTGACCGAACTTTGACCGAACTTT
This sequence comes from Amorpha juglandis, assembly GCA_949126905.1. Classification (NCBI taxonomy): domain Eukaryota; kingdom Metazoa; phylum Arthropoda; class Insecta; order Lepidoptera; family Sphingidae; genus Amorpha; species Amorpha juglandis. Next base: position 7,402,931 of record OX421390.1, on the reverse strand, counting down.
GACCGGACTTTGACCGGACTTTGACGGACTTTGACAGGGCTTTGACCGGACTCTGACCTGACTTTAACCGGGCTGACCGGACTTTGACTGGACGTTGCCCCGACTTTGACCGGATATAGACCGGACTTTGACCGGATTTTTACCGGACTTTGACCGGGCTTTGACCCAACTTTGACCGGACATAGACCGGACACAGACCGGACTTTGACCCGACTTTGACCGAACTTTGACCGGACTTTGACCGGACTTTGACGGATTTTGACAGGACTTTGACCGGACTTTGATCGGACTTTGACCGGATTTTGACCGGACTTCTTCTGTCGAGCGTCCCGAGACGCACACTTTTTTTTGTATTCATGTCTATGATAATAAAAGCCTTTTGTTTAAACTTTATCTAATTTAACTTTATTAGACCAATTTCTGTAAAGTTGCATAATATAGTAGATCATTTTTTGAAAAATAAGGTCATAAAGAAGTTTCACTTCCTACGTGTGTACACTAGTACACGCACACATTTTTTTTTTATTTGATTGAATGACGAGACGAGCAAGGCGCTCGCCTGATGTTAATCGCCACGCCTGCCCATACACAGAAGCAACATTACACAGAACTTTGAATTATAAAGCAATGCATGGCACTAAACTGCGCTCATCACCCCGAGACATAAATTGTTAAGTCTCATAATGCCCAGTAATTTCACTGGCTTCAATGTCCTTAGATCGAAACACAACAGTGCTTACACACTGTTGCTTGGCGACAGAAATAGATGGCGTGGTGGTACCAACCCAGAAGACCTCTCGCATACGAGGGACCTATCTTGTAAACTGTGTGTGTACAGCGAGGCTCTACCACTTTTCAAAGTTAATATATCTCCAAAATTTCGGTACTTTTCGAGACTTGCCGTATCGCGTCGGGTAGACGAATAGATTGCCGAGCTCGACTCGCTATTACACATAAGATATCGAGCGGCCAATCTTATACATACACAACTCGAAGAAATTTAAGATTGCGATGTGGGGACATAAAATTCCTGTGAGATGCGTTATCTTTGTTTAAAAAATGTGTCCATGATTGATATCGCCAGTGTAAAGGCAAAAATATTTTAGTGCTAATACGTGAAGTTTACGTTAAAGCGTTTTAAAGTTATTTTTTAGTGAAATAAAACTAATTTAAACGGATTTTATCGCGGTTTTTTATTTTAATTTTGTCCTTTGAAAGATTTCGTAATGTCGGGACAAAGATAAAATAAAAAACCGCAATAAAATCCGTTTAAATTAGTTTTATTTCAATGAGTAACATTCGCGTAAACGTAAGAAATCATTACTATTTTACGATAAAAATTCATATAACTTTATCTATGAAACGTATATTTTATTAAATCATATTTTTTTCCTATTATAATTATTAGGAATTATTATCGTAAAAAAACACTTTAAAATGTTCTACCGTAAAGTCTACGTATTGGCGCTTTAGTATTCGCTTTAGTATGCAGATAGCTTTTAACTTTACATGTACATGTGCTTGTTGCACTTAGCAGATGTCTTGTCGCTATCTTTATTTATTCTATTCTATGAATTATCCTTAAGGATTAACTACATTCCTTTTAATACTCTAGGACATGAATAACAGTTTGAAATTTAACATTGGGGCCAAACTTATTTAGTTTGATAACGTAATTTAAAAAATCCTTGAGAGAAGACGACCATTATTAGAAGGCGATAGTATATAGTCATAAGCCAAATATGTATATCTTTATATATAAAAAATACGTGACGCGATGAACTCGTAAACTACTGAACCGATTTTAATCAAATTTTGCAAAAGTTTGCAACTTTGATGCAACTTGAGTGATAGGATAGTTTATATCTCAATTTATAGTCGCAATTTTTTTTTGCAAATTAATCTGTGAGTTCCATAAGATTCTAACAGATATAGTAATTTATAGTGTAAATTGTAAATTTATAGTGTGTAATTTATAGTGTATGGTAATTTATCGGTTGGATTGAGTAAGTATCCAATAGATGGTGCGTACTGTATATAATAGTTTACTACAATATAATTTAACATATCCCTTAGCCACAGCAACGGGTGGTCGGACCTGCTAGTAAATATATAAATAAATTGGTAATGCACATTTTAACTTGTAGCTACTACAGCTATAGTACCAACAGCTACATTGAATTAAGTAAATATATGGCAATATCGTGTTAATAGCTAATTTATACATTATCTACAATGGCGCTAAAATATCAACGCTTAATAAAATTAACAGTTTCCCCACATCCCGCAACAAAACAATTAACAGTTACACAGTCACAATAGAAAGTTTAATATTTTGGAGGCGACAGGTTTCGTCGGAAGCACCGATAAGCCTAGCACAGCCACTAACCTCCATAGGCAACCCACTTACTTCGCATATAGAGTCCAGTTCACGTAAACGCGCGCGTTACAGTTAGGGGCACTTCCGTCCACGCGTGATAATATGGTGTGCGACGTGACGCGAGGCTTTGAGGAGGCAGGTTCATTGTTCGTGCCTCGGCGGGTACGTGACGTGAATGAGGTAGATGTACTTAACATGAAGGGTTTCAGTCGGGAATAGGACTGGTGTTTGTTAAAACAACTAGTATTGGAATAATAATACTTGTTTTTATTTGATTGAATGACGAAACGAGCCAAGCGCTCGCCTGATGGTATGCGCCACGCCTATATATAAACAGAAGCTACACCACACAGAACTTTGAATTACAAACCACTGCATGGCACTGACCTGCGCTCGTCAGCCCGAGACATAAGATGTTCAATCTCATAATGCCCAGTAACTTCACTGGCTTCAATGTCCTAATTGAAACACAACAGTGCTTACACACTGTTGCTTGGCGGAATAAATAGAAAAAGCGGTGGTACCAACCCAGACGGCCTCTCGCATACGAGGGACCTACCTTGTTGGCGGAAGAAATAGACAAAGCTTTATCATACTTTTATTAATCGACTTCAACAAGGTTATCAAACTGTTATATATATATTTTTATTGTATGTTCATGCACAACTCTGCCAAATGTGGAGCGATAATGAGGATTCTTTTTGTATTTGTTCTAGTTACTTCGATGGTGGTCCGATACAAATTTGATGAAGTAATGATGACGGAGTACAAACGGAAACGGGAACAACTGATAATATAAACAAACGCGATTCGAATTTCGCAGTTTTTAAGATATAATTAATACATTTAATTTTTATTAAATCCATGTATAATAAAAGGTGTTGTCAAAAAAATCGAAAGCAAGATAGCAAAACTCACGCGCATATATTAGCGATGTTTCAGTTATATTTTTTGAGCTGTGGGCAATGGTGTGGGTTATACGTTTACTAATTTGTTTCATTAATGTTTTTGTGTATTCTTAACGTGTAACTGTTTTTTTCCCTCCAAATAAATCAATGTTCCTTCACCCATTATTTCAATGCAGCCTCTGAAAGAATTAGCTTCCTCTATTTCACGCCATGCAGCTTCTACAACGAGGACATTTCCAAGAAAATAAATGTTATACAAGAATATACCGCCCACACACCCGTCACTGCAACTCCTGTAAGCAAGGATCGGCATCGCATATTTCGACATCGAGCAACAAATCTCGGCGAGGAACACGAAGCTGTTTTACTCCGCATCGAAATGAAATCCAAGATAAATGAAAGTGTACTAAGACTTGAATTTGTTTTAATATCTCGTACCGTACCAACCCAGTCTTCAAAAATGCAAATCACCCAGCATCGTAAAAGAATTTAAAACCGTATTCAAAACAGTTTGCTGGCAGTATAGTTGGCACGCAAAGCGCCTGCACTAACGTCCCCATAAAACTAAAGGTCTGAGTGTACTTTTTGTATGATACGAGGATAAGGTTATTTTTTTCTTCTGTTAGGCAAGGTCCGGTTTCTACAGCATTGCTTTTTGTTCTATTAGGGATATCGAGTTTCGTAGAAATTAATTTATTCGCCAGCTTCATATGCAATTTATCAAACAAAATATATAAATGCCAATAAAGTTCCTGACTGAATGCATATTAGCAAGGATATATCATATTAGGATAATAGATACTTTTCAAATTCATGCCGCCAGTATCATTTTGAAAATCCTAATCTTGGTGCGTTTGCTATTTTGCGTTGAGGAATGCCCCATTTTTGCTTGTACCCGTAATTAGCTCTACGCGGATTTTTTTTCAAACAAAAAAATAATCATCCAAATGCACCGCATATTTGTCGGAGTGGTACGCTAACATACTTATAAATAATGATTTTCGACAGTGCTATAAATAGCACGAAAAAAGTACAGTGTTAACATAAAAAAGCGTGTTTATAGCATAAAATGTCTACTTGGCATTATTTTGACACTAAAACGCATGCTATTTATACTTCGGTATGTGCTTGTGTCAAAGTACGTGTTTGCATATCAAATTGCAAATGGTCTGGCAACACGCTAACCTACTTTGATGCAAGCTGCCCTAAAATACTGATAGAAGAATTAATAAAGATTTATATAATAATAATGTATTGAATCAAAAATCTACTTTAATATAATTAGAATAGTAACATATTATTGTAATAATTAATGTAATTAACAATAATTACACTATTGTATTGTGTCTAAATATTAATTGATATTATTGATAGAGGTAAAAATATTTCACTAAAAAATAATTGAAATACTATTCGAGTTAATCTTAGACATAAGTAACGAATTACACGAAACTATAAGATAAATAAAACTTAACAGAATTGAAATAAACAAATTGGAATTTACATGCCATAGAATAAAAATGGATAAATTAAATAAGTTTTAAGAATGATTATTTACGTTTACGCGAATATTATGTACTCATTGAAATAAAATTAATTTAAACGAATTTTATCGCGATTTTTTATTCATCTTGATCCCGACGTTTTAAAGACTTTTCAGACTTTGTGGTCACGGGGTAACTGTTTTAAGACGTGGAAGAAGTAGAAGTGACAGTTTTAAGAAGTGGCAATTTGAATTGGCCGGCAACGAATCAGGCACCGACTGCAAACAGACCGTCAGAAATTGTTATGTTTGACTATTCTGTGTTATTTTTTAAAGTCGCTTTTTAATTATTGTTAAAGTTTTTCTTGAATTATTATTATTAAAACAATACAATACAAATACAATACAAAAACTCTTTATTGTATAACCAATAATCACATAAATTAATTTAGCATAGGACTACTTAATGGTTTTACAATGGGCGGTCTTATCGCTACAAGCGATCTCTGCCAGACAACCTTTGGATGGACAGAAGCTGAAGTAAAAGAAGTCACGGTGGTGTACAATAAAGAGATATAGAAAGAGAGAGTGAGAGACAGGGATATAGTAATAGTAATAAATTAAATTAAATAAATGAATAGTAAACTAAAATACTAATACATATATAAAATATCATATATATATACTAATACATATAACTAATATTACAGAAAAACAATGTGTTAACGAAAAGACAAAATAGTATTATTATAGCAGTGTACATAGTGTTAAAAATTTGACAGATAGTAGTTTTTAAGCATATGTTTAAATATGGGTAGGGATTTAGCGTGTTTGATCTTCATCGGCAATGCATTCCACAGTCGAATAGCTTGAACAGTGAAGGACATATCATAAAAATGGGAAGTATGAGAAGGAGTCTTAAGTAGAAGAGTTTGAGAAACATGTTCTGCCACCGCCCATAATCGCGTGCTTGTGAGCTGACTCAGTAGGTACATTTGCATTTGTGACAGAGAAACAGCTGAGATTCGTGAATGACTGTATTTTACGACATTGTAGTAAAACTTGATTTTGTCTATGACTACTACTTTATGGAATCTAAAGAATTTATTATTGAAATAGGTTTGTCTTGCAATTGCGACATTCAAGAATTACGATCAACTAATCGTTACACATATCCTTTCGACCACCTCGGTGGCGTAATTATATTGCGTACACGGTACGACAGCTGAGCTGAGGTCTCGGGTTCGATCCCCGGGTCGGGTAGTGATTTTAAGTTTTTCTATCACGAAATGCTCAGTATCAGCACGGGGCCTGAATTTGTCTTCTATCACATCATAGGACGCGCTAGACGAAATATGGGTGTACTGGTTATACCTCTGCCTACCCCTTCGAGGATTACAGGCGTGAATGCTTATGAACATTATCCTTTTGTAAAGAATACAAGCTCTCGTACAAAAAGTAAATAAAACGAATATGTACTTTTTTAATTGTTTTTAACAACAAAGGCCGGCAATCGACCATTTAGGTCATCACCTACCAGCAGTAGATGATTTTTGCTGCCCATATACGCCAACAATACCAGAAGAATCATGGCCCCATTGCTGAACTTAAAGGAGAGTCATAATTAACGGATTGGGAAGGGCAGGGGGATTTGGTCCTACAGATATCTCACTCACCGTACGAAACGCAACAGCAAGCCACTACTTTACGTCAGTTTTCTGTGAGATGATATACCCTCAAAAAGGAGAAAGAACAATCGCCCACTATATAGAATGAACAAGGTGGTAGGTCCCTCGTATGTGAGAGACCGTCTGGGTTGGTACCACCGCTTTATTTGAATCTGCCGCCAAGCAACAGTTAAGCACTGTAAGCACTGTTGCGTTTCGGTTTGAAGGACATTGAAGCCAGTGAAATTACTGGGCATTATGAGATTTAACATCAGATGTCTCGGGGTTACGATCGCGGTTAAGTGCCATGCATCGCTTTGTAATTCAAGGTTCTGTGTGCTGTTGCATCTGTTTATGGGCAGGCGTGGCGCTTACCAAGAGGCGAGCGCCTTGCTCGTCTAGTCATTCAATAAAATTAAATAACAATAGAATATATTCGCAATAATGTATACTATAGATATATTACAGTACATACATTTTTCCCGCACAACCAAATTCACCGAATAAATTACGCAGAGACGTTCTAGAAAAATAAAACTGTTTTGTAAAAACTGTTAAAATGTATGTTAAAATTACGCATAAACAAGTTAACAAAAAAAGTAGATCGCTAAAGCTTTACTTAGAACCATGGTAACCTTGTCAGTAAACCATTTCGCGAATTCTAGGTCATGGAGTAGCAAGGAGGTAGGTCCCTCATATGCGAGAGGCCGTCTGAATTGGTACCACCACTTTGTCTATTTCTGCCGCCAAGCAACAGTGTGTAAGATTAATTACATGATTGTGATTGCATAATCATAACGACAGGTATCTCAGTATAATAATTTCTAATGTTTACGCGAATATTACTCATTGAAATAAAACTAATTCAAACGGATTTTATCGCGGTTTTTTATTAATTTTGATCCCGACGTTTCGAGGATTTTTCAGCCTTCGTGGTCACGGGGTGGACTAGTGGGTGGTTTAATACAACACCGCGATAAAATCCGTTTAAATTAGTTTTATTTCAAGGTATCTCAGTACTTAGAGATCAAACAAATTGCAACGCCTAAACCACTGTATTAATGGTCGTAGTTTTTTAACTAACGTCGGGCCTGTACTGCCTCAGGCACTTGATTAATGACTGAAGGAAACCCACGGTGCCTCTCTACAGAACATTAAAGAATTGGAACAAGTCAACACTTAGTTGGAAGAAGCATTTATACAGGCCGGCATGACTCTGGTGACCACCGATAAACTCATTGCTTGTCGGTGGTCGCTGGTATTTTGGACTGGACTACGCCTACCATCAGGTATAGAGCAGTCACTCAGCCGTGCTCTGATAAAAAAAGAGCGTAGGTACTTCATATACTTGTACCCTAAAGTGGATTAAGCCAATAATTTTAATAGCCAGTTGCACTCACTGACCGGTAAACGATTAGCGAGTTAAGCAACCTCTCGCGCGGTCAGTCTATGGATGGGTGACCGCTTAGAGGTATTTCAACTGAGCGCCTCCGTGTTTCGGAGGGCACGTAAAAAATGAAGCCCGACTGTTATCCACTGGTCTTTAAGCCAAGTTGAAGGACTTCGGGCGGCTTGAAAACTTTGATACTAGGTTCGCCACTAAGTGTTCAATATATAGAATAGACCAATAATGCGGATCGAAGACGGAACTTGTGCTAAACCTGCTTTTTATATAGCAGGTAAACGAGCAAGTGCCTCAACTTATGGTAAGTTACTACACCACCCATTAACCCCTACAATAATAGAAGAATCATGGATGCGTTGCAGACATTATTGGAAGGGAATGACGATTGTACAGGGGAGAGAAGATTTAGGCCTCCGGAAATTTCACTCACCAAAATATACAACAATAAGCTGCCACTGAGTAACATAGGCTACTTTTTATCCCGGAAAAAGCAGATCACGCGAGCGGAGCCGCGAGGAAAAGCTAGTTAATACTATGAAGTTTAGATTCTAAATGAACAAAGGCATCTTTAAATAACATAACATGAACATTTACGGTATGAGAAAAAAAATCTACGTGGAATATTATACCATATCAATACGGACAAAAACGAATGTAAGTATGTGGATAAGTTAATATATGGCATATTACTGATCACCTTCATGAAATGGTAAAATGTTGAGTCACAACCGTAATTATAAATGACAATGAATCATAATGACGAGATTGTTGTTGTGCTTACAATCGATTTTGAACAGGTGTATCATACGAATAATAACTAAGGTTGCTTCGTGGTTTGGCCACATTGAAAGGATGGATGAAAGACACATTGTAAATGAGATTCATGTTGTGAAAGTATGTGGTCCTATTTTTTCTGCTGGGCACGGGCCTCTACTAAATAAGAGGGGTTAGGCCTTAATCCGCCACGCTGGCCTAATGCGGGTTGGCAGACTTCACATACCTTCGAAAAATCTAATCGAGCTCTCAGGTATGCATGTTTCCTCACGATGTTTTCCTTCACCGTTAAAGCAAGCGATAATTAACAATTAATATACACGTAACTTAGAAAAGTCAGAGGTGTATGCTGTTGGGGTTGGTTTCGAACCTGCGACTTTCGTCTCGTCAGTCCGTACCACTCTCCGCTGAGCTATCACTGCTTCAATGTTAGTATGTGGTCCGATACTCACTTTAATTCACTAAATAAATTCGCTTTTATTTGATAATGGACTAAATATGAAACGCTTGAAACCGACAAGCGTGCCATGAAGAGACAGTAAGAGAAATAGGTGTGAATGAATGGTTGAAATTTGAATAAAGAATTATGTGCTTGAATGTGGTTATATAGAGAGGTTAAATTAATTATTACGTACATTTTTTTATATAGAATAGCGGTCTATGTTATATAAATATGTTATATAACACACATATATTATTTTACATATTATGCTACTATCTTACATAAATTTACAAAGTGATCAATGAAGAGATGTCTATCCAGCGAATTGATTCGACTTGTCATCGTCACAATCACGCGGTGCAATGTGGATCTTAATTACAACACATCTTATAAGAATTGCAAAGTAGGTACTGCCAATCTGAAACGCAAATGTTTTATAATGCCCAGTTAGTTAGTAACAGTGTTCTTTAATCCGATAAACAGAACTACGTGGTAGGGTTTTTACACACGGCATTACGACTGCACTGGGACCTGATTTTAAGTACAGTATAGTCCAAATCGTTTTTACACACGGCATTACGACTGCACTGGGACCTGATTTTAAGTACAGTATAGTCCAAATATTATAATGACGATCTTGAGCCAATAGTAGGATATTCCTATCCGCCCGGATAGCGACTACCATACACATGGTGTTAAAACCTGCAATAGTGGATCAGCCAGTATATGTCCGGTTCTCCCGAGAGGCTTGTGAAGGACGTCACTGGATTTTTGCACTGCACTACGCTTTCCATCAGGTGTAGCGCCGTCTCTTTGCCGTGCTCGGATAAAAGAAAATGTCAACCGTTGAGAGATTATGCCAGCCTGAAGTTAGCTGGATATACACTGGTTGATCCCGAAACGCGACTCGCTTGTTGCCCCTATGTCAGAATTTTCACCATGTGTACGGTGATCGGTATCCAGTGGGTGCAAAAATAATCAGGTACCCTCTACCAGCAACTGTTGTTCCGGTTTGAAGGACATTAAAGCCTGTGAAATTACTGCGCATAATGAAACTTAACATCTTATGTCTCAGAATGCTGAGCGCAGTACAGTTCCACAATGCTTTGTATTTCAAAATTCGGGGTCATGTAACAACTGTTCAAAAGCAGTCGTGTCGCTTACCATCAGGCGAGCGGCTTACTCGTCTCGTCATTGTTTTATAATAAAAATTATTGGTCCACTCAAGTGAATATCTTACTACCGAGCCGACATGTCATTTAAATGTCAAATCCATTAATTACAAATAAACGTAATTTCTTAGAATCAGATGACAAATTTTCCATGTTTGGGCCTTTTATTCATCGGAACTCACAGAAAGCGATAAATATGTTATCATGGACGTGTACAAATACTAAAGACAACTGCTATTTATTGCGGTACATAATGGAAGGAATGCGTTAAACACCTATTAAAAGCAGTGCCGGGTTAAGGATGCATAAACAGCAAGTAAACAGCAAAGTGGCTGCACCTGATGGTAAACATATCACAGTAATATTATAAATGTGAAAGTTTGTTTGTTTGGATGTTTGTCCGTCAATCACGTTGAAACTACTGAACCGATTTTGATGAAATTTGGTATACAGACAGGGTATGAGCTGACTTGGGTGATAAGATACTTTTTATCCCGATTAAATGATCCCTTGGGATAAAACAGTAATCTTGATATTCATCAATCACACCGAAAATTCTGAACGGATTTTGTTGAAAATTGGTATAGAGATAGGAAAAGCAGATCACACGGGCGGAGTCGCGAGGAAAAGCCAGTTAAATATAATGTTATCAGTCTTAGAGAGATATTGCGTACTTCGACGGTCACCAGAATTATGCCAACTTGAAGTTACTAACTACACTGGCTGACGGAGCGTAATTCGCTAGGACGAGCTAATGTTGCGAGTTTTCGTAGTATGACCATTGGCGCTCATAGCTTTAAGCTGCCTACAGAATCGAACCCATGATACCCAATCCGGAGCATGAAGTTGCAACCGACGTATACCTGTGGTTTATTCATAATGCTTTCTTGGAGATTATCTAGTCAAGTCGAGATATATCTGGTGTGAGGATATTTGCTGAGGAGGACTGGTGAGAGGATTTTTGTATCCGACCGGATAGCGACCATCATGCACTGGTGCTAAAACCTGCCATAGTGGCCCACCTTGTGTGGGTCGCGTTCCAGGGTCAGCCAGTGTATATCCGGTTCTCCCCAGGGGGCTTGCCCCCTGATCCTAACCCTTTTCCCATCCCTTTTTCCTTCCCCTCCCCCTTGGTCCTTGGGTAGGCCGCCATGATCTTGCCGACCTACGATGGACATATTGTTTATCGTTGGTCGACACTATTTTTGGATTGCGCTACACTTACCATCAGGTGTAGCGTAGTCACTTTGCCGCGCCAGGATAAAAAAAAACAAGGCTGCCGCAGATGAATCCGTTACTTATACGATTCAATCACGTAACGTTGCACATCCACCACAGCATCTTCATCTGCACGACATGAATTATAAAGGCAGGCCACGTTTAACACCGTTACAGGAGCACTGGCCATAGATATAATTCATATGCAAGGTGGTAGGTCCCTCGTATGCGAAAGGCCGTCTGGGTTGGTACTACCGCTTTGTCTATTTCTGCCGCCAAGCAACAGTGTGTAAGCACTGTTGTGTTTCGGTTTGAAGGACATTGAAGCCAGTGAAATTACTTGATATTATGAGACTTAACATCTTATGTCTCGGGGTGACGAGCGCAGTTCAGTGCCATGCAGTGCTTTGTAATTCAAAGTTCTGTGTTGTGTTGTTTCTGTTTATGGGCAGGCATTTACCATCAGGCGAGCGCTTTGCTCGTCTCGTCATTCAACCAAATAAAAAAAAATGCTTTATGACTCGCCGGCATCCTATGATCGCAAGTTACGCCCGTATACAATAGTATACGGGCGGGTATTAGTGTAGTGTTATTACACTAGACTAATATCCGTATCAAATTCACAATGCGGCACTGATAACCCAGTGACGTAGACGCGGATGGCCAGTGTCCATCATAACGCATGACGGCGTGCGTCCGATCCCGCAAGCTCGCGTGCTCGTCAGCACGCGACCGCCGTGTCCAATGTCCAGAACTAACATCGAACATCACACTAATATTATAAATGTGAAAGTTTGTTTGTCTGGATGTTTGTCCGTCAATCACGCTGAAACTACTGAACGGATTTTGATGAAATTTGGCATACAGACAGGGTATGAGCTGATTTCGGTGATAGGATACTTTTTATTCCGATTAAATGCTCCCTTGGGATAAAACAGGAATCTTGATATTCATCAATCACACCGATAATTCTGAACGAATTTTGTTGAAAATTGGCATAGAGACAGGGTATTACCTGACTATAATATATATATGCAGAATAGACAGTCACTAAATCATTTGTAAATGTCCTAATTCCACGCGGGCAAAGCCGCGGGCGGAAGCTAGTTGTTCATAAAGCAGTCAGTAGCTTCTACAGTACATTTATAGAGATATTGCTTTTAAAAATGTTTAATAGGCTATTTGAATATACATAGTTTTATGCCTTATTTTATACTAGCTCTCCCTCGCGGCTTCACTTGCATTTTACTGCCCTGCTACCATGGGTCATAGCGTGATATACATATAAACCTTCGGGAATAAATTATGTAATTGACAGTGAAAATTGCATTAAAATCCATCGAATAGTTTAGGACAGTGTTTCCCAACATGGGGCCAGCGCCACACAGAGGGATTATTTGATAATTAAGGGGGGCAATTTAAAAATGGACTCGACACTGTAACCCTTTCACTTTGGGTTACTTAAATGCAATGCTAGATATCGGTGACAAATTTAACAAAAAAATGTTAAGGTGGGGCATGGCCTAAAATAGGTTGGGAAACACTGTATTACAGGCATATAATATATATGCAATTAGCGAGATAAACGAGCTTTATACAGATGATTTATCACACGATCCAATCTGCGAGGGACTAAATAAAACTTTGCGAACATCGCATCGTTATCGAACCAAAGAAAATAAATTACATGAAACTACGGCCGATACACGCGTACACGCTCCTACATAACTCCGGTATTATATGCACTTTGTATTTATTTTGTACTAGCTATCCCTCGCGGTTTCACCTGCATGTTACTGCTCTACTCCCATGGGTCATAGCGTGATATACATATCAACCTTTCTCATGATTCACTCTATCTTTTGCTGACGGCTCCTATGACATCAAGTGTCATATTCTACTTATTGAGGTCTCAAGTTGAATTTTATGCTTATTGCAAGATTTTCATCTCTGAAATGAATGTTAATCACAATAATCAAATGAACTTTGACACTTAAGATACGTACTATATTTTACTGCACTTTATCACAATTAGAACAAACGCATTGGAATTTAGTTTCCAATCTAATATTTCCACATAGCAATGTAACGTTGTTATAGATTTCATACAAACACCGAGATTCAAGGCTCGAATGGTGGAATACAACGCTCGTTGATGTCTTTTGTACGAAACAATCGATTCCACGGAACTATTACAACAAATGTTTCGAGTTTATTTATTTCACGTTATAAAATAGATATTAAATAACTCTTCTAAAGTTGATTAATAGATTGGATTTTATGATACAATTAAATAATTAGTTGCAAAATCTCGACAATTTATGTTGAAACTTACTTTCATTTTTGTACATAAATTCTCGTTTATACTTGAACTTTGTCTTTATTTTATTTATAGCTAGTTTCGTTCAGTGCATATTTTGTGTGGATTTTCGCTTTCGGAATTGCTTATTTTAATATAATGTCTATCATTAATAGTACCAATGTCTTTGTGGAAATAAATAGTTTTTATTATTATTATTGTTTTTACATACTTATTATTTTTTATCATGGCACGGCAAACAGAAGGCGTCCCTTGACAGTCGGCAGAATTATGCAGGCCTATAGTTAGTGGATATACAAAGGCTGGCCTTGCAACGCGATTCGCCTGTACGAGACACTATGACGAGGTTTTCACCATGTTGACTGTGTTCATTATCCAGTCAGGTAAACAAATATAACGCTAGTGGAAGGTATATATTATACAAATAACGTAAATTAATTCTAGTATCAATATAAGGGTAACAAAATAACTTATTCTTTGCTCTACCCTCAATTTCTTCACTTTACATAACCAACTTTTAAAATAAGTGAACGTATATGGAATTCCCATAAAATTGCTCACACTTAGCAATTTAAATAATCCTTTTAACATTATGTACTTTAAAGAATTCGTACTTTACATAAATCCGACAGACAGGTAGAGCAGATTCCGCAATCCAAATATAATTTACCTCATTCAAGAAAAACACTCGCAGATTTTCCAACGTAACAATATTAAACCAACATATTACTTTTAACTGTACACGTTAAAGTATTTAGTTCACTTAAAAAATCACTTCAACAATTGTTTTTAAAAAACACATGCGCCAGCGCCGGATCTCAGCGCGATACTGGCACGCGATTGGCCGAGCAAAGCGCGGGAACACACATGCTAATAAGGTTTGCCAGGTATGACAGATAATTACAATTTACTGGTTTTATAAAATACTAGCTTTTCCTCGCGGCTCCGCCCGCGTTTAATTCTGTTATATTATCGGACATCGCCTATCTTCATCAGGGATAATGTAGAATTCTAATGGTGAAAGAATTTTTCAAATCCGTCCGTAGTTGAGAGCCTATTCAATACAAACAATCAAATCTTGCCTCTTTATAATATTAATTTAGATTGTATTCAGATGATAGAACAATCAGAATATCATGTGATAATCTCGCAAGATGTTTACAAGGCCACCTTATTTTATTCACAAGTACCCGAGCCCCCACAACCGGGCCATGCACCTGCAGGAACAAAACATCGGTGGATACATTTTATATGATTATCGACTAATGTCAAAACTTTGGTTACGATCGCGTAGGCGGACAAAAAGCGGTCTCTGACATTATTAGACGAAGATCTGAAAGACAACGAACTAACTACGGCGGAGGCTTAAGACTGGGTGAAGTGGAAGCATGTAAGTAGTAAGCGGACCCAGGCAATAGGCTGAAATGTCGCGTAAACCAGGCAGAAAGAAAGCGAGTAGCATCCAAAAGTCCTTAAAAGCACTCAGTCTCGGTCAGGTCTTTACTCGGATTGGGCACTAAGTCACTGTATAGAATGGATTGAAAATACTATGAAAATTTGATGAATTTATTTAACTAAGATAATGTTATTCTATAACGTCTTAAAAATTGAGTATAGTTCTACTACCAATTGAAAATCATCACCATAACCATAACTAGAGTGGGCAAGCCTGATATTTCAAGATATTTTCTATTTTATGTATAGCAACCCCATAATTGTCAATTTGACGTGTAAACAAGTTCCATGGGTATGCAAATACGTCATTGGCGAAACATTAAAATTGTTTATCGTTTGTTGCAACAAAATGAACTGAATTTCCTTCGATCTAAATCGTTCAGTGTTACAAGTGTTGTAACGTGCGTCCAATGAAATGTCCACTTTCTAACTGTAATGCAACTTGACTTGAACAATCAATCACTGAGTTAGACTTAATCGAGTAACAATCTTTTTTTTGTGTGTTCGAAAAGAGGTTCTGAATTCGTCAGTATATATTTTTT
The DNA here is from genome assembly GCA_949126905.1 of Amorpha juglandis. Classification (NCBI taxonomy): domain Eukaryota; kingdom Metazoa; phylum Arthropoda; class Insecta; order Lepidoptera; family Sphingidae; genus Amorpha; species Amorpha juglandis. The sequence continues at coordinate 7,387,165 of OX421390.1, read as the reverse complement.
TTACGTATATTCACGCATATCGGCCTGAAATGTAGGCCGATTTTAATAGTTATTTTGCGTTTACTCCAATAGTAGTCCCATATATCTTTTTTTATCTTTTTTTACACACACATAGTCCTGACCCCACACTAGGTTAAATCTGTATCGTGGGTATCAGGAACTACGAGGGGCTTACGGTCCACCACACCCAGGCCCGAAACAAATATTTGTGGGTCACACAAATATTGGCTACTTGCCCTCTGCGCCACGGAGGCTGTCAAATGATGATGCTGTATGATTTTTGTTAATATCTAATGAAGGAGTACGACGGAATTAGTACATTACGCACCTAGGGATAAAGTAGGGCATTCTCACCCGCGGATTAATGTCAGGCGAGCCGAAGGCAAAGGTGACAATCGCGGGTAAGTATGCCCTACTTTTCTCCCGTAGTGCGTATACCATTTTTTCTCACACTGGGATGAAAAATTCGACCCCATCCTTCCATAGAAGGAAGGAAGGAAGTTCTGTTAGTTGAATGTTGATTTGATCAGCCTTTGAGAAACCGAGTGTGTCTTTACATAGTATAAAATGACGTCGCTTCCGCTATCTGTTCGCTTAGATCTTTTAGCTATTCAACGGATTTTAATGCAGTTTTCAGCAATAGATAGAGTGATTCGTCGAAGGTTTATATGTATATCACGCTATGATCCATGAGAGCAGGGCAGATGCAGGTGAAACTGCGAGAGACAGCTAGTATCGTATAAATGCGTACATATCAGTTATGTACATGGTTCCTAAACTAGGTCTCCAGGTGCACAGCCAATACCGGTCGCAGGCGGTGATTCACCTCCGTGAATATTAAACACCTGTGAACACAGATCCGTGGCATATTGGCAGCCTCCGTGGCGCAGTGGGCGAGTAGCCGACTGTGAAACGTGAGGCCGTGGGTTCGATTCCCGCACCGAGCAAATATTTGTCTAATCTACATATTTGTTTCGGGTCTGGGTGTTGTGAGACCGAAAGTCTCTCGTAGTTCCTGATACCCACAACACAAGACTCGTATCTTACTGTGGGGTCAGGGCTATGTGTGTGACTGTTGGGTGTTATTTATTTATTTATATTATTGTTTCTTTTTGTTTACTCGTAGTAAGCATCGACGTTAACAAGATTCTCGGCAAACAGCACGCTATTGTTTTTTTTTACCAGCCCTGTATTATACATGTCTCATTGTTGGGCACGGGCCTCCTCTACTGAATGAGAGGGGTTAGGCCTTAGTTCACCACGCTGGCCTAATGCGGGCTGGCGGACTTCACATACCTTCGAAAAATCTATTAAAACGCTATTGGTAAATGGTGTTAATAAATAACGATGGTCAATCAACCCCATGTTTAACTGATTTTTTCCTGCACATAATAATACTCATATATATAAACTCTTGGACGTCCATCTACAAGGTGGACAGACGACCTGATAAAGATCGCAGGAAGTCGCTGGATGGAGGCCGCTTCCAACAGGTCGGTCTGGAAATCTTTGGGAGAGGCCTATGTTCAGCAGTGGACGTCTTGTGGCTGATGATGATGATATAAAAGTCAGGTCAAGGTGGTAGGTCCCTCGTATGCGAGAGGCCGTCTGGGTTGGTACCACCGCTTTGTCTATTTCTGCTGTCAAGCAACAGTGTGTAAGCACTGTTATGTTTTGGTTTGAAGGACACTAAAGGCAGTAAAAATACTGAGCATTGTGAAACTTAATATCTCATGTCTCGGGGTGACGAGCGCAGTTCAGTGCCATGTAGTCCTTTGTCATTTAAAGTTCTGCGTGTCGTTTCTTCTGTTTACAAGCAGACGTGGCGCTTATCATCAGGCGAGCGCATTGCTCGTCTCGTTATTCAATCAAATTAAAAAAAGTATTAGAAGCCCTTTAAGTGAATACTATGATGGAAGGAATTCCTTATAGCTTGACCTCAAACCGTCCATTAAGAATACAAACATTTTCCTCCAATGCATCCTACAAGCTGAGTCAGTAATTTTCCCAGGACTCAGAACAATAAGCTTTCCGTCCTTGTCTAAACAATACAAACGAAAGAGACAAAACATTTGTAAGACACACAAAACCAATGACAAACCTTGCGTTAACAAAAGTAAAGAGTTAGCATTGAAGAACGTATTTAGGTGTCTAGTCATGGGGAACTAAACAACCAAAATACAATTTTAAAATGAATAGCGCACCGCGTTTTAAAACAATCCCCCGACATCAATTAGAAAAAAACGTATATAACTTTTAAACGACTGAATAGTTTTTCTTCAATCGAGCGAGTAGCCGGCAAATGTTTGTGTGATCCATAAATATTTGTTTCGGGGTCTGGGTGTTGTTAGACCGAAATTTTCTCGTAGTGCATGAAACCCACGACACAAGACTGACGTATCTGACTGTGGGACTGTGGGACAGGACTATGTGTAAGCAACAGCAAATCTAGAATGTCTTTAAGCATATTCTAAGTTACAAATAACTGATACGGGCAAAAAATAAATTCAAATATAAAAAAATAGATATTATTAGGGATATGTAGACCTCATAGCTCACGCTGAAAACTGGGAGGACACGGGGGGGCATCAGCCAATTTAAAACAAGCTTCAATACGACCCTGCACACATCAATCTTCTGTTTGTGTAGTGACCACTCTGAAGTGACAGAACGGCCTGCAGTGTTCCCATTGTATAAATACTTATAGTGAAGGTCACTATAGAAATCTGTAGAAATTATGGTTCATCATCATCATCATCATCAGCCACAGGACGTCCACTGCTGAACATAGGCCTCCCCCAAAGATTTCCAAACCGACCTGTTGGAAGCGGCCTGCATCCAGCGACTAAATTATTAAATTACTAAATTATGGTTATTAGAGATAAATATTTACACAGTATACCTTTACAACGGTTTTCCTGGAGAAGTTGCTTATTCCCGGTCCATTATACAGAGTGTACCAGGTAGTATGCCCAAGTGAAAAGCCAAAGATTACAGCATATATACGACGTTTTACGATTAATAGTGATTGTTTAACGATTTTTTCTTCACTGACAATTTTGATTGTAGCGACGTAGGTATTAAGAAAATTAAATGTTTTTCTTGAATAAATTAATTGTACAACTGCTAGCAGCTGCACAAATTGTATCCGCGAATCGTCCCATAAAGCTAAAAAAATATTGACATTCTTAAACTTAAACTGCTAAATCTTTGAGGGCGCTTTTATAGAAAAATGCAGAGATGGGATGGCGAAGATGATTAACGCCTATACACTTCGATACAATCTTAGTCCTACTAAAAATAGCGGCCAATTGCGAGTACAACTCGCGCACTGAGGGTTCCTTACCACCTCTTAAATTTACATCTATTTTTAATACAGCATTTATTTGTTTGAAAGTTGTAATATCATATAAGTATTCTATGAATATTTCAGCTGATAGATAATATTATAGTTCTGAAGATAAAGCTCTAAATATAGGAAAGTCAGACAGACGGCACGCCTTTGTAATAATGTTTCGTTGGTCCCTTTGGGCACAGGGCCCAAAAATAGAGGCTAAATGATTTTTTACTTCATAGTTGCTAAATTAAATGATAAATGCCTCCAAATTAATCATTCGTGTAACCGCCCACTCCATGTTTGTGTAAGATAACATCTTCCTAGAGGTAAACAATTAAAAGGACCTTCACCTAATGGAGAGAAGTGGGCGCATTCACAAGTTTCTATGAACGAACTATTGACTCATTGTTGTGAATGTGAGGACGAATTCAGGGTGTGAACGTGGGGCCTTTACCCCTCAAGTATATTCCGATAGCGACCACCGTACACATGGTGTTAAGACCTGCATAGTGATCCACACGCCTTGTGATCGCGTTCCAGGATCAGCCAGTGTATATCCGGTTCTCCCGAGGGGCTTGCGATATGATTTCGCTGGTTTTTTGGATTACACTATGCTTACCATCAGGAATAGTGCAGTCACTTGCCGTGCTCGAAAAAAAAAACTTGAGAGGTGTCAAGGGACACCCGGATGGAACGAAGTTCCTTTCGATTAATTAGTGAAGGAATTGTAATATATTTATTTAATTATTTATGCAGTTTTTTTTTCCTTTGTTTTTAATTTTAATTTTGAGGGTCAAGGTCAAGGTCGGGGTAAAGGTTAAGGTCGGGGTCAAGGTCAAGGTCGGAGTCAAGGTAAAAGTCGGGGTCAAGGTCAAGGTCGGAATCTAGGAAAAAATCGGGGTCAAGTTCAAGGTCGGAGTCAAAGTAAAAATCGGTGTCAAGGTCAAGGTCGGGGTAAGGTCAAGGTCGGAGTCAAGGTAAAAATCGGGGTCAAGGTCAAGGTCGCGGTCAAGGTAAAAATCGGGGTCAAGGTCACGGTCGGGGTTCAAGGTAAAAATCGGGGTCAAGGTCTAGGTCGTGGTCAAGGTCAAGGTCACGGTCGGGGTTCAAGGTCAAAGTCTTGTGAAAGTCCGGTCCAAGTTGAGTGGTCACTGTGTGACGCGACCCGGGGACTTCGAAATTATCGATGTTCCAGGGAGGTCAGCTAACGCTGGCTGGTCGGAGGGGGGGTGTTAGGTTTTTTCGTTACGAAATTTCTGGATTCGGTCTCGCCGCAAGGCCCGCGATAAAATCTATACAATAGCTTAAAAGTGTCGTGACAATTTTTCGTAAGAATGTCGTGACAATTTTTCGTAAGATTTTTTTCCGTCTAGCCCCCTTTCACAACGCGCGATAAGGAACTTCGTTCCAAAACGCAAGACACTATATTTGCCTTGTGATTTTTTTGTGTAAAATGATCAGACAGTAACTTGTTTTAGAATTTACGAACAAATGGATAACTATATTTGGTATCCATTACCCTAATATCTGTTGAAAGTAATTTAAATTAAAGCTTTCTTTACAGAATTGCCGCCTCCTTGGATATTGTATTTATAATAATAAATAGAAAGTGACACTTTACTTTGTCTTCTCGTGTGTGGTAAATTAAATATTCTCTTAACAAAATAGGCCCAGCACGCTTCCACCTTGCCACCTAGATGACCGGTCCAGTCGCCTCCAAAAAAAAAAAAAGACCTACCGTCACGAGTCGTGAGCACAGATAGACAGTAATTGCGGCATTTGGAACTCCAATAGACGACGGTTATCGAATGACTAACCAATCGCGTGAATCTTTGGCGCCACATGCTCCTACATTCCACCAATCAGATTTTTATATGAATTCTGCGCAGGTGATATTTATGCTCACCATTCGTGCCGATAATAGTCTTAAGCAAAGCATATATTAATAAACGTCTATTCGATTTGAAATCGTAAATGATAAGTTTTTTTTATTATTATTTGTTTCAATGGCGAGACGAGCAAGGCGATCGCCTGATGGTAAGCACCACGCCTGCCCATAAACAGATGCAACACCACACAGAACTTTGAATTAAAAGCACTGCATGACACTGAACTGCGCTCGTCACCCCGAGACATAAGATGTTAAGTCTCATAATGACCAGTAATTTCACTGGCTGCAGTGTCCTTCAAATCGAAACACAACAGTGCATACACACACTGTTCCTTGGCGACAGAAATAGACAAAGTGGTGGTACCAACCCAGACGGCCTCTCGCGTACGAGGGACCTACCACCTTGTAAAAAAAGTGGGAAGAGGAAAGGGAGGGGGTTTTAAATAAAACATACATAAACTACTACACATATTACGAATATATTTAAACTTGACATACATGTAATGATATAATTTCAGACAATATATCGAATTAAAATTATTTCGCTTCGATTTATAAATATAAGTACGGGTCCGTTTGGAATTTGTAAATGATAATATTTTGATGCGGTCCTGAATTTAATAACAAGAAAACTATTGTAACTGAAATCTAAAAGTCATATTTTTAGAATAAAAAAATCTACGAAATGTCCAAAAAAAGATATATAACAAAAATATGAAACCCGCATCAAAACAGAAAAACGTTGTATATACTGTGATCACTATTGTTCTATAAACATATGCAATATATCTATATCTAATTTTAACAATGAGAGCAGTCAAGGCAAATGGGATTGTACATACATTATTTATAACTCCGTCACACATATACTATAAAACGTTTTATAGTTTTGAGAAACATGCAAAAGCTACGATGCCATTACATTTTCCATATAAACGATGAATGAACAATCAATACATACATATACAATATATAATAAATTGTATTCCGCGGCACAACATACAAAGTGACCATTGAATTACGTAACACATCAAAAACATTATCAGATCTCATTTTAATAAAACACAAATAAACTCTCAAAAATATTTCACATACCGAGGTCCACTTACAGTTACTCCACTTACAAGTATCAAAATCGAAATGATAAACAAACAAAAAACAAACAATAGTTGAAGTGGGCCCCTGTATCAACAGCTGTTTTAACATCACTTCGATATCTCCTTCCACATTCCCTTCATTATAACACTATTAGATGGATAAGTACAACAATTTTGCTCTAATTCTAGGCAATCCGGTTTAGCGTATCTTTTTTGATACTTGAACATTCGCGATTTCGCACGGAATACAAGATCAGACAAGTTGGAAATCGCACGTGCCCAGTGTTAATGCCATGAAAACAACAGAGAATCGATGCTAGCACTAACATGCATATCGATAAGAAAATTGTATTAATAAATATATATTTAAACACTTACATAAGTACATAAAGGAAACATAAATGAGATTTTGTCATGATTACGAAATAGAAATAGAAAAATATAAATACAGAATAGAACATTTTCTTCTGTCCGTTCTCTATCGATTCACCGGAGTTTTAATAACCTATAGGCACAGATCAAGGATAAAATAAATGATGTATGTCAAGCTACATCGCGTGCTGACATTTGGCGCAACTCACTAATTATTATAATCTATACACACCGCGATGACGTCAGTCTACGTAGTAAAAATTGGCACGCTTGGATTCTATACAGTCCTTATCCATGGTCTGTGCTTGTACGTTTACAATAATGTTATCACAAACCGTTTATTCAAATGTTATAAATTTGATATTAGTTCTTCATAAGACACAGACGCTAAACCGAATTTGAGTTGTTTCACAGCCTTATTGAGTCTTGATGGTTTATAATAAAATTGTTTATTGACACTCTGTCCCCACGCACATATTATACTGATGGCACTGATTTAGTTCTTAGTTAACATTATCCCATAATAATTGGGCGTCTTTGGTCGTCTCAATGGTACGTTAGCCGACGGGACAGAGTTCTAAACAATGGTAACAAAATAACTAAGAGGCGGGAATGAATGATGTCATTTGGCTCTTAATTTACGATGTCATATGGTATTCTCTGCTATCACATATAAATAATACATTTCGTACGACACCGTGTCCTGTTCATATAATATTTAGCTCTTAACATTATTATATTGTTGTTATTTTGATCTTAGCCTCTTCTATACGTTTCTCAGTCTCAGGGAATGTATGTTCGTAAGTCTCTTCGTTGCCTTACAAAATATATGTTCACTCGCGTCGAACTTTTTTTTTATAAATTGTCATAAAAAATATTTTAAGGAAATTATTTTAAACATTTTCAATATATTTTGTGAGTATCTACAAGATGTACTTAGCCCTAATAACTATTTGAAGCAACAATTTTTTATATTGACCTTTTATAATGGCCTTTTAATACTATAAGTTGAAAATACTTTGAAATTTGAATCAATTACATTTGTGTATTCGTACTAGTTTAAAGGCTTCTTTGATTCATTTTTATGATCACATTTTGTTTGTGCGTGACTTAAGATATTATTTTCGAACGTATTTATTTTGATTTCTTAACAGATTATTATTTATATCGCTTAGTGACTTCACACCCAGTTTTTGATTGAAAAAACTATATTACAGTATCATCACAATTCAATAATAAAACACTACAAAAGGTATATAGAGAGATGTGTTCATAACGAAGCATACACATTGACTGGTCGTTAAATTATTTTATCTTAATAGGCAATGAAAAACTGGGCATCGTGACATTATATAATCGGCCGTGTATCTATATATTTTCTAGCCTTTCGTTGACTATAAAGCAGGCGATGTCACGGTATGAAGCGATGGTCAGTCTATACCTTCAAAATGCAATTGAATATGTTGGGGACGGACTATTTCTGTCATTTCTGTATCGATACAATACTGCAGCGGCGGTTCCTGTACATTCCACATACTGGCTTAAAAGGAATCATTCATAGAGTGAATGGAAAATTTCACAAAATCGCCGAAACAACCGTAAATTTTAAAACAAATCGTTCATGAACGGAACTAGCATTGCTTACACTAGTAAATGTCGATAATCGATAAAAAAATCGTTCGTCAAATGATTCGATACTCTTAATTGTATAACACATTGATATTCGTGAGTAGTTGAGTCTTATTAATAAAACAATCGGAATATTCCTTCATTGAAGATTCATATAACAGCTGCACACCAGACGTTCGGTCCGTTGGTGTTCCGAGTATCGACTACTCGATATAAAATATATACTAACACGTCTCCATCTCATGTCGATGACGTAATGCATTTGATTAGTGGCACTTGGTGTAACAAACTCACTGCATTTGATACAGTATCGCGAGCTAGTCCTCTTAAAGCTATCAGTTGATATAAATTATGTATTTGTAATACTTTTTTTGTTATTAGTTTTGTGCAATGTTCGAATGTTATCGAACCCGTTGTTATCACGCGTTTTGTCGATATTTACAAATGGCTACGGGTCCCTTGACTAGATAGATGTTTACACTGTGTTTATCGATAGTCGATACACATTGCGTCGCACTGTGGCTGGTGAATGGTGACAGTGTGGACGTTTTACGGAACATTTAAAGTATGGTCTACCTTTTAATGGCAACATTATTAATGTATCATAAAAAAATCGATTGTAACTGCAATCGAGTTACATATTTCAAAATTAATTGCTAGTTTCGTTATAAAACATCCACACTAGTTTAACATTTAAGTATCGGATCGCAGTTTGTTGTGCAATCGTTTCATATATTTTTTTTAGTAATGTTATGTGCGACATTTTTAAATGCGATGCCACTAAATCTTCTCAATTCTGATGATCTTTTTCAATTCACACATAGGATGAGATTCGGCATAATTAATGTCTTTTCCTCTGATGATATGTCCGATATTGATCGATGAATATTATCAATGTATTTAATCGATATAAATAAACAATGAATATGGAATCGATATTAAGTAGATTTAGCGACAGCATGTTGCAGGTACTTACGCATTTTTATAACTTTGCATTTATCACAACTACATTAAAAATTCGCGATTTTGAGAGATGTTGCCAGTAAACATATCATTCGGCCTTTCTCAATGTTCCCTATAAATACAGTACTACCACTAAGAAAGATTTATTAAAGCAATCGTGATTTAAATCAATATACATTTTTTAAGAATTCCTTCACTAAGGTGGGGAGACAGTGTGTTTTTCTTTCACCGACCTTTCGTTTAACATATTTGATCACACAATCGATTTTATCTAGTAACCAATATTGGTAAAAATGATAGGGTTTCTAAACGTTGGTAAAGTGATTTTATATAAATACATGCGTTATTTTTATCACATTTTCACATGTTTTTTTTAACTAGATATCTTATTTGGCTTCAGTAGAAATTGCTACTTTTTGAGAGCTATATACAAGCGATGTGACGTATATCGATATAATCGTGAATAATACATTAAATATTCATATTTGATTTATATGTTTCGTTACAATATTGAAATAATGCGATTAAAATTATTCAGGAACTTTAACGTTTTCTCATAAGAAATAAATTACAAATATGAAATTCGACACCGACAGAAAGGACTCGCAGTATATAATGTGAATTATTTATATTATAATAGTTAGTAATTGATATTTTAACTGTTCTGTTAATATGACAGATTTAATAAAAGGCGGCAAATATAGATCTGTCAATCCTTTCTATCGGCAAGTTGTGGTATATGATAATATTTGTGTTGTAATTAATAAGAAACATATTTTTATTTGTACAGACAATTTTAGGCCATTTTTAACATATTAAATGAACCAATTTATGTCAGGAAGTGCTTCCACTTTACATATTCAAATTATAAAGACGATTATTAAGAAAACATTGCTACATAAATGTTCGCTTACAACTACGTTATACATTTAAAGTTTTAATTATTCTATAACATCTAGAATTACCCATACCATTTTTTTTTCTTAACTAAGCATAACCCTAAGCCTTATGGTGGTCTTTTGTGGCGATTATTTAGTGACTGTGATTAAAGAATCCAAATTGACTAAAATAATTTTTTAAGGCCGTCAATTGTAACAATAAAGAAGAGTCGAAAGTTTGTTCAGTAATCAGATTATAACAGCAATAAAGGCTAGAAAAATAGTACAGTTTTTTTTATAGAAGTCAATAGTTTAAATCGAAACCTCAATTCCAAAATGCAACAAGCGTGAATTTAAGCAACACATGTCTACCCACAATATCACAATCTATGTCATAATTTTATAACAATTTCGTTTAATGAATGTACTAAAAGTGTAAAATATACAGTTACTTTTAAAACACCAACAACCTCGCAGGACTAGCTAGCTAACCCCATAAGGAACAACTTTTGTTCTACGAGTTTTGATAGTTTGTTAGATTTTATTTTCATACAAAAATAAGTATTATTTTAATTTGCGGCTTGAATGTTTATAACTCTACGCTCATCGCAAAGATTACGTAAAGAAATCCTTGCGAAGCATGAGGAAGGGGGTGCAGCGCTAGCGCCTTTGAATTTGACCCATTTATCTAGCCACCAGAGGTCTGTCATTCAATCATTTTTTTTTCAATGACCGAACTCGTAGAACAAAAGTTGTTCCTTATGGAGTTAGCTATCTAGTCCTGCGAGGTTGTTGGTGTTTTAAAAGTAACCCTGTATAATAGTTGTTATTTTTTCGTTACATTGATCTAATTACCACCTCCAGTCGTGAGCACAAATGTATGTAGTTGGAGTAGCTGAGATTCAAATATATGACAAGCATTAACTGACGAACTGCAAGCACAGAGAGAATTTGCACGCGGCGCTTCTTCATTAAATAAATAAATACACCCATCAGTCACATACATAGTCCTGACCCCACAGTAAGATACGAGTCTTGTGTCGTGGGTATCAGGAACTACGAGAGACTTTCGGTCTCACAACACCCAGACCCCGAAACAAATATTTGTGGATCACACAACATTTATCTCGGTGCGGGGATCGAACCCGCGGCCTCTCGCTTCACAGCTGGCTACCCGCCCGCTGCGCCACGGAGGCTGTCATCATTCCGACAAACATGACATACGGAGCAGGTGAGGTTTATGATCTCGACTCGTGCCGGTATCAGTACGGATGATATTACAATTTGAAACTAAGACATCGATGTATATATTTGGAAAAAATCTAAGTATTTATATACGTAATGACTGTGTGACACTAAAATATCGTCACAGAAGATCGCCAGCCATACATGTTACATTCAATTTAATGTATTTTTCAATACAACCTCCAGACAATGAAAACAAATTGATCTTTTAATTACCTGGGTTTCGTTATAAAATATTGGTATAAGATACTTGTGTACCAATACACAAGCATAAGTGTGATAGTTAGCGGTCACCGTAGCCTTTATATGTTTATAACACATCAAGAGCTGAGCTATGTCTAATAGTGATACGATAGAAGGTGGTCATGTGCATAAATTTTCAAAACTAATTAAGTCAATATCTATATTTTCTAACACCTTTGTTTTGTTTTACGTCACAACAAAGTGACTAAACTGTACATGTTGGTCAATAATGTCGAATGACAAGAACCATCACATCCCTAAATCGCTAGAATTATGCCGGCCTCACCTTGGCCTTATCTATTAAACAAGACACTATTATCAATTTCCCCATACGTTCGAGTTCGCCCCCCCTTTGTTAATGTCTAAGGATGAAAGCTTGTACCACCTAATGAATAACATGTTTGTTTACATTGTCTGCAAGTTTTATTGAATCATACCACAACTCAAGTTGTTCACAAACGTAAAAATGCAACGCAGATTGTACATTTTCGTGATCTCGAATACAAAAAAGTGCATTGCGTACAATAATTGTGATTTTTTTTAAACACACTTAGACCTAAGTAATTTAAACATTCAATATTCGCAAACAACTTGTTAGAATTTTATAACATAGTTTGCCACTTTTATCGATTTATTTAATGATTCCAACGTGGCTTTAAACCCTTTGCGATAATGATTTGCTATAGATTTCGTCATTTTATAAAATGTATATATATCATTACTCGATTGAATATCCCGCAATAGATATATATTTATAATCGATATATATATTTTCGTTTGCGATTTATATCGATAAAATATGATACTATATTTTGACCGTATAAAGGTTAAATATTTCAATCAAATTATCGCGTAGCCTTTATGTACTTTACTACTAACACTAAGTATGTAGATAAGTAGTTCAAATTTTCGATCGCCGATATCTAAATTAAAGCATCCAAAATTGGTTAGCAAAATTATTTATATTAATTCCGGTACAGCAACGACGCTTTGGTGATATAATAAAAAGATTTATACAGTTATATGATTACAAATATTTCAGTTATTCAGGCCTTGTCGAACGCCTAGGGTTTAAGTGCATAACGTGGCACTAAGTCATATAAATGTGGACAAGACCTTTGCTATTCTATCTGACGATTCAAATTCAGGTAATGTTTGACAGTGACTTTTCAAAAGGATTTATTTACCTTATTTTCATTTTCGTATTCCCCTTCTTAAATATATCAACTAATATATTTTTTTTAAATTGTAAAGGTGAAAAAAATATTGGTCAAAAATTTTTTTTTTACAAGCAATATGTAGGCGGAGTAAAGCTTATATCAATTAAGAGAAATTCAACTTAGTCTATTTTAGAAACAAAAAAACGGCGTCTCGCCTTCGTGAGTTTGACGTACGGTAATACCAGTTTCGATATATTACTATTTTAGCAGATTTTTTCTGCACTTAATTTAAATATTAAAATCATAAAATTTTCATTTAATTATCGTATTTGAAACATAAACTAAAAACCACTGTATTCTCAAAAAAACAACTATCTTTTAAAAAAAGATAATCACTTTCGTTCGACATAAGAAAAAATAGTATGAAAATAGATATTTTTTAAGTCAATTTTTATGACCAAGTTGCAGCTAAAATCGAGGCTAAAGATCTCAGCCTATATTTTATGTGATATGTGAAAAAAATAGACTATATAAACGGAAATATCCACACCGCCAGAGACAGAAACAGATGGAGAAAGATCCTACGAGAGAAAGTGATGCAGAAGGGAGGTCACGGAAATATATTTCTCAATTCCTTCTTCTCAATTCCTTTTGAAAAGTCACTCAACTAATTTAACTGTACCTCAACAGTTGTATGTAAGAAATATAATGTTACATGGAAAGACATAAATATAAATGGAAATTAGGAAATCGATAACACAGAGCATTTATTTGAAGACATACGATTTAAAAAAGATATGAAGACATTGAGCAATAATAATACGAATTGCTAATATTCCCAATTTCCAATCGACTATATATTTATATATATGTATTTAACACGTTTGTTACATCTTTTTTTGAAATTGGAATGTTTATTTTGTAGCATTTGTTTTTTTTTCAGTGTGTTAACGCTTGCCCAAGGCGGTCTTTTTGGCGAAAATATTTTTTTCTATATTTGTATGGTAGGCAGATTAAATCTATGCACTTGAGTTATATCATATAAAAATGTATCATTAACATTGTCTACAATGAAATATTTTAAGTACGCAAGGATCATAGCACTTGGAAATCTTTTTGCCTAACCCTATTGGGAAACAAACATGATTCAATGTATAAAATGTAGAAAAATAAACGCCATCTTTTGTCGAAATTTGCATTCATTGGTTATTATCACATAATAACCGCAATGAAAAGATATCGACCGACCTATACCATAGACCTATAAACTAAAATAAGAAACATGACTTTATGGAATAGGTTTTAACACACAAAAGGAGTTTTTATCGACTCCTATATTGTAACAAACGTGTCATTTACATTAAAGAGGGTACCACAGACCCCAACGTCATTATCTTGTATAGATATTACAGTTCATTTGTGCACATAGCAAAGGTGTGACTTTGTAAATATGTAGATTCGATTTATATGACTGTGACACACCTTATATATGCACAAATCAGCCGAAATATATATACAGGTACAGTTAATATCTGGCAGGCTGTAATGTCGGCGGGTGTAGTGCAGTGCAGTGTAGTGTAGTGTAGTGTTGTGTAGTGTAGTGTAGGTGTGCTTACGTGACACCGAGCGGATGCGCGGCCTCGTGTAGCGCGTAGTCGAGTCGATTCCCGGGCGAGGAACGCGCGTGCAAGCCTGCAGGTAATTCATCCCACGCCACCGGGGACCACGGACGCTCCGTGTATTCGTTCATTTGCTGCAATATTGACAAATAATTAATCCTAGTGATTTCACACTTTACAGATTGAATTGGGCAGACTCGAAAGGGGTTGTCTCATAGTTAACCTGCCATAGTGACCCACCTTGTGTGGGTCGCGTTCCAGGGTCAACCAGTGTTATCCGGTTCTCCCTAGGGGGCTTGCCCCCTGATCCTAACCCTTTTCCCATCCCTTTTCCTTCCCCTGCCCCTTGGCCCTATGGCAGGTCGGCATGATCTTGCCGACCTCCGATGGACACATTGTTTATCGTTGGTCGACACTATTCTTGGATTGCGCTACACTTACCATTAGGTGTAGCGTAGTCACTTTGCCGAGCTAGGATAAAAAAAAAATACGAACTATTGAAATAAAATTGATTTAAACAGATTTTATCGCGTCTTTTTATTTAATTTTAGTTCCGACTTTACGAAAGATTTTCAGCTTTCGTGGTCACGGGGTGGACTAGCTGCTTGCTGTTCTTTCTCTTCTCAATACCGTAATTATGCATTTAAGGTTGGTAACAACTTCATGATTTCATTTCATGACGTTCATGTATGGCGGAAGTTATTTATATCAATGCCTGATTTCTGAAAGGTTGATCAAAGTAAAAATTAACTATCACCTGTCAAATCTGACGTCAAAATTGGGTTGCTAGAAGTGTGGCCAATGCTTTTGATTGACACACGTGTTAGTTGACAAGGCTTAGTTTCATTTCAACGTGCAACAGTCGCGTAAACATAAATGATTAAACAGTTAGCAGTAGGTACTGACAGCGAGGAAGTGTTTGTCGACGTCGTCAGGCGCGTGCAGTGCATCGGCGACGAGCACTCGAGCCGTGCCCTCGCGCTGGAACCTGTCCTGCTGGCTGTACACTACATACATAGTGGGTACTGACTGCGAGGAAGTGTTTGTCGACGTCGTCAGGCGCGTGCAGTGCATCGGCGACGAGCACTCGAGCCGTGCCCTCGCGCTGGAACCTGTCCTGCTGGCTGTACACTACATACATAGTGGGTACTGACTGCGAGGAAGTGTTTGTCGACGTCGTCAGGCGCGTGCAGTGCATCGGCGACGAGCACTCGAGCCGTGCCCTCGCGCTGGAACCTGTCCTGCTGGCTGTACACTACATACATAGTGGGTACTGACTGCGAGGAAGTGTTTGTCGACGTCGTCAGGCGCGTGCAGTGCATCGGCGACGAGCACTCGAGCCGTGCCCTCGCGCTGGAACCTGTCCTGCTGGCTGTACACTACATACATAGTGGGTACTGACTGCGAGGAAGTGTTTGTCGACGTCGTCAGGCGCGTGCAGTGCATCGGCGACGAGCACCCGAGCCGTGCCCTCGCGCTGGAACCTGTCCTGCTGGCTGTACACTACATACATAGTGGGTACTGACTGCGAGGAAGTGTTTGTCGACGTCGTCAGGCGCGTGCAGTGCATCGGCGACGAGCACTCGAGCCGTGCCCTCGCGCTGGAACCTGTCCTGCTGGCTGTACACTACATACATAGTGGGTACTGACTGCGAGGAAGTGTTTGTCGACGTCGTCAGGCGCGTGCAGTGCATCGGCGACGAGCACTCGAGCCGTGCCCTCGCGCTGGAACCTGTCCTGCTGGCTGTACACGGCGGACACCTCCAGCTGCGTGAGAGTCTTGCGCAGCCGCACGAACCCCACCAGGTCGTACTGCCACACCCAGTACCCTGGGAAACGTAACAGTAAATATTATTTCTCAAACGTGTTTTTTTTTTTATGGCATAGGCCGGCAAGCGAGCAAGTGGGTCACCTGATGGTAAGTGATCTCCACTGCCCATGTACGCCCACCACCAGAAGAATCATGGACGCGTTGCCGACCTTAAAGGGAAGGGATAATTAGAGATTGGGAAGGGGAGGGGATTTGGGCTTCCGGATATCTCACTCACCGTATGAAACGCAGCAGCAAGCTGCTACTTTACGTCCGTTTTCTGTGAGACAGTGGTAACGACCCGGTCGAGCCACCCTATTCACGCTGTAGACAAAACTGTTTACAGCGTGGCTCTACCACTCTCGATTTTGATTAATTCAATTTTTTTTTTTCGAATTGGCGTTGTGCTGTCGCGACGCTCACGCGAGTCGGCTTTCTACAGCTTCACCGGACTTTAAGGCAAACGCTTTAGGCGCTCTCAGCCCTTACATTTAAGCGACCTCGCTGAGGGCACCCCTTGGGGTACAGACCTCGGCTCAGGGCGGTCACTGGGGGAGGGCAGAGACATCTGCGATTATTGGTTTGGGGGAGTGGGGGAGTTAATTCAATCTATTTTATCAAACCCAAGGTCAAAAGTTGCCAATAAATTATGTCAATTACTAAGTTCTATTTAGTAGCAGCATCTGTTTTTTTATATACAAATTTATATTTATTTTAATATTTCAAAAAAAAATATGTTTTGTATAAGCTGTACGTATACGGTATACATACGTATACTGTATAGTACGATGGGGTTGACATATCCTTTTGAGTAAAAACCCCTAATTAAATAAAGAAAAAAAACACGTTTATTTTTATTTTTATATTTACTTACCATGAATGACGAGTCGCTGTAGATGTACACATTGCCAGCACAGAAATATGAACGGGTTGACATTGTATGCGTCCGGCTGGAATAAAATGTAACTATTAAAATAAAAAAATTGTGACCAAATGCGTGTCGCACCATATAGAGAAAGATTCCATAGTCGAGGTGGACATTCATGGTCAATACTTCAAGATAAAAATGATTTATAACATGCCATGACTCAAAAATAATAAATAAATACACCCAACAGTCACACACATAGTCCTGACCCCACACTGAGTTAACCTGAATGTGGGTATCAGGAACTACGAGGGACTTGCGGTCCCACAACACCCAGACCAGAAACAAATATTTGTGTATCACACAAACGTTTTTTAGTCGGGATGTTGTGGGACCGCAAGGCCCTTGTAGTTCCTGATAGGGACTATCCCGCCCACACACCCGCCACTGTAACTCTTGTGCTCCAGGATCAACAGTGGCACGCATTTTTGTTGACACCGAACGAGTCTCTGGGAATGCCTAAATGTCGTAGTTCCTGATACTCACGATACAGGTTAACCTAATATGGGGTCAAGATTATGTGTGACTGTTGGGTGTATTTATTATTATTATTATATTGTGGCTATTACATAGTCTCCAAATAAATTGATGTGATGTAGACAGATGGACGGGATGAAATTACTATTAATTACTATCTGCGGTGGCTCGTAATTGACTTATTCATTGTATTCATTTCATCAAATATCATTTGTTACCGATAGCTGTGAGCCATCCAAATATAATAAAATTAAATAAATAAGGCGACCATTTAAGCCATTCTACTGTGGAACCCTAAAATTGACTCGGGTAAATTAAAAAAACGCCGTTACCTCGATCAGTTGCCTGGCGGGTCGTATGATGCGGTGGTATTTGTCCGTGGAGTCGTATGGCGAGTCCGCCCACACCAGCTCGCGCAGCGTCGACTGATACAAACGGACCACGTGGCTCAGCAGTGGGCTGTATAACTGACAGGACAAACGTAATACAATGTAATACCATCATCACTTATGTTTTATTTTATTTAATTGAATGACGAGACGAGCAAGTCGCTCGCCTGATGGTAAGCGCCACGTCTGCTCATAGGCAGAAGCAACACCACACAGAACTTTGAGTTACAAAGCCTTGAATGGTATTGAACTGCGCTCGTCACCCCTATAAGATATTAAGTCTCATAATACTTAGTTATTTTACTGGCTTCAATGTCCTCCAAACCGAAACACAATCAGTGCTTACACACGGACAAGCAACAGCTTGGCGGCAGAAATAAACGAAGTGGTGGTACCAACCCAGACGGCCTCTTGCATACGAGGGACCTACCACCTTGTAGATTATTGTTGTAAATAAGTTATTTATAAGCAGCGATAGCTCAGCGAGGAGTGGTACAAGCCCTAAGAGCATACACCTCCGACTTTTTTAAGTTACGTGTATATTAATTGTTAATTATCAAAGTGCAATTAGCAAAGTGACTACACCACACCTGATGGTAAGTGTAGCGTAATCCAGGAATAGCTTTAATTTCTATGTGTATTAGATACTCACAGATTTACAAAACATAACTTTGAGGGACGTCAACGTGAGTCCCTCCACCAGTACGTTCTCGATGACGTCATTGAATTTTCTGTACGGCATCGCGATCTGAAACACACGCACATAAAATAATATAATTAAAAAAAACTTTATTTCATCACATTAGAACTGGTTGACTGATTGATAGATCGGGTATAGCTCGATGCTTTGAGCGACCACTTGGTCGACATCGACTACTTCAGATAGAATACAGATATAACTTACAATGTTGACAGCCACGTCGAGTCCTTTAACATAACTATTGTGCAGTCGATGCCAGTCGATCAGCTTCAAGTTGAAGATCGACTAGTTGGTAGACCGGGTGCTCGATCAGTCGTGCGACCAGTTGGTCGATATCGAATAGGTACTATGCGTGCCAAATAAGAATAGGATCGCGTTTGCTGCCAACTTCACACAATAACTGTCAAAGTAGTACTGCTAGCAAAAAAAAGTGCAAAAAAGAAATTTCATATATTTTTTATTGTTAATAGATATAGATTTAATTATTGTATAATCATTATATTCATTTGATAAATACTATTCTTGAATTTTATTAATGGATAATTTTGGATAAATTAATGATGGAACTGTATGGAAAGAGTTTAAAAAATGAACAAATACACAGTTAATGCTACTATCACCCTAATATGACGCAATTTTGTGACGCTATTGAGAAGCTACCAGTGTGCCGTTAGCTACGCTTTCGTGTATACGCGCGTGTGTCTTATATCTGTTGCCTACTGGACTTCCTTGTTATTGTTATTTTTATAAATATGCTTTTTCTTTGAAATCCTACTCATTTATAATGAATTTTGCGTGAAATGTATTAGAAATACCAAAAAAGCGTACAGTAAACATTTAAACTGAATATAATTTGTTTACTGATTTTTTGGCACACCATACACTTTGGTAATGAAGTTTGCGCGTATTGCTGAACAAAATGGCGTTTTGACAGTCCTATTCTTATTTGGCACGCATAGTACTTCAGATACAATACAGATAGAACTTACAATGTTGACAGCCACGTCGAGTCCGCTAGCGTAGCTGTTGTGCAGCCGATGCCAGTCGATCGGCTTCAACTTGAACTTTTATTTTAGCACCGATGGATGGACTGGTTGATAGATCGGATGTTCGATCGGTTGTGCGACCAGTTGGTCGACATCGACTACTTCACATACAATACAGATATAACTTACAATTTTGACAGCCCCGTCGAATCCCCTAGCGTAGCTGGTGTGCAGCCGATGCCAGTTGATCGGCTTCAAGTTTAAGGTGTGTAATAATGCAACAACGATTGATCGACTAATTGCTCGATCGGTTGTGCGATCAATTGGTCGACATCAACTACTTCACATACAATACAGACATAACTCACAATGTTGACAGCCACGTCGAGTCCTCTAGCGTAGCTGTTGTGCAGCCGATGCCAGTCGATTGGCTTCAACTTGAACTTTTTTTAGCGCCGATGGATGGACTGGTTGATAGATCGTGTGCTCGATCAGTCGGGCGACCAGTTGGTCGACATCGACTACTTCAGTTAGAATACAGATATAACTTACAATGTTGACAGCCACGTCGAGTCCTCTAGCGTAGCTGTTGTGCAGCCGATGCCAGTTGGTCAGCTTCAAGTTGAAGATCGACTAATTGATAGACCGGGTGCTCGACCGGTTGTGCGACCAGTTGGTCGACATCCACTAGTACAGATATAATACAGACATAACTTACAATGTTGACAGCCACGTCGAGTCCCCTAGCGTAGCTGTTGTGCAGCCGATGCCAGTCGATCGGCTTCAAGTTGAACTTTAAATTGTATAATAATGAATCGATGATTGATCGACTAATTGCTCGATCGGTTGTGAGACCAGTTGGTCGACATCGACTCCTTCAGATACTTAAGTTTTGTAATAATGCACCGACGATTGATCGACTAATTGCTCGATCGGTTGTGCGACCAGTTGGTTGACATCGACTACTTCACATACAATACAGATATAACTCACAATGTTGACAGCCACGTCGAGTCCCCTAGCGTAGCTGTTGTGCAGCCGATGCCAGTCGATCGGCTTCAACTTGAACTTATATTTTTGTATGGATAGGTTGATTAATCGGGTGCTCGATTAGTTGTGCAATCAGTTGGTCGACGTCGACTTCTTCAGATACAATACACATATAACTTACAATGTTGACAGCCACATCGAGTCCTTTAACATAACTATTGTGCAGCCGATGCCAGTCGATCGGTTTCAACTTGAACTTTTATTTTAACGCCGATGGATGGACTGGTTGATAGATCGGGTGCTCGATCAGTCGTGCGATCAATTGGTCGACATCGACTACTTCACATACAATACAGATATAACTCACAATGTTGACAGCCACGTCGAGTCCCCTAGCGTAGCTGTTGTGCAGCCGATGCCAGTCGATCGGCTTCAGGTTCAGCTGTCTCTTGTACACGATGTTCAACGACAGCTGGCGGAAGTTGTTCAACCGTGACAACGTCTCCAATGTGGACGTGTTCACTCGTTCGTAGTCTACGATTATGTGCTGCGAACAAAACATAAGCTATTGAATTTTTTTTTTTTATCCTGGCTCGGCAAAGTGACTACGCTACACCTGATGGTAAGTGTAGCGCAATCCAAGAATAGTGTCGACCAACGATAAACATGTGTCCATCGTAGGTCGGTAAGATCATGCCGGCCTGCCAAAGGGCCAAGGGGAAGGGGGAGGAAAAAGGGATGGGGAAAAGGGTTAGGATCAGGGGGCAAGCCCCCTGGGGAGAACCGGATATACACTGGCTGACCCTGGAACGCGACCCACACAAGGTGGGCCACTATGGCAGGTTTCAGCACCAGTGTACGGTGGTCGCTATCCGGTCGGATACAAGTATCCTCCCACCAGCAAATGAAATACGCGCGTAATGCGTTCACAGGGTGGACTGAAAAGGATTTTGAGTGGTAGAGCCACGCTGTAGACAGTTTTGTCTACAGCGTGAATGGGCTGGATCGCCGGGTCGTTACCACTGTCTCACAGAAAACCAAAGTAAAACAGCAGCTTGGTGCTGCGTTTCGTACGGCGAGTTAGATATCCGGAAGCCCAAATCCTCTCCCCTTCCCAATCCCTAATTATCCCTTTCCTTTAAGGTCCGCAACGTGCGCATGATTCTTCTGGTGGTGGGTGTACATGGGCGGTGGAGATCACTTACCATCAGGTGACCCACTTACTCGTTTGCCGGCCTATGCTATAAAAAAGGCACAAAGGCTGAAAAGCTTTCGAAACGTCGCGTAATCAAAATTAAAAAAAAACCCGCGATAAAATCCGTTTAAATTAGTTTTGTTTCAATGAGTAATATTCGCGTAAACATAAGAAATCATTACGTAAAATATAAGAATTGGTACATTTTTGAAATGATGACGCTCTCACGCTTGTAATCTTGAGTGGTAGAGCCATGCTGTAGACAGTTTTGTCTACGGCATGAATGGGTCGGCTCGACCGGTACCACTGTCTCACAGGAATCGACGTAAAAGAGCAGCTTGGTACTGCGTTTCGTACGGTGAGTGAGATATCAGGAGGCCCTAAATATCCTTAAATATCTATTTGCTTTAACAAACCCATCATTCTTCTGTTATTGTGTGCGTACAAGGCCAATAGAGATCATTTACCATCAGGTGGCCCAATTGCTCGTTTGCCGGCCTATGCTATAAAAAATCTCTATAGAAGTAGGCATAGGTGTAACAAGTACACCGACATTTCGCCGAGCTTATTTCCGCTCCATGATGTGATAGGATGGATAATTGACAGCCTCCGTGGCGCAGCGGGCGAGTAACCGCATGTGAAACGAGAGGCCGCGGGTTTGATCCCCGCACCGAGACAAACATTTGTGTGATCCACAGATATTTGTCTCGGGGTCTGGGTGTTGTGAGACCGAAAGTCTCTCGTAGTTCCTGATACCCACGACACAAGACTCGTATCTTAGTGTGGGGTCAGGACTATGTATGTGATTGTTGGGTGTATATATTTATTTATTTTATTTATACGTACCTTTAACGCGGAGAAGGCCATTATTCCGATATTGTTTTTGGACAAGACCGCATCAGCGGGCGAGTTCACCCCGCTGAATGATAACGGACGCGAATAATACTCGATGTGCTTGTGCTGAAACAATCACATCAGCTTGCATTATAACACAAGATCTATACTTATAAAATAACATGTCCTGACTGATTCATCATCGCTGAGCGCAAACTATCAAGGCAGGACAGTATATTCATTTTGTTATGTAGACACCCACTAAGAAAGGATTTTAGAAAATTCCACCCCAAAGGGGTCAAAATAGGGCATGATAATATGTATGAAAGTCCGTCATTTTGAAAGATACATAAACAAAATTTTCACATCACGTGACTGTGCTTTATAATAATTAAATGCTCTGTGTGATGTTGCTTCTGTTTATGGGCAGGCGTGGCGCTTACCATCAGCCGAGCACCTTTTGCTCGTCTGGTCATTTCATTTTATGGACAGCCTCTGTCCTGTCTGTGGACAGCCTGTGTTCGTTCTTGCCGGTGTCCAGTTCACAGCCCATGTACGCCCACCACCAGAAGAATCATGGGCGCGTTGCCGACCATAAAGGAAAGGGATAATTAGGGATAGGGAAGGGGAGGGGATTTGGGTTTCCGGATATCTCACTCACCGTACGAAACGCAGCAGCAAGCCGCTACTTTACGTCGGTTTTCTGAGAGACAGTGGCAATGACCCGATCGAGCCAGCCCATTCATGCTGTAGACAAAACTGTCTACAGCGTGGCTCTACCACTCACAATACTAAAAAGTAGTATGATTCTTCTAGTGGTGGGCGTATATGGGCGGTGGAGATCACTTACCACCAGGTGACCCACTTGCTCGTTTGGCGGCCTATGCTATAAAAAAAAATAAAAAAAAAATATTTGATTAATTTCGTTGCGGGATCGGCTTAAACCTCACCACGTATCACCAAGGGGGATAGGGTGTTTAGAAAATGCTAAAAAAACATCACATAATTAATGGACGGCCCCTTACAGTATATCTGTCGTGTTCGTTCTTGCCGGTGTCCAGTTCACAGCCCAGGTACGCCAGCTTCTGCAACGTGCTGGCGTGTTTGAACACTAACGTCTCTGTTAATATTCTGAAACAATATCGACACTGTGTTGGAAACTAGCTGTAGCTTTACGCGCAACATATAATTAAAAGTTAAGGCGAATGTTACTCATTGAAATAAAACTAATTTAAACGGATTTTATCGCGGTTTTTTATTTTAATTTTGGTACCGACGTTTCGAAAGCTTTTCAGCCTTCGTGGTCACGGGGTGCTTATTCGACAAAATTAAAATAAAAAGCCGCGATAAAATCCGTTTAAATTAGTTTTATTTCAATAATAGGGTTCAAATATTGAGTGGGTGCCGGTGATAAGCCAGTGAAACTACTGGGCATTATGAGACTTAAAATATTATGTCTCAGTGTGTCAAGCGCAGTTCAGTGCCATGCAGTGCTTTGTAATTCACAGTTCTGTGTGGCGTTGCTTCTGTTTATGGGCAGGCGTGGCGCTTACCATCAGGCGAGCGCCGTGCTCGTCTCGACATTTAATCAATTAAAAAAAGAAGTCACTTTGTCGTGCCAGGATATAAAAGCTACCATTCGCTGACAGATGACTCGCTTTTATTCTCTTGCTTTCTTATGGTGGTAATTATTATTACTATTAATATAAACTTACCTCTTCAGTTTAACAACGGATATGTGTTGACTCCGTACGTAGCTTGGTCCTACGAATATTATTTCGCTTAATTTAATGGAATCAAAAAATCTGGAAAGAAAAAAACATACATATTAATAATGATTTTCCATTTAAGCTTTATAAGAAATTATCTAATGGCTTCCCACGGGACTCGTTATCGCGGATTAGCACGGACGAGCTCGCACCGGTGCAAAGAGAGAAATGGCTTATCCGTGATAACGCAGACGCATACGGACGCGTGTGCGAGCGTAGTGGTGGATCCGTACCATCTATACTTATAAAATAACATGTCCTGACTGACTGACTGATTCATCATATCCGAGCGCAAACTATCAAGGCTACAAGCATGAAATTCGGACTGTATATTCATTTTGTTATGTAGGCACCCACTAAGAAAGGATTTTAGAAAATTTCACCCTTAAGGGGTCAAAATAGGGGATGATAAAATTTATGAAAGTCCGTCATTTTGAAAGTTACATAAATACAATTTTGTATTTCGGTTATTGACGTAAAACAAATAAATATGTGTTTCAGGAATTTTGGAAATTATATTTTATAAAGGATGAAAAAGGGGTGAAAGTAACGTTCAACGGTAGGCAGCGGCTTGGCTGTGCCCCTGGCATTGCCGATGTCCATGAGCGGCGGTGACCGCTTACCATCAGGCGGGCCGCTTGCTCGTCTGCCTATCAAGGCAATAAAAAAAAAAAAAAAAAAAAAGTAAATGCGAAAGTGAGTTTGTTTGTTACGCTTTCACGCCTAAATCACTGAACCGATTTTGATGAATTTATCTACAGAGACAGATGGGACCCTGGAGGCGGTTACAGGCTACTTTTATCCCGGAAAATGCTATTCACGCGGGCGGAGCCGCGTGCAAAAGCTAGTGATAAATATTAATAATCAGCCCCGTATACTGTGCTACTGCCGGGCCTTCTCTACATATGAGAGGAATTAGACCTTAGTCCACCACGCCGGGTTAATCAGGGTTGTCAGAGTTCACACATTTACTTATAGTTTTATAGAATGATTTCTTACGTTTACTCGAATATTACTCATTGAAATAAAACTAATTTAAACGGATTTTATCGCGGTTTTTTATTAATTTTGACCCCGTGACCACGAAGGCTGAAAAGTCTTCGAAACGTCGGGATCAAAATTAATAAAAAATAAAGCGATAAAAGCCGTGTAAATTAGTTTTATTTCAGTTTTATAGAACTTTTTTTTATACCATAGTCCGGCAAACGAGCAAGTGTTTCACCTGATGGTAAGTGGTCTCCACCGCCCATGTACACCCACCACCAGAAGAATAATGGGCGCGTTACCGACCTTAAAGGAAAGGGATAATTAAGGATTGGGAAGGGGAGGGGATTTGGGCTTCCGGATATCTCACACGGTACGAAACGCAGCAGCAAGCCGCTATTTTACGTCGGTTTTCTGTGAGACAGTGGGAACGACCCGGTCGAGCCAGCCCATTCATTAGATAAAACTGTCTACAGCGTGGCTCTACCACTCATACAAAACTGTCTACATCGTGGCTCTACCACTCATAAATATAACATACAAATATAACATAATAACTATTCAAGTATGCAGATTTCCTCACAATGTTTCCTCCATCATTAAGGCACTACAAAATGTTACAATACTTATTCCGCTTAGAATTTCCAAAGCGTGAGAAATCCTTTAATCAGTTTCCACAAAACAAAGATTGCGTTATCATTATGAGTGATGTGATGAAGTCTTGATAAAGCACGCACAACACACGTAATACACACACATAATATAGTTTTAACGTAACAATTACGCAACATCACCTCATTGGTCTAGTGATAGCGTACTTAGGCAAAGAAACCGTAAGGCTTTTTTCTATCCGAGCACGGCAAAGTGACTGCCTTACACCTGGTAAAGTGGGTGATAGACGTACGAACTTAAAGTACGAGGTTTTTAAGATCGCGAACTTACTCGGCTCGACGTTAGTGACACATGTGAAGCTTACTCATTCTGTATAGCGATGTCGTCGACAGAAGAAGCTTTGTGTTATTTAGGAATTATATCGTATTACATTTTAAAAACTTAATAAAGTAGACGAAGTCGAAGAAGTGGGTAAAGAACTGGGTTACGAAAACAGAGCGTTTATCACATGTGAATTTAGTAAGCGTTACCTGAAGTGACACACAAGCGAAAAAGGTCGTCGAGGCATAAGTACGCATACTTGCTCGTACGTCTATCACCCACTTTAGCGTAGTGCACTCCAAAAAACTACCGACAAACAATGACTTCATCGGTGATGTCTTGACAGTGATGTCTTCACGTCGTTCTACCTGCATCAGGCGAGGTACTGGCTAGTGGTACAGCCAAACAGTACCACTAGTCAGTACCTCGCACGACGTAGGCATATCTTCAGAACGATGTGCGCTGCAACCACCGCCACCTATTTTTAAAACATGGTAACCACTCGTGATGGGAAGTACAGTAAATGCGAAATAACCCAAGTCAACAGCTTCCATGGTCCAGCGGGAGCCTAGTCAATAAGATATGCGCTCCAACTGCCACCATCTATTCTTAGAACGGGGTAAATTACACTTGATTGACATTTTGATACACCTGATGGTGAGTACAACATAGTCCAAATTTTGTGAGTAGCCGGCCGTAGAACGAGAGGCCGTTAGATCGATGTATGGGTAAAATGTTCTGCAGTGATGCGAATGGTACGGCTAAACAGTACCACTAGTCAGTACCTCGCCAGACATAGGCATATCTTCAGAACGATGAACGCTCCCACTATCATTTTGCTTTACACATTGCAACGTACCTATTTCTAATTTTGAATATTAGATTTCTGCTGGTGGAAGGATACTTGTATCCGACCGGACAGCGACCACCGTACACTGGTGCTAAAACCTGCCATAGTGGCCCACCTTGTGTGGGTCGCGTTCCTGGGTCAGCCAGTGTATTTCCGGTTCTCCCCAGGGGGCTTTTTATTTGATTGAATGACGAGAAGAGCAAGGCGCTCGCCTGATGGTAAACGACACGCCTGCCCATGAACAGAAGCAACACCACACAGAACGTTGAATTACAAAGCACTGCATAGCACTGAACTGCGCTCGTCACCCTGAGACATAAGATGTTAAGTCTCATATTGCCCAGTAACTTCACTGGCTTCAATGTCCTTCAAACGGAAACACAACAGTGCTTACACACTGTTGCTTGGCGGCAGAAATAGACGGCGCGGTGGTACCAACCCAGACGGACTCTCGCATACCAGGGACCCACCACCTTGTGAATCTCAACTCGACAAGCCATCAAGTGCGTCATTATATTCACATCTATATTCTATAACCGACAAAGCCAAAGTAGGGGATGAGACGATTTATTGGTAAATTGAATGAATCGTTACATCCACTTTATATAATTCAACAGACACATCTACAATCGAGTCTATTACTCAATAGACTGACAATCGAATACAATTTGTACGCAATCGTTTATGTATCACTTGGTTTCACCCACGACTTCAGTCTTGAGCGGCCTTTTGCGGGATAAAATTTGGCCTATGTAAGAATTACCGTTATAATCTCTCTATAATACCGCTATACTCGATAACATTTATCGAAGGTATGTAAAGTCTGCCAACCCGCATTAGGCCAGCGCGGCGTGGTGGACCTAATCCCTCTGATTCAGTAGAGGAGGCCCGTGCCCAGCAGTGGGACGTATATAATACAGGGCTAGTAAAAAAAATGGGTGCGTGTACTTATGTACGCGCGTGAGAAGTTATACTTCTTTGGCATCATTAAAATATAAACTAGAGACATGTTGATAAATATTATAAATATGAAAACAGTGATCAGAGGTGACGAGCGTACCAACATGCGCGACTAATATCGAGGTTCAATTCCTATTTTGTTGGTAGCTTTTTTTTCGAGACTTAATGAGCGGTTAAGCAGACGGCTAGTGATGTTCATGTACAAAAAACATCGATATTTTTTCCGATATAATATATCGTGTACAAAAAATATCGATATTTTTTCCGATATAATATATCGAAATATTGTATCGATATATAGCGATATATCGGTCAAAAATATCGATATTTTCGATATATCGAATTGTAGGAAGGAAAAGACTTTCTTAGTAAATGATTAACAAAAATAATATCGAAGAGCTAAAAAAAAAATATATCGATATTATATATCGACTTCAATGATGCGATAATATCGCATTGATTCGATATATCGAACAAATGTATCGATATTTTATCACATATCGATATATATCGAGCACCCCTACAGACGGCTTCATACTGTTAATTTTGTGTCACAGGTGCGCGCGCATCTTAAAATTTCACTCTCATCATTTTTTCATAACGCGCCTAAAGAAGTATAACTAATATAATATATCGAAATATTGTATCGATATATAGCGATATATCGGTCAAAAATATCGATATTTTCGATATATCGAATTGTAGGAAGGAAAAGACTTTCTTAGTAAATGATTAACAAAAATAATATCGAAGAGCTAAAAAAAAAAAAAAGTGTGCGTCTCGGGACGCTCGACAGAAGTGATAACTTAAACTAATGTGGGTTAAAGTGAGAGCGGAGGAGCCTGCCTACTACTGCCGTAAGCGTGAGAGAAAGGGAAGCCAGAGTGGCGCCGTAACGCGTTACGTTACGAAGTCCGGTCAAAGTCATGTCAAACTTCTGTCAAAGTCCGGTCAAAGTCATGTCAAACTTCTGTCAAAGTCCGGTCAAAGTCCTGTCAAAGTCCTGTCAAAGTCCTGTCACAGTCCGGTCAAATTCCGGTCGAAGTCCTGTCAAATTCCAGTCAAAATCCGGTCAAAGTCCTGTAAAAGTCCGGTCATAGTCCTGTCAAAGTCCGGTCAAGGTCCTGTCAAAGTTTGTCAAAATCCGGTCAAAACCCGGTCAAAGCCCTATCAAAGTCCGGTCGAAGTCCGATTAAAGTCCGGTCAAATACCGGTCAAAGTCCTGTCAAAATCCGGTCAAAGTCCAGTCAAAGTCCGGTCGAAGTCCGGTCAAATACCAGTCAAAGTCTTGTCAAAATCCGGTCAAAATCCAGTCAAAGTCCGGTCGAAGTCCGGTCAAATACCAGTCAAAGTCTTGTCAAAATCCGGTCAAAATCCAGTCAAAGCCCTGTCAAAGTCCGGTCAAATACCGGTCAAAGTCCTGCCAAAATCCGGTTAAAGCCCAGTCAAAGTAATGCCAGTTTTGTCAAAATCCGGTAAAAGCCCGGTCAAAGCCCTATCAAAGTCCGGTCGAAGTCCGGTTAAAGTCCAGTCGAAATCTGGTTAAATACCGGTCAAATACCGGTCAAAGTCCTGCCAACATCCGGTTAAAGTCCAGTCAAAGCAATGTCAGTCTTGTCAAAATCCGGGCAAAGCCCGGTCAAAGTCCTATCAAAGTCCGGTCGAAGTCCGGTTAAAGTCCAGTCGTAATCCGGTCAAATACCGGTCAAAAACCTATCATAATCCGGTCAAAGCCCTGTCAAAGTTAGTCAAAATCCGGTCAAAGGCCTATCAAAGTCCGGTCGAAGTCCGTCTAAAGTCCGGTCAAAGTCCGGTCAAAGTCCAGTCAAAGTCCGGTCGAAGTCCGGTCAAATACCAGTCAAAGTCTTGTCAAAATCCGGTCAAAATCCAGTCAAAGCCCTGTCAAAGTCCGGTCAAATACCGGTCAAAGTCCTGCCAAAATCCGGTTAAAGTCCAGTCAAAGTAATGTCAGTCTTGTCAAAATCCGGTAAAAGCCCGGTCAAAGTCCGGTCGAAGTCCGGTTAAAGTCCAGTCGAAATCCGGTTAAATACCGGTCAAAGTCCTGCCAACATCCGGTTAAAGTCCAGTCAAAGCAATGTCAGTCTTGTCAAAATCCGGGCAAAGCCCGGTCAAAGCCCTATCAAAGTCCGGTCGAAGTCCGGTTAAAGTCCAGTCGAAATCTGGTTAAATACCGGTCAAATACCGGTGAAAGTCCTGCCAACATCCGGTTAAAGTCCAGTCAAAGCAATGTCAGTCTTGTCAAAATCCGGGCAAAGCCCGGTCAAAGTCCTATCAAAGTCCGGTCGAAGTCCGGTTAAAGTCCAGTCGTAATCCGGTCAAATACCGGTCAAAAACCTATCATAATCCGGTCAAAGCCCTGTCAAAGTTTGTCAAAATCCGGTCAAAGCCCTATCAAAGTCCGGTCGAAGTCCGTCTAAAGTCCGGTCAAAGTCCGGTCAAAGTCCAGTCAAAGTCCGGTCAAAGTCCAGTCAAAGTCCGGTCGAAGTCCGGTCAAATACCAGTCAAAGTCTTGTCAAAATCCGGTCAAAATCCAGTCAAAGCCCTGTCAAAGTCCGGTCAAATACCGGTCAAAGTCCTGCCAAAATCCGGTTAAAGTCCAGTCAAAGTAATGTCAGTCTTGTCAAAATCCGGTAAAAGCCCGGTCAAAGTCCTATCAAAGTCCGGTCGAAGTCCGGTTAAAGTCCAGTCGAAATCCGGTTAAATACCGGTCAAAGTCCTGCCAACATCCGGTTAAAGTCCAGTCAAAGCAATGTCAGTCTTGTCAAAATCCGGGCAAAGCCCGGTCAAAGTCCTATCAAAGTCCGGTCGAAGTCCGGTTAAAGTCCAGTCGTAATCCGGTCAAATACCGGTCAAAAACCTATCATAATCCGGTCAAAGCCCTGTCAAAGTTTGTCAAAATCCGGTCAAAGCCCTATCAAAGTCCGGTCGAAGTCCGTCTAAAGTCCGGTCAAAGTCCGGTCAAAGTCCAGTCAAAGTCCGGTCAAAGTCCAGTCAAAGTCCGGTCGAAGTCCGGTCAAATACCAGTCAAAGTCTTGTCAAAATCCGGTCAAAATCCAGTCAAAGCCCTGTCAAAGTCCGGTCAAATAACGGTCAAAGTCCTGCCAAAATCCGGTTAAAGTCCAGTCAAAGTAATGTCAGTCTTGTCAAAATCCGGTAAAAGCCCGGTCAAAGTCCTATCAAAGTCCGGTCGAAGTCCGGTTAAAGTCCAGTCGAAATCCGGTTAAATACCGGTCAAAGTCCTGCCAACATCCGGTTAAAGTCCAGTCAAAGCAATGTCAGTCTTGTCAAAATCCGGGCAAAGCCCGGTCAAAGTCCTATCAAAGTCCGGTCGAAGTCCGGTTAAAGTCCAGTCGTAATCCGGTCAAATACCGGTCAAAAACCTGTCATAATCTGGTCCAAAGCCCTGTCAAAGTTTTTCAAAATCCGGTCAAAGGCCTATCAAAGTCCGGTCGAAGTACGGTTAAATTCCGGTCAAAATCCGGCCGAAGTCCGGTTAAAGTCCGGTCAAAGTCCGGTTGAAGTCCGGTCAAAGTCCGGTCCAAGCTGACTGGTCACTGTGTGATGCCACCTGAGACTTCGAAATAATCGATGTTCCAGGGAGGTCGGCTAACGCTGGCTGGTCGATGGATCGCTCGCGTTACGGAACGTTTCGGTTCACCCTCCCATAAGAAGTTATCACTTCAAAAAAAATATATCGATATTATATATCGACTTCAATGATGCGATAATATCGCATTGATTCGATATATCGAACAAATGTATCGATATTTTATCACATATCGATATATATCGAGCACCCCTACAGACGGCTTCATACTGTTAATTTTGTGTCACAGGTGCGCGCGCATCTTAAAATTTCACTCTCATCATTTTTTCATAACGCGCCTAAAGAAGTATAACTTCAAAAAAAAACTCTCAGGATTGATCGTCGGGATCTCAATCATCTTATGTTTGTGGCATTGTAAGGCCTATACGAATGGACCGTTTCGGATGAGATTCTGTTTTTTGAAAGCTAATTTAAACGAGATGGTTCTTAGAGTGCTGCGATTAAGAATTTTTGCCATTTAGAAATTACAAAACTTTTCCTGAGTAGTAGACATACTGTAGACAGGTTACGAGGAGGAGACAGGGACCGAGTGATTACCACTGTCTCCCAGACAAGTTTTTTTTTTATCCGAGCATAGCAACGTGACTGCACTACACCTGATTGTAAGCTTAGTGCAATCCAAAAAACCAGCGACCACCAACAAACAATGACTTTATCGGTGGTCACCAGAGTCATGCCGGCCTGTATAAATCGTCTCCGAAGAGGAAAAAAGCAAATCGAAGGGCGACAGGACAGACGGATGACTGATGTAGGCACAGTGATACAAGGATATACCCCTATACCCGCCCCAATCAACCCTCAAGTCATGTCGCAAGCCCCTCGAGAGAACCGGATATACACTGGCTGATCCTGGAACGCGATCCACAGAAGGCGTGTGGATCACTATGGCAGGTTTTAACACTATGTGTATGGTGGTCGCTACCCGGGCGGATATGAATATCCTACCACCAGCTAAACTAAGTAACGTAAAATAGCGTAATTATCCCTATCCATCCTATGATTCTTCTGGTATTATGGGCATACCGGAGCGGTGGAGATCACTTAACATCAAGTGAACCACTTGCTCGTTTGCCGACTTATGCTATAAAAAACGATACCGGATGCTTCAACACTTGGTTAGTAAATACATCGTATAAGCCTGGTGCTCGGTTTCAATTCCGAGATATAACATGATATGATAACGAAATAGCAGTAGCCGGCGGCTCCGCCCGCGGGAATGTTTTTTTCTGGTTTAAAAATTAGTCTATGTTCATCACGGATAATGTAGGATTGTAATGGTGAAAGAATTTTCAAATCGGTCCAGTGGTGCTCGGTTTCAATTCCGAGATATAACATGATATGATAACGAAATAGCTGTAGCCGGCGGCTCCGCCCGCGTGAATGTTTTTATCTGGTTTAAAAAGTAGTCTATGTTCATCACGAATAATGTAGGATTGTAATGGTGAAAGAATTTTTCAAAGTAGTTTCAGAGCCTATTCAATGCAATCAAATCTTTCCTCTTTGTAATATTAGTTTAGAAGTTTAGATAAACATCAATGTACCTTTCAGTGCCGAGACTAAGTTATGATATCACGCGGAAAGTCTGCACGTGTTATCTGATTTGTTACCACAATAAGTACCTACGTAACACCAGTCAGTTGCTGGTGGGAGGATACTTGTATCCGACCGGATAGCGACCACCGTACATTGGTGCTAAAACCTGCCATAGTGGCCCACCTTGTGTGGGTCGCGTTCCAGGGTCAGACAGTATATATCCGGTTCTCCCCAGGGGGCTTGGTGATCCTAACCCTTTTCCCATCTCTTTTTCCTTCCCCTCCCCCTTGGCCTTTGGCAGGCTGGCATGATCTTACCGACCTAAGATGGACACATTGTTTATCGTTGGTCGACACTATTCTTGGATTGCGCTACACTTACCATCAGGTGTAGCGTAGTCACTTTGCCGAGCGAGGATAAAAAAAAGTCAACCACAAGAAAACAACTTCGAATTAAAAGCCGTCTGCAGTAGGTACCGGGGTGAGCACAATACAATTAATTGAAACATGGCATGACGAACATAAAATGGCTTCATTCAAACACAACTTTGTTAAAGGGCTGAAAGTTGTCATTGTGCATTGTTCAAAAGGAAGCCAACACGCCACATCCACAAATATTGTTACAAAACAACAAAATACCTACAATTAACAATACTTAACTTGTTTCAAATTAATTTAACAGCGATCACAAATTCAATTAATTTTGCGGTTCAGACACGCAGTAGTAACTCAAGGTGCCACGTGTTATGTAGGTCACAAAATATAATAACTTAAATTTTAAGTTGGATGACGAAACGAGCAAATCACTCGTCTGATGATAAATGACCTACCCCCTTAGAATGAAAAAAAAACAAAACGTTTCATCGCCGTGTCGTCTCAAATTTGTATCGGAAAACGTGCAACAGCACAAACGTTCGTGTAGTGATTTTACGCCACATTCTAAGCCCGCTGTGCCAGAAGAAATGCCTGCGCATAAATAAAAGCAACACCACACAGAACTTTGAATTACAAAGAACTGTACTGGTGTGTGCACACGAGGTGTGCCTTTTCCTGCCAGCCTATAGCGCGGCGGGTATTCCAAAGGTCCCAAGCTCCCATAATCTTAAGTTAGTCTATTAATTTACAAGGTGGTAGGTCCATCGTATGCGAGAGGCTGTCTGGGTTGGTACCACCGCTTTGTCTATTTCTGCCGCCAAGCAAGAGTGTGTAAGCACTGTTGATACACAGGATAATCTGATATTGTGTGCCGGGTAATGACAGTATTAATTAATGTCCTTCAAACCGACACGCAACAGCGATTACATACTTACCATACCAGACGGCCTCTGGTATACGAGGAACCAAGCTTTACAAAGGTTAGTGCCACCGCTTTGCCTCTTTCTGCCCACAGCAGCAGAGACTATCCCGCCCACACACCCGCCACTGTAACTCCTGTGCACCAGGATCAACAGTGGCACGCATTTTGTCGACACCGAGCAGTGAAGCTCGGCGAGTCTCTGGGAATGCCTAAATGTCTTTGTCCCGCAACGATATTAATTAGATAGAAGGTTAGGGAGGAGTTGGAAATATTAATTGTCCACTTCCCTCCATAGCAAAGCGGGAGACAAAATAATGAATTGAGGAGGTATTAACCTCAAGTGCAAGGACACTTACAACTGGAGAAGCCAGATGTAAAGCACCACGGATGTCATTAAGTGGGTCCTATCACGCGAGCTGTTATACTTGATTCCAATAATAGGTATGGCAAAAACGCCGGAAAGCACAGAAGTTCTTTCTAGTCTCCACAAGATCCATATAGTATACAGCTCCAGATATTATTTGCATACTGTCTAACATAATGTTGCGCTCATGTTGCCAGAGACTACACTCCCAAAGAATATGATGTGCGGATTGCTCGTACCGGCAGTTAAGTGTAGAGCATGGGCACACAGGCGATTCAACCAACCTAAATGAAAACAGTTTTAACTTAAAGTTGCCATGACCCGTGAGAAATTGGGAAACACAATGATCAACTTCTAGCCAAGTTTTTTTTAGACGATCGCGAACCGACGGAAAGTACTGATACAAATGCCGTCCCTTAGTAGAATAGAATAATATAGAATAGAAGTCCCACAGCAGCAGTGTGTAAGCACTGTTATATTGCCTTCGACTTAGCTTATCGACTGCCATCACTTGATAACAACCGGGACCGAGTTTCTAAGTGCCCTCCGAGGCACGAAGACGCCCACTTGAAATACCACCAAGCGATCACACATCCATAGATTGACCGCACGAAGAGTTGCTTAACTCGCTAAAAGTTTACTGATGATGCAACCGGCTAAGAGTTATTCCCGTCCCATGATGTGATAGGAATTATAGGTGACGAGTCCATATCCATATCGAGCACGAATTAAAATACCAGCCAACTCATATATGATTTTTCGAATCGAAATTTCAAACGCAGATTATTCTTTACTAGCTTTTGCTCGCGGCTCCGCCCACGTGAGTACTGAGTGGTAGAGCCACGCTGTAGACAGTTTTGTCTACAGCATGAATGGGCTGGCTCGTCCGGATCGTTACCACTGTCTCACAGAAAACCGACGTAAAGTAGCGGCTTGCTGCTGCGTTTCGTATGGTGAGTGAGATAACCGGAAGCCCAAATCCCCTCCCCTTCCCAATCCCTTATTATCCCTTTCCTTTAAGGTCGGCAACGCGCCCATGACTCTTCTGGTGGTGGGCGTACATGGGCGGTGGAGATCACTTACCATCAGGTGACCCACTTGCTCGTTTGCTGGCCTATGCTATAAAAAAAAAAAAAAAAACGTGATCAAATAAACAAACAAACAATCAAACTCTACAACTTTATAATATTAGTATAGATTTGATTTTGATTTGACAACGGAAGCCTTCAAATAATATTATTGTGGTAGCTTAGCAACGGAAGCCTTCAAATATGAATAATTTTCCCCGTTTTTGCAACATTTTTCACTGATGCTTCGCTTCTAATGGTCGCAGCGTAATGTTATATATCCTAAAGCCTTCCTCGATAAATGGACTATCCAACACCAAAAAGAATTTTTTAATTCGAACCAGTAATTCCTGAGATTAGCGCGTTCAAACAAACAAACAAACAAACAATCAAACTCTACAGCTTTATTATTAGTATAGATTGCACAACAAATAAAGTAACTTAAAAGTACAGAACAGTTATAAATTATTCAAACTTGGAATGTTTAGTCTAATAAAAATTATTGCTATTGTCTCATTGTTTTCTCCCCAGGGAGCTTGCCCCCTGATCCTAACCCTTTTCCCATCCCTTTTCCTTCCCCTCCCCCTTGGCCCTTTGGCAGGCCGGCATGATCTTGCCGACCAACGATGGACCATTGTTTATCGTTGATCGACACTATTCTTGGATTGCGCTACACTTACCATCAGGTGTAGCGTAGTCACTTTGCCGTGCCAGGATAAAAAAAAAAAAAAAAAAAAAAAACCTGGTTTTGAACCCAAACCTCACCGTTTTCTATTCTACCACTAAGACATATGAGGCGATTATACCGGTATATAATTTCAAACTGTGCTATTTTCCGCTACTTTAAGATCCAAGTGGCGAAATCGCTGATATCAAGACATAAAAAAATAATAAAAAAAAAACTAAAAAACACGCTTTTATAGAAAGTCTAACTAAAAAATTGAAAATAAATTTGAAGAAAACAATGTATTTTATTGTAAAAAAAGCGTGCGGTGCATGGTGTCAATAGTAATCAATATTACATTGACACATATGAGTAGAAGGATTATCATTTAGATAGTATCTTAAAAAGCACCCCACGCTTTTTTTACAATAAAATACATTGTTTTCTTCAAATTTATTTTCAATTTTTTAGTTGGACTTTCTATAAAAGCGTGTTTTTTAGTTTTTTTTAAACTATTATTTATTTTTCATTTTTTAGTTAAAATATAAATATATTGTAGCAGAGAGTATAATTTTAATTTTAAACCCAAACATCAAAAAAGCGCCATCTATTGACACTATTAGATACGATACGATACGATATTCCCTATAATTAACGAAGATCCAGAGAGTACAATTTTAATTCCTAACCCGAATATCAATAATTAATTAAATTAAATTATTATTTTATTATTTTTATTATTAAATTATTATTATTTTTTTTATCAAATTATTGTATTGTCATCGGTCCTCGATAAATCTACAAAGTTTGAACGAAATCGGGCCGTTTAAAGTGGGTCAAAATCGCGCCCAAAGGAGTCGGTTACAAACAAACAAACATACAGGTGAAGTTAATACAGGCGTGTAAAAATGTAACACTCACTGTGGCAGTACAAACGTGATAAACTTGTCCAGTTCCGCTTCGTGGTCCACATAAATGTGCAGTTTCCTCACGTGTTTTCGGAATATTCGTGCGAGGAACATGTTTCTCTCCAAGCTGCCCGTTTTCAATTTCAACGTCTCTCTAAAAAAAAAAGTTTAACAAAACTTAAAAACCGACTTCAAAAAAATATATACTGAAAAGTAAAAAATAACAATTTTAGCTACCTCCGGAGTCGGTGCAATTTCAATTGACCGGTAATGACACTGGCACCGACTCCAAAGAGAGCTAAACTTACTTATCATACTTATTATTATTATAAAATTAAAAAATACAGTCGAATTGAGAACGTCCTCCTTTTTTGAAGTCGGTTAAAAAGATTTTATTTAAAGGACATTTATATGACGCAAATTTTCGCCTACGTTTAACAAAACTTAAAAACTGACTTAAAAAAAATATACTGAAAAGTAGAAAATAACAATTTTAGCTCTCTTTGGAGTCGGTGCAATTTCAGTTGACCGGTAGTGACACAGGCACCGACTCCAAAGGGAGCTAAACTTACTTATCATACTTATTATTATTCTTTCTACTTAGCGCTATCCCGGCTTAGTGCCAGGATCCGCCTTCCGACTCAAACGCTTCCACTTCGCCCGATCCTGAGCATATATATTAATATTATAAAGTTAAAAAATTCAGTCGAATTGAGAGTCATTCATAAAAGACATGACGGAAATTTTCGCCATTTTACAACCCATTGCCCTTCGTTACGCTGCGTCATTTCCTCATCGTTATTATTTCTGCGCAGTGGCAATGCAAGACTTTAATTTGATGGGCAAGGTACATTTCGCGAGGCCCTCTTCTCCTCTCCGTACACGCATCGGCTAACTTTTCACAGCTACAATTCCATTAATTGATTAAGTTTGATATGTCAATAATTATATTCGTTACTAGCATTCGCTCGCGGCTCCGCCCGCGTGAAGTTCTGCACCGTTATATTACCGATATCTTTAAATTGGTATAACTTTTTTATTTATGAACCGATTGACATGAAACAAACGATAAATGTTAAGTGAAGCTTACCATAATATATTAGTGAAAACTACGTCTAAATCGGATAAGGAGTTTCTGACATCATCGTGCACAAACGCACAGACAAACGGACAAAAATTCTAAAAATCATTGTATGGGGTTCTATTGCGTTGTAAAAGGTCCCTTATAACATTTTTTCTCATATATCTTCCATGTACAGACAGCGACCCGTTACGTTTTTATTATATATGTATGTATAGATTACGAGTAATTTTTTTTCTTTTGCTTTTAATAAATCTCCGAGGCGTCCTCGGACCGCGATCCGAGGCCGTAGGTGGTGGCTCACGTCACCCACGCCTTACGCTGCCCCTGTTTCTGCAATACCTACCCCTCTAACATACATTTTTTTTTGAGGTAACGCATGCTGTAAGCCTGACACTAGTCGGCTGTGTACAGCTCCACTGGACTTTCGGGTGAGCGCTTTAGGCGCTTTCAACCCTTACATTTAAGTGACCATGCTGAGGGCACCCCCTTTGGGGTACGAACCTCGGCTCAGGACGGCCACTGGGAGAGGGCAGGGACATCTGCGATTATCGGTTTGGCCTCTAACATACATTACATACGCATGATCAACTATGAAGCTAAATAGAAATTTAAACATCAATGGTTCCAGATTCGATTGCCAGATCAGGCAAAGCGTATGGAGTTTTATATTCTATCTATAGTGTATAAAGTCTTGCCCGCTGCTCCCCTGACGTTAATATTTTCTGGGATAAATATGCCATTCCATAAAAAAGTTCCATTTAAGAAAATTGCTCACGCTGCACCGGCGCGCACGAGAAAAAGTTAGTCATAGCATATTATTCGTAGTCTGTGGTGTGGGCGAACTATGAACATGTTCGTAGCATCTCTACCTACGCCTTCGACGACATAGTGTGTCAGTATGTATTTTGAGGGGGTTGTAAGTGACAATCGAGGGATTATGACGTATATGGTTACAAAATGTCTCGCCCACACACTCGCCCAATGCCAATCATATTAGCCTAATACCGGATCCCACCGACAACGGCGAAAAAATTATACACTTCGCGTGAAAATAATACACTTCAACATTCAGCTCATAGCACCTACACAGACTATTAAACATATGCGTATAGCGATGACAACGTCCAGTCTATACTGAAAAATTGGCACGCTTGGTTTATGTTCGGGGTATAATATGTCATATCCTAACTAAATTATATACGAAAGTCAGTTTCTTTGTTACGCTTTCACATCTAAATCGCTGAATTTTGATGAATTTAGTACAAAGATGGATGGGATCCCAGAGATGGTAATAGTTACTTTTTGTCTCGGAAATAGTGTTTTTTTTTTATGGCGTAGGCCGGCAAAACAGCAAGTGGGTCACCTGATGGTCAGTGATCTCCACTACCCATGTACGCCCACAATATCAGAATCATGGGCGCGTTGCCGACCTTAAAGGAAAGGGATAATTTGGGATTGGGCTTCCGGATATCTCACTCACCATACGAAACGCAGCAACAAGCCGCTACTTTACGTCGGTTTTCTGTGAAACAGTGGTAACGACCCGGTCGAGCCAGCCCATTCATGCTGTAGACAAAACAGTCTACAGCGTGGCTCTACCACTCAAAACACAGGCTGTTCACGCGGGCGGAGCCGCGAGCAAATGGTAGTCCTGTATATACTTTTAACATGTTTGTAAACAATTGTAGAGTGTAATAAATAAAATTTGAATAAACGAAAGCAGTGAACACTCACTTTCTCCCTTCATAGAGTAACACAGCATTGCGCCAGTGATGGCAGGTCGACATCGCCGCCAATGCATCCTCCGTGCTCAGGTGATCCAGTACACACCTCAGTGGAAGTAGTGGCAGGCTGGCCCAGCCCGACGTCATCTACAACAGAATAATAATAGGGTATTTTACTGTTTTTTTTTTTATAGCATAGGTTGCCAACGAGCAAGTGGATCACCTGATAGTAAGTCATCTCCACCGCCCATGTACGCCCACCACCATAAGAACCATGGGCGCGTTGCCGACCTTAAAGGAAAGGGATAATTAGGGATTGGGAAGGGGAGGCTATTTCGGCTTCCGGATACTCACTCACTATATGAAACGCAGCACCAAACCACTACTTTACGTCGGTTTTCTGTGAGACAGTGGTAATGACCTGGTTGAGCCAGCCCATTTATGCTGTAGACAAAACTGTCTACAGTGTGGCTCAACCACTCTTAAAATTTTAGAAAGCTATAATAAATTGTCTATAATGTCATAATAGAACCATATTGTGTTTTAATCTTTATAATCATCAGTATTTATTTATAAACACAAATTATTTTTAAATAAATAAACTGTAAATTTGTCTATGTATGTGGTATATTTCCTTCCCAAGATAAATATCCATCAGTATATATTTTAAGACAAATATATAAATAAATGGTTTGTAATACATACCACAATTATTGTTTTAATTACTAGATATCCTTTGAAACACTGACTTCTGTACTTCCAAATAATGTCATTAAGTATTCAACCATTAGCGATTTTCAATCACATGAGCAACAGTGAAAAAAATGTCTTTTATTGTTAATAAAAACAAAAGAATCAATGGCAGTACCAGTCCAGATGATCCATATCTTTTATGCATTAACTTTCCTATGTGCCTTTTATTTTTTACCTTTATAGTATTTTGGTACATTTTAATTTTGGTTAAAATGTTATATTGTGTCACTATATTACATAAATAAGCCACGCCAGCAAACCCTAAGAATGATTATTGAATTTTAATCATAATTAATTTTGTAAATATAACTGTGAAGAACTGAAAATAAGTCAAGAATCTGACAATGTAAAACAAAATGTCCTCTCTGGCTTTTACAATCATGTAACACAAAATAAGCACAACTCATTAATTATTCTACTCTGTTTTGCATGTTATGCCTTAAATAAAGTTGTCAACCAAGAAAAACAAGTTGTAAAAACAAGAATCAGCAGGAAGTAAAAAAGAAAAGTGATCAGTATATAAAAAAAATACGATTTACAAATACATTCGCCAATAAACTTGATAAAACAATAAAAATATGAAGGGATCTCGCGATTTACCGTTAGGGACAAGATTTATCTACGTTTTAAAACTCCATCAGCTGTTTAGTTAAAGGCGTGACGACATAACAGCTGTTTTTTAAGAAAGTGGGTTAACAAAAAATAACACGTAAATAAACCTACACTCCGTAATACATTTTTTAACATACAACACAAATGCAAGAGCTAAATTGAATTGCTATAAAATATATACACTTAGAAAAGCGTAAATCCCGAAATTGCGACTATTACATGAGTACAAAGAAAGGTCATTTAACGTTTAAATACACATACCTCCCAATATTCTTTAGTTTTCGCTTCTCGTTAGGTGATCGTTTTAGCACTACACTCGTAGATTTTTCGATTACAAAACACTAATAATACAATTAAGAGAAAGTCGCGGAATTTATTCATTTAACGTTCATCGCGACTTACATTATCGCGCACAATAACGTACTTTTGGAGAACTACTCATGAAATAAATATTAATTAGGGATGTTGACAAAATATCGATACAAATATCTGATATATCCATATGACAGATATTTGTATCGATATTTTTTATTTAATAATTAAATGATATCTAAATTGGTATATTTTAAAATAGGATACCATGAACCGAAGACAAAAGTAAAAGATGTCAAAAAATATTATCCAAACATAAAGTCAATATCTATTTTTTCTCAATATACTAAACTCGTGAAACTTGCTAAATGATCGATATTTTTTGCACTTTCGACATGCCTATTATGAATGACAGTAAAAGACTACTTCTTTTTTTTATTTCTGGCTTCGCATCATTATCTTTTAAAGTAACATGAAGTAACTTATCGCGTCAGTGTGACAACTGAGAGACAGGGATCAGAAGAGTGATTCTAGTTATGAGTAAGCGCATCTCGAAAATTGATTGTAACTTAGTAGCGCCATTTCTATGTGCAGCGTAGCCAATCTAGTAGTATACCATGGTAGTCATCAGTACTAACCCTTAATTTAATATCATCAGTAGGGGGCCATCCATAAATTACGTCACACGAATTTCATGATTTTTTGACCCCTCCCCCGTGTGCTTGAAATAAGTGAATTAAGCATAGTACTGAAAGGAGTTAACACCAAAACATCAGCAAGACCTTGAAATCGACCGCACCCGTGTTTAATCGTACTTGTAAAAATTACTTGATAATAAAAATATACTTGACATTGGCAAAATGCATAATAATGCGAAAGCCATAAATAAAAAAGAAGATAATTTTACTTGGGCAACATTGAGTAACCACGAAAATGGCGGCCAAAAATCAATTTTGAAATTGTGACAGTCGGGTCGGGTTTGTGGTCGATTTTCCAGATTCCTTCGTATGAGGAAATTAATTAATATAAATATCAATTTAATAATAAAATAATTCACAGCTGTAACGTATATGACGATGGTTACCGGCTAAGTAGGTTTTGCATTGGTAAACTAGTGCGCGGTTGTATTTTGCCGATTGGACGATGATGTAAGAAATTGAAGGTCCTTCGCGTTTTTGTGTGCGCAACTTGTATTGTTTCCGTGTGAGTTCAGGGCTATAGACGTATTTGAACCATGGAAGGCGAAGAAAGTGGCGTTGGAAACTCTGAAAAAGAAGACTATGAGAGTAGCTCCCATTCTACGCCTCAGGAACACAAATCTTTTGCAGAGTTTGCTAAAGATAAGCTTGATAGCGGTAATTATTCTATGTTTATTTGTATATGAGAATTTGGTTTTATTCTAAGCAGTCTTTAAAAAATATACGCATTCCAAAACATGACTAAAAAATAAATATTGTACCGCTGCGTCTATCGCAAGAAGTTTATATGGTGATCGACGATATATTTAAGCGTATATTCACGATATTCCTATTAGTTTCACGAAATTTCAATAGGTATGTACGATAGTGATCTCATATTGTTATTAATTACTGCTTACCTAACATCTTGTGTGTTAGGCATCATTTACCTGTCGTAATCGTGCTTCTGTGGTTTATAGAACATTAAAAAGCAGGAAAACTATGGACTGTTTATGTTTACATTGTACTAGGAAATATTTTTGATTGAATTTGGTTGGGGCTATTCTTAAAATATGCCTTTCTGTTATCTAAAATAATAGTCATAAAATGTTATTGGGAATTTCATGAAGGCAAATAATGTTAACTTTGTCAGAAAAATAAATGAGAACCTATAATTAATTTTTATATTATCTATATTTTTAAATTATATTTTTAAGGGTCTTTTACAATTAGCTTATGCCAGTCCCATTGTACCCTATCATTTAACACATTATACAAATCATAATTAAACCATAAATAAGAACAAAATTTTTGCATTATCGCCATCACCATAGAACTATATGAAATATGCCTACGTCAGTTTTGTTCAAACCAAAAATGATATTAAATTATTTATACCAGACTCATATCAAACACATTCCAATACTAAATGGTGTACGTCTTCAATACATCTACATTCTTCACAGTTAGGTGAACTTGTTTTCTTCATCATATAAGCATATTCGGAGATCATATAGAAAATCAATCATCACTGGAAAGGTAAATATAATAAAGCACCAATATGTGAATTTTTCACTAGGGTGTTTTAAAGTTGTTTTTTATGATAAAAATTTATAAAATTCATAGGGAAAAATATGATTCAATAATAATATATAAGTTATACTGAAAATTATCCAGTAGGTAAATTTATATGATTTTTTATTCTACAAAAAATACTTTACAATGCTCTACCTTATAGTTCACATATTAGCGATTTAGTATTTTGGCCTTTCCAGTGAGGAAATGATAAAACAGGCTATATGAAACAAATTGTCCTTTTCATAATAACAATAATAATATTAACCGATGT
Source organism: Amorpha juglandis (assembly GCA_949126905.1). Lineage (NCBI taxonomy): Eukaryota > Metazoa > Arthropoda > Insecta > Lepidoptera > Sphingidae > Amorpha > Amorpha juglandis. The sequence goes on along the minus strand of OX421390.1, from coordinate 7,342,455 downwards.
AAATATGTAATACAATTTTAACCCACATTAAGTTAAAATTACTTAATATTGAGATATTGGTTTTATTTTGTTGAATTCATTTAAGTAGGTTAAAAGCCATACTTTTCACTATAATTTATTTTAAAAATAAATGAAACATTTGCCAAAAAATCATAAATAAAACATTTGCCGTGTACACTTATGCAAAATACAACTTTAAATTATTAATTTATATTAGAAAATTTAGCAAAATACAATTGATTATAAATTTTTACTTGTGAGTTAAAATGTTTTGCATATTGACATCCATTATTATGCTCGGTGGGACTGTTTAAGGCCCAACTTTTTATATTATTGTTACTTCATACCGCATGTTTAACCCCTGTCTAAAAAGAGGGGTGTTATATATTTCAGACTTTTTATTGCCATAGTTGGTTATGTGGATTTTTGAATTTCCATTTCAAAAGTATCTTGAAAAGCAACATCGATAGCCTCCGTGGCGAGTAGCTGGCTGTGTAGCGAGAGGCCGTGGGTTCGATCCCTGCACCAAGACAAATGTTTGTGTGATCCACAAATATTTGTTTCGGACTCTGGGGTTGTTCTGGGTTTCTTTACACTCCATTTATGGACCTAATATTATAGGTAGGATGGAACACATGTGCCGGCAAACTATTCCACAGCTTGATGGTCCAGCAGAAGTAAGATTTTGCGAATTTTTTGGTTCTAACCTAGATGGAGGAGAACACGAAGCTGTGGCTCCCCCAGCCAGCACGTATATATTTTAAAAATAAAATAAATAAATAAATGTGTACGTATATTTAATCCTACAGCTGGCAGAGAGCTACGGCGACGCCTACCGATGGCAGGCCAGCTCGGTGCACGTTTGATGCATCCCAGGAGACTCCTTCTGCAATCTACCCCAACACAGCAGACTGATGTGGTTTTAATATTTCCAAAAGGTAAGAGATCCTTTCAGTACATTGCATATATAATGAGTAATTCAACTCATTTTTGCATCATTTTTCACCCGACCCGTGTGAAAAAAATATACTTTTTTTTTATTTGATTGAATAACGAGAGGAGCAAGGCGCTCGCCTGATAGTAAGCGCCACCCATAAAGAGATGCAACACCACACAGAGGTGTTAAAACCTTCCATAGTGATCCACACGCTTTGTGTGGATCACGTTCCAGGGTCAGCTAGTGTTTATCCGGTTTCTCCTGAGAGGCTTCGACATGACTTAATGGTTGATTGAGGCGGGTATAGGGGTACATCCTTGTATTACTGTGCCTGCATCGGTCATCCGCCTGTACTGTCGCAGGCCCCTCGATTTGCTTCTGTCCTCTCCGAAGAGGGAAAAAGCATTTATACAGGCCGCCATATACTCTGGTGACCACCGATAAACTCATTGTTTGTCGGTGGTTGCTGGTTTTTTGGATTGCACTACGCTTACCATCAGGTGCAGTGCAGTCATTTTGTCGTGCTCGAATAAAATTAGTTAGACTTTCCATAAAAGCGTGTTTTTTAGTTTTTTAAAACTATTATTTATTTTTAATTTTTTAGTTAATATATTGTAGCAGAGAGTATAATTTTAATTTTAAACCCGAATATCAAAAAAGCGCCATCTATTGACGCTCTTAGATACTACGATATTCCCTATAATTAACGAAGATCCAGAGAGTACAATTTTAATTCCTAACCCGAATATCAATAATTAATTAAATTTAATTAATATTCTTTTATTATTATTAATTTTTATCATATTAGTGTATTGTCATCGGTCCTCGATAAATCTACAAAGTTTGAACGAAATCGGGCCGTTTAAAGTGGGTCAAAATAGCGCTCAAAGAAGTCGGTTACAAACATACAAACATACAGAGGTGAAGTTAAAAAAAAGGCGTGTAAAAAAGTCTGATGGAAACAGCCGTTTAACATCCTATATCTGGAACTTTATTAAGTTATTTTTTATTGGATTGTTCAATGCATAAAACACACATTTTGTTGAAACTCATCCCTTATATCATAAAATACATATCCGTACAGTTTCCGTATGTACGCTACATAGCTGGCAGCTTTCCAAAATGGCTATTGTGCCTTGTACATCAATAGTGGGCCATTGTTGTCAAAATACATACATATATACGGGAGCATTAGAACACTCTGCTACTTTATGAATAGCCGAGTCATGGAAAGTGTAAATATCGATGTAGTAGTGGAAAAAATATTGTTCTATACGCAACGGTTACTATGGCAACTATTAACAACGGTCTCTTTTTTTATTTGATTGAATGACGAGACCAGCAAAGCGCTCGCCTGATGGTCAGCGCCACGCCTACCCATAAACAGAAGCAACACCACACAGAACGTTGAATTACAAAGTACTGCATGGCACTGAACTGCGCTCGTCATCCCGAGATTTAAGATGTTAAGTCTCATAATGCCTTGTAATTTCACCGGCTTCAATGTCCTTCAAACCGAAACACACACTGTTGCTTGGCGGCAGAAAAAGACAAAGCGATGGTACCGACCCAGACGGCCTCTCGCATACGAGGGACCTACCACCTTGCAAACAACACAACCCTAGTTGTGGGTGTACTGTTTCGTTATAAATTTTGGAATTAAAAGGTGCTTATCCGCACCACCAGCTACAAGCAAGTCTAATGAATTTTATGTTTATTAACTCAAGCGTATCCATGATATTATTTCTCTTAAGTTGTTTTTATGTGGGAACTCCATACAAAACATTAACTTTTTATTTTACTTTCTAGTAGGAAAAAATACTTGAACATACACGAAAATAAATTCCCACGTCTCACCTTGGGTGTAAAATAAAAGAAAAACACGTCACATAATTAAATAGACACCCGCTAAGTTATTTACAGACTAGAAATTTAGACTTTTCTTTCAGAAACATTGTGGTGCTTACAAAAAAAGCAACAAAAATTCTAGAGATATAAAATATTAAATAAATTCAAAATGTTTAAATAAATAAATAAATGTTTATTTGTGAGATCATCGGTTACATAACATTAGGTTATTAGGTAGTTTTTTTTAATTTTATTTTTATTATTAATAATGTTACTCGCTTTGATTTATACATAATTTTGTGAATTTTCCTTCCTACTAATTTGTGATAACGGTGATTACGCGAATAGTTTTAAACTGTTTTTTTTTTCAGTTTAACATAAAACGACCTCAATACCCGAATCGCGGCGTGTTGGTTTTTTCAACCAGAATTTACCAGAATCAACAGTGGCACGCATTTTGACACCGAGCAGTGAAGCTCGGCGAGTCTCTGGGAATGCCTAAATATCTTTGTCCCGCAACGAAATTAATCAGATAGAAGGTTAGGGAGGAGTTGGAAATAACCAAAAATGAAAAATAGTTTGTAACAAACAATAAAAAGTTGAATTTTATGGAATACGTCTGCACCAAGTAGACGACGGGACTGGATAACATTCGATTACGCAACGTCTGTTTTTCCTCGTCGGGTCGTCGACCGCCACCAGCCAAATAACTTGTGGGAAATTTGATTAATCACTAGGGGGAATAAAACCATTTAGTTTTACTATTTTCACTTGTTAAGCCGGACTATATTGATTACTCGGAATGTGATGGCTGGCTTCGAAATTTCGAGTTTTATTGTGGACTGCGATATTAATTACATGGAGGGCCTAAATAGCAATTTGGCAGATTCAGTCTTGGTTTTGAAATCTTTGACACTAGCTTCAAGGTTTGCCACTAACCATCCGATAAAGAATAGAATGATTATATTGTGATTATAATATATACCTACTAGCAAACACGGCCATGCTTGCTGTAGCTAAGGTATATTTTAAATTATATATTATTTAAATTATATATTATATTATATATTATTATATATTAGATACTGACTCAATCTAGTCGATAAATCACATTACACCGCCATCTGTTAGAATCTTATGGAACTCACAGATAATAATATAAGTATTTGTCATATAATAAACAAATAGTTTGCAATCAAATATTGCGAATATAAATGAAGATTTAAACTATCCTATCTCTCAAGTTGGATCAAACTGCACACAGTTTGCAACATTTGATCAAAATCGGTTCAGTAGTTCAGGAGTTCATCGTGGACAAACAACGTGACACGAAATTTTTATATATCTATATACTAATATAATAAAGTTGTAGAGTTTGATTGTTTGTTTGTTTGTTTGAACGCGCTAATCTCAGGAACTACTGGTTCTAATTGAAAAATTATTTTTGTGTTGGATAGTCCATTTATCGAGGAAGGCTTTAGGCTATATAATATTACGCTGCGACCATTAGAAGCGAAGCATCAGTGAAAAATGTTGCAAAAACGGGGAAAATTATTCATATTTGAAGGCTTCCGTTGCTAAGCTACCCAAATAATATTATTTGAAGGCTTCCGTTGCTAAGCTACCCAAATCTATACTAATATTATAAAGCTGTAGAGTTTGATTGTTTGTTTGATCACGCGGGCGGAGCCGCGAGCAAAAGCTAGTAAAGATATAATAATATAGGGCGCGTTGGGCGTTGCGCAAGAAATTGCGCTAAATGTTGGCACGCGATTCTCTATATTACAAAATATTCGTCTGTGTTTTTGGGCTTACGAGTAACATCGTATATTATCATGACAAGTCATATTCCTCCACGGAGGTGTTATTAATCTTCCATTTTCATAAGTACATAAAGATTAAAGCGTCTCTTGGAGTTTCATTAAACTGTCGCCGAGCTTCGCGTGAATGATTATTGTAATAATTTCGTACTCTACCGTTGCTAAGGCTTTAGCCGTTCTTTTCGCGGAGAAATGAATAAAAGATTACAGATTTTATTGAGCTGTCCGAAATGTACTAGTATGAATCGGACTACCTATTATCCTAGGGCAGATTTTTTATGTTAGCCTGAATGACAAGACTAGCAGGTCACTCGCCTGTTGGTAAGCGTCACGTCTGTTCATAAACAAAAGCAAACACTTAACTTCGGATTACAAACCAATATCAATGCAGCGCAGTTCGTCGTGAGCACAAAACTTCACCAACGCAGTAGTTAATTTACGAGTATAATTGGATGCAAATATGCAATAATATTTCAACCCACATCAAGCAAAAAATTAGATGTTAATTTTATTCTGGTAAATTTATTAGATTTAAGTACATTAAATTACGTATTTTACAAAAAACTATAAATTCAACATTTCCCACGTATAATTATGCAAAATAGGACTTTAACTTATTGACTTAAGTTATTGTATTTACCAAAATAAAATTGACATCTAAATTTTTACTAAATGTGGGTTGAAATGTTATTGCATATTTGCATCCAATTGTGATTGGGCGAATAGAGGAGCGCGGAATGCTGACGCTTCGAACCCACATACCCACTGTATATTATTCTTTATTTTAATGCTCCACTCTCTCTCTGATATTATTTTTCAGAGATGTTATCCAGCTAGAAAAATTCTCAACATCTTTTAATATAAAAACCCCGTAATAATGCATCCCACTGTATATTAGAGACTCACAGCCCCCACTACTATCCATCTGTGCTCACGACTCGTGCCGGCACACCTATTCAGACGAAACCTCGCACATGAGGTATGCTTTTTTTTATAGCATAGGCCGGCAAACGAGCAAGTGGGTCACCTGATGGTAAGGGATCTCCACCGCCCAGGTACGCCCACAATACCAGAAGAATCATGGACGCGTTGCCGACCTCAAAGGAAAGGCATAATTAGGGATTGGGAAGAGGAGGGGGATTTGGGCCTCCGGATATCTCACTCACCGTACGAAACGCAGCAGCAAGCCGCTACTTTACGTCGGGTTTCAGTGAGACAGTGGTAACGACCCGTTCGAGCCGGCCCATTCATGCTGTAGACAAAACTGTCTACAGCGTGGCTCTACCACTCGTTAAATGTATGTATCTACATATATAGTTTAAGTTTACGACGTTCCCACAGGACTGCCAGACAGCATGTTGTTGTGGCTACTGCAGAAGCTGCGCGGCAGTCGGCCACGGTTGCGTGTGTGTGTGAGACAGCATGCATCCTCGCAGTGTTCCGCGTTTTACATCACCGCTGACGACGATGTGTGAGTAACTCAAATACAAATATTTTACAGAGATAGTAACGTAGGCAACATATGCAACGTATTATGACATCTGGACACTAGATTTTATATGAAATTTAAAATGTATGGATTAGAATTTTATTTTATTTTACAAAATCAAGTGTCAAGATGTCATAACGCGGTATAATAACATTCGTTGCCTACCTATAGCGATGTATGTCTCTGACTTTAACATCGTTCACCATTTTTTTATGTGTAATGACACCCATAATATGCAATCTATAAACAATTGCTAGTGGGAGGATACTTGTATCCGACCGGATAGCGACCACCGTACACTGGCGCTAAAACCTGCCATATTAGCCCATCTTGTGTGGGTCGCGTTCCAGGGTCAGCCAGTGTATATCCGGTTCTCCCCAGGGGGCTTACCCCCTGATCCTGACCCTTTTCCCATCTCTTTTTCCTTCCCCTCTCCCTTGGCCTTTTGGCAGGCCGGCATGATCTTGCCGACCTACGATGGACACATTGTTTATCGTTGGTCGACACTGTTCTTGGATTGCGCTACACTTACCATCAGGTTCAGCGTAGTCACTTTGCCGAGCCACGATAAAAAAAAAATATAATAGGGTAGTTGACTTTGCTCGAATTTATACACTGTTTTATATCAAACAGATTACACAATACAAAACATAAGGGAAGTTCGATTGTGAATACTGAATCAAAATTGGTTAAAAATGTGTCCGCGGTTAATATTGATATGAGTGGTATCTCACACATGAACTACGCAATGGCCGTCACGAACAGTGACGTCACGTGCCATGTCCTCCATCCCTTTTAGTTATTTGACATTATCCCTTTCCACCAAAGAAAGACTTCTAACTTATTCATTCGAGTATAGATTTTGTATCGTAACTTATTGATAAATCGAATCATCCGCCCCCATCATAACAATTTAATTATCGCTAGACTATTGCAAACTGCCGAAGAGATCCACCTACCGAAGTTACTCAAGCCAGAATTCGGCGGCGGGTACAAGGAGTTCACGGTACGGGATATGCATTGTTTTCAAAGGGTAAGTGACTATTGTGATTTGATTACGAAATGTCTATTTTATTAGTGAAGAAGTAGGTTGCTTTTTTTTAGCAGAGACCGGCAAACTGCTAAGCGCTTCACCTAGATGGTAAGTGATTTCCACCGGCCCGTGAACACTCATAATATTTTATGTGTTATGGTGCTGCCACACCGCTGTTATAAAATGTTATAAAATGTTTACAAACATTATTAAACATTTGTTAACAAACATTTGGTAACATTTTATCACAATGTTAGATAATGTTAGTAAATGTTGAAAGTTAGAAAATGTTTGTAAACATTTTATAACACCGGTGTGGCAGCACCATTATTTAAACATAGGTGTGCCGCCGACCTTAAGAGGAATGGGGTTTGGGTAGGAGAGGGAGGGGGGATTTGGCCATCCGGATACGTCAGTCATCCAAATGCAACAGCTAAATGTTACATGGCGTTGATTTTCTGTTACGTTTTGTTCGGTGGGTGACATTTCTGTAGATACAAATACTTGAATTCTGAACTTATTACTTGAACTTCTCTTCTTTACTTGAACTTCTTAAAATCGCTATCATGAAATGTTACTTTTGCCTTGAACCTTTGGTATAATCATAACTTCGAATTGATAATGTATTCAAAGCGACTTAGAATCCAATGCATGCCAAATGGTTTCGTGACATCGAACTAAATTCATACATTTCACAGTTTATACGATACAATGTATATTTGAATGTTTTAATTTATAGGTGTTTTGCACGGAAACCTACTGAAACTGAATTTCGTTCAGTGTGGCCACACTGAAATGAATAAGACAGAAATGCATTATTTTTTTAATGTATATTGCCTTAGTTATTTTATTTTTAGCTTTAGCTATTTACATTAGCTAGTAAGCGTAGGAAATCGAGTTACAGTACTGCTGCGATTAAGAACACAGGGTCTATTCTATAAAATGATAGCAAGCAACGAAGTTCGAAAACATAGAGCTAATGTACCCTAGGATGTCCATCACAATAATATATTGTGATTATAATAAAAAAAGGCGTTAAAAACATGTTTATAAAGGGGAAGATGTCTTATTATTGCGACGTGTTATGTTGTATTTTTATTTTATTTTTAATTATTATTATGTAATTATTTTAATTATTATTAATTATTATACAAAAGTAAACAATAATTTTTCACATACGTTTTTAGTTACAAATTAATCTTTGTGATCGTAATATAAATCAAAGATATTATTATTGTTATGGCTATTCTATACCTAGTGCACTCTATGTGTGTTTCGAACTACGTTTTGGATTTATAGATAGGCACCCTGGACAGCTGTGTTGTCTATGACAAGACGATTTTTTTAGTGGTAGAGCCACGCTGTAGACAGTTTTGTCTACAGCGTGAATGGGCTGGCTCGACCGGGTCGTTACCATTGTCTCACAGAAAACCGACGTAAAGTAGCGGCTTGCTGCTGCGTTTCGTACGGTGAGTGAGATATCCGGAAGCCCAAATCCCCTCCCCTTTCCAATCCCTAATTATCCCTTTCCTTAAAGGTCGGCAACGCGCCCATGACTCTTCTGGTGGTGGGCGTACATGGGCGGTGGAGATCACTTACATTCAGGTGATCCACTTGCTCGTTTGCCGGCCAATGCCATAAAAAAAAAAATATCTAACTTTGTGATAAAATGTATCAAATGTTTGTTAACAAATGTTTAATAATGTTTGTAAACATTTTATAACATCAGTGTGGCAGCACCATGAGTTTCGCGGCGTGTTTGTTGAAGGGTACTGGTACGGGTACGGGTACGGGCGCGGGTGCGAGTGCGAGCGGGAGCGCGGGTGCGAGCGAGTTGTTGAGCTCGCAGGAGCGCGGCGCGTTGGTGAAGCACGTGCTGGAGGCGGCGCGCGCCGAGCCGGGCGACGAGCGCGCGCTCGAGCCGGCGCTCACGCTGCGCGCCGGACAGAGCATCGGTAACTATTAAGAGCATGCTGCCTAAAATATTTCGTGCGTTAGCTCCGCCCATCCACCCCGCTACCCTCTGCACTTGTACGCAACGCGTCGTTTCGCGCGTCGCTTGACGTTATAGTAGTGGGCATAAATACACGGAGACTTCTGTACATAAATATTTTTTTAATAATATACAGTAGAATCCCGATTATCCGGACCTCGATTATCCGGATATCCGATTATCCGGACTCATTCTTCACAGCTCTAATTACCGACTTAGAAATGATTTGACGGCGCAACAAGACATTTTTTTTTCTCGCCTCCGACGTGTAGGTACTGCTCTCATTTGTTTGCGCGATAGAGTTTGCTATTGTTTCAATTTATTTGATAGCGTCCAACTAATAGGTTATATTTAACATTTGTGTTTACGTTTTGCGTTAGAAATGTATAATGTCTAAGCGAAAAAGAGCAGTGTTATCTCTCGATGATGGCCTTGAATCCCGCATTTTAACTGATGAAGAACTCATTAACAGTAACAGATTTGAAAAGTAACGATAAAGAAGATGAAGAAGAGACTGAAACTGGTGATGTATGTCAAGTTCCATCTCACGCAGAAGCTATTGGAGCTCTAGATGTCGCTTTTAAATGGTTTGAAAGACAGGACGAATCGGATCCCATACAGTTATTATAAATGAAGCGTATCAGGGACTTGGCCGCAATGAAAATATTTTTTTTTATTTGAATGACGAGACTAGCAAGGCGCTCGTCTGATGGTAAGCGCCACGGCTGCCCATAAACAGAAGCAACACCACACAGAACTTTGAATTACAAAGCACTGTATGGCGCTGAACTGGGCTCGTTATTCCAAGACATAAAATCTTAAGTCTCATAATGCCCAGTAATTTCTCTGGCTTCAATATCCTTTAAACCGAAACACAACAGTGCTTACACCCTGTTGTTTGGCGGCAGAAATAGACAAAGCGGCGGTACCAACCCAGGCGGCCTCTCGCATACGAGGGACCTACCACCTTGTAAAATGTGATTCATTACGTCAAAGATTAATCACAAATTATTTCCAACCAACATTTTACATTACATAGGCTACTCGATTTTTTTATATGTATGTCCCTTTCTATAACAAAAAAAATATTAAAAACTGATTATTGTTTTATTTGACTTTGAAATCGATTATCCGGATTTTCGATTATCCGGAATACCCCTGGTTTTAATTGATCCGGATAATCGGGATTCTACTGTATTTTGTTTTGAAAGACAAATGTTTTGTTGATATAATATAACAAAATTGTATCAGAGCTGTGTCTGTACATTTGATATGTTTAAAAAGTAATGATAAACATATTCGATTACAGAAATATATATTTTTAATTATCTTGTCTGTATGTTTGTGCGTGTATTGTACACGAAAACCCACTGAATGGAAATATGAACAGGATTATCGCACTTTGTATGCATATTTCCAAACTTAGAATCTTTGATGCTTTTTTCACATTTTTTAACCAATGGAAAAACAGAGGAGGTATCAGACGAATTGCGAACATACATTTACATTACATTTTGAGTGGTAGAGCCACGCTGTAGACAGTTTTGTCTACAGCATGAATGGGCTGGCTCGACCGGGTCGTTACCACTGTCTCACAGAAAACCGACGTAAAGTAGGGGCTTGCTGCTGCGTTTCGTACGGTGAGTGAGATATCCGGAAGCCCAAATCCCCTCCCCTTCCCTATCCCTAATTATCCCTTACCTTTCAGGTCGGCAACGCGCCCATGATTCATTCTTCTGGTGGTGGGCGTACTTGGGCGGTGGAGATCACTTACCATTAGGTGACACACTTGCTCGTTTGCCGGCCTATGCTATAAAAAAAAAGTACAATATATTTGTTTATTATATGTTCATGCATAATGCCGCTAAATGTAGACTGGTTACAAAAACATACTCTAGTAGTTTCATGAAAGAAATTAATGTTATTTGCGCCTTTTGAGTGTTTTTTCTTTTTTTCTTCTTCAAAATTTAAATGAAATATATTTTCGTTTGAACAAATGTGTTGGTGCTATTTTAAAGAAAATTCATTTATTTTTTGTTTTATATACACATGGTCCGGGTTCCCTGGGCCAGCTGATCCACTTGATTACTATCAAGCTAATTTTCCGTGAGTAGCTTCGTTTCGATGAGACGCCCAACAATTCCCTATGCGAAAATTCTCTATTGTGGTAGCTAACAGAGGTAGCAAGGATAGAATATTTCGATTTGATGATACTCAAATTTTTTTTATTTTATTTGTAGGACAATATGACTGTTAAATTATATAAATATGAACTAAGTAAAAACAAAAAAAATCAGCTGGTTAGTAATAATTTTTTATGACCTCGTTAGCGATACCTATTGGAAGCCCCTCCTTCCAATAGGTATGATTACTAACCAGCTGATTTTTTTGTTTTTACTTAGTTAATATTTATATAATTTAACAGTCATATTGTCCTACAAATAAAATAATAAATTTTTAGGTATCATCAAATCGAAATATTCTATCCTTGCTACCTCTGTTAGCTATCACAATAGAGAATTTTTGCATAGGGAATTATTGGGCGTCTCATCGAAACGAAGCTACTCACGGAAAATTAGCTTGATAGTGATCAAGTGGAAAAATGGCCCAGGGAACCCAGACCATGTGTATATAAAACAAAAAATAAATGAATTTTCTTTAAAATAGACTATAGTTTAATTTTCTTTTGTTTTTCAAAAAATGACTGTACGTCGATGATACGTCTACCCATTAGAACGTGTATTCAAAAGGAAATAACGAAAAGTGCAAAAAAGAAGGAATAAATACTGTGTATTTATTTATTAGGATGATACTCATGTGTCTATAGAATGGTTTAAGGTCGAAATAAAACAACAAAATCTTACATCTTCACCTTATATTTTGTACCTCGTAAGGATTTTTTCATGATCAACATCAATCTGAAAGACATCATAATAATATACATTTTGTTATATAAAAAAAAAAATTCGTAAATTAAACAACATAACAGTACGTTCCATACAATGTCAGTTGCATCAAGTAAGGGCTATATATTGTCATATTTGCTTTCATGGAACAAATATTATGAGAAATGTTCTCTTTGACATCGTATGGGAGGTTTGTCCCCGAGAGTTGAAGGTGGCGAAATATATGCACGATGAATAGCTGTTATGTTTTCAGTGTTCTCGCTAGATTCAAGGTTTATCAAGTTTAGTCTGCAAAAACATCATCAACAATCATCATCATATAATCAAATCATATTTTTTAACATCACTAGAAGTTAGAGCTCAGGATCATCATCATTTTCATCCTTACCCATTTATGTAATCAATTGAGGAATTGGCTATTGGTAGGATATTCCTAACCGCTCGGATAGCGACAACCATACACACGGTGTAAGAACCCGTCATAATGATCCCACACACCTTGTGTGGATCGCATTCCAGGATCAGCCAGTGTATAATTGGTTCTCCCGAGGAGTTTGCGACATGACTCGATGGTTGGTTGAGACGGGTATAGGGATACATCCTTGTATCCCTGTGCCTTCATCAGCCATCCGCCTATCCTGTCGCAGGCTCTTCGATTTGCCTCTTTCCTCTTCCGGAGTGTGAAGAAGCATTATTTTAGGCCGGCATGATTCTGGTGACCACCGATAATCTCGTTGTTCATCGATAGTCGCTGGAGTTTTTGGTCTACACTGCGCTTACCATCAGGTATAGCGCAGTCATTTTGCCGTGCTAGGACAAAAAGTAGGTAAGCTGATGGTAAGTGATCTCCACTCATTGGTGATTTATGTAAATAGATTAAATAATAATGTAACAATGATTTAGGTAATTATGTAAATAAATCATCAATGAGTGGAGATCACTTAAGTATGAATAACAGTCGAGCCGGCTTATTCAGATTGTAGATAAATCACAAAAGTGTCTACAGCATGGTTCTTTACATAGCAAAATAATCGTCATTTTGTTTCTCCATGATAATAAAAAGAACATAGATTAGATTTAATGTAAATAATTACATACATAGTTAGTAGTTATTACCCATTATCATATAATAATGCCAATAAAATATGTAATAGTTTGTTTTATTAGCATGAATAACGTTTTGCTAGCCTGATGGTAAGCGCCACATCTGACCATAAACAGACAATATTACACAGAACTTTAGATTACAACGCACTGCGTGATATTGGATTGCGATATTTACTCCGAGACACAAATTTTGCAGTCTCATAATGCCCAGTAATGTCACTAGCTTCAAACCGAAACACAACAGTACTTACACACTGCTACATGGTAGGACAAATAAACGAAGCGGTGGTACCAACCTAGTTTTTAGTAAAATATTTGAAAAAGTAATTTTAAATCAAATGCTGGTGCACTTCGATGAAAATAAAATCCTGCATAGCAGGCAGTTTGGTTTTACCAGGGGCCGGTCCACACAGGATGCTGGTCATGCCTTAGTTAAGTCTGTGTTGGAGGCCTGGGAGAGTTCAAAGGATGCTTTAGGAGTATTCTGTGACCTCTCTAAGGCATTTGATTATGTTGTCTACAGCACTCTTACTGCGAAGCTTGAATTTTATGGAATTCGTGGCCCAGCACTAAAATTAGTAGAATCATTCCTGACAGACCGGAAACAAAAAGTATGCATTAATAATGTTACGTCTATGAGCTCTTCTGTTAGGATAGGTGTACCTCAAGGATCCATCTTGGGTCCATTCTTATTTTTAGTGTACATTAATGATTTTCCACATATGATAAGCAACATGGCGGATGTAGTTTTATTTGCGGATGATACATCACTCATATTTAAAGTAGATAGGAAGGACAATAATAAATTAAATTAATAAATAAATTAATTTGTAGAGCCTAATAAAGTTCTTAAATTAGTTTCCAGTTGGTTTTCTGCTAACAACTTTCTTTTAAACGCGGCGAAAACCAAATGTGTTAAATTTTCAACGCTTAATGTGACCCAAGGTAAATCAAATATTGTTTTAGACAAAAATTCGTTAGATTTAGTACCGTCAACAGTTTTCCTTGGAGTCACAGTAGATGCTAAGTTACAGTGGAGTCCACACATCCAGAGAATTTCTAGTAAATTGAGCTCTGCTATATTTGCGATTAGAAAAATTAGGCAACTGTCAGATGTGGCTACGGCTAGATTAGTGTATTTTGCTTACTTCCACAGCATTATGTCTTACTGTGTTTTGCTGTGGGGTTCTACTGCCGATCTACAGACAATCTTTATATTACAGAAAAGAGCGGTTCGTGCTATTTACAACTTGCGATCGCGCGACTCTCTCCGTGAACTGTTTAAAAATATCAATATACTTACTTTGCCGGCCGAATACATCTATCAAAATATAATGTATGTGCGCAAAAATTTAGCTGGCTTTGTAAAAAATAGTGATATACACAACCTAAATACAAGAAATAAGAATAAACTTGCAGTTTCAAAGTTTAGACTCAGTAAGACTAACAAATCGTTTATGGGAAACTGTATAAAATTTTATAATAAACTTCCTTGTGAAATAACTGACATGCCAGATAATAAATTTAAGCTCCACATCAAACGCACTTTGATGTCTAAAGCTTATTATAATGTTGCAAATTATTTAGATGATAGGGAAGTTTGGAAGCAGTCCTGCACATTGCATGAAGACACTGTAGCCTTCACTAAATCTGCCTTCTCATGTACATAAAGTACATCATGCTTAAATTTATAAATAATAATTGTCAATGCTAGTTTGTAAGTTTGACATATCTTACTATTCACATTTTGACATATAATAATTAAAATTTTGACATCATAATAACACTAGTTGACCGATCGACCAATAAAAACAGTGTTTGCCTTAGGTAAATTATATTGGATTTGTTTCTGTAACAGTATGTATTGCTGTATGCATCTTTTATAAATTATCACGATTGTTACTTATGATGCAGCTATATATTTGTAAATTTAGTATTGTAAATGGACAAGTCCATATGACGATTTTTATTGTAAATGATGCTAAAAAAAAATACATATTTAAAAGAAAAAAGGAAAAGTATGCAATATATAATTGATGGCGAAAAAAATAAGCCCGGAGTTTCTTTCTGCCTTTCTTCTTCGGGTCGCCATCAGTAGGCAGCTAGAGAAAGGTTGGTAGGTTAGCTAGGCTAGGGATATTACTGCCAGTAAGGTCCACGACACATCTCCTTACCTTTTAAACCCTTACAATTTTTTTGTAAACTTACCCTACTCCGTCTTGCCCTATCCCGATTTCCATATCCTAGTCCGTGAATCCCTTCACTTAAGGATGCCCTCCCTTTTCCCATGCTTGTTGGTGTGCCTTTTCCTGCCAGCCTTTAGCGCGGCGGTTAGTCCTAAGTTGCCTTAATTCTAAGTTAGTCTTTTTAATGACAAATTTTCTGTACATGACCTGTCATAAGCGCTTTCTTAGCCTACATGATTAATAAAGATTTTGATTTTGATTTGATTTTGAGTTGGTCTCTCGCATACGAGGGACCGACCACCTAGTGAAGAAGAAGATAAAGTAAATATTACTTACAATATCAAGTTAGTAATTATACATGACGATTAGATGCATACTTGCTTATAATCTTATTATTAGTATAGTATAATATAATGTTAGAGTAACTCACTCTTCATGCATCACAAAAGTAGAAACTAAATCAAATAATTGCCGAGGCGACTCCACTGACTCTTTGTTCCGGATAACCATCATTCGATTTTCTTTATTTCTTTTTCTAAAAAAGATAGGGTATATAAGTCATTATAATGATTGTTTATACATACTCACGACTGTAATCCCCGAAGGGATAGGCAGAGATGTAACTAGTGCACCCACATTTCGCAAAGTGTATTTCCATCCCATGATGTGACAGCGGGCGATCCTATCGCCATACCGGGCACAATTCGGAATCAAACTCCGGACCGATACTGAGCATTTCATGATAGAAAAACCCAATATCATTTGACCCGACCCGGGGATCGAACCCGAGACCTCAGCATAGCAATACCGCGTACGAAATATAACTACGCGACCGAGGCATTATTATGTATGTAATAATGTAAATAGTTAAATTCTATTTTAGAAATAATATTATTAAAATATGTTATATTATATATAATAATACTTTTAATTTCAAAATGTACAAATAACATTCTAACAAAATACTTACGCTTTTGCTTCTCTCATAATTATTGCAAAGTTTTTGAAACGATTCACTTTCTTTCTTTTTTGCACAAATTATTTATTGTCTTTGTTTCGCATAGTTTGTCAAATATAATAAACTGATTCAACACTCGGGCAGAGCGTTCGCGCGGCATAAATAATACACGTAGTCTTTCCTTGAAGCACGGCGCTGTACTAACGATAAATAGCTTTAATTATTAGTTACCGTGCACTACTCAACACACTATGAGAAATGACATAAGGTTGAATATTGCGCACATCGTCGGACGTTTATCAATGCACAGAAGTAAATGACGTAAGTCGCAAATCTATTATAATTTATATTATGAGTTTTAATTGATCTAGGTAATTTATATCTTGGCAGTGGATAGTAAACAATATTTACTAACTGTGAATATTTATTTTAGACATATAACTCAAGCCATTTATTAGAAACAGCAAAAATTCTACCAAAAATACATCGTTTTCGGAATAAAAATGTATCGAGGGAAAATAACACAATTGTGTAACTGTCTTATTAACGGAAAGAAATAGGACTGAAAAATCATATATTAAAGTTTTATATTCCTTGGATATATAATTGACGCAGTATGGTCATCGAAACTAACGTACAATTTAGGGAGCCTCCTCTTAATGGTGCTGCCACACCGGTGTTAGAAAATGTTATATAACATTTTATAACAGCGGTGTGGCAGCATCATTTAGTAAACATTTCTTAACAATTTGTAACATTTTGTAACATTTTATAACCGCGGGCGGCGGTACTTTTGAGAGCGGCGCCGTCAAAGAAGCCGTCTAAGAAGCCGTCAAAGAAGGGCCGATGTCATGTTTACAAATGTTATAAAATGTTAAAAAATGTTAGAAAATGTTTTTGTTAACATTTTATAACATCAGTGTGGCAGCACCATTACTATTATCAATACATACTCAGCGAGCTATGGAGAGAGCTATGCTCGGTGTTTCTCTACGTGATAAAATCAGAAATGAGGAGATCCGTAGAAGAACGAAAGTCACCGACATAGCCTCAGTGGACTAGCAAGCTCAAGTGGCAGTGGGCAGGCAGGTTCTGGAATGGAGGCCACGTACTGGCAAGCGCAGCGTTGGACGTCCACCTACAAGGTGGACAGACGACCTGATAAAGATCGCAGGAAGTCGCTGGATGCAGGCTGCTTCCAACAGGTCGGTCTGGAAATCTTTGGGGGAGGCCTATGTTCAGCAGTGGACGTCTTGTGGCTGATGATGATGATGATGATGAATACATACTAGCAATACTTTAACACTGATTTATTTTATTACTAGCAGACCCGGCGAAGCGTTGCTGTGGCTAACGGTCACTGTGGCCCCCGGCCGGCCGTCGCAACAAAAAACATTTTTTTCTATGTATTTTCTTTCCTGACAGAGGGTGCACTTGCACCCCCTTGCACCCTGTTGCCGGTGCCCATGTTAAGAGGGGTTAGGCCTTAGGTCACCACGCTGACCTAATGCGGGTGGGCAGACTTCACATACCTTCGATATTCTAGGTAAAAGAAATCAAACATTATTAAATGTATGAAGGAATTTATTCAGTATTACTACGTTAGCATATGACTAACAATAAGTCGGAACATTTTCACATATAGAACATACAAAATTAACAAATATAACTTAACAGTTTAAGATTTTAAATTATAGTCTGCTTTATATATGTATATCCCATATCTGCTTTTCCCGGTATAAAAAGTAGTCTATGTTCATCAGGGATAATGTAGGATTCTAATGGTGAAAGAATTTTTCAAATCGGTCCCGTAGTTTTTAAGTTTATTCGTTACATACAAAAATACAAATCTTTCTTCTTTATAATATTAGTGTACATGGTAGAAATTTTCACGCACAGAAAATACCAAAAAAAAGAAATGAAACTCTGCTAACAGAACATACATTGGTTTAAAACTTAGATTATCTATTCCATAGATAGGACCATCACAGAATGATTTCCCTGCAAAACGAGATAGTTATATAGGTAATTGAACGTGTTAGACAAAGATGCCTATATAATATTGCTGTCCCTTTCAGCGTAGCCTATAATTTCTTGTTTGTCACGGTTCGAAGTTTGCCAAACAAACCGTATCGTGATTGTTTTTTGGACTTCCTGGCGTTTGTGAGGTGTTTATAGCGATTCTTTTTAGTGTTTTTATTAAAATACTAATTACATCGTATATTAATTATGGTTGGGTGTAGTGTTTTTGGATGTAAAAGCCGTAGCGAGCGAAAAGATCCTGGTGTCACATTTCACATGTAAGTACCTTATAAAATCTGTTTATGGGAATTCAAATAGTTTCAGATTGTTGTATTGGCGAGTATTTTCACAAGATTTTGGTAAAATTGTTAAGTAATTCTTACTTTAATGCATAAACCTAATTTTATAACCTAAAAATAGTGTTGCCAGTTACTGAAGCGTAATATCCATAAATTTTTATTCAAGTAGATAATGCATTTTCATAATATGTCATATAATACTCAGTACTTATTTCCTGAAAGATGTCAAATGTATGTTCCGTCTTGTCTTATTTGTAGGTTTCCTAAAGATCCAACCCAAAAAAATCGGTGGATCCAAGCGACTGGTCGAATCAATTGGATACCTAGTGATAATACTAAGATGTGTTCCCTGCATTTTGAGGACGATGAGATCGTCACAAAAAATAAAAATAAAAAATTGATTGCAATGGCGGTTCCCACTAAAAATGTAAGTAAATTTAAGGAATGTGGTGTTCCATGTTTGTGTGTATCTATCTAGCCTACAACCACCCCTTATAACTAGACCCATATCGCACATTGCTTGTGAACACTCTTAATACACACAGATAACACTAGATTAATGGTATGTTAATACCTTGTCAGTCAGCAGAAAACTGGGCCCTCTGTAGTGGTGAGTGTATTTTTAAGGTGTTATACTTATTACTTTATTTCACCACTATACTTCATATTTTTGAAGTGAAACTTCTTTATCGGCGTTAGAAAAATAAAATCGTCACATTTTTCCGTTACGCGGCACGCGTCACATTTTTGACTTTGACTGGACTCTGACCGGACTTTGACCGGGCTTTGACCGGACTTGGACCCGACTTTGACCGGGCTTTGACCGGACTTTGACCCGACTTTGATCCGACTTTGACCCGACTCTGACCGGACTTTGACCGGGTTTTGACCGGACTCTGACCAGACTTTGACCGGACTTTGACCGGGCTTTGACCGGACTTTGACTGGTCTTTGACCCGGCTTTGACCGGATTTTGACCGGGCTTTGACCGGACTCTGACCGGACTTTGACCGGGCTTTGACCGGACTTGGACCCGACTTGGACCCGATTTTGACCCGACTTTGACCGGACTCTGACCGAACTTTGACCGGGCTTTCACCGGTTTCTGACCGGACTTTGACCGTATTTTGACCGGACTTTGACCGGACTCTGACCGGACTCTGACCGGACTTTGACCGGACTCTGACCAGACTTTGACCGGACTTTGACCGGGTTTTGACCGGACTCTGACCAGACTTTGACCAGACTTTGACCGGGCTTTGACCGGACTTTGACCGGTCTTTGACCCGACTTTGACCGGATTTTGTACGGGCTTTGACCGGACTTGGACCCGACTTGGACCCGATTTTGACCTGACTTTGATCCGACTTTGACCGGACTCTGACCGGACTTTGACCGGGCTTTCGCCGGACTCTGACCGGATTTTGACCGGACTTCTTCTGACGAGCGTCCCGAGACGCACACTTTTTTTTTGCATTCATGTCTATGATAATAAAAGCCTTTTGTTTAAAATTTATGAAATTTAAGTTTATTTAACCAATTTCTGTAGAGTTGCATATAGTAGATCATTTTTCGAAAAAAAAGGGGGTACACTACAATAATACGACAAACTTTATTCCGATAGTCACAAATACGAATTTCAAAATACCGATTTTCATAATTCCGAATGGTTCAAAATTCCGAATTTAACAACTCCGATGTATCATTTATCCTATTTTTATAATTCCGAAATTTCAATATTCCTTACGTATATAATTACGATTCCCAAAATACCGAGTTTCAATAAATCGAATAACAAAAAGTCCGAATTAATGATAATTCGAAACATCAAAAATACGAATTCCGATTATTAAAATACCTATTAATTAAAATTCCGAAAAAAAAACGCCTTGTACAACTGAATAGAAAAACAAATCAACACATAATTTCTTTTCAAAGAGAAATATAATAGTATAAGAGGTAGAATTAAAAAAACTAATGTCAAATGCGTTTTAAAAATAATTTTCTATCCAATAAAAATATTTATTTCGCTGGTCACAATTCTAACCTAACCCAAATGATTCACCAACAATAGAGAGGATCTGGCGCTCGGCGGCCGCTGCCGCGGCACGCTCGCTGCGCTCGCTCGCCTTCGCGCTTAATGGTCACAGTTCTAACCTAACCTAACCCAAATGTATGTAATGATTATAACTGAATCAAAATCCTGATTTTAGCAATTTATTCGGAATATTGAAATTCGGAATGTCGTTTTTCGGACCGAGAACCCATCGAGCATTTGACTCGTCGAACATATAAAATTCGGAAAACAAACAGATCGTATTTCCAACTTTCGGTAAAATAATTTTCGTAAATTTGAATAATAGACATTATAATTTTTAGTTATTATGAAATTCGGACTTTTGAACATCGGAACATCGAAATTCGGAATAAAATATTTCGGAGTATTTGGGTGTTCCCAAAAAAAGGTCATAAAGAAGTTTCACTTCCTACGTGTGTACACTAGTATACGCTCACATTTTTTTTTATAGTAGAGGCTGGCAAACAGGCAAGTGGGTCATTTCATAGTAAGTGGTCTCCACCGCTATCAACATCTACAATACACAGGAAACCATGGATGCATGGCAATTAAAGGATTGGAAAAAGGAGGGGGATTTAGAACTTAGAATTGCCATGCATTGCTTGGTAACTCTCCTGATTTCCTACCTATCCTACTGAACTGAGCTCGTCACCCCGAGACATAGGATGTTAAGTCTCTGTTAAATTAACAATAATAATAATATCTCTGTTAATAACACCCAGTAATTTCGCTGGCTTCAAACCGAAACACAACAGTGCTTACACACTTGCTTGGCGGCAGAAATAGACAAAGCGGTGGTACCAACCCAGACGGCCTCTCACATACAAGGGACCTACCACCTTGTAATACCTGGATATTTCCTTACAGATTTACCCTCTTTTGTCTAAGAATACATCAAATCCTGTCTTGGCATACTCACCTGTAAATCAAGAGTCATGTACACATGCTTTTAAAGCTGAGGTAGTAGCTGTTGAAAATTGTCTCACTAGGAAAAGAAAAATCGATGCGCTTGCTCCATCTTCGGTTTGTATTATAATTAGTAGTTATTATACAAAGGCCTGCTTTATCTTTTAAGTAAATATTATCAAATAATTTGTTATATTACGCTGTTAACAAAAATATAAAATCGAAGTGAATAGTAATACTACAATCAGCATGTTTTATTTTAGATTCCAAGCAGTGTTGAAGCTACTCCTCGGAAAAAGAAGTTGAGGGAAGAAAATAAGAAACTTAAACTTCAATCGCAGTCACGTTTAAAAAAAATTAATGCATTGCGTCAAGTAAAACGCAGATTGATAAAAAAAAATGCTAACTTGCAAGACATACTTACGGATTTAAAATGTAAAATGCATATGCAGACTGAAGACATTGAAGTTTTAGCCAATATTGAAAAAACTAATTTGGAGTTTCTCAAACGCTTCATGGGCAAAAAATGTGTTGACAAAAAGTACCCTGAAGCCTTACGAAAATTTGCTCTTTGCCTCCATTTTATAAGCCCTAAAGCGTATAATTTTGTGCGTAATCAATTCGATACCTGCTTACCCCACCCAAGGACCTTAGGTAGGTGGTATTCGTCTGTCGATGCCGAACCCGGCTTTACTAAGGAAGCACTTGAAGCTATAACATGTCTTGTTAAAAAGACAAAAGAAAAATTACTTGTATGTTTAAGTCTCGACGAAATGTCGATTAGACAGCATGTTCAGTGGAATGGCAAAAATACTGTTGGTTATGTAAACGTTGGTGGTGACTTAGATGCAGACAATTTACCAATGGCAAAAGATGCCTTTGTTTTCATGGTAACTTTCCTAAATCATAGGTGTAAAATTCCAGTTGGTTACTTTTTTACTAGTGGAGTAAATGGCGAGCAAAGGAGTGGGTTGGTAAAAAATTGCGTTAACCTGTTAACAGAATGTGGAGTCCAAATTGTTGCAATCACATTTGATGGATGTCCTTCTAATTTCTCGATGGCTAGATGCTTAGGTGCTAAGTTTGATGATATTAACAATCTTAATCCTGTTATTAATATATCGGAACAAAAAATAGTCATATACCCAGATCCTTGTCATATGATTAAGTTAGTTAGAAATACTCTGGGTGATAAAAGAATAATTATAAACCAAGATAATGAGGAAATTTCGTGGGAATATTTCGAAAAACTACATGAATTACAAGAAGGCGAAACAGGACATTTAGGAAATAAGCTTCGTAAATCCCACATACAATTTAAAAAACAAATAATGAAAGTACGTCTTGCAGCACAAACATTAAGTAAATCCGTTGCAGATTCGATATCGTTTTGCAAAAATCATTTAAATTTAAGAGAATTTGAAAATGCTGGTGCAACCATCCAGTTTACTAGATTATTCAATAATATATTTGATATCATGAATCCGCGTAATTTAAATTCACCGGGATATAAAAAACCGATTTCAAAAGAAAATTTTGCTAACATTAATGAGTTTTTTAATGAGTTTCAGACTTATGTTGCAAATTTAAAATTTACCAACAAGGAAGAAGTTTTAAAATCTGGTCGGAAAACAGGTTTTTTGGGTTTACTGTTATGCATAAAATCTTTAGTTAAAATTTTTCATTTGTATATTGACTGTGATCAACCATCTTTAAAGTTTTTGTGCACTTATAAAATGAGTCAAGATCACTTAGAAATATTTTTTAGTTCTGTAAGAGCTAAAGGAGGGTTCAATAATAACCCCACTGCAATTCAATTTCAATCGGCATATAAACGCCTTGTTATTCATGGTGAAATAAAAAATATAACGTCCGGTAACATTGTGCCACTCGACACAATTAATATATTAACCTGCACAAATAATTCTATTTGTAGGAAAATTAATAGCACTAGAAATAGATTGGAGGCGATGGATAATATTGATGATACGACTCCTATAGATATAATTGATATACCTGAAGGTCACGACTATATATGTTCAAATGATCTATCTGAATTTAAAAAAGAAATTACAATTTACGTCGCAGGTTATGTTGTAACTAAAATGCACAAAAGTATTAAATGTGAAGAGTGTTTAACCGCATTAATATCGGAAGATAGATACCCGGGACTAATACGTTACAAAGACGTAGGAGGATTACACTATCCATCAAATAGTGTAATCGATATTTGTGTTATTGCTGAAAGGACACTGCGGTCATATTTGATCATAAATGGTCCTACAATTTTTACGAAAAAGAAAAGTATGCCTACTATTATTTATCATATAGCAAAACATTTTGCAGAAAAAGAAATTTTTTCTTGCCTCAATGATCATATAAAAGAGCAAAATCCTTTTGATAATCACAAATCGTTGTTGATTAAAGCAATTTCATTAAAATATCTTGAAATAAAAATTCATTATATAAATAAAACCATTTCACAAAAGGAAGAACGTGTTAGAAATTTTCATACGAAATTAGTTTTATTTAAAGGACAATGAAGGAGCGTGTTAGCAAACTTCGAAGCGTTATTACTCTCTCTCTCACACACCGGGGCACAGTGCTCCCGGTTTCGAAAAGAGCGGACATAGGCACTTGAACTATTTTTTCCTCAAAACAGTGTATTTTTTTGATGGAATCGTATTTTACTAATAGTTCTTATCATGTTTTATTCTTTATATTTTTTGCGTATCTTGTATAATTATGCAGCTATTCAAGATATTGTCCATATTTATGTCGATTTGTATGAAGATAAAAATTCAAAGCTCTATATCTCGAAATTTTCTACGGTTTTTCTGATGTGGATTTTGTATCGTACAAGGTTCGTGTAAGCTTTAATAAACAATTGAGACTAGGCGCGCCCGGTTTGCACTTTGCGAGATAACGATGTTCATGTTTATCGATATTAAATATTTTTGAAGTGAAACTTCTTTATCGACGCTAGAAAAATAAAATCGTCAGATTTTTCCGTTACGCGTCACGCGTCACATTTTTTGGTTAGGCGTCTACAGGTCACATTTTTCGATTACGCGTCACATTGTTCCGTTACGCGTCTGGACTTTGACCGTACCTTGACAGGGCTTTGACCGGACTTTGACTGGACTTTGACAGGACTTTGACCGGGCTTTACAGGACTTTGACAGGACTTTGACTGGATTTTGACCAGACTTTGACCGGGGTTTGACCGGTCTTTGACAGGACTTTGATCGAACTTTACAGGACTTTGACTGGATTTTGACCATACTTCGACCGGACTTTGACCGGACTTTACAGGACTTTGACTGGATTTTGACTAGACTTCGACCGGACTTTACAGGACTTTGACTGGATTTTGACCAGATTTCGACCGGACTTTGACAGGATTTTGACAGGTCTTTAACCGGACTTTGACAGAACTCTGATCAGATTTTGACCGGACGTTGACAGGACTTTGACAGGACCTTGACAGGACTTTGACGGAGTTTGACCGTACCTTGACAGGACTTTGACTGGACTTTGACTGGATTTTGACCGGACTTTGACCGGGCTTTGACCGGACCTTGACAGGACTTTGACGGACTTTGACAGGACTTTGACCGAATTTTGACTGGATTTTGACCGGACTTCGACCGGACTTTGACAGGGCTTTGACCGGACTCTGTCCGGACTTTAACCGGGCTTTAACCGGACTTTGACTGGACTTTACAGGACTTTGGATTTTGACCAGACTGCGACCGGACTTTGACTGGACTTTACAGGATTTTGACTGGATTTTGACCCGACTTTGACCGGGCTTTGACTGGACTTTACAGGACTTTGACTGGATTTTGACCGGACTTTGACCGGGCTTTGACTGGACTTTACAGGACTTTGACTGGATTTTGACCAGACTTCGACAGGACTTTGACCAGACTTTGACCGGACTTCAACCGGACTTTGACTGGGCTTTGACCGGACTTGGACAGGACTTTGACCGGACTGGAGTGCAGTACAGTGCAGTGCAGAACAATCCAATGAGGCACATTTAGCACATTTTGCACCACTACCGCGAGGGCCGCGTTATATCAATGAAATCCTTGTATTTGACGGTAATGTAGACCTATTCTTGTGCTCCGAGCATCAGTTCGTCAAAATAGCTGGGCGTTATCTTGAGACGTTAATTATTGCCAGCAGCATTACCAGTTGATGTTATTAAGTATACATTTTGCGCTTGGATGTTAATCTGTTAGCAGTAATGTTTATAAATAAATAAATAAATAAATAAATAAATTAATGAAATGAAATGAATGTGATAACTTCTTATGCGAGTGTAAACCACTTCGTACCGTAACGCGTTACGGCGCCACTTTGTCTGGCTTCCCTTTCTCTCACGCATACGGTAGTAGTAGGTAGGCTCCTTTGCTCTCATTTTAACCCATATTAGTTTAAGTTATTTATCACTTCCGTCGAGCGTCCCGAGACGCATACTTTTTTTATTACGTAAGATTGCGATTAGTGTCTACTTGATGGTGCTGCCACACCGGTGTTTAAAAATGTTTACAAACATTTACTAACAAATGTTAGCAATTGTTAGATGTTTTAAGTGCTCCCACACTGATGTAAAATGTTTACAAACATTTTTAACATTTAAAAATATGACATTGGCTCGCAGTTTGGATTTACGTTCCGAGGTCTACACGAAAATGGAAGATTTGTTCATTGGATTAGCTTTTATATTTGGTTTAAAAAAAAAGAAAAAGTGCTCTATTTAGATGGTTAAGGCGCCTGGATACATGTTTACAAACAGATGTTAAAAAATGTTTTATTTGTTACAATTTGTTAACTAACAATTATGTTTAGAAATGTTTACTGACATTACCTAACATGAAAACATTATCTAACATTGTGATAAAATGTGATCAAATGTTTGTTAACAAATGTTTAATAATGTTTGTAAACATTTTATAACAGTGGTGTGGCAGCACCATGATTATTAATAAATATTTACAATAGGTCGACACGTGTTGTATGTTGTAGTTTTTTTAGATTATTAATCATAACAATGGTTAAGTGGCCGGGTGCTTAAAGTTTAGTATAAATAAGTTTCTCTGGGTGAAATTTGCATCACTATTAATACATCGACCCATCATCCACGTGCTCGATCTGATCTGTGATTTGACAATAATTTTTTTTCCGTGGTTTTGTTACTTATTTAGACATCTACGTCCTTTTACGAAAACGTGATGATTTCCGTGACTACAATTATCTTTTTGATATATTAAAATCATTTTTTTCTGAGCAAAATCTCGAAAACACCAGTTTGAAAAAATGGTGTGCTACCGATTTTACTACTCCTGGAAAAAAGCTGGAAGAACTGAACACAAGGTTTATGAAAAAATATACCAAATGCCTCGAAGACGATATCAAGTGGCCAAGTTATTTAAAGGAAATCGTTGTGTTGCCTTGTGAAGAATCTGCAGAAACATCTGAGGATGTAATTTCGCCAAATAAATCTGATGCGGCTACAACTACCACCCCTTGTCCTCGAAAAACATTCGAAGAATTACCAAATCGTCACAAAGAAGACGCACCGAAGTTATTCGTGCATCATGTAGTAAAGATGACATTATATACGCAGCAGACAAAGCAGAAGAAATCAAGGATATAGCCGATATCGTAAAATATCTTAAAAATCCTGACATGGCTTCTAACATAAAAACCTTCCTTAAAACCCAAACGAGGCCTAATGAAGTGACGCCACTGAAGGCATTATCACTTTATTTATCAATGAACCTATATAGATGGAGGTATAAAATATTGACTGGGACTTTATTAAAAAAAAAAGTCAAAGCCCGGTCAAAGTCCTGCCGAAATCCGATCAAATTCCAGTCAGTCCGGTCAAAGTCGTGTCAAAGTCCTTTCAAAGTCCGGTCAAAGCCCGGTCAACGTCCGGTCAAAGTCTGGTCAAAATCCAGTCAAAGTCCTGTAAAGCCCGGTCAAAGCCCGGTCAAAGTCCTGTCAAAGTCCAGTCAAAGTCCGGTCAAAGCCCTATCAAGGTACGGTCAAAGTCCAGACGTGTAACGGAACAATGTGACGCGTAATCGAAAAATGTGACCTGTAGACGCCTAACCGAAAAATGTGACGCGTGACGCGTAACGGAAAAATCTGACGATTTTATTTTTCTAACGCCGATGAAGAAGTTTCACTTCAAAAATATTTAATATCAAACATGAACATCGTATATCTCGCAAAGTGCAAACCGGGCGCGCCTAGACTCAACTGTTTATTAAAGCTTACACGAACCTTGTACGATACAAAAAAACCACATCAGAAAAACCGAAGAAAATTTCGAGATATAGAGCTTTGAATTTTTATCTTCATACAAAATCGACATAAATATGGACAATATCTTGAATAGCTGCATAATTATACAAGATACGCAAAAAATATAAAGAATAAAACATGATAAGAACTATTAGTAAAATACGATTCCATCAAAAAATACACTGTTTTGAGGAAAAAATAGTTCAAGTACCTATGTCCGCTCTTTTCGAAACTGGGAGCACTGTGCCCCGGTGTGAGAGAGAGAGAGAGAGAGAGTAATAACGCTTCGAAGTTTGCTAACACGCTCCTTCATTGTCCGGACCGTTCAATGTTACCGGACGTTATATTTTTTATTTCACCATGAATAACAAGGCGTTTATATGCCGATTGAAATTGAATTGCAGTGGGGTTATTATTGAACCCTCCTTTAGCTCTTACAGAACTAAAAAATATTTCTAAGTGATCTTGACTCATTTTATAAGTGCACAAAAACTTTAAAGATGGTTGATCACAGTCAATATACAAATGAAAAATTTTAACTAAAGATTTTATGCATAACAGTAAACCCAAAAAACCTGTTTTCCGACCAGATTTTAAAACTTCTTCCTTGTTGGTAAATTTTAAATTTGCAACATAAGTCTGAAACTTATTAAAAAACTCATTAATGTTAACAAAATTTTCTTTTGAAATCGGTTTTTTATATCCCGGTGAATTTAAATTACGCGAATTCATGATATCAAATATATTATTGAATAATCTAGTAAACTGGATGTTTGCACCAGCATTTTCAAATCTCCATACAAAATCGACATAAATGTGGGCAATATCTTGAATAGCCGCATAATTATACAAGATACGCAAAAAATATAAAGAATAAAACATGATAAGAATTATTAGTAAAATACGATTCAATAAAAGAAACATTATTTTTGAGAAAGAAATAGTTCAAGTGCCTGTGTTCGCTCTTTTCGAAATCGGGTCCAATGTGCGGGTCACCCACAATAGAGTACAACAGGAGCTTCGCCGTGCAAAACACGTGCCGCTTCGGTAAAGCCTATGGTCCATATAGACAATATATAACAATTCTGAACTATAGTAAAAATATGGAAAAATAATAATAATAGATAAATAAATGGATTTAGTGTAATTGCCGAGTGTATTTTGATGATGCTATGTACATACATTAGTTGATACTGATTTCTATATATAAGTTTCTTTAATTTTGTACTGACTTGTTATAATCGCTATTTCAATTGCCTACATTATTAATAAACTATTTCCTTTCATTATGTATTACTTTTATTTTATAACTTTATTATTGTGCCTGCATCGATCATCCGCCTGAACTATCGCAGGCCCCTCGATTTGCTTCATTCTTCTCCGAAGAGAGAAGAAGCATTTATTCAGGCCGGCATGACTGGTGACCACCGATAAAGTCATTGTTTGTTGGTGGCCGCTGGTTTTTTGGATTGCACTACGTTTACCATCAGGTGTAGTGCAGTCACTTTCCTGCGCTCGGATAAAAAAAATCTTTATAAACTTCTTAGCCCGTGTATCATGATTTTTGTTAATAAAGAAATTAACCATACACATCTTTTGATTATAATAATGAAGTGAATCCTAACATTTAATTCTCTATCCCGTAATTTGACTAATAATAATTGGTGTTATGAATAATAGGGTATTACACACGATTTTTCAAATTATTTTAATCATTAAATTAATGTTGTATGTAAAATACTGTGTAAATTAAAACATTGTGTAATACACTATTACTATCCATAGCCAATTTTAATAGTATTTTATTTTACTTTTAAGAATCTTAACTAAAACATAATAAAAAATTAAAATAATCATGGATTTTTTAAAATCTGACAACACAAGCGCTGGATCTCTCTGTCTCACCACAGGCTACGCTATGGCCGTATCTTGTTCATATTTGATCTGAGGTTTAAAAAATAGACTGCAATTAATATGCTTTAATATTGATATGAGCAAATGCGGGCGCGTGTGGAAACATATGTTTATCTCCCTCGCACGCCTGCTCCATACTGACCATTGTGTATATTGACGTTATAATATAGCTGTGTAATTTTTTCAATCATTGAACAGTTATCCTCTTTCCTGCAGATTTTAATAGCTCATAGCTTATTTATTTTTGATAAAATTTATAAAAAAACCTTTCGTTAATAAGTTTTGGGTAGAATGCTTTGTTGGTTGAAATAATAAAAAAAAACAATCAAGCACCCGCCAACGATACGAGCAGGTCGCTCGCTTGCCTATAAAAAGGTGAAACACCACTCAGAATACTAAATCATAAAGTACTGCTTAGATAACACTTGATGTATGAAACTTCACTTTTTATCAAGATATTTTTTTATACACAGCAGCAGCTATAGTTTCTCCTTTATGACATATCCCAATATTCTCTCGGACCCAATGTGCTTTTCTCATGTGTAATGTGTCGGTGCCCAACTTTTTATGAATCAAGCACGCCATTGCGTAACACGCCAATTTGTTATTTTTGCAAGACAAGTCACCGTGGTAACGTCCGTCCAGCACTCTGCAGTAAGGGAAGAGTGTGTAAGTTTTAGGCGGTACTTGATCTTCTCCCTCGCGTTGTGCGTCGTGGAAATCGGCCAGTGTGAACATAGATTCGTGTTCGTGTTCACACAGCGCGTCCCACAGACGGGCTTCGGTCACGTTGTACAGCTGCACGATCTTGTCGAACATCATCGGCAGCCCGAGGCCCGTGTACTGCATGTGTGAGATGCACGTGATCATCAACACTCGCCTCGTCAGTCCTGTGCTGTTCATATAAGCGTACAGAATCAGCGTGAACAATTTGTTTTCAATTAGCATCAACACATCGTTGTTAAGCAGCGGCGCGTCATCAGGCAGCCGGTCGCACAGCGCCCGTGGACACAGTTCCACATAATCCTCGTGAGATTTAGACCTTTTCAACGCGTCTATGTAGTTTGTTTTTCCTTTGAACATTTTTCTTGTCATAAACAGCAGCATATACGTTACGTTCAAGTTGAGCTGTTGGTATTTTGCCTCGCTGTACTTAACCAGCAGTTCGTCCATGAGCGTCATCAGCTTCGCGGTGAATGAACACTGTTGGGACATCGAGAGAGTAGTGTCGTCCGACATGACATTTATTTCTTTGGTCCCGTGCTCGGAGAACGTAAACAATTTATTTCGTGGCCTTGTAAAATCTCTCGCGTGGCACAATAAATAACACAAGTCGGATGATAGAACTTGTTCATCATGATACAATCTCTTGACACACGATACGTACGTTTTTAAGTCGAACTCCGGCCGTTTTATCGTCATAAAATCATTTACCACGATGGAATCGTCGAATAGAATTGATTCATTAGCCAACATAATTCTTATCTTGTCGAATACAGTTAAATGTAGATTTTCATCGTCGCAATTAACGCCGGATGTATTTCCATCTAGTTGATCGGTGGCGCCGATGGCTTTGAGAAACTTCGTTTTTTTCGCCGCTATCGCTTTTGGCAGATTTGCTTTTGCTGTTTTTTCGTCTTCTATAAATTCCCTTGCCAATTTTTCATCTAAATTATTTACAAAGTTCAGTATAGAGTCGTCCTCTTCCATAGCGATAGTTCATCAACAGCTGTGTATGTGAATGATAACTTCCTATGACACCGACTAGCCGCGACTGCCACACCGATGTGATTCATACCCAGTGTTGCCAACCTTACCCAAGCAAAAATCAGCAGATCACACTTAAAAAACAGCAGAAAACAGCAAAATTTTAACTTTAAAACATTAAATCTAATGCTTTAAAAACACTCAATAAAATAATTAAAAATGCAAGTATGTATATTATAATATTTTTTTATTTTTAAATAAAAAATGTTTAAATAAGAACATTCTTACGAATAATTTATATAATTAATCGGTTTCAATTTTGTCTGTCTTTAATATTTTAAGCCTCGTTTTTTTTAAATAAAATCATACATAATATTTTTATTAAATTTCTTCATATACTTTTTTTCAGTTGCATTAAATGTATAGCATTCCTTTATTTCTGTTTTACTATGTAATGTGCCTTTGATTGATGTCGTGGATATTATATTTCATAGTTTATTTTACAAAATGAGAGAAAAAGTCTTTCTACGGCAGCACTACTGTGGGGTAAGCATAGTAGTATTTTTACCATGCCCCATGATTATATCGGGAATCTTTGTGGACCATCTCCATTGAAACGTGTTTCCAAAATTGGCATATTTCGGGTATTTCATTGTCAAATGGCAAATTTGTATGCCTTAACATTCGCCATTCTTCAAGTTCATTCGGGAAAAAATAAAACATGTCAGCAACCGAGGCACTATTCTTGTTAATTTCAAGGTCAATAATTGTTGCGGGGTTTAGCATCTGCAAACACTTTAACGCTTGGGGATCTCTATCATTGAAAGGAAACCTTTATTCAAATTGTTTTGCTGCATCTATATAAAAATCTTTACATAGATATTGTTTAGACTTTCTTCTCTATCACGTTTCCTTCTGATCAGATTCAATACCATCCTTCCATCATACATTTCGTGTATTGGTAAATGTTTTTCCACGTCCGTGAAATCAAGACCCAATATTTTCGCTTCTTTCATATCTGAAACATTTCTCGCTTCACGTTTTTCTGCCTTGGTGAGGTCTATTCGTCTTTAACAAAGCATTAGACAAAGATTAAAATAGATCATGAAGATAAATGTGAAAAATTTGTTTATTATTTGTTTATTTTTATTATCATACTTTTGATACACCCCCTTCAAATACATCTCTTTTGTCATTGTTCCATCCAAAGGTTGTCTGGAAGAGATCGCTTTTAGCGATAAGACCGCCGATTGTTACACATATGTTTATAATTATTTTGTTTCCTATTGTTAATTTTATTGGTGGTGTACAATAAAGAGTTATCAATCAATCAATCAATCAATAAATATTTTAAATGGAGATTTTATTTAGCTTCACTTAAAACAGTAGAAATTGGTACTTAAATAGAAAACCGCGATTTCATGGCGAAAACAATAAATCTACTCTAAAACAGTAACGTTGGTAACACTGGTCATGCCGATTGACGTGTCGGCCCGCGGTCGATAAACCTGTGTTACCATATGTAAAGTTCGTAACTATCGGGTTTTTAAATAGAATGAAAAGCTCAAAACAATGCTTTACGTACCTCGTAAATCAGATAGTACGTAAGCATGTCAATATGATTAATATAATAATACGACGATAATACGACAGCCTCCGTGGCGCAGTGGGCGAGTAGCTGACTGTGAAACGTGAGGCCGTGGGTTCGATTCCCGCACCGAGCAAATATTTGTCTGATCCACTAATATTTGTTTCCAGTCTGGGTGTTGTGAGACCGAAAGTTTCTCCGTAGTTCCTGATACCCACGACACAAGACTCGTATCTTATTGTGGCGTCAGGGCTATGTGTGTGACTGTTGAGTGTTATTTATTTATTTATTTATAATATAGTTGGGGGTTTAATAAGCCCACTCTAAAAGTATGAGTCAGGGGCTCGATTGGGCGAGCCACTTATCTGTTCACTCGAAACGAACACGACAAAAGTTATTGGTCGGTTGCAGAATAATATCAATGATAAAAATGTTTTATGTGTAATTACTTTTGAATACAGTGATATAATTACTGTATTTCAGTATATCTACAAGGTGGTAGGTCCCTCGTATGCGAAAGGCCGTCTGGGTTGGTACCACTGCTTTGTCTGTTTTTGCCGCCAACCAACAGTGTGTAGGCACTGTTGTGTTTCGGTTTGAAGGGCATTGAAGCCAGTGAAACTACTGGGTATTATGAGACTTAACATCTTATGTCTCGGGGTAACGAGCGTTCAGTGCCATGCAGTGCTTTATAATTCAAAGTTCTGTGTGGTGTTGCTTCTGTTTATGGGCAGGTGTGGCGCTTACCATCAGACGAACGCCTTACTCGTCTCGTCATTCAATCAAATAAAAAAATATATCTATTGTGAGGTATTAGCTAATAAAATCAAGCTCACTATGATTTTTTGTGGAAATCTTTATATCTTTGGAACACTAAACATTTATACCTCGGGGATTTACCGATTCGTCATTCGTTATGAAGGTCACGCGTAATAAAAATATCCGTATGATTCATTGCTACTCGTTATTATTCTATATCATTGCAAATTATTGTACTGGCCGTGGTCTGAGTGTGAATACTTAATTTTAACCGACTTCAAAAAGAGGGTTGTGTGTGTGTGCGAGTGTGTGAGCGGCGTGCGTGCGTGCGTGCGTTATGTGGGTACGTGTGCCATATATGGAATTGTTGTTAATAAGTATATTTCTACTCAATATCACAACACAGTATTCTATTCCATAAAAAGATTCATACAACTATCATCTGACCAAATCATCATGATCCTAACTCTAGTTGTTTTCAATGATTTCCTCATTAATCAGTCAGTCAGTGATGAATGAGTGGTATTTCATATCTTTATATATAAAAATTTCGTGTCACGTTGTTTGTCCGTGATGGACTCCTAAACCACTGAACCGATTTTAATCAAATTTTGCAATCTGTGTGCAGTTTGGTCCAACTTAGATTAATGGATAGTTT
Organism: Amorpha juglandis; assembly: GCA_949126905.1. NCBI lineage: Eukaryota > Metazoa > Arthropoda > Insecta > Lepidoptera > Sphingidae > Amorpha > Amorpha juglandis. The sequence goes on along the minus strand of OX421390.1, from coordinate 7,307,924 downwards.
ATATCTCGTAAATTATTAGTTATTCTAACAGATGGCGGTGTAAGGTAATTTATCGCCTGGATTGAGTAAGTATCCAATAGATGGCGAATGTACTGTATTGAATGGTTTATTACAATATAATTTAACATATACTTTAGGCACAGCAACACCTGGTCGGGTCTGCTAGTTTTTATATATAGTTTATGACTGATTTGTTAATGATAAGAATGAAATTAATAATAAACACGGAACCGATTGATGCGTGAGTGTGACTCGCTCTTGACCGTTTTTTGTTGTATTTTCAGTGCCCGCGTGTGTCAGTCGCGGAGTGGTAGCCAGTATGTTCCCACTTCACGAAAGGAGCGCTTTAGAAAGTTTGAGAAGAAAGTGGGTCAGAACTTTTTTCTCGCCACAGCCTTTAGGTATGACGTTGAAATAGGTTAAGTGGTGATTCATTACCTAATAATTGGGTGCTAATATGCAGTAACATTTCAAGCCACATCAAGTAAAAATTAAAATATAAATTTTATTTTGCTAAATTCATCAACTCAATAATTCATTTTTTTATAAAATAGGTACGGAATTTAACCTACTGCGCCTTCTTCTTTTTAATTTATGACTTCGCATTACTATGCATTTCGCCAATGACAAGTATAATTTATTCTCAAGTCTTCACAAGAACGATCAAATATCGGTGTGGACATATTCAAGGTCTTGTTGGAGTTTTGGTGTGAATTCCTTCCAGTACGATGCTTCATTCACTTATTTCAATGTTTCCATACACTGTTCATCACCGTCAATGTATATCGTGCAAATCCAAACCACGTTTATACAACAAAAACAACTTTAAACTAGTTTTTGAAGTAAATTAAAATAAGCGATGAACCGCTCTGTCGGAATTCCCGCCAAAACTCTAACCTACTTCAATCCAATAAATTTAGCAAAATAAAATCAACATCTCAATGTTTACTTGATGTGGGTTGAAATGTTATTGTGTATATGCATCCAATAATCCGATAATTTGAAACCCTTTTATTTATTTATTTATTGGTACAGTTACAGACAACAGAGTACATTTTACATAAAGTTACACTTATAGAAGACATGATATAAATCTGGCGTCTATTTACTACTGTACACAGCATTCAAGATACACAGCTTCGTAGTAAAATAAGAGAGAAAAAAAAAACAATAGATTTTATTAAATTTAACAATAAGATGTAAGTTAAGTTTCACTAGCAGTGAAATAAAAAAATAATAAATTTAATAGATTATTTTTATATTTTCAGATGAGATAAGTGAATATTTCGGCGTTAAGATTGCAATGTATTTCGCATGGCTCGGTCACTACACGCAGTCGTTGACGGTACCGGCGGTAGTCGGTTTTATATTTTGGGTAAGAATATTATGTTGTACTAGCTTTTACTCTCGGTTAGGTCCCTGTGAAATTTGTTTTATTAGGGACTAGCTATACCCTGCGCGCGTTGCTACGCCACCAACTGCGCCACTGTCAGTGGCGCCATCTGTCGAAAATTGTTCGTACCAACTCAGAAACATTCGTGGGCTCATGCACAACAACTTTGCTAATGATCAAATTCATAGTTTACGATTCTATAAAGGACATACAGACAAACATTCATTTTTATATATATAGATAAGTAGCAGCTTATAATTATCCTAACCCAGGACATGGTCTACTTGTATGGCCAATTTCATCCAAACCCATTCAGTCGTTAAGGCGTGATTGATTTAAGAAATAATCAAATTCACACTTACATCCATCCAAACTTTCTTAACAATACAATGAAACCTGGATTATTGGGATTTGAAGGGACCTACATTTTTTATTACTTACTAGCTGTACCCTGCGCGCATTGCTACGCCACCATCTAATATAAATTTGAAGGAAAGACATTACACAAATATATGAAATTCATTGGAATGACAGTGGCGCCATCTGTCGAAAATTGGTCGTACCAACTCGGAAACCTTCGTGGGCTCATGCACAACAACTTTGCTAAAGATCATCACATGATCAAATGCATTGTTTACGAGTCTATACGAGGACATACAGACAAACATTCAGTTTTATATATATATAGATAAGTAGCAGCTTATATCCTAACCCAGGATATGGTCTACCTGTATGGCAAATTTCATCCAAACCCGTTCAGTCGTGAAGGCGTGATTGATTTAAGAAATAATTAATTAAACACAGTCACAAACATCCAAACTTTCTTAACAGCTGGTAAAGTGGGCTTTGATGGGACCTACATTTTTATTACTTTTCATTTACCCAGTTTCCCAAATAGGCAGGTTAACATGACAGTTATTTATAGAGGGAGACAAGAAAAGGAATTACATTGTTAGTAAAAACAAACGCGTCATAACTTGTCTACACTTGATGAATTATCCCACTCATACGGGCTATTGAGCTACAAAGTTCCAATTATAGGGGTAAATATCGAAAAAATCAAAGAAATCAAGTGTCAGTTAGAAATGTTTGAAAATTTCCATTAACAGACTTATTTCAATGCAAAAGTGTCGGGCCCTCATTGTAGACTAGCTGTTACCCGCGACTTCGTCCGCGTGGTATTTAACAAAATATTGAAGTCGAATATTATTCAAAAGTAAAAGTAGCCTTAGTTACTCCTTGTTATATCAGCTATCTGCCAGTGAAAGTCCCGTCAAAATCCATTTTTCAAAAGCCATTTCCGAGATTAGCCGAAACAAGCAGACAGACAAACAAAAATTGGAAAAAAAAACTACATATAGTACCGTGTATATCCAAATGCACTTAGTAAAAAGATTTAATATTACAAACAGACACTCCAATTTTATTTATTTGTATAGATATCAATAACAGAGGTTTCTCACATATCCAGAACCCACATATCCAGGTTTCACTGTATTTATGTTAGTAGCAGGATTGAAATTAGACCACATTATTATTCTGTTGCAGATATGGCTGGGCACAGCGAACGACAATTGGAAAGATATAGCTTACGTGTTGTTTTCCTTGTTCAACGTTTTGTGGGCGTGTGTTTATTTGGAAACTTGGAAAAGGTTTGTTTTAATTTTCATACAACGTGTTACAGAACGGTAACGTGTTATAATATCAACGACGTATAAATTAAGTGAAGTGCGTTACCGAGAATAACAATGCTGGAGTGAGACAAAAGCTCAGCTGTTTATCAAAAGTTGCGAGTCGAATATCGCCATGTTACTTATTCGATAAAAAATATAAAATGCTTATTTGTGAATGTTTCGGTGGTGCAGTTGTATTGCGTAAGAGTACGACTGCTCTAAAGTGGAGATCCCTCGTATATTCGTATAGTCTATTTCTGCCGCCAAGCAACAGTGTGTAAGCACTGTTGTGTTTCGGTTTGAAGGGCATTGAAGCTAGTGAAATTACTGGGCATTATGAGACTTAACATCTTATGTTTATCAACTTATTCATCATGTAAATTGGTTATCTTATCTTTTCAGATACTCAAACGTACTTGCGTACAGATGGGGCACCCTGGATCAGAGGGATGATTTATTGGTGGAGCCTAGACCGCTTTTTCAGGTATTTAATGTCTTAATTCACCCTGAAATTAAAATCGGAAAATTACATGAATTGTTCGGGTTTAGAATTCGCGCCTGATATGGCGGTAGGTTCGCCTCCTATAATATTATGGGTCGGAAATAAGCTCGGCGTACTTTGGATGCAGTAGTTGCATCTCTGCCTACCTCTCCGGAGATAGACGTGTCAATTAACCAGAGCACTAAGTAGGAATAATATTTCGCATCTGTTTGTTATTTATGAAGTGATAACTTCTTATGGGAGGGTGAACCGAAACGTTCCGTAACGCGAGCGGTCCATCGACCAGCCAGCGTTAGCCGACCTCCCTGGAACATCGATAATTTCGAAGTCCCAGGTGGCGTCACACAGTGACCAGCCGGCTTGGACCGGACTTTGACCGGACTTTCACAAGTCTTTGACAGGACTTTAACCGGACTTTGACAGGAACTTGACCGGACTTTGACAGGACTTAGACAGGGCTTTGACCGGACTTTGACAGGGCTTTGGCCGGACTTTGACCGGACTTAGACAGGACGTTGACAGGGCTTTGACCGGACTTTGATAGGACTTTGACATGACTTTGACCGGACTTCGTAACGTAACGCGTTACGGCGCCACTCTGTCTAGCTTCCCTTTCTCTCACGCATACGGCAGCAGTAGGCAGGCTCCTCCGCTCTCACTTTAACCCACATTAGTTTAAGTTATCGCTTCTGTCGAGCGTCCCGAGACGCACACTTTTTTTTTAATTTAACTTATTTTATTATTCTGCCTATATGTTTATCTTCACGACTCAAAAAGGGCCAACATGGTTATTGTTACACACTCTATAATATGTCCTAAACTCGCGCCATATTATGACGGAACTGACCGGAACAGACATTTTGGATGTTCCATTTGCAAAGTTTTTGTAACATTTTTCCATACAAGATTTTGTAAATGGAAGTTCGGCTGATCGGTTCCTTTCCGTCGTAATATGGCGAAGCCCTAGTCTAGCGTATATGCATTATGAAGGCCATACACGTTAGGGTTTGCATGATGGTTTTAACTGTGCATGCATAACCGACAGGCATGCCCTAGCGTGTGTGCGATAAAACTGTACAGTTTTCAGTAATATGATACTCTGTTATACCTGTCGGTTATGCATGCACAGTTATAACGTGTATAACCCTAATGTGTATGGCCTCCATTACGCTCGTAATGTATTGTCTCAGGGCGAGATGAGCATATCACCGGTGACGGGTCGGCCAGAGCCGCAGTACGCGTCATGGCGTCGACGCGTCTGGCGTCACTGCGTGTCCGTACCGCTCATGATGCTGTGCCTCAGCGTCGCCGCCGCCGCCACGTTCGCGTTACTGCGCGCTCAGGTACACACGTGTGACGTCACTGCGTGTCCGTACCGCTCATGATGCTGTGCCTCAGCGTCGCCGCCGCCGCCACGTTCGCGTTACTGCGCGCTCAGGTACACACGTGTGACGTCACTGCGTGTCCGTACCGCTCATGATGCTGTGCCTCAGCGTCGCCGCCGCCGCCACGTTCGCGTTACTGCGCGCTCAGGTACACACGTGTGACGTCACTGCGTGTCCGTACCGCTCATGATGCTGTGCCTCAGCGTCGCCGCCGCCGCCACGTTCGCGTTACTGCGCGCTCAGGTACACACGTGTGACGTCACTGCGTGTCCGTACCGCTCATGATGCTGTGCCTCAGCGTCGCCGCCGCCGCCACCTTCGCGTTACTGCGCGCTCAGGTACACACGTGTGACGTCACTGCGTGTCCGTACCGCTCATGATGCTGTGCCTCAGCGTCGCCGCCGCCGCCACCTTCGCGTTACTGCGCGCTCAGGTACACACGTGTGACGTCACTGCGTGTCCGTACCGCTCATGATGCTGTGCCTCAGCGTCGCCGCCGCCGCCACCTTCGCGTTACTGCGCGCTCAGGTACACACGTGTGACGTCACTGCGTGTCCGTACCGCTCATGATGCTGTGCCTCAGCGTCGCCGCCGCCGCCACCTTCGCGTTACTGCGCGCTCAGGTACACACGTGTGACGTCACTGCGTGTCCGTACCGCTCATGATGCTGTGCCTCAGCGTCGCCGCCGCCGCCACCTTCGCGTTACTGCGCGCTCAGGTACACACGTGTGACGTCACTGCGTGTCCGTACCGCTCATGATGCTGTGCCTCAGCGTCGCCGCCGCCGCCACCTTCGCGTTACTGCGCGCTCAGGTACACACGTGTGACGTCACTGCGTGTCCGTACCGCTCATGATGCTGTGCCTCAGCGTCGCCGCCGCCGCCACCTTCGCGTTACTGCGCGCTCAGGTACACACGTGTGACGTCACTGCCACGTCACGGCGTGTCCGCACCGTAACATGTGTCTATACTGTGTGGCGACTAGGTTATCACATTAAATGATACCACGTATACTACATGTCATTCTTTAACCATACACAAGAAATAAATGAAATACCTACGATATTTTAGTCAAAGGAATTTTTTTCTGATTCAATATTTGAGAACATCATGTAAATACGTAAGGATATCACCTGACAAATGCTGGTACGTCAATGACCCACAAGCGGCAAAAAAGTTGAAACGTCACTGAACCACTGAAATACATGAGACAAAGTACCTATCGCTACGATGTTGTCGCTTTTACAGGTCAGCTAATATTTTAACAAGGATATTTTATTTCGTGGTATATTTTTAGGCTATTTATTTTGTTTGAAAGTTGCCTTTTTTAAATTTTTTGGTAGAAATATGTATTTTATTCTTTGAACAGACTTATATCAACTAGTTTCCACCGATGTATCATTTAATGTGATAACCAAATCGCCACTCGGTATACAATTACTGGCACGAGTCATGTGACTCGTCGAGTCGATAAGCATTGACTGACGAAACATTAGCGTGAAACGTTGACATCCGCCCGTACCAATCTCCTACATACCGGCAAATAGAACTTTACAAATAATGGGCCTAACTTATAAAAAAAAATAAACAATTGTTTTCGTCTCTTTCTAGCCACTTTAAAAATCGCGTTGACGGATAAAGACTGTTTAACTAATCAATGCTTAAGCAACGTTCATGGGTCTTACTTACATCTTACTATAAACAAGGCGATTTATAAAGTGGCTAGAAAGAAACGAAAACAGCTTTTTACTAATCATTGCTTAGGCAAGTTTATAAGTAAGGCCCAATGTGTAATCGTGTGTACCTCTTGACCCCGGCTGAGCCCCGGTGATTTTATAAAATATATTTGTATTGTTTATTTTGCTGGTGGGAGGATACTTGTATCCGACCGGATAGCGACCACCGGACACTGGTGCTAAAACCTGCCATAGTGGCCCACCTTGTGTGGGTCGCGTTCCAGGGTCAGCCAGTGTATATCCAGTTCTCCCCAGGGGCATTGCCCCCTGATCCTCACCCTTTTCCCATCCCTTTTTCCTTCCCCTCCCCCTTGGCCCTTTGGCAGGCCGGCATGATCTTGCCGACCAACGATGGACACATTGTTTATCTTTGGTCGACAATATTCTTGGATTGCGCTACTCTTACCATTAGGTGTAGCGTAGTCACTTTGCCGAGACAGGATAAAAAAAATCTTTTTTATAAAATAAAATATTTAAAATTTCGATAAAATCGATGTGGTCGCTGTGCATGCCGGTATGCAACCCGGGTAACAAGGTTAAAATAATACCAAAAAAAAACATTTCTCCATACAGGACTGGTGGGAGAGTAGGATAATATACTTCACGTGGATACCACGCGCGTTGCTCGCCGTCGTGATCGCGGTTGAAGAGGAAGTGTACGCCAGGATCGCTCGGTGGCTCAACGACAAAGGTGCGTCGCTATACATCGTTGTATTGTCGCCTCACGTGTGTATGACACGGACCAATGATCTAAATAGACACCGTATGAAAAAACATACTTTGAAAAATATGCAGTTTATCATTTAGTGATGTCCAACATCGATAAACGGTGAAGGAGACATCGTGAAGAAACCTGCATACCTGAGAACTCGATAAGATTTTTCGAAGGTATGTGAAGTCTGCCAACCCGCATTAGGCCAGCGTGGTGGACTAAGGCCTAATCCCTCTCATTCAGTAGAGGAGGGCCGTGCACAACAGTGGGACGTATATAATACAGGACTAGTAAAAAAAAAAACATCGATTAAAATGTTATCATTCGATAAAAAAGAAAATGCTTCATTTATGTTCTAGAAATGCACAATGTCATGCAAAATGTCATATTTGGTACTACTGAGGGTGAAATTCTTATTTCTTACACCATAAGTTGCTTAAATTTTACCACATCTTTGTGTAACACCTGTATGTTTGTTGTGCATACACATCAATTTGAATTCATAAAATCATAATGCATTATTTTATATACTTTTGGTATATACATGGTGTCCAAGATATCGACGCGTAAGGAAGTAAGTAGAACATACGGCGTCTATATGGATCCTTGGTCCGTGGTTTGTGACTTGGATTGGGTTTCTTAAACTCTTTTTAAAAATAATGGGCATATAGTGGGCAAAGCCTGTAATGAAGTTAAAAATGGGATTATGTATTAGTACCAGTAAAATATTAGAGATTATGATACTAGAGTATTAAGCAAATCAAAACACTGATTGTTGTTGCTACGTTTTACGAGCATTCAGTTGTATAAAAAAACCAGCTAAGTGAGAGTCGGACACTCGCAATGAGGCTTACGTGTCTACTGTTCTTTATTTCAAAAGTTTCAGAATCACATCCAAGCTACTCAAATGGTTTTTTTTTTGTGTTCATATAGTGTGGTATTTTACCAAAGATTAACAATGATAGTGTGTGATTTTGGCTAGTTTTTTGTGTCTGTTTTACATCGAATAATTTAGAAAACTATTTGTGAATTAATTCGACAAATAATTATTTTTGAGGTTTAGAACACAGTTGCATGATTTGAACGAAAGCCACACATTGTGTTTAAAAATATGTGTGATTCCGAGGTGATATTTAGTGATGTACCAACCTGTTTGTAGGACAAATATTTTTTCGAATAATTTAGATAATTATCATCAGATTTAACAAAAAATAAAAACCAGTTAGTAATAAATTTTTGGGACTCATCAAATCGAAATATTCTATCCTTGCTACCTCTGTTAGCTACCACAATAGAGAATTTTCGTATAGGGAATAGTTGGGCGTCTCATCGAAACGAAGCTACTCACGGAAAATTAGCTTGATAGTAATCAAGTGGCAAAATGGCTCAGGGACCCCTGACTAATAGTAAGGTTGCAATGTTACCCACATAGAGAGGGCGAGCTATTACAAATTACTTAGAAACCGCTTGATACGTATTTTGTATGTAAATACACCAAAAAGGAGCTGCTTCATTTCATGCGGGCAGTTTAGTATCATGCACTACTTTTTAAATCATGGTTGAGTGGTGTTGCTTCTGTTCATGAGCAGGCATAGCGCTTACCATCAGGCAAGCGGCCTGCTCATTTCGTTACTCAGGCAAATAAAAAATATTAAAGAACTAGAGACACTGGCACACTGTGCAACCAATTCCAAGAAAGAAAAGGTTCTAATTATTCGAATGATTTAGCAATCGATTTTACAGAATTTGGTACATCATTATGTTGATTCTACTGTGTCGACTCTTTTCTTACCAAAAAGCTTTGACTGTGTTTTATGTGTGGTCTTCAGATCAAAATTAACTCCACGAAAGTTTTTTCCTTCTTCTAGCATTACTTATAGTCCCTTAAACGATACTATAAATAATTGTATAATCGATAAACTAAATAGTATAGAGTAAACACTAGTAAAACGCAAACGTAGTTATATGATACTATAGTGCATATTACTTTTTCTTTTTTCTGCTGACCAAACGGGACTGGACTACATAAAAAATATATACGACATTATTTCAAAATGGTAATAAATAATATTTTTTATAAAACAGAAAATTATCGACTCGAGACAAAATATGAGAACCACCTGATTGTGAAAATAGCGTTGGTTTGTATTTAAATATGCTGTAAAATAATCGATTAATTGCCGCAATAAAAGTACTAAATCACGCTTTGCTTGCCATTACATGAATAAAAGTCATTAACCGAAATGCTTTTTATGAGTACTGAATGGTGACACGGTTGGGATATTTTCAAATAATTTAAATTTAGTGGAAAAGTTTATGATCGTAGAAATATATTTTAATCGTCAATTAATTGTTTAATTAAGCCACTTGCACTATCTAACAGTATTAGACCATTTATTGATGTTGGTTTTTTATGGGCCCAGCACTATTATCGATAAAATAAATCGTTTAGTTAAATCGATTTTAAAAATACCGATATTTAACAATCCTACTGAGAGATACTATTTTATTTACTCCGTCATAATCCGTGCGATTTTGCAAATTAAACTTGTTAAGTAGTTAAAGAAATGGTTTCGAGAGCACCTTGACATTCAAAACATATTTTAGGTAATCATTGTTAGAAAGAAAGAAAATCTCGCCAATTCAGCCGTGTCACTTGCTACAAAGCAATCGAAAACGGGTGTATTGAGGTATAAGTAATGAGATATAAACACTGTTATAGAATCATTTTTGCGCACCCTTTTATTTGCATGCATGCCTTTGTTTTTAAAATACCTTCTGTATAACGTTCACTTAGCAATTAATTTACATTAAATGTTTTTATTTTCCATATTTTTAACCTTATTTCCATTATAGTTAGTAAGTTATGTCCTGTGAAATATAAAATAAATCGTTCTTGTTATAATGCAAGGTAAAATAATAATATATAAAAGGTTGGTTATGATAATATATTTATGTAGTAAATGTTGACCACAATTATTGGATTTGATATTAGTTTTTAATAAGTGAATATTGAAAAATGTTTTGAACAAGCTTTTATTGGCCGCCGTATTGGATTTACTTATGACACTCTTTAATATTATATTATTATCGTTATCAAGTGGGTCATAATAAAAGAATGTATATCCGCCACTTTGGAACTGCGGCGGATTTGAAAAGAATAAATATCCGACTATACTAAATAGTATTGTTGCCAGCACCAAAAGTGTGCAAAATTTAAATTACAGCTCAACCTAGTAGAACTGGTTTAAAATGCAAATGCAATATTTGAATCACATATTGGTACTAACTTAAGTTAAACAAAACCCTTTCATTATTTGTATAAGGATAATATTATGTCGGATCAAAATATTTGCCGCTCGCTGAAAAATGTTGCAATGTTCTAAAAGAACTCTTATCAATATTTTTGTCGTGTCATGAAATATATAAATATGAATTTATTTGGCAAAGGAGTAGCGCGTAACTGAGTAGGTGGCTGAGCGGTAGTAGAGCGGTGCGGGAGGGGCGTTTTGACGTATGTATTTAGTGTTCCCCAGTTGCTATACTATCGAAGGGCCAAGTACTCAGTTATGCACTATACACTAGTGTTTCAGCAGTGTTTAAGTACATTATAATAATGATTTTATATAAACTATGTCATTAATATTTATTTCAGTTAAATTTAAATTCATTTCGATCTTATTACCTACGAAACGTGTTACATTCAGTAATGAAAATAAGTATTTCGTAATAGTAATCGCTAAAGCAATAATAATAAATTAGCAGCTTTCAATGTACATGGTGTTTTTATAATATTAGAATGTAATTGATAGTTGGGTTTTAATTTCAGTTTCAGTTTGTGAACTCTTTCATGAGTTTGTTCTACATCGCCTTCTATCTGCAGGATATGGATAAGTTGAAAGAGGTACGGTATCGTTATCTTTTATTTCTCTTTCTTTTTTTTTATCTTGGCTCGGCAAAGTGACTACGCTACACCTGATGGTAAGTGTATCGCAATCCAAGAATAGTGTCGACCAACGATAAACAATGTGTCTATGGTAGGTCAGCAAGATCATGCCGGCCTGCCAAAGGGGAGGCGAAGGAAAAAGGGATGGGAAAAAGGTTAGGGTCAGGGGGCAAGCCTCCTGGGGAAAACCGGATATACACTGTCTGACCCTGTAACGCGACCCACACAAGGTGGGCCACTATGGCAGGTTTTAGCACCAGTGTACGGTCGGATACAAGTATCTTCCCACCAGCGACACAGTTACATTAAAAAACGTAATATTTGTTTCGAGTCTGGTTGTGTTTTCTTCTAAGAAGGGCTGACATCAGTAGGCGACTCGTAGTAAAAATAACTGCCATCCAAATCTTTCCGTAACATCTGTTAAAAAGCATGTGCATGCGCATACCCCACTGCGAGTGGGCTAAGGCCAGGTGGAAGATAGTTTTATTGAAAGAACCATCTAACAAGGTGCATGAATGACCGAAATAAAATTTTAATAGGCCTAATTTTGAGTTATGAAAAAACGAATCAAAATCGGATCACTCTATATTAACCAATGCGTGGTACTAAAAATGTATGCGCGTCGAATTGAGAACCTCCTCCATTGTTGTGTTGTCGGTTAACAAATTAAACCTCGTGAAGATTCTCAAATAACGTTTTCAATGTTCCAGCAATTGGCGGTGTTGCTTATAACGCGTCAGGTTATAGGTAATCTGAAAGAATCCGCCCTTCCGTATCTAATCGAGAACCTGAGGTTGGCCAAGATGTGTGTCGATGTGTTCGGAGCTTTAAGTCCCACTAAAGGTATTTTTTTTACTTTGTTACATTGTTAATTAAGTTGTTGTAAATTGGTTATTTATCGATGAAAAATTATTGTCGGAGCTTTAAGTCCCATTGAAGGTATTATTTTACTTTATTACATTATTAATTAAGTTGTAAATTGGTTATTTATCGATGAAAAATTATTGTCGGAGCTTTAAGTCCCACTAAAGGTATTATTTTACTTTATTACATTATTAATTAAGTTGTAAATTGGTTATTATCGATGAAAAATTATTGTCGGAGCTTTAAGTCCCATTAAAGGTAATTTTTTACTTTGATACATTGTTAATTAAGTTGTAAATTGGTTATTTATCGATGAAAAATTATTGTCGGAGCTTTAAGTCCCACTAAAGGTAATTTTATACTTTGTTACATTGTTAATTAAGTTGTAAATTGGTGATTTATCGATGAAAAATTATTGTCGATAAAAATAAAAATCGATTCTCGTGTGTGTGTTTTCTCATGCATTATTAAAACGATTGAAATTATAGAAATCGAAAATCTATCTATAGAATGAAATACTATTTTTTTTAAGATTATGCAATATTTGACACTCTCAAGCGTCAGTATAGAAACAGCGTAAGTGATATTGTATTTGAATATTAGTTATCGGACTTCATTGGAAAATTATTTTTATATATTTATAATAGCCTGTCTTAGATAAAGGTCAATTGAAGAACTAGACCCTAGTACGAAGACAGTAAAATATTATTTTTTACATAGCATAGGCCTGTAAATAATAAAGTGGATCACGTGATAGTAAGTGATCTCTACCACCCAGGAACGCCCACGATACGTTGTCGACCTTAAAGAGAAAGGATAATTAAGTGATTACGAAAGGAACTTTGGGCTTCCGAATATCTCACTCACCATACAAATCGCTAATTTAGGTCGTTTTCTGTGAGACAATGGTAACGACCCGGTCGAACTGGCCTATTATTACTGTCTACAGCGTGGCTCTATCACTCAAAAAAGTTATATTATCTACAGCGTGGCTCTATCACTCAAAAAAGTTATATTATATAGGTTCATTTATATCCCGTTTGCACATATAACTTTCTTGCTCTTACGTCGTCTTGTCTCCATAAAAATAATCCAAAATATTTGTTTCAGTACCAACATCGACCCAGCTGACAGAGATGTTTGAGAAAAAAACCGACTCGGCCGGCGAGATGCCCGAGAACAGTATAGTGAATGGCGGCACCGACAAACCCAATGACAGAAGGGATTCCGACCCACCGATCGGACAGAAGGTTATACACCAGGCAGAACTCGAGTCGCAGCTGTTTAAGGTGAGGTACTTTTTAACAGGGTTCGAGTATATATATCAATGGATATATATCAAGACTAGCTGTCCCGCGCGGCTCCGCCCGCGTGATCTGTATTTTCCGGGATAAAAGTAGCCTAACAGTGGCGCCATCTGTCAGCAATGTGTCACGCACCGACGCCATCTACTTAAAATATTGGTTTGTAGTACATGCTATGTATCAGAGATGGCGCTGTATTTAAAAAATGTTTTTCCCTATTTTCCCGCTTTTCTATTGAAATTTTTCCTAGATTTTCGTTGCTATAAACCTCACGGAGCCCGAGACCTTTCCAACGAATGCAAAACCGTGGAAATCGGTTCGTGCGTTCTGGAGTTATATCGTCAGGAAGGAAAACCCGACTTATTTTTATATAATAGATATAAATCCGATATATATCAAGCTGGGTTCGACGATATATATCAAATGTTTTTTTATAATATATTGCAATACAAAAATGGTTTAAAAAATTTATATTATTATGTAATTTTTAGAGTTTGTTACTGTATTTCTATATCCAAATGTAGATGGCGTGGGAGTAGAGTTAAAACATACTCCGTAATGGTAAGTTCTAATCCATTAATGGCAACACTTCTGCCCTAAAAGAAGATTTTATGTTTTTTAGTTGATTATGCCTTATCTAAAAGTAGATTTTAGAATATGCAAACAGTATTCATAAATAAAATAAATAATAATAATATGACTTTCATACAAAATGGATATATATCAAACTTGATATATATCGGATATATATCATAAATATCCGATATTTTGATATTTATAATAAATATCGGATATTTTCGAACCCTGCTTTTTAATCTGACTGACAGAAATAGACAATTGAGTGGTAGAGCCACGCTGTAGACAGTTTTGTCTACAGCATGAATGGGCTGGCTCGACCGGGTCGTTACCACTGTCTCACAGAACACCGACGTAAAGTAGCGGCTTGCTGCTGCGTTTCATACGGTGAGTGAGATATCCGGAAGCCCAAATCCCCTCCCCTTCCCAATCCCTAATTATCCCTTTCCTTTAAGGATGGCAACGCGCCCATGATTCTTCTGGTGGTGGGCGTATATGGGCGGTAGAGATCACTTACTATCAGGTGACCCACTTGCTCGTTTGCCGGCATATGCTACAAATAAAGTAGATAAGGTGGTAGGTCCCTCGTATGCGAGAGGCCGACTGGGTTGGTACCACCGCGCCGTATATCTCTGCGGCCAAGCAACAGTGTGTAAGGGCTGTTGTGTTTCGGTTTGAAGAGCATTGAAGCCAGTGAAATTACTGGGTATTATGAGATCATCATTTTATGTCTCGGGGTAACGAGCGCAGTTCAGTACCATGCAGTGTTTTGTAATTCAAAGTTCTGTGTGGTGTTGTTTCTGTTTATGGGCAAGCGTGGCGCTTACCAGCAGGAGAGCGCCTTGCTCGTCTCGTCATTTAATCAAATAAAAAAAGAAGCATGTAAGGGCCGGCGCTCATAGACGGCATGGCACGGCATGGCACGGCAGGTCATGCTGCGGCATCCCGCGGCGTCCCGTGGCATGCCGTGGCATCCTGCTGAATGCCCAGCCACTCTCTCTCTCTCGCGCACCGCGGCAATCCGTGGAATGAAACGGCATGCCACGGGACGCCGCGGGATGCCGCGGCGCGTCGCGTCATGCCACAGCATCCCGCGGCACGTCGCGGCACTGTGGTATTGAAATAAAGTAACGTGAATTCTAAACTCGTGGCAATAAGATTCAAAATAACTTGATTAGTAATAAAATCCTTTGCCATGCCATGCCGTGCCATGCCGTCTATGAGCGCCGGCCATTATACGTTTTATTTTTGAAGACTGGTTTAACATAATCGGCTTTGACGAGAGATCTACGATAAATTAAATGCTATCTCTCTCGGGTTTTATTTTTAAACTCCAATTATAGACCGATGATTTTACAATTTGAAACATAAATAAATTATAGTAGAATGAAACCCATTGTAAAAGGAAGAGAATACAACAAAATTGATAGGAAAAATAAATTACCGGCGATCTGAGGTCGGGAAGTGGGAAGGGGGGGGCTTTTAAGGGTAAAAAACGGTTTATCTCGATTTCCGGAAAAACTACAAGTCCTATGGAAAAAAGTTAAATCGCAAAGTTGTAGGTAATAAAAAGATCTACAACTTTTGTATACACACTCTCTTCACATAACCTCAAAATATATGTGAAAAATTCAAATAACCAAGTTTTTTGTTTTTATTTTTATCTATTATAATAAATATTTTTTTTTCACGAAATTTGGTGAAAACTTACCTTTTTGTATCACAAATACACTGTATTTTTTTTTTTATTTAAAATATTTATTTTTGCACCTTATTTTGACTTAATATCGAAAAAGCTGCCTAATTTTCAAACGAAAATTCTCACGTCAAAATATGAGCTTTTTTAAAAAAGTCTGTTGGTTTCTTATTCATTGAATTCTCTACTTTCTGATGGTGTAAAAAATATATACATTACTATGGTAAATGTGCTCAAAAAATGCAAAGAAACGAACTACTAAATAACAGGTAGTAAGGCCCAGATCCACCTAGCCCCGTCGCCACTTCTTTATGATGGGCTAAAATTTTCCGTAGATCACTCAGGTATATAAGTTATATTAAAATAACAATAAAGAGGCATTTACGCATATAATTTAAAGAAGATTCTACAACTTTCTCAAAATATTGTAGATATGTCTTATTAAATATGAACTTATAACTTTACATTTTCTGAGCACATTTACCATAGTAATGTATATATTTTTTACACCATCAGAAAGTAGAGAATTCAATGAACAAGAAACCAACAGACTTTTTTAAAAAAGCTCATATTTTGACGTGAGAATTTTCGTTTGAAAATTAGGCTGCTTTTTCGATATCAAGTCAAAATAAGGTGCAAAAATAAATATTTTAAATCAAAAAAATTACAGTGTATTTGGGATATAAAAAGGTAAGTTTTCACCAAATTTCGTGAAAAAAAATTATTTATTATAATAGATAAAAATAAAAACAAAAAACTTGGTTATTTGAATTTTTCACATATATTTTGAGGTTATGTGAAGAGAGTGTGTATACAAAAGTTGTAGATCTTTTTATTACCTACAACTTTGCGATTTAACTTTTTTCCATAGGACTTGTAGTTTTTCCGGAAATTGAGATAAACCGTTTTTTACCCTTAAAAGCCACCCCCTTCCCACTTCCCGACCTCAGATCGCCGGTAATTTATTTTTCCTATAAATTTTGTTGTATTCTCTTCCTTTTACAATGGGTTTGATTCTACTATAAATTTGTTTCTATTTTTACCATTTTCAACCGGATAATCACCGGTCTATTAAAGGAGATGTGTTCTAAGTATTAGTTCTTCGTCTTGTGACGTTGTTTGTGATATCGTAGTATTTGAAGGAATTGATGTTTTTGATTTGTTTTTTATTAACATGAAAGGTGTAATGAGAAGGTCGCTCGTGTGAGGATAAGTGTCAAGCTTGTTCATATGTAGAAACAACATCACACATAAGCTTGAATTACAAAAAACCCTGTGTGTGGTAAAGTACTGCGACCGTCTTCTCGAGGTATAAGATGTTAAGTTTTATAATGCATGTTAATTTCATTGGCTTCAATGTCCATCAAACCGAAACATAAACGTGCTTACACGCTGTGCTTGGTGACAAAAATAGACAAGTGTTGGTATGAACCCAGACTAATTAAATGTGTAACGTGAGGGCCCAAAAGTCGGCATTCCTTTTTCAATAACTCTCACACCTTTTGAACGAAGTTAAGAGTCAACGACAAATTTGTCATCATATGGGATTTATGGCTATCAAGTATAAAAACTGATTAGTTTTGGGTATACCGAGTGGCGAATTGGTTATCGCATTAAATGAGACAGCGGTTAAAATTAGTTGATATAAGTTTGTTTAAAGAATAAAATAAACATTTATACCAAAAATAAAAATATGCAATTTCCAAACAAAAAATAAATAGCTTAAAAATTTACCACGAAATACAACACTTTGTTAAGTAGTCGTTCAATGACCTGAAAGGCCGTGGACTCGAAGTCAGCGGCAAGCGGTTTTTGATATGGAACATCATATTCACATCAATTTCGTTCGCGAACAGACACTAATTTCTCATAGCGCAACACTACGCCGCTCTAGCGCCACGCGATCTGCCCGCTGACTTCGAGACCGGGTGGCCGCCGCTGCCGCGTCGCCGCCTCTTGCCGCTGACTTCGAGTCCGCAGCCTAAAAGCGGCGACATCGCAGCGATAGGTACTTTATCTCATGCATGTCCTCGTCGCATCGCTTGGCGTCGTCAGAATGTACGCGGCGCGAGGCGACTGACGCGACGGCATCCACAATTTAACACAACATTAATACTATAGTTATCGTTGCCGTAAGGCATCGTACGGTTTCCGTCAATAAATGTACATCAGTAAATGTTTTTCTTTGATGTGCACCGCCGCCGCGCGTAAGTTACCTACTCTGTTTTATTTAATGACATCTAATTTGTTAAAATATTTCTCATTGTTATTTATTTTTTACATACTTTTATAAATAAAAGATACGGAAAGATTGTTTACAACTTTGGAATCACTGTTTCTCTCTCATTTTGCATATAGTAAGTTTTGCCTTACAATGTTAGCAGTAATTAAATTTTTCGCGTGAAGTAGGTAGCCTAATTAATGTACTTATTATACGAACAGACTATTTCTTCTCATTTCGTACTTAGTAAATAATATTAGACTCAGTGAAACGTGGGTACAACTCTAGTTGCACCTCTGCTTACCCTTTCGGGGATAAAGACATGAGATTAAGTTTTATGTAAATTTAGGTATTTAATTTTTTTCATAATATTTCAGTGCTACTGAGTGGCAACATTTTAACTTTTTTCACCGCTCGCGGGTCATTGACCTAGCAGTATTGGTCAGGTGATAGTTTTATGCGTTTACGTGATGTTCTCAAATGATAAACCAGAAAAAAAATCCCTAGACTATGATATCGTAGGTATTTAATTTATTTTTTGTGTACGGTTAAAGAATGACATGTAGTATATGTGGTATCATTTAATGTGATAACCTAATCGCCACACAGTATAAGCCCGTATAGTCGCCCAAGTAGGAATAGAAAGTATCCAAATGAGCATGTTTGGAAAGGTTTATACAGTGAAACTTGGTTAAGTGGGACCTGGATAAGTGAGAAACCTCCATAACTGAAACTCATGCTGAGGTCCCAACACTTTGGCACTGATTTACCCCTGTTAGTGGGACGAAGCAAACCTCTATGTCTGGGATTAGTTTTTCGATTTATCATCATAGTTACCTCTATAACTGAGACAGCGAGTGAATTTTATATGCATAAACCTCTGTAACTGAGATAACGTCGTTTTGTTTGTTGTAATAATCGCACCTCTATAACCGAAATAACCTGTATTCTGACCTCTATTGATGGAACCCTCTGTAAATGAGACAGATATTTATTTATACCTGGATATCTGAGACACTGGGTAAGTGGAATACCACTATATGTGAAACAACATTGCAGGTCCTTTGATGACTCACTTAACCAGGTTTCACTGTGTTTGTCCGTTGTGTGTGCGCATGCTCAGTACGAGGGCACATTCGCGGAGTACCTGGAGATGTTGACGCAGCTGGGCCACGTGGTGCTGTTCTCGTCCGCGTTCCCGCTGGCGGCGCTGTGCGCGCTCGTCAACAACGCGGCCGAGGTGCGCGCCGACGCGTTCAAACTGTGCCACGTGGCGCAGCGCCCCTTCGCACAGAGGGTCAACTCCATCGGCAGCTGGCAGGTACCCACACCCACACCGACCTCTACACTACCTCTACCTACTGCACTATATACATTGTTACGTTCCCGCTGGCGGCGCTGTGCGCGTGCGCGCTCGTCAACAACGCGGCCGAGGTACGTTATACATTCTTACAGCACGACAGCCTCCGCAGCGCTGTGGACGAGTAGCTGGCTGCGAAGATATCCACAGATATTTGGATGCAATAACATGTTACCCACATTGACTTAAAATTTATAGGTCAATTTTATCTTGCTACACCTGCAAATCGTTCAGTCTCCCACGATTATTGTTTCTTTTATCTATTGCGTTGCGAAATTCATCATCAGCCTGTGCTAGTCCCCTGCTGGACATAGGCCTCTCTTAAAGCACGCCATTGAGCCCTATCCTCGGCTCTACTCTACTCGCGAAATTATGTGGATGCAAAAATATGACGCGGCGAGCTCCAGGTAGATGCATCACGGGGGAGGGTTTTACAACCCTCACTCTTCACTTGATTCAGTAAAGATGTACGGCGTATGATAACTCTCAATAATAACGACACAGGGTTATCACTTCATCGTTTATTCACTCTTTTAAGTTACTACCGGCTCGGAAGTACAATCTTAGGTGGGAAAAAGAGCCGGCGACAGAAAAACCACCTATTACAATGCTGAGAATTCTTTAACACTTTGAACCGAAACACTTCGCGGTTATAAATCACGTTATTCGCGGTCAACTAGTTATTAAGATTCACACTGTACTCATTGACTCTAGTCTTCTGCCATAAATTTAGCAGTTCCCGACTGTTACGACTCGCGGACGGAACTCGACTAATCTTAAAATGGCAAGACGCCATCTTATATAGAGGGATTTTCATTATCTCCACTTCGAAAGTAGAATTACTGGGTAAACAACACAAACCACCCTCAAATTATCAATATGAGTGGCGGTACCGACAATAGACGTAGAACGTTATTTAAATAGGTCTATTCAGTTTCCGTACTCTTCATGCTCCGACATATAGAATAACATTTAACCCACATCAAGTAATAATTGAGATGTTGATTTTATTTTGCATTTTGTGCATCTATAGTTCGCCGAGTTTGTTTTCATCTCATGATGTGATCGATGATGATGATGTAACAGACATGACGAGTCCCAATTCCTAATACCTCGCCTTGCAATTTGAACTTCGCCAGTTTCTAAGCCTAAATACGTTGCCACCCGACCAATGAGGTGGTTTTAAAATGTATGTTTGTGTTGTAGCACGCGATGGAAGCGATAGTGGGCGTGGCCGTGTTGGTGAACTGCGCGTTGATTGGCCTGTCCGGTCCCGTGCACCGCATGCTGCCCGACGCTGCGCCTGCGCACACTGTACTCATCATCGTCGCACTAGAGGTACTGTAACTTAACGCTGCTTGAATGTTAATATTGCAATGTACTACTGTAGGGACACACATGAAAGTAGGTTATGTTTGTGATAGCGTGAAGTATGCGTGAGTGACGAATGCAATATAATATATGCTTAGTATGTAATATTTCTAAGTATATTATAGCGGTGGCTGCGCCCGCCAGTAAGTAGTTCCATATACGGAGTCGCGATTAAACCATGTTACTCAACACTTGTCTATAATTGTCCATCCTCACGTTAGGTAATAGAACGCCAATCTATTATTACCTAAAACTACAATATCTGATATATAGGAATATAATAATGATACGCAAGGAATCGCACACCTATGCATTGTTTCTTGTAGGCTATGCAGTTACGAAGAATTTGATTAATGACTTGGTGAAATGCCCAAATCTATATCTATACAATATGTAAAAAAACCTTTCCGATCCGTGACATTTTTATGCGCTTACGTGATGTTCCCAAATGTTAAATCAGAAAAAATGTCCCTAGACTAAGATATCGTAGGTATTTCATTTATTTTTTGTGTACGGTTAAAGAATCACATGTAGTATACGTGGTATCATTTAATGTGATAACCTAATCGCCACACAGTATAAACCCGTGTAATAATTTCGCCCAAGTAGGAATTTGAATTAATTCATATTTTTTGAACGGAGTCTTTAAGGATCTAAGTCAATGGTCAAACGAAGTCCTTAGCTATTAATTCATAGTACCAGTAAAACAAACTAAAGACAATGAATTGTTCGGGGTACATAAGCCCGTGTGATAATATTGGCCACTGTTCCGTGTGGGCGTACATGTGTAGTGGAGATCACTTACCATTAGGTGACCCACTTGTTCGTTTGCCAGCCTATGCTATAAAAAAGTGCACCTATTTTTTGACGATTAAAAATACAGATAATCCCATTTTGCAGTCAAATTTTCTCGTGGGAGCATTTAAATGTTATCTTTGATAAATAATAATGGTAGGGGAGCCCAAGCGGGGATTTCGGGATTTACTAAAGCGCGACAGATTAATATACAGGGGGATACCTTGTACCCGGTTAAGTATCTCCACAAAACATGAGGCCCATATATAAGGCCGCCCGTGAAGGATACAGGATCAGATTAGTAAAAAAAAATTGACCATCAGAAATTCTCGAGCGCGTCAGATTAAGGTAGGGTGAGTTAATTACATCCTAAAAAGTGTATATTCCACTAATCTGACAATTTGAGAGTGACGTAAAAAAAGCGGAGGGCAACAAAGTTGTAAAAAAAAAACGTCATCTCGACATTCTCGAGCGTAGCAAAATTTTTTTTATTTTGAAGGAAATAATTCAAGAATAATGAAAAATATATAATCTGACGATTTCCGCAAGCCGATATAACAAAAATTCTTCGATAAAGTTAAATGCGTGCAGTTGCGTGATGCCTACATTTCCTTCTCCGCGTTTCTATTCCTCTCTCACTCTTTCTCTATCTATTACTCTCTCACTCCGTCCCCACTCTGGTTTCTGTTGCCATGACGCCATCATTGATCATAAAGACTCGTGGCATACTGTTTACAACGTGTTTGCAATATAATTTTTGGAATAACTTTTAACCGGCTTTATCGATCAACTTCAAAAACTAATCCGCCTTTGAGCTTGAAAAACCACGTCGATCGCCACCAAGCTGGTCAAAAGCGGTTGATTCGTTCGAGAGATATCGTGAACGAAAGAAACCCGAAAAAGTGTTTTTTCGGGATTACTCCGAAATTTGTGGTTCGATCAATTAAAATTGCAAATTACTTATGAGGATGATAAAACTGCGTCGAATGCCGCCAACCGCGTGAAAATCGGTTGATCCATTCAAAAGTTATTGCGGTTTGAAAATTCCAAAAATAGTGTTCTATGAAACTTCTATCAGACTTTCGAGCTGGGAGAGCTCAAATGCATAGAAATATTATTTCTTTGAACTCAGCGAGCTCAAAATATCACATAAATTATATTTTGAGCTCAAAAACGTCATAAGTACAATTTTAAGAGCCCAGGAATGGAATTAGCGGGAAGTTGCAGGGATGGCCTTTAAGGTGAACCGTTTTTCTAATTTTTTTTTGTCAGATCAGGCCAATCCCTCTAGATAATCGTCAGATTATGAGACAGTACGTTTAGAACATAAAGATGAACTATATATATCTTAATCTGACGCGCTTGAGTATTTCAAAATGGCGAATTTTTTTTGCACATTATGAAAATGGCCGCGAGTTTGCGTCCCATCGCAATCATCAGATTAGTGAATGAGAGCTTTTTTTTGGTGCACTTAACACTCCCTTAGAAAATCTGACGCGCTCGACTAAATTTTTTTTTTTTTCATTTTCAACTCTTAAATACAACCACCCGCATCATGCAAACGATCAGATTAACATACGTACATTATTAAAAATACGTAGGGCATTGATGCTATCAATATCTGACGCGCTCGAGGATGTCCATGCAACAGTTTTTTTTTACATATTTAAAAATCTATAGCCGCTTCCCCCACCGATGTAAAGGTATATATCATATAACATTTTTTTCTTCATATCATCTAAGCTTTGCATCCCAATAGGTCTCTACGACGCTCGAGTAAATCCCCATTTAGCATCGTGGGCTCCCCTACCATAATTAAAAAAATAATAGTTTAAAAAACTAAAAAACACGCTTTTACATAAAATCCAACTAAAAAATAAAAAATAAATTTTAATGAATTCGAATTAGGAATAGTGTACAAAATTTAAAAATATATATATAAATTAAGAATAGTGTAAATAAGAAAAAATATGTATTTTATTGTAAAAAAAACGTGGGGTGCTTTTTAAGACATTATCAAAATGATGATCCTTCTACTCATATCTGTCAATAAAATATTTTTATAACTATTGACATCATGCACCCCACGCTTTTTTTACAATAAAATACATATTTTTTCTTATTTACACTATTCTTAATTTATATATATATTTTTAAATTTTGTACACTATTCCTAATTCGAATTCATTAAAATTTATTTTTTATTTTTTAGTTGGATTTTATGTAAAAGCGTGTTTTTTAGTTTTTTTAAACTATTATTTATTTTTAATTTTTTAGTTTGATTTTCTATAAAAAGGTGTATTTTCATTTTTTTTATCATTTATTTTTTTTTCTTTGTGTTTTTATTTTTTTTACTATTTTTTGAAGTGAAACTTCTTTCGAATCTTTGTGATTGGAAAATTCGCTGAAACGTAAAAATGTCACGAAGGAGGTAGGAAAGAAACAAGTTTTACGAATGGCTTGTTTAACAAGCCATTTGTAAAACTGTACCCGATCAATCGTACAACACCCATAGTTCATACAAAGCGTCGGAGGTAATGATTCGCTGGAGAATCTTGACATCGCGATGTAGATGTGCCAGTGGCGCCATCTCTTGATTTTTTCTTGTTTTATTTTAATGTGTCATGTAGACTATAATCCAATGTTCTATTATATTGCTGCCACTAATTGTAAATAATATAAAAAACCGTGTTAAAAAAAGTGTTTTGCGAACATCCCTTACTACTGAAGTAATTTTAATAACAGTTGTAGGTAATAAATTTGTAATTTATAACAATTATTCAATGAAATATTTAAGGAAGTTTTAATTTTTACAATATGTATTTATTTTGTTCTAAACTCGTATCAAAATAACACAACAAAACAACCAGCGCCACCTTTATTGCATTTGAACTACAAGTTGACAAGAAAAAATCATGAGATGGCGCCACTGGCACATCTACATCGCGCTGTCAAGATTTTATCCGACGTTTTGAAGTAGGTCAAAATCACGTTCAAAGACAAGTTACAGACAAACCTACCAACATACAAACATACATACGTCTGAAGCTAATAAAAGCGTGTTAAAAAACTAACTTTTTATGGAAAATCCTTGTAAAAAATAGAAAACAAATTTTAAGAATTTTTTTTTTTGTAACAGCGAAATTTTTTTATTTTTGTGAATTTTATCGACGCAATAGAAAATAATTCGAGTGGTTTGTTCACAGCACGTTATATTAGTGGTGGTGATGGCTTTGCGACTGGCCATACCCGAAATACCGGCGTGGCTCGCAACCGAGATGGCCAAGGTTGAGTTCCAGAGACGGGAAGCTATTAAAAACGCGCACGCACCACTCATGGTGAGAATCGATAAAGGATATGTAATTTATCGATTTTTTATTATCATAAATGAGGAGACGAGCAGGTCGCTCGCCTGATGAATATTAGCAATACCATATAGAATATTGAATTCTGAAGTATTGTACACTGGTATGTCGAGATGAAAGTTGCAGGTTCGAAACGAGACTCAAGAGTACACACCTCTGACTTTTCTAAATTACGTGTATATTAATTGTTGATTATCGCTTGCTTTAACGTTGAAGGAAACATCGTGAGGAAACCTGCATATAGACAGGGAGCCCTCGGGTAGCTGATCCACTTGACTACTATCAAGCTCATTTTCCGTGAGTAGCTTCGTTTCGATGAGACGACCAACTATTCCCTATGCGAAAATTCTCTATTGTGGTAGCTAACAGAGGTAGCAAGGATAGAATATTTCGATTTGATGATACTCAAAAAAATATTATTTTATTTGTAGGACAATATGACAGTTAAATTATATAAATATTAACTAAGTAAATACAAAAAAATCAGCTGGTTAGTAATCATTCTTATGACCTCGTTATCGATACCTATTGGAAGCCCCTCCTTCCAATAGGTATGATTACTAACCAGCTGATTTTTTTGTTTTTACTTAGTTAATATTTATATAATTTAACTGTCATATTGTCCTACAAATAAAATAATAATTTTTTGAGTATCATCAAATCGAAATATTCTATCCTTGCTACCTCTGTTAGCTACCACAATAGAGAATTTTCGCATAGGGAATTGTTGGGCGTCTCATCGAAACAAAGCTACTCACGGAAAATGAGCTTGATAGTAGTCAAGTGGATCAGCTACCCGAGGGCTCCCTGTCCAATACCTGAGAATTCGATAAAAAAATTTGAAGGTAATGTGAAGTCTGCCAACCCGCATTAGGTCAGCATGGTGGACTAAGGCCTAATCCCTCTCATTCAGTAGAGGAGGCCCGTGCCCAGCAGTGTGACATGTATAATACAGGGCTAGTAAAAAAAAAACAATATATGTTTGTCAGTCGGAATGTCCCAGTCAAGACGACATCGGTCCATCGTCGCGCAACACTCCGCGAACAATGACCCCCACCACGCCCAAACAGAACGACAAGCCCGACAACAAGAAGATATTCATCGGCAAGATACCGGAGATACCGCCGTTCAGGTACCACCTTCATTAAACCACTCGTGTCAGGCAGAGTAGTTGGCTTTGAAACGATAGGATGCGTGTTCGATTCCCGCACACAGTTAATGTCTGTTAGTGATCGACAATTATTTGTGTCGGGTCTGGGTGTTGTGGAACTGCATATCTCGTAGTTCCTGATACCCACGACACAAGACTCGTATCTTACTGAGGGGTCAGGACTATGTCTGTAATAAAAAAAAAATTGAGAACCTCGCATTTTTCGGAATCGATCAAAAATACATAAGTGTTTGCTCGTGTTTATTGTTAGTGTAGCATGTGATTGAAGCTTTTGAAATCACGTCAAATTATTTCAATACATAAATACATACATTGTAGGCAAATTTGAATTGGCACATGCTCATTGGTGGAGAGTGGTGTCCGAACGAAGGTCCGTTTTGTCGAATTCTAACTTTCTGTTTAAGCTGACGAAGCCGAACGCGCAGCCGAGTCTTAGATACTAATTTTTTGTAAAATAATTTTTGTAATCATGAAATATATTCAATTTTTTGGATGCATATATAATAGTAGGAGATCCCACCTAACATCGACCTTCACCCATCTGTTTACCGGATGAAACATATATTTTCGGGTATAAAATGTGTTGCTGATCACATTCCAATAGGGTAGCCTAAAAGAATATGGTCAAGGATATGATTAATTAAAATTTGAAAAAAATATATTTTTTTATAATTTCACCGATCTGTTTACCAAATAAATGGACCTTCAATGAAAAGTGTACAATGTATACTATCTGAAAAAGCTAGGTTGCCTACCTTTTTCTGGGCACTACTACCGGGTTGCCTTGTGCAAAGAGGTAACAAAAAAGTGGTAATTGCGCTCATCTGCTTTCCGCTTCAAAAGTATATTAAAATGAAGGAAATTTCATTGCGAATTCAGTAATATAGGGTTGCCTATGAAAATCTGTTCATGGATAAGGGTTGCCTGGCTTTGAAATCCGAAAATCGGAGCAAGTTAGAGATGAGTTTGTTTCGCCAGGTCTTCTCAGGAAGGGTCGCCTTTGGATCTGGTGGTAGTTTTAAAACAACAATCTGGAGATACACATGATACGTATTAATCTGCCTTATAACTAATTATATATTATTATATAAAAGGCTTAAACAGATGGGTGAAGGTCAATGTTCCGCGGGATCTTAGACCCTAATATCTCTTAAAAAATAACAACGCATCTCACCTCACGAAAACGACTCATAAGTCTTGAGTTGTCATGACAAAAAAAATCGCAAAATGAAATGACTACCCCAAATTCTACCCTAATCTGTACTGTTTTTACGACCGGCCGCATGCTTGACGTCAATCCCTCTGCGGACATAATAATCTTTTGTTATTGTGGCAAACGAGCAAATGGATCATCTGATCTCTCATAGATGACCTATTTGCTCGTTTTCCGATCTTTGCTATAAAAAAAGATTATTACGTCCCCAGAGGGGTTGACGTCAGACAGGCGGCCCGTCGTTAAAACTAAAAGCCAAATCTTTCTGTAACATGTGTTATAAAAGCATGTTGCGCCGACCCCACTACGAGTGGGGTAAGTGCAAGTAGAAAGAGAAAAAGAAGATAATATTTTTATAGGGTTGAAAGCGTTTAAAGCGCTCACCCAAAAGTCCGGTGAAGCTATAAAAAGCCGACTCGCGTCAGGCCAACAGCATAACGTCACTTCGCAAAAAAAATAGCACATCTGGTATAATTATAATTGAGACAATGCATTGCTTATCGTCATAAGTTCATAACTGACATTTAGCAACGTTCCTAAACTCAGAACAAAACTGTTATCAAAAAAATATTTTTTTGAAAAAAAAATATTGTTCGGTTATCGTTAGCAAAATATTCTGTTTTTAAAGCCAGTTAGTATTAAAGTGTATTTCCGTTCAACCACGAACCTTCGTTCGGACATCACTGTGACCGCAATATCTGTAGTGTTATAATTTAGTTTCTTTTATTTTCAGTTAATTTGACACAAGTGTATGTGCGTGGATGGGTGTGTAGTGGACAAAGATAATATCAAATTTATTACTCAACAATTCCATTAACTCAGTAATGCGCTTGTTATCGATAATAATTAATTAATTCGTTTTTGTATGTAATTATTTGCAATAAATTTTCCAACTCTATGTAGTTGTTACTGTCATGTAACTATATACCTTATATCTTTAATAATTAGGATCAAACAAAGGTAATTTAATTATTCACGTTTTATCTAATTTTCACGACATTTTTTTCTATTAAACACGTATCACAACTCACTACACACTTTGAATTTATAAACTGTTAATAACTGAGATGCTGTTTTGTTTCGATGGTAAATGGATGGAAATATGCAATTATATTTTAACCCACGTCAAGTAAAAATTATATGATTTATTTTGTTTAATTCAATAGATTTAAGTAGATTAAATTCCGTATCCAAAATTCTACGGCTATTGCACCATACATGATACATTTTAGAAGAGCCTTCTCTTTCAAAGGCAGGCAACTCACCGATGATTCGTCTGGTGTTGAAGGTGTCTATGGGCGGTGGTGATTGCTTACTATCAGATGACCCACTTGATCAGTAGCCCATCTTTTCTTTCTGCCTTGCGTTATCCCGGCTTAGTGCCAGGGTCCGCCTTCCTACTTAAACGCCTCCACTTCGCCCGATCTTGAGCATCCTCTATAGTGAGACCATTGGCTCTCATGTCTCCCTCCAATACGTCAAGCCAACGCTTGATCAGTAGCCCATATTCCATAAAAACATTGTTACGAGTGATGTTATACAATAGGTCTATATTTTGATCTACAGATTTTTCTGAAGAGCAGTGATATTTTTTTTCTATTATTAATTCGCATATTTATACCTGACATCTCAGTCATTAACGGTTAACTGCGTATTTCTTTTCTCACTTATGTCGCACGTATAAAAAAACTGAATAATTTAAAATTTGAGCACATTAACTTATTTGAAAAAACGCATTAAATCTTTTTAATACATGTAACACATAGACACAAATGTTATGAAAGATGGATAAAGGAATAAGCCGAAACAGCTGATCAAAATTTTCTCTCATTTTACTCCCAATTCGACCTATTTATGCCATTTTAATTAAGTGCGTTTTTGGAGAATAATAACAGTTCTTAAATTTGAACATAAATCACCTTGTTTTTAAACGTGCGATTTAGCTAAATCACTAAAACCTATTTCACAGTCGAGCGCAAATTTAAGCTTAATGCACTACTTCGCACATACGACTCCTGCCAACTGTAACACAGCTTTATTATCTTCACAGTGGAGTAGTTTTGAACATGTTGGGTATTATGTATGTGATTGCAGACCTAAAGCCGCGTCCATTACCGAGCCGGCTGTTACTACCGGATCGCTGCAATTGTTGCAAGACGTTAGTCCCACGAAGCCGATACGACGTAAGGTGAGTTGTTTTTTTTTTTTTTTGTAAAGCGGACAATGGTATCAATTCGATATCTATCTTTAACTTGTTGTAGCAAAGTGTTAAAAAAAGTGTGTTTTTAATTTTGGTCTCGACGTTTCGAAATATTTTTAGCTTCAGGTGCACCCTGTGACAACGAAAGTTAAAAAACATTCGAAACGTCCTCGTCGGGACCAAAACTAAAATAAAAAACCGCGATAAAATCCGTTAAATTAGATTTATTTCAATGTGTAATATTCGCGTAAATTTAAGAATTCATTAACATCCAAATTGTGAGATTTATATTAGTAGTGAGATGATGATGTTGATGATGATTGATTTGATGATTCTATATGTGAAAACTGTTAAATGGCCTTCTCATACCTATTCACATTTCTGTAACATTGTATTTATGTTAGCTGTAAGTTTTCCAAATGAAATAAATTTGAAGAAAACAATGTATTTTATTGTAAAAAAAAGCGTGGGGCGCTTTCTAAGATACTATCTAAATGATAATCATATCTGTTAATACAATAATTATAACTATTGACACCGTGCACCCCACGCTTTTTTTTACAATAAAATACATTGTTTTCTTCAAATTTATTTTCTATTTTTTAGTTAGACTTTCTATAAAAGCGTGTTTTTTAGTTTTTTTAACTATTATTTATTTTTATATAATATTGCATTATCATCGGTCCTTAATAGGTATGCCAAATTTCAATTTAATCCGACGTTTTGAAGGAGGTCAAAATCATGTTCAAAGATTACAGACAATCATACCAACATACCAACCTACCAACATAGGTACCAACATACCAACTTACCAACCTACCAACATACCAACCTACCAACATACCAACATACCAACCTACCAACCTACCAACATACCAACATACATACATACATCTAAAGCTAATAGCGTGTTAATGATGGTGATGTATCTGTGTACTCAGGAAGCTGCCCCCGGCGCGGCTCTGTCGTTACTGGGCGTGCGAGGGTTACGCGCCGAGCCGCTGCACCGCTCCGCGCACTGCATCCCGCACCCGACCGCGCACCGCCCGCTAGTCAACCCTACGCTGCAGGTACATACCACCACCCATACACACACCGATACACACCTCCCACATGCTAGCTGTACTACCAACACCGGTACATACCCACCCATACACACCTCTCACATGCTAGCTGTACTAGTAACGGCAATAATGACATCACGAATTAATAATATCTTTATACTGTGTGGCGATTAGGTTATCACATTAAATGATTCCACGTATACCACATGTCATTCTTTAACCGTACACAAAAAATAAATTAAATATCTACGATAGTTTAGTCTAGGGAAATTTTTTATGATCATCATGTAAATGCGTAAGGATTTCTCCTGACAAATATTGCTATGTCAATGACGCATCCCGCACCCAACCGCGCACCGCCCGCTCGTCAACCCTACGCTGCAGGTACATACCACCACCACCACCCATACACACCTCTCACATGCTAGCTGTGCTACCAACACCGGTACATACGCACCCATACACACCTCTCACATGCTAGCTGTACTAGTAACGGCAATAATGAGTAAATTTATACAGTATGGCGATTAGGTTATCACATTAAATGATGCCACGTATACCACATGTCATTCTTTACATACACACACTACCACCACATACGCACTCATACACACCTCTGCTTTGCTAGCTGTACCAGTAACAGTACCAATAATGCGAATTTATATCTTTATACAGTGTGGCGATTAGGTTATCACATTAAATGATACCACGTATACTACATGTCATTCTTTAACCGTACACAAAAAATAAATTAAATACCTACGATAGTTTAGTCTAGGGACATTTTTTCTGATTTACCATTTGAGAACATCATGTAAATGCGTAAGGATTTCTCCTGACAAATACTGCTGTGTCAATGACGCATCCCGCAACCCGCCGGGCACCGTCCGCTAGTCAACCCTACGCTGCAGGTACACACACACATACGCTACCGCCACCGTTACATACCCACCCATACACACCTCTCACATGCTAGCTGTACCAGTAACGGCAATAATGACATCACGAATTAATCATATCTTTATACAGTGTGGCGATTAGGTTATCACACTAAATGATACCACGTATACCACATGTCATTCTTTAACCGTACACAAAAAATAAATTAAATATCATCATCCGCCTGTCGTGTCACAGGGCCCTCGATTTACCTCTTCGCTATCCTAAGAGAGAAGAAGCATTTATACAGGCCGGCATGGTTCTGGTGACCACCGATGAACTCATTGTATGTCGGGTTTCGCCTTGAACGCTAATGATGTACGATGCTGATCAGTATATACCCAACGTGTTCTTAGTGTTCAACAAATCCATAGGGATCTAGTAATATGTAGTACTAAACCTAAATTCGTCTATTTGTTTCACATTTAAATGCCTGAATTTCAACCGCAATAGGTAGCTTACTGAAATTTTCGCAGATGTTTTATCATGCCGGATACTCTAACAAATAATAAAAAGACTAAAAGTTAATATTTGAATGTGGTGGTACGTAACCATCGGTGTACGAATCCGACTCCCACTTAACCGAGTTGTTTTAATTTATTAGACTGATTATACGCAGGCTAGGTATTGATGTACGCTTACGCTTAGTACGCGTTGGATTGATGTGTAATGGTGCTGCCACACCGGTGTTAGAAAATGTTATATAACATTTTATAACACCGGTGTGGCAGCATCATTTAGTAAACATTTCTTAACAATTTGTAACATTTTGTAACATTTCTTAACATTTTATAACCGCAGGCGGCGGTACTTTTGAGAGCGGCGCCGTCAAAGAAGCCGTCAAAGAAGAATGTTCAGAAATGTTAGAAAATGTTAAGAAATGTTATAAAATGTTATAAAATGTTAGATTTTATGTTAGAAAATGTTTGTAAACATTTTATAACATCGGTGTGGCAGCACCATAATGCGAACCAATGATCTCATTTAAGGATGCACAATATCGGGCGAAATGAACGCGTCTTAGTAGAAAGGCGAACACAGACACTAAGCCGTGATAATGTCAGGCAGAAAGAAAAAATGAATGCTATGCTTAATTTTTTGTTTACCCTATAGGAGTTGTCGGGTAGCGTGAGTGCGGGCGGGTCGGAGCCGGATTTGAACGCGGTACCGTCGGCCGCGCCCTCCATCGACGCCAGCGCCACCTCCAGTGAAGACGACAAACCCAAGGACAAAGGCAGTATGTATCGATATTATTTCTTATTTCTCGATAAAATACTTTGTGTTAACTTGTTTCGAATTTTAATAGGTGTTGCTCCGGGTAACGTTAACATATTGAACAAAATAATAACAAAATGATTGAGTTAGCAATCTTAAAGATGAATAATAATACTCTTTATCGTTGGTCGACTCTATTCCTGGATTGCGTTATACTTACAATTAGGTGTGGCGTAGTCACTTTGCCGAGCCATGATAAAAAAATATCATTGACGAATACACTTAGAACCTTGAAACTAACTTATGGTGGTAAATGGTGGTCGTATTTTTAAAACCGATTTCTAACAGACAGAAAGATAGAAATTGTGCACTAGGTTATGGTCAATTCACTGCAACTTAATAACACCATCTCGCTCTTATAGTTATTATTTGTTATTTACTGCAGCAGTTTCCTTTCGCCGATCCTAATAATGCAATTGTGTATCTAAACACCTCGTTTAGTAGTGTAAAGTTGTTGAATTGAACGGATAATATAGAGTGAACTAGCTTTTGCTCGCGGCTCCGCCGGCGTGAACGTTTAAAATTGACAAACTTTTAATTTCATACAAACTTTCATCCCCTATTTTATCCCCTTGGGGGTAGAATTTATCAAAATCCTTTCTTTAGCGGATGGCTACGTCATATATGTACCTGCATGCCAAATTTCAGCCCGATCCCTCCAGTGGTTTGGGCTGTGCGTTGATAGATCACTATGTCAGTCAGTAACCTTTGAGTTATATATTGTGAGTGGTAGAGCCACGCTGTAGACAGTTTTGTCTACAGCATGAATGGGCTGGCTCGACCGGGTCGTTACCACTGTCTCACAGAAAACCGACGTAAAGTAGCGGCTTGCTGCTGCGTTTCGTACGGTGAGTGAGATAACCGGAAGCCCAAATCCCCTCCCCTTCCCAATTCCTAAATATCCCTTTCCTTTAAGGTCGGCAACGAGCCCATGATCCTTTTGGTGGTGGGCGTACATGGGCAGTGGAGATCACTTACCATCAGGTGACCCACTTGCTCGTTTGCCGGCCTGTGCTATAAAAAAAAAAACTCGAGTCGAATTTCTATGTTCAATATTTGATTGAAGTGTGTACATATGTGTGTTGTGTTTGTGTGTGTGCAGACCGGTCCCGTGCGAAGGCGGCGCTGGTGAAGCGCGTGCGGTCGGTGGCGGTGTTCTCGCTGGGGCTGCGGCGCGCAAGAGAGGCGCATCAGGCGCACGACGCCGACAAGACTGCGCATGTACGCACACAACACTACTGTACACAATACACAACACACTCAACTGTACACAACACGTGCAACAGTACACAACACATGCAACAGTACACAGCACACTCAACAGTGCACAAAACACTCGAGAGTACACAACACATGCAACAGTACACAACACATGCAACAGTACACAGCACACTCAATTATACAGAACACACTCAACTGTACACAACACACTGAACAAGATTAGCGCCAAATATAGTGTTTCATCATCATCATCAGCCACAGGACGTCCACTGCTGAACATAGGCCTCCCCCAAAGATTTCCAGACTGACCTGTTGGAAGCGGCCTGCATCCAACGACTTCCTGCGACCTTCATCAGGTCGCCTGTCCACCTTGTAAGCGGACGTCCAACGCTACGTTTGCCAATGTTTATGTTTTATGTTTCATTTGGTTTTTAAATTCAACGCTGTGATAGTGTTGGGCTTACCTTTGACAGTCTGTTGTTCGGTGAATTTTAACCTTTTATAATAATCATCCAGTTTTGGTACAGATCTTGTTAAACAACTTAAATCCTATGATATGATAGGATTTGTTCAACTTGTAGTGATGACCATACTCCGATGAAATAACGCAAAATTTCATACTAAATACAATATAGTAAGGTCCACGGTAAGGAACCGTGAGCAAAAGCTAATTATCGATATTTTGTTTCAGACTCCACCAGCCCCTATGTTAGGGGGTGAATTGTCTCTCATACCGATCGAACAACTGATACAAGTTGAAGATGTGAAACCTCGAACCACGTAGACGAATGACGCGGTACTCTTTAATGTATTAAGCTACATTTACACAGAATTTCACGTACGACATAAGCGAGAATATAAGGGAATTTGTTTACGAGGTCGTATCATGTAATTTAACTTATATATATGATGCGGCCTCTTAAAATAAAGTTTTCTGTTATATTCTGGCTTCTATCGTGTAATAAACTTTCCGTATAAATGAATCTTAAATGTAATTAACGCCTCGAAATCGTGTCGATATGAGTGTACGTACTAAACCCCCAATTATGCGGCTTTCAATATACTGCGTCTTTGGTGCATGAATGCAGTACAATTATTCAAACCTATGTAATTAAATGACTGTTCACAGCGCATGCAGCAAATTACGATAAACCGAGAGGCATAGGTCAAAAGAAGACGCAACCTGAACATTAAAACACACGAGTCTTGACACCGTCTAACGAAATCGTTATCGACACTCATGTATGGTCGAACTATCGATAACATAGATGGATCGAATATCTAATACAGCATTTATATGCAATTAAAAACGATTAGAAGAATAAAATAAAGAAATATTTATCATCTGAAGAAGTAAGAGATGTTATATTTGGTTTGGTTCTAAATAGATTTCATCTACTTTCTCAAGAGACGTGAAAACGAAATACGTTTAAATAAGTCTTTACCTTATAGTAATGTGCCCTTTAAAAACATATTAAAATAAGTGTCCTCTATGTTTACAGGACATTGGTGCAATCGGACATAAGACACCATAGTTAATTGAAATGTTAATATAGATAATATATGGGATTTGTTAGATAATGGTATGACCGATGACCATTGAACGACAATTGAAATATTACCATGGTTCAGCGATCTATACAAATGACTTGATATTTAATTCATAATAAAACTTCATATCAATTCTGCCACAGTCATATCGACACGATGTACGCGATTAATCGATTATTGTAATAAGTACAATCGATTAGTTACCGATACTATTATCGCTATAGACAACGCCTATACAAGAAAACTATAGATAAATTAGAATAGGTTACATAAATGTTAGTTTTGTATGTTGATTCCAAAGTAATATGTTAGTGATCATTTTTGTATGAGTAATGTAGTGCGTTTGACATTTCTTTTCGTCCGCCTATCGACAGTATAATAATATTTATATGAGTATAATGTTATCGTTAAAAAAGTCTGGCTACGATTTATAGTTTGACGTTATTTGATGATTAAACTTATTTAATTTAAATTTGGAACGCATGTACAAATAGATTACAGTATATTTTATCTCAAAAAAACTCAATTCGATATTATCTGCCCTATTATTATTCTATATTAGAAATTGCAATATCTGAATTGCAACCATTACCGACATCTATTTCAGATTTTAAAGGAATGATCAACACGAAAGTTGTATTTTGTTTTATTTTTAATAACGATGTCGATGTGTATTTTATTTATGTTGCATTTGTTGTGGCGTAAATATCGTCTCATTAGAAGAATAAAGTTGCATCTGCACATCAGTTCTCAGTAAGATATTTAAAATATTTCGCGCCTGAATTTCCTTATAATTTAAGTGTGACCACTAAATTGTAACAAAATATTTCCATCACAATAATAAGATATACAAACATATAAATGTACACAAATAGCTTACATTCATTCGATTGAAACTATTTTTACTTATGATAACGATATAATTGATGCTTTATAAATGTTATTACAAAAGCAATTTGTCTGACAATAATATCAAGTTGCTGTGTGTCTTTTTATTCTGATGATGGTTTTCATCGATGAGTTGAAAACCTGAAAAAAAATATTTAATCTTTCGGCAAATATTATATGTGAAATTCCGTAACAGATTAGTGTATTTCTAGTGCTCCATAAACTTGTTTTTATTTGTAAAGTTTAAAGAGATTTTTCACTAACCATATTATGTACGAAGTAGTGAAGTTTCGGGCTTATTATTTTTCGATCTAGTTTTAAATAAGTAATTTTAACTTCGTATTTTCTAAAACCTTGTAACACAGCTAGAATTACTTCACTTTTTTGTCGTTTTACATATGGCGTTTAATTACATGCTACATTTTATAACAAGTTGCCGAATCGTATAATTAGATACAAAGACTGTTTAATTGAATGCGACCAATAGGAATAAGAACAATAGTTCTTCTTATTTCCTTACATCATATGCATAATTAGATACAAAACAGAACCAAACCTATAAAATATCTTTATAAAATAAATACACTGCAAAATGTCACATCACTATGTAGTGATATTGGGGTTTTCTATCATGAAACGCTCAGTGTCTGCCTGGAGTCTGGAATTGTACCCTGTATGGCGATAGGCTCGCCCCTCTATCACATCATGAGACGGAAATACGCTCGACGAAATGTGGGCGTACCTAACCCTTCGGGGATTACTGGTATGAGTGGGTATGTAAAATCAATAAATTATTCCAAAATGAAATGAATAATCTAAACTTCTTAATATTGATATTAACTATCCAAGACTACAAATAGACAGTCTCTTCTCTGTGGATAAAGTCTACATTATCTTAAAAAAATGTCTTCCAGTTACTACGTGTAGAGTGCAACAATTGAGTGGTGAGTTGAGAGATTTCAAACGCTCATTGGTCGATACATTTTCAATTAATTGTCACATCTGCCATCAACTCCTTTGTTGCACTATACTTTATTTGTGGCATGTAATTAGCGTTTATAAATGATCTAAAATATCGAATTGTTATAAATTTTAGGATAATAAATTTTATAGTTAATGCGTTCGTATAGCATAGTGGATACAACTGTAACGTGCGAATATTTTTGAAGTTATACTTCTTTAGGCGCGTTATGAAAAAATGATGAGAGTGAAATTTTAAGATGCGCGCGCACCTGTGACACAAAAAATTAACAGTATGAAGTTAGGCGCGAGAGCAGTATGAAGTTAGGCGCGTTATGAAAAAATGATGAGAGTGAAATAAAAAAAAAAAAAAAAAATATAAATAAATAAATATAAATATATATATATATATATATATATATATAATTATATATAGATGCGGTTTTTATTTTATAATTTGGAACATGGTGCCGTAAAAAAAGTACCAGGTTCGCATAAACGCGAAGAGAGTAGAATGTCCATTTTTCATGGCGAGTAGCCGTAATTAATAAACAAATGACGATTTGGACAAAGAAAAACTCTTTAGGTTTTTTCTTATTCGGAACATGTTGCCGTAAAAAGTACCAGGCTCGCATAAACGCGAAGAGAGTAGAATGTACTTCTATCATGTCGAGTGGATATGTTGATATAAATTAAAATACTTTTATTTAATATAATTAACACTAAATATTATTAAATTATTAATGTTAAATACTTATTATTGGTTATTTAATGATGCCAAAGAAGTATAACTTCTCACGCGCGTACATAAGTACACGCACCCATATTTTTTATTTTATTTTATGCATAAATGCTTTTATTTTTACTTGTTCAATAACATTCAAGTCAGTCAATTACAATTCATAATAGACTTGTGTAGTACATGTACTAAGGACTAATAGGTATGAATTCCATATACTGTACTCATGGGCGCCGGCAGCAGGGTGGTCTTGCATCCCCTTGTCAGCAGGCAACGGGGATTCCCCGAGCAATAACGCCAACCATCGACTACAGAGATTAAGTATGCTTTCGATTAGCGAAACATATTCAATCAAATACCCGCGCGATTTGAATTTGACATTACATTTATTTACATAATATACATGTATACTTCCATATTTTATATTAGTTAATAGTATTATGTGTAGATGCACCTCTCTGAAAATAATCCTGGCGGCGCCCATGACTGTACTAAATGAAAGTATTCCATATACAGATATTTCAGACCGAGTATATTTACTAATCGTACCATTACTGTACTGTAAACGTACAAGTACTCTACTAATAGAATTAGAAGAAATTTGAGAGAATTAGTACATTTGAACTAGTGGCCGAGATCGGCATAATCGAATCTAGACGTCCTTTGTACTAAAATTGTTGTTCAGTACAATAAACGTAATCTTATTACCGGCACGAGTCGTAAGCATAGATGGACAGTAGTGGGGCCAATAAACGGCGAGCATCGACCGCAATAACCAATCGCATAAAGCGTCGGTATGACGCGTTCTTTCACTCCACCAATCAGAACTATTCCGTAGGTAACGTTTGTGATCACGAATCGTGCCGGTACCTGTGGCAGGTATAAATGCAGGCACATGGTTGAAACGCGAACAATATTATTTCGTACAAGACACATGGTATAATGTGCCCCCATATTATGATTTCTACTCAAATTATTAGTGGTAAGAAATGGTGTATTACTACTATACAAATTAATATTATGCTTAGAGCCATTGATAATTATTATTGATGTACAAAAACCTGATGACGAAATAGATTATTAAAAATAAATATTACACTGAAAGTAACTATACAAGATATTATTCCATGGTGGCCGAGGCGTATGTAATACATCAGGTTTTTGTATATCAATGGTTAGAGCGCTTAGAATTATTTTGTCAACTTATTTGTCGTAACCGTAAAGATTAAAGTTGTGTGATATACAAGCTTTGTTGTAACGTCGCGTCGTGTCGTAGCAGATCAATTTGTTGTTGCAATTTATTTTTATACGGAGTATTGATGAATGTTGCATTTTTAGTAGATTATAAATTAAGTTTGCAAAATATTATATTGTTTTTATCATTTATCCCCAAAGAGGTAGAGCCACGGTGGGG
This sequence comes from Amorpha juglandis, assembly GCA_949126905.1. Lineage (NCBI taxonomy): Eukaryota > Metazoa > Arthropoda > Insecta > Lepidoptera > Sphingidae > Amorpha > Amorpha juglandis. The sequence continues at coordinate 7,268,391 of OX421390.1, read as the reverse complement.
AAAGGGAGGCACTTTCCCCACCTTGGATAGCGTTGTGAACATTGATAAATTCGGAATACCGGCACGTAGTGTGCGATGTTATGACTAGCTGATTTTCGTATTTACTTTACCTAGCGTTGCCACCCCTGGAAACACTTTGTTATAGCAAACCAGCAAGTGGGTCACCTGATGGTAAGTGATCTCCATAGCCCATGTTCGCCCTAAATTATCATAGGCGCGTTGCTGACCTTAAAGGAAAAGCATAATTAATGGATTAGGAAGGCGAGGGGGATTTGGGCCTCCGAATATCTACCGTACAAAACGCAGCAGCAAGCCGCTACTTTACATCGGTTTTCTGTGAGACAGTGGTAACGATTTGAGTCGGCCCATTCTAGCTGTACACAAAGCGTATACAGCGTGGCTCTGGACGGACAGCCTTTACCCCAGAAGTATGCCTTGGCTACGCCATTGCTTAAGCCTCGATTAAACATCCAAACAAGGAAAATCAACCACCAATATAAACAAGGAAAATAATTCACCACAACCAGGAATATAAGTAAATTTTGAAATGTTGTTTGTTCCTTCGTACGTAGTTTCGTTGTGGATTAATATTTTTTGTAAAAAATATCGATATTTCTAAGTTAAGATTATCGATATTTAAATATCGATACTTTGACAATAAACCCTGTTTTCCAATTACAGCACTAAAGCGCATTATGCGGCATAATGCTCAACGTTGAATGTTTCAACTACAGCAACGCTACGCACAATTAAGCACTCTCAAAAGTACTGCTTTCGGGTGATACATGCAATCGATACTATCTCAGTAACAGAAAATAAACAAGTGTTTTTTCTTTAAGTTGGCATTGATCGAAATTTTATTTATATTATCGTTAGTAATTAATATTGTTTATTGTTGAGATTTTTTTTTAAGCTTTCGTCTTATCGTAGTGTTTTCGAAATATTCAAAAGTTAATTCAGACCCTGTTAAAAAGTAAATGTAAGGATGGATGAAGGTATAAACATTGACTATTTATATTTTTATTCTCAACACTCAGTCGCATTATGCTCTGTAATTGAAAAACAGGGATTGATATTTCACTAATATTGGTCATCCCTAGGTTATTTACATTCTATACACGTAGTGTGGGTACATATTAGTGATGTTCAGGTACAAAAAATATCGATATTTTTTTCCGATATAATATATCGAAATATTATATCGATATTTAGCGATATATCGGTCAAAAATATCGATATTTTCGATATATCGAATTGTAGGAAGGAAAAGATTTTATTAGAAAATGGCTAACAAAAATAATATCGAACAGCTAAAAAAAAAAACATCCAATACTTATTCTGGTATTTGATGTTGTTTTTTTTTAGCTCACAGAGCTGTAATGATGATTTTTCCTAAATATTCTACGATATCCTTATTTCGATATATCGGATAAAATATATCGATATTATATATCGACTTCAATGATTCGATAATATCGCATTGATTCGATATATCAAATAAATGTATCGATATTTTATCACATATCGATACATATCGAGCACTCCTAGTACATATTATGCGTTAGTATTCTATTTTTATTTGTTTCCGATTCTATTAGTCAGCGTTGCCAACTTAGGGGTTTTCCCCCTAAATTTAGGGGGAAAAAATCTCGACAGGGAGTTTTTTAGGGGGAATAATTTTTTGGGGGTATTTTTAGGGGTTAAATTTTTATTGAATTTTTTTTAATTGCTCTACTCTCCATACTTCTATTCTATCGATATATCGAATTGTAGGAAGGAAAAGACTTTATTAGAAAATGATTAACAAAAATAATATCGAATAGCTAAAAAAAAAAAAAAAAACAACATTCAATACTTATTCTGGTATTTGATGTTGTTTTTTTTTTTTTTTTTTAGCTACATCCGATAGATATCGAGCACCCCTAACTGAATAACTATTCTAATTTATGTCATTATATTGAAAATGATATACTTGTGTCACCGTCAGGGGGTTTTACTTTGAATTTAGTGGGTTTTAGGCTAAATTTTAATTGCTTTAGGGGGAAAGTTTTCAAACAGTTGGCAACCCTGCTATTAGTCAATCAATAGTCTGTGGTGCCGGCTTCCGAGTGCCGCTTGCTGCCACTTGCTATTCCAAGAGTAAAGTAAGTACCATTGCCATTTTAATTTAGTTTCCGACTCCCAAAACATTTGCAATAGTGAAATTGTACAAAGTTGCAATTTTTAAACAGTCATTTATAAAAATTGTGATTTATCAACAGAGCACTGTTTTCAATTTAATCGTAAATAGCAAGTTTTGATAACTACTTTTGTTGATTACATTGGTGGGCGTTGGAATGAAGAAAAATAATGGTGATAGAAATAAATAGATTAATAAGCAGTGATAGAAATAAATACATTACCAGCGTTCGTAGGTAGGTAACAGGTGTGTTCATAAATCGTTGTGCAATCAATTGGGATGTTAATTATGAATCATCAAATAGGAAAAAGTAAAATAGTTGGTACATACCTACTTATGTACATATTTCCCTATTATTACAAAAATGTAATGTTTGGATTTCACATAAAACTTACTTACTTAACTTTAACTTTAACCCTTAATCGGATACGAGCTATTCGCGGCGATATGTTGGGATATTCGGTTAATTCTGGTTAATTATAGTCTAATTATGATATGTAAACATAAATGTTAAAAAAATAATAATGGGATCAGTATTTTTTTTAGGTGGCTAATATATGACCGTTGTCTGATAACGATACCTAAATGTGGCAGCTATATGACCATTGTCTGAACAGGAAAATAAAACTTTGTTAGCGTATAAAATGAAAATATTAATATATTTTCATTTATATTTGCTCTTCTGAATTTATCGCTAAATGAAATTTTTTGAAGCAATCCTTAACACATACAGATATGCCACAGTGAGAACATTTTATATTTGATCTTTTGGCATCTTTTCGCGTTGAACAAAACTTGCAACGCTTATAGGTATCTTGTGCTTCTGGAAAGTGAATTCCGACGCTCTGAAGCCGAACTTCATCGCGGACACCGAAATTTCCTCCTTTCTTATTTTTAAAAATAATTGGTCTCTTCTTCTTGCACAAGAAGTCGCTAATCAGCGCTCTTGCTAAACGCAAATGAAATTCCCGATGGGCCAACATCGGACCAATTTTCCAAAATATAAGTAGTGCAGTATCAGATAGTGGCCTACTTGATGACATCTTGCCCTATAAAAATAAACAATTAGGCAATAACAATAAAAACGAAAATTATTTACACATATTGACAAAATGTCCTACAACGATACTTTCGTTATTTCAAACATTTACTTCTACTAACGTACAATGGTCATATATTAGCCACATACTTTATGAACATATTTTAGATATAATTATTACTGAAAGCAACTAATTTTATACACTCAACACCTAACAATATCATAAACTTTACAAATAAGTATCTCTTATTTACTTATCGGATTTTTTCCAAACACAAATCAAATATTTATGAATAAATCACAATTACGGTACAAAATTTAAAAATCTTCGCAGGAGTTTTGATTTTGACAGTCAATGACAAAGAATATATATTTTTTCTTTTACCGCCACTACCAACAATCAAAAGTTTAATAATCGTTCTAGTAGCTAAACAACAATAAATGAAGAATAAAGATTCCGCTCGCGGATGTCAGATGATACACGTGGAGTGATTGACCATAAAATTTAAAAATTAATTTCTTCCTGTATTTCGGAGTAAATTAGTATCTAAGCTGAATTATTGTGGTGGTGGTGTTGTTAGTTAAGTAGTGGTAAGTACCAGTTTTAATTTAACCACCCATTGTTTGCGCCATGGCGCAAGCAATGGATGTCCTACCCCCCGATCCACCAGAGCCGCCAGATAAACCACCGATTAATGTAAATTTATCACCTACGATAGCCAAAACGGGTTTAAAACGTAGAATGGATGATGATAGTCGGAATGAATCTGTTAAAAAAACCATTACTGATCCATCCATAGCTGCCCCGTCAATTCAGACGGTGTACATGCATCCAAGTTGGTCGGAAGGCTTAAAGTCATACGACGACAAGGACAAAGGTCCATTCATAGTGCACGTATCTCGGTCAGAGCCAGACCCAGCAGCGGGCACCACGATCCGTCCAATTAAATTCGGCCAATTCTTGGCTACTCATAAAATTGCCAATATATGTAATGGTGGACTTAAAAAAGTGGGTAGAAACAGAATATCTGTTGAATTCCAGTCTGCATCAGCAGCTAATAAATTTTTGGATAATCCACTTTTAGCTATCAACAAATATGTTGTCAATATTCCCACTTTTAATATATCAAGAATGGGTCTTATCCGGAATGTACCAGTGGAGTGGTCAATGGACGAATTAATTGAATCTTTGGAGTTGCCTGATGGTTGTGGGTTAGTTTTAAAGGCCCGCAGGTTGAATAGAAAGACATTTGTTGATGGTACCCCTAATTGGATCCCCACTCAATCGGTTGTCCTTACTTTTAAAGGTCAAACCCTCCCCCAGTATGTATTTTTTTTTTTTTTTTTTTTTTTATTGCCATAATAGGCAGACGAGCAAGCGGTCCCACCTGATGGTAAGCGGTTACCGCCGCTCATGGACATCGGCAATGCCAGGGGCACAGCCAAGCCGCTGCCTACCGTTGAAGGAATACTCTTTTTAAGCCTCGTTTAAAGAAGGACATTGCATAGCGCTCGGGAAACACCGAGGCAGGGAGTTCATTCCAGAGCTTACACGTGCGTGGTATAAATGAGCGCTGGAAACGTACGGTACTAGACCGTATCGTTTCCAGGTGGTATGGATGAACTCTACTGCGGTGCCGGGTAGTGCGATGGTAAAAAGGTGATGTTGGAACCATCTTAAACAGTTCCTCAGAGCACTCCCCGTGGAACAAACGATAGAATACGCAGAGAGAACCAAAGTCTCTCCGCGCTCCCAAAGGTTCCAGGTTATCCGTGAGACTGGGGTCCCCGACGATTCGAATAGCCCGCCTTTGTAAGGAGTCAAGTGGGTCAAGCAGGTATTTGGGGGCTCCTGCCCAGAGATGAGAGCAGTACTCCACGTGGGGCCGTACCTGAGCTTTGTAGAGCGCAAGTCTATGGCCCGGCGTGAAGTATCGCCTCGCTCTGTTCAGGATACCCAGGATTTTTGCCAGCCAATTTGGCTTTGTCCTCCAAATGACTCCTGTACTGGACTTTACTCGATATTTCGACGCCGAGGATCCCAATACTCTCGGAAACCCGGAGAGGTACTCCTTGGAACTGTGGCGCCATGACAAAAGGGTCCTTCTTTGCAGTGAACGCGCAAACTTGTGTCTTCATGGGGTTGAATTGAACTAAGTTCTTTTCCCCCCATTCCGAGGCCCGCCCCAGAGAGCTCTCGATTTCAGACACAAGTTGAGACCGTCTTTCCTCCATAGTACTCCGAGGAACATTCTGATGGCCGATGTATCGCGCGTCACTCGTACTGTCATCTGCATAGCAATGTATGCCGTCAATAGACAGCATATCATTGATATGCAAGATGAAGAGAGTCGGCGACAACACCGAGCCTTGTGGAACGCCAGCATTAACCGACAGAGTCTCGGAGCAACAGCCGTCTACGACGACTTTGATGCTCCGACCATCCAGGAAGCTAGCGATCCACTTGCAGAGTCCCTCGGGGATCCCGTAAGATGGTAACTTCGATAGAAGGGCTCTATGCCATACTCGATCGAACGCCTTCGCGATATCTAGGCCGACAGCCATAGCCTCACCCCTGCCCTCCAAAGCCTCAGCCCAGCGGTGTGTGAGTAATACAAGAAGATCACCAGCTGACCGACCGTGACGGAAACCGTACTGTCGATCACTGATCAGCTGGTGCTCCTCAAGGTACCGCAATAACTGGGCATTAATTACTCGTTCCATGACTTTGGAGAGCAGGGATGTGACCGCTATCGGTCTATAGTTTGAAGGGTCCGACCGTTCACCTTTTTTAGGTATCGGATGGACATGAGCTACCTTCCACGAAGTGGGGACCTTGTTGGTATAATAGGAAAGACGGTATAGGCGCGTGAGAACGGGGGTCAACTCAGGGGCGCACGTTTTAAGAACCACCGCGGGGATGCAGTCTGGTCCACTCGACTTACGTATGTCGAGAAGCCTCAATTCTCTCCTGACCGCACGCTGACTTATGCGAATTTTGGCCAGGGAGGACTCGCACCGGGGGATGTTCGGCGGCGTGGCTCCTCGATCATCCAGAGTCGAGTTCGATGCAAAGGATTGAGCCAAAAGATCGGCCTTATCCTTTGCACTATGGGCCAGACTGTCATCAGACTTACGCAGTGGCGGGAGACTGGACTGGCAGAAGTTACCTTGGACAGCTTTGGCAAGCGACCAGAAAGCACGGCTTCCAGAGGGGTAGCTCTTCAGTCGCTCGCCAATTCTGCCAATGTGTTCCGCCTTGGCCTTGACTATAGCCCTCTTGTTGAACCTAGAAGCAGCATTATATTTCCGCTTCTCCTCTTTGGTATTCGGATCCTGACGCTTTCTGGCGTCGACCCACGCCTCGTATGCGGACCGCTTTAGGCGCGCAGCTTCGGCGCAGGTATTATTATACCAGGGCCGGCTACGACGCCCGACGGGTAATATGGTGTTGGGGATATACATGTCCATCCCCAAGAGCACCACGTCCCTAACTGAGTCCGCACAAACGTCAGGATCTTCCGAGGAGAAACAGAGCTGCTTCCATGGGTAGGACGCAAAGAATTCGCGAAGTCCATCCCAATCTGCTGACCCATACCGCCAGACCCTGCGAGTCCCAGTGGCTGAAACGCGACCGCGAGACATAGCAGGGGCTGAAGAACGGATCAGGCAGTGATCAGACGACCCTAGAGGGGCGTCGACCACCACTCTGTATCCGTCAGGGTGTGTAGTCAGCAGAAGATCCAACAAGGAAGGCTCGTGGGTCTCAACATCTGGAACACGGGTGGGCTGCGCTACCAGTTGTGTGAGACCATAAGCCAAGGCCATTTCGTAAACAGTCCGACCCGGGAGGTCGGTGGTCCGCGACCCCAACCACTCTACGTGATGAGCATTGAAGTCGCCAAGGACCACCAACTCCGCGGATGGGAACTGTTCAAGAATTTGGTCAGTCCCCACTTGAACGTTCTCAAATAGGTGACTCGACCCCACTTCACTGGCATGGGACCTGTAGAGGCATGCGTAGATTCGGGTACGACCCCCATAGTCTACACAAAGCCACAAGATCGACAGGTCCCGATGCTCGAGGCCTCGAAGGCGGCGACAACAGATATCACCCCTAACGAAAACCCCGGCCTTACGTTGGAATGAGTGCTCCAATACGTAGCCGGGGTAGTTTAAGTACGATATATCATCAGGGGTAGATATCTGTGTCTCCGTTAAAAAGAGCAGGGCAGGCCGCGCCGTCTCAAGGTGGTGATGTACGGCGTCGAGGTTGCTGTGTAGACCCCTGACATTGCAGAAGTCCACTCCAAATGTGGATGCAGTTTCCGCCGAGTGATTCTTGCTCTTCTTTTTAGCCTTCATATGGGATGTTACATATAAGAGTGGGAAGGGATATGGATGTGTGTAGTGGGCTCAGTACGGTACCCGGATAAAAGGGGCGGAGCGTAGTGCGAGGCGGGCACGTGGGTTATGTGAGGAGCTGGCACGAAGCACGGAAGGGCCCCCGATGCCCCCCCATGTACAGACGCCGGGATCCACTCCAGTCTCCCACTCTGGCACGACGACTGTACAATGGGATTTTCGCCGGTTGGTGGGACAGCTTCCCGGGAAGGGAGTTTAAAAATGTGAATTCCCGGGTTCAGGTCCCCTACTGACCGGCAGGCGGCCGGCGGCGACCGTTCCCATCGGGTCTCCCTGTACCCCGCGTCAGCCCCTCACGCCCATCGTGCCGACCAGGCCTTTAGCACCGCATGTTCCGGGTACCGTGTGAAACCACCAACACGGAGAGGAAAGGACAGGGCAGGAACGGCTATCCAACCCTTCCACCGAAACGCATTACTGCTTGGCGGCAGAAATAGGCAGGACGGTGGTACCAATCCGCTCGGGCCAAGCGCCGAGCAAAATACACATTCACTCAGTGCTTAGCCCTACCACCAGTGACGGGAGAGAAGGGGTGGGACTAGGACACCATGACCGCGGAGAGAGGGGAAGGTATGCGGCAATGGAGGCTCGAGGGGCCAGGGTCGCGTACCCGGTCATTCTATGTGGCAACCGGACAGATTAACACAAGAATGACCCTCTGACCATAATGACTGATTGCACTGGTGGAATAATCTCTGTCACAAGATTATCCCACCAGCGGGCGGTGGGGTCGTCACGTCCCTACGCCTAAATATTCCCTACGCCTGTATATTCTTATTATACTTCCCTTCCTGTTGAGACATATCAACTTCCTACTATCCAGTGTTTGAACTGCTGCAGGTTCGGTCACATCAAAACCCAGTGCCGTTCAAAACCTAGGTGCTTTAAATGTGCACAACCTCATTCAGGTAACGAATGTGATGTTCCAGAAACTAGTGCCACATGTCTGTACTGTTCTGGTAGTCACTTTACTATTAGTAAATCCTGTCCAGAACAGAACAGACAAAAGGCAATAAAGATGTCAATGTCACAAGACAGCATCTCTTTCGAAGAAGCTTCAAGTAAGTTTCCATCTGTGCGCAGATCCTACGCTGACAGTGTGAAGGACTTATCCACTGCACCCATTATCTCACCTTCTCTTTTGACCCAGTCCCCTAATAGATCATATAGAAAAACCGTAATTACCTCTCCTCGTCCTAGGGCCCCATTGGGTAAGTCCTATGACAAAGAAGCCCACCGGGCCCTAACTACCCCTATATCACTCTCTCCTCTTAATGGATGTGCGCTCCAACAAAACCACTCAACACCATCAGAGATATCCAATGATAATTTTTTGGATACTATGCTCTCTATGGTGCTTAGTATGATATCAATCTACAGTGATTGTTTACCGCCCAACGTTGCACAAAAACTTACCCAAATCTCGAACCTCCTCTCCAAAAGTGGATCAGATCAGTGTTCTCCAGTGGAATATTAACAGTATTCGTAGAAAGAAACATGAATTAACTCACCTTATATCAAAATTTTCTCCATCGATCATAGCCATCTCGGAGACATGGTTGGTTTTTTTTTTTTTTTTTTTTATGGCATAGGCCGGCAAACGAGCAAGTGGGTCACCTGATGGTAAGTGATCTCCACCGCCCATGTACGCCCATCACCAGAAGAATCATGGGCGCGTTGCCGACCTTAAAGGAAAGGGATAATTAGGGATAGGGAAGGGGAGGGGATTTGGGCTTCCGGATATCTCACTCACCATACGAAACGCAGCAGCAAGCCGCTACTTTACGTCGGTTTTCTGTGAGACAGTGGTAATGACCCGGTCGAGCCAGCCCATTCATGCTGTAGACAGAACTGTCTACAGCGTGGCTCTACCACTCACTCGGTTCCTGGTTCTCGGTTTCGAGTTTCTGGTTACCTTTGTCTCCGTGATGATAGAGTCGATGGATATGCTGGTAGTGCCCTACTTGTAAGGCGCTGCCTGCCATTTTCCCAGTTAAACATTCCTGTACACAGCCCAGATATAAACGCTGTTGCCTTACGTGTCAATGGTGTGAGTTTCTTGTCTGTGTACATCCCTCATCCCCACTCTTCTTTAACCCCTGAGCTCCTTGCAATCATGTCCTCTCTTCCTCCTCCAGTTATTGTCATGGGAGATTTTAATGCCCATCACACCTCATGGGGTTCAAGCCACTGCGATGCTTTTGCTTATTCTATTTTAGAACTTTTAGATGATATGAACCTCTGTGTAATCAATGATGGTAGTCCTACTCGTAGAGTATATCCTACACAAAATCCAAAAAGTGCAGTTGATTTAACTATATGCTCTCCTTCTTTGTCCTCTCTTCTTTCATGGAAAATTCTTGGAACTTCTTTTGGTAGTGATCACTTCCCTATTATAATCTCCATGCCCGAAAAAACCTCTCACAACAATAATCCCATGCCTATGTTAAAATATAGATTATCTTCTGCTGATTGGTCAGCTTATTCATCCTCTCTTGATGATAAAATTGACTCTCTTTGCCAACCAAATAGTACAAATGTTCTAGAAACGTATTCTAAATTTGTTGATTCCATTATTACTTGTGCTGACGCACATATCCCTCTTAAAAAAAAAAACAAAAACTTTAAAACCTCTCCCCCCTGGTGGGATGCAGAATGCACTGCAATAGTTCATCAGCGGAATGCTGCTGAAGCAAATTATAACTCTGCCATGACTATGGATAATTTCTTGGCTTACCAGAAAACTGCAGGTCAAGCAAGAAAACTGTTTTCCTCTAAAAAGAAACTTGGCTGGATACACTTTTGTGAGGGTCTGTCCCCAAGAACTCCTGCAGCACTGGTTTGGAAACAAATAAGACGTTTTCGAGGATGTTTCGAACCTAGTGACTTTTCTTCCAATGACCCTTCATTATGGCTGGATAGTTTTGCAGATAAGCTGGCACCTCCCTCTGTTCCCCACTTTAACTTACTCCCTACTCCTTCTTTATACCTTCCATCGCAAAGTTTATTAGATTCTAGCTTTACGTTATTTGAGCTTCAACAAGTTCTGGATAGTTTGTCGGACTCATCCCCAGGTATAGATGGCATCCCGTACTCTTTCCTGTGTAAGGCAAACGAAAGAGCAAAATTATTTTACTTAAATTTAGTTAATCTTTTATTTGACCACGGGGTTGTTCCTGCGCCGTGGAATACACAAACTGTTATTCCATTGCTGAAACCTGGCAAAGATCCTTCAGATCCTAACTCGCGACGTCCCATTGCATTGTCTTCAGTTCTGTGTAAAGTTTTGGAACACATGATCAAAAATCGTCTGGAATGGATGATAGAAAAAAACAATGTAATCCCTAAGACTCAATTTGGCTTCAGGAAAGGTATGAGCACGTTTGACAGCCTTAGCATATTAACTACTGATATTCGTTTGGCCTACAGTAACAAAGAATTCCTTATTGGAGTGTTCTTAGATATTGCGTCTGCTTATGATAACGTCCTTCTTCCGGTGCTCAGGAATAAATTAATTCAGCTGAGTATCCCTGAGAAGTTGGTTCGTTACATAATTAGTTTGTTGACGGAGAGGTCAGTTTTAATTAAATCGCAAGGTTCAGTGTTGGCATCCCGAACACTTTGGAAGGGTCTTCCTCAAGGTTCAGTCCTCAGTCCCCTGTTATATAACCTGTATACTTATGATCTTGAACAATCTGTGAACTCATTCTGTGAGATATTACAATATGCGGACGACATCGCCTTATACTCTACATCTAAGAACATCTCAGATGCTTGTAGTCGTTTAAATTCCGCTCTCTCATATTTACAGGATTGGTTAGAATTTCATGGACTGTCTCTCTCGGTAGCAAAGAGTTGTTCGGTTACGTTCACAAAAAGAAAACGCTTAGAACCGACAGCATTGTGGTTTAATGGAGAACACATACCTGAGAAACACTTTGCTAAGTTTTTAGGAGTTATTCTTGACTCTAGACTAACAGGGCTCCCACATTTTGACTCCGTAGCTAAAAAATGCGAGAAAAATGTAAACATACTAAGATCTTTGTCAGGTGTCTGGTGGGGATCCCATCCCTTTACACAAAAGCTACTGTATAATGCTATAGTACGCAGTCATATGGATTATGGGTCATTCCTTTTGGATCCTTGTAATAAAGCTGCTATTAAAAAGATGGGCCAAATCCAATCCAAATGTCTTCGAATAATTCTAGGCGCTATGAAATCATCCCCGATAAATGCTATGCAGGTAGAGTGTGTGGATCCTCCACCTCATCTTCGTAGACAGTTGCTATCAGATAGATTCTTTTTCAAATTGGTTCAAAATTCCTCTCACCCTCTTTTGTCCAAACTCCAAGTTCTGCTTCAAGCTTTTGAAATTCAAGGTTACCAATCCCTTGATATCCTTCCCTGTATAATACGTTCATATATCAAGTATTCACGTCTTCCACATCCAGTCATGCAGTACTCTATGAGTCCCCTATTTTATGTCGATTATGAAGCATTAGTATTTCAACCCAAAGTATTTCTCCATTTTGGTATAGATAAAGATTCTATAGAGGCTAGTAATTGAGGTGTTTCAATCAAACAACGTGTAGTTCGCAACGCGGTTTATTCGAGACTGACCTCTGCGTGTCCTGCGTGTACGCAGACACGCACACCACCGTGCCGACATTACACCCTCACCCTTAATCTATTACATAATATTTATATTATATTTTTACATTAATTATTTCAACTGTTACATTTACATTAGGATCTAAGACTTATGTATCATTTATTTATAAATAAGTAATGTATGTAGGTACAGTAACTATATAATATTATCTATAGGTAAAGACAAAGGGTACACAGACACTAGTAGGTGAATATTATAGTAACTGTAAAAAACAAAGCGCTTTTATAAAAAATATATTATTATAACCTATAAAATAATCCTAAATTTTATAATTAATGGGTTTGTTCAAACGACATTGCCGAATAGGACGGGACCGGGTCGGCTCAGGAGAAGGCGAGGAAGGCTGGGCTGTGTGTGGCTGAACCGGTGGGGTTTCTATGCCATCTAAAACGCGTTCGTTTTCCCGGCCTCCTTGTTCCATGTTCGCTGTAGGCGATGCCTCGGCCCGTGGGCCACCCGGACTGGGCGGAACCTGGTTACGAGTCATCTCCGCCCCATCTGAGTTGTCACCAATAGGGCTAGAAGGACAGATTAATGAACTCCGTATCCGTTGCTTTAGCTGATCAACATGTTTGTGGGATTCCCTACCTAAAGCATCTACTACCTTATAATCAGTCGTCCCTAACCTATCCATTACTCTTCCTGGTATCCATTTATCTTCTCCCCTATGCTGACGCAACCAGACCTCTTCCCCTGGATGTAGTTGGCGCGAGCCACTTGCGGCGTATTTCTGCTGGCGTCCCTGAGCATCCCTAATTTTATTTTGCCTATTTGGCCTTAAAGCATCGAACTTAGTACGCAATCTGCGGCCGAACATGAGCGACGCAGGTGTTTCACCTGTAGTACAGTGTTCTGTGTTCCTATAATATAGCAAAAATTTATTTAAAAATAAATGTATGTTTAATTTTTCTCTGACTGCCTTTTTAATTGCCCTTTTGACTGTGTGTACCGCATTTTCCGCTGCCCCGTTTGAGGCCGGATGATAGGGCGCCGAAAATATGTGTTCGACACCGTTTGTATTAAGAAACTGTAAAAACTCGTTACTTGTAAACGGCGGACCGTTATCTGAAACTATTTGCCTGGGTAGCCCAAAACGTGCGAATAAGTCGCTTAAAACGCTGATTGTGTGAATCGCCGCTGTACTAGGTACTTGACTAACCTCCAACCACTTTGTTCTGGCGTCAACTATTATTAAAAATATCCGCCCCATAATAGGACCTAAAAAATCAACATGCACCCGAGTCCACGGTTTATCTGGCCACGGCCAAGGAACGGGCATATGGCGTGGTGGCGCCTCACTTTCTAACGCACAGACCCGACAACTACGGCATGTCTTTTCAATGTCTTCGTCTATACCCGGCCACCAGACATAGCTCCTCGCGAAAGCTTTAGTTTTAACTATGCCCATGTGGGCCTCATGTAAATAAGTTAAAACCTTGTTCCTACATGCGGCTGGCACGACCACCCTATGCCCCCACATTACACAACCTAACTCCTCATATAATTCTTTTTTACGGTTGAAATAAGGCTTTAGTGATATTATTTCATTATCAGACGGCCATTCATCTCGCAGATATCTCAAGATTCGACTTAGTAACTGGTCCCGACTGGTTTGTCTCTTTATCTCATTATAATCCAATAACATCGCATTTTGCGCGAAATGAAGATGAGTTTGTTCTGGAATACAAGCGGTTCCCTTACTTGCCAAAAGAGCTGGCCACCGGGATAGGCCGTCCGCTCCGTTTTGCTTAGAAGTAACATACTCGATGTCATATGTATAGGCTGATAACTTAATAGCCCACCTTTGCAATCGACTAGCAGCCATTGATGGTATACCCTGTTTGGGCCCAAAAATAGTGACTAACGGTTTGTGGTCAGTGCGCAATGTAAAACGTCGCCCGTATAGATACTGATGTAGTTTTTCTAAACAGAACACTATAGCCAAAGCCTCCCGCTCGATTTGTGAATAATGTTTCTCCGCCGCATTGAGCGCGCGCGACACATATACTACCGGGCGTTCCAGTGTACCGACCGAGCTACCCTCCTGTTCGCACATCTGACTTAAAACGCCGCCAATACCCCTTGCGCTTGCGTCACACGTTAAAAACAACGGTCTGTTTGGATCATAATGAGCTAGGACGTCGGCACTAATTAAGATAGTTTTTATTTCCCTAAATGCTGACTCACACTCTCTGTCCCACTTCCACACAATTCCTTTCTTAAGTAATCTGTACAAAGGCGCCAATATAGTGCTCAAGTTGTTAACAAATTTGGCATAGTAATTAATTGTACCCAAAAACGCTCTCAAGTCTGTGATATTCTTCGGACTTGGTATATTTAATATGCCTTCCACCTTTTCAGGGTCAACTTTAATTCCCTCGGCAGAAATTATAAATCCTAAATATTTGACTTCCCTAGTCATAAACAGACATTTTTTTTCCTTCAGCTTCATTCCATTACTATGTAACCGTCCTAAAACTTTATCTAAAGTATTTAGATGTTCGCTCATATTTGGTGACCCGATGATAATATCGTCGAGAAATACTTCTACGTTCGGAATATCGTTAAAAAGATTCGCCATAATGCGTTGGAATATACCCGGGCTTGAGGATAACCCATAAACTAACCTTTTATACTTAAAAAGTCCCCTGTGAGTATTAATAACCGTATAGTTATCAGGGTCGTCTAATTCGATTTGATTATATGCCTGCGTTAAATCAATTTTTGTAAATATCTTAGACCCGTTTAACTTAATCAGCAAATCGTTAATACGCGGTAAAGGATATCTGTCGACTAATAGAACTGGATTTAATGTTACTTTATAATCGGCACAGATACGGAGTCCACCATCAGCCTTACGCACAGGTACTAGTGGGGTAGCCCAGTCCGCGGTGTCCACCGGCTCGATGACGCCGGTGCGCAGCATGCCATCCAGCTCGGCCTCAACGCGCTCCCGCAGTGCGTACGGTACGGGCCGTGCGCGGCAGAACACCGGTGTCGCCCCCTCCCGCACACGTAGCCGCGCCTTGCCTCCCGTGAACCGGCCCAGCCCTTCCGTGAACAAATCTTTATATCTGTGAAGTAAAATTGTCAACTGTTTATTACATGACTCGTTACATATTGTATTCATTGTGAATACATTATTTTGGCACAACGGAATTTTTATGTCCAGTTCCGTGAGCCATTGTCGACCTAATAATGAGGTGGTACCCCCCCGTATCACAAACAGTTCTAAATGTTTATATTTACTTCCATATTTCACTAATGGCTTTATTACCCCTATTGGTTTGATTATAGTACCATCATAGAAACGAAATAATAAATTCGAATTACGTAAAGGTATGATATGGTATGATATGATATGCTATGGTTAAACAATTTATAATACATTTCCTTACTAATGCATGACACTAGGGACCCTGTGTCGATTTCCATAGGTAATTGGGTTTCATCAACCCATACCTTTAAACTCACCGGTTTGTAGCTATTCAAACTGAGTTGATTTAAATCTCCGACTACCTCCCTCTCTTCCTCATCGGACAAAGGAGGCTCGTCCTCCCCCGACTGGTCTCCGGGGTTAAACTGCCACGCTGCCTCGCCAGCTTCTTGTACATGCGCCACCATGTTGGCTTCGCATCGATCCTGCGGCTGCCTACCTCCTGAACGCATCGGACAAACTCGACGCAAATGTCCTCTCTGCCTACATCTACCGCAGATGAACCGATTGTATCTACATCCGTCGCTATGATGATCCGCAGACCCACACGCAGAACAATAATTGTTTTTGGTGTGTTCGGCGGTGCTCCTCCGTAAGCGCCCCGCTGACAGTCCACGTTGGCCGCCCCGGCCTCTGCGGCCGCGCCCGCTCCGCGTCACCGCATGCAGTGCGCCCGCCACGTGTTCACCGCCGCCGCCCGGATCGTGGTTACTCCCGACTGTCTGATCCACTGCCGCTGCGTCCCTCTCCGCCGCTTCCATCGCACATGAAATTTTAACGGCGGTTGCATATTGCAGGTTTTCCTCTGTAAACAGTCTTTGCCTTATCGGCTCGCTTCGCAACCCGCATACTAGCTGATCCCGTAGGTTTTCTTCTAACACGGCCTTAAATTCGCAAAATTTTGACATTTTCTTCAACTCCGAAATATATTGTAAAATTGATTCACCCGCATTTTGTCTTCTCTGTCGAAAACGGTACCTCTCTGCCATGAAGGACGGCTTGGGTTGCAAATGATCTGTCATAATCTTCACCACCACCGCATACGTTTTTGCACTAGGTTTGTCCGGACTTGTGAGATTACTCAACAGTTCGTAGGCTTCGTCCCCCATGGCCGCAATTAAAGTGGGTAACCAAAGATCCTCCGTCACTTTATTAACTTTAAAAAACATTTCCATACGTTCTACGTACATAGTCCAATTCCCCGATCTTACGTTAAACTCTGTTAATTTTCCGATTGACATAATTCCTTAAATTGTAAACTATTTCGACCGCAATTATTATAACCCGCCTCGTCGCCAGTGAGGTGTTTCAATCAAACAACGTGTAGTTCGCAACGCGGTTTATTCGAGACTGACCTCTGCGTGTCCTGCGTGTACGCAGACACGCACACCACCGTGCCGACATTACAGTAATATATTTAAAGAAAAAGTTTCTACCAATTGGTCAGATTGGTTAACTATATTTACAGATGCTTCGAAAATTTCAGATGTTAGTTGGGTGGGTGTGGCTGTATGGGTACCTAAATACAGTATTATTTTAAATTTTAAATGTCCTCCTCCCATGTCTGTATTCACTGGGGAGTCAATTGCCATATTTGAAGCGATATGTTATGTAAAATCTCATAAGCTTGACAAAACTATTATTTTCTCAGACTCCAAAAGCTGTCTTCAATCCATTTTGACAACCCCATTCCATTCCAAATCCAGGTTTCCCATAATATTACAAATTAGGCAGGAACTGTATGAGTGTTACAAACTGGGACTTAGAATTGTTTTAGCATGGATTCCCTGACACACTGGTATCCCAGGTAATGAGACTGCCGATTCTTGTGCGAAAGAAACGAACTACTAAATAACAGGTAGTAAGGCCCAGACCCACCTAGCCCCTTCCCCACTTCTTTATGATGGGCTAAAATTTTCCGTAGATCACTCAGGTATATAAGTTATATTAGAATAACAATAAAGAGGCATCTACGCATATAATTTAAAGAAGATTCTACAACTTTCTCAAAATATTGTAGATATGTCTATTAAATATTAACTTATAACTTTACATTTTCTGAGCACATTTACCATAGTAATGTATATATTTTTTTACACCATCAGAAAGTAGAGAATTCAATGAACAAGAAACCAACAGACTTTTTTAAAAAAGCTCATATTTTGACGTGAGAATTTTCGTTTGAAAATTAGGCTGCTTTTTCGATATTAGGTCAAAATAAAGTGCAAAAATAAATATTTTAAATCAAAAAAAATACAGTGTATTTGGGATACAAAAAGGTAAGTTTTCACCAAATTTCGTGAAAAAAAATTATTTATTATAATAGATAAAAATAAAAACAAAAAACTTGGTTATTTGAATTTTTCACATATATTTTGAGGTTATGTGAAGAAAGTGTGTATACAAAAGTTGTAGATCTTTTTATTACCTACAATTTTGCGATTTAACTTTTTTCCATAGGACTTGTAGTTTTACTGGAAATCGAGATAAACCGTTTTTTTCCCTTAAAAGCCCCCCCCCCCCTTCCCACTTCCCGACCTCAGATCGCCGTTAATTTATTTTTCCTATCAATTTTGTTGTATTCTCTTCCTTTTACAATGGGTATCATTCTACTATAATTTATTTATGTTTCAAATTGGAAAATCACCGGTCTAGAATGTGTGGTCGACATTAGAGGAAAGGTATAATATGGGATTGAGAAAGGGAGGAGGGATGTGGGCCTCTGAATATCCAGATTGACAATATCTACAATCCTATCAAACATTACCAAGCTGGTTTTCAGTAAGATAATGACTGACAACTTGGTCGAGCCAGCCCATTAATGCCAAATGTATACAAAACAGATTATTATTGGCTTGAATGACGAGACTAGCTACCTCGCCTGGTTGTAAGCAACATGTCTGCCCATAGACAGAAGCAACA
Source organism: Amorpha juglandis (assembly GCA_949126905.1). NCBI lineage: Eukaryota > Metazoa > Arthropoda > Insecta > Lepidoptera > Sphingidae > Amorpha > Amorpha juglandis. The sequence continues at coordinate 7,249,937 of OX421390.1, read as the reverse complement.
TCACACAGAACTTTGTATTTACAAAGCGCTATACAATATGGTGAAACCCGATGTCACTTTTATCCGACCCGGGGATCGAACCTGAGACCTCAGCATAGCAGTCATACCACATACTTAATACAACTGCATCCCTGAGGAACTATTGTATTAGCTTAGCTAAAAATAATTTGATACTTCTATTTGTATATCAGTAAGATTAAAATGATTAATTTTGTTTAAAATACAAGTAGGCAGTGGCGTGCACTCCATATAGGCAAAAAGGCACTGCCTACCCTACCAAAAACACGGTTTTAATAATGTAAAAATAAAATTAAAAATAAAGCAAATCCATTCACTAGTTAATAAAATAATACAATACGTAGCTAAAAAGTTCAAACTCGGAACGAAAATATAATAAAAGCGTGCTAAAAACGCGAGCTACAAGCAATGCAAACTTCTAAGGCAGCGAGCTACGGTGCCTACAGTCCATTCATAAATTGACGCAAAAGTGAACGATTTTCGACTTTATCTACCAAAAATGTGTAAATACTATACGCGATTATGAATTACAACTCCTGCGGCAGGAGGACCAATCACAGTTCAGTGCTCAGTGCTATTATGTTGGCAATCATGACGCATTCCATAAAAAAAATGGTGGCCTTTCATAGGGAATTGACACTGCATACTGCGTAACTTGTCGATATCGATTTTATTTATTGGTAATAAAATTAAAGTAATTTTAGATTGCTCGTTTTTTTATTCTAGAGTGTCAAGAATGATTTAAGTTATATTTATTTATCACAATGAAAATAGTGAACATTATAAAGTAGTTTATCAGACAGTTATTACCATAAAAAGTAATAAATTACTATTATGTTTTTCATTTTTTAAATAATTTATCACTAATAAATAAGTACAAACAGAATATTAACAATAATAAATGGTAATTATAAATTATGGAAAATAAAGTTATTGCAAGAAGTATGTTTTCTTGAAATCGATTATCGACATCGATAAACGCGGATGTTGGACGTTGCACAACAAATTATTAGAAAAAGAAACCATATTATTTAAATGGGACACGCATTCTTTGTTTATGTTTTGATTTTATTGCATATAATTAAAATAAGCCGTTTTAACACGTGAATTAGTATAAATATAGTAGTTTATTTGTTTATTATGTACTCCAATTAGTGTATTAATTGTCTGTTTCAATCGTATATTTACCTATTTTATTCAAAATGTTATTTTACTGTGAGGCTTGTGTTGACAAAGTGTGCTTGTTAAAAGTTCAAAGTAAATTTTCGCAATTATCTTTTGATGATAATAGTTCAATTGTGTATAAAGATAGATGTGTACCCGAGTTACGAGAATTAACCCAGCAAAAAGGTAATGTGACTCGAAAATTTAGTATTACTAGTTATGAGACATATCACTGGCGGTGTGGTTGTGTACACAGAAATAAATTATTTTGTTTTCCCTGTTTATTATTTAATAATTCGCATCCAGGCACGGTGTGGAATAATAAAGGATATTCTGATTTGCATAATTTCCATACCGCTGCAAAAAAGCATGACCTTACAAGAAACCATATGGAGGCTTGCTTAAAGTTAAATACATTTGGTCATTCTCGAATTGAATTGAGTATTAACAGCCAGTTTATATTTCCATAGCTTAATTTCATTAGCCATTCGTAGTTTTCTTATTAAATATATTTATATATGCGAATCCCATGAAATAGGGCCTTTTTTCGACCTTGACACACTTGATGATCGTGAGTACTTAATTTCATATTAAATTAATTTTTAGTGCTAATAATGCTTAATTAAACCTTTTTTTTTTACGGGAGAGAGATCTTTTACGTGACTATTAGAAGCCTAGGAAAAATCTAGACTCATTCTATGACGTCTTGCAAACATTTGAAAAAGTAGAAATATAACTATGCCTACCCTTTCACAAAACCCTGTGCACGCCACTGCAAGTAGGTATTTTATTTGATATAAGTTATCAGAAGTGTATGTATGTCACTTCAGCCAATGCTAATCCGCTACAAATCTCATGATAAAGATATTGTGGTATATCTATAAAGTATAAATATATCGATAATAAAATGTACTGATTTGAAGCATATTAATTCAGTTATAAAAAGAGCAATTAAATAATATTTCACGCAAATCACATAAGTGCAATTGGCATGGAGACTAAGCATAGCAATTTATAACATACCACATTTATATTTATTCCTTTTTTATAATAAAACTAGCCGTGTATTATACATGTATCACTGCTGGGCATTCCCTCCTCTACTGAAAGGGGTTAGGCCTTAGTCCACCACAATGGCCTAGTGTTGGCAGACTTCACATACCTTCGAAATTTGCAGGTTTCCTCATGATATTTCCTACACAGTTAAAGCAAGCAATAATTGACAATTAATACACACATAACTTAGAAAAGTCGGAGGCACATTCTCTTGGGACTGGTTTCGGACATGAGACTTTCGTCTCGACAGTCAATACCACTCTCCTCTGAGCTTATTACATAATTATTGAGCATATTATAATTAGTGGCCTTATATCTCAGGGCAACCTCTTACAGGCAACTATAGAATCGAAATCGAACTATAGAAATCAAGAATACATGAAATAATCTTATTTCACTGTTTGTAGTTTTTATTTTATTTGTATTTAAACTTTTATTGAATTTGCATTTTAACTTTGATTCCAAATTGTTATTTACTGTGCCACAAACTGTCATTTTACATTATTATATTGGTAAGGTATTAAAAAATTTACTCTAAGAATTTCGTGAGGTTACTCAGCATCGAAAACAAACAAAATAATTTAAAATTATAAGATGTTTTTACAATAAGAATATTTTTTGTATTATTTTTATATGCGCTTTGCGTCGACTTGCACTAGAATCTCAAGCTTCCAGGCTCAAACTCAACAGTGTTGTGTAAAATTCCTGCACGCCGAATTGCAGTGTACAGTGCACATATTGAATAATTTATGTGCACTGAGAATTGCATATCTTTGAAACGGCAGTTCTTAATTTTTTTTTCATGTTTATTTAAAAAATATGATATTTAACACACCTTTGAATATCTTAGAATTAATTTTATAACACCAATATATGTTTTAAATTAAGCTAAATTCTTTTTTCTGAAAGTGCTGTCTACATTAGCCTACTCACTTATACTAACAGGTGTGTCATTGGTGAATAGGCTAATCAAGATAGCATCAATGAACAATATTTTGTAAGTATGCCTAAAAACTGTTGTTATGCCATTATAAATAAATAAGATTGATACAGTTTATGAATAAAAATAAGAATACAGTATTGCATGATATGTATACACATACAGATTCTAACACAGTCTTTATTTTTGCACCTACTTTCTTCTATCTCTGCACCACCTTAGGTTGACTGGCAGAGAATGCCTCCGGCATTAAGTCCGCCTATACATTTATGTATGAAGTGTGTAAAATAAAAATATAATTATTAAATAACTAGCTGTTGTCCGCAGCTATACCCATGTGAATGTCTTACTTATAAACAATAATAGATAAAAAAAATCTGATTCATGTCATCGTCTAATTGTATGCTAAATTCTATTAAAATGCGTCGAGCGTTTAAGGCATGATTGATGATCTAAAAACAACCAAACTTTCCTATTTATATAAAGAAAAAAAGTTTGTTCAACAACAACATTCAATCCCCCATTTCCCCCCCTTAAAATATAATTTCCAAAAACCCTTTCTTAGCATTACAAACAACCCTATTACACTTTTAAAATGTTAAACCGTGGTTAAACATACCTAGTAAATGTGTGGCTGTTGTTTAATAAACAAATAAAAATAAAAACAAGCAGATAAACCATTTTTTTTTTATTTCCAGATTAGTCATCATTAGTCATCAACATGATTATTTTAAGCGGAAACAGCTTAAACGAGAAACATCGGGAGCTGAACAGCAAAGTCAATGAAGCAGCAACACATGGGGTACCATTCGAAAATGTCAAATCTCGATTAGAGAAAACTGATATTGACAGACTGTTCAAAATCGATCTGGCGAACAAGTATAAAAATGTCGACTATATCATTGAGATGCTGAAGTGTGGAGACATTGTGTACATAACCAGAGCACTAAAATGTACATGGCTCTACAATGAAGAGTTCTCACACATCATTAATCCGGATTACCTGGAGCAACATATTTTCCCAGAAATGTCTTCCAAAATGAAGCATATGTTTTTGAAGGTGACAGCTCAGCACATGACTAACAGCGATCGTGCGGCTCTTTATTTTACCTATTGTTTAAAAATATCAGCACCAAATATTGCTCTCAAGTTTTTGCTATACACTTCAGAAGCATTTAAATTGGAGGTAATCAAAGCAGGTAGTTTATATATTTCTGATGCAGATATGATAAATGTAATTGGTAATTCGTTTACTTTGGCTACCGCTGCGTTAGACAAATTGGAATCATATAATGTTTGTATATATCTCAAAAGTCTTAATTACTTGTATTCTTTGTCAGAAGATGGCTATCTGGATCTTGTTGAAAAATATTATTTGAAGCATTCAAAGTGGCGAAACGAACATAGACTTGGATTAAGAATTTCTAAACATATAATTAAAAAACACAAAGATAGACTGTTTTGTCATACTTCATTCTATCTGAGTATGCTTAATAAGAAAATGACAGTTAAATATAGCATAGTGGATGATGTAAAAAAATATGTATTAAACTTACTATCTCCCAATTGCTCTGAGTTTTGGCACTTTTATTGCCAATATGAATACATACTTGAGGTAATACCTTTCTCTGAGAGATTGCAATACCTCAAGAAGATTTTTAACGAACATTATCCTAATGAAAAATTTGATATGAACATACAGTTCTATCATACTGGTTTATACAAATTAATGACGAAAGCCGAAAGAGAATCCTGGGCCCTGAAACATGTAGAGGAAGGTCTTGAGCATTTTGGTCATGGCCAAGACTTTAAGTGGTACAAGTTTGTCTCATTTAAGAAAGCGTATGAACCAATAAAAAAGTACATATTAGTTGCTTCCAACACAGATGTCAGGAATTTAGTTATCAATACTCTAGTCAGTAGCGCAGAATCAAACCGAGACTTAGAAATTTTATTTAATTATTACTATCAAAGATTCGTTAACGAAAAAAAACCTAATAAGAATATATTTGTTGATAAAGTTTTTAAAATTCACAACTGTTACAACTTTGATGATGACTGCTGGAATGCATTCGATAAAATCTTACATAGCATGGATGTGTATGACGTTTTAAACGCCTATAGTTGCAAATCTGAATATAAATTAGTAGCAATCATTTATAGTATAATTCATGAAAAAGAATTGCATGCAGCTTTGAAAAGCCATATTAATGATGGAATTAATTTGTATGGATTCAAACAGCAGACTGATAAATTAACGGAGGAGAAAGTTGAGCTGGTTTATCAGTACATAATTCATTATTATTTAGAGAAAATAAATAGTTTCAACATTAATAATTATAATGATGACGTAAAATATGGTGTAAGAAAATATATACACAGTCTCTTAGAGTTAATGTTGAAATATAATAAGCCTAAAACAGATATCCCAGATATAGTTAGTAAACTTGTCGCCTTAGACGAGGAAGAATACAAATATATTTCTATGTTAATACAAAATGAAACACCTAATCATCCAATCACCCAACATGTCTTGATAAAGGACTTGAAGATGGATGCATCTCTAGTTATATCGAAAATTCCGGTACTCAAGCAAGAACTTATAAACAATATTATCAACATGTCTGTTCTACTCAAAAAGATAAAAATGTATTTTTCTACTGATATAGCACTAAAATTTATAGAACTATATAAAGAATTATTGGCATTAGATGAGATAAAAGACAAGATATCTGATGCCGCTGTTTATGGAATACTTCACCTAGAAGAAAAAGATAACAAGGTAGACTTTGTAGAAAAATATGTTCCCACTGAACCGAAGATAGATCATGTCAATATTGAACGGAAACTGTTGAACATCAGAACAGCTCTATGCAAGTTTATGTGGGTCTCACGTCCCGTCCTTCCATTCTCCACTGTACAGAAGTATATCGTCGGTGACTATTTAAAATTTTGCTTACCAATGTTTCAATCATATCGAGCTAATTTGCAGCCTGCTAAGTTCGTTGAATTCGTCACGTTCTTATTAAAGTCTCCAGCGTCGATACAAAAACACGGCATACGTATGGCGTTCGGCTGCTTCAGCATTAAAGATTCAAAAGCAACCGTGTCAGACATTTGGAAGAAAACAAAAAATGTGTCATTGAGATTGGTGATGTACAAGGCAGTCCTTGATAAAATTATAGCCATACCAGACGAACCTTCTCAAAAAGAGTTATTTGAAACTTTTAAAACGTTTACACTAGATGTACGTGAAGATGATGGCAATGAACTGTTCACTGTTATGATCTCAAACTCACTACCAAGACATATTATGGGTGAACATATTTTAAACGCATGGCAGGTGCTAAATACATTGCCTAGTAAACAGATTATAATTACACGTCAGGCTAATGTAATAAAGAGAATGGGAAATCATATCGGTTTAATGCAACAAGATATCATTGAATCAATTGTATGCGAACATATTAAGCTAATGCTAGAAGAAGAGGAAGGAATTAAAGTTAAAAATGAAAGTCACATAAACGATTTAAGCAACGCTAAATGGTACCTTACTGCAATTTACCTCATGCACCTTCCGAGCAATGACTCTTTAGAACAAAAGTTGAAGATTGTTGAAAAAATTGTTACAGAATGTCTAAGATTATGGAATTATTCAGATAACCATGTATATGTTGTTAGGCCGTTTTTATTGGATTTTATTAGCATTCTCCAAAACTATATATGGTACTCGGACACAACTTATTGTCTAAATGGAATTGTAATATTGGAACATGTGTTAAAGCTCCTGCAAGATGCTTTGCCACTAGTAGAGATATATGATACTGTTTGGTATATACGTTTAAGTGTTATTCTGGCGAATACTATAGCCGATGGACGACGTTTGATTGCCGAAAGAGGAGATGAGGATTGGACATTAATATTCACAGAGAGCGTTAGTAAGTTTGCTAATGAATTTGCAAGTTTAGTAAATGAATTCATGGAGCGCGATGATTATATTACATCTGCAATTTCCGTAATCAGGCAAATTTTAACACGGCAAATTATAAACATTTTTGAATATAGTCTATTTGGTAGATGGCCTTCGGAAGAGGATTATGGTACGGAGTTGATACTTATCGAAATATGTTCCAAATTGATCGAAACTGAAAAAATTGAATGCTATAAAATTGCTTTGGAATTGTGGCCCGTATCATATAAGAGTCAAAATTGTATGTATTTTATAAACAAACTAAAAACTTGCGACAACGCGGAAATTAACTATTTGCTATATAGGAAGTTCGTAACCGAAAATAATTATGATTCTACGCCATTTTCATAATACTTTTTAGAATACAAAACTTAGGTAACTTTGGTCTAAACTAGAAAAAAATTGTATCTGCTACTTCTGCTATGTTATATCGCTTTGAAACTATTTTTGTATCTGCTATCTATACTCATTTTAGTATTTTAATATTTAACTAATGTTACTTGCTTAACCCTAAATGCTAATAACTGTTTGTTTCAAAGTATTAAGTACCTACTTATATTTATTGTGATATGTACTATCAAGCTAACTGAATATTCATGTTTTTCTGTAGGGATAATCACTGGAACTACTGAACAGTTTAATGAGAAACTACACTAGCCGTGAATAACACAGGATATATTTTATTGCGGCTTATTATACCCACGGGTATCAATTTTGTTGTCAATTGACGTTAACGCTTCTTCCACGTGCCTATAACCCACTCGGAGTGGGATCGTTGCATCATGTTGTTAACCCATATTACAGAAAGATTTGGCTTGTAGATTTTACGACCGGTCGCCTAACTAACCCAAACCTAGAAATGGATTTGTGGATCACACAAACAATTGTCTCGGTGGGGGAATCAAACCCGCGGTCTCTCCCTTTACAACCAGGTACTCGCACACTTCGCCACGGAGCCTGTCCAAATCCACAAGTCATACTTGATTGAACTGAAGCGCTTAAAATTGTTGGAAAATGCATAATATGTACCTACTATAACATTTTCCATCTAACCAAGGCTGTGAATTCGCGGGCAAAAGCTAGTTGTGTGCTAGTTCTGTATAATGTGCCTTTTCATTGGAAAATAATAACGTTTTTATTGAGATTTTTTTTAGTTTTTGTATTAAATGTGTATTATATGATAATTTGCTGTTTTTTTTCGTTTTTTGGCGGTGGTAAGGTTTTTTTTAACCCTTGGGCCCTTTTTGGCGGCACCTGCAGTATCTCATCTCAGTGTTAAGGCCATCCCCCCAGCAAAACGCCGCGCGATCGAGATTTTTAGAGGCTATCTAGTCATTAATTAAAATAAATAAAGATTAAAAAAATATACAATATATTTCTACAATCTGTCAGCTTTACTTTGTTCGATTCAAATTCATGTTAATGTTGATGTATTTTTTTAAATTGTCGTTATAAATGAACCATAAAAATAAGAAAAATGCAAAGATTCCGTGCGTCTCCTTTTAAAGTATAGATTGTTTTCATATGAGATTAACATCACTAGATAGGCAATTTAATAACGAATATTTTGCCCGTTTTAAAATTTCGAAAAGACCAAAACCTGCTTTTTTAAATCAATTATTCGCTAAATACGTGCATATTCTGCACGAAAACTCACGCGCCAAATACATGAGTTAGTATGGCGCTAGTCAGTCAAGGTCGTTTGCTCACGGAAGGCCCTTAAGGGATTTGGAAAGGGAGGCGAGATTTGGGAAAGGGAAGGTAAAGGAAAAGGGTGCAAGCCCCTCGGGAGAACCGGATATACACTGGCTGATCCTGAAACGCGATCCACACAAGATGTGGGAGGATACTTGTATCCGACCGGATAGCGACCACCGTACACTGGTGCTAAAACCTGCCATAGTGGCCCACCTTGTGTGGATTGCGTTCCAGGGTCAGCCAGTGTATATCCGGTTCTCCCCAGGGGGCTTGCCCCCTGATCCTAACCATTTTCCTTCCCCTCCCCTATAGCAGGCCGGCATGATCTTGCCGACCTACGATGGACACATTATCTATCGTTGGTCGACACTATTCTTGGATTGCGCTACACTTACCATCAGGTGTAGTGTAGTCACTTTGCCGAGCCAGGATAAAAAAAAAATGTGTGGGTCACTATGGCAGGTTTTAACACACTACGGTGGTCGCTATCCAGGCTACATATGAATACCCTAACTCCATCGGCGGTGGTAAGTTTTATAATACACGAGCTTTTCCTCGCGGCTCCGCCTGCGTGATCTCGAAGCAGTACACAATACAACTGCGCCACCAAGGCAGTCATATCACAAATTTCATAAATTTTTTGGGTAGCTTGAACCGTGTACGCAGCGCACGCAACGGAAGAAACCGACTTTGCAAACTTTATAAGAACTGAAGACTGGCCTTCGTCTAGCCCAGATCGGAACCCATATAGAATCACGGCCAGATGTGGAAGACGTTCTAAATCCGTGAAAATTTAGCTTTGGCCATAAATGAAAAAGTCTTGATCAAAAATGGGTTTAGTTAATCAGATGCCAGTTAAAGAAATCAGTAACTTTGATCCCCGTTGTTTCTTTCGGAAATCTGTAATCTAAAAATAAATGCGCAGAAATACGTAATTAATGTACAATTTTTTTTAGTTCCAAATATCCCGGTATCTAGTGACTTTTGAGACCAAATCTAGTGATTTTTGAAGTTATACTTCTTTAGGCGCGTTATGAAAAAATGATGAGAGTGAAATTTTAAGATGCGCGCGCACCTGTGACACAAAAAATTAACAGTATGAAGTTAGGCGCAATTAACAGTATGAAGTTAGGCGCGTTATGAAAAAATGATGAGAGTGAAATAAATAAATAAATATAAATAAATAAATATATATATATATATATATATATATATAATTATATATAGATGCGGTTTTTATTTTATAATTTGGAACATGGTGCCGTAAAAAAAGTACCAGGTTCGCATAAACGCGAAGAGAGTAGAATGTCCATTTTTCATGGCGAGTAGCCGTAATTAATAAACAAATGACGATTTGGACAAAGAAAAACTCTTTAGGTTTTTTCTTATTCGGAACATGTTGCCGTAAAAAGTACCAGGCTCGCATAAACGCGAAGAGAGTAGAATGTACTTCTATCATGTCGAGTGGATATGTTGATATAAATTAAAATACTTTTATTTAATATAATTAACACTAAATATTATTAAATTATTAATGTTAAATACTTATTATTAGTTATTTAATGATGCCAAAGAAGTATAACTTCTCACGCGCGTACATAAGTACACGCACCCATATTTTTTTTTTCGGCGAGTTGGCATCACTGATTCTATTAGTCCTTAGATTATCTATTCATATTTGATCTGAGTATTAGTCAATCAATAGTCTGTGGTGCCGGCTTCCGAGTGCCGCTTGCTGCACAGAGTACATTATTATATAACTGAAATAGAGGCCCAACTCAGTACTCAAAACAGGCACCGCATATGCCTATAAAGCGACATCTATATTCTCTACATAGTACCTTTTCATTGAAGTCTTCCTCCGCTCATAAAATTACTAATACATGTTCTGCACCGAATTAACATTGGTAGTTAACCCTTAAATGGACGATTTTTGTTTCACGTTTTAAAAAAATATATTTGAGTAATAGACATGTATTACTGTCTAGGAAAAATGAGTAAAAAAATCTAGACATGAATTTACTATACTTTTTTTGCAATAATGTGAGTGTTGTTTATAAACTACATTGCGCATTCATTGAGATTTTGCAAGTATGGGTAAAATAAGAGTGGATATTGTTTTTGAAATGTATTTATTTATTCTTCATTATGATATTTATAAAAACAATTGCTTTTTTTCGTATCACATAAAGATACACGACATTTTTGGCACATTTTGAATGTAAAGCCTGAACATTTTGGGAATTTGCACCTCTGCTGCTTATCCAGCCAAACTGCCCAATGACATGTCTGATCCAATCTGACGTCTTTCAAAGGAATTGCTTGAGCTGGTCCTCGGAACTTCTTCATTACAAGTTTGTTTGTATTGTGCTCCCACTAGGTCGACCACGTTTAGCGCCATTTGCAGGTAGACCCAATTTGCAGAGGGTTTCAGCAAGTTCTAGTCTGAATGTACCCAAATTGAGAAGTTGATCATTTCCTTTTATATTATTTACCTTCTTGAACATAACCCATGAATTTATAACTGCGAGGTCCAGGAAATGATAAAATAAGCGCATGGTCCACTTGCGGCTCTTCATTGTGATGCGATAACGACCTATAAATGAATCTAATAAGTCCACTCCTCCCATGTGGGCATTGTACTCCTTGATGACTCTGGGGTGCTGCTTCTTCGGCTTCCAAAATAGGAGGGTCTGGCATATTTTCATCGTTGTCGATTACGAGAGGAGGATCAGCATCCACTTCATCAGACTGGGCATTCTCACCTTCATCACTATTTTCAAGGTCTCGAAGAACATCTCGAGCTTTTTGATGATAGTAACCTTCATCCTCTACTTCGGAGTCTGATCCATCTAAGCCATCTTCTGAATCTTCAAGAGTTTCTAAATACTTTGTAATTTCGCTTTCTAGTAATCGCGGCATGCTGAAAAGCAAAATAAAAATCCTTCAGCAAACATGCATTTATTTAGCAGGCAATGCGCATTGTAGTTTTCCTACAACATACCAGATTTCGCCTAATTCGACAGTAGCATCAAGTGATTTTCAATGTTTTACAACATGAACATGTAATTGAAGATATAATCAAGCAAATAAAAATATGTTATATACTTACATTATATTTTATCAAAGTCCGAACACAGCTACAAAACTTAGTTTCGCGCCACTAGAAAAGTTTTCTTCAAAGTGACATTTGACATTAACTTATTTTCAATACATAAAAATATTGAATAGTGCCAACATAGATAAGTTACGCGGGAGCGCCCGGAGGTTTTTTAAAAAAAGACTTGTCTTCACAATGAAGCTTTATTGCGAACTGAATTACAATTGACAAATCTCCTTATTTATACCTGTTCATCTGTTGACAATGAATGCTTAGATCTACGCATTATGATCATAACAAGATCACCGTCTAGACGCTAGGCTAGCACTTTTTATGGTCAACATAATTTGATATTAAGAGCTTTAGACAAAACAAGAATATCATATTACAAATAGATAGAATTACATCTGAGTACCTGTGTCAGCAATTGTAATGCCCTTTCTATAGTAAATAAGGTTACAACACATTAGCATGTGGTTATAATGTCATGAGCGGGAGCGGGGTGCATAACTCCTCCCCCCATAGCTTCGAAATTATCAGAGGGATGTATATTTCTCTGATTATTTCGACACACAATATATTTTAAAAAGTTATACTTATACGCTATACACACAAAAAGGAACAGAAATATGATTACATATAATAATAGAGTAGCTGCGCTAACACTTTTCACAAAAATGCCTTTTTCACGAATTTCCACTTCACTTTCACTGTTCTTCAACAATTCATTTAGATTCTGTAGATTTTTCAACTCGGCAGCATCCAAATTTATTGGTTTCCATCCTGTTTGTGGCTCTATAGTCGTTATTTCTGGAAGATCAATAATTGGCAGTTTTCTGAAGTCTATTGTGCTTATTCCCGCATAGTGGGATTTCAGGGTAACGTTGTCTATTTTGGCGTCACAGTGATCGTCAAGTGTGAGGAGGTAAGTCCCTTTTATACTTTCTTTTGTCATTTCATTATGACAGCTTTTTGTAAATATAGTTTCCGCTTTGCTGTAGAGAATCCATCTTCGTTTCTCTATTGGCTCTATTTTTATAGAGTTTATTTCAACTGGTATGGGTTTACAAGAACTGGTGTTGTGCGAAAATTTCATCAATGATGTTATACATGTGTCTTCTAATGGTAATTGAGTTTCATCTTCATAACAAAGGAACGTCGCCTCATAGAGTTCGCTGCACGGCTGGGAGAGCGAGACCATATTTGACCCTCTTACTAGGAGGTAGGGATATTTTGGGATTATGATAATTGTTTTACCAAAGGAATTGGTGATGGGTATTGGAATGATTTTGTAATAAATGTATATTTCATCTTTAATTATAGGTATGTCCAAAATGAATGTTATTTGACTTCCTTTTGAATAAACTTTTATCTTAATACATAATTCTAACTTAATTAAATTATCATAGTTTACTGGGTAAATGAGTTTATTAGATTTCTCTATTTCTTTTAACAAAATTAATAATTCGTCAGAATTTAAAAGTGACTGGTGTAAAGTTTTTAATTTACTAAAAGTAATACAAGTTTCAATCTCTTCCAACCGAATGTACAATAATTGGAAATTGTGCAAAAATAAATTATAAATATTAATAAAGTTATGAATTGTTATATTAACATTACTCTGGTTTATTAATTTTCTCATTTCCCATAATTCTTTATCAATGTTAATAAAATTATTCGTTGTTGAGTTATTTATTTTCAAAAGTGATTCAGACATTTCTGATATCAAAGTTACCTTTTTACTTAATTTATCTTGACGTGTTTGTACAGCCTTAATTAAATTTTCATATTTGATAGCGTCATCATAATCTAAATTGCCAGTAATAATTTTAATTATAGATCCTAAAGGATTCAGAATTCCACGTTTAATTCTAACTTGAGGAGCTAATTGCTTAAATTTTTCAATTGTAGAGTTCATTATATAATTTATTTGAAGCTTAATATTAAGTAATTGATGGTTAGGTGGTCTATTCTTAAAATATTTTCCAACATGATCATTTAAATTAGCATATCTATTGATGTTAATTTCTAATTCCTCTTTTGTGATACTTAAATCTACAGTCTTAATTATAGTCCATTTATCATAACTTACGCTAGCTTCGCCTTGCTTCACGACCAGCACCCCTGGATTTTTCTCAATCCTTTGAAGTTGAAGGGCGTGCGTACTGGTCATCAGCAGCACTAACTCGAGGAGGTACCTGTGAAGGTCGTTTTACGTCCTTAATAGGTACAGTTGTATCTCGATGTTTTATTTTAACAGGACATGTATTCCTGTTAATTTCACCAGTGATTTGTGCTTTTTGGAAGCGAGGTTTATCTTTACTTCGCCTCGTATTAACACCTTTTATGAAAACTGTGTCACCTTCTTGTATATCAAAGGAGGTTTCACCGCCGCGTTTCTCTATCACCTTTTCTTTGTTAGCTATTAATTTGTCTGTTAGATATTTATAAAGATATTTTGTACGTTTCATGTGATCTGCTACTAATTGTTGGGTATACTGTCTGTTAAAGTCAACATCAAACATGCTGTTAGAATCAGTATGTCCGAATACAACTTCAAAAGGTGTAAGACCGGTTGCTGAGTGTATAGTCTGATTATAAGACATAACTGCGTATGTCATAATGTTTGCGGCATCTGTTATCTTATGTTCGTATTTCGCGATACGATATATTTCTAAAATGGTTGAATGAAAACGTTCAATTAAACCCATGGAATTAGGGTTGTGCGGAGTACCTATGTGAAGATCTATCTTATAAAATTGTAATGTTTCTTTCAACAAAGTATTCTTGAATTCGGAACCAGGGTCAGTATTTATTTTAGATGGGACACCATAAAATGAAAAGAATTTAATCAGTGCACGAACTACCTCAGGTGTAGAACGGTTGGGTACTTCAAATGCTTGACCTAATTTACTGAACGCATCCACTATAGTAAGGAAGTATTTCCCTTCTATAGAAAATAAATCCATAAATAATTCGGTAAAAGGTTTTGATTGGGTTTGAGTCAACTGTAATTGTGGCTTCAAAGGTTTACGGTCATATTTTAATGCTTTACAAGTTTCACAAGCATTAATAATGGTAGAGACTACTATATCCATATTTTTCCAATAGTAGTTGCGTTTCAGTTTCATTAGTGTTTCTTTTATACCACGATGGCATGTTGTACCATGGTGATACTTAAGTACAATCGAACGTTGTTCATCTTCATTTTCCACATATATTACCCTTTTAGTACATTCATAAAAATGAACAGTATCTTTTTTGAACAGTTTAATAACCGCATCTGTAAATTGGTTTCGGTGTATTTGGTCTTCGAAATAAAAGAAATATTTAACTTTCGGCTTAATATATTCTAAAAGGAATCGTTTAACAAGTTCGGGATTATTTGAAGGTAAGTGAACTTCTAAAACTTTCTGTTTATCACGTGACAAATCTTTCACTGATGTTTGATTTCTATTCCAAGTAAAAACAAGTATTTGGTTCGGTTTCGTATCTATGGCTTCATCAAGAATAGGAATACCGTTAGTGTCAATATCGTCAGCAGAGTGAACTGTTTCCGGTAATGAACTAGCTGTTATTGTACTAGATGAGGGAGAACGAACTGGATAACTCATAGTTTCTTCTGAAATTGAAGGAGCAGATAATGTTTCAGATGAGTCTGATATCACGATTGATTCAGTATCATCTATATTAACTTTCATTGATGTATTACCGCTTTTCTTGGTAAGTACATTCAATCTTATACGTGAAAGAGCATCTGCATTACTATTTTGTTTTCCGTTCTTGTATATAATGTCGAAATCAAATTCAGACAATTTTAATTTCCATCTAGTCAATTTGCTTCCAGGTTCTTTAAGTGAATTTAACCATGCTAAAGGTCGGTGGTCAGTATATATTTTAAACTTACGTCCATATAAATAAGGACGGAAGTGCTTGACTGCCCACACTATGGCTAGTAATTCTTTTTCCGTTGTACTATAACGTGTCTCGGCGTCGTTTAATGTACGACTTGCATATGCAATGGGTTTATCATTGCCAACTGTTCCTTGTGAAAGGACAGCACCTAAAGCGTAATTCGATGCATCAGTAGTCAGAATAAATTCTTTGGAAAAGTCCGGAAATTGAAGTATAGGGGAATTAACAAGTAATTCTTTACATTTCTGGAAAGCATCAATGTATGTTTGTGTGATTTCTATTTTATTTTTCTTTTTAAGGCATGATGTAAGAGGCTGTGTGACCTTGGCAAAGTCCTTAATAAATTTTCGGTAGTAACCGATCAAACCTAGAAAACTTTTAATTTCCGTGGATGTTCGTGGAAGTGGGAAATCCAATACTGCTTTAATTTTATCGTCATTTGGT
Source organism: Amorpha juglandis (assembly GCA_949126905.1). Taxonomy (NCBI): domain Eukaryota; kingdom Metazoa; phylum Arthropoda; class Insecta; order Lepidoptera; family Sphingidae; genus Amorpha; species Amorpha juglandis. The sequence continues at coordinate 7,233,632 of OX421390.1, read as the reverse complement.
TCTAAACCGTTTTTGGTAATCTTGTGACCTAAGTATAAAACTTCTTTACGCAAAAATTCGCATTTGTCCAAAGTCATTTTGAGATTGGTCTGTCTGAGTCTGTCAAAAACTTTTCTAAGTTTTTCTATGTGTTCCTGTAAACTATTTGAATAAATTATTATGTCATCTAAGTAAACGAGACAATGTATTCCTTGCAATCCTCTCAACACGTTATCCATTGCGCGTTGAAATGTTGCAGGTGCAGTTTTAAGTCCAAAAGGCATGCGACTAAATTCGTAATGTCCTGCAGGTGTAGTGAAAGCTGTTTTGGGTCTATCATGTTCCTCTACTTCAATTTGATGATACCCACTTGCTAAATCCAATGTACTGAAGTAAGTTGACTTTCCTAACTTGTCAAATAAATCGTTAATGTTAGGCATTGGGTATCTATCATCAGTAGTTAAGTCGTTCAAACGTCGGTAATCTATTACCATCCTAAATTTTTGTTCACCTGAAGCATCTAATTTTTTTGGAATTATATGCACGGGGGCACTCCATGGTGAAAACGATTCTTGAATGACGTTATCTTTTAATAATTTATCAACCTGTTTCTGTATTTCAATATTTTGTGATGGTGGAAGTCGATAGGGTCGAACATAAATAGGATCTTCATTCCTTGTCCTAATTTGATGTTTAACTTGGTTACTAAATGAAAGGGGCAACTTGTCACAATAAAATATGTCCCTGTATTCGAAACAGAGCTTTTCTATAGCCTTTCGTTCCTCTGTATTTGCGTGATTCAAGCGTAATTTGGAAAGATTTTGTTTAAGTAATTCATCAATTTCGAAATTGCTTAAACTCTCATCAGATGTAAAATTTGTTTCGCAAATGTTGGTATTGAATCTAGTCGTAGGCAGTGGTTCGCAAAATTTTATTGTCACTCTATTTTGGGAGGCGTTTTGAATGATGGTAGTGGCATATGAATCTATGCATGTAACTAAAGCACTGGGCATACGTACATTATCACCAAAATCTTTGAAGTTAATAATTGCATCACCATTTTTTACGCTGGTAGGTACTTTGATGCGTGTTTCAGTGCGGGGTTCTAATGTGACTTCGTATGGAGGACTGTATACTATTGGTATCTCTGTATCACGTGTACGCAATATCTGATTTTTCATATCAATTGTTGCGTCCAACATTTTTAATAAGTCCGATCCGATTAAACCATCGTAACGACTATCGACATCGTATACATAAAATTTATGTTGTTGAGTACTTCGGAAAGTTTTCAAAAGTGGTATAAAAATTATTTCATTATGTGAACTACGGGCATGAGTACTAATAACTTCAAACGGCTCGTAATATTTATAATTGGAAAAATATTTATCAGCTTTGGCTGGGCTAATAAAACTTCGAGTACTTCCAGTGTCTATCATTAAATTCGCGTCAATTTCGGGTATGTAAATATGAGGCAATTTATTTATTCTGTTACAGTTAATCTGTATTATTTCGGATGGTCGGTCTTCGAGGCCACTATCCGAAAATTTTCGGATTCGTCTAAATGTTCCTCATCAGTGGGATTCATGTTTTCGGAATAAAAATTTTCGAAATCAATCTGTTCATTATTATCAGAAAAATTGACATTCGGGATATCATTGTTCTGATCATCGGAGTCCTGCATTATCTCAGCATAGTTATCTGAGTGAAATAAATTATTATGATCGTCATCCGATTCATGCTTGATCATATTTTGTCTTAGGGGACGGGCAGTACGCATAGATACATCAGTGTCTTGTATATTACGTTGAGGTAGGCTTTGATATGGAATACCAAACTTAAACTGTTGGTTTGGTGCATTGGTATACGGTCTCATTTGAGCATTATTAAATTGGGGTCTATATCCCTGTTGGGGCACTATGCCAAACTTAAAATTGTTTTGGGGATGGTTGACATTTGGTCTAAACCCTTGTTGATTCGGTAAACCAAATTTAAAATTGTTTTGGGGCTGTGGATAATTCGGTTTAAAATTAAAGCCCTGATTTGGAAGACCAAATTTAAATCCATTTGAATTAACAGGCCTGAAATTATTGGATAATTGATTTGGCATTCCAAATTTAAATTGTTGATTTAAATTATTTAAAGGGTTTGGTCTAAATGTCGGCTGGAAATGAGCTTTATTCAGATCTGAATTAGTAGGTGGGTAAGAATGTTGAGGTGGCTTTACAGCACCTCTATTTTTATTTTTCGCATTGTATTGTATTTGGAAGTTTACTTCTTCCATTACAACACTAAGTGCGCTTTCAAGACTTGTGCAATCTTTCAATCTTACAATTCGAATTAAATCTTCTGTAAGGTTGTACATGAACACGTTCAGAGACAAATTATTATAAATTATCATTTTTGCTGCTTTAATATTTTCGTCCAATAATAAGTTTATCTTAGAAAGAAGAGTGCTGCGTATTTGTTGGATGCGATTGCAAAATTGTAAGTAGCTTTCGCCAGAATTGATTTTTAAATTTTCTAGTTCAATGGCTACGCACTCTTCAGATCTAGGATCTCCAAAATGTTGGATAAGAACAGATCTGAGCTGTTCCCATGTGGTTATGTCTTCGCGTTCGCTTAATAAGCCTGCTGCTCTACCACACAATCTACTACTAATGCACTGAAAAACGTATGTGGATTGTACAGGATTATTTACTTCACCAAAATTTCTCAAAATATATTCACTTTTTCTTATGAATAAGTTTAATATACTTTGATCTCCATCGAATTTTGGAATTAAGCATATAAAGTCTTTGGGAATCATCTGAAATTCACCGTTGCGCGACATATTTTCACACTTATATATAACACACAGTAAATAAAATGAAAATAAAAATTAACACACAGTTATACACACAGTAAATAAAAATAAAAATTAACACACAGTAAATAAAAAAAAAAATTAACACAGTAAATTAAAATTCTCTATTAATAAATCAAAATTCAATTTTTTTTTAAATTCAAAATTCTTAATCCTTAAAATTAGCCTGCCTATTTTTGTGCAGAAGTCAAATAACTTTCGACTATTTTTGTTCAAAAGTTACGGAGTTCACCTTTTTTTTTAAAATTGAGTCGTACAAAATCAACCACAGGAAAAATAGCAAGGATGAGACAGGAAATGTAAAGAGGTCTACTTACAATCCGCTCGATCCCATGCCTTCTCGTAAAGCTGACTTCGTGGGCGACGACCTTCGGTTCCCGCCGTTTATCGTATTTCTTTGGTTCGAGGATACCCGGAGCTATGCCGCAAGACCGATGCTTGTGTACTCGCAGACAGAGCTTACAGTCGCGGATATCCTACCGGCTGCGCCAGATAAGTTACGCGGGAGCGCCCGGAGGTTTTTTAAAAAAAGACTTGTCTTCACAATGAAGCTTTATTGCGAACTGAATTACAATTGACAAATCTCCTTATTTATACCTGTTCATCTGTTGACAATGAATGCTTAGATCTACGCATTATGATCATAACAAGATCACCGTCTAGACGCTAGGCTAGCACTTTTTATGGTCAACATAATTTGATATTAAGAGCTTTAGACAAAACAAGAATATCATATTACAAATAGATAGAATTACATCTGAGTACCTGTGTCAGCAATTGTAATGCCCTTTCTATAGTAAATAAGGTTACAACACATTAGCATGTGGTTATAATGTCATGAGCGGGAGCGGGGTGCATAACTACATTAAAAATAGTACAAAATTCGTTAATAAATAAGAACTAGTTGTCAAAATTAACAAAAAATTAAAAGAAGGTCAATTTTATCTGTGATGTTTAGTATGTTGTTTAAAAACAACATTGTCCATTTAAGGGTTAATCAATTGATTTTTAACAATAGATTAACTACCAATGTTAATTCGGTGCAAAACTAAATGATTTTAGGAAAATCATAAATAAAACTATGATTGTTTATATGTATTTTTATTTTTTAATGTTTGAATATTTAGAAAAGTATTTTTTAGCCATTATTTGTACGCTATCATTGTTGTTATCCACGCTCCGTCTCCCAAATATAATTTTATTTATGTGTTTACAATACCCGATGATAAAAAACTTAATTATTTTATTAATTATATATTCTCGTAGTTTTTCCTTATGTGCAGGATAATTAATATAATTTAAATACGTAAGGCAAGTGACTATCATCTTCACATATATGGTGGTTTATTAGTATACTTTTTAATTACGTCATCGCATATGTCCTGCCTTTCTGAGAGTGTTTTTATTAATAAATCATTGGGATTGTGAGGCCAATTTCGACCTGCATATTCTCTGCACATGATATATTCCTTTTGCAGCGTACTAATTAATGAATTGTTGCATACTTCGCATCGCTTCCAAATGTTTTGTTTCGAGATTTTTATAAAATAGCCACTTACAAACATCAGTGGCGCTAATATTCTAGGTTCGCACTTGACGCTATTGGAGTGTATATCAATTTATCATTATGAATGCCATTATTCTTATTATTTATGGAGCTGAATTGAATAACATCTTGGTTTTTAATAAATAACATATTTTTACCTTTAGAACATAATGATATATTAACCAGTACATTTTGTTTTTGTAATTCGTAATGTTCTACGTTCAACAATGTTCAATGCAGGAATTGCCAATGGCCCTGTAAATAAAAATATTGGGTTAATTAACTACTGGTATGTGACATAGACTGTAGAAATAAGACATTTGTAGCATAGGATGTTGAATGAAAGATTAAGTAAAATAGGTACTATAATATGCTACTTAAATCTTAAATTAAGACATAATATTTTCATTTGAATCACAGTTCATGTTTTTAAACCAGGATCAGTAGCGTAGCTAGGGGGACGGGGACCTGGTCCGCCCGGGTGTCACCCATTTCCTGTTGGATGACAACCAACTTGCGCGAAAAAAGGCTAGCAGGTTGACCAAGTGTACTGTTAGTATCTCGGCATAACATACTACACAAAAATAAATCAATAAATACACAGTAAGATACGAAACTGTATCGTGGGTAACAGGAACTACGTGACTTTCGGTCTCAAAACACCCAGACCCAAAACAAATATTTGTGGATCATATAAACATTTGTCTCAGTGCGGGGATCGAAACCGGGGCCTCCCGCTTCACAGCCGGCTACTTGCTCGCTGCGCCACGGAGGCTATCAAATACACAAAACTTTGTTCTCTTTTTTACTGACGAAAAAATTGGCATTATTGATTTAGCATGTAAATTCCAATACAATAACACAATCACAAGTTATGCATTGACCAGTTTCATTTTATTATTAGTAGTGTGAAGGACTACGTCGCAGCTCTATCTAAACTTTATAGATTTTTTTTTTACAAATTCGATTACAAAGTAAATTTTAACAAAACTGTAACAGATATTTAAAAAGAAACAATGACAAAGACAGCAATAATAATTTCTAGAGATCTTTTTGGAGACAGTAGGTGCAATTTATTTTTATCAGTGCCGAATTGAGAACATCCTTCTTTTTTTGAAATCAGTTTAAAATAAATACTCGAAAGTTGAGAACCTCCTTCTTTTTAAAATCGGTTAGAAACATTAAAAATTAGGTATTTTAAAGTTTACATTCTTGACACTGAAATCCACCCCGGGTGCTACCAGTGCTAGCTACCACATTGCCCAGGATATTTAATTTATGACAATAAAATTTAGACTCACCAGTTATATTAATTGTTGGTACTGCTATTTTACTAATTCCATTGAAACGAGTGCAATATTTTTGCTCATAGTGAGCATGATAGTCTTCGAAGTCTATATATACTGGTTAACCAGGCCCAGAATATCACCTCCTATAGTTTTAATCCAAGATCTAAATAGTTCTCGATTCTTTTTGTATTTGGAAATGGATGCAACATAGTGTGAATCTGTAAAAATGCACATACACATTTGGTTTGTATTCATATAATTTAACCAACTAAACCACATGCAAATGAAATGAATGCATTTACCTGAGTGTATCCTACTTTTTTTTATAATGAAATAGCTTTTGCCTGGATAAAACAAATACAAACTTTCAAGTAACCGCCATTTTTATAATTTTCAGTTGTCATCAGAGACTAGAGGTGTGACTAATATATTCGTGTTAGGTATATGTAACAGGTACAAGACAGAAGTTTAATATTAGGTAAGGAAAAAGCGCGGGAAACTTGGTCGTGGCGGGAGCGTTTTTTCTTATGAAAATATTTTATATATTAATTTATCTAAAAAGTGATCAGTTTTGTTATAGTTTGTATATATTTCTTATTATTAGTTTTGTAAAGTTGTTTGTAAATATTTTCTTCGTAGTTAGGTAAGTTTTTTGTACATAATTTAGTCATTTAAAATGAACGAGCCCCCGGATCCCGGGGGTGGCTCGACCCCTCACGTAGCTGCATATGTTACCGTGGAGCAGTCAGAATCTGGCATGGATACTGATTGTTCCACTAGTAATAATAATAAAAATTTAAGGAAGCGCAGCCACGCGAAAGCCACGAAAAAAGTATGTAGGCAATGTAATAAGAAAAAAAGAATTAATAAAATGGCTGTTGACGAAACCAGAGAATCATGCAAATGTTCAGACAGTGATCATAACGTACCGACATCCTCACCGACAATTTCTGGGACTTTAAGTGGAACTGATAACACTTCCCAGAAAGTCCCGGAAACAACTCAGATTGGTAGAAAATGTTACACATCTACTGACTTGGCGCCATACATAATTCATGTTCAAAAGATTCAGAAATGCCCAAATGATAATATAATATTACATCCTCTTACCTTTGGAAATTTTTTGAAGAAAAACAATTTTAAAAATATTATTAATGGTAGCGTTAAGCGAATTGGTCGCAATAGAGTCACTTTATCATTCTCTAATTATAATGACGCAAATTCGTTCCTCTTATATGGGGGCTTAGAGGACAATAATTTTAAAGCATTTATCCCTACATTTAGTGTGACTAGATTGGGTATTGTTAAAGGTATTCCAATAGAATGGTCCGAAGAGGATATTATTGGTAACATTTCTGTTCCAATTGGGTGTGGGCCAATATTGAAAGTAAGACGTTTAAATTATAAAGCTTTTATTGATGGCACGGTTACCTGGAAACCGTCTCAGACTGTAGTTGTGACATTTGATGGTCAGATGTTACCGAAACGTATATTTGCCTGTTATAATGCCTTACCAGTGGAATTATACCACTATCCGACTGTCCAATGTTACAACTGCTGTCGATACGGTCATACTAAAATTCAATGTCGAGGGAAACCACGGTGTTTTAAATGTGGGCAGGCTCACACTGGAGAGTCTTGCAATGTTGAGAATGAATGTGCACTGTGTTGTTTGTGCGCAGGGTTTCACTTTGCCACCAACAAGTCTTGTCCTGAGTTCCAACGTCAAAAAAACATTAAAATATCTATGGCCGAAGATTGCATATCTTATTCTGAAGCTGCTAAGTTGCATAAACCAATTTCTAAACCGTATGCTGATGTTATATCAGACACTAAACATTCAAAGTCCACTGGTGTACCAGTTAACCAAACATCTAATCAAAATTCATCTTATAAAAAAACAGTTTATTCAAAAGTTAAAACTCGTACAGATCTTACAGCTGGTTATGACCAGGTCAAATATAATGCATCATTGAATGAATATAACAATATATCAATATCTGGAAACGGTCATGCCTTTCCATCTGAAATTAACAATAACAGCAAAGTTCCTCAATTATCTATGACAGAAATTATAACTACATTGTTAAATGTTCTCTCACAAAATAATGTGTTTGTACCGTCCAACGTTGCACCAATACTCGAAACTACTATAAATAATTTAAATAATGGGTTATACAAACATAATCCAATGGAATTGCCGGAGTATAAATAATAAAAAAAGTGATTTAATATACCTTGTAAATAAATATAGTCCAACTATAATTACTCTTTCAGAAACATGGTTAAAACCTCACTATAATTTTAGAGTGCCTAAATATACTTGTATAAGAGAAGATAGACATGATGGCTATGGTGGTGTAGCCATTTTAGTTGCAAAAGATTTACCATACAAAATTATATCTACTCCGTCGCATTCTAGTGATTTTTCTATAATCTGTGTAAAAATTAATAATATTTCATTTATTTCAATTTATATTCCACAACCCTCTTCAATAATTTTTAATGAAATCAACAATATTTTAAACCTTATTCCTAAACCCTTCATGTTGTTGGGTGACTTCAACTCTCAACATAGATCATGGGGAAGTTCTTTATCAAATGCCAATGGTGAAGATGTGCTGAACATTGTGGATGTGCATGGTTTGTGCATATTGAATACAGGTTCTCCCACTCGCCGCACTTTGCCTAGTGAAAGTATAAGTGCTGTGGATTTATCTATATGCACTCCTGATCTGGCTTCTGTTGTTAACTGGCAAACTTTGCCATCCACATTTGGCAGTGATCATTTCCCCATTATACTCTCATTTCCTTGTAAAAAATTTCATTTTGACGCCCCACAACCTAAATCTCCTCGCTTAAAATATAAATTAGATTCTGAAAAATGGGAATTGTATAAGGCTTCAGTGGAACAAAAAATTATTTCTTTGTCTTGGTCTCCAGAGTTCCACCTAAATGTTGAAGCTTTCACTAAAGTCTTGTTAGATGTGGCTGACGAGGTATTTTCCTCTAAAAAAAGATCAAACAGACTTCCTTCTCCTCCATGGTGGGATAAAGAATGTACCGAAGCTGTTAAAAAGAGAAAAGAGGCTGAATTTAGTTATCAAAATGACATGTCTAATAGTAATTTTGATATTCTTGCTAAAACTATAAATGACACACGTGATTTATTAAAGAACAAAAAATTTGAAGGTTGGAGAAATTTCTGTGCCTCAATCTCCCCTGACGTTCCGTTCTCGGAAGTTTGGAATCGTATAAAAAGATTCCGATCCTCTTTTGTTCCAAGCACTTCCATAATGCCTTCTTCTTTGTCTGAAAAATTCATAGACCATTTAGCTCCTCCAACAGTTTTACAAGAAGAAATAATAACTCCCTTCCCCGAGTACATTCCTTACACGACATCACTTGATAGTTTGTTTACACTAACTGAATTAAAATATGTTGTGACTAGTGTTACAGATTCAGCCCCAGGAGAAGACGGTATTCCCTATTCTTTTTTTTCTAATTTAGGAGATGATGCTTTAAATTATTATTTGAAAATAATCAATCAAATAATTGAGACAGGCTATATTCCTCCGTGTTGGAAACGACAGTTAGTGTTGCCAATATTGAAGCCAAATAAAGACCCCAACGACCATTTGTCATATCGTCCCATAGCCTTATCACCAGTCATTATTAAAATAGTCGAACATTTAGTTAAAAATAAACTACAATGGTTTCTTGAACATAATAATATTTTACCAAATAGCCAATATGGTTTCCGAAAAGGCAGGAGTACTATTGACAGCCTGAGTATATTTACAACTGACATTCGTATAGCCTTGTCTCGCAAACAGTCCACAATAGCAGCATTCTTAGACATTTCATCGGCTTATGACAATGTTGTGATTCCAATTCTGAAAGATAAATTAGTTAAAATAAATTTTCCATTTGTATTAACCCGATTCATAATAAACATGTTATCAGAAAGGACCATTATATTAGATACAGAATCCAAGCCTTCAAGATGTATTTGGAAGGGACTTCCTCAGGGGTCGGTGCTGAGCCCCATATTATATAATGTATACACCTACGATTTAGATTCGACTCTACATAAGTCCATTTCTATTTTACAGTATGCAGATGATTTACTTTTATATTGTTCTGATCATTCTGTTGTTAACCTAGTTCAAAGTCTATCCAGTTCACTCACTATTTTGAATAAGTGGTTGGATAGCCACGGATTACAACTATCTCCATCTAAAAGTAATATTATGTTATTTACAAAACAAAAAATTGTATCGCCCATTTTGATAAAGTACAATGAAGCAATAATTCCGTTTAAAAACTCTGTAAAATTCTTAGGTGTTATATTAGATTCGAAAATGACAGCAACAGCTCATTTTGATTATATTTCCGATAAGTGCGAAAAAATTCTTAATATGATTAGATGTCTCTCTGGTGTATGGTGGGGAGCCCATCCCTCTTCCTTGAAACTGGTTTATAACGGCCTAATTAGATCGATACTGGACTATGGGACCTTTTTGTTAGAGCCATGCAACTTATCTGGTCTTAGAAAAATAGATAAAATACAATCAAAAGCTTTACGTTTAATTACTGGTGCAATGAAATCTAGTCCCTTAAACGCCCTGGGTGTTGAATGTGTTGAGCCTCCATTACATCTACGGCGTCAATATTTATCGGATAGATTTTTATTCAAAGTTATGCAGTTCTCGAACCATCCTTTACAGTCTAAACTTCCCGTGTTGATAAACGAGTTATCTTCATCTTACTGCCGCCATAAAACTACTCCATGCCTTGTTATAAGTTATAATAAATATAAATCATTAAGTGCCCCTGCATACAATTCACATCTTCTTCCTCTATTTAATCATGATTATTTTACTTTAATAACAGTTCCAAATATATTGTTTGATATTGGTATTGATAAGAATGACCATAGTGCAAATATAAAATTCAATAAAATGGTGAATAATAAGTGGCCTGATTGGCATCACATATACAGTGATGCTTCAAAAAATAGTTCATCAACTGTGGGCATAGGCATATATCACCAACAGTACAATATAGTACAACAGGTTAAACTTCCTCGGGAAACGTCGGTGTTTACCGGGGAATGCTATGGTATTCTTAAATCCTTAGAGTATGTCCTTATTTCTAGAGTTAAAAAAGCATTAATTATTTCTGACAGCATGAGTGCTCTTCAAGCGCTAGCTAAGAATCCTTTTAACTCAAAAAGTAACCCAGTTATAAGTGACTGTAGGAATATGCTTTGTAAATGCTTGAGTAATGATATTAATATAATTTTTTTACGGATTCCAAGTCATTCCGGCATTTCCGGTAATGAAAAAGCTGACCAACTCGCTAAACGCGCTATTTCATGTGGTGATATGTACCCGTTTAAAAATTTCCATCATGATCTCTCATCATTGCCTAAACTTTATCTTTTGGAGACCTGGAGTAATGTTTGGTCCACCAATAGTCAGAATAAGGGTAAATTTTATTATTATATTCAACCGAATATTCCAAGCAAGCCTTGGTTTTCTAACGTGGAGTTCTGTAAAAGAACGACTACTATATTGATACGTATGCGTTTGGGTCACGTTTGCACTCCACATCATCTTGCAAGGCTCGGCGTTGTACAATCTGAGTTGTGCGAGTGTTGTGAAGATGTCGGAGATCTGAACCATATATTTTTGTCATGTTCTAGAAATGATGCCTCTTCCTTGATCTCTCACCTTGTATCGCTTAAAATTCCTCTTCCCACATCTATTCCTATCCTTTTGGCCTCTAATGATCATCTTGTATATAAATCTTTATGTATGTTTATTACTAAGAATAATATTAAAATTTAATTTATTTATTTTCTATAAACTGTAAACCCTACCATTTTCCTTAAACATTACTGATCCTTTCATTTTCCAAATTCCCAACAATTCCGATATAAATTCTGTTTCCCTAACTTGACACTGGCATAATGTATAACAGATGCCATTTAAAAAAAAAAAAAAAAAAAAAATATTAGGTAATATAAATTTTGTCGTAATAGGTTATTCATTAATAGTCAAATAAAGAATAATAAAAATATAATATGTATGTGCTTCATTAATAGAAACACATACAAAGCAAGCATATCGGCGTTACTCCCGCGAGCTCACAATTACGGCAAATACCATTTAATCTACATTTATACTGTAAATACAACTTATAAATCATTGTAAATGAAATATCGTGATTGACTTTGTAAATACGCCAACTATTTCGTTGACTGTCCTAAGCCTGTTAAAGTATGAAGGTAAAGTAAATCACTATAAGGTATACCTAATTATATCAATAACGTGAGCGATTTCTCAACTATTTCACATAATACTTTAACCAATAACGGTTATATTGCGCGTCTTTTATGAACGAATAATATGATAAGTTCTCAGTTTTCACTATTATTTGACTATTACCCAGTAACAGGATAGATAACATAATATTGGCTAAGCGTTATATTCGGTAATAGGAATACGAATAAACGATTCTAATATAACACCTCTATCAGAGACAAATAAACTAGGTTGTCATGACAACCTATGTCATGTCACACATATTGTATACCAGCATTAACCATTAAATTGTACCAAACTTGTCAAAATCTAAATATTGTTTTCTAATTATTATTTTGGGTTTAACTTAAATGACTACTATTTCCTTTAACCAAAATTATATTTTATTAATATATATTATTTCAATAATACGATGCGGCCTCTGTCGGCTCACCAAAGCATTAGTATATTAATAACCCTACGATTTAAAAAGTCCCATCAATTAAACACTTTCTTTGGCTTTGTATTACTTCTGATTTTTATAGGATGTAGATCATAAGGTGTGCTTGGTAGAGGTGTGTACCGGAGCCAATTTTATCCTCCGGAGATTATGCGGAGATTTTATTGAATAACCGGAGATTCTCCGGTTATTCTCCGGATATTCAAAATAATTTAAGAGAAAAAAAACAATGCTTTCTGAAATATGAATTCACTTTATTAAAAAAATCGAATAGAAAATATCTAACCTACTAGGTAACAAATAATTAAAGTAAAACAAATCAACATACATTTATACTTATACCTAGAACCTTAATTCTACTTTTTGCACGCACTCCCTTGAATTACCTAATACTCATTGACATATGTAGATGACCAACAATTCCCTATGCGAAAATTCTCTATTGTGGTAGCTAACAGATACCTATTGGAAGGAGGGGCTTCCAATAGGTATCGATAACGAGGTCATAAGGATGATTACTAACCAGCTGATTTTTTTGTTTTTACTTAGTTAATATTTATATAATTTAACTGTCATATTGTCCTACAAATAAAATAATAATTTTTTGAGTATCATCAAATCGAAATATTCTATCCTTGCTACCTCTGTTAGCTACCACAATAGAGAATTTTCGCATAGGGAATTGTTGGTCGTCTCATCGAAACGAACCTACTCACGGAAAATGAGCTTGATAGTAATCAAGTGAATCAGCTACCCGAGGGCCCCCTGACCATTTAAGGTACGAGTCACACTTTTTTCTCACTATTTATAATCATAGATTTTTGAGCACGTAATAAAGCAATATAAGCCAACCGTATTGAAATTATCAATATCCACTATTGGAATGAACGAAATGTGTCTGATACTTTAATTTCACCGCATTGTAGCGTTAACCAAAACGGGGTATTACCGCCAGAGACAAACTAGATTTCCACATTTAGTATCATGGACCGCGACTAGCGCGTTTACTGGAATAGGGATGTTCCTAAATCAACTAGTACTAGTAAATACGAGTAAGCACATACTCCATGCTATTCAATCGATACCAAGTACTTATGGCAACGATTCATCTTTGAAATACCTTTTTGGTACTTATTACAAAATTTACAAAGAAAATACTTAGTATCGAATCGAATCTAATGTTACTAATAAAATATTTGCGAACGCAAGACCGGCGAAAAATATATTAATCTGATTGTCAGCAAAATACTTACCAACATAAAACAAGTGGTTTTCTTGGGTAGCCTAAACAGAGGAGAGCTCAATGTGGTACCACCACGTCGTGATAGTTTGTCGTGTAGGTTAATAGAAGCAAACTATATAACTATATTTATTGTATACTAGCTGTCCCTCGCGGCTCCGCCCGCGTGATCTGCTTTTTCCGGGATAAAAGTAGCCTATCAATGGCGCCATGTGTCGAAAATTGATCGTACCCTCTCAGAAACCTTCGTGGGCTCATGCACAACAACTTTGCTAAAGATCATCACATGATCAAATGCATAGTTTTGTCGGGAAAGATTTGATCGTCTTGGTCGCGGCATTGTTAATGATGATTCAAAGAGAAAACAAATTACTGATATTACATATCAATTACGTTTAGCTATCATTTTTATAATTGTAATTTTTTTTACCATACTTTACCAAAGACAAAATCACGTTTAGCTGTCATTTAAGTTTTGTTATTCCACTGTCATTTGCGTTTTGTGTCATGTCAGATGTCTTTTTGTTATACCACGTTTTATAATGACTTGACTGAAACGCGGTCGAACGGGATAAAAAGTATCCTATGTCCGTCTCCTGGCTCTAAACTACCTCTCCACCAATTTTCAGCTAAATCCGTTCAGCTGTTCTTGAGTTATAAGTGGTGTAACTAACACCACTTTCTTTTATATATATAGAAGTAAGATGAGATGCGATTATTATTATTCTTTTAGGATATTCATAAGAGTAGTATCGAACAAAGATACATCCGTAACCGCGACTTAATAATTCGTTCAGACATTTTTACATTCAAATAACCGGTAGTTAAGAGAAACACCGATTAGGCTCCGGTACTCACCCTAACCGGTTATTATCCGGTTTTTTAAGAACCGGTACACATCACTAGTGCTTGGATATTTGATTGAAGATTGCACCGCCTGGCTTGCTGCCACTTGCTATTCCAAGAGTAAAGTAAGTACCATTGCCATTTTAATTTAGTTTCCGACTCCCAAAACATTTGCAATAGTGAAATTGTACAAAGTTGCCATTTTTAAACAGTCATTTATAAAAATTGTGATTTATCGACAGAGCACTGTTTTCAATTTAATCGTAAATAGCAAGTTTTGATAACTACTTTTGTTGATTACATTGGTGGGCGTTGGAATGAAGAAAAATAATGGTGATAGAAATAAATAGATTAATAAGCAGTGATAGAAATAAATACATTACCAGCGTTCGTAGGTAGGTAACAGGTGTATTCATAAATCGTTGTGCAATCAATTGGGATGTTAATTATGAATCATCAAATAGGAAAAAGTAAAATAGTTGGTACATACCTACTTATGTACATACCTAATGTTTGGATTTCAAATAAAACTTACTTACTTACCTTTGACTTTAAAACAATGTTGAAACTTAGCTCTACATCTGAAATCTTTGTCAGAAGAAACAATGTCCAAAAGAACCATGAATGTGTGGTCGACCTTAGAGGAAAGGTATAATATGGGATTGAGAAAGGGAGGAGGGATGTGGGCCTCTGAATATCCAGATTGACAATATCTACAATCCTATCAAACATTACCAAGCTGGTTTTCAGTAAGATAGTGACTGACAACTTGGTCGAGCCGGCCCATTCATGCCATACGTATAAAAAACAGATTATTATTTGATTGAATGAGAAATGAATGAATTGAATGAGAGAATTTTAATGAGACTAGCCACCTCGCCTGGTTATAAGCAACATGTCTGCCCATAGACAGAAGCAACACCACACAGAACTTTGTATTTACAAAGCTCTATACACCATGGTGAAACCCAATGTCGCTTTTATCTGACCCGGGGATCGAACCTGAGACCTCAGCATAGCAGTCATACCACAAACTTAATACAACTGTATCACTGAGGAACTATTGTTTTAGCTTAGCCAAAAATAAATTGATATTTCCATGTGTATATCAGTAAGATTAAAATGATTAATTTTGTTTAAAATACAAGTAGGTATTTTATTTGATATAAGTTATCAGAAGTGTATGTATGTCACTTCAGCCAATGCTAATCCGCTACAAATCTCATGATAAAGATATTGTGGTATATCTATAAAGTATAAATAT
Source organism: Amorpha juglandis (assembly GCA_949126905.1). NCBI lineage: Eukaryota > Metazoa > Arthropoda > Insecta > Lepidoptera > Sphingidae > Amorpha > Amorpha juglandis. Next base: position 7,217,831 of record OX421390.1, on the reverse strand, counting down.
AGTATAGATAATAAAATGTACTGATTTGAAGCATATTAATTTAGTTATAGTCTAAAAAGAGCAATTAAATAATATTTCACGCAAATCACATAAGTGCAATTGGCATGGAGACCAAGCATAGCAATTTATAACGTACCACATTTATATTTATTCCTTTTTTATAATAAAACTAGCCCTGTATTATACATGTATCACTGCTGGGCATTCCCTCCTCTACTGAATGGGAAGGGTTAGGCCTTATTCCACCAAACTGGCCTAGTGTTGACAGACTTCACATAGCTTCGAAATTTGCAGGTTTCCTCATGGTCTAAAAATAAAAACAAGCAGATAAACCAATTTTTTTTATTTCCAGATTAGTCATCATTAGTCATCAACATGATTATTTTAAGCGGAAACAGCTTAAACGAGAAACATCGGGAGCTGAACAGCAAAGTCAATGAAGCAGCAACACATGGGGTACCATTCGAAAATGTCAAATCTCGATTGGAGAAAACTGATATTGACAGACTGTTCAAAATCGATCTGGCGAACAAGTATAAAAATGTCGACTATATCATTGAGATGCTGAAGTGTGGAGACACTGTGTACATAACCAGAGCACTAAAATGTACATGGCTCTACAATGAAGAGTTCTCACACATCATTAATCCGGATTACCTGGACCAACATATTTTCCCAGAAATGTCTTCCAAAATTAAGTATATGTTTTTGAAGGTGACAGCTCAGCACATGACTAACAGCGATCGTGCGGCTCTTTATTTTACCTATTGTTTAAAAATATCAGCACCAAATATTGCTCTCAAGTTTTTGCTATACACTTCAGAAGCATTTAAATTGGAGGTAATCAAAGCAGGTAGTTTATATATTTCTGATGCAGATATGATAAATGTAATTGGTAATTCGTTTACTTTGGCTACCGCTGCGTTAGACAAATTGGAATCATATAATGTTTGTCAATATCTCAAAAGTCTTAATTACTTGTATTCTTTGTCAGAAGATGGCTATCTGGATCTTGTTGAAAAATATTATTTGAAGCATTCAAAGTGGCGAAACGAACATAGACTTGGATTAAGAATTTCTAAACATATAATTAAAAAACACAAAGATAGACTGTTTTGTCATACTTCATTCTATCTGAGTATGCTTAATAAGAAAATAACAGTTAAATATAGCATGGTGGATGACGTAAAAAAATATGTATTAAACTTACTATCTCCCAACTGCTCTGAGTTTTGGCACTTTTATAGCCAATATGAATACATACTTGAGGTAATACCTTTCTCTGAGAGATTGCAATACCTCAAGAAGATTTTTAACGAACATTATCCTAATGAAAAATTTGATATGAACATACAGTTCTATCATACTGGTTTATACAAATTAATGACGAAAGCCGAAAGAGAATCCTGGGCCCTGAAACATGTAGAGGAAGGTCTTGAGCATTTTGGTCATGGCCAAGACTTTAAGTGGTACAAGTTTGTCTCGTTTAAGAAAGCGTATGAACCAATAAAAAAGTACATATTAGTTGCTTCCAACGCAGATGTCAGGACTTTAGTTATCAATACTCTAGTTAGTAGCGCAGAATCAAACCGAGACTTAGAAATTTTATTTAATTATTACTATCAAAGATTCGTTAACGAAAAAAAACCTAATAAGAATATATTTGTTGATAAAGTTTTTAAAATTCACAACTGTTACAACTTTGATGATGACTGCTGGAATGCATTCGATAAAATCTTACATAGCATGGATGTGTATGACGTTTTAAACGCCTATAGTTGCAAATCTGAATATAAATTAGTAGCAATCATTTATAGTATAATTCATGAAAAAGAATTGCATGAAGCTTTGAAAAGCCATATTAATGATGGAATTAATTTGTATGAATTCAAACAGCAGACTGATAAATTAACGGAGGAGAAAGTTGAGCTGGTTTATCAGTACATAATTCATTATTATTTAGAGAAAATAAATAGTTTCAACATTAATAATTATAATGATGACGTAAAATATGGTGTAAGAAAATATATACACAGTCTCTTAGAGTTAATGTTGAAATATAATAAGCCTAAAACAGATATCCCAGATATAGTTAGTAAACTTGTCGCCTTAGACGAGGAAGAATACAAATATAATTCTATGTTAATACAAGATGAAACACCTAATCACCCAATCACCCAACATGTCTTGATAAAGGACTTGAAGATAGATGCATCTCTAGTTATATCGAAAATTCCGGTACTCAAGCAAGAACTTATAAACAATATTATCAACCTGTCTGTTCTACTCAAAAAGATAAAAATGTACTTTTCTACTGATATAGCACTAAAATTTATAGAACTATATAAAGAATTATTGGCATTAGATGAGATAAAAGACAAGATATCTGATGCCGCTGTTTATGGAATACTTCACCTAGAAGAAAAAGATAACAAGGTAGACTTTGTTGAAAAATATGTTCCCACTGAACCGAAGATAGATCATGTCAATATTGAACGGAAACTGTTGAACATCAGGACAGCTCTATGCAAGTTTATGTGGGTCTCGCGTCCCGCCCTTCCATTCTCCACCGTACAGAAGTATATCATCGGTGACTATTTAAAATTTTGCTTACCAATGTTTCAATCATATCGAGCTAATTTGCAGCCTGCTAAGTTCGTTGAATTCGTCACGTTCTTATTAAAATCCCCAGCGTCGATACAAAAACACGGCATACGTATGGCGTTCGGCTGCTTCAGCATTAAAGATTTAAAAGCAACCGTGTCAGATATTTGGAAAAAAACAAAAAATGTGTCATTGAGATTGGTGATGTACAAGGCAGTCCTTGATAAAATTATAGCCATACCAGACGAACCTTCCCAAAAAGAGTTATTTGAAACTTTTAAAACGTTTACACTAGATGTACGTGAAGATGATGACAATGAACTGTTCACTGTTATGATCTCAAACTCACTACCAAGACATATCATGGGTGAACATATTTTAAACGCATGGCAGGTGCTAAATACATTGCCTAATAAACCGATAATAATTACACGTCAGGCTAATGTAATAAAGAGAATGGGAAATCATATCGGTTTAATGCAACAAGATATCATTGAATCAATTGTATGCGAACATATTAAGCTAATGCTAGAAGAAGAGGAAGGAATTAAAGTTAAAAATGAAAGTCACATAAACGATTTAAGCAACGCTAAATGGTATCTTACTGCAATTTACCTCATGCACCTTCCAAGCAATGACTCTTTAGAACAAAAGTTGAAGATTGTTGAAAAAATTGTTACAGAATGTCTAAGATTATGGAATTATTCAGATAACCATGTATATGTTGTTAGGCCGTTTTTATTGGATTTTATTAGCAATCTCCAAAACCATATAAGGTACTCGGACACAACTTATTGTCTAAATGGAATTGTAATATTGGAACATGTGTTAAAGCTCCTGCAAGATGCTTTGCCACTAGTAGAGATATATGATACTGTTTGGTATATACGTTTAAGTGTTATTCTGGCGAATACTATAGCCGATGGACGACGTTTGATTGCCGAAAGAGGAGATGAGGATTGGACATTAATATTCACAGAGAGCGTTAGTAAGTTTGCTAATGAATTTACAAGTTTAGTAAATGAATTCATGGGGCGCGATGATTATTTTACATCTGCAATTTCCGTAATCAGGCAAATTTTAACACGGCAAATTATAAACATTTTTGAATATAGTCTATTTGGTAAATGGCCTTCGGAAAAGGATCATGGTACGGAGTTGATACTTATCGAAATATGTTCCAAATTGATCGAAACTGAAAAAATTGAATGCTATAAAATGGCTTTAGAATTGTGGCCCGTATCATATAAGAGTCAAAATTGTATGTATTTTATAAACAAACTAAAAACTTCCGACAACGCGGAAATTAACTATTTGCTATATAGGAAGTTCGTAACCGAAAATAATTATGATTCTACGCCATTTTCATAATACTTTTTAGAATACAAAACTTAGGTAACTTTGGTCCAAACTAGAAAAAAATTGTATCTGCAACTTCTGCTATGTTATATAGCTTTGAAACTATTTTTGTATTTGCTATATTACTTTACTATCCATACTCATTTTAGTATTTAAATATTTAAGTAATGTTACTTGCTTAACCCTAAATGCTAATAACTATTTTATTTTAACATGTTTAAATTTTTAAGTACCTACTTGTATTTATTGTGATATGTACTATTAAGCTAACTGAATATTCATGTTTTCTGTAGGGATAATCACTGGAACTACTGAACAGTTTAATGAGAAACTACACTAGCCGTGAATAACACAGGATATATTTTATTGCGGCTTATGATACCCACGGGTATCAATTTTGTTGTCAATTGACGTTAACCCTTCTTCCACGTGCCTATAACCCACTCGGAGTGGGATCGTTGCATCATGTTGTTAACCCATATTACAGAAAGATTTGGCTTGTAGATTTTACGACCGGCCGCCTGTCTGACGTCAACTAACCCAAACCTAGAACAAATATTTGTGGATCACACAAACAATTGTCTCGGTGGGGAAATCAAACCCGCGGTCTCTCGCTTCACAGCCGGGTACTCGCACACTGCGCCACGGAGCATGTCCAAATCCACAAGTCATACTTGATTGAACTGAAGCGCTTAAAAGTGTTGGAAAATGCATAATATGTACATATGTTTCCATAATATGTTTCCATCTAACCAAGGCTGTGGATTCGCGGGCAAAAGCTAGTTGTGTATAATGTGCCTTTTTATTGGAAAATATTAACGTTTTTATTGAGAAGTTTTTACTTTTTATATTAAATGTGTATTATATGATAATTTGCTGTTTTTTTTTCGTTTTTAAGTTGGCGGTGGTAAGTTTTTTTATCCCTTGGGCTTTTTGGCGGCACCTCCAGTGTCTCATCCCAGTATTAAAGGATTTGGAAAGGGAGGCGAGATTTGGGAAAGGGAAGCTAAAGGAAAAGGGTGCAAGCCCCTCGGGAGAACCGGATATACACTGGCTGATCCTGAAACGCGATCCACACAAGATGTGTGGGTCACTATGGCAGGTTTTAACACACTACGGTGGTCGCTATCCGGGCTAGATATGAATATCCTACCTCCATCGGCGGTGGTTAGTTTTATAATAGAAATTTAAAATTTATAGAATTTGTCTAAATTGTAAATCGACCCATAAGCGTTGAACAGTATCGAGTGGTATCGGTGTGGACGTTTTCAAGATCTTGTTGGAGTTTTGGTGTAAATTCTCTCAGTACGATGCTTAATTCACTTATTTCAATCTTTCCATACACTGTTCATCAATCACCGTCAATGTTTATTGCACAAATTCACACCACTTTTATACAACAAACACAACTCTAAACTAGTTTATAAAATAAATTAAAATAAGCGATGAACTGCACTGTCAGAATTCCCGCCAAACTCTCTATGCTGGTATCTGTATCCCAGATAAATTGTTTGTACGTCGATTATTTTTATTACTAAGGTTTCGTGTAACCTTTTAAATTTAGTATGATTATAATCATAACATAAAATATATCACCATATATATTCAGACGTTGGACGTCCACCTACAAGGTGGATAGACGACCTGATAAAGATCGCAGGAAGTCTCTGGATGGAGGCCGCTTCCAACAATCGGTCGGTCTGGAAATCTTTGGGAGAGGCCTATGTTCAGCAGTGGACGTCTTGTGTGGCTGATGATGATGATATATTCAGAAAATCCAAGAAATCCAGAAATTAAGGGTTGGGAATTCACATGAAAACGAATTTACGCCCAATTTTTTGGCTTCAATGTCCTTCAAACCCACAGAGTACATTATTATAAAACTAACCGAAACACAACACGCTTCTTACACACTGTTACACACACACATCACTGTTCTTACACACGTGTGACGGCAGGAAAAACGTTATGAATTAAGTGTTCAATTAAGTGTGAAAGGGGAATAACCAATGGAAATGTGTGGCGCAAATATAATTACATTATCAACTTAATACGTCGTTGAATAAAACTTTAAAATTATATTAATGATAGATCTATCTAATTTTTAGCAGTTTAGGACTAAATGATTAGCAGAATTTCCAATTTAAATGTGGTCACATTGAAAGGCAGCCATTTTTTTAATGATGGCGGTGTTGTCTTCGGAAATATATTTCCGCGTTAATTATTATTTTCTCATTTAAGTTTGAAAACAATTATTTCAGAAATTTATTTACAGAAGATTGCCGTTGTATTTATTATACCATACAGATATAAGGTTATATTGTGCTATAAATGAGCTGTATTGAGTGCCCGCTTTGCCGCGGCCTGCACCGCGTTTATTTTGTTACCGCTTAACATTCAAGCCTTATTTGTTACCTATCACATGAAACTACACATAATATCGGTTCAAATGAATAATGTGTTAAATTATTAATTGATACCTGTAGTAAGTGTGGGAAAGTAAAATGTGCCAGTGAGAAAATTATTATTTGATAACAATGGGTGAAACTGAAGAATTCAATACATTGACGTTCGAAAAGAAATTGATGCAGTTGAAGGACACGCAGGAGAGTATTCAGTCGTTGTCCGGGTGGTGTTTGAAACAGAGAACTCATCACAAGAAAATTGTATCAAGCTGGTTGAATGTGTTAAAAAGAGTTAAGGTGGAACAGCGGCTTGTGTTGTTCTACCTGGCCAACGATGTCATACAATACAGTAAAAGGAAAAACTACGAATTTGTCGAGAGTTGGGGGCTCAATTTGCAGAAGGCAACACCTTTGGTCAGGTTAGTGAGACACATTAAAAAGTTTCTAGTGGAAATTATTTGTTCAAACATAATATCAGAAATAATTATATTATTGTTTTTGTTTGGTATCTGTGTACATTCTACATTCTGTATCATGGTCACACAATCAAAATTATATCTCATATAAGGGACCTAACACCTAAGATTATGTTTGCATATTTCAATATAGATTTACCAAATGTTAGTTTTGAATTATTGTTATTTAACAGCCTCCCTGGTACAGGGGGAGAGTAGTAGTGAAATAAGAGGCAGCGGGTTCGATTCCCATGCTGAGACACATGTTTGTGATCTAAAAATATTTATTTATGTCTGAGTGTTATGGTGCCGTAAAGTACTTTGTAATTACTGACACCTATGATACAGTTAACTTAATTTGGTTTCATGACTATTGGGTATATTTTTTAATAGTTGTACCCAGTATGCATTCCAGTGTCTCCTTTTCTTTCAAGTTAGCATAGATTTCTTTTTCAGTTGAACCTTCCTAGTCATGTCTGGATTTTACTGGGTGAATACTTTATAGGACAAACAAACAAACTACTTGTTTGTCATTTTGACATTCTTTAGTATAAAAATATAATTTTCAATTTTCATGAACATATTTCAAATTCCGCTGTTTATATTGTATATTTTTTAGTTTGTATTGTATGATTTGCAGAGATGAAAAAGTGAGGCCAAAGATTCTGCGCATATTCAAGATATGGGAACAGCGATCTGTTTATGATGATGAGTTTCTGTCAGATTTGACGGGGTTGCTTAGCGCTGGAGCTACAAAAAAGGCAGATGATGATGCACTTGATTTTCAGGTAAATATGATATAGATTTTCACAATTTATTAATTAAATCTAACTCTAATGTTAATTACAGAGGCCGCTATAACACTATTCGCAAATTCATTTGCAATGAATATTCGTCGTGAACAATCCGATAACAAATATATACACACAAATCACAATTCATAATTTTAACTGTTTGCACCTATGCACCAGTTCACAAAGCTGTTTTGCCAGAGAAAAATTGGCGAAATACTCTATACTATCTCTACATGTATATCGAAGCTAACATGCCAGACCAGTTTTACGCCACGAGAAAATGTCACATATTCTCGCGCTATCTCTACATCTTATCATCCTGTATGTCGTAGCGTGCAGAATACGCTACAAACAAGGAACTAGTCTCACGCGCGAGGTAGCTCATAGGCTTCATGCTAAGCAGGCTGCAAAGTTTTGTTCTTGGCTTGTTCATCTTTTCAAATAACTTACGATATAGTGCTGTTATTAAACAAAATAATTATTGTATTATGTTTCATTTGCTTAAGTTATATTATCTACTTTTTTATGTGTCGATTAAATTTCGTTTTCAGCCTCAGCAACTGGTGAATAAAATAAAACAATGTGCAGTATTAGAGGCGGATACTGATATGAGACTGAAATGTATCCATGATAGTCACTTGCAGTTGTCTGACGCTGATGCATTATGTGCAAATTTGAAAGGTGAGTTGTTAAATCTATAAATCACTTGTTTGATTTACACCATTTCTCGGAAAACTCGTTAGTCACAAGATCCTAAGGCAATTACGTGAATAAACTTAATTTAGGATAACAGAAACAGTACCAGATAACAATTACAGAAACTGTTTCGGTGGTGCAATTGTATTGCGCGCGCACTACGGTATCGGGTTCGATCCCCGGGTCTGCTAAAAGTGAAGTGGATTTTTCTATTTAACGAAATGCTCAGTATCAACCTGGAGTCCAGAATTGTGCCCGGTATGGCGACAGCAGAAGAGCATTTTTTTTTATTTGATTGAATGACGAGACGAGCAAGACGCTCGCTTGATGGTAAGCGCCACGCCTGCCCATAAACAGATGCAACACAACACAGAACTTTGAGTTAAAAGCACTGCAAAGCACTGTACTGCGCTGGTCATCCCGAGACGTTAAGTCGAGAGATGTTAAGTTATGCCCAGTAATTTCACTGGATTCAATGTCCTTCAAATCGAAACACAACAGTGGTTACACACTGTTGCTTGGCAGCATAAAAAGACAAAGCGGTGGTACTAACCCAGACGGCGTCTCGCATACGAGGCACCTACCACCTTGTATATAATTCATGACTGATATTAATGTACTATTCCGCAGACAGAAGTCACAAAGACGATGTTGAGAAGGAGTTAAACGAGGGTATAGCGTGTGTGGAGCGATACACACAGTCGTTGCAGCGGGAGATAGTGGCCAGAGAGGCGCTGCTTGCATTGTTGAGTTCCGCCAGCCATTACTATTCCACTCAGAGGGGTGAGGTCAAAGTGGTTGCGTATGTAAGTCGGCATTATTTATTTGTTAACCCTTCTAGCGTATTGGAATATTGTCACTATACCAAGGCTGAATCCATGAGGTTCTGAGCTTAAATCTCAGGTCAATTTGTGTTATAAAAATCACACGAAATGCTCGAGATTGAAATTTGTGCCTGGTGTGGCGATAGGCTCCCTCCAATAATAATATCAGGAGACGAAAATAAGCTTGGCAAACAGTGGATAATTGTATATCTGCCAACCCTATTATGTTACTATTTTATTATACGATATATTATGTTACTATTTTATTATTGTAAATATGATTTGCTATTGAAATGAAACATGGCACTGAACTGCGCTCGTCACCCCGAGACGTTATGTGATAATATGTTAAGATGTTAAGTCTCGTATTGCTCTTCAAACCGAAACAGAACAGTGCTTACACACTGTTGCTTGGCGACTAAAATGGACAAAGCGGTAGTACCAAGCCAGACGGCCATACAAGGGAACTACCACCTTGTTTTGGATTCCATTTCGTAATATTATTTTGAATTAAAAAAGCAAACTATATGTTTGTGTTTGTATTGTACAGGCGTACAAGAATTTCGGCGCGCGTGTCCGTACTCTGAAGCGCAAGCTGGACGAGTTGATGCCGACCCTTCCTAACGCGGCGCCTTCTCCCCCCCAACGGGACGAGGACGTGCCGTCTCCGGGGCCTGACGAGGACCTCGACCTGCCCGCGCCAGACAACGACGAGGAGGACGGTGACTGTATGAACAATAACATAACATAACTAACTAACTCCAGCGCCGTCTCCATCCCAACGGGACGAGGACGTGCCGTCTCCGGGGCCTGACGAGGACCTCGACCTGCCCGCGCCAGACAACGACGAGGAGGACGGTGACTGTATGAACAATAACATAACATAACTAACTAACTGCAGCGCCGTCTCCATCCCAACGGGACGAGGACGTGCCGTCTCCGGGGCCTGACGAGGACCTCGACCTGCCCGCGCCAGACAACGACGAGGAGGACGGTGACTGTATGAACAATAACATAACATAACTAACTAACTCCAGCGCCGTCTCCATCCCAACGGGACGAGGACGTGCCGTCTCCGGGGCCTGACGAGGACCTCGACCTGCCCGCGCCAGACAACGACGAGGAGGACGGTGACTGTATGAACAATAACATAACATAACTAACTAACTGCAGCGCCGTCTCCATCCCAACGGGACGAGGACGTGCCGTCTCCGGGGCCTGACGAGGACCTCGACCTGCCCGCGCCAGACAACGACGAGGAGGACGGTGACTGTATGAACAATAACATAACATAACTAACTAACTCCAGCGCCGTCTCCATCCCAACGGGACGAGGACGTGCCGTCTCCGGGGCCTGACGAGGACCTCGACCTGCCCGCGCCAGACAACGACGAGGAGGACGGTGACTGTATGAACAATAACATAACATAACTAACTAACTCCAGCGCCGTCTCCATCCCAACGGGACGAGGACGTGCCGTCTCCGGGGCCTGACGAGGACCTCGACCTGCCCGCGCCAGACAACGACGAGGAGGACGGTGACTGTATGAACAATAACATAACATAACATAACTAACTCCAGCGCCGTCTCCATCCCAACGGGACGAGGACGTGCCGTCTCCGGGGCCTGACGAGGACCTCGACCTGCCCGCGCCAGACAACGACGAGGAGGACGGTGACTGTATGAACAATAACATAACATAACTAACTAACTCCAGCGCCGTCTCCATCCCAACGGGACGAGGACGTGCCGTCTCCGGGGCCTGACGAGGACCTCGACCTGCCCGCGCCAGACAACGACGAGGAGGACGGTGACTGTATGAACAATAACATAACATAACTAACTAACTCCAGCGCCGTCTCCATCCCAACGGGACGAGGACGTGCCGTCTCCGGGGCCTGACGAGGACCTCGACCTGCCCGCGCCAGACAACGACGAGGAGGACGGTGACTGTATGAACAATAACATAACATAACTAACTAACTGCAGCGCCGTCTCCATCCCAACGGGACGAGGACGTGCCGTCTCCGGGGCCTGACGAGGACCTCGACCTGCCCGCGCCAGACAACGACGAGGAGGACGGTGACTGTATGAACAATAACATAACATAACTAACTAACTCCAGCGCCGTCTCCATCCCAACGGGACGAGGACGTGCCGTCTCCGGGGCCTGACGAGGACCTCGACCTGCCCGCGCCAGACAACGACGAGGAGGACGGTGACTGTATGAACAATAACATAACATAACTAACTAACTCCAGCGCCGTCTCCATCCCAACGGGACGAGGACGTGCCGTCTCCGGGGCCTGACGAGGACCTCGACCTGCCCGCGCCAGACAACGACGAGGAGGACGGTGACTGTATGAACAATAACATAACATAACTAACTAACTCCAGCGCCGTCTCCATCCCAACGGGACGAGGACGTGCCGTCTCCGGGGCCTGACGAGGACCTCGACCTGCCCGCGCCAGACAACGACGAGGAGGACGGTGACTGTATGAACAATAACATAACATAACTAACTAACTCCAGCGCCGTCTCCATCCCAACGGGACGAGGACGTGCCGTCTCCGGGGCCTGACGAGGACCTCGACCTGCCCGCGCCAGACAACGACGAGGAGGACGGTGACTGTATGAACAATAACATAACATAACTAACTAACTCCAGCGCCGTCTCCATCCCAACGGGACGAGGACGTGCCGTCTCCGGGGCCTGACGAGGACCTCGACCTGCCCGCGCCAGACAACGACGAGGAGGACGGTGACTGTATGAACAATAACATAACATAACTAACTAACTCCAGCGCCGTCTCCATCCCAACGGGACGAGGACGTGCCGTCTCCGGGGCCTGACGAGGACCTCGACCTGCCCGCGCCAGACAACGACGAGGAGGACGGTGACTGTATGAACAATAACATAACATAACTAACTAACTCCAGCGCCGTCTCCATCCCAACGGGACGAGGACGTGCCGTCTCCGGGGCCTGACGAGGACCTCGACCTGCCCGCGCCAGACAACGACGAGGAGGACGGTGACTGTATGAACAATAACATAACATAACTAACTAACTGCAGCGCCGTCTCCATCCCAACGGGACGAGGACGTGCCGTCTCCGGGGCCTGACGAGGACCTCGACCTGCCCGCGCCAGACAACGACGAGGAGGACGGTGACTGTATGAACAATAACATAACATAACTAACTAACTGCAGCGCCGTCTCCATCCCAACGGGACGAGGACGTGCCGTCTCCGGGGCCTGACGAGGACCTCGACCTGCCCGCGCCAGACAACGACGAGGAGGACGGTGACTGTATGAACAATAACATAACATAACTAACTAACTCCAGCGCCGTCTCCATCCCAACGGGACGAGGACGTGCCGTCTCCGGGGCCTGACGAGGACCTCGACCTGCCCGCGCCAGACAACGACGAGGAGGACGGTGACTGTATGAACAATAACATAACATAACTAACTAACTCCAGCGCCGTCTCCATCCCAACGGGACGAGGACGTGCCGTCTCCGGGGCCTGACGAGGACCTCGACCTGCCCGCGCCAGACAACGACGAGGAGGACGGTGACTGTATGAACAATAACATAACATAACTAACTAACTCCAGCGCCGTCTCCATCCCAACGGGACGAGGACGTGCCGTCTCCGGGGCCTGACGAGGACCTCGACCTGCCCGCGCCAGACAACGACGAGGAGGACGGTGACTGTATGAACAATAACATAACATAACTAACTAACTCCAGCGCCGTCTCCATCCCAACGGGACGAGGACGTGCCGTCTCCGGGGCCTGACGAGGACCTCGACCTGCCCGCGCCAGACAACGACGAGGAGGACGGTGACTGTATGAACAATAACATAACATAACTAACTAACTCCAGCGCCGTCTCCATCCCAACGGGACGAGGACGTGCCGTCTCCGGGGCCTGACGAGGACCTCGACCTGCCCGCGCCAGACAACGACGAGGAGGACGGTGACTGTATGAACAATAACATAACATAACTAACTAACTCCAGCGCCGTCTCCATCCCAACGGGACGAGGACGTGCCGTCTCCGGGGCCTGACGAGGACCTCGACCTGCCCGCGCCAGACAACGACGAGGAGGACGGTGACTGTATGAACAATAACATAACATAACTAACTAACTCCAGCGCCGTCTCCATCCCAACGGGACGAGGACGTGCCGTCTCCGGGGCCTGACGAGGACCTCGACCTGCCCGCGCCAGACAACGACGAGGAGGACGGTGACTGTATGAACAATAACATAACATAACTAACTAACTGCAGCGCCGTCTCCATCCCAACGGGACGAGGACGTGCCGTCTCCGGGGCCTGACGAGGACCTCGACCTGCCCGCGCCAGACAACGACGAGGAGGACGGTGACTGTATGAACAATAACATAACATAACTAACTAACTCCAGCGCCGTCTCCATCCCAACGGGACGAGGACGTGCCGTCTCCGGGGCCTGACGAGGACCTCGACCTGCCCGCGCCAGACAACGACGAGGAGGACGGTGACTGTATGAACAATAACATAACATAACTAACTAACTGCAGCGCCGTCTCCATCCCAACGGGACGAGGACGTGCCGTCTCCGGGGCCTGACGAGGACCTCGACCTGCCCGCGCCAGACAACGACGAGGAGGACGGTGACTGTATGAACAATAACATAACATAACTAACTAACTGCAGCGCCGTCTCCATCCCAACGGGACGAGGACGTGCCGTCTCCGGGGCCTGACGAGGACCTCGACCTGCCCGCGCCAGACAACGACGAGGAGGACGGTGACTGTATGAACAATAACATAACATAACTAACTAACTGCAGCGCCGTCTCCATCCCAACGGGACGAGGACGTGCCGTCTCCGGGGCCTGACGAGGACCTCGACCTGCCCGCGCCAGACAACGACGAGGAGGACGGTGACTGTATGAACAATAACATAACATAACTAACTAACTGCAGCGCCGTCTCCATCCCAACGGGACGAGGACGTGCCGTCTCCGGGGCCTGACGAGGACCTCGACCTGCCCGCGCCAGACAACGACGAGGAGGACGGTGACTGTATGAACAATAACATAACATAACTAACTAACTGCAGCGCCGTCTCCATCCCAACGGGACGAGGACGTGCCGTCTCCGGGGCCTGACGAGGACCTCGACCTGCCCGCGCCAGACAACGACGAGGAGGACGGTGACTGTATGAACAATAACATAACATAACTAACTAACTGCAGCGCCGTCTCCATCCCAACGGGACGAGGACGTGCCGTCTCCGGGGCCTGACGAGGACCTCGACCTGCCCGCGCCAGACAACGACGAGGAGGACGGTGACTGTATGAACAATAACATAACATAACTAACTAACTGCAGCGCCGTCTCCATCCCAACGGGACGAGGACGTGCCGTCTCCGGGGCCTGACGAGGACCTCGACCTGCCCGCGCCAGACAACGACGAGGAGGACGGTGACTGTATGAACAATAACATAACATAACTAACTAACTGCAGCGCCGTCTCCATCCCAACGGGACGAGGACGTGCCGTCTCCGGGCCTGACGAGGACCTCGACCTGCCCGCGCCAGACAACGACGAGGAGGACGGTGACTGTATGAACAATAACATAACATAACTAACTAACTGCAGCGCCGTCTCCATCCCAACGGGACGAGGACGTGCCGTCTCCGGGGCCTGACGAGGACCTCGACCTGCCCGCGCCAGACAACGACGAGGAGGACGGTGACTGTATGAACAATAACATAACATAACTAACTAACTGCAGCGCCGTCTCCATCCCAACGGGACGAGGACGTGCCGTCTCCGGGGCCTGACGAGGACCTCGACCTGCCCGCGCCAGACAACGACGAGGAGGACGGTGACTGTATGAACAATAACATAACATAACTAACTAACTGCAGCGCCGTCTCCATCCCAACGGGACGAGGACGTGCCGTCTCCGGGGCCTGACGAGGACCTCGACCTGCCCGCGCCAGACAACGACGAGGAGGACGGTGACTGTATGAACAATAACATAACATAACTAACTAACTGCAGCGCCGTCTCCATCCCAACGGGACGAGGACGTGCCGTCTCCGGGGCCTGACGAGGACCTCGACCTGCCCGCGCCAGACAACGACGAGGAGGACGGTGACTGTATGAACAATAACATAACATAACTAACTAACTGCAGCGCCGTCTCCATCCCAACGGGACGAGGACGTGCCGTCTCCGGGGCCTGACGAGGACCTCGACCTGCCCGCGCCAGACAACGACGAGGAGGACGGTGACTGTATGAACAATAACATAACATAACTAACTAACTGCAGCGCCGTCTCCATCCCAACGGGACGAGGACGTGCCGTCTCCGGGGCCTGACGAGGACCTCGACCTGCCCGCGCCAGACAACGACGAGGAGGACGGTGACTGTATGAACAATAACATAACATAACTAACTAACTGCAGCGCCGTCTCCATCCCAACGGGACGAGGACGTGCCGTCTCCGGGGCCTGACGAGGACCTCGACCTGCCCGCGCCAGACAACGACGAGGAGGACGGTGACTGTATGAACAATAACATAACATAACTAACTAACTGCAGCGCCGTCTCCATCCCAACGGGACGAGGACGTGCCGTCTCCGGGGCCTGACGAGGACCTCGACCTGCCCGCGCCAGACAACGACGAGGAGGACGGTGACTGTATGAACAATAACATAACATAACTAACTAACTGCAGCGCCGTCTCCATCCCAACGGGACGAGGACGTGCCGTCTCCGGGGCCTGACGAGGACCTCGACCTGCCCGCGCCAGACAACGACGAGGAGGACGGTGACTGTATGAACAATAACATAACATAACTAACTAACTGCAGCGCCGTCTCCATCCCAACGGGACGAGGACGTGCCGTCTCCGGGGCCTGACGAGGACCTCGACCTGCCCGCGCCAGACAACGACGAGGAGGACGGTGACTGTATGAACAATAACATAACATAACTAACTAACTGCAGCGCCGTCTCCATCCCAACGGGACGAGGACGTGCCGTCTCCGGGGCCTGACGAGGACCTCGACCTGCCCGCGCCAGACAACGACGAGGAGGACGGTGACTGTATGAACAATAACATAACATAACTAACTAACTGCAGCGCCGTCTCCATCCCAACGGGACGAGGACGTGCCGTCTCCGGGGCCTGACGAGGACCTCGACCTGCCCGCGCCAGACAACGACGAGGAGGACGGTGACTGTATGAACAATAACATAACATAACTAACTAACTGCAGCGCCGTCTCCATCCCAACGGGACGAGGACGTGCCGTCTCCGGGGCCTGACGAGGACCTCGACCTGCCCGCGCCAGACAACGACGAGGAGGACGGTGACTGTATGAACAATAACATAACATAACTAACTAACTCCAGCGCCGTCTCCATCCCAACGGGACGAGGACGTGCCGTCTCCGGGGCCTGACGAGGACCTCGACCTGCCCGCGCCAGACAACGACGAGGAGGACGGTGACTGTATGAACAATAACATAACATAACTAACTAACTGCAGCGCCGTCTCCATCCCAACGGGACGAGGACGTGCCGTCTCCGGGGCCTGACGAGGACCTCGACCTGCCCGCGCCAGACAACGACGAGGAGGACGGTGACTGTATGAACAATAACATAACATAACTAACTAACTCCAGCGCCGTCTCCATCCCAACGGGACGAGGACGTGCCGTCTCCGGGGCCTGACGAGGACCTCGACCTGCCCGCGCCAGACAACGACGAGGAGGACGGTGACTGTATGAACAATAACATAACATAACTAACTAACTCCAGCGCCGTCTCCATCCCAACGGGACGAGGACGTGCCGTCTCCGGGGCCTGACGAGGACCTCGACCTGCCCGCGCCAGACAACGACGAGGAGGACGGTGACTGTATGAACAATAACATAACATAACTAACTAACTCCAGCGCCGTCTCCATCCCAACGGGACGAGGACGTGCCGTCTCCGGGGCCTGACGAGGACCTCGACCTGCCCGCGCCAGACAACGACGAGGAGGACGGTGACTGTATGAACAATAACATAACATAACTAACTAACTCCAGCGCCGTCTCCATCCCAACGGGACGAGGACGTGCCGTCTCCGGGGCCTGACGAGGACCTCGACCTGCCCGCGCCAGACAACGACGAGGAGGACGGTGACTGTATGAACAATAACATAACATAACTAACTAACTCCAGCGCCGTCTCCATCCCAACGGGACGAGGACGTGCCGTCTCCGGGGCCTGACGAGGACCTCGACCTGCCCGCGCCAGACAACGACGAGGAGGACGGTGACTGTATGAACAATAACATAACATAACTAACTAACTGCAGCGCCGTCTCCATCCCAACGGGACGAGGACGTGCCGTCTCCGGGGCCTGACGAGGACCTCGACCTGCCCGCGCCAGACAACGACGAGGAGGACGGTGACTGTATGAACAATAACATAACATAACTAACTAACTGCAGCGCCGTCTCCATCCCAACGGGACGAGGACGTGCCGTCTCCGGGGCCTGACGAGGACCTCGACCTGCCCGCGCCAGACAACGACGAGGAGGACGGTGACTGTATGAACAATAACATAACATAACTAACTAACTCCAGCGCCGTCTCCATCCCAACGGGACGAGGACGTGCCGTCTCCGGGGCCTGACGAGGACCTCGACCTGCCCGCGCCAGACAACGACGAGGAGGACGGT
Source organism: Amorpha juglandis (assembly GCA_949126905.1). Lineage (NCBI taxonomy): Eukaryota > Metazoa > Arthropoda > Insecta > Lepidoptera > Sphingidae > Amorpha > Amorpha juglandis. Next base: position 7,199,946 of record OX421390.1, on the reverse strand, counting down.
GACTGTATGAACAATAACATAACATAACTAACTAACTGCAGCGCCGTCTCCATCCCAACGGGACGAGGACGTGCCGTCTCCGGGGCCTGACGAGGACCTCGACCTGCCCGCGCCAGACAACGACGAGGAGGACGGTGACTGTATGAACAATAACATAACATAACTAACTAACTGCAGCGCCGTCTCCATCCCAACGGGACGAGGACGTGCCGTCTCCGGGGCCTGACGAGGACCTCGACCTGCCCGCGCCAGACAACGACGAGGAGGACGGTGACTGTATGAACAATAACATAACATAACTAACTAACTGCAGCGCCGTCTCCATCCCAACGGGACGAGGACGTGCCGTCTCCGGGGCCTGACGAGGACCTCGACCTGCCCGCGCCAGACAACGACGAGGAGGACGGTGACTGTATGAACAATAACATAACATAACTAACTAACTGCAGCGCCGTCTCCATCCCAACGGGACGTGGACGTGCCGTCTCCGGGGCCTGACGAGGACCTCGACCTGCCCGCGCCAGACAACGACGAGGAGGACGGTGACTGTATGAACAATAACATAACATAACTAACTAACTGCAGCGCCGTCTCCATCCCAACGGGACGAGGACGTGCCGTCTCCGGGGCCTGACGAGGACCTCGACCTGCCCGCGCCAGACAACGACGAGGAGGACGGTGACTGTATGAACAATAACATAACATAACTAACTAACTGCAGCGCCGTCTCCATCCCAACGGGACGAGGACGTGCCGTCTCCGGGGCCTGACGAGGACCTCGACCTGCCCGCGCCAGACAACGACGAGGAGGACGGTGACTGTATGAACAATAACATAAAATAATGTTAAGCGCCGTGGCTACTACTCCCAATGCTAATACTTCTTGTTATTATTATTTTTTATCCGAGCACGGCAAAGTGACTGTCTTACACCTGATGGTTAGTCTAGTGCACTCAAATAAAACCTGCGACCATAGACAACCAATGAGTTTATCGGTGGTCAGCAGAATCATGCCGGCCTGTATAAATGCTTCTTCACACTCCGAAGAGGGAAGAAGTAAATCGATAGGCCTGCGACAGCACAGGCGATAAGATGAGATCGTATGAGAGCGAGATTTTTATCATCATCATCATCAGCCACAAGACGTCCACTGCTGAACATAGTCCTCCCCCAAAGAATTCCAGACCGACCTGTTGGAAGCGGCCTGCATCCAGCAACATCCTGCGACCTTTATCATTTTATATTTATCAGAGATTTTTATTTTCTTGTTTAATTTCCAGTGGCATACAACATTGACCAGACGTTCAACTCGACGTTGGGAGCTGACGGATCGTTGTACAATTTGGGACTATCATCGTTCCTCATGTCAGAAAATCCTATGTCCTTGTTCACGGAGGCAGCTGAGAATGGAAATAATGGTGAGTTCCATACCTTTCATTGTATTATTAGGAATTTAATGTGAGATGAATAATAAAAAATAATAGGACACAAATAACATGATCACTTTCAAACCAATTTATTCTATTCACAGAGAACAAATCCGTGTCAGGATTAACCAATTGTAGGCTTTACTTTAACTGCACTTGTATACACGCTTAGTATGATTAACTACGACAGAATTACTACTACTGTAACGGTCAGCCAAGCAAAAGGCTTGACTACGATAATAACGACCACGACGGTCCTTACTACGCGACGACTGAATGCGAACTGTCCTTGTCAAGTCGTGCGCCACTCTTTTATTTATTATTTTAGGCGTATCTTCCCGACGCCAATTTTATAAACACCGTTCGCATAAATTAATAAAAATTAACACCTAACAGTATTTATTTGTTTGAATGACGAGAGCAGCAGGTCGCTCTGTTTATAGTTATAGGTAATTATAATTATAGGTAATCGTTACTTTAAATATAATTCATAATAATGCAGGACTAGAATAGTATCATACTAATATTATAAATGTGAAAGTTTGTTTGTTTGAATGTTTGGATGTTTGTCCGTCAACCACGCTGAAACTACTCAACGGATTTTGATGAAATTTGGTATTTACAGACATGGTATGAGCTGACTTGGGTGATAGGATACTTTTTATCCCGATTAAATGCTTCCTTGGGATAAAACAGGAATCTTGATATTCACCAATCACACTGAAAATTCTGAACGGATTTTGTTGAAAATTGGTGTAGAGACATTGGGGTAGATCACGCGGGCGGAGCCGCGAGGAAAAGCTAGTAATTCATAATAATGGAGGACTAGAATAGTATATTACATAATAGTGGAGGTTTGTTTACGTAATTTTTACGATGCACGGAGAGTTATAAACATTTAAGCCGAAAATTAAATAAAAACTTATTTTTTTACGAAAATAAAATCTAGTAAATTATAAAAAGTCGTAGAACAAAAGTTGTTGCTTATGGGGTTAGCTTAGGACTAGATAGTCCTGCGAGGTTGTTGGTGTTTTAAAAGTAACCCTGTATATGGGCAGATCCATTACTTTTCCATTACAATCAATAGTATCATAAAAAAAAACGTTTAGCCGTAATGTCAAATGTTGTTTTGCAGCGAACAAAATAGAAGTAATCAACTCGCGACCGAATGAAAAGCAAGATTTTAACATAAACGATTTCCTGAAAAATTTAATACCCGCCGACAATAATGCTAACGCGGACAACAATTCAGGTAATAATTAAAGAAGTCTCCATTTTGTGACTTTAAAGGTCGAGACAAGTAATTGACAGCCGCCGAGACGCAAGTGGCGATCAGCCGGCTGTGAAATGTGAGGCCGCGGGTTCGACTCCCGCACCGAGACAAATGTTTGTGTATTTCACAAATATTTGTTTCGGGTCTAGATGTGTTTATTCCCCAGAGGGTTGACGCCAGTCAGGCGGCCGGTCGTAAAAACTGCAAGCCAAATCTTTCTGTGATGTGTGTTCAAAAGCATGTTGCGTCGACCCCACTGCGAGGGCAAGTGGATTAAGATGACATTAGCAAGATCTTAATATTTTATTTTTTATTCGAGTCCGGCTATATGCACTATATGTGATGGTAAGCGCAGTGCATTCCAAAAAAGACACCGACAAACAATGAGTTCATCGGTGATCACCAGAATAATTCCGACCAGTAATCTGCCTCTCCGGAGAGGGAAGAAGTATATCGACGGGCCTGCGTCAGGACAGGCGGATGACCGATGCACAGGGCACAAGGATACAAGGATATACCCCTATACCCGCCCCAATCAACCATCAAGTCATGTCGCAAGCCCCTCGGGAGAACCGGATATATACTGGCTGATCCTGGTAGGCGATCCACACAAGGCGTGTGGATCATTATAGCAGGTTTTAACACCATGTGTACGGTGGTCGCTATCCGGCCGGATATGAATATACTACCACCAATCGTATCACATGGCTCTATTTATTATTATTATATATTATTAATTTACCATTTACGTTTCTTAAGTGGTAGAGCCACGCTGTAGACAGTTTTGTCTACAGCATGAATGAGCTGGCTCGACCGGGTCGTTACCACTGTCTCACAGAAAACCAACGTAAAGTAGTGGCTTGCTGCTGCGTTTTGTACGGTGAGTGAGATATCCGGAAGCCCAAATCCCCTTCCCTTCCCAATCCCTAATTATCTCTTTACTTTAAGGTCGGCAACGCGCCCATGATTCTTCTGGTGGTGGGCGCACATGGGTGGTGGAGATCACTTACCATCAGGTGACCCTCTTGCTCGTTCGCCGGCATATGCTATAAAAAAAAAACCAATCGTTTCACATGGCTCTATTAATGCACCATTTACATTTCAGTTGTGAGCGCGAGCATATCGCAGAAGTCCCAGGACACGTTGCCCGGATTGGATTTGTTAACTCCGGAGAGTACGGGCAATCCCGCACCGCCGACGTCATTCTACGGAACAATGGAGCCAGTCAGCGGTCAGTTTTTTTATTATTTTTTATTTCATTGAATGACGAGACGAGCAAGGCGCTCGCTTGATGGTTAGCGCCACGCCTGCCCATAAACAGATGCAACACCATACAGAGCTTTAAATTACAAAGCACTACATGACACTGAACTGCGCTCGTCACCCTGAGACATAAGATGTTAAGTCTCATAATGGCCAGTAATTTCACTGGATTCAATGTCCTTCAAACCGAAACACAACAGTGCTTACATTGTTCCTTGGCAGAAATAGACAAAGCGGTGTGACAGTATACACACATTGTGAAACTAGAGGTTGCGGGTTCGATCCCTCGCACTGGGACTAATATTTGTTGCTTGTCTGGGTGTTTTGAGCCCTCCTGCCCATAATAAAGGTTCATGTGTGGCAGTGTAGGGCGTAGTTAACTACATTTTGTAATCTGATTACTAATTTCGATTAAAAGTAGTTAACTACATGTAGTTATGATTACATGTAATTTAACTACAGTAATCAAACTACATGAAGTAGTTATTAATTTGATTGCTGCAATCTAGTAGTTATAACTACTGATTATTTAAGTTTTATGAACTTATATTTTGCAATTAAATAAACACGTAAAGTGTAGTAACATATGTTTTGGTATATGGCTACTTAAAAAAAAAAACAGTTTATTGCACATGCCTATGTTAATTTTATGAATAATCAAATGCACGGATTAAAGTCATACTTTTTATTGCCATGTTATTAAAAAAAAAATCCTGTTAAAGTCCATCAAAGTCGGTCAAAATCCTGTCAAAGTCCTGTCAAAGTCCGTCAAAGTCCTCTCAAAGTCCTGTCAAAGTCCGGTTAAAGCCTTCTCAAAGTCCTGTCAAAGTCCATCAAAGTCCGTCAAAATCCTGTCAAAGTCCTGTCAAAGTCCGTCAAAGTCCTGTCAAAGTCCTGTCAAAGTCCGCCAAAGTCCTGTCAAAGTCCGGTTAAAGCCTTCTCAAAGTCCGGTCAAAGTCCATCAAAGTCCGTCAAAGTCCGGTCAAAGTCCGGTTAAAGCCTTCTCAAAGTCCTGTCAAAGTCCATCAAAGTCCGTCAAAATCCTGTCAGTCCTGTCAAAGTTCGTCAAAGTCCGGTTAAAGCCTTCTCAAAGTCCTGTCAAAGTCCGGTCAAAGTCCATCAAAGTCCGTCAAAGTCCTGTCAAAGTCCGTCAAAGTCCTGTCAAAGTCCGGTTAAAGCCTTCTCAAAGTCCTGTCAAAGTCCATCAAAGTCCGTCAAAATCCTGTCAGTCCTGTCAAAGTTCGTCAAAGTCCTGTCAAAGTCCGGTTAAAGCCTTCTCAAAGTCCTGTCAAAGTCCGGTCAAAGTCCATCAAAGTCCGTCAAAGTCCTGTCAAAGTCCGTCAAAGTCCTGCCAAAGTCCGGTTAAAGCCTTCTCAAAGTCCTGTCAAAGTCCGGTCAAAGTCCATCAAAGTGCGTCAAAATCCTGTCAAAGTCCGTCAAAGTCCGGTCAAAGTCCATCAAAGTCCGTCAAAGTCCTGTCAAAGTCCGTCAAAGTCCTGTCAAAGTCCGGTTAAAGCCTTCTCAAAGTCCTGTCAAAGTCCATCAAAGTCCGTCAAAATCCTGTCAGTCCTGTCAAAGTTCGTCAAAGTCCTGTCAAAGTCCGGTCAAAGTCCATTAAAGTCCGTCAAAGTCCTGTCAAAGTCCGGTTAAAGCCTTCTCAAAGTCCTGTCAAACTCCGGTCAAAGTCCATCAAAGTCCGTCAAAATCCTGTCAAAGTGCGTCAAAGTCCTGTCAAAGTCCTGTCAAAGTCCGGTTAAAGCCTTCTCAAAGTCCTGTCAAAGTCCATCAAAGTCCTGTCAAAGCCCGGTCAAAGACCATCAAAGTCCGTCAAAATCCTGTCAAAGTCCTGTCAAAGTCCGTCAAAGTCCTGTCAAAGTCCTCTCAAAGTCCTGTTAAAGTCCGGTTAAAGCCTTCTCAAATTCCTGTCAAAGTCCATCAAAGTCCGTCAAAATCCTGTCAAAGTCCTGTCAAAGTCCTGTCAAAGTCCGGTTGAAGCCTTCTCAAAGTCCTGTCAAAGTCCGGTCAAAGTCCATCAAAGTCCTTCAAAGTCCTCTCAAAGTCCTGTCAAAGTCCGGTTAAAGCCTTCTCAAAGTCCTGTCAAAGTCCATCAAAGTCCGTCAAAATCCTGTCAAAGTCCTGTCAAAGTCCGTCAAAGTCCTGTCAAAGTCCTCTCAAAGTCCTGTCAAAGTCCGGTTAAAGCCTTCTCAAAGTCCTGTCAAAGTCCATCAAAGTCCGTCAAAATCCTGTCAAAGTCCTGTCAAAGTCCTGTCAAAGTCCGTCAAAGTCCGGTTAAAGCCTTCTCAAAGTCCGGTCAAAGTCCATCAAAGTCCGTCAAAGTCCGGTCAAAGTCCGGTTAAAGCCTTTCCAAAGTCCTGTCAAAGTCCGGTCAAAGTCCATCAAAGTCCGTCAAAATCCTGTCAAAGTCCTGTCAAAGTCCGTCAAAGCCCTCTCAAAGTCCGGTTAAAGCCTTCTCAAAGTCCTGTCAAAGTCCAGTCAAAGTCCATCAAAGTCCGTCAAAGTCCTGTCAAAGTCCTCTCAAAGTCCATCAAAGTCCGTCAAAATCCTGACAAAGTCCTGTCAAAGTCCTGTCAAGGTCCATCAAAGTCCGTCAAAGTCCGGTTAAAGCCTTCTCAAAGTCCTGTCAAAGTCCGGTCAAAGTCCATCAAAGTCCGTCAAAGTCCTGTCAAAGTCCGTCAAAGTCCTGTCAAAGTCCGGTTAAAGCCTTCTCAAAGTCCTGTCAAAGTCCATCAAAGTCCGTCAAAATCCTGTCAAAGTCCGGTTAAAGCCTTCTCAAAGTCCTGCAAAGTCCGTCAAAATCCTGTCAAAGTCCGTCAAAGTCCTGTCAAAGTCCGTCAAAGTCCTGTCAAAGTCCTCTCAAAGTCCTGTCAAAGTCCGGTTAAAGCCTTCTCAAAGTCCTGTCAAAGTCCATCAAAGTCCGTCAAAATCCTGACAAAGTCCTGTCAAAGTCCATCAAAGTCCTGTCAAAGTCCGTCAAAGTCCTGTCAAAGTCCGGTTAAAGCCTTCTCAAAGTCCTGTCAAAGTCCGTCAAAGTCCGGTCAAAGTCCGTCAAAGTCCGGTTAAAGCCTTCTCAAAGTCCTGTCAAAGTCCGGTCAAAGTCCATCAAAGTCCGTCAAAATCCTGTCAAAGTCCGTCAAAGCCCTCTCAAAGTCCGGTTAAAGCCTTCTCAAAGTCCTGTCAAAGTCCAGTCAAAGTCCATCAAAGTCCGTCAAAATCCTGTCAGTCCTGTCAAAGTTCGTCAAAGTCCGGTCAAAGTCCGGTTAAAGCCTTTCCAAAGTCCTGTCAAAGTCCGGTCAAAGTCCATCAAAGTCCGTCAAAATCCTGTCAAAGTCCTGTCAAAGTCCGTCAAAGCCCTCTCAAAGTCCGGTTAAAGCCTTCTCAAAGTCCTGTCAAAGTCCAGTCAAAGTCCATCAAAGTCCGTCAAAGTCCTGTCAAAGTCCTCTCAAAGTCCATCAAAGTCCGTCAAAATCCTGACAAAGTCCTGTCAAAGTCCTGTCAAGGTCCATCAAAGTCCGTCAAAGTCCGGTTAAAGCCTTCTCAAAGTCCTGTCAAAGTCCGGTCAAAGTCCATCAAAGTCCGTCAAAGTCCTGTCAAAGTCCGTCAAAGTCCTGTCAAAGTCCGGTTAAAGCCTTCTCAAAGTCCTGTCAAAGTCCATCAAAGTCCGTCAAAATCCTGTCAAAGTCCGGTTAAAGCCTTCTCAAAGTCCTGCAAAGTCCGTCAAAATCCTGTCAAAGTCCGTCAAAGTCCTGTCAAAGTCCGTCAAAGTCCTGTCAAAGTCCTCTCAAAGTCCTGTCAAAGTCCGGTTAAAGCCTTCTCAGTCCTGTCAAAGTCCATCAAAGTCCGTCAAAATCCTGACAAAGTCCTGTCAAAGTCCATCAAAGTCCTGTCAAAGTCCGTCAAAGTCCTGTCAAAGTCCGTCAAAGTCCGGTTAAAGCCTTCTCAAAGTCCTGTCAAAGTCCGGTCAAAGTCCATCAAAGTCCGTCAAAATCCTGTCAAAGTCCGTCAAAGCCCTCTCAAAGTCCGGTTAAAGCCTTCTCAAAGTCCTGTCAAAGTCCAGTCAAAGTCCATCAAAGTCCGTCAAAATCCTGTCAGTCCTGTCAAAGTTCGTCAAAGTCCTCTCAGAGTCCGGTTAAAGCCTTCTCAAAGTCCTGTCAAAGTCCGGTCAAAGTCCATCAAAGTCCGTCAAAGTCCTGTCAAAGTCCGTCAAAGTCCTGTCAAAGTCCGGTTAAAGCCTTCTCAAAGTCCGGTCAAAGTCCATCAAAGTCCGTCAAAGTCCGGTCAAAGTCCGTCAAAGTCCGGTTAAAGCCTTCTCAAAGTCCTGTCAAAGTCCGGTCAAAGTCCATCAAAGTCCGTCAAAATCCTGTCAAAGTCCGTCAAAGTCCTGTCAAAGTCCTCTCAAAGTCCGGTTAAAGCCTTCTCAAAGTCCTGTCAAAGTCCGGTAAAAGTCCATCAAAGTCCGTCAAAATCCTGTCAGTCCTGTCAAAGTTCGTCAAAGTCCTGTCAAAGTCCGGTCTAAGTCCATCAAAGTCCGTCAAAGTCCTGTCAAAGTCCGGTTAAAGCCTTCTCAAAGTCCTGTCAAACTCCGGTCAAAGTCCATCAAAGTCCGTCAAAATCCTGTCAAAGTGCGTCAAAGTCCTGTCAAAGTCCTGTCAAAGTCCGGTTAAAGCCTTCTCAAAGTCCTGTCAAAGTCCATCAAAGTCCTGTCAAAGCCCGGTCAAAGACCATCAAAGTCCGTCAAAATCCTGTCAAAGTCCTGTCAAAGTCCGTCAAAGTCCTGTCAAAGTCCTCTCAAAGTCCTATTAAAGTCCGGTTAAAGCCTTCTCAAATTCCTGTCAAAGTCCATCAAAGTCCGTCAAAATCCTGTCAAAGTCCTGTCAAAGTCCGGTTGAAGCCTTCTCAAAGTCCTGTCAAAGTCCGGTCAAAGTCCATCAAAGTCCTTCAAAGTCCTCTCAAAGTCCTGTCAAAGTCCGGTTAAAGCCTTCTCAAAGTCCTGTCAAAGTCCATCAAAGTCCGTCAAAATCCTGTCAAAGTCCGGTTAAAGCCTTCTCAAAGTCCTGTCAAAGTCCATCAAAGTCCGTCAAAATCCTGTCAAAGTCCTGTCAAAGTCCGTCAAAGTCCTGTCAAAGTCCTCTCAAAGTCCTGTCAAAGTCCGGTTAAAGCCTTCTCAAAGTCCTGTCAAAGTCCATCAAAGTCCGTCAAAATCCTGTCAAAGTCCTGTCAAAGTCCTGTCAAAGTCCGTCAAAGTCCGGTTAAAGCCTTCTCAAAGTCCGGTCAAAGTCCATCAAAGTCCGTCAAAGTCCGGTCAAAGTCCGGTTAAAGCCTTCTCAAAGTCCTGTTAAAGTCCATCAAAGTCGGTCAAAGTCCGTCAAAATCCTGTCAAAGTCCGTCAAAGCCCTCTCAAAGTCCGGTTAAAGCCTTCTCAAAGTCCTGTCAAAGTCCAGTCAAAGTCCATCAAAGTCCGTCAAAATCCTGTCAGTCCTGTCAAAGTTCGTCAAAGTCCTCTCAGAGTCCGGTTAAAGCCTTCTCAAAGTCCTGTCAAAGTCCGGTCAAAGTCCATCAAAGTCCGTCAAAGTCCTGTCAAAGTCCTCTCAAAGTCCATCAAAGTCCGTCAAAATCCTGACAAAGTCCTGTCAAAGTCCTGTCAAAATCCATCAAAGTCCGTCAAAGTCCGGTTAAAGCCTTCTCAAAGTCCTGTCAAAGTCCGGTCAAAGTCCATCAAAGTCCGTCAAAGTCCTGTCAAAGTCCGTCAAAGTCCTGTCAAAGTCCGGTTAAAGCCTTCTCAAAGTCCTGTCAAAGTCCATCAAAGTCCGTCAAAATCCTGTCAAAGTCCGGTTAAAGCCTTCTCAAAGTCCTGCAAAGTCCGTCAAAATCCTGTCAAAGTCCGTCAAAGTCCTGTCAAAGTCCTCTCAAAGTCCTGTCAAAGTCCGGTTAAAGCCTTCTCAAAGTCCTGTCAAAGTCCATCAAAGTCCGTCAAAATCCTGACAAAGTCCTGTCAAAGTCCATCAAAGTCCTGTCAAAGTCCGTCAAAGTCCTGTCAAAGTCCGGTTAAAGCCTTCTCAAAGTCCTGTCAAAGTCCGTCAAAGTCCGTCAAAGTCCGGTCAAAGTCCGTCAAAGTCCGGTTAAAGCCTTCTCAAAGTCCTGTCAAAGTCCGGTCAAAGTCCATCAAAGTCCGTCAAAATCCTGTCAAAGTCCGTCAAAGCCCTCTCAAAGTCCGGTTAAAGCCTTCTCAAAGTCCTGTCAAAGTCCATCAAAGTCCGTCAAAATCCTGTCAGTCCTGTCAAAGTTCGTCAAAGTCCTCTCAGAGTCCGGTTAAAGCTTTCTCAAAGTCCTGTCAAAGTCCGGTCAAAGTCCATCAAAGTCCGTCAAAGTCCTGTCAAAGTCCGTCAAAGTCCTGTCAAAGTCCGGTTAAAGCCTTCTCAAAGTCCGGTCAAAGTCCATCAAAGTCCGTCAAAGTCCGGTCAAAGTCCGTCAAAGTCCGGTTAAAGCCTTCTCAAAGTCCTGTCAAAGTCCGGTCAAAGTCCATCAAAGTCCGTCAAAATCCTGTCAAAGTCCTGTCAAAGTCCGTCAAAGTCCTGTCAAAGTCCTCTCAAAGTCCGGTTAAAGCCTTCTCAAAGTCCTGTCAAAGTCCGGTAAAAGTCCATCAAAGTCCGTCAAAATCCTGTCAGTCCTGTCAAAGTTCGTCAAAGTCCTGTCAAAGTCCGGTTAAAGCCTTCTCAAAGTCCTGTCAAAGTCCGGTCAAAGTCCATCAAAGTCCGTCATAGTCTTGACAAAATCCAGTCAAAGTCCAGTTAAAATCAAATTAAATTAATCAAGTCCAGTTAATTTTGACGCTTAACAGAAAAATCTGACGCATAACCGAAAAATCTGACGTAGCCGAAAAATGTGACGATTTTTATTTTTTCCACGCACAGCGATTCATTTTTATATATAGATTTAATTTAATTAATTTAATGTATTTACATGAACGACTATCGCGCGTGTTTTCTTTTTTAATGACGCAAAATCATTTTATATCTGTAGTTATAAAAAGTAATCAAGTAATCATGATTGCAACTACAATTAGTAGTTAGTAATCAAAATTTTTAACTACATTTTTGATTTTTTTATGTAGTTATTAGTTATGATTACTAACTACTTTATGTAATCGTAGTTAGTAATCAGTAGTTAGATTACATTTTGCCCAACACTGATGTGTGGGTAGACTATAACTGTTGTTTGTATTTATTTACCAATGAAAAAAACGGAGGAGGTTCTCAATTCGACTCGTAATCTTTATACAGTAGAATCCCGATTATCCGGATCAATTAAAACCAGGGGTATTCCGGATAATCGAAAATCCGGATAATCGATTTCAAAGTCAAATAAAACAATAATCAATTTTTAATAACTTTTTTGATATAGAAAGGGACATACATATAAAAAAAATCGAGTAGCCTATGTAATTTAAAATGGTGGTTGGAAATAATTTGTGATTAATCTTTGACGTAATGAATCACATTTTACAAGGTGGTAGATCCCTCGTATGCAAGAGGCCATCTGGGTTGGTACTACCGCTTTGTCTATTCCTGCTGCCAAGCAACAGTGTGTAAGGACTGTTGTGTTTCGGTTTAAAGGATATTGAAGCCAAAGAAATTACCGGGCATTATGAAACTCAACATCTTATGTCTTGGGGTGACGAGCGCAGTTCAGCACCATGCAGTGCTTTGTAATTCAAAGTTCTGTGTGTGGTGTTGCTTCTGCTTATAGGTAGGCGTGGCTCTTACCATCAGGCGAGCCTTGCTCGTCTCGTCATTCAATCAAATAAAAAAAATCTTTTCATTGCGGCCAAGTCCCTGATACTTGGCTGGTGGGAGGATATACGTACCCGACCCTATAGCGACCACCGTACACTGATGTTAAAACCTGCCATAGTGGCCCACCTTGTGTGGGTCGCGTTCCAGGGTCAGCCAGTGTATATCCGGTTCTCCCGAGCAGCTTGCGACATGACTTGATGGTTGGTTGGGGCGGGTACAGTGGTACATTCTTGTATTATTGTGCCTGCCATCGGTCATCCGCCTGTCCTGTCGCAGGCCTCTCGATTTGCTTCTTCCCTCCGAAGAGGGAAGAAGCATTATACAGGCCGGTATGATTCTGGTGACCACCGATAAACTCATTGTTTGTCGGTGGTCGCTGGTTTTTTGGACTGCACTACGCTTACCATCAGGTGTAGTGCAGTCACGTTACCGTGCTCGGATAAAAAAAAAATACGCTTCAGTTGTAATAACTGTATGGGATCCAATTTGTCCTGTCTTTCAAACCATTTAAAAGCGCTAGAGCTCCAATAGCTTCACATACATCACCAGTTTCAGTCTCTTCTTCATCTTCTTTATCGTTACTTTTCAAATGATTGTTAATGAGTTCTTCATCAGTTAAAATGTGGAATTCAGGGCAGTCATTGAGAGATAACATTACTCTTTTTCGCTTAGACATTGTAGATTTCTAACGCAAAACGTAAACAGAAATGCAAAAAAAATACAACCTATTAGTTGGATGCTATCAATTAAAATGAAATAATAGCAAACACTATCGCGCACACAAATGAGAGCAGCACTACACTTCAGAGGAAGGAAAAAAACTCGTCGTAAAATGTCTCGTTGCGCTGTCAAATCATTTTTACGGCGGTAATTAGAGCCGTGAAGAATGAGTCCGGATAATCGGATATCCGGATAATCGAGGTCCGGATAATCGGGATTCTACTGTATATAAAAATTACGTGTCACGTTGTCTGTCCGCGATGAACTCCTAAACTTTAACTACTCGTTGATATGGACCACAGGCATTATCGAAACGGCACGTGTTTTAAAACTACCACCGGATCCAAAACGACCCACCTTGAGAAGACCCGGCGAAACAAACTCAAGTGGGCTTCCTTCACCGCTGGATTCAACGCTGCGCGACCCAGCCCTGAGATGATCCAGCTAGACAAACTCAGTGGGCTTGTTTTTGGTCCACTCTTTTAATCCAAATTCATTTAAATCTGTTAACAGATCTAAGCACACAGACAGCGGAAGCAACTTCATGTTATACTAATTTTAGAGTGGTAGAGCCACGCTGTAGACAGTTTTGTCTACAGTATGAATAGGCTGGCTCGACTGGGTCGTTACCACTGTCTCACAGAAAACCGACGTAAAGTAGCGGCTCGCTGCTGCGTTTCGTACGGTGAGTGAGATATCCGGAAGCCCAAATCCCCTCCCCTTCCCAATCCCTAATTATCCCTTTCCTTTAAGGTCGGCAACGCACCCATTATTCTTCTGGTGGTGGGCGTACATGGGCGGTGGAGATCACTTTCCATCAGGTGACCCACTTGCTCGTTTGGCGGCCGATGCTATAAAAAAAAATACTGTGTAAAGATTACTGTACGGAACAGCACTGCACTGCACTGCACTGTACTGCACTGCAGTCGGTACTAAAGAGTGTTTTTTGTTCCAGAAGAACCAGAGCAAGCGTACAATCCAGAAACGAACAGCACATGGAACAATAGTAACATGTGGAATGTCACACCGGTAACTATAATTTAAATAAATAAATAAATACACCCAACAGTCACATACATAGTCCTGACCCCACAGTAAGATACGAGTCTTGTGTCGTGGGTATCAGGAACTACGAGGCTTCGGTCTCACAACACCCAGACCCTGAGACAAATATTTGTGGATCACACAAACATTTGTCTCGGTGCGGGGATCGAACCCGCGGCCTCTCGCTTCACAGCCGGCTACTCGCCCGCTGCGCCACGGAGGCTGTCAATTCATTAACTAACCGGTAGTGCCATGGTGATTTCTTATGTTTACGCGAATGTTACTCATTGAAATAAAACTAATTTAAACCAGTCCACGACCGTGACCACGAAGGCTGAAAAGCTTCGAAACGTCGGGACTTAAATTAAAATAAAAAACCGCGATGAAATCCGTTTAAAATAGTCTTATTTCAATGCTAGTCTCATGATAGCATGGCATGGTAGACAAAAATGCAGCCGGCTCGACCGGGTTGTTACCATTGTCCCGCTGAAAACCGGCGTGAAGTATTAGATATATCTAGAAGTCCCCCCCTCTTTTACATTTCTTAATCATCCGTTTTTTTTTTATTCTGGCTGTGCAAAGTGACTGCGCCACACCTGATGGTAAACGTAGCGCAATCCAGAAATAGTGTCGAACAACGACAAACAGTGTTTCTATCGTAGGTCGGCAAGATCATGCCGGCCTGCCTAACTGCTTCTTCACATTCCGTTTAAAGGACCCATGTTATACCTCTCCTTTAGGGTTGGTACTGTATCCAGTATTCATCTGGTATTGTAGATGTTAATGGGTGGTAGACACTTACCATCTGGTGACCCATTTGTTCATTTGCTGACCCATGCTACAAAAAGTGGGGTGCTTGCACATGATCTATGTATTTGGGCCTTCGTACATCTCACTCACCGTACGAAACGCAGCAGCAAGCTGCTATTATACATCGATTTTACTGTAAAACATTGGTAACAATCCAGTCCAGCCGATCCATTCACTATGTAGACAAAACTATGTACATTGTGAATGGCATGTACAATGTTGTCAGGTGGTGTCCATGCCGGGCGCGGTCCCGGGTTCGTTCCCCGACGCGCCCGAGTCTCCGCCGCAGAGTGAACGGGCCGCGTTCGCACACACGCACACGCACACACACACGCACATCAATATCAACGTACAGGTTTGTGCACACAACTGTATGTAGACCAGTGTAGTCTCACTGTACCAGGATAGGATAAAAAAAAATAAAAAAAAAAGTGTGCGTCTCGGGACGCTCGACAGAAGTGATAACTTAAACTAATGTGGGTTAAAGTGAGAGCAGAAGAGCCTGCCTACTGCTGCCGTATGCGTGAAAGAAAGGGAAGCCAGAGTGGCCCCGTAACGCGTCACGTTACGAAGTCCGGTCAAAGCCCTGTCAAACTTCTGTCAAAGTCCGGTCAAAGTCCGGTCAAAATCCTGTCAAAGTCCGGTCGAAGTCCGGTCAAAGTCCTGTAAAAGTCCTATCAAAGTGCAGCAAAGTCCTGTCAAAGTCCGGTCAAGGTCCTGTCAAAGTTTGTCAAAATCCGGTCAAAGTCCTGCAAAAATCCGGTCAAAGCCCGGTCAAAGTCCGGTCGAAGTCCGGTTAAAGCTGACTGGTCACTGTGTGACGCCACCTGGGACTTCGAAATTATCGATGTTCCAGGGAGGTCGGCTAACGCTGGCTGGTCGATGGACCGCTCGCGTTACGGAACGTTTCGGTTCACCCTCCCATAAGAAGTTATCACTTCAAAAATGTTCTATACTTACTATAATAGTTCTATTCTTAGTTACTAGAACATACATCATACATAAACATACATCATGCTTATGTATGATGTATCAGCGGTAGCTCAACGAAGTGTGGTACACAGGTTGCAATCCAGCCCCAAGAGACTGCTCTGACTTTTCGAAGTTACGTGTTTGTTTATTGTTAATTACCCCATTGAAGGAAACATCGTGAGGAAACTTGTATACCTGAGAATTTCTCTACGTGAATTTTGAAGGTACGTGAAGTCTATCAACACTAGGCCAGCGTGGTGGACTGAGGCCTAACCCCTCATTCAGTAGATGAGGCCTATGCCCAGCAGTGGGACGTGTATAATACCGTCCTACTAGCCAAAAAAAAAGTAATGTAATATTTTTTTATTTAATGATTTCGTCTGATGTTAGGCGCAACGCTTAACAATAAACAGAAGCAACACCACACGATAACTCTTACAAAGCAATGCATGACATTGGACTGCCTCGTCACCCCGAGACATAAGATGTTAAATCTCATAATGACTTGGACTTCATTGGCTTCATTATCCTTAAAATGGAAACTCTATCGAAAATCGAAAACTAGTATTGTTATGTTTCAGGAGCTTCCACCAGTAAGCGACGTGGACCACAGAGGATTGTTGCCACCTCCACCACCGCCACCGGTATTACCGTTATTAGGTGGTGAGTACGTTTTTTTTTGTGGGCCGCTATGACCCACTCTCGTTACCCTAACGGTACGTCAGAGTTTTTAGTATTCTCTCTGTTTTTTTTTGCATTACCTCCTGACTTACAATTGATAACTATATAAATATATCTGTTTTGTGTTGTTTAGTATGTCATATGTTTAAAAAATAAAATAGACAAAATAAAGTAGGTAACTTATTTACTTCTTATATCTGCTATCTTAAATATAAAAATATAATAAAGACACACAGACCAATAAGTGGTTGTTGCACCTCTGCGTACCACTTTGGGGAGACAAGCGTGAGCTTATGTCGTAACGTATCATCATCAGAGATGGAGGACGTGGACCACAGACTGTTGCCCGCGTTGCCACCACCGCCCACGCTCACGGCAGCTGTACCCAGGCATCCAGTGCATCAAGGTACAGATTTTTGACATTAACACCCCATATACATTGAGAGGTTATCGTAATATAATAAAAAAATCGTGTGTTGAGTGGTAGAGCCACGCTGTAGACAGTTTCGTCTACAGCATGAATGGGCTGGCTCGACCGGATCGTTACCACTGTCTCACAGAAAACCGACGTAAAGTAGCGGCTTGCTGCTGCGTTTCGTACGGTGAGTGAGATAACCGGAAGCCCAAATCCCCTCCCATTCCCAATCCCTAATTATCCCTTTCCTTTAAGGTCGACAACGCGCCCATGACTCTTCTGGTGGTGGGCGTACATGGGCGGTGGAGATCACTTACCATCAGGTGACCCACTTGCTCGTTTGCCGGCCTATGCTATAAAAAAAAAAACGTTGTCTGTCCGCGATGAACTCCTAAACTACTGAACCGATTTTAATCAAATTTGGAAACTGTGTGCAGATTGATCTAACTTGAGAGATAGGATAGTTTATATCTCAATTTATAGTCGCAATATTTTTTAATTGCAACATATTTGTGAGTTTCATAAGATTCTAACAGATGGCGGTGTAAGGTAATTTATCGGCTGGATTAAGTAAGTATCCAATACATGGCGCATGCTGTATATAATAGTTTACTACAATATAATTTAACATATACCTTAGCCACAGCAACGCGTGGCCGGGTCTGCTAGTTGTACGATATAGATAATATGATAGAAGCCTCCGTGGTAACTATTGTATAGAGCCACAAATGACTGATAATATAGTAGATTTGACATTATATGTCGATCTGTATTTATTTATTTTAGAGTTATCAGAAAGAGATATGTACACTAAATGAACATAAAAACATACATTATAGAACGAAATCCAGTTTTCCCCCATATACAGGCAACCACAACATACAATTTGTAGCTTACACCACATGGTTAACAATTAATTAATTAATCTTCAATCATTGTACCTTATGGTGCTGCCACACCGCTGTTATAAAATGTTTACAAAACATTATTAAACATTTGTTAACAAAAATTTGATACATTTTATCACAATGTTAGATAATGTTAGTAAATGTTTAATGTTAGAAAATGTTTGTAAACTTTTTATAACACCGGTGTGACAGCACCGTTACAATGAGTATATTTGAAAGTGTTTTTCAGACGTGGACCACAGGAACTTGATTCCGTTGACGCATCAACCGCCGGTGCCTGTGCCAGCGCCCAGGCCCATGAACATGAACAAACTAGACCAGGTAACGTTATATGTGGCGCAGCCGGCTGTGAAGCGAGAGGCCGCGGGTTCGATCCCCGCACCGACACAAATGGACGTGTCATCCACAAATATTTGTTTCGGGGTCTGGGTGTTGTGAGACCGAAAGTCTCTCGTAGTTCCTGATATCCACGACGCAAGACTCGTATCTTACTGTGGGGTCAGGACTATGTATGTGACTGTTGGGTGTATTTATTATTTATTTATTTATCTCATTGATAGCGCCTCTCATTGAAAATCAGCGTTGCAGTATTGCTTAGGTCGTACTGCAACATTATGCTGAATGAGTGGTAACTTTGCTGGCATCTATTTAATTTAATTTTTAGTTTTATTTAAGTAGTTAATTATAGGAGATATTTTTATATAGATATGTAATGTTATTGTCAGTATCATTTTATTGTGCCAGCAATAAATGTTTCTTTCTTTCTTATAAAAAAGGAATAAGATAACTGGTCTTATTACAAAACGTATTCTTACTTTAAACTAGGTTATCTGGGTCACAGTTACTCACAGTTATTAGTTGTTAGACGCCTAGTTGAAAGTTAAAAATATGTTTTTTAATAACACCCAACATGTTTATAAAATAACTAGCTGTACCCTGCGTTCGTTGCTACGCCACCAACTAAAATACATTTGAAGGAAAGACATTACACAAATATATGAAATTCATTGGAATGACAGTGGCGCCATCTGTCGAAAATTGGTCGTACCAACTCAGAAACCTTCGTGGGCTCATGCACAACAACTTTGCTAAAGATCATCACATGATCAAATGCATAGTTTACGATTCTATAAAGGACATACAGAGAAACATTAGTTTTTTATATACGTAGACTAAATATATAAAGTAGATAATCGATAGTTACGTGTTTATTCGTTGTTAATTATGGCTCGCTTTAACGGTGGCGAAGGACAACACCGTGAGTACACCTGTTTTTTTATATTTTTTAAAGCCCAGGTCGGTAAACGATCAAGTGGGTCACCTGATGGTAAGTAAGTGGTCTTAGTAGAGGACGCAGGAGCTTAACAGTGAGGCAGTGTAATACAGTGCTGATATTGTTATTATTTATTTATTCAATTTAATCCAAACGGGCAAGGCAATTACACCAATTTTTCAAATATAAATTCAACACAATAAAATTAAATTAAGTCGATTAATTATTCGACAAAAAATAGAATTTCCATATATATAATTTTTACATATAAATAACAGAAAAATACCGTTCAGTTATAATCATAAACCACTTCAATTCCAGGCTAGCTTACTTTCTATTTGTTTGTATAATATTAGAAATATTTAATCCACCTTCCTATACCTTCTGTTGTAAGACTTTATCTCTCATATCTCCCTCTAATACATCCAGCCAACGTTTATTGGGCTGTCCGTTTTTTTTTTCTTTGTGGGGCTCTATGCCCCACTCTCGTCCCTCTGATATTATTTTTCAGAGATGTTACCCAGCTAGAAAAATTCTCAACATCTTTTAATACAAAATCCCCGTAATAACACAATGTAAAAAGGATATATAAATATATGTAAATAAAATGCACACATTACAGTGTTTGTCTGCATTATTACAGTAATAAAAGTACAGAGACATAATATATAATAAAATTTACACAATAAAAACACATACAATTGTAAGAAAACAGATCACACATCTTGTGATTGTCAGTGTCTCTGTACTGTCCTGAAAACCGTGTCCGTTAACCATCTAATGTATAATTTTCCAGGACTACAGAGTACCTCCGGTGACGATGCCTTCGGACATCGTGGAGAGCGTCGACATGGATCTATCTGAGGACGAGGACCAACGTAAGACTAGTTATATATCATACCCGCCTTAGGAACCGTCCATTAATCACGTGAGGCTTGAAAGGGAGAGGGGGAGGGGGTTTAGCAAAAATCACCAAATATCACAAGGGATGTTTGTAGTAAGATATCACGTGTATTTATTTCGACAATGTACATTAAATATGTTTATGTACTAGTACAATATTATTATTTTTATGCCAGTTAAAACAACCTGCAACCTTTCTGTCTAGACTAGTGTTTCTCAACCTTTTTTAGGCCATCTTAACATTTTTTTGTTAAATTTGTCACTGATATCTAGCATTGCATTTAAAAACCCAAAGCGAAAGGGTTAAAGTCGTGTCGAGTCCAATTTTAAATTGGCCCCCTTAACTATCAAATTGCCCCCCTGTGGGGCGTGGGCTTTAAAAAAATGCTAATAAAACATCACGTGATTAATGGACGGCCCCTTACAACATTTCCGGATATCTCACTCACCGTACGAAACGCAGCAGCAAGCCGCTACTTTATGTCGGTTTTCTGTGTGAAAGCGGTAACGACCCGGTCGAGCCGGCCCATTCATGCTGTAGACAAAACTACCTACAGCGTGGCTCTACCACTCAACTCAACTATTTTTTAAGATTTTTTGCATATTACCCCACATCTCAATAATTGAATCCTTATTTTTTAATTATACGTTGCGGGTTAAACCGCGCGCTACAGCTAGATGTATATAGTACTTAAAATAATAATAACGTATGTATATAGTACTTAAAATAATAATAATGTATGTATATAGTACTTACTTACTGAAATTATGCCAGATTCACTAACCTATTTGAATATAACTTTAGATGATTCATAACGCCCATTACAAGTGACAGCCGTGCACCTTCAATCTATTATTATGTTGCGACGTCGCAACCCTCGGAAATGAAATGGTAAGCGCCACGCCTGCCCATAAACAGAAGCAACATCACATAGAACTTTGAATTACAAAGCTATGCCAGCATGGCACTGAACTGCGCTCGTCACCCCGAGACATAAGATGTTCCTTCAAACCGAAACACAAAAGTGCTTATACACTGTTGCTTGGTAACTAGAGGTCAGCTTAATTTATGTATAGGTCCGCGAAACCGGCCATAAATGCCTTGGCATAGTTGTAACAAACATTTTATAATTACAGACGGCATGTACAGTCATCAGCAGCAAAACACACTGGAACTGGTTCGAAGGCATAGTTTCAACAACAACAAAGTGTTGGTCGGCGGCGACAACGGCAAGACCAACCACAACGACCATACCAGTGTGATACAGCGGAACAACGAGAAAAAAGAACCCCAGTCGGCCCCAGTCGTACCGGCCATGGTCAACCCGTTCGATGCCATGCCACCGTCGTTGAAAAACTTCAATCCCATCAAGAAATACCCGCAGAACTACCAGAACAGAGATTTCGAAGCACCAGACGATTCAGCAGACTTCGATGATGATATACAGAGTCGTGGGTTGAATAATCAGACGTCACCGAGTATGGATTTCACAAGTGACACAGTGCCCGAGTGGCATAATGCCCAGCCCAGGCCGTTCATGAACCAGAGATTCCCGAGACACTGGGCACCGAGGACTAACTTTAGGCCACAGTTTGGCCCACAACAGTTTTGGCCCAGGAACGGCCCGCGACCACCGAACAGATGGAACGGTCCGCGACCGCCGAGGTTTTGGTGATCTGTGATTATATTGTGTAGTGTTGCGAGTTTATTTAGAGCAATATTGGTGAAACTTGTGTGTGTGTAGTATTACGCAACAGATCGGACGACTTGTTGGTCAACTAGTTAGGTTGTAAGCAGAGTTCGAGGATATATATCAATGGATATATATCAAGATATATATCCGATATATATCAAGCTGGGTTTGACGATATATATCAATATTTTTTTTATAATATATTGCAATACAAAAATGGTTTAAAAAATTAATGTTATTAAGTAATTTTTAGAGTTTGTTACTGTATTTCTACTTCCCAAATATAGATGGCGTGGGAGTAGTGTTAAAACATACTCCCTAATGGTAAGTTCTAATCCATAAATGGTAACACTTCTGCCCTAAAAGAAGAGTTTATGGTTTTTAGTTGATTTCGCCTTATCAAAAAACGAGTTTTATATTTTATAATTTTAGTATGTGTATGTAACACATATGCAAACAGTATTCATAAATAATACAATAAAATAATAATATGGCTTGCATACAAAATGGATATATATCAAACTTGATATATATCGGATATATATCATAAATATCCGATATTTTGATATTTATAATAAATATCGGATATTTTCGAACCCTGGTTGTAAGTCTAGTTAGGAAAAACTCTAAATGTGTGTCCACTTTCGCGTGCTTTCTTCTGCAACTTGCGTACTCCCTTTTTTTTTACACCCAACAGTCACATACATAGTCCTGACCCCACAGTAAGATACGAGTCTTGTGTCGCGGGTATCAGGAACTATGAGAGACTTTCGGTCTCACAACACCCAGACCCCGAAACAAATATTCGTGGATCACACGTCCATTTGTGTCGGTGCGGGGATCGAACCCGCGGCCTCTCGCTTCACAGCCGGCTACTCGCCTGTTGCGCCACGGGGGTTGTCTTATCCTTTGATGCATGTATTTAGGATCGTGTTTGTGTTTATACGCCAAATCGACTTGTTGTTCGACTGGTTTGATTATAATGGTTGCTTCTTATGATGAGTTGTTAAGAGTGGTAGAGCCACGCTGTAGACAGTTTTGTCTACAGCATGAATGGGCTGGCTCGACCGGGTCGTGACCACTGTCTCAGAAAACCGACGTAAAGTAGCAGCTTGCTGCTGCGTTTCGTACGGTGAGTGAGATATCCGGAAGCCCAAATCCCCTCCCCTTCCCAATCCCTAATTATCCCTTTCCTTTAAGGTCGGCAACGCGCCCATGATTCTTGTGGTTGTGGGCGTACATGGGCGGTGGAGATCACTTACCATCAGGTGACCCACTTGCTCGTTTGCCGGCATATGCTATAAAAAAAAAAAGTTGGGCAAAAAATCTAATGAAAATCTAATGGTATTATGCAGAGAGCTGTCATACAATTCCGTACTTTTGACACACCATTGCGCTCAGTAAAGGATTACTCTATACATCAAGTAACAGTAGCAACTAGTGGGAACTATGATGAATTAAAATTGATAGTAAAAAAACTAATTTAAACGGATTTTATCGCGGCTTTTTATTAATTTTGATCCCGACGTTTCGAAGGCTTTTCAGTTTTCGTGATCACGGGGTGAACTGAGATGTAGGTTATCCCGAAATGTTAATGTTACATTATCTACCTTCAATTAGAAATTATTAAGTTTTGTGGTTTGTCCGATTTTACCATGAAGGTTGAAAAGCCTTCGAAACGTCGGGAACAAAATTAACAAAAAAACCGCGATAAAATCCGTTTAAATTAGTTTTATTTCAATGAGTAATATTCGCGTAAACATAAGAAATCATTATGATAGTATGATACTATATCACATTAATCGTAATCGAATACGAAATTACTATTATTAAAATACGAAACGCGCACTATGAAATCTATGCGCATCGCGATGATAACGTCAGAGTCAGTAGTGAAAATTGGCACGCTTGGGTTCTATACAGAAGTATACGTCATATGTAGTTTATCCGTGATGTATGCATACAACTAGGAATACGCAACTTGTAAGTTGAAATTGCGTGAGTGTGGACAAAATTTAGCTATTGTACTTTCAATTAACTTTAATTAAGAATTAGCCATATCTAAGAATTTGATTATTTCTCAGTCAAGTCATTTATGATTATTTCTGTACTCAGTTACGGATTATTTTTTATTAGCCTTAAAGACAAGATAAGCAAGTCGCTTGCCTGATGGTAAGCGACACGCCTGCCCATAAACAGATGCAACACGACACAGAGCCTTGAATTACAAAGCACTGCTAGCATTGCACTGTGATCATCACCCCGAGACATAAATCTCATAAGGCCCAGTAATTTCACTGGCTGCAATACCGTTCAAACGGGAACATAGTGCTTACACACTGCGGCTTGGCGGCAGGAATAAAGTAGGCGGTATAAAGCGTTAACTGGCTTTGAGTGTGGAAATAATAAATTCTAAGAACATACTAATTCATAATTAAAGTTAATTGGCGTCTTAGAATATAAATGCATAGTCTATTAATAAATAATACTACATACATAAACTCGTTTCACTAATTTACCTATATAGTGTTAATGACCTTTAAGACTTGAGTGAATTATGGTATTTGGATGGCTAAGACAGACCACAATAGTCGGCGGGAGCCAAAAAAAATTAGAGATATATTTTATAAACAAATGTTATTACATAAGTAATACATGTATGTACTATATTGTTTATTTAGGATCCAAATACACGATAATATTTCAACCCACATCAAGTAAAAATTTAGATATTATTTCTTGCTAAATTCATTAGATTTGCGTATTTCATAAAAAAACAAACAAACATTACCCATGTACGACTACGCAAAATATAACTTAAAATTATTGATTGAAATAAAACTAATTTAAACGGATTTTATCGTGGCTTTTCATTAATTTTGATCCCGACGTTTTAATCGTTTTGAGTCCACCCCGTGACCGCGAAGGCTGAAAGGTCTTCGAAACGTCGGGATCAAAATTAATGAAAACCCGCGATAAAATCCGTTTAAATTAGTTTTATTTCAATGAGTAACATTCGCGTAAACGTAAGAAATCATTAAAATTATTGATTTAAGTTAATGAATTTAGCAAAATAAAATTAATAACTCTTTTTTATGTGGGTTAATATGTTATTGCATATTTGCATCTTTTTGTTGTTTATATTGCACTGATTTCGACATATTTTCGACTTCCCCCTCGGAATATGTATAACAACCCGAAATTAATTTTGTAAGGCCTCAATTACATTTGTAACTACACGTAAGCTAATTACGTAATTGCACTTACAAAGAAATTACTAAAACGCTTTGTAAGTTACATACTGTAAATATTATGTAAGTTACATGTCATATTTAGAATTTCGTGACGGTAACATAACCATGAATACACTAAATACGTGCGTCACTTACTGTAAGTTCGTAAGTAAAATTTACATTCGTAATTGGGGCCATTATTCAACTGCATACTTACATTGTTGTGAAAAATGTCAAATATATATTTTTCCGTCACAATATTATATATACTTGTATGAATATTTCCTTTGCGTTCCGCGATTAAGCGCAATATTCAGCGCATGACGTCAGTGTACGTATTAAAGATTGGCACGCTTGGGTTCTATACAGATCGAGATATAAGTCATATCTACTTTATTATCCATGATGTGTGATGAACACAATATGTAAGTCGCTTACGAAAATGTAAGTAAAACTTACATAAATAATTGAGATCGGCTATTCAAATGCATATATTTATTGTTTTGAATATTGTGAAATATTTTATATTACTGACCTTTTTTTGCTGATTTATAATGGAATCGCATTGAGGGACAATGCAGCTACATACAGTATGAAGACATCCGTTAAGTGTTTCGGCAATGTTCGGTTTTTTACGAATTAGTACGAATGTGCAACGAATTCTCGGTCCGATCCGATTAGTCACTACGTATAAATATTTCTGTGGCCTGGTGCTAATAGGGCCAATATCAATAATCATTATTTTGAATAATGAGCGTTATAACAATGAATCAGCATACAGCAAAGAGGGCTAATCGTTTCATACTAATACGGACTTTGGCCCTTTTAGCACCAGGCCACAGATTTATACAGCATGTTACAAAAGGTGTGGTCGTATGTAAGGGTCGTTATACACATGAAAGTAAGTGTTTAGTATACCGGATTTTATCAAAAACTAGACATTGAAATAAAATTAATTGAACATTAACATTTGGGGACAACCCACACCTTAGTCCCCCCCCCCCCCCCGTGACCACGAAGGCTGAAAAGTCTTCGAAACGTCGGGATAAAAATTAATAAAAAACCGCGATAAAATCCGTTTAAATTAGTTTTATTTCAAAATTAATTGAAACGGATTTTATCGCCGTTATTTATTATTGAAGTGAAACTTCTTTAGAATCGTGATTTGAAAATTTGATGAAACGAAAAAGGCGTCACTAAAGAGGTTGGAATGAAACAAGATCTTAAGTATGTAAATATATGAAATGTAATATTTCGCATTAAAATTTTAAATAATTTTTAAGCTTGGTAAAAGTATTATAAAAATAATAAACCTTTTAATTATCCTAATACCACTGATACTCTATTTTTATCTCATTCTCTTGTAGGCTACTTTTCTGAAGTTTCACTTCTGCCGTGTGTGAATTACACACACACATAAACACTTTTTTTCATCCCGACGTTTCGAAACCTTTTCAGCCTTCGTGGTCACGGGTTGGACTGATAAAATCCGTTTAAATTAGTTTACAGTTTGTAACATATTGTATAACCTATTGTAACAGATTTGTATTTGATCATCATCATCGTATGTGTTTTCTAAATATCCGATGATTGCCGAAACGCATAATTTTAATCATAGTTACTGTACATACATTCTAAGATAGCATATCCGTAGGCTTAAATATTACTGTAATTTTGTGCAATTAAAATTGAATAAATGCTAAATTGCCGTCAGAATACTAAAATCTGTCCTTTTTGAGCTAATCAACTGTTCATAAGTTTACAACTATGCAATCCGATGTTAAGCGTAATACGATAAAAAACGCACGATTTTTTTTTATTTAACGTATGATGAGACGAACATGTCACTCGTATGCTAAGCGACAAACCACCCAGAATTTTAAATCACGAATCTGTAGTCGCGCTCTTCGCCCCGATGTCATGTCTCATAATGCCCAGTAATTTTACTGGATTTAATGTCCAAAGCGGAACACAACAGTGCTTTCACGTTGCCACTTGGCGGAAATAGCGGTGGTACCAACCCAGATGGTCTTGCATTCGATATCTACCATATAGCTTTGATTATACAGAAAGTCGCAGAAAAATGGTACCATTTAATACCATACAATTAAAGAAGGGTCATTGGTAACTTGTTGGTGAAATTGGAAGAACACATAGGTCTCATAAATCTTTCTGACTGCTCCGAACGTACTCGCAATTGGACCTACTTACGCAAAAAGGAATCAACCCATAGTAGGTTCGAATAGAGGTACTGATTTTGTTTTGCTAAATTGAATAATTTTAACTATCCAGTATTAAGTATTTAGTAGTAAGTATTTTTTCGAAAATCGAACATGAAATATATTCCAAATACGATTTTGTAAAAAAACACGGTATTAAAATTAATGAATTTAGCAAAACAAGGTCGGTGTCTCCATTTGAACTTGTGGGTCCAATTTTAGACCTGCGAACGTAAATAAATAAAATAACTAAATATAGGTATTATGATTATTGAAAGTTAAAAATGATATTTAAAAAAAAAACAAAAATTGTGACCATAAAGAGACACACTAGATTTTATTTTAGAGATTTTAGATTTTGGTGAAATATGTTAGTTTGGTCGGGATTGTGCAATAGGTATACAAATAGGCACATAAAATATTTCCACATATTTTCTTGGGATGAGAATCGAACCCGCTACCGAGATAAAAGTATCCTTTATCTTTCACGCAAGTACAAAAACAATATTTGTAGTAGCAACAATAACTAGTAACAAAAAAAAAAAAAAAAAAAAAAATGATGGGCAACAATAGAGAAAATACAAAGAAACGATTTTTATAAATTTGAAACGATATTTACAAAAATTGTTTTAGTAGTACTTAAAATCGATTCAAAGTAATAAATCGTGCATCTCTATCATAGCGTTGTTATGCATCCATGCATGCGTACGCCTGTCACAGTGAGGTGCCCGCTGATACATTATTTTACGTTTTGGCAGTGGAATATGACAGCCTCCGTGGCGCAGCGGTCGAGTAGTCGGCTACGAAGCGGGGCCGTGGGTTCGATTCCCACACCGAGATAAATGTTGTTGTAATCCACTAATATTGGTTTTGGGTCTGGGGTTTGTGAGACCAAGTCTCTCTTCGTTCCTGATACCCACGACATAAGACTCGTATCTTATTGTGAGGTCTGGAATAGTCCTGACCCCACAAAAGATGGGTGTGTGACTGTTGGGTGTATTTATTTAGTTTATTTATGTAGATCGATTTCTCCGAAAAATTATGTTCGATAGAATTTGACTGCGATATGGTCCCAAATAAATTTGGATTAAAATCTGATGTATGTGGAGTAAAAAAACAAAACTCCTCAAAGGATAACAGAATACTCGTTGCGTTTGTGTTATTGTATTAGAATTTAGATGCCACAGAATAAACATGGATAAATGAAATAAGTGTTAAGAAGTGGCAGTTTTAATTGGCCGGCAACGAAACAGCCACCGAACAGGACACAGGACACTGGTTTAGCCCAGGGTGGGGTCAGGACTATGTGTGTGACTGTTGGGTGTATTTATTTATTTATTAAAATGCGCCTACATTTAAAGTGGTCATAACGATTGGCGAGAACTATTACCTATAATTCCAAGAAGTAGGGAAGTGGGGGAAGTATGTTGCCTCTGCTTGAATAATATGGTTATTTACAAACCGACCAACGAACAAGTGGATCATCTGATGGTAAGTTAAGTAAGATCTACGCCCATGGACATCCACAATACTTGAAAAATTATGGATGCGTTGCCGACCTTAAAGGGAGGGGATTATAAGGGATTGGAAAAGAGGAGGGGGAAATATGGGCCTCCAAATATCTCACTCACCGTAAACCACCGAAACGCAACAGCAAGCTGCTAATTCACATCGGTTTTCTGTGAAACTGGTAAGAACCCGGTCGAGCCGACCCATTCATGCTAAACAAAACTGTCTACAGCGTGGCTCTACCACATAGGAAATAAGTGGTAGTGCGAAAGTATATTATTGTAATTATTCAACATTTTTCTTATTCGGCATGCCAAAGTGACCACTGCACTTAGTGGCTAGTACAATGCAGCAAGTATAAAGTCGACTGTCAAGACATTGCGTCTCTCGACGGTCGTCATAATTATGCCGGCTTGAATTTACTGGATATACACGGGTGAACCCGGAACGCCACTCGCTGAACGAGCCACTATGGCGGGTATTTCACCAAGTGTATAGAGATCGCTATTCAGTATATTATGTTTCAGGTACTCTCGCAGTAGCAAATGATTTTTGATTGGTAGAGCCACGCTGTAGACCAGTGTTTCCCAACATTTTTTAGGCCATGCCCCACCTTAATTTTTTTTTGTTAAATTTGTCACCGATATCTAGCATTGTATTCAAATAACCCAAAGCGAAAGGGTTAAAGTCGTGTCGAGTCCATTTTTAAATTGCCCCCCTTAACTATCAAATTGCCTCCCTGTGGGGCCCCACGTTGGAAAACACTGCTGTAGACAGTTATGTCTACAGTAAGAATGGACCGGCTCAACCGGGTCGTTATCACTGTCTCTCAGAAAACCGACGTAAAGTAGAGAGTAGGAGGCCCAAACTCCATCCAATCCCTCAATTATCTCTTCTCTTTAAGGTCAGCACCGCGTCGGGTGACCCACTTGCTCGATTGCTGGTCCGGATGCTATAAAAAAACAAAGGTAAATAAAAAAACAGCTGTGTCAATAGACCTTTGGTTGGATTGAATTTCGTAGTTTCGTTAAACTTTCAAGGTTGCCTCCTATTTGTTTTTAAGATCTAGGTGATAACCCTATAACGTCGGCAACGAGTCTATTATTCTTCTATTATTGAGGGTGATCATGGTTTTTTTCGTGGGGCGCTGTGCGCCACTCTAGTACCCCTAACGAATGTTAGAGCTCTTTACTCTATACTTACTACCTATCTATCTAACTCTATCCGAAATCCCTAGGTCCTACTTTCCCTACCTATATATTTTTTTGGGTTATTAATTTTTTCATTTGTCTTTATTTATAATTTTTTACATTATCATATTATTCTATTTTTTAAACCTCTCAGTCTGTTCTTATACGTATATGTACAGGGCATTCAGTTAGTATGTGTATCACACTTCCACTCTTCCCAGGGTCACAGATGCACGCCGGGCTCGCCTTACACTTGAATCGGTGCAAGTATTCGGAGAACCCGCCATGCCCGAGAACAACTGGGTTAGAATGTGGTCAACTCTGATTATTAGCAATATTTTATGGGCTATTTTTGCGTCCGGAAAGAACATTTTTGTGACCTACGCGGTCTCTTCCGCTTGGTATATTCGGTTCCATTTGTCAATCGATTCCTTTCGGATTTGGCGTTAGACGACTGAAACCGGGCACCAGTCATACTGCGACCGGGTTTTTAAATACCTCGCTGCATCTTTTGCGAGTATATCCGCCCTCTCGGTTCCCTCTAAATCCTAAATCCAGAACAGATTAACTTTCTGTTTGCGTTCCTCAAGTTGCTGAGAATGGTGCTGGTGGTGGGATATTCATATCCGCCCGGATAGCGACCACCATACAGACGGTGTTAAAACCTGCCACAGTGATCCACACACCTTGTGTGGATCGCGTTCCAGGATCAGCTAGTGTTAATTCCTTTCAGTACATACGATACTAAATTCACTTATTCGAATGTTTCCATACACTGTTCATCATCGTTGATGTTAATTGGATAAATCTACACACTTTTGTACAACAAACAAAACTTTAATCTAGTTTAAGAAATAAAATAAAACATGAGATTAACCGCGCTGTCCCTGACTTGACGCTGGCAAATTTCTCAGGGTGACCAGCGCAGTGCTTTACGCAGTGCTTTGTAATTCGAAGTTCTGGATGGTGTTGCTAATGTAAACCTGTATGTATCTTATAAGCAAAATAGCGAAATAGCGGAGCAAAATATGAGAAAAATCGTGTGATTTTGTTATCGTAGTATGCGCTAGCCCTTATAGTTATATTTTTCCATTCCCAGTAAGAATAATGTATGTATAATAAGGTTTTGCGAAATAAAGTATGAAGTCATTGTGTCCATAATTTGGAAATCCAAAAAATGTCGGGGTTTTTTGAGTTCTGTAAGCGAAGGTAACATTGTGACACATGGGGTTACATTGGGCGTGTTTGGGCGGTCAAAGTTTTGAGTGGCTAGGTTAGACACTCAGCATAAAGTTCTAAAAGACTTGCAACCAATTGGTTTTTTTTGCAATCATACCATCTGTCACCTGTCTGTACCATCTAGATTTTTGATGTTAGTTCAATTAGTTGAATATAATTATGAATACAGATGATAGATACCTACTAAGCAAGATAAGATGTGCCAGGGGAAACCTAAGTTTAGAGACTCTAACTTAGATTACTCAGGACTTCGTTTACCAGATCACGCTAATTGTGACATCTAACAGAATAAAAACTTGTTTATACAA
The DNA here is from genome assembly GCA_949126905.1 of Amorpha juglandis. Classification (NCBI taxonomy): domain Eukaryota; kingdom Metazoa; phylum Arthropoda; class Insecta; order Lepidoptera; family Sphingidae; genus Amorpha; species Amorpha juglandis. The sequence goes on along the minus strand of OX421390.1, from coordinate 7,169,054 downwards.
AATAAATACATTTAACAGTCACAAATAGTCCTGACCCCACACTAGCTTAACCTGTGGTGGGAGGATACTTGTATCCGACCGGATAGCGACCACCGTACACTGGTGCTAAAACCTGCCATAGTGGCCGACCTACGATGGATACATTGTTTATCGTTGGTCGACACTATTATTGGATTGCGCTACACTTACCATCAAGTGTAGCGTAGTCACTTTGACGAGCTAGGATATAAAAAAAAAAAACCAGTATCGTGGGTATCAGAAACTGCGAGGGACTTGCGGTCCCACAATATCCCGAAGTATTTGTGGATCACGCAAAAATTTGTCTCGGTGCGGGAATGGAACTTGCAGGCTCTCGCTTCACACACTTACTCGCCCGTTGCGCCACGGAGGCTGTCAAATTAAATTTCAATTAAATTAAATAATATTAGTTGAAAATTAAAGATTTATTATAGCAAGATACTGTAACTCTGGGTCAATTACCGATTGCCTCATTGGTATAGTGGCGGTGTACTCAGACGAAGAAAATAGTGCTGGGTTCAAATACGCAGGTCGGACATTCACAATCTAAGTTTTAGTTTTTCGGTTCGGCAAATCATACAAGTTGCCCGGAATGGGAATTTGTGTCCAAAGCTATCACAGGCGCGCCATTTATCACATCGTGGGACGGAAATAAGCCTATCAGTCCACTATTTGTCTGTCTACCCAAGGACGGTGCGTCACGCGAAAATTTCCTAGAAAAGGCTGTCCAAGAATCATAGCAAGTGGAAATACGTTTTCTGCCTACCCCTACGGGAAACGCGTGTATGTATATGCGTGTATATAATTTTTACTCTGCTGTTTACACAAACGGGTTTTTTTATCGTGGCACGGCAGTGATTACACTGCACCTGGTAAGTACAGTGCAGTCTAAATATACTGTTGACTGTTGAGAGATCTTGGCAGATCTATGCCGTTCTGAAGTAATTGGAAACGTCGAGGAAGAAATTAGGCAGACTTATAATTAATTATCGCGGCCTTCGAGATATAATACTACAGTACTGACATCGTACGATGCTGCTTGTGACACCTTTTAATAGTGTAATACACTGTGATTTCTTACGTTTACGCGAATGTTACACTTTGAAATAAAACTAATTTAAACGGATTGTATCACGGTTTTTTATTTTAATTTTGGTCCCGACGTTTCGAAAGCTTTTCAGCCTTCGTGGTCACGGGGTGGACTGTAGGTTGTGCCAAAATGTTAATGTAATACACTAGTTTCAATACTTTAACTCCAGCATACATTACTACTGCGAATTTACGACAATTATTTTACACGCAGTTGTTAATATTTACGGATTTTTATTAGCGTACGTGGCGCAGTGGCCGAGTAGTCGCCTGTAAAGCGAACGGCCGCGAGTTCGAGGCTCGCACCAAGGCAAATGTTTATTTGATCTACTAATATTTGTTTCGGAAAAGGGTGTTTGCTTCCCATAACGGTAGACGTCAGGCGGTCGGTCGTAGAAACTACAAACCAATTATGTATGTAACATTGTATTAAAAATCATGTTGCGTCTACCTCATTGCAAGTGGGATATGGGCAGATGAAAGAAAAAGAATGAGCGTACGTCCCAAGTGCCATAGTACGATACGGCTACTGTAGAGGGTCAATTATATACTGCATTTTACCTACCATTAGGAGTAGTGTAACCACTGCATTACCGACATAGAAAAACCCGCAGATATAGATGTACCAAGGTGGTAGGTCCCTCGTATGCGAGAGACCGTCTGGGTTGGTACCATCGCTGTGTCTATTTCTGCCGCCAAGCAACAGTGTGTAAGCAATATTGTGTTTCGGTTTGAAGGACATTGAAGCCAGTGAAATTACTGGGCATTATGAGATATCTTATATTTTTTGGGTTGACGAGCGCAGTCCAGTGTCATGCAGTGCTTTGTAATTCAAGGCAGCCGTGACACTTACCATTAGGTGAGCGATCAGCTCGTCTCGTCATTCACGCATAAAAAATCAAATGAACACTATTTTTACGATTTAATAAAATAGAGTAAAAAGGAGGTATGTCTTCATATTTTAATTCGATCATAGAAGGTAGACTGATCACTATTCCTTGTAACATATACCGGCACGTGTCGTGATCTAGATGGACATTAGTGGGGACAGTTCTTCTTCTTTTTTATTCATGGCTTTCGCATTATTAAGCATTTAGCCAGTGTCAAGTATAATTTATTCTCAAGTTATTTTTCCAAGAACGATGAAACACGGGTGCGGTCGATTTCAAGGTCTTGTCGGATTTTTGGTGTTAACTCCTTTCAGTACGATGCTTAATTCACTTATTTCAATGTTTCCATACACTGTTTATCACCGTCAATGTTTATTGAACAAATCCACACCACTTTTATACATCAAACACAACTCTAAACTAGTTTATGAAATAAATTAAAACAAGCGATAACTGCACTGTCAGAATTCCCGCCAAAACTCCCGTGAAGACAGTTCTCCGTATATCCAATGTATTCTGAGGGGACAGTAGAGAGGCCAATTACGAGTATAGACCGAACAACCCACGCGTTTCGTCGTTGACCTCTATAAAGAGGTAAATATCGAAAAAAAATTAGTTACAAAGTAGTAGTCAAGTCTCAGTTACAAAGGTTTGAAAATTCCCAGTAACATAAGTATTTCAATGCAGAAGTTTCGGGACCTCATTGTAATTATCAATAACAGAGGTTGCTCACATATCCAGGGCGCATTTATACAAGTTTCTCTGTACTATGTATTTAGGTATTGGTTGTTAACATTAATATAATCCCGCATTGGCGTTATATTTATTTTTACAATAAATTAATAAAAAAACTACAACATTTTTACACTAGTGTCAAAATCCAAAAAGGAAATAGTTTATAATGTAATGGTCCGAGTTCCCTGGGCCAGCTGATCCACTTGATTACAATCAAGCTAATTTTCCGTGAGTAGCTTCGTTTCGATGAGACGCCCAACAATTCCCTATGCGAAAATTCTCTATTCTCAGCTGATTTTTTTGTTTTTACTTAGTTAATATTTATATAATTTCAACAGTCATATTGTCCTACAAATAAAATAATAAATTTTTGAGTATCATCAAATCGAAATATTCTATCCTTGCTACCTCTGTTAGCTACCACAATAGAGAATTTTCGCATAGGGAATTGTTGGGCGTCTCATCGAAACGAAGCTACTCACGGAAAATTAGCTTGATAGTAATCAAGTGGATCAGCTGGCCCAAAGAACCCGGACCATAAGTTTTATCTAGACAAAATATACTAGCCTCGTGGAAGTAATGTTTGTACGACTCAAGCCCACATTTTCGGTGAGGCGATTAACATTAAATATAAGACTGAATAGGAATCAGAAATAGTCAAGTAACATTGAGTAGTATTATTTGTTTTTAGCCGACTTCAAAAACGAGTAGGTTCTCAATTCGGCGCGTATTTTTATTTATATTACGCGAAAAGTGAAACAGAAATCTTGTCTTTTTATCTACCCTATAGGGACCCTCGCGCGTGGTCCTTTATGGATAAGATTTCATATCGGAGTACATAAGAGAAGATAATTGGAGACTCCACAACTAATAAGAGAAATGTTTGATTTTGAGGTCGGTTATGTTTTATGTAAATTTATTGTTGTTACCAATGTACAGAAATTATACGATTTAAGTACAAAAAATCTTTTATTTTTTCCTATAACTGAACAATAAAGAAAGTGTCTGAATTATAGGGAATCAATAGGAATAACAATACCGTTTTCATTATCATCGTCAAGCTACAGTTTCGAAATATGTTGGGTTCGATTCCCTTGTCACAATATTGCAAAAGAGTTTTTACAGCGCGATTTACGCGGGACCTTACCAGTAAGGCAATTGCAATAAGTATCATAGGGAAATGGGCCCACGGGAGTACGGGGGAGTTCAATGATGGAATTTTGTACAATTTACCTGACAATATTATTTTATTACAGTAATTCAGTCTTTTTTTTTTTATACTGGCTCGGCAAAGTGACTACGCTACACCTGATGGAAAGCGTAGCGCAATCCAAGAATATTGTCGACCAACGACAAACAATGTGTCCATCGTTGGTCGGCAAGATCATGCCGGCCTGTCAAAGGGCCAAGGGGGAGGGGAAGGAAAAAGGGATGGGAAAAGGGTGAGGATCAGGGGGCAAGCCCCCTGGGGAGAACCGGATATACACTGGCTGACCCTGGAACGCGACCCACACAAGGTGGGCCACTATGGCAGGTTTTAGCACCAGTGTACGGTGGTCGCTATCCGGTCGGATACAAGTATCCTCCCACCAGCGAATTTTTGAGTTTTTAAAGCTAAGCCGGAAGGAATTGTGTTGTATGTAGCCTTCGCCGCTGGTAAGTGGTATAGATAACGCGTTTACTGGTCATTCTAACTTGAATGGAAACTGGGATCGACTTTGGAACGTTAGCTATTGAGTTTCGGAAAGTTTGCTTCGGTTATGAGGTGCAAGTAAATGTTTGTTGTGATAGTTACTTAAATAGCCTTCGTGGCGCAGCGAGCGAATAACCGGCTGTGAAGCGAGAGACCGTGGGTTCTTCTATCCCCGAGACAAATGTTTGTGTGACCCACAAATATTTGTTTCGAGGTCTGGTAACAGTGAGACCGGCTTTAAAGTTGGCGGTGGCAAATATTAGAACTAATTGAAAAATTGTTAAAATTAGAAATCCACCATAACCGGATAACCGCAAACCAATGAACGCTAATAATAGCGTTCATTGGTTTGAGGTTATCTGCAAACGCATTAGGAAACGCCGCTATCTCGCCAACTTATTTTTCCCTCTTCGGAGAAGGAAGAAGCAAATCGAGCGGCCTGCGACAGGACAGGCGGATGACCGATACAGGCACAGGGATACAAGGATGTACACCTATACCCACAATCAAGTCATATCGCAAGCCCCTCGGGAGAACCGGATATACACTGGCTGATCCTGAAACGCGATCCGCATAAGGTGTGTGGGTCACTATAGCAGGTTTCAACACCATGTGTACGGTGCTCGCTATCCGGGCGGAAATGAATATCCTATCACGAGCTATATAAGTAAGTAATAAGTGATGATATGCACAAATGTATGTAAAGAATGTCTAAGTCAACATAATATGCACAAATGTATTGTCCGTTTTATATTCAGTCAGTTAATCCGCCGCCGCCGCCGCACTGTCCAAACCAAATTACACTGTGTCAAGAATCAAAACATTCATTTGACGGACGGCTCTCGCATATTGTGCGGCCATGAAACTAAATGTAAAGTTTTTTCATGCCACAAACTAATTATGTCAATCCCGTATTTAATAAGGTCACTCAAGGGCTGAAGGCGTCCTGAAATACTGAAACTCAATAAACCTTTTTTTATTCAAATTCATTAGATATGTAGATGTAAGCTACTTTTATAAAAAAATGGTAAAATTTGTTTGCTATTTACATTAAAATTGACTAAATTAAAGTACATATCGACGCTTGAAAACCAAAAATATGTAGGGTAGACCGGGTACATTTGTAGCAGGGTACAGTAGTACCAACGGGAATATTTTTTTAACTACGCCTCGCACACACATTCCCTTCCCCTTGGCGCCCCCCTTGGGTGCTTGCCGACTAACTATCAGCTGCTCGCGCGTGTGGCTCGACGCAGACGCTTATGAGGGCGAGGTGAAGTTTTGGTGCAGTCAAAGTAAGTTTTTTCCATCTATTATCATTGGTCATAACAGGAAATCAAAGCATAATTTTTCACTCAGTGTAAGTTAAAACATTTCTCACTATTGTTCTTTCTTATTTGTAAACGTATTTATTTAGATTCAGGTTTAAATTTAGGAGATTTTTTATAATATCGATGAAATGAGTATATGAGTACAATTGTACCAAATTTTCGGGGACGTTTGTAACGGCACAATTGTCCCCGTGGTAAAATTGACCCCATATTGTATTTTATATATATTTATTTATAATATCTATATATGGACCGTTTATTTTGAAAGTGGTGTAAGTCCATTTTCTTTTGTTTCGAGAAAATTAAAGGTTTCTATATTTGTTGATTTAAAAATATAGGCAAATCATATGAGGTCTGGCATTCTTTATATTGTTTTATCAACATTTAATTTGTTTATATAAATCTGTTTTTGGCTAATTAGACTACGATAACACATATTTATGTGCTGTAAATGGACTTACACCACTTTCAAAATTAAACAATTGTAAAAATCGTTTAATTTCAATTTTGAGAAATCAAATATCGCTTAAAATATACTTCATTTTAATATAATTTTGTTTACAAATACGCATAACAAGACATAAAATTTTATTTTAGACGGCAATTACATTATCATTACAAGATACTGATTACAAGAATTTACTTATTCTCTGCATGTGGTAGTGTTTCAAAATATGCATGATGCACCGGAGGTATATAGGGTAGTAGCTGCTTCATGTCTTTATATTTTTCGTACGTAATAGGTCTGGCATTTTGGTACAAAGGCTCCAGGGCGATTTTTTCAAATTTTAACGGTCTTCCAGGACGTAGAGGTAATAAATTGATAATTTTAAATTTTGTGTCCGTCATCGTTGTTTTATAAAAAATGGTATATGGTGCTATTTTGAGAAACCTCAACCAACATATTTGCAACCAATTGACCTGTCCCCCATTAGTATTCTTTTGTATCTGTTTTTTAATTGCATTTTGGAGATTTTTTGTTGAAATGAAACTCTCCCGTTTCATTTCATATAAAATGAATTTATCCTGTTTTCTACATTGTGCTATTATAGTAATCTTGTGGTGTGTACACAATATTCATTTTTCTCAAAGCCATTTCTCAAATTTTTTAATATCTATCTTTTAACTTACGAGTAGTGGAAACACGGAGGGGAAACAATGCAAACCGCGGGACACAGTATAAAATAAATGAAAAATAACAAAACACTGATCGGCATCCATCTGCTATGCCACCTACTACTATGTCAATTGGACTTACACCACTTTCATAATCAATGATTATACAATTTAATTTACCGCCCGATTTTAAGTTGTACAAAACATGGGATTTTTTTGAGAAATTAAACACGGTCTAGTTGTATATAAAAAATTTACATTAAATTAAGCATGAATTACGTGATAGCTCATTTTTCTCAAAAATGGACTTACACCACTTTCAAAATAAACGGTCCATATATAAAAGAAAGTCGTGTTAGTTACTCCACTTATAACTCAAGAACGGCTGAACCGATTTAGCTGAAAATTGGCAGGGAGGTAGTTTAGAGCCAGGAGAAGGACATAGGATACTTTTTATCCCGTTCGACCGCGTTTCAGTCAAGTCACGTTTTCTCTTTGAATCATCATTAACAATGCCGCGATCAAGACGATCAAATCTTTCCCGACAAAACTATGCATTTGATCATGTGATGATCTTTAGCAAAGTTGTTGTGCATGAGCCCACGAAGGTTTCTGAGAGGGTACGATCAATTTTCGACAGATGGCGCCACTGTTAGGCTACTTTTATCCCGGAAAAAACAGATCACGCGGGCGGAGCCGCGAGGGACAACTAGTATGTATATATATTTATTTTAACTATAATTTTAATTCATAACTTATTATTAACTATATTTTTTATCCGAGCACGGCAAAGTGACTGCACTACATCTAATGGTAAGCGAAGCGCATTCCAAAAAGACCAGCGACAATCGACAATAATGAGTTTATCGGCGGTCACCAAAACATGCCGGCCTGTAAAAATGGTTCTTCACACTCTGAAGAGGATAGAAACAAATCGAGGGGCATGCAACAGGACAGGCGGATGACCGAGACAGGCACAGGGATACAAGTATGTGCCGCTAACCGCCCAAACCAACCATCAATTATGTCGCAAGCCCCTCGGGAGAACCGAGTATACACTGGCTGATCCTGGAACGCGATCAACACAAGGTGTGTAGGTCACTATGGCAGGTTTTAACACCATGTGTACAGTGGTCGCTATTCGGGCGGATATGAATATCTTACCACCAGCAGTTAGAATTTAGAAGATAAAGATCATTGGGATATCTGTGTAACTGTAGTTATTGTTAACAATTGGGAACTGCAGTATTAAGAGACGCAATTCGCGATAGACAGACAGACAGACAGTAGACAGATTTGTCTACAGCATGAATGGACTGGCTCGGTCGGGTCGTTACCACTGTCTCACAGAAAACCGACGTAAAGTAGCGGCTTGCTGCTGCGTTTCGTACGGTGAGTAAGATATCCGGAAGCCCAAATCCCCTCCCCTTCCCAATCCCTAATTACACCTTTCCTTTAAGGTCGGCAACACGCCCATGATTCTTCTGTTGGTGGACGTGTATGGGCGGTGGAGATCACTTACCATCAGGTGACCCACTTGCTCGTTTGCCGGCCTATGATATAAAAAAATAGTAGCTATACATAATAAAAAATTGATAAAATTAAGTATGCAAGGGACAATTGTACCACGGGGACAATCGTTCCAAATGCTTTACCATACAAAATTTTAATTTGTGATTTTCGTTGTTTTCGACTAATTATAAGTATACGACACCACAAATATGATGGTCAATACTTAATAAGAACTTATAAGAATACTTTGTTGTAATCTTTAATTTAGTTATTATCGTTTAGGGTGAGAAAACTATTGTTTTATGTTTTTAATTTTTATATTGATTAGCCTTACGAAGTTTACTGTATTTTGTTTGTCATTAGATTACAAGCTATTCTGTTGGGATATTACCATTTAGAGAAGTATATTTATGTAATGATAACACTGAGTTTTATTAAATTACATCGCTGGTACAATTAACCCACTGGCGGGGACATTTGTACCAGTTCACTCAGTCCGCTTTAATGCTTAATATCTATGATTGTATTATTGCTACACGTCTAAAGATAATGCGAACTTATAGCCGAATAAACTACGTATCAATGGTTATTGACAATTTTGACACAATATTAATAATAAACTCAAAATTTAACGCTAACCAAAATATGCTACAATTGTCCCCGGTCTACCCTAGGCGACATTGAGTAAACTTTATAGAATTATTAGTAAACAACGGTAACTTTATAGTACTATTTACTAGCTCTAAAGATTTTTTTCTCGCAGTTGCTAATGCCAGTAAAAAAGAAAAAAATTTAGATAAATAGCTTCACTGATTACACGAGCGATTTTATGAAGCTGTGATTAGAGCTGCATAAACTTGTGCTCAACTGGTATCTCAGTGAAGCGCTTGTTGTTTTTCAACATTTTTCTTTTTCTGTTTTGTTTGTTGAATTTTCGTCCTGTCTGTTTTCGTCTATGTACTAGGTATAAGTTTCAATGTATTAACACTATGAGAGAAAAAAAACTGTAATAAAGTTATTATTATATATTAAATAATATTTAGGTACTTAAATTCTTCTTTCTTGATATTTAATAAATTTAAGTAATTCATGGCGGGAGAAAATCCTGAAATAAAGTTATTATTAATACCTACTTAATTTTTCTTTCTTGAATTGTTTATATTTACTAAATTTGAGAAATTCATGGCGTTTTAGTGGCCACAAACTAATTACAATGGTTATGTCATATGAAGGCCCTAGTGCCTTTGTGGAGCGGTTTGGACGTAGATCTGCCAGCCGCGCTTTTATTAATTCGCTTGGATTAGGTATATTTACTCTATATTTCTTTGCAGTAGGGATAAAATTCTTAATATATGATGAAACTTGTATAGAACCTTTGTCCTACATGACATGAAATTTATATATGTCGGAGATACATCGTTCCCGCGGACATCGTCATTAGTGGTTGCGGGCTTAGTGGGCGTCATCACGGTAATATGCGAGTACAAAACACTATTATCACGATTTTACACTATTTACTTCGGATTAAACAATATTTTGTCACTTTACAATAATTTAGAAGGTAGAATTAACAAAAAATACTGAGCAGCGAGTTCAGGGCACCGATCTTACTTTAACCACCGAATACACTCTCCGCAATGATCCAACTCGATCAGTAGCTAGCACTCGAATGTGTCTCAAAAACTGTCTGCCCCTCTTAAGTAAAGATGGCGCCTCGACCCCACTCCGCACATGCTCTGCTCTGATTGGTCGTTACGTAAATTACAATATTCATAACTTTTATTACAATTGTAAGGTATTTAAGCTATAGCAAAATGTAACAAATCAAATAAAACTAAATTAAGATTTATAAAACCAATTAAAACGTAAACAAATAATATTGTGCGTTCTGCATACAACTCAACTCAACTCGACTCATAACTTCCTCCGACACGGCCGTCCTGACTTATTACACGCCCTCGTGTAATGTTGAAGGCCGCGCATTATCGTTATCTGCTGAAAAGAAAGACATGTCATTATTATTCTTTTTACATAGTTCGGCCACTCCTGACCAAGGAAATCGTGTACATGCTACTCCACGCTACATCATAGAATTGAAACAGCCACCTCGCCGTTTATCGCGTTACACATCTTAAATTTAACAATAGCTAAATGGCCACCTCGCCTTTTATTCTACTGGTTTCACTTTTCGATGGCCACCTCGCCCTTCAATGGCCACCTCGCCTTTCAATGGCCACCTCGCCTTTCAATGGCCACCTCGCCCTTGAATGGCCACCTCGCCCTTGAATGGCCACCTTGTATTTTGGGCTCCAAAATTAATTTTACTCTCAGAAACAACATAAAAGAGAATTGGTTCACAAGGATACTCATCAGTCTCTAGACGTCTTCAGCAGGTTGTGCAGACAAAGGACCTGGCAATTCTTTCCTCAATTCCGGACAGACCTCTTCATCATCGTCAGCACCAGGCTCACCACAGGAATTGAACATGTAAAAAAAACACAAGGAGAACAATAAAAAATGGTTATTACATTACATTAAAACGGTTCCGAGTGTGTATGTGAAGCATAACTTCTTAATTTTTTTATCTTTTCAAAAAAAGAACTGTACCAAATGAAGTGACAAACTGTACTATTCAAGCACCCACAGACAAGTCTTGTAAGTAATAAAATAATTGATTCAACCTCAAATAAATCTCAGAATGACAGAATCCGGACTCCAATCACTCCCCATACACTGCCACATGACACTAAGCATTACATGTCATCCGAATCACCTAGTGGCTTAGGTATAAAACTGCGAAATTGCAAGCGCGAGTCGAACTTAAATAACCTCATTAACGGGGACACTCCTAGCCTACGCCGCCAGTACGGAAGGTATCTTTAAGGGGAAGACGTAGATCTGTCACCCACATACCTTAAGACCAGCTCACAAGACCCAAGAACTAAGTACTTTTGTACTCTCAAACAAACCGATTCGAACTGTGTAACCGGGCCATAGTGCCCATTCAATGTCTCAGTCCCAGCCGTCAGAGAGCTAGGTCCGATTGATCGCCACGAGTACTAAAAACATCTTTAAGGGGGAAACGTAAGTTTACCACCCACTTATCTTAAAACTCTGTAATGTGGTCGATTAACCAAACTCAACATCCCCGGCTCGGGTACTTAATACTTCACCTTGCGCACACTTATTCATGCACGCACAAACATCCTGTTTCAGCAATCACGTATGCCATTGATGGTCGACCAACGCCCGTGAAGCGGAAAACCGCCACGCGCCACAATAAGCGCCGGCCAGCGTTACGTGTCACCACTGCTCCAAATCACTCGTAGACAGTCGTAGTTCATCACGCGTGTTCAATGGATAGGCTGCGGGGCCTAATCCCACTTCTGATGTCGGAGATACATCGTTCCCGCGGACATCGTCATTAGTGGTTGCGGGCTTAGTGGGCGTCATCACGGTAATATGCGAGTACAAAACACTATTATCACGATTTTACACTATTTACTTCGGATTAAACAATATTTTGTCACTTTACAATAATTTAGAAGGTAGAATTAACAAACAATACTGAGCAGCGAGTTCAGGGCACCGATCTTACTTTAACCACCGAATACACTCTCCGCAATGATCCAACTCGATCAGTAGCTAGCACTCGAATGTGTCTCAAAAACTGTCTGCCCCTCTTAAGTAAAGATGGCGCCTCGACCCCACTCCGCACATGCTCTGCTCTGATTGGTCGTTACGTAAATTACAATATTCATAACTTTTATTACAATTGTAAGGTATTTAAGCTATAGCAAAATGTAACAAATCAAATAAAACTAAATTAAGATTTATAAAACCAATTAAAACGTAAACAAATAATATTGTGCGTTCTGCATACAACTCAACTCAACTCGACTCATAACTTCCTCCGACATATAAATAAATACACCCAACACAACACTACTTGTTCTGAACCTACACTAGGTTAACCTGTGTCGTAGTTATCAGGAATTACGTGAGACTTGCTGTCGCACAACACCCAGACCCGAAACAAATATTTGTTGATCGGACAAACATTTGCGTTGATGCGGGAATCAAAACAACGGTCTCTCGATTCGCAGCTGGCTACTCTTCCACTACGCCACGTAGACTGGCAATAGTATTCATTCATACAGGCACGTCAGTGTTTTCTTGGTGGTAAGTCCCTCGTACATGCCGGGATGCTCGACAGGGTCGTTACCACTGTCTCACAGAAAACTGACGTAAAGCAGCGGCTTGCTGCTACGTTTCATACGGTGACTAAGATATCCGCAGACCCAAATCCCCCTCGCCTTCCCAATCCCTAATTATCCCTATCCTAAAGGAAGGAAAGGGATAATTAGGCAAAAAAGGTAGGTTAATAGGTCGGCAACGCGCCCATGATTTTTCTAGTATTATGGGCGTACATGGGCGATGGAGATCACTTACCATAAGGTTCACTTGTTCGTTTGCCGGCCTATGCTATATTAAAAAAAAGCTTCAGTGTCAGTCAGTCAGCTGAATTATGAAATGTCCAAGTAGCTCGCTTGATATTAAGCACCACGCCTGCCCATATACAGCAGCTACACCACACAGAACTGAACTGCAAAACACTGCACGGCGCTGGACTGCGTTAGTCACCGAATTATAGATCGTTAAGTATGCCCTGTAATTTTACTGGTTTTAATGACCATCATACCCAAGCACAAAACAGCTAACACACTGCTCCTTTATATCAGAAATAGACAAAGCGGCGTACCAACCAAGACGGCCTCTGGGACCTGCCACCTTGTAAATTACTGATACCTATAATAAAAAACGTTAACAAGGTGGACAGACGACCTGATAAAGATCGCAGGAAGTCGCTGGATGCAGACTGCTTCCAACAGGTCGGTCTGGAAATCTTTGGGGGAGGCATATGTTCAGCAGTGGACGTCTTGTGGCTGATGATGATGATGATGATGATAATAATAAAAAACCCGCCATAGCGGTTTGTTCAGGCGGGTCGCGTTCCGGGATCAGCCAGTGTATATCCAGTAACTGCAAGCCGGCATAATTTTGCTGACCGTCGAAGGAAGCAATTTCTATTGACATTATATTAAAATTTGAACTGCACTCTTCTTAACATCAGATCCAGTGAAGTCACTTTGCCGTGCTAGGATAATACAAAAACTCCAGTCCGACAAATGGAAGCGAAAAATTATAATGGGATAAAAAATCCCTCGGCAACAGCAAGCAATTTATACAACCTAATCTGGTAGGCGGTTAGGGGCCGGTAAGTAATTAGTGGGGTTGAAAAACACAAATTTGCCGTATAATGTGTTTTTGCGACATCGCTTAATGACCTACAGGAAGGTGATAAGGGTGCGTAGGCGAATATAAACATCTTTTGCGGAGTCGTTTAATGTTCGAAGTCCGGGTCAATTTGACTCATGGGTGTTGTTTTTATTGGGTTTTGAACGCACTAATCCATCTTTGCCTCTTAAATGTGTTTACCCTTTTACGGTTCTACGGTAGGCGTTCATAAACCAAAACATGAAAATAATTTTCATGAGTAAATGCGTTAAGTGGTAGAGGTGGCTGTAGACAATTTTATCTATGGCATGAATAGATCGACTCGACATTTCGGATCGTTACCTACCGATATCTCACAGAAAATCGAAGTGATGTCGCAGCTTGTTGTTGAATTTCATACGGTAAATGAGATTACCGGAGGCCCAAATCCCCCTCCTCTTCCCAATACCAACGCATCCATGATTCTTCTGGTACTGTGTGTCCATGTGCGGTGGAGATCACTTACCATCAGGTGATCCACTTGCTCTTGCTGACCTCGGCTATAAAAATAACGTTAAATTATTTTTCAAATATCGATGTTATAAGTAATACCTAATTTATACATTCAGATTATATCGCAAATGGTTTAAGGTATGATTTTGAACGCACCTGCGGCCGGATTTCAGCGATTCAAAACATTTCTTTTTTTTTTTCACCCTGGCTCCGCAAAGTGACTACGCTACACCTGATGGTAAGTGTAGAGCAATCCAAGAATCAGTCGACCAACGACAAACAATGGGTCCATCGTAGGTCGGCAAGATCATGCCGGCCTGCCAAAGGGCCAAGGGGGAGGGAAAGGAAAAAGGGATGGGAAAAGGGTTAGGATCAGGGGGCAAGCCCCCTGGGGAGAACCGGATATACACTGGCTGACCCTGGAACGCGACCCACACAAGGTGGGCCACTATGGCAGGTTTTAGCACCAGTGTACGGTGGTCGCTATCCGGTCGGATACAAGTATCCTCCCACCAGCAATTCAATTTGGATGTTGAAAAAAAACGCCGTATTATAGCAGCAAAAAAAAATGAAACGAATACCCGATCGCTACATTTCATGAACGTAATCCCTGTTCATACGGACAGTCTTCGAGGCGCAGTGAGCGAGTAGCCGGCTGTGAAGCGAGAAGCTGCGGGTTCGATACTCGCACCGAGGCAAATGTTTGTTATCCACAAATATTATTTTATTGATATTAAGGAAACATACAGAACATCGGTTACAGAATACAAAAACTAAATTTGACATTATTCAGTACCTAGTTGCCACTGCAAATTATACATATTTTGTGAAAAAAAGCCTTCTGGGCGGCCGATCGTAAAAGTACGCCGAATATTTTTGTAGCATGTGTAAAAAGCATGTAGCGCTGCGACCACTGCGAGGGATATTTTTTTTTATCCTGGCTCGGCAAATTGACTACACTACACCTGATGGTAAGTGTAGCGCAATCCAAGAATAGTGTCAACCAACGATGAACAATTTGTCCATCGTAGGTCGGCAAGATCATGCCGGCCTGCCAAAAGGCCAAGGGGGAAGGGAAGGGAAAAGGGTTAGGATCAGGGGGCAAGCCCCCTTAGGAGAACCGGATATACACTGGCTGACCCTGGAACGCGACCCACACAAGGTGGGCCACTATGGCAGGTTTTAGCACCAGTGTACGGTGGTCGCTATCCGGTCGGATACAAGTATCCTCCCACCAGCAAAAGGGTAGATTCCCTGTTCATAGGACATACACCGCGTATTTACACCACTGCTAAAAAAAGCTAGTGTAAGGGTACCTGATGTTTTGTATCCGACTGGATAGCGACCATGGTACATATGGTGAAAAACCCGCCAAAGTGGCTCATTTAGGCGAGTCGCCTAGATCAGCTGTATCCAGTAACTTAAGTAAGTACAGTAATACCCCGGACTTACGCGATAGGTGGGACCGAGCTATAACCGTGTAAGTCAAATTCGCGTAAGTCGGGGTACAACTTTGCATGCACTTTTGAGTGACATAATTTGAGGTTATCAATAAGACACAACATACGTAAAACAATTCAACGCGGAACATGTTCGAACCTGTCGTAAACGGACCACTAACATGGCGGAATAGGAGAGCTGACGCGCGCGGCCATCAAAAAGAATAACTGCGTATCTCCGAATTCGCGTAAAACGGGGTAGCGTAAGTATTACGGTACGTTACGTGAGCTACAAGGTGGTAGGTCCCTCGTATGCGAGGCCGTCTGGGTTGGTACCACTGCTTTGTCTATTTCTGCCGCCAAGCAACAGTGTCTAAGCACTGTTGTGTGCAGGGTTTGAAGGACATTGAAGCCAGTGAAATTACTGGGTAATGCCCAGAGACTTAACATCTTATGTCTCGGGGTGACGAGCGCAGTTCAGTGCTTTGTAATTCAAAGTTCTGTGTGGTGTTGCTTCTGTTTATGGGCAGGCGTGGCGCTTACCATCAGGCGAGCGCCTTGCTCGTCTCGTCATTCAATCAAATAAAAAAAAAACTTCAGTTCGGCATTTTTCTACCGACCGTTTTGAACTGCACTGCACTTAACATCAGATCCAGTGTAATCACTGACGAGCCAGAATAAAAAAAGTGTGCGTCTCGGCACGCTAGACAGAAGTGATAACTTAAACTAATGTGGGTTAAAGTGAGAGAGGAGGAGCCTGTCTACTACTACCGTATGCGTGAGAGAAAGGGAAGCCAGACAGAGTGGCGCCGTAACGCGTTACGTTACGAAGCGGTTTACCCTCCCATAAGAAGTTATCACTTCATTGGATTGTTCTGCACCGCATTGGACTGCACTCCAGTCCGGTCAAAGTCCTGTCAAAGTCCGGTCAAAGACCGATCAAAAACCTGTGAAAGTCGGGTCAAAGTCCGGTCTAAGCCGACTGGTCACTGTGTAACGCCACCTGGGACTTCGAAATTATCGATGTTCCAGGGAGGTCGGCTAACGCTGGCTGGTTCTTTGGACCGCTCGCGTTACGGAACGTTTCGATTCACCCTCCCATAAGAAGTTATCACTTCAAAAAGAGGGGTAGAGTGGTGGTACAAGTGGTTAGTGACAGTTGTACAGTTTCGTCTACAGCATGAATGGGCCGTTTTGTCATCGTCTCACAGCAAACCGACGTGAAGTTACTGTTTGCAGTTGCGGCTCGTTCGGCAAGTGAGATATTAGCAGGCCCAAATCCACCCCTTCCCATTTAAATCCCTATCCTTTAAGGTCGGCAACGCGTCCATGTATCCTCTAATATGATTATGTATAGGCGGTGACGGTTACTTTACACCAGGCGACCGACCTGCCCCCTCTTAAAATACAAAAATTCAAAAACGAAACGTTCCATCATTGGTCCCTCGACCAATCACAATCAAATGGCACGAATGTTTGATCGTTCGTGTCGTGTTTTTACGCCACATTCTAACCCCGTAAAAAAAGAATGTAACAGAACCTTTTTGACGTGATGTATTGGGATTTTTTTGTCCGATATATCAGTGTATCGACATTTTATATTAGTACCAAACTTATTATCAAATATTTTTTTTAAAAGGCTGCATTTTCCTCAAAACTAGGGTAAATAGACAAGGTTTTAGTAAAGTTCAATTATCTTTTATTTTACAATCAGTGCATACAAGTTTATTAATAACATTTTTATTTTCCTCCATTTCGATTTGGCTGCCACATTTATAATGCAAAGGTTTATTACATTTAACACAAGTGTATATAACAAACTCTTCGCCACAAACACCACATCTGACAATATCCGTATCTGCAGACTCATTGTCACTTACATCATCATTCAAGTCTACTATTTGATCTACCGCTTTCCAGTGACTAGTACGTATTTCTATAGTGACTCGATTGTGATATTTCATATTAAGTTGTTCTGAAACCACATCGTCACTTACATGATTAAATACATTGGCCTCTTTGCCAAAAAACAAATTGTATGGGATACCTGTTTTAATGTCTTGATTGCCAGTTTCTTGGGAGATGACTCTTAAGGAAGTGTTGAATTTCCATTGCACAATGCGGCATCCTATCTCCCATTCTTTTGAATTAGTTTCTATCAACCACTTATTCAATGCTTCAACCACATCACCCACATCAAGAGAATAATCATTACATTTACCGACTATGATCTCATAACTTGGATCAATAACAGCTAACAGCTTCAAAGTTTTCAATAACAAATATTCACAATCTGTAGATGTCAATATTTTTTTCGGTGGCCCAAACGTAGAAAATATTTTCATAAATTGCATACCCAATTCTTCAAAGGACAATTTAACCAGAGGTCTGATTATTACAAATTTGGTAACAGTTTCCATGTAAACGAAAATATAATTAAATTTTTTATTTTTATGCATTTTATGAATGGCAAATTTCCATATAGATTTGTTTGATTGTATTT
The DNA here is from genome assembly GCA_949126905.1 of Amorpha juglandis. Taxonomy (NCBI): domain Eukaryota; kingdom Metazoa; phylum Arthropoda; class Insecta; order Lepidoptera; family Sphingidae; genus Amorpha; species Amorpha juglandis. Next base: position 7,150,938 of record OX421390.1, on the reverse strand, counting down.
CTCTACATTCCTGGATATTGTGCAACTTTGACACTTCTTTGCACACATTACAAGACTGTAGTACTAAAGGTATGCAAAATAAAGGGTACCTATAGTGATCTTGAGTGATATTTGTAATTGCATCAGCAGCACCATGCATACTTTCTATATGCGCTTTTAGTATCACTGGAAAACACTCTTCTGCCGAAAGAATCTTTATTATTGCATCATTAGGATCATTTCTCTTTAATATGAGAATGTCTTCATTGTTTTCTTGGATAACTTCAAAAATAAGGTTATGATTTTGGGTATAAAAAGATTTAATTGATGCCATGAATTCTTGAAGCAACATTTCATTCCAATGTCTTAGTGTTATGGCATTTCCATACATTTTGTTGATTTTCCCCAACTTTTTAAAGTATTTCTTTTTCATAGAAATTGGGTCAAATTTATCATTATATTTAGATATCAGATCTGATGTTACATCTGGTGGGTTTTGTACCTGCTTTGTTTGTTTAGAAAATGTTTTATCTATATTAAGTTCAGTTGCCATTTTATTATTAGAGATGAGGTATTTTTTTTACAAACACTGTGCATCTGCAACAAATTATAATGTTATTAAAATATTATTTAAATTTTCTAGATAGAATAGTATTATCTCAATTTTGTTCAATTATATGTTTTGCTATTTGTTTAACTTTACCGTAAAGCATTTACTGAAAATTTGACATATTTTATTAATAGTGAATTAATGATACATTTTACTAACTGGCAGTGTTATACAAAGCAATATAGCCTTTGAATGGCTGAGTATGTAAAAAAATTAAGTAAACTGTACCATCTTACAGTGTATATCTTATAACTATCATTGTCAAATATTATTTCATGATTTATGTTTTATTGATATTGATTCATCCATGGCAAACTTACAAATCTGCAAATTATCCATTTCACAAGGGAGCATTTTGAATGCATAGAATAATTTAAAATATTTATTTTTGTAATAGAGTTATCAGTACTGTAGTACATTTGGTTTTCAAAATGTAACCTTTATGACACAATCAACAGATATTCTATATTTTGCAGTATGAACGGTATTTCATTGAATACAAGTTTTACTAAAATAACAGATTCATAAGTTTGCTGTGGATGTGATGATATTTTATTTTATTTGATTGAATGACGAGACTAGCAAGGCGCTTGTCTGATGGTAAGCGTCACACCTGCCCATAAACAGATGCAACACATTGCTCACATGCCCAGTAAATTCACTGGATTCAATGTCCTTCAAACCGAAACACAACAGTGCTCACACATTATTGCTTGGCGGCAGAAATAGACAAAGCGGTGGTACCAACCCAGACGGTCTCTCACATACGGCGGACCAACCACCTTATGAACTTAAGATACACCACACTACACCTTATGATATGACCAAGAAGAATTGTATGAACTTAAGTATTTGTATTAGTTATGCCCCTCAGACTGCTAATAGCAGCATATTTTTAGATAGGACAATAATATGAAGGACAATAAGTGGATACCTACTCTATTTCATGAATTGTTATTACCATATAACATATGAAGTAGGAATTCTGGTGCTAAAACCTGGCATAGTGGCCCACCTTGTGTGGGTCGAGTTCCAGGGTCAGCCAGTGTATATCTGGTTCTCCCCAGGGGGCTTCCCCTGATCCTAACCCTTTTCCCTCTTTTTCCTTCCCCTCCCCCTTGGCCCTGAGATGAGATACTGGCAGTCGCCAGTATTCCGTTAGCAGAGACCCCATAGTTCATCCCAGGAACTTTGGAAGGCCGGCATGATCTTGCCGATCTAAGATGGACACATTGTTTATCATTGGTCCACATTATTCTTGGATTGCGCACTTACCATCAGGTGTAGTGTAGTCACTTTGCTGAGCCAGGATAAAAAAAAACTGCAAAATTTGTGAGTGGTAGAGCCACTCTGTAGACAGTTTTGGACTGGGTTGTTAGCACTTTCTCACAGAAAACAGACATAAAGTAGCGGCATACTGCTGCGTTTTGTATAGTGAGTAACATATCTGAAGGCCCAAATCTCTGTCCTAATCCCTAATTATCCCTTTCCTTTTAGCCGGCAATGCACCCATGATTCTTCTGGTATTGTGGGCGTACATGGGCGGCGGATATCACCATCAGGTGACCCACGTTCTAGTTTGCCGGCCTATGCTATAAAAAAAAACTATGATAAATTGAGATTTAAGAAAGAAGCTGAACTATTTAAAACTAATTTAAACAGATTTTATCGCGGTTTTTTAATTAATTTTGATCCCGACGTTTCGAAAGTTTTTCAGCCATCGTGGTGACGGGGTGGACTTTTAATTACTGACTGACTCTAATTAGCTTTATTTCAATGAGTAATATTCGCGTAAACATAAGAAATCATTATGAACTATATAGTCAATATTTTCTAAATGATTGGTATCTCGAAATATGATGTCCCAGTCTTCAAATTAATAATTTAAACTTACAAATCTGAGTTAGTCCTTCACTGTAGCTAAATAGACTTAGAATTAATGAAGCCAATGCTGCTTCAGCTGATCTATATGTTATTCAGAGTACAATATAATGACTGGAATTTAACCACTACGGTCGCGGATCGTGGTATTCTCAATTCTCATAAAAAATATCAAAGGAAATGTATCCACTACATACATAAATTGAAAAAAACGAAAAAATAAAAATATTAATAATTATGTAGTGTAAACAGTATATTCAATGTACTCTGTGGTGTAAACTGTGACTTGTGAGAGATATTTTTCTTCTTTTTAATTTATGGCTTCGCATTATTAAGCATTTCGCCAATGACAAGTATAATTTATTCTCTAGTCTTCACAAGAACGATGAAATATCGGACATTTTCAAGGTCTTGTTGGAGTTTTGGTGTGAAATCCTTCCAGTACGATGCTTAATTCACTTATTTCAATGTTTCTATATACTGTTCGTCACCGTCAATGTATATTGCACAAATCCACACTACTTTCATACAACAAACACAACTTTAAACTAGTTTTTGAAATAAATTAAAATAAGTGATGAACCGCACTGTCAGAATTCTTGCTAAAACTTCCAAAATATATTTTTTTCAATAGTTTTAATCACAAAGATTGTTTTTTGAAGTGAAACTTCTTTATCGGCGTTAGAAAAATAAAATCGTCACATTTTTCCGTTACGCGTCACGCATCACATTTTTGACTTTGACTGCATTTTGACCGGACTTTGACCGGACTTTGACCGGGCTTTGACCGGACGTTGACCTGACTTTGACTGGACTTTGACCGGACTTTGACCGGGCTTTGACCGGACGTTGACCTGACTTTGACCGGACTTTGACCGGACTTTGACCGGACATTGACTGGATTTTGACCAGACTTCGACCGGACTTTGGACTTTGACTGGACTTTGACCGGACTTTGACCGGACTTCGACCGGACTTTGACCGGACTTTGACCGGACTTTAACCGGACTTGGACTGGACTTAGATCGGACTTTGACCGGATTGTGATTGAATTTTGACCGGACTTTGACCGGACTCTGACCGGACTCTGACCGGACTCTGACCGGACTTTGACCGGACATTGACCGGACTTTGACCGGACTTTGACCAGGCTTTGACCGGACTATGACCGGACTTTACAGGACTTTGACTGGATTTTGACCAGATGACCGGACTTTGACCGGACTTTGACAGATCTTTAACCGGACTTCAACCGGACTTTGACAGGACTTTGACCGGACTTTGACAGGTCTTTAACCGGACTTTGACAGGACATTGACCGGACTTTGACAGGACTTTGACGGACTTTGACAGGACTTTCACCGGACTTTGACCGGACTTGGTAACTTCTTATGGGAGGGTGAACCGAAACGTTCCGTAACGCGAGCGGTCCATCGGCCTCGGACTTTGACAGGACTTTAATCGGAATTCGACCGGACTTTGACTGGACTTGACTTTGACTGGACTTGACTTTGACTGGACTTTGACACGACTTTGCCACGACTTTGCCATGACTTTGACACGACTTTGACACGACTTGGACCGGAGTTTGACATGATTTTGACACAACTTTGACACGATTTTGACACGACTTTGACACGACTGTGGCAGGCTCCTCCGCTCTCACTTTAACCAACATTAGTTTAAGTTATCACTTCTGTCGAGCGTCCCGGGACGCACACTTTTTTTTTGTATTCATGTCTATGATAATAAAAGCCTTTTGTTTAAACTTTATCTAATGTAACTTTATTTGACCAATTTTTGTAAAGTTGCATATTATAGTAGATCATTTTTCGAAAAATAAGGTCATAAAGAAGTTTCACTTCCTACGTGTGTAGTGTTACACGCACACATGTTTTTTTTTTCCACCTAGGACGGTGTGTTTCCAACGTTTATCTGGTACGCAAACGTAATATAAGGCAACTTACTGCCTCGGCGTTCTCCAGCGCTATAACCTTTTCAAAATTCGATTTATTAACAGTATTCCTTTAACCAAGGGGTGCGGTTTGGCTGTGCCCCTGGCAGTGCCGAAGTCCATGACCAGTGTTGATCGATTGCCATCAAGCGGGCCATTAGCTCCTTTACCCATTCAGGCCATAAAAAAACCTAATATCATTTGATATCAAATAGAATATATAGTTTTAAAGAGAAACTATATTTAATAATTTATTTAATAATTGTTCTTATGAACAAAGAATTATATTTGCATTTAGATAAAATGATAAAAAAAAACACGCTTTTATAGAAAGTCTAAAAATAAAAAAATCTAAAATAAATTTGAAGAAAACAATGTATTTTATTGTAAAAAAAGCGTGCGGTGCATGGTGTCAATAGTAATCAATATTATATTGACACATATGAGTAGAAGGATTATCATTTAGATAGTATCTTAAAAAGCACCCCACGCTTTTTTTACAATAAAATACATTGTTTTCTTCAAATTTATTTTAGATTTTTTAGTTAGACTTTCTATAAAAGCGTGTTTTTTAGTTTTTTTAAAACTATTATTTATTTTTCATTTTTTAGTTAAAATATAAATATATTGTAGCAGAGAGTATAATTTTAATTTTGAACCCGAACATTAAAAAAGCGCCATCTATTGACACTATTAGATACTACGATATTCCCTATAATTAACGAAGATCCAGAGAGTACAATTTTAATTTCTAACCCGAATATCAATAATTAATTAAATTAAATAATTATTTTATTATTATTATTATTAAATTATAATTTTTTTTTTTATCAAATTATTGTATTGTCATCGGCCCTCGATAAATCTACAAAGTTTGAACGAAATCTGGCCGTTTAAAGTGGGTCAAAATCGCGCCCAAAGGAGTCGGTTACAAACATACAAACATACAGGTGAAGTTAATAAAAAGCGTGTAATATATACCTATACATAAGAACGACCTTGTAAATGAGTTTTGGATTAGATTTCGGCCGAAACTAGATTAGAAACTGAAGGTCGGTTTCGGCTTTCGTTTTAAAAACTAGTTTCGGTTGGACATTATTAATAAGTAACAAGGGATTTTAAATTCCTACTTTCGCTATTCCTTATTTTTGTCCCAATCGTAAGCAAGTGCTGGATGCGCCCATGGTTTTTACATTTATTTTTACGGGCTCAAAGAATGAGTATCCAGAGCCGTAAAATAATTATAAGAAATAGGTAATCCATTTTTTTAATGAATTAAAAAAATAGAAAGTTACGAGTAGAGACAAATAAACTAGAATTACAAGAACACTGTCAAAGTTCGAATGTAAAATAACAACACAAATAAGTACATTGTACGTCTTGAATAGTGTTAAACATCGGTCAGTTTAACTTGGTGACATCGAGGTATAAAGAGATTATTAAAACTGATTAAAACCATCAAGTTGCCAAGGATTGACTGAGATTTTGTAAGTTTATAGATATGTAAAACGGTTGAAAACTGTATATAGACTCGGATATTTAAGTTTTATATTTTTAGATCATATCGATTTACTATGCGTGCCAAATAAGAATAGGACTGTCAAGACGCCATTTTGTTCAGCAATACGCGCAAACTTCATTACCAAAGTGTATGGTGTGCAAAAACAATATATTCAGTTTAAATGTTTAATGTACGCTTTTTTTGTAATTTCTAATACATTTCACGCCAAATTAATTATAAATGAGTAGGATTTCAAAGAAAAAGCATATTTATAAAAATAACAATAACAAGGAAGTCCAGTAGGCAACATATATAGGACACACGCGCGTATACACGAAAGCGTAGCTAACGGCACACTGGTAGCTTCTCAATAGCGTCACAAAATTGCGTCATATTAGGGTAACCAGTAGCATTAAATGTGTATTTGTTCATTTTTTAAACTGTTTCCATACAGTTCCATAATCAATTTATCCAAAATTATCCATTAATAAAATTCAAGAATAGTATTTATTAAATGAATATAATGGTTATACAATAATTAAATCTATATCTATTAACAATAAAAAATATATGAAATTTCTTTTTTGCACTTTTTTTGCTAGCAGTACTACTTTGACAGTTATCGTGTGAAGTTGGCAGCAAACGCGATCCTATTCTTATTTGGCACGCATAGTAATGATATCGATTTAATGAGTATTCCATTTTCATGGTGTACATTTTCTATGAATAATGTACACATAATATACTTTAAATGACTTATTATTTCTTTTTATTACGGCAACAATAAGGTGTTTTTCAAAATATCTAATAAATTGTTTTATTTCAAAATGTGTTGTTATTAGCAGCCTGTTGTACAAAATTAATATTAATTAAAATTGGCCAAGTGCACGTTGGATCGTTTATTGAGAAGGAATTTATTGAAGAGGTTTACCTGCTGAACATTTTTACTTATTGCTATTTTTAATATTTGTTAGATTAACAGCTGTAATGTTACATAGTGACAATTCCAGCACAGTATTATCACAGTTTAATAGAAATAGACCTCTTTTAAATTAAAGACGGCCAGACAGACAGATAATGTAGGATTAGTATTAGAGTTTTATATATAAACCCTGTGAGTAATTATATAATAAGATGCAAAACACTGTATTTCTATATGGAAATACTTCTATTTTATTTTATGCATTTATTATTTAAATATTCAAATTATCTTAGTTTATGGTATATAAGTTTTATACCATTTTTAACCACCTCTAAAACTAAGAAAGAAGTTTCTTAATTTGTCTATTTTGAAGAGTTGGTATGTTTCAAAATATATTTTGTTTTTGTAGCATATGCCGGCAAATGAGCAAGTGGGTCACCTGATGGTAAGTGATCTCCACCGCTCATGTACGCCCACCACTAGAACAGTCATGGGCGCGTTGCCGACCTTAAAGGAAAGGGATAATGAGGGATTGGGAAGGGGAGGGGATTTGGGCTTCCGGTTATCTCACTCACCGTACGAAACGCAGCAGCAAGCCACTACTTTACGTCGGTTTTCTGTGAGACAGTGGTAACGATCTGGTCGAGCCAGCCCATTCATGCTATAGACAAAACTGTCTACAGCGTGGCTCTACCACTCAAAAATAAATATGTAATTAAATGCCTATATTGTTTGATTGTGTTGATTAGAAACTTTAATTTTGACACCTTTAATGGACCATGTACCTTAGTATTGGGTATTAGGGTTTGAAATGTCTCATAATAATTACCAATCCTTATTTCTGATTTTAAAATAGGAGTTTCTCAATTCTGCAAAATTATACAGTTTTTCTTGCTTTTTATGCATATAAATAGATTTATCTGCCATTTGTAGATCGATTTAAATAATAAAAAAAAAAAATTATTTATTGTTATGCCATATAAATGATTTCTAGTGAATATTTTGGTAGAAAATAAAAATTAATTAACTTATTGTACTTACAACACACACAAGGTGGGGATGTGGTATATGACTAAGGGGAAGAAAAAAAAAACAAAAAAATATTGAGAAAGTAAAATGATAAGTGTAAGCGTCAATGCTACGATCGACGCACAATCAATAATAATGGCCGAAAACGGTTTAGGCCCTAAACTTTAGTCAGTGAGAGAGACTTATTGTGTGAGAAAGACATGAGACCGGTGTCGTTCTCATCCCTTCTCTGTACTGTTTACGGGGTGAGAAGAGACATATGTCTTTCCTTCCTCAGGTTCCTTCTAGGTCCACCGGTGTGGCGGGAATAACTTATCAATTATTGACCATGAGAGTAGAAAATAATTATTAAAGTACTAATATCGCCATTAAAAAAGACGGGCTAATGGTAGAAGGGTGAAAATTTAGGGTTGTATGTATTTTTTAATCATAAAAAAATTATAATAAAAAAAATAACCAAAAAATAAAAAATACTTTTTCTGGTGGACCATCCTTTTCACTTAGGGATATGAAAAATAGTTTACGTCCTATTCTCAGACCTGGATATACACACAAATTTCCTAAGAATCAGTCAAGCCGTTTAGAATTTTATTATATATTAGATATTTATGTACATATAAAATATGCCCGACCTAGCAGAACCGCCCACGCGTTGCTGTGGCTAAGCTATATGTTAAATTATGTTGTAGTAAACTACTCAATACAGTATGCACCATCTATTGGATACTTACTCAATCCAGCCGATAAGTTACCTTACACTGCCATCTGTTAGAATCTTATGGGACTCTTATAACTTGTTGTCATATAATAAATAAATAATTTACTATAAAAAAATATTGCGACTATAAATAATATAAACTATCCTATCTCTCAAGTTTGACCAAACTGCACACGGTTTGCAAAATTTGGTTGAAATCGGTTCACCAGTTTATCGCGGACAAACAAAGGATACGAAATGTTTATACAGGGTTATTTTTAAAACACTAACAACCTCGCAGGACTAGATTCCTAAGGTCATTTGCTACTACTTTTGTTCTACGACTTTTCATAATTTGTTAGATTATTCTCATACAAAAATAAGTGTGAATTTAATTTCCGTCTCGAATGTTACCTACGCTCTGCGCACATCGCAGATTATGTAATACACGCGGGCGCGAGCGTCAGTTCAATGAAGTCGTGGCCGCGCCGGGCCGTATCGATCGATACCTACAGCCGTCAGCTATTAATAATTTAAATACTGTAAATACGCTGATTTCACTATTTAAATACGCCTCTATTAAACAATAAAAAGTAAAGGAAACCAAACTACCAATATTAAATTTGTTTAATTAAATTTTAGAAAACGACAAAAAAATATTTTGTTACGTAATCGTAACATATTTTAGATGTTTAAATACGGTATTTGTTTTTAATTGTTTAATGTAGCTAGTCCTAAGCCTGGTAAAGTATGAAGGGATTGTGGACTCAGTGTAGGTATGTACATACTGGCTCCAAACCCCGCGAGCAATAGAAATTAACTAGATTATTATTATTAGCAGCGCAAGCGGGCGCGAGCGCGCGTCAGGTCGTTCGTTTATGACTGAAACGTAGACGTACGAACACAAACACAACAAAAACTTGTAAAATCATTTTTTTGGAACGAAGTTCCTTACGGCAGGCTTGGAGGGGATAGGGATTTCGCTGCGTGACCGAACTGAAAAAAATGTGATAGTAAAACCGTAAGAAAAATGCGTGGAAAAAATGCGTGGAATAAAACCGTTAAATGAGACTTTTTTTAAACTTAATTTGATATCTAGCACACAAAGTTAAAGTCGAAATTCCGTTAATAAAACAGATAGGTGTGAAACTTATGACATTTGGAAATGTAGACGCGGTTTGAAATTTGAATTTGAATTTTTGATTATAGAACACGGCCGTCCACCGTTTAGTAGCCAGTCTAAGTCTAAATTAATAAGTTTTTATTTATAATTACATAAGTTGATAAAAAATGCTATACAATAGCTTTACCGCGGCAGTCTCCGAGTGCTACACGTCTTTTTTTTATTTCTATTTTTCTATTCTATTTCTATGTAATTTTATGTTGTCAAACAAAAATAAAGAGACATATTTTGTTATTTTAGTTGATAATTTGTATTTTTTACAATTTGTGTCGATTCTACATTAGCCGAAGGAACTTCGTTCCTACCTGGTGTCCCACGACACACACCAATTTTTTCTTATGTATTGAGTTATGTCCAAACTCGTAGAACAAAAGTTGTTCCTTATGGGGCCAGCTATATGGTCCTGTGAGGTTGCTAGTGTTTTAAAATTAACCCTGTATACAGGGTTATTTTTAAAACTGACAACCTCGCAGGAGTAGATTCCTAAGGTCATTTGCTACTACTTTTGTTCTACGACTTTTCATAATTTGTTAGATTTTATTCTCATACAAAAATAATTATGAATTTAATTTCCGTCTTGAATGTTGCCTACGCTCTGCGCGCATCGCAGATTACGTAATACACGCGGGCGCGCGCGTCAGTTCAATGACCGGCCGCGCCGTACCGATCGATAATACCTACACCCAGCCGTCAGCTGATTTCACTAATGCACGCGCGCGAGTGCGCGTCGGGTCGTTCGTTTATGACTAAAACGTAGAGTGTAGACGTACGAACACAAACACTACACAACAAAAACTTGTAAAATCATTTTTTTTCTTATATATTGAGTTATGTCCAAACTCGTAGAACAAAAGTTGTTCCTTATGGGGTCAGCTATATGGCCCTGCGAGGTTGTCAGTGTTTTAAAAATAACCCTGTATAAAGATGTAATTTTTATTTCTATCTCGAGGGGCTAACATTTGGCCCGCGAAGTTATTTTGTGCATAATGTAAGCATTGAATTGAATTAGTCCTCATTTTTTTAAGTTTTGGTTGTACTTGGTAACGCCTAATTAGGTCCAACCATGAGCTTAAACATTTTCAAGTTTAAAAATAATCATAAAAATCAGATCACTCTGTGTAAATTTATGCATTATTAAAAAACTAATATGGGTACGCGTCGATTTGAGAACCTGTTTAGCTTTTTGTCGGTTAAAATTTAAGTACATTTAATATTTCAATTAGTATAATTTGTTTCAGATGTCACAGATTACAGAATGTTGTAAATATAATTGTTGAACACAAATAATAGATAAAACATGGCAACTGAACACATTGAAGACGAAACTGCTTTTAATTCAATGAAGGAAACACAAAACGCACCAGGTATAACTACGGAACTAATATCTAAATATGAACACAAATTTGATCCAATCTATATCAAAAGAGAGTACTTCAAAAAGTTAAGGAAAATTAACAAAAAGTATGGTAACATTATATGTTTTAAACATTGGAACGAAATGTTCCTTCAAGAATTTATAGAATCAACTAAATCTCTTCATTTTAGAAAACAACTTATTTTTGGAGTTATTCAAGAAAATGGCGAAGATATTCTAACAATCAAAGGAAGTAATAATATTAATGATTCAATTATAAAGGTTCTTTCGGCAGAAGAGTGCTTTCCAGTGATACTAAAAGCACATAAAGAAAGTATGCATGGTGATGCAGAAGCGATTACAAGAATTACTGAAAATCACTATAGTTACCCTGTATTTTGCATACCTTTAGTACTCCAATCTTGTAATGTTTGCAAAGAAGTGTCAAATTTCCACAATGTACAGGAATGTAAAGAAATGCCATCTAGTAAATCTATATGGAATTTTGCCATTCATAAAATGCATAAAAATAAAAAATTTCATTATATTTTCGTTTACATGGAAGTTGTTACATCATTTGTAATAATCAGACCACTAGTTAAATTATGTCTTGAAGAATTAGGTATGGAATTAATGAAAATATTTTCTACATTTGGACCACCAAAAGAGATATTGACGTCTAAAGACTATGAAGAATTCCTAATGAAAACTTTGAAGTTGTTAGCTGTAGTCAATCCAAGTTACACGATACCGATAGGTAGATATAATGATTACTTATTTGATGTCAGTAATGTGATCGAAGAATTGAAAAAATGGTTGATAGAAACTGATTGCAAAGATTGGGTGATAGGATGCCGCATTGTGCAATGGAAATTCAATACTTCCTTAAGAGTTATCTCTCAAAAAAATGGTAACTGGGAGATAAAGACAGGTGTCCCATACAATTTGTTTTTTGGCAATGAGGCAAATGCATTTAATCACGTCAGCAGCAATATGGTTTCTGAACAACTAAGTCCGAAGTCTCGCAATCGAATTATTCTAGAAGTATTCTCTAATACGTGCAATACTAAAGTGGTACGTCAAATAGTAGACTTGAATGAAGATGTAAGCGACGATGATTCTGCAGATACGGATATTGTCTTATGTGGTGTGTGTGGCGAAGAGTTTGTTATATACACTTGTGTTAAATGTAACAAACCTTTGCATTATAAATGTGGCAGCCGGATGCAAATAGTGGAGAACAAAAATTTTGTTACTAAACTTATATGCGCTGGTTGTACAATAAACGCGGATTAAACTAAACTTTACTGTTTTTTATATTTGAGTACAAGTATCAGTTAGTAGTATTCCATACCTTAATGGGACACGTCTAGTGGAGACCTATAAGCTATCAGCCGCTTTGAATAAAGAATCTTAACACGTATTTTTTTTTAAATTTGGTATCCAAAGGGTACCAGCGGAACTATTACGGAGATAAGCTTGGGACTGTTATATGTAGATATTTTATGGAAAGAAGAATTGGAAAAATTGACATGAAAAAAATTAAATTCGTGATAAACTGAAAGTTATTTTCTATGGGATTTTTGTATGAACTTAATATCGGAACTCACGATTGGAACAATGGATATGCGTATTTTTTTCTTTGTTTTGTTCGTTATGGTTCTGTTAAATAAATGAAATTAAAGATAAAAACTGTACATAAAGCCGGTTCTGCCGCTGAATGGGCAGCGGCTCAGAAACATTTAAAATACTCCATGCTCGAACGATCATATTTTTTCGTTCCCTTCGCGGTAGAGGTTAGTGGGGTGTGGTGCACGGAGGCCAAGGGTTTTATCCGAGAAATGGGGCGACGCCTGAGAAAAAATGGTGAGGATTCTCGCGCTGAATCGTACCTGGTGCAACATAATATATCACTTTCAATACAACGTGGCAATGTTGCAAGTATAATGGGCACTTTTGCACCAAGAACGGTCCGGGGCGGTCTCTTCGATTAAAATTTCGTTATAAATTTTGTTATAAAATTTAATGTATTACACACTAATTCAAAATAGGCTTGCGATTGGCCTGATGGTGAGCGATGATGAGGCCTAATATGAAGCACGCTTGCCAAGCAAAAACCGATTCAGTCGCAACTAGAAGACACCCAGGTTATATTTATCGGGGAATAAAGACTCCGGCAACTTGTTCGACAACTTAGCAGTCCGATAAATGAAGGTGGAGGCAAAGCGTTTGGTGCGCGTTTTGGGAACATCTACCATAAATGCGTGGCGTTTTGCCATTTTTCTGGTCGTCCGATGATGGAATGGGGAAATATTTGCTGGTGGGAGGATACTTGTATCCGACCGGTGAGCGACCACCGTACACTGGTGCTAAAACCTGCCATAGTGGCCCACCTTGTGTGGGTCGCGTTCCAGGGTCAGCCAGTGTATATCCGGTTCTCCCCAGGGGGTTGCCCCCTGATCCTAACCCTTTTCCCATCCCTTTTCCTTCCCCTCCCCCTTGGCCCTTTGGCAGGCCGGCATGATCTTGCCGACCTACGATGGACACATTGTTTATCGTTGGTAGACACTATTCTTGGATTGCGCTACACTTACCATCAGGTGTATCGTAGTCACTTTGCCGAGCCAGGATAAAAAAAAAAAAAAAATTAAATTATGCAGTTCCGTTGCATACTCTCCAAAATGCATTCGATAAAAAGAATAAGGTTAGCCTTTTAACACCATAATATGATGACCTACGGGAGTGGAGCAGCTTGCACGCGGGTGAAATCACGAGGGACAGCTGGTATAAAAGACTATGATTAAATTATATGCGTGGGTAAACTCGTGTATAAAAAGGTGAATATTTTTTTATGTTAACCGTGTTTTGTATCACTAAAAAATAATCTAGAAACCAAAATATAACTTTCCATATGTTTTTGCTTACAAATTCATTTTATTTGTACTAATTTAAATCATGAATAGTATTCTCATGACTACTATATATCTACTTTATATATTTTCTGGACTGCGTTGCGAATTAAAATAGCACAGAGGCTCTGGTACCCACAAGCGACCACTACCAACTATACACCACGACCCTTGTAGGCTTGACCTTCAAACTTGTGAGAGGCCGTCTAGGTTGATGCCACCGCTTCAAGTAAACTAATGTCATTTCATGAAAATGGCAGTAAGTTGATTGCAGAGTATTGTTAAAAGTAAAACCCCCGGAATCCAAGGCGTTTAGGATGTAAACTTTCGTTACCTATGGATAATAGGAGCAAAGACAATTATATTAGAACTGCACTTGAAACTTGCGTACCTGCACAGGATTGTAATATCAATAACGCGATGGGGCCCATTTTAAAATTGAATCCATTACGTGATTGTACCTCGTGGCGTGCGTTTTACCCGGAATGCAATAGATACAACCCCGAGCAGCGATGATCCGTAAAACGGTAACAAATGATGCGTAACGCTCACTGCATTTCGAAGCATTGTTTAAATTCATTCAATTCCTTTGATGTGTCTTGGGACGGCTTAAGGAATCGACTTTGTGGGGTTTTTGTCACAAATAAATTCATTCTGAGTCTTGACTGGAATACATAAGTAGTTTTTTTATCCTGATACGACGAAGTGATACTACACCTGATAGTAAGTGCATTGAAGTGGGGCATTGAAGTATTTAGAAATAATAGATCTTTTTTATAATTGATGTCGGGGTGTTTTTAATGGTTATGTTATTTATAAAAAGCTTGTCAGCAATTGTTTTTTTAAATTTCTTGGAACCCAAAGTCATTTTGGCTTAATCCTTTGCTATAATATTAAAATTTGGTGTGGTCTCTCTTCTTTCTGTCCTGAGTTCAGCCCACGGTTGTTAAACGAGACTTTACGACCTGATATAATGGTATTGGTTTACCGATCGACATATTTTATCACATTCATGATTTATTTATTATTTATTTGATTTTTAAAGGCGTTTACGCATTTGCTAAATGAACAGGATTTGGGACCTATTTCTCAAAGTGCGATGATGAACAGTGTATGGAAACATTGAAATAAGTGAATTAAGCATCGTATTGGAAGGAATTCACTCCAAAACCCCAACAAGGACTTGAAGATGTTCACACCGATATTTCATCGTTCTTGAGAAGACTCGAGAATAAATTATACTTGTCATTGGCGAAATGCATTAAAATGTGAAACCATAAATTAAAAAGAAGAAGTGCGATTAAAATGTTACCGCCAGTAAGCTGACCACAGCCAATTTAGTGTTGGTTATGTACCATCCAGCCATGTTAAATTAGGTACCTATAGGATGTATCACTTGTTTTCAACTGGTAGGTACTACTATCAATATGTCAAAGTCGACCATTGCTTTTTTTTATGGCATTGATCGGCAAACGAGCAAGTGGTTCACCCGATGGTAGGGGAAAGTGGGGAAAATACGAACACCTAAGGGCAAACTTAAATAAAACAGTGGAATTTGATCACAGAATGTTTTATTTTTTTAAATCATAATGTTTACTTATCTGTTTAACTAATTCACTAATCAACATTTATATTTTTTTAATGAATTGCAACAATATGAAGGAAAAACAAAACCCTTAGTGTTCGGCTTTGCCCGACATTAGTCGGGTAAATACGAACACCAAGTGGGGTAATTTCGAACTAACATTATTAACAACAGAGATCACATTTAAAACCCTAATGTTGACTGTCCGTCAGTACAACTCTCGTGAGCCCATTTTTGCACACATAGCACATAATCCAATCTCTACAAAAAATACAAAAGTAGTCTTTATTTTCTTTTTCGCCTTTTTCGTTTTATTTTCGTATTGTGACTAAGAGTCTTTTATATTGGTGAAATTCTTTAATACTCTTTCAATCTCCTTATTTGAAGGTGTCCTCTTACTCCATTTTTTTATAGTTAGGCCATAATAGAGTTTACTCCATTTTATGATATAATCGACAAGTTGCATTTCCTGATCGTCTGTAAACAAAGGTTTTCGTCCAGACCTTGGCAGTTTTAACACTTCTTATTTTAGGTGGTCATAAATAGTTGTTTTTGGAACATTATAAGTTTCTGCTGCTTTGCCGATGGTGAGTTTTTTGGTTTTAACATCGTCTATAGCCTTTTTGAGATCTTCTAAACTGTACTTCAGTTCGGTCTTTCTTTTGTAAGTACGAGGCATCTGTAACAATAATTTAAAAAAGTGGAACGGGGAGTCAACAAACTGGAGTGGGGTAATACCGAATGTTCGAGATTGCCCGACATGGAGTGTTCGTCTTTACCCCGCGGGATCGAAAATAATAAAATGTTAAAAAACAAATTAGGTTATATTTCTTTGGCCAACTACGTCAATGTCATTAAGCCGAATAATATGAGATTATTCTACTATGTAAGAGCTGAATTACTATTGTAGATAGAAATAAAGCTACATCCAGTTGAATATACCAAAAAATTACATCTAAAACATACAAAATATTGAAAAATGCCTGCCCATAAACAGAAGCAACACCACACAGAACGTTGAATTACAAAGCAGTGTATGGCACTGAACTACGCACGTCACCCCGAGAGAAGTCCGAGACCCCCCCGAGACAAGACCGAGTTAAGTCTCATCATTCCCTGTAATATCACTTCAATGTCCTTCATACCAGTGGCGGATTTACCAGCAGGCTGAGTAGGCTGGAGCCTAGGGCGGCAAATTTTAAGGGGCGGCAAATTTAGTTCATAATTTTTTTATTTCGGTTTGCAAATGTATGTTTTTTACGTAAGCTTAATTCATATTATGTAAGTATTGTATGGTTTTAAGACATACCTTACCTTACTTTAAAAGTGGTATATGATTGAGATATTTTTTCCTTAAAATAATGTTAGTTGATAATTCTTTGCTGTAAAAATAATCAAGGATCTAACACGGTACCATAGTTCTCAATAATAATAACTATATGGGATGGTTGGCGCTCACTTGGGGAGGCTTACGTTCAGCAGTGGACGGCAATAAGCTGAGATGATGATGGGAAAAGTTGATGTAACGAGGATGATGGCGCACAAATTATAAAGTTGGAATTTTATTGATAGAAAATTGATATGATTGTGTACTAAGATATCAAAATTTAGAGGCGGCAAAAATTGAATAGCCTACGGGCGGCAAATCTATAAATCCGCCACTGGTTCATACCGAAACACATCAGTGCTTACACACTGTTGCTTGGCGCCAGAAATAGACAAGCGGTGATACCAACCCAGACGGCCTCTCGCATACGAGGGACCTACCACCTTGTAAAAAAGTTGTCTTAAATTTGGGTACCTAATAAATTGAGGTGGAAATAGTTTTGTGGCGTCAAGGCCACACGTAGGCTATACTTACACAATATACTTACTCAGGAACACAGTTACTAATTTATTATCATCATATACCACCTACCCATAACATATTACTGACCATCATCATAATATAGCACCAAATTAGAATCCTGGCACTGGATAATGCCAAGCAGGAAAAATAGAATAAGTTATACCTACATAGATTAAAAATTAAATATAATAAATACCTTTACTCTTTTGTGGATAGTTACAACAAAAATACTTTTATTTTTCTGGAAATTCAAGTTTTTGATATTAGAACTTTATTGCCGGGGCCAGCAGTATGATATTTTATTTAATTTATCCTTAATTAATACACAATATTTCTTTATTTATTTTCATCTTAACCTTCAAAAACACCTAATTTTTTCTTGTACAACTCTCAACATAAAAAAAGTGGAAAATATGATATAAAAACGACTAGAATTTTAATAAACCTTTCTTGTACATTAAATACTTTGGGAGTTGCAAATATTCTCAATACAAATTAATCGTTCCGATAACCTTTAAGAATTTTTGGAAGCTCTTGAAGAATTCTTGCAAGATTAACTCCTTTAATACACTGTTGTTAGTCGAATAGACTTATTGAAAGTTAATTTCTGAGTTAGCCGGGAAAGGTAGTTTTAGCGTTAAGCTCAGTTTATAAAAGAATTTCATTGAGTTCAGTGTGCCTGTATGAGTTTTTTCGATACCTTCAGTTGCATGATGCGTCCTTGCGAAAGAGTTTTTGTCATATTTTCTCTTCTAATGCGAAAAATTCTTGTTGAGTTTAAAATTTTCTAGAAGCTTGCAGTTCAGTTGGTACTAGAAATTGTGCGATCTAATAAATGAAAATGCATACGTCATAAGCCCACGCCTGTATGTGCGCGGTTAACATACCGCCTCGAGAAAATTTAGTCTGCTCATCATGCCGACCCGCCTAACTGCTTCTTCACACTTCGTTTATAGGACGCCATATTATAGGGTGGAAGGAACACGTGTGCCGGCAAACTATTCCACAGCTCAATGGTGCGGCAGAAGTAAGATTTCGCGAAGTTTTTAGTTCGAACCGACATGGAGGAGACCACGAAGCTGTGGCTCCGCAAGCCAGCACGCGTGGTTCTGTTAAGTAAAGGTAAGGATGGGATAAGGTCAAACAATTCTTCTTCAACTTCTTACCATCAAGTGACCGACTTACTTGTTTTTGTACTCGGCCATAAAAAGAAACAAACATAACATGTCCTTATTCTGAGACGCTAACATAAACTACAATGTATTTGAAACTACATTTCAAATGTACGAAGTTTCCCCATTTAATTCACTACCGCGCCTATCTGAGTAAACTCTACAGCTGAAGTAATAAGTGTCGTATAAATAAGGTTAAATTGAAATCTAAATATTGTAACGGAAATAATGTCTGGAATATTACTGTCTATTACGCTCTTGAGGTTTATTTACTTATTAGCTTTTGCTCGCGGCTCCGCCCGCGTGAACGTTTAAAATTGACAAAGTTTCATACAAACTGTCATCCCCTATTTTTTTTTTTTTTTTTTTTATGGCATAGGCCGGCAAATGAGCAAATGGGTCACCTGATGGTAAGTGATCTCCAACGCCCATGTACGCCCACAACCAGAAGAATCATGGGCTCGTTGCCGACCTTAAAGGAAAGGGATAATTAGGGATTGGGAAGGGGAGGGGTTTTGGGCTTCCGGATATCTCACTCACCATACGAAACGCAGCAGTAAGCTGCTACTTTACGTCGGTTTTCTGTGAGACAGTGGTAACGACCCGGTCGAGCCAGCCCATTCATGCTGTAGACAAAACTGTCTACAGCGTGGCTCTACCACTCACAAAACCCTTTAACCCCTTGGGGGTAAAATTTATTAAAATCCTCTCTTAGCGGATGCCTACGTCATAACATCTACCTGCATGCCAAATTTCAGCCCGATCCCTCCAGTGGTTTGGGCTGTGCGTTGAAAGATCACTATGTCAGTCAGTCACCTTTGAGTTTTATATATTTAGACTAGGTTTTGCTCGCGGCTTCGCCTGCGTGGAAGTCAGAGGCGGCTCTAGCCTATGTACTGCCCGTATGCAACAATACCCTGGCGCCCTCTAGCAGGCACGCGGTCAAAATGGAATACTCACAGTTCTTTTTATTTAACTGAATGACGAGCAAGGCACTCGCCAGATGGTAAGCGCCACGCCTGTCCATATACAGAAGCAACACCATCCAGAACTTTGAATTACAAAGCACTGCAAGGCACTGTACTGCGCTCGCCACTCCGCGTCATAAGATGTTAAGTCTCATAATGCCCAGAAATTTCACTGGCTTCAATGTCTTTCAAACCGAAACACAACAGTGCTTACACACCGTTGCTTGGCGGCAGAAAAAGAAAAAACCGGTGGTACCAACCCAGACGGCCTCTCGCATACGAGGGACCTACCACTTTATCATTGACTTGAATACAACACAGGATATTACCTAAATCGTCGGCAAGTTTCTGTCATTTCCTTGGGTTTTTCGTCCCGCTGGCATTCTTTGACCAACTTAACCTTATTTTCCCAGTTGTCTCTTTGAGTCGAACCCTTGAATTGTTCTGTTTGCATCCAAAGATTGAACGGAATCCAAGTGCATGCTTTGTCACAAACTTTGGACGTTTAAAAAAACTAGTATTAAGTTGTATCTGTATGTGTAGTACTAAGTTGCATCGTAAGGAGGTAAAGTTAGGTTTAATGCGTTTTGTTTAGAACAGAGTTGTATTATATAACACATATTCACGCCAGGGGTAGTCAGAGATGTATCCATCCAATTTCGCAGGGCTTATTTCCGCCCCATGATGTGATCGGGAGCGAGCCTATTGCCATACGTATGTCTTATTATGATAACAATTTTTTTTCTGATTAATTGGAGTAACGAAGCTACTATGAAGTAATTTAATAACTTTGAAGAATATTATCAGGGGATTTAAATTATGTAGACACAAACCCGTAGCAGCAATTCGCACGTCAGCGAAGTTTGAAAAATCTATGTTCACTGAATACAGGCGTGTGGCGGATTGTCGTCAATGAATTATTGCCACCCACTCCCCAATATGTAACATATTAAGTTTGTATGCGCGGGCAACACTAAAATGACGTGACAGATCAAGAGCCCGCCAAAAAACTATACAAGAGAGTTTTGGCGGGAATTCTGACAGTGCAGTTCATCGCTTATTTTAATTTATTTCATAAACTAGTTTAGAGTTGTGTTTGTTGTATAAAAGTGGTGTGGATTTGTTCAATAAACATTGACGGTGATGAACAGTGTATGCAAACATTGAAATAAGTGATTTAAGCTTCGTACTGAAAGGAGTTAACACCAAAACTCTGGCAAGACCTTGAAATCGACCGCACCCGTGTTTCATCGTTCTTGTAAAAATAACTTTAGAATAAATTATACTTGACACTGGCTAAATGCTTAATAATGCGAAAGCCATGAATAAAAAAGAATAAACTAGACAAGAGCGTTGTAACGACCTAACGGCTGATCACACATTTTATAATACTTGTCTGCAATTAAACGTTGACTACTATTGTGGGAAAGGAGTAAAAATATATACGCAACGATAACAAACGTTTCTTTTGCTGACACCCCACATTCGAATATTTATTTATAGCTCCATTTCGATGGAGCATTTTCTCGAATGACAAAGTGAACATCACATCAAATTGACATTAATAAGAGCGCGTCATAAGATTGTTATTTTTAAATGACATGATGCCGCCTCGTGAATGAGACTTTCACGTAGTTCTGATAAATCATTGTCTCGATCGTGTGATAAACTCTTTCAATCTAATAGTGGGTTCAAACGGTTCAGTTAATCAACTGCTAAATCGTATGCGATTTGAATCGTCTGAACATACTTTCAATCGAATCGATTACCAAAAAACCATACAACTTGTTGATTCAGTTGATCAACTAAAATCAAAGCGTGTGAGTCCGCCATAAATGGAGCTTAAACGTGATTGTATTCATTCGAGCTCAAATTATTCAACGGAATATGTGACGAATTTATTTATTTATGGCTCTTGCAGTACTATGCATTTATCCAGTGTCAAGTACAATTCATTCTCAAGTTATTTTTACAAGAACGATGAAACACGGCTGCGGTCGATTTCAAGGTCTGGTCGGAGTTTTGGTGTTAACTCCTTTCAGTACGATTCTTAATTCAGTGTCAGAATTCCCGCCAAAACTCCATGTGACGAATTATTCGAGGCACGTTTAAAATTTCCATTTTCAAATTATTCCATAGACAAAGCTGAAGTTTTACACAGCAAGGTGGGAGTTTGTGATGCAAACTTATAATTAAAACGAACAGCGAGATGCAGAACAACAATTTATATTCATTAGGGACGCTTGTAGCTAAATTACACTGATTTAACCGACACTGTGGGCTGCGGCAAACCGTATCCAAGGTAGACCTAAAATAGAGACTACTACTTGATCAAACAATTAGGCGCATGTCAAATTAACCCCCGTCAAAAAAGAGGTGCTTTTATTGGTGTAATTAAATATGTATTGGCTGCCAGGTGTAATCTATACCTCCTTTTTTCCCCCAAAAAAATATGGGTGTATAGTATTTTTTTTTTGGAACGAAGTTCCTTACGGCAGGCTTGGAGGGGATAGGGACTTCGCTGCGTGACCGAACTGAAAAAAATGTGATAGTAAAACCGTAAGAAAAATGCGTGGAATAAAACCGTTAAATGAGACTTTTTGGAACGAAGTTCCTTACGGCAGGCTTGGGATAGATAGGGATTTCGCTGCGTGACCGAACTGAAAAAAATGTGATAGTAAAACCATAAGAAAAATGCGTGGAAAAAATGCGTGGAAAAAAAGCGTTAAATGAGAAGTGCGCAGGCGCGACAGTCGCATAACCAGCCAGCGTTAGTTCCTTTTTTAAAATGAAATTCATTCAGCCAGTTATATTTGAAGTAGTTTTATATCTCCTTCGATTTTTAAAAGATTATTACATAAGTTGATAAAAAATGCTAGGTTTTGGCGGGAATTCTGACAGTGCAATTCATCGCTTATTTTAATTTATTTCATAAACTAGTTTAGAGTTGTGTTTGTTGTATAAAAGTGGTATGGATTTGTTCAATAAACATTGACGGTGATGAACAGTGTATAGAAACATTGAAATAAGTGAATTAAGAATCGTACTGAAAGGAGTTAACACCAAAACTCCGACAAGACCTTGAAATCGACCGCACCCGTGTTTCATCGTTCTTGTAAAAATAACGAGAATGAATTGTACTTGACACTGGCTAAATGCATAGTACTGCAAGAGCCATAAATAAAAAAAATAAAAAAAATGCTATACAATAGCTTTACCGCGGCAGTCTCCGAGTGCCACACGTCTTTTTTTTATTTCTATTTTTCTTTTCTATTTCTATGTACAGACGCGACAGTCGCATACACAGAATCAGGGTTCGAGGATATATATCAATGGATATATATCAAGATATATATCCGATATATATCAGACTGAGTTTCATGATATATATCAATGAATATATATATCAAATGTTTTATAATACATTGCAATACAAAAATGGTTAAATAAATTGATATTAAGTAATTTTTTGCATTTGTTACTGTATTTCTACTTCCCAAATGTAGATGGCGTGGGAGTAGAGTTAAAACATTCTCCCTAATGGTAAGTTCTAATCCATTTATGGCAACACTTCTGTCCTAAAAGAAGATTTTATGTTTTTTAGTTGATTATGTCTTATCTAAAAGTAGATTTTGCAATATGCAAACAGTATTCATAAATAATACAATAAAATAATAATATGGCTTTCATACAAAATGGATATATATCAAACTTGATATATATCGGATATATATCATAAATATCCGATATTTTGATATTTATAATAAATATCGGATATTTTCGAACCCTGCACAGAATTGAGCACGACTTTTTTTGCAATTTGTGTCGATTCTACATTAGCCGAAGGAACTTCGTTCCTACCTGGTGTCCCACGACACCACTAATTTTTTTATAGTATAGGCCGGCAAACGAGCAAGTGGGTCACCTGATGGTAAGTGATCTGCACCGCCCATGTACGCCCACCATCAGAAGAGTCATGGGCGCGTTGCCGACCTTAAAGGAAAGGGATAATTAGGGATTGGGAAGGGGAGGGCATTTGGGCTTCCGGTTATCTCACTCACCGTACGAAACGCAGCAGCAAGCCGCTACTTTACGTCGGTTTTCTGAGAGACAGTGGTAACGATCCGGTCGAGCCAGCCCATTCATGCTGTAGACAAAACTTTCTACAGCGTGGCTCTACCACTCAAAAAAGTTAGTAGCTAGTTTAGCCTATTTGTTTGTCTGTGGGTGTGTGTGCGCATATGTGAAAGTTTTTTATTGGACCTACTAGGTTGTCTGTCTTGGTAATAGATTGTCGGTAGCGTAAATTGTATTGCGCATGAAGTATGACTGCTGTGCTAAGGTTTCGCGTTTGATATCCAGGTCGGGTCAAATGATATTGGGTTTTTATATATTAAATGCTCAGTATTGGCCCAGAGTCTGAAATTGTGCCCGGTATGGCGATAGGCTCGCCTATCACACCGTGGGACGGAAATACGTTCGGCGATGTTGTTGTGAAGATGAAAAAACAAGCGGATTGATGAAATATTTATTACTATTTTAGCACACAGTACGGACACAACCACGTTCGAACAGAGAGAGAGCTGTCAAACTCAAATGACATTAAACGTCACACTTTAGATATAATTTCGTTTAGAAACACAATATTGTTAACATCGTTTAGAAACATACAATATTCTTAACAGGCGAAACGTGAGTACTGGTTAAATCTCTGCCTACCTCTTCGGGATTACAGGCGTGAGTGTATATGTAGTAAGTACCCGTCGTCGAACAGCCGACGTCTCAGCTTCCAACCCACGTCAAATAAGCCCTTGAGGTGGAAACCAGGCTTATAAAGGGACAGCTAAGCTCGGACTTTGATATTCAAAGGCCGGTTAAATTAATGTCTTGACTACTGGAATGACTGCTGTAACTGATTCATGTAATGCTGAACTATTCACCGAAATACGTTGCTTGTTTAAGGCATGACAGGTTATCAGTTTTTTTTTTTTTTTATAGCATAGGCCGGCAAACGAGCAAGTGGGTCACCTGATGGTAAGTGATCTCCACCGCCCCTGTACGCCCACCACCAGAAGAGTCATGGGCGCGTTGCCGACCTTAAAGGAAAGGGATAATTAGGGATTGGGAAGGGGAGGGGATTTGGGCTTCCGATTATCTCACTCACCGTACGAAACGCAGCAGCAAGCCGCTACTTTACGTCGGTTTTCTGTGAGACAGTGGTAACGATCCGGACGAGCCAGCCCATTCATGCTGTAGACAAAACTGTCTACAGCGTGGCTCTACCACTCAAAGTTTCTTGACATAATCCACTTATTGACCACATTTAATTCAAACTTAGTTTCAAACAAGTAAACACCACATTCGGATTGATTTATTTTATACGATGATATTACATATATTCATTTACATGCGTACACACAGACATATATTGCTGGTGGTAGGATATTTATATCGGCCCGGATAGCGACCACCGTACACATGGTGTTAAAACTTGCCATAGTGACCCGCACACATCTTGTGTGGATCGCGTTCCAGGATCAGTGTATATCCGGTTCTCCCGAGGGGCTTACGACATGATGGTTGGGTATAGGGGTAAATCCTTGTATCCCTGTGCCTGCATCGGTCATCCGCCTGTCCTGTCGCTTTCTTATTTACCAGCCTTTGTTTTATAAAAAATACTCGAGAAAACAGTTCTATAAATCAGGAGGTATTAGGTCCCCCGCAAGCGAGATGGCGTTTAGGTTGTTACAACTATCTTGTCTAATTCTGCCGACAAGCAGCGTTATAAAGCACTGCGCGCATTATTCAAAATTCTGCGTGGCATTGCTTCGATTATAGGTAGGCGTGACCGTTACCATCAGAAGGGTCATTTTGTCATTCAGACTAATAAAAAAAAATGTGAGATGTTTTCGGTACAAGATATTTGGTCTATCGACCCAGTAAAGGCGATTCAATAACATTTTATTCATATCGTATCGAGTCTTGTATTATACCGGTCGTAAACATACGCATGTAAGCAATAAATGTGATTTGTAGCCAGGCCCGGGGGCGGTAAAAGAATTTGATTTCGCGTTTTAGCCTATATCCGTAAACGATTTGAATATAAAATGAAATACGTGACTCTGCCGTGGCAACGTGTGTAGATCTGGTGCTTTGTAACAGTTATAGATGTGAAATGCGTCTTCCGCAGCTAAATTAAATTTTCTAACAGCGTTTGTAACAGCTCCAACCACCATGCTGTAGACAATTTTGTCTACAGCGTGAATTCACGACCGGTCGTGACCACTGTATCACAGAAAACTGACTTAAAGTAGCGGCTTGCTGCTGCGTTTCGTGCGGTGAATGAGATATCTGAAGGCCCAAATCTCTTTCCCTGCCCAATACCTGATTATCCCTTTCCTTTAAGTTCGGCAACGCATTTTTTTATCTGAGACGCTTCCAAATAATTGCTGCCATTGCCGAATTTTTTGATATTTTTTCATGAAAATTTCACATAAAATTCTTCAATTGTTATACTTTAATGTACCATTAGCTTTAATGCATAGATTTCAACTGTGTCGTCAAAAAAAATCACAAAAATATACATTTTTTTGGACGAATTACCCTTACCGTCCTCTTAATATAAGGGTAGGTATATTAATTAGGTATTTATTATCGCTTTGTTTGATGGTGAGAGAATCATCGTGAGGAAGGTAGTTAATGGTTCTTTTGTAATTTGGTTTGAAGGGCATCGAAACCAATGAAATTAATGAGCAATATAAGACTTAGTATCCTATGTCTCGGGGTAATGAGCTCAGTCCAGTGTCATGCAGTGTTTTGTAAATCCCAGTTCTGTGTGTTGTTGGCGAGCAATCTGCTCGTTTTATCATTCAAGCATTTTTTTATTTGATTGAATGACGAGACGAGCAAGGCGCTCGTCTGATGGTAAGCGCCACGCCTGCACATAAACAGAAGCAACACTGCACAGAACGTTGAATTACAAAGTACTGCATGGCATTGAACTGCGCTCGTCACCCCGAGACATAAGACGTTGAATCTCACAATGCCCAGTATTTTCACTGGCTTCAATATAAACACTTCCCGGAAAAGAAAGTTATAAAAAAAGAATATACCAAATGTTTAGTATCGGAAGTAGCAAATAAGTAAAAACAGTAGGTACAGTGGCTCCCACTACGCCAGATTGCGTGCTCCATAAAAACAACATAACCGTGTCGCGAGAATAAAAGCCTTGATTTACTAACATCCATATAATAGTTTTCCTTGCTACGTATGTTTGGCGTCAAACAATTTCGGCTAAAGGTCACGTCACTGTTGGGAATTGTGGGAATAAACATTTTACTCCCACATGTATGGAATCGGTTAACTAATGAGCATTGTCTCTCTGTCACTCCTAAAGTACTCGACATAGGTTAGAAAGGGACAAAGAAGTCTTATAGTAATTTTGCAATGTCTCTCTGTCACTCCTATTCAACATAGATTAGAAAGGGACAAAGGAGTTTTACCTATAGTTAAAATTAGTTTTCTTGTAATTGTAATTCAAGACGACAAGGTAGGTCTCTCGTATGCGAGAGGCCGTCTGGGTTGGTACCACCACTTTGTCTATTTCTGCCGCCAAGCAAGTGTGTAAGCACTGGTGTGTTTCGGATTAAAGGACATTGAAGCCAGTGAAATTACTGAGCATTATGAGACTTAACATCTTATGTCTCGGGGTGACGAGCGCAGTTCGAATATGTGCTGAGTATAGCCATAGTCTCACTCAAACGTCAACGTCAAAAACCGCACACATGTGCACAAGTTGCAGCTCTGCGTAGCCCTTCAGAGATACAAGCATTTAGAATTTATTTTTTTACTTTATGTAATTAATTTGATTATCGGTTCTGCGAGCTATGTGGCCTGCCCACTGCCATTTCAGCTTGCTAATCCGCTGGGCTATGTCGGTGACTTTCGTTCTTCTACGGATCTCCTCATTTCTGATTTGATCACGTAGAGAAACACCGAGCATAGCTCTCTCCATAGCTCGCTGAGTGACTGTGAGCCGTTTTATACGGCCCATATTCAGAGGCCACGTCTCAGTGCCGATGGGGCAGAAAGGTTCTGGAATGGAGGCCACGTACTGGCAAGCGCAGCGTTGGACGTTCACCTACAAGGTGGACAGACGACCTGATAAAGGTCGCAGGATGTCGCTGGATGCAGGCCGCTTCCAACAGGTCGGTCTGGAAATCTTTGGGGGAGGCCTATGTTCAACAGTGGACGTCTTGTGGCTGATGATCATGATGATGAATTAATTTGATTATACAATAAATGATAATTATTTAATTTATAACAATGAATGGCATCAATGAATAATTATAAAGGTCAAATCAAAAAGGCAGTAAAACGACCTGTATAATACACATAAAGTAATCCGGTAAAATCTAATTGTTCAACAGAATGTGGACACGACCTTACAAAAACATTATTCTCAATTCGGAAGGATCAATTTTACGAGGAAACACAGTGAGGGTTTCGGTTTTATAGGTGCCCTTAGCAAGTACTGGACTGCGTGATGCGGCCTTAAAGGCAGCGATTTAGGGTAAATTAATTAATTATTACGTGAGTAGAAACTAGATAGGGTTTGGCAGTTCTGAAAAACTTAGATGAGGTGAAATGTAGCGCGTCTACGTTATAGCAGAGGTCAGAAAACGGGCACGTGGGACACCTGATGGTAAGTAATCTCTATCGTCCACTAACATCCACAGTACCAAAAGAATCCTGGATATTGGATGGATGATACGCGTATTATTTAAAGGAAAGAGATAAGCGACGACGAGGGAAGATTTTGAGGCTTCGGGTGTTTAAGTAATTCTGGTGGTAGGATATTCATATCCGCCCGGTTAGCGACCACCGTAAACATGGTGTTAAAACCTGCCACTACCCACACACCTTGTGTGGATCGCGTTTCAGGATCAGCCAGTGTATATCCGGTTCTCCCGAGGGGCTTACGACATGACTTGATGGTTGGTTAGGGCGGATATAGCGGTGCAACTTGTATCCCTGTGCCTGCATTGGTCGTCCGCCTGTCTTGTCGCAGATTTGCCCTCGATTTGCTTCTTCCCTCTCCGAAAAGGCAGGCTACAGGCCGGCTTGATTTTGGAGACCACCGAGGAACTCATTATTTGTCGGTAGTTGCTAGATTTTTTAACTGCGCTGCGCTCGGAAAAAAAGTTCGCCCCTGTCTCATCACGGGAAGGCAATAAGCTTGGGGAAACGTAGGTTCAGTACTAGTTGCACCCTGCCCTTTCGGGGATGAAAGCGTGAGCTTATGTAAAATACAGATAACCGAAGTTACTGATATAGGCATGATCGTGCCGACCAACGATAGACACACTGTTTGTCTTTGGTCGACAATATTCCTGGATTGCGCTACACTTACCATCAGGTGTGGCGTAGTCATTTTTCCGAGCCAGGATAAAAAAAAAAAACTTATTAAACCTATAAAACCCCTCGTTGTTAAAAACAGAAATGTGCAAACCATTATCAATAATGTGATAGAACCTTCAACAAAATACACTTTTTATTTGTCCTCAGATACGAACTCACGATTTACTAAGTCGATTAGGTGGACGATTAAACTTATCTAGCCTCGAGTTTTATGGCGCCACGCCCACCGTAAGGTGATGGCCGGTACTTACATAGATGGTGACACTTTATGACGCCAATCTTTGGTGGGCGCTGTGTAATCTTACTTATGAGTTTTCGTCTAAATTGGAAAGGAATTTGACCCTTACTCAATACGTTTACAGGCTACAATCCTTTGAAATGTGCCAACTAATTTGCCGATCGAACGGCATTAATACATGTAGATAAATTTACTCCTGGTTTATGGATCTATCAATTTATGTTATGACTGGTAAGGTCTTGTTTGTTCCACTGATTTTAGTTTATGGTTTCGAGATATAGAGGGCACTACTGTAGTATCCAGTGGTAGAGCTGCACAAACATGAAGAATGAGCCTATTCTACCGGGACGTTACCACTTAATGAAAATCAGTGCAAGTGACAGGCTGGCTGTTGTATTTCTAAATGTTTGCAGACTCCTAATAAAAAATTGCATTCAATAAAAAACTGCATTCGAATCAGTCTATTCAATTACGGAAGGGGCAATCAAGAACACGTTCTTTTTTATCGGCCGTTAAAATTATTATAATCTAAATGAGGACTGCACCATCCACCAGTTAAAGTAATTATAACGAGTAATTGATTACGGTATTTAAAGGTTGTATTATTTGCTTTCAGTTCAGTACTATCAAATGACAAACATAGAGATCGTCACCAATCGCTTGTTGCAATAGCTTTAACCAACGTAGGTGCAGCCCACGCTTAGTTAAATATTACTATTAATTTAAGTTAAGCCGAACAATCAAGTATTAGCTACCATGCAGGTAATATATGTAGTTATATGTTAAAGCAAACTCTACTCGTGCAATAAGGTAAACAGTTACCCCCCACTAATATAACTCTCCTTAGGCCGCGGACTCGAAGTCAGCGGCAAGCGGCGGCGGCGCGGGTGCGGCGCGTTCAAATGCATAGATCTAAATGGACCCGGTCTCGAAAGCAGCGGCGCGGCGCGGGCGCGAGGAGCAACGTACGAGCGGCGCGCGCCAAATGAGCGGCAACTGCGCGTCTGCATTGACGTAGTGCTGTGTATTTTCAAAAATGCCCGCCGACGTGGTGGAGCAAATTATTTCAATGATTTTTTATATGGAACATCATATTCACATCAATTTCGTTCGCGAACAGACAATAATTTCTCATAGTACAACACTACGCCTCCCTAGCGCCGCGCGATCTGCCCGCTGACTTAGAGACCGGGTGTCCGCCGCTGCCGCGCCGCCGCCGCTTGCCGCTGACTTCGAG
Source organism: Amorpha juglandis (assembly GCA_949126905.1). NCBI lineage: Eukaryota > Metazoa > Arthropoda > Insecta > Lepidoptera > Sphingidae > Amorpha > Amorpha juglandis. Next base: position 7,120,450 of record OX421390.1, on the reverse strand, counting down.
TCCGCGGCCTTATGGACAAAGCGTCGCGAATGTTCTGAAACTGGTATTTACTCAGCCAAGTTCTATATTTGCATGCTACCAGACATGATTATAAGTTTATTGTTGTACATTCAAAATAATAAGTGGCTTTAAACTGCCTAAAATTAATAGAAATTTGCTAGCGAGAAGCTACTTTTGGGTGTCTACTTTTAATTATATGTCGGTTTTCCTCGCGTCTCCCCCCGCGTGATCTGTTTTTTCCGGGATAAAAAGTAGCCTATGTTCATAAGGGATAATGTAGGATTATTAGGATCCTACAATAAAAGAAGAATGAAAAAGTCCAGTGAAAGAATTTTTCAAATCGGTCCAGTCGCTTTTAAGTTTATTCGTTGCATACAAAAATACAAATTTTTCCTCTTTATAATATCAGTGTGTACATAAAACCTTTACGTTTTCCAATAATTATTATTATAATTATCACATAATAATTATAAATTAATATTGAAATGAGCAATTCTAGAGCTTCTTGCTCCTTTTTCTGTAGTGAAACAGGCTACTTTGCGTCAATTTTTCAATGAGACAGTGGTAACGACCCGGTCGACCCAGCCCACTCATGCTGTAGACAAAACTGTTTATAGCGTGGCTCTACCAATCTCGGAATACGTAAATGTTCAGTTTTTTAAACAGTTTTTCTCTTTCCTTTTCAGAGTATGAAGAATTATTTATATAGACCGGCATGATTCTGGCGACTACCGCTAAACTCATTGTTTGTCGGCGGACGCTGTTTTTTTTGGGGCTGCACTGCGCTTAACATCAGGATGTGTAGTGCGCTTAACATCAGTTCCTTTGCCGTGCTCGGATAAAAAATACTTTCTTGGACTATAGGCACTCGGTTGATACTGGCAGGTGTGTAGACGGGATAGTATCGGTAAAGTCTTTATGAAGTTCTTAGTTTAGTCGTGGCAGGTAGTTGAGGACAATACTGTGTTTGTGACCGCGTTCATGTTAGCTCAGTGTTTAAAGTAGTCGCAACTTAGCGAACACAGAGCAGTTCGCACCTGTGTTACCTGCAATGTAAACCTTTATTTAATTTTAAGTTTTGTTTGGGATATTTACTGTGTAAGTAATAATAGCTCAGCGGGGAGCGGTACGCAATGCTGAGATGAGAGTCGCGGGTTCAGACTCTGCCCCAAGCATGCTAGCTTTTCAAAGTATTTGTGTTTTGATTATTTGACAGCCTTAGTGGAGCAGTCGGCAAGTAGTCGGCTGTGAAGCGAGAGGCCCCGGGCCGCCAAGCAACAGTGTAAGCACAGTTGTGTTTCGGTTTGAAGGATATTGAAACCAGTGAAATTACTGAGCATTGTGAGACTTAACATCTTATGTGTCGGGGTGCCGAGCGCAGTTCAGTGCCATGCAGAGCTTCATAACTCAAAGTTCTGTGTGGTGTTGCTTCTGTTTATGGATATGTCGCTTCCCATCAGACGAGCGACTTGCTCGTCCCGTCATTTAATTAAATAATAAAAAGGAACAAATTTTTTTTTTAAATAGTGTACTCACCCACTATTGGTATACAGATCCTCCTTTTTGAGTAGCTTTAAAGATAGAAATTAAGTACCTCCACCATTAATCTAAAATATATTACACACAAGCGTTTTAATATCTTTATCGAGTGTGAAAGATCTATTCAAACTATAAAACATAAAATTTGATAACTCATAAAACGAAGATAGTCAATAAATTTGTAACATTTATACTCGTAGTTAACGATTAAATAAGGCAGTAAACTGGCTTTATACAGGAATTATTCGCGAAGAAATTTATTATTCATATTTATCTGAACCTGTATATCAGTGTTTCCCAACGTGGGGCCCACACCCACAGGGGGGCAATTTGATAGTTAAGGGGGGCAATTTAAAAATTGACTCGACACGACTTTACCATTTCGCTTTGGGTTATTTAAATGCAATGCCAGATATCGGTGACAAATTTAACAAAAAAATGTTAAGGTGGGGCATGGCCTAAAAAAGGTTGGGAAACCCTGCTCTATATACTTAAAAGCCTTTAAGATATATTGATGGGATATTTCAATACCGCTTCTCGGATTTATATTTTTATTTATAAGCGTCGTAAAGTGCTTCAGGCGAAAACTTGATACCGAATTGAGGTTTAGTGAAAATTAATTACGCTTTTCCTTTTTGTTATGCTGTTTAAATTGTTTGTTGGCATTGTGGAGGGTTTATTTAATGCCGCATTATGAAACGTGACATTTTTTATGATTTGATTGAATGACGAGACGGGCAAGAAGCTCGGCTGATGGTAAGCGTCACGCTTGCCCATAAATCAAATCAAATCAAATCATTTATTGAATCAGTAAAATGTCAAACATTATTTAGATTCAGTCAAATTTTAACTCTACCGCCAGTTCGGAAAGCTGGTTCGTTAGAGAAGAACGGGCAAGAAACTCTAACGTTGCTCTTTTCTAAACTAATTACAATATATATTAGCACTACATACATTGAAGTATTATTTATTTGAGTTAGAGCAGCTCAATTTATGCCAATGAGGAACGTCATAAAGTAAAATAATTCAACTAAACACGCAATAAGAGCTTGAGCAGACCAGTCCACACAAGCAGCACCCGTTCACGAGCATGACGCATGTGCCAGCCATCGGCCTCCTCAACCATGTTACAGGGAAGTGACCGACCCGGCACACGACGCCGCCGCAAGCACAGACATTAAAGCGAGCATGACATACCCAAACTGCTTACAATTAGCGTATATAGTAACGTACTCATATATTTATTATAAGCTATTCCCATGCCTTAAGATCTTCCAAATATTCCGAGATTTTATAATATGCTTTATTGCATAACTTTCGCTTAATAGTGGCTTTAAATTGCATGATATTAAGCTCTTTAATATGATTTGGAAGTTTATTGTAAAAGCGTATACAGAGCCCTTTAAAAGGGGTACACTACAATAATACGACAAACTTTATTCCGACAGTCACAAATACGAATTTCAAAATACCGATTTTCATAATTCCGAATGGTTCAAAATTCCGAATATAACAACTCCGATGTATCATTTATCCTATTTTTATAATTCCGAAATTTCAATATTCCTAACGTATATAATTACGATTCTCAAAATACCGAGTTTCAATAGATCGAATAACAAAAAGTCCGAATTAATGATAATTCGAAACATCAAAAATACGGATTCCGATTATTAAAATACCTATTAATTAAAATTCCGAAATAAAAACGCCTTGTAAAACTGAATAGAAAGACAAATCAACACATAATTGCGTGTCAAAGAGAAGTATAATAGTATGAGGAGGTAGAATTAAAAAACTAATGTCAAATGCGTTTTAATAATATTTTTTATATTGAAATAAAACTAAATTAGTTTTATTTCAATGAGTAACATTCGCGTAAACGTAAGAAATCATTTTTTATATTTTTAATTATACAAATATTTTTTTCGCTGGTCACAATTCTAACCTAACCCAAATGATTCACCAACAATAGAGAGGATCTGGCGCTCGGCGGCCGCTGCCGCGGCACGCTCGCTGCGCTCGCTCGCCTTCGCGCTTTAATGGTCACAGTTCTAACCTAACCTAACCCAAATGTATGTAATGATTATACTCACTGAATCAAAATCCTAATTTTAGCAATTTATTCGGGTTATTGAAAATCGGAATGTCGTTTTTCGGACCGAGAACCCGTCGAGCATTTGACTCTTCGAACATATAAAAATCGGAAAACAAACAGATCGTGTTTACAACTTTCGGTAAAATAATTTTCGTAAATTTGAATAATAGACATTATAATTTTTAGGTATTATGAAATTCGGACTTTTGGACATCGGAACATCGAAATTCGGAATAAAATATTTCGGAGTATTTGGGTGTTCCCCTTTAAAAGAGTTGCCGATTTTGTGGAGTCTAGTTTTATGACATACAAGGTTATTTTTATTCCTAGTATTTATGCCATGAGTATCACTAATTTTAGTAAATTGCTCTATATTCTTATGAACATACATTAGGTTAGTGAAGATGAATTGTGATGCTACTGTCATTATATCTATTTCTTTGAATTTTTCTCTTAGAGAATGTCTGGAACTAAGCGAGTAAATAGATCTTATAGCTCGCTTTTGAAGAATAAAAATAGTATTTATGTCAGCAGCACCACCCCATAGTAAAATTCCGTAACACATCAAACTATGAAAATATGCAAAATAAACCAGTCTAGCCGTGTTAACGTCGGTCAGTTGGCGTATCTTACCCACAGCGTAAGCTGCGCTACTTAATTTTTTAGCTAGTACAGATATGTGGTGGCCCCATTGAAGTTTAGGGTCTAAAGTTATACCTAAGAACTTGGTTGACTCCACAAGGCCTAACTCATCACCATTCATAAAAATGTTAGCGTTAACCTTTTTGACATTAGGTGTCAAAAATCTAATGCATTTGGTTTTTTGACTATTTAGTAATAAATTATTAACGCTAAACCAATGTACTATTTTTGAGAGAGTGCTGTTTACATCGTCAAGAACGGATTGTTGTCGATTAACTTTGAATATCAAAGAAGTATCATCTGCAAACAACACTACCTCACAGTTGTCCCTTATGTGATAAGGTAAGTCATTAATATAAATTAAAAATAGAAAGGGTCCAAGAATCGAGCCCTGTGGAACTCCCATTGTAACAGTAGACCCAGATGATCTTTTTCCATTGACGTCAACACTCTGAATCCTATTGCTTAAGTAAGAATTAAATAAATCTAGAGCAACGCCATTAACTCCGTAGTGACTCAGTTTCCTGATAAGAATGTCATGGTGAACACAATCGAACGCCTTGGATAAATCACAGAACACACCCAAGGCATCTTGTGAACCCTCCCAAGCATCAAATATATTATTTAAAAGCTCAACACCAGCATCGGTGGTGGAGCGACCCCGTGTGAAACCAAACTGTTTATGATGCAGGATTTTATTTGAAGTAAAATAATTTTGTATTTGACTAAGGATGAGTTTTTCAAAGATTTTACTTATTGAAGGTAGCACAGAAATAGGTCTAAAATTAGTGGGGTCAGTTGTGCTACCAGATTTAAAGAGAGGTATGATTTTACTGAGCTTCATCTGATCAGGAAATATGCCACAACTAATACATGAATTAAAAATTAAAGCTAACTGGGGAGCTATCACAGGTATTACAAAATTTAGAATTTTTGTGGAAATTCCCCATAAATCACATGTATTTTTAATATTAATTAACTTTGCCACCTTTATTATATCCATGCTATTAACACATTGGAATTCAAATGAATCATTACATCCAGGGACACTCTCTTTTAATATACTTTCTGCTATAGTAGGAGATGAATTTAAATTTTTTGTGGTAGAAACTGGTATATCTGTGAAAAAATTCTCAAATGCCCTAGCTACTTCTAAGTCTGTGCTAATTATCTTATTATCAATTATTAAGCTAAACTCAGTGTCACGAAGTTTAGCCTTACCAGTTTCTTTGCTAATAACACTCCATGTCGTTTTAATTTTGTTTTTGGAGTTTTTTATTTTGTCACTTAAGTATATTGATTTAGCACAATTACATACATTTTTAAATATTTTAGAATACCTTTTAACGTATTCAATGAAATCATTATTGTGATTGTATGATTTTTCATAATACAGGTCATATAATCTCTTTCTACTTCTATGGATACCCAAAGTAGCCCAATCACTAAAAGTTCTATGCTTGCCTGTAGAAACTACTTTGGATGTAAAAATTGATTTAAACTCCTAACAAAATCCATTGAAAAATGAATTATATAATAAATTAGGGTTATTATTAGATACCGGAATATTGCATTTATTCATTAAACTTAATTTAAGTTTCTCCAGCCGTGACTTTGTTACTGGCACAACAGTAACTTTTTTATCCGATGATGTTTGGAATTTGCAATTAAATGTCACTAACTGTCCACAATGATCAGATTCAAGATTATTAATGATGCATTTACTAATGGGTACTATATCTGTAAAGATGTTATCTATACAGGTTGCACTTGTACTACTAATCCTAGTTGGTTCTGAAAACAAATGGACTAAATTAAATGATAGGAAAAGGCTTTTCAGTTTTATAACCAAAGGATTACTTTCTAAAAGGTTAATATTAAAGTCTCCACAAATGAGCAGTCTCTTATTTGATCTTATTAGTTTCCTCAATATTTTCTCAAGTACACATTCAAATCTATCATAAGATGAGGCAGGGGGTCTGTATACACTAATAACAATGAGCTGCTCTAGTTCTATACATGATATTTCGGCAGTCTGCTCCACAGAAAGACTCACTATGTCCTTCCGTTCTTTAAATTTAATTTTTTTATTTATTATTATTAGAGAGCCTCCACGTATAGCATGTTGTCTGCAGAAGTGACTGCCAACTGTGTGATTATTAAAATTGAACATGAGCTGTTCAGATCTAAGCCAATGTTCTGTAATACAAAGGATGTCAATATTCTTACAACTCATGAACAATTCCAACTGTAGTTCTTTACCTAGCATACCTTGACTATTTTGATGGACTAGGTTTAAAATATTGTCTTTACCAAAAATACTATTCTGAACAGCTGATAGAGTGGAATTTATATTTAATGATAATAATTAATTATGGCAATTATTATATAAACAGAAGCAACACCACACTGAACTTTGAATTACAAAGTACTGCATGGCACTGAACTGCGCTCGTTACCCCGAGACATAAGATGCTAAGTCTCATAATGCCCAGTAATTTCACTGGTTTCCATGTCCTCGAAACCCAACTGTGCATACAGACTGTTGCTTGGCGGCAGAAATACACGGCACGGTGGTACCAACCCAGATGGCCTCTCGCACACGAGGGACCTACCACCTTGTTTAATTCGTTTGTTAACATTGTGGATGGTTTATTTACTGCTGCAATTAGAAACGTGTCGTTTCTAAGAATTCGATTATTTCAGAGCCTCTTAGGTGTGTCTGTATTTTTTCGCAATTTTCCCAAAAACTTAACACATATATACGCATTCACCTACAAGGTGGACAGACGACCTGATAAAGATCGCAGGAAGTCACTGGATGGAGGCCGCTTCCAACAGGTCGGTCTGGAAATCTTTGGGAGAGGCCTATGTTCAGCAGTGGACGTCTTGTGGCTGAAGATGAGATGATGATGATACGCATTCACGCCTGTAATCCCCGCAATGGTAGGCAGAAGTGTAACCCGTACACCCACATTTCGCCGAGCTTATTTCTGTCCTAATGACCTACTTTTATATGAATACTTTGTTTATTCTATGTTTCAAAACCAAGGCTTAGAAAATAATACGCCGAAGCTTCTTATCGAAGTACATTTGGTTATGTAAATGATAAAGAATATTTTTTTAACATAAAACAAATGTCAAGTCATAACATCTCCGAGAATTTCTTTGAAGTAGGTCTGCATGGACGAATATTAGGGCGTGCGTCCATTGGCGGCACGGTACGGCAGGCGATCCTTTGACATCACATGCAAGCGCCTACTGACAGCAATTATGCCGTGGTCTGCTTAGGCACGCCTAAGCGTACGGCATCGTGCTAATAATTCAACCTCGGCCTCGGCATCCCGGAGACTGCCGAAGTATTCCGAGGGATGCCGAGGCATTCTGAAGGCTGCCGACAAATCATGCCTAATGATTAATCGTTGCAAATTACATGCTTTAAACATACATACGCACTCAAGCTTATTAATCCTGACGGGATAGGCAGAGGTGTAATCAGTACAACCACATTCCGTCGAGCGTATTTACGTCCCATGATGTCATAGGGGGCCAGCCTATTGCTATACCAGTCTGGAACTCCGGGGTGATACTAAGCATGTTATGATAGAAAAACCCAATATCAAATTTACCCCGGGATCGAACCCGAGACCTTAGCACATAAGTTGTACCGCGCACGCAATACAGTTGCGCCATCGAGGCAGTCAGTTGGTATTGGTGTTGGTTGTGGGCTCCCTTTCCAGCACTTAGCCTATAAAAGTGTCAGGCCATTGCGCGTGATACTTTTACAGGCCAGCTATAGAACAAGCCTAACTCCGACCAGGCAGAAGCGACCTAAGCGCAGGCATCGAGGCAGTCAGTTTTCATTCAGACACAGTTTTCACAGACAGCCTCCGTGGCGCAGCGGGCAAGTAGCCGGCTGTGAAGCGAGAGGCCGCGGGTTCGATCCCCGCACCGACACAAATGTTTGTGTGATCCACAAATATTTGTTTCGGGGTCTGGGTGTTTTGAGACCGAAAGTCTCTCGTAGTTCCTGATACCCACGACACAAGACTCGTATCTTACTGTGGGGTCAGGACTATCTATGTGACTGTTGGGTGTATTTATTTATTTATTTATTTTTATTGTTATATTTTTATTTGTTGCATAAAAATCTCTTGCTGTGCCGCGCCGCTAGTGGGCGCTGGCCCTAAGCAGCCGCGCTCCGCGTTGGTGTACAGAAAAATATTTTCACTGCTTATTTTATGGTATCTATCAAGGGATTATGAAAATTATGAGGTATGTACTGGAATTTACCCATTGTCTAAGTCAACGATAGCTCAGCGGTGAGTGGTATGGACTGTGGAGACGAAGTTGCAAGTTCGAAGGCAGCCCCAAGAGCATGCCTTTTCGAAGCCATATATGTGTATTAATTGTTAAGTAACGCATGCTCAGTTATTATGTTTTTAATGAACATAATATTATTAATTTATGTTATTAACAGTTATTTAGTAACGTCATAGGAAGCCTCAGGCCCTCGAAGTATATTATTTTTTAATTTGCTTTGATTGAATATTTTTTTTTTATCCTGGCTCGGCAAAGTGACTACGCTACACCTGATGATAAGTGTAGCGCAATCCAAGAATAGTGTCGACCAACGATGAACAATGTGTCCATCGTAGGTCGGCAAGATCATGCCGGCCTGCCAAAGGGCCAAGGGGGAGGGAAAAGAAAAGGGATGGGAAAAGGGTTAGGATCAGGGGCAAGCCCCCTGGGGAGAACCGGATATACACTGGCTGACCCTGGAACGCGACCCACACAAGGTAAGCCACTATGGCAGGTTTTAGCACCAGTGTACGGTGGTCGCTATCCGGTCGGATACAAGTATCCTCCCACCAGCGAAGTATCCTCCCACCAGCAGACTTATACTTTTGCGAAGTATTGTTTATTTTTTTATCAGTGGGCTCTGTTTCTAGGCAGACGTGGCTTACCACCAAGCAAACGAACAGCTCCCTATCTTTCTATATGATTAATTATTTTGCGGAATAAAGCCAACTCACACAGAAAACCGACGTAAAGTAGTGGCTTGCTGTTGCGTTTCATACGGTAAGTATGATATCTGGAGGCCCAAATTCTCCTCTCCTTCCCAATCCCTAATTATCCCTTTCCTTTAAGGTCGGCAACGCGCCCATGATTCTTCTGTCACTTACTATCATGTGACCCACTTGCTCGTTTGCCGGCCTATGCTATAAAAAAAACATTCGCATTCTCAGAGATTCGCCGTTATTCAATGCTTGGTATCCAAATATGCGTGCCATTGTCGATTCTGGTTTCCAGGAGTTATTAAAAGAGTTAGTTAGTGGCGGGTGTGTGGGAGGGATAGAAGCAAACTCCTCTTTTCGTCATTCCAGCTAATAAAAAAAACTGTTTTATGGTAATTCATATAGTCTGTGAATGTACACAATCTGTGGAGATCACTTAGTGATGACATTTTTGGAACGTAGTTCCTTATCGCGCGTTGCGAAAGGGGGCTAGACGGAAAAAATTGGTACGAAAAGTTGGCACGAAATTTTTGTCACGACATAATTCTCCGACCAAGAATAAATATAATATTAATTTGATATCTAGCACACAAAGTTAAAGTCGAAATTCCGTTAATAAAAGTAAAACTTATGACATATGGAAATGTAGACGTGGTTTGAAATTTGAATTTTTGATTATCGAACACGGCGCGGCGGTCCACCGTTTAGGCTGCGTTTAGACGACGCGAAAAATTTCGTGCGGCCGTTTACACGATCGCGCAGTCGCCGCGTGGTTGGAGCGTTGCGAAGTATTAAACATTATGGCTTAGTCAATAGAGTTTACATTAGTTTTTCGAGTGATTCAAGCGCGGCGGCCGCGCGGCCGCCGCGCGGCCACAATGCGGTGGGATTCCTTGTCATATAAATGCGCCCTTAGTAGCCAGTCACCAAATTACCTATCATAAAATATTTGAATGTTGGCTGCTTCCAGATTATACAGTGTCTAATATATAGTCTACGGGATGACTGTTTAATATTACGACTCACATCGAATGTTCTGGAACTCTCTAGAACGTTCGGTGTGACGTCACGTAGACTGTAAGACCGACCGGTGCTCGCCGATTTACGGGCTGGGCGACGTAGCAGCCGGTGTGCCCCCTTCGGACCCTCCGTCCCCCCCGAGATCGAGATCATTTTAGTCAAGCCCGAGAGGTGGTCAAGCGCGAGCAGTCCATCGATCAACGGAAAGTTCGAGAGAAATCGAGAACCTTCCGGGTGACGTCACGCGCGCCGATTGACCAGCCAACGCTAGCCGACCTCCCTGGAGCTTCGAGAATTATGGAAGTACCAGGTGTTCAAACCCGTTCCCCCTACCCCCACCCAATTTGTCCTCACCCCCCCTCGGCCTAAATCGGTAATTTTTGAGGCTAGAGGGTCGTGCGACGGCTTGTCGCAATCGGCTTATTGAGCCCGACACTTTGGCCCCAATAAAAATAAATTTCGACCCCCCAGTAAGAAAGATCTGTAAAAATATCTCTAAAAATTCAAATATCTCAGAAACTACAATAGATAGACAAATAAAATTTTATTAAAATTCCTTCACTAATTAATCGAAAGGAACTTCGTTCCATCCGGGTGTCCCTTGACACCTCTCAAGTTTTTTTTTTATAGCATAGGCCGGCAAACGAGCAAGTGGGTCACCTGATGGTAAGTGATCTCCACTGCCCATGTACGCCCACAATACTAGAAGAATCATGGGTGTGTTGCCGACCTTAAAGGAAAGGGATAATTACTAGAGATGTGCCGATTATGACTTTGGCCGACTAGCCGACTAGCCGATTAGTCGGTTGTAAAGAGGCCGACTAGTCGGCCGACTATTCGGCCGAGCCGATCACCGTTTCGGGGATATCCGTGACGCGTGAGTTGCAACCGCCGCCTGCGAGCGTGTCGGAACCTATTTTATTTACGTCGCATTGTTTCTTGATTTTTGCTTCTGTATGGTCAAAGCGGTTTTATTGTGTAAAAAAAATATTTTTGTGTAAAGATAATACCGGTATTGTTTATTAAAGTGAAGAGCTCAATTAATCAAATTTTATCATGTCAAAAAGAAAGTCTCGTGTATAGATTTTTTAAGAAGTGTAAGAAGTTGGATAGTCGGCGCTCTTTGCCGAATAATCGCCGACTAGTCGCCGACTACAATAGTGGCCGGATAGTCGGCTTTACCGAATAGTCGCCGACTAGTCGGCACATCTCTAATAATTACGAATTGGGAAGGGGAAGTATTTGGGCCTCCGGATATCTCACCCACCGTACGAAACGCAGCAGCAAGCCGCTACTTTACGTCGGTTTTCTGTGCGACAGTGGTAACGACCCGGTTGAGCCGGCCTATTCATGCTGTAGACAAAACTGTCTACAGCGTGGCTCTACCCCTCGGTGAACATTTTACTTTTACGTCCTTCTACTATAACAAAGTCTGTTGAAAGGGATTAATTAAACGAAGGCAAAAGTAATCGAGCTTGTGGCTTGGCTCACACCCTCCACACGTTCAATGAGTGAGACAAAAGTAAATATATAGCTGTAATTAAATGGTTAAGAGTGGCTCTTTCGTCGGCAACTCGTCTCAAGATATTTGAAGTCCTCTCGGAGTGTGTATTTATATAGCAGGAGCTTAATCATTTCGACGCTAGGGACGAGATATTGGCGGTGTATGGAAATTGGTTTAAATAGTTTATTTGTTTGTCGCGGTGGTGCAGTTGTAATGTTGTAAGGACGACTGCTGTGCTGAGGTCTCGTGTTCGATCTCCGTGTCGGGTAAAAGTGATACTCAGTATCAGCCTGGAGTTTGTTTTTTTTTATTTGATTTAAAGACGAGGCGAGCAATGCGCTCGCCTGATGGTAAGCGCCACGCCTGCCCATAAACAGAAGCTCACAGAACTTTGAATTACAAAGGACTGGATGGCACTGAACTGCGCTCGTCACCCCAAGACATAAGATGTTGTCTCACAATGCCCAGTAATTTCACTGATACAACAGTACTTACACACTGTGCTTGGCGGCAGAAATAGAGAAAGCGGTGTTGGCAACCCAGACCGCCTCTCGCATACGAGGGACCTACCACCTTGTAAACCAATTGTACCAATTGGGTCCGGCATGGCGATAAGCTTGCCTCCTATCACATCATGGGACGGAAATAAGCTCGGCGTGTACTGGTTAGGTACACATCTGCTTACCCCTTAATGGATTACAGGCATGAGTGCGTACGAATGGAAAATAAAACTATTTTATTAAAATAATCATCATAAATCGCTCCACATTTGGCGGAGATATGCGTGGTTATATACACACGCGTTCAATTGTGAACCTCCTATGTTTTTTCGTTGGTTAACAACGAACACACACGTAACATCGAAAAATCAGAAATGTGTGCACTGGTGGCTGGGTTCGAATTTATAAAGACTATCTCGGTAGTCGGTTCCAGTCCCTTAAATGATCCATGTAATAATAATAATTATTATATACGTTCCACTGCTGCGTACGGGCCTCCTCTACTGAATGAGTGGGATTAGGCCTTAGTCCACCACGCTGGCCTAATGCGGGTTGGCAGACTTCACATACCTTCGAAATCGAGTTTGCAGTATGCAGGTTTTTTATAGCATAGGCCGGCAAACGAGCAAGTGGGTCACCTGATGGTAAGTGATCTCCACCGCCCATGTACACCCACGACCAGAAGAATCATGGGCGCGTTGGCGACTTTAAAGGAAAGGGATAATTAGGGATTGGGAAAGGGAGGGGATTTGGGCTTCCGGATATCTCACTCACCGTACGAAACGCAGCAGAAAGCCGCTACTTTACGTCAGTTTTCTGTGAGACAGTGGTAATGACCCGGCCGAGACAGCCCATTCATGCTGTAGACAAAACTGTCTACAGCGTGGCTCTACCACTCAGTTTCCTCACGATGTTTCTTTCACCGTTAAAGCAAGCGATAATTAACATTTAATATACACGTAACTTAGAAAAGTCAGAGGTGCTGGAGCAGAGTATGCTCTTGGGGCTGGTTTCGAACCTGCGACCTTTGTCTCACCACTACCCGCTGAGCTATCGCTGCTTTTATAGTAAGATCGCCATCTCTCATGCCATAGGTCGGTTAGCTAAGACGTAGTTTAAAATCTAATCCAGGGGCCACACGTCCGCAGGCAATCTGACTCGAGAGGAACTTAATTCCTTACTAATTTGAAGTCAGTTCTGCGGCGAAATTGAATCGAAGTACTTACGGAGGTGCGGCTTGCATCGGTAAGTGTGTGGTGTAACATCTAAGCATATAGTCCTTCTTTATTTTTATTTGATTAAATGACGAGACGAGCCAGGCGCCACGCCTGCCCATAAACAGAAGCAACACCACACAGAACTTTGAATTACAAAGCACTGCATGGCGCTGAACTGCGCTTGTCATTCCGAGACATAAAATGTTAAGTCTCATAATGCCCAGTAATTTCACTAGCTTCAATGTGCTTCAAACCGAAACATAATATGAGCAGTAGTTACAGTTTTTTTGTGATTATTTAATTGGGTTTCAACGGTCAAGTAATATGTATGAATGTATTTTTAGGGGTAATCGTTCAAAAAGGCGTATGATACGGACCAATGGGCTTCATGATATGTAAAACAAATAATAGTTAAAAAAAAATAAGTGTGTGTGTGCAATTCACACACGGCAGAAGTGAAACTTCAGAAAAGTAGCCTATAAGAGAATGAGATAAAAATAGAGTATCAGTGGTATTAGGATAATTAAAAGGTTTATTATTGGAACGAAGTTCCTTACGGCAGGCTTGGAGGGGATAGGGATTTCGCTGCGTGACCGAACTGAAAAAAATGTGATAGTAAAACCGTAAGAAAAATGCGTGGAAAAAATGCGTGGAATAAAAGCGTTAAATGAGACGTGTTCCTTTTTTAAAATGAAATTCATTCAGCCAGTTATTGAAGTATTTTTATATCTCCTTCGATTTTTAAAAGATTACGCTAGCTCGTTATTATTTATAATTACATAAGTTGATAAAAAATGCTATACAATAGCTTTACCGCGGCAGTCTCCGAGTGCCACAGGTCTTTTTTTTATTTATTTCTATTTTTCTATTTCTATGTAATTTTATGTTGTCAAACAAAAATAAAGAGACATATTTTGTTATTTTAGTTGATAATTTGAATTATGTTGTAATTGAAATATGTATGTTGTTTGATGTTTTTTTATTTTAAGTAATTTATTATTTCCTAAAATACTGAATTTCCTAAATACTTTCATGTACTTAAATAAAAACTAATCAGCAAAATTTAAGAGAAAAATCAAGAAAACCTACATAAAATTGAGCACGACTTTTTTTGCAATTTGTGTCGATTCTACATTAGCCGAAGGAACTTCGTTCCTACCTGGTGTCCCACGACACCACTAATTTTTTTTTTATATATAATATAATACTTAGTATATAATACTTTTACCAAGCTTAAAAATTATTTAAAATTTTAATGTGAAATATTACATTTCATATATTTACATACTTAAGATCTTGTTTCTTTCCAACCTCTTTAGAGACGCCTTTTTCGTTTCATCAAATTTTCAAATCACAACGATTCTAAAGAAGTTTCACTTCAAACACTAAAACACACGGCATATGAGGTCGGCAACGCGCCCACGATTCTTCTGGTTTTGTGGCGTACATGGGCGGTGGAGATCACACACCATCAGGTGACCCGGTTGCTCGTTTGCTGGCCTATGCTATAAAAACTACGTTTTACGTTGAAAAAAACCACGATATAATATTATATAAAATAAATGAATTTAGCAAAACAAAATAAAAAATAATTCTGACCACACTATTGTGTCGTCTTATAATACTTAGGCTGAGAAACCTTGCGATTCTGGGATCGAATCCCAGGTTGAGCAATTAATTTGTTTGAGTTTTTAATTCGAATAATCACACTCTGTTTGCCCAGGATACTGATATGGCCATGGTTTGCTCTCATCACATCATAGAATAGAAAAACGCTCGACGAAACGAGGGTGCAAGAGTTGTACCTTTACGAGTGGTAGAGCCACGATGTAGACAGTTTTTTCTACAGCATGAATGGGCCGGCTCGTCCGGGTCGTTACCACTGTCTCACAGAAAACCGACGTAAAATAGCGGCTTGCTGCTGCATTTCGTATGGTGAGTGAGATATCCGGAGGCCCAAATCCCCCTCCCCTTCCCAATCCCTAATTATCCCTTTCCTTTAAGGTCGGCGACGCACCCATGATTCTTCTGGTATTGTGGGTGTACATGGGCGGAGGTGATCACTTACCATCAGGTGACCCACTTGCTCGTTTGCCGGCCTATCCTATAAAAAAAAACCTCTGCATACACCTTCGGCGATACATGAGTGAGCTTGTATTATGTTATGACGGTAGACTCGACGTAACTCGTCTACTGTCAAATCATGGGTCGGAAATGCGGTTGTTGAAGTGATATTATCTGTATTTATACAAGCAAAAAAAAGTTCAATTCATGTTTCATACAAGTTTCCGTGATATAAGATCAAACCTAGCAAACTTCTGCACTTATGTGTGTAAACGTCTTATAATGGCGGCATAAACCGTTAAACTCTCGTTAGACGTCGGTTAACTGTCGTTTATCAGGTGCAAGGCATTCGCGTCAAGTTTAACAACTATTTACAAGTCTAACTTGAGTACGCGATAGCTGAATCCTTGGACATTTCCAGATCGAATCGAGAGATTGGGAGTTTATCTTTGTAAAATAAAAATGTGAGACGAATGTAAGCTAATCGCAATAATATTGTACAAATTATAATTCAAGTATTTCAGGTAAATTACAAGCAGGTTAAAAAACTTAATCAGATTGTGTATTTAGATTTTGTACAAGGTGGTAGGTCCCTCGTTTGCAGGCGGCCGTCTGGGTTTGTACCACCGCTTTATCTATTTCTGCCGCCAAGCAAAAGTGTTTAAGAACTGCTGTGTTTCGGTTTGAAGGACATTGAAGCCAGTGAAACTACTGGACATTATGAGACTTAAGACGACGAGTCTTGGGGTGACGAGCGCAGTTCAGTGCCATGTAGTGCTTTGTAATTCAAAGTTCTGTATGGTGTTGCTTCTGTTTATGGGCAGGCGTGGCGCTTACCATGAGGCAAGCGCCTTGCTCGTCTCGTTATCTCTCGTCTCGTTTTCACGACGGAAACTATTTATTTATTACGATTTTTAAATGTGCTTCGGCACAGGTCATATATATATATATATATATATATATATATATAATATATAGAATGGAGACCACGTACTGGCAAGCGCAGCGTTGGACGTCCGCCTACAAGGTGGACAGACGTTCTGATAAAGGTCGCAGGAAGTCGCTGGATGCAGAACTGATGGGGCAGAAAGGTGCTGGAATCGAAGCCACGTAACGGCAAGCGCAGCGTTGGACGTCCACCTACAAGGTGGACAGACGACCTGATAAAGGTAGGAAGATAGGAAGTTGCTGGATGCAGGCCGCTTCCAACAGGTCGGTCTGGAAATCTTTGGGGGAGCCCTATGTTTAGCAGTGGACGTCCTGCGGCTGATGATGATGATGATGACAGGTCATATAGTTCTGACCCCACACTAGATTAACTTGTATCGTCTAACTACGAGGGACTTGAGGTCCACAACATCTGAAACCGACCGATTATGGATCACACAAACATTACAGTGCGGGAATCGAAATTTTTTTAACAAAAATAAATCTTACGCAATAAGAAATAAAAGCCATAATTGAAACCAATATTGTTTATGATATTAATCGATATTTTTCGAGTGTTAGAGCCACGCTATAGACAGTTTTGTCTACAGCATGAATGGGCGGCTCAACCGGATCGTTACCACTGTCTCACAGAAAATCGACGTCAAGTAGCGGCTTGCTGCTGCGTTTCGTATGGTGAGTGAGATATCCGGAGGCCCAAATCCCCTTCCTCTTCCCAATCCCTAATTATCCCTTTCCTTTAAGGTCGTCAACACGTCCATGATTCTTCTGGTATTGTGGGCGTACATGGGCGGTGGAGATCACTTACCATCAGGTGACGCACTTGCTCGTTTGCCGGCCTATGCTATAAAAAAAAATCGAATTAAACAGCAATAATACTATTTTGTGTCAGTTTTATTTTTGTTAAAATGTTTTCTCGGCATCAAATACATTGCTAGAATTTTAGTTGATTTTGGCAAACTGGTGTCGCAACTCGCTACCAGTTTAATCATAAGTCGCGGGAGGCTTCTATTTATTCTGGCCCTTCCTCGCAGACGTTCATTTCAGATAGCGTCAGTCATATGGCGTTCTGGCGTCGCAGCGTTGAGCCACTGACACAGCGGGCAAGTAATGTAAACTAAAATTAGTAGAGTGGGTTGTATGAAGTATCATAGGATTTATTGAAATAAAACTAATTTAAACGGTTTTTATCACGGTTTTGGGAACGAAGTTCCTTACGGCAGGCTTGGTGGGGATAGGTATTTCGCTGCGTGACCGAACTGAAAAAAATGTGATAGTAAAACCGTAAGAAAAATGCGTGGAAAAAATGCGTGGAATAAAAGCGTAAAATGAGGCGTGTTCCTTTTTTAAAATGAAATTCATTCAGCCAGTTATTGAAGTATTTTTATATCTCCTTCGATTTTTAAAAGATTACGCTAGCTCGTTATTATTTATAATTACATAAGTTGATAAAAAATGCTATACAATAGCTTTACCGCGGCAGTCTCCGAGTGCCACACGTCTTTTTTTTATTTATTTCTATTTTTCTATTTCTATGTAATTTTATGTTGTCAAACAAAAATAAAGATACATATTTTGTTATTTTAGTTGATAATTTGAATTACGATGTTTTTTTATTTTAAGTAATTTTTTATTTCCTAAAATACTGAATTTCCTAAATACTTTCTTGTACTTAAATAAAAACTAATCAGCAAAATTTAAGAGAAAAATCAAAAAAACCTACATAAAATTGAGCACGACTTTTTTTTGCAATTTGTGTCGATTCTACATTAGCCGAAGGAACTTCGTTCCTACCTGGTGTCCCACGACACCACTAATTATTAATTTTAATTTTGATCCCGACGTTTCGAAAGCTTTTCAGCCTTCGTGGTCACGGGGTGGACTGAGGTGTAGGTTGTCCAGAAAAGTTAATGTTACAGTGTCTACCTTCAATTTACAATTATTAATAAAATTTAATTTTTGGTGCGATCATGGGACCAAAATAAAAATTCTAAACCGTGATAAAATTCGTTTAAATTAGTTTTATTTCAATGTGTAACATTCGCGTAAACGTAAGAAATCATAATATCATACGATTTACTCAATTAATATAATAACACACAAAAAAAAACATAATAAAAAAAGCTAAATATAGCTTAATAGTTTTTTTTTAAATTCCCGATCAAAATTAGATGTTATTCATAATCGCTTATCGACAGTATTTTAACTCTTGTGTGTTTTGTCTCTTTTCTCTTTGTATGATTAATATAAGACAAAACATAGTTTATGTCATGCAATAAACGTAGAGAACATCTAAACAGAGCTCAATAAGCCGCAGGCGATTACCTTAAGTTTCGAATAAGCAGGCGAGTAAACAAATATTCCAGGATTTTAAAATTTTTATTTGATTGAATGTCCAATATGACATTCAATCAAATAAAAATTGTTGTAAAATTGCATGACTCTCCCAAAGATGGTCAGATTTTAATGACTCATTATTTGTTGATAGAATTTATTTTGGCGGTGGCCCCGTTCAGCCCTATGGGGATAAAAAAATTAGGGATGAAAAATTCAAACTTCGTTAACACTCCGCCGATTTTGATGATTATTTAACTACAAAAATCAAAAACTTATTATCAAAATATAGACCAACTTAAAAAACTAAAATAATATATACTTTTTGATATAAAGTTATTTAATCGCTTATTTCGTAGCTGCACATCGCAATGCATAACTCCAAAAGAAAATATGTATGACGTCTCAGCAGTTGGAACTTATTAAAATGTCAGACAGGATGTTCCGTAACTTGTAAATACGAATTTAAACTTGTTTTATCCCTGTGTTAATACGCTTACGTCATATTTCTTACGTCTTATATTAGCAACTTGGAATGTACTTTTTTATTTCATTGAATGACGAAACGAGCAAATTGCTCGCCTGATGGTAAGCGCCACGCCTGCCCATAGACAGAAGCAACACCACACAGAACTTTGACTTACAAAGCACTCCCATGGCACTGAACTGCGCTCGTCACCCCGAGACATAAGATGTTAAGTCTCATCATCAGCCCAATCATTTCACTGGCTTTATATCCGGTTCTCCTGAGGGGCTTACGACATGACTTGATGGTTGATAGGGGCGGGTATAGGGGTTTGGGCCTCTGGATATCTCACTCATCGTACGAAACGCAGCAATAAGCCGCAACTTTACGTGGGTTTTCTGTGAGACACGGTTGAGCCGTCCTATTTATGCTGTGGACAAAACTGTCTACAGCGTGTCTCTACCAGTCATAGAAACCGTGCGGGTATTGTATAAAAAAGTTTTTGCTTTGTTAATAAAGTAACGAACGAACGAACTGGCTTACAACTTTATAATACAAGTTCCAGAAGTCAGAGGCTAACTTTTAGTGCAATGGTGGCTGCCATGTGCAGCGTAATGGACAATTCACGATAGTCCGACAAGAGAAGCTTGTGTCCTAGATTTTTACACATTGTGGATGAAGTTGTGACAGTGCGAAAGTAAAATGTTATATTTATGTATACTTTCTGAAATTAGCTTATTGTACACTCTTGACTGCCCTTTCTTTCTCCTTCTTTCATCTCCATCCCATGGTTGCCTGTAAGACATTGCCCTGAGCGATAAGGCCACCAATTGTACTTCTCAACTTAGTTATATTTAAGTGTTATGTCCTGTACTCCTTGTGTGTAATAAAGTTTAAATAAATAAATAAATGTATATAGGAAAAACAATTATTAGTATTATAAATCTTTACATAGTATAAAATGAAGTCGCTTCCGCTGTTCGCTTAGATCTTTTAATCTATTCAACTGATTTTAATGCAGTTTTCAGCAATAGATAGAGTGATTCATGAGGAAGGTTTATATGTATAATACATACATATTGTAGTACAGAAAACCCGAATAATTCAGATATTTGTAATGTGATGTCGTAACAGACATATACATACCCGTGCGAAGCCGGCGCGGGTCGTTAGTTATAAATAAGTACACCCAACAGTCACACACATAGTCCTGACCCCACACTAGAATAACCTGTATTGTAGGTATCAGGAACTACGAGGGACTTGCGGTCCCACAGTACCCAGGCGCGAAACCAACATTTGTGGATTATACAAACATTTGTCTCGGTGCGAGAATCGAAGCCACGGCTTCTCGCTTCGTAGCCGGCTACTCGCCCTCTACGCCACGGAGGCTGTCATATACCACCAAGTGTTTTTTTATTAGCTTGCATGATTAGCCGAGTCGGTCGCTCGCGCCACGCCTGCCCACTAACAGAATATAGCACACAGAACTTTGAATTACAAAGCACTGCATGATACTGGACTGCGCTCGTAACTCCGAAACTTATATGTAATGGTGCTGTCACACCGGTGTTATAAAATGTTTACAAACATTTTCTAACATTAAACATTTACTAACATTATCTAACATTGTGATAAAATGTTAGCAAATGTTTGTTAACAAATGTTTAATAATGTTTGTAAACATTTTATAACATTTTATAACAGCGGTGTGGCAGCACCATAAGTCTAATAATTTTCACTGGGTATAATGCCCTTAAAACCGAAACACATAAGTGTTTACACACTTCAGCGGTGGTACCAACCCAGACGGCCTCACGCATACGGAAGACCGTGGTAGGTCTTAATAAGCTGAATAGGAGTGGTGTCTCTCCTATGTGGAATACAAACGAGTTGGTACAAGCACGAGATGGTATAAATAAAGGCTTATTTAGAAGGAGAGAATTTTTCGTAAAACAGGCGAGTTTAACAGAAAACCGTCACTGCGTAGGCCGCGTCTTATAATCCTTTTTCAAACAGTATGACGCGGCCTCGCTAACAAGAGTTTTCTATAAGAGCTCTACTAGATAATAAACCAACGTATAAACCTTCGTCATAGTTGTTGGCTCGTTAAAAACCACAAAAAACCGTTTGCTTCAGCTAAAAGATTACATAACTAGTCCACCTTTGCTCGCCTTGTAACGATTTGTAATTGTTTCTGTAAGTTACTTGTGCCAATTAAATAAATAAATAAACCAAAAGGGGAATACTTAGGAAAACAGTAATTTCTGCTAACTAACCCCACATGCTAACCAAATTTAGAATACGTTTTAAATACGAAACGTGAAGGTCAAATACTCGTTATTTCGGCGGCATTGCATCGGTAATCCGAATGCAGGCGTGTATTAGGGATTATTTATTAGGGGTTAAAATTTATTTATAACTTTATTGTACATCATACAAAAGGTATTGAAAATACACAACAGACATCTAAATAATAAATTAAAGTACAAATGGCGGCCTTATCGCTAACGGCAATTTCTTCCAGGCAACCTTTGGATGGACTGGATTGATAGGTCAATGAGCGATACAATTATGCAATAATATTTCTTCAGTTTTCGCTTATTATAATAAATCCACCGTCAAATAATGATGGAAAGCGGAGCCTGGCATTAAATCGGAATAACGTCAGGCAGAAAGAAAGAAAATAACAAAGAATTAAGGGCGTGGGTACGGAACCCTTGGTATGTGAGTCCCATTTACACTTGATGAAATTACAAGGGTTCCTTTATTCCATTTGCTTACGGAACCTTAATTATATATAAACTATTACTTCGTCACAATATTTTTGCATTAAATTATTCATATATTTTTTTAAAACCAGCGACCATCGAAAAAGTATGAGTTTATCGGTGGTCACCAGAATCATGCTGGCCTTCTCCCATTCCTAAGAGGGAAGAAGCAAATCGCGGAGAACCGGATATACACTGGCTGATTTTGATGTTTTCAGTTATACAATAACTTAGTTGAACCACCGGAAAGATTAATTTATTTTCCATATACTATGGAGAGATATAAACTCTTTTTTGCGGTTGTCTTATTTGAAGGAAAGAGATGTTATAATTAAGGGTTCAAGAAGGGAAGGAGGAATTTGGACACTAGATATCTTATTCACCGTATGTAACACAACAGCAATCTGCTACCATACGTCGGTTTTCTGCTTGAATTTAAATGAAATGATTTCAGCGCGTGGGTTAAGACCCTCATCGATTCGTTTCGGATACGTGACCGTGCAAAGGTCGGGCGTTTCGATTTCTCTCCCAAATTAAAAGGGGACTCGTGATTCCCCGAAGGTAGTCGAAATCGGGCGCGTTATAATAGACACGTTTCATATAAATGGACCGGACTGAATTCACCCTGTATGTATTTATAATTTGGAAAAAGCCTTTTTCAAACGTAACCAAATCGTTTTGGATTTTTGTTGTGTAATCTCGTTTAGCTTTCGCATCTGATGTACTGTATTCTGTGTTAATTCGTTTACCGATTGATGTTTATGTTGAATTATTTGTTTATTATCTATTTATCTAATCAGTCTGTATCCACCCACTGTTGGTATAGGCCTCATGCAGCTCACTTCCTATGGTCCTGTGCGAGACGCATCCAGTGAATACCAACGTATCTTAATGTATCGTCAGTCCATCGGGCTGGTAGTCTGCTGCGAGATCTTCGAGCTCCTTTTAGGTACCATTCTGTAACTGCTTAGTTCTACCTGCTATGTTCTCTTCTTCGTATGATGCGGTGTTGTAAATTACAACAGATTTAAATGACGTTTTTGAGGGTGGCAATATTTTTTTTATATTTATAGTATAACGAACAAACGAGCAAGTGGGTCATCTGGGGTTCCAGGTTTTGGTTTTTCGGATATCTTTTTTTTTTTATTGCCATAATAGGCAGACGAGCAAGCGGTCCCACCTGATGGTAAGCGGTTACCGCCGCTCATGGACATCGGCAATGCCAGGGGCACAGCCAAGCCGCTGCCTACCACTCAACCGTACGCAACGTAACAGCAAGGTGCTACTTCACATACATTTTCTGTGAGATAGTGGCAACAACCCAGTCGAGTCGGCCCATTCATGCTGTAGACAGAACTGTTCACAGCGATTACAGGTGCCTGAGTAATATCTACGTCAATGTACACACGGTGAATAAGAGATTAACACATTAAAAAAATAGGTATTCTCAAGCAAATTCTTAAGCAAAAAAATAGGTATTCTCGAACGATCTTTACAAACAATTTTTACTATTGGTGTTAATAGAATACACCTCATTTCGATGCCACGAAGCGTTCATAATGAAACGAAAACGTTTACGTAAAGAAACAGAAAAGTCAGGTTAATTCAGTGGTAAATCCTGGCTTCGCAACAGCGAGTTATTTCAAGTTAACCCAACTTCGCGAGTCCGTACATTATTTTCATGTAGCAAGTTTCGTAAATACCAGTTTAGGAATCCCGGATCCGCTGGGATTTTAAAAACACATCAAGGCTTTTGTATTTTTTTATATCTACGGAGCTGTGTAAGTACTTTTTAACGCGTGAGAAAAAAGATGGTTGTTATTTAGTCTGTCCTCTTTATCTATATTTGTCTGTGCCATTGTAATATAATGCCTCGTAGTGGGCGAAAGGCCGTGGGTTCGATCCCTGCACCGAGACAAATAATTGTGTGATCCACAAATATTTGTTTCGGGGTCTGGGTGTTGTGAGACCGCAAGTCTCTCATAGTTCCTGATACTCACGATATAAGACTCGTATCTTACTGTGGGGTTTGAACTATGTGTGTGGCTGTTAGGTATATTTATTATTATTACACTATTACTATATAACATTTTATAATTACATAACTTATATGATTAAGATAAACATAAAACTTAAAGAAGCCTTCAAAGATTCTGAACTTCTGCAAAGACAAGACTATTCTAAAACAATGCTAAGACAGATAGAGTTTGTCAGTTGTCTGAAATTAAATCATGCCGGACGAAACGCGGTCCCAATAATATAATGGTCTTTATAAAACAAGGAATAACACAGATCTGGAAGATATAGAAATGTCTTCAGTTTACCGACTTCAAAGCGGCGTAGGTTCTCACTTCGTCTGTATATATTTATGTACCTTCACGCATAACTCCACCAATTGTGGATCGATTTAATGATTTTTTCGTATTCTGTAGTGTTTACTTCGATGGTGGTCCCGTATAAGTTTGGTTGAGATTTGCTAATTGAGTATGCGGTAAAATGGGAAAAATTATCAATGTATAATAAACGCGCCGAGATTTGGATATTTAAGTCACCTGTTGTGAAGTGATCTGCACTGCCCATGAACAGTAGCAGAAGAATCATGGACTCATTAACCTCAAAGGAAAGAGTTAATTAAGGAATTGGAAAGGGGCCTACCTTAAGGGGCCTAGAGTAGGGACTCTACGCTACCACGACGATACTCTACGTCAGTTTTCTGTGAGACAGCGGTATCGAGCCTTCGAGCTGGCCCATTATTACTGCAGACAAAACTGTTTACAGCGTGGCTCACTCGTAATTTCAGGTCGATCGTATTATTTTGCGCATAATGAATAAGCCAGTTCTGGACGCCCAAATCTCGCTCCTCTTCCCAATCTCCTTATCTTCCAGAGTTACAACGCGTTCATGATTCTTCCAACGTGAGCGTTTTGGGCAGTGGAGATCACCTCCTACACGTGACCATATTTGTTTTTAGTCCACCTATGCTTTAAAAAGCCACTTTCATAGTCAGCAACGTATATTTCTACGGAATCAAGGGTTCGTTTGCATAGAGCTTACAACGTTGTTTGGTCTGTCCATCCGACCGCACCTTCTTCCTATCTCTTTTCATATCCCATCATGTCCTTAGTCAGGTAATTGAATGGGGAAATAATTTTACATTTTGTTTGCTTTTTTCGATGCTACTTTCAGGATACCTTCGCATTTAACATATCATAAGATGCTCATTACGTTTTTTTCACCCGAATTATTTATTTCAGAGATACGGCCGAGTTACTGGTGGGAGGATACTTGTATCCGACCGGATAGCGACCTCTGTACACTGGTGCTAAAACCTGCCATAGTGGCCCACCTTGTGTGGGTCGCGTTCCAGGGTCAGCCAGTGTATATCCGGTTCTCCCCAGGGGGTTTGCCCCCTGATCCTAACCCTTTTCCCCTCCCTTTTTCCTTCCCCTCCCCTTTGACCCTTTGCAGGCCGGCATGATCGTGCCGACCAACGATAGACACACTGTTTATCGTTGGTTGACACTATTCTTGGATTGCGCTACACTTACCATCAAGTGTGGCGTAGTCATTTTGCCGGGCCAGAATAAAAAAAAAAACTATACCGTATACCGTGGCTTAGTAGTATTTCTACTGAGCGCCTCCGTGCTTTGAAGGGCACGTAATAAAGTCGGTCCACACTGTTAACAACTGATGCAAGTTGAAGCCTTTCGAACATCTTGAAAAACTTTGCCACTAGGTTGGTGACGTACCATTCCATTGGATAAGGGTCTGAACTAATGCACCAGTAGTAATAAAATGTATCCGAATTGGACATAAATTAGCAGCGAAGCTACAGTATTACTTCAGTAGATGGTTGAATATGCCGCCCTAGCCCCTAGTCTACGGTGTACAATGTTGGACAAGAGAAGTAACCCGTAGTAATATAAAACTTGTATTATGTACATGTGATTTGTTAGACGATGGGTGTGAGCTGAGGGTGTGTTCTTTCATATTTAGACTTATGTTTCTTGGAGAAAATTGACCAATTTGATTGAAAAAGTTATGGGAAAGCACTATTTTCTCTACCTTTTCTCTACATTTGATATAACGAGATAAGTATTCTATGCAACCATGTTACCTTCGATAAACATATATAAGGTAATCAGATAAAACAGGTTTTCACGACAAAACGAGTCGACGAAATAATCTCGCTTTGCATACGCTAATCCTCCTGTTGACTTTTTGTAAGACCTACCTACCTCACTTACCCCAAATTAGGCTTTTGTCACGCTGGAATGATGCGAGTTAAAAAAACTAAACGTAGCTACAGATTTCCATTCAAGTTTACTCATGATTTAACTAACTCATCACAGTTAATTGAAGTAATAATAAACAGTGAATAAACACAATATAACTTGGGGTTGGGGTTAAACTTAAAACCTCTGACTCTCCTCTCTATCTCCTCGCCAGAGTAGCACTATTTTTATTCTTTTTTTACTATTTAACTCTTTCAGGTTGCAAGGGCGTAACCAACAGGCTTAACATAAGCACCTCAAGATAATTTTATCGACTCATTAGTCTCGAAAAACCTGTTTTATCAGGTTATCTCTATATGTATATCGAAACTAAAATACCGGTAATTCAAGCCACAAGAAAATGTTGATATTACTTCTGCTATCTCTCTCACTTATCACTCTGTCTTTGTTGTTATGGTACATCGTGAATCTAGTTTAAATACATAAAGTTACTAGTTCTCGCATATCTCGTGGACATACCTATGCTATTGCTATGATTTATTTCAGAGTGGGGCGAAATTTGCTTTAAGAGCGGCAAAATTGGGGGAAATAAAAAGGCTAATTCAGTCATAGAGTAGAAACAAAGTTGTATAGGCTCGCGCGCCACGCAGATGTATTTCAAATTAGTCATGGTAATTTCGCAAGCAACCCCACTTTGCCCCACCGTGACTAAGCCCATGGCCGGACGTGTACCGTTTCCCTAAACAGACTTAATTTATTCCTTTATCATTGCCGTAATGAAATGGGGACAGTAAGGAACAGGGGATATTTACAGATTTTATCCCCCAAATAGATTAACAAACAGATACGGAGCGACCAAAGTAAGCCAGATTTAGCTCTGGGAAGATAATCATTAATACCCGTAGTTAAGATATCAATCAAATTATTTTTACGACTAGTTGTGGGTTTAGACTAAGCTTTGTATGTGGGTTTAGCTAGTACGATTGATCTTGTCCAACTATCATTACATAGTATAAAATGAAGTCGCTTTCGCTGTCTCTTCATCATCATCATCATCTTCAGCCACAAGACGTCCACTGCTGAACATAGGCCTCTCCCAAAGATTTCCAGACCGACCTGTTGGAAGCGGCCTCCATCCAGCGACTTCCTGCGATCTTTATCAGGTCGTCTGTCCACCTTGTCTCTTCGCTTAGATCTTTTAAACTATTCAACGGATTTTAATGCAGTTTTCAGCAATAGATAGAGTGATTCATTAGGAAGGTTTATATGACCCTATGACCCATGTAAGCAGGGCAGTAACATACAGGTGAAACTGCGAGGGACAGCTAGTTATAAAACAGTTTTCCGCGGCGTCTGTCTGTCTGTTAGCGATAAACTCAAAAACTACTTAACGAATTTCATTAAATATCGCATTAATTGCTAAATATCGCATGCTTTAACAGTGCAGGAGTAGAGATTTAATATCAACATTAGGTAATGATTACAATAAATAAATGTTAAGTATATAAGCCCACCCTAAGACTTGTCTGAGGGTCTACCAATTCTTCTTCCTCAACCTCTTCTTCGTCCTCAACCTCTTCTTCGTCCGCCTTGACCACGGGGATTATTTTCTCCGCCATGTTGCCTGAAAGCGATAATTTATCACTTTTTATTATCCAGAATCAAGTTTTAACAAATTTCCACACTTCTATCTATTGTAAATGTGCAAAATGTATTCAGGATTGCAAAAAAAATACCTTTACTGATGATGCAACAATTGATTAATACCAGAGACTAACTAGATTAATACCGAAAAAAAAATTGACATTTCGAGTTCAAACTACATCATGAAGAAACCTGCATACCTAAGAATTTCTCTATATGAATTTCGAAGGTATGTGAAGTCTGCCAAATCGCATTAGGCCGGCGTGGTAGATTAATGCGTAACCTCTCTTATTCAGTAGAGGAGGCCTGTGCCCGTGGCCTAGTATTGTTACTATTTGTTACAGAGATAGATGGGACCGTGGAGACGATTATCAGTTTTTTATCAA
Source organism: Amorpha juglandis (assembly GCA_949126905.1). Taxonomy (NCBI): domain Eukaryota; kingdom Metazoa; phylum Arthropoda; class Insecta; order Lepidoptera; family Sphingidae; genus Amorpha; species Amorpha juglandis. The sequence continues at coordinate 7,092,064 of OX421390.1, read as the reverse complement.
GGAAAAGGCTATTCAGGCGGGCAAAACAAAAGCAAGTTTATTATAAAGAGTTACTTTGTGAGTTTGTTCGTGGTACCTGGAACTAGCGATTCAACTTTGAAAGGTTTTCCATTAATAGGAAGCTTCATTATGTCTGAATGCTATAGACGTTTTAATTAAATAAAGGAACCAATTTAATAATACTCTTAGTCGCGAGCAAAAGATAGCAATACATATTTGTATGATAAATTATTATATATTTTTTTACTTGATTGCACGACGAGTCGAGCAAGGCGCTCTGATGGTCAGCGCCACGCCTGTCCATAAACAGAAGCAACACCACACAGAACTTTAAATTACAAAGCACTGCATGGCACTGAACTGCGCTCGTCACCCCGAGACATAAGATGTTAGCGGAACTCTTAACTTGGCTTGCCTCATAACTTATGCTTTGTTTAGCTACGTGACAAGGGGGGGAGGGGCCTAGGGCACTACTATGAAAGTAGCTCAAACAGTAGTTGAACAAAAGAATGCGTCGTGGGCCGTGGCACACGATGACACAAATGTCCTACGCGGCAAAGTATACTTTATTACGGAGTCAACGTGTGTCACCACGATGGCTTAGCAATTGTGTATATGTAAACTTAGTATACGCACTCACGCCTGTAACCCCCGAAGGGGTAGGCAGAGGTGTAGCAGCCCTCATTTCGCCGAGCGTATCTTCGTCCCATGATATGATAGGAGGCGAGCCTATCGCTACACCGGGCACAGTTCCAGACTCCGGGCTGATACTGAGCATTTCGTGATAGCAAAACCCAATATCGCTTTTACTCGACTCGGCAATCAAACCCGAGACCTCAGTACAGCAGTCGTACCGTGTATGCAATACAACTGTGCCACCGAAAATATCAAATTCAATCAATTCAAAAAAATCAATTCCCAACCTTCATTCCTTTCCTTTACAGATGGCAACGTATTTATGATTTTCCTGGTATTTTGGATGTACCGGGCAGTGGAGATCACTTATCAGAACGTTTAGAAAAATAAAAATGTAAGCAAAACTATACAAAAATATAAGATAAAACCAATGGAAAATAATTAATAAAATTACCACTCGAATCTTATCTCACAATTTAATTTTTTTCACGGAAGCAACATGAAAAATCCGAGTGAAGTAATTAAGGCGCATATAAAATGCGTAATTCCATCCCCGATAACAAAGATGTACACCCTACGTCACTGTTGTAGCGTCAGCGGGTAAACATCGGAAGTAACGCCTCTCATCCCTCCGCCACACCCGTCCCGCGTCCCGTTCGCGCCGCAGGTGTTTCCGGCCTCCGATAAAAAGTTAGAGAAACATCCAGGTTTATACATTGAGGATTATTGAATGAATAGCTAATGTACGGTTAGCAAATAAAGACAAAATATACGAATATAACGAGTATATACAAATGTCATATACGTTGCTAACAGACTGAGGAGGCGATTTCTTAAAACGAGTGAACTTTTTAAGTGGTAGAGCCACGCTGTAGACTTTTTGGTTTACAGCATGAATGGGCTGGCTCGACCGGGTCGTTACCACTGTCTCGCAGAAAACCGACGTAAAGTAGCGGCTTGCTGCTGCGTTTCGTACGGTGAGTGAGGTATCCGGAAGCCCAAATACCCTCCCCTTCCCAATCCCTAATTATCCCTTTCCTTTAAGGTCGGCAACGCACTCATGATTCTTCTGGTTGTGGGTGTACATGGGCGGTGGAGATCACTTACCATCAGGTGACCCACTTGCTCGTTTGCCGACCTATGCTATAAAAAAACGAAAGAAGAAATATACGCGTCGAATCCAACCGGGTGGTTTACAATTCTGGACTTTTCCGTAGTAAAAATAAGAAAAAAATATTATTATTCTTTTTATTTGATTGAATGACGAGACGAGCAAGGCGCTCGCCTGATGGGAACCTAGGCCTCGCTCTTGGAGGATGATATTTTTTAAATTTTTAAATGTTTTATATTTTTCTGAATGTAATATCTAAAAATGTTTATAATAAAGAGTACTGTATATAATAATAAAAGAAAACATACCTAATACCCATTTAAAATGTTTGAATTCTCCAAGGATTTTATCATCCAAATAAATGTAGCTAGTTTATTTTTATATGCTAATAAATATCTGATATTATCATGAAATTTAAATAGGCACATTTAACAATCCTTTTCAGAATTATGTAAACGAGAAAGGTCCCGATGGACATAACGGGTCATAAATAAACATAAAAACTAGAATATTCGCATATTTCAAGTCCGCAAATAGCTAGGTACATAATATGTTTATCGAATTCAAAAACAACACTGAGAAGTCAAAAATTATTTTAATTGAGGTCTCTTCGGAGACAGTAGACCGGGAGCAACATCAGCATCGCTGTCTCTGTCTACCCCTTTGTGGACACAGGCATAAGTCAAGTTCAATGTAAAAATGATGAAATGGTGTGAGACCGAAAGTCTCTGATAGTTGCTGATACCCACAACACAAAACTCGTATCCTACTGTGGGGTAAGGGCTATGTACGTGACTGTTGGGTGTACAAAAAAAATAACTTTTGATATCCAGATAAACACCACCACACATAATTCTGACCACACTAGGCTAAACCTGTAGCGTGGGTATTATGAACTACGAAGACCTTGCGGTCCCTTACCAACCAGACCTGAAACAAATAAATATTTGGCTCACACAAAAACATGTCTAGGTGCGGGAATTGAATCCGCGGCCTCTCGATTCACAGTCGGAGAGGCTGTCGGAGTTTAGCAAGAATTACTTCTTCCACCTGCCCTTATTTCACTCGCAGTTGGGTAGGCGTAACATATTTTTTAACAAATTATACAGAAAGATTTGAATTGTAGTTTTTACGACCGGCTGCCTGCCTGATGTAAACTCTTCTGGGGATAATATGGTGTTTCATCATCATCATCATCATCAGCCACAGGACGTCCAATGCTGAACATAGGCCTCCCCCAAAGATTTCCAGACCGACCTGTCGGAAGCGGCCTGCATCCAGCGACTTCCTGCGATCTTTTTAATAATACCTTTATAATATGGTGTTCAGCATGAATACTGCTGGTGGGAGGATAATTGTATCCGACCGGATAGCGACACTGGTGCTAAAACCTGCCATAGTGGCCTACCTTGTGTGGGTCGCGTTCCAGAGTCAGCCAGTGTATATCCGGTTCTCCCCAAGGGGCTTGCCCCCTGATCCTAAACCTTTTCCCATCCCTTTTTTCCTTCCCCTCCCCCTTGGCCCTTTGGCAGGCCGGCATGATCTTGCCGACCTACGATGGACACATTGTTTGTCGTTGGTCGACACTATTCTTGGATTGCTCTACACTTACCATCAGGTGTAGCGTAGTGAATTTGCCGAACCAGAATAAAAAATATATATATTATATTCTTTTTATTAACATTTCACGCGTAAATGAAACTCACCGAGATCACGTTAAAGAAAATACCACTCTTTTACGATTCTATTCTGAGACATTATACACAGTTGAAATGGTCTGAAAAATCGTTATCCATTGTCTGCATATTGTCTGAGAGAAACTTGGGAGATAATTTTATTCGCAAGTTAACCGATTATGGGTTTTTAAGCTCGGACAAAAAGAGGGGTGTTTTAAGTTTTACGACTTTTTGTCTCGCCTTCTCTCTCTATCTCTCTCTCTGTGTGCGAGCGTGCCTACATGCATGTGTATGTGTGCGAAAGTATGCATGTGCATACGTGCGCGCTCGCCCGTGTGTTGTGGGTCTGCAGTATCGTAGCGCCTTAACAAATGGACCAATTTGTATGCGGTTTTTAATGTTTAAAACTTGGTTAAATCGAGATGGTTCTTAGCTATGTATAATATATAAATAAATAAACCCAACATTCACATACATAGTGCTGACCCCACAGCAAGATACGAGTCTTGTATCGTGTGTATCAGGAGTTATGAGAGACTTTCAGTCTCACAACACCCAGACCCCGAAACAAATATTTGTGGACTACACAAACATTAGTCTCGGTGCGGGGATCGAACCGGCGGCCTCTCGCTTCACAGCCGGCTACTCGCCCGCTGTGCCACGGAGACCGTCCATACATGAAGAAAATGTATTTATAAGTTACGGATATTGACCTCCGGTTAAATTATATAATACAAAAATATATTGTTATTAAAAGACGTATTATAAAATGACAACCCTAACATAAAGATAATATCTATTCAAATGAAAATACGTATTCAAAGAATGATCACAAAGAAAATAAAAGCATCGAATAATGTACAATGTTTTGGAATGAAATCTAAAGGAACATTAAGAACTGATTCCATTCTATTGGGTGTGCCAGGGAGGTGCGCTTATTTAACTATCTATAGCGAGTGGGACCGCACAGATCAATTCAACTTTACGCATACAGTTACTGAAGAGATTGTTTATTTCGTAAAGTTTAATGGATTTAATTATTATTTTTTTATTTAATTTAATGACGAATAAAGTTTCGAAGGTATGTGAAGTCTGCCAACCCGCATTAGGCTAGCGTAGTGGACTAAGGCCTAATCCCTCTCATTCAGTAGAGGAGGCCCGTGCCCAGCAGTGGGACGTATATAATACAGGGCTAGTAAAAAAAAAATGAACACCGCTTTGTATATTTCTGCCGCCAAGCAACAGTGTGTAAGCACTGTTGTGTTTCGGTTTTAAGGAAATTGAAACCAGTGTAATTGCTGGGCATTATGAGACTTAACATCTTATGTCTCAGGGTGACAGGGGCAGTTTAGTGCCGAAGCACCTGCAGCTTTGTAATTCAAAGTTCTGTATGGTGTTGTTTCTGTTTATGGGTAGAGGTGGCGCTTACCATCAGACGAGCGCCTTGCTCGTCTCGTCATTTAATCAAATAAAAAAGAAGTACGTTCTTGAAAAAGAGACAGTACATTCGTACAGTTTTCTTATGGATGAAATGTCCTTACCTTTGAATATCGATCTTAATAACGCAGTTAAAAGAAATGACGAGCTTTACGTAGATCAAACTGTTGATTTTATGAGAGAACAGAGAAATCTTTTCATCTCTTGAAAGATTTTCACCTTTATAAAGAAACGAAACGTGCATAATATTGTGCATATATAATGTTTTTTTACTTTTACGCAAATGTTACATATTGAAATAAAACTAATTGAAAATTAAATAAATGAAATTAAAATAATAAATCAACATTTCGGGACAACCTACATTTTACACCACCCCGTGATCACGAAGGTTGAAAAACTTTTGAAACATCGGAACCAAAATTAAAATAAAAAACTTCTTTAAAATCTGTTTAAAATTAGTTTTCTTTCAACAATAATTATATAAGCGACAATCACCGACGTCTCCACACCATGCCCTGTTCCCGTAAAGGATGTAGGTACCCACAGACGAGTAAACCTTCGTTTTGTCGTCGGCCGCTCGCCCCGCCATCTGTGTGTCGCAGCCAGCAAACTCTATGTTTTACTAACAACCTTCTTTTTACGATTTATTGCACTGTACTTAAAGTCAGCGATTTTAAATGTGTCTTTTTCAAATCGTGTTACTTATAACATACCATATTAGTTAGTGTAGTAAATACTCGTGACTATTGTATCTTATGAATGAATGACGAGAAGAGCAAGGCGCTCGCCTGATGGTAAGAGCCACGCCTGCCCATAAACAGAAGCAACACCACACAGAACTTTGAACGACAAAGCACTGCATGGCACTGACCTGCTCTTGTTACCCCGAGATATAAGATGTCAAGTCTCATAATGCCCAGTAATTTCACTGGCTTCAATGCCCTTCAAACCGAAATACAACAGTGCTTACACACTGTTGCTTGCCGGCAGAAACCGACAAAACGGTGATACCAACCCAGACGGCCTCTCGCATACGATGGATTTACCACCTTGTAAAGGTTGGCTACTAACCATTCGATATAACATAGAATTAATCTCCAGCCCTTAATGAAACCAACACCAACTCTTGTTAATTGTTTAATTTTAAACCATAATCATAACAGAACGGACCGTTAAAACTGATAGTTGTTTAGAAATAACACGTGATTCAGCCGTTAGCGAAATCAAAAGCATTTGTAAGTTGGTTCGGACAAGCGTTTTGCCTGCGTGCCTTGGATAACAATTCAGTACGGTCTGCGAAAACAACATATTTCTTTAAACCATTTTTTATCCTAGCTCGGCAACCCACGCTAAACGTGATGGTAAGTGTAGCACAATATGAGAATAATGTCGACCAACGACAAACGTTGTGTCTATTTTAGGTCGGCAAAATTGCCGGCCTGCCTAATTGTTTTTTTTTATTTGATTGAATGACGAGACGAGCAAGGCGCTCGCCTGATGGTAAGCGCCACGCCTCCCAAAGACACAAGCAACGCCATACACAACTTTGAATTACAAAGTTCTGCACGGCACTAAACTGCGCTCGTCACCCCAAGACATAAGATGTTAAGTCTCATAATGCTCAATAATTTCACCGGCTTCGATGTCCTTCAAACCGAAACAACAGTGCTTACACACAGTTGCTTGACGGCAAATATAGACAAAGCGGTGGTACCAACCCAGACGGCCTCTCGCATACGAGGACCTACCATATTTTTAATATGTAATTTCTCAGAACGGAAAGTTCCCCGGGATGGACGACAGCACGGGTGGTTGGCGTCGTTGCTGCCGTTGACGCCGAGGGCATACTTCGGTGTGCGGGGGCTTTTAACCCCCCCCCCCCCCCAATTGGAGACGGGTTGCAAGGCGGCACCGCGCAAGGGGGGTCCGGCTGAAGTCGGGGTGATTTTCACCTCGGGAACCCGGGGCCGTCCCTAATGCGCCGAAGATGGCCACCGCGGGGTTTTAGTTGGTAGTTGCTGGCATTTGTAGGCCGGTGGAGCCCAACATAACCATACTCCCTCCCCCGCCCCCCGGTGGGTCGGTAGCGATAAAACGCTTTCCCCGCGAAGACAATTTTAAAAAAAGAACGTAAAGTAAATTTGAAATGTTTTGCTGTCTGTACACAGACGCATTGCATTAACGTGGCAGCTAGATGCGCATTTCATTCACATTCGCAGAAGGAATGGTTTCATTACAAACATCAGGTACATTCACAACAGCTGACTCAATACCAATTTATCTTATGCAGGGGTATTGCCTCTCTCGGTGGTGTCGTTGTAATACGTATGCAACTGCTGTGCTGTCTCGGGTTCGATGTCTGGGTTGGGTAACTGATATTGGGTTTTTTTCATCAAATTCTCAGTATCGGATCGGAGTCTGGATATGTGCCCGGTATGGTGTTTTTTTTTATCCGGGTACGGCAAAGTTACTGCACTTTACCTGATGGTAAGCGTAGTGCAGTCAAAAAACCCAGTGACCACCGACAAACAATGAGTTTATCGGTGGTCACTAGAATCATGCCGGGCTGTTTAAATGCTTCATCACACTCCGAAGAGGGAAGAAGCGGCCATCTACACAAGGTGTGTGGATCACTATGGCAGGTTTTAACACGTTCACTGCGTTACGGGAAGTATTTGGTTGTAATTGAGTTCTGCTCTGTGCGGCAGCTAGTTATCCTACTTTTCCACTCCGTGCGGAGGTGATTTTTTCAAGTATTCGTACAAGCAAAAATGGCCTTTCCATGTCTCTGTGGAGGGTTCAGGTCAGGACTACGTACGGGAAAATAGACGTCGTATCGCATATCAGGCATTCTTGATACGGGAAGTATGTGACTCGTACAGCACTGGAAGTAAGTTTTAATCTAGCGCCGCCGCAGTGAATGTGTTAACTATGTGTACGGTGGCCGCTATCCGGGCGGATATGAATATCCTCCCAGCACCTCCTTCTTTTTCGTCGTTTAAAAGTTAGAACGATGATTGTTTTAACTAACCCTTCTGTAGATCTATGCAATCATATTAACTACAGCAAGTTTCCCAGAATTCTGGATAGGATTCGGCTTGCACGAAGTACGAACTAATAAAGGGTTTCTGCGTTCGCTTGCTCACTCAGCTGCACTTGATTTATTTCATTTTAACTGTACGCTAAGTTATTACGTGTTCAAATGAGATTTGTTATGACCACTTAGTGAAGACCCCTTGTTTAATCATTAGGCTGTTAAACTATTAAAGTTTATGGGAATAGTGCTGGTGGGAGGGTATCCATACATTTTGTAGACAAAATCTATAATCCGCTTTGTCTATAAATAGGCAAAGCGCATAAATGCCGCCATGCAACAGTGTGTAAGCACTTGTGTTTCGGTTTGAAGGACATTGAAGCCAGTGAAATTACTGGGCATTATGGGACTTAAGACCTTATGTCTCGGGCAGACGACGCAGTACATTACAATGCCGTGCTCTGTAATTCAAAGTTCTGTGTGGTGTTGTTTCTGTTTATGGGCAGGCGTGGCGCTCAACATCAGGCGAGCGACTTGCTCGTTTCGTCATTTAATCAAATAAAAAACAAAGCAAAACTGTTTACAGAATGGCTCTACCGCCTTTTATTCAGTTTACCTCTTCCTATTCTCTCGGGCAAGTGGACGTGAGCTGATGTTTTCTCTGGTTTATCTACGCCACTATCAATCCTTCCTTCCTTATTCCTTAACCCACTCGCAGTGGGATCGGCACATATGCATTTTTAACACATGTTACAGAAAGATTTGGCTTGTATTTTATACGACCGGCCGCCAACCTGACGTCAATTCCGCTGCGGAAAACACCCAAACGAATATTTGCGAACTGGGCAAACATTGTACCTCGATGCGGGAATCGAACCCGCGGCCTCCTACTACTTAGTTGGCCACTCGCCCACTACACCACGTAAGCCGTCTATTTCAATTATCAATGTTAAAAGCTTAGACAATATCAAAGGCATAAAAATAGGTATTACCCTAACAATAAAATATTCTAGTATTCTAAATCCATATAAATGAAGGAACACAGGTAATCTAAAGGTAGGCAGCGCCTGATTTATATCTGTTTATAACTTGAATTCATTCGAGGGTAACACAAGGGTAACTTTTATCGAATAATGAAATCTGTTCTTATCTGTTTCAGAAGCAATAGATTTCAAGACAGCCGAAATAGAAGATGAAAATTTACCATCGAAGATAACTGTAGGTATTGTGATAAATTTTACTATGAAAGAATTTTTTGAAGAATAAGCCGGCAAATGAGCAAGTGGGTCACCTGCTGGTAAGTAATCTTCACCGTCCATGTACGCCCACAATACCAGAAGAATCATGGGCGCGTTGCCAATTATAAGAAGAGAGAAAATGAAAGGGATTGGAAAGAGAAGGGGGATCTGGGCTACGTATATTTCACATCGTACGAAATGCAGCATCAAGCCGCTACTTTACGTCGGTTTTTTGAGACAGTGATAACGACCCGGTCGAGCCGACTCACCATACGAAAATTGTGTATTCTGATTGAATAATGTAAATGTATTTTAAGATACGAATTTTATGCCGGTAAACAAGGAAGTGAGCCAGTGGAATTACTGGGCATCATGAGACCTTTTGATTCGGGGTAATGAGCGCATTCCAATACCATGCAGTGCTTTGCAATTCAAAGTTCTGTGTGGTGTTGCTTCTGTTTATGGGCAGGCGTGACGCTTACCATCAGGCGAGCGCCTTGCTCTTCTCGCTTGCTTTTTTTACAATAAAATACATTGTTTTCTTCAAATTTATTTTCTATTTTTTTTTAGTTAGACTTTCTATAAAAGCGTGTTTTTAGTTTTTTTAAACTATTATTTATTTTTAATTTTTTAGTTAAAATAAAAATATATTGTAGCAGAGAGTATAATTATAATTTTAAACCCGAATATCAAAAAAGCGCCATCTATTGACGCTCTTAGATACTACGATATTCCCTATAATTAACGAAGATCCAGAGAATACAATTTTAATTCCTAACCCGAATATCAATAATTAATGAAATTAAATTGTTATTATTATTATGTATGTCTTACCATATCTCGGGACTATAGAGTCCGGGACCTTTGGCAGGCGTGCGTGGGGCCGAAGCCAACACGTAGAGGCCCGTTAGACAAATTTAATCTAATATTGTGATGTGACACCGCCCGACGGCTATCTCTGTATACACTATAAAAGTGTACCCAAGTGTGTGTGTATTATTATTATTATTATGTATTTTTTTTATCAAATTAGTGTATTGTCATCGGTCCTCGATAAATCTACAAAGTTTGAACGAAATGTGACCGTTTAAAGTGGGTCAAAATCGCGCCCAAAAGAGTCGGTTACAAACATACAAACAAACATACAGGTGAAGTTAATAAAAAGCGTGTAAAAAAGACACAGATAATATACACAGTCAGACAAAGGGATCATAGGTAGGTAAGTATCAGCTATTCGTGATAGAAAAACACAATATCATTTTAACCCGACTCGAGGATCGAACCCGAGATCTCAACACAGCAGTACGTATTAGAACTACGCCACCGAGTCAGTCGATTATACTAGACAGTTCAAATAAGAGCTGTCTCAGACAATATAAATAAATAGGTGCTAACAAAATGGTAGAATGAACACATTTTATCTTCGTTCATCAGCAACAAAATGTACAAAGGGCAGTTGCAGTGTAAGTAGTTGTTATATTATTTTACCAAGTTGAGAATTTAATATAGCGGTCACCGCCCTTCTCTTCAACGTTGCATCTTACGATCCTGATGAAATATTCCCTTTAAAATAAAGTTTGTGTACAGAACAATCCCGAGCTTTTATTGTTCTTATTATCAAGTGAATTATGTTTATTGCGGGGCCCTTTTGCAGTGGCCCGAAAAAGTTCGCCGGGAACTTGTTGGGTGCTCTTCGGGTTTTAAGGGGGAGTTTGGGAATCTTAAAAGGCGAGGAAATATTTCGGAATGTTTTAGACGGGTTTTACATGAGGTCCTTCTGTTGTTAAATTGATCATAATTAATTTTACAGTAAAAAATCAGACGTCGATTTGACTCGTAGACTTGTTTTTTTTTTATATCATAAGCCGGCAAACGAGCGTGTGGGTCATCTGATGGTAAGTGATCTACACCGCCTATTTACGCCCACAATACCAGAAGAATAATGGACGCGTTGCCGACCTTAAAGGAAAGGGATAATTAGGGACTGGGAAGGGAGGGGGATTTGGGCCTCCGGATATCTCATTCACCGTACGAAACGCAGCAGCAAGCCGCTACTTTACGTCGGTTTTCAGTGAGACAGTCGTAACGACCCGATCGAGCCGGCCCATTCATGTTGTAGACAAATTTTATTAGCAGTAAAATTTAAAAGTAAAACTGTAGTGCCACTAAATGTTAGTAGCCAATAAAGAATAATCAGTATCCGTACTTTTTTTTTGTTTTTCATCCTGGCTCGGCAACATGACTACGCCACACCTGATGGTAAGTGTAGCGCAATCCAAAAATAGTGTCGACCAACGACAAACAGTGTGTCTTTCGTTGGTCGGCAAGATCATGCCGGCCTGCCTAACTGCTTCTTCACACTCCGTATATACTTATGAATACCGGGTTACTTTTAAAACACCAACAATCTTGTAGGACTAAATAGCTAACCCCATAAGGAACAACTTTTGTTCTACGAGTCTGGATAACTCAATACATGAAACAAAATGATTGAACGACAGACGACTGGCGGCTAGATAAACGGGTCTAGTTCAAAGGCGCTAGGGCTGCACCCCCTTCCTCACGCTTCGCAGGGGTTTGTTGACGTAATCTTTGCGATGCGCGTAGAGTTAAATATTCAAGCCGGAAACTAAATAAATACTTATTTTTTTATGGAAATAAAATGTAACAAATTATCAAACGTCGTAGAACAAAAGTTGTTCCTTATGGGGTTAGCTATTTAGTCCTGCGAGGTTGTTGGTGTTTTAAAAGTAACCCTGTATAAGGCAAAATATCTATAGCCTATATCTCAAACTCCTTTATGAAGAGGTGGTTTGTGTGACATGCTGATCGATGATACTCGTATCGATCCGCCAGCTTCTGTGTCAAGGTTGCATCATTGTTCGAATCTTTTCATGACGATTGCCGAGTTTGACCTAGAATCGGATGCGAGTTGATTTATGTCACTTGAGTATGATCGATGCATTAACTGAGCTGTGTTAAAGGTCAGCGGGGAGTGGTACAGACTTCAGATGCAGAACTTTATGGTAGAAAGTCCAATTTCTATTCTAATTTAAAATAAACATCCATTGAGAGTTATGGCGGGAATTCTAACAGTGCGGTTCATCGCTAACTTAAATGTATTTCAAAAACTAGATTAAAGTTGTTTGTTATATAAAAGGGGTGTGGATTTGTGCAATAAATATTGACGGTGATGAACAGTGTATGAAAACATTGAAATAAGTGAATTAAGGATCTTACTGGAGGGAATTCACACCAAAACTCCAACAAGACCTTGAAAAAGTCCACACCGATATTTCATTTCTTGTGAAGGTTTGAGAATAAATTATACTTGTTATTGGCGAAATGCATAATAATGCGCAGCCATAAATAAAAAAGAAGAAAACATTCATTGTATACGTCAATATCTGAATGTCAAATCTCGCAGCTGACATTATAAAACAAAAAGTAAATTATGGAGAGGTCGAATTTCGTGCATTATTACTACTAGTCGTTTATAAATACGGAGGTTATATGACTACATTGCCCTTAAGGGGAAGGTGTTACTTCTCCTCACCAAAATGGAAATAACACCGGATTCAGTTTGCGTAGCAATGGAAATAATAGAATTGTTTCTCTAACTACCATCAAAAGGACATTTCTTGTGAACCCTCCCTCGTCGCCAATTTCAGTTAATATTGTTTGTAATTTTGCATATTTTAGATATATTTGCCCTGTGGAAATGTATTTGGAATTATTTCGTGTTGATTTAAGCATTGAATATGTTGAAATCACAATATTTTGCATATCGTTAATGTTGAAACGTCTCATCGTCGACATTAGAGACAATCTCATTTTGCTTCTAAAATAAATTCGTTTATTTTGGTCTCAATTCGTATATACGCACTCACGCTTGTAATCTCCGAAGGGGTAGGTAAAGGTGTAACCAGTACACCCACATTTCGCCGAGCGTATTTACGTCCCATTGAGATAAAGACGACGACCTGATAAAGGTCGCAGGATGTCGCTGGATGCAGGCCGCTTCCAACAGGTCGGTCTGGAAATCTTTGGGGGAGGCCTATGTTCAGCAGTGGACGTCTTGTGGCTGATGATGATGATGAAGTGATAGGGGGCGAGCCTATCGACATACCCGGCATAATTCCAGACAGCGGGGTGATACTACGCATTTCGTGAAAGAAATACCCAATATCACTTTACCCGACCCGGGGATCGAACCCGAGAACTCAGCTCAGCAGTTGTACCGTGTTGAGGCAGTCTCAATTCATCTGCATATGTTATGTATATTCGTGCATACACTCGAAATGTATGCACGGATTTAGATGGTTATTTTCTGGCAACATTGCAATAAGTACAGGAGGTACTACCGTTTTAAATTAACTTCGGCAAATTTAGTCTGTTTCGAAAATAGTAACACGTGATGATGACCTGCTTAGTACGGACTTATTAAAACATTTCATTTGTTTGAATAACATTTTCACATCAGAACCATACTGGCGTATGTCATTCATACGTGATATACAAATAAAGCCCGTATTTTTTTTACACGCTTTATATTAGCTTCACTTGTATGTTTGTAACCGACTCCTTTGGGCGCGATTTTGACCCACTTTAAACGGCCAGATTTCGTTCAAACTTTGTAGATTTATCGAGGGCCGATGACATAACACTAATTTGAAAAAAAAAAAAAATAATAATAATTTTTATTTTAACTAAAAAATGAAAAATAAATAATAGTTTAAAAAAACTAAAAACACGCTTTTATAGAAAGTCTAACTAAAAAATAGAAAATAAATTTGAATAAAACAATGTATTTTATTGTAAAAAAAAAGCGTGGGGTGCATACAATAATAAAATTATAACTATGGACACCATGCACCCCACGCTTTTTTTTACAATAAAATACATTGTTTTATTCAAATTTATTTTCTATTTTTTAGTTAGACTTTCTATAAAAGCGTGTTTTTAGTTTTTTTAAACTATTATTTATTTTTATTGTTTGATTGAACGGTGAGACGAGCAAGGCGCTCGCCTGATAGTAAGCGTCACACCTGCCCACAAACAGAAGCAACACCACACAGAACTTTGAATTACAAAGTACTGCATGTCACTGAATTGCGCCCGTCACTCCGAGACATAAGATGTTAAGTCCCATAATTAATAAAGTAATTTCACTGGCTTCAATGTCTTTCAAACCTAAAAACAACAGTGCTTACACACTGTTGCTTGGCCGCAGAAATAGACAAAGCGGTGGTACCAACTCAGACGGCGTCTCGCATACGAGAGACCTACCACCTAGTATACTTCCAAGGTTCTTAATCTGAGATCGGGATCACTAAAAAAATTGGAGGAAAATAATATTATGGTAAAGCCTATTTCGATGTACCTGCTTAAATTATTGTAGCATTTAAAAAATGAAGCATTAAAAAAGGTTATCGGTTACATAGTCATGAGGAATGAATAAATGGTTCGGCAAGTCCTAATGGTTTAGGTTAATAGGCAAATGAATTTGATTACTTTGGAAGTGGAAAAGTAACTGAACGGGCACTTTATCTGATTCATTTAGGATCATTGATATTGAGTATATTTTGATTAACTGTTTTCAATTTTAATTATAAAATATATTTTTTTAAATAAAACTAATTGAAACGGATTTCGTCATGATTCTTTATTTAATTTTGGTCCCGACGTTTCGAAAGCTTCTTAGCCTTTGTGGAAGGAAGAAAAGTTAATGTTACAGTTCTTACCTTCAGTTTACAATTATTGTTACATTTAATTTTGTTAGTGGTCCAATCCAAAATCCGGAATTAAAAACTTTTCTACACAATCTTACACCTCAGTCCACCCCGTGACCACTAAGTCTGAAAAGTTTCTGAAACGTCGAGAACAAAGTGGATTAAAGACCGCGATGAAATCCGTTTAAATTAGTTTTATTTCAACGTGTATTATTCGCGTAAAAATAAGAACAATATGTATAAGTTTGTCGAGGTAGATTATTTGGGAACAAATGACACCTTTAAAACATTTATTAGTTGCTTAATTATACATCTCGTTGTAATATATCGTTTAGTTATATAGGTGAGAGGGCATTTTACATCCCTCTACGGTCAGCAGATAAATCTTCGATAAAACAATATAGCATTTTATCGCTAAGCAACACCTCACTATTGGGCAGTTGATGGTATGGTAGTTATTTTATTATTTAATCATTTACGTTACCCAAAACTTGTAGAAAGAATGTTATATGTTTGCAAGCGCTTGTAATTCCGATCGAGCGTCTATTTTTGGTCGTGAATTAAAATAAATTTATAGCAAGCGCTTACGAGCGAACCCAATTGCTTGCGAAGTATTGGCAAACTAAAAAAACACGGAAGACAAAATTATAATTGACAATTGATTGACATTTTGATAACAATTTTGATGATAATAATATTATCATCAATAATATTTAATGTACAGAGAGAATACCTATGAGTAATTTAGCAGACGATTAAAAAACAGTATTTAATACATCATGTGATATTATTAAAAATGCTACATCAAAGGAACTCTCAATTAAAGCCAAAGAATTGGAAAATGCACAATATACGGATGAAATAGTAAATAAAATTAGATGTATTAATGATGATAATAAAATGGTTATACATATAACAGATGAAACAGTATTTAAGGAAAGAAAATATTGGATTTTTGGATTATATGAATATATTTTTAGAAACACAGAAGAGAATAAAAAACAAGTACTTTCTACCAAAAAAGGTAAAACTTTTAAGGTCCATGGGATTAGTAACGGTTGTATTCATAAGTATTGTTGAAAGGAAAACATTCAGAGAAAGGTTTTGCATATTAAAACACGATGATTTGTTCCTTTGTTTAATGTTTTATGTTTTCCTAACCCTCGACAAAAAGAGTTATTCTGCGGTCTGATTTAAGTGCGGTTTTTTTATTTGAAAGCTGGGTAGATCGAGATGGATCTTAGACATGTTTGAGAAATTTCAGCTTTTTAAAAACAAAATGGTTTTCTAGTTGATGTCGACGGGTTTTAGCGCTGATCCGATTTAGAGTCATCTTACGACTACCCTGTATTTGATAATTAAATATAGTCAATAGTCATATAATCATTTGGTAAAGAGTTTAGCTATGTGCTGTATTCAAGGCATCTATCAGCGACGGTGGCCACTAAGCATCAGATGCATTGCCATCAAATATGCATTAGACTATAAATCTTTATTTTACTAGCCTGAATAACGAAAGGATTACGAGAAGAGGAAGAGGAATAGTCGCTCTAGAGATGGTAAGCGTCACGTTTGTCCATAACCAGATGTTAATCATACTTATCTTTGGATATTATAAGGACACGGCATGGACTGCGCTTGTCACCCCGAGACATGAGATGTTAAGTCTCGATAGTGCCCATAACATTAATACCTTCAATGTCCTTCAAAGCATAACATTGTTTACCTCTAACCTATGTTGCTTGGCGGTAAACTAGACTAGTGAATGTCTTTTCTTATCAACAGGTTTAAGATCTTATTCAAAAAGTCCAGAACTGATACCGTCAAGTACATACAGACCACAGACAAGGAATTCTTTTGTAAAAGGGGTTCTTGCTATCCTTTTAATAATGCTTATGGCTACTGCTCTTTTGCTTATGTATGTTATGGTAACGTAAGTATTGATTCAATTACCGACACAACTCGTGAGCACCATCAATTTAAAAAAAATCTACAGGTTGTAGGTTGTTACGTTTTAGGTTTAAATTTGAACACATTTTAAAGATATAGATAGCTTCACAGATGTTAGAACCCTCAAAACTTTTCTCATCTGACGCAATTCAAAACTATCTAATTATAATTTAGATCTCCATAAAATGTACATACATCTGTATATGTATTTTTTTTTATTCTCAATATTTCGGGAGCAATATGCGATGTAATGTCTGTAATAAAGGATGGGATGACGTGGAATTGCTTCTTGCGACTAATGTAAGCTCGAAATGCAAGTTTCTACTTTGCAAGAAAATGACAAGTATGAAAGACTCCTTGGCAAACAACAAAGTTTTCTTTCTTGTCTCTTTATGTCCGATAAAAGGCATGTCAAAATCGATTTTCGAATCGATTCTAAGTAGTCGGCTAATCTATTTCTTTAGTTGATCAAATTTTTGTAATCTTCTTATGGCCGGCGCTCATTGACGGCATGGCACGGCATGGCACGGCAGGTCATGTTGCGGCATCCCGCGGCGTCCCGTGGCATGCCGTGGCATCCTGCTGAATGCCCAGCCACTCTCTCTCTCTCGCGCACCGCGGCAATCCGTGGAATGAAACGGCATGCCACGGGACGCCGCGGGATGCCGCGGCGCGTCGCGTCATGCCACAGCATCCCGCGGCACGTCGCGGCACTGTGGTATTGAAATAAAGTAACGTGAATTCTAAACTCGTGGCAATAAGATTCAAAATAACTTGATTAGTAATAAAATCCTTTGCCATGCCATGCCGTGCCATGCCGTCTATGAGCGCCGGCCATTACATTGCCTCGAAGGCACAATTTTTTTTTTTTTTTATGGCATAGGCCGGCAAACGTGCAAATGGGTCACCTGATGGTAAGTGATCTCCACCACCCATGTACGCCCACAACCAGAAGAATCATGGGCGCGTTGCCGACCTTAAAGGAAAGGGATAATTAGGGATTGGGAAGGGGAGGGGATTTGGGCTTCCGGATATCTCACTCACCATACGAAACGCAGCAGCAAGCCGCTACTTTACGTCGAATTTCTGTGAGACAGTGGTAACGACCCGGTCGAACCAGCCCATTCATGCTGTAGACAAAACTGTCTACAGCGTGGCTCTACCACTTATCAAAAATTGTATCTAATGCGTACGCGGTACGACTGCTGTGCTTAGGTTCGAACCCCGGGTTGGCTTAAAGTGATATTGGGTTTTTCTATCAAAGTATAAAACCCGTAATCTTGAATAGTTTCGTATGTCGAATGTTATATATTATATTTTTATATGCAACAGAAAATAATACAAAATCAAAATCGGTGCATAAATGAGCCCTAAATTATGATTTTAAATATTGGTATGAGCAATGATGGGCGCGTAGTGGGGACTTCTCATTATCTCGCTCGCACGCGTGCACCGTAATGGCCATTTTCCACGGTGACGTCAAAGTTGGCGTCGTCTGTTATTTGACAAGTTGATTAAAATAATAAAAGAAATCAAGTCAACTACCCTATTATGCCTGGTGTGGCAATGGGTTCGTTCCCTGTCACATCATGGGACGGATATATGTACCATTTACACCTCTGCCTACCTCTTCGGGGATTACAGGCGTAATTTCGTATGTGTGTATATAATCTCCTTAAAATAAATATTTAGTCGACGATATAATCTTAGTAATTGTAAGACCGCATTATATGTCAACAAATCTTTTTTTTTTTTTATAGCATAGGCCGGCAAACGAGCAATTGTGTCACATGATGGTAAGTGATCTCCACCGCCCATGTACGCCCACCACCAGAAGAATCATGGGCGCGTTGCCGACCTTAAAGGTGTAACGTTGTACGTCTCCATGTATCAATTTCTAGTAACAAGCCATATCACAAGCAAAAGTGATATTCATATTACTAAAAGAAAAAAACATAATAACTATAAAATTCTATTAATTGTATTTTTCACGCGGTGCACATCGGTGCTCTCGTGGAATAATAATTTACCGTTATACGGCTGGTCACGACGGCGCGTCGACCGAGCCTAGTTAACTCGTCCATTTGACCGGCGGCGCTCCAGGCGTGAAGTCGACAAGCAAAGTTCCACTAGAGACTGTGTGCCCGTTGATACGTTTTGTCCCTTTTACCATTAACGTTGTAATCCGGACGATTCTTGCGTGTAATCATATTACACGCAGTAGTAAGTTAATTATTAGTGAAGCACCCCCATTGGGTAAGTGTTGAACAAGTTATACGTTTTTTATTTTTTAAATTGTAACGGCCGATTATTTTGCAGTGTTAGATCTTTCTTCATTGTTTCATAATACGGTTAAACTAAGTGATTCATAAGAAGTGTATCGATGCTCGTAGTAGTAATGTAAACCTTTTCTTTAAATAACGTAATTTGTTAACTTCATTTTTTTCTCGTGTACCTACACGTTTTTAAATCACTAGCCGTTTTTATTATATTACTTGACCTTAAACTTAATTGGTGCCGTTCTGATAGTAGCATAACACCGCACCAACTGCTTACGGTTCCGTCCGTGGGGATTTGGTGCGGGTTCGATCCCGGCACTTAAAAATATATGTCCTGTATGTAATTACAGGGTGCGAGGAATACATTTACGAAGTTCATACTTGCGAGGTCCATACTTGCGAGGTTCATACTTGCGAGGTTTATACTTGCGAGGTTCATACTTGCGAGGTTCATACTTGCGAGGTCTACAATTGGAAGTCGACGTTGCAACGTATATATATATTTGCAATGGGTCTTGTCGACGGTCATCGGCCAAGATCACCGCTGCGTTACCAGTCCGCGGGTTGCAGTCCACGTGGCCGCCTTCGGTCGCCGTGCCCGCAAGCTGGGCCCGGACTCCTTCGCCTGACCCAAGGACGGTACTCGAACGTGGCAAAGAACCAGACGGCCAGAACCTACCCCCTTGTATTATTTAAAAAAAATATATAATTTTTATATTGTGGACGTGGGAAGTTTCATTTGTGCCCGTACGCGGGACACCACCAAACCCAAACGTCACAAAGGTAAGGGATCATTAGGGATAGGGAAGGGGAGGGGATTTGGGCTTCCGGATATCTCACTCACCGTACGAAACGGAGCAGCAAGCCGCTACTTTACGTTGGTTTTCTGTGAGACAGTGGTAACGACCCGGTCGAGCCAGCCCATTCATGCTGTAGACAAAACTGTCTACAGCGTGGCTCTACCACTCAAATCTGATTTCTCTCAAAATAATCAAAGTACATAGTTCGAAAATCGATTCAGTCTTGTTTGAATCAAGCATCGATTCTTTAAACGGAACATCACTAACGTCTTGAAAGTTTTTGTTCGCAGGCCAGCTGTTAAAAAGTTGTTCGAAGTTGGTGGCTGGGCAATTCTGAATCCAGCGATGTAAGAATTTTTCCAGTTTTCTTACTGAACTTTTCATTCTGAACATGTAAATGCAGCAGTTATTTTTAATTTCAACTTAAATATTAATTTTAGACTGTTACTGTGCATAGTGTATAGCGGTGTAATGTGTGCTCCACGTTTAAGACAATGGTCTTGTGTCTTCCTATTATTGTATTTTGAGGTAATTTTTTGCTTTTAATTTCCCTGCTTTTGTATCATAGATTAGAAAAACTCTTTTACAGAGGTGGCGTTGTAGGTATTTACATAAAAGCAAAACGATTATTTTGCAAGTAGGCCACAAAGAGTTCTTTTACACGTCAATAATAGATAAATTACATTGAAATGTCTCTACTGGTGCCACGGAAATACTTAGTCGTGGTACTCTTACAACGTGGTAGGTCCCTCGTATGCGAGAGGCCGTCTGGGTTGGTACCACCGCTTTGTATATTTCTGTCGCCAAGCAACAGTGTGTAAGCACTGTTGTGTTTCGGTTTGAAGGACATTGAAGTCAGTGAAATTACTGGGCATTATGAGACTTAATATCTTATGTCTCGAGGTGACGAGCGCAGTTCAGTGCCATACAGCGCTTTGTTATTCAAAGTTCTGTGTGGTGTTGCTTCTGTTTATGGGCAGGCGTGGCGCTTACCATCAGGCGAGCGTCTTGCTCCTCTCGTCATTCAATCAAATAAATAAAAACATAGGCCTCCCTCAGAGATTTCCAGACCGACTTGTTGGAAGCGGCCTGCACCCAGCGACTTCCTGCAACCTTTATCAGATCGTCTGACCACCTTGTAGGCAAACGTCCAACACTGCACTTGCCAGTACGTGGTCTCAATTCCAGAACCTTTCTGCCCCATCGATTATCCGTTCTGCGAGCTATGTGGCCTGCCCATTGTCGTCATTGAATCAAATAAAAACAAATATGATATGCCCTCAAATATGACCACCTTTCTGTAACGATGTATAACTGTAGGATAAATTTTCAGGTGTTAGCAGTGAGCGTAATATTAGCTCAAATAACATCGCGATGCAGTACATATATCATCTGCTACGGTGTAGCAGCAACGACAGTAGTTGTGTTTGTATGTGTTCTACTAGCCTGTTCTAACGTGAGTGCATTTCATAACATACAAAGATTGTATAAGAGTTGTATACTGTACTTGACATTGGTATAAATTAACATAGATTACTAACAATTAAATAAATAAATAAATACACCCAACAGTCACATACATAGTCCTGACCCCACAGTAAGATACGAGTCTTGTGTCGTGGGTATAAGGAACTACGAGAGACTCGGTCTCACAACACCCAGACCCCGAAACAAATATTTGTGGATCACACAAACATTTGTATCGGTGCAGGGATCGAACCCGTGGCCTCTCGCTTCACAGCCGGCTACTCGCCCGCTGCGCCACGGAGGCTTTCAAACATTCACAATAGTAAGAGTTATTTTGCAATAAATTATCAAAACTACAGTAATCAGTGTTGCTCCATCAACACGAAGCAGCAGTTGAAACAGTTTTTTAATTTAAAAAAAAAACATGAGTGCGTTTTTTTATTAGCCAGAATGATATGACCAGATCGCTCGTCTGATGGTAAGCATCACTTTTGTAAACCATAAACAAACAACACACCCACCTAACACCCAACAGTCACACACATAGCCGCCACAGCTATAAATAGGGAACGTTGGAAGAAGTTAGGGAGACCTTTGCCCAGCTTTTTCATCTCTCCCGGGCGGCTTAACGCTGGTCGTAAAGCCGACAGAGCCCAAAATAACCGTCCCGCCACCCCCGGGGCGATAATGATAAAACGCTTTTCCCTACGACAAAAAAAACCTTTGCCCAGCAATGGGACAATATTGGTAAATATTAAAAAAATGTTTTAATGGCGAGGCCTAGGACCCAAGCCACCATCGGTTAGGACCCAGAGTGAGGAACCTCCTCACAACACCAACTTTTGAATCAGGCTCTTGACCCAACAGTGGCAGTGGCAGTTGACAGCCTCCGTGGCGCAGCGGGCGAGTAGCCGGCTGTAAAGCGAGAGGCCGCGGGTTCGATCCCTGCACCGAGACATACGTTGTGTGATCCATCAATATTTGTTTCGGGGTCTGGGTGTTGTGAGACCGAACATCTCTCGTAGTTCCTGATTCCCACGACACAAGACTCGTATCTTACTGTGTGTCAGGACTATGTGTGTGACTGTTGGGTAAAAAAAAAAACTACCAATTGTGAGCTTCTGGAGGTGGTGGTGTAGGCTCTTTGGTATCAAACCGTTAACATTCTTGTGTCTATTATCATTTCAGTTCAACTTCACTAGTCGGATTTTACATGTGGTTACTATTGTAAATGCGTTGATTGCGATCGCTTTGATAGTTCTGGTGGATTATCTAGCAACTGATACTTTTATGAAGCCTGAATCACTTACTGTTTTAAGAATTGGCACATTGATGCAAGTTGAGGTTAGACTAAGAGAATATAATATGAAGATGTGAATCAAAATATTTTATACCATGAAAATTTTAAAGCCACGCTGTGGATAGTTTTGTCTAAATTATGAATAGACCAGTAAGGTCACGGTAGTACCAGTGTCTTAAAGAGAATTGACGTGAAATTACATCTTGCTGTGAGAGTGGTGGGTTAATTTCCGGAGGGTAAATGACCCCGCCTCTCCCCAATACACATTCCTTTATTACGCACTCACGCCTATTATCTCTGATGCGGTAGATAGAGGTGTAATTAGTACATCCACATTTCGCCGATTATTTCCGTCACATGATGTGATATCGCGAGCCCATCATCATATCGGTCACAATTCCAGACTATGGGCTGATGCTGAGCATTTCGTGATCGAAAAACCCAATAGCCTATTTACCCGACCCGGGGATCAAACCCGAGACCTCAGCACAGCAGTACCGCGTACGCAATACAACTACGCCATCGAGGCAGTCCATAAATTCATATTTTATGAAATATGGTCCCGATTTGCTGCCCCTATTGCTAAGTATGAATTATTTTTTGCCTTGTTTATTATGTTTTGTAATACAAACTTGCGTTAACTAAGCCACACGTTTATTATTTATGTTGCTGTCGTTGCAAGCTGTGACGTCATAAGGTCGTAGTTTTTGTAAGGTGTTTTTTGCCCAGCTGCCTTTGACTTTAAATATAAATTACGTATATTGTAAAAGTTCTGCAACGTCGAAATGATTCAAGAGGTTTGATGGACAGAATTTCTAATCGAAATATGTTATAAGTTCAATAGTAAAATTTTGGATGTTTGATGACGCTGTAAAATTTTATAGTATTTTTAACCGACTTCGAAAAAGAAAGAGGTTCAATTCGGCGAGTTCTTTTTATTTTTTGTTGCTTTATGTATTTATATCGATTTCTCCACTAATTATGAACCGATTTTGTCGGAACAAATTTGATTAGTTAGAGTTAGGATACGATATAGTCTCATAAAATTTAGTTAAGAGCTAATGATGAAGTACGCAATAAATAAATGAGACGCAGAAATAATGCTGGCCGTAGGATATTCATCATTATCCGCCCGGATAGCGACAACCGTACACAGCATTTATACAGGCCGGCATGACTCTGGCGACCACCGATAAACTCATTGTTTGTCGGTGGTCGCTAATTTTTGGACTGCACTACGCTTCCCATTCGGTGTAGTGCCCTATTCGTGTCTAAGATTTCGAATCAAAAAATCATACATGAGTTGGGATTGAAATTTTCACATCATGGGGCGGAAATAAGCTGGACGAACCGTGGCTGCAGCACTAGTTGCACCTCTGCCTATACTTTTTTTTTTGGATTAAGGTAGCAAACGGGCAGGGCATACTACTAGCTTTTGGTCGTGGCTCCGCCCGCGTGATCTGCTTTTTTCGGGATAAAAAGTATCCTATCACCCAAGTCAGCTCATACCCTGTCTGTATACGAAATTTCATCAAAATCCGTTCAGTAGTTTCAGCGTGATTGACGGACAAACATCCAAACAAACAAACTTTCACATTAATAACATTAGTGTGATTTTGTGGAATATCCATTTCAGATGATCGCCATTCAACTCCAGTACATTTTGTGCGAAGAGTCATTGAAACTAAATGAAACTGATTACTGCTAAGGCGCGTTTTTGCTTTATATTTCAATCATCAATGTCTTCTTGAAGATTATTTTTATGGTTACTCTTAGAATAACTCAAGAAGAGAGAGAGACGACTAGCTTTTCAATATCTTCTATTAATTACCATTGCTCAGGATAAGGAAAAAAAGGATTTTGAGGTATCCTTCACTTCGCTCAATGCTGCCAGAACTGAAATTATGATGTATGACGATTTGAGATCTATTCGAAATGACCTATATATCCTAACTTTGATGTACTTACCCATACTATTATCTATTAGCTACAACACAAGAATATGAATGTAAATTTGACTATAATAAAATGAAATATGATGGTAGAGTTTATTTACTTAGTTGCTAAGAATCAGTCTAAGAAACAACATGTAACAATTTTGTATCGTAATAAATAAGGTTATGGTCCGGAGTCCCTGGGCCAACTGATCCACTTGATTACTATCAAGCTCATTTTCCGTGAGTAGCTTCGTTTCGATGAGACGCACAACAATTCCCTATGCGAAAATTCTCTATTGTGGTAGCTAACTGAGGTAGCAATGATAGAATATTTCGATTTGATGATACTCAAAAATTTATTATTTTATTTGTAGGACAATATGACTGTTAAATTATATGAATATTAACTAAGTAAAAACAAAAAAATCAGCTCATTCAAATAATTTTTGAAGTGATAACTTCTTATGGGAGGGTGAACCGAAACGTTCCGTAACGCGAGCGGTCCATCGACCAGCCAGCGTTAGCTGACCTCCCTGGAACATCGATAACTTCGAAGTCCCAGGTGGCGTCACACAGTGACCAGTCGGCTTGGACCGGACTTTGACCGGACCTCAACCGGACTTTGACCGGACTTCAACCGGACTTTAACCGGAATTCAACCGGACTTTGACCGGGCTATGACCGGAGTTTGACCGGACTTTGACAGGTCTTTGGCCGGTCTTAGACCGGACTTTGATCGGACTTCGAAACGGTATTTGACCGGACTTCGACTGGTATTCGACCGGACTTCGACCGGACTTTGACCGGACTTTAACCGGACTTTGATAGGGCTTTGACCGAGCTTTGACCGGATTTTGACAAGACTTTGACTGGACTTTAACCGGATTTTGGCAGGACTTTAACCGGTATTTGACCGGACTTTGACCGGGCTTTGATCGGATTTTGACAGGACTTTGACTGGACTTTGACCGGACTTTGACCGGATTTTGACAATCTTTGACAGGACTTTGACCGGATTTCGACAGGACTTTGACCGGTATTTGACCGGACTTTGACCGGGCTTTGACCGGATTTTGAAAACCTTTGACAGGACTTTGACCGGATTTTGACAGGACTTTGACCGGACTTCAACCGTACTTTAACCGCACTTTTACAAGCCTTTGACCGGACTTCGACCGGACCTTGACCGGACTTTGACAGGACTTTGACCGGACGTTGACAGGACTTTGACCGGACTTTTACAGGACTTTGACCGTACTTCGACCGAACTTAGACCGGATTTTGACCGGACTTTGACCGGATTTTGACCGGACTTTTACAGGACTTTGACAGAAGTTTGACAGGGCTTTGACATGACTTTAACCGGACTTCGTAAGCGTTCGTTACGGCGCCACTCTGGCTTCCCTTTCTCCCTCACGCATACGGCAGCAGTAGGCAGGCTCCTCCGCTCTCACTTTAACCCACATTAGTTTAAGTTATCACTTCTGTCGAGCGTCCCGAGACGCACACTTTTTTTTTTATGACCTCGTTATCGATACCTATTGGAAGCCCCTCTTTCCAATAGGTATGATTACTAACCAGCTGATTTTTTTGTTTTTACTTAGTTAATATTCATATAATTTAACAGTCATATTGTCCTACAAATAAAATAATAAATTTTTGAGTATCATCAAATCGAATTATTCTATCCTTGCTACCTCTGTTAGCTACCACAATAGAGAATTTTCGCATAGGGAATTGTTGGGCGTCTCATCGAAACGAAGCTACTCACGGAAAATGAGCTTGATAGTAATCAAGTGGATCAGCTGGCCCAGGGACACCGGACCATTACGTATGCAAAGAAATTAAACACAATTTCGTGAAAGGTTCGAATACTTAATAGGAAAAAAGTTTTTAATACTAATTCTTCGACACAGAAATGAAGTTTATATATTGACATTGTCATTTTGCAATACAAAGATATGAAATATTTATTTTACGTTTTTAATAAACCTGATATGTGTATTGATTATTAGAAATCATGATAAATTGTTATTGATACTCCAATGAATGACATAACACTTAATATTGAACAACGAATTGGAGATATTGAAAGACGCCATGAAGGGGCAAATAAAGGAGATACAGAGAGCAATACACATATTATTGATGTTGGAACTATTGAAGAAGATGCATCCAAAATATGCAAGGACAAAGGGGAAGAAAGAAATCAAACAGTAATAGAATTGGATAATTTAAATGAAGGAAGAACTAGCAATTTAAATGATGACAAAGGAAATGCATCTGTTGTAGAGCCTATAGCTAAACGTAATGTTCTGTGGGTACAATATCAAGGTAAATGTTTATTAGTAAAAGACAGCTATATAGTTATGCACCCCGCTCCCGCTCATGACATTATAACCGCATGCTAATGTGATGTAACCTTATTTACTATAAGAAGGACATTACAATTGCTGACACAGGTACTCAGATGTAATTCTATCTATTTGTAATATGATATTCTTGTTTTGTCTAAAGCTCTTAATATCAAATTATGTTGACTATAAAAAGTGCTAGCCTGGCGTCTAGACGGTGATCTTGATATGATCATAATGCGTAGATCTAAGCATTCATTGTCAACAGATGAACAGGTATAAATAAGGAAATTTGTCAATTGTAATTGAGTTCGCAATAAAGCTTCATTGTGAAGACTTGTCTTTTTTTAAAAACCTCCGGGCGCTCCCGCGTAACTTATCTGGCGCAGCCGGTAGGATATCCGCGACTGTAAGCTCTGTCTGCGAGTACACAAGCATCGGTCTTGCGGCATAGCTCCGGGTATCCTCGAACCAAATAAACTCGATAAACGGCGGGAACCGAAGGTCGTCGCCCACGAAGTCAGCTTTACGAGAAGGCATGGGATCGAGCGGATTGTAAGTAGACCTCTTTACATTTCCTGTCTCATCCTTGCTATTTTTCCTGTGGTTGATTTTGTACGACATAATTTAAAAAAAAAGGTGAACTCCGTAACTTTTGAACAAAAATAGTCGAAAGTTATTTGACTTCTGCACAAAAATAGGCAGGCTAATTTTAAGAAATAAGAATTTTTGATTGAAATATTTGAATTTTTGATTGAAATAATTGAATTTTGATTTATTAATAGAGAATTTTAATTTACTGTGTTAATTTTTTTTTATTTACTGTGTGTTAATTTTTATTTTAATTTACTGTGTGTTATATATAAGTGTAAAAAAATGTCACGCAACGGTGAATTTCAAATGATTCCCAAAGAGTTTATATGCTTAATTCCAAAATTCGATGGAGATCAAAGTATATTAAACTTATTCATAAGAAAAAGTGAATATATTTTGAGAAATTTTGGTGAAGTAAATAATCCGGTTCAATCCACATACGTTTTTCAGTGCATTAGTAGTAGATTGTGTGGTAGAGCCGCAGGTTTATTAAGCGAACGCGAAGACATAACCACATGGGAACAACTCAGATCTGTTCTTATCCAACATTTTGGAGATCCTAGATCTGAAGAGTGCGTAGCCATTGAATTAGAAAATTTAAAAATCAATTCTGGCGAAAGCTACTTGCAATTTTGCAATCGCATCCAACAAATACGCAGCGCTCTTCTTTCTAAGATAAACCTTTTATTGGATGAAAATATTAAAGCAGCAAAAATGATAATTTATAATAATTTGTCTCTGAACGTGTTCATGTACAACCTTACTGAAGATTTAATTAGAATTGTCAGATTGAAAGATTGCACAAGTCTTGAAAGCGCACTTAGTGTTGTAATGGAAGAAGTAAACTTCCAAATACAATACAATGCAAAAAATAAAAATAGAGGTACTGTAAAGCCACCTCAGCATTCTTACCCACCTAACTCTACTAATTCAGATGTGAATAAAGCTCATTTCCAGCCGACATTTAGACCAAACCCTTTAAATAATTTAAATCAACAATTTAAATTTGGAATGCCAAATCAATTATCCAATAACTTCAGGCCTGTTAATTCAAATGGATTTAAATTTGGTCTTCCAAATCAGGGCTTTAATTTCAAACCGAATTATCCACAGCCCCAAAGCAATTTTAAATTTGGTTTGCCAAACCAGCAAGGGTTTAGACCGAATGTCAACTATCCCCAAAACAATTTTAAGTTTGGCATAGTGCCTCAACAGGGATATAGGCCACAATTTAACAATGCTCAAATGAGACCATTTAATAATGCACCAAACCAACAATTTAAGTTTGGTATTCCAACTCAAAGCCAACCTCAACGTAATGTTCAAGATACTGATGTATCTATGCGTACTGCCAGTCCCCTTAGACACACTATGATCACGATTCTACCTCAAAGCCAACCTCAATATAATGTACAAGATACTGATGTTTTTAGGCGTACTGCCCATCCTCTTAGACAAAATATAATCACGCATGAATCTGATAATGATTACAACAATTTGTTTTATTGTGATAGCGATGCTGAGATTATACAAGACTCTGAACAGTACAGTGATTTCCCAAATGTAAATTTTTCCGATAATAATGGACAGGTTGATTACGAAAATTTTTATTCCGAAAATGTAAATCTCACTGATGATGGCAGTGAACGTTTACAGGAACACGAAATTACCTTAGAACCCCGAACTGAACCATGCATCCAAATACCCACCAGCATAAATAATAGTGATGCAGATGCTCTTACAAATATAACATTGGATGCTCTTACCAATAAAAGCGGTAATACATCAATGGCAGTTAATACAGATGATTCTGAAAACACAATCGTGATATCAGACTCATCTGAAACATTATCTGCTCCTTCAATTTCGGAAGATACTATGAATTTTTCAGTTCATTCTCCCTCATCTAGTATAATAACAGCTAGTTCATTACCGGAAACAGTTCACTCTGCTGACGATATTGACACTAACGATATTCCTATTCGTGATGAAGCTGTAAACATGAAGCGAAGTGAAAATAAACCTCGCTTTCGAAAACCTACAGCCACTGGTCACATTAACAGAAATAAACGTTATTTCAAAAGAAAAAAAAAAGGATTCAACTGTACCTACTAAGGACGTAAAACGACCTTCACAGGTACCTCCTCGAGCTCGTGCTGCTGATCACGAGTTACACCCTTCAACTTTAAAGGATAGTTAAGACATAGATAAGTAATGATGATAGATAACTAAGTTATCATAATGGACTATAATTAAAACTTTAGATTTAGGTATCACAAAAGAGGAATTAGAAATTAATATTAATAGATATCCTAATTTAAATGATCATGTTGGAAAATATTTTAAGAATAGTACACCTAACCATCAATTACTTAATATTAAGCTCCAAATAAATTCTATTATGAACTCTACAATTGAAAAATTTTGATAAACTTTGATATCGCAAATGTCTGAATCACTTTTGAAAATAAATAATTCAACAACCAATAATTTTATTAACATAGATAAATAATTATGGGAAATGAGAAAATTAATAAACCAGAGTAATGTTAATATAACAATTCATAACTTTATGTATTAATATTTATAATTTATTTTTGCACAATTTCCAATTATTGTACATTCGGTTGGAAGAGATTGAAACTTGTATTACTTTTAGTAAATTAAAAACTTTACACCAGTCACTTTTAAATTCTGACGAATTATTAATTTTGTTAAAAGAAATAGAGAAATCTAATAAACTCATTTACCCAGTAAACTATGATAATTTAATTAAGTTAGAATTATGTATTAAGATAAAAGTTTATTCAAAAGGAAGTCAAATAACATTCATTTTGGACATACCTATAATTAAAGATGAAATATACATTTATTACAAAATCATTCCAATACCCGTCACCAATTCCTTTGGTAAAACAATTATCATAATCCCAAAATATCCCTACCTCCTAGTAAGAGGGTCAAATATGGTCTCGCTCTCCCAGCCGTGCAGCGAACTCTATGAGGCGACGTTCCTATGTTATGAAGATGAAACTCAATTACCATTAGAAGACACATGTATAACATCATTGATGAAATTTTCGCACAACACCAGTTCTTGTCAACCCATACCAGTTGAAATAAACTCTATAAAAATAGAGCCAATAGAGAAACAAAGATGGATTTTCTACAGCAAAGCGGAAACTATATTTACAAAAAGCTGTCATAATGAAATGACAAAAGAAAGTATAAAAGGGACTTACCTCCTCACACTTGACGATCACTGTGACGCCAAAATAGACAACGTTACCCTGAAATCCCACTATGCGGGAATAAGCACAATGGACTTCAGAAAACTGCCAATTATTGATCTTCCAGAAATAACGACTATAGAGCCACAAACAGGATGGAAACCAATAAATTTGGATGCTGCTGAGTTGAAAAATCTACAGAATCTAAATGAATTGTTGAAGAGCAGTGAACGTGAAGTGGAAATTCGTGAAAAAGGCATTTTTGTGAAAAGTGTTAGCGCAGCTACTCTGTTATTATATGTAATCATATTTCTGTTCCTTTTTGTGTGTATAGGGTATAAGTATAACTTTTTAAAATATATTGTGTGTCGAAATAATCAGAGAAATATACATCCCTCTGATAATTTCGAAGCTATGGGGGGAGGAGTTATGCACCCCGCTCCCGCTCATGACATTATAACCGCATGCTAATGTGATGTAACCTTATTTACTATAAGAAGGACATTACAATTGCTGACACAGGTACTCAGATGTAATTCTATCTATTTGTAATATGATATTCTTGTTTTGTCTAAAGCTCTTAATATCAAATTATGTTGACTATAAAAAGTGCTAGCCTGGCGTCTAGACGGTGATCTTGATATGATCATAATGCGTAGATCTAAGCATTCATTGTCAACAGATGAACAGGTATAAATAAGGAAATTTGTCAATTGTAATTGAGTTCGCAATAAAGCTTCATTGTGAAGACTTGTCTTTTTTTAAAAACCTCCGGGCGCTCCCGCGTAACTTATCTATATAGTATGAAATAATGTTTGTTTAAAATACAAATCGGAAATTATTTTGGTAAATAAGCTAGGCGCCTATGCGCTAAATATAAATTTTGTACGCCATAAAAGGCAAAACATGTAGCTACTTTTAAAAACTGAAGATCTTGTACAATTTTATTGTCACACTCATGTTTTACAAAATAAATATCTTATCTTATCTTATCTTATCTTATATGCATGAGAGCTTATTAATATTATTACCCATAGATAGGATACCTCATTTAAGTTATTACGTTCCCTACAAATATGAACGACATATTATTTTTGCTCATGTGACAGTATGAGCAAGTTACTTGCCTGATGGTAAGCGCCACACCTGCCCATACATAAGACCAACAACATTTAGAACTTTCTAAAATGTACTGAACTGAAGTCGTCACTTCGAGACATGAAATTTATAATCTCGTAATGCCCAGTAATTTCACTAGCACCGTTATTATTTGCTTACTATAATTTTATATCAATGTCGCTATAATTTTAGTCGGAATGGCAAGAGATATACCGGAGGGTGGGGGCGCTCCATTGAACTATGATCCTCGAACAAGAAACCAGTTCGTGAAACTCGTCCTCACCTTGGTATTCATAATGTTGTGCTGCACAGCTGCCTTCAATCTTTTAGTATTTAATACGTGAGTTTAACATTAAATCTATATCTTTTGAAGCAGTCATACCTCAGTGGGGAGTGGGACGGACTGTAGAGACGAAAGTCGCAGGTTCGAAACCAGCCCCAAGAGCATACACATCTGACTTTTTAAGTAACGTGTATATTAATTGTTAATTATGATTTGATTTGATTTGATTTGAAAAAAAAAAGTCTGCCAACCCGCATTAGGCCAGCGTGGTGGACTAAGGCCTAATCCCCCTCTTTCAGTAGAGGATGCCCGTACACAGCAGTGGGACGTGTATAATACAGGGCTAGTATTATTATCTATATGTTTTGGCTTGCTGCTGTCTTGTTCATGGTGGGGTACAGAACTGAGTTATGATGAGAAGTGGGTGTAGCCCGTTCCCTGAGGCTCTCGAGGATGGTTTTATAAATATAGAATTCGACTCGAGTAAATCGTGGACGGACGACCTGATAAAGGTCGCAGGAAGTCGCTGGATGCATGCCGCTTACAACAGGTCGGTCTGGAAGTCTTTGGGGGAGGCCTATGTTCAGCAGTGGACATCCTTTCCGTCATGATTTGACGTGTGGATTAAGTATGATCTAGGGTGACCTGCTGTCTGATCCCTTCAACCCGCAACGGCAACCAAGTTTCACCATTGCCTCATCAGTTATTCAGTTAGTGTGGTGCAGGTGGGCTTTGGGTTGGAGATGTTAGGGGCCCACTCGAGTTAAAATTTATTTAAATAAAATTAATATAATGTTACATGTTATATACCATATAAGGTAGTAGGTTCTTCGTATGCGAGAGGCCATCTGGGTTGGTACCACCGCCTTGTCTATTTCTGCCGGCAAGCAACAGTGTTTAAGCACTGTTGTTTTTCGGATGGAAGGACATTGAAGCCAGTGAAATTACTGGGCATTATGAGACTTAACATCTTATGTCACGGGGTGACGAGCGCAGTTCAGTATTATACAGTGCTTTATAATTCAAAGTTCTGTGTGGTGTTGCTTATATTTATGGCGCTTACCATTAGGCGAGCGCCTTGCTCGTCTCGTCAATCAATCAAATAAAAAAACATTAATGCCTAATTGATATGTACTGTTCTAGTAGGGCCATACTTTATAAATAATTGTAATTTAATCATTACTTTACATTACATGTAATTTAATCTGTATACATTTGCAGACCTAATCTGAAAGAAGCATTTTTAAGGAGTGGCTTTTTATTTGCAATAGCGGCTATGTAAGTATCTTTTAGGTACTATAGTATCACTACATGGTTATTTTGTAATTGTAGTGAGTTTTAAAAATAGCATTTTACCATATTATTTAATATTTTATTTTACAGGATTTTAATGGTTGGTTTGAACTACGCTATCGCATGCTCTCCGTGTACAAGGCAAATGCCCTGCAACTTAATATGTCTTCTTTTGGCGGTAAGATTTTTTAAATAATACATATTTTTCCGAAAGCGAGCAAAACGGTTTTTCAGGCTGTTACCTGCTGTTGAGTTTCTTACTGTGAGTAAGATATTCTAAATTCCCCTCCTAATACCCCAATCATCCCTTTCCTTTAAAGGTGCTATAAAGATATGCAATTTCATAGTTCGTATTAATATTTTTGGGTTTTGTGGGTTGCCAACCCAGACGGCCTCTCGCATACGAGGGACCTACAATCTTGTAGCTCCTGAGAAAGTTTGTTTCTGATGGATTCGTCATAAATCATGATGTATTTTTTTCTTAGGTGGTCGGCATGAGCGTGATATGCGCCTTCATAACAGTGAGATACGAGACTCGTATAGTGTTGTATGCAGTCGTGGCCACTGGTGCAGTGGTTTTTGTTTGTATATTGCTCGCTTGTTCTAACGTAAGTTATTTTTACATTATATTTTTGTGATTACCACTATCTGTTTTTATAACAGTGGCTCACTAAGAAGCAAGTAAGCCCCCCGATGGCGAATGATTGAAACTAACCTAGAACTTTTTTGATCTTGAACTCTTGCAATTTACCAATAAATCGTTTCACCACATCATCCACGCTTTTTAAAATATTTTTTTTTCTTCAAATTTATTTACAATATGCTGCATATACACTGGCTGATCACTCAACGCGACTTCCAATACGAGCCACTTTGGCGGGTGTTTTTTTTTAAATTGAATGACGAGACGAGCAAGGCACTCGCCTGATCGTAAGCACCACGCCTGCCCATAAACAGAAGTAACACCACACAGAACTTTGAGTTATAAAGAACTGCATGACACTGAACTGCGCTCGTCACCCCGAGACGTAAGATGTTAAGTCTCATAATGCCCAGTAATGTCACTGGCTTCAATGTTTTTCCAACCGAACAAACAACCGTGCTTACACACTGATGCTTGGCGGCAGAAATAGATAAGCGGCGGTTTCATATAATACATTGTCTACAGTTCGACTTCACGCAATGGCTGTTATACGTGATTGTGATATCGGTGGCGTTCTGTGTGATAGCAATGATAGCGTCGCTTTCAATGGCACTCACAGGCACATATATGAGTACACTGCACCTGATCATACTGTTCGTCGGGACGCTGCTGAATGTTGTGGTAAGTATATTGAAAATTTACCCTAAAGGGCTTACGCAACGTGGGTTCACGTGTTTTATTTTTTTGCATTTGCGTACTAAAATTCGTTGGTTAATTAATTTATTTTAATAATTGTGGAGATTTAGTGGTAGAGCCACGCTGTGGACAGTTTTGTCTACAGTATGAATGGGCTGGCTCGACCGGGTCTGTCTCACAGAAAACCGACATAAATAAGTGGCTTGCTGCTGCGTTTCGTACGTGAGTGAGATATCAGGAAGCCCAAATCCCCTCCCCTTCCCAATCCCTAATTACCCCTTTCCTTTAAGGTCGGCAACGCGCCCATGATTCTTTCGGTGGTGGGCGTACATGGGCGGTGGAGATCACTTACAATCAGGTGACCCACTTGCTCGTTTGCCGGCCTATGCTATAAAAAAAAATCACTTCTGCCGTTTGTGAATTGCACGCACACACTTTTCAGGAGTCGGTTTTTAAGTTTCGTTAATATTTACCTTACAGATACTTACAATCGAGTTACAGACAATCTTGGGCGGTAAAGCTGTGGAGCTGAGCGAAGATGATTATGCTTTAGGAGCTTTTCTTTTGTACACTTCCATAGTGGATGTGTTCTTGAAAATGGTACAAATAATGGGCATATTTAACGATTGGTGACAGATTTTTTTAGATAAATTGTATTTTATATGGGCATGTTATTATATATGTTTTGTTTATGTCTGTGTTTATTTGAAAAACAGCTTTTGTTTTGATAGATATATATTGATTGAATAGATAATGAATTTTAATAAATTTGAAGAAAAAACATATTTTATTGTAGAAAACAGGTGGGGTGCTTTTTAAGACATTATCAAAATGACAATCCTGCTACTCATATGTGCCAATAAAAAAATATAACTATTGACACCATGCACCCCACGCTTTTTTTACAATAAAATACAGTGTTCTTCCAATTTATTAAAATGTATTTTCTATTTTTTAGGCGAATTTTCTATAAAAGCGTGTTTTTTGAGACTATTATTTAATTTTCATTTTTAAAAAGGGATAAACGATATTTTTTAAAATATTGAATTGTCATCGGTCCTTGATAAGTATGCCAAATTTCGATTTAATACCACGTTTTGAAGGATGTCAAAATAATGTTCAAAGTTTCTGTTACATACTAACATGCAAACATACGTCTGAAGCTAATAAAAGCGTGTTAAAACAAATACAAAATAGTTTATTTGGCACCAACTTAATCTATTACAGTTTGCTGGTTTTGGTGTCTCCTTTTAAGTATGAAATACTTGTGCTAGGAGACACTGCTCTTCTATATCCAATTAATATGATAAATAAACAGATCAAGGTAGGTGAAAGATTACAATTAATTAATGGTTTAATGTTTCAAAACGTGCATCAAGAATCGAAAGAAACCTCAAAATCATTTTCGCTTAAGTCGCGTATGACAAAGTGGTTCGCGGCTGCGTTGCGCTCCCGCCAAGGATTCAATTTCCTCGAACATATTTCACAAGTACGACGGATATTTCGTTCGCTTCAACTATAACTTTTGCGTTTTCGGATTTATGAAGTTCGAAACGTGGTTTTTGTTTGTGTGCGTGGCGCATAAATTACCACGCCGTGTTTCGGTATAAAGCCGAAAGCTTTGCGAGTTACATTTATTTGTTTTTGTTTATTTTTTCATTCAAATATTATTATAAATGCCATGGTCTCGGTGGCGCAGTGGTATTGCGTACGCGGTACGTCTACTGAGCTGAGGTCTCGGGTTCGATCCCTTGGTCGGGTAAAGTGATATTGAGGTTTTCTATCACGAAATGCTCAGTATCAGCTAGGGGTTTGGAATTGTGCCCGGTATGACGATAACCTCACCCCCTATCATAACATGGGACGAAAATACGCTCGGCGAAATGTGGGTGTACTGGTTACACCTCTGCTTACCCCTTCGGGGATTACAGGCGTCAGTGCGTATGTAATAGTTTTTTTTTGTTTTTAATATTATACTTGGAGTGGAGCAGACAGGTGCTGGAGTGGAGACCGCGCTTAAGCAAACGTAGTGTAGGGCGCTCGGCTACACGGTGGACCGATGAGTTGAAAAAGATGGCAGGTAGCGGATGGATGCGGGTTGCCCAAGACCGGGATGGTTGGCGCTCACTTCGGGAGGCTTACGTCCAACAGTGGACGGCAATAAGCTGAGATGATGATGATGAATATTATACTTAAGGCCAGGTCAAAGTACCGTATACCAAAGTGCATGCGTGAAGAATTTAATGAGAGTGAAGGAGGCCAACCGATATCCGATGGGACAGAAAGATTCTGGAATGGAGGCCACGTACTGGCAAGCGCAGCGTTGGACGTTCACCTGCAAGGTGGACTGACGACCTGAAAAAGATCGCAGGAAGTCGCTGGACGCAGGCCGCTTCCAACAGGTCGGTCTGGAAATCTTTGGGGGAGGCCTATGTTCAGCAGTAGACGTCTTGTGGCTGATAATGATGATGATGATGAAGGAGGCCAATGAGATATGTAAGGATCACTTTCACATGCGTGAAAGTAATGAATGGATCATTATACCAATGATATGTTACTGAAATAACGTTAGATACATGTTCGATTTTAGAAACGATATTTCATCGGCAATCATTTATCATTCTCGATTGGGAACGTTAGGGGCGTTTTCCGGATGTGATGAATTTTAAAATCAATTTTTATTTTATTTGGACGTGTGTCACTAACTGCGGATTAGTTAGGTCACCGATTGCAGTGCATGTTGAAATAAATTGTTTTTTAAAAAAATATATACTTTTCTCTAACTAAAATTCTACTAGATGTAAGTATTGTATATATTAATGTCATTTGACAAGGTGGTAGGTCTCTCGTATGTGAGAGGCCTTCTGGGTTCATATCTCGCTTTGTGAATTCTGCCGCCAAGCAACAGTGTTTAAGCACAGTTGTGATTCGGTTTGAAGGACACTGAAGCTTTTTTATCTATTTTTCTGTTGGACTGCCAATAATCTAGCTGTGCGCCAAAACTTTATCCAAAACTATTTAGCTGTTCATGATTGATTATATTCAAATCAATTATTTTTCTTATATCTTTGAGTGGTAGAGCACATTTTTTTCTACAGCATGAATAGCCCGGCTCGACCGGGTCGTCACCGCTGTCTCACAGAACATCGACGTAAAGTAGTAGCTTGCTGCTGCGTTCCTTGCAGTAAGTGAAATATCCGGAGGCCCAAATCCCTTCCTCTTCTCAATCCCATACTTACGTCCCATACTTAATTCCTATACTTTCGTTTAAGTTTTGCAATGCGCTCATGTTTATTCTGGTATCTTTTTTTTTTTTTATGACGTGGGCCGGCAAACGAGCAAATGGGCCACCTGATGGTAAGTGATCTCCACCGCCCATGTACGCCCACAACCAGAAGAATCATGGGTGCGTTGCCGTCCTTAAAGGAAAGGAATAATTAGGAATTGGGAAGGGGAGGGGATTTGGGCTTCCAGATATCTCACTCACTATACGAAACGCAGCAGCAAGCCGCTACTTTACGTCGGTTTTCTGTGAGACAGTGGTAACGACCCGGTCGAGCCAGCCCATTCATGCTGTAGACAAAACTGTCTACACTAGTATTGTGGGCGTACGAGCGCGGTGGAGATCAATTACCATCAGGTGACCCACTGCTCGTTTGTCAATCATCATCAGCCACAGGACTTCCACTGCTGAACATAGGCCTCCCTAAAAGATTTCCAGACCGACCTGTTGGAAGCGGCATGCATCCAGCGACTTCCTTTGACCTTTATCAGGTCGTCTGTCCACCTTGTAGGCGGACGTCCAACGCTGCGTTTGGCAATCCTATAACAAGTTATCAAATTCCCAAACTCACAACCATCCAATTTCACAAACATCCAAATATTCACATTTGTAATACTTCAAGGAGAAGGAAGTACCATACAGGATATTAACTAATATTAAACTGAGCTATAAACTGTTTGCTTCGTTTCCTTTTGTCGTTCACAGGGTCTGTTTAAATTGAAACAAACATGGCAATGGAATTTAAAATGGTTTCTGTAACAACACCCTTTCACGCAGTGGTTGTGTAAATACACGCGCACGGTATTGGTGTTTATAAACAATAAAAAAATATATAAAATTAACACGAAACACGCTTAACATAACACC
Source organism: Amorpha juglandis (assembly GCA_949126905.1). Taxonomy (NCBI): domain Eukaryota; kingdom Metazoa; phylum Arthropoda; class Insecta; order Lepidoptera; family Sphingidae; genus Amorpha; species Amorpha juglandis. Next base: position 7,053,102 of record OX421390.1, on the reverse strand, counting down.
TTCAGACAATTTTGTTGACTCATTTCCTCTTGCTATCTTAATGTGTCTATCGAAGCATCTCATCGGCCCAGGTTCCGATACAAACGAGAAGCAAGTCGTTATCGATAAAGTTCAACCTCGCGCGCAAAGTATCTCGTAGAATCATGCTGAGTGTGGCTGGACTTCACCAGTCTCTCAATCTTAGTACACTGCTACTGGACTATTGAAGTGATATAAGAAAAATGCACCACGGAGAATATCTGTTGGCCCAATCACTCTCCCACAATACATAAATATTTAAAATAAATAACTCCATTATCCAAACTTTAGTGTATTTATACCGCAATTATTTATAATTTTACGGTAACGGTATAACGGTATTTATACCGTTTAACACATAACCACGTATTTCTGAAAAAAAAGAATAAGTAAGTAAGAAAGAAAGAAACATATATTGGCAACCATTGGGTGGTAAAAGTTTAACAATATAAGTATCAAAACAATAGACAAATAAAACAAAAACAAGTGTGAACGGTATATGTCCCACAACAGTGCCAAGAGGATCTAGATCAGCATGATGCCAAACAATAAATCGCTTGGCGCTGATTTTAATCCAGACCCTGGCCTAGACAAACGTCACCCAATTTCTTTTTATTATTTTTTTATTTTTATCCGAGCACGGAAAAGTGACTGCACTACACCTGATGGTAAGCTTAGTGCAGTCCAAAACACCAGCAACCACCAGAATCATGCCGGCCTGTATAAATGCTTCTTCCCTCTTCGGAAAGCGAAGAAGCAAATCGAGGGGCCTGCGACAGGACAGGCGGATGATCGATGCAGGCACAATAATTCAAGGATGTACCCCTGTATCCACCCCAACCAACCATTAAGTCATGTCACAAGCCCCTCGGGAGAACCGGATATACACTGGCTGACCCTGGAACGCGACCCACACAAGGTGGGTCACTATGGCAGGTTTTAGCACCAGTGTGCGGTGGTCGCTATCCGGTCGGATACGAATATCCTCCCACCACCTCTAAAAATAAACAAAAATAAATCATACATATTGCGCTCCTTTATATGTGTAAGTAAAAAATCCCGTCTAGTAAATGTTAACAAGTCAACGAACAGAAATCTGCAGGGTTTCTTTATCCGTTTTCCTTGCCCGGCTTCGGGTTACCTATTTGAAAAATTGATTACGTTCGGAATGCTCGTATTCAGATAAAACTTGATGCCATTTCAGATGCTTTATTTACGGCAGACTTTTCAATCTCCAACTGAACGTTATATGAGATTATTTATTCGCTTGAATGACGCAATGAGCATGACGTAACGCCTGCCTGTAAAACACAGTATCTTTAATTACAAAACACTGCATGGTACTGGACTGCGTTCGTCACCCACGAAATGCTGTTAAGTGTTATAATCCTCAGGGATTTCACTAGCTTTAATGCCATTTAAACCAAAAACAACAGTGCTTACACACTGCTTGGTGGCAGAGATAGACAAAGCAGTGGTATCAACCGCAGTCGGCCCCTCGAATACGAGGAACCAATCTACCACCGAGTAGATAAAATATAAGGCTGCAAAATTAATATATACTTATAAGATTACGCTTGTATCTCTAGAGGTGAAGGCAGAGTTATAACAACTGCATTCAAGGGTTTCTAAGGTATTTTTATCACATAATGTGTACAGAGCGAGCATGAATGATATGTTTATGAGTGGTAGAGCCACGTTGTATACAGTTTTGTCTATAGCATGAATGGGCCGGCTCGACCGGGTCGCTACCACTGTCTCATAGCAAACCTACGTAAAGTAGCTGCTTACTTCTGCGTTTCGTACGGTTAGTGAGATATCCGGAGGCTCTAATCCGCTCTCCTTCCCAATCCCTTAATTATACCTTTCCTTTAAGGTTGGCAACGCGCCTATGATTCTTCTGGTACTGTGGACGTACATGGGCGGTGGAGATCACTTACCATCAGGTGACCCACTTGCTCGCTTGCCGGCCTATGCAACAGCATAACCGCAGATATATGGTTAACAAACTCGTTGTAAAATCGGATTATCCTTGTAATCTTTAATCACGTACCCAGCTCCATTTATGTATGAAGTGTGTAAAATAAAAAGAAAATAAACTATTGCTAAGAGTGTTTCGTTGTAAGGCCGATAGCAGACGAAGGGCAAGAACTAATAAAAAATGCACTACCATTCACAGACACACGTATCAAAGAAATTGTATGGAGTTCAACTATTAGGGTTCAGCGAGGAAAATGGCCAATACCTAGCGTTGTCTATGTCTAGGCTTTGTATTTCCGCAAATAATTTGGATTGAAAGACCGGACCAAAAACAAGCCCACTGAGTTTGTCTAGCTGGATCTTCTCAGGGCTGGTTCGCGCCGCGTTGAATCCAGCGGTAAAGGAAGCCCACTTGAGTTTGTTTCGCCGGGTCTTCTCAAGGTGGGTCGTTTTGGATCCGGTGGTAGTTTTAGAACACGTGCCGTTTTCGATAATGCATATGGCCCATATCGACGACCCCCCAAAATATATGATAATTCTGGACTATTCCATAGTAAAAATATGGAAAAATAATAATAAATAGATTTAGTGTAATTGCCGAGTGTATTTTGATGATGCTATGTATGTATGTATACATTAGTTGATACTGATTTCTATATAATATAAGTTTCTTTTACTTTTGTACTGACTTGTCATAAGCGCTATTTCAATTGCCTACATGATTAATAAACAATTTCATTTCATTTCATTTCTCACGCCAAGTAACAGTCCGGTTTGAAGGACATTGAAGCAAATTAAATTACAGTGCATTTATTTTCTTATGTTAATATCGGAATGATGAGCGCAGTCGGGCCGTAGTTACGAGGTGGTAGGTCCCTCGTATGCGCGAGATCGTCTGGGTTGATACCACCGCTTTTTCTATTTCTGCCACCAAGTGTATAAGCACTGTTTTGTGTTGGTTTGAAGGACATTGATGCCAGTGAAATTACTAGGCATTATGAGACTTAACATCTTATGTCTCGGGATGACGAGCGCAGTTCAGTGCCATGCAGTGTTTCTGGGTGACACTGCATTGCACTTGTCATTCCGAATAATGTCCAGTAATTTCAGTGGCTTCCACGATCTTCAAACAGGTACATAGCAGTGCTTTCACACTGCTATTTGGTGACAGAAACAGGTACTTTCCAGACGGCCTCTCGGATATAAAATATCTACCACGTTTTTTTTTTATTTGATTGAATGGCGAGACGAGCAAGGCGCTCGCCTGATGGTAAGCGCCACGCCTGCCCATAAACAGTAGCAACACCACACAGAACTTTGAATTACAAAGCACTGAATGGCACAGAACTGCGCTCTGCACCCCGAGACATAAGATGTTAAGTCTCATAATGCCCAGTAATTTCACTGGCTTCAATGTCCTTCAAACCGAAACACTGTTTGCTGCTAGGCGGCGGAAATAATGTCATACAGAACCTTGCGGCATATATACAAAACGTACGTGGAAGGTATTTTTTTACACCATACTAGACTATTCAAGTAATGGTTTGTTTACGCAGCTGTTGTGAATTTGTAAATAGCTTTCGGATTCTACACGTCTCTTTTGACTTGGTAGTTTTTACTCTTTTTGAATGTTTAATTTTTTATACGGTTTTATTGCGTCATTTTTTGAGTGGCGTTTTATGTATCAAGCGGCCATGTTTTATTAAACCTTCCGACCCGAATAAAGAAAATGTTTTTAAATTTTCAATGGCTTCTTTTTTTTTTTTCAAACACAGGATCGTTCTTAGATTATTTCGATTAAAGCATTTTATAAATCAATTATATGTTCAATAATTCCTTCGTTTAGGCGTTACACATACACACACACACACACACATATACACACACACACATACACATACACACACACACGCAAGCATGCACAGTACCTACAGCGAGGCTCTACATTTAAAATTTAATATATATTTTTTAATTTCAGCTGATTATTAATTTTGGTCGCTGGTTTTTCCGATTGCACTACGCTTACCATCAGATGTAGTACAGTCACTCTGCCGTACTCGGATAAAAAATAGACCAAATGGGTTACTAGATATCCCACCTAAGAAATGCAACAGCAGGTTGCTAATTTACATCGGTTTTCAAACAGTGCTACTTCCCCGGTCGAGCCGGTTTTATGCTGAAGATAAAACTATCTACGCCGCGCATTACCGCATTAAAACTGAATAAACATACAGTAATTAAGAACGACATTAAGAAACATTTACGTCCGACCATAAACGAAGTTAAATCGTGAAGTAATCATTTTAAAAACATACAAAATGAATAAAACAATCCGACGTGCGGAATAAACAAAGTTTTAATGAGGATTAAGCGCGGAGCCGTGTACAATGGAATAAATCCGAGATTATACAAGCGCCGTCTCGAAGATGCGTCTTAGTCACGACTTCGACGAATACGTGCCATAACTCATATGTGGGGAAGTTTTTCTTCACGCTCGTTATTGCTGTTGAGTTCGATGTTCAATGTTTTCTAATATATTGAAAGCCTCCGTGGCGCAGCGGGCGAGTAGCCGGCTGTGAAGCGAGGGGCCGCGGGTTCGATCCCGGCACCGAGACAAACATTTGTGTGATCCACCAATATTTGTCTCGGGGTCTGGGTGTTGTGAGACCGAAAGTCTCTCGTAGTTCCTGATACCCACGACACAAGACTCGTATCTTACTGTGGGATCGGGACTTTGTGTGTGACTGTTGGTTGTATTTTATTTATTTACAAGGTCCCTCGTATGCGAGAGGCCGTCTGGATTGCTAACATCGCTTTATCTATTTCTATTGCCAAGCAACAGTGTGTAAGCACTGTTGTGTTTGAAGGACATTGAAGCCAGTGAAATGACTGGGTATTATGAGACTTAACATTTTATGTCGCAGTTACGCAGTTCAGTGCCATGCAGTGCTTTGTAATTCAATGTTCCGTGTGGTGTTGCTTCTGTTTATGGGCAGGCGTGGCGCTTACCATCATCTTGCTCGGCTCGTCATTCAATCAAATCAAAAAAGCCCATGAGTTATACGAATAAGTCTATAATCATCCTTTGGGATCCTTTTGGCGCGGTCGTGGACATGTGCCGTTTACAGAAGGTATGTGTATACCCTCCACGTACTACTAATAAAAATGTTTAAACATAAATTGTAAATGTACAACCTAACATCTGCCAATAAATGCTTTTATCTTTCTTTATAATATGAAGACAAATGCAGTAACATTAATAAGAGGCCCCAAAGCCTTCAAAGTTTTTGGATTTGATTTGATTGTCTCGGGGAGCTGTAATTTAATTTATTTCGATTTTTATTTATTTCAACAAACCTTTTATGAAGCATTCGTTATTGTTTACGTTCTAAAGGCAGACTTTCAGTTGTGCGACCGAGACAGAAGACCCAAAAATCGCATATTTTTCTCATTCGAATATCTAGTTAAGTTATGTAGTTAAGACTAAAAATGTTTTATTACAGAGTCAGCCAATATAATAATGGCTAACGTCTGTCAAACTCAGCAAAATTCAAATATCCAAATCTTGGATCGCCGATAATCAATCAAGCTAATGGATAAAAGACGGTAAACCAACAATAAACTGAAATTAATCTGTGGAAAATTGAATCTGCCAATATTCGACGGTTCTGATAAGGCTAAGTTAAACATCTTTATCAGATAAGGATTTGATTTGGATAATATAATATAGATATAGGTCGACGTGGTTTTCTTTGGCATACAAGGTGGTAGGTCGCTCTTATGCGAGAGGCCGTCTGGGTTGGTACCACCGCTTTGTCTTTATCTGCCGCCAAGCAACAGTGTGTAAGCATTGTTGTGTTTCCGTTTTAAGGACATTGAAGCCAGTGAAATTACTAGGCATTTTGAGACTTAACGTCTTATGTCTGGGAGTGACGAGACGAGTGCTCTTAACACTCTACTAATTCTTCAAAGTTCTATGTGGTGTTCCTTCTGTTTATGAGCAGGTGTGGCGCTTACCATCAGGCGAGCGCCTTGCTCGTCTCGTCATTCAATTAAATAAAAAATAAATAAAAAAATTGCATTCATGTATTACTCTTTCATTGTTAGCGTCAATACGATACCGTGCATTTCACAAAAGTAATGTTAGAATTAATATTCCATCGACTGTTTCCGTAAGGTCACACCGTTCGATCAATAACGAATTTGTAGAATATTGAATGTCATTTGTCATTCTGCAGGGCGTGCCTTCGCATTCATTTGAAATGTGATGTTTTTATATGAAACTCGAGCGAATGTGGGCTGAATCCCCTTTGTGAACTAAATGTATACAAATGTATATTTTTTTATAAAAATGTACCTTTAATTTGCTGCTTACAAGGTATTTCCGGAATGGTCCCCTCCTCTTCCCAATCCTTTAATTATTGATTCCCTTCAAAGCAGCGTGCCCATGATTCGTATTTATTGTGCGAATAACTGTTACCCGCGATTTCGTCTGCGTGGTATTCAATAAAATATTTAAATCGAATGTTATTAAAATTTTCATCGGTTTTAATTTTTTTTCGTGAGTTTAATTTTTTCTAAAACGATTTTTCCTATAATAAAAGTAGCCTAAGTTACTCCCTGTTACATCAGCTATCTGCCATTGAAAGTCCCGTTAAAATCGGTCCAACCATTTCAGAGATTAGCCGAAGCAAACAGACAGACAACAATTGTTTTGTTAATGTTATATGAACCGTATATACATCCAAATGCACTTAGCAAAAAGCGGTTATTTTAATATTACAAACAGACACTCCAATTTTATTTATTTGTATAAATAGTTACAGTGGAACATCCATACATACAGGGTGTCAAAATCATTCCCTTCCTTACTCCGGCGTATTCAGCTAAAAATCAAATCGAGAATGCCTTTCTGTTACCGCAACTGCTACAGAATTAGGGTAATGTTTTTTGAAGATCTTCTAATAGCGTGTGTATTCTAATATATGCTTCACCATGACTAAGCAAAAATAATGTCTTGGAATTTCTGAACGTAATATCTTCACCGATCAAGGACGTAAAATCACTTATAGAAATGGATTGAATTAGATGGCTCGTTTATTCAACGATTGTAATTTTATTCAGCGTTTCTTCGAATGGGTGCGTTGATTCGTTCGGCCTGAATGTCCTTTTGTTATTTTTTTGCTGACGTCCTAAGGTGATTAGAATTTATCGACGGAGAAATGTCTTGATAATCTTTGAATGTTTGGGTAAGAGGTGGCGATTAGTGAAATGACGTCGTTTAAGAGAATGTTATTTTTTTTGATTGAATGACGGAAGGTAAGCGCTACGGCTGCCCATAAAAAGAAGCAACACCACAAAGAACTTTGAATTACAAAACGCTGCATGGCACTGGACTGCGCTCGTCACCCTGGACAAGATGTTAAGTCTCATAACGCCCAGTAATTTCACTAACCTCTACGTCCTTCAAACCAAAACACAACAGTACGTACACACTATTGCTTGGCGGCAGAAATAGACAAAACGGTGGTAGCAACCCAGACGGCATCTCGCATACGAAGGACCTACCACCTTGTTATATTGGTAATAAAATTCTTACTGCAGGAAATCTTAAGTAACTTATTGATTTCAATAACAAAAGTAATCAAATCCACTACCCTATTCTCATCAAATGATGTTTACCTTACATTCGAGTCCGCGTGACCGCACATCACGAAAATTAATTAGTATCAACAAAACAATGCAAAGCTCTGAATCCGTATTACTGTTTGACATTGGCCAGTTTGCGGACGCCACGTTTAAAGCCATTTGGTCGCCGGCCAGAGTGATATTTTAGAACGGACCGTGCCTAATGCACAAAACCGTCGACCACCTAATGTGATTGCGATTCGAATAAAATAGCGTTCGGTTGTTTAACATCATAAGTGGGATTTGTGTAATTATTTCTCGTATTTTTGTATCGTAAGTAGATTCTCCTTGCAGCCAGTTGTGTCTACAGCATGAATGTGTCTGTGCCTAATCCACAAAACCGTGGACCACCTAATGTGATTGCGATTCGAATAAAATAGCGTTCGGTTGTTTAACATCATAAGTGGGATTTTTGTAATTATTTCTCGTATTTTTGTATCGTAAGTGGATTCTCGTTTTAGTCAGCTGTGACTACAGTAAGAATGGGTCTATTTTTATAAGAAGAGTGACAGCCTCGGTGGCGCAGGTATTGCGTCACGGTTTCACTGTAGTGCTGAGGTCTCAGGTTCGATTCCCGGGTGGAGTAAAAGTGATATTGGGATTTTTTATCTTGAAAAGCTCAGTATTAGCCCGGAGTCTAGAATTTGTGCCTCATATGGCGATTCACTGTTAAAGCAAGCGATAATGAACAATGAATATACATGTAACTTAGGAGTCAGAGATGCATACTCTTGGGGCTGGTTTCGAACCTACGAATTTCATTTCGACCGTTCGTACCACGTTAAGCTATCGGTGCTATAAAAAATGTATTGGAATAATAATAAAAACCAAATCTCGTTCCCCTCAAATGGACAAATTTGAAACGGTCCGTAATTAAGTACGTCGAGCCGGAAGGCATCAGTCAGTAGCCGCGTTCATCCGGACGAGGCGGATAACCGGCCACCGGATAGGTCGGATGATTTACCGTGACGTCATTACAGCTGACGTTTCCGTGTTTGGTTTTTTTTCTTATTGTTTGCCGGGTGTTATGAGGGCTTGCGTGGGATTTACCTGTAGACGTTTCGCTTGATAAAATTTTTATCGTGTTATTTTTGTCGAACAAAATATTAGTTTTTTTTTATATCCGTTAATGACGAGGTAAACAGATCCCTCGCCCGATGGTAAGCGTCATGCTTGACCATCAAAAGAAGCAACAACAATCAGAACTTCGGATTATGAAATACTTCGTGGCACTGGACTGCGCACGTCATCCCGAGGCATAAGATGCTAAGACTCGTAATGCCCAGTAATTTCAATGGCTTTAATGTCTCTCAAACCGAAACACAAGAGCGCTAACACATTGCTGTCTAGCGGTAGATATAGACAAAGTGGTGGTACCTACCCAGACGGCTTTTCGCTTACGAGTCAACCACTTAGTAAGGTTTGTCCTAAGGTTAATTAGCAAGTTAGACGTAGTATATATGATTCTGTACTTAAAAGTAATACCATATTGTTTTATAGCAGGGACCGGCAATCGAGCAAGTGGGTCACCTGAATGTAAATGATCTCCTCTCAACACCCAGAATACCCAGATAGTATCTGTCATAGTATCACATATTCTGCCCGCTACCTATAAGCGTTTGGAAGGTAGGGCCTTTTAAACAGTACTGACATTCAGACAGACAAAAAAGCCCTTCCGCCTAGCCCAGTTATCTTTACCCGAACGACCGTTTTATCTAAATATATAAAACTCAAAGGTGACTGACTGATATAGTGATCTATCAACGCACAGCCCAAACCACTGGAGGGATCGGGCTGAAATTTGGCATGCAGGTAGATATTATGACGTAGGCATCCGCTAAGAAAGGATTTTGATAAATTCTACCCTCAAGGGGATAAAATAGGGGATGAAAGTTTGCATGAAAATCACGCGGGCGGAGCCGCGAGCAAAAGCTAGTCGATCTATAATATGCTGTTGTGCCAATAAATATTCCGCGGCGATCTTCTTCGGCGCAAATGAGACGGTTGCGAGGGGCTCAGAATATACTCTGGGTTACTGCCCAGACCACCATTGCACTATTTCGCTTTACGTTCCTTCTTTCGAAAGACTCAGGTGGCCCTCACAATAATGACGCAAAACTTACAAATACACAAACTTTCACATTTATTATATTTCTATAGGTTTTAAAAATACACAGCCTACAACTTCGGAGGTGTAGACGAGGGCTTACAACTATAATAGGAATGCAATGTTCCATTAAAGCTATTTACAACTTGAAAAGCGTATCGAATACACTGAATAGATAAAATCTGTGTTCACGTGTTAGCGTAGCTTGTCGTAGCCGGGTAAAGCACGTAGCGCATCGTAGCTAGTCGATAATCGTAGCACTTGGCAACTTGCATGCGGAATTGTCGTAGCAAACTACATAGACTTTATTAATTAGACACAGTACGTGAAAACTTGCTACGTGCTTGCAACTGTTTGTAGTACATTTGTTATTCAAAAGCATGCTTTTATACTACCATTGTGCAGATTTTGAACAACCATAGTACATAATATATTGGTTGATGGTGATTGCAGTTAGGTTGGCTGTTTTATTATAGTTAGTATAGCTTGTTGTCGGAAAATGACGTATTTTTTTGGATATAAACGTATGTATTGTTTTGCTTATTTTTACTTTTTTTTTATAGCATAGGCCGGCAAACGAGCAAGTGGGTCACCTGATGGTAAGTGATCTCAACCGCCCATGTACGCCCGCCACCAGAAGAATCATAGGCGCGTTACCGACCTTAAAGGATAGAGATAATTAGGGATTGGGAAGGGGAGGGGATTCGGGCTTCCGGATATCTCACTCACCGTACGAAACGCAGCAGCAAGCCGCTAATTTACGTCGGTTTTTTGTGAGATAGTGGTAACGACCCGGTCGAGCCAGCCCATTCATGCTGTAGACAAAACTGTCTACAGCGTGTCTCTACCACTCAATTAACTTATTTATTTATTATTCTTATTATTACTGTTCATACTTCAGCTCTGAGAAGGTAAAGTGAGCTTAAATATTATTATTATGAATGTGATCAAACGGTTTGTCAGCCTGTAAAAATGCTTCTTCATACTCCGAAGAGGGAAGAAGTTTATCGAGGGGCCTGCGATGAGGACAGGCGGATGACCGATGCAGGCACAGAGATACAAGGGTGCACCCCTATACCCGCCCCAAACAACAACATGTCGCATGCCCCTCAGGAGAACCGGATATACACTGGCTGATCCTGGAACGCGATCCACACAAAGTGTGTAAGTCACTATGGCAGGTTTTAATCCAACCTGCCATTTGTACGGTGGTCGCTATCCGGGCGGATATGCATATCCTGCCACCAGCAAAATACCAATTTGTAAAGCATTTAGTATAGAAAAATTTAGTGTGAATATTTACTTGATACTAAAAATGGGATCACATATTTGATGTTTGTGTATTAATATATAATCGCATAAATTGGCTGCAGTTTCCTTCTTAGCTTTCTAGATATATTAGAATTTATTAGCCTGTATTGATTTCCTTACACCATTTATCTCGTAATAAAAAAAAGCGGTTGTTTTCGCTGAGTACATAATTAAGACTTGTGGGATTACATAGACCAATAAACCTTAAGACATCACGTAAGGCTAAATTATAAATGTAAACATAACTGGTGAAGACGCGAGTGTTGTGTTTCAATTGGTCAATACAGAATTTTTATTTGATTGATTGACGAGACGAGCAAGGCGCTCGCCTGATGGTCAGCGCCACGCCTGCCCATAAACAGAAGCAACACCACACAGCACTTGGAATTACAAAGCACTGCATGGCACTTAACTGTGCTCGACATCCTGAGACATAAGATGTTAAGTTTCATAATGCCCAGTAATTTAACTGGCTTCAATGTCCTTCAAACCGAAGCACAACAGTGCTTATACGTTGTTCCTTGGCAGCAAAAACAGACAAAGCGGTAGCACCAATCCAGACGGCCTCCCGCATACGAGGGACCGACCACATTGTAAATGTTATTTTTGTTTATACATACACTTGATTAGCGGTTATGTGACGTCTTGCAGAGTTATTTGTCTACATTAGTTCGATATAGCCTCTAATACCAATAGTAACAAGTTTGGTAACTTTCTCTGCCAACGGTACGTGCTGTGAATATTAAGCATCTGGATGAGCGGTAATGTGTACACAGCGATTATCCATTTCCAATATCAGATATTAGTAAACGTTAGAAATACTAATGGTCGGGTTATGCTTTTATAATTGTTTGTGTTTTTTGATTAGGATGGACTGGGGGTGTATCGAATTATTTTTAACTGACTTCAAAAAAGGAGGAGGTTCTCAATTCGGTGTGTTTTATTTTGCTTTTTTATGTATGTTGCATTACACCAATTTCTCTACCAATTGTTTTTTCACCAAATTTAGTTAAGAGCTGATAACGGTACGGAGTATAAAATGAAACTCAATGGACAACAGCTCATTCGTTGCGTTTTTATCATTGTATTGGAATTTATATACCATAGAGTACCCATTACTAAAAATAAAAAAAAAAGTCTTAGTTAAAATGAACAAACTGAATATTTTTTTTTAATAAATAATAAATAAAACACTTAAAAGTTTAACATTTTGCTGTAACTTAAAACCAATATTGATAAATACTTAAATGACATGTTACGGCGAAATGTTACGTGGTCTCAGAGCGGATCACTCCGTGGCGTTATCTCATAACTGTTACTATATTATTTGACAACCGTCCACACTTGAAAGTTTGTCACGGGTGTCCCAGTCACGCCTCAGTGCGTCGAAACGTCACACGTGGTGACGCAATTTTTATTTCATGTTAATTAAAAACGCAAATTTAATATTTCACACTTCAAAACTCCGGTCACCGGACCTTAATGGATTATTGCACCACAGTGTGTCCTAAAATCTAATTCACTCCAAATACAGGGCGGGTTATTTGCGTACGCCATTGTCAAGTTAAATTGAGATGGCGGAATTATTGTTTACTTGAAATTGCTTTGGCTGAATGTCAACACTTTGCTTATTGATTTTCGGATTAATTTCAACGTTGTTGACAGTACTCTATATACTTGATAGGGTGATATATATTTTATTGCTTATCATAACATTATAAGCAGCGATAGCTCAGCGGGGAGTGGTATGGACTGTCGAGACGAAAGTCGCAGGTTCGAAACCAGCCCCAAGAGCATACACCACTGACTTTTCTAAGTTATGTGTATATTAATTGTTAATTATCGCTTGCTTTAACGGTGAAGGAAACATCGTGAGGAAACCTACATACCTGAGAATTCGATAAGATTTTTCGAAGGTATGTGAAGTCTGCCAACCCGCATTAAGCCAGCGTGGTGGACTAAGGCCTGATCCCTCTCATTCAGTAGAGGAGGCCCGTGCCCAGTAGTGGGACGAGTAGGTATAATAAATAGGGCTGATAAAAAAAAAAAAAAAAATCATAACATTAGCTCACGCTTATATTCCTGAAGAAATAGGTTGATGTGCAACTGGAACATTGCCTCGCTTAGCGTCTTGTACCGTCTGTATCACGGTGAGTGCTCTGAAGAATTGTTTAACCTTATCCCATTCTCACCTTTCCTTAACAGAACCACGCGTGCTGGCTTGCGGAGCCACAGCTTCGTGGTCTCCTCCATCTCGGCTCGAACTAAAAAGTTCGCTAAATCTTACTTCTCCCGGACCATTAAGTTTGAATGGAGGTTTAGTTCCAAGAAGTTTGATCAAAACAAGACCACCTTTTTATTTTTTTTCTTGGCGCGGGGAAAGCCGTTTATTGCTACCACCCCACTGGGGGAAGGTGGAGCGGTTATGTTGGGTTCTACCGGCCTTACGACCCAGCCACCCGACCGCTGGGCCGAGTCCCTAACACTATATACACCCTATGCCGGTAACCACAAACTAAAACCCCGCGGTGACCTTCTTCGGCGCATTAAGAACGGCCCCGGGTTTCCCGAGGCAAAAAGCGCCCCGGCTTCAGCCGGAACCGCCCTTGCGCGGTGCCGCCTTGCGGCGGCCCGTCTCCAATTGGGGGGGGCTCAGAAGCCCCCGCAAACCGAAGGACGCCCTCGGCGTCAACGGCAGCAACGAGGCCGACCACCCGTGCTGCCGTCCATCCCGGGGGTCGCACGTACAAAAGTACGTGTACATAAAGCGTACTAACTGGGCGCTACGGCAGCCCCCCGCTGCACGCCCGTGACCCCCGATGGCCCCTATTAGTCACCTCTTAGGACAGGCAGGGGATACCGTGGTGGAATTCTTCAAACAACCCCAATCCACAGGGCGGAAAACAAGACCACCTGCAAAATAAATCAGTCAGCTAATCATTATCACGTTTTCAACGGATAAAATTACATAATGTCGTTATGTTCGTAAAAAAAGCCGGGATATAATGATCAGCGAATTGTTACCATGTTATGAACAGGTGCAGGGCCACTTAGGTTGGTACCTAGTTAAGGTACAAATAATAAGTGCGTGAGTCCGCCTCAATCTTGACCTATTCTTAAAAGCATGTGTTTTAAAATAATTCACTGCTTGTTGATACCCATCTCAATAATAAACCGTCCACGTTTACGTTGGTAGCGCCTTAAAACAACCCAGGAAAGTTACGAGAATTCAATTTAAATCTCATTTCGCTGAGTAAACATTTTTTCCTCTCAATAAATCAATTCTATTTGAAACAGATGTTCAAGATAACAACCCAATTGAAGTTGTGTCTTTAAGTGTCGCTATAAAATACATCAAGTCTAGATCGGGAAACAGTTGAGAGTGTTTTCTATCGGGTTTATGCGCACTTACAGGGAATTATACTACAATCGGAATTCTACTATCATCGGAATTCTATTATTATAGTATAACAATATGTTATGGTATACACGGTAAATGTGAATCGTTTTTTCTGGAAATTTATGTACATATGTGTGTAATTATCCCTTGCTTTAATAGTAAAGAAAACTTGTACACCTGAGAAGTTCTCCTCCAAAAATTTCAAATGTAGGTATGTGAAGTCCGCCAACACGCAAAACGCCAGCGTGGTGGACTAAGACCTAAACCCTAATTCAGTAGGGGAGTTTCGTGCCCAGTGGCAGGTATGTGGTTGTGTTGCTGTACTGAGGTCTCTGGTTCTATCCACGAATCGGATTAAAGTGATATTGGGTTTCTTGATACAAAATAATCACGAAACACTCAGTATAAGCCAAAGTCTGGGAGGGAAAATGTATTGATGTACGGGTTACATCTCTGCCAACCCCTTTTGGGATTATAGGCGTGAGTGCATATGTGTGTACTATTTATTATAATTAACTAATACAATAAACATTAACGCCAATGATTCTATGCTTCATTATTTACGGCTCAATGTAGCCTCAGAATTAGAGAATCCGATGAAATTTAGCTGAATCGTCTCAGAGCTAAGACGGTGAGTGCTCTCGCCGCAATGCCACCACAATACTTAAGACTATTGATTACATTCGATTTTGCTTAGGTACGTAGATTGTTTGAATTGACTCTCATATCCTTATTCGAAAGGCGAATAGACTAAAGCGCCAATACGTGAACGTTACGCTAGAGAATTTTAAAGTTGTTTTTTGCGCTAAAAATGTATAATAATTATATTAGGAAAAATATGTTACAATCATTATATATAGAAATTTCGTGTCACGTTGTTTGTCCGCGATGAACTCCTAAACTATTGAACCGATTTTAATCAAATTCTGCAAACTGTGTGCTGCAAAGTTTGATCCAACTTGACAGTTTCTAGTTCTACACCTGCTTACAACTGTGGCGATATGGGCGTGAGCTTATGTTACCTGCTGCTGGTGGTAGGATAACCATATCCGCCCGGATAGCGACCACCGTACACATGGTGTTAAAACCTGCCCTAGTGACCCACACACCTTGTGTGGATCGCGCTCCAGGAACAGCAAGTGTATATCCGGTTTTCCCGAGAGGCCTGCGACATGACTTGATGGTTAGTTGCGGCGGGTATACAGGTACATATTAATATTCCTGTATCTGCATCGGTCATCCGCCTGTTCTGTCGTAGGCCCCTTGATTGGCGTCTTCCATCTTCGGAGTGTGAGAAAGCATTTACATAGGCCGGCATGATTATGGTGACCACCCATACACTCATTGTTTGTCGGTGGTCGCGGGTTTTTTGCACTGTACTGCGCTTACCATCAGGTGTAGTGCAGTAACTTTGCCGTGCTCGTATTAAAAAAATTATATCATATCCGAATTAAATTACGTAGATTAAACAGAAATGTTCTCAGGGTTTTGTTATTTCTTGCGCGTCTTGTTAAAATCCATGCAAATTAAATGGTAATGTACGCTCACTGTACGCATTATGAATTTTGCTTACATGCCACTGAGGCTTTATGTTATTATTAAATCAGCATATTGAAATTACGTTTTGAAGTTTTTATAACCTATTTCTAGACAGAAATAAGCTATAACTCTTCTTCTTGTGTGAATAAGTATTCATACAAGCCGGAATGGGTCTGGTGACCACCGATAAACATATTGTTTGTGATTAATATTTGTGTGCCAGCAAGGGACTTTGAACTGCAATTTTAGAGAGCACAATGAAACACGCCCGTTCATTATTGACGTTTCATGATGGAAGGAAGACAATCCACAATGACATTTATAAAAATAACTCCTTGCCTCAGTGTTTCCCGAGCGCTATGACATGTCCTTCTTTAAACGAGGCTTGAAAAGAGTATTCCTTCAACGGTAGGCAGCGGCTTGGCTGTGCCCCTGGCATTGCCGATATCCATGAGCGGCGGTAACCGCTTACCATAAGGCGCGACCGCTTGCTCGTCTGCCTTAATAGGCAATAAAAAAAAATGACCATGACATACATCACAGTTTGTCGGTGGTCGCTGGTTTTTTGGACTGCAATGCGCTTACCATTTTACCATCGGGTGTAGTATAACCCGGTCTCTCACAGATGGCTCGCCCACTGCGCCACGAATGTTGTCATCCACAACGCGGCTCTATTCAAAAATCCTAGACAGTATTCAGTCTTTCATATGTACATATGCAAATGTACAAAGTCAACAGATGTGGCAGACGGCGCAGAACCGAGCGTGAAACTTACTTCCCGTCGTCTAGTTTATTGTTCCGGACTGAATAAACTATACATGACGTAAGCTACTCAAAAGGACGTTTGAATTAAGTTAAACCACAAATAATGTTAATTAAGTTTCACTAAGCGTTTATAATGCGCGTAAAAATGTAAGTCAGTAACATATGTATAGTGGAAACTGTACATTGAAACTTTAGGAGGAAAAATAACAAAGAGCAATAATGTTTCTAATAATTATGATAAATCAGTCTGTTGGCTGTTACAATTAAATTGTTTTATGTAGGCTGTAGGTGGTCTTTATTCGTGTACGCGTTGTGCGTAAATGTTGTTATTTGAACTTCACTTACATGCAAAATTCTTATGGAGAATTTTTATGTATGCAAGTCTCCTCATGATGTTATTTTTTTACTACAAAAGAGCTATCTTTTGTTATCGCTTCATAAAATTTGTTGAGACAAAAAATATGACCAAGAACAATGTCCCACAAAACTCTATAAACATTTAACTGGATCAGATGAATTAACGATGATTAACAACGATTAATGACTAACTATGTATAATAATTTTGAAAAGTCAGAATGTGCTACAACTGGTTTCGAACCTGCGACTTCCGTCTCAACAGCCCGTACAATTCCCCGTTAGGCCATTGCCAAGAAAACAAGGAAATGCTTTAAAAAACAAAATTCCATGTTATAACCCACCTTTGCCTTATATACATAACCCAACCAAATTCCGTAGATAACGCAACGCCATAAAATTATAAACACGTGTTTTCATGGTTACGACCAACTTAAAATGTAAGGATTACTCGTAAACCCCGTAACGGATCATAAAGATGTAATTCACCTTGGATTCTTTTGTTTATGTTGCCCGTAAAGATGAACGCAAGCGATTCTATCGCGGATTTTGATAGAAAATGGCAATAAACTAACATACGCATTCATCTGTTAATCCCCGAAGGGATAGGCAGAGGTAACTAGAGGCCAGCATAATTCTACCGACTGTCGATGGATTCGATGATTGATGGTCGACATTATGTTTGAACTGCATTATACTTAATATCATATCCAGTGTAGTCATCATCATATCATATTATTGAACTCATCTTTGTCCATGCGACTAGATTGAGGTCAAGAGCAAACCCATTTTTAATAAAAAAAAAAGTCACTTTGCTGTGTCAGAATAAAAAAAAGAGGTTTTTTTTATAGCATAGGCCGGCAAACGAGCAAAACTGTACACCCACAGTTAATCAAGCTTATTTCCGTCTCATGGTGTGATAAGGGATGAGGCTACCGCTATACCGTGCATAATTCCAGACTCCGGGCAGATACTGATAATTTCGTGATATTAATATTCGGTGAAGGAAACCTGCATACCTGAGATGTTATAAGAATTTCGAAGGTATGTGAAGTCTGCCAACTCTCATTAGGCCAGCGTGGTGGACTAAGGCCTAACCCCTCTCATTCAGTAGAAGAGGCTCGTGCCCAGCAGTGTATAATACTGGGCTAGTTTTATTATCAAGGATCAAACCCGAGACTTCAGCACATCAGTCATACCACATACACATTACAATTGCGCCATCGTGGTAGTTTTATTATGTTCACTTGCCTTCTGCCAACTATTCGATTCAGTAAAGTTAAACATTATGAAACCTGTCAACAAAGTAGCTTCATTAATCGGTGAGTAGATGTAACTCTTTTAATCTACGTAATCTCTTAGCCAATATAACGTTTGTTGTCTAGCTTCTTACCGCAGCTCTTGTCAGTTAGAGCTGAAACGCTCCTTAAGCTTGTTCTTAAGAAAGTTGTCTGTAGATTTAAATTATTTTAATTTTCTACGGACGTGTTTTGAATTGTTCGAGATTGCACTACCAATTAACCTATCAACAGTTAAATAGCCGCTACTCATATTTTATTTACTTTTTTATAGATACACCGGCAAACGAGCAAGTGGGTCACCTGATGGTAAGTGATCTCCACCGCCCATGCACGCCCATAACTCTAGAAGAATCCTAGGAGCGTTGCCGAGCTCAAAGTGAAGGGATTGGGAAGGGGACCGTACGAAACGCCGCAGCAAGCCGCTACTTTACGTCGGTTTTCTGTGAGACAGTAGTAACGACCCGGACGAGCCGGCCCATTCATGCTCTAGAAATAACTATCTACAGCGTGGCTCTACCTCCAAGGTTTCGCTAGTTCATTTTCTCTAGAGAAATAGTTGAAAGTGTCTTATTCCGAGAAATTAGTAACAGGAAATCCCGGGAAGCCTAAATTGTACCCGAAAATTAATTAGGTAAAAATTAAATGAAACCTGCGCCCGCAACGTATCAAAAGAAGTGATTTAAATAGAAATGAATCATAGCTCCCTGAATAAACGGTAAAATTATAATAGCTAAATTCCCTTGAATTTTTAATGCAAAGTTTTTGATAAAGTATGTTTTTGGAACGAAGTTCCTTACGGCAGGCTTGGAGGGGATAGGGATTTCGCTGCGTGACCGAACTGAAAAAAATGTGATAGTAAAACCGTAAGAAAAATGCGTGGAATAAAACCGTTAAATGAGACGTGCGCAGGCGCGACAGTCGCATAACCAGTTTGATATCTAGCACACAAAGTTAAAGTCGAAATTCCGTTAATAAAACAGATGGGTGTGTAACTTATGACATTTGGAAATGTAGACGCGGTTTGAAATTTGAATTTGAATTTTTGATTATAGAACACGGCCGTCCACCGTTTAGTAGCCAGTCTAAGTCTAAATTAATAAGTTTTTATTTCTATTTTTCTATTCTATTTCTATGTAATTTTATGTTGTCAAACAAAAATAAAGAGACATATTTTGCTATTTTAGTTGATAATTTGAATTTTTTGCAATTTGTGTCGATTCACCATTAGCCGAAGGAACTTCGTTCCTACCTGGTGTCCCACGACACACACCAATTTTTTTTAATGTGATATGAGTAGAGTTGTCCCACAATGATTTCTTACGTTTACGCGAATATTACACATTGAAATAAAACTAATGTAAACGGATTTTATCGTGCTTTTTATTTTAATTTTGATCCCTACGTTTCAAAAGCTTTTCAGCCTTCGTGTAAATGTCGAACATCAGTACTAGCCTGCGAAATGCAATTTAGTTATTTATTGCATATTTTACATAATTGTATGTACCCATTGTAATTATTGTCGGAAAATTATGTTTTGTTGTTGTTTTGTAATTGCATTTTCGTTTCTCAAGTTTCAAATCACAACGATTCTAAAGAAGTTTCACTTCAAAAACCAAAAATGCTGAGAAAATAAAAACCTACTAGGCACTGGTCATACTATTACATTTTATTCTAGCCAATGATATATTTTGTTACTAAAGTAACATCTAGATAAAAAAGATACTGATAAAGATCGCAGGAAGTCGCTGGATGCAGGCCGCTTCCAACAGGTTGGTCTGGAAATCTTTGGGAGAGGCCTATATTCAGCAGTGGACGTCTTGTGGCTGATGATAATGATGATGATGAAAGTAACATCTAGCTATGTAGTAATTAATTCTCAAGGAAAGTGACATAACATTTACATCTATAGCATATTTACTTCAGGTTTTTCCACAAGGCTAAAATCTGAATATAAATTACCTTCTTCAACACCCATTTTATAATTCAAGTGCGTATCGGCCCACCTTGTTGGCGTATTCAGGCCCTATTGCTTTTAAATGAATCCGATTTTTTAAAATGGAAATTTGTGTTCATTCGTTTCTGAATTGATTAAGTTAGCAATTCGGATAAAATCTTGATTTTACATTAGCTCGTTTTTATAAGATACTTGAATAAAGAAGCCTGAACGTGATTAATTAGTATGTATTTAAGATTACATTTCGCATAATACTATAAAAAATATGTCATAAAAATGCATTTTTATATAAAATACTTTTTTGCTTGCTTGGTTGTCGGGTCTTTGGTTCCGGTTGAATTTTCGGGTTGAAGTTTTTGTTGTGTCGTGTTTTTCTTCGTAGACTGCGGCGCGGCGCGGCGTGCGCGCGCGACATCAAAGGCGGCCGTCAGCTGCTCGGGCGTTGACCTTCAAAGACGCTAGCCCGGTTCCCCACGCTTCGCGTATTTATTTACGTAATCTGCGATGCGCGTTGTAACATTCAAGACGGAAATTAAATGAATACTTATTTTTGTATGAAAATAAAATCTAACAAATTATCAAAAGTCGTAGAACAAAAGTAGTAGCTTATAACCTTAGGAATCTACCCCTGCGAGGTTGCTGGTGTTTTAAAATTAACCCTGTATAGATAGATGAAAAATTATATATAATTTTATACTTTCATCATCATCATCATCAGCCATAGGACGTCCACTGCTGAACATAGGCCTCCTCCAAAGATTTCCAGACCGACCTGTTGGAAGCGGCCTGCATCCAGCGACTTCCTGCGACCTTTATCAGGTCGTCTATCCACCTTGTAGGCGGACGTCCAACGCTGCGCTTGCCAGTACGTGGCCTCCATTCCAGAACCTTTCTGCCCCATCGGTTCTCGGTTCTGCGAGCTATGTGGCCTGCCCACTGCCACTTCAGCTTGCTAATTTATGTATTTATGAAGAATATATTTTTGAAGCTATATATCAATTTGAAATCTTCTAATCAGCAATTCAGTCACGGAAAATTTTTCTATCACCAAATAGATTGAAAATTGTCAATTCAAAACATGACACCTTGCCAAAAAGGTTTACGGCGAATGTTCAAATAAACGTGAGTTTTCTTCGCAAGTGTGGGATATAATTATTTATTAAAGTCGTGCACTGCGATTGGCCCTTTGACTGTGGATACCAACATGTTTTATTCAGCGTTGAGTGACTCAAGGAATCTCTATATAAACTCGATTGGGAATACTGTATAAGCGTTCGTCCAACGACGGTCCAACAAATTTGTTGGTTGTTTATTTATAAAGTAGAGGATTTTAAAATGTCGTGCCTGGAATATTAGCGTAGTAGTAGTATAACGTGCTTATTTCAACTTATGAATAGTAATTCTGTGTAGTTATTTCTTTTGTTTTGCTGGTGGTAGAATATTTATATCTATATCCGCCCAGATAGCGACCACCGTACACATGTTAAAACCTGCCATAGTGATTCACACGCCTTGTGTGGATCGTGTTCCAGGATTAACCAGTGTTTATCCGGTTCTCCCAACATGCGACATGACTTAATGGTTGGTTGGGGCGGATATAGGGGTACATCCTTGCATCCCTGTGCCTGCTTCGGTCGTCCGCCTGTCCTGTCGCAAGCCCTTCGATTCGAGGTGTAGTGCAGTCACTTTGTCGTGCTTGGATAAAAAAAAAATATGGTTAACTGCCAACCTGAAGGACGTTAAATTCCATGTAATGCTATTGCATGTTTTCCCACTGCAGTGTATAAATAATAAATTTAGATGAATGTAAAAAAATAAACAATTCAATGAACAAATAATATAGATTTATTACATGAAAGTAGTAGTCGTCCAAGCAGACGACTTGGAATTGGTGTCAGTAACGGTGCCGGTCAATGAATTTTTTTATTTCGGTTTTATAAGATTAATATATTTTCATTTTACTCAGGGAATTAGCCCGGAATAATTCTGCCAACCGTCGAAAGACGTAAAGTCTCTTGACCGTCGATATTATATTTGGACTGCATTGTAGTAAACATCAAAAGCAATGTAATTTCTTTGGAATGCAAAAAAAAGGATTATATCTTATAATATTAATGAAACTTATCAAACCTATAAGCACTTAAGCTTCGTAATAGAAGGAAACAACCATTAACACACCAAAATCCGCCACTGATTACAGATCCGAAACGATGCATTAATCTAGTATTTAAAGGCCTCCAACCCATTTGTTAATTAAACTTGGTGGCAGTGTGTCCCATCTATTAGACATGCTAATGTGATTACGTAATAATGGCACAGACGTAAATAGCAGTTACACTGGCTGTACTGTAATGAAGCTTCGGGCCAACAGCTTTACCTAAATAATAATTATTTCATTAATAAACACTATTTTCACGTTGAATATGTTAAACGTAATTAAAATGTGATGTTTGAATAATTATATCTTCGTTAAGTATGTTATAGCGTGTTCACACGGTACTATTTTGGTTGATCAACTGACTTGAATTAACAAAAGCTGTATAGTTTTTGTTGATCAATTCGATTAGAATCGCATGTGATTTAGCAGTTGATTAAGCGAAATTGAATTGTGTGAACCTGCTGTAACCGATCAAAGCATTTCAATGTTGACAGTCTATGTTCTAGGATTTAGGAGACTTGGGATTTGTGGCCGTTTAAGAGGAGAAGGGCGATTTTAATAAGGTTCCAATATCAAGTGTGTTTATTAAGTGATAAAGCGATGCTGTATATCCTTCTTTATTAGTATAAATTACGATATGAGCAGGTCGCTCGCCTGAATCGCTTATAAAGCACTGCATTGCACTGGACTACGTTTGACGCCCCACGACATAAGTTTTTAAGTTTCATATTATGTATTTTTTTGCCTCAGCAGTTACACAGAAGATCGAGGTGAAGCGGCGGCAGTTGGCTGTTGTGTTTCGTGTGGTGAGATTTTTTCGGAGGTCAACAACCCACTTTTTCTCTCTTTCTTGTCCTATTCCTTTCCTTAAAGGTCGGCAACGCATCCATTCTTCTGGTATTATGTGTTTATGGGTAGTGGAAATCACTTATTAAGATGACCAACTTTTTCGTTTTCTGACAAAAATATGATGGTGTCTACGACATGTTGATGCGATATTTGTTTGATTATGCCTCTCTTGTTAGAATGCTTCAAAAAATACGATGCACTTACACATAAGTATTTCAGATTTAAAGGGAAGGGATAATTAAGGAAATGTTATCACACTATTTGCCCACAATCCCATGAAAAATAGGATATATGAATAATTAAATAGAACTGCCGCTTGCGCCAACATTATAATTCTGGCCTGTAACTTTGGCTGAATAAACTATTTTTTTCTCAATATAGTCATTTAGGTTAAATCTAATATATAAAATTCTCGTGTCGCGGTGTTTGTGGTTAAACTCCTCCGAAACGGTTTGACCGATTCTCATGAAATTTTGTGTGCATATTGGGTATGTCTGAGAATCGGACAACATCTATTTTTCATCCCCCTAAATGTCAAGGGTAGTCCACCCCTAAATTATTATTTTTTTATTTTTAGATATATTTTATGTTTTTATTTTTTTATGATAAAGCATTAAAAAATACATACAATCCTAAATTTTCAACCCTCTACGATCAACCTCTATTTTTTAATAGCCTTTTATCCCGGAAAAAGCACATCACGCGGGCGGAGCCGCGAGGGACAGCTAGTAACTCTATATAATATTGATTTATAGTTTTCATTGTTATTATTATATGTATCCGTTGTGATTATTGGCGCTAAACTAATTTTGCATGAATGGCATGAATGGGCCGGCTCGACTGGATCGTTACCACTGTGACACAGAAAACCGACGCAAAGCAGAGGCTTGCTACACGACAGAACGTAACACTTGCCTCTGAACTATCGCCGCTATACAGTTAACTAAACTAATAATAAATTATATCAAAGTGAAAATTATTTATTTACATCATACTTCGTATACGTAAGCCATTGCGTTTTGCAAGTTATTCCATTAATTACTCAAATCCACGTGTCGCGTAAAAAAAGTGAGATAAATGTAACAGTGGTGCCGGACTAATGGCTAGAGTCATTAGTAAACTGGATGCGTTACGAATACTAAATCATAATATAGACCATGAACGCAGTTACATAAAAAGGATCCAACCCACACCATGTTCAAATGGAGATACTGATTTTTTTTACTGAATGACGAGACGAGCAAGGCGCTCGCCTGATGGTAAGCGCCGCGTTTGTTCATAATATATGCAGATTCATGCCAGCCTGTACGAATGCTTTTTCACACTCCGAAGAGGGAAGAAGAAAATCGAAGGGCCTGTGACAGGACAAGACCGATGCAGGCATAGGATACAAGCATGTACTACTGTACCCGCCCCAACCAACCATCAAGTCGGTAGAACGGAATATACACTGGCTGATCCTAGAACCCGGTGTGTGCGGTGGTCGCTATCCGGGCGGATATGAATATCCTATCACCAGCATTTTTATAAGGGTACAGCTTTATGAAGTGATTGTTCTGGATTATTTCTCGCGTACAATTCGCCCATTTTATCACGCACAACGATTTATTTGTGTTAGTGACCTCACCCTTGGAATTAGCCCGAACTTTAATACTTGGGCGACGGAGGAAAAGATTACCTCCTTTATCTGTGTTCTTTATTAATAGAATAAAGTGTATTAAAACGTGTATTTATTTGGCAACGTATTTATAAGGATGGTGTTTGTTTACGTTTAGTGGTAGGCAGCGGCTTGGCTGTGTCCCTGGCATTGCTGATGTCCATGAGCGGCGGTGACCGTTTACCATCAGGCGGGCCGCTTGCTCGTCTGCCTATCAAGACAATAAAAAACGTGATTTTTATCAATGACAAAAAAGACGGGTTTTATAAGTTTGACCTCTTTCTCTGACTCTCTCTCACTCTCAACCCTATATGATGGGATGGAAACAAGTTCCGTAAAACATGGGTGCAGTTAGTTGCACCTCTGTCTACCTCTTTTTTATTTGCTTGAATGATGAAAAGAACATGTCGCTTGCCTGATGGTTAGCGCCACGCCTGCTCAGTAAACAGCAAACGCGTCTCGATTGGGATTTTGAAGTCAGCTTTGAAGATTTGAATAAAATTCATGAGAATCTTCGCTCTTGTTGATTAAATATTAAACTGATGAATAGAAAACAAAATAAGTTGTAACAAAAATTAAAAAACGACGTCAGAAGAATAACACTGAAAAGACAAAAATAACAATTTCAGGGCTCTTTGGAGTGTGTGCCTGTGTCGTTGATAGTCAACTGAAATTTCAGTGTTAAGTACAGCAGCCAGCAATGGTATGTAAAAACTCATACTCTGTCATCTTCTTTACTATCATATTATTGTATTAAATCAGCCTCAACTTAATTCACATGGGATCGCAGCTAAACTATCGAATAATCTTTTTTTTCTTTAAAATTGGTTCTCAATTGGCGGAGAAATACATGAACATACATAAAAAAAAAATACGGGTCGCACTCCGGCAGTGCCGACAGAAGTGAAAACTTACCAAACAAGATGAAGAACTTACCAAAACTCGACATGATAAAACTACATTCTACTCTCTTCGCGTTTATGCGAGCCTGGTACTTTTTACCGCAACATGTTCCAAATAAGATAAAACCTAAAAAGTTTATCTTTGTCCAAATCGTCATTTATTTATTAATTACGGCTATTCGCCATGAAAAATGGACATTCTACTCTCTTCGCGTTTATGCGAACCTAGTACTTTTTTTACGGCACCATGTTCCAAATTATTAAAATAAGTAAAATATCTTCATTTTATTATATTATCAATATCAAAAACAAAATTACGGTAACATGTCTATTCACCATAAAAAAACGGACACAGTCCGGTCAAAGTCCTGTCAAAGTCCTGTGAAAGTCCGGTCCAATCCGACTGGTCACTGTGTGACGCCACCTAGGACTTCGAAATTATCGAAGTTCCAGGGAAGTCGGCTAGCGCTGGCTGGTCAACTGGTCCGCGTGACGTCTCACGGAAGGTTCTCGAATATTCTGGAACCTTCCGCTCGCCGCCGCTCTCGTTACGGAACGTTTCGGTTCACCCTCCCATAAGAAGTTATCACTTCAAAAAGGAAAGTAGAAACTCGCGAATTGAGAACCTCCTCAATTTTGATGTTGGTTAAAAATAAATAGAAGAACCATAGAGCGCATCTATGTAAATGACAGTGCACCAGATTATCCCATTTTAAATTGAATATCGCAGTGGGAATTTTAATGAAATTTTTTCTTCATTTTAACACAAAGCAGTTTGGAATTAAAAGACGGTCAAAGCCAAGTGGAGGGTTCTTCAGTGACGTCTCGAGGGGCCACCAAACGCTGCATTCGTACTAACCATTTTTTGACTCACCTTTTTGTAGGAGTCGGAAATTTTACAGCATTTTCGCATAAAAATTATATGGTAATAACTATCTACTGGGCTTCTTTGATATTCTCTTTTTGATAATTATGTTAATCCAATTTAATTTATGGATTTATCATTGAACTTTACACGCGTAAGTTGAGAAGTTTGAACTTTATTGATTTTATAAAATTATCCTTGTCTTAATTTAATACATAATACAAAAACTTTTTATTGTATAACCAATAATCACTTAAAATAATTTAGCATAGGACTACTAAGTGGTTTTATAATGCGGACATCGGGAGTACCCGATAGTACACTCAGTAGAGGCAGCCTCGCGAAACCGCCTTGCGCGAGGCAAATGTTGGTCAGGACATGCCTCGCCTGAGATAAATGCGTTCGCTGCCTCGCCCAAGCATGCCTCAGCCCAAACCGAGCGTTGTCGGTTTAAGTGACGCTCAAAAACTCCTCATTACGAAGGCCTCATGCAATAAGATTTCAAACGGAGGCAGCCTCGGAAAAAGCCTGAGGCAGTCTCGCGAGGCTGTTCGGTCAGTCAGTACGTGGCTATTGTCAATCACACGCAGCTATAACAAAACCACAACCCATTTTCAGAGCAACACGCGCTATTCGATATTTCTTTTGATTGTATTCAATGTGCTATAGAATAGAATGATTCTCAAAGGTGTCGTTATAAGTTAATCGAGTCAAAACGATCTTTGTACAGATGTAATAGTATTCTTGTAATCATGGATTCAAAGGCATTCAGAGTGAAAATATGTTTATTAGAACCTAGAGTATAGTTATTTCAGCAATTTGTAGTTATATGTTGTTAAATGTGCACTTTAAGATAAATGGAACAAAACCTTGTAGTAATCTATTTGGAGTATTACAGAAGTTATACTGTTTGCAAAATGAAAAGAATCCTAGTTTCAACACCTTTAAAAACTGTTTAAAATCTAATAAGTGTATAATGTAATGGCAGGGATATCTAAACCATTTATTTGATGCTTCTTGCTTTTAAATGGTCACAAAATTGTTTTACTTAAATTAATTAATGAAGGTTCATTGTTAGTACTTATTAGAGTTTAATTTAAAACAACTATTGTTTTTTTTAGTACGATGCTGTGTAATTTGAATGTTGTGTACAGTATAGTAAATGGACGCCAGATTTATATGACGTATTTTTTTTTTAAATACGAAATCTCCGCCCCCTACCATAAAACACTCTATGTCAGTTTACTCGATTGCACATTTATGCTTTAAAAATACGAAATCTCCGTTCCATACCATCAAACATACACGACATCAAGTTACTTGATTGCCCACTTATGCTTTAAAAATACAAAATTCCCGTCCTCTACCATCAAAGATAATAATAATAAAGCTCTTTATTTTCATAACAATGAACAGTTTAGACATTTTGTTAGTGATATTTTTGGAACGAAGTTCCTTACGGCAGGCTTGGAGGGGATAGGGATTTCGCTGCGTGACCGAACTGAAAAAAATGTGATAGTAAAACCGTAAGAAAAATGCGTGGAATAAAAACCGTTAAATGAGACTTTTTTAACTTAATTTGATATCTAGCACACAAAGTTAAAGTCGAAATTCCGTTAATAAAACAGATGGTTGTGAAACTTATAACATTTGGAAATGTAGACGCGGTTTGAAATTTGAATTTGAATTTTTGATTATAGAACACGGCCGTCCACCGTTTAGTAGCCAGTCTAAGTCTAAGTTTTTAATTAGAGTTGTTACACTTCGGTAGTGTTTTGGGATGAAATATTACTGAATAAAAGTTTATTGGAACGAAGTTCCTTACGGCAGGCTTGGAGGGGATAGGGATTTCGCTGCGTGACCGAACTGAAAAAAATGTGATAGTAAAACCGTAAGAAAAATGCGTGGAATAAAACCGTTAAATGAGACGTGCGCAGGCGCGACAGTCGCATACACAGAATTGAGCACGACTTTTTTTGCAATTTGTGTCGATTCTACATTAGCCAAAGGAACTTCGTTCCTACCTGGTGTCTCACGACACCACTATTTTTTTTTTTATTTTAGGTGTTTTTTTATATTATATATTGGATATGGATCCCTTGAGGGTAAAATGGGTTTTTTACCTTCAAAGATACTCTACGTTAATTTACTCGATTGCTTACTTATGCTCTAAAATTTTAAAAAATCTGTATCCTACCATTAAACACAGTTCGCTCTAGATTACATCTCGTAAAGGCTTACTACTTATTAAACAAGCGGATAAGATCAGTTTTGGTCGGCCTGTATTTATAAATTACTTTGTGGGCAGTAAAATGGGAAGGAACAAAAGCGATTCGGTATCATGGCTCGACTTTATATACAAAGGTTTGGTAATCAGGCTCCTTTGGAAGATTTTGACGATCAATTTTATATGAGTGCTCTATAAATATTATGGTTTAATATTACGTTATCAGTAAAAAAAGATTTGTATTTTTTTAGGCGACCTCAAAACGCCCCTTTTATGAATTACTTTAAGACTGTTTGACTATATGTGTATGTTAGTAATCTTAAAAATAGTAAAACAAAAACTTTTTTTATAGAATAGACCGGTAAACGAGCAAGTGGGTTCTCTGATGGTAAGTGATCTCCATGGCCCATGTACGCCTACAATACTAGAAGAATCATAGGCGCGTTTCCGACCTTAAAGGGTCCTCCGACCGATTTGGGCCTCCGGATATCTCACTCACCGCGCTATCTCACTACGCGAGCCAGCCCATTCATGCTGTAGACAAAACTGTCTACAGCGTAGCTCAAACACTCTTACTCACTTGAGTGGTAGAGCCACGCTGTAGACAGTTTTGTCTACAGTATGAATGGGCTGGCTCGACCGGGTCGTTACCACTATCTCACAGAAAACCGACGTAAAGTAGCGGTTTGCTGCTGCGTTTCGTACGGTGAGTGAGATATCCGGAAGCCCAAATACCCTTCCCCTTCCCAATCCCTAATTATCCCTTTCCCTTAAGGTCGGTAATGATGATGATTCCATGATTCTTCTGGTGGTGGGCGTACATGGGCGGTGGAGATTACTTACCATCAGGTGACCCACTTGCTCGTTTGCCGGCCTATAGGTACTATTAAAAAAAAATACCTTACATTTAGCGTTTTCATTTTTATTGGGATGGAAATGCTAATTCGAATGCTATGTTATAAATAGAGGCAGATAAAAGTATAAGAAATATATCTAATCGACACTCGGTTGCTGGAGCGGGTCCAACTTCGTGCTATTGACAGTTCAATTCTCTGAGGCTTTCGACCCAAAAATACGACTGACCATACGAATAAATATCTTGAAAATCGATAAAGTACTGTCGGGTTATTGTGTTCGATAAAAAAACAACATCGAAAAAAAATCGTAAAAAGAGCATAAAATTGTATAAAATAAAACAAAATTTTAAATCTTTTATTATTATTCTTAAACTGTATTTTAAAGCTAGTTTTCTTAATCTCTTACGCAAGTATTAATATATGTGTGTTTATTTAGATTTAGAAATTTGCTAACTTTTCTCGGACACCGATATTGGATGGTATTTTTTTTTTGTTTTACTAGCCCTGTATTATATACGTCCCATTGCTGGGCACGGGCCTCCTCTACTGAATGAGAGGGATTAGGCCTTAGTCCACCACGCTGGCCTAATGCGGGTTGGCAGACTTCACATACCTTCGAAAAATCTTATCGAGTTCTCAGGTATGCAGGTTTCCTCACAATCGTTCCTTCAACGTTAAAGCAAGCGATAATTAACAATTAATATACACGTAATTGAGAAAAGTCAGTGGTGTATACTCTTGGGGCTGGTTTCGAACCTGCGACTTTGTCCAGAAAGTCCATACGATTTTCCAAAAAGCTATCGCTGCTTCAAAAAACCTTTTTGTTTTGTTTTTACTAGCCCTGTATTATATACGTCCCACTGCTGGGCACGGGCCTCCTCTACTGAATGAGAGGGATTAGGCCTTGAAAAACATGATATAATAAAATTATTAATGTATACGACCATATTAATCATCTGTACAAAGTGCGAGCACGAATGACGAACACAAAGAAACTTAAATACACCGCTGGCCAAAAAAATGGTCGCGTCTCAATCTTAATGAAGATAATGCGTGGGCTCCATTATGGGTGAAACCTGTCATTTTTTCTTACCAACTACCCTCGTTAAGGCCGTATCTTTTATCTTCGGAATAGTCCTTTCATTGTAGCGTCTTATTTTATTTTTGTTTTCGGATATGAGTTGATAGGACGTAACTAGGATTCCCTTTGAGATCTTAATCTCCGTATTTTCTTCTAGTGTTAATATAAAACCCTTTGGGAAATTTTGAGCCGTTTTGATTGAGGTATTTTTGTAGATTTGATTTATCATAGGATAAATGTGTGTTTTTTACGTTCATTTGATCAGAATCAGAATCATTATTTGTATAGGTATAACTTTATAAATACATCTTAAAATTAAACAAATTGTCCTTTATGTTTGCCATTGCGGCGTACAAATAGTTAAATACATATCATGTCTCATAATGCCTCCAGTTTTATTCTGCCTGCTCTTATCCCACTGGCAGTGGCCTCGGCGCAACATGCATTTTAATAATGTCACAGAGAGATTTGGCTTCTTGTTATACGACCGGCCACCTGCCTGACGCCAACCTCTCTCTGGGTAGTATATGAATATCCAGTAATCTACACTAATATTATAAACAGGAAATTTGTATTTTTGTATGTAACGAATAAACTTCAAAACTAATGGACCGATTTGCCACCATTAGAATCCTACATTATCCCTGATGAACATAGGCTACTTTTTATCCCGGAAAAAGACCAAATCACGCTGGTGGAGCCGCGAGGAAAAGCTATTGAATAACTGATTGAATAATAACCACATTTTTTTCTGGACCATACATCCTCTGTCCGCAAGCCAAACTAAGGCCATTAGTCTTTTTGGTTCTAAAATCAGTGCACCCCATCGATTGACCGTCCAACGAATTTTTACGTTGCAAAAATATTTTCATGCAAAATTCAACTGATGGGTTTTAACCGAAACAGCGCACTACGGTTCACCAATTCTATTAGAAAACATATTTTATTTTGTGAAGTCTCAACAGTATAAAACTTTATTTTACCAGAAAAAAACAAATTAGCAAATGAGTCATGTAATAGTGATCTCCACCGCCAGTGAAAATCCATAGACCCTGAAAAATCATGAACGCAATGCTGACTTTAAAGGAAATTATTACTTATATCTGTCCCATGTATGTTCGCCAGATCGGAAGACCAAATATCTGATAAAGATTTAATTATGGGGATTTTGGGGCTTTATCGATTGAAATAAATATTAAAAATCAAAATTTACTTTTTATTTTACTAATTAACGGGTAAAGCAGCGATAGCTCAGTACGGAGTGGTATGGACTGTCGAGACGAAAGTCGCAGGTTCGAAACCGGCCCCAAGAGCATACACTACTGACTTTTCTAAGTTACGTGTATATTAATTGTTAATTATCGCTTGCTTTAACGGTGAAGGAAACATCGTGAGGAAACCTGCATACCTGAGAACTCGATAAGATTTTCGAAGGTATGTGAATTCTGCCAACCCGCATTAGGCCAGCGTGGTGGACTAAGGCCTAATCCCTCTCATTCAGTAGAGGAGATCCGTGCCTAGCAGTGGGACGTATATATAATACAGGGCTATTAAAAAAAAAAAAAAACGGGCAACTAAATTACTTTTAACTGTCCACAAACAATCATTTCCGAGCGTATCTTCGTTCCATGATGTGATAGAGACGAGACTATCGCTATAAACAGCACAATTCGCACGATCATTTCGTCATAGAAAAACCCAGTATCACTTTTATCCGACGTAGGGATCGAACCCAAGACCACACCACGGCAATCGTGCCGCGTACGCAAGACTACTACGCTATTGAGACAGCCGACATTTTAATAATTCTAGTTTATTAGGACTTTTTTTTTTTTTTTTTTTATTCACCACAATAATTCAAAGATTGCGTGAGGTTTTAATTGAAAAAAAAAACTATTTGCCAGATCATAGACAATATTTTGCTATCACCTCGTACCTAGTACGGTATCTTGTATTATCTCTACTCAATTAGAAACTTTAATTACCTTTCTAAAACTGTATAATTTTTTTATATTTAATTTTGCCTGTTCTTTTAATCGTTAATATTCTTGGTAATTAACAAGCGTCGGTTATTTTAACAGCTTTTTGATTAATCTCGTACCTGTTAACGATGTTCCACGGGCCCATGGTTTTGAAGTTAACTTTAAATCATAATTAAAAGGCAATTAGGGCATTTTGTGTTGTGAAAATATTTATCCTGTGTACCCTTTGGCTAATCGACCGTGGATTTCGAAAGTGAAAATTGTATGTTTATGTACAAAATGAATGCTTCTTTCTTAGGCCTCTATGCATGTGGTGAGAGAGGAGGGGGGGGGTCAAGTTTCACTGGCCGGCTTCTTATGGCTATCTATGCTTATCTAGCTTATTCTTATTTTATTTAATGGAATGACGCGACGAGTAAGGCGCTGTCCCGATGGTAAGCGCTACGCCTGGCCATAAACAGAAGCAACACCACAAAGAACTTTGAATTACAAAGCACTGCATGAGACTGAACTGGGCCCGTCACCCCGAGACATGTTAAGTCTCGTAATGCTCAGTAATTACACTGGCTTCAATGTCCTTCATACCGAAACACAAAAGTGCTTACAATAATGCCCAGTAATTTCACTGGCTTCAATGTCCTTTAAACCCAAACACAACAGTGCTTATACACTATTGCTTGGCAGAAGAAATAGACAAAGCGGTGGTTTAGACAGCCTCTCGCATATGAGAAACTTACCACTTTGTAATATAAGTGAATTTGTGTATATATTTGAGAAATAAATGTCTTAACCCGTAATACAGTCGAGATAGAATTTCATAACATTTAGTGTAGGACTACGAAGCTATTATCGAAATTGCTTTAAAAAGCCCGTGCTATTTCCGGCAAGCAATATTTGAACGAACTTTGAACTAAGCGTGATTCGAAATACAGGCGAGAGAGTAGACGCTTCGAGCAAAATTGTATACATCAAACTAAAACTAAAAAGCTTAAAAAATGAAGTCATATTTTCGCCTGCCTTTGCCTGAATTTCGCTGCCATGTAAAAACGTCTCTAGGGTCAGTTAGGGCTGCATTTGAATGGGTATTTAAAATGTATTGTTTAAAGAACTTGTAACGACGATGTTTCAGATATGTATGGATCCTGGGTCAAGTTAGTGCATAGTAAGAGGTAAGCAGAGATACAACTTATTGCACCTAATGGCTGCCATGGTCGTATGGTGACACAAACCCTTACTTTTATAAATAAATGTAGAAGTGGGCTTCTGTTACCGCTGGATTCAACGCGGCGCGACCCAGCCCTGAGAAGATCCAGCTAGACAAACTCAGCGGGCTTGTTTTTGGTCCGGTCTTTCAATCCAAATCATTTGAGGATATACAATGTTTTTTTTATAGCATAGGCCGGCAAACGAGCAAGTAGGTCACCTGATGGTAAGTGATCTCCACCGCCCATGTACGCCCACCACCAGAAGAATCATGGGCGCGTTGCTGGCCTTAAAGGAAAGGGATAATCAGGGATTGGGAAGGGGAGGGGATTTGGGCTTCCGGATATCTCACTCACCGTAAGAAACGCAGCAGAAAGCCGCTACTTTACGTCGGTTTTCTGTGAGACAGTGGTAACGACCCGGTCGAGCCAGCCCATTCATGCTGTAGACAAAACTGTCTACAGCGTGGCTCTACCACTCTAAATATATAATTAGTTATAAGGCAGATTGATATGGATCATGTGTATCTCCAAATTGTAAGCAGTATAATATTTGAACAAAAAGGCGATTCAGTAACATTCTTGTTATTTTATCATGAATTATATTATATTACTAGATGACCCGGTAAACTTCGTATCACCTACATATATTTGTGCAAAATTTGTCCGTGTCCCTGTCCGTGTCCCCGTCCGTGTCCCCGTCCGTGTCCCCGTCCGTGTCCCCGTCCGTGTCCCCGTCCCCGTCCCCGTCCCCGTCCCGTCCCGTCCCGTCCCGTCCCGTCCTGTCCTGTCCCGTCCTATCCCGTCCCGTCCCGTCCCGTCCCGTCCTGTCTCGTCCCGTACCGTCCCGTCCTGTCCTGTCATCAAAAAGACATCAAGTGTTTCATACCCAGGAACAGTTTGTACTGTAAAATTAAGTTGTCGTTTTTAGTGTTTTCCTTTACTTATTATCATACCGAGGAACAGTTTGTACTGGAAAATTAAGTTGTCGTTTTTAGTATTTTCCTTTACTTATTATTTATGTTACTCATTTTTTCTCACCGGGTAAACCTTCCCTGAACTTCCACAAATATTTCAAGATCAGAATTAGCCAAATCGGTACAGCCAGTCTCGAGTTTTGGCGAGACACACGCACAGCGATTCATTTTTATATATATAGATAGATATTATTATAGTCCTATGCTAATTTATTTTAAGTGATTATTGGTTATACAATAAAGAGTTTTTGTATTGTATTGTATTGTATATAAAATGATCATCACAGAATCTAAACATTGCCAATAAACTTTCATTGCACCTGAAAGTGTTATAAATTCTATCAACGGCTTTAGAGTGCCAATGTTGGCTTTATCCTGTAGAATCCGCAGAGACCGCAGTCCAACTGTATTTCTCAAACATAACAATTGAAAACAAACTTCATTGTATCTCTGTAATCAAGTATTGATGCGAAGTGTTGTGTTGTGTTGTGTTTAGGAGATGGATTGCTGGTGGTAGGATATTCATATCCGCCCGGATAGCAACCTACACATGGTGTAAAAACCTGCCATAGTAATCTACTCGCCTTTTGTGGATCGCGTTCCAGGATCAGGCAGTGTATATCCGGTTCTCCCGAGGAGCTTGCGACATGACTTGATGCTTGATTGGCCCGCTCCAATCAACAATAGGGGTACATCGGTGTATTCCTGTGCCTGCATCGGTCATCCGCCTGTCCTATCGCAGGCCCCTCAATTTGCTTCTTCCTTCTCCGAAGAGAGAAGAAGCTCCTCTTTCCAATCGCTTAATTATCCCTTCCCTTTGAGCTCGCAATGCACCTATGATTCTTCTAGTGTTGTGGACTTGCAAGGGCGATGGAGATCACTTATTATCTGGTGATCCACTTGCTAATTTGCCAGTGTATACTATAAAAAACTCATTTTAACATAAGTAAATAAATTACCCCACCAAAAACAAATCATATTTGTGAAAAGTATTATTATTATTAGATCTTAGGATTTTGTATGAATTTTTCAATACGAAATCATTACAGGCGCTTTTCTTGGATATACGGAACCGATATTTACTTTGGAAACGACATTTTACCGTACTTTCGCGCGGACAACGAGAATGGCCGCGAAATTCCAAACATTGTTAGTGGAATACAGTACTCGCATACTAACAGTAAGTTGTGATTTTATTAAATTCGAACATAAAGAAAACTTCTCTTGGAATACGCTCACAAGTTCGCAGAATATGTATTGTGTGTTCTATATTGTAGGTGTTGATATAAGTATCTATATCTTTGTATGAATTTCTTCAGTTATCAGTAGGGTTGTCACATATTTGCGTATTAAAATTCGTTGATTAATTAGTATATGACGCGGCGAGCTCCATGTAGATGAGTCAGAGAGGAGGGTTTTACAACCCTTAGTCTTTACTTGATGTGGTCAAGATGTTCGGCGAATGAAAACTCTCAATAATAACGACACAGGGTTATCACTTTATCGTTTATTCACTCTTTTAAGTTACTACCGGCTCGGAGGTACAATCTTAGGTGGGAAAAAGAGCCGGCAACAGAAAAAACCACCCGTTACAGTGCTGAGGATACTTTAACACTTTGAACCGAAACACTTCGCGGTTATAAATCACGTTATTTGCGGTCAACTAGTTATTAAGATCGACACTGTACTCAAATGACTCTAGTCTGCCATAATTTTAGCAGTTCCCGACTGTTACGAATCGCGGACGGAACTCAACTGATCTTGAAATGACAAGGCGCCACTTTATATAGAGGGATTTTCATTATCCCTACTTCGAAATTAGAATTACTGGGTAAACAACGCAAACCACCCTCAAATTATCAATATGAGTGGCGGTACCGACAATTGACGTAGAATAACGTCATTTAAATAGTTCAATTCAGTGTCTGTACTCTTTATGCTCCGACACGGCCATTCTGCAGGGCGGCGCGTGCTCTGCGCCTGCCTCATCTTCTTCATGCCACGACACGGCCATTCTGCAGGGCAGCGCGTGCTCTGCGCCTGCCTCATTGCTTCTCGTAGAGTGTTATAGATTCGTGTAGACTGTTGTGGATTCTCGTAGCTTTTCGTTGGATCTCGTCGATTCTCATTGACTCTTCATGCTCTGATACGGCCATTCTGTAGGGCAGCGCGTGCTCTGCGCCTGCCTCATTGCTTCTCGTAGATTTATAAATTCGCGTGGACTGTCGTGGATTCTCGTAGTTTTTCGTTGGATCTCGTCGATTCCCGTTGACTCCTCATGCTCCGATACGGCCATGCTGTAGGGCAGCGCGTGCTCTACGCTTGCCTCATTGCTTCTCGTAGATTGTTATAGATTCGCGTAGACTGTCGTGGATTCTCGTAGTTTTTCGTTGGATCTCGTCGATTCTCGTTGACCTGAAAGAAGAGAAATCACTCCTTTTAAGTAGGTATCTGGTATATGGTAGTAAGCAACCTATGTTGCTTATTTTTATAGGGTTATTGTTGTTAAGGATATCAGGTATTCGGAGGTTCTCGTAGATTTCTCGTAGATTTCTCGTGGATTTCTCGTAGATTTCTCGTAGATTTCTCGTAGATTTCTCGTAGATTTCTCGTAGATTTCTCGTAGATATCTAAAAGGTTCTCGGAGGTTCTGAAAACAAATAACATTTTAGGTTCTCGGAGGTTCTCGTAGATTTCTCGGAGGTTCTCGTAGATTTCTCGGAGTTCTGAAATCAAATAACATTTTGGCCTGTCACCATAAATGATTTCAACATATTGTTCAGTTATTACATGGTAAACTCATCAGAATTTCTAGTGATCCGGCACAGTAATAAGTAGGAAAAAGCTGATCCGATTATTTCAACGTCGACTTGCACGATTGCTCGGCTCGTTCCTGACTATTGGTTTGTTGGAGAGGAAGATCGTGAGTTTGGGGCTGGTTACCCTATTTGTCTATTGGTCTGTTGGTAAGGAAGACAGGTTCGTGTGTGTCTGAACTTCTTAATATTTTTATCCTTTCGACAAAAGTTTTGTTTGGACGCTTGCTGTAAGCCTGACGCTAGTCGGCTATATACAGCTTCACCGGACTTTCAGGTGAGTGAGTCTTGCAAAACGCGAACCACATAAACCGGTTGTTTGCGCGATGCATAGATCGCGGTATCGTCGGCAAAGAGCGCCAGATGGGTGTCCCTTGGTTTGGGAATGTCGCTAGTATATAGCGTGAAAAGAAGGGGAGATAGGACGGAGCCTTGCGGTACTCCGGCCGTAATAGTGTGTCGGGAAAAGAGGCTTCCCTCCACGCGATATCTGAAGCCGCGAAGCTTTCTTTCTTTCTTTCTTTCACGAGATGACTGGGCACGTTTATAGTGTATAGCTTGTGAAGCAAGCCATTGTGACACACCTTGTCAAACGCTTTTTCAACGTCGAAAAATATGGCTCCGGTGGGGGTCTTAGTAAAGAACTTTGCGTGGATGTGCTCCGTGATGCGGAGCACCTGATGTACGCTACTATGGCGGGCTCTGAATCCAAACTGTTCCTCGGGGAGCAGGTTGAGATTCCTAACAACTGCTTGTACCATCCCATTAGCCTCCTTAGCTCTTTGGGTAAGATGTCGGTTCGGCAGCGGGTTTACCCGGTTTGGGGATTCCTATGATAATTGTCTCCTTTCACTTTTGTGGAAAAAGGCAGTTGTGGAAGACTGCACCAAAAGTCACAGTCAGGATTTCCAGCAGATGGCTGGGGAGTATCTTAAGGACGCGGGTAGGAATACAGTCGCCGCCGGGGGCTTTACGTCTTTTGGGTAACCTGACCAGTTGGCTTACTTCTTTGTATGCCACCGATGAGAGTGGGTTTAATGGCTCATCGACATCCGGGTCGACGGCGGTGGGAACGCGTTCCTACTCTCGACGAACTAAAGGAACTGTAGCGAAGATCTACATAAAAATGGAACGATCTCACCAAATCCTTGTTAGTTTCAATACTCGTAAATCCGTTCGATCACCGTCGTCCCGTAAAGCTGCTTTGTAAGTGGTACCGCCACACCGTGAGTACCGCGTTACGGTTCAATGATCGGGAACTACAGCGCCGGTGGTACATCAGTAGAACTCGTCCATTATAGTCCTAGATAAACTCTCACAACAATTGGTACACGATTAATAACTTTGTAGGTGTGGACACAATCATCCCCACCATATGTAAGACTTTTCGTATCCATGGGCAGTAAACTTAACATCTGTAACTTTCAAGATATTGGAATTATGAATAAATATGGGGTAGATAATTATTCATTTACATTTCTGAACACCATCAAATCCAGGAATGCAATGATTTTACACTGAATCAATTTTTGTATGGCACCGGACTGCCGGACCATGGATCAACGTGATAATCCAACTCATTACATTGTAATATCACTTTCTTGTATGGCACTGGACTGCCGGACTATGGTTCACCGTGATGATCCAACTCATCACATAGTAAATTGGAATAGACTCACCAAATTACTCGTAGACAGTTGCAATTCCTCGGGCGTGTTCAATGGATAGGCTGTGGACTTATCCCACTCCTGATGACGCGGCGAGCTCTATGTAGATGAGTCAGAGAGGAGGGTTTTACAACCCTTAGTCTTTACTTGATGTGGTCAAGATGTTCGGCGAATGAAAACTCTCAATAATAACGACACAGGGTTATCACTTTATCGTTTATTCACTCTTTTAAGTTACTACCGGCTCGGAGGTACAATCTTAGGTGGGAAAAAGAGCCGGCAACAGAAAAAACCACCCGTTACAGTGCTGAGGATACTTTAACACTTTGAACCGAAACACTTCGGTACCGACAATTGACGTAGAATAACGTCATTTAAATAGTTCAATTCAGTGTCTGTACTCTTTATGCTCCGACATATATGTATGTAAATTGTTTTAAACAACACGTGTTAATTTGATCAATAGTTTTTATTTATATAGATTATCTAAAATTAAATTGGTAAATTATTTTTATTGATTTTACACACAATAATATTTGTGTGTATATTGTGATTTTTTTTGGAACGAAGTTCCTTACGGCAGGCTTGGAGGGGATAGGGATTTCGCTGCGTGACCGAACTGAAAAAAATGTGATAGTAAAACCGTAAGAAAAATGCGTGGAAAAAAAGCGTGGAATAAAAGCGTTAAATGAGACGTGCGCAGGCGCGACAGTCAATGTGTCAATTTTAATGTCAGTCATTTCTATGTAATTTTATGTTGTCAAACAAAAATAAAGAGACATATTTAAAATGAAATTCATTCAGCCAGTTATAATTGAAGTATATAAAAATACTCCTTCGATTTTTAAAAGATTACGCTAGCTCGTTATTATTTATAATTACATAAGTTGATAAAAAATGCTATACAATAGCTTTACCGCGGCAGTCTCCGAGCGCCACACGTCTTTTTTTTATTTCTATTCTATTTCTATGTAATTTTATGTTGTCAAACAAAAATAAAGAGACATATTTTGTTATTTTAGTTGATAATTTGAATTTTTTGCAATTTGTGTCGATTCTACATTAGCCGAAGGAACTTCGTTCCTACCTGGTGTCCCACGACACACA
Source organism: Amorpha juglandis (assembly GCA_949126905.1). Classification (NCBI taxonomy): domain Eukaryota; kingdom Metazoa; phylum Arthropoda; class Insecta; order Lepidoptera; family Sphingidae; genus Amorpha; species Amorpha juglandis. The sequence goes on along the minus strand of OX421390.1, from coordinate 7,012,337 downwards.
CCAATTTTTTTTATATAATATTTTGACAGTGTGAATATTTTTAACTTTTTATTTAATACTTTTCTGAAGTTTCACCTCTGCCCTGTGTGAATTGCACACACACACTTTTTTGGGTATCTTTTTGTATTTTATAATTTAATTTTATAACGGGTGGTACAGCCTCGCTGTAGACAGTTTTGTATATAGTATGAATGGGCCCGGCCGGCTCGATCGACTCGTTGACACTGTCTCACTGAAAACTGACGTATATTATCTCTGTCTTGATATCGAGAGACCCAAATCGAAATTGCTGGTGGGAGGATACTCGTATCCGACCGGATAGTGACCACCGTACACTGGTGCTAAAACCTGCCATAATGGCCCACCTTGTGTGGGTCGCGTTCCAGGGTCAGCCAGTGTATATCCGGTTCTCTCCAGGGGGCTTGCCCCCTGATCCTAACCCTTTTCCCATCCCTTTTTCTTTTGCCTCCCCCTTGGCCCTGGGATGAGATACTCCGGGGTCGCCAGTATTCCGTTAGCAGGGACCCCGTAGTTCATCCTGGGCACTTTGGCAGGCTGGCATGATCTTGCCGACCTACGATGGACACATTGTTTATCGTTGGTCGACTGGTACCATCAGGTGTTGCGTAGTCACTTTACCGAGCCAGAATAAAAAAATATCCCGTCCTCTTACCCATTTCTTAATTATATCTTAATGGGCGGTTGAGATCACTTACCATCAAGTAACCTACCTGCGCGTTTGTCGGTCTATGCAATAAAGTAAAAAAATATCGCGAGGAAACCTAAGACCACCAAATAATTTCGAAAGTTTTCAAATTTCGAATCTTCATCTTTTTCTATCGTGCTCCTATAGTACAAGTTCTTTTCCGAGCTCCGGATTTTTAATTCTTTCGCAGTAATTAAAACAATATTTTGCTTTCAGACTTAACTTTAATATTTAAAGAAGCGCCATTAGATAATATTGATTGACGTTAAAGGCATAGCGTTTAGGTTATTGAAGATGTATATTTATCTGTAAATAGTATAAAACAAAGTAACTCTCCACGTCTGTCTGTTTGTTTGCCTAGTTCTTCTAAACTACACAGCACATTTTGATGCAGGTTTTTACTATCATTAACACATTTTTGCGGAAAATTTTGTTTTGTTATTAAAAAGGCAAAAATACTAAACCGCCAATACATGAATTTTCAACTTCCACAGTGCTTACACACTGCTGCTTGGTGGCAGAAATAGACAAAGCGTTGGTATCTATCCAGACGGCCCCGCGCAGTCGAAGGGCCTCGTCTATCTATCTATCATATGGTGTTAAAACCTGCCATAGTGGTCCACACGCCTTGTGTGGATCACGTTCCAGGATCAGCCAGTGTATATCCGGTTGTACCGAGGAGCTTGCGACACGATTTCATGGTTCCTTGCTGTGCCTGCATCGCTCATTCGCTTGTCCTGTCGCAGGCCCCTCGATTTGCTTTTTCCTTCTCTGAAGAGGGAAGGAGCATTTATACAGGCCGGCATGACTCTGGTGACCACCGATAAACTCATTGTTTGTTGGTGGTCGCTGGTCTTTTGGATTGCACTACGCTTACCATAAGCTGTAGTGTAGTCACCTTGCCGTGCTCGGATAAAAAAAATAAGGTCTCTTATAATTTATTGAAAATTATTATTGTTCATCTTGACTACTGAATCCATGACTGCGTGGTCCGTTCGCACTTTGCTGGTTTTTACAATTTTCCCCGAGTTTGAGGAAGTCCAGAAGTCGCGTTTTAATTTTGTTCAAATGGCGTAAACAGAAAAACGGGACAGTCTTCTTGTTTAAATGTGAAAGATAAAAGCAATTTAGTCATTTGAGAGTTTTCGTTTAGAATTAAGACTCTCTTGGGCGCTCGTTACGTTTAGATGAAATGCGTCCGACTAGGTTTTGTACGGGATTCTGTTTGTGGAAAAATTTTATATATTTTTTATTTTGTCGTATTCAAAGGGTATTGTCGAAAAGTTATCAATGAGTATAGAGAGTCTGGTCATCTGTGTGTCTGTCTCTCCTACATTAAAGAGCTTTTAATATAGTAATAGGCACAGTAATAGATATAGAAATATCTACAGTAGTAGGTACAGACATAGGTCCAGGAATAGGTACAAAAATAGATACAGAAATATGTACAATAGTAGATACAGAAATAGTTACAGTAATAGCTACAGAAATAGGTACAGTAATAGGTAGCCGGCTGAAATTTTCACTGAATATGTATTATTATCACGGAAGTACTAGCAATTATGCTTTTTTATTACTGTCCTTTTAGACTTGTTTAGACGATAAGAGAACATGAAAGGTCGTTTGACAGAATCTAACCTAACTTACTTCTTCTTCTTCTTCTTGGTTAATGGCGACGATACCCTAACTTAATTTTAGTGATTTTAATCTAAAGTGTTTTTAACAACTTAATTACCACCAATGCATTTGAAAAAATCTTTTTATCCAAGGCAGAGTCATATGCGTTTACGAATTTACTATTTACACATTTTTTCTCGTGGAATTTTTCTTCCACGCATATAGCAAACTGAGTGATCGGTTCCTTAACAGGGTTATATCTTTTATTTGCTCTATATTATTTCTTCTCACACCCAAAATGCAACGACCGTGTCTGCAAAGAACATAATAATTTACATTATTGTTATTGATTTTAAGTGGTAGAGCCACGATTTAGATTGTCCACATCATGAGTGGGCCGGCTCGACCGGATCTTCTGTCTCGCAGAAAACCCAAGTAAAGTTGCTACTGCATTTCGTTCGGTAGGTGAGATATCCAGAGGCCCTTCCCCTTCTCAATCCCTTAATTATACCTTTCCTTCAAGGTCCGCCCATGATTCTTCTGGTATTGTAGGCGTACATGGGCTGTGAAGATTATTTACCATCAGCTGACCAACTTTGTCCGCTTGAGACCTTTTTGCGCAGCGAGTGGCATTCGTGACTATATGTATGAGTCTAAGTTTTATTAAGGTAATTCTATACTATACAGGGTTATTTTTAAAACACCAGCAACCTCGCAGGGGTAGATACCTAAGGTTATAAGCTACTACTTTTGTTCTACGACTTTTGATAATTTGTTAGATTTTATTTTCATACAAAAATAAGTATTCATTTAATTTCCGTCTTGAATGTTACCTACACGCATCGCAGATTACGTAAGCAAACACGCGAAGCGTGGGGAACCGCGCTAGCGTTGAAGGTCATCGCCCGAGCCAGCTGAGCGGCTTCTTTGAGTCGCGCGCGCACGCCGAACGCTACGAAGAAAAATACGACACAACAAAAACTTGTAAAATCATTTTTTTTTAAATATATTGAGTTATATACATACTCGTAGAACAAAAGTTGTTCCGTATGGGGTCAGCTATCTGGTCCTGCGAGGTTGCTGGTGTTTTAAAATTAACCCTGTATAAATAGAATAATGATGCGATAAGCGCTGTGTCAAATGCTTTTCCCCTATACGAAGTGACTAGAATTACCGCGAGATCTATAAAATTCTAACCTCTTGATATAAACTCTTTCGTGATAATTACGATACAAATTATGGCAGTTCATCCTGCATTCATTGGTGTAGGTTCTGTTATCAGAGGCGCAAACGGGAGCGTAAACTCTTTCGCATTTCTTGCAGCCGACTTCACCCAAGACCGGAAGGTCGTCGATTGTCAACCATGCCGTCACCAGTGTGACGTATGACATCATCACTGTAAATCAAGTTCTTTGTGAAAATTGGCAGCCAGCAATACTGTAGTTTAAACGTAAGACTTTCTGTCGTAGCCGTAGTTAGCTAAAATACATTTTAATTGGCCCACTTGTTTGGGCATTATAATAGACAGATACACAAAGTGACTGAAAGACAGACGAAGAAATAGGAACATAAAGGAACAGAGAGATAGCGGGATAAAGAGACAGGGCGATAGAGAAGTAGATAAATGGAGAGGCAGAAAGACTGAGGGATGAAGAGGCAGCAAGACAAAGAGACAGAGAGAAAGAGAAACAGAGAGACAGTGAGTTGGAGAGATAGCGAGACAGAGAAACTTGGACACATACAGAAAAAAATAGATAAAGACAGGCAGAAAAACATGGACACATACAGAATAACAAAGAAACAGACTGAAAGACACATGAAAGAATATACAGGTGGACAAAGGCTAATAATAAATTGTTCTTAAAAGACAGATAAAAGAGCTCACCAATCAAAAACATCTTAAATTTTTCAGAATAAAAACTAAGAGAAACAGTCGTAATATGAAACACGAAGTAATTGAGTTTCAAGAGTAATTTAAACGACATTTATTACAGTAATAATTTTACGTTTGTTACTTAATTATTCGGTTCAATTTGCAAGATTGTGTTTTGATTGCATTGCTGTGTAATTGATGTTTTGGTTTGCATTGCATTTATTTTAATTTTTCTGTTTTTTTATCTTGGTACGGTATGGTGACCACACCGGACCTGTTTTTAAGTACAGGACAGTACTTTTTTGTTTTTTTACCAGGTGTACGGCAGTCGCCATCCAGTCGGGCACGAAAATAATTATTCCTACCAGGTGTTAACAGACCTTCCGTTGTATTGTTGAACTATTTGGTAGAAATAAGATCTGTGTCCATTAGGTTTGATGCATGGTTATTTTAAGATTTAATCAATAGCTTACGTTGTCCACAATTCATGGTAGAGAGAATTTTATTAATTCCCCTAAAAATATTTAAGTTAAATCTTAAGTTGGACGTCCACCTACAAGGTGGACAGACGACCTGCTAAAGATTGCAGGAAGTCGCTGGATGCAGGCCGCTTCCAACAGGTCGGTCTGGAAATCTTTGGGAGAGGCCTATGTTCAGCAGTGGACGTCTTGTGGCTGATGATGATAATGATGATAAATCTTAAGTTAAACTATTTAAATCTGGTGGATGGCATGATTGTCGAATGATAATAAATGATGCACGCCATATACGATGACGTCAACCTATATGATGGTCATAAGGCGGCACACACGTGCGAGGGAGATAGGAAGATGGTCCCAAATCCCAATACTCATTCATTTTATTTTATACACGTTATCACGCGTTTAATTCTATATTCGAAATATTAACGTGCAAGGGCTCATAGGAAGATGGTTCCACTATTCATTCATTTTATTTCATACACATTTTCACGCGTTTTATTCTATATTCGAAATATTAATAATTTTGATTTTATTTTAGTTTTTGGAACGAAGTTCCTTACGGCAGGCTTGGAGGGGATAGGGATTTCGCTGCGTGACCGAACTGAAAAAAATGTGATAGTAAAACCGTAAGAAAAATGCGTGGAAAAAATGCGTGGAATAAAAGCGTTAAATGAGACGTGCGCAGGCGCGACAGTCAATGTGTCAATTTTAATGTCAGTCATTTCTATGTAATTTTATGTTGTCAAACAAAAATAAAGAGACATATTTAAAATGAAATTCATTCAGCCAGTTATAATTGAAGTATATAAAAATACTCCTTCGATTTTTAAAAGATTACGCTAGCTCGTTATTATTTATAACTAGATGACCCGGTGAACTTCGTATCACCTACATATATTTGTGTAAAATGTGGTCGAAACTGAATACAAATGTTTCATTTACATTAAATTTAATTGACTTCGACGACCTAAGTCAGGTCGTCTTCCACCTCCCCCCGGTGGGACAGTCCTGTCCCTGTCCTGTACTTGTCCCTGTCCTGTCCCTGTCTTGTCCCTGCCCTATCCCTGTCCCTGTCCTGTCCCTGTCTCTGTCCTGTCCCTGCCCTGTCCCTGTCCCTGTCCCTGTCCCTGTCCCTGTCCCTGTCCCTGTCCCTGTCCTGCCCCTGTCCTGTCCTGTCCTGTCCTGCCCTGTCCTGCCCTGTCCTGCCCTGTCCTGCCCTGTCCTGTCCTGTCATCAAAAAGACATCAAGTGTTTCATACCCAGGAACAGTTTGTACTGGAAAATTAAGTTATCATTTTGAGTGTTTTCCTTTACTTATTATCATACCCAGGAACAGTTTGTACTGGAAAATTAAGTTGTCGTTTTTAGTGTTTTCCTTTGCTTATTATTTATGTTACTCATTTTTTCTCACCGGGTAAACCTTCCCTGAACTTCCACAAATATTTCAAGATCAGAATTAGCCAAATCGGTACAGCCAATCTCGAGTTTTGGCGAGACACACGCACAGCGATTCATTTTTATATATATAGATTACATAAGTTGATAAAAAATGCTATACAATAGCTTTACCGCGGCAGTCTCCGAGCGCCACACGTCTTTTTTTATTTCTATTTTTCTATTCTATTTCTATGTAATTTTATGTTGTCAAACAAAAATAAAGAGACATATTTTGTTATTTTAGTTGATAATTTGAATTTTTTGCAATTTGTGTCGATTGTACATTAGCCGAAGGAACTTCGTTCCTACCTGGTGTCCCACGACACACACCAATTTTTTTTTGCATTATTTTCTGTTGATTATACAATAATGTTCAAATATGAGCTCTATTACATATATACATACGCATTCACGCTTTTAATCCCCGGAAATCCACATTTACTCAGAATTAAGGCATGTGTCATTCTACACGTGTACCTAATTTTATCAGTACATCTTCTATGGGCCACTGAACTTGATTAAAGTCACAGCCTGCCTATAATTATGGTACGTACGGTACACCAAACTAGTTAAGCTTAAACACAGGACATACACTAACGTTAAATTAAAGCTACACAAATAGTTTTCGTTTGCAACAAACCGGTACAAATATACAAGTTCTTAATTCGTCTGTAGGTATATTTTGTTTTAAGTCTGTTTACGTCTAGCTCCATCAAATATATAAATCCTTCTTCACACTCAAAAAAGGGAAGAAGCGAATCGAGGGACCAGCGACAGGATAGGCGGATGATCGACTCAGACACAGGTATAATCCGCCCCAACTAAACATCAAGTCATGTCGCAAGCCCCTCGAGAGAAACGGATATACACTGGTTGGTTTTTGCGCAGCGAGTGGCATTCGTGACTATATGTATGAGTCTAAGTTTTATTAAGGTAATTCTATACTATACAGGGTTATTTTTAAAACACCAGCAACCTCGCAGGGGTAGATACCTAAGGTTATAAGCTACTACTTTTGTTCTACGACTTTTGATAATTTGTTAGATTTTATTTTCATACAAAAATAAGTATTCATTTAATTTCCGTCTTGAATGTTACCTACACGCATCGCAGATTACGTAAGCAAACACGCGAAGCGTGGGGAACCGCGCTAGCGTTGAAGGTCATCGCCCGAGCCAGCTGAGCGGCTTCTTTGAGTCGCGCGCGCACGCCGAACGCTACGAAGAAAAATACGACACAACAAAAACTTGTAAAATCATTTTTTTTTAAATATATTGAGTTATATACATACTCGTAGAACAAAAGTTGTTCCGTATGGGGTCAGCTATCTGGTCCTGCGAGGTTGCTGGTGTTTTAAAATTAACCCTGTATAAATAGAATAATGATGCGATAAGCGCTGTGTCAAATGCTTTTCCCCTATACGAAGTGACTAGAATTACCGCGAGATCTATAAAATTCTAACCTCTTGATATAAACTCTTTCGTGATAATTACGATACAAATTATGGCAGTTCATCCTGCATTCATTGGTGTAGGTTCTGTTATCAGAGGCGCAAACGGGAGCGTAAACTCTTTCGCATTTCTTGCAGCCGACTTCACCCAAGACCGGAAGGTCGTCGATTGTCAACCATGCCGTCACCAGTGTGACGTATGACATCATCACTGTAAATCAAGTTCTTTGTGAAAATTGGCAGCCAGCAATACTGTAGTTTAAACGTAAGACTTTCTGTCGTAGCCGTAGTTAGCTAAAATACATTTTAATTGGCCCACTTGTTTGGGCATTATAATAGACAGATACACAAAGTGACTGAAAGACAGACGAAGAAATAGGAACATAAAGGAACAGAGAGATAGCGGGATAAAGAGACAGGGCGATAGAGAAGTAGATAAATGGAGAGGCAGAAAGACTGAGGGATGAAGAGGCAGCAAGACAAAGAGACAGAGAGAAAGAGAAACAGAGAGACAGTGAGTTGGAGAGATAGCGAGACAGAGAAACTTGGACACATACAGAAAAAAATAGATAAAGACAGGCAGAAAAACATGGACACATACAGAATAACAAAGAAACAGACTGAAAGACACATGAAAGAATATACAGGTGGACAAAGGCTAATAATAAATTGTTCTTAAAAGACAGATAAAAGAGCTCACCAATCAAAAACATCTTAAATTTTTCAGAATAAAAACTAAGAGAAACAGTCGTAATATGAAACACGAAGTAATTGAGTTTCAAGAGTAATTTAAACGACATTTATTACAGTAATAATTTTACGTTTGTTACTTAATTATTCGGTTCAATTTGCAAGATTGTGTTTTGATTGCATTGCTGTGTAATTGATGTTTTGGTTTGCATTGCATTTATTTTAATTTTTCTGTTTTTTTATCTTGGTACGGTATGGTGACCACACCGGACCTGTTTTTAAGTACAGGACAGTACTTTTTTGTTTTTTTACCAGGTGTACGGCAGTCGCCATCCAGTCGGGCACGAAAATAATTATTCCTACCAGGTGTTAACAGACCTTCCGTTGTATTGTTGAACTATTTGGTAGAAATAAGATCTGTGTCCATTAGGTTTGATGCATGGTTATTTTAAGATTTAATCAATAGCTTACGTTGTCCACAATTCATGGTAGAGAGAATTTTATTAATTCCCCTAAAAATATTTAAGTTAAATCTTAAGTTGGACGTCCACCTACAAGGTGGACAGACGACCTGCTAAAGATTGCAGGAAGTCGCTGGATGCAGGCCGCTTCCAACAGGTCGGTCTGGAAATCTTTGGGAGAGGCCTATGTTCAGCAGTGGACGTCTTGTGGCTGATGATGATAATGATGATAAATCTTAAGTTAAACTATTTAAATCTGGTGGATGGCATGATTGTCGAATGATAATAAATGATGCACGCCATATACGATGACGTCAACCTATATGATGGTCATAAGGCGGCACACACGTGCGAGGGAGATAGGAAGATGGTCCCAAATCCCAATACTCATTCATTTTATTTTATACACGTTATCACGCGTTTAATTCTATATTCGAAATATTAACGTGCAAGGGCTCATAGGAAGATGGTTCCACTATTCATTCATTTTATTTCATACACATTTTCACGCGTTTTATTCTATATTCGAAATATTAATAATTTTGATTTTATTTTAGTTTTTGGAACGAAGTTCCTTACGGCAGGCTTGGAGGGGATAGGGATTTCGCTGCGTGACCGAACTGAAAAAAATGTGATAGTAAAACCGTAAGAAAAATGCGTGGAAAAAATGCGTGGAATAAAAGCGTTAAATGAGACGTGCGCAGGCGCGACAGTCAATGTGTCAATTTTAATGTCAGTCATTTCTATGTAATTTTATGTTGTCAAACAAAAATAAAGAGACATATTTAAAATGAAATTCATTCAGCCAGTTATAATTGAAGTATATAAAAATACTCCTTCGATTTTTAAAAGATTACGCTAGCTCGTTATTATTTATAACTAGATGACCCGGTGAACTTCGTATCACCTACATATATTTGTGTAAAATGTGGTCGAAACTGAATACAAATGTTTCATTTACATTAAATTTAATTGACTTCGACGACCTAAGTCAGGTCGTCTTCCACCTCCCCCCGGTGGGACAGTCCTGTCCCTGTCCTGTACTTGTCCCTGTCCTGTCCCTGTCTTGTCCCTGCCCTATCCCTGTCCCTGTCCTGTCCCTGTCTCTGTCCTGTCCCTGCCCTGTCCCTGTCCCTGTCCCTGTCCCTGTCCCTGTCCCTGTCCCTGTCCCTGTCCTGCCCCTGTCCTGTCCTGTCCTGTCCTGCCCTGTCCTGCCCTGTCCTGCCCTGTCCTGCCCTGTCCTGTCCTGTCATCAAAAAGACATCAAGTGTTTCATACCCAGGAACAGTTTGTACTGGAAAATTAAGTTATCATTTTGAGTGTTTTCCTTTACTTATTATCATACCCAGGAACAGTTTGTACTGGAAAATTAAGTTGTCGTTTTTAGTGTTTTCCTTTGCTTATTATTTATGTTACTCATTTTTTCTCACCGGGTAAACCTTCCCTGAACTTCCACAAATATTTCAAGATCAGAATTAGCCAAATCGGTACAGCCAATCTCGAGTTTTGGCGAGACACACGCACAGCGATTCATTTTTATATATATAGATTACATAAGTTGATAAAAAATGCTATACAATAGCTTTACCGCGGCAGTCTCCGAGCGCCACACGTCTTTTTTTATTTCTATTTTTCTATTCTATTTCTATGTAATTTTATGTTGTCAAACAAAAATAAAGAGACATATTTTGTTATTTTAGTTGATAATTTGAATTTTTTGCAATTTGTGTCGATTGTACATTAGCCGAAGGAACTTCGTTCCTACCTGGTGTCCCACGACACACACCAATTTTTTTTTGCATTATTTTCTGTTGATTATACAATAATGTTCAAATATGAGCTCTATTACATATATACATACGCATTCACGCTTTTAATCCCCGGAAATCCACATTTACTCAGAATTAAGGCATGTGTCATTCTACACGTGTACCTAATTTTATCAGTACATCTTCTATGGGCCACTGAACTTGATTAAAGTCACAGCCTGCCTATAATTATGGTACGTACGGTACACCAAACTAGTTAAGCTTAAACACAGGACATACACTAACGTTAAATTAAAGCTACACAAATAGTTTTCGTTTGCAACAAACCGGTACAAATATACAAGTTCTTAATTCGTCTGTAGGTATATTTTGTTTTAAGTCTGTTTACGTCTAGCTCCATCAAATATATAAATCCTTCTTCACACTCAAAAAAGGGAAGAAGCGAATCGAGGGACCAGCGACAGGATAGGCGGATGATCGACTCAGACACAGGTATAATCCGCCCCAACTAAACATCAAGTCATGTCGCAAGCCCCTCGAGAGAAACGGATATACACTGGTTGACCCCGGGACGCAATCCACACAAGGTCCGTGAGTCACTGTGGTAGGTTTTGACACCGTGTGTTCGGTGGCTATACGGGCGGATATGAATATCCTACCACCATCGAAACCACTTAACTATTAAAACTCTCTCCGTTCCTTTCCTAATCGAGATCACTTACCATCAGATGATCGTCTTGCTCGCTTATCGGCCTATGCTATAAAAATAAACCTTCGACATCAGTTAGAAAGAGATTAATTAATTTAGAAACATTAATTAAAGTTTTTTTAGTTCTAATGGATGTCGAGACTAAGTAGTTTCCAAACGGCTGAACATACTAACTCCGAAAATAGCTAGGAACAAACACGATTGAAATAACATTCGGCCGTTTTTATATACTTTAGCAGAACCAAATAGTTATAGAGCAAATATTCTCGCTGACATGATTTTACTTAAATAAATATTAGTCATAAAAAACTAAAAAAACACCCTTTCACACGGAAATCGAACTAAAAAGCAGAAAATAATAAAATATCTTTGAGTGGTAACCACTGTCTCACAGAAAATCGACGTAAAGTAGCTGCTTGCTGCTGTGTTTCGTACGGTGAGTGAGATATCCGGAAGCCCAATTCCCCTCCCCTTCCCAATCCCTAATTATCCCTTTCCTTTAAGGTCGGCAACGCGCCCATGATTCTTCTGGTGGTGGGCGTACATGGGCGGTGGAGATCACTTACGATCAGATGATACATTTGCTCGTTTACCGGCCTATGCTATAAAAAAAAGAAAAAGATTAAGACTACCTATAGGTATACAGGATTATTTTTAAAACACCAGCAACCTCGCAGGGGTAGATTCCTAAGGTTATAAGCTACTACTTTTGTTCTACGACTTTTGATAATTTGTTAGATTTTATTTTCATACAAAAATAAGTATTCATTTAATTTCCGTCCTGAATGTTACAACGCGCATCGCAGATTACGTAAACAAACACGCGAAGCGTGGGGAACCTGACCTCGAACGTGGGCCTTTGACCTCGAACGCCCGAGCAGCTGACGGCCGTCTTTGATGTCGTGCGCGCACGCCGCGCCGCGCCGCAGTCTACGAAGAAAAACACTACACAACAAAAACTTGTAAAATCATTTTTTTTTAAATATATTGAGTTATATCCAAACTCGTAGAACAAAAGTTGTTATGTATGGGGTCAGCTATCCGGTCCTGCGAGGTTGCTGGTGTTTTAAAATTAACCCTGTATATAATAAGAAAAACACATAAATTATATTGATCTCGTATGGAACTGAAAAGATTTATTGCACTGCAATATACCAATAAATGCAAGCCTAATATCCTCCTTGAAAAGTAGCCGTTTTGACAACAAATTACAAAATGCCTAGTAACGTCAGTGATACGAAAATGATATATTATGAAATGTCATGAAATGCAATCTGCGAGTGCGCGCGGAAATATTGCGCCGAGCGACCGCATTGGGTGCTGATTTTATTTACGCACAACGTATTAGATACTGTTATTTTAAATCCACGTCGTAGAAGTCCATGCAATGCTGCAACATTTATGGGTGATAGAGCTACGATGTAGACAATTTTGTCTAGAGGATTAATGGGCAGGCTCGACCGGGTCGTTACCACTGTCTCACAGAAAACCGATATAATGTAGCGACTTGCTGCTGCGATATCCGGAGGCCCAAATCCCCCTCCTATTCCCAATTCCTCATTATCCCTTTTCTTTAAGGTCTGCAACGCGCCCATGATTCTTCTCGTGTTGTGGGCGTACCTGGGCGGTAGAGATGATTTATCATCAGGTGGCCCACTTGCTCGTTTGCCGGCCTATGCTATAAAAAAACATTAGTTTGATAAAGAGGTAACTTAGTTGAGTAATGTATTTTTTCGTTCGACATAAAATCAAATCAAATAGGTACATCTACATGTTATTAAAAAATATAAAGGTGAGAATAAAACTGCTTTTCTTTATTTACAAAAATGAATAATATTTTTCATACTAGCGAATATAATTTCTTTATATTTCGGGATCCCCTTGAGGCCGGGGATCCCCTGAGACATCCTATCTTGAAGAAATTGCTCTAATGGCACAATTTTAATATTTTTAATATGAGTATCTATTATACTGTATTTAACTGGCATTCTCGAACAGTGAGGCGAGGTGCAAGAGATATATCGCAGGCATTATTGCCGTATGAACAATGGAATGCGTCTACTAGGCCAGATGCACGATTACAAGCACTACCAATGCTGAACTATGTCCGGCGGGATTTGCTGCAATTAAAATAATTACATTTCGTAATACTGTGGTCTGTGATCGATTGTGATTTGATACTGTTTCATGTTTGTTTGTATACATTTAGGGCCTTAATTATAAACGTTTTTTTTATCCGAGCACGGCAAAGTGACTGCACTAGACCTGATGGCAAGCGTAGTGCAGTCCAAAAAACCAGCGACCACCGAAAAACAATGAGTTTATCGGTGATCCCCAGAGTCATACTCTTCGGAGAGGGAAGAAGATAATCGAGGGGCCTGCGACAGAACAAGCGGATGACCTATGCAGGACCAGGGATACAAGGATGTACCCCAATACCCGCCCCAATCAACCACCAAATCGTGGCAGGCGATGCGCTTACCATCACGCGAGCGTCTTGCTCGTTTCGTCATTCAATCAAATATATAAAAAAATAAAAAAACGACCCGGCCCATTTATTTTGTAGACAAAACTGTCGACAGCATGGCTCTATCAAATAATCTGAAAATGCAAACACTACAATAATATATGCATTAACAATGAAATGAATCGGAAAAATCGGATAGTGTGAAACAAGATCTTTTTGTAACTTCATATCGGATTCCCATTGAATATGCATAGGATAGATCCGCTCACTGAACGAATATCAAACCAGACGTCCACGCCTCGCTACTGTCACAGACATATTACCTGTCTATTGAGAATATTAATGTTGTTTTTAACCAACGATGCAAAGATGGATGCTATAAATTTGCACCCTTTGCCTCTCTCCCTCTGATAGAGACGCCCATGTCTATGTGACGTCATAGTGCGTTAACGAATAGATAAATTTAATGTGGTTTTTAAGTATGATTTAACATTTTTTTTATTCAAATCTGAAGAAATTACACAAGACTTTCTAATTAATTTCTACTTTTATTGTTAAGTTTATTCATAAATTAAAAGTTCATATAGCAACCCACGCCTGTAATTCGAAGCGGCAAGAAGAATATCTAGTATGGCTGCCTCCTTAATAAACAATAATACACCCAACAGTCCCACGCTTAGTCCTGACCCCATTGTAAGATACGAGTCTTGTGTCGTGGGTATCAGGATCTATAAGATATTCGGTCTCACAACACCCATGTTGGACCAAATGTTTGTTGATCAAACCAACGTTTGTCTCGTTGCGGGGATTGAATCTTTTAACAATCTACACTAATATTACAAAGAGGAAAGATTTGTATTTTTGTATGTAACCAATAAACTTAAAAACTACTGGTTGGATTTCAAAAAATCTTGTGCCGTTAGAAAGCTACATTATCACTGAGTAACATAGGCTACTTTTATTCCGAAAAAAGCAAATCACGCGGGCGGAGCCGCGACGAAAATCGATCGTAAAATCGATTGTAATAAGCCTAATATTTAACACAACTTTGAATAGGTGCTATCAACCAATCATTAACTTAAAATTGTAATATTAGGACAGGATCAAAAATATCTAATGTTTTTTTGTGTTTCTTTATATCAATATTTTGATCCAACACATTTTCTTTTTGTATTTTCTGTACCAACTTCGTTTATTTGGAGACATCTGCAATGCGGTGTCCACAAAGGTACAATGTTTAGGACACTTTACATATTTGATGACCGCCACCCATTCTCACGGTTCGTTAGTCTTTCCCGACACAGTTTTTTTTCTTTATTTCCACTACTTAATGTTGTTTTATGACGGGTTTTCCTGGATTTGATTTTCTTTCAATGTTTGTATTATTTCGGATTAGTTTTGTTTTGGGAGATTTACTTACGTTGCTATATTATGAAAATACATTAGGAGTAATCCCTCTCATTTAGTAGAGGAGGCCCGTGCCCTGCAGTGGGACGTATATAATAAAAAAAAAATATTAGGAGTAATTCATTTTCTCTTAATTTTCTTGATTTTCATTTATTAAAAAATCACTTTGGATTTTTATCACTAATGATGTGATGCAGGTGCCAAAGTAACTTCGCTGTAGGAGTGCCGAGGGCAGGTACCAGGCCTAGGTCTTGCTAGGCGTGTGGTAACCCTGATGGCTAGCAAGTGATAGCTGGCTGTGTGCATGTTGATTGCTAGAAGACAGTGGCGAATGATCACGTTGGTCCACGATGCAGATGGTCAGCTGAAGTGCCGGTGTCAGTGTCATATTGTCCACCACCTTCTAAACCTACTTAGCATGACCCATAAGGATGGCAAGTCAATAATTTTAGTGTAGGTTTTAATAGCCAAAATAACAACTTCCTTAGTAAGAAAATCAATGTACATCTAATAGTCACTATAAATTAAATTGTCAATTTTTACAACACAATACAGAAAATGCTTAATGCTCCTATCCAGGGTATAGAAATTATCAATTGACGTATCTGATAAATAGTTGAATTCTAAGAAATAGCTAAGAAATACGTAGATTTATTTCAAGTCTCTGATACGGCAATTAGTCGCTCGATTGACTTTTCTTCCACCTGTCTTAATCCCACTTGCAGTGGGGTCGGCGCAACATGCTTTTTAACACATATTACTGAAAGATATATCGCTGAATTGACTCCGAGTCACAAATAAATGATATAAGTACGTAAATCCTGTCGCAGGTCCCTAGATTTGCTTCTTCCCTTTCCAAAGAGAAGAATCATTTATACAGGCCGGCATGATTCTGGTGACCACCGAAGAACTCATTGTCTGTCGGTGGTCGCTAGTTTTTTGGACTACGCTTACCATCAAGTGAAGTGCAGTCACTTTGCCGTGTCTGGATTTAAAAAAAACAGAAAGATTTGTCGCTAAATTGACTACACGTCATAAATAAATGACATAAGTACGTAAATAAGTCCTGATAAAGCACATCTCTTGCACCGGTATGTTACTTTATACATAAAAATCCCGGATAATCGCTTTGATAAATGTTGCTGAGCGCAATCCCGACTCTTCGTCCATTTTTTCTAGCGTTCACGTCGGAAATATTATGCGGCGAAATAAAATAAGCCCCCATCGTGTATTCTCGCGCGTATAATATATAACGCAGTCATTTTTCCGGATTTCCTGCTATATATTCAATTTTTAAACATTACGATGGTTAGTGGTATTGGTTTTGGGATTGAATATTTGAAATAGGCGTCGTAAATCAGAGGTGATTATTTTCTAGTCTACTTGCTGTGTATTTCGGTCATGAATCGTTGGTTCGATTTCTAAGTCGGGTAATACAGGGTTATTTTTAAAACACCAGCAACCTCGCAGGGGTAGATACCTAAGGTTATAAGCTACTACTTTTGTTCTACGACTTTTGATAATTTGTTAGATTTTATTTTCATACAAAAATAAGTATTCATTTAATTTCCGTCTTGAATGTTACCTACACGCATCGCAGATTACGTAAGCAAACACGCGAAGCGTGGGGAACCGGGCTAGCGTTGAAGGTCATCGCCCGACCCAGCTGAGCGGCGCCTTTGAGTCGCGCTCGCACGCCGAACGCTACGAAGAAAAATACGACACAACAAAAACTTGTAAAATCATTTTTTTTTAAATATATTGAGTTATATACAAACTCGTAGAACAAAAGTTGTTCCGTATGGGGTCAGCTATCTGGTCCTGCGAGGTTGCTGGTGTTTTAAAATTAACCCTGTATATTTGGCTGAACTTTTCAAATATGATTTGCACTGATCGCCTTCTCTGAAGAAATAACCCTATTTATATCATAAATGTATAAGTTTGGATGTTTGTGAGTTTGTGAATTTGGATGTAAGTCAAACGCCCGGTTTGACAGATTGGATTTTAACAAGTAGACATTTGACAACATTTCAAAAACCAAACGTGCCTAAAACAAAGCTGTATAGTAGTCTAGTCTTAAATAAATAAGATAAAAAGCCCATAAAAGATCCTAGATGCCCCAAAACACTACATTATAGGCCGTGAATCTGATATAATACTACTCAGAGACGATTTATATCGTTAATTAATTCTTAAAGCTTAATTAAAGCGATTGTGTTGATATTATCTGTGCACGACCAAAGGTCGAACAATATTGTCTAAGGGAAAATGGACTTTAAATATTGTGAGATGAAGTAGAAATTAGATATTGAGATACAATGTACAGTAAGTACTCTTTATTTCAAAAGGTTTTGAAGTGAAATTTCTTTAGAATCGTTGTGATTTGAAACTCGATGAAAGAAAAATGCGACACGACAAAGACAAACATGTTCATAAATAGGATTTAGCCTGCGAGAGAATGAGATAGATTACAAGTATGCTATCGCGTGTGTTTGCGCCTGCGTGCAACGAAGTCTTCGGAAATCGCGTGTGTTTGCGCCTGCGTGCAACGAAGTCTTCGGAAATCACGTGTCTTTGTGCCTGCGTACGACGAAACCTTCAATACAATTATAATTTCTTTTAATTTTCGTTGAGGTACAGTTATTATTAATCTATACTAATATTATAAATTCGAAAGTAACTCTGTTTGTCTGTTTCATTTATACAGCTAAACGGCTGTACGAACTTTAATTAAATTGGTACGAAAATAGGTTACATCCTGTGGAGAGATATATGGTACTTTTTGTCTAGAAAAAAGATATTTACGCGGGCGGAGCTGCGAGAGAAAGCTAGTAATATATTTGCATGTGCGGTTAAGCATATGTTTTCTCGTGTGGTCATAAATGTTAATATAAATAATAATTATATCCAACAGTCACACACATAATCCAGCTTAACCTGTATCGTGAGTATCAGAAACTACGAGGAACATGCGGTCCCACAACACCGTGGATTGTGGATTTACCGTAATTGTGGATTACACAAACATTGATCTCATGGCGGGAATCGAACCCACGGCCTCTTGCTTTGTAGCCGGCAACTCGCTCACTACGCCACGGAGGCTGTACTTTATGTATCTTGTTGAAGTGAAAACTTCTTTAGCGGCGTTGAGCACTTTTCTTGGGATGGGTATAAAATGTTAAACTCGCGTCAGGACACGTGACCTGATCGAAAATTGGTACGACGGAGGGAGAGTAGATGTATAAATTGTCATTTTTGTGTAAGATAGCGCAATAAATGAATATTGTATTTAACCAATAAAGCAATTCGTTCGAAATTATTCCCTAACCATTCCAAAATATTCAAAAATGCACTACTTTAATGTTCAAGTTTTTACTTCTGCCGGCACTCCCGGAGTGCAAGCCGTTTTGTTATTGAGTATGTAGGGTAACCTCCTGGCAACCGACATTATTTTTATAAAACAATAATTTAGCCTTTACTTAAAAATAAACAAATACCTATAGGTTACCAAAGTTACATAGCGGCCACAGTTTAAGACTCCGGGCTGATACTAAGCGATTCGTGATAAAAAAAAAACCATATAACCACCATATCCTTTTTCGGGGATCGAACCCGAATCCTCAACACAGCGGTCGTGTCCAATACAACTACGCCACCGAATGGATTTAAATTTTAAATTTATTGTGATTTCCCACCGTGAGAGGTCCAAAAGTTCTATGTAATTTGCAAAGCTGAGTGCATACGTTTACATGGATAATTGGCTGAAAAAGTTTTTGTTCAACTTAGTTGGTCGACTAGTTGGTCGACTAGTTGGGCGATTTATTTTAAAACTATGTTCAGCTACGTTTATTTTTTAAGCAGGGGCCGGCAAACAAACAACTTGATCGCTAAAAGTAAGTGGCCACTACTATTTCTGCCGCCAAGCACAATGTATAACTTTTATGTTGCGGTTTGAAGGAAATTGACGCCAGTGGAATTGGGCATTACGAGACTTAACATCCTATGTCTTATGTCTCAGAGTGACTTGCGCATTCCAGTGCCATCATCATTATCATCAGCCACAAGACGTCCACTGCTGAACATAGGCCTCCTCCAAAGATTTCCAGACCGACCTGTTGGAAGCGGCCTGCATCCAGCAACTTCTTGCGATCTTTATCAGGTCGTCTGTCCACCTTGTAGGCGGACGTCCAACGCTGCGCTTGCCAGTACGTGGCCGGTGGCCTCCATTCCAGAACCTTTCTGTCCCATCGGTTATCGGTTCTGCGAGCTATGTGGCCTGCCCACTACCACTTGAGCTTGCTAATCCGCTAAGCACTACCTACTTTATTATTATTGTTAGTTATGTAATTCCAAGTTCTCTGTGGTGTTAAGAATTTCTGTTTCCAATAAGAACTGACTTTCAATCGAATGAATCAACATCCTTACAGTTTTTGTTTATTCAAGTATCTTGTTGAAAGCGGTCTTCTTGTTTTAGGTGGTAGATCTCTCGTTTGTGAGAGGCCGTCTGGGTTGGTACCACCGCTAAGTCTGTTTCTGCCGCCAAGCAACAGTGTGTAAGCACTATTGTGTTTCAGTTTGAAGGACATTGAAGTCAGTGAAATTACTGAGCATTATGAGACTTAACAACTTACGTCTCGGAGTAACGAGCCCAGTTCAGTGCCATGCAGTGTTTTGTAATTCAAAATTCTGTATGGTGTTGCTTCTGTTTATGGGCAGGCGCGTCGCTTACCATCAGGCGAGCGCATTGGTCGTCTCGTCATTCAATTAAATAAAAAAAAGGGGTTCGACCGTCTGAACCTGTTATTATTACACTTTCTTCGTTAGTAAATGCAAGGTTTCATGCTTGTTTCTCGCGATTTGTACAGTTTCGTTGCACTCGAGCAAACCCGAGGGTTAAAGAATGCGAAATCCCATTTCATTTCGTCACAACATCCCTGAAGCATCCTCCAAGCTTGATGCACGCTCATATTGTAAGATAGTACACAGTACAGTCGCGCGCAATCTAATTTTATTTAAAAAAAAACCTACTCTAATATTTTTTTGTTCTGCGTGGCGCTATTCTGGTCTAAAGTCAGGGCCCCATAATATTTGCTGTTGCGTTTCGCACGGTCAGTTAGAGGTGATATCAGGAGGCCCAAATCCCTCTCCTTTCCCAATTCCTTCAGTTTCACTTTCCTTTAAATTCGGCAACGCGACCATGATTCTTCTAGTATTGTAGGTATACATGGGCGATGGAGATCCCTTACCATCAGGTGACCCTTTCGATCATTTGCTATAAAAAAATGTGTGTGTGAGCAATTCACAGACGGCAGAAATGAAGCTTTGGAATTATTAAAATAAATTCATTAATTAATTTTAATACGCAAATGCAAAAAAACAATTCAAAAAAAAACAACGTGAATTGGATAGTGTATTTTATGAGCCACTACACAAAGGTGTAGTGAATTTAAGAAAAATATGAGACCAATCATTTGAAAGATCCTTTAAAAAGTTTCTAAATAGTTATAGTTTTGGTTTATGTATAGTTTTTTTCTTTTAGTTTCTTTTTCATTAGTTTGTGAGATATGCGAGTCTAAAGTCGTGAAAAATTTAAACTACGGGATGGAAAGTCTTGAAAAAGACTTAAGTAATATAAATGAAAATTGGTTTTTAAATTTCAACGAAAATTGGTATAGTTTTTCAGATAAAATATAGTTTCGGTTACAGAATATTTTTAGTGACCGTAATTTTTTTTCAGTGTCATAGTTTTTAGTGAGACAATCATATTTTTACGGCCGCCTTATTTTATATTATATCCTTTACATATTTATAAGTATGAACGTTCATCTAAATATATAAAACTCAAAGGTGACTGACTGACTCACTGACATAGTGATCTATCAACGCACAGCCCAATCCACTGGAGGGATCGTGCTGAAATTTGGCATGCAGGTAGATGTTATGACGTAGGCATCCGCTAAGAAAGGATTTTGATAAATTCTACCACAAAGGGGTCAAAATAGGGGATGATAACATTTAAATGCTGTTCACGCGGGCCGAGCCGCAAGCAAAAGCTAGTCTTGAATAAATCTTCACACATTTGGCTGGTTTTTTTTCATTGCACATATGCATATATCATCAATGGCAGAGTCTTTAAAATGATGAAAACGTTAATAAATGTCTTTTTATGACTCGAAAACAAGAGTGCTTTGTGATATTTTCGTCTATCTATACGATGAAATTTTTCATTATTGGATCTCTATTCTTTCCTTCAGCTATATTATAAGGTTTACTACAATAAATCTTAAGCAAGATAATTTGTAACCACTTACAAGGTGGGTAGGTCCCTCGTATGCGAGAGGCCGTCTGGGTTGGTACCACCGCTTTGTCTATTTCTATCGCCAATCAATGGTGTGTAAGCACTGTTGTGTTTCGGTTTGAAGGACATTGAAGCCATTTAAATTACTGGGAATTATGAGACTTGGAGTGACGAGCGCAGTTCAGTGTCATGCAGTGCTTTCTAATTTAAATTTCTGTGTGGTGTTGCCTCATTTTATAGGCGTGGCGCTTACCATCAGGCAAGCGCCTAGCTCGTCTCGTCATTCAATCAAATAAAAAAAAAAACTACAATATATGTATGTACCTCAATTAAATTTCATTGTAGATCTCAACAAATGTTTAAAGTAAAATAGATTCGATTTTCACTAAATTATTCCAACAATTTGCAAATAAATTTATCCAAATATCAAATATTATTTTTACATTAATCTACTTGTTACTTACACAAACTCTTCAAATTTTATTAATTTTAATTAAAATGAAAAAAATATCAAACTTGTATTTATCTTCAAAACATAAAAGCGTTTGAAAGTTTAAAATTTTATTACAACGAAACTTTGTTGAGTTCAACGTATCATTAAAGAGTTAATAGAATTAAATTTTGAGGGTTTTATTTAATAGTGAACTGATATTTATTTATAGAAGAGAAGTTATTTATTTTTGAAGTGAAAACTTCTTTAGCCGCGTTGAGCACTTTTTGGTAGGGGGAAAATCTCATGGGTTCGCGTCACCGACATGCTAATGTTAACTTACACGTATAACACATCGTATATACCTGATCGTGTGCTGTGCGCATTAGACGCTTTTTGAAATTACTGTGCATTATGAGACTTAACATCTTATGTCTTGCGGTGATGAGCGCAGTTCAGTGCCATGCAGTGCTTTGTAATTCAAAGTTCTGTATGGTGTTGCTACTGTTTATGGGCAAGCGTGGCGCTTACCATCAGCGACTTGCTCGTCTCGTCATTCAATAAAAAAAACAACTTACGTAAGACTTGTGTACGTGGCTAATATTTACTTTTACATCCAGATCTACAATTGACATATTATGTGTCAGCTTACCTAATGTATTGACTTTTATATCAAAACCTTACGATTCTATTTACGTGAGTAATTTTTTCGTAAGAGTATTTACGTTTCTAGCTTACGTAAGAGTTGTAGTTCATATTGAGCCTTACCTCGTTTACGCACGGCATCGCATTAGAATCCGAGAAACCTGGGTCGAATGTAGCCATTGTGCTATTTATATCGATGGGTGGCGTATTTAATCCGAATTACGTGTTCCGAAGTCGAAAATATCTCTATTGTTTGGTAGTTTAACAGCCTCCGTGGCGCAGTGGGCGAGTAGCTGACTGTGAAACGTGAGGCCGTGGGTTCGATTGCCGCACCGAGCAAATATTTGTCTGATCCACAAATATTTGTTTTGGGTCTGGGTGTTGTGAGACCATAAAGTCTCGTAGTTCCTGATACCCACGACACAAGACACGTATCTTACTGTGGGGTCAGGGCTATGTGTGTGACTGTTGGGTGTTATTTATTTTATTTATTTATTGTAATGAGTCTATATAATCGTATGTTATGTTTAATGTAGTCTTACTACTATTATAATGTGAAAGTTTATGAGTTAAACTATTTGGTGGTAGGTCCCTCGTTTGCGAAAGGCCGTCTGGGTTAGTACCACGGCTTTTTCTATTTCTGACGCTAAACTACAGTGTGTAAGCACTGTTGTGTTTCGATGAGATACAACCGCGAGGGATAGCCATTTTTTTATAGCATAGACCGGCAACCGAGCAAGTGGATCACCTGATGGTAATGGATCTCCACCGCCCACGCACAACACTAGAAAAACCGTAGTTGCGTTGCCGAGCTCAAAGGGAAGGTATAATTAAGAGGTTGGGAAAGGGAGGGGGATTTGGGCCTCCGGATATCACACTCACCGTACGAAACGCAGCAGCAAACCGATAATTTCCGCCGGTTTTATGTGAGACAGCGGTAACGATCCGGTCGAGCCGGAATATTCGTGCTGCAGACTAAACTATCTACAGCGTGGCTCTACCACTCATTAACCCTTTATAAGATATGTATATGTACCTAGTTTAGAAGATATTCAGTTTAAGAAAAACATTAATCCTATGCAGACGTTTCTTTTATTACAAACCAGTTTAGATTCTTTACTACGAATGTAAAGTACTAATAGTACAGATACGTACACTGGTGATCCCGACGTAATCCGATGTATAACCTTTTATGGATGGAATTACGCAATAACATTTAACCCACATCAAGAAAAAAATATTAGATATTAATATAAAATTAAGAAATAATTGATTTTATCTCTCAATTTACGATTATGCAGAGCGTAGAGTACGATCGCGCTATGGTTTTGTTACGGCGACTCTATATAAGGTTCGGACATATTTTTGTTTCGTAATCGGTTTAGCATTTACAAGGTATCCAATTGTATCTTCTCGTCTAGATCTCTATGTCTAGATCTCCGCTAATTATAGGGAATATCGTAGTATCTAAGATTTATACCGAACTTGTCTTTGTCAGTTTGTTTCTCATAATAAATTATTACGTTCCCTCTATTGCATCAATACATATGTTATTATTGAAAAACCTCACCCCAACTTCAAAATTTAATTATTGATATAAGTTAATCATCATCTTCAGCAACAGGACGTCCACTGCTGAACATAGGCCTCCCCTAAAAATTTTCAGACCGACCTGTTGGAAGCGGCCTGCATCCAGCGACTTCCTGCGACCTTTATCAGGTCGTCTATCCACCTTGTAAGCGGATGTCCAACGCTGCGCTTGCCAGTCCGTGTTGTTATTTTACCAAATTAATATTACTATCTCAAATTTTACTTAATGTGGGTTGAAATGTAATTGCGTATTTTCATCCATATTACATCCAATGAACACTTTTGTCGGCGACTGTACCATCCATAATTTTCCTTTGTTTTCGCAGTACACAGACGCCACTCTCCTTAAGTGGCAAATACGGCGAATAACATTTAGTTTGATGTGCCATAATATTAATCTTGGTTATTGTAATAATTTGGCTCTTGTCTGATGTGTATTTCTGACTGTGTTAAAGAGCTGCGATGTTTATTTGGCTACGCTCTTTGCTTTTATAATAAGTAAAAAAACATTTGTAATAATGCTACTCGTAAGCGTACTAGATGTTTATATAATTCGGCAGATTTATTTGATTGAATGACGAGACGAGCGACGATAGCCTGATGGTAAGTGCCACGCCTGCCCATAAACAGAAGTTACACCATACATGACTTTGAAAAGCACTACATTGCACTGAACTGAGCTCGTCACCCCGAGACATAAGATGTTATGATGTTAGTCGCATAATGCCCAGTAATTTCACTGACTTCAATGTCATTCACACCGAAACACAATGCTTACTCACTGTTGCTTGGCGGCAGAAATAGACAAAGCGGTGGTATTAATCCAGACGGCCTCTCGCATACGAGGGTCCTACCACCTTGTGATGAATGTATCAATGTACTGAAATAAAAACTTGTATAGTCTCTTTAATAACAAACAAACTTAGCCTATCTTTTAAAACAATTTAATATGAAAATCCATAAAGAGACAAGAGTTTATAAACGAAATTAACTTATTATAAGTTGGAAATTTAATCAGAAATAATTCTAACGTAAAACGGAGTATAGTTTTCGCCGCGTCACTGAATTTAAAGTTATTGTGATTGAGACTAGAGCACACTGAGTACGAATGAATAAATAATAGTCGCTTTTATAGAAAGTCTAACTAAAAATAGAAAATAAATTTGATGAAAAAAATGTATTTTATTTAAAAAAAAAAATGGGTGCGTGTACTTATGTACGCGCGTGAGAAGTTATACTTCTTTGGAATCATTAAATAACCAATAATAAGTATTTAACATTAATAATTTAATAATATTTAGTGTTAATTATATTAAATAAAAGTATTTTAATTTATATCAACATATCCACTCCACATGATAGAAGTACATTCTACTCTCTTCACGTTTATGCGAGCCTGGTACTTGTTCCGAATAAGAAAAAAACCTAAAGAGTTTTTCTTTGTCCAAATCGTCATTTGTTTATTAATTACGGCTACTCGCCATGAAAAATGGACATTCTACTCTCTTCGCGTTTATGCGAACCTGGTACTTTTTTTACGGCACCATGTTCCAAATTATAAAATAAAAACCGCATCTATATATAATTATATATATATATATATATTTATATTTATTTATTTATATTTATTTATTTATTTTTTTATTTCACTCATCATTTTTTCATAACGCGCCTAACTTCATACTGCTGGCATAATGTATAACAGATGCCATTAAAAAAAAAAAAAAAAAAAAAAAAAAACTTCATACTGCTCTCACGCGCCTAACTTCATACTGTTAATTTTTTCTGTTAATTTTTTGTGTCACAGGTGCGCGCGCATCTTAAAATTTCACTCTCATCATTTTTTCATAACGCGCCTAAAGAAGTATAACTTCAAAAAAGCGTGGGGTGCGTAGAAAAGCGTTTTCAGCCTTCCAAACGTCGCGTCATCTTCAAAACGTCGGGATCAAAATTAATAAAAAACCGCGGTAAAATCCGTTTAAATTCGTTTTATTTCAATGAGTAATATTCGCGTAAACATAAGAAATCATTATGTAAGCCACATATATGTTGCCTGGTATTGGAATTTGTGTTCGGTATACCGACGAGCCAGTACGTGGCCTCCATTCCAGAACCTTTCTGCCCCATCGGTTATCGGTTCTGCGAGCTATGTGGCCTGCCCACTGCCACTTCAGCCTGCTAATCCGCTGGGCTATGTCGGTGACTTTCGTTCTTCTACGGATCTCCTCATTTCAGTAAGGTTCTGGAATGGAGGCCACGTACTGGCAAGCGCAGCGTTGGACGTCCGCCTACAAGGTGGACAGACGACCTGATAAAGGTCGCAGGATGTCGCTGGATGCAGGCCGCTTCCAACAGGTCGGTCTGGAAATCTTTGGGGGAGGCCTATGTTCAGCAGTGGACGTCTTGTGGCTGATGATGATGATGATGATGCCGACGAGCTCTGTCATATATGTCATATCATGGGACAGAAATAAGCTCGGCGCATCATAGATGCAGTATTAGTTGCAACTCTGCCTACCCATTTGTGTATACAAGCGTGAACTTATATGTGAATGAAAAGCTGATCTATCAAAAATCTTTTCCAAATACATTTCACACTTAACCGAATATTCAATTAACAACAATAATAATAAGTACACCCGGTCACATACATAGTCCTGACCCCACAGTAAGATACGAGTCTTGTGTCGTGGGTATCAGGAACTACGACTTTCGGTCTCACAACACCCAGACCCCGAAACAAATATTTGTGGATCACACAAACATTTGTCCGATCGGGTCGAACACGCGGCCTCTCGCATCACAGCCGGCTACTCAGAGGCTGTCATAATATAAACAACAATTCGGATAACTTTCCCATAAGTTAATAATAGTAAATTCGGCGAACCATTTCGGAGTGGGTGTGTGCCCCTGGAGACGAGAATGGACGTCAAAGCACAGCTCATTTCCTCCCGCAGGAAACTGGATACAAACTCGCTTCCCCAAGGTCGCTTAGTGATTTTCGTTCGTATAGATTAAGTAATAAACAGGTAGAGCCGACTCCAAACTTATTTATTTTATTTTACACTTTATATACAAAATGTATAAAGGCGGACTTAATGCCAAAGGCATTCTCTCCCAGTCAACCTTAGAGTAATGCAGAGATGAACAAAGTCGGTGCAAAAAAAAGAAGAGAATATACATAGGTAATATAGAAATATTAAACATTAAAGTACCGATCTAAATATAATAAAATATACTTAAATACAATATAATACATATATTATATAATAAATAAAACAAACTAATGTGATTCTGCATACTTCCTACAGACACACACATAGTTCTGTAAGATACGAGTCTTGTGTCGTGGGTATCAGGAACTACGACTTTCGGTCTCACAACACCCAGACCCCGAAACAAATATTTGTTGACCACACGTTGTTGAGACGTATTATATTAATTTGTATTATTGACAGCCTCCGTGGCGCACTGTGTGACTAGCCGGTTGTGAAGAGAGAGGCTGCGGGTTCGATTCCCGCACCGAGACAATTGTTTCTGTGAACTACAAATACGTTTTTCGGGTCTGGGTGTTGTGGGATCACAAGTCCCTCGTAGTTCCTAATACTCACAATACAAGTTTAACCTAGTGCGGGTCAGGATTGATTGTTGCCTGTATTTATTTTTTACTCGCGACAAAAAGAAGTTCTATTAGTTTGCCCCTTCGACAGTGTATGTTTGTATATTATGTCTGTGGCGTTGTGATGCAAAAACTAATAAACCGATTTGAGGGTGATTTCTGTACTTTAAAACTGGTTTCATTGAGTTGCTATGTTTAAAGAAAATCTGTTAGACCAATCAAAATTTACAGAAAATTAACATACAACTACGGTGTAGTAGTGGGTATGGTAAGGTAATAGTGGGTATCAGGAACTACGAGAAGCTTGCGGTCCCACGACACCCAGACCGATACAAATAGTCATTGATCACACAAACATTTGTTACAATGCGGGAATCGAACCCACGGCCTCTTTTTTCGCAGGCGGCTAGGCTGTTATTTTTGCTATTAAGAGAATTCATGGTTTATAGAAATCATCGTCTGCCGGCCTGTGTTAGATAAAAAATAGGTAAATAACTCGCGCTAACAATTTCATCGACTTTATCGACGCTTCCCTACTGCGTCTAATTATTCTATGAGCCGCACATTCGACAATTATTTAGTCCATGACGCCGACCCATTTATTTCAATAAAATATTTTCTTGACATCCTGTTTGCTTTAGTTGGGCAGTTTGGTTCATAAATTGTGGTTTGGACTATATTAAGTTCCCAATATAGAGCAGCGATAGCTCAGCGGGGAGTGGTACGGAATGCCGAGACGAAAGTCGCAGGTTCGAAACCAGCCCCAAGAGCATGCACCTCTAACTTTTCTATGTTGCGTGTATATTGGTAATTATTGCTTGCTTTAATGGTGGTAGGTGGTAGGTCCCTTGTATGTGAGAGGCCGTCTGGGTTTGTTATTAAAAGGACATTGAAGCCAGTGAAATTACTGGGCATTGTGATCATCTTATGCTTTGAGTCCAGTGCCATGCAGTCCGATGTAATTCTAAGTTCTTGGTGGTGTTGTTTTTGTTCATAGGCAGGCGTGGCGCTTACCATCAGGCAAAAGACCTGCTTGTATCGTCATACAAGCTGATAAAGAAAGAGACAAATATATATGAGATAAAGTTAAATAAATACACCCAACAGTTACACACATAGTCCTGACCCTACAGCAAGATACGAGTCTTATGTCGTGGATATCAAGAACTAGGAGAGACTTTTGGTCTCACAACACCCACGGTCTCACAACACCCACACCCGACACAAATATTTATGGATCACACAAATGTTTGTCTCGGTACGGGGATCGAACCCACAACCTCTGGCTTCACAGCCGTTTATGGAGGCTGTTCGTTTTATGTTAGTATATTCAAAGCAATCCTAGTTTAATATATACAATTAAATCCTTTGCCAGTTGACACAAAAGGACCGGATTGTTTATCCTCAATAAATTGAGGAAAGCCAAGGCCCTATTGACACAATCAATTGAATTATGCTAATCCTATTGCTTCGCTAATCAATTAACCATTTCATTAAGATTTAGAATGTTTGCTACAATATTAAAGGCGAACGGATTCCTAATAAAATGTATCGGTTTATCGAAAGGTTTTATGGGAAGAAAACAGATTATAAATTGGTGGATGTAGGAGATATTTTTTTAATTTTGTCGAAAACTACTGTTAATTGGAATTTATAAAGTTTTTCTTTTTTTATTTGTAACGGCTTGAATGATAAATGAGCTGGTCTTTCGTCTGATGAACAGGCACAATACGATATGTTTGTAGTCGATTTTTGGCGGGAATTCTGACAGTGCAGTTCATCGCTTATTTTAGTTTAGTTCAATAACTAGTTTAAAGCTGTGTTTGTTGTATAAAAGTGTGGATTTATGCAATAAACATTGACGGTGATAACAGTATATGGAAACATTGAAATAAGTGAATTAAGCATCGTACTGAAAGGAATTCACACGAAAACTCCAACAAGACCTTGAAAACGTCCACACCGATATTTCATCGTGCTTGTGAATGCTTAATAATAAATGATTCTTGTCATTGGCGAAATGCATAATAATGCGAAGTCATAAATTAAAAAGATGAAGAATATGTACGGAAAAAGTATTTTCTTTACAATAGTTCGTTATAGTAGTAGTAAAACCGACGTAAAGTAGTGGCTTGATATATCCGGAGGCCCATATCCCTCTCCCTTTCCCAATCCCTAAATATCCCTTTCCTTTAAGGTCGGTAACGCGCCCATGATTATTCTGTTATTTTCGGCGTACATGGGCGGTGGATATCACTTACCATCAGGCAACCCACTTACTCGTTTGCGGGCATATGTTATTAAAAAAATGCAATTGTTTTGTTACTGCACTACGCTTACCATCAGGTGTAGTGCAGTCACTTTGCCATGCTCAGCTAAAAAAATATCTAATTACAGTTAATTTAATTACATATCGTGTAATAGCCTTTTAATGTAATAACTGACGGATGAAATGTAAACAGAAATTGTGCAATCAGCCCTATATCTAATCTCAGCTTAACCTGAATATTAAGTCACCCGAAGTCTAATAAACTAAGATTAGCGTCGAAGGTCAGGCTAACGAATTGCTAGCAATCCACTACAAGTTGTGAAAGCCCGAAATCATAACAAACCAGGGCGTGTCAACAGGCAATTTAACCAGACAATTTAGTAATCTTGCTGCCTTGCTTAAGCCACCCGACATAGCTACTAATGCAACACGTTGCCTAGTGATGTGCCTGAATTTCGGTTTCGTGTGCAGGTTTTGCGGGTTAGGTTTAAGTTTTTTTTATCCGAGCACGACAAAGTAACTGCACTACTACTACTACTACTACTACTACTACTACGACGACGACTACTACTACTACTACTACTACTACTACTACTGCTGCTGCACTATTAGTAGTAAAAGTAATGCGGTCCAAAAAACCAGCAACCACTGAGCACCTCTTCTTCGGAGAGGAAAGAAGCAAATCGAGGGGCCTGCGACAGGACAGGCGGATGACCGATGCAGGCACAGTAATACAAGGATGTACCCCTATACACACCCCAAACAACCATCAAGTCATGTCGCAAGCCCCTCGGGAGATCCTATATACACTAGTTGATCCTGGAACGCGATCCACACAAGGCGTGTAGATCACTATGGCAGGTTTTAACACCATGTGTATGTGTGTGTATGTTGTGGGACCGCAAGTCCCTCATAGCTCCTGATTGATTGATTGATTTCCAGGCCGCTTGCGGTTACAGCGACCGTCTTCTGTTATTTGTTTTTATTAGTTGTCTTCGCATGACTGATATAGCTGATTTTTGCTGTAAAAGTTCTGGAACAGTAGCTACATGTGAGGACGTCATTTACATAATTGTAGGTAATTTTTGAAGGCGGTTTAGTCTTAAATTAAATGATCTCTTTTTAAATCAAGATCGTGCCTTCGTTGGTTCTCAAAAGTATACACAGCTGTGTGAACCTGCCTACGCAACTCTTGACGATTGGCAGCCTGCGATTCCCATGTTGAGGTGTTAATTCCACTCCCTTTCATATGTCGCTTTAGCACATCTTTATATCTCAGAAGCTGGCCACCGCTTTTGCGTTTACCTTCCTGGAGCTCTGAGTAGAAGATGCGCTTTACCACTCTTTCTTCGGGCATTCGGGATATGTGTTCACTCCATCGCAACTGCGGTGCGCAAATGCGGTGAAAGAAAGAAAGAAATAATTTATTTAAACACCAACCTGAGACATGAAGAGTTAAAAAGACATACTTATGAAACTATGCATTATTCACAAATTATATTATTATTATTATTCATTTATTCGGTGGAGTTCCTGATACCCACAATAGAGGCTAAGCTGGTCTGGGGCTGACCCCAGAGCCGTAAATACACCCGGCACTCACCTAGTCCTGAGACTATGTGAGTGCTGGGTGTATTTATTTACATTCGGCTTCGGCTCATCGTACGATGTAGTAGCATCACTAATGATGACCCTTTATGATCATACACCGAGAGTAATGAAGGTCAATTCCGAGATACCGTTGGGAGTGAGCGTACACGAAACCTATTTTGTTTTAGTTAAATTAAAGGAGTTTTAATGTGGCTTGCGCTATAATTTATTCATTTAATTCTTGTTAAAATGTATACGAAATAACTTCATTTATGAGTTGTGGAGATATTCGTGGCGCAGTGGGCGAATTTCCGGCTGTGAAGTGAGAGGCCGCGGGTTCAATTCCCGCACCGAAACAAATGTTACGTTACGAGTAGCTAGTCTCTACATGGTATAAAATGAAGTCGCTTCCGCTTTCTGTACGCTTAGATCTTTTAAACTATTCAACGGATTTTAATGCAGTAAGCATAGTTACGCTAGTTAAAACTACAAGCCAAATCTTTCTGTGATGTGTGTTAAAAAGCATGTGCCGACCCCACTGCGAGTGGGATAAGGGCAGGTGGGAGAAGAATTATTTTTCAAAATCAGCTCATTGGGAGCGACGTTAGAATGGAACATTCATTATACATTCAGTATTTGCCGACAAATATTTGTTTCGTGTCTGTATTCTGTGACCACAAGGCCCTCGTAGTTCCTGATACCCTCGACACAGGTTAATGAAGTGTGTTCTTTTTTTTATAGCATAGGCCGGCAAACGAGCAAGTGGGTCACCTGATGGTAAGTGATCTCCACCGCCCATGTACGTCCACCACCAGAAGAATCATGGGCGCGTTACCAACCTTAAAGGAAAGGGATAATTAGGGATTGGGAAGTGGAGGGGATTTGGGCTTCCGGATATCTCACTCACCGTACGAACCGGAGCAGCAAGCCGCTACTTGACGTCGGTTTTCTGTGAGACAGTGGTAACGACCCGGTCGAGCCAGCCCATTCATGCTGTAGACAAAACTGTCTACAACGTGGCTCTACCACTCAATGTGTTCGCTAGTAATATATAAAATTCAGTATTAAACTACCTTATTATTATACATTGGATTCTGTAGGTAGTATCATCGCTTGTTAAGCATTACATCCGGCACCTATTGTTTCCATAACATGATACATGTCACATAGCATCACACGCTTGGTTGACTGTGCACTCGCTACCTGACACGGGAATGTCGCGTTCAATCTACGTCATACATGAATTTGAGTCGAAAGCTACTTATAGAGTGATGTGCGTTACCTAATACTGCAAATAATGGTAACTTTGCTTTTTTTTTTTTTTTTTTATAGCATAGGCCGGCAAACGAGCAAGTGGGTCACCTGATGGTAAGTGATCTCCACCGCCCATGCACGCCCACCACCAGAAGAATCATGAGCGCGTTGCCGACCTTAACGGAACGGGATAATCAGGGATTGGGAAGGGGAGGGGATTTGGGCTTCCGGATATCTCACTCACCGTACGAAACGCAGCAGCAAGCCGCTACTTTACGTCGGTTTTCTGTAAGACAGTGGTCACGACCCGGTCGAGCCAGCCCATTCATGCTGTAAACAAAACTGTCTACAGCGTGGCTCTACCACTCTAAAACCTCTACCGCTGGTGGGAGGATACTTGTATCCGACCGGATAGCGACCACCGTACACTGGTGCTAAAACCTGCCATAGTGGCCCCTTGTGTAGATCGCGTTTCAGGATCAGCCAGTGTATATCCGGTTCTCCCGAGGGGCTTGCGACATGACTTGATAGTTGGTTGGAGCGGGTACAAGGGTACATCCTTGTATTATTATGCCTGCATCGGTCATCCGCTTGTCCTATTGCAGGAGATTATAAGCAAATCGAGGGGTTCTTCCCTCTCCGAAGAGGGAAAAAGCATTTATACAGGCCGGCATGATTCTGGTGACCACCGATAAACTCATTGTTTGTCGGTGGTTGCTGGTTTTTGGACTGCATTACTCTTGCCATCAGGTGTAGTGTAGTACTAGTACTTTGCCGTGTTCGGAAAAAAAACTATAATAATTTTGATACATACATAGACGCACGCCTGTTTCTCATAGGGGTAGGCAGAGACAGCGGACTTTCTGCTACGATCCTTATACACCTCTTTTGCCCCCTTCACTCTCATTAAATTCTTCATGCATGCACGTCGGCTTACGATACTTCTGACTTGGCCTTTCTCGAGAATATCTTCGACTTGAACTAGTTCGCCGAGGCCTTCCTAAAGTTCCTTCTTAAAGCTTCCTAAAGCTGCGAAAAAATAGGGTAAATAGCAAAACAATTTGCAAGCTGTCGCTTTATGAAATTCGCGGAACAAAGTTCAATTTATGCTGGTAGGAAATAAATAATTTTAGCTGGTTTAACTTAAAGAAACTATTCTGTATTGAATAGTTATAGGTCAAATCAGTACTAAAGTTTACAAGCCACTTGAAGGCCTCCGGTTTAATTACTGCTATCGGCTGATAACAGCCGGGACCGACTATTTACGTGTCCTGTGAAATACGGTGACGCTTAGTTGAAATATAAATAACAGTCACATATATAGTCCTGACCCCACAGTAAGATACGAGTGTGTCGTAGGTATCAGTAAGTACGAGAGACTTTCGGTCTCTCAACACCCAGACCCCGAAACAAATGTGGATCACACAAATATTTGTCTCGGTGCGGGGATCAAACCCGCGGCCTCTAGCATCACAGCTGGCTACTCGCCCGCTGCGCCACGGAGACATATAATATATTCATATCAATAAACAGTCATCCATCTATAGACTGACCACGCCAAGGGTTGCTTAACTAACTAATCGACCTCGGATTTGACCCCAGGATTTCACGGCTTATCAGGCAAATACTCCCACTAGATCAACAGAATTAGCCTCAATCAATTTTAATTTAATAACCAGTGGCCCGAATTATATATTTACAACGCGCGTCCCATTTCGAGCTTGAATAAAAAATATTTTTACAGTACATCATAATACATCTGATGTCATTTTACGGTGTCATCAAAAGTTTACGACCGATGCGTTTATGGACTCTCGAGTAATAAAATACGCAAGTCACTTTCACTGAAATCGTATTTAGAGATATAAATTACAATTTTTATTAACTTCGGTGTAATATTAATGTTTATTTAACGGTTGAAAATAACATCGATTCAATCAAAGACGACATACAATATAGATATGATACAAGGTGGTAGGTCCCTCGTGTGCGAGAGGCCGTCTGGGTTGATGCCACCGCTTTGACTGTTTATGCTGCCAAGCAACAGTATGTAAGCACTGTTGTGTTTCAGTTTGAAGGACATTGAAGAATGATGATGCTGTAGGTAAAACTATCTACACTCTACAGCATGGCTCTACCACTCATAAACCGAATCGAATTTTTAACTGACTTCAATTAACTTCGAGTACATTCAAATACAGTCGACTCTCGTAAATTCAAACCTGCGATAATTCGAACCTCTAGAATTCAAAGTTACCACGAGTTCCCTAGAAAATCTCTTTATATTTCGAACTGAATCAATACATTTTTATGTACTTGGTAATTCGAACGAAAAAATTAACACTACGCAAAAAAAATAAGCGTTAATTCGACCTTATCGGCGTCAAATACTCGACAATCCGCAAAGAATAAGTCACTTGATCCTCTTTTAAATAAGTCCGAGTAATCCATCCCGCCGCGGAGACATCTAATTATATTGCAGAACAAGTTCAAACTTGTATCATCATACCTTAGCATATATTGTCCTAGTTAAAGAATAGCAGTTAATAAATAATATTGTAATTGATTATCAACACTCAATAATTCGAAGTTTTATTTTCTCTAAACAATTTCGAACCATTTGCTATTTCAAACACTCGATAATTCGTAACATTTTAAGAGCCCCTTGGAGTTTCGAATTAACGAGAGTCGACTGTATATAGCATATTAATATTTTTAGGCCATGAATACACTAAATATACGTATCGCAAAATAAATGTGGCTCCGCGACGCTAGTAAAGTAACTGTGACACACTTCGTCGTGTCTGCAGCGAGTGTGGGCGACGCCAAGTGTGAACTGCGATAACAACGCGCCGTTGAGAGGTTCGAGCTCACTTAAGGGTAGTGTACACTAATGAGGATAATATATTTTTAATAATCAACCAGGTGGTGACTCGTATACAAGAGTCTATGTCGTTAGATATGTTGCGCTAATGGCAGTAAGAATATTGTATATTTGAGAATGAAATAATATAGCAGATTATATGTAAATTTAATTTTAAGCAGCGATAGCTTAGCGGGAAATGATATGGACGGTCGAGACGAAAGTCGCAGGTTCGAAACCAGCCCCAAGAGCATACACCACTGACTTTTCTAAGTTACGTGTATATTAATTGTTAATTATCGCTTGCTTTAACGGTGAAGGAAACATCGTGTGACTATAACTTTGGTTATAGTTATATTGTTTCCTTGAAATTAAAATTCATACAGCGGAGCCGTGAGCAACGGCTATTATTAAATAAATAAATGAAAACATGTGCACCAAGCCGAAATAAGATTGTTCAACAACACTAAATTTGATGAAATGTAGTGTTCGCAAACTCGAAACCGCAACATCGCCAGCTAATTGTCGCGGTCTGATAAACAACTTGTTTCTTAAACCTTAGCCAACAATCGAAGTTAAATCATCAAGTGAAGATTCAACTCTAAAACTCCCATTTCTAATAATTATTTCTAATCAATCAATTCCCATTTCTATTCATCTCTTTTTTAGGTCTTTCAGGTATTATAGATGCTCATGGGCTGTGATCACTTACCATTAACTCACTTGCTCGTTTGCCGGCCTCTGCTATTAAAACCTTAAAATCACGTCTTCAGTCTAGTAGATTATCAAACAAGACAGTTTTGTCTACAGCATTACAAATGGTAAAGCCATGTTGTAACAGTTTTGTCTACAACTTGAATGGGTCGGCACACAAAACCTACGTAAAGTAGCGGCTTGCTGCTGCGTTTCGTACGATGAGTGAGATTTTCGGAGGCCCAAATCCTCCCCTTCCCTTTAAGGTCAGCAATGAGCCTATGATTGCTCTAGTATTGTAGGTGTACATAGGCGGTGGAGATCACTTACCATCAGGTACACTTACTCGTTTGGCGGTCTATGTATAAAAAAATGTAATAAAGAAATTTTGGGATAAAAAATCACCAAAATCTGGGACATGATTACATTATCCAGTCACATTCCGTCAATCAGAATCCCTTTTTATCGCAAAAGTGTGAAGTAAGTTGGAATTATGGTCACGGTGAGAGCACAATTGACTCTATCAAACTTTTATTTGAATAATGATGGCTCTTTCATGCTGAGTTTTTCCGCTAACTTTTGGGTGTCGCTTCAAAGTGTATTTTACGGAAAATTGCCACTTGGCAAAAAAAAATTCCTAAGAATTAGATGTATGGATTTTTTTTTAATTTAGATTATGTTATAGATAGATTTTTTTACGACAGCCTACCTGACGTCACTTCTCTAGGGAGAATAGTCATTACGTTTGGCCCAATAGAACCAAATACTCCTCCCGATTCCCAATCCCTAATTATCCCTTTCCTTTAAGGTCGGCATCGCGCCCATAATTCTTCTGGTATTGTGGGCGTACATGTGCGGTGGATATCACTTATCATCAGGTGACCCACTTGCTCGTGTGTCAGTTTAATTTACGTAGAGATAAACCCTTGGCCCTAATGTTAATAAGGGTTATTTTTGTTGTCCGAAACTGAGTTATATTACTTTTTTTGTTAAAAATAATATAAAACTTACTATTGAAAACCACGAAGCCAACTTCACTAGTTTTGAATAAATAACGAGCCATTGCGTCGCATAGAACGTGTAAGCTTTCATCACGAGCAGAAACGATGGATTTGAAAGTTCACAACTTTAATAAGCTTATTTACATCTTTGTGAACTTTAAAGGTTACTTAAAATCTATTTGAAGGGCTAACAAGTTATTTAAATTTAATAATATTTTAGTGCTGCACCTACGGATTGTCGAGCTTAGTTCTGTAAAAAAAAACTTTAAAATACTTTATTGTAAAGTTCACGTATTAGAGCTTTAGAGTTCTTGCCTTTCCAGTGATGATAATATTACGTTGTATTAGCTACGTCAGCGCTACGAATAAATATACGTAGCACAACTTCGTAGCTGGTTGCTACACAGTTGGCTAAGCTAGTTTTCTTCGGAACAAAATATTATATAATTATTCACAATTTATTTTTTTATTTATTTGATTGAATGACGAGACGAGCAAGGCGCTCGCCTGATGGTAAGCTCCACGGTTGCCCATAAACAAAAGCAACACAAAACAGAATTTTGAATTCCAAAGCACTGTATGGCACTGAACTCGTCACCCCGAGACATAGGATGTTAAGTCTCATAATACCCAGTAATTTCACTGGCTTCAATGTCCTTCAAATCGAAACGCAACAGTGTTTACACACTGTTGCTTGGCGGTAGAAATATGCAAAGTTGTGGTACCAATCCAGACGGCCTCTCGGATACGAGGGACCTACCTTGAAATCACAAAGTAGTGACATCAACGTTGTAAGAAGTATGATTATTAAAAACCGTAGCATATAGCCGCATTATTAAAATTTTGTGTGAGTTGTCTAATAAAAATGCTCCGTCGTCTAATAAAAGTCGTCTAACAGCCTCCGTGGCATAGCCGGCGATTAGCCGGCTGTGAAGCGAGAGGCCGCGGGTTCGATCCCCGCAACGAGACAAATGTTTTTGTGACCCACAAATATATGTTTTGGGATCTGGGTGTTGTGAGACCGAAAGTCTCTCATAGTTCCTGATACCCACGACACAAGACTCGTGTCTTACTGTGGGGTCAGGGTTATGTACGTGACTGTTGGGTGTATTTATTATTTATGTTTGTACTCGGAATATTGCCTGAAGCTACACATGGGACGCCATCTTTTAAATATCATTTTCGAAACTTTTTATATCGTAATTATCTGGAAAGTTGTGCCGTTTCCGCGAACCTTTACCCAGAAGACCAATAGGGAAAACATGGCGCGACCTTTTTGGGAGTTTGTTTAGCGAAATTATAATTTATTATCAGTAACTAGGTAGCTTTATTGGCTATAAATATATCGTCACTGGGAAGGATATTCTAAAGCGCTAATACGTGAACTTAACAGTAGAGAATTTTAAAGTTTTTTTTTTACGACAGTAATTCATAATCATATATGAGAAAAAAAAAATATTCGATAAAATAATATACTATATCAAATCAATTTTATTATTAAGCAAAATAACATAGCATTGAATATTAATTAGGTATTAGCTATTTTTACGTCCTAATAGCAAACATAGAGCACAATTTATTTAATTTTAAGATCTATTTATAATGTTATGTTTCTGATTATGGTTCTAAATAAAATATAAGATTTAGTGAAAATTATCTTGTAGGTAAATTTATATGAATTTTTATCATAAAAACAACTTTAAAATGCTCTACCATAAAGTTCACGTATTAGCGCTTTCGTATTTTTGCTTTTCCACTAACCTTATGCATTCTAAGTCTAGATGTATTTATTCCATCGTACTTCCTGATACCTACAATGCAGGTTTAACCTAGTGTGGGCTTAGAGCTATGTGTATGTTAAAGAGGGCCATTTTTTTAAAATACTTTTTTAAAATATTTTTTTTTTTCTATTTACTAGGTGGTAGATCCCTCGTATGCGAGAGGCCGTCTGGGTTGGTACCACCGCTTTGTCTATTTCTGCCGCCAAGCAACAGTGTGTGAGCACTGTTGTATTTCGGTTTGAAGGACATTGAAGCCAGTAAAATTACTGGGCATTAACATCTTATGTCTCGGGGTGACGAGCGCAGTTCAGTGCCATGCCGTGGTTTTTAATTCAAAGTTCGGTGTGGTGTTGTTTCTGTGTATAGGCTGGCGAGCGCCTTGCTCGTCTCTTCATTCAAACAAATAAAAAATAAAAATAGAATTTAAAATTCACTACGTAAATCTACAAGGTAAATATACAGTAAATAAACCAAACAACACAAAACCCTTCAACATTTGACACAATACACCGGATCTAGTCCAAGTTCGCAAGTGTCGAGTGTTAAGGTAAGTTCCGGGCTTTGTTCAAAGTCCGCTCGGGCGAAGTTGCCAGGACCACAGTTATTTCAGAATAATACTTATTGTGTTGAGCTTTGAGGACCTCGTCCGCAGAGATAAGGTAACACTGGCTACGTAAGCTTAGCTTATATGTTATTATTTACCCCCGAAAAAAATAAGGATATATGGATGCGTCGCTTATCTTTATGGAAAGGAATGGAGACTGGGAAGGGTAGAGGGGGCAGTGAGCTTTTAGAAATTTAGTAAATGGTAGAGCCACGCTGTAGATAGTTTTGTCTACAGCATGAATGTACCGGCTCGACTGAGTCATTACTATTGTATTACAGAAAAATTACATAAAGTGTCAGCTTGTTCTTGCATCTCCTGACCTTTTAAACCCTTACAGATTTGTTGTTAATTTACCCTACTCCTTCTTGCCCTTGTCCCGATTTCCATATCTTCCTAGTCCGTGAATCCCTTCATTTAAGGAGGCCCTCCCTTTTCCCATGCTTGTTGGTGTGCCTTTACCTGCCAGCCTATAGCGCGGCGGTTATTCCAAAGTTCCCTTAATTTTAAGTTAGTCTTATTAATGACAAATGTTCTGTACTTGACCTGTCATAAGCGCTTTCTTAGCCTACATGATGAATAAAGATTTTGATTTTGATTTTGGTACTCTCCCATCAACGTAACATCATGTTAATTTGACAATGAACCAAACTAAACACATTTCCAAACTAGCCTACAAACGCCCTCAAAACTACCAACCACTGTACAATCTACGGCTCTTGTTAAACTGGTAACATCGTAATTGGGTCCAAAGTTTGTCAGATCAATTTATAATAATATAAACAAGAGTAATGATGATGAATAGCTCACCTTTTGTTCATTGTATCTCATTATTTATGACCTGACTTATTGAGGTGTAGAATGAACTAACTTTTGACAGTTATTAGGCGCGAATATTGAAGAAGTTGTGATGTAAGTAAATTTCTGTTTTTCGCAACAATTTTTTGCATGTATGGCCGGCGTGGATCCAGAATTTCGGTGAAGAGGAGAGGGAGGGGGGG
Source organism: Amorpha juglandis (assembly GCA_949126905.1). Classification (NCBI taxonomy): domain Eukaryota; kingdom Metazoa; phylum Arthropoda; class Insecta; order Lepidoptera; family Sphingidae; genus Amorpha; species Amorpha juglandis. Next base: position 6,971,631 of record OX421390.1, on the reverse strand, counting down.
AGTTTTCTTTGATCAGGCGAAGAAGGAAAGGCAAAATCACAGCCTCTGTGGCGCAGTGGGCGAGAAGCCGACTGTAAAGTGAGAGGCCGCGGGTTCGATCCCCGTACCGAGACATACATTTGTGTGATCCACAAATATTTGTTTCGGGGTCTGGGTGTTGTCTCTCGTAGTTCTTGATACCCATGATACAGGTTTAAACTAGTGTGGGGTGAGGACTATGTGTGTGACTGTTGGGTGTATTTATTATTATTTACATTTAATTGGCTTAGGGGGATGCAATTATTGGTTTCGACCTAGTAGACGAAAACTCAAAGAGCAATCCTGGTCAAACTGGGATTTGAAGCGATGACCTTACCAGTATCTTAATCCAACTGCCACTAAACACATGCTATGATTTTTACTGGCCTCATATTAATTTGGTGGAACTCTAAACAAATTCTAAAGAAAGCATCTATGACTATCTGTTAGAGCTACGCTGTATATAGTTTTGTCTACAGCGTCTCGATCGAGTCATTAACACTGTCTCACAGACCAACCATAAATAGCGTCTTGCTGTTGCTTTTCGTACTGTGAGTGAGATATCCGGAGGCCAAATCTCCCTTTCTCAATCCCTTAATTAAGGTAAACGGCAACGCTTCCTTGATTCTTTTGGTATTGTGGGCATACATGGGCAGTATGGATCACTTATAATCAAGTGACCCACTTGCTCGATTGCCGTTCTATGTTAATAAAAAAAACAAACGAATTAGTCAATCACTGGAAAACCACTTTCATGAAATCGAAGCACTCAAGCGAGTAAAACAAATTATAATAATATATTTAGAAAGGATTCTGCAATAAACTTCGTCGCGATTGAATAAAAGCACTCCACTGTAAATCTTTGTGAGATTTTTATTTTATTACGTGTTTCACAAAGAAATAAATTGACTGAAGAAGGCTATAGTTTATTCGTAGTGAGTAATGCTGTAATCAATGAATTATCATTAACCAATTAGTTTATATTTTGAATTAGTACCCACGGTGCAAGCAAAGCCCTATTTATATGCAGAGACTTTCTTTTACTACATTTTTTACAAGCTAAAGAAGGCCGCTCGCCTGATAGTACTCGCTACGCCTGGCCATAAACAGAAGACAGATTTTTTTATTACAAAGCACTGCATGACATTGGACTGCATTCGTCACTCCGAGACATAATTGAGTGTCATAATACCCAGTAATTTCATTGGCTATAATTCCCTTTAAGACGAAACACAAAAACGAACAAAACACAAAAGCTGCTTGGCTGTAGAAATATACAAAGCAGTGGTAGGTTGATCCACACGCCTTATGTGGTTCGCGTTCCAGGATCAGCCAGTGTATATCCGTTTCTCCCGAGGGGCTTGCGACATGATTTGATGGTTGGTTGAGAAGGATAAAGGGTTACATCCTTGTATCCCTGTGCCTGCATCGGTCATCCGCCTGTCTTGTCGCAGGCCCCTCTTCGGAGAGGGAAGAACCATTTATACAGGCTGACATGATTCTGGTGACGACCGATAAACTAATTGTTTGTATGTGGTCGTTGTTTTTTTGGACTGCACTACGCTTACCATCAGGTGTAGTGCGGTCATTTTGCCGTGCTCATATAAAAAAAAGTACCAACTCATACTTTCACATACAAGGAACACTTAAATAACGATAGTTCCAGTCGTTATAAGCTTATATAGCAAAGTTATTGATGTAAATAATACTGACAGTGGAATAGTGCGCAAGATATATTAGGAGAAGTTGGGCGGCCTATCAAGATAGACCTCAAAACTCGACTGGGGTTCGGTATAAATCACGCGCGAACTGATTTTGCGCTCCACTGGGCACGATCCGTGTTTCAGACCCGCGTTCCGAGTGTCAATGTGAAACAGACCGTATAAACTAAAGAATATTTTGCAAATGGCAACATTTGTACGAATTCTTCGGAGGCCGTAACCTCGAGAAGTATGGACTGTCACGAAGAATGTGCGTGAAAATGATATCGACTGCAAAAAAAAGAAATGTTTTTAAAATAACTAAATACAGATCTATACACCCAACAGTCACACACATAGTTTGCAACTTTCGTCTCGACAGTCCGTACCACTCCCCTCTGAGCTATCGCTGCTTACAGACTAAAAATAATCCATATGATAGATTAAGTACGAAGCTATGCAACAAGAAGGCATTATCTACTCCTTATTAGTTCGTTATATATATTTACATACACACTTCATTACACCCACATTTAGTCGACATTATTTCCGTCCCATGATGTGATAGGGGGCGTGCCTATCGCCATACCGGACACAATTCTAGACTCCGGGCTGATAATGAGCGTTTCGTGATAGAAAAACTCAATATCACTTTTACCCGACCCGGGGATCGAACCCGAGACCTCAGCACAGCGTAGTCTTACTGGCGTAGCGTACGCAACTGCGCCACCGACATACTTATATCTATATGTTTTTTTCTATCACACGTAAAAAATTAGACCTAAAATTTACATCCACGTTTGCACAACAAAAGCTTGGCCGTAAATCCTTTGTAAGTTAGGCTCCAAAGTCCCTGTCACTACGACAGCAATTGGAAAACATTGAGAGTGCAACTATCAAACGTGGAAGAGATTTTTCAACCGTTCAGCATTTTCCAACGTTCCGTTTTGCCGATCGCAACGACAGTTTACTGTTTTGATGGCACGGGTCGGGTTAAATCCAGTCCCTCTTGTCACTACCCTTACCAATTGTCGCGAAGTTAGAAATTTGAGAATTAATCTTGGCACGTCATAATGGCTACACTGCCCATGGCTATACGCTCCCACGCCTGTAAACCCTGGAGAGGTAGCCAATAAATTCACATTTCGCCGAGCGTATTTTTGTCCCATGATATGATTGCGGTCGAGCCTATTCTGGGCACAATTCCAGACCCCGGGCTGATACTGAGCATTTCATGATAGAAATTTCCAATATCACTTTAACTCGACCCGGCGATCGAACCGGAGACCTCAGCACAGCAGTCGTACCGCGTACGCAAGACAATTATGCCATCGATTAGTTAGTTAGATAGATTAATTGTGTTTATTATACATATTTACACTCTATGTCCACTCAAAGGCCTCGGCCGAGCAGAGAATTCCTTGACTATAATTGGACCTAGTTACGCAAAAAAGAACCAACACACAGCAAGGTCAAATTGAAATACTGATTTTGTTTTGCTAAATTAATTAATTTAAATTGATTTTAATATGTACCGTATTTCATGCCCGATTTTACAAAATACTACCAGATAAAATTAGTTTAAATTATTGCATTTAGTAAAACAAAATCAGTATCTCCATTAAAATTTTACCTTGCTGTGGGTTGGTTCCTTTTTGCGTAACTAGGTCCAATTATCGTACAATAAAGCGTACGATAAAAATCATGATCGCGACTGAAACTCACGAGAACCAATAGTAATTAACAAATCCGCTGTCGAGTTCTCGTTACGAATTGTATAAACGTTCTTCTATTTCTAACAGCGTAAACTACAATCAGAGTGGCGTTGTATCGTACGCGGTAACAACTTTATATTGTGTTTCTTTATTTTCTCTTTATATTTGTCTAATGTACAATAAAACATTATAAATAAATATTGCAGCAGGTTTTACTGCGACTTATGTATTTGTTGCATTTTGTGAATACTTACAGAATAACAACATAATATTATATAACTCGACTAAAATTAAATGTTATTTTATTCATTCTTTCAAGGCAGTAGGTCCCTCGTATGCGAGAGGGCGTCTGGGTTGGTACCATCGCTTTGTCAATTTCTGCTGCCAAACAACAGTGTGTAAGCACTGTTGTGTTTCGGTTTGAAGGACATTGATGCTAGTGAAATTACTGGGCATTATGAGACTTAACATCTTATGTCTCAAGGTGACGAGAGCAGTTCAGTGCCATGCAGTGCTTTATAATTCAAAGTTCTGTGTGGCGTTCTGTTTATCGGCAGCCGTGGATTTTACCATCAGGCGAGCGACTTGCTCGTCTTGTCATTGAATTAAATAATAAAAAACACTTTTTTTATCCTGGCTCGGTAAAGTAACTACGCTACATCTGATGGTAAGTGTAGCGCAATCCAAGAATAGTGTCGACCAATAACAGACGATTTGTCTAGCGTAGGTGTTGGTTGGTGTATAAGTCTTACTGGAATACTATGAAATAAGTCATTAATATAATACATTTATGAGAAACCTAGGGACGAATTATACTTTAGATTCAGCGTGAATAATTCATTTCACAATTTACCTCTATCTTCGTCGGATTATATTAGAACGTCAGAGACGAATCTCTAATTGAAAATTGAATAATCGAGTAACCATCTAAGTTGTATGATAAGATATAGATTTTTAGTCTAACCTAACGGTTTGAGCCGACAGGTCATGGGTTCAATTCCGATTGAGACATGTTTTTTTGGGTTTTTAGAATATATTGCTCTTATGTGCAATATCACGGATAGATTACGTTATTTTATCCGAGTACGGTAAAGTGACTGCACTACACCTGATGTACAGCGGAGTGCAGTCCAAAAAACCAGCGACCACCGAAAAGCAATGGGATTATTGGTGGTCACCAGAATCATGAATCTGAATTTATTTACAATGGTAAATGAATTCAATTTAATTTACTCAAATTTCATGGAGTTTTATTTATAGACTTTATCCTAATGTGATCTTAAAGCTACTGCCGTTATTTGTTTTTTTTTTATTGATTAAATGACGCGACGTGTAAGGCGCTTGCCTGAGGATAAGCGCCACGCCTGCCCATAAATAGAAGCAACACCACACAGAACGTTGAATCATAAAGCTCTGCATGGCACTGAACTGCAGTCGTCACTCAAGACTTAAGATGTTAAGTCTCATAACGCCCAGTAATTTCACTGGCTTCAAACCGAAACAGTGTTTTCACTGTTGCTTGGTAGTAGAAATAGACAAAGTGACAATATGGCTAAACATATTTAATACAAAAAAATAATCTACCTTTAAAGCTCGTAAATTACCCCGTACTACTATAGCATTGCTAGTGGAAGGATATACATATATGCCCGGATAGCGACCACCATACACATAGTGTTATAACCTGCCATAGTGATCCACACGCGTAGTGTTGATCGCGTTCCAAGATCAGCCAGTGTATATCCGAATCTGCCGAGGGGCTTGCGACATGTCTTGATGGTTGGTTGGGGCCGGTATAGGGGTATATTCTTGTATTACTCTGCCTGCATCTGTCCTTAGTCATTGATTTTAACTACTTTACTGACGGTTTATGCCAAATTATTTTTTAAAACGCTTTCACACATTTAATTTTTAATTATCGCTTCGGTGAAGGAAACATCGTGAGGAGACCTGCATACCTGAGAAATCGATAAGATTTTTCGAAGGTGTGTGAAGTCTGCCAACCCGCATTAGGCCAGCGTGGTGGACTAAGGCCTAATCCCTCTCATTCAGTAGAGGAGGCCCGTGCCCAGCAGTGGGACGTATATAATACAGCACTAGTAAAAAATCATACAACATTGGCTGGTCACTACTTTCACACATTGCGGATTAAATTCTAAACTCAATGGAATATTTTTTTCCCACCACGAGAATGCGTTTAAGCCCGTAAGCCCACGGTTTTTCGATTACCGCCGAAAAATATTTGAAAGGGCTCAGATCCGAAATATGTTGCCAATTCCCATGGCTTGCAGCCAAGGCAAAAATCGGCGAATGGGTTTTATAGATCTACTAGATGACCCGGTGAACTTCGTATCACCTACATAATATATTTGTGTAAAATGTGGTCAAAACTTAATACAAATGTTTTATTTACATTAAATGCAATTAAGTGAGGTACTGCGCCATTGCACGTGAGGTAGCCCGTCGCACATTTAATTGACTTCGACGACCTAAGTCAGGTCGTCTCCCACCTCCCTCCGGTTGGACAGTCCTGTCCCCGTCCCGTCCCCGTCCTGTCCCCGTCCCGTCCCGTCCCCGTCCTGTCCCCGTCCCGTCCCGTCCCCGTCCCGTCCCCGTCCTGTCCCCGTCTTGTCCTGTCCCTGCCCTGTCCTGTCTCACTGTCCTGTCTCACTGTCCTGTCTCTCTGTCATGTATCTCTGTCCTGTCTCACTGTCCTGTCTCACTGTCCTGTCTCACTGTCCTGTCTCACTGTCCTGTCTCACTGTCCTGTCTCACTGTCCTGTCTCACTATCCTGTCTCACTGGCCTGTCTCACTGTCCTGTCTCACTGTCCTGTCTCACTGTCCTGTCTCTCTGTCATGTATCTCTGTCCTGTCTCACTGTCCTGTCTCACTGTCCTGTCTCACTGTCCTGTCTCACTGTCCTGTCTCACTGTCCTGTCTCACTATCCTGTCTCACTGGCCTGTCTCACTGTCCTGTCTCACTGTCCTGTCTCACTGTCCTGTCTCTCTGTCATGTCTCTCTGTCCTGTTTCACTGTCCTGTCTCACTGTCCTGTCTCACTGTCCTGTCTCACTGTCCTGTCTCTCTGTCATGTCTCTCTGTCCTGTTTCACTGTCCTGTCTCACTGTCCTATCTCACTGTCCTGTCTCTCTGTCATGTCTCTCTGTCATGTCTCTCTGTCCTGTCTCACTGTCCTGTCTCACTGTCCTGTCTCACTGTCCTGTCTCACTGTCCTGTCTCTCTGTCATGTCTCTCTGTCATGTCTCTCTGTCCTGTCTCACTGTCCTGTCTCACTGTCCTGTCTCACTGTCCTGTCTCACTGTCCTGTCTCACTATCCTGTCTCACTGGCCTGTCTCACTGTCCTATCTCACTGTCCTGTCTCACTGTCCTGTCTCACTGTCCTGTCTCTCTGTCATGTCTCACTGTCCTGTCTCACTGTCCTGTCTCACTGTCCTGTCTCACTGTCCTGTCTCACTGTCCTGTCTCACTGTCCTGTCTCACTGTCCTGTCTCACTTTCCTGTCTCACTGTCCTGTCTCACTGTCCTGTCCCACTGTCCTGTCTCACTGTCCTGTCTCACTTTCCTGTCTCACTGTCCTGTCTCACTGTCCTGTCCCTGTCCTGTCCCTGTCCAGTCTAGACGCTATACGACCCGTCATCACGGCAAGCTTCGCAACGACAACCATCCGGAAAATCAACAACTACTAATAAATTAAAAATTAATAAAAAAAAAATTGTCCAGCGGGCAAAATTGTGAATCTAAACCATTCTCAGATCCCCTTGAACACACACAAAAAATTTCATCAAAATCGGTCCAGTCGTTTAAGAGAAGTTCAGGAACATACACACTCACAGAAGAATTATATATATAAAGATATATTCCTTGTAAACGGCGATACAAATACAATTCGGTTTATTTTAACGTGCCGTATGTGGGTGGTGATAAGCCCTTCGCAAAATCCGAGGTTTGCTCCCATTTTCATCTCGTTACATATGGGCTGGTTGCTGCAGTGAGTTGAAAATTAATTATGGTGGGGTTTTAGGCTTTTTGGTCGGCTTGTACAACGATCCTTAAAGGCTCGCGCACATAAAGGTTGCGCCGTAACAAAACAAAAAAAGTGTGTCCGTGCAATTCACACACGGCAGAAGTGAAACTTCAGAATTATTAAATTAAATTAATTAACCAACGAATTTTAATACGCAAATGCAAAAAATAAAACACATGAATAATAACAATACGTTGTTTATGACACATTTTCCGAATGCTTCGTTGTACGCTGGCGCAAAGACACTTAATAGTATACTTGTAATCTATCTCATTCTCTCTTATTCTGAATAAATCCTATTTATTATTTATGCTTATCCTTGTCGTGACGCATTTTCGTTTCATCGAGTTTCAAATTACGATTCTATAGAAGTCTCAATGGTCAAGGCTCAAAGCTGAAAAGGCCCAAAACTGAAAAGGCCCAAAGCTGAAAAGGCCCAAAGCTGAAAAGGCCAAAAGCCGAAAAAGCCCAAAACAGAAAAGGCACCAAACCGAAAAGGCCCAGAGCCGAAAAGGCCCAAAATCGAAAAGGCTAAAAACCGAAAAGGTCCATGACTGAAACGGTCCATAACCGAAAGGGCCCATAACCGATAAGGCCCATAACCTAAAAAGTCCATAACCCAAAAAGCCCAAAACTGAACAGACCCAGAACTGAAAAGGCCCAAACTGAAAAGACCCAAAGCGGATAAGGCCCAAAACTGTAAAGACCCATAATTGAAAAGGCCCATCATTGAAAAGACCCATAACCGATGAGACCCATAACCGAAAAGGCCTTCAACTGAAAAAGCCCTAAACTAAAAAAACTGAAAAACTCAAAACTCTAACGCGCACAGCACAAGGTATAGTCTGAATTAACATTAAGCATGTCGCTGACGCGAAACAGCTGTAGTATGTGAACCAGGTATTTTTAAAGAACACGTTATTGGTATGGTTTATACGGTGCATCCGAATAACTCCGAATTCTTTTACCTGCGCTTACTTCTACACGTTGTTCGAGGGCCTACTTCTTTTGCCGACCTCTGAAAAGTTGATAATATCGTAAACCGTATACCCTACATACCAAGCGGCTTGTAGAGTTCACTTACTGGATGGGAATCATCACTGGGATGATGTTTTGTCCGAAGCAAGTATGAGCGAAAGTCCTCAGCGGTGGCGCCATTCGTTTGCGGTCATGCTGGTGTTCTGTGCATTTTCTGATGCTGCACAGTTATGGCATTACTGTAAAGCATTAGGCTGCCTGTCCACTGAAGCGGAGCTAGACTGCGGAGCGGAGAAACGAAGAAATATTAACCAATAGGATTGCATACAATCTCCGCTCAGCTCCAGTGGACAGGGATTTGCGAGCTAGTTTAAAAATTCATACATTTTCGGAAGCGGCGCGTGGTAACGGTGCGGGGTAGTGGAGCGAGGCCTCGGAGCGAGGCGGCAGAGCGAGGCCGCGGAGCGGGGCCTCGGCCCATTGGTGAACTCGGCCTAGCTCCGCACAGTCCGCAACTCCACTCCGCAATACTCGCTCGCTCCGCTCCGTTGCCTGGCTCCGCGTCAATGGACAGACACAGTCCGCAACTCCGCTCCGCAATTCGCGCTCGCTCCGCTCCGCAGCCTCGCTCCGCGTCAATGGACAGGCAGCCTTACGCGCACAGCTAGTTTAGAAATAAACTCAATGAAAGCTCTCGTTGAATTTGCATCTTATTTCAACAAGATAAAGTTGCGTATGGTTTGGCGCTCACATCTTGCATTTTAAATATTAGTTGCTCTCTTGACACCTCTTTAATGTGAACTTCGCCATTCGATTTTTATCAAAATATACTAATAACAAAATATATTAATTTTTCATTAAAAGTGGTGGCGGCCAGAATTATTACTTGATTTTAAAAATACGTTTTTAAATGTAAATGAAAACTGCATACAACTTTTATGTGCTTTATTGCGAAGCCACTAATTTACATTAAAGTAATGATTAACCTTAAAGAACTGTTTTTTTTGTCTGAATGCATTAAGATGGGATCGTTTTAATATTAGAAAGGAATATGTTTATTCAAATATTAGCTTTGTCAGAAGCTCCGTCTTTTTGTTTTTTTTTTTCATAGCTTTAACCGGCAAACGAGCAAGTAGGTCACCTGATGGTAAGTGATCATCACCGTCTATATAAGCCCATAATACTAGAAGAATCATAGGCGCGTTGCCGATCTTAAAGTGAAGGGATGATTAAGAGATTGGGATTGGGATTTGGACCTCTGTATATCTCACTCACCGACCGTACCGCACCGTACGAAGTAGCAAGCCGCTACTTTACATCGGTTTTATGTGAGACAATGATAATGACAAAACCGTCTATAGCGTATAGATTATAACTCCGCTCCACTCCACTCCATACGTCACCTGTATAGCTACAGATATACTGCTATTATGCATGTCGGTGAAGCGAACCCATAAGTTTTCCCTTACTGAAAAGTGCTCAACACGGCTAAAGAAGTTTTCACTCCAAAAATACGTACAAATACTCTCTATACAATAATAAAAGGCAAATATTTACTTAAATGTATCATACTGCACATATACAGGTGAGATACAAAACATTTCACCGTTGTGGTTGTACAATAATCCATGTCCGACACCTGTCCAATATGAAAATGGAGTTTTGTTTTAACTTGACGCGATAATTACTTTTTTAGTACTCGTTGAATTTATACACAGTGTCGGTAAGCTTTGTGAGACAATAACGTGAGTAAATTCATTAAAAACCCAGAATAACAAAAATTATAAACGAAAAAGCAAAAGGTGAAAAGTCAAACCAATTCTTATTCTGGCGCAGTTTATAAGTCAGTGACAGCATACTTTTATTTTTTTGTTTATCCGTCTTTTTTGTCGGTTGTACTTTTATTAAATAGTTATTATTTTACTCCTTTTAGTGAAATAATCATATAAATCGGTGCATAAATGTTGAAGTTATTTTTTACAAGGTAGGTCCGTGGCATGCGAGAGGCCGTCTGGGTTGGTACCACCGCTTTGTCTATTTCTGCTGCCAAGCAACAGTGTGTAAGCACTGTTGTGTTTCGGTTTGAAGGACATTGAAGCCAGTGAAATTACTGGGCATTATAAGACTAAACATCTTATGTCTCGGGGTGACGAGCGCAGTTCAATGCCATGCAGTGCTTTGTAATTCAAAGTTCTGTGTGATGTTGGTTCTGTTTATGGGCAGGCGTGGCGCTAACCATCAGGCGAGCGCCTTGCTCGTCCCGTCATTCAATTAAATTTTAAAAAAAGTTTTGTTTCTGATCCCGGTCTTCACCGTCTTTACGGATGAAATTCGTTTATGAGACAAACTCAAATAAAGGAGTCATTAAAATCGGATCATTCATCGTGAATACGAAATAAAACGTATAAAATAAATAAATATAATAAATACACCCAACAGTCACAGTAAGATACGAGTCTTGTGTCATGGGTATCAGGAACTACGAGACACTTTCGGTCACACAACACCCAGACCCCGAAACAAATATTTGTGGATCACACAAACATTTGTCTCGGTGCGGGGATCGAACCCGCAGCCTCTCGGTTCACAGCCTACTCGCCCGCTGTGCCACGGAGGCTGTCGATAAAAAAATACGCGCCGTATTCAGAATTTCCTTCGCTTTTTTCGACAGTTAGAAAAACCGTCTCACAGATTACATTGAATAAAATACGTGCACGACAGCAAAATACTCGTACACTGCATTTTTCAAGGCAGGGCATTGCTCCCAACCCCTCTTTGCTTCACACTGTGATGGATTGCATGAAAATATTAAACAAATTTCAAGTTTCGTGGGCTTCTCTTTGTTGTAGTTCTTTTGTTGGTATTAATTCTTCTAACGCGATTTGAAAAGGATCTTTTTTGTATTCGAAACATTAGCAGTCTTAACTTTATTACTGAAAAATAAAAAATATATTATATTCAACATTTTAGAAATGTTAGTGATATTAAGTGGAGTAATTAATGGTTGGAAAAAAATATGTTTTATAGAGTGGATGAGTCTCTCAATCAGAAATAAAAAAGGTGTATTTTTAGAAGGAATGATTTTTTTTTTTTCTATCCTGGCTCGGCAAAGTGCCTACGCTACACGTGATGGTAAGTTTAGCGCAATCCAAGAATAGCGGCGACCAACGATAAACAATGTGTCCATCGTGGGTCGGCAAGATCATGCCGGCCTGCCATAGGGCCAAGGGGGAGGGGAAGGAAAAGGGATGGGAAAAGGGTTAGGATCAGGGGGCAAGCCCCCTGGGGAGAACCGGATATACACTAATCTATAAACTATTGATATAAATTCTGTTAAAGTGCGTCTATATTTGTAATATTTCGACGCATCGAGACTTTTTCACATACGTGTTCTATTCTTTCTGCCTGGTATTATTCCGTCTTAAGGCAGGGTCGTCTGAAATTAACAAAAATTTTCCCGTGTCATGTCACAACTTTAACTTTAAAGCGTAACAAGAGCGTGAAACAGCCACATACACTCATCACCATCATCATCATTAGCCACAGGACGTCCACTGCTGAACATAGGTCTCCTCCAAAGATTTCCAGACCGACCTGTTGGAAGCGGCCTGCATCCAGCGACTTCCTGCGACCTTTATCAGATTGTCTGTGCACCTTGTATACACTCAGTGGGTCAAATTGTTACAAATGTGGATTCATTTTAACGAACCATAATCCTAAGGTACGTTAGTGCGTATACCTAATAAACACTGTCTAACTTTGTCGCCAACTCTCAGAGTCACTGGGCAACTTGCAGTGGCGACCCACGACTAGCAAGTCCCAATTGATCAACGCAAGCGTTTGTATGGCATTCGGATAGTTTACACGCTAACTTGTGAGCACAGACAATTCAACCAGTTGTCTGTGCTTGTGTGGCAACCGCACGTACAAGGAAACCTTAAGTCTCTCGGTTTTGTCTTGGTCGCAATCACAATGCTTTTTTTTATGCGTACTGGCCTACTTAATGAGACGGATTAAACATCTACAATACGTTATACGAAAAAATCGTAAGCCATATTCCAGATATAGCATTTTCAAAAATGAGTCTGGAATATTAACGGAATATAAATTTATTGCTTTTTTTACTAGCCTTGTATATAGTGTCCCACTGCCGGGCACGGCCCTCCTCTACTGAATGAGAGGGGTTAGGCTTTAGTCCACCACGCTGGCCAAATGCGGGTTGGCAGACTTCACATACCTTCGAAAAAATCTTATCGAGATCTCAGGTATACAGGTTTCCTCACAAAGTTTCATTCAACGTTAAAGCAAGCGATAATTACCAATTAATATACACGTAACTTAGAAAAGTCTGAGGTGTATGCTCTTGGGGCTGGTTTCGAACCTGCGACTTTCGTCTTGACAGTCCGTACCACTTCCCGCTAAGCTATCGCTGTTTTATTATTATTATAATTTATTGCAAGTCTATTTTACATTTAAAAATAAATATTAATATTAGGCATCGTAGCCGTCGGTGTGTCCTCATTACTCGGGGCATGGCAACTAATTTCGCGCAGCTTGAAGGCATGTAATTGGCCTAACGTCGCATAATAATGAGCCTATGCAAAGTAAACTCGTTACGGTCCATATTGGGATTTCACGGCGCTTTGCAACAGCGATGTTTTAATTAACACTTAGTTTAACGTGTAAAGAGTGCATTATAAATAAATGATTATAAATACACCCAACAGTTACACACATGGTTCTGACCCCACAGTAAGATACGAGTTTTGTGTCGTGAGTATCAGGAACTACGAGAGACTTTCGATCTCACAACACTCAGACCCCGAAAAAAATATTTGTGGATCACGCAAACATTTGTCTTGGTGCGGTGATCGAACCCGCGGCCTCTCGCTTCACAGCCAGATACTCGCCCGCTGCGCCACGGAGGCTGTCGGTGTTATAATATATCTGTTTTTTTATTTAATTGAATTACGAGAAGAGCAAGGCGCTCGCCTGATGGTAAGCGCCACGCCTGCCTATAAACAGAAGCAACACCACACAGAACTTTGAATTACAAAGCACTGCATGGTATTGAACTGCGCTCGTCACCCCGAGACATAAGATGCTAAATCTCAATGCCGAGTAATTTCACTGGCTTCAATGTTCTTCAAACCGGAACACAACAGTGCTTACACATTGTTGCTTGGCGACAGAAATAGACAAAGCGGTGGTACCAACCCAGACGGCCTCTCGCATACGAGGGACCTACCAGTTGCTATCACTCGTCTTACCATCTTGTTTAAAAATGCATAGGTAAAACCTAGTTACGTAATATCGGTATGCAGCTGCGAAATACCGACATATGAATGGGTTAATTAACACTGTAATCAGCGAGTAAACACGCTCTCCGAGCGTCTCCGGTTCATTAAGCCGGGATGAGATCATTATCCTGCATTGAAAACAACCTGCATGTTATTATGCGCAAGTGTGTTCGATTGCAGATACTTGGGGAAGGACACACGGATGAACAACTGGTATAGCTTCAACGGTTTTTTTTATATATCATAGGCCGGGAAACGAGCAAGTGGGTCACCTGATGGTAAGTGATCTCCACCGCCCATGTAAGCCCACCACCAGAAGAAGCATGGGCGCATGCTGACCTTACAGGAAAGGGATAGTTAGGGATTGGGAAGGGCGGGGATTTGGGCTTCCGGATATCTCACTCACCGTACGAAACGCAGCAGCGAGCCGCTACTTTACGTCGGTTTTCTGTGAGACAGTAGTGACCCGCTCAAGCCAGCCCATTCATGCTGTAGACAAAACTGTCTACAGCGTGGTTCTACCACTCAAAAATGTGTTTTTAAAATGCTCAATTTTTTAAGTGAAAACTTCTTATGGGAGGGTAAACCGCTTCGTAACGTAACGCAAGCAGTAGGCAGGCTCCTCCTCTCTCACTTTAACTAACATTAGTTTAAGATATTGTGTAATATAAATTTTCATTTTTGTGTACTTTGACCGGACTTTGCTATATAATATAAATTGTCACTTTTGTGTACGATAGCGCAATAACAGAATACTGTATTTAACCACATAAATGATAGTACTTTTATACTGATAAATAAAGCAATTCGTGCGAAATTATTACCTAACCATTCCAAAATATTCAAAAATGCACAACGTTAATGTTCAAGTTTTCACTTCTGTCGGCACTCCCGGAGTGCAACCCGTTGTTTTTTTTTTATCTGAGCACGGAAAGTGACTGCACTGCATCTGATGGTAAGCGCAGCGAAGTCCAAAAAACCAGCGACCATGAACCATGCCGGCCTGTATGAATGCTTCTTTACATAACAAGAATAGTTATAGCCTATTTCTGTCTATAAATAGGCTATAAAAACTTGAAACGTGAATTCAATATGCTGATTTAATAAAAACATAAAGCCTCAGTGGCATGTAAGCAAAATTCATAATGCGTACAGTGAGCGTACATTACCATTCAATTTCCATGGATTTTAACAAGACGCACAAGAAATAACAAAACCCTGAGAACGATTCTGTTTAATCTACGTAATTTAATTCTGAAACCATATTTTTTCTTATCCGAGCATAGCAAAGTAACTGAACTACACTTGATGGTAAGCGCAGTGCAGTCCAAAGAAACCAGCGACCACCGACAAACAATGAGTTTATCGGTAGTCACCTGAGTCACTTCTGCAGGGTTCTAGTTAAAAACCAGTGTCAGGTATTTTTTTTTTATTGCCTGGCTAATGCTGATCCCATTTAGCACTAGCACGAGACACACGCTGTCAATGTTTTAACGGTTTTTTATTGTTTTAATTATTTTTAATATGTATATTTTTGTGTTCGTTTGCATTTTCACTTGTTTTTTGTCTAATTAGTTGTGTGTATTTGTATTTGTGCTGGATAAATGTTTCTTTCTTTCTCAACATGCCAGCCTGTAGGTATATAAACGCTGTATAAAACAGTCCACCTGGACGGGTACTTGGTGGTACCACCGCTTTATCTATTTCTGACATTAGAAGCAATTTGCAAATACTGTTGTATTCCGGTTTGAAGAACAGCCAGCTAGAGCCAATAATTAAGGGACCTGCCTCGTGCCTGTGCTGAGGTCTCGGGTTCGATCGCTGGGTCGGGTAAAATTGATATTGGGGTTTTCTATCACGAAACGCTTATTATCAACTCGGATTCTGGAATTGTGCTCGGTATGGCAGCTCGCCCCTGTCACATCAAGGGACGGAGTTACGCTCGGCGAAATAGTGTATTGATTACACCCCTGCCGACCCCCATATACAGGGATTACAAGCGTGAGTGCGTTTGTGTAATTACTGGGCCAATATAATTACCGGATCGGTGAATTATTTTACTGTAAATTTAGATTAGTTATTAGTAGATTTATGTATTAATGATATAAATAAGTCTTCAATCGTCCCCTGAATCGTAGCAAAATACATTTCACATTCTGGAGGTATTCTTATAAGAACAGCAACGCTTTCTAAGATTGAAAATTATGTAGCATTGTAAAGGCGGATCGTCTCGACACAAGGACATTAGCGTTTTGGCACCGAAAGTTTCGGACACAAATCGAGTTAGGATGGCAAACGTCGCGTTGGAGCAATAAAAGATTTCGAGGCATCACGATCTTTGGATTTTTGAAGTGAAAACTTGTTGTGGTTTCGCGTCAGCGACATGCTTATGTTAATTCAGACTATATACGTATATACCTGGCCGTGTGCTGTGCGCGTTAGACGCTTTTTGGATGGGTGAAATCTTGCGAGCTCTGAGTATCTGTAGCTATACAGGTGACGTATGCAGTGCAGTGCAGTGCAGTTCAGTTGAGTTGAGTTGAGTATTAAATAAATATACTTAGGTTATAATATTTCACTTCTAATAGCAGCCCCTATGACTGCCAATGTTTTTTTTTATTATACTTCATTACGAAACAAGCAGGTCGCTCACCTGATGGCAAGCGACGCGTCTGCCAAACTGTAACGACACCACACAGACCTTTGATTTACAAAGCATGACACTAGACTTTCGTCAAACCAAGATATAAGACGCTAACGCCCGAATACAGAAACGCAACTCAAACATTTAAGATCGTGGTAAAATCGTAAAGGCTCTCTCATTTGTCAAAACTGTATGAAAATAAGTAGCCGCTATACTGTCGCGCGTTGAGTATAGTTATAGTGTTCGGGTCTCATAATGTATAGTGATTTCATTGCATAATTTAATATTTTATACACCTACCATTTTATATGTAGGATATAACAAATCTTGTATCAGCGACAGTAATATATTATTGAAGTGAAACTTCTTTAGCACCGTTGTGATTTAAAAAATCGATGAAACGAAAAAGCGACAGTAAGAGAGACGAACATATTCATAAATAGGATTTAGCCCGCGAGAGAATGAGATAGATTACAAGTATACACTGTTTTCTGTAATCTTCGACTATCTTTTTGTTTTTTATGATTTCGTTTTAGTACTATTTATTTAGAATATTTACAGCTAATATGTATCACTTGTTTTGTTATTTTAATGTTTACTGCATGTATGAGCCGTTTTTTTTTCACAGCAAAAATCTGGACGTTTTTACTAATGGATTAAAACTAAAAAAAATAACAATGAAAAAAAAAATTATAATAAAAACTAAAAAAAAAATGAGTTGATTACTAAACATGAAAATAACAAAACAAGTGATGTAGTAATTTTAAGTTGAAGGTAAAAACCGTAGATTCTGTGAGTATCAGATTTTTATCTCGCAGTCAACACGTTCGTTTCATAACCTGAAAATTGGGATTTTTTAAAATTCCAAAATTTGAAGCAAATTTTTTTCTATGAAGAGTGGGCTGCTCTTGTCAACTTGTGGCTGAATTTTGTCTATGATATGTATACTTAATTCCCGCGGAGCATGAGTTTTTAATTCTCAACAGTTAAGACGCTAGAGTCGATTAAAATTCACGAAAAATGACTAAAAAACACTCATTTTCAGCATGCTGCTATTATTCAAAGGGATCGTCCAAGCCAATTATTCTCATTTACACTTAAACTACTATCTTTCCCATTGTGAATTCCGACTTGATCATGCAGATAGCTTCAAACAGAAAAATTTCACAGCAAAAGTTGATAAGGTTTAAAAATATCGATTTTTAAAAGTGTATATTTAAATAGGCGGAAACAAGCGCTTGTAAAAATCAAACTCGGGTAAATTTTGTTCTTTCGGACCCTAGAGCAGAGTTTCTCAAAGTTACACCAAAATCTAAAATTAGTCGGGAAAATGTATTTTTATATCAGACGATTTTATATGGAATGACCTATAGGAAACAAATAAATTGTGCCTAAATTCTAATTCAACAATTTTATATTTTTATTATTCTACTTGAATTATAAGATTGTTCTGGAATTCTTATAATTTAAATTATGGTTCATTAATTAACTTCTAAACCGTTGACTGTCCCATACAACAGTGTGTCATGAACCCAACCGTCCCGTACTAATACTAATCCGAACATATTCACAGATGCAGCCTTAATTACTTGATAATGAGAACAGTTTGTAGAGCTTGAAAATTATACAACTAGTAAATACAAAGCCTGTGCTAGGACAGTGTTGTCTAATTGTATTGTGCGAGGACTTCTTGCTGGAATCTTGAGATAAGGCAATGAAAAACATGTCCGAGGAAAACAGGCTTATCTGGTATTTAGCTAGTTCTTGATTTTCAATGTGTTGGGGAGTTTTTGAGCTTTACTTACAAGATATGTTCTGATATATGCAACCGTAATTTGTGATGTGGATTAACAGATTCTAGGTCGAAATTAGCTTCTGTGCTAGGATATGTTACAGAATAGATATTTGACAGCCTGCGTGGCGCACTGGGCGAGTAGCCAGCTGTGAAGCGAGAGGCCGCGGGTTCGACGTTCGCGTGTTTCGGTTTGAAGGACATTGAAGCCAGTGAAATTACTGGGCATTATGAGACTTAACATCTTACGTCTCGGGGTGACGAGCGCAGCTCAGTGCCATGCAGTGCTTTGTAATTCAAAGTTCTGTGTGGTGTTGCTTCTGTTTATGGGCAGGCGTGGCGCTTACCATCAGGCGAACGCTTGACTCGTCTTGTCATTCAATAAAAATAAAAAAACTGTATATAGTAATAATATATAGATAGAATGGTAACAAACCAGTTAGTGCAGTTTAGTTATCCAAGAAACTTTCCGAATTGTTCGAAATATCGAATTACTGTTGACCGCAGATTATTTCGAATATTCTAGTGGAAATTCCGAATCTCCTAACCTAGATATAAACTAACTATTGTACGGAGGTCGTTCATTTAATGGTATATTTAATAGTACTTACGTTATACTAGTGGCTATTACCGTGGCTTATTCTGAATATGGAATGTAAGTGGCTTCAGAAATTGCCGATTTTGGGTCATGTTTGATTGCTAAATAATTTAATGTTCATATACCTCAGGATGCTAATACGAATAAGACGAAAATATATTGTATATTTTTTGGCATAGGCCGGCAAACATTGGGTCACATGTAAGTAATTTCCACTGTCCAAGTTCGCCCACAATAGGAGAAAAATCATGGGCGCGTTGCCGACCTTAAAAAAAGGGATTATAAGGGATCGGGTAGTATAGGAGGATTTGGGCCGCCAGATATCTCACCGTACGAAACGCAGCAGCAAGCCGCTACTTTACGTCGGTTGTCTGTGAGACAGTGGTAACGACCCGATCGAGCCAGCCCATTCATGCTGTAGACAAAACTGTTTACAGCTTGGCTCTACCACTTATAGAATATGACATATATGTATAATATGTTATTCTTTGTATGAGATTCACTGTATATATGGTAAACTAAATATGTGTACTGGTGGTATATGGCTGGTGGAAGGGTACCTGATATTTTTGTATCCCACTTGATAGCGATCATCGTACTATATAGTAAAATACCCGCCATAGTACGATCAGCCAGTGTATGTCCAGTGACTTCACGCCGGCATAATTCTGCCGACCGTCGAACGACCCAATGTCTCTTGACAGCCGACTTTATGTTTGGACTGCACTGTAGTTAACATCAGGACCGATATAGTGACTTTGCCAGGCCAGGATAAAATATGCATAAATATCTCTGAATACTCGGTGAAAAGATATTCTTTCTTTCTTTCTACATGGTTGTAAATACAAATATAGGTATGTGCATTTTTTTTATTTATCGATAACCAAAATCATTAACAAAATGCTAAAGAAACAAGTTTAAGCCATTGTAATTATAGGTGAAGACAGCATGCAAAATGGTATATAATCACTTCGATCTTAACTAAAATAAAAAAAAATATAAATTATATAGATTAAAAATATAGATTAAATTAAACTGAAATTAAATTAACATTAAAACAATGTGTTAAATTATGAACCTTCTATTTTTTACGATTAAAAATAAATCCTCTGCCTCTTACTTCCATTTCAAAACGTAGACTAACTTCCATGTTTTGTGACTTACCTGAAAATGTTTTAACTAATTTCAAGGGAAGCCATAATGACGGCCCATATAAATGCAAATGCAAGGTGAACCTGCTAAACTTTGTAAAACTTGTCAAATTATTGTTATACTTAGTCTTCTGCGGGCTCCGCAACTTGGACGTGTATCCTCCCGGTTTATAACAGTAAAGTATGTAAGTCGTGTTTGTAGCAATTATTTATGAACTTCTTTGAGAAAGTCCTTTGGAATTATGAGAAATTACGGCGTGGGTGTTCGTGTAATGATACTTTTTTATAAATATACTAGCACTTACCTTTGGGTAGGAGGCCGTCTAGGTTGGTATGACTGCTTCGTCTATTTCAGTCGCCAAGCAATGTTAAGTACTATTGTGTTTTGAAGGACATTGCAGCCAGTGAAATTATTGAGCATTAAGACTTAATATCCTATTTAATATTTATTGACGTATAAATTGTTCTATTTTCAAACAATATATTGTAAAACCTTTACGCTCTCAATAATAATTATAGATAAGAAGTGAACTGGGCAGCGCTTCTCGTCCGTTCTTTTCTAGCGAAACAGCTGTTCCGAACTGGCTGTGGATTTTTGTCTCGGAATCCGAATAATGTGTAGCGTTTTATGGTTTGAATAAATATTTTGATACTTGATTTGTCTCCAGGTGACAAACGTCATGCAGTGCTGTGTGATTACTGAAGGTTCTGTGTGGTTTTGCTTCAGTATATGAACAAGTGTTTACCGTTTAGGCTTATTAAGTCATTCAAACTATAAAAAAACTTTAAATAAGTGTACGTAAAGTTAAGTAACTTTTTTTATAGACCGACAAACGACCAAGTGGGTCATCTGATAGAAACTGATCACCATCGCCCATATACAAGCACAATCCTAGAAGAACCATAGGCGCGTTACCGATATTAAAGAGAAGGAAAAGTTAAGGGATTTGGAAGGGGAGGTGGGTTTGGACCTCCGGATATCTCACTCACCGTACGAAACGCAGCAGCAAGCCGCTACATTCACACGTATAGTCCTGACTCCACGCTAGGTTACCATGTGTCGTGGGTATCACAGTAACTACGTGGGACTTACGGTCCCACAACACTCAAACCTGAAACAAATTTTGTGGAACACCAAGCATTTGTCTCGGTGCGGGAATCGAACCTACGGCCTCTCAATTCACAGCTACTCGCCCACTGGGTCACGGGGGCTGGCTGTTTAATTATATATGCTGTTGATTTTTAATTCAAAAAAATCCTATAAACTCACTAACTAAAACATAAAGGACTATTCGTTTGATCTATATCAAAGAAAAATCCCTAGATTATTTTTTGCTAATAATCCACGTGGAGTAAAATTAAGCCGTCCTTTAGGAAAAATTCAACTATACCCTTGTAATGGACAAACTAGACACCAATTAAAAGATAACATGGTACCTCGAATCCAAAACGTACACCGTATTTTTAAAGCCCCGAGCAATTTAACGAAATGTTAAACATACACAATACAGAGACGTAATTTGCTTCTGTGCGGCAAAAATACTCGGATCTTTTTGTGAAAACACCCAGTTTCTCTTTTGTATTCAAAACAAAGGACACCTAATAAACATTAACGAATCCATTCAAAGGACGTTCTGAGGATTGCAAAGGCGACAAATTAAAGAAAATTCACTTCGGCGTTGCGATCACTTGGCTTTATGATAATAATTGCATTCTGTAGTATCAATCTTATTGAGATATAAAGGTCCGTATTTTTTTTTATTCGAGCACGGCATCGTGACGACGCTACGCCTGATGGAAAGCGTAGTGCAGTTCAAAAAACCAGCGATCACTGACAAACAATGAGTTTAACGGTGGTCACCAGAGTTATGCCGGCCTCGAATTGAATGGAATCGAGCGGCCTGTGACCGTACAGCTGGATGACCGATGCAGGCACAGGGATACAAGGATATACCCCTGTACCCGCCCCAACCAACTATCAAGTCCTGTCGCAAGCCCTTCGAGAGAACCTGACGTACACTGGCTGATCATGGAATGCGACCCACACGACGTGTGTGAGTCACTATGGCAGGTTTTAACACCATGTGTATATCCTACCACCAGCTTGTTAAATGATTAATATATATAGACAAAACTGTCTACAGCGTGGCTCTACCACTCATAATGCAAATAGAATATAGGGCTTTCCCATAAGGAAATAGGCCATAAGTAAACTTTCACCCCGGAAAACTCGCAGGGAACGTTTGAATTGAAAAGTTAACATAATTTGTAATTGGCTGACTTAGAATTTTAACGTAGGCCCTTAGGTTTTTTAGCTTAAGCAGGCTGACGCTTGATTAATAGACATATTAAATCAAGATCCCAGTAATTGAATTGACTTAAATGCCCTTCAAACCTGAACTGTGTAGTGTGTAGTGACCTGTAACCTGTGTAGTGCTTACACACTACTTCTATCCAAATGAACCTTCGGATACGAGAAGCCTACCACTTAAACGATTACGTAACATCCATTTCAACGTGAGTATTGAACTTGGAGCAGAACATTTCCAAAATATAGCTGCAGATAACAAAAGAAAATAAATCAACTCTTACTTGATGAATGGGTTACGTTAGCTGAATAGAGTATCAACATAAATTTCCCATCGGTATTAACTGATCAATCACTTTTCAAGAAAATAATATCTGAGTTAGTTTAAAACAATTAAATGGTACTGCAAATGTATTTTGCTCGCTCTGTAGTATCAGAGACACCTTGGACGATGCCTCTTAAGGATTTCTCACAAATCCCAGCTCACTGGAGATAAGAAACTGAGTCGGCCTAATGTTGCAGCTTAAGTTACAAGCGATTTGAATTTATATTGTCTGTGCGTACTTTAAAATTCTGGCCCTAGACTGATTGCTGACTAAAAGTGAAAAGGGTCCTGTAAACCTTTTAATAGCATACGCTGGCGATCGAGCACGTAAGTCACCTGATTCTAAGTTATCTCTATCGCCATGAATGCTCAAAATACTCGAAGAATCATAGACGCATTGTCGACTTTAGAAGATCGGGATAATTAAGGGATTGCGAGGGAAAAGGAGATTGGGGCCTTCGGATATCTCACTCATCGTACGAAACGCAATAGAAAGCTGCTATTTCACGTCTGTTTTCTTCCAGACAAAGGTTGAGCTGCTCCATCCATACTCTAGAGAATACTATCTACAGTGTGGTTCTACCGTTTAAATTATGGATAGTATTTGGAAAGAGGGCCTGAGTAGAGTAGGATATCCAAAAAAACTAACATTTGATAAAAGCCGGAGCCGGTTTCTGAAATGTTACCGATGGGAAACAACAATGGGCGCATTACCAGTAGTGATTTAAAATAATGGAAAATATAATTTTAAATTCGCTATCAGCTCATAACACGTGCGAAGACTATCAGAAAGGAATAAACAAAAGTCCCGATTAGAAAGGCTGAGCGGTGAGAATGTAATTTATTGTCGAAGTTGCAATTGGTTTTTTTCTGCATTCGGTCGTTCTGTTATTCGCTAGCGAATTCGAATTGAATGAAAGAATAATTGGCGAATTCGCTGGATGTTTTGGTTAGCTGAAGTGGTATGGATGTTGGAGAGGTACTACGTTTACATGGAGAGTCGATCCGATTTACGAATTCGTTAATTAAAGAGGAATTGAGAATGGTTGAACCAATTCAATAAACATGACTTGTATATCTGAAAAAGGTAGGAAGATGCGTGATAAATACACATATATTATTGGAACGAAGTTCCTTACGGCAGGCTTGGAGGGGATAGGGATTTCGCTGCGTGACCGAACTGAAAAAAATGTGATAGTAAAACCGTAAGAAAAATGCGTGGAAAAAATGCGTGGAATAAAACCGTTAAATGAGACTTTTTTTTAACTTAATTTGATATCTAGCACACAAAGTTAAAGTCGAAATTCCGTTAATAAAACAGATAGGTGTGAAACTTATGACATTTGGAAATGTAGACGCGGTTTGAAATTTGAATTTGAATTTTTGATTATAGAACACGGCCGTCCACCGTTTAGTAGCCAGTCTAAGTCTAAATTAATAAGTTTTTATTTATAATTACATAAGTTGATAAAAAATGCTATACAATAGCTTTACCGCGGCAGTCTCCGAGTGCTACACGTCTTTTTTTTATTTCTATTTTTCTATTCTATTTCTATGTAATTTTATGTTGTCAAACAAAAATAAAGAGACATATTTTGTTATTTTAGTTGATAATTTGTATTTTTTACAATTTGTGTCGATTCTACATTAGCCGAAGGAACTTCGTTCCTACCTGGTGTCCCACGACACACACCAATTTTTTTTAACGTATGGTGGAATGGAGGCCACGTACTGGCAAGCGCAGCGTTAGACGTCCGCCTACAAGGTGGACAGACGATCTGATAAAGGTCGCAGGAAGTCGCTGGATGCAGGCCGCTTCCAACAGGTCGGTCTGGAAATCTTTGGGGGAGGCCTATGTTCAGCAGTGGATGTCCTGTGGCTGATGATGATGATGATGTATCTATAGCCATTGAATATAGGTAGGTATATGTGCAGGGGTCATACGGTTCAATTTATATAAGAGTGCAAGTGAGGTTGGTTAGCTTTAGGCTGAAGATGTTTGTGGCCCACTTACACTCTGCATAAACTATGTATTTTCTTTTTTTTTATTTGATTGAATGACGAGACTAGCAAGGCACTCGCCTGATGGTAAGCGCCACGCCTGTCCAAAAACAGAAGCAACACCCAGTAATTTCACTGGCTTGAATGTCCTTCAAACCGAAACACAACAGTGCTTACATACTGTTGCTTGGTGGCAGAAATAGACAAACCGGTAGTACCAACCCAGACGGCCTCTCACATACGAAGGACCTACCCCTCATACTCTATAATATATGGCCCAAAAACTTTAGTTTACTATTTTAATACAAATACATTAGCTTTTATAACATTTTTATCTTCTACTCTCTACAGAGTAATAATAATACAAAGGAAAGGATTTAAAGATAGAAATGTTTCAATTCCACTGTCTTTCGCACTCAACATTATTTTTATATTACAGGGTAACTTGCTAAGACATTTTTGCTCCAGTATTTTT
The DNA here is from genome assembly GCA_949126905.1 of Amorpha juglandis. NCBI lineage: Eukaryota > Metazoa > Arthropoda > Insecta > Lepidoptera > Sphingidae > Amorpha > Amorpha juglandis. The sequence continues at coordinate 6,946,579 of OX421390.1, read as the reverse complement.
CTAGTTATTCTGTTCTATAGAGAATAAATGTTAATATCACTTTATAGTTTTTAAATTATTCCCTCTGACATAGAATAAGCTACGTCTATATCAGTGAGAGGTTGATAGAGTTGCAACTAGTATTCTTTTACCGAGCTTATTTCCGTTCCACGTTGTGATAGGGGCCGAGTCAATCGCCCACCCTGGGAAATTATTATGTGATTTTTAGTATCGAAAATTTAAATACAAAAATGATTTCCGACCTGGGAATTAAACCCAGGACATCACGTTTCTCAGATCCATGACTACTTTATATAAAAGACGATATTGATTATTATTTTGCGATAGAATAAATAAATACACCCAACAGTAAATACATACACAGTTCTGACCCCACAGTAACATACGAGTCTTGTGTCGTGCGTATCAGGAACTACGAGAGAATTTCGGTCTCACAACACCCAGACCCTGAAACAAATATTTCTGGATCACTCAACCTTTGTCTCGATGCGAGGATCGAACCCGCAGCCTCTCACTCTACAGCCGGCTACTCGCCTGCTACGCTACGTAGGCACAAAGAATAAAGAAATTTTGAATAACTTGTAGCCATCATCATTAAACATAGCTAAGTCAGAACCTGACAAAGTAATTACTTGATGTTTTCTTCACCGTTAAATCAAAAAAATAACAACAAATACAAATATAACTTAAAAAAGTTAAAGGTGACTGCTTATGATTAACTATAATATTATCAGCTCTATGTTATACTGTTCCATTGCTGAGTACGGATCTTCTCTACGAATGAGAGGGGTTAGGCCATCACGCTGACTTAATGTGGGTTGGTAGACTTCACAAACCTTCAACATTCTTATGGAGAATTTCTCAGTTATGCAGGTTTTCTCACGATGTTTCCTTCACCGTTACAGTAAGCGATATTTCAGAATGATCTAATTCGCAACTTAGAAGTCAGAGCTGACTATTTATGAATCATAGAAAATGATCATATTTTAAATTTCCATCCAATGCGGAATTATCATACAATTTCATTCATATAGAGTCGCGAGCCGAATAAAATTCGCAACTTAGAAAAGTCAGAGCTTACTATTTATGATTCGTAGAAAATGATAATGTTTTAAATTTCAATCCAACGCGGAATTATCAAACAATTTCTTTCATACAAAGTCGCGAGCCGAAGCTACACAAAAAGGCCTCATTGGGACTGTTTACGAAATAATTAATCAGGCTTGTCGGTCCGTCCTCGGAGTGTCTGTAGTCTGTTAAAGGAATAAATAAAACACAAAATGACAAGGACAGACGACGGTAATTCCTCGGTCCAACGAAGCAGAAAACTTAACAGGAGTCCATCTTGAAATATACTTTTATATACTTTGCGTGAACGTATTTGTGCTGGCTCCGAAGCGAGAGGCCGTGGGTTCGATTCCCGCAATGAGACAAACATAATAATATTTTTTGAATTAAGGCATTATGTATTTATAAAATAAATAAGGTTACATTTTATTCGAGTTTATTTTTATTTATTGAATGACGAAACGAGCAAGTCGATTGCCTAATGGTAAGCGCTACGCCTGCCCATAAACAGATGCAACACCACACAGAACTTTGAATTACATAGCACTACATGGCATTGGACTGCATTCGTTACTATCGATAATCGATTTTAGGTCTCATAATGCCCAGTAATTCCACTGGCTTCAATGTCCTTTCTGCCGTAACACAACACTGCTTACACACTACTGCTTGGCAGAAATAAACAAAGTAGTGGTACCAACCCAAACGACCTCTCGCATTTCGGATTTCAACAACTTAAATAATTCCGCAGCCTCAGCAAAATATATTTAATGCATAAATCGTCTAACGTTGTTTCACAGAAGCGTTGTAATTTAAATTTCATATGAAATCAACGCGGCGACAGCGAAATGCTAATACTATGCTATCAAATTGATACACGGGACATTTTGAATTCGTTTTGCGATGTTAAAGGGCGTTTTCCCTGTGTGTTTTTTGCTTGAATTATTTTCTTGCATGTTTTATTTTTCCTTTTATCTACAGGGAAGTAATAAAGAGTATGACTTAGTTTATACATATGTTACGATATCTGTTTTAAAGGTGACCACTGAAAATCAGCGCTATGTTGTGGTATGTGCCACAGCACATCAGAGACTATCCCGCCCACACACCCGTCACTGTAACATCTGTGCACCAGGATCAACAGTGGCACGCATTTTTGTAGACACCGAGCAGTGAAGCTCGAGGAAGCGAGTCTCTGGGAATGCCTAAATGTCTTTGTCCCGCAACGAAATTAATCAGATGGAAGGTTAGGGAGGAGTTGGAAATATTAATTGACCACTTCCCTCCATGGCAATGCGGTAAACAAAATAATGAACTAAGGAGGTATGAACCTCAAGTGTAAGGACATTTACAACTGGAGAGGCCAGATGTAAAACACCACGGAAACTTTATGTGGGTCTGATCGAACTGTTAAAATTGATTCCAATAATTAGGTATGGCAAAAACGCCGGAAAGCATAGAAATTATTTTTAGTATTCACAAGATCCATATAGTATACTACTCCAGGTGTTATTTGCATACTGTCTAACATAATGTTGCGCTCATATTGTGTGCTACTGTGCCACAGCACAGCAGTACGCTGAGTGGTCACCTATCTGTCACAGTCAGTAATCAACCGGTCCTTCGGAACTGCCCACTAGTTTGAGAAGAACCCTAGTCCCCGTGGTATTGTTAGGTTTTAGTATATATTATTTCACGCAGTATTTCGCATACGCAATGGTATAAAGGCTTCGAATAGCTTTTTACGGTCAAAAACACAAATCTGTCCCGAGACACCGATTGACCCGAAATCATTCCGATTTCTAAATGCGAAACATGGCGTCTGTACGTGTTAAATACCATTAAAACAATTTCAATGTGTCTAATAAACACATAATACATATTTTTTATCATTTACATCACTTCTAATTATGATGTGATAATAATACCAGCGAGGATTGTAGATAGTATATTTTATCTTTGTTTTACTTACGACCATCATCATCATTATCAGACTGTATTAGTCCACTGCTGGACATAAGGCTTTTTGAGTGGTAGAGCCACGCTGTAGACAGTTTTGTCTACAGCTTGAATGGGCCGGACCAGACGAGCAAGGCGCTCGCCTGATAAGCGCCACGCCTGCCCATAAACAGAAGCATTACCATACAGAACATTGAACCACAAAGCACTGCATGCAACACAAGATGTTAAGTCTCATAATGCCTAGTAATTTCGCTGGCTTCAAAATTTATATATACACTAGCTTTTGCTCGCGGCTCCGCCCACGTGATCAAACAAACAAACAAACAATCAAACTCTACAGCTTTATAATATTAGTATAGTTAGCTTAGCAACGGAAGCCTTCAAATAATATTATTGGGGTAGCTTAGCAACGGAAGCCTTCAAATATGAATAATTTTCCCCGTTTTTGCAACATTTTTCACTGATGCTTCGCTTCTAATGGTCGCAGCGTAATGTTACATAGCCTAAAGCCTTCCTCGATAAATGGACTATCCAACACAAAAAGATTTTTTCAATTCGAACCAGTAGTTCCTGAGATTACCGCGTTCAAACAAACAAACAAACAAACAAACAAACAAACAAACAATCAAACAATCAAACTCTACAGCTTTATTATATTAGTATAGATATGAATTAGGAACTTTCTTTGTTTTTACGTCTGATTAAACGAATCATTAGAACGACCCCTTAAGCACTTCAATTCGCATATTTTTAGACATGATGTATTGAAACACGCAACAAAACACAAAATGTATTGAATCCAAAAATATAATATTCCACCGGCATCCGCCACAAAGATGGTAATATTAACGAGAAAATTATAACGAACCCGATTGGAATTTCAAATTTTTTTATTAGAATTTTCTTTTGAGCGATTCCTTTTTGATAGATTCATAAGACTGATTATCATTTTAGAACGTTCCATTTCATTCGGATTTCGTGTTTTGTTAGCTTACCTATACTTAATATATATGCACGCATGCCTGTAATTCCCGAAGGGATAGGCAGAGGTATAACCAGTACTCACATTCCCATTGAAAATCAGCACTGTAGTACAGCTAAGGCTGTATTTCAGCATAAAGCTGAATGGGAAGTCCTGTTATTGGTCTAACATAATGCTGTTATGATGTATGTAAAAGATAACTATTTTGTGTCTACTCCAATAATAAACTTTTCTTTCTTTCTTTTCGCCGAGCGTATCTCCGTCCCTGGATGTGATAGGGGTTTGAGACTATCGCTATACCAGGAACAATTCCAGACTCCGGGCCAATACTGAGCATTTTCTGATAGAAATACCCAATGTCACTTTTACCCGACCCGAGATCGAACCCGAGACCTCTGCATAGCGTCGTACCACGTACGTAATACTACTCTGCCACCGAGGCAGTCATACATAATAGTTGGGCATTTCCGAAGCACCGGTAAAGACATATTATTGCAATTTATCTCTTATAGACGTATATAAGAGCCCTTTGTGGCCTACTGGCAAAATAAATGTGTTAATTTTATTATTCTACACTAATATTATAAAGAGGAAAGATTTGTATTTTTGCATGTAACGAATAAACTAAAAACTACTGGACCTACTACTGTATTTTTGCTGGTGGGAGGAGCCTCTAAAAATTTTTGCGCGGCGTTTTGCCGGGGGTATGGACTTAAGCAGATGTAGTGTAGGGAAAAAACGGTGATTATTTTAATATAAGTATTATTTAACTTTCCTACTTCTCGACAAAGCCTAAAAATAAATAAAAAAAATCTTTCCAACCTCAATATAATTGCAGACTAGCGGCGGACGGCATCTGCTTCTGACCCGTATCCAAACTCGTTAATCAACATCAAGCGATGCTCAAAAAAATTGCCCACGTTTTATATCGTACTAGCTTTTCCTCGCGGTTCCGCCCGCGTGATCTGCTTTTTCAGGTATAAAAAGTAGCCTATATTCATTAGGGATAATGTAGGATTCTAATGGTGAAAGATTTTTCAAATCATTTTTTTTATCCTGGCTCGGCAAAGTGACTACGCCTACACCTGATGGTAAGTGTAGCGCAATCCAAGAATAGTGTCGACCAACGATAAACAATGTGTCCATCGTAGGTCGGCAAGATCATGCTGGCCTGCCAAAGGGCCAACGGGGAGGGGAAGGAAAAGGGATGGGATGGGTTAGGATCAGGGGGCAAGCCCCCTGGGGAGAACCGGATATACACTGGCTGATCCTGGAACGCGACCCACGCAAGGTGGGCCACTATGGCAGGTTTTAGCACCAGTGTACGGTGGTCGCTATACGGTCGGATACAAGTATCCTCCCACCAGCAGAATACCAATATAAGGTTTGATCAGAGCTCCCCATGCACTTATTTCTGACTTTACGAAGTTCTGATATTAATGATCGCTCGCTCAACGGTGAAAAAAAAACCGTGAGGAACGCATACCAGAGAATTATTCATAAGAATTTTGAAGGCACGTGAAATCTAATAACCCGTACTGGGCCAGCGGGTCCGTCCTTTGGGACATAAACAAGATTTCTTGCGAGTCAATGGACCGTGAACCGTTGCGGACAAAAACAGTCGCAGCCTCATGTCTGCGGCAGACTCACTTTTACCTAATTTCTTGGTACATTCAAGCAAGAAAAGAGCAGTTTTTTCGTGACAATATGATGTAAATATAAATTATTTTTTAATTATTTGTAAGACAATTTTTTAATTTTTGTTTGTTTACGCATTAATTTCCACTAAGTGATCCAATGATTTTGGACGTCCACCTACAAGGTGGATAGTCGACCTGATAAAGATCGCAGGAAGTCGCTGGATGCAGGCCGCTTCCAACAGGTCGGTCTGGAAATCTTTGGGGGAGGGGAGCCTATGTTCAGCTGTGGACTTCTTGTGGCTGATGATGATGATGATGATCCAATGATTTCTTACGTTTACGCGAATGTTACTCATTGAAATGAAACTCACACCCCACCCGTGGTGGTTGTCCACCCCGTGACCACGAAGGCTGAAAAACTTTTGAAACGTCGCGTCGGGACCAAAATTAAAATAAAAAACTGCGATAAAATCCGATTAAATTAGTTTTATTCCAATAAGTGATCAAATTTTCTTATTTATATTATTCCCATTTAAATTTAAAATGTAATTCACATCAAAGAGGGTGAAATTGGGGATGAAAGAATACAATTTCGGTATCACTCAATCCTATATTGTTACCAAAGTAACTGCTCTGATATTCTTGATTCTTTCATTATAAGTTTAAATAAAAATAATTTAACAAAAATAAAAATCTATAGACAGACAGCCTCCGTGGCGCAGTGGGCGAGTAGGTGTAAAGCGAGAGGCCATGGGTTCGATCCCCCCACTGAGTCAAATGTTTGTGTGACCTACAAATGTAAGTTTCGGGTCTAGGTGTTGTTGGACCGCAAGCCTCTCGTAGTTCCTGATACCCACGATACAGGTTAACTTAGTGTGGGGTCAGGACTATGTGTGTGACTGTTGGGTGCATTTATTTATATAAAAAGCCGTCATAGAAACATTAGTTTCCTTTTGTACAGATTATTACCGAATAATGTGAAGGCGTTAATTAAATAGATCAGATTTTCAATTTTCATTACAGAACATAAAAATATAGCAACCTTTGAAAACGAATGGACCAAAAAAACAATATACATGTCTAATTAAGAACCTCCTAGTTTTTTTCGTCTGGTGAATGTACCTATACCTTTACATTTCACAATGTCGAATAATTTTAGCAGTTGAAATAATTTGTGCGCCGAGAACTAATTTAATAAAACAATAGATTGTGGCGAATGTCTTAATTATCTTATTTAGAAATTAGATTTCGTTTTCAGATTGTTTAATTTAATTTAAAACAATTCTATCTTTTATACAGTCTTTATTCCAACTTAAAGATAGTGAACGGAGAATTTTTCAAGCCAACGATATGTTTTTTTTTTATATGATGAAACGAGTAGGTTGCTCGCGTGATGGTAAGCACCACGCCTGTCCATAAACAGAAGCAACACCACACAGATCTTTATATTTAAAGCATTGCTTGGAACTGGACTGCGCTCATCACCCCGAGACATTAGATACCGAGTCTCTTAATGCCCAGTAATTTCACTAGCTCTTATGAACTTCAAACCAAACACAACAGTACTTACATACTTCTGCTTGGCGACAGAAATAGATAAAGCGGTGGTACCAACCCAGACGGCCTCACGCTTTTTTGGGATCTACCATATAGAAAACCACACATAATTTTACACAGTTTGAAAAAAAATGGTTCTTTTTCAGTTTTTTATAACATAGACCGGCAAACGAGCAAGTGGGTCACCTGACGGTAAGTGATCACCACCGCCCATGTACGCCTACAATACTAGAAGAATCATAGGCGCGTTGCCAACCTTAAAGGGACGGGATACTTAAAGGGATTAGGAAGGGGAGGGGGATTTGGGCCTCCGGATATCTCACTCACCGTATGAAACGCAGCAGCAAGCCGCTACTTTACGTCGGCTTTCTGTGAGATAATGATAACGACCCGGTGGAGCCGGCCCATTCGTGCTGTAGACAAAACAGTCTACAACTTCAATAATTTATTCTATTGTACAATGTTATAAACTCATCTATTTTACAGCACAAAATCAAATATGTACGTTTAAAAGTCGATTCAGTAATTGGATTTCAACAATATAATATTAAAAAGATTCAGAATGTAAAATTCATGTCAAGTCTTTTTTCGTCGAGTGTCCATATTTTTTTTCGTGTCTCCGGGGACGTGGGTACGTGATATTTCTCTTGTCTTGGATAAACTGTACGATATTTTCTTTCAAGCTCCAAAGGCGTTCGTTGTTTTATAGTAGTTTGTGTGACATTGAATCGACACACGCTTTCCATTTCAAATAATATTCTTATGACCTCGTTATCGATACCTATTGGAAGCCCCTCCTTCCAATATGTATGATTACTAACCAGCTGATTTTTTTGTTTTTATTTAGTTAATATTTATATAATTTAACTGTCATATTGTCCTACAAATAAAATAATATTTTTTTGAGTATCATCAAATCGAAATATTCTATCCTTGCTACCTCTGTTAGCTACCACAATAGAGAATTTTCGCATAGGGAATAGTTGGTCGTCTCATCGAAACGAAGCTACTCACGGAAAATGAGCTTGATAGTAGTCAAGTGGATCAGCTACCCGAGGGCTCCCTGTCTAATACTGTTAGGTTTTAATTTTATTAGTCTGTGCGGACGGTGTTTATAAAATTGTCATCGGGGGACACCTAAAATATTGTATAAAAGAGGCGCACGACTTGACATGTTACAGTTCGCATTCCGTCATCGAAAGACTTTAGTGACCGCCGTGATCATTATTATAGTAGTAGTAATACTGTCGTAGTTAATCATACTGAGCGTGTATACAAGTAGAATTAAAGTAAGGCCTACAATTTGTTATTCGTGATACGAGTAAAATATATAGGTTTGAAAGTGATCATGTTATTTGTGTGCTATTATTTAAAAGTCATCTCATTAAATTCCTAAATATACTATATAACAATTTCTTATATTTACGCTAATGTTACACATTGAAATAAACTAATTTAAACGGAATTTATATCGGTTTTTTATTTAATTGTGTTTCCGACGTTTCGAAAACTTTTCAGCCTTCGTGGTCAAGGGGTGGACTGAGGTTTATTTGTTGATAATGGTTTAATTAATCGTTATTGTCCAGTCAATTGACAGATTCAGAAATCAAATTGATATACTAACACCCACTTTAAATTTTACAAGGTGGTAGGTTACTCGTATGCGGGAGGCCGTCTGGGTTGGTACCACCGCTTTGTCTATTTCTGCCGCCAAGCAACAGTGTGTAAGCATTGTTGTGTTTCGGTTTGAAAGACATTGAAGCCAGTCAAATTACTGGGCATTATGAGACTTAACATCTTATGTCTCGGAGTGACGAGCGCAGTTCAGTTCCATGCAGTGCTTTGTAATTCAAAGTTCTGTGTGGTGTTGCTTCTGTTTATGGACAAGCGCTTACCATCAGGCGAGCGCCTTGCTCATCTCGTCATTCAATTAAATAAAAAAAAAGTAATATGGTTAATTTGGGCGTGGTATATTTTGTTTACCAAGTAATTTCACTCTTGAAGTGGGGACAATGTGAATCTCGCTATATAAGAGGGTGTCTTGCTATTTGATGGCAGTGTAGTAACAATTCATGATCATAGTTAAACTTAGATGGTCGTTTTGCTAGAATTATAGCGACCTGGTTTATTTAAGTATATCGTTGACCGGAGTATAATTACTCGCTAGTAAAGTAACGCGTTACCGTGATTCATGTAGGTTTAAGATGTTTGTGTAATCTAAACATTGTAACACGGGTGGTTTTTCTGTCGCCGGCTCTTTTCCACCTAAGATTGTATAGTAGTAGCTTAAAAGAGTGAATAAAGTGATAATCACGTGTCGTTATTATTGAAATCAAATCATATGAAATCATTTATTCTAGAAATTGGGTCATAATTATCACTTTTACATGTCAATCTTTTTTTTTATTCTAGATTACATTTTTTTTATCTTTTATCGGCTTGTCGTGGCTAGCCATGAGAAGAAATTCCGAAATAAACTCATGGGTTATGGCCTCTTTTAATGTCCAGACATTGATTTTCCAGAATTGTGCGAGTGTAATGTACAAAATCTTGAGAAATGATGGTTATCGTTTTGTATTTTTTCAATACTCATCTCACGTAACTCCTAAATATACATATGTTATTTATTCTCATTTATTGAGTGGTAGAGCCACGCTGTAGTCAGTTTTGTCTACAGCATGAATGGGCTGGCTCGACCGGGTCGCTACCACTGTCTCACAGAAAACCGTAAAGTAGCGGCTTGCTGCTGCGTTTCGTACGGTGAGTGAGATATCCGGAAGCCCAAATCCCTTCCCCTTCCCAATCCCTAATTATTCACTTTCCTTTAATGTCGGCAACGCGCCCATGATTCTTCTGGTGGTGGGCGTACATGGGCGGTGGAGATCACTTACCATCAGGTGACCCAATTCGTTTGCCGGCCTAGGCTATAAAAGTATGAAATGTATGTTCCGTCTGCTTCCGAATTATGTCAGTGGGCTTCACCCGCGCTACAATATGTCGTTTAAATACACCTTTATTTTGTTTCGCGTAGATACTTCCAACGATCATAGAAGGCGAATGATTTCTCTTGGGAAATTTTGTCTATCTCTAATAAAATTATTTCTCTTCGAAGAATTAAGCGTAGAATTAGAGATTAAGGGATCTAACGCAAAAGATGGTAAGATGATATATGAAAAAATGTACTTTGTTGCGTATTGTGCGGGTTTAATATGATCATCACGGACAGGACTATTGTTGCCAATAATCTTGATATTGTGATATTAGATTGATAGGTACGCCGGGCGATACTGTTTGATATCATCATTCCGCATGACGACCTATTTTTTTTTATTATTTTTATTTATTTAATGACGAAACGAGCAAGTCGCTTGCCTGATAGTAAGCGCCACGCGTGCTCATAAACAGAAGCAACATCACACAGAACTTGGAATTACAAAGCACTGCACTGCACTGAACAGCGCTCGTCACCCCGAGACATAAGATGTTGAGTCTCATAATACCCAGTAATTTTACTAGCTTCAATATCCTTCAAACCGAAACACAACAGTGTAATAGACAAAGCGGTGGTACCAACCCAGACGGCTTCTCGCATACGACTAACCTAACCCAACCTACCACATTGTAAAATTATATTCATATTTTTGAGAGTAGCCTATGTTACTCTTAGGTCATAAACTTTTCTTCTTTTCTGATTCTTCTGGCATTGTGTACGTATATGGGCGGTGGAGATAACTTACCGTTAGGTGACCGACTTGCTCGTTTCCCGGTCGATATTAAGGGGCGTTCTATCACATCATGGGACGGATATACGCGTGGCGAAATGTGGGTGTACCGGTTACACCTCTGCTTACCTTTTCAGGGATTACAGGCCTGAGTGCGTTTATAAAGGGTTAATTTTAAAATACCAGCAACCTCGCAGGACCAGATAGCTGACCCCATACGGAACAACTTTTGTTCTACGAGTTTGGATATAACTCAATATATTAAAAAAAAAATGATTTTACAAGTTTTTGTTGTGTCGTGTTTTTCTTCGTAGAGTGCGGCGCGGCGCGGCGTGCGCGCGCGACATCAAACGCGCCGCTCAGCTGCTCGGGCGTTGACCTTCAAAGGAGCTAGCCCGGTTCCCCACGCTTCGCGTATTTGTTTACGTAATCTGCGATGCGCGTTGTAACGTTCAAGACGGAAATTAAATGAATACTTATTTTTGTATGAAAATAAAATCTAACAAATTATCAAAAGTCGTAGAACAAAAGTAGTAGCTTATAACCTTAGGAATCTACCCCTGCGAGGTTGCTAGTGTTTTAAAAATAACCCTGTATATAAATATTTTATAAGTAACAGTAGTATTTTTATAATATGTGTATCGCTGGTAGAATATATCCGCCCGGATTGCGACCACCGTACACATGATATTAAAACCTGCCATAGTGATCCACACGCTTTGTGTGGATCGCGTTCCAGGATCAGCCAATGTATATCCGATTCTCCCGAGAGGCTTGCTACATGACTTGACGGTTGGTTGGGGCGGGTACAGTGGTACATCCTTGTATCACTGTGCCTGCAACGATCATCTGTCTGTCCTGTCGGAGGCCCCTCGATTTGCTTCTTCCTTTTCCAAAGAGGGATTGGTGGTCGCTGGTTTTTTGGATTGCACTACGTTTACCATCAGGTGTAGTGCAGTCACTTTGCCGTGCTCGGATACAAAAAATAATACGTTAGCGTGTACCCATAGCTTCCATTCGGTTTTAATTTTGACATAAAATTCTCAACAAAGAGTACGTAAGAGCAGCCATTATGGCAACATTGAATAGGATTGTGTGAATGAAAATAAAATAATGTTATTTCTGTCGTGATTTATATTGTAACGGAGAGTTTAAATCGACGAATGGATTAAAACGTTGAATGAAATGCTGTTGAATTTTTCATGCGATGCCAAAAGTAGAATTATTATTTAAATTATATACTTCCGATGTAGGGTATTTTTAAATTTTGATTGCATAATCGGTTATTTTAATATTTTTTTTTTCTAGCCCTGTATTATATACGCCCCACTGCTGGGCACGGGCCTCCTCTACTGAATGAGAGGGATTAGGCCTTAGTCCACCACGCTGGCCTAATGCGGGTTGGCGGACTTCACATACCTTCGAAAAATCTTATCGAGTTCTCAGGTATGCAGGTTTCCTCACGATGTTTCCTTCACCGTTAAAGCAAGCGATAATTAACAATTTTAATATACACGTAACTTAGAAAAGTCAGTGGTGTATGCTATTGGGGCTGGTTTCGAACCTGCGACTTTCGTCTCGACAGTCCATACCACTCCCCACTGAGCTATCGCTGCTGCTAATAATTATACAGGGTGTCCAGTAATTAATGGATAACCTTGAAATGTCTTGTAGCAGAACGAATGGCCGTTCAGAGAAAAATACGGAAAAAAATGTAACGTAAGTAGTACCTGAGGTACGTATTTTTTTTTAAAAAGTCGTAATTTTTTTGGTTTATTTTACTTTCTTGGACACTACGACCAGAAATGAAGGAAATCCATCGGTTTTTTGTTGTTTTATTATTATACACCAACTATACTAATAGATAGATAGTCAATAGTATGACAAGCTATTGCACTTTTAAAAAAAAATAAACATTCAAAACCATTTCTTTAGAAAAATTAGCAAAATTTTATTTTTAAACAATGTTTAAACCTCTTGGGCATAAAAAAAATGTATGAATACATGAGTGACCAAAATTTTTTAAATAATGTCGGTTTTAAGTAGATTTTATAATGGTATAATTCATTATTGTATCTACTGTAAATAGCGATTTATTGCTATTAATGTAAGAAAGGAGCTAATTTGAACAAATAACAAAAACAATATAATATGAGATACTTTTTAAAATAAAATTGTACTTGTCTAATGAGGTTTATTAAAACTAAGATTTGATGTTGATAAAACATAAAAATGGCTTATTTAAACAAATTGAAACCAAATTATCAGAAATAAATTAACTTAAATTTAATACTCATAATGTTTAAAATGGTTATTTCATAAGCGTAAAATGTGTCATATGATCTCCATATTTGCTTCCTGCGCGCACGCCATTCCCCCCGTTTTTTGTGTTATGTTAGACAAGAAGGGTCTGAGTTGGCTATGTGCGAGTGAAAGGAACTTAAAGTAAAAAAATCCAACCCTGTCAACCAACCAACCCAACCAATCCAACCCTGTATTTAAATATTCCCGAACAGACACAGCATAATGCGCAGGGCAGCCGTCATTTTGCAACCAATGCGATTCCCTCAGCTCCTCGGATACTCCTTCTCTAATAAAGTCGGTAGATCATTTTGAATAAATTCCAAATAACTTTGCCCAGTTAGAGGCCCGGTAATTAAAATGGGCCAATTGTTTGTCCATTGGGTTGGATGGACAGGGTTGGTTTTTTTTACTTTAAGTTCCTTTCACTCGCACATAGCCAACTCAGACCCTACTTGTCTAACATAACACAAAAACCGGGGGGAATGGCGTGCGCGCAGGAAGCAGATATGGAGATCATATGACACATTTTACGCTTATGAAGTAACCATTTTAAACATTATGAGTATTAAATTTAAGTTAATTTATTTCTGATAATTTGGTTTCAATTTGTTTCAATAAGCCATTTTTATCTTTTATCAACATCAAATCTTAGTTTTAATAAACCTCATTAGACAAGTACAATTTTATTTTAAAAAGTATCTCATATTATATTGTTTTTGTTATTTGGTCAAATTAGCTCCTTTCTTACATTAATAGCAATAAATCGCTATTTACAGTAGATACAATAATGAATTATACCATTATAAAATCTACTTAAAACAGACATTATTTAAAAAATTTTGGTCACTCATGTATTCATACATTTTTTTTATATCCAAGAGGTTTAAACTTTGTTTAAAAATAAAATTTTGCAAATTTTTCTAAAAAAATGGTTTTGAATGTTTATTTTTTTTAAAAGTGCAATAGCTTGTCATACTATTGACTATCTATCTATTAGTATAGTTAGTGTATAATAATAAAACAACAAAAAGCCGATGGATTTCCTTCACTTCTGGTCGTAGTGTCCAAGAAAGTAAAATAAACCAAAAAAATTGCGACTTTTAAAAAAAAAATACGTACCTCAGGTACTACTTATGTTATATTTTTTTTCGTATTTTTCTCTGAACGGCCATTTGTTCTGCTATAAGACATTTCAAGGTTATCCATTAATTACTGGACACCCTGTATAACAATAAAATAATAAATACACCCAACAACATAGTCCTGACTTCACACTAGGTTACGGTCTTACTACTTACGGTCCTACAACACATATACCCGTATCAAAAATCTGTGGATCACACAAATATTTGTCTCGGTGCGGGACTCGAACCCACGGCATCTCGTTTCGCAGCCGGCTACTCGCCCACTGGGTCGCGGAAGCTGTCCATAATAATTTAGTGGCACCCTGGATAGCAACAACCGGTTTTCATATTATCCGCCCGGATAGCAACCACCGTAGACATAATCACCTTGAAAACAAAACTGACAGTAAACGAAAATTGACGATTTTTAGTTATGAACGCTATTTTATGAAACATTTAAACTTAATTTCCTATAAACACATTTTTCGTTTAGTGTCAGTTTTGTTTTCAAGGTACGATGTTGAAACCTGCGATAGTGACCCACACGCCTTGTGTGGATCGCGTTCCAGGATCAGCCAGTGTATATCCGGCTCTCCCGAGGGGCTTGCGACAAGACTTGATGGTTGGTTGGGACGCGTATAGGGGTACATCTTTGTATTACTGTACCTGCATCGGTTATCCGCCTGTCCTGTCGCAGGCTCCTCGTTTGCTTCTCCCCTCTTCGGAATGTGAAGAAGCATTTATGTCAGCTTGATTCTGGCTACCACCGATACTCCTTATTTGTCAGTGGTCTCTGGTTTTTTTGGACTGCACTGCGCTTACCATCAGGTCTAGTGCAGTCACTTTTTTTTTGAAATAAATACACCCAACAGTCACATACATAGTCCTGACCCCACACTAAGATATGAGTCTTGTGTCGTGGGTATCAGGAACTACGAGAGACTTTCGGTCTCACAACACCCAAACCCCGAGACAAATATCCGTGGATCACACAAATCGACTGCCGCTACGTACAGTATCGAAACTAGAAATCACATACTTTTCAGTAGAGCAGTTTAAAGATATATTTTGGTTTAAAATAATGAGTTTTACAAGTATCTTGAAAATACATCCCTATATGATAGCTAATTTTATGCGTCTTTCTTTCTCTATAAACATGTTTATAATATCTAATATATTTATCTAGATATTTCACATTCGATGATTTACCTTGTCAGTAAAAGCTAAAATTCCATCGAAAGTGTTACATTCGATATTGTTCAAGGTTTATAAAATTTGAAAAAATATCGAATGTAATAGTTTCGACAATATTCTTTGACAATTATGTAGAAACTAAAAAAAGGAAGTAGTTTCGATACTTTATTTCTAAGTTATTGGCTTGTAACAGTTACTTTCTGAAAAAGTTAGGAGTGTGTATCGAAGCTAAACTTCAGTTTTGTAAGTAAATCGCGTATATTTATTAATTATGACGCCAAACAATTAAAAATAAATAATCGAAGCATGAGATCCGTCAATCAGATTTAACAAATTATTGAAGTTATACTTCTTTAGGCGCGTTATGAAAAAATGATGAGAGTGAAATTTTAAGATGCGCGCGCACCTGTGACACAAAAAATTAACAGTATGAAGTTAGGCGCGTTATGAAAAAATGATGAGAGTGAAATAAAAAAATAAATAAATAAATATAAATATATTATATTATATATATATATATATATATATATATATATATAATTATATATAGATGCGGTTTTTATTTTATAATTTGGAACATGGTGCCGTAAAAAAAGTACCAGGTTCGCATAAACGCGAAGAGAGTAGAATGTCCATTTTTCATGGCGAGTAGCCGTAATTAATAAACAAATGACGATTTGGACAAAGAAAAACTCTTTAGGTTTTTTCTTATTCGGAACATGTTGCCGTAAAAAGTACCAGGCTCGCATAAACGCGAAGAGAGTAGAATGTACTTCTATCATGTCGAGTGGATATGTTGATATAAATTAAAATACTTTTATTTAATATAATTAACACTAAATATTATTAAATTATTAATGTTAAATACTTATTATTGGTTATTTAATGATGCCAAAGAAGTATAACTTCTCACGCGCGTACATAAGTACACGCACCCATATTTTTTTTTATTAAATCTTTAACTCTTATCATAAAGGAACTTTTGCACTATACAATAAGAATTATATTATGAGGTATATATAGTAACTTATTGTATAAATAAATCAACTAATCTGTAGAACGACATCCGCAAAAATATGGTAACTGCACAATAATATGATAAACTAGCTTTTGATCGCGGTTCCGCCGACATGAACAGCATTTTCCAGAATAAAAATAGCCTATGTCCTAATCTAGTCTACCTGTGTATGAAATGTAATCCTAAACCGTTGAGCCGTTTTATAGCGTAATAAACTAACAAACATCAAAATTCACAAACTCGCAAAAAATTATATTTAATATTCCCTATATTCAATATGAAAGTTTTTTTTATATTAACTTAAATTTTTGAAAATCTTTCGTGTTACCACCATACAAAAGATTTTCAAGAAATTCATCACTTATAACAAAAATCCCTTATTTTGTGGGTTTTAGCAAAAATAATTCTTTTTAGCACTTGACTTTTTTGCTTTGTATCTTAGCAATATAAAACTATTTTGAGATCAGAATCAGACTATTTCATTAAATATTAATGAAATCCCAATCATCTTCATAATACTAATACTTAATTAGCTGGTGGTAGGATATTCGTATCCGCCCGGAAAGCGACCACCGTACACATGGTGTTAAAACCTGTCATAGTGATCCACGCACCTTGTGTGGATCGCGTTCCAGGATCAGCTAGTGTATATCCGGTTCTCTCGAGGGGCTTGCGACATGACTTGATGGTTGATTTGGGCGAGTATAAGGGGTACATCCTTGTATAACTGTGCCTGCATCGGTCATCCGCCTGTCTTGTTGCAGGCCCCTCGATTGGCTTCTTTCCTCTACGAAGAGGGAAAAAGCATTTATACAGGCCGGCATGACTCTGGTGACCACCGATAAACTCATTGTTTGTTGGTGCTCGCTGGTTTTTTAGATTGCACTACGCTTACCATCAGGTGTAGTGCAGTCACTTTGCCGTGCTCGAATATAAACAAATCATCTTCACCACTCCTCAAACAAACAAAACAAATTAAATTAAAAAACAAAAAAAAATCAAACATTATTCTTATTTTGGCCCATCTTAAGAGTTTTAAACAATTTATGGTGTTGTTTAGGAATATGTCTTGTTTCACAAAGATGCATTAAATCCTTATATTTGGCTTCAGGAATCGGGAAACTCTATGACTACAATGGTTTCAATATATCATTGGATTTTGCAAAAACAGTTTTCTTATTAGGACGTGTCTGAACCAAGGTATTCAATCTGAAATAATCGGAATCCAAATTCATACTTGTAACATCAGGTTCCGATCCCTTTACACAGATTTCTTTATGAGTGGTAGAGCCACGCTGTAGACAGTAATGTCTACAGCATGAATGGGCGGGCTCGATCGGGTCGTAACCACTGTCTCGCAGAAAACCGACGTAAAGTAGTGGCTTGCTGCTGCGTTTCGTACGGTGAGTGAGATATCCGGAAGCCCAAATCCCTCTCCCCTTCCCAATCCCTAATTATCCCTTTCCTTTAAGGTCGGCAACGCGCTCATGATTCTTTTGGTATTGTGGGCGTACATGGACGGTGGAGATCACTTACCATCAGGTGACCCACTTGCTCGTTTGCCGGTCTATGCTATAAAAAAAAAAAAAATAATGTTGTCTTGATATCTTGACTGAAGGTGTTTTTATTGAAACTTCTGTTTTGCAACAACTCTTTTAAATCATAAAGCATGTTTTTACACACTTCTATAACTTGATATGGCTCATTGTTTGTTTTTGCCCAACAAACCAAAGCGTACCATTGATCACGTGTATATATTATTTTGCCTTTTGCAAATCTCTCAATAAGAGTATGTACACTATCTGCTTCTTGTTGCGTATGATCAGACTCCATAAATCTGTGTGTAATGTTATTATTGAATTTGTTACTGACATACATGTAAAGACTGTATACCACTCTATTGCGGTTTTGGCCAGTACAATTGTCGGACCAAAACCCTATGTCTACAGCACCATTGGTTACAGTAGACATAAGGGAGTAATAGGGTTATCATTGTTGGATGCCGAAATCAATGAATTTAAATTTGGGATGTCTAGGTCTTCAGTAACAGCTGGTGTTGTTTCAATGAAATAGTCTTGCCCGAAGGAAAACGATGGCATTGCCATACATTCTGTAGGTAGGGCGATTACAGAGTATTTAATAACAGCTGAGGTTATGTCAGTGAGATCTTGCTCGGAACAAGACGATGGCATCGGCGTACAGTTTTTAGTTAGGGCATTTACAGGGTCATCAGTACTAGATGATGTTTTAATGAGGAGGAGGTCTTGTCCGGAAGATGGCGATGGCATTGGTGTGCCTTCATCATCCTTTGTTTGTGATGTGGGAAAAATATCGACATAAGGGTAATTGAAAATCTTCCATTCTTCTTCAGTGTACACTTTATAGTATACAGGGGATTCCAAAATAAATAAAACCGTATTTAAAATATCTCACTTTATTAATAAAAGCCAAAGAAATTGCAAAAGAAACACCATCAGCGATCAAATCTGCCAGTCGAAACTAGTAAACAGCGTAGAACAACATTGTAACTGGTAGATTCAAGAAATATTTTTAATAGTAAACTATCGAAAGTACCACTTTCGATAGTTTTTAGATTGTATATAATCTCAAATGACCACATATACTATTGAAACTACCATTTCCAATATTTGTCTATATTACATGAACTTGGAATACTATCGAGTCTACCACTTTCGATAGTTTTAGTTGTTAACCTTCCATTCGGGCACTGAAAAAACAAAATACACAAAATAACTTAATAATAGCCCTAAAACTATAAAAAAAACGACGTATCCTCCTACTCGCACATCGCGGCGAACAATAGCAACTCGGTCAGTTACGGGCTATGTGTGCGTATCGTCGTGTGAGAACAGTATCGAATCTACCAACTTCGATTATGTTAGTTGCTCAAAGTGTGTAGAATCGATTATATTCAATTCAAAACTGGACTATAGAGTAACTTTTTCCAAAAAAACTCAATGTTTTCCTGGTAGTAAATCATATACTCTTACAACTGGTACAATAAAAACAGATTCGATATTTTGCAGATTCGATACTGTACGTAGCGGCAGTCGAAATGTTTATCTCGGTGCGGGGATCGAACCCGCGGCCTCTCGTTTCACAGCCGGCTACTCGCCCGCTGCGCCACGAAGACGTTGCCATGTATGTATTAAAAAAGCACTTTTACATCCATTAAAGTACCACCATCTCTTATATAACCTAAACTCTTTCATTTATTCGCGCCTGTTTAACTCGCGCGAAATAACTGAACATGCTTTACTAACGGTAAACGAGATGCTCCGTCAAAAGAATATTTAGTAAGTGAAATGAACTTCTTGCTTCTGTCGAAATACACGTAAAATTCCACGTTCGTCTGTTCGTAGAATATAAGAATAAAGGCATGCTAATACTCGGATTTGTAAAGACTTTAATAAAAAACCTTTGTAGATATCATGGCTTGGAGTTTTGGCGGGAATTCCGACAGTGCGGTTTATCGCTTATTTTAATTTATTTCAAAAACTATTTTAAAGTTGTATTTATTGTATAAAAGTGGTGTGTATTTGTGCAATAAACATTGACGTTGATGAACAGTGTATGGAAACATTGAAATAAGTGAATTAAGCTTCGTACCGGAAGGAATTCACACCAAAACTCCAACAAGACCTTGAAGATGTCCACACCCACATTTCATCGTTTTTGTGAAGACTTGAGAATAAATTATACTTGTCATTGGCGAAATGCATAATAATGCGAGGCCATAAACTAAAAAGCAGAAAATATCTTAACTGACTCAATAAATGAGGTCGTGTATTCGACTGTAGGTGTTCGCAATTTTCTCAAAAGCAATGAATCAAATTTAATTGTTGTTTCATTATAGTAATAAGTATATTACTTTACACACATAAAGACCGACAAAAAATCAAACCTATAGCACCTTCCTTTTTTGTCGGGGGTTAAAACAATATATTATGTGGGCGAGGGTGAATGTAGGTCGAATTTAAATATTTCAAGACTCTGAGACGTGAGCCATTTTATGGATGTATGTAATCCACAGGCTTAAAATATACACAGGAATTAACATTTCAACATAGTAGTCAATAAAAGTATTAAGGCAATTATTTAATGCTAATTTCGTACGTGTATTTACCCAAGTTAATGCCTTTTCAACCGACGAAAAAAACGAAGGAGCTTCCCAATACCACTTTTCCAGCATTAGAATTTGTGCCTGATTTGGCAATAGAGTTGCCTTATATCTCTAGTCGAGGCGTCTTATATCAGGCGAGCGCCTTGCCCGTCTCGTCATTTAATCAAATCAAAAACAGGAGTAGTCATTTACGAAACTTCGTTAGCGCAGCAGACCGACTTCCATTAGACATTACTCGATTTTACAGATGAAATTGGTCTCCAATGTTAACAATATTATACTTTTTATAAACAAATACCTTTCTGACTGCCTCAGTGACACAGCTGTATTGCGTATGCGGTACCAATGCTGTGCTGAGGTATCGGGTTCGATCACCGGGTTGGGCAAAAGTGATATTAAGCTTTTCTGTCACGAAATGCTGGGTACCAGGTCGGAGTCTAGAATTGTGCCCGGTATGGCGATAGGCTCGACCCCTATCATATTATGGGACGGCAATATGCTCGGAGAAGTATGGGTGCACTGGTTACATCTCTGCCTACCCCACCGGGGCCTACAGGCGTGATTGGCTAAATGTAAAAAACTTAATGATTTCTTACGTTTACGCGAATGTTACTCATTGAAATAAAACTAATTTAAACGGATTTTATCGCGGTTGGCTTTGACTTTTCAGTCCCCCCCGTGAACACGAAGGCTGAAAAGTCTTCGAAACTTTGGGATCAAAATTAATAAAAAACCGCGATAAAATCCGTTTAAATTAGGTAGTTTTATTTCAATATGTAAAAACTTTTTTTTTTATCAATAAATACACCCATCACATGCATAATCCTGACCCCGCAGTAAGACACGGGTCTTGTGTCGTTGGTATCAGGAACTACGAGAGACTTTCGGTCTCACAACACCCAGACCTCGAAACAAATATTTGTGGATCACACAAACATTTGTCTCGGTGCGGGGATCGAACCCGCGGCCTCTCGCTTCACAGGCTACTCGCCCGCTGCGCCACGGAGGCTGTGAAATAAAACTATACTATAAACTTAAATAATTGGTATTAAATAATTATAAATTTTAATAATTTTTATTTATATGTATAAACTTAAATAATTGGTCAAAACATCCAGACTCTGATACCAACACCTCATAAAATAATTTGACACATAAAATCTCTTAACAAGCCACAGACGAGATAGGGTAATCCTTTGTCAATGTCGGGTAAACGCACCTGTTACCGACATTATGGGATTTACGAAGGCACTGTTGTCAGTCCGTCTCACTCGCCGCACGACAGCCGAAAGAGATGGATTTACATGAATATTAAGTTTATACGGCAATATAAACCGTTTAAAAATGGCGGGTGAAATATTTAAGTCGGCAAAAACATGGATACGTGGACCCTTTATAAGCATTTACCCTGCTCCCGGTATTTTATGGGTGTTTACGCCCTTGTTTATTTTTTATGTAATATAAACGTGTGTGTTACTAAGAGGTAAGTATATGTTACCTGGTATTCTATCGGTTTTTCGAACCTTTTTTATAGAATTGAATGATGATACGAGCAGGTTGTTCGTCTGATTGTAAGTGTCTGTTTATAAACATGTTAGATATTAAGGATCAAGAATAATTATAGTAAACATTTTGTTAGAAAAATAGCAATTGTATTGACTTGTAAGAAACTGGAATGAATCGAGAACAGATATCTGCAAACTATTGTATTACTTCACACTATAACTTATTAAATAATTGTATCTATTTATCTTTAAGCGTAATTGAAATGTTGAGAATATTCTAAACCCATATTCATCATTGTAAAATTAATATTCCAAATAATAAAGTAGTTGTATTGATTACTTAAACAATAGTAGGGTGACCGACATTTTGTTATAAAAAGCAGACATCTGTTGATCTCGAGTTAGTCTGGCTTGTGCAATGCCCAAGTGTGAACATAATAAATATACCTGTGCTGAAGACTTTCTATTGTGAACATAAAACCCTGGCGAAATAAATATATGAGCTTGGAAGAAAAACTCTTTTATCAGAAGCGGGATAAAAGACGCCTGCATATATTTCTTCGTGATGGGTCGAAAAAGACGAAACTCATCGCAACGGCCAAGAAAATAATGGAACCAGTGCAAACACTACGCGATGCACTGCGACTGTCTACGAGTAATTTGCACTATAATGGAGGAGTTTTACTAATGTGGCTCCGGCGCTGTCGTTGAGTGCAAGATATTGGTGCGCAAGAGTTCCCGATCGTTGAACCATGAACGATGTACCCACATTGTGGCGGTACACCCGTACAGCTCACAGAGTGGCTTTTCTGGACGACTGATCGAACGCATTTACGAGTGGTTAAGTATACGTCGAGAAACTCACAACGATTTGGTGAGTCCGTTCCATTTTATGTAGATCGCGTATAAAAAGTAATTTGAATTGCCTACAGGTTTTGTAGAATTATTAAAATGTGTAGTCTATGTGTAGCGATTGCCTACCGAAATCAAAACTGTTCTCATTATCGGAGCAAAGCTGAATTCACTAAATACCTAATGCAGGGAATTTATTTTATTGCATTTTACATCAATCTATCCCGATATAATTGTCTTTGCAGATGTGAACGATAATTTCTATTTGATTTGTTATGAACTAATGTTTTGGAGAATAAAAGTTTAAAAATACTAAGTATTGACGATTGCATCAATTACACTAGAAACGCGAGCCCGATTCCATTATAAGAATATTGATTTGCTTAGACAATCCATTAATTTACAATTGTATTTGACTACGATGTGTGATTAATTGAATTAGATCTTCGCTACATTAATTTTGGAAAAGAAAAATAATAACAAGCGTTTTTTTGCTTCTGCCTATCTGTGAAGATTACTGTGTGAAGATTTCTTAATTTTGTAGTCAAAACTTTTCGCTAAATGCCAAATGATTTTATACCAAAAACAAAAAGATGTTTTATTTGTTCACATGATATTTTCATAACTGTTCTTGCATATCGCATTGAGAAATTCTAAAACCGAAAAGTGTTTCTGTTCCTTATTGTCATAATTACAAAAACTGTAATTTGTGCAGTGCAATCGTATTCCAGTAAAGTTTATGACTTGCGATCGTTGTGCGTAACTGCTGAACTCGAAACAGATTTTCAACTTTTTGCCTTTCGGGTCCCTGTCCTGGCAGACATATTTCCCAATACGTATCGGGCTTCTGCCTGGCGTACTTTAGTGTGGAGAGAATTTTATAAGACTTATAATCATGATAATCGCCTGCCTTCTTGTTTTTAGTACTCGTGGCGATCAATCGGACTTGGCCCTCTGACGGCTGGGTCTGGGACATTGAATACACTATAGCCCGGTTACACGGTTCGAATCGGTTTGTTTAGGGAGCACACTCTTAGTTCTTGGGTCTTGTGAGCTGCTCTTAAGATTTTGTGGGTGACCAACGTACGTCTGCCCCTTAAAGACACCTTCCGTGCTAGCGACGCAGGCTAGGAGTGCTCCCGTTAATGAGTTTGAGTTCCATGCGCACTTGCAACTTCGCAGCTTGATACCTGAGTCACTAGATGATTCGGAACACATGTAATGTTTAGTGTGATATGGTAGTGTGTTGGGAGTGATGGAAGTCCGAATTCTGTCATTCACAATGCACTGAGATTTAATTTTATTCGTGTTATGTCGGAAGAAATTAAATGTTAAATCCTCACTTTATTACTTACAAGACCCTTGTCTGTGGGTGCTTTAATGCACACTGGCGCCTATAGTACAGTTTGTCACTTCATTTGTTTTTTTTGAAAAGATAAAAATATTAAGAACTTATACTTCAGAACCACATGAACCTGTTATAACCATTTTTAATGTTCTCCTTGTGTGTTTTAGATCATTCTTGGGAATAAGTGAAGCTGAAGTATTCAAAGGGATTACTGTGGTGAGCCTGGTGTTGACGATGATGAAGAGGTCTGTCCAGAGGAATTTCCCGGTCCGTGTCTGCACACCTTGCTGAAGACACCTAAGGACTGATGAGTATCCATGTGAACTTATGTTGTTTCTAAGAGTAGAATTAATTTGAATCCCAAACTAGAATTCATATTAAACCTTTTAATTTGAAACCTTCACAAAGGCTGTGAAGTGCAGCGACTGAAAGGTTCTTGCGAAGAATACGATGGCATTATACTTATTTCTTTAGCATTTGTTAGCGAAATTGTATCGGTGTACATTGTGTTGGTGATCAAAAAAAAAAAAAAAGAATACGGCACAAGCGTGGATGTGGTGCGTAATGGTATTAAGTGCCGGCTCCGCCTAGAAACGAATCGAACGAAATTTGTATTGTATTCTTCTAAACTCATTGACTGTGACAGTATCGACAACAAAGACTCCAATGACTCTGACTGATAGAAAACACTAAACGGTGACTAAAGTGTTGAGTGTGGTGTAGTGTGCAGTATCAATATATTTATTTGTAAACATAGGTAAACAGAAAGGTCTTAAAAAATATATATGTAGAAGCTCTATGTTCTACCAATGGAATTGGAGTACCAATAGTTTTAATAAGTTTGGAGTTTACACAATAAAGAGATGAAATTATTAAATACAGTAGAAATATTCTATACAAATTATAGTTTATCAATTTTATCATTTAAAAAAAAGTCTCGACAATCGAAAAAGTCAATATGTCTTATCTATTAAAAATGAAATCAATTTGCGTTTAAAAATACCGATATCCCGTTCATTTGTTTCATTTAGGTAGTTTATTATAAATTTTTGGAGCCAGTGCGAAAATACTAATACAGTTTTAGATTTTGTAACATGTAACTGGTCGCAACGACGCTGACTGGTTACTTGGTAAAATTTATTTGAATTATTTTTGACAAACATAGTTATTTCGTAAATGTTATAATGAGGTCATCGTTAATATTTTCATATTTTTGAAGTACGTGTAGCTACTGTCGGTAATTTATAAATTACAGATAGCTCGAACGCACTTTTTTTTGACATTTGAATACCATTTCTTTACCCATTGAGTTTCCCCAAAAAAACATAATTCCGTACTTCAATGCTGACGCTACTAGACCATGATATGCCGTTAAGACTGTTTTTCGGTTTGCCGTTTTATTTAACATAATATTCAGAGCATAGGATTATTGATTTAGTTTATTGCATACTTTGTCTATATACACATTCCATTTTAGCGTATTTTCTATATTTAATCCTAGAAATTTTGTTACATTAGTTTCATTCATAATTCTGCCGTTGTATTCAATATTTAAATTCAAACTTTGGTTTAGTGGTTGTTGAAATTTCATTATTACTGTTAACTTTGGTTTAGTGGTTGTTGAAATTTCATTATTACTGTTAACTTTGGTTTAGTCGTTGTTGAAATTTCATTATTACTGTTGTTTAAATTTATAACCAGATTATTTGATTTTTTTAACCAACAATAACAGTTTACAGTTCTCCGGTTAGATTTATACATTATTTCATTATTCGACTAATGATTGTTTTTTTGCCGTCTACCGAGAGGATATGATTCAATTAAGATCGACACATTTCCTAAGTATTTTGTGATCTACGCGATCGAAAGCCTTTGACATCTATTCCTTACCATATGCAGGAAATCATAAAATAGCCATATCAATTGACTTGTTTTTCCTGAAGCCTTTTAGATTATCAACAAATAACTTAGTGTTCTCGAAGTATGCAATGAGTTTATTATTTATTGCTGTTTCAAATATCTTAGAGAAAGTCGCAAGTCGCTCAGATAGCTTGCACCTCCAGTCATTCGTAGGCGTAGGCGTAAAATCGGGCCTTATTTTCCGTCGCAGTGCGGCCATGATTGTGGGTGGCGTGCGAATGGCTTGGACATGTAAGCAGTCGCTTTTGTGATCTTGGTACCGGATGGAGGTAGCCCGCTTGGTTGGATTGGTTGTGATGATTTAGAGTATTGCATACTGACACTCAACACTGACGACTGAAACTGACTGGTTGATGAAAACAAAATATTGAGAATTTTGTTTGTAATAGAAAGTAAATTGTTATTGATACCAAAAATGAATCAAATTGTGTGTATGGAAATGTTTTGATCTTTTAGACGTTCATTTTATTTGTGGGCCAGGAAGGCCGTGGGAAGAAGTTTTTCATGCAAAGGTATCCCTTGTTTGACAACTCACCACGTTTCCAATGTCAATAATTAATCTTTTGAATTTCGATTATATTCAAAATAATTTTGCACTACCAAATAAACGGAATTTTGTATTGAGTGTGGTGAGTGGTGAATGTTAATTTGGACAAGTCACCCCAGCGTTCTCCGTGATATATAATTGGAATGAAAGCTCTGATAAACCGAATTTTCAAAATAATAGAATGATTGTTACGAGATTATTTGTTTTGTATACATTATTACTATCAACTATATACTAGTAGTGCTTAGAAATTTGGTTAAGTAATTAGATTCTAAACTGATTATGAGTTATATTCTAAAGCTGGAAGACGTGAGTGGCTCCACAAGGGTGGAGTGAAGTTCACGATGCAGCTCATATATAAATCATCTGGAAGACGGACACGGTACTATGTTGTGAGGTACGAGGGGTCCGTTGCAGATGATAGAATTTGGCTGGACGGCGTAAGTGACTCTTGAGGAGAGTGAAGCTTGCGATGCAGCTTTGAGATATAATGCTATCTGGAAGACTGACACGGCACATATAATTTAAAAGCGAGTGGTCAGTTGCAGATGGAAATTATGAGTAAAATAAAAACGATTGAACTGAGTTGGAAGGCGAGGGTGATCTCAGAACGCATGAGATGAAGTCCTCGATGCAATTCATGATGTCAAGAGAGTATTATATTAGTATATATGGTGTATTTTGACCCGATTAAATGAATTTGATTGTTTTCATGAATCCTAAATGTCTAATATTTACATACATTACTAGCTTTTGCTCGCGGCTCCACCTGCGTGATCTGCTTTTTCCGGGATAAAAAGTAGCCTATGTATTATTCTGATGAATAAGCTATATTATTGTAAAGTTTCATTAAAATCCATTTAGTAGTTTTTACGTGAAAGAGTAACAAACATCCATCCATCCATACTTACAAACTTTTGCCTTTATAATATTAGTGGAATTATTATTTCACATAAGTTTGAGGACAAACTTGTTGTTGTCAGGATGGCCGAATGTTAGATATTAAGGATCAAGAATAATTATAGTAAACATTTTGTTAGAAAAATAGCAATTGTATTGACTTGTAAGAAACTGGAATGAATCGAGAACAGATATCTGCAAACTATTGTATTACTTCACACTATAACTTATTAAATAATTGTATCTATTTATCTTTAAGCGTAATTGAAATGTTGAGAATATTCTAAACCCATATTCATCATTGTAAAATTAATATTCCAAATAATAAAGTAGTTGTATTGATTACTTAAACAATAGTAGGGTGACCGACATTTTGTTATAAAAAGCAGACATCTGTTGATCTCGAGTTAGTCTGGCTTGTGCAATGCCCAAGTGTGAACATAATAAATATACCTGTGCTGAAGACTTTCTATTGTGAACATAAAACCCTGGCGAAATAAATATATGAGCTTGGAAGAAAAACTCTTTTAAACAGTAACAAAACAACTCAGAACTGACTAGACTCACCCCCTATTACATCATGGGATAGATAAGATTAGATAAGAAGATATATGGATTGACAGCCTCCGTGGCGGAGCAGGCGAGTAGCCGGCTGTGAAGAGGTCGTGAGTTCGATTCCCGCGCCGAGACAAATATTTGTGTCATCCACACATATGAGTTTCGGGTCTGGGTGTTGTGGGACCGTAAGTCCCTGTTGGTTCCTGATACCCACGATTCAGGTTTAACTTAGTGTGGGGTCAGGACTATGTGTGTGACTGTTGGGTGTATTTTTATAAGGTCGGTGAAATGTGGGTATACTGGTTTCACCTCTACCTACCCCTTTGGGGATTACAGGCGTGAATGCGTATGTATTATAATATGTGTATTTGTGTTCGAATTTTAGATTCATAAAATCACACGTGAATTGCTTGCAATTGGAATTTGTATCCGGTATAGTGATAGGCTCGCCTTTTTTTAATTGATTGAATGACGCGACGAGCAAGGCGCTCGCCTGATGGTAAGCGCCACGCCTGCCCATAAGCAGAAGCAACACCACACAGAACTTTGAATTACAAAGCGCTGCATGGCACTGAACTGCACTCGTCACCATGAGACATAAGATGTTAAGTCTCATAATGCCCAGTAATTCAATGGCTTCAATGCCCTTCAAATCGAAACCGCGCTTACACAGTGTTGCTTGGCGGCAGAAAAAGACAAAGCGATGGTACCAACCCAGACGGCCTCTCCCATACGAGGGATCTACCACCTTGACACTACATTTGGCGAAGTTAAGCATTATTATACATACAGAAAATATACTCGCCGACTTAGACACCACTGTTTTTTTTTTTTTTATAGCATAGTCCGGCAAACGAGGAAGTGTGTCACCTGATAGTAAGTGATCTCCACCGCCCATGTACGCCCACCACCAGAAGAATCATGGACGCGTTGCCGACCTTTAAGGTAAGGGATATTTAGGGATAGGGAAGAGGAGGGGATTTGGGCTTCCGGTTATCTCACTCACCGTACGAAACGCAGCAGCAAGCTGCTACTTTACGTCGGTTTTCTACAGAAAACCAAGGGGAAATAATGTTCAAATCTTTGTCTTACAAGACAGTGGTAACGACCCGGTCGAGCCTGCCCAATCATGCTGTAGACAAAACTGTCTACAGCGTGGCTCTACCACTCAAAAAAATCATCGTTTTTTCATCGGTTAAAAACAACATTGTACTCAAAAGATAAAACTAAAGAAGCGTGTAACCCGTTCATATATCATCGTGTAGGATGTTCACGATATTACGTACATACAAACGTGACGTATTATATTTCTTGCACTCAACCCATTTCCGACGTTTGTACGTTGCTTTTTTCGTCAAAATAACTAGTCCCATAGTCGTGTGCGAGCGTTTCGAGTCTATCGCCTTAGGTTAAACAATTTTCTGGCCGTATAAAGCATTTTTAACATACTTCATAAAGACTTTCATTTTAAATTTGATTCTTTTTTTAACCCTAGATAAAAACTATCTTGATGAAACCAGCTTTCAGACATATGAGCTATGCATATGAGTGGTAGAGTCAAGCTGGAGACAGTTTTGTCTACAGCATGTATGGGCCGACTCAACCGGGTCATTACCTAATATTACAGAAAACCGAAGTAAAGTAGCGGCTTGCTGCTGCGTTTCGTACGGTGAGTGAGATATCCGGAGACCAAAATCCCCCTCCCCTTACCAATCCCTAATTATCCCTTTCCTTTAAGGTCGGCAACGCGCCTATGATCCTCCTGGTATTGTGGGGGTACATGGGCGGCGGAAATCACTTACTATCAGGAGACCCATTTGCTCGTTTGCTGGCCTATGCTATAAAAAACTGTTGCTGTGGTTTAAGAGTGACAAATAAATCACAACTTGAGCAAATATGTGTACCATAATCATCATTATCCTGTCATTCCCTCAATGCTGAAGATCGTGACCGCAGCAGACCGAGGATATAAGGGCCTCCAATTGGTTCTATCACCAGCGATGTAAATTGCATCTTGCAGTTTAAGTTGCAGGGGTTCAGTGACTTGTTCACTCCATATAGCCGGTGGTCTACCTCGAGAGCGCCTGCCCTCAACTTTTCCTATCAAAATATCTTTTTCAAGACTCTCATCTGCGTTTTTTTTTGTTTGTGTACAATAATCATCATCATCATCATCATCAGCCACAGGACATCCACTGCTGAACATAGGTCTCCCCCAAAGATTTCCAGACCGACCTGTTGGAAGCGGCCTGCATCCAGCGACCTATATCAGGTCGTCTGTCCACCTTGTAGGTGGACGTCCAACGCTGTGCTTGCCAGTCCGTGGCCTCCATTCCAGAACCTTTCTGCCCCATCGTAATAATATAATGTCTGTACAATAATATAACACAATAAATAGTGTCTCATATGAAATGTGTCCACGCGCCACGCATGAGAGCTTTTGCTTATGCTGAATACACAAGTGCCTTTTTTATATGTTCTATATATGTGAGTTTGAGATGAAATCTTAAGATTAACAACAATAATAAAAAGAATAAATTCACGTACTAAAGCTGACTTGCACGAAGATCCTATCCGTATTTTGCTACATTTTTTTTTTTACGTAGTCAGAGGTGTATGCCCAAGAGCATACACCTCTTTTCTAAGTTACGTGTATATTAGTTGTTAATTATCGCATGCTTTAACGGTGGTGGAAACATCGTGAAGATTTCTGCATACCTGAGAATTTCTCCACATATATTCAAAGGTATATATAGCCTGCCAACCCGCATTACTCCAGCGTGGTGGACTAAGGCCTAATCCCTCTTATTAAGTAAAATTGGCCCGTGTCCAGCAGTGGGCCGTGTAATACAGGACTAGTATTATTATATTATTATTAAAGTGAACACGACTTTATTTCAACGCTTTTATCCGAGCATAAAGACCTTTCACCCCTGTATATGAGTCTGAGGGGTTGATTACGGCTAGGAAGTGACGGTTTATTTCGCTTTCCCTATTGTGTAAAGGTGTACTTTGTATTTTAAATGCAAGGACAAGTGTCCTTGCGTCTGGAAATTTTAATCTCCCGAAAGAGGTGTAAGGAGGAATATAATGTACTAGACATGTCACAATTTTAATTACAATTTGTTTTTACACAAACGTGGTCGCAATTTCTATTTCCATGACGACCGCAGTTCAGTGTCATCCAGTGCTTTGTAATTCAAAGTTCTGCGTTGTGTTGCTTTTGTTCATGGGCAGGCGTGGTACTTACCATAAGGCGAGCGCCTTGCTCGTTTCGTAAGTCAAACAATAAAAATCTTTCTTTCTTTAAAATTTTGATCGAATGTCCATCATACTCCTCCTTCTCCCACCTGCCTTTATACCACTCGGAATGGGAGCGACGCAACATAATTTAACATATTTGAAAGTAAGATTTGGATTGTAATTTTCACAACCCACCGCCTTTTTTTTTTTTGTTGTCGCGGGGAAAAGCATTTTATCACTACCGCCCCACCGGGGGGAGGTGGAACGGTTATGTTGGACTCTACCGGCCTTACGACCCAGCGCTGAGCCGCCCGGGAGAGATGGAAAACATCCGGGCGACCGCTGGGCCGAGTCCCTAACAATATATACACCCTATGCCGGCAAATACCAACTAAAAACCCCGCGGTGGCCATCTTCGGCGCATTAAGAACGGCCCCGGGTTCCCGAGGCAAGGAGTGCCCCGGCTTCATCCGGAACCGCCCCGGCGCGGAGCCGCCTTGCGGCCCGTCTCCAAATGTGGGGGGCTCAGAAGCCCCCGCGCACCGAAGGATGCCCTCGGCGTCAACGGCAGCAACGAGGCCGACCACCCGTGCTGCCATCCATCTCGGGGTCGCACGTACACGTACAAGTGTACAAAAGTACTAATTGGGCGCTACGACAGCCCCCCGCTGCGCGCCCGCGACCCCTGATGACCCCTATTAGTCGCCTCTTACGACAGGCAGGGGATACCGTGGTGGAATTCTCCAAACGCCCCCAATCCACAGGGCGGGACAACCCACCGCCTGACTCACGTTAACCCATTTGGGGAGAAAACACACCCAAACTCGAAACAAAAGTTGAGTGGAGTGGAGTGGAGTGAAGCGGAGTGGAGTGGAGTGAAGCGGAGTGGAGTGGAGTGGACTCTCACTCCATACGTCACCTGTATAGCTACAGATACTCAGAGCTCACAAGATTTCACCCATCCAAAAAGCGTCTAACGCGCACAGCACACGGCCAGGTATATACGATGTGTTATACGGGTTTAGTCTGAATTAACATTAGTATGTCGGTGAAGCGAAACCGAAAGTTTTTCCCCTACCAAAAAGTGCTCAAAGTGGCTAAAGAAGTTATCACTTACCAGAAAACAGAAATCCCAATTCAACAGAATCCAACAGAATTCCCAAAATACCAGATTACCTATTCCCAATGCCCGTATGTATCAAACATCTGACCTTCTAATTAATCGCTTGCCCGAGGTTCGCCCTGTCTGGGACCACTTAAATCTAACACGGTACGGCAGGTATCAGAACGTTACATGATTTCGCAATTTGGCCTTTTTGAATTATCTATGTGACATAGACTGTCTGTCGTATTTCATAAATGAACCTAGTTATACAAATTTAAAGGAGGTCAAAATCACGTTCAAAGACAAGTTACAGACAAACCTACCAACATACAAACATACCAACATACATACGTCTGAAGCGTGTTAAAAAGAACCATCCCACAGCAAATGGAGATACTGATTTTGTTTTGCTAAATTAATTTAATGATTTCTTATGTTTACGCGAATATTACATAGAGAAATAAAAGTAATTGAAAGCGATTTTATCGCGATTTTTTTATTATTGACCCGACGCGAAGCCTTTCAGCCTTCGTGGTCACGGCCTGGACTTTAATAAAAAACCGCGATAAAATCCGTTTCAATTAGTTTTATTTCAATAATTAATTTAAATTGATTTTAATACCATATTTTTTTATATAACCGTACATGGAATATATTTCATTTCCGATTTTGCAAAAAAACTACGAGATAAAATTTGTTTAAATTATTATATACATTGGCTGATTCTGCAATGCAATCCACCTAATGAGTGGGTCAATATGGCAGGTTTTAAAACCATTTGGTACGGTGGTCGCTATCCGGGCGGGCGGGTATGAATATCCTACCACCAGCAAATAATACTTAAAGCTTATATTTTGAGGTATTTTAAAGCACTGAGCTACCACAAGTTTTTTTACTAGCCCTGCATTATACATGTCCCACTGCTGGGCACGGGCCTCCTCTACTGAATGAGAGGGATTAGGCCTTAGTCCACAAGTTAATGACAGTAAACAAACTCCCTGAGGTACACCTTAATCATTCTATCTTAACCACTGAGCTAACGCAATTAGATTAAATGTACAATGGCGAACGCTCAAGAGATTTGTTTTATATGTGGTCTAAAATATAGCCGTGTCCATATATAAGCGGTGTCCATATTATACAGAAGTTTTTAAGCTATTGTATAGATTTTATCGCGGTCCCCGAGCGGCGAGACCGAATACAGAAATTCCGTAACGAAAAAACCTAACACCCCCCTCCGACCAGCCAGCGTTAGCTGACCTCCCTGGAACATCGATAATTTCTAAGTCCCAGGTGGCGTCACACAGTGACCAGTAAGCTTGGACCGGACTTTCACAAGACTTTGACCGGACTTTGACCCTGACCTTAACCCCGATCTTGCCCCCGACCTTGACCCGACCTTGTCCCTGACCTTGACCCGACCTTGACCCGACCTAGACCCGACTTTGACCCGACCTTGACCCACAAAATTAAAATTAAAAATATTAATTATAAAATAATAAATTAAAATAAATAATTATAATTACATAAGTTGATAAAAAATGCTATGCAATAGCTTTACCTCGGCAGTCTCCGAGTGCCACACGTCTTTTTTTTTTATTATTTCATTGAATGACGAGACGAGCAAGGCGCTAGCCTGATGGTAAGCGCTACGCCTGCTCATAAACAGAAGCAACACCACATAGAACTTTGAATTACAAAGCGCTGCATGACACTGAACTGCGCTCGTCATCCCGAGACGTAAGGTGTTAAGTCTCATAACGCTCAGTAATTTCACTGGCTTCAATGTCCTTCAAACCGAAACACAATAGTGCTTACACACTGTTGCTTGGCGGCAGAAATTGACAAAGCGGTCGACATAATTTTTTCCTTTTCTATTTTATAACACGTAGAGAAGTTTAATATACCTATGTGTGGATCTGTCAGAAAGAGTTTATTATGAAACCTGTACTGAAATAGTTAATGAAACCAAAAAATCCTCGCGTCAGCGGGAAGCGAAAATAACGATAATTTATGTGCTATAAAAGTTTTCCACGTTGAGTTGGGGTGTTCAGTATAATATTTTTAACGTAAATATGAACAATATAGGAGTAACCAGGGTAGAGACGCAATTCCACCCGTGTGAATCTTTTTTTCTTACTAATAAAACCGACTCAAAAAACACTCTTTCTTTTTTTTAAGCGCCACACCTGCCCATAAACAGAAAC
This sequence comes from Amorpha juglandis, assembly GCA_949126905.1. Taxonomy (NCBI): domain Eukaryota; kingdom Metazoa; phylum Arthropoda; class Insecta; order Lepidoptera; family Sphingidae; genus Amorpha; species Amorpha juglandis. The sequence continues at coordinate 6,911,679 of OX421390.1, read as the reverse complement.
AACTCCACCCAGATTTTTGAATTACAAAGCACTGCATGGCACTGAACTGCGCTCGTCACCCCTAGACATAAGATGTTAAGTCTCATAATGCGCAGTAATTTCATAGTCTTCAATGCCCTTCAAACCAAAACACAACAGTGCTTACACACTGTTGCTTGGCGACAGAAATAATTTTATGCCTGGCTGTTGCATTTTGTTGGGTGAGTGTGATATATTTTTACTAGTCCGGTATTATACATGTGTTGCTGCTGGGCACATGCCTTCTCTATTAAATAAGAGGGGTCAGGCCTTAGTCCACCACGCTGGCCTAACGTGGATTGTAGACTTCACATACCTTCGAAATTCTAGTGGAGATACCTTCGAAATTATCAGGTATGCAGGTTTCTTCACGCATATCAAGCGATAATTAATTAACAATTTATACATACACATAAAAGAAAGTCAGAGCTCTTGTGGCTAATTTCGAACCTACAACTTTCATCTTGACAGTCCGTAAAACTCCCACTGGGCTATTGCTGCTAAGTGAGATTACTGGAAGAATAAATCTCGCCATGCCTTACCAATTTCTATCCTTTACTTGAATAGTCGGCAAAGCATGATGCTTCTGGTATTTTGGGTGTTAATGGGTTGTGTCATCTACCAGGAGGTGACTCACTAACTCGTTTGCTGACTTGGTTAAAAAAAAATATTGCTTAATTATTATAAGGCCCGTTACCGAGTGTAATTTCAGCTTCTAATTTAGGATACATAACATTTCAAGTTTTAAAATACATGTTAAAAATATAATTATATTTCAGCAGATGTTGTTTCGGAATAATTTGATTCCACATTCAGGAATGTATATTGTAATATATCCGGGTCTGGTGATTCATTTAGCATGTGTTAACCTCGTTCATTGTTTAAGAATAAAACAGTCTGAGCTGGTTTATTCAAATAAATTGTATTTTTTTTATTTGATTGAATAACGAGACGAGCAAGGCCTCGCCTGATGCTAAGCGCCACGCCTGCCCATATACAGGAGCAACACCACACAGAACTTTGAATTATAAGGCACTAAACTACGCTCATTACCCCGAGACATAAGGTGTTAAGTCTCATAATGCCCAGTAATTTCACTGGCTTCAATTTCCATCTAACCGCAACACAACAGTGCTTACACTCTGTTGCTTGGTGGCAAAAATAGACAAATAGGCGCTTATCATCAGGCGAGCACCTTGCTCATCTCGTCATAAAAAAAAGACAATACATTTCACGCTGCAAATGTTCGTTTTGAAAATATTATTTTTTGTATGTATCTATTGAGATACATACAAAAAATTATATTTTCAAGTCTCAGAAAACTCCAAATAGTAGACGCCGATCAGTATAACATCGACAACGTGGCAATATTTTTACAATACCTTAGATGAATAAAAGATTCCAAGAACTTTTGACTCAACAATAATAAAATTGCGAAGTCAGCACCTAAATACTTTACCGTGCTACTCGAACTGTCTAAGGAGTTTTTTTTTATTATGTTTTCAAACAACTCGAGTTTGAAAGATAAACTGTTTGTAGGTACATTTCCTTTAGAATGAAAAATATTTTCCCACTGTGATGTAGGTCAAGTGCTTCAAGTCGTGGTTTCACGCCCGCTTTGATGTCTCTTGTAAAAAAAATAAAAAAGGCAATTTCCTTCCTCGAATTCCATTTGCGCGACCACTAGTATGGAATACTTGAATGGTGTATTTGCATTAGCCATGCTGTTAGGAGTTATGCTGAGAGATCTAACTTAATTGAAGTCTTCTTTAAACGACTCCATTTTTTTACTTATAAGTTATGCTTGGTTAGACCAACTTGCTTTAGCAATGACAAACATGTTAAAGTACCGATTAAGCAAAAAATAAGTTGCACCATTTGACAAATGTTAGATGGCGTCATAACTTTAGCTGTTAATCGTAACCGCCCATGATTAGCTGGTTAAAGCTATTGTGTTAAATATCTGTCAGATGGTTCAATTATAACCTCCAAACTGAGATATCTTCTCCTAAAGTGTCAAATTTGACGTAAACCTTAACTATAATGGCAATTATGGTGCAATCCAGCCTATCTCTTATACTTACTCGTTCAGATTTCAGAATTATTGAACTAAACTCGTCTTCGTAATTTTCTGTCTAGATTTATAATTAAAAAATATAAAAAATCCTTTTTCTTGTTAGGAAACTGTTATCAGCTGTTAACAGCACTAACAATGAGCTCAATCCATTGGGCGAAACTGGTTTTAATTTCAGTTGCAAGAATCCATCCACATATACAGGCGAAGTTAAATAAAAGTATATAAAAATTGATGAATACCTTCATCTTTTTAGTGAAAAATAAACAAAGATTGATAAATGATTTTTTCAAAATATCCAGACAAGCTGCCATTCTGAAAGAGACACGTATCTTCAATTTGTTACAGCGTATATTTATTTATACTGAATACCAATCTTGGCGATGTTATCATTTCATTTTCTATTGTTACGAATAAGTTTGATAAAAAGAAAATAGTGATTGTTCATATTACAGAATAATTTAATGATCCAACATGACAAGTTTATATATTTTTAAAATTGACTATACATTATCTACATAAGTTATTTATTTCATTCATAAAGTCTCTGAAAACTAATGGAGACTGAATTTCTTTGAATGAATTAGCCTTGGGTTTGCCAAGATCTTTAAGATTACCTACAGGTAATTTTTTGAATTCTAAAAATCTTTTTCTTAATGATAAAGCATTATAAACATATCTACCTTCTATCTATCTACCGATATAAAAATCAGAGTGCTCGTAGCTAATTACATTTACTGATCGCTAAATGATTAACCTTCGGTGGGGTCAGTCAATGCATTGACCGCTTAGTAATATTTAAACTGGGCGGTTCCGTGCTCCGGAGGACATGTGAAAAGTTGATCCTGGCCGTTATCAACCACCAGCATCAAATCGGAGGCCTTCAGATGGCTTAAAAACTCTGACACTACGTTAACCATTCGATATATTATATAATGTTGATATGAATAAAATGTTATGTTACGGATACATAGGGAACAGAGTAAACCATCGACTCCCCGTGCCTTGTTAAGTGAAATCTTCGAACAACAAAGTGTAAAGCTTTGTTTCTGTATCATTTGTTGTGAAGGGAAAGTAGAAACGCCATCAAACAAAAATCTTGTTGCTGTACTTGTACTTCATATAAAACAGTCTCGAGTGCGACGCGACGGCGATAACCATGGCGGAAATCGATTGTAGCATGTACAGATAGCAAGGAAATATTTATAAGGTGAGAATTTCAAGGAAACCCAGTATTGCCTTGCTGGTGGGAGGATACTTGTATCCGACCGGATAGCGACCACCGTACACTGGTGCTAAAACCTGCCATAGTGGCCCACCTTGTGTGGGTCGCGTACCAGAGTCAGCCAGTGCATATCCGGATCTCCCCAGGGGGCTTGCCCCTGATCCTCACCCTTTTCCCATCCATTTTTCCTTCTCCTCCCCCTTGGCCCTTTGGCAGGCCGGCATGATCTTGCCGACCAACGATGGACACATTATTTATCGTTGGTCGACACTATTCTTGGATTGCGCTACACTTACCATCAGGTGTAGCGTAGTCACTTTGCCGAGCCAGGATTAAAAAAAAAAAAGTAAGGCATAATGGATACAGCTTGGTGCAGCGAACAGTCGGCTATGAAACGAGTGACCGCGGGTTCTTCGCACCGATATAAATGTTTATGTGATCCATAAATATTTGTTTTGTGTCTAGGTTTTGTGGGACCGTAAATCCCGAATAGCGATACCTACGATATAGGTCAAACATAGTGTGTGACCATTGGATGTATTTTTGAAGTGAAAACTTCTCGGCGTTGAGCACCTTTTGGTAGGGGGTGGTTTCGCGTCAGCGACATGCTAATGTTAATTCAGATAGTTAATAACTGACCGTGTGCTGTGCGCGTTAGACGCTTTTTGGATGGGTGATTTGATAGATGGAATGGAGTGCATTGCAATGCAGTGCACTGGAGCGGAGTGCAGTGCAGAGCAGTGGAGAAGAGTGCAGTGCAATGCAGTGCAGTGGAGTGGAGTTGAGTTGAGAGTGAATACTAAATAAATATACTTAAGTTATAAGTTTTCACTTCTATCGGCAGTCCCTATGACTGACATTTTTTTTATTAATTATTTTGCCTATGTAATTTTTTACTTGTCACAATTTGGTGGTTTAGACGAAGAAAGTTCTGAGTAATCTAATTCAGAAATTCAGACTGTCTAACTTAGTTTTCGTTCGAGATAATATGTTAGCTTGCATAGTATTATTAATTGTATTCTCAATTATATTCAATCAATAAACAACTAACGTCAATAATCCATCAAATTGACAGTATTGGATACAGTTAATTAATCACGCCTTTACGGCTGACGGATTAAGAGGAAATTTGACACAAATATAATCTAGATTAGGATATGGCCTACTTTTTAACATTAAAAAAGGACATTAAAGTAAGTGGAGGTGCGAGCAATAGCTAGAAAAATATAAAGAAGCAAACAAAATAAGAAAGTGCCTTGGCAGATAAGTGGGACAACGATAGTCATTAACCTGGCTTTTCACGCAATGGTGCTATCTTCGTGAGAGAATTGAATGTAAAGTAATCCTACTAATATTATAAATGTTAAAGTTTGTTTGTTTGGATGTCTGGATGTTTGTCGGTCAATCACGCTAAAACTACTGAACGGATTTTGATGAAATTTGGTATACAGACAGAGCATGAGCTGACTTAGGTAATAGGCTACTTTTTATCCCGGAACAATATTTTTTATCCCGGAAAAAGCTGATAACGATAATAAGTGAATTTAAGATAAGTATAGAAAAATTACAATTGTATCTTTAGGGTCTCAAGATTTATCTCCGACTTTAAACAATCATCAACATTTGTATCCCAAAAATGTCATCACAATGTTAATAACAATAAGTATCGATTATTTTTTTATACAGAACACAGCCTTTCGACAGTCTCCGTGACATAGCCGGCTGCGAATCGGGAGGCCGCAGGTTCGATTCCCGCACCGAGACAAATGTTTGTGTGATCCACAAATATTTATTTCGGGGACTGGGTATTGTGAGACCGCAAGTCCCTCGTAGTTTCTGATCCCAATGACTCAAGACTCGTATCTGACTGTAGGTTCAGGACTATGGGTGTATTTATTGTTATAAAAAAATCCATAAAAAGCTGAAGATAAAATCACTTGCATTTTTCTGCTATCCGTAGTTACTGTCTTGTGGATATTACCACTTACTATTTCCATAAAGTTGCACTTCCCGTAGACTGCGAGGCGTGATTGAATTTATTTATTGGCCCGTGAGTTATTGGCGGTGACTTCCAACTCTGCTCTAGTGATTTTGATAGAATTTATAATTTTACTAGCTGTGCCCGCGAACTTCGTTTCGCCATCAAAAAGCTTTCATACAAAATTGCATCCCCTCTTTAGGCCTTTTAGGGGTTGGAATTTAACGAAAAAAATACCCTATGTTTAACCCTGGTATATTTTTGCCAAAATTCATTGAAATCGGTTCAGCGGTTTAAATTTTTCATAAAAATTTTCATCCCCTTTTAAACCCTTCAGGGGTTGATTTTTGAAAAACATAGTAGCCTATGTCTTATTCTGATGTATAAGCTATATTATTGTAAGGTTTCATTAAAATCCATTCAGTAGTTTTTACGTGAAAGAGTAACAAACATACAGCCATCCATCCATCCATCCATACTTACAAACTTTCGCGTTTATAATATAAGTAGGGTTTTAAACAGTCTGGGCACAATTTCTTCTGGGGGAAATAAATATAATTACACTAATTGCCGTACTCAGAGATGTCAATTAAGTTTAAGTATTTGTTAGCCATTTCTTGGCCAGTATTGGATTCACTACGGCAGACTTCAAGAAAGTGGTCAGGAGATTGAAGCCAGTCAAACTGCTGGACATTATGAAACTTAACATGTTATGTCTCGGAATGACGAATTACACGCAGTACTTTGCAATTCAAAGTATTTGTTTGGTGTTTTTTTATGGATAGGCATGCAAGTGACTTCATTTAATAAAAAAATGATTTTTTATTTATCCTGGCTCGGCAAAGTGAATACGCTACACCTGATGGTAAGTGTAGCACAATCCAAGAATAGTGTCGACCAACGATAACCAATGTGTCCATCGTAGGTCGGCAAGATCATGCCGGCCAAAGTTCCTGGGATGAACTACGGGGTACCTGCCAACGGGATACTGGCGACCCCGTAGTATCTCATCCCAGGGCCAAGGGAAGGAAAAAGGGTTAGGATCAGGGGGCACGCCCCTGGGGAGAACCGGTTATACACTGGCTGACCCTGGAACGCGACCCACACAAGGTGGGCCACTATGACAGGTTTTAGCACCAGTGTACGGTGGTCGCTATCCGGTCGGATACAAGTATCCTCCCACCAGCTAATTATGTCTGTATCAAAACATTTATTCAGCTAAAATTCAAACACGCCAATTGATTGCGTTACAGGCTTGCCATTGATTAAAACGACCCATAGTTTAGATTAGTTGTTCCAACACTAATCCACATAGTTGCAGAGTCTAAAACTATTAATTATGATTCATGTAGTCTGTGATGTTTGACCAAACATTTAGAAATGAGGGTACACGAATACTAATCCCCAAGGAAATTGATATAACACGGACCTGGACAGCAGATGATTGGATGTGAGGAATTGGATATAAAGGTTAGCTCATGTGTGAATATCTTTTGTTAAACGATGGGGTTCTGTACCCTTGTATTATTTACAAGGGTAGAAGAAATAACTAATTCTATTGATACAAGGTGGTAGGTCCCTCGTATGCAAGAGGATGTCTGGGTTGCTTTCACCACTTTGTCTATGTCGGCCGCCAAGCCCGTGTGTAAACACTGTTGTGTTTCGGTTTGAAGGACATTGAAGCCAGTGAAATTACTGGGCATTATGAGACTTAACATCCTATGTCTACGACGAGCTCTTCTGTACCCTTGTATTATTTACAAGGGTAGAAGAAATAACTAATTCTATTAATTCTATTGATACAAGCAAGGCAGGGCCCTTGTATGCAAGAGGCTGTCTGGGTTGCTACCACCACTTTGTCTATTTCGGCCGACAAGCAACAGTGTGTAAGCACTGTTGTGTTTCGTTTTGAAGGACATTGAAGCCAGTGAAATTACTGGGTATTATGAGACTTAACATTCTATGTCTCGGGGTGACGAGATCAATTCAGTGCACTGCAGTGCTTTGGTATTCAAAGTTCTGTGCGGTGTTGCTTTTGTTTATGGGCAGGCGTATACCATCACTCGTCTCGTCATTCAATCAAATAAATAAAAAAAAATTGTGTGACTAGTTTTTTTAATAATTACAACCAACAGTGACACATATAGTCCTGACCCCACAGTTCGATACGAATCGCAATCCAAGAATAGTGTCGACCACCGATAAACAATGTGTCCATCGTAGGTAGGCAAGATCATGCCGGCCTGCCAAAGGGCCAAGGGGGAGGGGAAGGAAAAGGGTTAGGATCAGGGGTCAAGCCCCCATGGGGAGAACCGGATATAGACTGGCTGACCCTGGAACGCGACCCACACAAGGTGGGCCACTATGGCAGGTTTTAGCATCAGTGTACGGTGGTCGCTATCCGGTCGGATACAAGTATCCTCCCACCAGCAAAACAGGATTTATACAGGTCGGCATGATTCTGGTGACCACCGATAAACTCTTTGTTTTTCGGTGGTTTTTCGGTTTTTGGGTTTTTGGACTACACTACGCTTATCATCACGTGGGGTGCAGTCACTTTATGTGTGCGGTAAAAAAAAATTGTTTGATGAATGAGCCGCTTCGACCAGGTTACACCACACAAGACTAGCAGAACACAGAAGACCAGCGAGAAGTGATTAATATCGAAGAAGCAAACCATCTGCGTATATTTTTGTTGTAAAACGTTTTACGCTTTTAATGGTGCTGAGCTCTTGTCATGTACATAAATAAATTTGAAGATACAAAATGACTAACCGCACGTTTCTGGTTAGCTTTACTGCCCATTTGAATTCTGTTCGTCCGGAACGATTTAACATCAAACAAGATAACTTTTGAAATGCACTTTACCGCTATGGAGTAAGAACTAATATACAAAAGCAGCGTTGATGGTTGCGGAAAACTATAGAAGCGATTTATGTTTATATTTTTTGATATGGCATCCGTTGTCAGTACGAAAGCGGCTTTTGTGGTACATTAATTATTCTTCAATAAGCATGAAAATGTTTAAATTGTATGAATTTATGATGACTATAATTGTGGGATATTTTTGAGAATAACGATACATCATGTCCGCAGACTCAAAGGAATAGAATTTGGTTATTTCTTACTTGATTGTATTTGTTCTCCCCAACCTATGAAAACCCACAATATCAGAATCATGGACACGTGGCTGACCTAAAAGGAGGGGAATAGGAAAGGGACGGAAAACTTAAACGTATGACAGGCAACAGCCAGCAGCGACTTTAAATAAAATACACTCAACATCAATTACAAATATTTATTACTTTTAAATGGCTAATTAGATCTTGTTTAAACATAGCTAAAAACCATTTCAATTAAATCAGCTTTTAAACAAAATTTTACAATCCGTCCAATCCTTTACGTGCTATGACATCATAGACGTATACAATCACAGACAGACAAAGGGATCAAACTTATAATATCCCTATTTAGTCGGGGCTTAAAAAGACGGTGGTGCATGGTCTGGGAGCTGGTTTCTAACCTACGATTTCCATCTCAACAGTTGGAGCTATCCTTGCTAGGCTACATCTATTTTTTTACTAGCCCTGTATTATACATGTCCCACTGCTGGGCACGGACCTCCTCTACTGAATGAGGGGGGTTAGGCCTCAGTCCACCACGCTGGCCTAAAACGGGTTTGTAGACTTCACATACCTTAGAAAAATCTTATCGAATTCTCAGGTATGCAGGTTTCCTCACGATCTTTCCTGCATCTTTAAAGCAAGCGATAATTAAAAATTAATATACGCGTATCTTAGATAAGTCAGAGGTGTATGCTCTTAGGGCAGGTTTCAAACCTGCGCCTTTCGCCTGGACAGTCCGTACCGCTCACCGCTGAGCTATCGCTGCTTTTTCACATAGGCCACATGTATAGAATAGGATTATCCATATTGTAGTCTGCGCAAACGAATTTGCAAGCAGAATGTAGTTGTGAATAAATTTAATAACAATGGCTCCATGTAACCGCAGTGCCGTGACGTATATTAATGCGAACAGATGTCGCCACGCCGGCGTTCGTGGAATCTCTGCAAGGATTTTGTATGACGGGCGAGTAAAAAGTCTAGGGTTTGCATCGCTCATCTAAAACTATTATTATATACTTTGAACGAGCAATTCTTGTAATATTAATGGATTCTCGGAAACGATTAGACCGATTTGGATGTATTTGGGTAATGGTTTATTTTGGTAGTTGTTAGGTCTCTTGTATGCGAAAGGCTGTGCGAGGAAGTACTGCCGCTTTGCCTATTTCTGACGCTTAGCATCAATGTGTGAGCTCTGATGTATTTCGCTTTAACATTGAAGCCTAAATGTGAAATTACTGGGCATTATGAGACTTAATATATTATGTCTCGGAAAAACGAGCGCGCTGAGTGTCATTGAAATTCAAAATTCTGTGTGGTATTGCTTATGTTTATGGACATACGTGATGCTTCGGTCGTTTCATTATTCAGGCTATATAAAAAAATGCTTAATGCGGAAGATGCTTAAGATGAGGCAAAGTGAAAGCATCTAAGTGACAAGCTGACTCAGTATACGCTAGGCATCAGAACAAGTAAGAAACAATATTGAATTGATTTATTTAATTGCTTTGACGCTATGATGTGGTAATCCGTACTACATATTATAAAAAAATCTTATCCTATTTGTTAAGAAATATGATATGTTCTATTTGCACAGGATACGCATTCCTGCGAAGAAATATTTCGTGTTGCTAAATATTTTCATCTTATTATGATAATTAAAAATACTAAAAATCGGTTGCATATTCTAAATACATTGATGGGGATTTAATTTAAAATTCAATTGCAAAAATTTACTTACACCTAATAACGGGGAAGTTATATAAACCTTCTAAAAAACAAAGACGATAAAACACCATTCCGAAATCTATTATTTTTGCATTAATACTTTATATCATGAAACTTTGACTCATAACACACTGTTTTGAAACGGGATGGTGGAATATACAAAAAAATAAATGCTGCCGCTGGCTTATGACTTTGATAAACGGTCGAAGTTGTGTTTTCAGACGCAATTAAGCGACGTGAAGAACCGCGCAGTTGCAAAATTGCTATTTCATTTACTGCTGATAGTGTGTTATTTGATTCATTGAGTGTTGAAAATACATTTAAAAATCATTTAACAAAATAAATATTGCATTTGAAACTTTTATGTTGAAACTGGCGGAATTAGAAAAATATATTTCGCAGACTTGCGAATTTAAATTGCGAATTAATTGTGTGAGTTTGATATACGTATATTTATAATTTTTGTATTATTTAAAACAATGCTTTTATGTACGTATGAACTTATAGCGATGGACTGGGATCGTCAGGCAATAGGTGTCCCCAGAATACAACATAGGCGTGGTAAGCCATGCTTGGGTTGATGATTTCGATGCTTTTCACGAAGACTTTGCCCAGTTGTGGAATGAGATGGACTAATTGACAGTCTCCGTGGCGCAGCGGACGAGTAGCCGGCTGTGAAGCGAGAGGCTGCGGGTTCGATCCCCGCACCAAGACAAACAATCATTGTGTGATCCATAAATATTTGTTGCGGGGTCTGAGTGTTGTGAGACCGAAAGTATCTTGTAGTTCCTGATACCTACGACACAAGACTCGTATCTTACTGCGGGGTCAGGACTATGTGTGTGACTGTTGGGTGTATTTATTTAATTAGATGAGATTAGATATTTATAAAGATGTAGTGGCAGATAAGTTCTAATTAGTTCATGGCATAATATTTAGATGAATAGGTACATGGTTCTGTTAAGTTATATTTTTAGTATTTATTTTATTTCATACTAGCTTTTGCTCGCGGCTCCGCCCGCGTGATCTGCTTTTTCCGGGATAAAAAGTAGCCTATCACCCAAGTCAGCTGACCCTGTCTGTATACCAAATTTCATCAAAATCCGTTCAGTAGTTTCAGCGTGATTGACGGACAAACATCCAAACAAACAAACTTTCACATTTATAATATTAAGTGTGATAAGATTATAGCTGCCATACATTTTAACAATATACCACGTGAAATAAATTTAGATTTATTTTCAGCTTAAAGCAACATTATTCCACATTCACCATCCAATCTCCGGATTATTTCTCCACAAAACACGTCGTTAAAACAGAACTGAAAAACTAAGTTTATTTTTAAAAAGCCATGAATTCCAAACTAAATGTTTTGGAAACTAGATGTTTGAAAACTCTAAAAACGTGCGGCGGTTTCGTGTGAATTATTGAGATGTGAAACGGTAATTTAATGACGTACTGTGCTGTGGCAGATGTTCGACACGCTGCGTTTTTAAGTCGACGACTTTATGTCGCACGTTTGCAATTGTATTTGATATTTTTCTATATATTTTAATGATCGTGGATATTTAATGTAAAAAAATACGCACTTATTTTTTATGCTGGTATCAAACCAGCTGTCTCTCATTAACAGCTGGCAACTTGGAAATTGATTTTGGATGAATGTTTTTCATGTGATTAATATTTCACCATTAATAACGATAACGCTTATAAATTTGATTCTTTAATTATATTTTTCATATCGGATCAAAAAATACTATTTTTGAACGTTGATACAATAATTTTAATATGTTTCAAGGGTTCCAATACTTCCTAAAACAATGAAAATATTAAATATATAAATGAAATATTCGGCATAATCTTATCAAAAACGAACCTGTAAAAAATAAGAAAAATCGTCTTCAATCTTTTCAAATTCTTTTAAGTCACCCGTCTGCATCAAAATCAACGACAAAATGATGTTCGTCGACTTCGCGGAAGTTTATATCTTAACACCTCCAAAATATAGCTGCTTTTTTAATAAACTGTCTGAATAAAAAAAACACGCGTATTAGTGTGGTATTTTATGGTTCGAAAAATTGTTTCGTACTTAAGTTATTTAAGGTATCATTCGGAGCATTAGTATTAAGTGTTTACAGTTGTTTTATGTTATACAAAAAAGTGGTTTCTACTCCACGCTTTGATGTTATTAATAAGTTGACACCGCGAGATGTTTGCTTCATTTTGTTAACATCCTAAAGTTAGAGTTTCGGATGTATCGGAATAGTTGTTTTATTAGATTTTGGCATCGCTTTGATCATCTTGATCTTGTTAACAACTTCCTTGGAGATGTGATTTGGAACTTGGTGGTCCATTTGGAAGCTATTTTTATAAGTCATTTATTTTGTGTGGTTTAATATTAGATTTATCAGTCCACTTAGAGATTATGTACTTCACTTTAAGTTACGATTAATAAGATCTAGATTACCCTATGTTTTTAGGCGTCTGTAACCCAAGAAAAAAAGCAAATTCATCATGTCTGTCTGCCTGTTCGTATGTCAAAGCCACTTAATTCGAAGACTCTATGGATGAAAGTTAGATGGTAGCTTTTTATATGACCAGTACAACCACATTTCGCCAAGGTCATTTCAATCCCATTATCTAAAACTATCGCCACATCACACAATTCCAGTCTCCAAGCTGATACTGAGAATTTCATGATGGGAAAACCCAATATCAATTACCCGACCCGGGGATCGAACTCGAGACCTCACCCCAGAAGTCGTACCGTGTAATCATTACAAGTATGTCACCGTTATATTTCCTGATAGTCTTAATTAAAACATAATAGTATGACACAAAGGGACGAGGTAATTTGCCACGTGCTAACAGGAAAATGTATGAACAAACTTCCTTACTTCATTTACCCGCAGATGTCATAAATCACGATGAATGGAGACATCGCCTTCAACGGTCCCTGATTAATTATATCTCATTAATTCACTTTAACACGATCCTTTCACTGGATTTCGGTGTAAAGCTGATAAATAGATTTATTTTTTACTAGCTATTGCTCGGGCTTCGCCCGCGTGATTTTCATACAAACTTTCTTCCCCTATTTTATCCCCTTGGGGGTAGAATTTAAAAAAATCCTTTCTTAGCGGATGCCTATGTCATAACATCTACCTGCATGCCAAATTTCAGCCCGATCCCTCCAGTGGTTTGGGCTGTGCGTTGATAGATCACTATGTCAGTCCGTTAGTCACCTTTGAGTTTTATATATTTAGATTCTGGCCTAGAATTGACTACACTGGACCAGTTTTTTTTTTCATCAGATGTGGCATAGTCGTTTTGCCGAGCCAGGATAAAATAATAAAAAAATGTCTACTCCTAGCATGTCATTAAATATTTACGTTGCGGTTCAAAGCTCATTTCAAGATAGTCAAAAGATATTCTAAACTTGTATAACGTCAAAACAGTAAAAGCTTCACATTATGAAGAGATATTCAACAATTTATATCAGCATGTTATTTCGAAACGAATTGCCTCATTTTCGTCTCGAGTGTTCAAAAACGTCATTTACAAATGTTAAAAGCTTTGTTAAATTGATATCTTAAGAAATAGTAACTACAGTTTGTTCTTGCGAAGTGCGATTTGACTTTGAAAATTTGTTAGATGTTTTTATTGTTTATAATTTAAAACTTGTTTTACGCGTTTGAAAACATTTGACTTTCGCAAGTTGCGAGAATAAAATAAATGTTTTGTTTTTATTTTATTGTTTTGCTCAGAATTTTCATTGAAATAAAACTCATTTGAACGGATTTTATCGCGGTTTTTGTATTTTAATATTGGTCCCTACCTTTTAAATGCTTTTCAGATTTGGAGTGGATAGTCCACAGCGTAACCACGAAGGCTGATAATTTAAATAAAAACTGCATTAAAATCCGTTTAGATATGTTTTATGTCAATGTGGAACATTCGTATAAACATAAGAAATCAATATGTAAACATTTTCTAGTAAATAAATAAATAAAGATACCCAACAGTCACATAGTCTTGACCCCACAGTAAGATACGAGTCTTGTGTCGTGGGTATCAGGAACTACGAGAGATTTTCAGTTTGCTGTACACTGTTTTATCTATGGCATGAATGGGCTGGCCGGGTCATAACCACTGTATCACAGAAAACCGACGTAAAGTAGGGGCTTGTTTGCGGCTTGCTGATGCGTTTCGTACGGTGAGTGGAATATTTATTTATTTAAATTTCCCTTTAAGGTCGGCAACGCGCCTATGATTCTTGTATTACTGTTGGCGTATATAGGCGGTGGAGAGGTGACCCATTTGCTCGTTTGCCGGTCTATGCTATATAAAAAAAAATAAGCAATAACTCTTACAGAATGTTTATTTCAACAAATATCTAAGAAACAAATGTAGAGTTGGCAAACATAACAGTGGTAGTTAATGGACAATGCCATTTGTTTTACGAGCGCATTACTCAATAACACAAATGAGGTTAATTTCAACGGGTTGGCTCCAAAACTCGCCAGAACTGGAACAAGCCCCATTAGTTGTTATGGTAATCTATTTTTTCTACTATTTTCGCTCTGCTATTGTCGTGAATTATGGTAGATAATGACATGATGAGTCTGTTATGACAAGCAATGTTTAAGTTAAGGTATATGTTTTTTTTTGTTTTTTGTTTTTTGACGACCTGATAAAGGTCGCAGGATGTCGCTGGATGCAGGCCGCTTCCAACAGGTCGGTCTGGAAATCTTTGGGGGAGTCCTATGTTCAGCAGAGGACGTCTTGTGAACTGATGATGATGATGATGATGATATGTTTTTTAACTTTTACGTAAGGCATGGGGAAGGAGGTAATTATGGCAATTGCCTTTGACTTGAATTTACTTTTTAAGAAATTATCTTTTGATTATCCATTAGATTATATGATTATAAAGCGTAATACGCTTTATAATGTATGTATGTACATTGTACAGTATGTACATACTATGCTGTATGTACAGTGTAATCCAAAAAATCCACCGACAAATGGGGGTCTTATTGCAACCGGCGATTTTTTTCCTGACTAACCTGACAATAAATATTCCGCTTTATTTATACGTTTTTAAAAAAGTTTCAAACTAGTAATTGATTTAACATGTTCGAAAATTCTGAATAATGTTTATAATAATTGTGATTACTAAAATAAATCAGAGATTGTCGTATGTATTAGCCGGCATTATCATAGTGTGACGTCATACCCGTGGTGGGACGTTTTAGTACTGTTAGTACTTGTAACACTAAAGAAAGGCGTGATCGAGACAAGATACTGCGACATTCGACAACAGCGATTCTTCAATCTTGTACGTACGAGTAATTTTATAAATTTATAGGTCCCTACGTTTTGAGCTATATGACTAGGTGAGCGCAAGAGATGTGTAAGTACTGTGAGTATGCATGACGCGTAATATAACACGACCGCGTACTGTAACAGTACCTGTTATCTGGCAAAATGTTGTATAACACATGACATTAAACATGTCGTTATAAGTTTACCATAATAATAAAAGGTCTATCTATCTATTGCTATTATATTACACCTGAGTCCTGACTGAACATTCAGTACAAGTAATAGTGGGCCGTTCACATAGCGTGTCATCTCAGGTCATGCCTAGAGTAATGCTATAATGACATATTACGCAGAACGAAATGTCATGCCATATGGCATTACTTCATAGAGTACTGTTTTGCGCATGTCTAGTGAGCGCAACGCAAATTCCATACAATCTTTACATAGTATAAAATGAAGTCGCTACCGCTGTCTGTTCGCTTAGTTCTTTTAAACTATTCAACGGATTTTAATGCAGTTTTCAGCAATAGATAGAATGAATACGTGTATACACACGGGAGCAGGACAGTAACATGCAAGTGAAATCACGAGGGTCAACTAGTTTCGTATAAGACGTGTCGTTACCGCCAGACTCGCGTCCCCTGCATCGCGACCTCCCTGTTAAATAGGCCTTTATACGCCAACTTATGCATAATCATAAGTCACTAGTTACAAATAACATCAATCATCCACGCCATTACAGCTCCAAAATGTCCAAAAATAATTGATAGTGCCACAAAAATATTTTCGTAAGCGAAAATTTGAAAAACACATTTATGTAGAGAGCCGAGGGCGATACGATCTCGGCATAATATCCCCATCGGTCCAGATTGTATCGTGTCGCGAGATTCATAATTTATGAACCGGGAATACCTAGGGTACCGTGATATGTTGCGACGAAGATATACGAACGTGGAATGGGCTTGGCGATATGGGGGGAGATATATTTTTTATGGTAGAGCCCGGCAGACGAGCCGGTGGGCCCGATCGTGATCTCCAACGCCCATGAAAAGCATAAAGAAATGAGGATTTAGGAAAAGTAAAATATTCTGTCGCTTGTTATCTCGAGGGAGTAGACAAATGTGCTGCTGGTACACTAGCTGCTGTGGGTGGAGTGGAGTGGAGTGGAGCTCAGCGCAGTGCAGTGCAGTGGAGTGGAGTAAATATACTATATTTGAGTGGTAACGTATATAGTAGAAATAATAAACAACCACGATAGTTTATTGTTAAACAATAAACAAATAGAAAATGAACGGTATAGACACTACTGTGACAACGATAAAAAAATTGAATGAAATTACGCTGAGTTTTAATAGTGTCGTTTAAAAATCGTTTTGTTCGATAAATTCGTATCTGAATTTGATATCGATGACATAAATATCATGTACAATGGAGTTTATTAATAAAGAGTGACGGGACGCTTTTGTCGTAATGTTTCCACCGTTCATCGCAGATTGACTTTTCAATTATATTTTGAGAATATCGAATTGCATATGCATCTATAGTTTATTAATTTATGGTCAATAATAAGAAATCTCAATCCGCAACTGCAGATCAATAAATATAGCAACAAAATTTACATTTGTACATTCAAATGTGATTCTTATTCGATTTGTAGAATCGATCTTTATATTGAGATTTGTGAAATTTGAAATTATCGGAGGTCCAAATTTGTATTTCACCTTTTTCTATCCAATGTTTCTTGGAAATTTATTTTGTTCTATGTTTTGTTATCATATTTATTTTATTTTAGTTTCATTTCATTTTATCGCCATTCTTCGTCTGTGACCTACGTACTCATTTACGACTTTTTATTACAATAAGTCTTTCAAATTATCGGAAGCGGCTTTTATTCAAATATTCTTTACAAAGTACATCACTAATACTACAATCGAGCCTTAAAACTAATTAGTAATTTAAATTTAACTGAAACTGCTAGATTATATCTTAGAATATGTCTATTAACATATATTATAATCCGTCAAATTTCAAATTATCGGATTAGTTCTCTCAAATATTAGTAGTAGATGTGCAAACATAAGCCACTAATGTCTTAATAATTAATTCATGACCGGCAATGAAACTTCAAACAACTCCAAGAATAATATTTGAATAGCAATTTACGAAGTATTTTTGGATATCATTATAATTATTTCGGTTAAAGCTGTCAAAGAAAGTACAGATATTATGCCGCCCACAGAACCACCAATATAGCTTGTAATTAGGATCGACCATGGCACACTTTCTGTTGATACTAAACAAACAGTAAAGCTGAGTTAGTATTTGGGAATTACATTCATAGTTGCAACTAAATTAATTAATTAGAAGATAAGACCGAGTAAGATAAATAAATATTAAACAAAATTAGCTCAACTTTTTATGAGGTGTAATTTACCAAGTGTTTATACCCAACAATGAATAGAAACAAGATGAAAGGTAAAAAAAATAATGCCCAAAAGTCTAACACACAGTCTTGATCCACTAAAGACAAAACTTTTGATGTGGGTATTAAGAAGCAAGATGGAATTATGGTGTCTCAACACCGTGATGATGATGAAGGTACTAATGAGCTCAAATTTAGGTGACGTAGAATCTAAAAGATTTCAATAGCTTTCTAAATTGTTCATTGTCAGTTTGCCATCCGAACTATCTAGATTTCTCTAGTAAACAAACTCCCTAAGGCACAGAGTTCTCTATCTATATTGTATTTTACATATTTACGGAATAATTCTATTCTAAGTAAGCAGTTTTAAGTGAAATCCTCAACCGAAAACTATCTGAAATTCCATCTAACACTTGAGTGCACTTTAACGTCTAAGTAACTCCATTTCCAGTCATTTTGCGAGTGCGGTTGTCTTATCATTGTACGTGGATTGTCCCATGGGATGGCCAGAGCTTCCTCGCAAAATGTACTTTGGATATTATTCATAAATATTTGAAAGATTCCATAACAATATCGGGGTCAATGTTTCTACTTTAGTTCTTTAAAATATAAGTTATATTTAAGCGTCTGTTTAATAGCGTGTCTTTACTCTTTATTCTTTTATTAACTCATTAGGTACACAGCCAATTCAGGAAGTATCATGTTGACTTTATTACCTAAAATCTTGCAAAGTAAGAAAGGAAAATTAGTTGTGTTAAAATCGAGTGCCTATTTAAAAGTAGCCTTTTGGTACGAGTGTTCTTATGAACAAATCACTGAATTTACTGATTCAAAATAAAGTAATTTAAAGTTTTGGATAATTAAACTATGCCTGTACGAATGAAGTTATGGGAGATTTGACACTCTTCAAGACTAGTTATTTATTGATACTTAAAACTGCGTGAAATTTTGTTGCGGTAATGTAATTTTCCAGGGTTTACAACTTTCAAATTACTTTTTATTTTAAAATTTATTATGTCTACGTATAGGGCTATGCTCGGTGTTTCTCTACGTATTTCATCACGTAGAGAAACACCGAGCATAGCCCTCTCTATAGCTCGCTGAGTGTCTGTGAGCCGTCTTATGCGGCTCAGATTTAGAGGCCACGTCTAAGTGCCGTATGTCATCACTGGTAACACACATTGATCGAAGATTTTGGTCTTCAGGAAAGTCACCGACATAGTCCAGCGGATTAGCAAGCTGAAGTGGCAGTGGGCAGGCCACATAGCTCGCAGTACTGATAGCCGATTGGGCAGAAAGGTTGCAGGAAGTCGCTAGATGCAGGCCGCTTCCAACAGGTCGTACTAGAAATCGCTGGGGGAGGCCTATGTTCAGCAGTGGACATCCTGTGGCTGATGATGATGATAAATATAGATAATGAGACAAATTACATCATACTTATGTTCAGCAGTGGAAATCCTGTGGCTGATGATAATGATAAGTAATAGTAATAATGAGACAAACTACATAATGCTTATCTTTCAACGTACGATATCAAACAATCGAATAATCACCCCTAGCATTTGTTCGAAGCCAATTCCAGCAAGTTTGTATAGAAGACATAGTTTTTCTCGTGTCGAACTAGTGAGAAACTCACGGTAAACGATTTTGCACGACGTCAGACGTATCGTACGATTGAACACTGATTAGAAATACGTACTTCTTTTGTGACATTTTCGATACTATCACGTTGAGGGCTCGAGTCGAAATCTTATTGAAGAGCATTGGTGTAGTAATCTAATATGAGAATTACTTGTGGTTTTAGTAACATATTTTCTGTGTTATATCTGCTACAGAACTTCATAAAGATGTATGCAATTTTTTGCTATAAGTCTGAGTTCGTATTGAGCTTTGTCTACATCGTCAATGTATAACTATAATTATAGCCCAGTATTTATATAACTCACTGCTGGGCACGGACCTTCTCTACTAGTGATGCTATAAAATGTCATTTCATAAAGGTGTATGCAATTTTTCGGTACAAATCTAAGTTCGTACTGAGCTTTGTCTACGTCGTTAGTAAGTAATTATAGCCCTTTATTTATAAACCCCACTGCTGGGCACGGGCCTTCTCTAGTAGTGACACGAGTTAGGTCTTAGTCCACCACGCTGGAGCCGGAATTAGAGGGGTGGTCAATTTCACATACCTTCGAAATTCTTATGGAGAATTCCCAGGTATGCAGGTTTCCTCACCAAGACCTCCTTCACCGTAGAAGCGAATGATAATTAACAATGAATACAAAATGACTTTGAAAAATTGGAGGTAAGTGCCCTGAGGCTGGTCTCGATACTGTGACTTGCGTCTAGACAGCCATTGCCGCTTTGTTGCAATGTTTAAAAAATACCCTGTATTCTACTGGCCATACGGCATGTTTATAGTTTAAATCTATTTCATCTTGCTTCCCGTACCGTGAAATATAAACAAAACAACTTCTGAACGTTCACGTACTACGTGCAATGTTGGATCCATTAAACGAACCGGCAGGAGGCAATTAAGAGGGACACAATTATGGTGAAACTTTCTTGTGAGTCGTCGGTCGACGCAAACTACATATAGTGCCTTTTACCATCAGCTACAGTGTAAGTGTTTTCAAACATTACCTATGCTCATATACCGGTGATTAGTATATTGAAAATTAATGCAATTGGATTCATTTATTCTAGCACATTCTATTCCTCGCGGCGCCGCCCGCGTAATTTGCTTTATCCGGGATAAAGAGTAGCCTGTGTTACTTCTAATACCTCCAAGAATATGTGTACAAAGTTTCATGATGGTCAGTTAAGTAGTCTTTGCGTGAAAACGTAACAAACAAACTTACATTCACATTTATAATATTAGTATGATACTTACGTTACACTTGATAGTAAGTACAGTTTAAGAATAGTGTCCACCGAATCTGAAATGAAGCAAAGATAGTTAGAAACCCTTCTTTAACCAACCTTAAAGGGAGGTTCTGTATTACATAACTGCGTAAGAATTGATATAAAAAATATTATGGTGTAGTAATAACATAAACCTGTTATTGTTGATTCCTGTCTCAGGTTTTTTTGTATTATTTGATTGAATGACGAGATATTCATTCCCAGTATATTCAGAAGATATTAACAACCAGAATTAACCTATGTTTAGTAGCAAAGAGTATTCACCCACAAAAAACCAAATTCATAACATATCCGTAAAGATCAGAATACTAAAATGAATTTTTACTTCCCATCGTAAAACATATTCGATCCGATAGGACCCTCGAGTACCAATTTGATTTATGACCTAACATTTGGTCACGGTTTCCATGGCGGTTGACAATTTGCTTGTAAATAATGCTGCATGGTTTCATGGGCCAATTGTTATTAAGAAGCGTGCGGCCAGGGGTATTAAACAATACGGGTATGCTATTAAATACATGTGCTGTTTTTGTAGTTACAAGGCTTTTGAGATTTTTATAGCATAGGCCGGCAAACGAGCAAGTGGGTCACTAGATGGTCAGTGATCTCCACCGCCTATGTACGCCCAAAATACTAGAAGAATCATATAGCATTTGGTTGCTTTTTAAGATATAATAAAATTATAATCCTACTCATATCTGTCAATAAAATATTTACAACTATTAACACCATGCACCACACGGTTTTTTACAATAAAAACATTATTGTCATCAAATTCATTAAATTTGATTTATTTTTCATTTTTTAAATATTGAATCGTCATCGGTCCTTGATAAGTATGCCAAATTTCGATTTAATCCGACGTTTTGAAGGTGAAAATCATGTTCAAAGTGTCCGTTACATACTAACATATTAACATACTAACATACGCCTGAAGCTAATAAAAGCGTGTTAAAATAACAAACTAAGAACAATATAACGCGATAAAACTAGATAAAAACCCCCTAACCGTGTATTATTTGGTGAGCCCCGTATTACAAATGCAGTGTAAGTGGTCATTTACGGCATCTGTCGGTTTGCGGGTAGCTCATTTTTCCTTATCGCACACCTCTCGAGAGCGACAGACTATTTTGAAAAGAAAAAAAGGAATATAATGGAGATTATTTAATATTTATACAATAGATGGGTACAATATTTACATACACATTCACGCCTAACTTAATCCCAATCGAGGTGTAACAAGTACACCCACATATTGCCGAGCATATTTCCGTCCCATGATGGGGGCGAGCCTATCGCCATACCGGGCATATTTCCAGATCCGGTCTGATACTTAGTATTTCGTGATAGAATCAAATCCGAGACCTCAGCTCAGAAGTCGTTTTGATTTCGTTTTGTTTAGATTATTTTTATTGATATAAAAAAAAATAGTGATTACTAACTCTGCGTTACCAACTGATTTAAGAACCCTTTAATATCATTACCAATATTTTTATTTCTTTACACACCGCACCATTTATCCCCCTATTTCTCGGCATACACTCTATTACTATAAGTCGCATTGTCCACATTGCATGGCGTGTTCGGGTGCCGTGTAAATCCAGCTCGAAGCGCTTTAAATCGCCATTGTTAGGAGTGCAATGTTGTGTTACTGCTGAATGCGCTTTTGTTTCAGCGTGCGTTCTGCAATCGATTTGAAATAGGAATGTTATTTGTTTATCCTAAGAATTAGACAGGAGTTTTGGCGGGAATTCTGACAGTGCAGTTCATCGCTTATTTTAATTTATTTCATAAACTAGTTTAGAGTTGTTTTTGTTATATAAAAGTGGTGTGGAATTGTTCATTGACAGTGATGAACAGTGTATGGAAACATTGAAATAAGTGAATTAAGAATCGTACTGAAAGGAGTTAACACCAAAACTCCGGCAAGACCTTGAAATCGACCGCACCCGTGTTTCATCGTTCTTGTAAAAATAACTTGAGAATAAATTATAATTGACACTGGCAAAATGCATAATAATGCAAAAGCCATAAAAGAAGAAGAAGAAGAATTAGACATTTATGACGTGTGTTAATGATGGTCACCTCTGTGGCCTGAACGAATAGATATTCACAAAATGGTAAGTCCCTCGTATGCAAGAGGCCGTCTTGGTTGGTACCACCGATTTGTCTATTTCTACCGCCAAGCAACACTGTGTAAGCACTGTTGTGTTTCGGTTTAAAGACAATTGAAGCCATTAAATTACGGGGCATTATGAGACTTCAAATCCTATGTCTCGGATGACGAGCGCAGTTCATGCAGTGCTTTGTAATTCAAAGTTATGTGTGGCTTCTGTTTATAGGCAGGCGCTTACCATCAGGCGAGCGCCTTGCTCGTCTCGTCATTTAATAAGAAAAGATTCAACTCCCGCATTAGAGACCCCACAATGTATACACACTTTGATAAATTTATAATCCGCGTTTTAATAAAATTATGCTTTCAAAATGTACAATGGCAGTGTACGAATTATTGGACGTAAGGCGGCTTAACACAAATTTTGATGTTTCTACACGACTATTATTAAGCGAGCACACATGTTAAAACTGTACTAATACCCGCTATTAAGCGATTAGTAACGTAGTATTGTTCACCGTGCCGTAATAGTGGGGTTCGAACGCTTCCAGTTTAGAAGGGGACTTTTAAACACAATTGAAAATGTGTATGCTATTGAACAGATTGGCGTGTCTGCTTGGATAGTTCATGTTACGGATTAACCCGTAGTGTCTTTTGTACAATGTCAAGACTTTTAAACAACTGAATGAAGAAACTAGCTAAACAATCGCTTAGTCGGAAGTGCGCCTGCCCACAAACTTTCGGAACAATTCGAAGTCAACTTTGTCTACAGCATGAATGGACTGGCTCGACCGGGTTGTTACCACTGTCTCACAGAAAACCGACGTAAAGTAGCGGCTTGCTGCTGCGTTTCGTACGGTGAGTGAGATATCCGGAAGCCCAAATCCCCTCCCCTCCCCAATCCCTAATTATCCCTTTCCTTTAAGGTCGGGAACGCGCCCATAATTCTTCTGATATTGTGGGCATACATGGGTGGTGGAGATCATTTACCATCAGGTGACCCACTTGCTCGTTTGCCGGCCTATGCTATAAAAAAAAAAATAGTGCTATGAATTTAAATTTGAATTTAATGCTGGTTCGGATATTCATATTCGCCCGGATAGCGACCACCGTACACATGGTGATAAAACCTGTCATAGTGACCCACACACCTTGTGTCGCACACACATCATGATCGGGTCCCAGGGTATGTCCGGTTCTCCCGAGGAGCTTGCGACATGCATTGATGGTTGGTGGGGGAGCGTATAGGGGTACATCCTTGTATCCCTATGCCTGAATCGGTCATCATCCTGTTCTGTCGCCCCTCGATTTGCTTCTTCCCTCTTCGAAGAGGGAGGAAGCATTTATACAGGCCTGCATGATTCTGGTGACCACCGATGAACTTATTTTTTGTATAATAAATAATCTTTACTACTGTCCTTTAAGGTTTGCAAGGTATCCATAATTCATTTGGTATTATAATTTTCTATAGGAGAAATTCATTTACCATTAGTGACCCATTTGAGCCTTAATAATTGCTATTAAGAAAATCTGGACATAATCAACTTCGCAATAAGATTTAAATATACTGTCGTC
This sequence comes from Amorpha juglandis, assembly GCA_949126905.1. NCBI lineage: Eukaryota > Metazoa > Arthropoda > Insecta > Lepidoptera > Sphingidae > Amorpha > Amorpha juglandis. Next base: position 6,887,174 of record OX421390.1, on the reverse strand, counting down.
GAAATTTCAACTTAATTACGGTAAAACTTTCAAGTTTCCTCAAGTCAGATAAACAACGTAGTAATTAGCGTTGTATTCAACAAAATTAGTACAAGGAAAGTCTGTTGTGTGACTTAACACATTTAATACTCAGCAACTGTACCTACTGTTCAGAGTGGGCAGATCCTGCAATAGAAAGTGGTATAAGTGAAAAAATAATCATTTTAGAGTTTTTAACTGGCTGTGCCCTGTACTGGCTGTACTGCAATGGCTCACTAAGCAAATAAAGCAAATAATTTAATAAATCTAAACTAATATTATATTATGGAAGAAAGATTTGTATATTTGTATGTAACGAATAAACTTAAAAACTACTGGACCGATTTGAAAAATTCTTTCATCATTAGAATCCTTTATTATCCCCGATGAATATATGCTACTTTTTATCCCGAAAAAAAGGAGATCACGCAGGCGGAGCCACGAGGAAAAGCTAATCAGCGTATAAAATGACTTATTTGTCACAAACTTTATGAGCGTACGCACAGTAACTCACAAAAGTTACTTCACAATATGGTAAAGATGATAATAAAATAACATTCTTTAACATCCATAAAAATAACACATAAAAACACACGCTTTCACGATAAATAAAAACTTCATAATGCATATAACGAATGCATACGCTATTACTATACAAAGAGCTGCAAACAAGTAAATAATTTTTCCAACTTACACGACTCTGTCACCAACATACGCTCAGCCCATTTGCATAACTTAACGTTGATTTAAAATTAAAATAAGCCGACATCCGCACCCCACGAATCTTGCGACATTCTGTTAGGGGAATGTATATGTCCTTATTAATATATTAATATGCCTCCCCTAGAACAAGCGTATGAGGGTACATCAAATGTTTGGCTTCACTTACCATTAATTTTTCAGCATTAATATCGGGGTCAATTATGAATTGCAAATTTGTAGGTGCATGCTATATTTTATTGACTTCGTTTTGATGATGGGTGCCTTGGGTTTTCATATAATTTTGGTTGAATTTCCATGGAACATCTGCTCGATGGTAGAGTGATAGGATAGTTTTTGCACAAGGTAGGTCGCTCGTATGCGAGAGGCCGTCTGGGTTGCTACCACCGCTTTCTCTATTTCTGCCGAGAAACAACAGTGTGTAAGTACTGTTGTGTTTCGGTTTAAAGGACATTGAAGCCAGCGAAATTACTTTTTTTTATCCTGGCTCGGCAACGTGACTATGCTACACCTCATGGTAAGTGTAGCGCAATCCAAGAATAGTGTCGACCAACGATACACAATGTGTCCATCGTAGGTCGGCAAGATCATACCGGCCTGCCAAAGGGCCAAGGGGGAGGGGAAGGAAAAAGGGATGGGAAAAGGGTTAGGATCAGGGTGCAAACCCCCTGGGGAGAACCGGATATACACTGGCTAACCCTGGAATGCGACCCACACAAGGTGGACCACTATGGCAGGTTTTAGCACCAGTGTACGGTGGTCGCTATCTTCCCACCAGCAATTACTGGGCATTATGAGACTTAACATCTTATATCTCGGTGTGGCGAGCGTAATTTAGTGCCATGCATTGCTTTGCAATTCAAAGTTCTGTGTGGTAATAATGAAATTAAAATAAAAAAAAAATATTTTATTGAATGATGATCAAATCAAACTCACATTCTTCATCGTTATACTGAAAACAATATTTTCACAAAAAATGTCTTTTCTGTCATGAAACGCTATATTATTTATCACGTCATCATTCTTGTTTTGAGTAAAAATAATAGTAAACACGTTGGTTTCATAACAAAGACGCCCTTCATTTACTCGTGGTTTACCATCAAAACAACAAGCGTCTAGTTTATCATGATCTTGCACGTTACACCAATGGTGCTTACTCATCATTTGAACGACGGCTCAATTTATAGTGGTCACGTCAGCCACCCCACATAGTTGAATCATTGGTACAAATCGATACATATTATCTGGTCGGACAAGATGTTGCGACAGCTGCTGTGGCCTAAGGGATTAGTTATCTTGTAGAATATGGACATAGCATACATAAAGAAGCTTTTCAAACAATGGAATAGATTTTATCCGACTTCCTTAACGAAGATAAGAATAGGGTATTTGGCTAAATGGAAGTCTAATTTTTTAAATTATTACTAGCTTTTGCTCGCGGCTCCGCCCGCGTTATCTGCTTTTTCCGGGATAAAAAGTAGCCTATGTCTTATTCTGATGTGTAAGCTATATTATTGTAAAGTTTTATTAAAATCCATTCAGTAGTTTTTACGTGAAAGAGTAACAAACATTCATCCATCCATCCATACTTACAAACTTTCGCGTTTATAATATTAGTAGGATAGTACGATGTAACAGACAGATATACCAAAAATACATTGTTTTGCGAAAACAGAATTAAAATTTAAATAATTAAATTTCAAAACTGCAATAGTAACAACTCAAACTTGGATTAAAAGCTATATTTTATTATCTCTCAATTTGTTAGATTTTTGTTATTTATTGGCGATTTTAGATTTATCTCTACGCCAAAATTCACAATAGTTGTAAAATTTAGCGAATTATTGAATGCGATATTTGAAACTCATAAATATATGCTGGATCGAGCATAACCCAAATAAATGTTACAGATTCATTATGATTCAGTGTGAAAATTGTCGTAAATATGAGACTTAAACGGACTAACAAAGCAATGACAACTGTAATAAAATAATTATTTAGAGCTTCGTAAAATGTAACTCATATTAAATTTAAACTATATGTATCCCGTTTTTGACATTGAAATATGGCATTAAGATTAAACTCGTAAATAGCATTTCAAATTATTGTACGGATTCCGGAGTCGATGCTTTGGATAAATGTTATTTTGTGTTCAAACATGTAATTTAGTGTGAAATTCAATATAGACATATATTTATTTATTCATTTATATACAAAACATGTATAAAGACTTAATGCTAGTGGCATTCTCTAACACTCAACCTTACAGGTGATGCAGAGACGAGATACTGTGTAAATATCAGATGTCAATACATAAATTTACTGATATACAGGGTTATTTTTAAAACACCAGCAACCTCGCAGGGGTAGATTCCTAAGGTTATAAGCTACTACTTTTGTTCTACGACTTTTGATAATTTGTTAGATTTTATTTTCATACAAAAATAAGTATTCATTTAATTTCCGTCTTGATTGTTACAACGCGCATCGCAGCTTACGTAAACAAATACGCGAAGCGTGGGGAACCGGGCTAGCTCCTTTGAAGGTTAACGCGCCGCTCAGCTGAGCGGCGCCTTTGAGTCGCGCGCGCACGCCGCATACTACGAAGAAAAACACGACACAAGAAAAACTTGTAAAATCATTTTTTTTTAAATATATTGAGTTATATCCAAACTCGTAGAACAAAAGTTGTTCCGTATGGGGACAGCTATCTACCCCTGCGAGGTTGCTGGTGTTTTAAAAATAACCCTGTATTATACAAATTAATACTTAAAATACATATAAATGAAAAACATAAATTTCAAATAAAATAATCAACAAAATAAAAGCAGCGATAGCTCAGCGAGAAGTACGGACTGCTGAAACGAAAGCCGCAGGCGCGAAACCAGCCTTAAGGGTATAAACCTCTGAGTTTTCTAAGTTACATGTGTATTAAAACCAGTTAAAGCCTCTTATTCGTAGAGCAGGCCCATATCCGGTTTTTTTTATCCGAGCATAGCAAAGTGACTGCACTACACCTGATGGTAAGCGCAGTGTAGTCCCAAAAACCAGCGACCATCGACAAACAATGAGTTTATCGGTGGTCACCAGAGTCATGCCGGCCTGTATAAATGCTTCTTCCTTCTTCGGAGAGGGAAGAAGCAAATCGAGGGGCCTACCACAGAACGGGCGGATGACCGATGCAGGCACAATAACACAAGGATGTACCCCTATACCCACCCTAACCAAACATCAATTTATGTAGCAAACCCCTCGGGAGAAACGGATATACACTGGCTGATCTTGGAACGCGATCCACAGAAGGCGTGTAGATCACTATGGCAGGTTTTAACACCATGTGTACGGTGATCGCTATCCGGGCGGATATGAATATCCTACCACCAGCAAAACGGGTATTGGGACAATCGATAGTGGAAAGGCAAAAATGCTTAAGCGTCAATACGTGCATTTTAGGTTTATTTGTATCTTAGTAATGCAATCAGATTTGGTACTATGAGGGGTGTAATACTTATATCGTACGATAAATTGCTTCAATAGGACCACGCCTTTTTGTAAGATTGGTCCGGGTTCCCTGGGCCAGCTGATCCACTTGATTACTATCAAGCTAATATTCCGTGAGTAGCTTCGTTTCGATGAGACGCCCAACAATTCCCTATGCGAAAATTCTCTATTGTAGTAGCTAACAAAGGTAGCAAGGATCGAATATTTCGATTTGATGATACTCAAAAAATTATTATATTATTTGTAGGACAATATGACTGTTAAATTATATAAATATTAACTAAGTAAAAACAATAAAATCAGCTGGTTAGTAATAATTTTTATGACCTCGTTATCGATACCTATTGGTAGCCCCTCCTTCCAATAGGTATGATTACTAACCAGCTGATTTTTTGTTTTTACTTAGTTAATATTTACATAATTTAATAGTCATATTGTCCTACAAATAAAATAATACATTTTTGAGTATCATCAAATCGAAATATTTTATCCTTGCTACCTCTGTTAGCTATCACAATAGAGAATTTTCGCATAGGGAATTGTTGGGCGTCTCATCGAAACGAAGCTACTCACGGGAAATTAGCTTGATAGTAATCAAATGGATCAGCTGGCCCAGGGAACCCGGACCAGATGTTTTATATAACATTTAGAGACTTGGCAACGTCAATTGGACGTATATAAGGGCCGTCTCCCGTCGAGGCAGTGGCTGTATGCAATTGCGCACCCCATGGTCTTCGACATAAAGGCGAGCGCGAACACCGCGGGGTGTAATCGGTAAGACGATTTAGGTTGATGATTCTGACACACCTTCGAACTCTGGCTCGTAGAGATCCGTTAATGGATTCCTCGTGTTAAAAAGATCCTAGTAACTATACTGCGATTAATAATAAATGACATATTCTTTTAATCCTTTATTATAACTCACATAATAGAATATCGTTGCTTGCAATAATTTTGATTTCTGATTCAATAGTCTTACTAAGAGGATGCTTAATACGGGGTGAAGTGGAAGCGTCCATGTAAAAAAGTGGACCCTGGAACTAAGTTGGGATAGCGATGAACAAAGAAAATTGTTTCATTTACAAAATTAAAACTCAACTTCGGTATTTATTCGGTCTTATACGCTTTGTGCTTTTTTGTCTTTTAAAGGTTCTGGAATGGAGGCCACGTACTGGCAAGCGTAGCGTTGGACGTCCACCTACAAGGTGGACAGACGACCTGATAAAGATCGCAGGAAGTCGCTGGATGCAGGCCGCTTCCAACAGGTCGTTCTGGAAATCTTTGGGGGAGGCCTATGTTCAGCAGTGGATGTATTATGGCTGATGATGATGATGATGATACGCTTTAGGTGGCTACTGAAAAACAGCTCTGTATTTAGGTTTGCGCCGGAATATAGCAGTAAACTCAGCTGGCCGGCTTGTTGTCATGGGTACTTTTCATTAACAGTAATCATATTTGGTAACGTTTATATCAAATTGCACGTATATTGTGGCATTTAACCATATTTTTATTCCTCCGTTCCATATTAATGACTGAATTCGTATCTTTTTTTATCCCAGCACGGCAAAGTGACTCCACTACACATGATGGTAAGCGTAGTACAGTCTCAAAAACTGGCAACCACCGACAAACAATGAGTTTACCGGTGGTTACCAGAATCATGCCGGCCTGTATAAATGCTTCTGCCCTCTTCGGAGAGGGAAGAAGCAAATCGAGGGGCCTGCGACAGGACAGGCGGATGACCGATGCAGCCACAGTGATACACGATTGTAGCCCTACACCCACCCCAACCACCCATGAAGTCATGTCGCAAACGGAAAACCGGATATACACTAGCTGATCTTGGATCGCGATCCACACAAGGCGTGTGGGTTACTATGGCAAGTTTTAACACCATGTTTACGGTGGTCGCTATCCGGGCGGATATGTATATCCTACCACCAGCAAAATCGTACCGTCAAATAATCTCTAATGCAGATTGTTTATTTCGATGCAACACCGTTCAGATCCGACTACATGATATACAGCAAAAATTAATAATAACATCCGAACCACTTTTGGCCGGCGTCCAAAACTGGAAGCTATAACTTTTGACAAGTGGTTTCTTCGTAGTGTTTAACCACTGTTTTACGTCGTCATAGCGATTATCGCTTTATAGTCTAGTGCTTGCTGTATCATAAATAAATTAGCGAAATTCACTATTACAGTAGAGTTGAGAGTAGAATCTCTAATGCTTTAACATTATCCAGTATCAATATTCTTTTCGTCATAACGATAAGAAGAAAGTATAGAAAGTTGGAACAGGCAGTGTCCGCTTCTATAATTATGTTATAGGATGTAAATAGTAATACCAGCCCTGTATTATGGATCTTGTTGAAGGGCACAGGTGTATTCCACTAATGAGAGGCGTTAGGTCTAACCGTGGTCGACAAATACATAGTTCCTCTCATTCCTAGAGAAAGCTATGCTTAGCAGTTGGAGAATATTATATTTAAGTCTGATAAAAATATCTACATAAATTTTAGCCCATATCAAGTCAATATGTAGCTTGAATTAGATTATAATGCAGAATTAGTGCTGCAGAGTGCATTTAGTTTTCCATTAGGTATTAAAGGTTATTTTATCGAGCCCGTTTAAAAACAGATACATATTTTAATTACAATTAAGATCCTTTTAAATAATAATATAGTGTATATACAAATCGCGAAAGTCTAAAAATATTAATTACGAAAGCATAAAATAAAAGCTGCTACACCTTTCCCGGGGGAACTTGACAATGTTATGATTAATGACAGGACGCGGGGTCAATGCACCCATTGCTGAATCATCTGCAATATATTTCCATCCGGAGTATGCGCTGTCATCTTTAAATTGATGAATTGTACGGTTCGTTAGCTCAAACATAAATTCTTTGAATGTATAAGTGATTCGAGTTATTCAGTGACGTGGAAAAATGGACTTTGTAAATCTTGTACGGCGTCAGTATAAGGATATTCATCTTTACAATATTTGGACGTGATAGTAGTGGAATTAAAAGCAGTTATAGCTCGGTGGAGAGTGGCACGGACTGTCGGGACGAAGGCCGCAGGTTCAAAACCCACCCTAAGAGTATGCACAGGTATGACTTTTATGTGTGACATGTGTATTCATTGTTAATTATCACTTCGTGAAGGAAGTGATGTGTTAAAAGTTATAAGTGAAATTTAATTTAATTAACTGTTTTATTTTTGGAACGAAGTTCCTTACGGCAGGCTTGGAGGGGATAGGGATTTCGCTGCGTGACCGAACTGAAAAAAATGTGATAGTAAAACCGTAAGAAATATGCGTGGAAAAAATGCGTGGAAAAAATGCGTGGAAAAAATGCGTGGAATAAAACCGTTAAATGAGACTTTTTTTAAACTTAATTTGATATCTAGCACACAAAGTTAAAGTCGAAATTCCGTTAATAAAACAGATAGATAACTTATGACATTTGGAAATGTAGACGCGGTTTGAAATTTGAATTTGAATTTTTGATTATAGAACACGGCCGTCCACCGTTTAGTAGCCAGTCTAAGTCTAAATTAATAAGTTTTTATTTATAATTACATAAGTTGATAAAAAATGCTATACAATAGCTTTACCGCGGCAGTCTCCGAGTGCTACACGTCTTTTTTTTATTTCTATTTTTCTATTCTATTTCTATGTAATTTTATGTTGTCAAACAAAAATAAAGAGACATATTTTGTTATTTTAGTTGATAATTTGTATTTTTTACAATTTGTGTCGATTCTACATTAGCCGAAGGAACTTCGTTCCTACCTGGTGTCCCACGACACACACCAATTTTTTTTATTTATAAATATCATAATCATAAAATGTATTTTTTTAAATAAAGAATACTGTACATAATAAGTAAGAAGTAAGGATTAGGTTATATAATTTATTAATATTCAATTATTGTCATATTCAGAGCCGATTAATGGTTTATGTTTTTTTTTTAATCCTGATTCGGCAAAGTGACTACGCTACACCTGATGGTAAGTGTAGCGCAATCCAAGAATAATGTCGACCAACGATAAACAATGTGTCCATCGTAGGTCGGCAAGATCATGCCGGCCTGCCAAAGGGCCAAGGGGGAGGGGAAGGAAAAGGAATGGGAAAAGGATTAGGATCAGGGGGCAAGCCCCCTGGGGAGAACCGGATATATACTGGCTGACCCTGGAACGCGACCCACACAAGGTGGGCCACTATGGCAGGTTTTAGCACCAGTGTACGGTGGTCGCTATCCGGTCGGATACAAGTATCCCCCCACCAGCTCGGATACAAGTATCCTCCCACCAGCAAAAATGTTTAGTTACTGAATACAGAAATAATCTCTGATGACGTCTACGAGTAATAACAGAATTATGAGTTTATTTTTGTTTATGATTGAATCCTAAGAATTGACCAATGGCCAATAAATGTTAATTGACTTGTCTGTTAATTAAGTGCGGCAGTAAGCTTGTAAAGCAAAGGTAATAATATCTTGTTTGGTTCATTGAATGACGAGACGAGCAAGGTGCTCGCCTGATGGTAAGCGTCACGCCTGCCCATAAACAGAAGCAACTCCATATAGAACTTTGAATTACAACGCACTGTATACCACTGAACTGCACTCATCACCCCGAGACTCAAGATGTCAAGTCTCATAATGCCCAGTAATTTCACTGGCTTCAATGTCCTTCAAACCGAAACAAGTGCTTACACACAGTTGCTTGGCGGCAAAATTTAATTCATATTGCGTAAAATATTTAACCTAAGTGTAGGTCTATATTTGCTCGCATAAGTTGGTTCACAAGATAAACTAGACCCGAAACATATTCTGCAAGCAACTTGAAGCAAGCGACCTTCAATGTAGAGGAAGCTTGTCATACTGACCGGAGGGTTTAGGTCCCAAACCAAATTCTATTCCAAATTGTAAGATAGTGTGTCATAATAAGTTTCAAATACCGGATTAACAAATATTGATATTGTAAAACTATTTAAACACAGCTTCCGCTTACAAATTTTAATTACAGTTTTTGTTTTGCAGCTTCCGTAGCGCAGTTGGCGAGTAGCCGGCTGTGAAGCGAGAGGCCGCGGGTTCCAGTTCAGAAGTACGTAGCTTCTATTCCAGTACCTTCCTGCTCCATCGGTTATCGGTTCTGCGAGCTATGTGGCCTGCCCACTGCCACTTGAGCTTGCTAATCCGCTAGGCTATGTCGGTGACTTTCGTTCTTCTACGGTTCTCCTCACTTCTGATTTGATCATGTAGAGAAACACCGAGCATAGCTCTCTCCATAGCTCGCTGAGTAACTGTGAGCCGTCTAATACGGCCCATATTCAGAGGCCACGTCTCAGTGCCTAATATATGGGTATTATGATGAATCAAATATAAATGATTAAAAATCACCACGACAAAGTTGAACAATTAGAAAACAAATTAGCATTATTTGATAGTTTCGAATGTAAAGTGCCGATGACTGCGGTCCTATGCAAATATTTACTATCCCTCATGAAAATAAGTTGCTAACAACAAGTTAGTTGGTTTAGGACTCGGCTAATTGCGACCTTCAACTATGTAACAATTTTAAATGAACATTTCACCAATCTCTTGTGGGAATTAGATTGGATTTTATATGAATAGATATAGCGTGGATACTCTTTAAACGTAGGTCGCAGGTTCGAACTTAGCCCCCGAGGTATGAGCCCCCTTATGCATGATCTTCTAAATCTAAGCTGTGGGTTTTTGAAGTGACGTGTGTATTGTTAATCTAAACTAATATTATAAAGAGGGAAGATTTGATTGATTGTTTGCATTGAATAGGCTCTGAAACTACTGGCCTGATTTAAAAAATTCTTTCACCATCAGAAGAAGGACATAGGCGATATCGATAATATAACAGTGCAGAATATCATGCGGGCGGAGCCGCTTGCGAATTTATTATTGATTAAAAAATATCATAAGGAATCTGTATGCCTGATATCTTCATAACTGCGGGCCAATTCTGGTAATTAAAAATGTTCAAAATATCATTCCGATCTAGTTTCAGTGCCAAGAAAGTTGCAAGTGGCATTCCGTAAACCATTAAAACTGTAATGCAATCAAAAGTATATTGAAAGTTGACTAAATTGACATCGAAATGTAACTGCAATGATATTGTGAATTAACTGAAATATAGTCAATCATATCGATATTTGTATATATGCATGGGTAATATTCTATGTAAATACGTAACAATCAAATCACAAAGTCGTAAGGAAACATAATATATTAACAATAAAAATACAATACACTATTACATACACACACATATTACACATTGCAGCTGAATCCATGTTTTTTGCACTGTGTGAACATAACCTTTTGGATAATACACTGTCCTTCCTCCTTCAGAGTCGGCCCAAGGCCTAGAATTGGTGATCCAAATTGCTTTAGTGAAATCCAGAAACAGTTCTAATTGTTTAGTCATTGTTTCACTAACACTTTACTAACAGTCCACTAATAATTAACTCACGATATTGTTTCAACTTTCAATTAGTATTTATCGCGCGCAATGGATAATCATAATTAACTTATTATAGAAATTGAAAGATACGTACTTAAATAACATACACAACAAAATTAAATCACGGAACAATAACAACAGTGTCGCCAACTGTTTGAAAACTTTCCCCCTAAAGCAATTTCAAAACCCACTAAATTCAAAGTAAAACCTCCTGACGGTGACACAAGTATATCATTTTCAATATAATGAAATAAGTTAGTCAACCAACCCGCACTACGCTAAGGTGGTGAACTAAGGCCTGACCACTATTTTAAGTAGAGAAAGACCGTATCCAGTAATAGCCCAGTATAAAAGCCTGAGAATAAAGCATTCTAACATGAGGTTAAACACCTTATAATTTGAAAGAATTATATTTTCCTCGTGAAAACAAGTCTTTGAAACGAAATAGGCAACTTCTTAGAAATAAATATAATTTTTGCCTTACTTTTCGCAAGATGTCACAGCTGTCTACAGCTATTGTTATTTGATGTTCAATATTTCTTTTGTTGAATAAAATAATATTTTAACACCTGAGATCTAGACTGTTTGGTTAAAAGGTTCCGATCTTAGGCTGGATTGCACCATCATAGTAGTTATAGTTAAGGTTTATGACAAATTTGACGGTAATAGTAACGCTGACTTTAATATTGACTGCGGAATGTGTTGCACCATCGTATTCCGATACTACTAGATTAATTCTAGAAGCATGGGCATGATATTATTTTGCAGCACAGACGCCTTAGGAGATATATCAGTTTGGAGATTACAATTGAACCATCTGACAGCTATTTAACTTAAACAATAGCTTTAATTAGCGAATCTTGGGCGGTTACGGTTAACAGCTAAAGTTATGACATCATCTAACAATTGTCAAATGGTGCAACTCATGTTTTGCTTAACCGGTACTTTAACATGTTTGTCATTGCTAAAGTAAGTTGGTGTAATCCAGCAAAGAAAAATATTTTATGTAAAAATGTTTGTCGGAGGAAAGGAATTCCTAATTAATCCTTTGTTTATGAATAAAATACATTGTTTGAAACAAACATCCAAGGTTGATAGCCAGCAAAGAAAAAAATATATATTTTCTCCCTTGGGAGCTAAAAATACTAATTACCAGTTTTTTTACCTTTCCAGTAGTATTTTCTTTAAGAATAATTGGATCATAAAAAAACCTATACATTTTTAAAGATTCATTATTAAGGGTGTTTTAATTAAATAAATAACATCTAACAGTCACACACATAGTCTTGACCCCACGGTATATACGAGTATACGAGTCTTGTGTCGTGTCAGGAACTACGAGAGACTTTCGGTCTCACAACACCAAAACCTAAAACAAATAATATATAATAAAATAATAATCATTGTACTAGTGACCGCGTACCAAGGCTGAGAATCGTGAGGTCGTCAGATCAATTGTAGCCAATTATTATCATATTTTTAAATCTAAAATAACATAATTAATGAATGTCATTTATTTCGACTGTCTTTTACTTAACACTCATAAAAAAAGGTGGTAGGTCCCCCGTATGCGGGAGGCCGTCTGAGTTGGTACCACCGATTTGTATAATTCTGCTGCCAAGCAAAAGTGTGTAAGCATTGTTGTGTTTCTGTTTGAAGAAGATTGAAGCTAGTGAAATTACTGGGCATTATGAGACTTACGCCCGTATACTGAAACGCTACTCAAGTATTTAAGATCGTTTTAAACAAGTTGAATCCCTCTTAGCTGTCAAAATTGTATGAAAATAAGTAGCCGTTAGCCGTCAGACAGCTGAGTAGCGTTTCAGTATTCGGACATTAACACATTATGTCTCCGAGTGACGAGCACATTTCAATGCCATGCGGTGCTTTATAATTCAAAGTTTGCTGTGGTGGTGCTTCTGTTTATGTGCAGGCGTGGCGGCTGCCATCAGGCGAGTGCCTTGCTCGTCTCAACATTCAATTAAGTAAAAACAATCTTTAATTTTTTGCCATAAAATAATATCACCATATTATAATATGTATGTTTGTATTTATAGATACATATTTACAAATTCTTTGATCTGACGACCGCATTATGAATTAATTCAAATATAAATTAAAATGCACACGTCTCTACTAAGTCGTGAGAGCCCAATCAATCATTTTGATTGATTATACTTAATATGGGGGAAAATAACTTGTGAATAAACATTTTCATGTGGTTTTAAGGCATATTTTTTTCAGTCTAAACGTAATTTGAAATTGGTCAAATCACAATCTAAGATAGTATCTATTATATATAGATACTATCTTAGATAGTATCTATATAGATAGATACTATCTAAGATAGTATCTATATATAATATCTAAGATAGGTAGTATATTAGGGGCCACATAGCTCGCAGAACCAATAACCGATGGGATAGAAAGGTTCTGGAATGGAGGCCACGTACTGGCAAATGCAGCGTTGGACGTCCGCCTACAAGGTGGGCAGACGACCTGATAAAAGTCGCAGGAAGTCGCTGGATGCAGGCCGCTTTCAACATGTCGGTCTGGAAATCTTTGGGGAGGCCTATGTTCAGCGGTGGACGTCCTGTTGCTGATGATGATGATATTTAGGGATCCTCCAGACAATGACGAAACTAAGCCGATAAAATTCCGTTTATGTTTTGAAGTGAAACTTCTTTAGCACCGTTGTGCTTTGAAAATTCGATGAAACGAAAAAGCGACAGTAAAAAGTGACAAATATACTCACAAATATGATTTAGCCTGCGAGAACATGAGATAGATGCTATCACGTGTCTGCGCCTGCGTATAACAAACCCTTCGGAAAATGTCTCAAACAACGTGTTGTATCATTCACGTTTTTTTTTTTTTGCATGCAATCTTATCGAGCTACCGTGATACCGTCCACACGTATGGACTTATCTGTTCTAATGTATGGCTATTTATGTAGGCACTGTTTTGTTTTGAGGCACATTAAAGCCAGTGAAATTACTGGGCATTATGGGACTTGATAAGTTATGTATCAGTGTGACGAACGCTGTACAGTGCCATGCAGTGCTTTTTAATTCAATGTTCTGTGTGGTGTTGGTTGGACATTTACCAGCAGGCGAGCTCCTTGATCAACTCGTCATTGAATCAAATAAAAAAAAATCTACTTAAAAGTTAGTATCATACAGTAAGGGTGATACAGGACGGTCTTATCACAACCGGCGATTTCTTCCAGACAACTTTAAAATACACAGACGGATCCACGAGCAAAAGCAAGTATGAGTCCTCTTTCCGAGGGTTAATGTAGTCAGTCTACCAGCATATTGTAGCGGAGTAATCCCAAAAGTAAGATTATAAATGTATGTTACCAAGTTAAAAATTACTGAACACGTTGTTTACATGACGATGGTCTGGAAACACGATCGAAGTGACCGAAAAGTTTTAAATGAATTTAGGGTCGTTTGATGTTGTTAAGTAGACATGTGTAGATAGTAAGTTTATGTTATATATTATTACAAACATATAGCAAAATAAACGTGCTTGCTAACTTCAAATTTGAATAGTAGTGTTAAAAATACAATACGTAATTTTTTGAATTTTCGATGTTTTAAAAAAAATCCGCAGTTGGCCCCGTTATTTTAAGTATATCAAAAAATCATAAATAATTATTATGTACTATAACTGTATGCAAGGATATAACGGGAAACCATGCGGTTCCCGAGATATATTAATTTTATATACCAGCTCCATACATTTTTTTCGTAAAAAAATTATAAGTCCTCAGTTTTTAAGCCAAATTGTTTCGTGTGACTTATCCAAGCATAATAGTAACAAATAGAAGCCATTCCAAACACAAAACATTACAATTCAAACATCAAGTTCCTATGTCTTCGAAAGGCGCATTTCGATCCACTGTGCGCCACCGAGGCAATATAAATAATATATTTTTAATCGTGGTAAATAAATAAATAATTATATACGTCACGTGATAGAAAATAATATAAATACTAGCAGATCCGATCACACGTTGCTGTGGCTAAGGTATATGTTAAATTATATTGTAGTAAACTATTCAATAACATAAATTACCTTACACCGCCATCTGTTAGAATCCTGTGGACAGATAATTATAACTATTTGTAATATCATAAACAAATAATTTGCAATAAAAAAATATTGCGACCATAAATTGAGATATAAACTATCCTATATCTCAAGTTGGATCAAACTACACACAGTTTGCAAAATTTGATTAAAATCATTTCAGTAGTTTGACTTCATCGCGGACAAACAACGTGACATGAATTTCTTATATATAAAGATTATCATTTGAGTTTAGACTTTTCGGATTCACACAACACAAAAGCCCAAATCAACATTGTATCGGGGACCGCCAAACACGTTTAACGGACGATAAATTGATATAAATTAATTTATTTCATCAAATCCAACCCCAAATCGACATGTGCGAATCTAATAATGCAAAACACGTCGTGACTCGCGGTTCCGTGCAATATGGCGCCAACTGTTGGAAAATTACGCACAGATTATATAAGTAATGACGTTTGTATTTTACGTTATAGATTAAAAATGAATTCATTTTTTAAAATAATTTTTGAAGTGAAAACTTCTTTAGCCGCGGAGTTTTGGCGGGAATTCTGACAGTGCAGTTCATCGCTTATTTTAATTTATTTCATAAACTAGTTTAGAATTGTGTTTGTTGTATAAAAGTGGTGTGGATTTGTTCAATAAACATTGACGGTGATGAACAGTGTATGGAAACGTTGAAATAAGTGGATTAAGAATCGTATTGAAAGGAGTTAACACCAAAACTCCGGCAAGACCTTGAAATCGACCGCACCGTTTCATCGTTCTTGTAAAAAAAACTTGAGAATAAATTGTACTTGACACTACATAATAATGTGAAAGCCATAAATAAAAAAAAAATACGGGTTGCACTCTGGGAGTGCCGACAGAAGTGAAAACTTACCAAACAAGTTGCGAGAATACAAAATTACGGCCCACTCGACATGTTAAAAGTACATTCTACTCTCTTCGCGTTTATGCGAACCTGATAGGTACTATTTTTATGGCACCATGTTCTAAGTAAAATATCGTCATTTTATTATTATCAATATCAAAAACAAAATTACGGTAACATGTCTATTCACCATTAAAAAAAAAAAAGGAACACACTCCGATCAAAGTCCGGTCCAATCCGACTGGTCACAGTGTGACGCCACCTGGGACTTATCGAAGTTCCAGGGAAGTCGGCTAGCGCTGGCTGACTGGCCCGCGTGACCTCTCACGGAACGTTCTCGAATATTCTGGAACCTTCCGCTCGCCGCCGCTCGCGTTACGGAACGTTTCGGTTCACCCTCCCATAAGAAGTTATCACTTCAATAAATAATTCTTTAGCTGCGTTGAGCACTTTTCTTGGGATGGGTATAAAATGTTAAACTCGCGTCAGGACACGTGACCTGAGCGAAAATTCGTAAGACGGAGGGAGAGTAAACCGCCGCCGCGGCGTTTTTATGTAACTATATAATTGTCATTATTGTGTACAAAAGCGCAATAAATAAATATTGTCTATAACCACATAAATGATAGTACTTTTATGCTGATAAATAAAGCAATTCGTGCGAAATTATTCCCTAACAATTCCAAAATATTAAGAAATGCGCAACGTTAATGTTCAAGTTTTCACTTCTGCTGGCACTCCCGGAGTACTACCCGTATTTTTATATATTTGTGGGCTCATTTTTGCTCATTCATTCATTCATTCTTAAGGTCACGCCTATAATCCCCGCGGAGAGAAGGAGACATGTAGCCACATCCACCTTTCGCCGAGCTCATTTCCGTCCCATGATGTGACAGGGGACGAGTCTATCATATATCGGGCACAGTTTAAGACTCCGGACTGATGCTGAGAATTTCGTGATAGCAAAACCCAATATCACTTTTTACCTGACCCGGTACCCAACCCGCGACCTCAGCACAACATTTACACCGCATACGCAATACAACTGCGCCACAGAGGCAGCCAATTAAATAGATAATAAATAATAGTTTAAAAAACTAAAAAAAGCACGCTTTTATAGAAAATCTAACTAAAAAGTAGAAAATAAATTTTAGTAAATTTTAAGAAAAAAATGCATTTTATTGAAAAAAAAAAAAAGCGTGGGGTGCTTAACATATTATCAAAATGATAATCCTCCTACTCATATCTATCTAAAAATATTTGTAACTAATGACACCATTTTTTTTATTTTACAACATTTATATTGAAATTCATTTATATTGAATTGCCATCGGTCCTTGATAAGTATGCCAAATTTCGATTTAAACCGAAGTTTTAAAGGAGGTCAAAATCATGATCTAAGTTTCCGTTACATACTGACATATTAACAATACGAATGAAGCAATAAAAGCGTGCTAAAAATGATTTAATTCAGTTGAAGTTTTCTAACTAAACATAATGATATAATACTTTGATTAAATACTACATATAATCTACAAGTCTTTTGAAGTTTGAATACTGTAATAAAAGAGCGAGACGAATAATAGTTACAACGTGTCTCGCGAAATATAAAAGCTAAATAATAATATAAGGGTCGGGGACAAAATTGCTAGTGTTGCATGTCATTACTGATTGCAAACACTGTGCTTCGGGGACGTATATCGTGTTAAGGCACAGTGACACCAACTTCAAAAAATATTGATATATTATTTAAAATATTGTTATAGTATTGTTAATTTACCCAACTCCTTCTTGCCCTTGTTCCGATTTCTATATCCTTCTAGTCCGTGAATCCCTACATTTAAGGATCCCCTCCCTCTTCCCCTGGTTGTTGTTGTGCCTTTTCCTGCCAGCCTATAGCGCGGCGGTTTTTGCAATGTTCCCATAATTTTAGGTTAATCTTATTAATGAAAAATGTTCTGTACTTGACCTGTCATAAGCGCTTTCTTAGCCTACATGATAAATAAAGATTTTAATTTTGATTTTGAAAACACATTTATGAACGCCGAGTCACGAATATGACGTAACAAAAAAAATCTTAACTTATGAGAATTTTATTTATTTATAATTCTTTATTGTACAATAAACAAAATTAGAGAGAAAGGAAAAGAAACTTGCCCATTCATGCTGTATACAAAGATGTCTAGTATGGCTGTCTACTGCCTGGATCTACCATTCATAATTTCAACCCTCAAGTGGAAATGTTATGTAATTATATACATTATTCGAAGTAATCTTAAATCGAGTGTAAGTGGGCCAATATTTCTTTCGGGGTCATCGTGTTGTGAATCGTATCGAAAGTCTCTCATAGTTCCTGATACCCACGACACAAAACTAGTTTCTTACTGTGGGGTCAGGACTATGTGGTTGAGTATTGGGTGTATTTATTTATAATTGCACCGCGCCTTAAATACGTCACTAGCCTGTAATTATACGTAACACCACACTAAGAATTACAAGGCGTTTATGGTAATTTCTTTAATAAAGGAAATTGTTATATCCCCTCCTATTACTTGACTCTCTGTCTTAATTAGTAAATATGATTAATGGTTACGCAGGTCTGTTTTTCCCATGGATATTTTACAAAATACTGCAGTTGATTTTATATTTGTTTTTTAAGATTCTTACTAAGTTATAAGATACTAGCTTTTCCTCGCGACTGCGGCCGCGTGATCTTTTTCCGGGATAAAAAGTAGCCTATGTTCATCAGGGATAATGTAGGATTCTAATGATGAAAGATTTTGTCAAATCGGTCCAGTAGTTTTTAAGTTTATTCGTTACATACAAAAATACAAATCTTTCTTCTTTATAATATTAGTGTAGATTTGTTTCGAGTCTGAGTGTTGTGGGACCGCAAGTCCCTCGTAGTTCCTGATACCCACGATACAAGTTAACCATAAAAGCGTGGACCTTCAACGAACCTCCATTTTTTCGTTGATTATAAAACGTAATTGCAGAACCTCCTTTTCATCGGTTAAGTAATCATTACAGCCCTTCAATTTGAGTATTACCAACATACATTTAAGCCTTTACCTTGAGTTCATTAAATTTAATTGAGTGTGTTAACTTCAACACACACAACATTTAATAAAGCGAAACTTTAACAACTAAGTTTAAATTGAGTTTATAATTTATGTTAATCTGGTATTTTGATTTCGACGTTAAAGGAATTTTTCTATTATAATATTTGTTAAATTTCTTATTTGAATTAATTATTTATTTTTTTAAGTGCTAATGACGACACGATTAGTGTTGTAGTTTTTACGAGGTAAGAATAAATCAATTTATATATTTAAAACTAGCTTTTGCTCGCGGCTCCGCCCGCGTGAACAGCATTTTCCGGGATAAAAGTAGCCTGTAACCGTCTCCAGGGTCCCATCTATCCCTGTAGATTCATCAAAATCGGTTCAGTGATTTAGGCGTGAAAGCGTAACAAACAAACTCACTTTCGCATTAACTTTCACCCCCCTTTTCATCTCATATTAAATAAAATTTCCAAAATTCCTGAAACACATATTTGTTTTACGTCAAAAACCGAAATAAAAAATTTTGTTTATGTAACTTTCAATATGACGGACTTTCATACATATTATCATCCCCTATTTTGACCCCTTTGGGGTAGAATTTTCTAAAATCCTTTCTTAGTGGGTGCCTACATCACAAAATGAATATACACTCCGAATTTCATGCTTGTAGCCTTGATTGTTTGCGCTCGGCGATGATGAATCAGTCAGTCAGTCAGGACATGTTATTTTATAAGTATAGATTTAACATTATATTGCCTGGAATACACACAGAAAAGCGTGCTAATGTGTATCGAGAGGCCGTGGGTTCGATGACCGTACTACAACAAATGTTTGTGTAATCCACAAATATTTTTTCGGGTATGGGTTTTTTTATTGGATTGCGTAACGAGACGAGCAAGGCGCTCGCCTGGTCGTAAGCGTCACCCATAAACAGAAGCAACACCACAGGATTTTGAATTACAAAGCATTGCATGGCACTGAACTGCGCTCGTCACCCTGAGACATAAGATGTTAAAACTCATAATGTCCAGTAATTTCACTGGCTTCAATGTCCTTTAAACCGTAACACAACAGTGCTTACACATTGTTGCTTAACACAAAACGGTGGTACCAACTCAGACGGCCTCTCGCATACGAGGGACCTACCACCTTGTACAAATCTTCATTAGCGTTTTATTTGCACATATAATAATATACTGCATTGACATTGAAATATTATACTAAGTACACAATAGTCTAGCTTTAATGAAATAGTCATTGTCTCAGCGCTCTATCTAGATTTAGCGGGTAAATCCACCCTTCTTGATCCTAGATTGTGTGGAATTAACTTTGGATACACGGGCTTGTGTTTGGATTCTTGCGACAACTTTTGATTGTTTAATTTAACTCTTGATCTGCGATTTGATGTTTGCATAGAATTTTAGAATTAGCAGCGATAGCTCAGCGGGAAATGGTATGGACTGTCGAGACGAAAGTCGCAACCAAGAAGTTCGAAACCAGCCTCAAGAGCATACACCTCTGACTTTTCTAATTTACGTTTATATTAATTGTTAATTATCGCTTGCTTTAACGGTGCAGGAAACATCGTGAGGAAACCTGCATACCTGGGAACTCGATAAGATTTTTCGAAGGTATGTGAAGTCTGCCAACCCACATTAGGCCAGCGTGGTGGACTAAGGCCTAACCCTTCTCATTCAGTAGAGGAGGCCCGTGCCCAGCAGTAGGACATGTATAATACAGGGCTAATAAAAAATAGAATTTGCGTTGTGTTTTGTTTTTGTAGTTAATTACTGGCCATTTTGAGACATCTTATGTCTCGGGGTGACGGGCGAAGTTCATTGCCATGTAATTATTTCTAATTCAAAGTTCTGTGTGGTGTTGCTTTTGATTATGGGCAGGCGTAGCGCTTACCATGAGGCGAGCGCTTGGCTCGTCTCGTCATTCAATCAAATAATGAAAAAAACCTCTGTATTGCTCCAATAACAATTGACACCCTCCGTGGCGCAGTGTGCGAGTAGCCGACTGTGAAACGCGAAGCCGTGGGTTCGATTCCCGCACCGAGCAAATATTTGTCTGATCCACAAATATTTGTTTCGGGATCTGGGTGTTGTGAGACCAAAAGTCTCTCGTAGTTCCTGATAACCACAACACAAGATAATGTGGGGTCAGGACTACGTGTGGGACTGTTGGGTGTTATTTATAAAAAAAATCATATTTCTCTTTCTTTCTTTCTTTAAAATTTTAAGCGACACAGGCTCGTGGTACCAAAGCGGTATAACTATATCATTAAGCGTCAGCTTGTAAAGATTTATTCACTTGTCCTGCGCCTACCGCTGAGCAATAAAGCTTTTTACGCCCGAACACACCCCATATCTCAGCGGGGTGAACTAACACGAAATGACATCTAGGGGTGGCGATTCGATCATATTCCTATGGGATGTTACAACGCATATTGTGTGGTCGCGCCGCCAAAATAACTTGAGCCGTGGTTGCAAATTAAAATATAGAAATATAGAGTTCTTCGCTTCTTGGACAACCAACCCTTCTAAGATACGGTGAATATTATATTACTTATCGAAATAAGTAAAAATCACAAATGTAAATTTCTTGCGAATTCGTTTATGCGCATATCCAGTGTTGAAGATTTTGCGAATTTCATTCGTAAGATAAAAAAAACTAGTTTATTCATAAAAGAAAAATTGGAACGCTTTTTGTGCGGAAAAAAAGGTAAACAGGCAAAAGATTTTCTTATTTTTAACCGACGAAAAAAAAACGGAGGAAGTTCTGAATTCGACACGTATTTTTTTTTATGTTAGATCTATAACTTTTTACAGAGTAAACCAATTTTGATAATTCTTATTTTTAATGGATAGAGTATTCCCCGAATTTGGTTCAATTTTTTTTTAACATAAATTCTAAACCTAGGTAGCAGTTTAAAAATAGGGGCTGATTGCGTATTTTCTAACAGATTTCACCGAGTTATTGTATACACCTCTCATAACTCGTAGTCTTATATTAATAAATTAATTCTACTAGTATATTACCTAGAGCCACAAAAAAGAAAATAATAACATTTTAACAACTTTAAATTTTCAGTTTTTTTGTTGGTTGAATTTTTTTGTTAAAAAGTTATATCTAAAATTTATTAATTTATTTATTAATAAATGTAAAATATTATAATTATAAAAAATACATCATCATCATCATCATCTTCAGCCACAAGACGTCCACTGCTGAACATAGGCCTCTCCGAAAGATTTCCAGACCGACCTGTTGGAAGCGGCCTCCATCCAGCGACTTCCTGCGATCTTTATCAGGTCGTCTGTCCACCTTGTAGGTGGACGTCCAACGCTGCGCTTGCCAGTACGTGGCCTCCATTCCAGAACCTTTCTGTCCCAGCGGTTATCGGTTCTGCGAGCTATGTGGCCTGCCCACTGCCACTTTAGCTTGCTAATCCGCTGAGCTATGTCGGTGACTTTCGTTCTTCTACGGATCTCCTCATTTCTGATTTGATCACGCAGAGAAACACCGAGCATAGCTCTCTCCATAGCTCGCTGAGTGACTGTGAGCCGTTTTATACGGCCCATATTTAGAGGCCACGTCTCAGTGCCGTATGTCATCACTGGTAACACACATTGATTGAAGACTTTAGTCTTCAGGCACTGAGGTATTTTGGACGAGAAGACCTTGCCAAGTTTCCCGAACGCTGCCCAGCCGAGCTGGATTCGACGATTGACCTCTCTCTCGAAGTTGGACCTGCCTAATTGGACTACTTGTCCTAGATAGACATATTCGTCGACAACTTCAAGAGATGAGCTTCCAACAGTAATCGGGGTGGGCACAACATGGACATTCGACATGACCTTCGTCTTGTCCATGTTCATTCTGAGGCCCACCCGTTGAGAAACTCTGTTGAGGTCTTCGAGCATTGTACTCAGGTCTTCCAGCGATTCCGCAAGGACCACGATATCGTCGGCAAAGCGGAGGTGAGTCATGTACTCGCCATTTATGTTGATGCCGAATCCTTTCCAGTTCAAGAGCTTGAAGGCATCTTCCAGCGCGGCAGTGAAGAGTTTCGGAGAAATAACATCTCCCTGTCTCACGCCTCTCTGTAGTGGAATAGCCTTCGTACTCTGTTCTTGTACTCGGAAAATAAAAAATAAATAATAATAATAATTTTATAAAAAATACGCCGTAATCAAATAAACATTATTTCAGAATTCTGGAATCGTTGATTGCGACATTATTGGTATTTATTCGCAAACACAATAGGTGAAAACACAAATGGAAAACAAAATTGTATACGGTTATTTATCGGTCCGGCCCATTGGGGAGCATTGAAAAATAAATCCTCATTTACTTTTATGTATATTTTTTTAATTATCCACCGTATAATTGCCAATATATTGTAAATTAATGTTTATAAAGTTTACAGGGTTTTTGATTAACCAAATGTAAATTAGTATTTCAAATGAATATCCAGTTTTGAAATACATTTTGAATTATTGGTACTGGTAATATTTTTATTTGCGAGGATGACGAGACGAGCTAGGAGCTCGCCTGATGGTAAGCCCCACGCCTGTTTATAAACAGAAGCAACACCACACAGAAGTTTGAATTACAAAGCACTGCATGGCACTGAACTGCGCTCACCCCGAGACATAGGATGTTAAGTCTCTTAATGCCCAGTAATTTCACTGGCTTCAATGTCCTTCAAACCGAAACACAACAGTGCTTACACACCGTTGCTTGGCGGCATAATTAAACAAAGTGGTGGATCAACCCAGACGGCCTCTCGCATACGAGGGACCTACCTTGTAAAATTTTGCTTCTATAAGTGAATTGATGAATTTAAATCGACACAATCAAAAATTGGTTTAGAGAGAGATTCTTTGAAGCAGCGGGCGAGTAGCCGGCTACGAAACGAGAGGCCGTGAGTTCGATTCCCGCACCGAGACAAATGTTTGTGTGATCCACTTATATTGGTTTCGAGTCTGGGTGTTGTGGGACCGCAAGTCCTTCGTAGTTCCTGTTAGGGAAGAAGCATTAATACAGGCTGATTCTCGTGATCACCGATAAACTCATTTCTTGTCGGTGGTCGCTGGTTTTTCGGACTGCACTACGCTTACCATCAGGTGTAGTGAAGTCACTATGACATGCTCGGATAAACAAAAAACAATGATACAGGTTTAACCTAGTGTGGGGTCAGGACTATGTGTGTGACTGTTGAGTGTATTTTATTTATTTGATGTTAATTTTATATTCATATTATAAAACATATGCAAAAATATACATTCGATGTAATTAGAAAAATTTAAACGTATTAAATATTTGCTATTCATAATGCATTTTTTCCTTTCCCAACCCTCTGAAGCTTATATTTTATTCATTAAAACTGGAACTCTGATTAAAAATATCTGATCAATTTTCATTTAATAGAAATTAATATCAAAGTTCAGTTATTTTAATTATCATATTTTTATAACTTGCTTCATACCGCAGTGTTGCTTGTTATCTGTTTATTTTTACTTGTTTTTAAGCGGATTTTTTTCGAGTAATAAAAACACGATATACTAAACCTCCTATTGGTCCAATAACAGCATTTATGTACCTACTTACGCAAACAGGAACCAACCCACAGCAAGTTCAAATGGAGATACTGATTTTATTTTGGTAAATTCATTAATTTATATTGATTTTAATACTGTATTTTTTTGCAAAATCGTACATGGAATATATTTCATGCCCGATTTTCCAAAAAAACTACGAGATAAAATTAGTTTAAATTATCATTAGGGATAATGTAGGATTCTAATGGTGAAAGAATTTTTCAATATGGTCCAGTAGTTTTTAAGTTTATTCGTTACATACATACATACAAATCTTTCCTCTTTATAATATTAGTATACAATATTATACAATATATGTATACCCATAAATTTAATATAAATGATATTTGCAGGAAATGACAGCGGTGACGTCGCAGTCAATTGGCGTGACGGGGCGCGTGTCGTATTTATACGATGTACCGCAGTATTCTCAGATAAATATCCTCTTGTATCGGATTTCTAACAGCCCCTGTCAGTGGCACCCCGGACAAGACTGCTCCGCACGGATTATTTGGGACGAAGCAGACGGGCGGTTTTTAATGACGATATTTGGTTCCCGTTGCGGGTTGTGAGCGTTAGACGGTGGGTACCACATAATAGCAATTCCATTGCCAAGTCTTTATGCGTGCGGTGGACCCTGGCTTTAAGTTGAAATAGCGTTAGGCAAAAATAAAAGAAAGAAATGTTATTGCGTATTTGTGCCCATATATTAATATGGTTTGTATATGTATATGTATGTTTGTACTTTATGTAGAGAATGTATGTATATACGTATATAGTATTATTATATTAGTAAACCGTAAAATGTGTATATTTACTCTCTGTAGGTTTAATTTATATGTTGACCGCCCGCTCATTTACCTATCAATCCAGTCCATCCAAAGGTTGCCTGGAAGAATTTGCCGTTAGCGATAAGGCCACCAATTGTACTTTTATTTTTAGGTGTCTGTAATGTATTTTTAATATTTTTTGTGTGATATATAATAAAGTTATAAATAAATAAATAAAGTCATCATAGTAATAACAAAGTAGAGAAATAGAGCCACGCTGTAGACAGTTTTGCCTAGATCATGTATTGACTGGCTCGAACGGGTTGTTACCACTGTCTTACAGAAAATCGATGTGATGAAACAGCTTGCTGAGTTTCATATGGTGATTAACATATCTGGGGGTCCAAATCCTCCTTTCCCTTCCCTTAGATCCCTTCCCATTAAGGTCGGCAACGCGTTCATGATTCTTTTGATATTGTGTTCATGGCCGCTTAAAATCACCATCTAATAACCCATTTGCTTGGAAGGAATTGCTGGTAGCACGGTCCATTAAATTAAGCGCTATGGTGCCATAGATAGATACACATACCAAGAGACAGACAAAAGAGGAAAATGGTTATTTCGAGGGGCTTGCGACATGACTTGATGGTTGGTTGGGGCGGGTATAGGGGTACATCCTTCATCGGTCATCCGCCTGTCCTGTCGCAGACTAGATTTGTTTCTTCCCTCTCCGAAGAGGGAAGAACCATTTTTACAGGCCGGCATGACTCTGATGACCACCGATAAATCATTGTTTGTCGGTGGTTGCTGGTTTTATGGACTGCACTGCGCTTACCATCAGGTGTGGTGCAGTCGCTTTGCCGTGCTCGAATAAAAAAAAAGTTATAATACCTTTTTTTTTTAATAGCATACGCCGGATAACGAGCAAGTGGGTCACAAGATGGTAAGTGATCGCCCCCGCTCATGTACGCCCACCGCCAGAAGAACCATGGGCGCATTGCCGAACTTAAAGGAAAGGGATAATTAGGCAATCCCTAATTCCCAATCGGAAGGGGAGGGGATTTGGGCTTCCGGATATCTCACTCACCGTACGAAACGCAGCAGCAAGCCGCTACTTTACGT
Organism: Amorpha juglandis; assembly: GCA_949126905.1. Classification (NCBI taxonomy): domain Eukaryota; kingdom Metazoa; phylum Arthropoda; class Insecta; order Lepidoptera; family Sphingidae; genus Amorpha; species Amorpha juglandis. Next base: position 6,860,885 of record OX421390.1, on the reverse strand, counting down.
CGGTTTTCTGTGAGACAGTGGTAACGACCCGGTCGAGCCAGCCCATTCATGCTGTAGACAAAACTGTCTACAGCTTGGCTCTACCACTCATACCTATTTTTCGCGGGTTAAAAATCGCTCGTGTGTAACCAACAGTGGGATTCAATAACGATCTGCTGATAAATGGGACGGGAGCCATTACGATTTATGGTTGGTTTACTTTATCTTCGCGGACGTGCAATGCGGTTGGCTTGACTACTAATAAAAATTTACTAAGTGCGACGCTGAGTAAAATCTACGAGTTCCGTAGGAATTGTAAATGTTATACCTTGTACAAGTTAGCTTGATTCTTTTGACAGACGGGCTAATTTTACTTTGAAGCAATAAAAAGTCTTAAAATTCTCGGATAACGCGTGAATCTTTAGGGACTTTTGTGTTATATGTAGTTTTTTAATATTTTTACAATTTTTAAAATTTAAATTAAGAAAATAATATGTTCGTCATTGTCAAGTTATGTCGATCAGATTTACATATGTCAAAAAGATCAAGCTAACTTGTACAGGGAATAATGGTTATATTTGTAGTTGTGAGTGTTGTGATTAGCAATTGAAAAGGGCCAATGTGCTATACAAATAAGGAATGTTGGGGCAGTGGCCTTAACTTGCCAAGAAATCAATTAATTCGTTCAATACATCTGATTATTGTCTTAAGACTGATTGCAGATTAATTAGGGGAAAAATTGTAGTGGATTTTAATTTACGTTAAAATTGTGAGTTTTTTTACTGAGTAAAGAAGGGGTTCTCAATTGGTTGCGTATATGTATAAGAATGTATAATAACGTGAAATGTGGAAAAAAAAATTCATAATGATTTCTTGTGTTTACGCGAATATTACACATTGAAATTAAACTAATTTAAACGGATTTTATCGCGATTTATTTATTTATTTCCACTTCATATACAAAATATGTATATAGGCAGACTTAATGCCAGAGGCATTCTCTACCAGTCAATCTTAGGATGGTGTAATGATAGACAAGGTAGGTGCATCAAGTATAACAAGGAATATTACAAAATTTATTTATTTATAACACTTTTTTAAAAATCGCGGTAAAATCCGTTTAAATTAGTTTTATTTCCATTATTTTTCCATTCAAAAAAGTATTAAGGTCAAATTTGGTGACATATTTTATCAATCGGTGATAAAAGATTAAAGTTTGAATTAATTCAGATATTTCGAACGACATGACAGGCAGGTAGCTCGCCTGATGGTAAGTACCACACCTGCCCATAAATAGAAGCAACACCACACAGAACTTTGAATTCCAAAGCACTGCATGGCACTGGACTGCGCTCGTCACCCCGAGGCATAAGACGTTAAGTCTGATAATTCCCAGTAATTTGACTGGCTTCAATGTCCTCCAAACCGAAACACAACAGTGCGCACACAGTGTTGCTTGGCGGCAGATATAGACTTAGCGGTGGTACCAACCCAGACGGCCTCGCGCATACGAGGGAAAATATATAGAGGGTTATAATATTTGGAATTCATTTTTTTAAAGCAAAACTAATTAAGTTTTAAAGGAACCCCAAAAACTATCATGCTGCTTGATGACTTCATTTACTGCATCAAGATCTCTTATGCCATAAATTGTTTTGCTGAACTATGCACAATTTTATTACTACTCTGTTCTTATATGGAATAAATTACTGTCTCGGTGGCACAGTTGTGATTCGTACGCGGTAAGGCAACTGTGCTGACGTCTTAGATTCGATCCCCGGGTCGGGTAAAAGTGATATTGGATTTCCTTTCACGAAATTCTTAATATTATCTTGAAGTCGAATCGTATACTAATAGGCTGCCACTAATCACAAATAATAATAAACTCGAAATGCGAGTTTACTAGTTACACTTTCGCCTACCTCTTTGGAGTTTACAGGAGTGAGTGCGGATCTGAAGCGTAGCCAGAAGAATGTTTCATTAATTCAGTGCTTAAGTGATGCTTATAAGTAAGGCCCATAGGGTGCGGGAATCGAACCCGCGGCCTCTCGTTTCACAGCCGGCTACTCGCCCGCTGCACTACGGACGCTGTCTAAATCAATGCTATCAATGCTTAGGTAACGTTTTGTAAGGTCTACAACGATCGGTCATTTCTCTGAAAAAGTAGAAAAAAAATTGGCAGTCATAGGGACTACCGATAAAAGTGAAAACTTATAACTTAGGTACCTATATTTATTTAGTTCTCATTCTCAACTCAACTCAACTCCACTCCACTCGACTCGATTCGACTTGGAATGACGGACTGACGGATTGACGAATTGACGGACTGGCGAACTGACGGCTAAGGCGCACAGCACACGTTCATATACGATGTCTTATACATGTATAGTCTGAATTAACATTAGCATGTCGCTGACGCGTAACCACAAGCTAACCCCCAACATAAAGTACTAAACGCAGCTAAAGAAGTTTTCACTTCAAAGATATCTTTACCACTTAAAAACAACCTGTTGAAAATATGAATTTAAAAATCTGATATACCCCAACTTCAAATCCCTCCGGGTACTAAAAACAAATGTAGATCCAACTCCTCCGAAATTGCCCAACTTGTTACGAACGTTTAAAAGTTTCAACATAAAAACTTTATCACCTCACGTGTACATTAAGGTACAATGCATAATCCAAGCCACGGGCCGACAATGTTCTTGTATCGTGCTTGTTTACTCTGCTTGGCTTGGCAAACTAACTCCCCTACTATGATAATGATGTCAAAACATGGGAATAAATCGCTTTCGTGTACACTGTGATATTTTTGAGAGTATTATTTTTTGGAACGAAGTTCCTTACGGCAGGCTTGGAGGGGATAGGGATTTCGCTGCGTGACCGAACTGAAAAAAATGTGATAGTAAAACCGTAAGAAAAATGCGTGGAAAAAATGCGTGGAATAAAAGCGTTAAATGAGACGTGCGCAGGCGCGACAGTCAATGTGTCAATTTTAATGTCAGTCATTTCTATGTAATTTTATGTTGTCAAACAAAAATAAAGAGACATATTTAAAATGAAATTCATTCAGCCAGTTATAATCTATACTAATAATAAAGCTGTAGAGTTTGATTGTTTGATTGTTTGTTTGTTTGTTTGTTTGTTTGAACGCGCTAATCTCAGGAACTACTGGTTCGAATTGAAAAATTCTTTTTGTGTTGGATAGTCCATTTATTGAGGAAGGCTTTAGGATATATAACATTACGCTGCGACCATTAGAAGCGAAGCATCAGTGAAAAATGTTGCAAAAACGGGGAAAATTATTCATATTTGAAGGCTTCCGTTGCTAAGCTACCGAAATAATATTATTTGAAGGCTTCCGTTGCTAAGCTACCCAAATCTATACTAATATTATAAAGCTGTAGAGTTTGATTGTTTGTTTGTTTGTTTGATCACGTGGGCGGAGCCGCGAGCAAAAGCTAGTTGAAGAATATAAAAATACTCCTTCGATTTTTAAAAGATTACGCTAGCTCGTTATTATTTACTAGCTTTTGCTCGCGGCTCCGCCCACGTGATCAAACAAACAAACAAACAATCAAACTCTACAGCTTTATAATATTAGTATAGATTTGGGTTAGCTTAGCAACGGAAGCCTTCAAATAATATTATTTAGGTAGCTTAGCAACGGAAGCCTTCAAATATGAATAATTTTCCCCGTTTTCGCAACATTTTTCACTAATGCTTCGCTTCTAATGGTCGCAGCGTAATGTTGTATAGCCTAAAGCCTTTCTTGATAAATGGACTATCCAACACAAAAAGAATTTTTCAATTCGAACCAGTAGTTCCTGACATTAGCGCGTTCAAACAAACAAACAAACAAACAAACAAACAATCAAACTCTACAGCTTTATTATATTAGTATAGATAATTACATAAGTTGATAAAAAATGCTATACAATAGCTTTACCGCGGCAGTCTCCGAGCGCCACACGTCTTTTTTTTATTTCTATTTTTATATTCTACTAGCTTTTGCTCGCGGCTCCGCCCACGTGATCAAATAAACAAACAAACAATCAAACTCTACAGCTTTATAATATTAGTATAGATTTGATTTTGATTTGACAACGGAAGCCTTCAAATAATATTATTTTGGTAGCTTAGCAACGGAAGCCTTCAAATATGAATAATTTTCCCCGTTTTTGCAACGTTTTTCACTGATGCTTCGCTTCTCATGGTCGCAGCGTAATGTTATATATCCTAAAGCCTTCCTCGATAAATGGACTATCCAACACAAAAAGAATTTTTCCATTCGAACCAGTCATTCCTGAGATTAGCGCGTTCAAACAAACAAACAAACAAACAAACAAACAATCAAACTCTACAGCTTTATTATTATTATAGATTATAGATTTCTATGTAATTTTATGTTGTCAAACAAAAATAAAGAGACATATTTTGTTATTTTAGTTGATAATTTGAATTTTTTGCAATTTGTGTCGATTCTACATTAGCCGAAGGAACTTCGTTCCTACCTGGTGTCCCACGACACACACCAATTTTTAATATTTTACTAGCCCTATATTATATGCGTCCCACTGCTGGGCACGGGCCTCCTCTACTGTATGAGAGGGAATAGGCTTTAGTCCACCACACTGGCCTAATGCGGATTGGCAGACTTCACATACCTTCGAAAAATCTTATCGAATTCTCAGGTATGTAGGTTTCTTCACGATGTTTCCTTCACCGTTAAAACAAGCGATAATATTAACAATTAATATACACGTAACTTAGAAAAGTCAGTGGCGTATGCTCTTGGGCTGGTTTCGAACCTGCGACTTTCGTCTCGTCAGTCCATACCACTCCCGCTGAGCTATCGCTGCTTAGCTGAGAGTATTTATTTTATTTTTATTTATTTGGTTGAATGACGAGACGAGCCCGGCGCTCGCCTGATGGTAAGCGATGCCTGCCCATGAACAGAAGCAATACCACACAGAACTTTGAATTACAAAGCACTGTATGACATTGAACTGCGCTCGTCACGACGAGACGAGATAAGATGTTAAGTTTCATAATGCCCAGTAATTTCACTGGCTTTAATATTGCTTGGCGGCAGAAATAGACATAACGGTAGAGTATAATTTTTTGTCCTTCGATATGAGATGAGCTGATGGCCTACCTAATGGTAAGTTCACAAGGTAGGCCCCTCGTATGAGAGAGAACGTCTGGGTTGTACCCCTTTGTCTATTTCTGCCGCCAAGCAACAGCGTGTAAATACTGTTATGTTTCGATTTGAAGGATATTGAAGCCAGTGAAATTACTGGGTATTAAGAGACTTGTTATGTCTCGGGGTGAAAGCCGTTCAAAGCAATGCGGTGCTTTGTAATTCAAAGTTCTGTATGGTGTTGCTTCTTATTATAGGCACGGCGCTTACCATCAGGCGAGCGACTTGCTCGTCTCTTTAATAAAGAAGAATAGGCAAGCATGGCGCTTATCAAACAGGTAACCTGCTAATCTCATCATTACAAAAAATAAAAAAGACCAAATATATTTGTAACAAACACTCCTTTGTAGTTTGAGTTTCAAAAAGTCTCCATTCTAGTTCCAACTGTCTTTGAATCTTGAATCATCAATAACACCCGCCAATTATACAATGAGCGAATACTAGAGGCCAGTTGGCAATAAATTTCAAACTAACCATTGGTTTCTGACACGAATTAACGGATATCGCCATTTGTCAAGTAAGAGGACGTGATTCAGTTCAAAGACGATCTCTAGATTTCTATAAACTACAACTATCTATTTAGGAACAAATTATGAAGGACATTGAAGTGAAATTACTGAGCATTATGAGATTTAACATCTTGCTGGTGGGAGGATACTTGTATCCAACCGGATAGGGACCACCGTACACTGGTGCTAAAATCTGCCATAGTGGTCCACCTTGTGTGGGTCGCGTTCGAGGGTCAGCCAGTGTATATCCGGTTCTCCCCAGCGGGCTTGCCCCCTGATCCTAACCCTTTTCCCATCAGGTGTAGCGAGCCTTTGCCGAGCCAGGATAGAAAAAAAATGTTATGTAAACGGGGTAACGAGCGCAGTTCAGTGCCGTGCAGTGCTTTGTAATTCAACGTTCTGTGTGGTGTTGCTTCTGTTTATAGGCAGGCGTGGCGCTTATCATCAGGCGAGCGCCTTACTCGTCTCGTTATACAATCAAATAAAAAAAAAGTATATTACACTGAATTCAGAAATTTGTGAGCTTTTAATAATTTTAACAAGCAATAAAAAGCCAAGATAGCTTAGCGGAGAGTGGTATGGACTCTCGAGACGAAGGTTTGCAGGTTCGAAATACACCTCTGAATTTTCTGAGTTACGCGTGTATTTAATGTTAATTATTGCTTGTTTTAACGGTAAAGAAAACACGTGAGGAAATTTGCATGAGAGATTCTGCATAGTTTCAAAAGTATGGGAAGTCTACCCAGCGTGGCGGACTAAGGCCTAAGCCCTCTTATTCAGCAGAAGATATCCATGCCCAGCAGTGGGACGTGTATAGCAGGGGACTATTTATTTATAATTCTTTATTGTACATAAATACATACAGGTAAAACAGTTAACGATACTAAAGAACAATTGACGGCATTATCGCTCAAGGCAATTTCTTCCAGGCAACCATGGGATGGAGATAAATGTAGGAGCCAGAAAGGGTAGGGTACATAAAATTAAAACTACATATATATCCATTTAATGCCAGCACACCCTCCTTCCTATATTATGGGGTCCTTTAAACGGAGTGTGAAGAAGCAGTTAGGCAGACCGGCATGATCGTGCCGATCAACGTTAGACACTGTTTATCGTTGGTCGACACTATTCCTGGATTGCGCTACACTTATCAGGTGTGGCGTAGTCATTTTGCTGAGCCAGGAAAAAAAAATATTATATACAAAATAGATAGCTATTGTAATATACATCTATACTAATATAATAAAGCTGTAGAGTTTGATTGTTTGATTGTTTGTTTGTTTGTTTGTTTGTTTGTTTGAACGCGCTAATCTCAGGAATTACTGGTTCGAATTGAAAAATTCTTTTTGTGTTGGATAGTCCATTTATCGAGGAAGGCTTTAGGCTATATAACATTACGCTGCGACCATTAGAAGCGAAGCATCAGTGAAAAATGTTGCAAAATCGGGGAAAATTATTCATATTTGAAGGCTTCCGTTGCTAAGCTACCCAAATAATATTATTTGAAGGCTTCCGTTGCTAAGCTACCCAAATCTATACTAATATTATAAAGCTGTAGAGTTTGATTGTTTGTTTGTTTGTTTGTTTGTTTGATCACGTGGGCGGAGCCGCGAGCAAAAGCTAGTAATACATATAAATATAACAATAATGAAATTGTATAAGCTTGTAGCTTGCTTGTATGTGCTTAATCATATAGTATTATATTATTTAAAGTATGATACTGAACACGACCGCGTCCATAATTGCTGTTCACTGGCGCCGCGTCGCAATTCAAATTATAATAACGTACTAGTTTTCCGAGCATACACTCAGTTTTTCCAGGAATATAAAAGCTATCTAGGCTAAATCATCCCGGGCGTGGAACCGAGGTTAGCTACATAATGTTAACACTGAATTATTTTACACTTTAGACAGTCTATTTACATTCTACGAGATAAATGAGTAGGGGCAATGCGGACAAACGAAAGCAAGTTTTATTTATTTAAGAGTTTAGGAAAAACAGTACGTGCCTCCGAATATAGTATAGGCATTATGTTACTTTAATGTACTTATACTAGAAAATTGGGGTATCAAAATAGTCTTATAAGTTTGATGTTCAATTTTTTTATTTAGAAAATAATTAATGTTGTACGTCACATCAATGACCTTGACGATTTGTGCCACGCAAAAATTTATCGAATGAACGTTTCGTGCGATCGAAATTCTGGGCGTTTTTATAGGTTTTTATTTGCTGTTTCGACTTTATGGTTGAAATGCGGTAGTAGTAATACGTGGGGTTATATCGATCTCGAAGATTATACTGGTTTAAAACTTATGCGAACCGATGAGTAGATTCAATTGAAAACTTGCGTCAAGGATTATAGAATACTAGTAATTATTTTTTTTAACATAAGCTGAATATAGTTCAGCCGGAAGTGGTACGGACTGCCGAGACGACAGTCACAGGTTCTAAACCAGCCCCAAGAGCGTACACCTCTGACTTTTCTAAGTTACGTGTATATTAATTGTTAATTGTCGCTTGTGTTTACGGTGAAGGAAACATCGTGAGAAAACCTGCATACTTGAGAACGCGATTTTTCGGGGGTATGTGAAGTATGCATTAGGGCAGCGTGATGGACTAGACTTAATCCCTCTCATTCAGTAGAGGAGGCCCGTGCCCAGTAGTGGGGTATGTATAATACCCGGCTAGTATTATTATTATTAACATAAGCTGAACGCTACGCAAATTTTGTTTCAACAGAAAATTACGTAATGAAGACGGATTACACATATGAAAGAATGAAATGTATGTACCGCGATTGAATCAGAATATTTCTAAGAAAATTCTTCGAATCCAACGTCATATTTACGATTTAACCTTAGTTACAGCCTTAATGGAGTTTCTAGATTTTTGATGTATTCCCTTTTTACGAAATGTTTGATTTAAGTTAAATAGATGATTTTGCTGGTGGGAGGATACTTGTATCCGACCGGATAGCAACCACCGTACACTGGTGCTAAAACCTGCCATAGTGGCCCACCTTGCGTGGGTCGCGTTCCAGGGTCAGCCAGTGTATATCCGGCTCTCCCCAGGGGCTTGCCCCCTGATCCTCACCCTTTTCCCATCCCTTTTTCCTTCCCCCCTCCTTGGCCCTTTGACAGGCCGGCATGATCTTGCCGACCAACGATGGACACATTGTTTATCGTTGGTCGACAATATTCTTGGATTGCGCTACACTTACCATCAGGTGTAGCGTAGTCACTTCGCCGAGCCAGGATAAAAAAAAAAAAAAAAACTTGAGAGGTGTCAAGGGACACCCGGATGGAACGAAGTTCCTTTCGATTAATTAGTGAAGGAATTTTAATAAAATTTTATTTGTCTATCTATTGTAGTTTCTGAGATATTTGAATTTTTAGAGATATTTTTACAGATCTTTCTTACTGGGGGGTCGAAATTTATTTTTATTGGGGCCAAAGTGTCGGGCTCAATAAGCCGATTGCGACAAGCCGTCGCACGACCCTCTAGCCTCAAAAATTACCGATTTAGGCCGAGGGGGGGTGAGGACAAATTGGGTGGGGGTAGGGGGAACGGGTTTGAACACCTGGTACTTCCATAATTCTCGAAGCTCCAGGGAGGTCGGCTAGCGTTGGCTGGTCAATCGGCGCGCGTGACGTCACCCGGAAGGTTCTCGATTTCTCTCGAACCTTCCGTTGATCGATGGACTGCTCGCGCTTGACCACCTCTCGGGCTTGACTAAAATGATCTCGATCTCGGGGGGGACGGAGGGTCCGAAGGGAGCACACCGGCTGCTACGTCGCCCAGCCCGTAAATCGGCGAGCACCGGCCGGTCTTACAGTCTACGTGACGTCACACCGAACGTTCTAGAGAGTTCCAGAACATTCGATGTGAGTCGTAATATTAAACAGTCATCCCGTAGACTATATATTAGACACTGTATAATCTGGAAGCAGCCAACATTCAAATATTTTATGATAGGTAATTTGGTGACTGGCTACTAAGGGCGCATTTATATGACAAGGAATCCCACCGCGTTGTGGCCGCGCGGCGGCCGCGCGGCCGCCGCGCTCGAATCACTCGAAAAACTAATGTAAACTCTATTGACTAAGCCATAATGTTTAATACTTCGCAACGCTCCAACCACGCGGCGACTGCGCGATCGTGTAAACGGCCGCACGAAATTTTTCGCGTCGTCTAAACGCAGCCTAAACGGTGGACCGCCGCGCCGTGTTCGATAATCAAAAATTCAAATTTCAAACCACGTCTACATTTCCATATGTCATAAGTTTTACTTTTATTAACGGAATTTCGACTTTAACTTTGTGTGCTAGATATCAAATTAATATTATATTTATTCTTGGTCGGAGAATTATGTCGTGCCAACTTTTCGTACCAATTTTTTCCGTCTAGCCCCCTTTCGCAACGCGCGATAAGGAACTACGTTCCAAAAGATGTCAGATGGTTCAATTGTAACCTCCAAACCGATATATCTCCTAAAGCGTCTGTGCTCTAAAATAATATCATGTCCCTGCTTCTAGAATTAATAGAAGAATCTAGTAGTATTGAAATACGATGGTGCAACACATACCGTAGTTAATGTTAAAGTCATCGTTTCTGCTATCGTCAAATTTTACATAAACCTTAACTTTAACCGCTATTTTGGTGCAATCCAGCTTAAGTGACTTGTCTTTCATACTTCACCGCGTTAGTTTTTTGGAAGCGTACTAACGTATTGTATTATATTTCATAATTTAATGCAAATATAATAAATATATTAACACATTAATTTAATATTTTAATTATATCCTTTTCATTACTAATAACTCTTTTACGATATCTTTTCTGGAGTAAATATATTTTAAATGTGAGACTTTAAAAGAACAATTCAATTCATTTATACACTAGATAAATCATATTTTCTATTATCTTCGTTAATTTATAACTTTATTAGCTTTGCTGGTGGCTTCTCCCAAGTGAAGTAAATTTGACCAATGTTTTTTTCCTCCACTTAAGCTTTGCCACCCCTTTCCCCTCTTGCGGGTTGAATTCGGAGAAATCCCTTCTTATTCGAAGCTAACAATATAAAATCAACACCCTCCTAAAATCGAACATCTATCCTTGATGGTTTGGGCTGGGTGATTATGAGTCAGTCAGGACATTTCCTTATATATTACCAGCTGTCCTTCGCAGTTTCACCGCAGGCGTATTACTGCTCTGCTCCCATAGGCTATGGGTACGGCACATAATAAAAATATCAAAATAAATTATCTAAAATGGTAGTGTGAACTACATTTTTTTATATACCATAAACCGGCAAACGATTAAGTGGGTCTCCTTATGGCAAATGATCTCCACCGCCCATGTACGCCCACCATACTAAAATTATCATAGGCGCGTTGCCGACCTTAAAGTGAATTGACATTTAATTTCGTTGCATAGTTTAGGTGAACTAAACAGACATACATACGCAGAGAGCGTTTTTTTCACTATGTATCGATTAGCTAGAATTTCCTTAAATATCAAGGCGACCAATGCTTTTAACGTTTAAGAATCGATTCATCGCATGACGCCGAGGGAAATTGTCGTTTGAAGGCTATTCTGCTAAAGGCTATTCTACTAGGTTCGATATATCAACGGCGCGGACAATGGGCCTAGTCGATATTTCACACCATCGCTTTTGTTCATCCGTCCATTGTCAGAAGAAATTAAGACGTCAGGGGATATCAGAATTTCAGCACTATTCTGGTTACGCTTATTGGGGTTTACGATGGATAATGTCTATTATGTTTCGGACGCTTTTTAGAATGGTTAGCGACAATTTAGACTTCACATATCGCTCACACTTAAGAACAATGAAACACAACGTAAAGAAATTTACATAAAATAACGATTTATTGTTTTTTTCATCCGAGCACGGTAAAGACTGCACTACACCTGATGGTAAGCGTAATGCAGTCCAAAAAAACAGCGACCACCGACAAACAATGAGTTTATCGGTGGTCACCAGAATCATACCGGCCAGTATAAATGTTTCTTCCATCTTCGGAGAGGAATGAAGGATATCGAGGGGCCTGCGACAGTATAGACGGATGATCGCTGTAGGCATAGGGATACAAGAATGTACCCCTATACTCGCTCGAACCAACCATCAAGTCATGTCGCAAGCTCCTCGGGAGAACCGGATATACTGTCTGATCCTGGAACGCGATCCACACAATGTGTGTGGGTCACTATGACAGAGTTTAACACCACATGTGCGGTGGACGCTATCCGGGCAGATATGAATATCCTACCACCAGCAGTTGAAAGATATTATGAGGATAATTGAAAATATGTTCATTTATACACATATTTTCAATTCCAAACTTTGAAAACGGGCTCCTGAATTATTGATAAAACGCAATTATGTCGTTCTTTTTTTGAATGAGCGATATATGTTTCGTAATATTATTTTCGAAACACATATTCATATATCAACGGATAGCCCCCATGGGGCAGTGGGTGAGCAGCCGGCTGCGAAGCGAGAGGCCGTGGGTTTGATTCTCGCACTAAGACAACTGTTTATTTGATACAGAATTATTTGTATCAAGGTCTGGGTGTTGTGGGACCGTAATTTAAGTTCCTCGTAGTTCCTTATAACAACGATACAGGTTAATCTAATGTCGGGTCAGGACTATGTGTATGACTGTTTAAAAAAAGCAAATAAAACACCCCAAAACAAATGTTAGGTAAAACCCTAAAACATACAATCCGAAATCTGTTGGACCTCTGAGCCGTGCAATAAACGCTAAATACGAAAATAATGTAAAAAGTTCACAGAAATTTATAGCACCATTCCAAAAACAAGGTGTTAATTCAAACAAGCGGCCTTCGCTCTAAATATTAGCATTTTTCGTGTAAAAACATCAACATTGTAATTCATATTCAAAGTTACATCGTTTCGTGTAGTGATTTAGCAGAATTACTAAAGACGTTTTGTAGATTTATTGGTAACGTAAACAATGTGGTTATTGTAAGGAAAGGTAACTGCCTTAAATCGAAATATGAGTTATGTATACTGTGCCTATATCTATGTAAATAGAGATTACATATTATTTGAAAACCTCACTTTTTAAGTCAAGACAAATACACCTTCTTTCTTTATTATTGTCCCCACAAATGTACAAGCTAATCCACAAAACCAAAATACAGATGATAACTTAATTTTTCATTAACCTTGTCTATTTAAAGACAACGTCCATAGCCTTGAGTATATAGTAGACAGTTTTGTCTACATCATGAATAGGCTGATTCGACTGGGTCGTTACCACTGTCTCACAGACAACCGACGTAAATTAGCGTCTTGCTGCTGCGTTTTGTACGTTGAGTGTGATAACCGGAGGCCCAAATCCACCTCCCCTTCTCAATCCCCCTTCCCTTTAATCTTGGCAATGCCCCTATGATTCTTCTAATATTGTGGGCATACATGGGAGGTGGAGATCACTTACCATCAGGTGACCCACTTGCACATTTGCCGGTCTTTGCTATAAAAAATCATTGAGATTCTCATTAAAAATTAACGCTGCAGTATTATATACGTAGTTTAGTAGTAGTAGTAGTCACCATCCAGCTGAATGAGAAACCCGTTGTAGGCATATTAACCATGTCCCACTACTGGGCACGGGCCTCTACTACTGAATGAGAGGGGTTAGGCCTTAGTCCACTACGCTGGTCTAATGCGGGTTGGCAGATTTCACCTCTGAAATTCTTTTGGATTCTCAGGTATACAGGTTTCCTGACGATGTTTCTTTCATCGTTAAAGCAAGCGATAAATAACAATTAATATACACGTAACGTCGAAAAGTCAGAGGTATATGCTCCTGAAACTGGTTACAAGCCTGCGACTTCCGTCCCGACAGTCCGTACCACTCCCCGCTAAGCTATCGCTACCTTATAACTATTACTCCAATCATAAATTTCCTTCTTTCTTTCTTCTTTAAGGGTGAGCATAAATTCGATGTTGTTTGCCTGCTGCCCCTACAATAGTTTCAGGCTATCATACGTCGCCTACGTGACTTGATTTCATGTGAGCAGGTCGTAGTAAATCTGGATACTTCCTACTCAACATGTCATGGCTTAATATCACTTCTGAAAAAATATCTGTTTTTCTATCGCCAAGTGGCAGGGTTTAAATACTGTCTGGGTGTCGGTATACCATCAGGTGTAGTGCAGTCACTTTGACGTGCTCGAATAAAAAAGAAGATTAGCGATTTAAGCAACTTTTGGCGCGGTCAGTCTATGGATGGGTGACCGCTTAGTGGTATTTCAATTCAGCATCTCCGTAACTAAGCAGCGATAGCTCAGCAGGGACTGGTACTGTCGAAACTAAAGTCGCAGGTTCGAAACCAGACCCAAGAGCATACACATCTGACTATTGATTATCTGATATTAATAGTTAATTATCGCTTGAAACATCGTGAGGAAACCTGCATACCTGAGAACTCGATAAGATTTTTCGAAGGTATGTGAAATCTACCAACCCGCATTAGGCCAGCGTGGTGGACTAAGGCCTAACCCCTCTTATTCAGTAGAGGAGGCCCATGCCCAGCAGTGGGACATGTATAGTAAAGGGCTAGTAAAAAAAAAATCTCCGTGCTTTGAAAGGCACGTAAAAAGTCGGTCGCGGCTGTTCACAACTGATAGCAATCGTTAAGCCAAGTTGAAGGCCTTCGGGCGGCTTGAAAAACCTTGGCACTAGGTTGGCCACTAACCAATCGATATAAAATAGAATACAATTCCATTCGACTTCAATATAACTGACTTTTTGCTGGTGGGAGGATACTTGTATCCGACTGGATAGCGACCACCGTACACTGGTGCTAAAACCTGCCATAGTGGCCCACCTTGTGTGGGTCGCGTTCCAGGATCAGCCAGTGTATATCCCTTTTTCCTTCCCCTCCTCCTTGGCCCTTTGGCAGGCCGGCATTATCTTGCCGACCTACGATGGACACATTGTTTATCGTTGGTCGACACTATTTTTGGATTGCGCTACACTTATCATCAGGTGTAGCGTAGTCACTTTGCCGAGCCGGGATAAAAAAAAATATAATGAAGTTAATTTGAATAATCCAATATCAAAATGGATTTAAACGTTTTTCTCATTCCCACCGTTTTACCTCTGGATTAATCGGCACAATTTAAACAATCCCTGTCTTTCCAATTGACATTTGGTATAAAAATCTTTTGGAAACGTAAACTGAGCATTTGCGGCAGAATTTATTGCCTGGCAAGAATCAAGTGATTAACAATGTTGAACATTGGAGTAAATTACGACCGGAGGCCTTAAACTGACCAACCCTTCCTATTTGAAAGGTATTGAAATTACAATAATATGTCTCGGTGCGGCAATCGAACCCACGGACTCTTCGCTGTGCAGCTAACCTGCCCACTGCGCCACGAGGCGGAGGCGAAATGACAAAAGAACAGATAGACAGACGGCGGCGTTTTTAATTTGATTGAATTGACGAGACGAGCAGGGCGCTCACCTGATGGTAAGCACCACACCTGCCCACAAATAGAAGCATCACCACACAGAACTTTGAATAATAAAGCACTGCATGGCACTGAATTGCGCTCGTCACCCGAGACATAAGATGTTAAGTCTCAATTATGAGGCATTAGCCCAATAATTTCACTGGCTATAAAGTACTTCAAACCCAAACACAACAGTGCTTACACAATTTTGCTTCCAGAAATAGACAAAGCGGTGGCACCAACCCAGACGGCCTCTCGCTTACGAGGGACCTACCACCTTGCATAGGCGTACGCTTTATAATAGTTTTGTTGGTATTCTTTAAGGAACCCTATCACGCGACATCAAACTAGGCCACTCTATAATACTTTCTCGAACATCATACTAGGTTCTATAATACTTTCTCGAACCGAGAGGCCGGGTCAAAATGAATTTCGTGTTTCAATCTAGATGTCCACGCTCAAACACCATTTGAACGGCAAGTTTTTGCACAATTTCGCACAAAGGATCGTGTTTTACTCGAAATGAATAGAAAACGGGAAAGGTCTGAATACGAAGCAATACTAACGGGCCATGTATAAAGACTGAACTGAAAGAAAGCGTAGATTAGTATCGACTCAGGAAATTCGAAGCTTGTAATGAAATGTGCAGTTTATATACTTTACTCTTCGTTTGTGTATATTTGTTTGTATTTATTTTAAGAAAAATATTAATGTTGAATTTGTTAATTTTCTTTTTTTATATGTGTAGCAGCGATAGCTCAGCGGGGAGTGGTACGGACTGTCGAGACTAAAGTCGCAGGTTCGGAACCAGCCCCAAGAGCATACACCACTGACTTTTCTAAGTTACGTGTATATTAATTGTTAATTATCGCTTGCTTTAACGGTGAAGGAAACATCGTGAGGAAACCTGTATACCTGAGAACTCGATAAGATCTTTCAAAGGTATGTGAAGTCTGCCAACCCTCATTAGGCCAGTGTGGTGGACTAAGGCCTAAACCCTTTCATTCAGTAGAAGAGGAGGTAAGCGCCACGCCTGCCCATAAACAGAAGCTACACCACACAGAACTTCGAATTACAAAGCACTGCATGGCACTGAACTGCGCTCGTCACCCAGAGACATAACATGTTAAGTCCCATAATCACATCACTGCGTTCAATGCCCTTTAAAGCGAAACACAACAGTGCTTACACACTGTTGCTTGGCGGCAGAAATAGACAAAGCCATGGTACCAACCCAGACGGTCTCTATTATGTATAAAGTATTAAAAAAAATGTATTTTAAGAGTTTTGAACCGAAAAGTTGATCCTTTAAAATGAATAATGCGAAACTATTAACCTCATAAAACAAACAAATAAAGCACACCGTCATAAAACAAACGCGTCCATAAGATATTTCATGGATTCTAAAAAATCTAACTATAAACCGTCTGGACGATTGATGGCGGGCATTATGAAGAATAACGAGCGTCACCTCTCTGGGCATTTGTCATAATAACCGCAAAACGGTGCGTTTATTGCGCCCACAGAGTCCACACAAGGTGGTTTACTATGGCAAGTTTTAACGCCAAGGGATTTGGGCCTCCTGATATCTCACTCGCCGTATGAAACGCAGCAGCAAGGCGCTACTTTACGTCGGTTTTCTGTGAGACAAAGGTAACCCGGTCGAGCCGGCCCATTCACACTGTAGACAAAACTGTCTTTAGAGTAGGTCTACCAATCAAAAAGTCCAACGTTTTTATACTTTTATTCCCAGTAACAAAAATTAATTATAACTAATAAGCCTGTTGATGTGTTAACTACGTATTAAATTTTGGGAGCACAAAATCCCCTAATATCCTAACCTTTATTTCGTTCCTCTAAAGTTGATAACCAATGATTCATCGGTAATGCGAGCCCGATTGCTTATTTTTTTTTAATTATTTGATAGTATGACGAGATGAGCTAAGCGCTCGCTTGATGGTAAGCGCCACGCCTGCCCATAGACAGAAGCAACACCACACAGAACGTTGAGTTATAAAGCATTGCATGGCACTGAACTGCGCTCGTCACCCCTAGACATAAGATGTTAAGTCTCATAATGCCTAGTAATTTCATTGGCTTCAATGTACTTCAAACCGCAACACAACAATGCTTACACACTGTTGCTTGGCGGCAATAGACAAAGCGGTGGTATCAACCCAGACGGCCTCTCGCATACGAGGGACCTACCTTGGACATACTATGAAAAAGAATATTCAGTAAAATGCTCATTCACGAAATTAGTGACACATTTGTTAGTTTATACGACCTTTTCTTGCTTTTATGGAGTAATTCTTTGTAGATGTAAGTGCAATGTACCGCGGGAACAAAGATTAATTACAGGTCGCAGATTATCGTTAGTAGCTAACGGTGCGTAGGGCATTCGAACTAAGTACCTTATTTATCATTGAGTGTAAGACAACAAAGCCTCACAATATGTTTAGTGAAGTCTTAAAGCTGGTACCTCGGTGGCTCATACATTGTAAAGTTTATCTCACTCCATAGCGACTACCGTACACGTGGTACCGCAACAGTGGTTCTTTGAGGCGAGTATAAGTTTAAAAAAAATACTTTTCAATGTAATTTTTTTGAAGTTGATTTTTAAATTTTGTTAAAGATTTATTTATTTATCAATTTTCAGTCTTATGTACAGCTATGGTATGGAAAATCCAACTCAATATCAGAAAGTCAAATCAAATATTATGAAATAAATCTACGGAACACTTTTGGTGTATCATGTCATAACTTGGTTGACTTATGGGTATTCTACTCGTATGTTTTTATTATAGTATTCAAGAAACCACATTCCCCAAAATCTATCATCGAAATAATTATATAAATCAAGGCAAAAATAAAAAGTTAAAAGCTATTTAAATCTGCAGGAAGAGGTAGTTGTCAAATGACGGAAAAAAATGCACGACATTACTTGTTACGTCATAAAATAGTTTACGCCTTGCACGTGTATACGTAGGAGGGAGATAGCGAGACTTTGCCACCACACGCCCACCTTTGCTTATTGCAATATTTAAAACATGAATTGCAGCCTTATTTTTAAATAATTTTAGTTTTATTTTTGCAAAATAATTTCTTTTTCGTATTATTATCGGGTGCATATAAAATAACATGTAGAACATTAGACATAGTCATATACACTGTTTACTCACAATTAATACTTTAATTAATGCAATCCTATTTAAATGATGAAAGGTACTTTATACAGCCATGCAATTTAATTACGCGACATAACCGCAGGTATACGGTAGGCTATGCAAGAATTTGCGCCTACACACCCTCTTTGACTGGAATTAGTATTCTTTGATCGTATTTTCACGGAAAAGCCTCTATTACGGATGCAGCTCACACTTATATTTGAGCTTCGTACTTACCCAAGAACGTCGCATAATGAGGTTGATTATGACAAAAAATATTTAAGGAAATATTGGTCTAATCTTTCTTTATGCCTGGCGTTATTCCGGCTTAATGTCAGGGTCCGCCTTTCCGTCATGATTTGACGCTGAATTGGTGCTAGAACTTGGAGCGCTAAACCTGTAAAGTTCATCCATTATACTACCTGGAAACCATCCGATCTAGCAACGTACGTTTCCAGCAGTCATTTATACCTCGCACATCTAATCTCTGGAATGAACTCCCTGCCTCGGTGTTTCCCGAGCGCTATGACATGTCCTTCTTTAAACGAGGCTTAAAAAGAATATTCCTTCAACGGCGAGCACCGGCGTGGCTGTGCCCCTGACATTGCCGAGATCCATGAGTAGTGGTGATCGGTTACCATTAGGCGGGCCGCTTGCTCGTCTGCCTATTAAGAAAAAAACGTTAAGAATAGCGAACACTAGAGACTTTTAGTCAGTTCAGAACTAATTATTCTCTAGGCTAGTGACACATACATATAAATTACTCGCTTGATGGTAAGCGCCACGCTTGGCCATAAACAGAAGCAGCACCACACAGAATGTTGAATTATAAAGCACTGCATGGCACTGAACTGCGCTCGTCACCCCGAGACATAAGATGTTAACTTTCATTATACCCCGAAACACAACAGTACTTACACATTGTTGCTTGCCAGCAGAATTAAACGCAGCGGTGGTACCTACCCTGACGGCCTCTCGCATGCGAGGGGCCTACTTGGTTACATTTTTTCGTGGCATGATAAATAGCTAATTAAATGGTTAACCTCATACACGTGTAGTGCGGTCGCGTCCCTAGGTGACATTTATGGTGTCTTTGTATATTCGTTCGTATACGTGGGTGAAGGCTTTATTAGTTATTTAATAAACTTAGTAATTACTTTTCCTTTGTCTCAGAATAGAATATTTATAGTGAGTTTTTCCTCAGCTAAATGAACATTTCAATAATTATTTAAATATAGAAACTAAAAAGAGTATAATTTGCTTTGTACATTTTTGTAGTTATACCTAGAACAGATATAAATAACTGCCTCGGTGACGCAATTGTATTTCGAACGCGGTACGACTGCTGTGCGGAAGTCTCGGGTTCGATCCGGGGTTCGAGTAAATTGATATTGGGTTTTTCTACCACGAAATGCTCAGTATCAGATTGGAGTCTAAAATTGTGCCCGATATGGCGATAGTCTCGCCCCCTATCACATCATGGGACGGAAATACGCTCGGCGAAATGTGGGTGTACTGGTTGCACCTCTACTTACCCTTTCGGTGATTGCAGTGTGAATACGTATAAATAAATATAATTACAATGTATACACATTTAGTGGTACGGATCTCACTTAGAACGAGACTTACACTTTAGGAACGTATTTCTTTTTACAACTCAAAGATGAGACGAGCATGCCGCTCGTCTTTATATAGCAGATAGTCGATTCATATTCATTTTTATATTCCATACAACTTTAAATTAGTTTACGATCTAATTAAAATAGGTGGTCGGCTGCACTGTCAGGATTCTCGCAACCTCGGCATCTACCTACATTATGCGTTTGTTATTAATATTTTTTCCGTGAACAGGAGGCAAAGGGATCTTAGCTCATACAGCCATGAACATGCATTAATAGCAACACACGCACGCACACACATTATTTTTATTATGCCACATACACAAGTTTCAACCTCCTAATTTTATAATTAATACAGAAAAGTGGATAATAACAATATTCAATGTCAATAATATCAATTACATAAAAATATGTAATGTTATGTAGAAATTACAGCCATGTCGCCGAATCACAGAAAACCGACGTAAAGTAGCGGCATGCTGCTGCGTTTCGTACGGTGAGTGAGATATCCGGAGGCCCAAATCCCCTCCCCTTCCTAATCCCTAATTATCCCTTTCCCTTAAGGTTGGCAACGCGCCCATGATTATGGTATTGCCCATGTACGCCACAAGGGCGGTAGAGATCACTTACAATCAGGTGACCCACTTGCTCGATTGCCGGCCTATGCTATAAAAATAATGTGGCCGAATATATTTTCAAACATATATGAAAGCCAGCTTTCGAATAATAATAAGACAGACCAAATAAGACACACCAAACTTAAGCTGGATGGAGTAAGTTCGCAATATTTTTGGAACGAAGTTCCTTACGGCAGGCTTGGAGGGGATAGGGATTTTGCTGCGTGACGGAACTGAAAAAAATGTGATAGAAAAACCGTAAGAAAAAAGCGTAAGAAAACAGCGTAAGAAAAAAGCGTTAAAAGCGCCGCATAATCAGCCAGCGTTAGTTCCTTTTTGCCTGCACCAAAATTGTGTGCGAATTTCAGCTCAATCAGTTTTTAAAATGAAATTCATTCAGCCAGTTATACTTGAAGTATTTTTATATCTCCTTCGATTTTTAAAAGATTACGCTAGCTCGTTATTATTTATAATTACATAAGTTGATAAAAAATGCTATACAATAGCTTTACCGCGGCAGTCTCCGAGTGCTACACGTCTTTTTTTTAT
This sequence comes from Amorpha juglandis, assembly GCA_949126905.1. Lineage (NCBI taxonomy): Eukaryota > Metazoa > Arthropoda > Insecta > Lepidoptera > Sphingidae > Amorpha > Amorpha juglandis. Next base: position 6,839,728 of record OX421390.1, on the reverse strand, counting down.
TTTGTTATTTTAGTTGATAATTTGTATTTTTTACAATTTGTGTCGATTCTACATTAGCCGAAGGAACTTCGTTCCTACCTGGTGTCCCACGACACACACCAATTTTTTTATTATCTGTGAGTTCCATAAGATTCTAACAGATGGCGGTGTAGGGTAATTTATCGGCTGGATTGAGTAACTATCCAATAGATGGCGCAAGATTGTGTCGATGGTATCAGCCACTACGAGATACTTACGGTCTCACTACACCCGGAATAAATATTTGTCTCGGTGCGGAAATCGAATTACTTTTTAACGCCTGAACAATTTCAATCATAGCTAAGAACCATCTAGCAGCTTTCAAATAAAAGGAATCGCATTGAAATCAGCGCATTTGTTTAGACGCGACGAATAGACAGACAAATACAAACACGCACACAAACTTATACAACCCCTCTTTATTATCAAGAGTTAAAAGTCCAAATTTTTATTTGATTGAATGACGAGACGAGCAAAGCGCTCGTCTGATGATAAGCGCAACGCCTGCCCATAAACAGAAGCAACACCACACAGAACTTTGAATTACAAAGCACTGCATGGCACTGAACTGCGCTCGTCACACCGAGACATAAGATGTTAAATCTCATAATGCCCAGTAACTTCACTGGCTTCAATGTCCTTCAAACCGAAATACAACAGTGCTTACACAGTATTGCTTGGCGGCAGAAATAGAAAAAGCGGTGGTACCAACCCAGACGGCCTCTCGCATACGAGGGACCTAGCACCTTGTAAAAACTTTACGAACCTCCCCCTTTTTGAATTTGGTTGAAAACCTATATCTATGAGTAGGCACTATATAACATTCACTCAATGAATTAACTTGAAACTTGCATCCATAAAATACAAACTTACTATACAAGTTTGCGACTTCCCTTTGCAAATCGAAATTAAAATTGATTCCGTGCAATCCCAGAAGTTACGTATCTAAAAAAAAACAAAGTTAAGATCCGAGATAATGAATGCTAGGGCTTAATTGAAAGACGCGGCTAACGTATTCGACGATAGGAATAATAGAAGCGAGAACGTGCGTTGGTTGTTATTAACACGGCTTTAAAGAAAATCCAACTAAAAATAGAAAATAAATTTTAATAATTTTTAAGAAAAAAAATGTTATTTATTGTAAAATAAAAAGCGTGGGGCGCATGGTGTTAATACAGGGTGTCCAGTAATTAATGGATAACCTTGAAATGTCTTATAGCAGAACGAATGGCCGTTCAGAGAAAAATACGAAAAAAAATATAACATAAGTAGTACCTGAGGTACGTATTTTTTTTTAAAAAGTCGTAATTTTTTTGGTTTATTTTACTTTCTTGGACACTACGACCAGAAATGAAGGAAATCCATCGTTTTTTTGTTGTTTTATTATTATACACTAACTATACTAATAGATAGATAGTCAATAGTATGACAAGCTATTGCACTTTTAAAAAAAAATAAACATTCAAAACCATTTCTTTAGAAAAAATAGCAAAATTTTATGTTTAAACAAAGTTTAAACCTCTTGGGTATAAAAAAAATGTATGAACACATGAGTGACCAAAATTTTATTTATTATTATTTATTTAATTCTTTATTGTACACATATACAGAGAAATACAACACAACAGAAAAGGGTATACAAACAAAGTACAAATGGCGGTCTTATCGCTCGAGGCAATTTCTTACAGACAACCATGGGATGGAAGCAAGTAAATGAGAAATAACGGGCAGTCAAGTGTACAATACCGAAAAAAAAAAAAAAAAAGTTAATATTACCGAATAAGGTATTACATACATTTACACATACACACAGATATATACTTATACATAAATATATACACATATACATACATATACATACACATACATATATATTCATATACATACATACATATACATATACACATATACACACAACATATAAATATACGAGAAGAGATGCATATACTACAAAATATAATAAACAATGTCTTAATTCAGTGAGCAAGATAATGATCTTTAATCATTTTTTTGAATGATGAAAGTGACTGTGCAAGTCTGATAGAGACAGGTAGCGCATTCCACAAACGGGTAGCAGTAATGGTAAACGATTTATCCATAAAGGTAGTGGAGTGCACCGGCATTTTCAGTTTCAGGTTCTCTGACGACCTCAGGCATCTCGAATGTGATTCACAGAGAAATTCGAAACGGGCTTTAAGATATGAAGGGGATAGAGGATTGAAAAGAATGTTATACAAAACCGAAAGAATATGGATATTCCGGCGAAGTCGAATAGGTAACCACTTGAGCTGAGAGCGAAACTCAGATACGTGATCGTATTTGCGCAAGCCAAATACGAATCTAATACAAAGATTTTGGAGGCGCTCAAGCTTGTTAAGTTGTTCTTCGGTGAGATCGGGATAGCTGGCATCCGCATAATCAAGGATAGGAAGAAGGAGTGACTGTGCTAGCGAAATCCTCGTTGCGATGGGTAGAAAGTTGCGTAACCTATGCAAGGACCGTGCGGAAGCAAACAGTTTCCTACTAAGTTCGCGAATCTGCGGGCCCCAGGTAAAAGAATTATCAAAGTAGACCCCAAGATTTCTAACAGTGTCGCTATACGGGATGGTGACACCATCACAAGACACTGGCGGTAGTTTATATAACTTTAATTTAGATATCATCCTGGGGCTACCGACACAAATGACCTGGGTTTTCAATGGATTGACCGTCAAACCATAGGCTTTACTCCAGTCACAGATGTGCTGTATATCGCGGTTAATTGCGGAAACAGCTTCCTCAAATTTGTCGCAAGGTGCTTGGTTGTAGATTTGGAGATCATCTGCATAAAGGTGGTAGGAGGAACGAAGATGGTTTGTGATGGAATTTATAAAAATTGAGAAAAGTAGAGGAGATAAAACGCCGCCCTGCGGTACGCCAGCAGACGTAGTGCACCAAGAGGAAAGATTTTCCTCAATGCAGATGCGCTGCCGGCGACCAAACAGGTAACTTCGAAACCAATCAACTGCCAATGGAGATATGTTAAGAGAGCTCAATACACCTAGTAAGATGTCGAAATCGACAGTGTTGAAGGCATTGCTAAAGTCAAGTAAAGCCAGTAGCGTCAGCTTACCATCCTCCATACCTGATCTGATGTCATCCGCAATATGAATCAGCGTAGTGGTAGTGCTGTGACCAGGACGAAATCCGGATTGAAAGGAATTTAGGAGGTTGTGCTGCGAAAGAAAATCAGTTAGTTGGGTGTGGATTAAACGTTCAAGGACTTTGGAAAGGAAAGGTAAAATAGATATGGGACGGAATTCGGAGAAAGAAGCTGCGTTGGGTTTTTTAGGTATAGGAATAATATGGGCTTCTTTCCAAGCAGTTGGAAAGGTCCCTGAGGAAATGGATTGGTTCAGGATATGACAAATGACTGGAAGGATTTCGTCCAGGATAGGAAGAATCATATTACGGCTAACACGATCGCTGCCGATCGCGTTGGATGAAATCAGCTTTGCAGCCCTCTTAACATCACAAGTGGCGAATTGTTTGAAGACTAAGGTAGGACAATCGGGAGTCTGAAGAGAAGAAAGAAGCTTAATTGTGGTAGTTTTTGTCGCCCCAGCAAAAAAGGGCGGAGACGAATAATATTTGTTCAGGGAATTGAGATCAATGTCATTAGGAATATTGTTATGGCGAGATTTTCCAACTCCCAGAGACTTGAGAAATTTCCAGACTTTCGCTGGATCTCCGTTTTCGACCGAAGTATGGATATGTCGGCGTTGAGCATTCCTACACACCTTACTGCAGTGATTCCGAATTACAACATATTTCTTCCAATTCGAATCAGTGGGGCGAGACTTGTATCTGGAACTGGCTGAAGCTTTTTTTGTTAGCAGCTCTTTTATGTCGTCTGTAAGCCAAGGAGATGGTAGGTGCTTGATCTTAACCAAACGGAGAGGCGCATGCTTATCGAACAACTTGGTCAACTTGATGTTAAAAATACTGACTTTATCGTCCACATTATCGGCGTCATAAACTGGAGACCAGTCAATGCTGCCGGCATCCCTGCAAAGATTATCAACATTCATACCCCGAAAATTACGCTGCCATAGGACTTTGGGAGAGGCTTTAGGAGGACGGATACGATAGGACAGAAATAGTAGGTCATGTGAGGAAAAGTTGTCAGCTGAACACTGGCCATGTTTTGCAACATGGTTTGTGGATGAGACTAGAATAAGGTCGAGGAGGGAAGGAGTGCGATTAGGAACATGGTGAGTGGCAGAAAGAGGGAGAATGGAGAGATTACAGGACTGGACTAAATTCTCAAGGGACGATGACCGATGGTCATTCTTGAGGAGACAGGTGTTGAAATCACCCATGATTATGGTTTGACTGTAAGAGGGAACCAGATTTTCGAGAATAGTTTCGAGAGAAGAAAAGAAGTCAATCCGAAGAGAGGGACAGTAATAAACACCGAGTAAAACTTTTTTGAGAGAAAGTTCCACCTCTAGGAAAAGGTGCTCGCCAGCATTTGATGGTGGAGGTTGCGGCGACACACTAATAATGGAGTAGGGTAAGTTCGTGCGAAGGTAAATGGCCACACCACCACCACCACGCGGCGTGCGATCATTCCTGATGAGGTGGAACCCAGGGAGAGAGTAAGCGACAGAAGATAGACAAGGCTTTAACCATGACTCAGAAACAAGGATAGCGTGAATATTAATACAGTCAAAACTAGCCAGCATATCTGGGAAATGAGCCGGAATACTTTGGGCATTGAGGTGGACCACATTGAAGTTTGAGGGAACATCAGAAAACTGAGATGAAAGTGCGTCACTAAGTGATGGAATACTTACAAAACTGTCTTCACTACAGGCTGAAAGGAACTCGACACAGTCACCACATTCACTGGAATTAGACATTACTATGATGATAAATAAATGAAGATAAATTAATATAAAATATAGAAAATAAATATATATATAAAATAAATAAAATAAAGAAAAAAAAAAATGAAATACAACAATAAAACATCCATCTGCCGGTTGAGTAAACAAGCAAGGAATATAAAAGAGAACGAGAAAAATTTTGTTACACTCAAAAATAAGAGAACAAGTGCCAACTCAGACAAACATTACTACATTATAACATTACATTACTATATCATATAAGTTGAAAATAAAAAAGGTGAATTAAACAAAAAAAAAATATTTAAGTAAAAAGACATTCGGTCTGCTACCAGGAGAAACAAAACGCAGGATAGCCATACTACGATTGTCAAGTGTCAACTGTCAAAGTGTCATTATTTATTAAATTATTAGTAACAAAGCAAACAAGTTGTGCACAAAAAAATAAATTGGAAATTAATTAAAACACTAAAACAGGCTTATAGAAATAAGTTGTAAAAAGGCGAGAAGTTAATTAATAATAATTGTATACAAAGAAAAGTTATACAGAGAAGGCACTTGGTAGGGAGACATAAAATCAAAAATATATCACTTTTTTGAAGACGCGGCTCGTCTGGTCTTATGCGCAACGGTTGACTTAGCGGGAGCTGGCTTAGCGGTGCCAACAGGAAGTGGCAACTGGGCAAGCTGGCTAAGAGATGCCACCCGATGCCGAACACCGGAGCTCACCACATAGACATTGCCCTCCCTAGTCCAGCAATTGGTGACGCCAAACCTTTCTCGAGCAGCCATGAAAATGTCATGTCGAGACTTCGTAAGGAACTCAGACAGTGTTACGCCAGAACCCTTTAGCTTGGTTTTGCTAAACCATATCAAGTCCCTGGCGGCTGTATCCTGCATCTTCAAAAGGATAGGTCTGGGCTTTTTAGAGGGAGATGGTTGACCCATTCTGTGACAACGTTTTATGTCACTGGATTTGAAGTCCGCTAAACCAATCTGCTGTGTAAATACTTTGGTTATCACTTCTGCGGTATTCTCATCCGGCACTTCAGCGACTCCATGTAACAGAAGCATTTTGCGGCGCCTATGCGTCTCCATGGTATCCACGGTGTGAGCTAAAGCCTCAATTTGCTGCTGCAGTAAGTTGAGCGCCTGGGTAATGAAGCCTCTATAAGCCGAGAATTCAGCAGCCAGATCAGAGGAGCCAGGAGTTGACACCGACGTCTTCTGGAGATCAGACTCGAAGGCGGCCATCCTTTTGTGAAAATCAGCTTTCATATCTTCAAAAGTGGCTTTTAGAGCAGACTCCATAGTTATGTAATAGTGATGAGTGCAAAGGTGTAACAGTGAAGTGGAGAAATTTTAAAGGAAAACAAACACTAAACCCGGCAGGTAGACAGTTTAACTAATGTATGTAGACATAAAAGAAGGTAAAATAACTGATATTTATAATTTAATTTTAAATAAATGTTCTGATCGCAATTTATAAGTGTTAATTTCACGACTACCCGAACTTTTTTTTGAATTTAACACATTTTACGCTTATGAAGTAACCATTTTAAACATTATGAGTATTAAATTTAAGTTAATTTATTTCTGATTATTTGGTTTCAATTTGTTTAAATAAGCCATTTTTATCTTTTATCAACATCAAATCTTAGTTTTAATAAACCTCATTAGACAAGTACAATTTTATTTAAAAAAGTATCTCATATTATATTGTTTTTGTTATTTGGTCAAATTAGCTCCTTTCTTACATTAATAGCAATAAATCGCTATTTACAGTAGATACAATAATGAATTATACCATTATAAAATCTACTTAAAACCGACATTATTTAGAAAAAATTTGGTCACTCATGTATTCATACATTTTTTTTATACCCAAGAGGTTTAAACTTTGTTTAAACATAAACATTTGCTAATTTTTCTAAAGAAATGGTTTTGATGTTTATTTTTTTTTAAAAGTGCAATAGCTTGTCATACTATTGACTATCTATCTATTAGTATAGTTAGTGTATAATAATAAAACAACAAAAAAACCGATGGATTTTCTTCATTTCTGGTCGTAGTGTCCAAGAAAGTAAAATAAACCAAAAAAATTACGACTTTTTAAAAAAAAATACGTACCTCAGGTACTACTTATGTTATATATTTTTTCGTATTTTTCTCTGAACGGCCATTCGTTCTGCTATAAGACATTTCAAGGTTATCCATTAATTACTGGACACCCTGTATATAAATATTTTATTGACAGATATGAGCAGAAGTATTATCGTTTTGATAATATATTAAAAAGTACCCTACGCTTTTTTTTACAATAATATATATTTTTTTCTTTAAATTTACGTTCTATTTTTTAGTTGGTTTTTCTATAAAAGCGTGTTTCCTTTTTTTTTCTATTTTGACATTATAAGTTCAATATACACTACACAGACGCCCCCCATGGTGCACGGAGTAGCTGTGAAGCGAGAAGCTGCGGGTTCGATTCTTGGACTGAGACAAATATTTCTAATACATAAATGTATCAGGTGTGGGGATTGACGTCAGGCAGGTGGCCGGTCGTAAAAACTATAAGCCAAACCTTTCTGAAAATGTATTAACAAACATGTTGCGTCGGTTGTAGGCCCCTCGTATGCGAGAGACCGTCTGGGTTAGTACCACCGCTTCGTCTATTTCTGCTGTCAAGCAACAGTGTGTAACCTCTGTTGTGTTGCGGTTTGAAGGGTATTAAAGCCAGTGAAATTACTGGGCATTATGGGACTTAACATCTTCTATCTGGGAGTGACGAGCGCAGTTCAGTGCCATGCAGTGCTTTGTAATTGATAGTTCTGTGTGGTGTTGTTTCTGTTTATGGGCACGCGTGGCGCTTACCATCAGGTGAGCACCTTGCTCGTCTCGTCATTCAATAAAAAAATATGGAATGCAGCCCTTAGTGTGTGCATTTAAGTTTCGGCTGGCCTCTGACATTCTAACATTATATTTGTACTTATTATGACCCACGCCACAGTTACGAAAAACAATACCAAACTAATTTCTCCAAATGAAATTTGTCTTTTGGCAACATGAAGGGACAAGTCCAATCGTAAGTTGAAGATTCAGGCATTCTGCCAAACCCGCTCGAGCGGCAGGGTTTGTTAACAAAGATTTTCACGGACTTGATTAGATTAACGAACATTTCTTTTGTCTATTCATCAGCCCTTTTACAGACATTCAAATGGAGCGGCGCAGTTATTAGAATGCAATGTATACGTACGTTTTATAATCTTTATTTACAACGTATAAATAATAGGTAGGAAGCAATAGCTCAGCGGGAAGTGGTACGGACTGTCGAGACGAAAGTCGCAGGTTCGAAACCAGCCCCAAGAGCATACACCTCTGATTTTTCTAAGTTACATGTATATTAATTGTTAATTATCGCTTGCTTTAACGTGAGGAAACCTGCTTACCTGAGAACTCGATAAGATTTTTCGAAGATATGTGAAGTTCGCCAACCCGCATTAGGCCAGCGTGGTGGACTAAGGCCTAACCCCTCTCATTCAGTAGAGGAGGCCCGTACCCAGCAGTGGGACATGTATAATACAGGGTATTAGCCCTATAAAAAAAATGGCTATTCTATAAAAAAAAAAATTTGATTGAATGCCGAGATGAATAAGGCGCTCTCCTGATGGTAAGCATCACGCCTGCCCATAAACAACACCACACAGAACTTTGAATTACAAAGTACTGCATGGTACTTAACTGCGCTCGTCACCCCGAGACATAAGATGTTTAACCTCATAATGCCCAGTCATTTCACTGGTTTCAATGTCCTTCAAACCGAAACACAACGGTGCTTACACACTGTTGCTTGGCGGCGGAAATAGACAAAGAGGTGCCAACCCAGACGGCCTCTCGGATACGTGGGACTTACATTGGTAAGTGAATTTATAGAAAATTAATCGTACTTATTACTCAAAATATGCCTATACAATTGTATACAAACCGGACAAGTTTCTGTCGTCTCTCATTGAGGTTTCTTGTATCGGTCGCCTTTTTTTTTTTTTTGGAACGAAGTTCCTTACGGCAGGCTTGGAGGGGATAGGGATTTCGCTGCGTGACCGAACTGAAAAAAATGTGATAGTAAAACCGTAAGAAAAATGCGTGGAAAAAATGCGTGGAAAAATGCGTGGAATAAAACCGTTAAATGAGACGTGCGCAGGCGCGACAGTCGCATAACCAGTTTGATATCTAGCACACAAAGTTAAAGTCGAAATTCCGTTAATAAAACAGATGGGTTTGAAACTTATGACATTTGGAAATGTAGACGCGGTTTGAAATTTGAATTTGAATTTTTGATTATAGAACACGGCCGTCCACCGTTTAGTAGCCAGTCTAAGTCTAAATTAATAAGTTTTTATTTATAAGTACATAAGTTGATAAAAAATGCTATACAATAGCTTTACCGCGGCAGTCTCCGAGTGCTACACGTCTTTTTTTTATTTCTATTATTCTATTCTATTTCTATGTAATTTTATGTTGTCAAACAAAAATAAAGAGACATATTTTGTTATTTTAGTTGATAATTTGTATTTTTTACAATTTGTGTCGATTCTACATTAGCCGAAGGAACTTCGTTCCTACCTGGTGTCCCACGACACACAACATTTTTTTTTTTTTTATCCTGGCTCGGCAAAGTGACTACGCTACACCTGATGGTAAGTGTAGCGCAATCCAAGAATATTGTCGACTAACGATAAACAATGTGTCCATCGTAGGTCGGCAACATTATGCCGGCCTGCCAAAGGGTCAAGGGGGAAGGGAAGGAAAAGGGATGGGAAAAGGATTAGGATCAGGGGGCAAGCCCCCTGGGGAGAACCGGATATACACTGGCTGACCCTGGAACGCGACCCACACAAGGTGGGCCACTATGGCAGGTTTTAGCACCAGTGTACGGTGGTCGCTATCCGGTCGGATACAAGTATCCTCCCACCAGCCTACCTCTGAAGAGGCCTTTACGTTACAAATATTCTAACTATTTTCCTATATTCCAGTTAGTAAATTGAGTAAATTCAGTATGTTCACAAACCCACTCCAAAGTAACTTAGTTTGCTCAAACTTGCTCATGTGAGGAAGGTTTGCACTGTTGAGATACTTGGCGTCCCTTCCGAGTACACTTAGAGCGGTCCCCGGCTCATTTCACTGCCACTAAACATGACTACATTTTGTAATACAGCCCTAATTTTGAATTAATTGGTTTCTTTTTTTAAATCCACTGAATAGACGAGCAAGTCACTCGCTTAATGGTAAGCAAAAATAGCAGCAACTTTGAATTATAAAATCCTTCACTTCGTATCAATGCGCTCATCACTTTTAGACATAAGTTTTATTTTATTAGCACGGCAAAGTGACTGCACTACACCTGACGGTAAGCGCAGGGCAGTCCAAAAAATTTACATTGACAAACAATATGTTTATCGGTGGTCACCAGAATCATGCCGGCGTGTATAAAAGCTTCTTTACACTCCGAAGAGGGAAGAAGGCAATTGAAGGGCCTGCTAAAGGTTAGGCGCATGACCGATACAGGCACAGGGATACAAGGATCGACCAACCATCGAGTCATGTCGGAAGCTCCTTGGGAAAATCGAATATACACTGGCTGATCCTGGAACGCCATCAACACAAGGTGTGTAGGGTCACTATAAATAAATACACCCAACAGTCACATACATACATACATTCCTGACCCCATGGTAAGATACGAGTCTTGTGTCGTGGGTATCAGTAACTACAAGAGACTTTCGTCTCATAACACGCAGACCCCGACACAAATATTTGTGGATCACACAAACATTTGTCTCGGTGCAGGGATCGAACCCGCACCACCACCGCACCATGTGTACAGTGGTCGCTATCCACTAACCGACCGCTTAATGTGGAGTCCATAAAACATTTTTAATTCCCAGCAAAGGCAAATAAAATGCCTTTTGAAAAGATTTTACCGCACGTATTTAAAAGTTTATGAGTGCGAAAACTCGGCCACGTGTTATAAACCTCTGAGTACGCGTGAAAAGAAAATTTTATAAGTCGAAAAGTCACAAGGCAAGAAATGTGTCGGGTTAAATATTTTCAGCCGTCCACAGTGCTCTATTGATGTCCAAACCGAATGGCCTAAGATTTCCGTTGAATTTTCGTGGGCAGTTATAAGCTTCATATAGATTTCAACCCCTCTTGCCTCGGTGTTGTTGTCTCGCTCGCACACCAGACCGCGAACACCCCAGTGTGTTTTCGTGCGCCTTGCCTAACGGACGTTCGTCTGTCATTTATATAAGTACGTAAATGCGGTATTGACGATGTTTTAAAAATTGTGATGTGAATTTTTAACATTGTGTTTAGTGGAGTTATGATTTTTGTGTGAACTTTTGTGACATCTGTGGTGTAGTGAAGGGAGTTTGGTGGTATTGTTTTAGAGGTACGTTTTTTACAAAATTAATAATTAAATGCAAATTTTAGAAATAATTTTTAATATGTTCCCGAGAGTAATTCAGGTACTAGGTTATTGAGGTAATAATTTAGCAAAATAAATATTATTTTCTTTTATGTAAGATATGATTGTAAATTCTTTAGGAGTTGGTACTGCACAAAGTTTTCTTTTAACAATGTTTTTTTGAGGAAAATGGGAAATGGCGACCTTTTATGAAAGTGTCAATAAATTCGAATAAAAATTATTTTAAATACCAAAATTTAATATTTTAGTTACTTTTTCTACCATTATCATAGTAACAACGCTGAGTCACTTAAACAATTTTTCAATATGATCAAATAATTGTATTTTGTGTATTTGAGTGGTAGAGCCACGCTGTAGACAGTTTTGTCTACAGCATGAATGGGCTGGCTCGACCGGGTCGTTACCACTGACTCACAGAAAACCGACGTAAAGTAGCGGCTTGCTGCTGCGTTTCGTACGGTGAGTGAGATATCCGGAAGCCCAAATCCCCTCCCCTTCCCAATCCCTAATTATCCCTTTCCATTAAGGTCGGCAACGCGCCCATGATTCTTCTGGTGGTGGGCGTACATGGGCGGTGGAGATCACTTACCATCACTTGCTCGTTTGCCGGCGTATGCTATAAAAAAAAAACAATTTGGTTTATTTTATACATCTACGTACATAAACATTTCATAAAACAGACGGCATTCACAATTGTGAATGCACTAGTATGTATGTATGTAGTAGAAAATGTGTTTGTTCTCCACCGCCCATGTACGCCTACAATACTAGAAGAATCAAAGGCGTGTGTCGACCTTAAAGGGAAGGGATAATTAAGGGATTAGGAAGGAGAGGGGGATTTGGGGCTCCGGATATCTCACTCACCGTACGAAACGCAGCAGCAAGCCGCTACTTTACGTCGGTTTTCTGTGAGACAGTGGTAACGACCCGATTGAGCCAGCCCATTCATGCTGTAGACAAAACTGTCTACAGCGTGGCTCTACCACTCAAGAACTCCTCTGATGAGTAAGGACCCGTGCTCACCAATGGGACGTATATAATACAGGGCTAATAATTATATATCTTTTAACATATGGAGTTGAATGCAGACTTTTTCATCACTATTATACCTTCTTCTATAACTTTTAGCTTTGCCGGCACACGTGTTCCCTCCTTCCTATAATATAGGGTCCTTTAAACGGAGTGTGAAGAAGAAGTTAGGCAGGCCGGCATGATCTTACTGACCTACGATGGACACATTGTTTGTCGTTGGTCGACACTATTCCTAGATTGCGCTACACTTACCATCAGGTGTAGCGTAGTCACTTTACCGAGCCAGCATAGAAAAAACCTTGTGTAAGTCTTCCAATTTCTGCAACTCTTTCTCAGAGCCTTTGAGTCTATTGTTTTTGGCCTGTCTTACAGCTATTCTGGGGCAAAAGGGAGCGGCTTATCCTGCACTTCTAAGCTTAAATATCAACATTTAAAAGACTATGTACTTCTAGGACCGTCGGCATTACGTCGTGTTATTCAAAATGTCCATAGTATTTTGTTTTTCATTGTAACGTAACTTTGACTATAAGCAGTTATATCTTACATAACTCTTTACTGCAGAGTTATTAATATTAAGAACAGAAGTGGTAGAGCCACACTGTGGACAGTTGTACTGGCAGGTTGGCAGACTACACATACAAGGTGGTCCCTCGTATGCAAGAGGCCGTCAGGGTTGGTAACACCGCTTTGTCTATTTCTGCAGCCAAGAAACAGTATGTGAGCACTGTTGTGTTTCGGTTTGAAGGACATTGAAGCCAGTGAAATTACTGGGTATTATGAGATTTAACATTTTATGTCTCGGGGTGACGAGCGCAGTTCAGTGCCATGCAGTGCTTTGTAATTCAAAGTTCTGGGTGGCGTTGCTTCTTTTTACGGGCAGGTGTGGCGCTTACCATCAGGCAGACATTAAAAATGAATATACACGTAACTAAGATAAGTCATAAGTGTTCTTGGGCTGGTTTTGAATGCGACTTTCGTCTAGATAGTTCCCACTGAGCTATCACTGTTTGTTCAAGTACGTTATGTAATAAATATTCTAATCGAACCTTGTTTTTAGCCTTGTCTCTTCTTTAGCCTTCAGTTTGAAAGCACGTAATCAACCCGTTCAATAAAACGGTTCGAAACGTACTATGAGAAGGCTTATATTGACTAAACAATCTTAAATATATAAAACTCAAAGGTGACTGACTGACTGACTGACATAGTGATCTATCAACGCACAGCCCAAACCACTGGAGGGATCGGGCCGAAATTTGGCATGCAGGTAGATGTTATGACGTAGACATCCGCTAAGAAAGGATTTTGATAAATTCTACCCCCAAGGGGATAAATTAGGGGATGAAAGTTTGTATGAAACTTTGTCAATTTTAAACGTTCACGCGGGCGGAGCCGCGAGCAAAAGCTAGTTTACTATATGAGGCTGCTAGAACCAGAGTGGCCTAGCTGCATTTTGATGACTTTTGACCAATTTTTATTTTCGACAATTTAAACCACGGCCGAAATGGACTTTACTGCCATATATGTCAAGATAATGTTACCAATTTTAGGCCGGTCTGGTCTTGTAGATTTACATTTTTAAATTGACGAAAATACAAATTGGTCAAACGTCATCAAAATGTAGTTAGGTCACTCTGGTTCTAGCAGTCTTATATTATACTCCTTCCTATAATATAGGATCCTTTAAACGGAATGTGAAGAGTAGTTAGGCAGGCTAGCATATTATATAGTATATATGGTCTTGCTTTTAATCTAGTGCTTGTAGTCTAGTTTTTAATCGACGATAACAGTATATATTTCTTTTTCAACCAACGAAAATGGAGGTTGGTATAACCAATAACCATGTATAACTGCAAATGTGGACCTTTTTAGGAGATTCTTTTTTTATACATACAAAGAATAGCTCAAAGTTAGATATATACCTTCCTATAATATTGGGTCCTTTAAACGGAGTGTGAAGAAGCAGTTAGGCAGGCCGGCATGATTGTGCCGACCAACGATAGACACACTGTTTGTCTTTGGTCGACACTATTCCTGGATGGCGTTACACTTACCATCAGGTGTGGCGTAGTCATTTTGCCGAGCCAGGATAAAAAAAAAAAAAAAAAAAAAAAAAAAAAAATATTTTAATTTCAAGAAGAAATTCTAAGGGTGTGAAATTGGGGATGAAAGGCTCAAACTTCATTATATATGCACGATTTTGCTGTTCATTCTTGGTTGGTTCATTAAATGGTTCATTTTTATTCCACTAACGTTTATTTTTATAATAGTCTAGCTCTCCCGCGCGGTTTCACATATAATTAAAAGTTAGGGTTAAAAAAAATACAGCATAGGGCGGCAAACGAGTAAGTGGGTCACCTGATGGCTACTGATCTCCAGCGCTCATATACGCCTATTAAACTAGAAGAATCATAGGCGTGTGTCGACCTTAAAGGGAAGGGATAATTAAGGGATTGGGAAGGAGAGAGGGATTTGGGACTCCGAATATCTCACTCAACGTACGAAACGCAGCAGCAAGCCGCTACTTTACGTCGGTATTCTGTGAGATAGTGGTATTGGTCGAGCCGGCCCATTCATGCTGTAGACAAAACTGTCTACAGCGTGGCTCTACCACTCTTAATTAATGAATTATAATATTATTACTTTATTAATTTTAACATAATAATATATTTACGAACTAATCAGGGTATTAAATATTCTTAAACTTAATAAAATATTGGAAACTATTAATGAAAGTCTTTAGGTAAAATATAAGTCTTCCAGGTAAAATTACTCCTTATATAAAATATTGATAAAGAACTTTTAAAATAAAACTTCAACCTTCTTTGGTGGAAATTTCCTTTGAAAGTCACTTTGAATAATTTTAATTTAATTGCTATACTGATCTAGTAGGAGCGTACTTAGCCTGATAAATTACGTGGTTCTGCCTTCAAATCCCTGGACGGGTAATAACAAATTGTGTTTTGGATTCGAAAAATATAATCTAAGATGCCTGGTATTGGCATAGCCTCGGCCCTCGTCACATTATGGGACATAAATTGAAAAGGAATTGAGTGGTAAAGCCACGCTGTAGACAGTTTTGTCTACAGCATGAATGGGCTGCCTCGACCGGGTCGTTACCACTGTCTCACAGAAAACCGACGTAAAGTAGCGGCTTGCTGCTGCGTTTCGTACGGTAAGTGAGATATCCGGAAGCCCAAATCCCCTCCCCTTCACAATCCCTAATTATACCTTTCCTTTAAGGTCGGCAACGCGCCCATGATTCTTCTGGTAGTGGGCGTACGTGGGCGGTGGAGATCACTTACCATCAGGTGACCCACTTGCTCGATTGACGACCTATGCTATAGAAAAAAAAAGAAATAAGCCGAGCGTACAGTGTGTGCAACACCGATTGCACCCCAGCCTACCCCCTCTGGGATAACGGCGGTTATACGTGTTAGGTTGAGTTGCACCATAATAGCCGTTATAGTTAAGGTTTATGTCAAATTTGACGATAATAATAACGATGACTTTAATATTGACTGCAGAATGTGTTACACCATCGTATTCCGATACTACTAGATTCCTCGACTAATTCTAGAAGCAGGGACATTATATTATTTTGGAGCACAGATGCTTTAGGAGATATATCGGTTTGGAGGTTATAAACTAACTATCTGACAGCTATTTAACTTAAACAATAGCTATAATTAGCGAATCTTGGGCGGTTACGGTTAACACTTAGCATTACAAGGTAGTAGGTCCCTCGTATGCGAGAAGCCGACTGGGTTAGTACCATCGTTTTGTCTGTTTCTGCCGCCAAATAACAGTGTAACAGCACTGTTGTGTTTCGGTTTGAAGGACACTGAAGCCAGTGAAATTACTGGGCATTATGGGACTTGACATCTTAAGTCTCAGGGTGATGAGCGCTTTTCAGTGCCATGCAGTGCTTTGTAATTCAAAGCTCTATGTGGTATTGCTTCTGTTTATGGGCAGGCGTAGCGCTTACCATCAGGCGAGCGCCTTACTCTTCTCGACATTCAATGAAATAAAAAAAACAGCTAAAGTTATGACGTCACCTAATATTTGTCAAATGGTGCAACTCATTTTTTGCTTAACCGGTACTTTAACATTTTGTCATTGCTAAAATAAGTTGGTGCAACCCAGCATAACAGTCTTAATAAACTTGGTGTTAAGCCTGTATACTTGTAAATCTTCCCTAAAGGCTTACGCAATTTGTTCACATGTACATTTACACCTGGAGCTTAGCTTAATCGTCTCGAGAAAATTATGTCGACTCTATGCCGTGTTAAACCTCCGAGACGTTGACAGCCTCCGTGGCACAGCGGGTGAGTAGCCGGCTGTGAAGCGAGAGGCTGCGGGTTCGATCCCCGCACCGAGACAAATGTTTGTGTGATCCACAAATATTTGTTTCGGGGTCTGGGTGTTGTGAGATCGAAAGTCTCTCCTAGTTCCTGAGACCCACGACACAGGTCAGGACTATGTATATGATTGTTGGGTGTATTTATTTATTTAAACCAGTAATATTTGGCTATCTCTATATGTCTATCGAAGCTACCATGGTTGCAAAGACTCGACTAATTATGTAAAAGGTAGAGAAAATAGTCATTTATAATATGTCTACGAACATTATGACGTAGAAATAAAACGAATTTAAACGGATTTTGTCTGTCTGACTGTCCACCCCGTGACCACGAAGGCTGAAAAGCTTTCGAAACGTCGGGACCAAAATAAAATAAAAAACCGCGATAAAATTAGTTTTATTTCAATGATTAACATTCGTGTAAACGTAAGAAATCATTATTATGTCTTATACATACCTATTGGAAGGAGGGGCTTCCAATAGGTATCGATAATGAGGTCATAAGAATGATTACTAACCAGCTGATTTTTTTGTATTTACTTAGTTAATATTTATATAATTTAACAGTCATATTGTCCTACAAATAAAATAATATTTTTTTGAGTATCATCAAATCGAAATATTCTATCCTTGCTACCTCTGTTAGCTACCACAATAGAGAATTTTCGCATAGGGAATAGTTGGTCGTCTCATCGAAACGAAGCTACTCACGGAAAATGAGCTTGATAGTAGTCAAGTGGATCAGCTACCCGAGGGCTCCCTGTCCATAATGACATTTTGATATGATGACAGTGACGACATGTTTACTCACTCTAACAAACTAGTTACTTCACTATGTTATTGGGTTTCTCAAGATACAGGCTCCATCTTATTTTTGAGTGGTACAGCCACATTGTAGACAGTTCTGTCTACGGAATAAATGGCTCGACTCGACCGGTTTACCACTGTCTCACAGAATACTAATGTAATATGCTTGCTGCTGCGTTTCGTACGGTGAGTGAGATATCCGGACGACCCAATCTCCTCCCATTCCTAATCTCTTAATTATCCATTATCCTTGAGATCGGCAACGTGCCCATGATTCTTTTGGTATTGTGGATGTTAATTAGTGGTGTATATCACTTTCCTTCGGGTGACTAATTGGCTTGTTTGTCTGTTTAAGCTATAAAAAACCCCTATCATATATTTTTGTATCTCTCTTATGTTTATATATTTTTTTTTTTAATTTCTCTCATTTTTTATGTTTCCTGGCTTGATAACGTGATTAATAACGTATTCATGTATACTGGAGATCAGAGTCCTCAAAGTTCACTGGAGATCCAAAATATATAAACTGATTTCATTATTACACTATCGCCATATCATTGCAAATTTACAATTCCAAACATCCGTGATTATTTTTCAAATCGAAAACATCATTATGATTGTTCGACCAGGGGTTTGAATCCAGGGCTGTACGTTGGCCGCAATGACCAATGAGGCGATGTATGTGAAAATAATACTCTATAAAACTTAATCTTTATCGATAAGTTATAAATCGAGTTGATTTTTATAACAATTCTCAGGTAATAACTTTTAATGCTGGTCGTATTTTTCTCAGAAACTAAGAAACAGATTTCTCTTTACGATCCGCTTACAATTTAATGTTGAAATAAAGATTGTTTATCTTTTTGTCTTGTGGGAAATTAGGATGACTGGGGGAGCGTTCTGAGCATTATCAAAAACGTCTTAAGTTGTTCTTTTAATTATTTTGTTTCTAAAGCATTTGCAAATTGTTTTATAAATAATACTCTTGTTATATAAACGACGAAATAGTGGATATTCTTATTTAGTTTGTATACATATTTATTATGCATATGTTTATATAATATGTCGACGCATAATCTGGCAAAATTAAACGTGGCACATATCGGATGTTTTTATAATTTGACAGGGTTTACTTTCAAGGTAGTCTTATTAATAATAATAAAAAAAATATGCTTTTATTCATAGCGTTCGATGTTTGATAGGTTTTTTTATATTTATTGCGAATCCTGTGTACCTAATAATATTAGTTGGATCGCCTACATACCTAATGCATCCACTAAAGATGTTACAAGGAATTCCTTCATGACCTTAGGGCTTAGGCCATGGCATTTGACAACTGTCAAATGGCCCATTTAAGAGTTGTAGAGCCTCGCTGCAGACAGTTTTGTCTACAGCATGAATGGGCTGGCTCGACCGGGTCGTTACCACTGTCTCACAGAAAACCGACGTAAAGTAGCGGCTTGCTGCTGCGTTTCGTACGGTGAGTGAGATATCCGGAAGCCCAACTTCCCCTCCCCTTCCCAATCCCAAATTATCCCTTTCCTTTAAGGTCCGCAACGCGCCCATGATTCTTGTGGTTGTGGGCGTACATGGGCGGTAGAGATCACTTACCATCAGGTGACCCACTTGCTGGTTTGCCGGCCTATGGTATAAAAAAAACTGTCTACTTTTGTGTTTTTGTTATGCCTATCTGACACCACTGAGTTTCGCGTCAAAATGTCTTAAATAGAAACGTACTTTAAGCCCTAAGCGATCAACTCTGATGGAAATAAAGATTAGCCATTTATTTATAGTTAGTGCGATAACATCCTAGTTAATCTTGAGTTTGATCGGTACTTGGATGGACTGCCATGATCAGATAATGGAATTACTTTGGGAGATTTTGTCGAGGATTTAAATGTCAATTTATATAATGAAGAATTTGATGAAACCTTGTCCATCTGTAATAGACGTCTCTTACACTTTTTAAACGACTTCAAAAAGTAGGATGTGCTAAATTTGGCGATTATTTTTCCAAAATAGCCACATAAGTTCTCGTTTTGAAATGTCATAAAAAATACGATTTAGAATTAGTGATTAAAAAATAAATTATTTCAATGATTTCTGAACTAATTATGAGTAACTTACTGGATCATGGACTTGTTCAATTGATGCGTTAGTTGCATCGTTCTACCCCTTTGAAGGTACAAGCGTGAGCTTATGTTATGGGTTTATTCAATCACAAATTCTGTAGTCATAGTTTTATTTATTATATTTAAAACGCTAACCAACTAAATACATAGAAAAACATTCATATGTATAATATATAACATTAATATTAAAGCTTCATCGTATGCATCAAATTAAGGGCATACCCCCAGCAAAACACCGCGCGATCGAGATTTTTAGAGGCTATCTAGTCATTACTTAAAATAAACATTGATTAAAAAAATATACAATATATTTCTACAATCCGTCAGCTTTACTTTGTTCGATTCAAATTCATGTTAATGTTGATATATTATTTTAAATTGTCGTTATAAATGAACCATAAAAATGAGAAAAATGCGAAGATTCCGTGCGTCTCCTTTTAAAGTACAGATTGTTTTCGTATGAGATTAACATCACTAGATACGCAATTTAATAACGAATATTTTGCCCGTTTTAAATTTTCGAAAAGACCAAAACCTGATTTGTTAAATCAATTATTCGCTAAATACGTGCATATTCTGCTAGAAAACTCACACGCCAAGTACACGAGTCAGTATGGCGCGAGTCAGTCAAGGTAATTTGCTCACGGAAGGGCCTTAAAGGTAAGCATAACATTTGTAAAAGTTATTACTCTTCTTGGTCGTCTTATTCATTTCTGAAGGTCGTGTCCGTCCTGAAATTTCCTTCGCATCTGTTGGATTATTTCTTTCCAGGTTTGTCTGTCCTTAGCATGTCTCATTGCTGTTGTTACTGAGAGCCCCGTGAGTGTTTTTATTTGGTCAGACCAACGGTTAGGTACGCGCCCTCGCGATCGCATCCCCTCCACCTTTCCAACCATTATGAGTCGCTCAAGACTGGACGGATCCCTACGAGCTACGAAGTTATTACATCCCTTTTGTGAAAAGTTTTTTTTTACAAATTTTATTTAACTACTTGTTCTAATAATTTTACTAATTTAATTATTAATTTATTCAAACGTAATTTTAATGTAATTCATTAAATTTGAGTTCCATACGTCCAAAATAAATGCTCATGAAAAATTGTCTTCAAAGTGAGAAAAGGTCGTTATGTAAATGGCTCCTTTCTGGTATTGCCATACAAAAATATAGGCAATATCGATACATAATGACTTGAAAAAGTATTTATTCTACATTAACGGATAGGTTTTTCGACGTCACAGAATGATAAATGATAAATGAAAACCACTATCATGCTTCAATGACAGATGGCGCGGTCGACGTCTTTATTTCGAATACAAAGAGCATTTGAAATTGTGGCGTAGAATTTAATTTCAGAATTCAAGACGTTCTTCAAGTTTCAAATCTGTTATTTCAACTTGAAAGTTTGTAAGTGCATGAATAATAGACTTAAGGGGCAAAGGTTTTGGCTACGCTTCCTTCTTATAATAAGCATAATGTTGTAACTCTAACCTTTGCGTAGGTAAGCAAATAGTTATTGTTTTTTTTTTATACGGTCCCTCGTATGCGAGAGGCCGTCTGGGTCGGTACCACCATTTTGCCTATTTCGGCCGTCAAGCAACAGTGTGTAAGCACTGCTGTATTTCGGTTTGAAGGACATTGAAGTCAGTGAAATTACTGGGCATTATGAGACAACATCTTATGTCTTGGAGTGACGAGCGCAGTTCAGTGCCATACAGTGCTTTAAAGTTCAAAGTTCCGTATGGTGTTGCTTCTGTTTATGAATAGGCGTGGCGCTTGCCATCAGGCGAGCGTTTTGCTTGTCTCATCATTTATTGAAATAAAAAAAAAATAAACAAAGAAAGAACTCAGTCTCAAGTTTAAAAATATTTTAATTGTTCCAATCTAATCTGCTAAGGATCTTCAAAGTATTAATTTCGACAAACGAGCATAAAAGTAATTGAAAACACAGAAATTAACTAATTTACCATATTTCCGTTTACGTTGTACAATATTATTAAGCCCTTTAATTAGAATGGTGGAAAATCTGTTCACCTTGGCGTACTGACGTAATAAATTTATTGAATTTATTTCAGTGGCAAATGTTGGAAGTTGCCAGCTTGCATGCCATGATACAGCGGGCTAGAATATCGCAGAATACTTAATTTTCTACATTTTTTCGTATTTTTATTTTGTTTATTCTTTTTTTTATGGCTTCGGTTGTATTTTTTTTATATTACATTATTGACGACCTTAATCACAATGTGATTATGTCGCTCCAATTAATCAACAATTAAAGTTTTACAATAAGCAACAATTAAAACAACCTAAATATATTCTAAAACCAGGCCGCTTCCAATAGGTCGGTCTGGAAATCTTTGGGGGAGGCCTATGTTCAGCAGTGGACGTCTTGTGGCTGATGATGATGATGATGAAATATATTCTAACTGGACTGATCTGAGGAAAGAGCTAAATTGTATAATTTGACCAATAGTCTTGCATCTTCTGACCATCGGTTGTATTATGTCTAATGTTAGGTACTGTTTTATTTTGGTACCATTTCCCGTCTTTTTACTATTCAACTTTTTCTGTATATTCCAATAGTTGACTTTTTTAAAATTGAATTCTACTAATGATAAATACGTTTTTTTTGTGTTTGTTAGTTTGGATATTTATTAATCAATTACGTATTAACGGCTATGGTACGACTTTTTTGCTGAGGTCTCGGGTTCGATTCCCGGGTCGGGTAAAGTGATATTGGGTTTTTCTATCACAAAATGCTCAGTATCAACCCGGAATTTGGAATTGTGCTTGGTATGGAGATACGCTCGCCCTGTATCACATCATGGGACGGAAATATGCTCGGTGAAGCGTGAGTATACTGGTGACACCTATGCCTACCCTTTCGGGTATTACAAGCGTAAGACCATGATTTGGACTTATTTTCTCCAGTAAAAGACATTAATTTTGTACACCTTATATACAACGTATAAAGGCGGATTTAATGCCAAACGCATTCCCTCTAACCTTAGGGTAATGCAAAGACGAACAAAGTAGGTAAGAAGAAGAGAAAGAAAGAAAGAAAAGAAGAGAAGATACATAATATAAAAATATTAAACATTAATGTTATATTTTTACAACAAACATTTACGTGGGTGGAGTTGCGAAGAAATCGAGTTTGTCGTAAATCACATAAAAAAGACATTTAAATAACTACTATAATATTTTCATTATCAACGTAAGGCAATAGTCCCTTCTATTCCAATAATAGTGAAGTTTCTAACACTCACTGTCATATCGAACCGTAAACATAAACATTTCTACGAATCGTCGCCGTGGGAACAAACAGTCGTAAGTTTGTTTCGAAAATTTCCCAAACAATAACAATCACTCGGGAAATTAATAGGCCATTTAAAACTTTCAATTTTGTGGTACAAAGTTGGAAATTATTGTAAAATATTTATGTTTAGTTCACAACAGTAAATTAAAAGGTATTAAATTGGACTAAAGTATTAAATTGGGGTATTGAGGCATTAAATGTTGGGTAAACTCATCAATATTCTATGTTAAAACTCGCATAAACACGGTAGGTACGTGATTACCTCATTCGATATCGTATTTGCATCAATTATGATTTGATGTGCTGTTTCTAGACAACATTTTCGGTTTCCACATTATTAATGCGTTAATTCGTTTATTATACAGATTATTTCATTGTATGAGGTAATATAATGTATTGCGATATTCATAAAATAATACACCTAAATATTTGTAGGCAGGTGATTTTATCTATCGCTACAATACACGCGTTGTTTTACAAGATGGTAGGTCCCTCGTATGCGAGAGGCCGTCTGGGTTGGTACCACCGCTTTGTCTATGTTTTCAAGCAACAATGTGTAAGCACTGTTGTGTTTCGGTTTGAAGGACATTAAAGCCAGTGAAATTACTGGGCGTTATGAGACTTAACATCTTATATCTCGGGGTGACAAGCGCAGTGCAGTGCAATGCAGTGCTTTGTAATTCAAAGTTCTGTGTGGTGTTGCTTCTATTTATGGGCAGGCGTGGCGCTTACTATCAGGCGAGCGCCTTGCTTGTCTCGTCATTCAATCAAATAAAAAAAACCCATACACTATTATATGATTTTTTCTCGTGAAAAAAACAACTTTTAAATTTAGTATTAAAGTATTTTTGCTTTTTCACTGTCGATTTTACTAACGAGCAAACGATATACTCGTATATTCGATAAACGATATTATTCGAATGGTTATGAAAAATGCACGTGACTTGCGGATTGTAATTTCTATTGGAAATAACGATGGACTTGTTTCCTGTTTCATCGAGAGACGGAAATAAGCTAGACGACCTGGCTTTAGTTATATCTCTGCGTACGTCTTGACGTATACCTGACGTCATATTATGCTATGCCTAGTTCTTTCAAAATACAGACTTGGACTTTGTTATTTTATTTTTCTCAAAATATTACGCATACCAATTTTTTTATAGCATAGACCGGCAAACGAGTAAGAGGGTCACCAGATGGTAATTGATCTCCATCGCCCATGTACGCCCACAATAATAAAAGAATCATAGGCGCATTGCCAACCTTAAAGGGAAGGGATAATTAAGGGATTGGGAAGGGGAGGTTGATTTGGGCCTCTGGATATTTCACTTACCGTACGAAACGCAGCAGCAAGCCGCTACCTTACGTCTGTTTTCTGTGAGACAGTGGTAACGACCCGGTCGAGCCGGCCCATTCATGCTATAGACAAAACTGTCTACAGCGTAGCTCTATCACTCAATCAATTGTACGGAAAAAACAATTAACTATTTTTCTCACTCAAAAAAACTTCCACGCTGGCAAAGCTGCAAGAGAAAGCTATCAAATACTCGATAGTATCAAATAAATGAACGTATAACTCTGTAGAGCATTATTTCAAAACAATTCCAATGAAAGTAACAATCGAACAAAATGACCAATTAATATTTCCAATAATTAGCTTTCTAGTAACATTGTCGGTTTTATCCCGATTGGTCGGCTACATTGTACGGTATCACAGCTGAATTTGTATTAGTACTGAAATTAAATTGTCTTATTGAGCTGGTCTATTATTATTGGACTATTGAATCTGGTATTAGCTCATATAATATTCTTTGATTGATTGATATTCTTATCGCCTTATTGCCCTAGTTAATCTGTAAAACCGGTCAAGTCCTGGGTTTATTAATTATTTACGATTGGCTACTTTACTGGTGGCTCCGACCGTGTAATATTATTTTCCGAAATAAGAAGCCTATGTTCAAGGCCTACCTGCATGCTAAATTTCATCCCGATTCATTCAGCCGTTATGGTGTGGTTGATTATCAAACATCCAAACGCATAAACTTCTACAAAT
Source organism: Amorpha juglandis (assembly GCA_949126905.1). Classification (NCBI taxonomy): domain Eukaryota; kingdom Metazoa; phylum Arthropoda; class Insecta; order Lepidoptera; family Sphingidae; genus Amorpha; species Amorpha juglandis. The sequence goes on along the minus strand of OX421390.1, from coordinate 6,814,634 downwards.
AAACTTACAAAAATAAATAATAAATATATTTGCTGGTGGGAGGATACTTGTGTCCGACCGGATAGCGACCAACGTACACTGGTGCTAAAACCTGCCATAGTGGCCCACCTTGCATGGTTCGCGTTCCAGGGTCAGTCAGTGTATATCCGGTTCTCCCCAGGGGGCTTGCCCCCTGATCCTAACCCTTTCCCATCCCTTTTTCCTTCCCCTCCCTTTTGGCCCTTTGACAGGCCGGCATGATCTTGCCGACCTACGAAGTACACATTGTTTGTCGTTGGTCGACACTATTCTTGGATTGCGCTACACTTACCATCAGGTGTAGCGTAGTCACTTTGCCGAGCCAGGATAAAAATAATACAATAGGTTAAACGTGTATGGTGGGTATCCGGAACTACGAGGGACCTGCGGTCCCACAACATAAATCCGAAACCAATATTCGTGGATCTCGCAAGGATTTTTTTCTGGGTGCGGGAATCTAACCCACGACTTCTCGCTTCGCAACCCCGCTGCTTACCCACTGCGCCACGGACGCTTTGTAATGAATGTAAGGAATTAGGGTTAGGTGTAGAAAGCCATTATTTTTTGGAAGAAAAATTATTCACGAAATTTCTAAGCGATTTGTTTAAAATTAATGGTTCTAACTTTCATAAATAAAGTCAAAACAATTAATCCAATTTAATAAAGTACTTACCGCGGCGACGGTGTTGCGTGAGAATTGGTACTAATATTTCTGTATTTAACGCCTTTAATCACTATTTAATTTTACCTTAATATGTAGCCCGCTCATTTACCTATCAATCCAGTCCATCCAATGGTTGCCTGGAAGAAATTGCCGTTAGCGATAAGGCCGCCAATTGTACTTCTATATGTCATATTAAATTGTATGTTGTGTGTTTTCGATACGTTTTGTGTGATGTACAATAAAGTTATAAATAAATAAATAAATAAATAGCGAACTCTCCTTAGTAAAAATTAAAAGAGTTCACGAACACAAACACATTATTTAGATATTTTTGATGCTATGGGTTTACGAGTCATAAATGCGAGGAATTAATTATTGTAGTTTTTTCTACAATATTCAAATTCATGACTTTTTTTGTTTTATAGCATAGGCCGGCAAACGAGCAAGTGGGTCACCTCATGGTAAGTGATCTCCACCGCCCATGTACGCCCACCACCAGAAAAATAATGGGCGCGTTGCCGACCTTAAAGGAAAGGGATAATTAGGGATTGGGTAGGGGAGGGGATTTGGGCTTCCGGATATCTCACTCACCGTACGAAACGCAGCTGCAAGCCGCTAGTTTACGTCGGTTTTCTGTGAGACAGTGGTAACGACCCGGTCGAGCCAGCCCATTCATGCTGTAGACAAAACTGTCTACTGCGTGGCTTTACCACTCACAAACTGACTTATGAATCTCGGTTCCGGTGCTGCTGATTGTCAACGGAAATTGCACCGACTCCAAAAATAATTAGAAATTGTTGATTTTCACTTTTCAGGCTTACTTTTGAAGTTGATTTTTTAGTTTAGTTAAAACTTATTTTAATTATCTTTCTTTATTGTAGGTTCAATTCATTACGCAACTAAACTATGTATTCTTTTTTCTACAAAATCAGTTCACAATTGTCGAAAATGTCGATATATATATATGAATAAAAAAACAGTGAATTAAGAATCTTAATTCGACATTTTTTTTTAGCATTAGAACTACACTGTACAGTTTATGTACAGTATAAATAGGCCGCTTCGACCGGGTCGTTACCGCTATCTGAGAAAAATAACGTAAAATAGCGGCTTTATCCGTATGGTGAGTGAGAGAGAGAGATATCCGGAGCCCCAAATCTCCCTTGCCCTTCCAACCCCATAATTATCCATTTCCTTTACGGTTGGAAACGTGCTCATTATCCTTCTGGTGTTGGACGTATATGGGTTGTGGAGATCACTTACCATCATGTGACTGGCACGTTTCACGGCCAGTGCTAGGAAAAAAGTATTTTCTTTCAAATAAAAACATTCCCGACTGATTTATATTTGCAAGCTAAAACTTTTGCTAGTGTCGCGTCTCGCTAAGCAAGAGAGTTATACGTGCTATTTTTTACTGAGCGCTTCTGCAGGTAAAAAGTGGCATACATTACCTTCAAGATCCAAGTAATGTGAGTGAAAATAGTTATATAGGCTGTACGTATTTTATAAAATAAACTCATTTGTTTTATAAGCATTTTATTCGTTACAAGGACAGAATATATTGCGGTCTACGTGTTTCGTGGATGGAATTACGACTGTCTGCTTTAAAGAACCTTGTAATTTTTTTAACAATAAATAAAACGCACAAAAAAATTTAAACGCAAAAAATAAAACTAAACTTTGAGTGGATGGTTTTGTCAGGGATTAAAAGGTTAGAGGGGCTTCCAAATATCCCACCTACCACATGAAATGCAACAGCAAGCTGCTTCTTTAGAAACAGTGGTAATAAATAAATAAATACACCCAACAGTCACACACATTCTTTTGACCCCACAGCAAGATACGAGTCTTATATCGTGGGTATCAGGAACTACTACTCCGAAACAAATATTTGTGGACCACACAAAGACTTGTCTTGGTGCGGGCATCGAACCCGCGGCCTCTCGCTTCACAGTCAGCTGCTTGTCCGCTGCTCCACGGAGGCTGTCCAAATGACTCGGTTGAGCTAGCCACTCATACTATAGAACTGTAGATAAACATGTCTACGTCTTATGGTGCTGCCACACCGGTATTATAAAATGTTATATAACATTTTCTAACATTAAACATTTACTAACATTGTCTAACATTGTGATAAAATGTTAGAAAATGTTTGTTAACAATTGTTAGAAAATGTTATATAACATTTTATAACAGCGGTGTGGCAGCACCATCTAGTAAACATTTCTTAACAATTTGTAACATTTTTTAACCGCGGGCGGCGGTACTTTTGAGAGCGGCGCCGTCAAAGAAGCCGTCAACAAAGAAGAAGGGCCGATGTCATGTTTTCAAATGTTAGAAAATGTTTGCAAACATTTTCCGTCGGTGTGGGAGCACTTAAAACATCTAACAATTCTTAACAAAATGTAAAAAATTTAATGTTAGAAAATGTTTGTAAACATTTTATAACATCGGTGTGGCAGCACCATTAACCTGACCTTCATGACCTGTAAACTTACTGCATTATATATTTGTAGATGGAACGAAGTTCTCCTAATCACGCTACCTAAGGGACCTGGTAATGCAGACTCATCCTTTACTAATGATTGGAACGGCCATTACGTGACTGTTTTTTCGCGTATTCATGGACAGTTGGACTTCGAAAACTTAGTTTTATTTCTAGATGACTTTGAAAACAAAAGTATCGAACGTGAACGAACGAATGATTTTAATTGAATGATATTTATTACCTACAAATAAAAATGATCCGGGTCGTCTCATGGGCGGTGGAGATCTCTTACCATCAGATGACCCATTTGCTCGTTTGTCGGTCTATGATATAAAAAAAAGCTGAAGACAAAACTAAAACATGACTCAGTTCTATACGATTGCAAGTCACTTACTAAACCATGAAGTGTTAGAAGGTACATTTGTTCGTCGATTCTTAATTCACCTTTACATTTTTAATGCTGAGTCGGACTTCGTTCCTGCTTGTTCAAATTGTGTGGATTCTTCCTAATGCTACTTAAGTACTTTTAATGTATCTGCAGGTTTAGTTATAAAAGGAAATGTATTCATTAAGGTTTTATTTGGTTGCTTTTGTATTTTTATAGCCGAGGTCGCTGGTGGTAGGATATTTATATCAGCCTTTTATTGCTGTGCCTGTATCAGTCATTCGCCTATCCTGTCGCAGGCTCCTTGATTTGCTTGTTCCCTCTACGGATTGTGAAAAAACATATATACAGGCCGGCATGATTCCGGTGACTATCGATAAACTCATTTCATTGAGGTCGCTTGTTTTTTGGACTGCACTACGCTTACTATCAGGTGTAGTGCAGTCACTTTGCCGTGCTCGGATCAAAAAATATCCAGATCATGGTTTCCCTCTATCCGAAATATATAATAATAATATAATATAATATAATATTAATAATAATATCATCAAAATCCGTTCACCTGTTAAAATATGATTGATTTATAAACATCCAAATTCACAAACTGACAAATATCCAAACTTTCACATTTAGAATAGTGTACAAATCTACACTATCTACACATTATCACACATATCTACATATTATAAAGAAGAAAGATTTGTATTTTTGTATATAACATAAACTTAAAAACTACTGGACCGATTTCAAAAAATATTTAGCTGTTAGAAAGCTACATTATCACTGAGTAACATAGGCTACTTTTTATCCCGGAAAAAGCAAATCACGTGGGCAGAGCCGTGAGGAAAAGCTAGTATAATATATAGTAGGAAAAAATACAAACTTATAGAAAGTATTGTAACAAAAGATGCAATATCTATAATGCGTTTTCATTGCTGTAGCGATACATTATCTGTATTGTCCCGTATCGGAAATCATCAATGCATAGTGCATACAGTTTACAAGTCGACACACAATACGGGTAAATGTCGGTGCATTAATATTTATATTTTATAGCAGATGACTGCCTCGGTGGCGCAGTTATAATGCCTATGCGGTACTGGTGCGCCGAGATCTCAGGTTCGTTTCTCGGGTCGGTTAAAAGTGATATGGGAATATTTACATTTTTCATTGATGTAAATTTTTTTTCGTGAGATCCCATTTTTTTTCTAAAACTATTATCTTTCTAAAATAAAAGTAGTCTAAGTAACTCCTTGTTACATAAGCTATCTGCCAGAGAAAGTCCCGTCAAAATCCGTCCAACCATTTCAGAGATTACCCGAAACAAAGAGACAAAAATTAAAAAAATGTTTTTTTGGTATATGTACCGTGTATAGGTACATCCAAATGAACTTCGTAAAAAGCGGTTATTTTAATATTAAAACAGACACTGTTTTATTTATTTGTATAGATTGTATAAACTTTGTCACAACATTTAATATTAAGATGACAAAGCTATATATTTGTCATGTAATGTTAATGGACAGGGAGCCCTCGGGTAGCTGATCCACTTGACTACTATCAAGCTCACTTTCCGTGAGTAGCTTCGTTTCGATGAGACGACCAACTATTCCCTATGCGAAAATTCTCTATTGTGGTAGCTAACAGAGGTAACAAGGATAGAATATTTCGATTTGATGATACTCAAAAAAATATTATTTTATTTGTAGGACAATATGACAGTTATAAAAATATTAACTAAGTAAAAACAAAAAAATCAGCTGGTTAGTAATCATAATAATTCTTATGACCTCGTTATCGATACCTATTGGAACACCCTCCTTCCAATAGGTATGATTACTAACCAGCTGATTTTTTTGTTTTTACTTAGTTAATATTTTTATAACTGTCATATTGTCCTACAAATAAAATAATAATTTTTTGAGTATCATCAAATCGAAATATTCTATCCTTGCTACCTCTGTTAGCTACCACAATAGAGAATTTTCGCATAGGGAATAGTTGGTCGTCTCATCGAAACGAAGCTACTCACGGAAAATGATCTTCATAGTAGTCAAGTGGATCAGCTACCCGAGGGCTCCCTGTCTATAACGTGACGAAACTATTATTACGTCAAATAAAAGTGCAATAGAGGTGGCAAATAACAAATTATTACACTAATGAAATTTTAGTGAGTTGCAAATTTCCGATATTGATATTTTATTAACCGATTAAATTAGTGTGGATTATTGTAATGGAAATTGTTTTTCCGAATAACGATATTGTTGTTGTAGCATTCGGGGAATATTAAACACTAGCTTTTGCTCGCGGCTGCGCCCGCGTGAATAGCATTTTCCGGGATAAAAGTAGCCTGTAACCGTCTCCAGGGTCCCATCTGTCTCTGTAGATAAATTCGTCAAAAACGGTTCAGTGATTTAGGCGTGAAAGCGTAACAAACAAACTCACTTTCGCATTTACTTTCACCCCCTTTTTCATCCCTTATTAAATAAAATTTCTAAAATTCATGAAACACGTATTTATTTGTTTTACGTCAATAACCGAAATACAAAATTTTGTTTATGTAACTTTCAAAATGACGGACTTTCATACATATTACGTCCTCTATTTTGACCCCTTAGAGGTGAAATTTTCTAAAATCCTTTCTTAGTGGGTGTCTACATAACAAAATGAATATACAGTCCGAATTTCATGCTTGTAGCCTTGATAGTTTGCGCTAGGCGATGATGAATCAGTCAGTCAGTCAGGACATGTTATTTTATAAGTATAGATTAGCTTTTACTCGTGGCCCTACTCGCATGATTTTTTTTATAGCGTAGACCCGCAAACGAGCAAGTGCGTCACCTGATGGTAAGTGATCTCCACCACCCATGTACGCACACAATACTAGAAGAATCATAGGCGCGTTGGCGACCTTAAAGGGAAAGGATATTTAAAGAAATGGGACAGAGGGTGATTTGGGCCTACGGATATCTCCCTCATCGTACGAAACGCAGCAAGAACTTTACGTCGGTTTTCTGTGAGGCATGGTTACGACCCGGTCGAGCCGGCCCATTTATGCTATAGATAAACTGTCTACACTGGCTTTACCACTCGTTAAAACACATAAATGTCTTTAGCTTATTGTTTTATACAGATCATTTTAAAGTTGTATGCCAAATTTCATACGAATTGGTAGAGCCGTATGGGTTAATAAAATATATATAAATTCACAAACTCACCAATAAAACCATTCACATTATATTCGTAGTATAGTAGGAAGCAGGATTTCAGCATAAAATAGAAAGCATAGCTACTATAGTAGAGCTCACAGCGCTTGTATTGTGAAAACAGCTGCGATAACAGAAAGTAAATTGGTCTGCATGATCTGCATCACACAGCTCCATAAGATGTTCAATGGAGTGTTCATATGGGATGATAATATTACTGTAGACTGATTCGATTTACCTTTATCCCCCATACTAAAAATAGACTAAATTTGGTATAAATTTTACCCTTTAGCGTTTGAGACTGTCTGGGGCACTATGACGCCTACACGATTGGATTTTTCTTGCATTTAGATTCTACTAAGTGATAAACCCATTATGTAGATAGTTTTGTCTACTGCATGAATGGGTCGGCTCAACCGAGTTGTCCAACTATAAATCAACTTAGGTAGCGGTTTGCTGCTGCGTTTTGTATACTGATATCCGGAGGCCCAAATCAGTCTCCACATCTCAATCTCTTAATTTCCGAATACGGATTCCTTGAGAAAGTTTGTTTTTTATCCTGGCTCGGCAAAATGACTACGCCACACCTGATGGTAAGTGTAACGCAATGCAGGAGTAGTGTCGAACAAACAGTGTGTCTATCGTTAGTCGGCAAGATCATGCCAGCCAGCCTAACTGCTTCTTCACACTCCGTTTAAAAGACCTCATATTATAGGAGAACACGTGTGCCGACAAACTATGTGTTACTAACCCAGTCGATTCAACTCTTACACCCTTTAGAGCACCGCAGCGTTACCACCTATAAATGTTAATATAGAATTTGGTGGGACCAACGGCGTGAAAACTTTGAAAGCCCATTTTCCGAATATCGTTTTTCCAGATATCATTCACAATGTCACTCAGGAAAACTACTCAGACGAGGGAGTTTATTATGCAAAACGCGTTGTTTTTGCCCCACTTCAGAGAATAAAGGAGTTACGGCGCGGATACGAATTCATAGACTTCGTACGAATTGAATGTCAATGAACCCTGAATATTTAAAATCGGAAACGTATGTTACTAGTAGTACAAGATCCCGGGGAACATTGACCTTCACCCATCTGTTTACCGGATCAAAATAACATTTTAGGGTATAACATGTGTTGCTGAACACAAACCAATAGGGTTGCCTAAAAAAATATATATTTTTTATAATTTCCCTGACTTGCTTACCAAAAAAATTTAACCTTCAATGAAAAGTGTACAATGTATACTATCTGCAAAAAATAGGTTGCCTACCTTTTTCTGGCCACTACTACCTGGTTGCCGTGTGCAAACAGGTTACTAAAAAGTGGTAATTGCGCTCATCTAGCTCCTAGCTTTTGCAGGTAGTATACATTGTACACTTTTCATTGAAGGTTCATTTATTTGGTGAGCAAGTTAGTGAAATAATATCTTCTATTTTTTTTTTATTCGCAAAATCTATCCTTGACCATATTTTTTTAGGCAACCCTATTGGTATGTGTTCAGCAACACCTTTTATACACTAAAATATTATTTTCATCCGGTAAACAGATGGGTGAAGGTCAATGTTCCGCGGGATCTTAGACCATAGGGATTGGACGAATGTCACGTCCTACGGTTATTTATTGCTTCGGAAAAATCCTACTTTAACTGATCTGTGACATTTATTACTGATCTTTTTAAAGGTCGTTCAACCGTTATGCTGAGATTAGGGTTTTATCAGGACATCGGATCAGTTACTTCTTTTTTTATTTATGGCTTCGCATTATTATGCATTTCGCCAATCATAAGTATAATTTATTCTCAAGCCTTCACAAGAACGACGACAAATGCAGTTCAGTGCTATGCAGTGCTTTGTAATTGTACGTTGCTTGTGGTGTTCCTTCTGTTTATGGGCAGGCGTGGCGATTAGCATCAGGGTAACGACCTGCTCATTTTTTTATTAGCTTGAATGACGCAACGATTACATAGTTACGTAATTCAAGGTGAATACCTACGTGCCAGTTTAAAAATATTTTAAGCTTACCAGGTTGCACCATCAATTATAAAAATCATTACAAAAATCCTGAAAATTAACCATAATCGCCATACAGGGACGTATTTAGATCTAAGATTTACTAGGTGGTAGGTCCCTCGTATGCGAGAGGCCGTCTGGGCTGGTACCACCGCTTTGTCTATTTCAAGCGACAGTGTGTAAGCACTGTTGTGTTTCCGTTTGAAGGGGATTTAAGCCAGTGAAATTACTGGGCATCATGAGACTTAACAACTTATGTCTCGGGGTGACGAGTGCAGTTCAGTGCAATGCAGTGCTTTGTAGTTCAAAGTTCTGTGTGGTGTTGCTTCTGTTTATGGGCAGGCGTTGCGCTTACCATCAGGCGAGCGCCTTGCTCGTCTCGTCATTCAATTAAATAAAAAATATATAAGAATTTACGTTACGTGTATAAGGTTACGCGATGTGTACAGCCACAATGTCATTGGGGCCGATCTCGTTAACATATTCGACACAAATTCCAAGCTCCCGTAACTCTTGTGTGAGATTCCAAATAGAAAATTCAAACAGTTGTGATTACGAAAATGGGATTTGAATCCGGGACTTTACCGTTTTTTAGCTTACGTAGGCTGTCACTAGACGGTCTAGTCTAGACCCTTATATTAATCTCAGAATATAATTAAAATTTAGTACAATAGCAAATTTGAACGTGAAAATAAATTGGAAAAATCGGAAAAGTCAGTGATGCGTGATCACGTAACACTTCAATAAGCGATGAACCGACAGAATGCTCGAAGATTATTCCTCTTTTAACCGACTTCAAAAAATAAGGAGGTTCTAAATTTTACGTCTTATTTTTATTTCTGCTTTTTTATGTATGTACATATATTTCTCTGTCAATTGTGGGCCGATTTTGTGGGAAAAATTTTATTCGATAGAATTTAGCTGCGATGTGGTCACATATAAATGTAGGCAAGATCTGACGATGAAGTACAGAGTAAATAAATGAAACTCCTTAACGGACAACAGCTCAGCCGTCGCGATTGTATTACCGAGTTGGAATTTACATACCATACCTATAATTAATACTGAACATTGAAAAATAAACAAAAAATAACAACAATTAAAAACCGACTTCATAAAAATATATATAATAGAAATATTAAAAAAAATATATTTCTATAGGTCTCTGGAGTCGGTGCAATTTTATTCGACTGACTGCAAAGACACATATAGAAATTGTTATTTTTGAATTTTAAGTGTTATATTTTTTATCGCTTTTTAAGTTTTGTTATAACTTATATTAAACTAGCTCTTGCTCGCGGCTCCGCCTGCGTGAACGTTTAAAATTGACAAAGTTTCATACAAACTTTCATCCCCTATTTTATCCCCTTGGGGGTAGAATTTATCAAAATCCTTTCTTAAGGGATGCCCACGTCATAACATCTACCTGCATGCCAAATTTCAGCCCGATCCCTCCAGTGGTTTGGGCTGTGCGTTGATAGATCACTATGTCAGTCAGTCAGTCAGTCACTTTTGAGTTTTATATATTTAGATTACACCATGAACTTGTATCAATGTTTACTTCGATCCGGCCCTGTCCGAAACGTAGCGATTGGACCGTAAAAACTGCGGTACCGACCACGTACGAGTGTTCCTGAAAGTAATTTTTAATGAATGGAAATCCGTTAATCTACGAATCGTAAATAATCGGATTACGTGCGCTGCGGCCGGCTCTTTCCATGCTTAACACCATACAACATTCATTTTGCAACCATAAAAGGATATTAAATAATATTCAATAATAAATTATACAAGCAGCGATCAGCGGGGAGTGGTACGAACTGTCGAGACGAAAGTCGCAGGTTCGAAACCTGCCCCAAGAATATATACCTGTGACTTTTCTGTGATTTTTCTTTTCTAAGTTACGTGTATATTAATTGTTAATTATAGCTTGTTTTAACGGTGAATGAAACATCGTGAGTAAACTTGCACACCTGAGAACTCGATAAGATTTTTCGAAGTTTATTTTCGAAACTTTTTAAATTGGTTAATATTTTTTATCAATAGGAAAAAAACTAGAGATAGGATTTTTTATGTAATTTGGCTATGGGGGTCTGTGGTATTAGTTTATTTTGGAAGACGGCTCTCTTGCCCAATATAGTTTGTGAATCCTTTCTCTAGGCCATAAAAAATATCCATACTAAAATTGACGAACGAAATTCAACTACTTCGAGTATCTAGTTGTAGTTGAAATTAATTTGAGACGACTCAAGGCTAAGACAGAAAGCGCCAAGACCCTTTACTTGTATTGGCGGGGATTTTTTTAATGTTCACGTTCCCCTTACCCGTTACACCCTTAGCCAGGGGGGTGAGAAATTGAGATCGTCGCAGTAAACGGGTAAATACTGACGACATTTCATCAAATATTTTACGTCTGACTTAGCTCTTTATTACTATGATTTTTTTACAGCAGGTACCCTCATAAATTTACATTCGTAAACGTTAAGTTTACATTTAATTTTGTAGGACATGTTTCAAATGTTTTAGCAATACACCCAACAGTCACACACATAGTTCTGACCCCACAGTAAGATACGCATCTTGTGTCGTGGGTATCAGGAACTACGGGAGACTTTCGGTCTCACAACACCCAGACCCCGAAACAAATATTTGTGGATCACACAAACATTTGTCTCGGTGCGGGGATCGAACCCGCGGCCTCTCGCTTCACAGCCGGCTAATCGCCCGCTGCGCCACGGAGGCTGTCAAGTTAGTTAAAAATTTAAATAAAAACTCCACACAGTAAATTAAAAGCCATTGTAATTAAAATTCTGTTTATAAAGGTTAATACTAATCAAAAAAAGGATTGGGTACTTACTTAAAACATTGTCCTTATTAAACATCCAAAAAGCTTTTAATAAATTATATTTTTTGTCTATTCTTACCAAGATGACCTTTAAGATAAAGATTCTCGGGGCTTTTAAATGGAGTAATAAAGCCAAGTGCGTATCGGATTCGCGCGCGAATATTCAGTATAATTCTCTCGATATTTTTACTTTTTGTTTTTAAGTTATTGTATAGATTTTATCGCGGGCCTTGAGTGGCGAGACCGAATACAGAAATTCCGTTACGAAAAAACCTAACACCCCCCTCCGATCAGCCAGCGTTAGCTGACCTCCCTGGAACATCGATAATTTCGAAGTCCCAGGTGGCGTCACACAGTGACCAGTCAGCTTGGACCGGACTTTCACAAGACTTTGACCTCGACCTTGACCCCGACCTTGACCCCGACCTTGACATTGACATTGACCTTGACCTTGACCCTGATTTTGACCCATAAAATTAAAACTAAAAACAAAGGAAAGAAAATACTGCATAAATAAAATAAATAAATAATTATAATTACATAAGTTGATAAAAAATGCTATGCAATAGATTTACCGCGGCAGTCTTCGAGTGCTACACGTCTTTTTTAATATTCCTTAGGATATCAGCCTGAATACATATTCAGCAAAAGATCCTATTATGTTTTTCCTACTCACATACATACACAATCATATAGTTTTTTTTCTCGGCTCGGCAAAGTGACCCCACTACACCTGATGGTAAGCATAGTTCAATCCAAAAAACCAGCGACCACCAACAAACAATGAGTATATCGGTGGTCACCAGTCATGACGGCCTGTATAAATGCTTCTTGAGAGGACTGCGACAAGACAGGCGGATAACCGATGCTGGCACAGTGATACAAGGATGTACTTCTATCCTGTCTCAGTCAACCATCAAGTCATGTCGCAAGCCTCGGGAGAACCAGATATACACTGGCTGATCCTGGAACGCGATCCACACAAGGTGTGTGGAAAACGCTTCTCAACTTCTTCAAGCTGTTCCTCTTTTGAATTCAGTTTAAAAGTATATTATCACGGAAGGAGCCACGACCAAAGTTTCCTATTCGGATCCACATTATTCCATATTTGAGTAAGCGAGAGCTAAAGATAGTCCAAGTACGTGCACCTTGGTTCAACATTTCCCGAAGTCGAGCCACATCAATATTATGAACATACCTCTTATAGATGTATTCTATTGAGCTACGTTCTGCAAATCTGCACGTACACTCGTTTAGAAATTCTTGTATAGACTTTGAACAAAATGTACCACCTGTCTTATAAAGGTGGGGACGTGACTGAAAAGGAGCATCCGAAGCTCTGGGATTACTTGAATCCATGGAATATTTGTGACAGTCTTTTTTTATAGCATAGGCCGGCAAACGAGCAAGTGGGTCACCTGATGGTAAGTGGTCACCACCGCCCATGTACACCCACCACCAGAAGAATCATGGGCGCGTTGCGGACCTAAAAGGAAAGGGATTGGGATGGGGAGGGGATTTGGGCTTCCAGATATCTGACTCACCGTACGAAACGTAGCAGCAAGCCGCTACTTTACATCAGTTTACTGTGAGGCAGTGGTAACGACATGCTATAGACAGTTTTGTCTACAGCATGAATGGGCCGGCTCGTTACCATGACTGTGTCGTTACCACTGTCTTATAGAAGATTGACGTTAAATAGCGTCATGCTGCTGCGTTTCGTTCGGTGAGTGAGATATCCGGAGGCCCAAATCCCCGTCCCCTTGCTAATCCGTTAATTATCCCTTCCCTTTAAGGTCGGCATCAGTGCTTTGTAATTCAAAGCTCTGAGTGGTGTTGCTTCTGTTTATGGGCAGGCGTGGCGCTTACCATCAGGCGAGCGCCTTGCTCGTCTCGTCAACGTCGTATTCAATCAAATAAAAAAAAATCTATAAAGCCCTGATTTAGTAATACATGACGTCTACAAAAGAATAAAAATACACCAAACAATAATATAGGTTTAAACAAGCGTAACATACGTCCTTTTTGAATAAACCAAACAAAATCCATTTGCCAAAATTATTGTGTAATTTTCATTCACATTTAGCTATCAAAAGATTTAACCATTATTCAGATTGTCTTGTTTCTGCTTATTAAAATAAAATAAAACTATTATTTTACCTAAATCACAGTTCTAAGTACATAATGCCGACAATAGGTATTAGAACTAACCAAAAGTATTTTGATATAATCTAGATGGAGTGTCTTCAAAGGATCTGTTTTCATGAATAAATTATTTAAAATTTAAGATAATGGACATTTAATAACAGATCTGCATCTGTTTTTTGCCGTTTTACTTTAGTTGAGATATTTGAAAACAATTTTCAGACGTTAAATTTAGATAAAACAATACAATAAATCTTATCATGCCTTATATATATAAATCATATTATCATGCCTTATATATAGCATGTGAAGAAAAAATACAAAATAAGGCAGGCACTGGGATACAGGAATGTACCTCTGTACCTGCCGCAACCAACTATCAATTCATGTCGCAAGCCCCTCGGGAGAACAGGATATGCACTGGCTGATCTTAGAACGCGATCCACATAGGTGTGTGGGTCACCATGGCAGGTTTTAACACCATGTGTACGGTGGTCGCTATCCGGGCGGATATGAATATCCTACCACTAGCAAGTGATTTAGCAATGCAATCAGATTCGGTGCTACAGAGGGTGAAATACTTACAATCATACACAATATACGTTGCTTCAATTTGCCACACTTTTCTCTAACACGCTGTATATCAATTAATTAATGATCAGTACAAAATTAAAACACATTGACAATAGCAAAAAAACGTTGTATTTGGGATCTATAATCTATGATCAGAATCATGAATTAATTGAAGATAAAATATTTTAAATACGATATTCGATATCCCGTAGTACGAGCTTAGAAATTCTTTGATGCGGTAACAGAGCAATATGCGCTGATCCCCAAGAATCCCGACCATGCTCAATCCGGATTACGCACGTGTATTGCACGACATTCCAGTTATGTTATATCAATGCCAATTTCTTATGAAATATAATAAAATATAACCATCTCTAGGGTCCCATCTGTCTCTGTAGATAAATTCATCAAAATCGGTACAGTGATTTAGGCGTGAAAGCGTAACAAACTCACTTTCGCATTTACTATCACCCACTTTTTCATCCCTTATTAAATAAAATTTCCAAAATTCCTGAAACATATATTTATTTGTTTTACGTCAGTAACCGAAATACAAAATTTTGTTTATGTAACTTTCAAAATGACGGAATGTCATACATATTATCATCCCCTATTTTGATCCCTATGGGGTGGAATTTTCTAAAATCCTGTCTTAGTGGGTGCCTATATAACAAAATGAATATCCAGTCCAAATTTCATGCTTGTAGCCATGATAGTTTGTGCTCGGCGATGATGAATCAGTCAGTCAGTCAGGACATGTTATTTTATAAGTATAGATAGGAGTTAAAAAATGTCATGCATTATTTAATTTAGATTTTGATTTATGCGTCAGCAAGTTTCTTGCTTTCTATTTATACCTGACGAAAGAAATGTCACGAATTCAGCCGTCGTGGTACATTTAAGCCGTAATAATATAAATCATAACGCTTTGTACATACAATACCTACCACTTGGTAGAGCCACGCTATAGACAGTTTTATCTACAGCATGAATGGGCCGGCTCGAGCGGAGCGAATAACTAGACCAGACCGACCTGATGGAAGCGGTCTGCATCCAGCGACTTTCTGCGACCTTTATCAGATCGTCTGTCCACCTTGTAGGCAGACGTCCAACGCTGCGCTTGCCAGTACGTGGCCTCCATTCCAGAACCTTCCTGCCCCATCGGTTATCGGTTCTGCGAGCTATGTGGCCTGCCCACTGCCACTTGAGCTTGCTAATCCGCTGGGCTATGTCGGTGACATTCGTTCTAATTAATGTTCTTTCATTAATGTCGAGTTCTAATTTAAACGGCTCCGTACTTATTAATATTTAGTGTAAAACAAATATGCGTGTAATAACGCATTATAACAAAGCCTCAGACGATATTAATTAAGTACGTAACTATGATGATAATGAAATATTACTTTACTCTTTTGACTTTGTAATATTCGCCAGACGAGTGCGCTGAGGCTCAAAAACTTTAAAGCGAACATTCTTAACTAGAATAATTTGATGATCTTACTCCTACTAATATTATAAACGCGCAAGTTTGTAAGTATGGATGGATGGATGGATGTATGTTTGTTACTCTTTCACGTAAAAACTACTGAATGGATTTTAATGAAACTTTACAATAATATAGCTTGTACATCAGAATAGGACATAGGCTACTTTTTATCCCGAAAAAGCAGATCACGCGGGCGGAGCCGCGAGCAAAAGCTAGTCTTTAATACTGGAGCACAGACAATTGTCTGTGATTATGAAAAATTCCGCACTTGCAGGGTCGTCCACAATTAAAGCGTCCGTCGAGGGATTTTCATTGCAATATATTTTCTTTAGACTACTTACTACTACCATCTTTACTTTGCCGTGTTACAAAATAGTTGCTTCAAAGACGTGTAAATGATTTTTATCTTTATTCGATGTAATGAATACGACAAAAAATTATAAATGGGAGATAGTTTTGTCTACGGAACATCAAGTAAAGTGACAAGTCAGCATATTTCTGTCACGTGGCTCGAACCTCAGCGCAGTTATAAATTTCAGTGAGCACCCTAAATTACTAGGCTTTATGAGAGTTCACTTAACAAGTTCGGTGTCGTGCAATGCTAAGATTTTTTTAATAAGCTGGCAAACGAGCAAGTTGTTCGCGTGATGGTTAGTGATCTCCACCGCCAGTGAAATCATGCGTCGCCGACCTTAAAAGAAAGGGTTAATTAACGGAATGGAAAAGGAATTTGGGCCTCACGTACGAAACGCAGCAGCAAGCCGTTACTTTACGTCGGTTTCCTTTGAGACAGTGGTAACGACCTGGTTGAGCTAAGTATGCTATAGATAAAACTGTCTACGGCGTGACTTTACCACTTATAACATTATAATTTAACATTCTGTGTGGTGTTGGTTTTGTTTATGGTAGGCGTGACACTTACCACCAGGCAAGCGACTTGCTCGTTTCTTCATTCAAGAATAAACATCTTCAGAACTCATCACTTACAATCAGGTGACCTACTTGTTCATTTTTTTTCCTTCCGCTATAAAAATGTAGTATATATGTCGCAGGCAATTTGGATGATTCCGCCGTTTACATACGGCGTCGTCAGTTTATAAACGCTTGCTGTTATGTAAAATGCCGAAGGCAAAATGACAACTCGTTCAATTGTTGTAATTTCAACGTTGGTTGTAGTTTTAGGGTGACCAATACTCATTACCTCTTATTTTTTTGACCAGTAATATTGTGCAGGGGGGGTTGGCTTTAGTATCCATGTGCGGGATTCGAGGCTTATGCACGCGTTAGCGAGTGAAGCGAGCTCGGGATTTGGAGCACCCCGACTCGGACAATTTAGGTTAGAAGGGGATGGTAGGGTCTAGTGAGCGAGCGAAGCGAGCGAGCAGACCCTGCCATCCCCTTCGTGGTTATTTTTTTTTAAACCACCCAAAAAGTAAATATTAGTGTGTTTACAACTGTAAAACAAAACCTAAAAAATTAAAAACAAAACTTTAAAAATTAATTTCACAAAAACTGACACGGCATTATACATTTTGCCTTCGGCATTTTACATAACAGCAAGCGTTTATAAACTGACGACGCCGTATGTAAACGGCGGAATCATACAAAATGCCTTCGACATATATATCACAATTGTTCCACCTCAATAGCGAAGGATACCTTTTATATTTTTTTAGTACTTTCATAAAGTCGTAAACATAAATATACCTTGTGTAACGTGCCCTAATAAATCGTGACACGGTTTTATGCTTTACGTATGTAAATAAAGGTCGGCTAATGTTATTAAGAGATTACTAGAGGTAATGCGTTTTATTTTTACGGGTAATAGAACACACATGATTGATCTATACTTCGATAACAAAAACATAGATATAATGAATCATTTATACCAGAGGTTCCCAGAAGTTTTTTTCTAATAGACCGCTTTCAAAATTTTGCTGGTTCCGGTGGACCTCCTGCAGCTACATTTCTACCGTATTCCCAAAACTCGACGAAAAATATGGATATTAGATCTAAAATATTATCTGCCTACATTGATAGGTGAAGTCAAGCCAACATTTTAGTTCTTCACTATCGAAAACAGAGAAATTTTCGTGGTCCCCCGCTTACGAATTGTGAACCCCCATTTTTTGTCACGCCAACGTAGATCCTCGTCGAGTTTCCCATGAACTCCTAGGGGTCCACCTGGACCACTTTGGGAACTAATGATCAATACCATCTCATCATCATCATCAGCCACAAGACGTCCACTGCTGAACATAGGCCTCCCCCAAAGATTTCCAGACCGACCTGTTGGAAGCGGCCTGCATCCAGCGACTTCCTGTGACCTTTATCAGGTCGTCTGTCCACCTTGTAGGTGGACGTCCAACGCTGCGCTAGCCAGTACATGGCCTCCATTCCAGAACCTTAAAATACCATCTATGCGATATTAAATCACGTTCTCAGAAACTCTAAATCTCCGCTTTGGAAATGATTTCTGTAAAATATACCCTAAATGGTACAGAATTATTGCTTCGTTCGACTTATCTCTATTCGCCTGACTTCATACGAAAGTGTACCGCTGGCTGAAATAACTATTGAATTTAGTTGAGTACGAGTTTTGAGCTGATATTAGTTATGTATAAAGTTTTTGTTATTTATTGTCGAACTATAGCTGCGATAGCTCAGTGGGGACTGGTACGGACTGTCGAGAGAAAGGTCGCAGGTTCAAAAACAGCTGCAAGAGCATATACCTCTGGCTTTTTTAAGTTACGTGTATATTATTTATCACTTGCTTTAACAGTGAAGGAAACATTGTAAACCTGCATACCTGAAAACTCGATAAGATTTTTCGAAGGTATGGTAAGTCTGCCAACCCGCATTAGGCCAGCGTGGTGGACTAAGGTGTAATCCCCTTCATTCAGTAGACGAGGTCCGTGCCCGGCACACAGGAAATACAGTGGCTCAGAGAGTAAAGTAGAGTACAGAGTTACTGTACTCCTTCGGGAGTAGGCAGAGGTAAACTATTACAACCACAGTATGTTTATTTCCTTTCATTAATGCCATCGGCCACAAATCTTGGCCAGTTTCCCGACCTAGCCTTTGAACCCACTGCCTAACCAGTTTGTCATCCTGAGTACGCTGATACCTAAGGTGATTAATTTGAATGAGCTAAACGTTACTAACATTTACAATATCGGTAACACAATATTATTGTCAACGTAATGTAAATTGGAAAAGCAATTATATAGTCATGCAAATATTTGACGTCAGTTTTCAATATGAACGCTGGGGAATTTTAATAGCACTGTTCTGACACTTATAACGGTTGACACGTGTAGGGTGTCCATGTAGATGGTGTTTGAATAGACAATCTCGATACATTTAACGTAGACATAAAGACATTATAATTGAGGCTGCTAGAACCAGAGTGGCCTAACTGTATTTTGATGACTTTTGACCAATTTGTATTTTCGTCAATTTAAACCACGGCCGAAATGGATTTCTACCGCCATCTATGTCAAGATGATGTTAGCAATTTTAGGCCGGTCTGGTCTTGTAGATTAACATTTTTAAATTGACGAAAATACAAATTGGTCAAAAGTCATCAAAATGCAGTTAGGCCACTTTGGTTCTAGCAACCTCAATTGTCAGTCATTATGGTTGAGCAATTTCAGTTGACCAACAGCGGCACCAGCATCGACATCAAAAAAATAAAAAAAAATCTTATGTCTTCATTTCTTTCTTATGTATTATTTTTTGAAGTTGGTTTTCATATTTTGTGTATAAACAATTTATAGAAATCTGTTCCGATACAGTTTCGTATATAAGAAACAGTATATTCTTATTATTCTTTCTTTCTCACTGCCTGGCGTTATCTCGACTTTCTTTTTATTTCATTGAATGACGAGACGAGTAAGCCCTGGCCCCCGCCTGACGGTAAGCGGTAATCCACGCCTGCTCATCAACAAAAGCCACACAGAACGTTGAATTACAAAGCACTGCACCGCACTGAACTGCGCTCGTCACCCCGAGGCATAAGATGTTAAGCCTCATAACGCCCAGATTTTCACTTGACTGCAGAAATAGATAAAGCGCTGGTACCAACCCAGACGGCCTCTCGCATACGAGAGACCTACCATCTTGTTTTTGTCTTACGCCAGGGCCCACATTCTCATGAAAATTTGACGATGGATTTGGTATTATCTGGGATGACCCGCCGTCTGACTCCACAACCACCAATCAACTTACCAACTTTTACCATTGCCTCGTCCGTTAAACAATAGGCCACGTGCAGGTAGAGTTGGCTTTTAGGCTAAGATGTTGAGGGCCTACACTTACATTACAAGTATACTCATTGAAATAAAACTAATTTGGTTACGGGGTGGACCACGAAGGCTGAAAATGTTTCAAAATGTCGGGATCAAAATTAATAAAAAACCGCGATAAAATCCGTTTGAATTAGTTTTATGTGAATGAGTAATATTCGCGTAAACATAAGAAATCATCAAATAAGTATAGTAATATTATTAATCACTCATATTTGTATTACATAATAACTCTCAAAACATTTAGTGGGCAGTAGATTGGAAATAAAAGACAGCCTTGAGCCATTTTCCGCAAGAACGCAGAGAATTAATAAGAGGCGATGAAACCAATCGCTTGTAGAATTGTTTCCGTCTTGTTGACAAAACGTGCAATAGCGCGATAGATCCTTAAAATTCATTATGCGAGGGCTAAAAAGTTTCAGGAAACATGTTTTGAATGCTTTGTATTTTTAAATCAGCGTATTTCTGAGTGGTAGAGCCAAGCTGTAGATAGTCTTGTTGCTGTAGATAGTCAGCTCGACCGGGTCGTTACCACTGTCTCACAGAAAACCGACGTAAAGTAGCGGCTTGTTGCGTTTCGTACGGTCAGTGAGATATCTGGAGGCCCAAATCCTCCTCCCCTTCGCAATCCCTAATTACCCCTTTCCTTTAATATCGGCAATGCGACTGTGATTCTTCTGGTATTGCGGGTGTACCATCAGGTGAACCACTTGCTCCTTTGCCGGCCTATACTGTAAAAAAAAACGCCTAGGATCACTTTGTTGGTCGACCGTATAGCAAACAAGTTCCGTGATGTTTTTCTAATAAAAAAAATTGGTGTGTGTCGTGGGACACCAGGTAGGAACGAAGTTCCTTTGGCTAATGTACAATCGACACAAATTGCAAAAAATTCAAATTATCAACTAAAATAACAAAATATGTCTCTTTATTTTTGTTTGACAACATAAAATTACATAGAAATAGAATAGAAAAATAGAAATAAAAAAAAGACGCGTGGCGCTCGGAGACTGCCGCGGTAAAGCTATTGTATAGCATTTTTATCAACTTATGTAATTATAAATAATAACGAGCTAGCGTAATCTTTTAAAAATCGAAGGAGTATTTTTATATACTTCAATTATAACTGGCTGAATGAATTTAATTTTAAAAAAGGAACTAACGCTGGCTGGTTATGCGACTGTCGCGCATGCGCACGTCTCATTTAACGCTTTTATCTTACGCATTTTTCTTACGGTTTTTTCTTACGGTTTTACTATCACATTTATTTCAGTTCGGTCACGCAGCGAAATCCCTATCCCCTCCAAGCCTGCCGTAAGGAACTTCGTTCCAATATATAGATTTGTAGCACATAACAACCTTTAGAATACAAATAAAAATAACTTGAATATAAATAAATAAATACATTTTAACTGAAATAATATATTATTTTATTTTTAAAGATTAAAGGTGAAAGGGGCATTGAAACCTTACAGAATCCGCGTCCATTCATCAACAAAAATATATTTAAAAACATTAATGTTCCGTCCTGAACTTTGCCCTTACATTTTGGTAAACCTACACGCATAATATTTCAATTAAAATTAATAATGTATGACTTTACAACATAATGTTATCTGTATAACTGCTCCTTTCACAGCGACGAAAATACGTCGGCGTTGCTTTATCAGAGTAATTTATTTAAAAAAACAATAACATCCGTAATCTCACGCCTATATCCCCAAGTGGTAGGCAGAGGTACAGCTCGCTAGCACTGATTACGACCCTTCTGGGAAGAAAACACACTCAGACCACGAAACTAATATTTATGGATCACTACATTTATCTAGCTGTGGGTATCGAACTCGCGGATGCTCAGTTTACAGCCGGCTAATCTACCACTACGCCGGAGGCTGTCTTGTGCCTTACTTCACACATACTAGCATGTGTAATTGAAATCTTTACATAATATAAAATGAAGTCGCTTCCGCTGTCTCTTCGCTTAGATCTTTTAAACTATTCAACGGATTTAAATGAAATTTTCAGCAATAGATAGTGATTCATGAGCAAGGTTTATGTGTATATCACGCTATGACCCATGGGAGCAGGACAGTAACATGCAGGTGAAACCGAGAGGGACAGCAGATTATTACACACGTGTGAAATAGGGCGGGACACCTCCCTCTATAAAAACTCCACAAAAATCTGTGCAAAATGTTTGTCATCACAAAAAAATCAACCCACAACGCTCAGCGGCCATGTTTAATATAAAAAATATCAAAAGCCAAAATATACAATACATTCTCATCCCTTTTGGCCGTATTAATCAATCCCATGCATTCACCCCGAGTGCCTTTTGTTCCCATCATATATAATTTGCCGTAATCTGAAGAAAAATGTTTTGTTATCGCCTACGTGATTTGAGTAATGATTTTGTGTATTACATATTCATATATTTAGTTACTGTGTGAACGGCATAAGATGAATCTTTGATGATGATTCTATTTGCATTCAAAGAGATGATAATAACTTGTTAACTACAAACAGTACTATTATTTATTAATGTTTTGTAATCATTGTTTTTTACCCTTGACAAAAAAGAGTGGTCGTATAAGTTTGAAAACACATGAGTACGATTTTATACTTTGATAATTATTACTGTAATTATTATTATGATAATTATTAAAAAAGCAGCGATAGCTCAGCGGGGAGTGGTATGGACTGTCGAGACGAAAGTCGCAGGTTCGAAACCAGCCCCAAGAGCATACACCACTGACCTTTCTAAGTTACGTGTATATTAATTGTTAATTATCGCTTGCTTTAACGGTGAAGGAAACATCGTGAGGAAACCGGCATACCCGAGAACTCGCTAAGATTTTTCGAAGGTATGTGAAGTCTGCCAACCCGCATTAGGCCAGCGTGGTGGACTAAGGCCTAATTCCTCTCATTCAGTAGAGGAGGCCCGTGCCCAGCAGTGGGAAGTATATAATACAGGGCTAGTAAAAAAAATTGTGGTGTCGTGGGACACCAGGTAGGAACGAAGTTCCTTCGGCTAATGTAGAATCGACACAAATTGCAAAAAAAGTCGTGCTCAATTCTGTGTATGCGACTGTCGCGCCTGCGCACGTCTCATTTAACGGTTTTATTCCACGCATTTTTCCACGCATTTTTCTTACGGTTTTACTATCACATTTTTTTCAGTTCGGTCATGCAGCGAAATCCCTATCCCCTCCAAGCCTGCCGTAAGGAACTTCGTTCCAATAAACTTTTATTCAGTAATATTTCATCCCAAAACACTACCGAAGTGTAACAACTCTAATTAAAAACTTAGATTTAGACTGGCTACTAAACGGTGGACGGCCGTGTTCTATAATCAAAAATTCAAATTTAAATTTCAAACCGCGTCTACATTTCCAAATGTCATAAGTTTCATACCCATCTGTTTTATTAACGGAATTTCGACTTTAACTTTGTGTGCTAGATATCAAATTAAGTTAAAAAAAGTCTCATTTAACGGTTTTTATTCCACGCATTTTTCTTACGGTTTTACTATCACATTTTTTTCAGTTCGGTCACGCAGCGAAATCCCTATCCCCTCCAAGCCTGCCGTAAGGAACTTCGTTCCAAAAATATATTACTGTATTTTCAAATTAAAATGCTAAACAACAAATTAACAAACAATTTCTGTTCAAAGCTGCGCAATTCCTTAGTTTGCAGGACCGCACGTGATAACGTCTTGGTGTTCCGTAATTTAAATAGTTGCTACTCGGTATCCAATCTCGTGTATTCATTAATATAAAGTTGAGATCGGTTTTAGTTATCCAACAGTTCAGAATTCCAAAGCGATTAATTCAGTTACTTTCAAATTAATAGTTTATTGTGAAATTATTTGCCATTGTTTCATTGGATTTAATTGGCTATTCATAATTCTGATTTGGAACATGTGATCTACGAGTTTATTAATAAAATTTGTTGTAGTTTAAACCAATTTAGTGGTGTTTGAAATTATTCGATGGATTATTGCTGTTAATTTATTGAATAATTTCATTAATTTATTTATTGATACAAACAGCATTATAACTATTTATAAATTGAAGTATTGGGTAACATATTTATTTTTATAGAACTAACTTTGAAAACTTAATAAGAAACTTATCAATATATTATATTTTATTTAATTATGTACTAGTTTTCTGTCGCAGTTGTACAATTTTTTATGTATGTCAATTTTTTTTATATACATTATTGATACCTGAACCGAAATCCGTTTTAACGTGATACGCGAAAAATTAACAAACAGACAGTAAATACTGTTTTAATCGTACGTGGGAAATATTTCATGATTTTCAAAAAAACGACGAGATAAAATTAGTTTATCAGTATCTCCATTTGAACTTGCTGTGGGTTTATTTTTGCGTAACTGGGTCCAATTATAAGTTTACAAGTATGAGGAACATGTTCAAACTGAATTTAATTAGTAGTACTAAGTTTAGGAATTTCATTACAGTTTGATTGAATCGCTAAAGGTAGTGAATCAGTCTCCCGGTTCATATTGTGTTCTATGTTCCACATAATTCTCATACGTGAGCATATTTTGCATAGATCGATATTATTTGCAAATTCGCTGGTGGGAGGATATTCGTATCCGACCGGATAGCGACCACCGTACATTGGTGTTAAAACCTGCCATAGTGACCTTATGTGGGTCGCGTTCCAGGGTCAGCCACTGCATATCCGGTTCTCCCGATGGGCTTGCGACATGACTTGATGGTTGGTTGGGACGGGTACAGTGGTACATTCTTGTATTATTGTGC
Source organism: Amorpha juglandis (assembly GCA_949126905.1). Lineage (NCBI taxonomy): Eukaryota > Metazoa > Arthropoda > Insecta > Lepidoptera > Sphingidae > Amorpha > Amorpha juglandis. The sequence goes on along the minus strand of OX421390.1, from coordinate 6,789,710 downwards.
CTACATCGGTCATCCGCCTCTCCTGTCGCAGGCCCCTGGATTTGCTTCTTCCCTCTCCGAAGAGGGAAAAAGCATTTATACAGGCAGACATGATTCGGGTGACCACCGATAAACTATTGCTTTTCGGATTGCACTACGCTGACCATCAGGTGTAGTGCAGTAACTTTGCCGTGCTCGGATAAAAAAATAATAATAATTTGGTTACCAATAATTCTCCTCAAGTCTTGGCTTTAGCTTGGTTTCGATTATTCTATTTACCGTAGACTACATAAATACTAGTACTAGACGTGGGTAATCTTTATAAATCTATCTATTTCTTTGACTATTTCTGCCGCCATACGATAGTGTGTAAGCACTGTTGTGTTTCGATTTGAAGAACATTGAAGCCAGTGAAATTACTGGGCGTTATGAGACTTAACATCTCATGTCTCGGGGTGACGAGCGCAGTTCAGTGCTATGCAGTGCTTTGTAATTCAAAGTCCTGTGTGTTGTTGCTTCTATTTATGGGCAGGCGTGGCGCTTACCATCAGGCGAGCGTCTTGCTAGTCTTGTCGTACAATCAAATAAACAAAGATCTTTGTTCCATGGAGTGACCCTTTTAACTGTACCCAGCTGCGCTCCAAAATTGGTTGTTTTTGCTCGGAGCATCAGATAAAGGTATTTTTTCGGAAATATACGTTGGCAGGATTTTTTATAAAAGAAGTGGTTCATTTTTATATAAATTCAAACGTGCCCTGTTTTTATATTATCCATAGATTAAAAAATATGTTTTTTGAGATAGGTTGTTTATTCAAATAATAAAACCGTTCAATATATTCTGTTTGTCCATTTCATTTGGTTCCTTTAGAATTTTCCAATAGCTCATACGGCTAGATAAGCTTTATTGGTTCTTTTAGATCATTTGAGAAAAATAACATTTATCATCATCATCATCAGCCACAGGACATCCACTGCTGAACATAGGCCTCCTCCAAAGATTTCCAGACCGACCTGTTAGAAGCGGCCTGCATCCAGCGACTTCCTGCGACCTTTATCAGGTCGTCTGTCCACCTTGTAGGCGGACGTCCAACGCTGCGCTTGCCAGTACGTGGCCTCCATTCCAGAACCTTTCTGCCCCATCGGTTATCGGTTCTGTGAGCTATGTGGCCTGCCCACTGCCACTTGAGCTTGCTAATACGCTGCGCTATGGCTATGTCTATGTAATATTATTGAATACTATAAATAACATTATTTATAGTCAATATGTAATAATATGAGCGTCACATTTTTTTTATAGCATAGGCCGGCAAACGAGCAAGTGGGTCACCTGATGATAAGTGATCTCCACCGCCCATGTACGCCCACAACCAGAAGAATCATTGCCGATCTTAAGGGATAGGGATCATTAGGGATTGGGAAGGGGAGGGGATTTGGGCTTCCGGATATCTCACTCACCGTACGAAACGCAGCAGAAAGCCGCTACTTTACGTCGGTTTTCTCTGAAACAGTGGTAACGACCCGGTCGAGCCAGCCCATTCATGCTGTAGACAAAACAGTCTACAGCGTGGCTCTACCACTTAATGTAACATAACACCTAATGATTGATGAAATTGATGAAATTGACAGCCTCCGTGGCGCAGCGGGCGAGTAGCCGGCTGTAAAGCGAGAGGCCGCGGGTTCGATCCCCGTACCGAGACATATGTTTGTGTGTTCTACAAATATTTGTTTCGGGGTCTGGGTGTTGTAAGACCGAAAGTCTCTCGTAGTTCCTGATACTCACGACACAAGACTCGTATCTTGTGTCAGGACTATGTGTGTGACTGTTGGGTGTATTTATTTATTTATAGTCAATATGCAATAATATGAGCGTCACATAACACCTAATGATTGATGAAATATATGAAACAAACAACACGGTGTAGTATAACTTCCGAAATACATTTTTCCCCGGGGTTTTGGAGTGTTTGATGTGGACGGGCTTGTCGTTAAGTGAAAGGTAGCTTGTGGTACAATTCACTAACTTTTGACTCATATATCCGAAGAATCTGAAATCTGTATGAATATCGTACTTTCTTGACATAACTACATTATTGTGACGTAAGTTAGATGGCGTTTGATAAATCTACATTGTTGTGACGTAAGTAAAATGGCGTTGATCTCTTACCGTCATAAAGATGGCGATTATTATTCGCTGGTGGTAGAATATCCATATTCGCCCGGATAGTAATAACCGTACACATGGTGTTAAAATCTGCCATAGTGACCCACACGCCTTGTGTGGATCGCGTTTCAGGATCAGCCAGTGTATAGTACTGCCCAGGGGCTTGCGAGGTGAGTCGTGATGGTTGGTTGGGGCGGGTATAGAGGTACTTTCTCGTATCCCTGTGCCTGCATTGGTCATCAGCCTGTCCTGTCGCAGGCCCCTCGATTTGCTTCTTCCCTTTTCGGAGTGTTAAGGAGCATTTATACATGCCGAAATGATTCTGGTGACCACCGATAAACTCATTGTTTGTCAGGTATAGTGCAGTTAGTCACTTTGCCATGCTCGGATAAAAAAAATCAGTTCAATCTTAATGGGGACTAAGATAAGGCTTTATTTAAAACTTCAGACTTGACCAGAAAAATTGGGATAAAAATAGCATGATAAATGATATCAGATGATATTTCGACTTATTTTTTTTTAATAGTAGTAATACTTACTTAGCTTGAAAAACCGTTAGATCTTGCATCCAATTCCTTGATCCGGCTAACAGAAATGAGTTGCCCGGACTTTGGATGGAGTGCCCAATATTGCGATAGGCTTGCTACTAATGGAACGCTAATAAGCCCGGCGAACCGTAGGTGCACTAGTTGCATTTCTGCCTACACCTTTGCGGTACAGGTTTGAGATAATATGTGTGTTTAGACAACTTCCGTAGCGCAGCGGGCGAGTAGCCGGCTGTGACGAGAGGCCGCGGGTTCGATCCCCGCACCGAGTCAAACATTAGAGTGATACACAAATATTTGTCTCGTGGTCTGGGTGTTGTGAGACCGAAAGTCTCTCTTAGTTCCTGACACCCACGACACAAGTTTCGCATCTTACTGTGGGGTCAGGACTATGTGCGTGACTGCTGGGTGTATTATTTAATAATTATTCTCTTGTCATTTGCACCAAACACAAGGTTAATTTACGATATAACGCGAGGGCACACAGGCGGTGATGGAAGGCCGCCTGTCTATGAAAATCAAATGAATTTCTATCAAAGAGCCCTGTACTCACGGTACGTCAATATTTTGGCATACCTTGTTAATTGGTTCATGTGCTTATATTATTAAAACGTACATTTTTGAAATGTGGTATGCATTTAAGCGATAACACTCACCATACACTTTTATTTAAAAACTGGGGTTAACAAAAAAAAATACACGATGGAGTTTGATGTTTGTAAACGTGGTAGTGTAAAGGTGGTAGGTCCCTCGTATGCGAGAGGCCGTCTGGGTTGGTACCACCGCTTTGTCTGTTGTTGAGCGCAGTTCACTGCCATGCAGTGTTTTGTAGTTGAAAGTTCTGTGTGGTGTTGCTTCTGTTTATGGGCAGGCGTTACCATCAGGCGAGCATCTTGCTCGTCTCGTCATTCAATCCAAAAAAAAATTGTTGTGTGTACGTACTTTTCGTTTAGTACGCTGGTCAGTAAAAAATAATAATAATAAGCTAGCCCTGTTTTATTAGTCCGATCCACTGATAGTCACGGGCTTCTATTAGAAGAAACGTTAGGCCTTAGTCCACCACGCTGGCCTAATGCAGTTTGGCAGACTTCACATGCCATCGAAACTCTTATGGGGACCTTTTCATGCAGGTTTCCTTACGATGTTTCCTTCATCATTAAATCTAGTGATAGTTAACATTGAATACAGACGTAACTTAGAAAAGTCAGAGGTGAATGTCTTGGTACTAGTTTCAAACCTGCGACTTCCGTCTCGCCAATCCGTACCTGCTGAGCTATCGTTGCTAATAATATTTTCCCAAAATACCATCCGAATATCCGCTATTTTCTGATTGTGAGTAATAAATTCATTACAAAGTAAATTCAGCTTAATCACGTTGTCGCTTCCAGGAAGGGCATTTAAAATTAATATCTCAAGATGTTTTTAAAAATTAATTATATTATCTTAACTGAGTTTATTTTTAGCAATAAGTTGGTTAGCGAACAATTAGATCATAATAATATAATGGTTAGTAATCAATATCGCACATGTACACCTGCAAAAGAATCGTGGGTATACTGCAGAGCTTTAAAAAAATCATTGATGTTTAGCAAGGAGACGGGGGAATTTTTGGGCCTTCGATAAGGGCCTACGGGCGTTTCACTTTCACTTAGGGCGTTTTGAGGAAGGCAAGCAAGAGAGGGGACGGCAGTCAAAACGTCAGCGACACGTTCACTTTGTTCGCTGGTACGTCTTGATGTGCGGGGTGCGGGACGCGCGACCGTTTCCACACAATCTATAATAAATTATTATAAAATAACATGTCCTGATTGACTGACTGATTCATCATCACCGAGCGCAAACTATCAAGGCTATAAGCATGAAGTTCGGACTGTATATTCATTTTGTTATGTAAGCATCCACTAAGAAAAGATTTTAGAAAATTCCACCCCAAGGTGGGCAAAATAGGGGATGATAATATGTATGAAATCCATCATTTTGAAAGTTACATAAATAAAATTTTGTATTTCGGTTATTGACGTAAAACAAATAAATACGTATTTCAGGAATTTTGGAATTTTTATTAAATAAGGGATGAAAAAGGGGGTGAAAGTAAATGTGAAAGTAAGTTAGTTAAGTTACGCTTTCACGCCTAAATCACTGAACCGATTTTGATGAATTTATCTACAGAGACAGGTGGGACCCTGGAGGCGGTTACAGGCTACTTTTATCCCGGAAAATGCTGTTGACGCGGGCGGAGCCGCGAGCAAAAGCTAGTTTCATATAACGTGCAAGTGTACTAGTATGCGAGGGGCCGTCTGGGTTGGTGCCACCGCTTCATCTATTTCAGCAATGTGTAAGCACTGTTGTATTACAGTTTGAAGCCCATTGAATCCAGTTAAATTCATTAATTTGGATTAATACTGCATTTTTGTGCAAAATCGTACATGGAATATATTTCATGCCAGATTTTTCAAAAAACTACGAAATAAAATAAGTTTAAATTATTGAATTTAGTAAAAGAAAATCAGTATTTCCATTTGAACTTGCTGAGGGTTGGTTCCTGTTTGCGTAAGTAGGTCCAATTTACTTGGAAAAATAACGATGGAAGTCGCAATTCGGAAAGAAAGCACCCTAATTTAATTCAATAAAAATAAACTCCGCGATATGAAATAAAAATGGAATTGTTTTTTATGAAAACATTCTATAAGGATTTTTTGCCCGGAAGTAATTTTTTTGCAAAATTGGCTGCATATCGGGAAATACTTTGCGGAATATTGAATCCAATAATTTAAACGAGAAAATATTCTTGTACATAATAATGTAAATTGTGTAATTCGTTTCTTTGACAAAGTTTGACGATAATTGATTTTTTTTTATTTAGATATTGTTTTATTTTTCTTACTTTACCCGACCCGAGGATCGAACCCGAGACCTCAACCCAGCAGTGGTACCTTGTACGCAATGCAACTGCGCCACCGAAGCAATCATTTTTATGAAACTATTTATAAACTGTAAAATTTCTTAGCGAACGATAAAATCCATATAAAATATTAGCATGAGTAGTTGTCTATAAGTTTGTGAAGAGCGGAACAAGAAACGCGCCAATGAATACAGAAATTGAATTGGAGACGAGACTTTGTACGTTAGTTTCTTGTCAACGTTTTTATACGCTTATTCTAGAAGTTATTAAGCCTAAATATATATAATATTTATAAGTATTCTACAGCTATTTGGTGGAAAGTCTTTGCTAGAGATTTTTTAATGTCGCTATATCTGAATTATATCATTACCCTCCTGTGTGAAATATATGTTTTTTTAATAGCATTGGCTGGAAAACAAGCAATTCACTTGATAGCGATTCCACTGCCCGTAATTGCCCATAATAGCAGAAGAATAATGGAGGTTTTACTGACTTAAACGGAATAGAATAATTAAGAGGTTGGGAAAGGGAGGGAAATTTGAGCCTCCACACACTCACCGTACGAAAGCACCGAGTCATTGCTTAGCGTCAGTGTTCTGTGAGACAGTGGTAACAATCCGGTCGAGCCGGCCCCATTTATCAGTTGGGTACAAAAATACATCAGGTACCGTCCAACCAGTTCAGACAGACAGCAAGTTCTAAGTATATTATATAGAGTACATCATCATCAGCCTGTGTTAGTCCACTGCTGGACATAGGCCTCTTTTAAAGCACGCCATTGAGCCCTATCCTCGGCTCTGGTCATCCAACCAGTACCAGCCACCCTGCGTATGTCATCGCTTCATCTAGCTGCAGGGCGTCCCACATTTCGTTTACCGAGTCGTGGTCTCCACTATACTATAGAGTACGCACGCAGTGAAAACTGTTAATTGACTGCTGGAAATAACGCTATTTAAATGTGAAGTGCGCTTTCTAAGTCGAAGAGCCACGTTGTAGACAAAACTTGTTTTGTCTACAAAGTGTCAATGCCAATTTGCTGTCATATAATTATCTATACTAATAATAAAGCTGTAGAGTTTGATTGTTTGTTTGAACGCGCTAATCTCGGGAATTGCTGGTTCGAATTAAAAAATTCTTTTTGTGTTGGATAGTCCATTTATCGAGGAAGGCTTTAGGATATATAACATTACGCTGCGACCATTAGAAGCGAAGCATCAGTTAAAAATGTTGCAAAAACGGGGAAAATTATTCATATTTGAAGGCTTCCGTTGCTAAGCTACCAAAATAATATTATTTGAAGGCTTCCGTTGTCAAATCAAAATCAAATCTATACTAATATTATAAAGCTGTAGAGTTTGATTGTTTGTTTGTTTATTTGATCTCGTGGGCGGAGCCGCGAGCAAAAGCTAGTAAACTATATTGTTCTGTTTCTCACAATTCGGCGCGAAACAATGATATGATAGAACTCTTTGGCGCGCTGTATAAATCAAGAGACATCTGGAATTTTATTAATTGTGGAATATTCATATCCACGCGGATAGGGACCACCGTGCACATGGTGCTAAAACCTGCTATAGTAACTCACACACTTACGATCGCGTTCTTAAGGGTTGAGAGCACCTAAAGCGTTCGCCCGAAAGTCCGGTGAAGCTGTAGAAAGCCGATATATATAAAACTCTGGTGGGAGGATACTTGTATCCGACCGGATAGCGACCACCGTACACTGGTGCTAAAACCTGCCATAGTGGCCCACCTTGTGTGGGTCGCGTTCCAGGGTCAGCCAGTGTATATCCGGTTCTCCCCAGGGGGCTTGCCCCCTGATCCTAACCCTTTTCCCATCCCTTTTTCCTTCCCCTCCCCCTTGGCCCTTTGGCAGGCCGGCATGATCTTGCCGACCTACGATGGACACATTGTTTATCGTTGGTCGACACTATTCTTGGATTGCGCTACACTTACCATCAGGTGTAGCGTAGTCACTTTGCCGAGCCAGGATAAAAAAAAAAAAAAAAAAAAAACTCTTCCGTTACTGAGTGACTGACTGACGGACAACGCACAGCCGAAACTACTGAGCGTAGAAATATGAAATTTGGTATGAAGGTTTCTCAGGGACTGTAGGGGAGCACTAAGAGAGGATCTTTGGAAATTCCATTTCTAAGGGGGTGAAATAGGGTTCGCAAGTTTGTATGAAACTTCGTCAATTTTATAGATGGACACATGAAATAAGGGATAAAAGGTTGTATAAAAGTAAGCCTTTCACGCGGGCGAAGCCGCGAGCAAATGCTAGTTTAAATATATAACATTAAAATGTATCATTTATTTACACACCTCACTAGTAATTACATATGTTTCTGTAATTGTGGTTATACTGTGGTTACCAGCATAGTTAATAAATCCTCATGCTTTATTCAGAGTACTGAGTATTGATCTGCGGTTTAAACCGCTTTGCATCGACAATTGTGAATCAGTGCCGTTTTAGATACGAATGGTGTTGATTTATTTAGTAACTTATATACAATGTACAAGGTGGTAGGTCCCTCGTATGCGAGAGGCCGTCTGGGTTAGTACCACCGCTATGTCTATTTCTGTCGCCAAGCAACAGTATGTAAGCACTATTGTATTTCGATTTGAAGTACATTGAAGCCATTGAAATTACTGGGCATTTGAGACTTAATATCTTATGTCTCAGGGTGACGAGCGCAGTTCAGTGTCATGAACTGCTCTGTAATACAAAGTTCTATTTGGTGTTGTTTCTAGTTATGGGTAGGCGTGGCCCTTACAAGGTGGACAGACGACCTGATAAAGATCGCAGGAAGTCGCTGGATGCAGGCCGCTTCCAACAGGTTGGTCTGGAAATCTTTGGGAGAGGCCTATGTTCAGCAGTGGACGTCTTGTGGCTGATGATGATGATGATGATGTGGCCCTTACCACCAGGCGAGCGCCTTGCTCGTCTCGTCATTCAATCAAATAAAAAAAAAACTTAAATCGAAACACGTGAACCCGGAATTACTACATTTATATCGAAATAAAACTTCTGGAATAGGGAAGCGAACTGATCAATGCAGTAGATTCTGCAAGTTCGTGAATTTCACGCTACGGTGGGATTTATATCGGCCCGTTTCCATTTCTCAGATTAAGTTAAGTTTTTTTTGTTGTTCGTCTGTGTATCTTATTGGAAAAAGTAATGAATTTGCTATATTTGCTTTTTCGATGTTCTTTTTGAATTTAAATGTAGATTATTTGTCTCAATCATTTGGGTTTTCTTCCGTTTAAGATTACATGTTTGGGCTAATCCACATATTTTGTACCGAAGGTTTATGTTTTTCACAATCCCCTAAAACTTGCTTGCTTGCTGGTGGTAGGATATTCATATCCGTCCGGATAGCGACCACCGTACACATGGTGTTAAAACTTGCCATAGTGATTCACACGCCTTGTGTGGATCGCGTTCCAGGATCAGCCAGAGTATATCCGGTTCTCCGGAGGGGCTTGCGACATGACTTGATGTCATGTCAACCATCAAGTCATGTCGGGTCACTATGGCAGGTTTTAACACCATGTATACATTAGTCACTTGAGCTTGCTAATCCGCTGGGCTATGTCGGTGATTCTTCTACGGATCTCCTCATTTCTGATTTGATCACGTAGAGAAACACCGGGCAAGCCACATAGCTCGCAGAACCGATAACCGATGGGGCAGAAAGGATTTGGAATGGAGGCCACGTACTGACAAGTGCAGCGTTGGACGTCCGCCTACAAGGTGGACAGACGACCTGATAAAGGTCGCAGGGAGTCGCTGGATGCAGGCCGCTTCCAACAGGTCGGTCTGGAAATCTTTGGGGGAGGCCTATGTTCAGCAGTGGACGTCCTGTGGCTGATTATGATGATACATTAGTCGCTATCCGGGCGGATATGAATATCCTACCACCAGCAAATACCAGATATTTGTTATTTGCATCAAAATCTTGATACTTGACTAGAAGACGTAAAAAACCTCTTGTTATCAAGATGGGCGACCTTTTGTATGTCGTGCGCTCATGTTTTATGCATAAGATGTTTAGTTATTATTTCTCCTCGAAAATAACAATTTTCATACACAAATACAAAGCAAGGCTGCGGAAAAATAATATTATTCCTCACGGTAATCTAGTACAGAATATTTTTCGTGTCTTACGAAAATATGAGTTCAGGTTATGTTTTGATATTATTGAGCGATAAACATTCAATGAACAGAAAAATAAGTTTGTTTTAGTATTATATTTTGACGTGTTGTGACTGCTTTCTGATCCTATTCATGAGGATGGAGGTAATGGAATTGATTTATAAATGATATAAGATCAGAAAATGGCTTTTAGCGAGTTTACTCGGTTCTATTTTTATGATCGCGAGCAATTTGAACCGTCTGAACACACTTTCGATGTAATTAATTAGCAGAAAGTCAGTTGACAAAACTTACAAATTGACTTCAAAAAAATAACACTGAAAAATGTATTTTTATACGTTAGTTTTTTGTAATATTATTTTTTTCTAACTGACTCATTAAATTAACTGACTCATCGAAATAAGGACGTGCACCAATAGGTTCACATTTAAAATAAAAGTTCGGATGCTCATGGATAAAGACATAGAATGATCAGAACTCTAGCAGATTCATCGTTTAATATATATCACATTTATATACACATGTATTTATATATGTATATATGTATTTATTTATTGACATGTATTTATATATCATGTATTTATCTATATTTGTAGTTTATACATTTAAGTATTAACTTATATATCAATAGATCTATATATTAAAATCTGATATTGTATTCATTTCTTTAATAACTTTTATGCACCCACTTTGTCTCGTCTCTGCATCACCCGTAGGTTGACTGTTAGAGAATTCCTCTGGCATTAAGTCCGCCTTTATACATGTTTTTTGTACATAAAGTTTAAATAAATAAAAATAAATAAATAAATTACACCCAAACCAAACCACTGGAACATAAAACTGAAAATTTTGATCTATTTCTATAATTACTGATAGAAATAAGAGAATTTGAATTGAGAAACCATTGAGAAACTACTTTTTATCCTAAAAATAACCTGACGATGGAGCAATAAAAGCCAGTTTTAGATTAAAGAGTTTTTAACGGCTATAAAATTAATATAACTTTTTAACATTTATGAATTTGATTTTATTACATTTTCTTTAATCTATACTAATAATAAAGCTGTAGAGTTTGATTGTTTGTTTGTTTGTTTGTTTGAACGCGCTAATCTCAGGAACTACTGGTTCGAATTGAAAAATTCTTTTTGTGTTGGATAGTCCATTTATCGAGGAAGGCTTTAGGATATATAACATTAGACCTGCGACCATTAGAAGCGAAGCATCAGTGAAAAATGTTGCAAAAACGGGGAAAATTATTCATATTTGAAGGCTTCCGTTGCTAAGCTACCGAAATAATATTATTTGAAGGCTTCCGTTGCTAAGCTACCCAAATCTATACTAATATTATAAAGCTGTAGAGTTTGATTGTTTGTTTGATCACGTGGGCGGAGCCGCGAGCAAAAGCTAGTTATACAATAAAATTATTTCGATGCTGCCATTGCTTTCTCAAAATATCAAGTACATAATATACTAATAATAATAAATACACCCAACAGTCACACTTATGGTCCTGACCCCACCGTAAGATACGAGTCGTGTGTCGTGTCAGGAACTACGAGAAACTTTCGGTCTCAATACCCAGACCCCGAAACAAATATTTGTGCATCCAAAAATGTTTGTCTCGGTGTGGGTATCGAACCCGCAGCCTCTTGCTTCACGCCTACTTGCCCGCTGCGCCACGAAGGCTGTCTTTAACATCTAAATTGCGAATGTCTAGCCTCTGATTGAGTTAATTTGATATAGGTACGACTAAAGTGGCGAGCGTCGGCTACTATAGCATAATTCCAGACACATAAACCACACCTAATCGGCCCTTTCCATGCCGCATCATCAGCCAAATGGCTTGTGCGGGCTTACATCGACCTTAATGTATAGAAATATATATTGTACCTGTATGTTTTAATTTATGTTACTGAATTAATCTGGTCTATAATCACACGTGTTCTAAGACTTCATACTAAAATTTACTCTTTTCTATTATTTTTAAGGTACTACCGTTTTTTGAGTGAGCTACGCTGTAGACAGTTTTGTCTACAGCATGAATGGGCTGGCTCGACCTGTTCGTTACCACTGTCTCAGTACCGACGTAAAGTAGCGGCTTGCTGCTGCGTTTCGTATGTAAATCCCCTTCCCCCTCCTCATTTCTTAATTATACCTTTTGAGCTCGGCAACGCGCCTATAATTCTTTTAGTGTTGTGGAGTGCATGGGCGGTAGAGTTCACTTACCATCAGGTGATCCACTTGCTCGTTTGCCGGTGTATGCTATAAAAAGAAAACTAAAAGTAAAAGTGAACCCTTATAATTTCGTCATGCCCGTCCGTATATCACAGCAGGGTGTATTCTGTGCTTTTTTTTTTTTTTTTTTTTTTTTTTTATCCTGGCTCGGCAAAGTGACTACGCTACACCTGATGGTAAGTGTAGCGCAATCCAAGAATATTGTCGACCAACGATAAACAATGTGTCCATCGTTGGTCGGCAAGATCATGCCGGCCTGCCAAAGGGCCAAGGGGGAGGGGAAGGAAAAAGGGATGGGAAAAGGGTTAGGATCAGGGGGCAAGCCCCCTGGGGAGAACCGGATATACACTGGCTGACCCTGGAACGCGACCCACATAAGGTGAGCCACTATGGCAGGTTTTAGCACCAGTGTACGGTGGTCGCTATCCGGTCGGATACAAGTATCCTCCCACCAGCGAAGTTGAATAATTAATTTAGTAAGTACATATTAAATTAGTTTAATAAGTAAGGCCCAATGTGTTAACACTTCTGTGACATATTCGACAACAAGCGTGACTGTCATACGAAATTCTTACACTAATGTGAATAGGTGTCGTAAGATGAACTGTGTCATTCTACCATGACTTAAAACAAATAAATAAATAAATTCACCCAACAGTCACACACATAGTCCTGACCCCCCAGTAAGATATGAGTGTTGTGTCGTGGGTATCAGGAACTAAGAGAGACTTTCGGTCTCACAACACCCAGACACTGAAACAAATAATTGTGGATCACACAAACATTTGTCTCAGTGCGGGGTTCAATTCCGCGGCCTCTTGCTTCATAGCCGGCTAATCGCCCGCTGCGCCACGGAGGCTGTCAAAGTAACACAACCTTCAATGATATGTCACAGCGAAATATTACAGGCTCTCAGAGCAAATTCCGTCGCAATATTAGGTTCATTTGACAATCGTCGACACTTGAGAGTTTGTCACGCATGTTTGTCGCAGTCAAGCCTCTGGGTGTGGCCAAATGTCACAAGCAGAGACGCATTTTTAGTTGAATGAATAAGATAAATGATACCAGCAAATCTGGTACGCACGAGAGATTAGTTGAAACAATGCATACCCAGATTCAAAATAACCCGTTGTCACGAGATAAACCGGGTGACTGACAATGAAATATATTCTTCAGCGACAGTCGTATATCATTCGCGGGAATTCGCATTGATTCGTGTTCTTTAGGAATTCTTTTGGCGTCGAACGTGAAGGAACGGTATTCTAGAGATTAGAATACGTTTCCACGCATTGCAGACCTTGGTTCTTTGACGTTAACTATTGGGACTGATCTTTACATAGTATAAAATGAAGTCGCTTCCGCTGTTTGTTCGCTTAGATCTTTTAAACTATTCAACGGATTTTAATGCAGTTTTCAGCAATAGATAGAGTGATTCATGAGGAAGGTTTATATGTATATTATGCTATGACCACTGGGAGCAGGGCAGTAACATGCAGGTGAAACCGCGAGGGACAGCTAGGATTACATACATAACGGTCTATTCTATTGTATATTGAATGGTTAGTGGCCAACCTAATGTCAAAGTTATTTGAAATGGAATTAAATTAAATAAAAACTTTCTGATTAGTCTTTCAGATTTCAGCCCGAAGGTAAGGAAGGTAAGGAACAGGAACTTGATTTAATGATTGCTATCAGTTGATAACAACCGGGGCCTGCTTTTTACGTGCCTATCAAAGCACGGAGAATTAAAGTGTAGGCCGGCAAATTAATTTCCCCAGCAGTAAGCGTATCAAACACAAAACACCCGAATATGTTTCACTCATATTTTCTCATCTTACTACTTTGCATGAATAATACATGAAAGAATTGGCTTCGGCCGACAATTTTTAGGGTTCCGGTTATACATAATATGCTGAAAAAACCCTCCATTGTGGCTCATTGAGCCTCAGGTGAGCGGTGTATATCTAGTAACTTCAGGCCGCCATAATTCTGCCTATTGTGGTGAGTTTTTTTTTATTTCATTGAATGACGAGACGAGTTAAGCGCTCGGCTGATTAGCGCCTGCCCATAAAAGAAGCAACACCACACAGAACTTTGAATTACAAACCACCTCATGACGTTGAATTGCGCTCGTCACCCCGAGACATAAGATGTTAAGTCTCATAATGCCCAGGAATTTCACTGGCTTCAATGTCCTTCAAACCGAAACAACAGTGCTTACACACTGTTGCTTGAAAGCAGAAATAGACAAAGCGGTGGTAACAACCCAGAGGGCCTCTCGCAATCGGCGAATGTTGAATTAATATTTATGTAGGCTGTAAATGCCTTTAAAATGTTAACATGTAGTATTATTTAATCCTAGTAATATTATAAACGCGAAAGTTTGTAAGTATGGATGGATGGATGGATGTATGTTTGTTACTCTTTCACGTAAAAACTACTGAATGGATTTTAATGAAACTTTACAATAATATAGCTTATATATCAAAATAAGACATAGGCTACTTTTTATCCCGGAAAAAAGCAGATCACGTGGGCGGAACCGCGAAGCAAAAGCTAGTTAATATTATTTATGAAATTATAAGTGTTGTGTATTGATGATATTTCAAATAAATAAATTATAAGAAAAACAATAAGTAAAGATGTTATAACTCCAACGGAACCCTCTCTAAGCGAGTATGACTCAGACGCGACGGTTTTTTGTACAAGGATGTTTCGAGATACATATCTGGATTGCGTCTTTTGTTTCATGTATGTATGCCACGAAAATTTTTATTCGCCCGGGACGTAATGTACATTTTAGCATATATCTATCTGACATACAATATTTCATGTCTGTACATTGCAAGGATGCGATAGGGGTTGTAATTTTCTTGTAAATGTAATATGGATGCAAATACGTAATAACATTTCAACCCACATCAAGTAAAAATTGAGATATTAAATACACCCAATAAATAAATACACCCAACAGTCACATACATAGTCCTGACCCCACAGTAAGATACGAGTCTTGTGTCGTGGGTATCAGGAACTACTAGAGACTTTCGGTCTCACAACACCCAGACCCCGAAACAAATATTGGGGATAGCACAAACATTTATCTCGGTGCGGGGATCGATCCCGCGGCCTCTCGCTTCACAGCCGGCTACTCGCCCGGAGCGCCACGGAGGCTGTCAAATATTCATTTTATATTGCTAAACTCACTAAAATCAATAAATTAAAGTTCTATTTTGCATAATCGTAGATGGAGAATGTTTTATTTATGATTTTTTGAAAAATTACAGAATTTAACCTACTTAAACCTAATGAATTTAGCAAAATTAAGTCAACTGATAGCATTCGTTAAGCCATGTCAGAGGCCTTCGGGCGGCTTGAGAACTTTGCGGCTAGGTTAGTCACCATTCGATAAAGAAAAGAACATCAATATGATATTTTTTTAATGAATGTCACAGTTTTGTACTTTTGTCCTACCAGTATCAATGTTTATTACACACCAGAAGTTTTAATAATATTTGTGAACATTCTATTTTATTGTTTAGGTAGACAAATTTAGCAGTAGAAAAGGTTTGTTTAAATATTTCCGAAAATCGTTTTCCATATTCGCGAAAAATAGGATTGTAATTATTAGCTTTTCCTCACACAGTTCATACAATTTATTCCAGTCATCATCATCATCAGCCACAAGACGTCCCCTGCTGAACATAGGCTTCCCTCAAAGATTTCCAGACCGACCTGTGGGAAGCACCTTGTAGGTGGACATCCAACGCTGCGCTTGCCAGTACGTGGCCTCCATTCCAGAACCTTTCTGTCCCATCGGTTATCGGTTCTGCGAGCTATGTGGCATGCCCACTGCCACTTGAGCTTGCTTATTACAGTCAGTTAAACCTTAACATAATTCAATCTCCTTGAAAATAGAATAGCCTAAATAGCATGTATTCATGTATCATTTAAAATGCATCAGTAAATCACCTCGGCGGCTATATAAGCCTCTCCAATGCGCGCCGATGTGGCCTATTTACGAGTAGTCGGAAGCCTCTAGTTATAATTTGCACAATCCCAAGGTATTTCTAACTGTGCTCTTTAAGTGATTGTGCAGCAGTCATCAGAGACATTATCTATAGAATACTAGCTTTTGTTCGTGGCTCTGCCTACGTGGACAGCCCTTTACCGGGATAAAAGTAGTCTATAACCGTTTCCAGGGTGCCATCTATCTCTGTAACAAAATTTATTAAAATCGATTCAGTGATTTCGGCGTGAAAGCGCAACAAATTAACTAACAACACACTTTCGGATTTGTAATAAAGTTAGGATTTGATTTTTTTTATTTGATGAATGGCGAGACGAGCATGGCTTCCGCCTGATGATAAGCGCCACGTCTGCCTATAAACAGAAGCAGCACCACACAGAACTTCCGAATTACAAAGCACTGCATGGCAATGAATTGCACTCGTCACCCCGAGACATAAGATTTTAAGTCTCATAGTGCTCAGTAATTTTACTGGCTTCAATGTCCTTCAAACCGAAACACCACAGTGCTTACACACTATTGCTTGGCGGCAGAAAGAGACAAGGCGGTGGTACCAAACCAGACGGCCTCTCGCATGCGAGTGCCCTACCACCTTGTCGCATACGAGGTCCCTACCACCTTTTACATAATTCTACATAATTTTAACACAGTCGTGTGAGTATGCAGTACTGATCTTTTCTTAATAAATTCAATTTAAATCCCAACAGAACCTGAAAACCATTTTGTGTTCAAACATAGGGAAATCTCATTAACAAAGTTATTTCATATATGGATCATGAAAGCCAAGTCGAAACTGTACCGAACATTCGTTCCGTCAAACATTTCTTTGATCTCAACTGATAGGCTGTTTATTAACGTAATGTATGCAAAATAAATTCAATGTATATTATGTATGAAGATGGAATTATACCTGTATATGTTAGTATTACGAAGGAATTGTTGTTATTACACAATACATTTACACTGTTGTTATAAATAGAAAAATCTGTAATGTCTTAATTACTGAACAGATTTTCTTTAAACATAATTATAACTAATTCGATTAAGCCAGCTTTAAAAAACTGGCAGATTTAAAAGCAGACGTAAAAAGAGCTTAAACATAGAGAGAATAGATATATGCGATAATATATCAAGGATAGCTTTTCTGAAATATATTGGTGTGTATGAATTCCCACTTAATATAGAAGCGACCAAGACAGAGAGACAGTATGATACGGGTCAGGCGATAACCACCTGTCCGCTTTGGATGAAATGGTATAGAAACGCACGTCCCGCTCTTATGCCTTGGTCACTTAACTTTAAAAGTATCATTACAAATGTATTTAAGGCGACGAGTCGCTGTTGTTGGGTGTCCTCAAAATAGACCTAAGTAAAAAACTATCAAAATGCTAATGCCAGTAAAAAATACAGAAGAAATTAGACCGAACATTTGGAGCCTCGAAATTCAAACGAACTTGAGTAATGTTGAAGGTTTTGTTTAATAAAAAAAACGCTATCAATTTTTAATGAACCTGACCTGAATACTTATATAAGAACTTGTTTCATGGCTTCCATCGATTTGGACTGGAATAGGACCCTTTTGAATTAATTCATTATACGATATCTGTTCTTGAAATAGCGGCGATCTGTTTCAAGTAAACTTTGATTTATAATTTTCATACAAGATTTGAAGATTTTGAGATTGTGAGTGAATAAATATTAAGGTGAGTTCACAATGGATTTATTAAGGGCTAGCATTTTGATAAAAAGTACTCTATGCCCTAATCCATGTGATGGTGTAACTGCATGTCAAATTTCATCCCATAGTGATCCCCACGCCTTGTGTGGATCGCTTTCCAAGATCAGCCAGTGTATATCCGGTTCTCCTGACGGGCTTGCGACATGACTTGATGATTAGTTGGGGCGGATATAGGGGTATATCCTTGTATCATTCAATTCAATTCAAAATAATCAAATTCGTCAAAAAGCAAGAAAACAAATACAAGTATATCCAAATACGAAAGAGAAATAAGCGACTACTTTTTGCAAAAGAACCCAAGAGGATTGAAAAAAAGCGAAAATTCCGCAATTGCATTTGAGTGGCGATGCATGCGGTCACTGCAGCACATTGTAATAGCCAGTCCAATTTCGATGCACTGCTCCCGACGTGTAAAGTTAACGTATTGTTTAATACGTTTCGCCTTAGATAGAGATCGGAATCTATTAGGAAATACTTTGAAATCTTTATTCCGTGTATGTGTATGAATACTTAGTTTATATGGTTTAGATAATAGATAGCATACTATTGAAGTATTGACTATAGTAATCTTTATTCATTTAAGTACAAATATATAAATTATGTTCAACATTTCATTCTTCTTTATAAGATATACAAAGATTGCCAAAACGCATTGGGCTACGAATCCTGCAGACAGCGTACTCTCAACTCCTCTGGGTACTTTTCATCCATTAGGTGACTTATTTTTTTAATAGCTTATGCCGGCAAACGCGCATCTGTCACCTGATGGTAAGTGATCTCCACCGCCCATGTACACCCGCAATACCAGAAGAATCGTGGATGCATTGCCGACCTTAAAGGAAAGGGATAATTAGGGATTAGGAAGGGGAGGGGGATTTGGGCTTCCGGATATCTCACTCACCGTACGAAACGCAGCAGCAAGCCGGTACTTTACGTCGGTTTTTTGTCTGACAGTGGTAACGAGCCGGTCGAGCCGGCCCATTTATGCTATAGACAAAACTGTCTACAGCGTGGCTCTACCACTCAAAAATCATATGCTAGTTCTTGTATAAACCCGATGATGTTTCAGTTCTAAAGTTAACACACACCTATCTATCTTTTCAGAATGCACAATCAAGTCACTGCTGAACACAGGAGCACCAGGAGATAACAGTGTAAAAATGACTATAAATTTAAGTGGTTTGCATATGTGACAGTTGCAAGTGTCGAAAACAATGTATTGCTGTAGAGAACCAAAACTAATTTATGTCACTCTTGTTCTGTTACTGAAAGTTGAATTACTGAGCAGTGCTATGGAGTCGAAGAAGTCATCGATAATGGTCGCACAAAACGCTGATGATTTGAAATCTCTGGAGCTGTGTACTACGAGGAATCAGCAGAGGCTGGGCAGTGTTTTTGGGAATTTCACAAGGCATCATAAGAAAGGTAAAGTTGTTTAGCATTACGAGGCGTGGCAACTTGAATTCGTGAATAATTGAATCATGATAATCGGATAGTTTCTGATGGATATTTTATTTATTTTCTAAAGGTGGAATTAGTGTGTATGCATTTCCTCTCAGTCGACCTTAAGGCGGTGTAGGAAATAACCAAGGCAGTTGTATACAATAAGGAATGGGGGAGAAGGATTCTTTGTGTCTTAGCATAAGAGATTTTTTCCAGAACTACAATTCCTTTTGTCGAAAGCTTCGACGCTTATTTTTTTTATGTATAAATATGTAATGCAAAAAGTCCAGAAAGCTATACCGGGCACAATTCCAGACTCCGGGCCGATAATGAGTATTTCGTGGTAGAAAAACCCAATATCATTTGACCCTTGAATCGAATCTGAGACCTAGGTAGTTACAAGGTGGCCGGTCCCTCGTATGCGAGAGGCCGTCTGAGTTGGTACCACCGCATTGTCTATTCTGCCGCCAAACAGTGTGTAAGCACTGTTGTGTTTCGGTTTGAAGGACATTGAAGCCAGTGAAATTACTGGACATTAGACTTAGACATCTTACGTCTCGGGGTGACGAGCGCAGTTCAGTGCCATGTGCCAAAGTGCTGTGTGGTGTTCCTTCTCTTTTTGGGCAGGCGTGGCGCTTACCATTAGGCGAGCGCTTGGCTCGTCTCATCATTCAACCAAATATAAAAAAAATATATTTAAGAATTCAGAATCCTCATTTTTAAGTCATATAGAAATAACGAGAATCATTCTAAGTAGGAGTTGCTATTATCAAAACAGTGCATTCCTAACTATAATAACGATTGTTTTCAAATTCATTGTACATTTCAAGCTTTCTGTTTTCCATCATAAAGCTTAATCTTAGTTAATAATTACAAGGTTATATCCGAGATATTACGTTAATGAAGCTAAAATCTTGTTCATCTAAAATCTTACGGAGCTCTTCAATTTAATTATGTAATTATCAAAAAGATTATGAAGCTAAGAGTATTATAGGATTTTAATGAAACAAAAATGCTATAATAGGAATCAAAGGACCTTTGTCGACGTCGGTGTTAGTTTTTTCTGTTGAAAAAATTGTGTTAGTAAAAGTCTTTATCTTACTTGTCATAATTATTTACTTTATACAATTAATATACCTAGTAGTCAGATTTTCAAGACAAAATGATCCCAAGATAACGATGAACCTAATCGCACTAGCGGAATTACAGGCAAAAGCTAGATTCCTTTATACTAGATTAGAATTTATAGTTACGTGACAGCTTCTAATTGAAATTCTATTTTCAGGCCACAGAAGAAGAACAACAACATCTACATCAACAACTATGGTATATACAACGTATGAATCTACTGAAGTAGAATCAACTACAGAATACGTGCTAAATATACAGCCCACATATCCGAAGCTACCTAAACCACTTCGTCTTTCATCCTCCGTATTAGATATCGATTATAATGAAGATGTAAATAATATAGATAACATTATAGAAGAACAGGTAAACGAGCTAAATAGAAGGCATAATAAAAATAGAATAACTAGCAAAGAACTTGCTGGAGAATTAGATGAGTCGTCACTCTCGAAGTCTTTGAATAAAGTGAAGAAAATGTACGGAGACTCCACAGCAACGGCTGTGAATAAATTAAGTGGGAAGAGTGCTAAGAATGGCATATTTTTGACTGAAAATTGTACTACAGTTATAGCACAGATAGGCACTACCGCTATACTGCATTGTGAAGTTAGTGATATTACAGAAAATACGGTAAGTTTTATACTATTCAATAACTTTTATCTCGACCTTTTTCTATTTGATGGTAATTATTGCCTGTATTCCTCAGGGCATCAGGTCAAGCGGGCACCTGGTGGTAAGTGATCACCACCGCCCACGGACACCGTTAATACCAGAGGAATTGACGGTGCGTTGCCGGCTTTTGAGGAAAGAGCTCTTTCTACTACTCGGTGTTCTCTTTACTTCGTGATTGTAAATAATGGAACTACAAAACATTGAATTGTATATAAACATTACTAACTTCAAAAAGATAGATACTGGTTACACCTCCGTCTACCCCATTTCAGGCGTGAGAGCATATGTATATAGATATTTGTAAAAATACGTTTGACGCTTTCCGTATAATTTTCTTATAAATGGGCCCTTACAGTCAATTAGCCGCAAAATTTTTGCATCGGGCGCGTCGCTGAGACGTCTTCGCAATTTCTTACCCACTGCTACTAAAATTGCGCTCGCACAGTCTCTTCTTCTCCCCATCTTAGATTACGCTGACGCCTGCTATCTCGATCTTCGGGAGGACCAGCTAAACAAGCTTGAGCGACTCCAAAATTTCTGTATCAGATTTATATTTGGTTTACGCAAATATGATCATATATCTCACTTTCGCACGAAGCTCAAGTGGCTGCCTATTCGCCTTCGTCGGAATGCTCATATTCTTTCCTTGGTGTATAATATTTTATTTAATCCTACTACCCCGCGCTATTTAAAAGTTCGTTTTTCCTACGTTCATAGCTCTCACTCCCGTTGTCTACGGTCATCGGAGAATCTCACCCTCGGGATTCCTAAGCACAATAAAACGTTCTTCGGTGGTTCTTTTACTGTTCAAGCAGTTCGGCTGTGGAATGCTCTACCACTTGACATAAAAGAGGCGCCGTCACTTGATGTTTTTAAAATCAGAGTTAATAACTGGTATCATTCGTCGCTGTAGATTATTTTTGCCTAATTTCCCGCTTCGTTGTATTATTATGTATTAGTATTATTATGTATTAGTATATCATATTGTTATGAAGTATGGTAAGTATTGTATGCATTGTATGTATATATATTTATATATATGTATGTGTATAAGTAATATTCCTATTGTATATTGTTTCTAGCACTTTGTTGTACTTACACCCCATCTAATGTTTTCATTATATTTCTCTCCATCCAATGGTTGCCTGGAAGAGATCGCTTTTAGTGATAAGGCCGCCACTTGTGGCACATTTATTTACTTGTTGTAATTTATCTGTTATTGTTTTCTTTTTGTGTGTGTCTACAATAAAGAGTTACTATCTATCTATCTATCTACCCTTAGTTTTCTGATGGGACATTGATAACAACCACAAATCCCGCAGTGGCAATCTTCTTCTTACCTCACCACGAGGACAACCAAAAACCAAAGTATTTTTTTTAAGAATTTTATTCTTAGGCTCCGGACTTTAATGTACATTCTCTGAGCTGATATTAAATCTAGATTTCGCAATAAAAAAAGGGACAAGGTCATTGTTTTAATGGCGCGCCGAACTCATTGCTGGTAATAAATTTCATACGACTTAAATATTAAAATAATCAAGAAGAATTTGTTAAATTAAAATAAAAGGGCACATGCTCTACTCATTTGTGGAACTTCTGAACCTTATTAACATACAAACCTCGAGTGTACAATGGTCATTAGTTTTTATACAAAAATAAGGAAAATATTTCAACCCTTCAGAATAATCAAAGCCTTGTTTATTGTAATTATCATTTATTGTTGTTTCATTTGGTATCTTCGTTCATTGTTGGTTATCTTTCATAATTAACTTGTTGTTCTGGAATATCATTTTGGAATACGTAATTATTGATGTAGACTCGTAATAACTGAGCCTTAATATTATCTTAATCAAAATGTTCCATTGTTTAATCAATAAACAAATCGATAAATGATTGAGACATAAAAAAAATATTTTTTCAAAGGTATAATTTGGCATAATTACCTAATACTATCAGTGACATTAGATATTCTTTAGTATATTAGTGTTCGGTCTGCGTCACTAAAACACTACATAATTAGAAAAAATAAAAATTTCGTATCATTTTGCTTTCCTGGTGGTAGGATATTCATATCCCCCGGATGGCGACCACCGTACACATGGTGTTAAATCCTGCTATAATGACTCACACACTTTGTCTGAATCGCATCCCAGGTTCACCCAGTGGTTGCCCTGAGGGGCTTGCGACACTACTTGATGGTTGCTTGAGGCGGGGAGGATAGGAGTATATCCTCGTATCGATATGCCTGCATCAGTCATCCGCCTGTCCTGTTGCAGACCCCTCGATTTGCTTCTTCCCTCTTCGGAGTGTGAAGAAGCATTTATACAAGCCAGCATGATTCTGGTGACTACCGA
The DNA here is from genome assembly GCA_949126905.1 of Amorpha juglandis. Classification (NCBI taxonomy): domain Eukaryota; kingdom Metazoa; phylum Arthropoda; class Insecta; order Lepidoptera; family Sphingidae; genus Amorpha; species Amorpha juglandis. The sequence continues at coordinate 6,766,364 of OX421390.1, read as the reverse complement.
TAAACTCATTGTTTGTATGTGGTCGCTGGTTTTTTGGATTGCACTACGCTTACCGTCAGGAGTAGTGCAGTCACTTTGCCGTGCTCCGATAAAAAAAAATCTTTGTAAAGCAGACATCACAATACAATATTACTTTAATACATCTGGAAGCCTAATGAGTAGCTTTAATAAAAATGGTATAGCTATGCTGTAATGTAAATACTTTTTTCTACTGCTACACTTTTCTAAACCAGGTTACGACTATACGATTGTCTCGCAGAAAACCGAGATGAAATATTGCGTTTGCTCAAATATTCATAATATCTACTGAGATAAATCAATACTCTAATCTTATATGTAAACTTATTTACGTGCAAAGAATAAGCCACTGTATATTAATACAAAACTGTATTATTGGGAACCCAATAGTGTTTACACAAGCGTATTTGGTTTTACTCATCAAATACAATCTATCTGTTTGATAGTCAGTAATAATATGTAATTCGGTTTTGGTAATTTCCAGAAAAGGTCTGTAATTTCTGAAATGTTGTTTACCATCAGAATATCGAAGTATTTTGTTTTAATCTGTAGTCATTATATATTAAAGCCTTGGTAAGGAAAGTGATACCTTTTTTAATCAAATTTAAAGTAGTATTGTCACTGATATTGTTCCACGAAGGGTTATTTATCCAACGAATTGATACTCATGTCCGAGTCACTAAAATTTGATAAGGTATGGACTCAGTTGTAAATTTTTAGACTTAAGTTCCAACCTACTTAACGTATGTTTTGTCAAAGATAAATTGGACCTAGTTACGCAAAAAAGAACCAACCCACAGGCAGATTAAATGGAGTTACTGATATTTTTTTGCTAAATTAATTAATTTAAATTGATTTCAATAGCGTACTTTTTTGCAAAATCGTACATAGGATATACATATTTCATGCCCATTTTTTTTTAAACTACGAGTAAATTAGTTTTTGTCCTAAATACATTATTTGTCACATGTAATTCTAAATTCATTTTAATGACGATAGAAATAAAATATAACTTAAATCCTTACAAAATGTCTTAAGTCCAAACTAAAACAATCTAGTGGATGAGAAGCGAGATTAAACGGATCGGCTTGCTGATAAGCCTCATAAATTTTCAAATAAGAATAACCTCGCCATTCTCATTTTCCATTCTATTTGTTGAATAAATTACTCTCGAACGCAAACCAATATCGGTGACTGGGAATCAGGTATGGCAGATGTAAATATTAATCAGATTACGCGGCCGCAGCTTGCGAAATAACAAAACTATGTCAACAAATGGTTAAATGGAAAAATGAACCGGATCAAAAAATTTAAAAGCGCGCATACACCTCTTGGGAACTTTGGAATAACCGCCGCGCTATAGGTTGGCAGGAAAGGCAAACCAACAAGCATCGGAAGAGGGATTTAGAAAACAATTAATTGGTATTAAAGCGCGTCTCCATTTGTGATATTTCACCGCATCGAGATTCGATTAAATAATAACTAACTGCTCGTTGATTACTGAACATAGGCGCCGTGCTGCGGTTTGCGCCAAAACACTGCAATATGCGAAATGACCACTCAAATACTGTCGCGGCCATGAACTGCAACTGGTATGGTAACATGGTATTTACTTCAGCCGCGTTGTAGACAATTTTGCCTTTTGTGCCAATTGTGCCAATGTCCCTTAGTTTTTTCCTATAAATAATAAACGGACTCAAAAAGAATAAAATATAATATTTCTAAAGCTCAGATAAAAGCAAAAAAATTTATAACCAGCTATTTGTGCTATATTATTTAGCTATTTGTGTTATTTTCTTATCAGACATTTTTACAAAATACTTGAATGTTTTTTTTGCATAGTAATGTAGGAAAGATCTTGTTTTCATTGTTTTGCACGCTCAGAAGCAGCAGCTGTGACGTATGTAGAATGTCGACCGAAAAATCGGATCAACAAAAACATGGAGTTCAATTCTTAATATTACATAATGTTCTACTGAGACTAAGGCCATTGGAGAGGACTATGCGAGAGGCCGTCTGGGTTGGGATCACTGCTTTGTCTAATTCTGCCGCCAAGCAACGGTGTGTAAGCACTGTTGTGTTTCAGTTTGAAAGACATTGGAGCTAGAGAAATTACTGGGCATTTTGAGACTTAGCCGAGACGAGCAAGTCGCTCGCCTGATACGCCACGCGTGCCCATAAACAGAAGCAACACTACAGAGAATTTGAATTATAAAGCACATGCAATGAACTGCGCTCGTCACCCCGAGACATAAGATGTTAAATCTCATAATGCCCAGTAATTTCACTGGCTTCAATGTCCTTCAAACTGAAACACAACAGTGCTTACCCTGTGCTTGGCGGCAGAAATAGATAAAGCAGTGGTACCAACCCAGACGGCCTCTCACATACGAGGGACCACCTTGTACTTTGTAAATATGCTTTCACAGCAAAGTAATAACCACAGAGCTAATGTTAAATATCTTGTATCTTCCGGTCGGCAGAATTGTGCCGGCCTGAATTAATTGGATTTATATTGGCTGACCCCGGAACGCGACTCCACTGAACATTTTTTATTTTTATACTGCCTCGGCAAAGTGACTACGCGACACCTGATGGTAAGTGTAACGCAATCCAAGAATAGTGTCGACCAACGACAAACAATGTGTCCATCGTAGGTCGGCAATATCATGCCGGCCTGCCTAACTGCTTCTTCACACTCCGAACTTGCCGATATGGCGGGTTTTTCACCATCTGTACGGTGGTCACCATCCCGTTGGGTATAAATATGATTAGGTACCATCTTAAGGTCCCCTTAATTAACAAGCGAATAAAAAAAGACACAGAGTTTTGTAAATTAAAACAAGTTATGTTTTCAGGTCACATGGATAAGGAGAAAGGATTATTCCCTACTGTCTGTGGGACTTGTAACCTACAGCGCCGATAATCGGTTCTTCTCAGCACATGGGAGGCATGTTAAGGTGAGCTTTTATATTATTTTTATCAGATACTACCTTTACTGCGCAACTTCACCCGCAACGTATAGTTAAAAGTTTTACAGCGCCACCTAGCGGGTCCAATTGTGAATCTAAACCATCCCTGGACCCATTCAAATACACACAAAAAGTTAATCGACATCGGTCAACCGTTAAGGTGTTTTCGTGAGACTGAGGAACGGCAATTGTTAAAAATATATATAAGAAAAATATATAGATAGATTAAGCAGCAGTGTATTTGTTTATTATTAGATTTTGCCCGCGACTCCGCCCGCGTTAATTTTATTTTCCGAGATCAATGTCAAATGTGACTTAAGTTCATAGTCTATCTGTGTACTTAATTCATTCACATTTGTTAAGCCGTTAAGACGTAATTGATTAGAATAAAATTCACGGACTGACAGACATCCGAATTTTCACATTTTTCATATTACCTAGTTATTTAGGAAACCATATCAAATCACAGGCTTGTGAAATTTTAAAACACTAATCCGTACTAGAGAAAGTACACTAAGTACTATATAAGCTTATCTAACGAACAATGAAATGACCACGTAAGCATTTTTTTTATCTTTTATTTGATTGAATGACGAGACGAGCAAGGCGCTCGCCTGATGGTAAGCGCCACGCCTGCCCATAAACAGAGCAACACCACCCAGAACTTAAAAGCACTGCATGGCACTGAACTGCCCTCGTCATCCCGAGACATATGATGTTAAGTCTCATAATGCCCAGTAATTTCGCTGGCTTCAATGTCCTTCAAACCGTAACACAAAAGTGCTTACACTAAAAAAAGGCTAATTAAAAGGCTTATGACAAGTAAGTACAAAGAAAGATAAGTACCAGAAATTATTCAACTTATGCATGTACAATATCATCAACAATACTTTCATAATGAAGAAGGTCCAACATTTTAATGAGTTTTGAGGGATATAGATAGTTCATGGACACTGAAACGTCGCATGTTTTAAAACTATCACCGGATCCAAGGCACCCTACTAATAAACCAAAGAGACAGGAAGTTATTAATCTAATAATTAAATTGTTTTGTTAATTACGGAGCAAGCTTTATTAAATTTAATAAGCGTATGAATATTTGAGTTCGTAAAAATAGTTCCAGGTTAATGAAAGGCCGCGGAATTTAAGGAAACAAGTTAATTAAAACCAGATGTTTAGGCTAAATTTCATACATTCTTCATAGAGGTAAAGCATGGTAGGGATTTGTGTCTGTATGAGGAGTTTGATGTGTAAATTCCATACATTGAAACGCTTACCCCTATATCCCCCAAGGGATAAGTAGAGGTGTAACAAGTTCCGTATTATCGTCTCATTGAGATTATTTTCATCTCATGATGTGATAAAGGGCGAGCCCTTCGACATATCGGGAGCAAATTCCAACCTAGGACCCTCAAACACAACGTGGTCAATTTCGACATCAATATCAAAATCTCTACCACTCATGAATATGAGAGAAGAAAGAAAAAAAGCAGGCAAGGGCCCAAATTTAGAACACCCTTGCTTTTTGCCGAGATTTGTAGACATAAATGGATTTCATTTACACCTGAATCAATTCACGATTACTTTAAAAGAAATACTAATTACATAGATCTATTACATTAAGAACCTTCATGATATCGACTTAATTAACAGGTTAATCCTCATTAATAACTAAACACATTATTCTAAACAACAATGATGATAGTACGAGGCAATTGTGGTTCAATCGGCAGCACTATTAAACTTATTAATTATTCTAATATATACAACCTCGTGTGTGTAAATGTATGTGACATAATTTTAATTAACTTGAAGATGAAAATAGACAAAGCTGAGGGGGTTTGAGCTGACTCTGGGTTAAACGCACTCTGTGTCGAGAGAACTCGAAACAACGGTCGTACGAAAAGAGTGAAACTCCCAACCCTGATTAAAATTAAAATTGAAAACAAACTTTTGTTTTACTAACAATATGAACTGAGAATTGTTTTTTGCGTGAAATGTTTCAAACCTTTTGTTTTAATTAAAGTATTTGGATTTTGCAGCTGCGTCACCAGGGACATGGTTTACTCCAGATGTAATGTTAATGGGTGGATATTTTATGAAAATTTTTGTTCAGAATTTATAATTTTTGGAACGAAGTTCCTTACGGCAGGCTTGGAGGGGATAGGGATTTCGCTGCGTGACCGAACTGAAAAAATGTGATAGTAAAACCGTAATAAAAATGCGTGGAAAAAATGCGTGGAATAAAAGCGTTAAATGAGAAGTGCGCAGGCGCGACAGTCGCATAACCAGTTAGTTCCATTTTTAAAATGAAATTCATTCAGCCAGTTATAGTTGAAGTATATAAAAATACTCCTTCGATTTTTAAAATATTACGCTAGCTCGTTATTATTTATAATTACATAAGTTGATAAAAAATGCTATACAATAGCTTTACCGCGGCAGTCTCCGAGTGCCACACGTCTTTTTTTTATTTCTATTTTTCTATTCTATTTCTATGTAATTTTATGTTGTCAAACAAAAATATAGAGACATATTTTGTTATTTTAGTTGATAATTTGAATTTTTTGCAATTTGTGTCGATTCTACATTAGCCGAAGGAACTTCGTTCCTACCTGGTGTCCCACGACACACACCAATTTTTTTAATAATAATATATACTAGCATTTTGTTCAAAATATTCTTAAGAAATAAGTAGCTTATACCTGATTAATTTCGATTAAATGTTGAAATGTTGTTGTTCAAGGTATTAGCTGTAGGTACACGACTAGATTCAGTTAGTTTAGAAATAGTTATTCTAAAATTTCACATACCTTCATTATAAGCAACTGCAACTCATCATTATAAATTAACCAGTGTTAGGTTTAAAATAAGAACTTAAAAATTTGCATCTGAAACAATAGTAATACCACCACCACCACGAATAATCACACTAATAAAGTTGGATTTACTTTTTACTCCTTGAGCCCGATACCTCGAATTATTCCATCAAATACCTTTGTCAAGCATAAAGTTGGCAACGTAATTGAGAAGGTTGACTAGGTCACTACAACGCAATTTACATCGTCAACAAGACATATAATGACTCTAAATGCAGTTGAAACGTAATCTGGGTATTAAACAGAACAGACTAGGATTAGAGCGGTCGACCAATTCAGTTATTGGCAGTGATATTCGTTTGGATTACGGCCAATATTGAATAATACATTATTGATTAAAGGTGGTTTTTGATGGCTGTTTTGGTATTGTTACACGTGTTTTAATTTAGAAATACTAATAATATGTTGAAGTAACTGCGCTAATTGATGAGTTCTGCGATGAAAATCGAGTTCTTCTGCGAGTTGTGAAACAAAAGAATAACATTCCGAGTAATTATCAATATCGGTTGACACAATTTCAGTGTTTTTTAGTTTATCTGCCGCCAATAGTATGTAAGCACTGTTGTGTTTCGGTTTGAAGGACATTGAAGCCAGGGAAATTACTAGGCATTATGAGACTTAACGTGTACGTGTCTCGGGGTGACGAGTGCAGTTCAGTGCCATGCAGTGCTTTGTAATTGAAAGTTCTTTGTGGTGTTGCTTCTGTTTATGGGCAGGTGTGACGCTTACCATCAGGCGACTGCTTGGCTCGTCTCATCATTCAATCAAATAATAATAAAAAAATAGTGTTTTTAGTTGTTAGGCATAGGTAACATATCCGATGTAAGGAAAACACTTCCAAAAATGAAGGCTGGATATTACAGACACAATACTACAAAAATGACGAAATAAGTATACATATTGAAAAAAAATATTGACGCAGTCTTGCTTGGGCCAATAAATACAATGAGGATTTGTTCAAATAATAATTAAAATCATATGTTTCTTAATAACGCAATGTAAAGCTTTTTAAAAAAGTAGGTGACGCTCGGAATCAGCTGTACAACACGGCGCACGAAACGAATTGTCTACTGAGTACGGACGCGCAGGCCATTGACTCCGCGTTTAGTATAAGTACGCATTACATTACGCTTTTTTTATTTTTAAGGTAGCCTTATTTTAGGTATCTTGTGCTTGTTTAAAAATATGAACGTTTATCTTGACAACGGAATCCTTCACTGTACGTGAGCTGTCGCAGTTGACTGGTTTTTTAAAGTGAAACATTAAAATTACACATTCGAAACAAAAAATTCGATAACAGTTAGCATACGTTCATAAATGCCTCGCCATTAAAGTCAGCAGAAACACGACGAAGCAATAAATGGAAATTAAATACTTAAATCCATTTGGAATACGGTGGAGACTGTTTGATAACCACCGTTTATTGCTAAACATTTGAATTGCTTTCAACGCAGTTCCCTAAAGGGCCTGATAAAACTTGTCTTGTTTTGTTTAATTTGCAAATTAACACACGGCTCACTGATTGAGGTTCCTTTAAATTGTTTCTCCAATATTGTTTATCATAGATAAATGTTTGCGTGTTCTAATTTCAAACATTTGAAACGAGATAGGTTTGTAATAGAGAAATAGGTGAAAGAACATTATTTTTGCATGGTTGCCTCATTAAATGATACCAAACTTGGGTGAATTTTGTATTGGATTTTCAGGGCAAGCAAACAAAATTTGTGTGAGTTTTTAGATTAAAAATATAATTGAGTTGACCGGTATTTCTGCTTGATTCTGGTAGGCTAGTCCTCTATTACATACTTAGTATAAATTTATCCCGGGTGACTAATATTGTGTGTTTTATCTAATCTAAAATTTGAACCCAGGATCTTACTGATATCTAAGGTTACACTTAATCACATCATGGAGGTAACCATAGCAAACAGTTGTACCTCCGCCTAACCCCAGAATTCCCATAAACCATATCTGGTCCTTCTATAAATCGGTGAGCAAGTTAAGTTACTGTTTCACATCTAGAAGGTCCTTTGAATATTATGACATTAGACTGATTATGTTCATCTAATTTCACTATTTTAATTCGTTACTCTCCCTGTCGCTGACAGGTGACTAGCAGCATTGTTTGCTCTGTAGATATCAGTAATAGTTTGATAGTGTCATGACGTTGCCGGTTATCGAATTTGACAATATAAAGAATACATCGTATTGGTCTAGTGACACCGTATATAGGTTGAGAAACCAATGAGGTCCTGACTTCAACTAGCAGATCGGGCATTCAACATTTGTTTTTAAACTCGAAAAAAGGCATACAGGAGTTGACTGTAAATTTTCGCAGGTAATGGCGATAGCTCAGCGGGGATTGGTACGGACTGTCGAGACGAAGGTCGCAGATTCGACACCAGCCCCAAGAGCATACACCTCTGACTTTTCAAAGTTACGTGTATATGAATTGCTAATTATCGCTTGCTTTAACGGTGAGGAAACCTGCATACCTGAGAACCCGATAAGATTTTTCGAAGATATGTGAAGCCGCATTAGGCCAGCGTGGTGGACTAAGGCCTAACTCCTCTCATTAAGTAGAGGAGGCCCGTGTTCAGCAGTGCGACATGTATAATACAGGGCTAGTAAGAAAAAAATGATGATAGGTTCTCCATCTACCACAATATGAGTTGAAAATACATAAGCTTGGCGAACACTAGTTATCTCCTCTACCTTCCTCATCGCCCACGCTTATGGCATGTAAACAATATTTTTGTTGCAGGACTGGGCGTTACACATACGATTTGCAACGTCTGCTGACGGTGGATACTATGAATGCCAAGTGCCGACTCATCCACCGACTAGTATATTCTTCAAGCTTGTTCTAGTTGGTACGTATTACAAGTGTGGAGTAAACCTTTAATATTTAGATGTACAATACATTGCGGTTACAATAAATGTATTGCGCGTTTATTTGGATTTTGTATTTTATGATCACTCGTCTCTTCACTTCTAGTCACTGATAAGTACACTAACTTTAATACTTATTATATTATTAAGCTGAATAATATAATAAATATTAAAGTAAGTTTTTATGGAATACAAAGGTTTTATAACACATTGTATTCCAGTTTCTAGTTTCTATACATTCTTTGCCAATACAACAGATAATCTTATTATGGAAATCCAAATAAATGTTTCAACATAAATTGAGAGAAAGGAAAAAGAATAACAACCTCTCAAACATTGCTCCCTCATTTTTTTTCCCCCTCGACGATCCATATTATATTTGGACTGTTACAAGTATAAAAACCTTTTACATTTTATTTTGAAATACAACCGATACATTATGTTCGTTACATCATAGAGGCTAGAAAGCAAACTAAGTTTGTTCAGCACTTCTACGTCATACTAAGCAAAACTTTGGGAATAGTAATCAAATACTTAGTGATTACTTAGGAACTCTGTAATATGTTGACGTATCATGAATTACCTAACTTCATCAAAGAGCTTAATCCCACTTCAAATACAATACAAATTATATAGCCTAGCATTAATTTTAATCTAATATTTGGAAATAAATTGCGTTTATTTTATACAATCGAATGTCGAGACAAGCTTGTCTCTCGCCTGATGGTAAAAGCAACGCTTGCTCATAAATAGCAGCAACACCAATTGGTTGGATGTAGATTAAACTAAGATTTGCCCTAGGCCCCACCAGTCATGTCTTTTTCTAGGATATAATGTAGCTGATGTCCTAATCCAGATCAGGGGATACTTGTGATCTATGGTTGATACAAATCTGTTCAGCGTCATTGATTATTTTTTCTTTTTCTTTTATTCTGTAAAAAGTTGCTACTCCACTCAGAAATTTAGGTTACAGAGAGCAGTACTGTAAAGAATGTTACAATATAATTACTGGAAAATGAAATGAAATAAAAAAATCATTTCATTTCATTCACAAACGTTAACATTTTCACAGTTTTAATAGTAGTAAGCTTACAAATTAAAGTGCTACTGCACTGTGATGATCATCCTAAGAGATATGATATTAAGTTTCATAATACTGAGTAATTATATTGTGCCATTCTATACAGTACTGCTCTCTGTAATCTAAATTTCTGAGCGAAGTAGCAACTTTTTATTTGCCAGACGTGCGTAGTGTTAAGTCAGCAAATTTGCTAGTCTCTTTATTCATCAGAAAAATTTAATCCTAATTTTTTATAGCCGCCTACGCTGAAATAGTGGGTGAATCTGAGAAGATAATCCACGAGGGTTCGATGCTCCGGCTCGTCTGTGTTGTTAAGCGGTCTACAGAACCACCTTCCTACGTATTCTGGTACTTTGAGAACAGGATGATCAACTACGATTTAAGTAAGTAAAACCAAGGATTAATGTTTTAAACATTTGAGTTTAAAAATATCGTTTACTATTGCTACAATTAGTCCTACTTACACAAACAGGAACCAACCCATAGCAAGTTGATCAAATGGAGATACTGATTTTATTTTGCTAAATATATTAATTTAAATTGATTTTAATACTGTATTTTTCTGTAAAATCGTACATGGAATATATTTCATGCCCGATTTTCCAAAAAACTACGAGATAAAATTTGTTTAAATTATTGAATTTAGTAAAACAAAATCAGTGTCCCCATTATAACTTGCTGCAGGCTGGTTCCTGTTTGCGTAACAAGGTTCAATTATTTTATCCTTTTCACTTATTTATTTATTTAACACTTTATATACAAAGAGTATAAAGGCGGACTTAATGCTATAAGCATTATCTCCCAGTCAACCTTAGGGTGATGCAGAGATGTACATGGCAGGTGTAAAGATAACAAAGAAAAATAAACAGAAAAGAGATATAAATGTGAATATAAAAATGAATATATACATACACATAATATATTATTATACAATAAATACCTAAAGAATATAAATAAATAAGTATAAATACATAATGAAATATATAAGTCAAATATATAAAATACATATTATATAATACAATACTTATTTGTTTTAGTTGATTTTGTGTCTTGCTTGTTTGTGTATTTTGGTGTATGTTTATTAATCTGCATTGAGATGGTCAGATATTCTCCGATGTCCTAGAAAAAAACAGAAACTGTAATTTACAAGGCCGCGACATACGGTTTATTTTTTACCTGTATTACGGGGCCTCGTAAATAAGAGATTTTTGTTACAATCTCATCAGTTTCATGTGATAAACTTTCTGCATCTAAATGAGGTTTCAGTGCCGTACATATTCAAGTAATTAGAAAGTTATGTACCCCGTTGTCATACCATTTTGATACATTATTTAGACACTTACGGAATATAAGTGACGTGGCTGTGCTTAGAATTAAAAAAAATAATGATTAGACGTTTGTAGTAAAAATCCACAGAATAACACTACTGATAGAAATTGTACAAGATGGTAGGTCCCTCGTATGCGAGACGCCGTCTGGGTTGGTTCCACCGCTTTTTCTGTTCTGCCGCCAAGCAACAGTGTGTAATCACGGTTGTGTTTCGGTTTGAAGGACATTCAAGCCAAGTGAAATTACTGGGGATTATGATACTTAGCATCTTATATCTCGGGGTGAGGAGCGCAGTTCAGTACCATGCAGTGCTTTATAACTCAAGGTTCTGTGTGGGGTTGCTTCTGTTTAAGGGCAGGCGTGGCGCCTACCATCAGGCGAACGACTTGCTAATAAAAAAAGAATAGGAGTTATTTTATCTGTGGAATACTTTCAAAAATTAGGACTAAGGGGATAATTAAAAGCGTCATTACCCCATTGCTCCAGTGGCGCTATGTCGGACAAGCATATTAATTTGTGTTTAAATGTTGAATTCCAAAAATAGCATTAGTTATCCGGGATTGGAGTTTCTACCCGGTACGGCAATAGGCGCACCTTTTATCACATAATAGGACGAAAAATAATCTCAGTGAAGCATAAGTGCACTAGTTCTACCTTTACCTACCTCTTCGGGGACATAATCTTGAGCTTAAATATTATCATTATGTTTTTTATTCCAAATTATTAATTATTTCGTAATCCGTAGAATGTAACCGTATTGGTATTAGAAAAAATTACACACATTACGAATTTTTTACTGGCTTTTGATAAAAGTATTTCCATAAAACAAACATCTGTTAAAATTCTTTAAAAAGAGTGTATTCCGCGGGTCATTTACCATTGATATCGTTGCGAAAGGATTTTACAGAATTCATAAATATATTTTACATTTTCGTCGCTTACAAAGGTTGCGAGTCCGTGGAATTTAATTTTCGTACTAAAACAATGTGCATGACTGTACCAGTGGCTTTACAGTGGGAATTCCCTCGGTACTCGGGAAACTTTTAACATCAAATGAACAACGTCAATAAAAAATAATGACTCCCGCCGTATTACAAGGTAGGTCCCTCGTGTGCGAGAGGCCGTCTGGGTTGGTGCTACCGCTTTGTCTATTTCTGCCGCCAAGTGTGTAAGCGCTGTTGTGTTTCGGTATGAAGGACATTGAAGCCAGAGAAATTACTGAGCATTATGAGACTTAACATCTGTCTCGGGGTGATGAGCGCAGTTCAGTGCCATGTAGTGCTTTGTAATTCAAAGTTCTGTGTTGTGTTGCTTCTGTTTATGGGCAGGGGTGGCGTTTATCATTAGGCGAGAGCCTTGCTCATCTCGTTAACTTTTTTTTTTGACAAAGGCTAAAAAACGAGCAATCGAGTGACCTGATGGTAAGTGAATTCCACTTTCCATGAACATCTTCGATACCTGAGCAATCATGGATGTGTTGCCGACGTAAAGGTATAATTAAGACACTAAAAAGGCCAAAGGGATTTGGGCCTCCAGATATCTCTCACCATACGAAAAACAACAGTAAGCTGTTACTTTACATCGATGTATGAGATAGTCGTAATAACCCGGTCAGGGTAGCCCGGTGCTGGTGGGAGGATACTTGTATCCGACCCGATAGCGACCACCGTACACTGGTGCTAAAACCTGCCATAGTGGCCCACCTTGTGTGGGTCGCGTTCCAGGGTCAGTCAGCGTATATCCGGTTCTCCCCAGGAGGCTTGCCCCCTGATCCTAACCCTGTTCCCATTCTTTTTTCCTTCCTTTCTCCCTTGGCCCTTTGGCAGGCCGGCATGATCTTGCCGACCTACGATGGACACATTGTTTATCGTTGGTCGACACTATCCTTGGAATGCGCTACACTTACCATCAGGTGTAGCGTAGTCACTTTGCCGAGCCAGGATAAAAAAAGAAATATACTGTAGACAAAACTGTCTACAGCGTGGCTCTACCATTAAATTGGAGTAAATTCACCCGAGATACAATGTCTTACGTTGAAACCCGTCACAATACAGTTAGTTACTACAGGAACGTTAAGCTTACGCAGACGGAAACTACTAACCTAATTTTAAAAGAAATCTCCAAGTTATTCGATGCGATGTTGAGTAATACACAGTACAGAATGCACGTCGGCAATTTCATAAGTAGAACACACATGCCGTAGATAATTTTGTCTACAGTATGATGTAATAACATAAGCACACGCTTGTATTCCTGAATAAGTAAGAAGAGATACACTAGTATATCCAGGATTAATCGAATATATTCTCATCCCATGATAGGCGAAGAGAGTTTTTTTTTAAACCCAAGCACGGCAAAGTGACTGCAATACACCTGATGGTAAGTGTAGGGCAGTCCAAGAAACCAGCGACCACCGACAAACAATGAGTTTATCGGTGGTCACCAGAGTCATGCCGGCCTGTATCAATGCTTCTTCCTTCTTCGGAGGGAGAATACAAGGCGTGTGGATCACTATGGCAGGTTTTAACACCATGTGTAGGGTGGTCGCTATTCGGGCGGATATGAATATCCTACCACCAGCTAAATCCTATCGCTATACTAGACATAAATTGCAATCCCAAGCAACTCATACTTTATTTTTCGTATCTAATACTCAAACACATAGACCGGTGATTATCCGGTTGAAAATGGTAAAAATAGAAACATATTTATAGTAGAATCAAACCTATTGTAAAAGGAAGAGAATACAACAAAATTGATAGGAAAAATAAATTACCGGCGATCTGAGGTCGGGAAGTGGGAAGGGGGGGGGGGGGGCTTTTAAGGGTAAAAAACGGTTTATCTCGATTTCCGGAAAAACTACAAGTCCTATGGAAAAAAGTTAAATCGCAAAGTTGTAGGTAATAAAAAGATCTACAACTTTTGTATACACACTCTCTTCACATAACCTCAAAATATATGTGAAAAATTCAAATAACCAAGTTTTTTGTTTTTATTTTTATCTATTATAATAAATCATTTTTTTTCACGAAATTTGGTGAAAATTTACCTTTTTGTATCCCAAATACACTGTAATTTTTTTGATTTAAAATATTTATTTTTGCACCTTATTTTGACTTAATATCGAAAAAGCAGCCTAATTTTCAAACGAAAATTCTCACGTCAAAATATGAGCTTTTTTAAAAAAGTCTGTTGGTTTCTTGTTCATTGAATTCTCTACTTTCTGATGGTGTAAAAATATACATTACTATGGTAAATGTGCTCAGAAAATGTAAAGTTATATGTCGGAGCATCAGCACGTGGCGCCATCTATTGCAATCTCGGAGCAACATCGACAACGATTACAGCGCCAACGGAAACGTTATTGAAAATCGGAAACGTCAAGCAACTTTGTTGCTTGGGTGTCGTCGATACTAGTGGCGCCGTTTTAGCGTATTTAAGTTCAGACCGGTGGGAGAAACGGCAGTCTTGATTCGGACGTGGAAAGGGAACGGTTTCCAATCTAAATTAATCTTTTGATTTTCGATTGTATTCAAAGTAATTTTGTACTACCGAATAAATTGACCTTTGTAATTGAGTATTGGTGAATGTTATTTTGGAGCTACACAATGTCCGGCCAATCTGATGACAAGTCAACCCGAGCGATCTCCGTAATCAGAAGTTGGGATGGGCCCCACAGCCTATCCATTGAACACGCGTGATGAACTACGACTGTCTACGAGTGATTTGAAGCAGTGGTGACAAATAACGCTGTGCGGCGCTTGTCGAGACGCGCGTGGCGGGTTCCGCTTCACAGGCGTTGGTCGACCATCAATAGCATACGTGGTTGCTGAAACAGGATGTTTGTGCGTGCATGCATAAGTGCGCGCAAGGTGTAGTATCAAGTACCCGAGCCGGGGATGTTGGGTTTGGTTGCTCGACCGCATTACAGAGTCTTAAGATAAAGTGGGTGGTAAACTTACGTTTCCCCCTTAAAGATGTTTTTAGTACTCGTGGCGATCAATCGGACCTAGCTCTCTGACGGCTGGGACTAAGACATTGAATGGACACTATAACCTGGTTACACGGTTCGAATCGGTTTATTTAGGGAGTACATTCTTAAGATCAAGGTTTGTTGGTGACAGACGTAAGTCTTCCCCTTAAAGATACCTTCCGTACTGGCGTCGCAGGGTAGTGAGTGTGCTTGCGTCTATAGTACAGTTTGTCACTTCATTTGGTACAGTTTTTTTTTTGAAAAGATAAAAATAGTGAGAAGTTATGCTTCAGACACATACGAACCTGTAATAACCGTTTTTAATGTTCTGCTTGTGGGTTTTAGCGCATTGTAATAACCATTTTTAATGTTCTCCTTGTTTTTTTTGCATGGATTCCTGTGCTGAGCCTGGTGGTGCTGGCAATGATGAAGAGGTTCAAACAGAGTCTGGTGGTGAGCCTGGTGCTGACGATGATGAAGAGGACTATCCAGATGATTCGCCCTGTTGTTTGTCTGCACGCCCTGCTGAAGACATCTAAAGACAGATGAGTATCTATGTGAACTAGTTCTCTTTTATGTTGTTCCCAAGAGTAAAATTTGAATCCCAAGATTTTAAACCTTCACAAAGGCTAAAATTGTTCCTTAACGAAAGAGTACGCCCATGATCGCTTAAGAACAATGCCCGGCAATGATAATATTTGATTCTGGTGATGTAGAAGATGTAGAGTCCAATGACCTTAGCTTAACTGAATGATGAGTTAAATTTAGTGGTGCTTTCTTTCTGATTAGTGAACAGTAATTGGTATCATTACTAAGCTGGAAAAGGAGCATATCGCTCGATTTAGGAGATATGTCACTCGATAGAGGTGGCAAGGTTAACGTCACTCGATGGAGGTGGCAAGCTTATCGTCACTCGATGGATGTGGCAAGGTTTTCGTCACTCGATGGAGGTGGCATGAGTTGCTATCGCTCGATTTAGGTTATAGCAACGACACTTTTTATTGTCACTCGATAGAGGTGGCAAGCTTATCGTCACTCGATAGAGGTGGCAAGCTTATCGTCACTCGATGGATGTGGCAAGGTTTTCGTCACTCGATGGAGGTGGCATGAGTTGCTATCGCTCGATTTAGGTTATAGCAACGACACTTTTGGCTGGTTATCGTCACTCGATGGAGGTGGCAAGGTTTTCGTCACTCGATGGAGGTGGCAAGGTTTTCGTCACTCGATGGAGGTGGCAAGGTTTTCGTCACTCGATGGAGGTGGCATGAGTTGCTATCGCTCGATTTAGGTGATAGCAACGACACTTTTGGCTGGTTATCGTCACTCGATGGAGGTGGCAAGGTTATCGTCACTCGATGGAGGTGGCATGAGTTGCTATCGCTCGATTTAGGTGATAGCAACGACGCTTTTGGCTGGTTTTCGTCACTCGATGGAGGTGGCAAGGTTATCGTCACTCGTTGGAGGTGGCATGAGTTGCTATCGCTCGATATAGGTGATAGCAACGACACTTATCGGTTATTAACGTTTGTCATTCTATGCTATGATGCTTTTTACTACCTACTATGATACTGTTCACTAATGAGCGAGTTGCTTTCATGATATTATGTGTTGTGATAGTATGATGTAATTGAAATAACTTGATGTTAACCGTTTAAACGATAATCAGGATGGGCCGAGCTAAGAGCTTGAGATATTGCAGAATGTTTTTTTTTCTTTTGCAGGAGCATCACACAGGGACGTGTGACGTGTCAAGATGGCCGTGTCGGAGCATCAGCACGTGGCGCCATCTATTGCAATCTCGGAGCAACATCGACAACGATTACAGCGCCAACGGAAACGTTATTGAAAATCGGAAACGTCAAGCAACTTTGTTGCTTGGGTGTCGTCGATACTAGTGGCGCCGTTTTAGCGTATTTAAGTTCAGACCGGTGGGAGAAACGGCAGTCTTGATTCGGACGTGGAAAGGGAACGGTTTCCAATCTAAATTAATCTTTTGATTTTCGATTGTATTCAAAGTAATTTTGTACTACCGAATAAATTGACCTTTGTAATTGAGTATTGGTGAATGTTATTTTGGAGCTACACAATGTCCGGCCAATCTGATGACAAGTCAACCCGAGCGATCTCCGTAATATAAGTTAATATTTAATAAGACATATCTACAATATTTTGAGAAAGTTGTAGAATCTTCTTTAAATTATATGCGTAGATGCCTCTTTATTGTTATTTTAATATAACTTATATACCTGAGTGATCTACGGAAAATTTTAGCCCATCATAAAGAAGTGGGGAAGGGGCTAGGTGGGTCTGGGCCTTACTACCTGTTATTTAGTAGTTCGTTTCTTTGCATTTTCTGAGCACATTTACCATAATAATGTATATATTTTTTTACACCATCAGAAAGTAGAGAATTCGATGAACAAGAAACCAACAGATTTTTTTAAAAAAGCTCATATTTTGACGTGAGAATTTTCGTTTTAAAATTAGGCTGCTTTTTCGATATTAAGTCAAAATAAGGTGCAAAAATAAATATTTTAAATCAAAAAAATTACAGTGTATTTGGGATACAAAAAGGTAAGTTTTCACCAAATTTCGTGAAAAAAAATGATTTATTATAATAGATAAAAATAAAAACAAAAAACTTGGTTATTTGAATTTTTGACATATATTTTGAGGTTATGTGAAGAGAGTGTGTATACAAAAGTTGTAGATCTTTTTATTACCTACAACTTTGCGATTTAACTTTTTTCCATAGGACTTGTAGTTTTTCCGGAAATCGAGATAAACCGTTTTTTACCCTTAAAAGCCCCCCCCTTCCCACTTCCCGACCTCAGATCGCCGGTAATTTATTTTTCCTATCAATTTTGTTGTATTCTCTTCCTTTTACAATGGGTTTCATTCTACTATAATTTATTTATGTTTCAAATTGGAAAATCATCGGTCTAACAAGCTAAAACAGCCCTACTTGGGATTTGAATTAAGAATCACGCCGATTTCTCCGCCTACGTACACTGTCATTAGACCAATGAGGTGATTTGACCAAATTAAAATACTATTATTTTTGGCATATCATAAAATAATTTCACACACACATACCCACAAATACATACTAGAGAAGGAGGTAAAATTGACGACGGTCGCGGTACATACTCTTTTTTACGGGGGATAAAAAGGCGTTTATAAAGGAGCGTTCTCAATTCCTTATATACGGTCGGCTCACTTGTTTTTCTTATTGTTCAATCCAAGCGTAGTGGCTGGGGAGTAACGGAAACAAACAAAACAATACGCCCGTTTATACTAACCAATATTTGTATGTGGGTCTTTCAGTTAATTGGAACTGAGTTTGTTTGGAATATTAAGAGTTTTGTTCAGATATACTTTCTGTGGTTTTTTTATTTGATTCTCTGAAGTCTCATAATGCCCAGTAATTTCACTAGCGTCAATGTCCTTCAAACCGAAACACAACAATGGTTACACACTGTTGCTTGGCGGCAGAAATAGACAAAGCGGTGGTACTCACCCTGAAGGCCTCTCGCATACGAAGGACCACCACCTACCTACCACCTTGTTTGATTTTTAATCATCTTCAATATGGAGGTTCTCAATTCGTCGCCATTTTTTTAATTTTTTTTGTAAACCAATGTTTCCGTTAATTGTGGATAGGTTTTATTAGAAGAACAGTCATTCGATAGAGTTTAACTGTGTAGAGAGGCCGTCTGGGTTGGTACCACTGATTTGTCTATTTCTGCCGCCCAGCAACAGGGTATAAGCACTGTTGTATTTCGGTTTGAAGGACATTGAAGCCAGTCAAATGACTTGGCATTATGATATTTAACATCTCGCGGTGACGAGTGCAGTCCAGTGCCATGCAGTACTTCATAATTCGAAGTTCTGATTGGTAGTGCTTCTGTTTATGGACAGCTTACCATCAGACGAGTGACCTGCTCTCGCCCTCTAAATCTAATAAAAAAAATTAAATAATGCTCATTTGAATCAATAAATATTTAATGATTTCTTACGTTAACGCGAATGTTACACATTGAAATAAAAGTAATTTAAACGGATTTATATCTGACTCGATTGACTGTCCACCCCGTGACCGCGAAGGCTGAAAAGCTTTCGAAACATCGGGACCAAAATTAAAATAAAAAACCGCGATAAAATCCGTTTGAATTAGTTAGACAGCCTCCGTGGCGCAGCGGGCGAGTATTCAGCTGTGAAGCGAGAGGCCGCGGGTTCGATCCCTGCACCGTGACAAATGTTTGTGTGATCCACAAATATTTGTTTCGGGGTCTGGGTGTTGTGAGACCGAAAGTCTCTCGTAGTTCCTGATACCCACGACACAAGACTCGTATCTTACTGTGGGGTCAGGCCTATGTAAGTGACTGTTGGATGTATTTATTTATTATTTATTTCGATAAATATTTATTCGAAGTTACGGTGAAAATCAGGTATTTAGGTCGTGTACGTTGCATCAATCAAAATCAGACACCAAAGCTACAAACGTTTCTTGTGCCATAAAACCGCCCACTCTCTTTAATCAATCATTGGCTGGCTTCGTTGAATTTCATTGGATTCGGTTTTTTCACTGCGAAAGCGACATTCAAGCTGTTGACAGTTTTGTCTACAGCATCAATGGTGAATGTGGGAAGCGAGGAGGGAGGATATAATGCGCCGGTGATTCGTTTAAGACTCTTTTTTTACCCTGTGACTATTGGACCTGCTGTTTAATACAGTGCAGTCCAAATATCGACCTTCAAGAGACATTGCGTCTGTCGACGATCGGCAGAATTAATAATGTTATATTTAATTAGTAATAATGTTACTGGTCGATAAGATTTTGGGTCTTCAGGGGGCTTATCGCCGCTTATAAACTAATTGACGCTGGTTTTTTGAACTGCACTGTGCTTACCATCAGGTAAAGGGAAGTGACTTTGCCGTGCTCGAATAAAAAAAATAACGAAGAATTAGAGACTTTAAGAACTGAACTTTTACAATCCATTGCGAATATAAAACCAGTTGATTAATGGAGATAGCCTGCGTTATGACACAGACGAGAATATGACTGAAAGCTTATGTTTACGAGGCCGCGTCATACTGTTTTAAAAACAAATCGTATGACGCGGCCATACACATGACGGTTATCTATTAGATTAACGGGTATGTCGTATAAGAAAATCTGCAATTAAATAGAGCTCTTATTTAGATATACAAAAAATATTTCTTGGAAACTACTTAACCGGTAATAATAGTGTAGTATTATATCTCGCAGGATCGAAACCTGCCCCAAGAGCATGCATCTCTGACTTTTCTAAGTTACGTGTGTACTATTTGTTCATTATCGCTTGCTTTAATGGTGAAGGAAACACCGCGAGGAAACCTACGACCTTTAAGGTCTTCATAAGAATTTCGAAGGTAAGCGAAGTCTGCCAACCCGCGTAAGGCTAGGGTGGTGGACTAAGGCTTAACCCCTCTCATTCAGTAGAGGAAGCCCGTGCCTAGCAGTTAGATGTGTATAAATATAGGGCAAGAATTATTATTTCTCTATAAATGTATTTCTTCTTCATAGATGGTGTGAGCGTACACAATGGGCGACAGACAAGCGAACTAGTGATCGGCAAAGCTGAGCCCCGACACGCCGGGAATTACACGTGTGTACCCGCCAACGCTAAAGCTGCTTCAGTAACAGTACACGTTGTACAAAGTGGGTATATTTTTCTTTTATCGTATCTTCAATGTTAAATTGCACGTTTGTTACGTTTTCAGTCCTTGCTCTTAGTTTTTCGATAAAATATATCACGCTGTTTTCATGAAAATTTGTATACCGTCCCATACACCGCTATAACTGAATGTATAAACGTATTAACTTTTTACATATTATTTTCTATTCACGGATGACTAGGTAATTATTGAAATAACTGGCATTAGGCATACAGTTCGAGATATTTTATTTTTCGAGACAATTTCGCCATATTTTAAGAGCAGTGTTAGCGGCTTTTTTATCAGTTTTGTTAGGAACATTTTAAACATAAGGTTTTAGCTTTAATTTATCTATTAACTAGCTATCGGTTTCTTGCAGACAGGTTACTGCCTTGTTTCCATGTGTCATAGCGTGATATACACATAAAACTAAATGCTAGTGAAAACGGATCTAAATCCTTTGCATAGTTAAGGATAAATAAGGGAACTAACAGATAGGCAGACGCACATAGAAACTTTGTTTTAACTATGTATTGATTTACAAAATAGAATTACGATGGCTTTTTGGTAGTAATTTACCTTTGTTATATTATGTACTAGCTTTTCCTCGCGAGTCCGCCCGCGTGATCTTCTTTTTCCGGGATAAAAAGTAGCCCATGTTCATCAGGGATAATGTAGGATTCTAATGGTGAAAGAGTTTTTCAAATCGGTCCAGTAGTTTTTAAGTTTATTCGTTACATACAAAAATGCAAATCTTTCCTCTTTATAATATTAACGTAGATGTAGATTTTCGGAAAAAGTCACATTATAAAGTTTGATCTCATAATCCAATCTGAATTAGCTGGTGGGAGGATACTTGTATCCGACCGGATAGCGACCACCGTACACTGGTGCTAAAACCTGCCATAGTGGCCTACCTTGTGTGGGTCGCGTTCCAGGGTCAGCCAGTGTATATCCGGTTCTCCCCAGGGGGCTTGCCCCCTGATCCTCACCCTTTTCCCATCCCTTTTTCCTTCCCCTCCCCTTGGCCCTTTAGCAGGCCGGCATGATCTTGCCGACCAACGATGAACACATTGTTTATCGTTGGTCGACAATATTCTTGGATTGCGCTACACTTACCATCAGGTGTAGCGTAGTCACTTTGCCGTGCCAGGATAAAAAAAAAAAAAAAAAAAAAAAATCAGCATTTCTTCTAGAGTTCCTTTCAGATGATAATAGAAATATGAAGTTGTAACGTTTCAATGCCCCGAAATGATTTATACCCAAATTTTTCGACTTCGTTATTTCCATACAAAACTGGAATTGGATTTTCAATAACCCTTTAAATTTCCACTGAATTCATTCTACCAGACGGAGCAGAATCCCTACAAAGGGTAATAGCAAGTAATTCAGGATTCTAACTAGTTCGATGACTTATTTTATTTTATCTACTAAGTTCGCTTCACAAATTGATACTTTCGTCCGTGCTGTTCTGAATTTTAAATGAGGTTTAATTAGACAAAAAGACTTGCTATTTTCATGAGGAGGTTGACATTACCAAATATAATTATGTTAGGTTGGAGCAACTTTTGTTCTGTTATTACATTTACTTATTACTTTGACATGAGATTAAATAAATCTTTTGTTGTGAACAACAGAATTGTCTTAAGTGAGTTTTCCTCTTTAGAGTTATATGAAGGACTGGCTTTGTTGTGTAACTTTGAAAATTAAGTATCTATTTCCAGCTAGGCTTTTGTCTTTATTTTTGTTCCTATTATTAGGAAAGAAATCTATTTAATGTTATTCTTTAAAGAGTAAATAAAGAGCCTTATGGATGGTTTTACTAAAGAACAATGGCGAGATTATACCTGGGATATTTTGGAAGCATCTAGAAAAGTGACTTATATAAAACTTAATAATGTAAATGGATCGTATTTTATGCGATTTTAGTTTTAATTGACAAAGCCGACGTTAAATTATTTATAATATGAACAATATATTTGATTATGTTTGTTTCCGGTGCTGGTTTTAATTTGGTATTTGTCAGTATCGGAGTTACCATTAATAAAAAATATGAAATATTATTTCGTTAAGAGTAAAAAGTAATTAAACCCTACATCCTCAATAAAATACAAATAAACAACTGAATCATTTGATCAAACATATATATTCGATTTATTTTGTTATTCAAGAAAAAACTCATGATTTTATGTGTGTATTTCGATATTAATTAAATAGATATAGTTAGCGGTAATAACAGAAAAAAGTATTTGGCAACACTAAGTGATAATGTCAATTTCATAACTACTTTTCTATTTAAACACGTTGTTAGCTTTTACCTACCGTTTGTGTATTTTCGCAGTTTTGTGCCAAATTATCTTTTGATTTGACCCTCGAATAGCCCCTGGACTTGATTTATTACCCCTTACGACGACTTGTGCTTTCTCACGGACGATCTGAACTGCAAACAACCTCCTGCTTTTTTTATACGGACTCCGATTGTGCCTCCAAGATTTTGTTATTGTTGTGTGAAGATGCGAAGTACCAGACCTACACGCATATTATGCGTGAATTATTATGCGTAAACTGATATTATTAGAGAAGAAGAATAAATGATTAAAAACCTTGAGAACTGTTTTATTTGACCTCTAAATGTTGTATTCTTATTCAAGTGAAGCAGAAAAATAAATGGCCTTCTAGGCCTTATTAGGGAAGTTTAACGCCATACTATGTAGTCCTAATTATTCTAAAAATCTGTTGTAAATCCTCATCAAGAAGCCACATAACTACTTTGTGATGGGACTATGATAGTTTTAATATTAAGTATCCGGAGTTTTGGCAGGAATTTTAACAGTGCAGGTCATCGCTTATTTTAATTTATTTCATAAATTACCTAGTTTAGAGTTGTGTTTATTGTATAAAAGTGGTGTGGATTTGTTCAATAAATATTGACGGTGATGAACAGTGTATGGAATCATTGAAATAAGTGAATTAAGAATCGTACTGAAAGGAGTTAACACCGAAACTCCGGCAAGACTTTGAAATCGACCGCACCCATGTTTCATCGTTCTTGTAAAAATAACTTGAGACTAAACTATACTTGACACTGGCAAAATGCATAATAATGCGAAAGCCATAAATAAAAAAGAAGAAGTAAGTATCCAGTACCACGTCTTAACACGAACGTTCGAGGTTCAATCTAGGTATTATTATTATATAAATATGTTGTTTGTTTTCGCACATGCCATCCCATATATCATTTATACATTATAATGTAGGTATTACAATGCAATGCAATTGTGTAAGTAGTCTACACAAAAACTACACAATAACCTCAAAATATTCTTCTTTTTATTTATGGCTTTCGCAGTATTATGCATTTAGCCAGTGTCAAGTATAAATTACTCTCAAGTTATTTTTACAAGAACGATGAAACACGGGGCGGTCGATTTCAAGGTCTTGTCGGAGTTTTGGTGTTAACTCCTTTCAGTACGATGCTTAATTCACTTATTTCAATGTTTCCATACACTGTTCATCACCGTCAATGTTTATTGAACAAATCCACACCACTTTTATACAACAAACACAACTCTAAACAAGTTTATGAATTAAATTAAAATAAGCGATGAACTGCAGTTTCAGAATTCCCGCCAAAACTCCCTCAAAATATTTTTTTTTTTTTTTAATAATAATAATTTTTATTTCTCACAAGTTTTACATCTGTTAAGTTCCCTGCCTTCTGTGCTAGGTGTAAGCCACCTGTGTTACAGAAGACAGTTAAACTGACAGAAGATATTTAAACTGTTCATATATTTTTTTTATGCCTTGTCAAATAAAAATTGACGATAATTTTGTTTAAGTAATAGAACCCCTATCATTTTAACATTTTTCCGTAAATAGACGCTTCAAATCGACCTCAGGTAAACTGTTGTATGGGATCTCGCCATTGTTCTTTGGTACTTAGGTAGATCATAATGACGTAATTTTATCCCGGAAAAGGCCGTTCACTCGATGAACCGCAAGCAAAAGCTAGTTTATATTATTAGTAGGATTAAATCGACCTAAAAATTCAAATTAATTATTAAATACGAGTTCTATTTTAAAAACTTTATTGAATTTGTATCGATAATTATTTTTGGGGTCTCACTTGGGGAGGCTTACGTTCAACAGTGGACAGCAATAAGCTGAGATGATGATGATGATGACGAATTATTTTTGTCCACAGGTGAGACACCAGCAGCGATGCAACACGGAAATAACTCCGTAGCTTCTAAATTAGAAGCGCAAATACTTGTATATGTTCTTATATCTATATCTCTAAGGATTCTTATACAAAACCACCATGATTTTGGATAACGTTTCACTATTGTTGTACGTTTGCTGTGTATATTGTTGTTTTTAAATGTATTTTCATAGGCGGAGAAATTGTATATCTAAAGTAACCTTTATTCCCAGGAGTTACGGTTGAATTTTCATTATACATGGTTATGAAATTAAACTCTTTAGATGAGTACAAACAGAAATCAAATTTGATGAGGATCCATTTTAATTTCATATGGGTTTTACGTGTAATTGAATATGCAGATGAACTGCTTTGTCTCGGCTATATTGCGAAAATACACAATAAAAGAGATTGTTTACAACAACAAAAAATATGATTATTGAGAATACCCATCCGACCAAATTAAGGGA
The DNA here is from genome assembly GCA_949126905.1 of Amorpha juglandis. Lineage (NCBI taxonomy): Eukaryota > Metazoa > Arthropoda > Insecta > Lepidoptera > Sphingidae > Amorpha > Amorpha juglandis. The sequence goes on along the minus strand of OX421390.1, from coordinate 6,740,849 downwards.
AGTTTGGATGAACGTATAATGTCAAAAGTAATTGGATCCAACAATCGGCAGTATCGCAGAATAAAAAAAAAAAAAAAAAATAATACTTAAAAGTCACATAATGTAGTATGGAGACGATTCTAGTCTCGGTATCAATGTTGGTGCTGCTACTGGAAAAATAGAAATGTACTAACTCAACAAATACCTCTAAAATTATGTCTCATGTTATTTGTGATTTATTTGGAATTTTGAAGTCTGTTAACTCACTTTTAAATTCTATATTCCTTTTAGCACCATTTGCTTACTAGGCGAAGCTGTCTAACAACTGGTGAACTCATGGCGTGCCTTCACTAACGATACACTCCCATCCGGTTACATTCACGCTACTTATCGCGCTTTATATTATCAACGGGCCCTTTAGTACTGCAATGATAATTTAACCGACAAAAAACTTCTCATTTTTAATTGCATTGTTGCCAATGTCAATCTCGCCTGATTGCTTGTTTCGTCAATCAGGGTAATTTTAATAAAATCACATTCAACCTTATCGTTACCAACTTCGGTATCTTCATGCAAATTATAGTAGTCCTGTAAATCATAATTATTGCGTCTCTAATCAACTTCTTTATCTATATTCTACCAACATTTGACTACTTCATCCTCACTTCATTTTATATAAAACATTTTAATCCTCACGGAGCCTTCCCTTGAGCTAAGGAGCTAAGGCTCGTTTATTTTAATAGCTGCCGAACATTTAAAGGGAGTCGTTACGCACGTGTCAGCAAGATGACGCCTCCAAATGGGAGCAATCATCCAAGAGATCAACTTCGTAGTTCGAATTTCTTGATTCGATTTATTTTAGTTAGAAATTGTTTGAGTTAAATAGAAACTGGTGGGAGGATACTTGTATCCGACCGGATAGCGACCACCGTACACTGGTGCTAGAACCTGCCATAGTGGCCCACCTTGCGTGGGTCACGTTCCAGGGTTAGCCAGTGTATATCCGGTTCTCCCCAGGGGCTTGCCCCCTGATCCTCACCCTTTTCCCATCCCTTTTTCCTTCCTCCCCTCCTTGGCCCTTTGACAGGCCGGCATGATCTTGCCGACCAACGATGGAAACATTGTTTATCGTTGGTCGACAATATTCTTGGATTGCGCTACACTTACCATCAGGTGTAGCGTAGTCACTTTGCAGAGCCAGGATAAAAAAAAAAAAAACTTATATGAAGGTGATGGCTAGTACTCGTGATTTGATGAGGTTATTATAAATATGGTCATTAATACATTAAGTACTTGAGGCACATTTGGAGGTATTAGACTGAGATAGGAGACAGCGACACATGAATCCGTATCACAAGCTAGATACTACATTCCATCAAGTTAAAAAGGGATCCATCTGTCAAAAACACGAAATAAGGAAAAAAATCTGGTATTGTGGACATTTATTGGCGGTAGAGATCATTTACGGATGACCCACTTGCTCGTTTCTCAGCTTCTGCCATAAAATAAATTAAAAACTAGGCCGAAGATTATAAAGAAAGTAAAAACATTTATGTGGTGCAACACAGTTTGGAAACAAAAGCAAATACTATATATAAAGATTTCAGCTAAAGTTTTGGGCACTATGCAATGTCATTGCCAATATCACCTGAAAGGATATTAAATACATCTACAATTTATCAAAAAATAAAAATAATATTGTATTTGAATTCACCACAGGTTTCGACAGATACAAAATTGAATTTTTCGTCTTCAAACCTCAAAGAGACATCTCATTTTATCAGACTTCCATCGATGTAAGACCCAAAACAGATGACAGCGGATGGGGCCCCTATATAATACATCTACCAATAAACACGTTCTTTATTTAAATACCAATCCTTTTTTTATTATTTGATTGAATGACGAGACGAGCTAGGCGCTCGCCTGATGGTAAGCGCCACATCTCCCCGTAAAAAAGAGTAACACCACACAGAACTTTGAATTACAAAGCACTGCATTACACTGAACTGCGCTCGTCACCCCGAGACATAAGATGTTAAGTCTCATAATGCCCAGTAATTTCACTTATTAGTAGATATGAATTCAGGTATTTGTACCATGCGATAGCTCCATTCATATTTACAGACACCGTACGTAGCATTCACGTAACAGTACAGACATGGATATATTAGTTAATACATTATTTATTTACATACATCCAGCATGTATATACGTATCCGCACATACACGGGATGGAACCAGCTAACAATCCTCATTCAGAATGTTTTGCTTGCGCCAATGCGAGTTTGTACTTATTCGTAGATATTAATTATATCTAATTTATCCGTACGCCATCCGAATCGATCCGAATCTGAAAACGATTACAATTTCTCCGCCCGTATAATTTCTATTTTACGAAAATTGTAATTTATAACAGTTAAATAATAATAAAAAAGTATACCAACCGAGTACAATAATGTTAAATGTAAATAAAACATGTGAAATATATACTTAACTAATCTAAGTGATTATGTAATTACATTTAATTTGAAGTAAAGAATAAATATCAATTTTGAATTTAACGTGCCAAGCTATATTGTTTTATTCGTTGATATTTATTTTCATAATTATGTTACCATTTCGCTGGTGGGAGGATACTTGTATCCGACCGGATAGCGACCACCGTACACTGGTGCTAAAACCTGCCATAGTGGCCCACCTTGTGTAGGTCGCGTTCCAGGGTCAGCCAGTGTATATCCGGTTCTCCCCAGGGGGCTTGACCCCTGATTCTAATCCTTTTCCCATCCCTTTTTCCTTCTTCTCCCCCTTGGCCCTTTGGCAGGCCGGCATGATCTTGCCGACCTACGATGGACACATTGTTTGTCATTGGTCGACACTATTCTTGGATTGCGCTACACTTACCATCAGGTGTGGTGTAGTCACTTTGCCGAGCCAGGATAAAAAAAGCTATCCAACCCACACACCCGCTACTGTAACTCCTATGCACCAGGATCAACAGTGGCACGCATTTTTGTTGTCATCCCATGATGTGATAGGGGGAGAGCTTATCGCCATACCGGGCACAATTCCAGACTCCGGCTGATACTGAGCATTTGATGAAAAAATAAAAAAATAAAACTTGAGAGGTGTCAAGGGACACCCGGATGGAACGAAGTTCCTTTCGATTAATTAGTGAAGGAATTTTAATAAAATTTTATTTGTCTATCTATTGTAGTTTCTGAGATATTTGAATTTTTAGAGATATTTTTACAGATCTTTCTTACTGGGGGGTCGAAATTTATTTTTATTGGGGCCAAAGTGTCGGGCTCAATAAGCCGATTGCGACAAGCCGTCGCACGACCCTCTAGCCTCAAAAATTACCGATTTAGGCCGAGGGGGGGTGAGGACAAATTGGGTGGGGGTAGGGGGAACGGGTTTGAACACCTGGTACTTCCATAATTCTCGAAGCTCCAGGGAGGTCGGCTAGCGTTGGCTGGTCAATCGGCGCGCGTGACGTCACCCGGAAGGTTCTCGATTTCTCTCGAACCTTCCGTTGATCGATGGACTGCTCGCGCTTGACCACCTCTCGGGCTTGACTAAAATGATCTCGATCTCGGGGGGGACGGAGGGTCCGAAGGGAGCACACCGGCTGCTACGTCGCCCAGCCCGTAAATCGGCGAGCACCGGCCGGTCTTACAGTCTACGTGACGTCACACCGAACGTTCTAGAGAGTTCCAGAACATTCGATGTGAGTCGTAATATTAAACAGTCATCCCGTAGACTATATATTAGACACTGTATAATCTGGAAGCAGCCAACATTAAAATATTTTAAGATAGGTAATTTGGTGACTGGCTACTAAGGGCGCATTTATATGACAAGGAATCCCACCGCGTTGTGGCCGCGCGGCGGCCGCGCGGCCGCCGCGCTCGAATCACTCGAAAAACTAATGTAAACTCTATTGACTAAGCCATAATGTTTAATACTTCGCAACGCTCCAACCACGCGGCGACTGCGCGATCGTGTAAACGGCCGCACGAAATTTTTCGCGTCGTCTAAACGCAGCCTAAACGGTGGACCGCCGCGCCGTGTTCGATAATCAAAAATTCAAATTTCAAACCACGTCTACATTTCCATATGTCATAAGTTTTACTTTTATTAACGGAATTTCGACTTTAACTTTGTGTGCTAGATATCAAATTAATATTATATTTATTCTTGGTCGGAGAATTATGTCGTGCCAACTTTTCGTACCAATTTTTTCCGTCTAGCCCCCTTTCGCAACGCGCGATAAGGAACTACGTTCCAAAAATCCAATATCACTTTTACCCGACCCGGGGATCGAACCTTAGCATAGCAGCCGTACAGCGTAAGCAATACAACTGCGCCATCGAGGGAGACATTAGATTCAGGTAAGTGAAAAATGGTCACAGAAATAGACGATTATACAAGGATGTCTCTAAAAAATCACATTGTACCTCACAAGATTTTTCTTACGTGTTGCGTAGGCAGTGTATCGTGTGATTCCTTTTGTGACACTATAAGAGATTTAACGAAGTGTACGTTGACAAAATAAAATAAATTGACTGAATTTCAATGGATTGGATTGTTTCATCTATTCATGTATTTGTGATCACAAGAGTTTTGCCGGCCTGTATAAATGCTTCTTCCCTCTTCGGGGAGGGAAGAAGCAAATCGAGGGGGCCTGCGACAGGAGAGGCGGATGACCGATGCAGACACAGGGATACAAGGATATACGTACCCCTATACCCGCTCCAATCAATCATCAAGTCATGTCGCAAGCCCATCGGGACAACCGGATATATACTGGCTGATCCTAGAACGCGATCCACACAAGGTGTGTGGATCTCACTATGGCAGGTTTTAATACCATGTGTACGGTGGTTGCTATCCTGGCGGGTATGAATATCCTACCACCAGAAATTTCTTTTTTAGCAGCCTTATTGGTGAAAGACATGCGGAAATTGTCTTCATGAGAATTTCGAGGATATGCGACCAACCCGCATAAGCCAGCGGCGTGGACTGAGGCCTAACCGCTCGTTCGTACACAATGCACGTGACCGTGGAATAATGTATAATACAGGGTTGCTATCATAAATCCATACGATAAAACCAAAAGGAGGCAGTCACGTAATTAATTACAGGCGTTGATTGACGCGCCATGTCTCGCAATTTTCTATCCAAGTGGGTCTGTTTGGGACAGCTTGAATGCCTCTCGGCGCTTTTGTCTTCCCGTCCATTCATGGCGTATTCACTCTAGGTATGTGGCGTGCGAAGTGGAATTTATTGTTTCTGCACTACGGTATTCAGTGCCGAAATAAATTTAAGGAATCATAAAAAATTTGTGGTGTCGTGGGACACCAGGTAGGAACGAAGTTCCTTCGGCTAATGAAGAATCGACACAAATTGCAAAAAAAAAAAACTTCGTTCCAAATTATCTAATCACACACCCGAGTATAGTCTAAATATAACATACGCAATAAAATATAAAAATACATGACCCTATGTATAAATACCAATATCATTGGACAAAAATGGAAGCATAAAAAAGGGGCAAGAGATAATATATCGCAAGACGAATAACGAGCTAGCGTAATCTTTTAAAAATCGAAGGAGATATAAAAATACTTCAACTATAACTGGCTGAATGAATTTCATTTTAAAAAAGGAACTAACGCTGGCTGGTTATGCGACTGTCGCGCCTGCGCACGTCTCATTTAACGCTTTTATTCCACGCATTTTTCTTACGGTTTTACTATCACATTTTTTTCAGTTCGGTCACGCAGCGAAATCCCTATCCCCATCCAAGCCTGCCGTAAGGGACTTCGTTCCAATAATATGTCACATGGGTTGTGTTAAGGAACGTTTAGGTAGGACAGTGTTATGCGCAACCGTTTTCAACCAAATTCATACAATATAAATCGGAGTCGTCGATTTTGGCTGACTCCCGTCATTCAACACATTGCAAAAGGGTCCCTTTGCGCCCAGTATACTCTTGCGGTAGTCATAAATCTCTGAATAGTATAAAGAACTGTTTATATGGAGAGAGTTCTTTTTCGCGAGTTCCTATTTTTGTTTCTAAAATGAAAGTAGCCTAAGTTACTCCTTGTTACGTCATCTATCTGCCAGTAAAAATCCCGTCAAAATCGGTACAGCCATTTCAGAGATTAGCCGAAACAAACAGACAGACAAAAATTGAAAAAAAAGTTGTTTCGGTATATGTACCGTGTATACATCCAAATGCACTTAGTAAAAAGCGGTAATTTTAATATTACAAACAGACACTCCAATTTTATTTAATTGTATAGATATATTTTATCATCATCATCATAAGGCACAAGACGTCCACTGCTGAACATAGGCCTCCCCCAAAGATTTCCAGACCGACCTGTTGGAAGCGGCCTGCATCCAGCGAATTCCTGCGACCTTTATCAGGTCGTCTGTCCACCTTGTTGTTTATAAAAATATAGAACAAACTTTTACATATAGCAACTAAGTACTAATGCAAATACACACGTCGGTGTCATAACGGCACCCGTTTATATAATTAAAGAGAAAGTAACTCCCGTTGCCCAAACAAGTTTACCTCCAACAATGAATTTCAGAAAGGGTTTCATTAAGCCAGGTCACTGTAGAACTACACAAAGCCCGGCTTAATGAAGGATTTAAAAGAAGCATTTTCATCAGAAAAACATTAAGTAGTTGTGTTTAGAATTAGTTTTTCTTGGATTACAGCCAACTGTAACTGTAACTCATCAGTTACTGTTATAAAATAGATATATTTTGGGATCTAACACTAATATAGTCATAATAATACTAGCCCTGTGTTATACACGTGCCACTGCTGAGCCCATGCTCTACTGAATGAGAGGAGTTAGGCCCTAGTCGACCACGCTGAAAAATCAGCGACCACCAACATACAATGAGTATATCGGTGGTCATCAGAGTCATGCCATCCTATATAAATGTTTCTTCCCTCTTTGAAGAGCGAATTACACATTCTTGATACAAATAGACAAAATAATGGTATCTACTCAGAGAGATCTTTGCATACAATGGACCTACATGCCATATACTTACTCCAAAATTATAACAGAAATTGAAATCATTCCCTAGACAAAGAAATCGTGGAAGCAACAATCAGAAGATTCTAGCGGAAACTATTTATTTACGAACCCATTGTAAACAGCTAAATGATGAAACTCTTTAATTACAAATGTAACTATGTAGACGATGTGATTTCAATAGTATTCCAAGTGTTTGTGTGGAAACAGAGAGTTAAATAAATAGATGTGGTTGTAATTGAAACTTTCCCACATAACACATACATGCGTGCTCTCTCTCTCTCTCTCTCTGTTACACATACGCACACCTCTCCAGACCGGTTTTAAATTTGTTTTTAATCAAATTTATATCAGTTTTAATGATAAGACGAACAGGTGGCTCACCTGATCTTAAGTACAACGCTTGCCCGTAAAAGCAATCCAGAACGCAAATCCGCCACGTGCTGGCGGAGCTCGTTCTGGGGTCAACCAGTGTAAAACGAATAAATTCAGGCCAGTATAATTCTGCCGACCATCGGAGTATCATCATCATCATCATCATCAGCCACAAGACGTCCACTGCTGAACATAGGCCTCCCCCAAAGATTTCCAGACCAACCTGTTGGAAGCGGCCTGCATCCAGCGACATCCTGCGACCTTTATCAGGTCGTCTGTCCACCTTGTAGGTGGAGTATACAATAATAATAATAAATAAATACACCCAACAGTCACACACGTTGTCCTGATCCCACAGTAAGATAGAGTCTTGTGTCGTGGATACCAGGAACTACGAGAGTCTTGCGGTTTCACAACACCCAGACCCCGAAACAAATATTTGTGGATCACACAAACATTTGTCTTGGTGCGGGGATCGAACCCGCGGCGTCTCGCTTCACAGCCGGCTACTCGCCCGCTGCGCCACAGAGGCTGTTAATGTCAATATATCTTGATGGTCGCGATTATTTGGACTTTGGTATTGCTACTATTTATGGGTAGCTGTGACAGCGATTAGTGGACTATTGAAAGTGGTAAAGCCACGCTGCAGACTATTTTATCTACAGCATGGATGGGCCCGCTCAACCGGGTTGTTACCACTGTCTAACAATAAATCGACTTAAGAGTTTGCTGTTGCGTTTCGTTCGTCGAGCGAGATATCCAAAGTCGACAGCGCATATACAATTCTTCTGACATTGTAGGTGTTTATGGGCGGTGGATATGGTTAAATTTGGGTGGTAGATATAGCTTACCATCAAGATGGTTGTAGGGCGTAGGCTTATACTATAAAAAGGCGAAGCAACGCCGCCTCGTCGTTCAAGCTAAAATTAGGTACTGTAGATTGACTGTGTACTAAATCTGGACGATATCAAAAAATATTTTATTTAATTTTAACTTAGTCTATGAACAGAATTGGCGCTGAAATAATTCATACATAAACACAGTGAAAGAGACATCGAACGGCACATAATTAACGGCAGATACGTGCGTATTCGATTTCACTCAACGAGCCGCCAGCTAATTACCTCATGTCCTCTGTAATCAAAGAGCCGTTAGCACTGACCAGTATAAGTTGATCCCCGGTGTATTTTTATTAATAAAAGTTAGATCATACACCAGGAACTTGCTCTTCGATATTACCTTGTAAAATTCAAGGAGCCATATTAGCAATATGTACCCGAACCAGTTCTCTAAAATAGTCATGCAACACTCTATTGGGATTGATCTATTGTTACAGACAGGACTGTTGTTGGCAACTATCCTGATATTGTGATAATAGATTGATTGGCTCGCTGGGAAATGCTTGTTGATGTCACCACTCCGCATGACGAGAACCAAAAATTTACCAAATATCTATATCTGACACACCAAGTTACTGTTAAGTTACATGTAATGCATGTTGGCAGACTTACATAGCTTCTTAGGAAGATTTCTTTACAGTATTTTCTTAGATATCGATTCCTTGATAGCGAACAATAAATACACACGTAACTTCAAAAAGTCAGACGTATGCTTCGAAGCTGGTTTCGAAGCTGCGATTTCTATCTCGACAGTCCTTACCACTTCCCTCATCGCCGCTTTTTATACTTATCATCATCATCATCATCTCAGCTTATTGCCTTCCTCTGTTGGACGTAAGTCTCCCCAAGTGAGCGCCAACCATCCCGTACTTATCTTTACTTATACACTAGTAAAAATTTACGGACGTTTGTTAATTTGCATTTCACTTTGCATAGCTCGGAAAACCGGAACAATCATAGCTCAGTTTAGTTTTTCTTTGAAACTTCGTTTACTTATACGTTTTAATTGCTGAAGGAGAAAATCTACAATGGGGGAACTAAGTTGGTAAAATTAAAGGGTATTCAAATTCAAAAGCTTCCGCTCTGTTGTTTTAATTGTGCGCTTAAATAATAGTTTTGACAATATTTTTAGCATGTGCAGTGTACTTAGAAAACAAAAATGACAATAAGTTGAATTCCTATTGAATTTTTCTTTAAAGACAGTTAGTTTTTCAACCTACTTATAAAAAGTAATAAATTAAAAGTAGTCTATGTCACACATACTTACGCACACATCAAAGTAGGTCCCTCGTATGCGAAAGGCCGTCAAGGTAAGTACCACCGCTTTGTCTATATCTGCCGCGAATCAACAAAGTGTAGGCACTGTTGTGTTTCGGTTTGAAGGATACTGAAGTCAGAGAAATTACTGGATCATGTAGTGCTCTGTAATTCAAAGTTTTGTGTGGTGTTGCTTCTGTTTATGGGCAGGCATGGCGCTTACCATCAGGCGAGGGTCTTGTCATTCCATAAAAAAAAACATCAAACACGTGCCAAATGAACCAATTTATCTAAAATACATAACTGTTACATTTGCGAGTTTGTATACCCAACTCTCGGCATAAAATACTCGTGCCCACCCGTTTATATGAAGTAGATATGTTGTGTTAGGACTAGACTTATGACAGCATATTTCAAACATACGAGTACAACCAGATCGCGCATATTTTATGAAAAGCATATCTCTCTCGAAACTCGAAAGGTAATTACATTTTGGAGAGCGTTATTCAAATGAATACAACTCAATATAAATACAAAACATTTACAGAAAACGAGGAAAAATAAATGGTAGAAAATAGAAATCATTACACAATGGGCGGTCTTATCAATTTAAGTGATTTCTTCCAGACAACTGTCTTAAGTTTGATAAAACACTGTTTAATATTGACTAGCGTTAGCTCGTGGCTCCGCTTGTGTGTATGTATTTTTCCGGGATAAATAGTAGCGTGTACTAATCCAGTTCTTGATCCACTAGTAAGCTAAATTTCCCCTAAATCCGTTTAGCAGTCAGGATGTGGTTGAATACCAACATCCAAATTCAGAAAATTATAATCATCATTGACAGCCTCCATAGCGCAGTGGGCCAGCAGCTGGCTGCGAAACGAGAGGCCGTGGGTTCAATTCCACCACAAATGTTTGTCTGATCCACAAATATTTGTTTCATGTCTGGGTGCCATGGGACCGCAAGTCCCTCATAGTTCCTGATACCCATGATATAGGTAAAATCTAGTATGAGGTCAGGACTATGTGCGTGACTGTTGGTTATATTTATTTATTAATTTATCCAATTTTCAACATCAACTGTTATAGAAAAATCACTATTTTTTCAAAACAAAACAGCGGCCTCATCTCATTGATTTAGTTGCAATATACTACGGCTTAAGTGGCAGTGGGCAGACCACATAGTTCGCAGAACCGATAACCGATGAGGCAGAAAGGTTCTGGAATGGAGGCCACGTACTGGCAAGCGCAGCGTTGGACGCCCGCCTACAAGGTGGAGAGACGATCTGATAAAGGTCGCAGGAAATCGCTGGATGCAGGCCGCTTCCAACAGGTCGGTCTGGAAATCTTTGGGGAAGGCCTATGTTCAGCAGTGGACGTCTTGTGGCTGATGATGATGATATTATGGCTGCGAACAGTGAGGTCGTAGGTAAAAACGATTTTTAAAACTCAATTATATTTTCTGAGAGGTCATTTTAATCTGGCCACTCAACAAGCGCTGCGTTTGGCAGTAAAGGTTTGTTTCGGGTCGCTAAAAGTCCCTAGTGAGACAGCACTTAGATCATTATGGTTATAAAACACATTCAATCCCACAAATGAAGCGGTTTTAGAGTTCTGTGGATGAAAAACACTTTATTTCGTTTTCCGTATGTTCGTTAAGATTTTTTGTCTTTTTGTATCAAATGGAATGGTTTTAGCTGGAAATGAATGGAATTTTATCTATGTTGGGATTATTTTTTCATAGCTCTGCCTCCTCAATTTCCTTCAAATGGAACCATTATAATGCTTAAACAATGCTGCTTGGCGGCAGAAATAGATAAAGCGGTGGTATCAACCCAGACGGTCCCTACGGGCGGGACTACTACCTAGTAATACTTTTTGTCTACAGCATGAATGGGCCGGCTCGACCGGGTCGTTACCTACCATTGTCTCACAGAAAACCAACGTAAAGGAGCAGCTTGCTGTTTCATTTCGACGGTGAGCGAAATATCTGGGAACCCATATCTCCTTCCACTTCCCAATCCTTTAATTGTCCTTTCCTTTTGAGGTCGGCAACGCGCCTATGATTCTTCTAGTGTTATGGTCGTGCATGGGCGGTCAAGACTTCACCATCAGGTGACCCACTAGCTCGTATGTCGGCCTATGCATTAAAAAAATGTATTAATGAAAAACTAAAACCAATTATATACTTATTACTTTTTTTACTTATTATATTCTTTTACGCGTGATACGCGACATTTTCACTAAATATGAACTAATTTTAAATATATTTTGTGTATAATTTACTTCGTGGACGATCTCATATAAATGTTCCATATGTCAAATTTGCTATAATAGCCGATTATTATTGTTGTACCTACTATACTGCATATTGCCGACTTACATCCCCGTTAAACATTATCGAATGAATTTTTACAAAAAATATCGATCTACAATTGGCGGAGAAATCGATCTACATACATCAAAAAGCTAAAAAGGCCTTCGAATTTTATTAAAAACCACCCCCTTTTTTGAAGTCAGTCAATACGGCGACCGCAAGAAATAAGCCTAAATCTTCCAAAGACACTGAAAAATAAACTTATTTTTGACCTTTGGCTACGGAACCCTAGAAAATAAGCACCGAATGAAAAACCCCTCCGTGTTTTCACGTCATTTGAAAAATAATGAATTCTATAGAAACCTTAATAATTAATTGCCAAAAGTATTAAGTAGTACCTTAACAGATTTATCCGCTTTATGTACCACAGACGGATTATTCTCGTCATCTTTAAATATTATATTTACATTGACCACTTTGAAGATGAAATTTCCACATCGCAAACTTAAATATTAAGTATTTTATTATTCACTAGCTTTTCTTCGCGGCTCCACCCGCGTGATTCTGGGATAAAAAGTAGCTTATGTTCATCAGGAATAATGTAAGAGTCTAATGGTGAAAGAATTTTTCAAATCGGTACAGCAGTTTTTAAGTTTATTCATTACATACAAAAATACAAATCTTTCCTCTTTATAATATTAGTGTAGATGTAGATAACACCTGTTTCACCACATATGAGTAATATCTGCCGAATAAAATATGATATGTTAGCCTTGTATATATAGCGACAACATTGTTTTTTATTTGTATGAATGACGAGACGAGCTAGGCGCTCACCTGATGGTAAGGGCCACGCCTGTACATATACAGAAGGAACACCACACAGAACTTTGAATATTACAAAACACTGCACTGAACTGCGCTCGTCACCCCGAGATGTCAGATGTTAAGTCTTTTTTTTTTATCCTGGCTCGGCAAAGTGACTACGCCACACCTGGTGGTAAGTGTAGCACAATCCATGAATAGTGTCAACCAACGATAAACAATGTGTCCATCGTAGGTCGGCAAGATCATGCCGGCCTGTCAAAGGGCCAAGGGGGAGGGGAAGGAAAAAAGGGATGGGAAAAGGTTTAGGATCAGGGGGCAAGCCCCCTGGGGAGAACCGGGTATACACTGGCTGATCCTGGAACGCGACCCACACTAGGTAGGCCACTATGGCAGGTTTTAGCACCAGTGTACGGTGGTCGCTATCCGGTCGGATACAAGTATCCTCCCACCAGCAAACCATGCCCAGTAATTTCACTGGCTTCAATGTCCTTCAAACCAAAACATAATCGTTTGCCTGCCTATGCTATAAAATGATAATAAATATAATTGAGCATCAAATTGCTTGGCTAAAAAATTAAAAATCAGTAATTACTGAATAAACCAGAACGATATCCATTATGAGAAATATTTTAATGTAGGTGGTTTTTGTCCGCAAAATCAATACATAGTCTATAATAAAGTAGCTATCTGCATCGGTCTGTCTGTTAGTCGACTTATTTCTCTTTAACTATGCAACATATTTAAATGAGTTAGAAAGTTAGAGTGTATTGCCAGTTCTATTTTAACGAAACAGCATTCAGATCTGACGGTAGACATAAAGTTTGACTGAATCTAAATATGTTTGACATTTTAAAGATTCAATAAAGTTTTCATAATCATTTTGAAAATGAATTCTTTTTTGTTACTTTTTATTGATAAATGTCGAGACGATCAAGGCGCTCGCCTGATGGTAAGGGCCACGCCTGCCGATAAACAGAAGAAACCACACAGAACTTTGAGTTATAAAGCACTGCATGGCACTGAATTGCGCCCGTCATCCCAAGACATAAGATGTTAAGTCTCATAATGCCCAGTAATTTCACTGGATTCAATGTCCTTCAAACCGAAAAACAACAGCGTGTACACGCTGTTGCTTGGCGGCAGAAATAGACAAAGCGGTGGTACCAACCTAGACCCTCGCATACGAGAGACCTACCACCTTGTAAATTTATTTGTTATTCCGAAAGGTTTAAATTTATATCACGCTAGGACCCATGGGAGCATGGCAGCAACATGACTGCGGTGACACTGCAAGGGACAGCTGGCATTCTAATAAACTGTAACTCAAAAATATTTTATGTTGGATGAGGACTGTATAAATGACTTAATGTACTTACTATTTTAGACCTCAATTTAAATAACTTTTTTATTAGACTCTTTCTTGCTTAAAAGCTTTGCTTCTGTAAGAAAACTCATTATAATTCCTAAGAGAATAAAATAAAAAATTCGATGTTACAAAAATATTAATCAATTCTCGCATCAAAATATAAAAACTTCGCAACAAAAAATGTATTTTTAAGCATCAATTCTCTCTAAAAAACATTGATCAAATACGTTTGAAACGAACGCGACAGACCTTTTAAAAAGCCGTTTACGGTTAATAAATGTCTTCGAGCTCAGGCAATTTAACAACTGGTTATTTTAAAAGAATTTTGAATTAAAACAAATCCATCTATAACGAGGTTCTGACTTGTTTTACAATCCCGAGAACTGCATTTGTTCGTCAAAAGATGGAAAATATTTTCTTGGTCATAATTCGCGTGCTGTTACTGCTGGTGGTAGGATTCATATCCGCCCGGTGTTAAAGAGCCATTCCAGATTTAGCCAGTGTATATATCTGGTTCTCCCGAGGGGCTTGCGATAAGACTTGATGGTTGGTTGGGGCGGGTATAGAGGTACATCCTTGTATAATATAAACCCTGTAGAATACAAAAATAGAGATTAAAACCAGCTCACATTATGCTTGAAAATGCATAAATATAATTATGTATTGAAGCAGCGATAGCTAGCGGGGAGTGGTACGAACTGTCGAGACGAAACTTGCAGGTTCGAAACCAGCTCCAAGAGCATACACCTATGACTTTTCTAAGTTACGTGTATATTAATTGTTATTTATTGCTTGCATTAACGGTGAAGGAAACATCGTGAGGAAACCTGCATACCTGAGAACTCGATAAGATTTTTCGAAGGTATGTGAAGTCTAACCCGCATTAGGCCAGCGTGGTGGACTAAGGCCTAACCCCTCTCATTCAGTAGAGGAGGCCCGTGGCCACTAGTGGGGCATGTATAATACAGGGCTAGTATTATTATTATTGAAGAATAGAGAATTTTCTCCGTATTTTTTCGTGAAATAAAATAGTAACCCTGCTTGCTAGAAAATCTACCGCCCACGTTCTATGCTAAAGTTAGAACGAAAAAGCATAAGTGTTCGATAAAGTTTAATGGCTGTAAAAACATAAAAGCTACTTCCGCTTTAGCACAACTGTTGTCGGATACGAAATCGGTAATATATTTTATTGCTTCAGAAATAAGTTTACTGGGACTGTTACATCAGCCGCCTGCCAGAACTAATCTGATGCAATTTTCTACCATATCCCGTTTGTCCAAAGCATATAATTCTATTTGTAGGAAGGTGGATGTGTTTCTCGATAAATTGCCAACTTACAAAAAAGTTGTTTTGAGATTGTTAAGGGACTCAAATAAAAAAAAAATTGGTGTGTGTCGTGGGACACCAGGTAGGAACGAAGTTCCTTCGGCTAATGTAGAATCGACACAAATTGCAAAAAATTCTAATTATCAACTGAAATAACAAAATAGGTCACTTTATTTTTGTTTGACAACATAAAATTACATAGAAATAGAATAGAAAAATAGAAATAAAAAAAAGACGTGTGGCACTCGGAGACTGCCGCGGTAAAGCTATTGTATAGCATTTTTTATCAACTTAAAAATAACGGACGGCCGTGTTCTATAATCAAAAATTCAAATTTCAAACCGCGTCTACATTTCCAAATGTCATAAGTTTCACAACCATCTGTTTTATTAACGGAATTTCGACTTTAACTTTGTGTGGTAGATATCAAATTAAGTTAAAAAAAATTATGTCGTGACAAATTTTTCGTGCCAAAAACTTTCAACTTTTCGTACCAATTTTTTCCGTCTAGCCCCCTTTCGCAACGCGCGATAAGGAACTTCGTTCCAAAAATAAAATAAAAATTGGTGTGTGTCGTGGGACACCAGGTAGGAACGAAGTTCCTTCGGCTAATGTAGAATCGACACAAATTGTAAAAAATACAAATTATCAACTAAAATAACAAAATATGTCTCTTTATTGAAGTGATAACTTCTTATGGGAGGGTGAACCGAAACGTTCCGTAACGCGAGCGGTCCATCGACCAGCCAGCGTTAGCCGACCTCCCTGGAACATCGATAATTTCGAAGTCCTAGGTGGCGCCACACAGTGACCAGTCGGCTTGGACCGGACTTTGACACGACTTTGATGCGACTTTGACACGACTTCGACACGACTTTGACACGACTTTGACACGACTTTAACACGACTTTGACACGGCTTTGGCACGACTTTAACACGACTTTGATAAGAGTTTGACACGTCTTTGACACGACTTTGATACGACTTTGACACGACTTTGACACGTCTTTGACATGACTTTGATACGACTTTGATACGACTTCGACACGACTTCGACACGACTTTGACACGACTTTGATACTACTTTGACACGACTTCGACATGACTTTGACACGACTTTGACACGGCTTTAACACGACTTTGACACGTCTTTGACACGACTTCGACATGACTTTGACACGACTTTGACACGGCTTTGACACGGTTTTGACACGACTTTAACACGACTTTGACACGACTTTGACAGGGCTTTGACCGGACTTCGTGACGTAACACGTTACGGGAAGCCAGACAGAGTGGCGCCGTAACGTAACGCTTTACGGCGCCACTCTGTCCGGCTTCCCTTTCTCTGACGCATACGGTAGCAGTAGGCAGGCTCCTCGGTTCTCACTTTAACCCACATTAGTTTAAGTTATCACTTCTGTCGAGCGTCCCGGGACGCACACTTTTTTTTTGTTTGACAATATAAAATTACATAGAAATAGAATAGAAAAATAGAAATAAAAAAAAGACGTGTAGCACTCGGAGACTGCCGCGGTAAAGCTATTGTATAGCATTTTTTATCAACTTATGTACTTATAAATAAAAACTTATTAATTTAGACTTAGACTGGCTACTAAACGGTGGACGGCCGTGTTCTATAATCAAAAATTCAAATTCAAATTTCAAACCGCGTCTACATTTCCAAATGTCATAAGTTTCAAACCCATCTGTTTTATTAACGGAATTTCGACTTTAACTTTGTGTGCTAGATATCAAACTGGTTATGCGACTGTCGCGCCTGTGCACGTCTCATTTAACGGTTTTATTCCACGCATTTTTTCCACGCATTTTTTCCACGCATTTTTCTTACGGTTTTACTATCACATTTTTTTCAGTTCGGTCACGCAGCGAAATCCCTATCCCCTCCAAGCCTGCCGTAAGGAACTTCGTTCCAATAAAATAATAAAATAATTTTAGGTCCTCTCTATCTATATCTATAGTTTTATGTATATGTGTGTGGCTGTGGACACATGTGAGTATGTATGCATGTGCACATGAGTGTATAATTATGTTAATATTAGTTTATATATGTAAATGTTTTTTGTTTTTTATAAATTAATATTGTCATTTAGATTAATATTCTAGTATATATTCTACATTTGCTTTAGCTAATAACATCAGGGTTACTGTTCAACGCATGCTGTGACACCTTAAAATGTTGTGCATTTAAGTTTATGATTGTATTTATCTTTCCTTTTTAGAAGTAATAATGTAACAACTACTGGTTGTCCAAATAAATAAATAAATAAATAAATAAATACTGAGGTTTATACAAGCTTTAATCGTAATAAATCACTTGTAATATGTTTTGTATGAATACTCATTTTTTTTATTTAATTGAATGACTCATACTCATTTTTACGAGTGGTAGAGCCACGCTGTAGACAATGTTGTCTACAGCATGAATGGGCCGGCTCGAAAGGGTCGTTACCACTGTCTCACAGAAACCCGACGTAAAGTAGCGGCTTACTGCTGCGTTTCGTACGGTGAGTGAAATATCCGGCGGCCCAAATCCCCCTCCCCTTCCTAATTCCTAATTATCCCTTTCCTTTAAGGTCGGCAACGCACCCATGATTATTTTGGTATTGTGGGTGTACATGGGCGGTTGTGATCACTTACCATCAGGTGACCCGGCAAACGAGCAAGTCGTGGGCATATGCTATAAAAAAAAAGAGACGAGAAACTCGCTCGCCTGATGGTAAGCGCCACGACATGAATATCATATTACCATCGTCAGATATATGAATATAATATGAATCTGTATTCACACTATTTGTAGAATTGGTCGTGACCTCGCAAATGTTAATGATAGATACATTGTGATTGAAGCGGAAACGTTACATGTTTGTCTTCGAACCATGAAATAAGTTTTATGAGTGCAGCGTAGAACTTTTTACTACTTAATCGTCATGAGGGGATTTTTATTACGAAACCATAAAAAGACGGTTTAACTTGAAGAACTTAGTCGGTTAGCTTCATTTAATTTAAGTGCCCTTAGGTGTCGTAAAGTGGATCTATTGTGGAAGAAAGATGGTTTTATTTTGCTAAAAGACGTATTATATGTTACTTCGGTACTTAATTGGGATCAAGTGGTCCGCGTTTAGTTTTTTACGGGGAGCGTTTATCACAAACACATTCGAGAATAGATATTTATATTCTCGTAAACTCGCAAGACAACAAGATTGCGTCATACTTGACTTTGGCCCGTGTATAATTATTATTTCCCTCCAGTAATGGAGGAGACTGGTTTTTTTTATAGCATAGATCGGCAAACGAGCAAGTGGGTCACCTGATGGTAAGTGATCTCCACCGCCCATGTACGCCAACCATCAGAAGAATCATGGGCGCGTTGCCGACCTTAAAGGAAAGGGATAATTAGGGATTGGAAAGGGGATTTGGGCATCCGGATATCTCACTCACCGTACGAAACGCAGCAGCAAGCCGCTACTATATGTCGGTTTTCTGTGAGACAGTGGGTAACGACCCGGTCAAGCCAGCCCATTCATGCTGTAGACAAAACTGTCTACAGCGTGTCTCTACCACTCAATAAGATTGTAAAAGGTAAAACAATTAATAATAAATAACAGTAATAAGTCACCCAACAGTTACACACATAGCCCTTACCCCACAGTAAGATACGAGTCATGTGTCGTGGGTAACACTACGAGAGACTTTCAGTCTCACAACACCCAGACCCGAAACAAATATTTGTGTATCAGACAAATATTTGTCTCGGTGTGGGGATCGAACCCGCGGCCTCACGTTTCACAGTCGGCTACTCGCCCACTGTGCCAAGTCAATATTGTCAAAGTTTCCTTTTACCGGAGGTTAAAAAAGGAAGACGTTTTTAATCTGCCGCGTATTTATGATTTATTTTTTTCTCATCTATGTCATAAGACAAATGTTATCCATACAAGGAAGTTTATACTGACAACTCTAGTTAGAAGTACAGTTTGCCAACAACTTTCTGTATCGATCTATACAGAACTTATAACCTACATAGTTATTTTATCTGTTTCAATTATCAAACGGTGTCAGGCACTAGGGTTGGCAGTTAACTGTGCATTAATTATGCCCGCACGAATTTACATATTTGTTATTTCCTCTGAGGTTTCGACCCTTGTTTGTATGATACTAGCAAACGATGCGATCCCAGGTGCCTTCAGTAAAACCCTATTCGTATTTACACCTTTTATCATATATAAGCTCTGTTTATATATTTAGTGTATTACGGACACCTCGGTGGCGCAGTAGTCTCACGCGGTACGACTGCTATGCCGAGGTGCTGGGTTCGATCCCGGGATTTTTTTTGCATAGGTCGGCAAACGAGCGAGTGTGTCACCTGATGGTAAGTGATGTGCATCGCCTATGTACGTGTAATACCAGTAGAATCATAAGCGTTGCGGTCCTTAAAGGAAAGGTATAATTAGGGATTGGGAATGGGATTTGCGCCTCCGGATATCTCACTCGCCGTACGAAACGCAGCAGCAAGCCGTTACTTTACGTCGGGTTTCTTTGTGAAAATCGAAAAAAACGAAAAACAAATAGGTAAACGGAATATAAAATGTGACTCTGGCGAAATAAATGTCGGCATTTCGTAGCTAGCCATGAGAAGATGTGCCGAAACAAATTCATGGGTTATGGCCTCTTTTAATGCCCAGACATTGATTTCCAGAATTGTGCGAGTATAATGTACAGAGATTCCTGGATTGGCCTTTTGAGGAAATAGCTCTGAGTATACCCTACATACTTAATGACTAATGAAATAAGCTTATGAATTTCAGCTACATTCTAACCCAGTGTTTCCCAACGTGGGGCCCACGCCCCACCGGGGGGCAATTTGATAGTTAAGGGGGGCAATTTAAAAATGGACTCGAAACGACTTTAACCCTTTCGCTTTGGGTTATTTAAATGCAACGCTAGATATCGGTGACAAATTTAACAAAAAAATGTTAAGTTGGGGCATGGCTTAAAAAAGGTTGGGAAACACTGTTCTAACCTAAAATAAAATGTATCCCACTTACAAGTAGGTCTTTTTTTTATAGCATAGGCCGGCAAACGAGCAAGTGGGTCACCAGATGGTAAGTGATCTCCACCGCCCATGTACGCCCACCACCAGAAGAATCATGGGCGCGTTGCCGACCTAAAAGGAAAGGGATAATTAGGGATTGGGAAGGAGAGGGGATTTGGGCTTCCGGTTATCTCACTCACCTTACGAAACGTAGCAGCAAGCCACTACTTTACGTCGGTTTTCTGTGAGACAGTGGTGACGATCCGGTTAAGCCAGCCCATTCATGCTGTAGACAAAACTGTCTACAGCGTGGCTCTACCACTCTAAAATCAATCAATGGTGATAGTAAAGCTAGCAGTAATTTTCACCTTATCGCGATAAATTAATAACTAAATGGAACAAGCGGTTAACACCTTAAACTTTGGTGCGAAGTGGACAATAGTTAGTGACGGTGCAATATCGTATACAGATTAACGTACCAGACGGGTTAATGGTTAGGTAGAGTTAAATAAACATTGTTTAAACCTCTCATAAATAACCCTATTGCAGCTGCCTTGTCTGTCTTAATAATAATATATAATAATACAAGCCCTGTATCATACATGTCCAATTGCTGGGCATGGGTCTCCTCTACTAAATGAGAGGGGCCTTAGATCACCACGCTGGCCTAATGCGCGTTGGCAGACTTCACATACCTTCGAAGGGTTGCAGATTTTCTCACGATGTTACCTTCACTGGTAAAGCAAGCAATAATGAACATTTAATATTCACGTAACTTAGAAAAGTCAGATGTGTATGCTCTTGAGGCTGGTTTCGAATCTGCGACTTTCGTCTCGACAGTCCATACCATACCATACTTGCTTGTCTGTCTTACTTATCTGTTATAACAATAACATAGTATTTAGCCTCCAATAATTTTGTAGATGCTTTAATATATATTTTTTTGATTTTGATTTGATTTTATCTGGATCAAATCTGGATCGACATTCAATCGAATTAATCAACAAAAACGTATTTCTTTTCATTCAAGTCACTTGATCAACAAAAATCGAACCGTGTGAACGCACTTTAAGTTATCAACAAACCGATCAAGAAGTGTTGAAAATACACCCAATCAAAACGTCAACATCGCTACGGCTTTCTATTTTCTCATGTGACGTTAGAAACATAGTAAGCGCAGTAAAGTGCAAGCATAAAGCTGTGTTTCGCATTTTATTGCTGTCAATAAATTTTCCAGCCAGCCGGCCAAGAGACAGCCAATTATTATCTACTTCTATATTCTATCGTATATGCAGTATTGCTTTCAGAAGTTATTTTGTACTCTTTATTATAAAAGGCTTTCAAATTTTTTAAATATTACATTTACAAAATAAAAATCATCACCCTCTAATAATAATAAATAATAAAATCTCCCTCTAAAACCCATGCCACCGGTGGTTAGGAACCCTGAGTGAGAAACCTTACCTCACCGCTTTCTGGATCTGACTCTTGACCCCACGATCAATTGAGAGCCCCTGTAGATGGTGGTCGAGGTTTTTCGATATCAAACCATGGCCAGAAACGATTAAGGGGATAATAATTGTACCACATTCCACATGCTAGTAACCTCGTATACATAGAGTTTAAAAGCAAAGATATTTTTCTTGTATTTTAAGTATGAAGAAACCAACAAAACAATATTTGTTTCATAGTTTCAGTTTTAATATTGTCTATGACATTGAACAGAAACTTATGTCTCACAGTTAAATCAACTAACTTTGTCTATGTCTAAACTACTTTGACAAATTCAATTCTCAACCTCACCCAGACTTAAAGCCTAACTCAATTTTCTAACCCTCCTACCAAAGTATTTATTTTGGACTTATAAAACATATATGGTTTTTTATTATAAAGATGCTGTATTAATTATAAAACAAAAGATGTTAAGTTACATAATGCCCAGGATTTTCTCTGACTTAATTGTCCTTCAAACTGAAATACAACAGTTCTAACTCACAACTGTCTGGCGGCAGAAATATACAAAATGCAGGTATCGACCGTGACTCGCATACGAGGGATCTGTCAACTAGTAAAATGGTCAAAAAATATCCAGAAAATATCATAAATTTGAAATAAAGTAAAGAAATTGAATTTTTGTAAACAAATATTTGTGGATCACACAAACAAATTGAAGGAGAAAACAATGTACATACATAAAAAAGCAAAAATGAATAAACATTCTCGCCGAATTGAGAACCTCCTGTTTTGATGTCGGTGAAAAATATACATGCCCACGGTTCCGTACAAACGTTGAATATTTCGTAACGGTTGCCCATATTATAAGTTTATCGCTTCAACGTCCTTTCTTGGACATAAGCCCCATGTAATCCGTTAAACCTTTCGGCCTTCTGGTTTTATTCCCGACCCAGGGACTTAATGTCTCCGTGTATTTATTTTGCTTTACCATGTTAACAGTTACAATGACTTTGAATTTCATTCGAGATAGTATTTTGTTATTTATTTTGTGTTTTGACTTCTGTTATCTGTAGTATAAAGCTAATTTTGATATTGATAAAAATAGATTTTTTATAGCATAGGCCGGCAAAGGAGCAAGTGGGTCACCTGATGGTGAATAATCTCCACCGCCCATGTACGCCCACATTACCAGAAGAATCATGGGCGCGTTGCCGACCTTAAAGGAAAGGGATAATTAGGAATTGCGAAGGGGTTGCGGATTTGGGCCTCCGGATATCTCACTCACGGTACGAAACGCAGCAGCAAGCCGCTACCTTACGCAGGTTTTCTGTGAGACAGTGGTAACGTATCCGGAGGCCTAAATCCCCTCTCCTTTCCAATCCCTTAACTATCCCTTCTCTCTAAGGTTGGCAACGCGCTTTTTTTATTTGATTGAATGACGAGACGAGCAAGGTGCTCGCCTGATGGTACTGAGGGTGAACCCGCAACCTTTCGCTTCACAGCCGGCTACTCGCTCGCTGCGCCACGGAAGCTGTTAAAAATATTTTGTTACCCATAGAATATTATAAGTCCCTTATAGCAAAGTGCTCATTTTGACTCATTCAACTACATTGCGTACACCGTCGTTTCATCTAGCCGGAGGGTATGACGTAGGTCTTTTAAATTACCTTCTCAATTGATGGAGCATAAAAATGTAAATAGGTAATAACTGAATAAAAACTCAGAGGCCTTGCCTATCTGGCACACTTTATCGAAAATGTTCGCCCTCTTTAATATATAGGTTCGGGGTCAGGGCTGCATGACGCTGGCCTATAATAAATCATGCATTGTTGCTGACTACAAAAGAAGTCATTTTTGGATGGAAAGTGCTATGTACAAGAAAGGTACTTATAAATAACAAAGCAATAAGGATTTTTGTGTAGTTAAAATTTTATATTGTATTTTTTATTAGCTGTCCATCGCGATTTTACTCGCTTGCATGCTGCTCTACTCCCGTAGGTCATGGGATGATGATCCAATGTCTCGATGAAATAATTATTCGGTGCGAATATTAACCCAATCGTTCTAGGAGTTCAAAAGTTACCAATTGGTTTCATGGTGATGAAAAATTGATTGAATTGTTTAAATTGTTGAATTGTGATTGTCATGAAATTATTTTATCTCTTTCTATGTTCTCCCGAGGGGCTTGCATTATTTTCCTTTACCTTTCCCTTCCCTAAATCCCACCCTTTCCAAAACTATTAACCCTGCAGATACTGCAGGGATATCCAATATCCCATTAGCAGGGAGCCCTGTTGTTCATCCCAAAGGGTTGAAAAAAAAACATAGAACGCTTACTGCTTTGGGTCCGTACATTTACCTAATCATAGCCGGATACGACGTACTTTCTTTCGTCCGCAAACCAATAGAAAACAACCTAAACAATATAAATATTTATTGCTATAATAACCGCTGAAGTTCTAGTTTCGGTTCGATCTACAAGATTTGAAGAAAGTATCAAACCCCTTACCATTGTTTCAGTATGTTTTTTACATAAATTATTATAACATTACATCAATTTTTATTAATTACCTTCAATGATGAAACAAATAGGTTGCTCGCCGCATAGACATAAAATGTTGAGTCTCATAATGCCCAGTAGTTTCACTGGCTTCAATGTCCTTCAAAACGAAACACAGTAGCGCCTACACACTGTTGCTTGGCGGCAGAAATAGACAAAGCGGTAGTACCAACCCAGACGACCTCTTGCATCCGAGGGATCAAACACCTAGTACAAAACTGCGTTAAAAGCTTTATTCACAATTCCAAGAGACCGTGGAAATTATCTAATATGAATTCCAACTTGATACCTTGCCGCTTCCGTGAGTAAAAAGGTCTCGACAATCGGACAGACAGCCAGATAGACAGACGGACGGATAACAAAGTAAAGTTTGAGTTGTAGAGCCAGGTTGTACATGAACGGTTGTCATGAAAGGAACATGAAAGGACCGGCTCGACCGGGTCATATCTACTGCCTCACACTAAACTAACGTAAAATAGCGGCTTGTTGCTATGTTTTTTATGGTGAGTGAGATCTAAATCCTTTCCTCTTTCCCAATCCCATAATTATCCTTTTCCTTTAAGGTCAGCAACACGCCCTTATTTTCTTCTGGTATTGCAGATGTTCAAGGAAGTTGGAGATCATTTACTTTCAGGTGACCCGCTTATAAGATTGCTGGCATACGTTGTAAAAAAATTGGACACTACGTTATCATCAGATAAATATTTCTTTATGGGTTTATCATTTAAACCAATATTATAAAATGGAAAGATTTGATTATTTATTTGCATTGAATAGGCTCTGAAACTACTGGACCGATTTGAAAAATTATTTCACCATTAGAATCCTACACTATCCCTGATGAACATATCGATATCGATAATATAACGGTGCAGAATTTCACGCGGATGGAGCCGCGAGCGAATGCTAATTTGAAATATATTAACTTAAAAACCTTATTACATGTTGCGAGCAGTACGCAACGAAACTCCAAATTTCAAACAATATCCCCAAAGGCCACATTATCGTGGTAACTAACAGGATACCTGTCGAGTGATAAGCTAGTGAGTTTAACAACAATAGGTCTCCTACTGATGGTAGTCGTAAAGCCACTTTTATTGACAATTCGTTGTCACTGATACGAAAAATCCCTTTTTCAAGCTTACCTGCCGAGGTTTTTGTACGTTCGAGACATCTCACTCGAATCTCACTTCAAATTAACCGTACTATTGGTGATAAAAATCAAATGAGGCAGTTAAATTCATCGTATTGTTACTTTATATAAAACGTTTCTTCCTTGTTTTTGTTTTGACTTGAATATACTGAATATTTTGATAATGTAAATGCAGTCTAAAAATATATAATAGACAAATAAAGGAGGTGAGGTGAAGATAAGATAGTAAGGTTAGAGCCAAGCTGTAGACAATTTTGTCTACAGCACGAATTGGCCGCCTCCACCGGATTGTTACTAATGTCTCACAGAAAATCGAAGTAAAGTGGCAGCTTGTTATTGTTTCTCTTACAGTGAGTGTCAAATGTCCGGAGGCTCAAATCCTCTCCTTTTCCTAATCCCTTAATTACCCCTTTCTTTAAAGCTGGCAATGCCTTCTTAATTCCCGGAGTACTGCAGATGTCCATAGACGATGGAGATCACTTACCATCAGTTAAGTTTTACAAGGTGGTAGGTCCCTCGTATGCGAGAGACCCTCTGGGTTGGTACCACCGCTTTTCTGCAGCTAAGCAACAGTGTGTAAGCATTGTTGTGTTTCGGTTTGAAGGACATTGAAGCCAGTCAAATTGCTGGGCATTGTGAGACTTAACATCTTATGTCTTGGGGTGATGAGCGCAGTTCAATGGCATGCAGTGATTTGTTATGAAATTATTTAACAAAGTTCTGTGTGCTGTTGCCTCCCGTTATGGGCAGGCGTGGCGCTTACCATCAGGCGAGCGCCTTGCTCGTCTCAGCAAAACTCAAATTTAAAAAAAGATATCCGATGACTCTCCTACCTTTATTCTTTTCATTTAAGGTCGGCAAAGAGTCCAAGGTTCTTTAAATGTGTAAAGCAACCTACACGAGACAACAGAAACGTTTCTAAAGAAATGTTTTCTACAACGAGGTGTCGAATATGAGAACCGTCGATTTAAACGAAGCGCCGAAACTTGGTGTTAAATGGATTTAATTTTAACTCGTTTAATTACTAACTAAAAGTTTCCATAAATGCCCCTTTACTAAAAGTTTGATGCCAACTTTGGGTGTCAGACGTTATTATAATATATCCCGTGGCTTCACTTGTATCCTGTGCCCTTGGTATTAAGCAATAAAGCTGTGATTTTCTGAGTTATTTTACCAGATCGTTTGGCTTTTCCTTGATAAATATCCGATGATATCCGGAAGCCCAAATCCCCTCCCCTTCCCTATCCCTAATTATCCCTTTCCTTTATAGTCGGCAACGCGCCCATGATTCTACTAGTGTTGGGCGTACATGGGCGGTGGAGATTACTTACCATCAGGTGACCCACTTGCTCGTTTGCCGGCCTATACCATAAAAAAAAACTGAATTTTAGCGAAAATTCGAAATTAGTCGCGGATAATTTGCGCTGACGCTTGTACCCGTACGGGTAGGTAGAGGTGTAACTAGTATACCCACATTGCGCTGAGCATATCTTCGTCCCATGATGTGATAGGGGGCGAGCCTATCGCCATACCGGATCCAATTCCAGACTCTGGATTGGTACTAAGCGTTTCATGATAGAAAAACCTAATATCACTCGACCCGGGAATCAAACCCAAAACCTCAACATAGTCGTATCGCGTACGCAATACAACTACGCTATCGAGGCGGATAAATCGGTAATCTTAAAAGTAAAAGTTTTGCAAAAGCACAAGTAGTATCGTATAAGGCGACAAGTTAAGCACTAAAGCTTGTCCACGTGTCTGTTACGAGGGATCGTTGTTTTCTTTGTAGAACCTTTTACAATGATGCGATACGTAAATCTCTTAGTAGCTCGGAATCACAGATATTCTAAGGGATCAAATAACAGTCGACAGAAAATGATCCAGAAAAGTTTATTCGGCTGAATTACAAAACTTACCTGGTAGTTAGCGCCACGCCTACTCATAAAGGAAAGGAAAAATTGGTGTGTGTCGTGGGACACCAGGTAGGAACGAAGTTCCTTCGGCTAATGTAGAATCGACACAAATTGCAAAAAATTCAAATTATCAACTAAAATAACAAAATATGTCTCTTTATTTTTGTTTGACAACATAAAATTACATAGAAATAGAATAGAAAAATAGAAATAAAAAAAAGACGTGTGGCACTCGGAGACTGCCGCGGTAAAGCTATTGTATAGCATTTTTTATCAACTTATGTAATTGTAAATAATAACGAGCTAGCGTAATCTTTTAAAAATCGAAGGAGTATTTTTATATACTTCAAATATAACTGGCTGAATGAATTTCATTTTAAAAAAGGAACTAACGCTGGCTGGTTATGCGACTGTCGCGCCTGCGCACTTCTCATTTAACGCTTTTATTCCACGCATTTTTTCCACGCATTTTTCTTACGGTTTTACTATCACATTTTTTTCAGTTCGGTCACGCAGCGAAATCCCTATCCCCTCCAAGCCTGCCGTAAGGAACTTCGTTCCAAAAACACAACTCTAAACTTTAAATTACCAGTACTGCCTGGCACTGCGCTACGCTCTTTATGCCAATAATGCCTAGTAATTTCACTGGCTTTAATTTCCGTCAGATCGGATTGCAGAATTTGGCAAACCAGTGGTTCCTACTCAGACGGTTTTGGATTTGTGTTTATAATGGATGTCGATAAACGAGCAAGTGTGTCGCCTAATGGTAAGTGACCACCACCGCCCATGAATGCCATCAATAACAGAAGAAATAGATAGCCAATGATTGGTACCATCAACTCAAAATATTTATTTTTATTTTTTAAGTCGGTTTTAGATTTTGGAAAAAAGTTTTTATTTTACTATTTTAGTGAAAGAATCATCAAAATCGATGAAAAAGTTTGAGTCTTTAATCTCGAATATCACCTCCTTAGAGGTGGAATTTCTTCTTGAACTTAAAATAGGATCAACTCTGAGCTATACTTATTGGAATAAAAAAGAATCATCCAAATCTGTCCACATTTAGCGAAATTATGCGTATACATACAAATAAAACGCGTCCTCCATTATTTTTCGTCGGTTGAAAATCAAATTATTGGGTAGCCATTTTGCGAGGCCAGAAAAAAAACAATTCCGAACAACCCACTTTATCTGCAAATTCGCCAAACGACCTAGGTTTTCCTTTCAACTCGTTCAGTTGCTCCTCGCATTACACCCAAAGTAATTTCATCGTGTAAATGAAATTAACCAGAACGTTTTCATTTCCAAAACCTGCTATCTTGACAAAGACAAATGAAAGTTCCAGAGAGACGTTAAATTTCTAATGGGTGCGGTTAGTAATTGAGTTTCGGTTGTGCTAAGTGGTCGGCTGTGACAGCTATGTTGATATATCCTCGACAAACGAATAGGTCCGAATAAATGCTATCAACTGATACAATATTGTCAAAGTTGGTGATTTTTTTCTTGTTTAATAGAATGACGAGACGAGTAATACGCTCGCCTGATGGTAAGCGCTACGCCTGCCCATAAACAGAAGCAACACCACACAGAATTTTTAATTACAAAGCACTGCATGACACTGAACTGCGCTCATCACTCCGAGACATAATATGTTAAGTTTCATAATGCCCATTAATTATGAGAATCAATTATTAATTGAATTGAGAGCTATTCCTACAATATTGTCAAAGTTCGTGAGTATTTTGAAGAACCTATTTGATTGAAACGAATAGGTCCGAATTGATGCTATCAACTGAGGAGTAACAGATCAAAGTGTATTAATTCTGTCAATGTAACTTTTGAGATAAAGACATAATCCATAAAATTTTAATGAGAGCACACAAAAAACATTTTTTTTATATAATAGTAATACAAAAAGTAATACAGTTTGATGCGCCATAATTTGACATGAGTAACAAGGTTAAAGCAGCGATAGCTCAGCGGGGAGTGGTATGGACTGTCGAGACGAAAGTCGCAGGTTCGAGACCAGCCCCAAGGGCATACACCACTGACTTTTCTAAGTTACGTGTATATTAATTGTTAATTATAGCTTGCTTTAACGGTGAAGGAAACATCGTGAGGAAACCTGCATACCTGAGAACTCGATAAGATTTTTCAAGGTATGTGAAGTCTGCCAACCCGCATTAGGCCAGCGTGGTGGACTAAGGCCTAATCCCTCTCATTCAGTAGAGGAGGCCTGTGCCCAGCAGTGGGACGTATATCATACAGAGCTAGTAAAAAAAAAAAAAAAAAACAAGGTTTGAAATAGATAAAAAATCCGTTCGTACTATTCTTATTACAGTGGGTGGAGTTAATACACTTTGATCTGTTACTCCTCATTCAAACAATATTGTCATTATGAGTATTTTAACCGACCTATTAGATTGAAAAGAAAAGGTCCGATTTAACAGCTATCAATACTCATTGATTTCTTATGTTTACATGAATATTACACATTGAAATAAAACTAATTTAAACGGATGTTATAGCGGTTTTTTATTAGTTTTGATACCGATGTTTCGAAAGTTTTTCAGCCTTCGTGGTCACGGGGACTGGGAACTGAGGTGTAGGCTGTCCAAAAGGTTAATGTTAGCTATCAACTCAAACAATTTTGTCAAAGTTTGTGATATTTTATGGGACCTATAAGATTTTATATATAGAATAGAAGTATAATGGCCGGTAGGCCCAGTGTTGGGCAAAATGTAATCTAACTACTGATTACTAACTACGATTACATAAAGTAGTTAGTAATCATAACTAATAACTACATAAAAAAATCAAAAATGTAGTTAAAAATTTTGATTACTAACTACTAATTGTAGTTGCAATCATGATTACTTGATTACTTTTTATAACTACAGATTTAAAATGATTTTGCGTCATTAAAAAAGAAAACACGCGCGATAGTCGTTCATGTAAATACATTAAATTAATTAAATTAAATCTATATATAAAAATGAATCGCTGTGCGTGGAAAAAATAAAAATCGTCACATTTTTCGGCTACGTCAGATTTTTCGGTTATGCGTCAGATTTTTCTGTTACGCGTCAAAATTAACTGGACTTGATTAATTTAATTTGATTTTAACTGGACTTTGACTGGATTTTGTCAAGACTTTGACCGGACTTTACAGGACTTTGACTGGATTTTGACCAGACTTTGACCCGACTTTGACAGGACCTTGACAGGACTTTGAGAGGACTTTGACAGGACTTTGAAAGGACTTTGACGGACTTTGACAGGACTTTGATGGACTTTGACCGGACTTTGACAGGACTTTGAGAAGGCTTTAACCGGACTTTGACAGGACTTTGAGAAGGCTTTAACCGGACTTTGACAGGACTTTGACGAACTTTGACAGGACTGACAGGATTTTGACGGACTTTGATGGACTTTGACCGGACTTTGACAGGACTTTGAGAAGGCTTTAACCGGACTTTGAGAGGACTTTGACGGACTTTGACAGGACTTTGACAGGACTTGAACGGACTTTGACAGGACTTTGACAGGATTTTGACGGACTTTGATGGACTTTGACAGGACTTTGAGAAGGCTTTAACCGGACTTTGACGGACTTTGATGGACTTTGACCGGAATTTGAGAAGGCTTTAACCGGACTTTGACAGGACTTTGACGGACTTTGACAGGACTTTGACGGACTTTGACAGGACTTTGACAGGATTTTGACGGACTTTGATGGACTTTGACAGGACTTTGAGAAGGCTTTAACCTGACTTTGACCGGACTTTGAGAGGACTTTGACAGGACTTTGACCGGACTTTGACGGACTTTGATGGACTTTGACCGGACTTTGACAGGACTTTGACGGACTTTGACAGGACTTTGACAGGATTTTGACGGTCTTTGATGGACTTTGACCGGACTTTGACAGGACTTTGAGAAGGCTTTAACCTGACTTTGACCGGACTTTGAGAGGACTTTGACAGGACTTTGACCGAACTTTGACGGACTTTGACAGGACTTTGAGAAGGCTTTAACCGGACTTTGACAGGACTTTGACAGACTTTGACAGGATTTTGACGGTCTTTGATGGACTTTGACCGGACTTTGACAGGACTTTGAGAAGGTTTTAACCGGACTTTGACGGACTTTGATGGACTTTGACCGGACTTTGAGAAGGTTTTAACCGGACTTTGACAGGACTTTGACGGACTTTGACAGGACTTTGACGGACTTTGACGGACTTTGACGGACTTTGACAGGACTTTGACAGGACTTTGACAGGACTTTGACAGGATTTTGACGGACTTTGACAGGACTTTGAGAAGGCTTTAACCTGATTTTGACCGGACTTTGAGAGGACTTTGACAGGACTTTGACGGACTTTGATGGACTTTGACCGGACTTTGACCGGACTTTGACAGGACTTTGAGAAGGCTTTAACCGGACTTTGACAGGACTTTGACGGACTTTGACAGGACTTTGACAGGATTTTGACGGTCTTTGATGGACTTTGACCGGACTTTGACAGGACTTTGAGAAGGCTTTAACCTGACTTTGACCGGACTTTGAGAGGACTTTGACAGGACTTTGACCGGACTTTGACGGACTTTGACCGGACTTTGACAGGACTTTGAGAAGGCTTTAACCGGACTTTGACAGGACTTTGACGGACTTTGACAGGACTTTGACAGGATTTTGACGGTCTTTGATGGACTTTGACCGGACTTTGACAGGACTTTGAGAAGGCTTTAACCGGACTTTGACGGACTTTGATGGACTTTGACCGGACTTTGAGAAGGCTTTAACCGGACTTTGACAGGACTTTGACGGACTTTGACAGGACTTTGACAGGACTTTGACAGGATTTTGACGGACTTTGATGGACTTTGACAGGACTTTGACAGGACTTTGACAGGATTTTGACGGACTTTGATGGACTTTGACGAACTTTGATGGACTTTGACCGGACTTTGACAGGACTTTGAGAAGGCTTTAACCGGACCTTGCCGGACTTTGACGGACTTTGACCGGACTTTCACGGACTTTGATGGACTTTGACCGGACTTTGAGAAGGCTTTAACCGGACTTTGACAGGACTTTGACGGACTTTGACAGGACTTTGACGGACTTTGACAGGACTTTGACAGGACTTTGACAGGATTTTGACGGACTTTGATGGACTTTGACAGGACTTTGAGAAGGCTTTAAACGGACTTTGACAGGACTTTGAGAGGACTTTGACAGGACTTTGACGGACTTTGACAGGATTTGACCGACTTTGATGGACTTTGACAGGATTTTTTTTTAATAACATGTCAATAAAAAGTATGAGTTTAATCCTTGCATTTGATTATTCATAAAATTAACATAGGCATGTGCAATAAACTGATTTTTTTTAAGCAGCCATATACCAAAACATATGTTACTACACTTTACGTGTTTATTTAATTGCAAAATATAAGTTCATAAAACTTAAATAATCAGTAGTTATAACTACTAGATTGCAGCAATCAAATTAACAACTACTTCATGTAGTTTGATTACTGTAGTTAAGTTACATGTAATCATAACTACATGTAGTTAACTACTTTTAATCGAAATTAGTAATCAGATTACAAAATGTAGTTAACTGCGCCCTACACGGCGGTAGCATTAGCATTATATCTACAAACTCAACAAAATCAACAAGCGACGAAATCGAGTGGGACTGACAGATGGACAGAATTTTCTTTAAGGGATAAATATTATTGGAATGAAGTTCCTTACGGCAGGCTTGGAGGGGATAGGGATTTCGCTGCGTGACCGAACTGAAAAAAATGTGATAGTAAAACCGTAAGAAAAATGCGTGGAATAAAAGCGTTAAATGAGACGTGCGCGTGCGCGACAGTCGCATACACAGAATTGAGCACGACTTTTTTTGCAATTTGTGTCGATTCTACATTAGCCGAAGGAACTTCGTTCCTACCTGGTTATATCTCCTTCGATTTTTAAAAGATTACGCTAGCTCGTTATTCGTCTTGCGATATATTATCTCTTGCCCTTTTTTATGCTTCCATTTTTGTCCAATGATATTGGTATCATGGTATCAAATACATAGGGTCATGTATTTTATATTTTATTGCGTATGTTATATTTAGACTCTACTCGGGTGTGTGATTAGATAATTTGTTTTATTTCTATTTTTCTATTTCTATGTAATTTTATGTTGCCAAACAAAAATAAAGAGACATATTTTGTTATTTTAGTTGATAATTTGAATTACGATGTTTTTTTATTTTAAGTAATTTATTATTTCCTAAAATACTGAATTTCCTAAATACTTTCTTGTACTTAAATAAAAACTAATCAGCAAAATTTAAGAGAAAAATCAAGAAAACCTACATAAAATTGAGCACGACTTTTTTTTGCAATTTGTGTCGATTCTTCATTAGCCGAAGGAACTTCGTTCCTACCTGGTGTCCCACGACACCACTAATTTTTTTATCACATAATTGGTCTATGGCAGCGTACGAAGGTTGTTATCCGTGAGGTCCTGGGTTCAATTACCAGTTAGGTTAAGCACAACTTGTGTTTGTTTTCATGTTGAAAAATCACACATCAATTGTGCAGGTTTGGAATGATATTGCACTTTCTTTTTTATTATTACGACTTAAACTGAAAACAAAATTACAAAAACATTAAATTATAAAAGCAGGGAGACTTTACAAACGCCATTGTGTGTAACAAACATAATGCGACAAAAGGATTTTTGTCAAAAACCTTCAAGTTTCACAGTAATAGTGTCAAGGGTTGCCTTATGACTCGGTGTTGTAAAGTTCTTTGAGAGAACAGCTTCGTTTCGCGACAGTATTTTACTTTTCTTAGTTTTCATTTCAAAAAGTAGCGATGGTTCAGCGGGGGTGGTACGGACTGCCGAGACGAAGTGGCAGGTTCAAACCAGCCCCAAGAACATGCATCTTTTTTTAAGTTACGTGTGTATTCAATGTTAACTATCGCTTGCTATAACGGTGAAGGAAACATCGTGAGGAATCTTTTTAGGCACCTTGTAAATAACTCAGAACAAATTTTGCCTTTGTTCTGTACATACACAGGGTTGAACACAGCATCTCCTTTTTAAATCAATTAAAAATATAGCACATAAAAACCATTGATCAATTGCTAGGATTTTATGTTTTAAATTCCGATTCAATAAGCTCTTGTAGACGAATTCAAAAGAGGTCTAGCCTGAAAATACATTTTTTCTGAATTTTTGCCTTTACAAAACCGAATAATTAATATGTATGCTCGAATTCTGGTCACAGGTCGGACGTATGTCTATATATGTTAGGCGTGTGAGGGATCCGCATAAAAAATTCAATCCATGTCTACAGCATTGTCTCCTAATTATATATTTACGAATTTGTGTCGACGTACATTTCTAGTATATTTTTTATAACAAAGGCCGGCAAAAGATTAAGTCTGTTATCTGGTGGTAAGTGATCACCACCGCCCATAAACGGCCTAAAACTAAATGAACCATGGAAGTGTTGCCGAGCTTAAAGAAAAGGACTTTAATAAGCCAGCAAACTAGTTTGCTGTATGGTACAAAAAAGAGCAAGTTGGTAAGTGATCGCGGCCATGAACGCCCACAATAACAGAAGCATCATGGATGCGTTACCAGTCTTAAAGGGTAAGGATGATTATTAGGGGATAATAATCATCAATCATCAGACAAAGGGGGGGGGGGGGTTTAGATCTCTAGATATCTCAGTCACCGTACGAAACGCAGCAGCAAGCCGCTACTTTACGTCGGTCTTCTGAGCGACAGTGGTGTCGACCTGGTCGAGCCGGCCCATTCATGCTGTAGACAAAACTGTCTACAGCGTGGCTCTACCACTCAAAAATTCTATTATTCATGATGAAAGAGTAATCCAGAGGCCCAAATCCCACTGCCCAGTCTCTTAACTATCCACTATCTCCTCCTCCTCGGGTATCCACGGGTATTGTGGATGTTCATTGGCGATGGGTGTCACTTATCAGGTAACCCACTTGCTCATTAACCAGTCTCTTTTATAATAAAATCTGTTGTTTTTTTATTGAATGACGAGACGAGCAAGGCGCTCGCCTGATGTTAAGAGCCACGCCTGCTTAATAGAAGCAACACCACACATAACGTTGAATTACAAAGCAGTACAGAGCAATGTTCAGTTCATAATGGTCACCAACCTGATACTTTTAAATTAGAGCCTATATATTAAAAATATTTATATGAGTGGTAGAGCCACGCTCTAGACAGTTTTGTCTACAGCATGATTGGGCCAGCTCAACCGGGTCATTACCACTGTCTCACAGAAAACCGACGTAAAGTAGCGGCTTGCTGCTGCGTTTCGTACGGTGAGTGAGATATCCGGAGGCCCAAATACCCCTCTCCTTCCCAATCTCTAATTATCCCTTTCCTTTAAGATCGGCAACGCGCCTATAATTATTCTGATATTGTGGGCATACATGGGCGGTGGAGATCACTTACCATCAGGTGACCTACTTGCCCGTTTGCCGATCTATGCCATAAAAAAAAAACCATTTTCAATTTGTCCTGTAACGACAGTCAGGATTCCTTTTAAAATTCTTTTTCCATCTTGGATTCCAATATTCCGGACGCTGGGCGCGTACCCAATCGCGTGCAATTTGTCCGGCCTAGCGCGTCTCGGTGGGAGATTATTGGCTTCCTTGACAAACAACCCAGATTTCATAGTAT
Organism: Amorpha juglandis; assembly: GCA_949126905.1. Classification (NCBI taxonomy): domain Eukaryota; kingdom Metazoa; phylum Arthropoda; class Insecta; order Lepidoptera; family Sphingidae; genus Amorpha; species Amorpha juglandis. Next base: position 6,704,561 of record OX421390.1, on the reverse strand, counting down.
ATTTTAAGGAAAAATAAATTCACAAATTCCTTAAGATCCTTAGATTTTATAGCAATATAAATTTCCGTAGTATTTTGTTGTTGTATTTGGATGGAAATTTATGTATTTTTGTACATAAATTTATAAATTGAATGGGTCTTTGTGTACGTCACTATAACTCTGTATTTTAGAACTTTGCTGGTAGGAGAGTAAGTGGGTGTGAGGTTACCTGATATCTTTCTACCCAGCTGCATAGCAACTTTTTTTAATGATGTAATTGAATGACGAAACGAGCAAGGTGCTCGCCTGATGATATGAACCACGCCTGCCCATAAACAGATGCAATACCACAAAGAACATTGAATTACAAACCACTGCACGGCAATGAACTGCGCTCGTCACCCCGAGACATAAGATGTTAAGTCTCATAATGCCCAGTAATTTTACTGGCTTCAATGTCCTTCAAACTGAAACACAACAGTGCTTACACACTGGCGCTTGGCGACAGAAATAGACAAAGCGGTGGTACCAACCCAGATGGTCTCTCGTATACGAGGGACCTACCACCTACCAACTACCGTACACATAGTGAAAAACTCATCATAGTGATCGTTCAGGCAAGTTGCATTCCGGAGTCAGCCAGTGTTAATCCAGTAGCTTCAGGTCAGCATAATTCTACCGACCGTCAAATGACGCAATATCTCTTCATGATCGACATTATAGTTATGTGACATTATATTGAACCATCGTTGTGACATCGAATTATTTGAAGACGGTTTAAAACTTCCTTTTTTTTATTTGCTTTAATGACGAGACGAGTAAGACGCTCGCCTGATGGTAAGCGCCACGCCTGCCCATAAACAGATGCAACACCACACAGAACTTTGAATTACAAAGCACTGCACGGCACTGAACTGCGCTCGTCACCCCGAGACATAAGAGCCAGATATTAAGCCATTAGCCAAGATATTAAGCCTCATAATGCCCAGTAATTTCACTGGCTTCAATGTCCTTCAAACCGAAACACAACGTTATTAACTTCTTAATTAACTTCACGTAACTCCACCTCTATTTGTTACCTGTTATACCACACCTGATTTAGCATACCCTTAACCCTTTATAAAGTGACATAATTTGTAGGATGACCTTTACCCTCTTCAGTTCTCTCTAATATCTTCAGGTACCATTCTTAAGGGCTAACAAATGATCAAAGGGTTAGACATTACATAGTAACTACCATATCTCTGATGGGGTTGACAGATGTATAACTAGTTCATTCCTCTTTCGTTAAATTCTAATCTATACTAATATCATAATGCTGAAGAGTTTGTTTGTTTCTTTGAACGCGCTAATCTCAGTAACTAATGGTTTGAATTGGAAATTCTTTTTGTGTTGGATAGTCCATTTATCGACGAAGGCTTTAGGCTATATATCATTACGCTGCGACCATTAGGAGCGAAGCATCAGTGAAAAATATTGCAAAAACGGGGAAAATTATTCATATTTGAAGGCTTCCGTTAATGTAAATACTACTGGACCGATTTGAAAAATTATTTCATCATTAGAATCCTACATTATCCCTGATGAACATAGACTACTTTTATCCCGGAAAAAGCAGATCACGCGGGCGGAGCCCCGAGGAAAAACTCGTTTGACATAAAGCAATTGAATACGTGCTATGTCTGTTAATTTGCTGGCACAGCACGTAAAAACTGCTGAACAGGTTTCGATATAGATAGATAGAATATTCTTTATTGCACACTAAATAAAGCATCTAAAAAGTAATGATCATACAGTCAATTTTACATTTTACACTTTTTTGAAATTAAATCCCGAATTGCATATTTCCTTTTGCTTACTCTATTGCCATTAGTAAAATAAATAACATGTGACGTTCTTTACGTTAAGCAATCTGTTCTGTGCTGTTCCTCGACGCACCTATGGATCTGGCGCCCAACGTGGGAGTGGAATGTCTCCCGCCGGCTCCGTGTATGTGCATATGGCTTCGCCGTGCATGTGTCCATGCGTGCGTATGTGCGTTCTTGCATGCGTGGGTTCGTTGGTGCGTACGTCGGGCGTGCATGTGTACGTGCGTACGTGCGACCATGCGTGCGTGCGTGCTGGCGTGCATGCGTTTGAGTGTATGTCTCTGTCTATTCCATAGAAGTGTTACACAAGTGAACTGATTTGAATTCATTTTTCTTTGTTTGAAATCTGGTTTAATCGATACGGTTCCTAGCTATATTTAAATAAAATCTGTTCGGCGGTTTAAAAATTACAGGTCTTTTCTAATTGATATTCAGGAGGCTTTAACGATTAGATTCATTTGTAATTTTATTCCAGAAAATTCCTTTAACTAGGACGGAACCGTGATTAAAAGGTAGTTTCTTAATAAATGGGCTGGTACCGCTGTAAAGTCTGTGACTGGGCAGTCGTATTGTTACAGGAACCCGACGTTGACGTAACCATTTACTCAAGGTCATTTGAAACGTATTATGGTAGAACCTCCTATAGGTAGAACCTCCTCAATGTGATTTGATTGTGATCAGACCTAATTGAGAATTGGATCATATGTAAACAAGGTCCATTTATTGGACAAGCAAACAGCCGATATTAATAAAACCTTTAATTGATTTATTATGTACAGTTCTTTTAATTTCAAAAGGCTATTTTCACATTTTTTTATATTAAATTTACAAAAAAAAAACATTTAAAAATATTAAAATACATCACCCTCCAGTGGTGGCACCTAGGACCCAAGCCAAAATAAGACCTAAAAATAAGACCTTATATTCTTCTACCTGTCCTTATCCCACTCACAGTGGGGTCGGCGTAATATGCTTTTAAAGACATGTTACAGAAAGATTTCGCTTGAATTTTACGATCGGCCTTATGCCTGACATCAACTCCTCAGGAGACCTATCATAATAAGACCTACTATCGTATACAAACAAACGTAATTGATCATACCATCACAATATCAGTAAGCCTTAATATAACAGTGAGACAATCTCGGATTCAACACGCGACATCGCCATTACGTGACAATCAATACAGATTTCCTATTATAAACTTTGGCCATAAAATGTGATCCGTGATTTACGACCAGATTCAAACTATTAGAAGAAATACGTTCGCGGACTTCATATTTATAGCATAGGCTGGCAAACGAGCACTTGTCACCTGATGGTAAGTGATCACCGCCCATGTACGTCCACAATACCCGAAGAATCATGGGCGCGTTGCCGACCTTAAAAGGTATAATTAAGGAATGGTACGAAGAGGGGATTTGGGTCTCCGGATATTTCAGTCATCGTTCGAAACGCAGCAGCAAGCCGCTACTTCACGTCGGTTTTCTGTAAGACAGCCTCCCACATATGTGGTTAAATTCCTAGTTTTTTAATATTCGCAAAAAATAGCCACATTGAGTTCATCATCATCATCATCAGCCACAGGACGTCCACTGCTGAACATAGGCCTCCCCCAAAGATTTCCAGACCGACCTGTTGAAAGCAGCCTGCATCCAGCGACTTCCTGCGACCTTTATCAGGTCGTCTGTCCATTGATTTACACATTGATTTAGTAGCTGAGAAACCAGAAGCCCTGAAGTTCAAATCCGGGGTCGAGCAATTACAATTTGTTTGAGTTTCTGATTCCAATATAAGTCATGAATTACTAGATATGTGACGAGGCTCCCCATATATCACATCAAGGGATAGAAATAAGCTTGGCGAATCATGGACTTACCAGTTGGACCTCTGTCCACCCCTTTAGAGACAGGCGTGAATTATATAAAAATATTTTTAAGAAACCTCAAACTCTACAAGTAATATAAAGTTATTTGAATTAAGAACAATTCTACTAGTCTACTAGTTAAGTACTCAAGGAATGAAAATAAAGCCACAGTTCCTTCGGGTCTAATTGTTTTTCTTGAATTCCTAGCGTGCGCCAGTGTGTTTGTGTAAACTTAACTGAATTTTCACACGCTATGCTCTGAATATAATAATTATTCGAATAGAATGTTATTCAACACGTTAACACAAGGTAGGTCCCTCGTATGCGAGAGGCCGTCTGGGTTGGTACCGCCGCTTTGTATAATTCTGCTGCCAAGCAACAGTGTGTAAGCAATGTTGTGTTTCGGTTTGAAGGACATTGAAGCCAGTGAAATTACTGGGCATTATGAGAGTTAACATCATGTGTCTCAGGGTGACACGAGCGCAGTTCAGTGCTATACAGTGCTTTGTCTGTATGGTATTGCTTCTGTTTATGGGCAGGCGTGGCGCTTACCATCAGGCGAGCACTTTACTCGTCTCGTCAATAATCAAATAAAAAAAATAATGTTATTACATATTTGCATTTTTTTTATAGCATAGGCCGGCAAACGAGCAAGTGGGTCACCTGATGGTAAGTGATCTCCACCGCCCATGTACGCCCACCACCAGAAGAATCATGGGCGCGTTGCCGACATTAAAGGAAAGGGATAATTAGGGATTGGGAAGGGGAGGGGATTTGGGCTTCCGGGTTTTTTTTATCTTGGCTCGGCAAAGTGACTGACTACGTTACACCTGATGGTAAGTGTAGCGCAATCCAATAGTGTCGACCAACGATAAACAATGTGTCCATCGTAGGTCGGCAAGATCATGCCGGCCTGCCAAAGGGCCAAAGGGGAGGGGAAGGAAAAAGGGATGGGAAAAGGGTTAGGATCAGGCGGCAAGCCTCCTGGGGAGAACCGAATATACACTGGCTGACCCTGGAACGCGACCCACACAAGGTGGACCACTATGGCAGGTTTTAGCACCAGTGTACGGTGGTCGCTATCTGGTCGGATACAAGTATCCGCCCACCAGCAATCCAGTTAATTGATGATTAAAGTAAATTGACGTTACTGGTTGTCACCGAAAGCAATTAACGATAATTGTACGCTAAATGCTTTCGTGATAAAAACCGTACAAGGCGTTTACTATAATTACAGTGGTGTTTTGAAAATCTATTTATTAATAATTCGTTAATTATCGGTAACTGTTGTTCGGCCAAACGCTCTTCGTAACTATAAGTGGATGTCTAATTGGTTAAAAAAACCGTCAAGTGTGAGGCGATATCGCGCACCGAGTGTTCTGTTTTTATTTGATTGAATGACGAGACGAGTAAGGCGCTCGCCTGATGGTAAGCGCCACGCCTGCTCATAAACAGAAGCAATACCACAGAGAACTTTGAATTACAAAGCACTCCATGGCATTGAACTGCGCTTAAAATCCCGAGACATAAGATGTTATGTCTAATAATGGTATCAATTTCACTGGACATTGTTTTTTTTTTTTAATTGCATATGCCGGCAAACGAGCAAGTGGGTCACCTGATGGTAAGTGATCTCCACCGCCCATGTACGCCCACTACCAGAAGAATCATGGGCGCGTTGCCGACCTTAAAGGAAAGGGATAATTAGGGATTGGGAAGGGGAGGGGATTTGGGCTTCCGGATATCTCACTCACCGTACGAAACGCAGCAGCAAGCCGCTACTTTACGTCGGTTTATTGTGAGACAGTGGTAACGACCCGGTCGAGCCAACCCATTCATGCTGCAGACAAAATTATCTACAGCGTGGCTCTACCACTCAAACCGAAACACAACAATGCTTACACAATGTTGCTTGGCAGCAGAAATAGATAATGGCTCTCGCACACGATGAACCTACCACCTTGTAAAACCTTGTTTCATTGTATTTATTTTTGAACTTGAATAAATGGAAAAAATACCCTCACTCTTAAATTTATCTGTATTCACGAAACACCGCGCATTAATCTCCGTTGAATCCAGATTTGCTGATCTTACACCGAATTTTCAACGCGAAATCGGTAACAATTTACAAATAACAGCGAAGCTCATAATTTCACCCTCACCTTGGCTCTATTGTTCGCGAACATCGATAACGGTGCGGCCAACTTTACGCAAATTGTTTTAAACAATCGCGCAATTCGGGACCACTGATTGACTCCTGATTACTTTGTGAAGAAAATTGTCTTTCTTTTCTTTCGTTCTTTGATTTCTGTTTTTTATAGCATATGAGTGGTATTGAGTGGCATTATGAGTGGTAGGGCCACGCTGTAGACAGTTTTGTCTACAGCATGAATGGGCTGGCTCGACCGGGTCATTACCACTGTCTCACAGAAAACCTACGTAAAGTAGCGGCTTGCTGCTGCGTTTCGTACGGTGAGTGAGATATCCGGAAGCCCAAATCCCCTTCCCTTCCCAATCCCTAATTATCCCTTTCCTTTAAGGTCGGCAGCGCGCCCATGATTCTTCTAGTCGTGGGCGTACATGGGCGGTGGAGATCACTTACCATCAGGTGACCCACTTACTCGTTTGCCGGCCTATTCCATAAAAAAAATCTCCAGCGTCCATGTACATGAAGAAACATGGGCGCGTTGCCTTCCCTAAAGGAATATAATAATTAAGGAATTTTGGAGGGGAAGGGGATTTGGGCCGCCGGATATCTCACTCACCATACAAAATGCAGCAGCAAGCCGCTAATTTTTACCTTCAAAATTCTCATGAAGAATTAATCAGGTATGTAGGTTTCCTCACGATTATTTTATCCTTGCTACCTCTGTTAGCTACCACAATAGAGAATTTTCGCTTAGGGAATTGTTGGGCGTCTCATCGAAACGAAGCTACTCACGGAAAATTAGCTTGATAGTAATCAAGTGGAAAAATGGCTCAGGGATCCCTGACCATATCGAACATGCAAGTATAATCCAGAAATATTCTAATAGCCCATTTACCAAATATAGCGCAGTTTTTGTCGACCCGTTAGCAAATATTCTCAGTTCCCGCCATAGGAAATGTTACACAGATGTTCTTTTAAATATATTTGGAGATAGGCTACCCTATATGTTATTTAATGGCAACAAATAGGTTACGATGTGCCCAACCCTTTTGCCGTAATAACGCTCCCTGTCGACGTATTTGAGCCTTAGCTTACCATAAAACTGAACACTTTTTCCTTATTTCACGGAAACTTACAGGAATTTCATAATATCGGATCGGTATGAAGTCATTTTTGATATCAAACGTTACTTGGGTATTCGATTTTATCGGCGCCCAGGGAGTTCTCGCATGATGCAGCTATTTTAAAAAGTTCGGGTACTAAAAACTTTAAGCGAATATATTATGTTTTTTTATTTGAAAGAACGGGGCGCTCGCCTGATGGTAAGCGCCACACCTGCTCATTAACAGAAGCAACACCACACAGAACTTTGAATTACAAAGCACTCTATGGCAGTGAACTGCGCTCGTCACACCGAGATATAAGATGTTATATATTATCATAATGCCTAGTAATTTTACTGGCTTCAATGTCCTTCAAAGCGAAACGCAACACTGTTGCTTGTTCGAAACGCATTGTTGCTTGGCGGCAGAAATAGACAAAGCGGTGGCACCAACTCAGACGGCCTCTCACATATAAAGGACCTACCACCTTGTAAATTGTCTTTATAATCATTCAAATAAAATTGCTTGCTAAAGTGAAATGTAAATAACAAAACATATTATCGCAAAACTTGTTTCATAAGTGTTTCGAAAGATATTGTAAGTTATATAATACTTCTAGCGCAAATAAGGGATTAGGTAAAAGCAATAAATACTAAAAGTTTCGTTATGTATAAGTAATACCATTGAAATTAAAACAAACTAAATCAATGGCGTAGTTTAAGTTATGCGAGAAATAAATCCAAACCACTTAGCAATAGCGGCGCTTCAGCAATTCAAATAAGGCCCATAAATTTATGCTGAATAAACCTAATTGTCTTGGGGCTCCGGCTTTCTTCGCTGTATAGATTACAACAAAAACCAATTACTATGAATCATACAATATCCTGAGCGAGTAACTCTCGACAAGTAGCTAATGAAAAAACTTTCTCTTACAAAGTCATAAAGTGTTTTCTGTTGTTTGTAGAAGTTAGAATGTTGAGAAATCATTAGACAACTAATCCGAGCCGATTAATATGCGAGATATCTTTGATATTCTTGGAGATGTAGGAGAATAAACAATTGTACATTACATATAAAGAGTATCTTCTTCACATAACATAAAATGAAGTCGCTTCCGCTGTCTGTTCGCTTAGATCTTTTAAACTATTCAACGGATTTTAAACCGGTTTTCAGCAATAGATAGAGTGATTCATGAGGAAGATTTATATGTATAATACATACATATTATAGTACAGAAAAGCCGAAAAATTTAAAGATTTGTAATGTGATGTCGTAACAAACATATTTTTACCCGTGCGAAGCTGGCGCGGGTCGCTAGTGATAGATAAAGTACAGGTAAATGCCAAAATCAATACCATTTTCAACGGTTTATGCATAATATTACGAAACAATGCTAAGGGCCTACAATTAATAATAATTAATTAATTCTAACATATAACTTAGTTAGAACAAAATTGCACTAAATAACAATGAGGTTTTAGAAACTGCTTATTACAAAGTGTATATTTTTTATTTAATTGAATGACGAGACGAGCAAGGCGCTCGTCTGATAGTAAACGCCATGCTTGCCTATAGACAGAAGCAACACCACACAGAACTTTGAATCACAAAGCACTGCATGGCACTGAACTGCGCTCGTCACTCCGATAAGATGTTATGTCTCATAATGCCCAGTAATTTCACTGGCTTCAATGTCCTTCAAACCGAAACACAACAGTGCTTACACACTGTTACTTGGCGGCAGAAATAGACAAATTGGTACCAACCTAGACGGGCTCTTGCATACGAGGAACCTACCACCTTGTGGTAGTAAAAACCCACGAAACACCATAAAACGTCGGTTAACTGTTAATTATTTAGTACCAGTTGGTCTGGGCTTTCATGAATCCGTCTAAACAAATGATTTTATAGTGTATCTATTTTTTTAATTATTCGATCTCAAAGGCACGTAATAATACCCTTTAACCACAGCAATTAACATTTCCTACAAGTATGATAAAAACTTTCAAGGTTTGAATACTTCGCTAAGTATAAACTTTACCTCCCCAAGTTGGGTGATTTGTTTTTTCTTTAATGATGTTGTGAGAGTTTGTATCGACATTCTCAGAGAAACTATTTGAAAATTTACCACACCAGATATTTTCTATTATCGTTTATTAGACATTATTATGTTCAAGACTTCATGATGTTAGTTGTTTAAGTCACAAGAGCTGTAAAGGTATTATTGACATTCTTGAGTAGAGTTGTTTTAGAAATATTTTTTTTTTTTAGAATTGATTATAAATTATCGTAATATTCTGTTATATTAATGTTAAAGGGGTAGGCATCCACACTTGGCTTAGGTTTTGTCATAATTATGTTGTACATAGTGTGTCTATTATCATAATGGTTACAAATTCGTTGCAAAATATTTTTGACTATTATGTGGTTTCTTTCTTTCATAGGCTGCGTATTCTGTGTGTTCGATTTTTGCATCCAGATGCTTGTATGATCCACAAATATCTGCTTTGGCTGTCAAGGTATTGTGGGTCTGCAAGTCCCTCGTATTTACTCGTAGGCTATCCTAGTATAGGGTCAGGACTATGTATGTGATTAGCTGTTGTTTTATTCATTCTTCTTCCACCTGTCCTTATCCCACTCTCCGTGGGATCATCGACAATAGATTTTTAACAGTCGTTACAAAAATATTTTGTTTGTGGTTTTCACGACCAGCCGTCTACCGGACGTCAACTCTTCTGGAGAGAAACACCCAGACCCGAAACAAATATTTGTAGAGCACTTATTGTCTCGGTGCGGGAATCAAACCCGGGGCATATTTCTTCACAGACTACTGTCCCTCTCACGCTACTCGTGCACTGCGTCACGGAGTTACAATTAATAATAATACCATATGTTTTCAACATTCTGTATACTGCCACTACTACGATATAATTTAAACCGGGGCACACACTCTAGGCACTGCGTCATTTGTAGAGAGGTTAGATCCCTTTGAAAGATCAACTACGATGGAATGTGAGGACACAGTTGTGTGCATAGCTTCATATATTAAGTGGTGGTCGAGCAAATACAATCGCTGGAACGCAGAATATAAAATGAATGAAATGATGTAAATAATTTTTAAAACTATTAAGTTTTGTTCTCAAGGATAGGCAAAAGATCAAGTTGACATAAATACCAAATACCTAATAATTAAAGTCTCTTGTAATTAATTTCAACAAATCAAGCTTGCAGTTAAAATATGTAGACATTTGTATTACAAATTTTGATACTCAAAAGAAAGTACGTATTTTTAAGATATCAAGCAACAGTGTGTAAGTACTCTTGTGCTTCAGTTTGAAGGATATTGAAGACGTGAAATTACTGGGCATTATAAGATTTAACAACTTATGTCAACAGTCCATACAGTACTTTGTAATTCAAAGGTCTGTGTGGTGTTATAATTAGTTATGAGCAGGCGTGGCGATTACTATGAGACGAGCAACCTGCTCATTTCGTCATCGAAGTTGATAAAAAAAGATCATCAAAACCTTAGTTATTCAAAATATTCAAAACCAAGCTCCACGCTTCTATTAAACTATAATTTTCTATTAAAGTTTTTTATAACATTTACTTTTATTGTACCTCTCTATTGCTCTAGTAATAAATATAATTTTCTTTCTTTCTTTTCCACGTTGACCTACTTGAGAAATTCAGCAATTTTTATTCATCAGTCAATGACTAAACAGATGTTATTATGAAGTAGACCATAGTCCGGATTAGGACATACGCTACTTCTTATTCCAGAATTATTATTTCACTTGTGCGAATCCGCGAGCAAATGCTAGTTTATTCATATAAAAAGGTTCATTTAGATTTTTTTTTTAATGGAAATCTTGGTGAGAACTGATAATTCATGGGAACAGAAATACGCCATTAAAATCATCGAAGTTTCGCCATGAGTTATTGATGGTGCAAGTTTGTCCAACTTTGTCCATTATATTCAGAGACTTGACAAGACCTGATCGTTATTAATCATAACCAGAACAACTTGCTCTCCCATACCTCTTCTTCGTGAAGTAACGAAGTATTGGAAATTAATTCTGTACGACACAAAGGAGGTCTTTTAAATTGGTGCTAAACAGTTTTTCAAGAGCAGAATCTATTAACTACGACGTATGATTTGAACGCCTTTTTTCTCCGTATTTTGCTGATATAAATTTGAAAATGTCTTTGGCATTAAGCCATTTTTTGTGTTACTAAATTATGTACACGAATAATGGCTTAGGGTAGATTATACCGAAGTAAATTTAGTATATCCTGTGTCCTCGGGATAATGCTATTATTCGGGAACAAGCGAGGAACTAATGGGTTCAGGGAATAGCTCAGTTTGGCCACGTTTATATCGGCTTATGCTAGATTCTCCGGGGAGTAGGTTGAGGAGCAATGATTTATAATAGTATCAACAGTTGGCCAAGGTAACCTGCTAATCACTTTTGGTTAAGTAACAGAACACATATATGACTCAGGATGTCTTGGGTTGTAGTCAAAAGTCGACAAAGCACCCACGTTTTTTTTGGCTTTGTGTATGTAGATGATTACTATTACTACGATGATTACTAGGTGATCATCTGGTGATTCACTTATCCGTTTACTGGCCATCCATAAAGAAAAAAATATAATATAAGACCCCGAGCTCACTGCCCATGCTCCAAAGATCAAAGTGTATATACTTCAGTAAACGCATTTCAGAACATATAATATATAAAAGGTGGTAGGTCCCTCGTATGCGAGAGGCCGTCTGGGTTGGTACCATCGCTTTTTCTATTTCTACTGCCAAGCAGCAGTATGTAAGCACTGTTGTGTTTTGGTTTGAAGGACATTGGAGCCAGTGAAATTACTGGGCATTGTGAGATTTAACATCTTATGTACCGGGGTGATGAGCGCAGTTCAGTGCCAAGCGGTGCTTTGTAATTCAAAGTTCTGTATGGTAATGCTTCTGTTTGTGGACAGGCGTGGCGCTTACCATCAGGCGAGCGCCTTGCTCGTCTCGTCATTCAATCAAATAAAAAAAAAAACTACTCAAGAAACTCAAAACCTTTGCAACTCAAGACTTAATATCCTATATGTTTGACTGATGTATGCAGTCCAGTGTCAAGCAATATTTGTGAAAAAAAGTTCTTTGTAATGTTGCTTCTGTTTATGGGTAGGCGTGGCGCTTACCATCAGGCAAGCGACTTGCTCGCGTAGTCATTCAGGCCAATATCAAAAAACAAATCCAATAATGGAATCCAACAAACGTTGCGAGGGAATGTAGGGCTCAAATTAAATAAGGAAGGTTTTATCCCCTCTCAGGGGCAGTTAATCTTATAGACAAGGGTTTTGATTAATGCAGGTACAGAATCTACAGATTCAGCAAAGGTGTGGCGTGGAGATTTAGAAGTTACTATTTTGTTTCTCTCCTCTGTCTTATTACCGTGAGATTCCGGTTCGATGCCTAGATGTTGTGTTGTGATGTTCGTTTATTGAACTAATAATGGGTATTGCAAGTGAGAGTTACGCTGTAGATTTTGTCTACTGCATAACTGTTATTACTAAGCCGGTCAAGCTAGCCCAGCTAGATAGTTGTAATGGTCTAAGATCCCGCGGAACATTGACCTTCACCCATATGTTTACCGGATGAAATAAATAATTTAGGGTATAAAAGGTGTTGCTGAACACATACAAATAGGGTTGCCTAAAAAAATATGGTCAAGGATAGGTTTTGCCAATTTAAAAAAAAAAAAAAAGAAGATATTATTTCACTGACTTGCTCACCAAATAAATGAACCTTCAATGAACACCTACAATGTATACTACCTGCAAAAGCTAGGAGCTAGATGAGCGCAATTACCACTTTTTAGTTTCCTGTTTGCACACGGCAACCAGGTAGTAGTGGCCAGAAAAAGGTAGGCAACCTATTTTTTACAGATAGTATACATTGTACACTTTTCATTGAAGGTTAAATTTTTTTGGTAAGTATGTCAGGGAAATTATAAAAAAAAAATTTTTTTTTTAAGAATCAATTAATCATATCCTTGACCATATTTTTTTAGGCAACCCTATTGGTAAGTGTTCAGCAACACATTTTATACCTTAAAATGTCATTTTGATTCGGTAAACAGATGGGTGAAGGTCAATGTTCCCCGGGATCTTGTACTATAAGACTATCTCATATAAAATCGATGTAAAGTAAAGGCTTGCTGCTGCGTTTCGTATGGTGTTTGAGATATCCGGAGGCCTATATACCCTTCCCTTCACAATCCCTTAATTCTGGTATTGTGGGAGTTCATGAGCGAATCCAGAAGAAACATGACATATCTCTCACATTGACGATATATGAAAAGTAAATTAATATAACTTTGTATAAAAACCTTGAAGGAAACATCGTGAGGAAACCTGCATACCTTTGAACTCGATAAGATTTTTCGAAGGTATGTGAAGTCTGCCAACCCGCATTAGGCCAGCGTTGTGGACTAAGGCCTAATCCCTCTCATTCAGTAGAGGAGACCCGTGCCCAGCAGTGGGACGTATATAATAAGGGCTAGTAAAAAAAAAAAAAAAAAAAAAACCTTTGTATTGAATACTCTTCAAATTATCACTTCCACTCATAGATATCGGCAATACCAATAACAAGGTAGGTAAGGTAGGTCCCTAGTATGCAATAGGCTGCCTGGGTTGGTACCACCGCTTTGTCTATTTCTACCGCCAAGCAACAGTGCTTACACACTGTTGTGTTTCGTTTTGAAGGACATTGAAGCCAGTGAAATTACTTGACATTTAGAGACTTAACATCTTATGTCTAGGGGTGACGAGCGCAGTTCAGTACCATGCGGTGACTGTAATTCAAAGTTCTGTGTGGTGTTGCATCTGTTTATGGGCAGGCGTGGCGCTTACCATCAGGCGAGCCACTTGCTCGTCTCGTCATTCAATCAGATACAAAAAAAACCTGGAAAATAAACAAGCTGCTGCCAACCGTTATAACCCATCACTGCTAATTGTAGATATCAAGAATACCAGGGCACAACCTAGCCGCTGCCTACATTAGTGCATTACCACTTAATATGACGTGTCGCCGAAATGACAGACGCTATGAAAACTTGCGTGACAAATACTCAAGTGTGGACAGTTGTGTTACGACCCTCTATTACGGAGTGGTCCACTCCAAGACCCCGCAATATTTCACAGTGACATATCATTTTAGGATTGTCATTTCTGTTTTGTCGCGACAAAATGATACAGTGCATGTTACAACGTCCAAATAAGCATAAAACTTACGTGTGAAAGACATACCGAGTGGTAGAGCCACGCTGTAGACAGTTTTGTCTACAGCATGAATAGGCTCAACCGGGTCGTTACCACTGTCTCACAGAAAACCGACGTAAAGTAGCGGCTTGCTGTTGCGTTTCGTACGGTTAGTGGGATATCCGGAGGTCCAAATCCCCCTCCCCTTCCCAATCCAAATCCCACCCATGATTCTTCTAGAATTGTGGGCGTACATGCGCGGTGGAGATCACTTACCATCAGGTGACCCACTTGCTCGTTTGCCGGCCTATGCTATAAAAAAAAAATGTGCTCAGGGTGGTAGAATGTCAAAAGTGTGGAAGCATTTTAGCAATATCAGGGACACTGCTAAAATGCTGATAATCCTAAGCTGCACCATAGACCATAGACCTCAGCAATATCAAGGATTTTTTTTATCCGACTACTGCAAAGTGACTGCACTACACCTGATGGTAAGCGTAGTGCAGTCCAAAAACCAGCGACCAGTAAATAATGAGTTTATCGGTGGTCACCAGAGTCATGCAGGCCTGTATAAATGTCTTCTCTCTTCGGAGAGGGAAGAAGCAAATAGAGGGGCCTGCGACAGGACAGACGGATGACCGAAACACGCACAGAGACACAAAGATGTACCCCTATTCCCGCTCCAATCAACCATCAAGTCATGTCGCAAGCCCCTCGGGAGAACCGAATATACACTGGTTGATCCTGGAACGCGATCCACACAAGGCATGTCGATCACTATGGCAGGTTTTAACACCATGTGTACGGTGGTCGCTATCCGGGTGGATATGAATATCCTACCACCAGTTACCGATACTGCACAAGATGCTGCTTACCATTAGCTGTCGCCGCCGCGCTGCTCATAAGCATTAGCCATGCCAAGGACACTGCTAAGGTCCTTCCAACCATAAGCAGCATCATCGCTCATAGATATCAGTAATATCAGGAATACTGCCAAGATACTGTCAATTGTTAACTGTCACCACAGTTCATAAACATTAGCAATTTCAGAACACTGCCAAAATGCTGCCAAACGCAAGAAGTCACTACCGCCCATAGACATTGGTAAGCTGCACATAGCTAAGCTGCTGTCTACCTACATATTTTAGAGTGAAACCAGCTTTTCCTGTTTCTAAGATATGCTAAAGACGTTACATTAAAAATACATTAATGTGTTTCATAATTTCATCCATAAAAATCAGTTTACGCAGTAATAAATCAACAACATATTATTTATGAGGGTAACCTTTCTCAACCCCAAAATTAAATTATCCCAGCAGTAGTGTACGAAAAATATTACAATTTATATTTGATAAATTGGTATGCGTATACTTGGCAACATAATACATATATGAAGGTGTTTTACGAAAGTTTGTTTGTATAATTTTATTTATTATGGTCCTCCTCATTCCAGTCTAATGTGGGATCAGTGCTGCAGGAGTTTTCACCCCTGGCTGATAAGAAGGAGGGATTCTAAGTCTGAACTATTTGCCTATAATTATGGCCCTGATAAAGACGACCTGATAAAGGTCGCAGGAAGTCGCTGGATGCCGGCCGCTTCCAACAGGTCAGGAAATCTTTGGGGGAGGCCTATGTTCAGCAGTGGACGTTTTGTGGCTGATGAAGATGATGATGATGGTTGCCTAAAAGATGGATATGGATGGATGGATGGATGGTGGCCTTATGGATGTGCATAAACGAAAAGATGTTTTTTTAAACAGTCATACACATAGTCCTGACCCAACACTAGGTTAAATCTGTATGGTGGGTTAAAGGAACGACGAGGGATATACGTTCTACAATACTCAGAACCGAAACCAATACTCGCAAGCCGTTTTTATTTATGTAGAAGCTAGTTTTTGTTTAAGTTAGTTTAATGGTTCTAAGCTTCATGAAAATTTGTTCAGGTACTATTAACAGATTTCTTTCTAATTCCTGTTTGGGGTTTGAACTGTCAGGGTGCAGAAAGGTTTTGGCTAATTTGTTGACTTTAACAGTATGATCTTTAGTCGTAATTGCAATACAGCTATTTCACAGACCAGTCTCAAGACCGAAATTAAGCGCGGCAGTAGTTATTTAATGGTTTGCATTTATTATAACTTTTAAATGTTAAAAGCGTATAAATCACTAGCTTTTTCTCGTGGCTCCGCCCGCGTGATCTGCTTCTTCCGGGATAAAAAGTAGCCTATGTTCATCAGGGAATATAATGTAAGTCTAATGGTGCAAGAATTTTTCAAATCGGTCCAGTAGTTTTTAAGTTTATTTGTTACAAACAAAAATACAAATCTTTCTTCTTTACAATATTAGTGTAGATCGTAACCACTTGGCATTTAATAAAAAAAATATCAAAAAATTGATGTTTATTGTGATGAATTTTTGACGAGTTGTTTAAGTCACTAGCGAAGGTTCCTGGCTCAAAAAACTCTCTTCAAAAAAACCTATTGATCCGTTGTGCGTTTGTAACCATAGATCGGATTGTGATTAAATTATAACGCATGCCGGGTGTCAACAGTTAGTTTATAAAAAAAAACGATATTTTTAGTTCCAAACACGCTTGGTGATGGAAGAAAAGTGTTTAGGGTACGGTAATTTATTAATGATGTAGAAAACCCCCATATAGATCTTTCAGGCATGGCACGGGATCAGCCAGTGTATATCCAGTGACTTCAAGCCAGAATACTGCCGACAGCCAAAGGACGCACGCTAAAGAAGTAGATGCAGACAGAAGAGATCTTCACTGCCAGCGTCAGCTAGACGCGTCCATCTGAAATCCGACTTTACTGCAATACAAGGTGGTAGCTCCCTCGTATGCGAGAGGCCGTCTGGGTAGCACCGCTTTGTCTATTTACTGCCGCCAAGCAAGTGTGTAAGGTCTGTTGTGTTTCGGTTTGAAGGACAATTTAGCCAGTGAAATTACTTGACATTATTAGACTTAACATATGTCTCGGGGTGACGAGCGCAGTTCAGTGCCATGCAATGCTTTGTAATTCAAAGTTCTATGGTGTTGCTTCTGTTCACAGACAGGCGCTTAGCATCAGGCGAGCGCCTGCTCGTCTCGTCTTTCAATCAAATAAAAAAATATCTTCACAACGTCGGCACGCAAAGCAGGTGTTTATGACTACCTTTGATCCGCAGCTTCCACATTATAAAGCCTCAATAATCGAACAACGTAATCAAGAGGATAAATATGTATTTTGCGAGCGAACAGCGGGTGCTAACCGCAGGCAGCCCGGCCGTCGAGGTGGGCTTAATTGCAATTCAATTTCAAGGTAAATTGAGTGAACAATCTATATATGCTAATCATATTGCTTGCTACACAACCAACTTCACAAAGTGGTAGGTCCCTCGTATGCGAGAGGCCGTCTGGGTTGGTACATCCGCTTTGTCTTTTTCCGCCAAGCAACAGTGTGTAGGGACTGTTGTTTTTTGGTTTGAAGGACATTGAAGCCCATGAAATTACTGGGCATTATGAGACTTAACATATTATGTCTTCGAGTGACGAGCGCAGTTTAATGCCATGCAGTGCTTTGTAATTCAAATTTATGTGTGGTGTTACTTCCAATTATGGGCAGGTGTGTCGCTTACCACCAAGCGATTGCCTTGCTCGTCTCTTCATTCAATTAAATTAAAAAAGAAGAGGTTCTTTACTTGATTTTTTTTACCTACTTAAAAATGAGGTTTTGTTTTCTTTTTTATAGCCGAGTTCGGTGAAGGAGCAAGTGAGTCACCTGATGGTATGTGATCTCCACCGACCGTGAACCACAACACCAGAAGCCGATATTAAAAGAAAGGGATAATAATCAAGGGATTGGTAAAAGAAAGGAGGCTTGGACCTCCAGCTATCTCACTCACCGTACGAAACGCAACAGTAAGTTCACTTCTTTACATTGCTTCACGGTGGTTCTCCGAAAGACAGTGGTATCAATCCAGTCGAGCCGTCCCATTCATGCTGTAGACAAAACTATACAAGTATTACTGTATAATTAAACATGAGTTTATCATTCTTATTTTTATTACTAAGTACTACAACTTAGTACATATTAATTCAGTTATTTACACCTATATCGTCAAAATTTATATATTAACTGACTTTAAAAGAGGAGGAGGTCAAGTCGGTGAGTTATTTTTAATGTATGTACATTGATCTTTTCGCTAATAACGGACCGATTTGGTCAGAAAAAAAACTGATTAGATAGAAAAAATAGTAAAAAGACAACTTTAAAATGCTCTGCCGTAAAGTTCACGTTGGTGCTTTAATATTTTTGCCTTTCCAGTGATCATATGGAGTAATGCACGTTTTGCATCTCTGCTTATCCCTTGTTCTTGAAGACATCAAGACATTTCAATTGCGCTGCTCAAATAAGACGCGATTATTTTCAGCACAAGCTGTGGCTTAAAACGTGACTAGATTTAGCTTGAAGCTTAACTATGACGTCACGTAGATACGCCAAGCATCACATTCGGTAAAAATGAATGCACTATTCGTAATGGAAAATAGCAACCCTTTCAAATGCTTGAATATTATGTCCCAAAGGAAACTGCTTATACTAAATATTTACTATTATTGTATAGTGACTGACATAGATGCGGTATTTTGGATGGCCACTCCATTTCTTATATAAAATCTATAGATTTAAAAAAAAGTGTATTTATTTTACGTTTTAGCACACCTCCATATCGCAGTGGGTAAGCAACCGGTTTAGAGAAGCTGCGAGTTCGATTCCCTCACCGAGACAAATATAAACTGCGATAAAATCCGTTTAAATTAGTTTTATTTCAATGTGTAATATTCGCATAAACATAAGAAATCATTATGAATGTCCAATGTTGATGATGTGTTTTTATGTAAAATAAAACTTGTAACTCGCCTGAATATTTCGCACAGATAGTTGTTAGTTACGTAATATACTAATAATAAGTACTCCTAAATTAGTCCATTGAAATGTTACATTTATTTGGGCTTAGCGTGCGTTTGTATTTTATTTTTAGATATGAAGGGGGGGTTACTGTAAAGTTAAATCCAAGTTTGTGGGGTTGCAGCCCTTGTCCCACGGCCGCCATCTTGGAAAAAGAGGTTAAAAATCCATTTAATATTGTAAAAAAATGAATGAACGAACTAATCGTCCCACAGATTACATTCCAAAACTACGGTACAATCTCCTTGAATAATTTAAACGTTCATTTCAGACTTTTGCTTTGCAAATAAGGAAAGTCTAAAAGAGACTTACTCAGACAGCATAATTGTCGTAAGGACCTCGCTAGAATATTAATACAGCTACATTATACCTAATTCTAAAGTGAGTCGAATAAAAACATTTAGACTTCAAGGTTCAAACGCTAGAATGTTGGAATTCAGAATATTAAAAAGTAAATAGGTGTTTCATGGAAACATTTCCACTTGTACACTCTTTATAATCCCACTTCAAAATGGAGGATCTTTTCAATTCGTTTGTTTAAAATTTATAGTGTATTTTTTATCAAGGCACGGCAGAATGATTAAATTGGACCTGATGTTAAGTATTTGCTGGTGTTAGGATATTCATATACGCCCGGATAGCGACCACTGTACACATGGTGTTAAAATCTGCCATAGTGATCCACACGCCTTGTGTGGATCACGTTCCAGGATCAGCCAGTGTATATCTGGTTTTCCCGAAGGGCATGCGACATGACTTGATGGTTGATTGGGACGGGTATAGGGGTACATCCTTGTATCACTGTGGCTGCATCGGTCATGCGCCTATTCTGTCGCAAGCCCTTCGATTTGCTTCTTCCCACTCCGAAGAAGGAAGAGTAGTATTCAAGTATCGAAATCATATGTAAATCGAGTTATGTTCATAAATAAATTAGAGGTAAACTTCCATTGGTATATTTTAATCATGACAGACGTCACCTTATCATCTACTTCTCTTAAAACAATTTACCAAAGAGTTAACAAATCGACATTTTTTAAAATAGAATAATATTTATCAGATGCCGAAAAGTCATTCAAATGTTTTTTCTTTTTTACCCGAGCACGGCAAAGTGACTGTACTACACCTGATGGTAAGCATAATGCAGTCCAAAAAAACCAGCAACTACCGATAAACAATGAGTTTATTGGTGGTCACCAGAATCATGCCGGCCTGTAGAAATGCTTCTTCCCTCTCCGAAGAGGGAGAGGGGGGGCGAGAGGAAAATCGAGGGACCTGCGACAGGACAGGCGGATGACCGATGCAGGCACAATAATACAAGAATATACCACTGTACCCGCCCCATCCAACCATCAAGTCATGTCGCAAGCCCCTCGGAAGAACCGGATATACACTGGCTGACCCTGTAACGCGACCCACACAAGGTGGGTCACTATGGCAGGTTTTAACACCAGTGTACGGTGGTCGGTATCCGGTAGGATACGAATATCCTCCCACCAGCAAAAGCGTTAAGCCTATATATCAATATTTTTTCTGGATATATCATAATCGATATTTATACTTTATCTTATATTAATCGATAGCTTTTTGCACATTAACATCCCTAGATTAGATTACGTACTTGTGACGTACTTGAAGAATTTTAAACATTTTTATAGCTTTCTTCAATATTCAAAATGGCAAAACTCGTTAAGAAACTGTCATAATGCCTATATTTCAACTGAGAACAATGAATATTAATTTCGGAGTATTCGGAAAGTACAAAATCTTCCTTCAAGGTCGGCACATTATATAAAGTAAATAGGGAGTAATTGGGTTCGTGCCAGGTGCCTTATTCATAATTATTTAATATAGATACTTCTTCATAACTTTACTAAAAGTGACTCTTTATATGTTGATATATAGGGTTACTTTTAAAACGCAGGACTAGATAGTTAACCCCATAAGGAACAAATTTTGTTCTACAAGTTCGGACATAACTCAATACATGAAAAACAAACTTTCACGTTTATAATATTAGTAGGATGATTCCAAAGTCAGTAAATCCTTCATTTAATTGCTCAAGCAAAAGTTCTCTCGACAGTGAAATGAAATGAAATGAAATAGTTTATTAATCATGTAGGCAATTGAAATAGCGCTTATGACAAGTCTGTACAAAAGTAAAACTTATAGGTATATACAAATCAGTATCAACTAATGTATACATAGCATCATCAAAATACACTCGGCAATTACACTGAATCTATTTATTTATCTATTATTATTCGACATTACGTTTGTCCGAAAAAATCCTATCCAGTAACTCTAATTCATCGGCGCTTCAAACCTAAACGGGGACAAGTATGAAAAATACTACAATAGGTACCAGTTGGGTACTCTACACCGTGTTTTGTGTACAGCTCCGTCTATTATCCGTAACTTGTAAACTATTTTAAATAGATTCGGCGTAAAGAAACTGGATTCGCTTTTATCACGGATGTTATTGTTGCTTAATGAATTTTACAAGGTGGTAGGTCCCTCGTATGCGAGAGGCCGTGTGGATTGGTACCACCGCTTTGTCTATTTCTGCCGCCAAGCAACAGTGTGTAAGTGTTGTGTTTCGGTTTGAAGGACATTAAAGCCAATGAAATTACTGGGCATTATGAGAATTAACATCTAATGTCTCGGAGTGACGAGTGCAATTCAGTGCCATGCAGTGCTTTGTACCGAGTGTTTATGCGCCGTCTCTTCAAAATTTAAATTCCACACCAATATTAATTATGCTTTTGTTACAATCGATAAGTTCGATCACATCCCTATATATTAGGTCTAGTATATGAGCAAGAATAACATGGTGGTTACATTAGGCGAGTGACCTGCTCGTTTCACTAATTAAATATTCATTCTGCTCTTCTGAACATAAATATCAAAGCCACTGCAGCCATGAACACTCGGATCTTCCTCAGATGTTAAAACCTAATCACACTCAGCGATCTTAAAAGAGAATGAACGCTTGACAAACCTCGTACACGGATCCTGGGCTCTCGTATTCATTGATTTGATTTCGGAACGTGTACGGAACGGAAGATTCGCTGATTGATACTATTAGTAACGGGTGAATGATTTTAATAATTAATTATCAGATGGGATTATGCTAACGACTGTTTGTTTCCATTAGTGGAACCTGTACTGATTTAGTATACTGGTAGAGGGATCTTAATATCATAAAGGCGTAAGTGAGTTTGTTTTTGCTTTCATGCCTTTTACAAGGTACCTTGTATGCGAGAGGCCGTCTGGGTTGGTACCACCGCTTTATCTATATCTGTCGCCAAGCAACAATGTGTAAGCATTTTTGTGTTTCGGTTTGAAGGACATTGAAGCCGGTGAAATTACTAGGCGTTATGAGAGTTGACGTCTTATGTCTGTGGTGACGATCGCAGTTCAGTGCCATGCAGTGCTTTGTAATTCAAAGTTCTGTGTGGTGTTGCTTCTGTTTATGGTCAGGCATTGTGCTTACCATTAGGCGAGCGACTTGCTCGTATCGTCATTCAATAAAAAAAAAAACATAACCTAAAATATTCAATATTGGCGAATATAATGGGGTTTGCAAAAACTGATTAAATTGAAAAAAAGAACGTAACTTAAAATATTCAACTTATCGGCGAATATAATGCAAAAACTGAACAAGTGAATAAATTATTAATTAACATTGCTTTCCGAATATCGATAATTCACATTAATTATATCAAATTAAATATTAACAAAATAAACCGCCAATATAAAGTGAAAATGACGTTTCTGAAATGAGTTCTGTTAAATATTTTAATTCACGTTGCGGTGAATTGCGGTAAAGTAATTTTTATATTAGTAAATAAAACAAAAAGCATTATTTATTTTATACGTTATGTTTTCGCATGCGTTTCATAGAAAACACATAATCCTACTAATATTAAAAACACGAAAGTTTTGTAAGTATGGATGGATGGATGGATGGATGTATGTTTGTTACTCTTTCACGTAAAAACTACTGAATGGATTTTAATGAAACTTTACAATAATATAGCTTATACATCAGAATAAGACATCGGCTACTTTTTATCCTGGAAAAAGCAGATCACGCGGGCGGAGCCGCGAGCAAAAGCTAGTTGTAATATAATTTTGCTCTAGAAAGGTGTAACTTCCGTGTTTAAATTCTCAGAAATGTTCGTAGAGTTTCCGATAAAACAAAAACATGCTACACATAAGCAGCAAACTCTGAACGAACCGACCGACTTTGTTTACAACTTCACGAAAGACTTAAAGAATGTTACATTTTCCCACGACATTGTTCTATCTCAGGCAAGATATATGAAAGCAGGTCCGTACATGATTCCATGCATATATACATGTATATCATATATACATATACACATTTACATCCAACAGTCACAAACATAGCCCTGACCTCACAATGTATCGTGGAATGGGGGCGTTTGGAGAATTCCACCACGGTATCCCCTTCCTGTGGTAAGTGGCGACTAATAGGGACCATCGGGGGTCGCGGGCGCGTAGCGGGGGGCTGTCGTAGCGCCCAATTAGTACCTATGTACGTGCGACCCCGAGATGGACGGCAGCACAGGTGGTCGGCCTCGTTGCTGCCGTTGATGCCGAGGGCGTCCTTCGGTGTGCGGGGGCTTCTGAGCCCCCCCAATTGGAGACGGGTCGCTAGGCGGCACCGCGTAGGGGCGGTTCCGGCGGCAATTCTTGGCTTTTCCAAGGAGACCCCGGGACCGCTCCACATGCGCCGAAGAAGGCCACCGCGGGGTTTTGGTCGGCATCGTGAGTATCAGGAACTACGAGGAACTTACGATCCCACAACACCCAGACCCTGAACATTTGTGGATCACACAAACATTTGTCGCAGTGAGTATTACGATTTGGAGTCTATGTAATTTCAGTTGACCATCACCGGTATCGGCACCGATTACGAAAAGAATTTCTGTGTTCATGAAGAAATTATTGTTATTTATAAATTTTTCGGTGGTATTTTATCAAGTTTATGTTTAAGTTTTAGTTATTACGAACTCTTGTCTATTGCATGTTAATGCCCTACTCCCATAGGTCAAGCGAGATATACATATAAACCTTCCGGAATAAATTCACTAAATGAAGTGTTGTCTCACAGAAAACCGCCGTAAAATAGCGGCTTGCTGCTGCTTTTCATACGGTGAGTGAGATATCCGGAGGCCTAAATCCCCTCCCCCTACCAATCCCTGAATTATCCCCTTCCTTTAAGGTCGGCAACGCGCCCATGATTCTTCTGGCATTGTGGGTGTACATGAGCGGTGGAAATCACTTACCATCAAGTGACCCACTGGCTCGATTGCCGGCCTATGCTTTAAAAAAAGGCAGTACTATTCTATAAAGTTCTAATATTGCCACATCATCAGCCATGAGCATCGAACCTTCTTCCTTTTTGAAGTCAGTCGAAAAAATAAAATCAGGCCCAGAATAAATAAGTGGCTAGACTCAATTAGAATAAAAAGCCATACGTGGATAGATTTCAAAGCACTCAAAGATTTGTATGCCATTTCCACGTTTAATGAAGGAACATATAAAAGTGCGTCTCTACTTGTAATATTCCGACGTACTAACTGTCACAAACACTTTTTTTATCCGAGCACGACAAAGTGACTACACTACACCTGATGGTAAGCGTAGTGCAGTCCAAAAAACCAAGCGACCACCGACAAACAATGAGTTTATCGGTGGTCATCAGAGTCATGCCGCCCTGTATAAATGCTTCTTCTCGGAGAGAAGCAAATCGAGGGGCACGCGACAGGAGAAGCGGATTACTAATGCAGGCACAGGGATACAAGGATGTACCCCAATGACGGACATGACTTAATGGTTGGTTGGGGCGGGTATAGTATAGGCTTGTATCTCTGTGCCTACATCGGTCATCCGCCTGTCCTGTCGCTGGCCCCTCAATTTGCTTCTTCCCTCTCCGTAGAGAGAAGAAGCATTTATACAGGCCGATATGACTCTGGTGACCACCGATAAACTCATTGTCGGTGGTTGCTAGTATTTTGGACTGCACCTCGCTTACCATCAGGTGTAGTGCAATCACTTTACCGTGCTCGGAAGAAAAGAATGTCACGGAAGTGTAGACCCACCTCCGGAAGACATAATTAAATTACAGCATCGTGAACCTTTCTTGAAAGGAATGTTACCTATCAGATATACGACAACTCAATATCGTGGGCGGTTTGTAAGAAAAATATACTTGTGGAAAAACTAAGAAAATACGAACTACTTACAAGTTATTTTTTCACTTCTTGCCGACTTTTTTCCAACAAAAAGTATCTTCTATATCTGACCCCTATGTATGTTGGTAATTTTTTCTCAATTATGTTAAAAACAAATGAACCAATATTAGACCAGTGCCGATCCCTTTCTAACAAAAATAAATTATAGTAGGATGAAACCCTTTGGAAAAGGAAGAGAATACAACAAAAATTATAGGAAAAATAAATTACGGGCGGCTGAGGTCGGGAAGTGGGAAGGGGGCTTTTAAGGGTAAAAACGGTTTATCTCGATTTTCTGAAAAACTACAAGTCCTATGGAAAAAAGTTAAATCACAAAGTTTTAGGTAATAAAAAGATCTACAACTTTTGTATACACACTTTTTTCACATAACCCCAAAATGTATGTGAAACATTCAAATCACCAAGGTTTTTGTTATTTATTTTTGTCTTTTACAAAAAATTTATTCTATTTTAAAATATAAAAAAACGCAACATAATTGCTACTTTAGTATCTTCAGAGCAACTCGAAAAAGAATAGACTATCTCGCTACCAACCCCAATATAATGTATAATAAACTCTTAAAAATATAAGGCAACCTTCTCAAACTTGTATGAACAGAACACGATATGACATTCATTACCCGCTGTGGCTTCAAATTAAATTCTCCAAACTTGTTGAAAGCCCTACGCGTAATAAAACCTTGGTAATATAAGCCACGGTAGCTTATATTCTGTATTATTAATTAGTATATTCATGTGATATAATAATCGTAAGAATTTATTGTTTGTTTCGGTTATGCAATTGCTAATAAGCTTTTTTGTACAGTTTAAGCAACTTTATTGCTAAGATAATTTGAAACTATGGATTTAACGATAATCTTTATATGTTTATAGATTTAGAGAGAGGTTCAATTAGTATTATTCAAAGTTTTAATTCGATATTTAACATACTTATCAACGAAGATACAGAAAGCAATAGAAAAAGAAATAATAAAATCCTAATTGAGTAGTAGAGTCACGCTGTAGACATTTTTGTCACACACTAATCATCAGGTGACCCACTTGTTCATTACCTACACTATAAAAAAAATTGTGTCCGAAAAAAAGAACCTTTCAAATTAAGAACATTCTGCTCTGTTTTTCGTCGAATAAATTTTAAGGAACAAGAAAGAATACATCACCTAATATGGTAAAAAAAATATTACCTCAACAAAAAAATATTAGCATAATTATATACATTCGAAATCACAATGAAGTTAAATACGATCCTTAACGTATTGAATATTGAGATTTTGTAAAACTTGGCATGTGAATATGGCGGTTTAATGGGCACGGGTCACGGAATGATTGGCGAAACAGTTACAGCTGTTACAGCCGCAGTAATATTGCCTGTCAGACATACAGATTAACAAATCAACGAACTTTTCAATTCAACTTTCAAAATTTATTGGCCATTTTGTATCTAGTCTATTAAGTGACTAGATCTGATGGTAATCCGACTACATTGTATTTGACCGCAAAGTGACAACACTGTACGTAACGGCGAAATGACTATACTGTACCTAAAAGCAAACTAACTACACTGGTCTTGACGGAAAAGTGACTACAATATACCTGACAGAAAAGTGACTACACTGTACGTGATGGCAAAGTGACTATACTCGTGACACTGTACCAGACGGCATAATGACTATAATACACCTGACGGCAAAGTGACAACAATGTTCCTGACGAAAAAGTGACTACACTGTACGTGATGGCAAAGTGACTATACTCGTGACACTGTACCAGACGGCATAATGACTATAATACACCTGACGGCAAAGTGACAACAATGTTCCTGACGAAAAAGTGACTACACTGTACGTGACGGCAAAGTGATTATAATCTACTTGCCATCTGCAGAGTGACTGCAATAATATAATGCCCATTGATTATTATATTATGTTCACGCTCTCGCTAATCAAAGGGGCGGACTGATTGATATTGACTGATTAACTGATGACATTATAATCTACGAAGAAATGTAACGAGTTAAATCCAAAGCTACTTTAGGCCCACTTGAAACTTTTTCTTTTAAAGTAATCTTTTCTGTAAATTTTAAACAAATTATAGCCATATGTTGTTGCATAGGTGTGGTCTTAAGTGATGTATTAAGAGTTATAAGGTAGTTTTATCCGTTTGCTTCTCGCGCAGAGGAAATTATTTTGTGAAGGAAAAATTGGTGTGCAATTTTTACGTGTAGGCTACATTTCCTTAGGGGTTACACAAATCTAACCGCGAAAGCAGAGTTGTGAAATAAAGCTAGTGTAGGTATAAAGCAATGTGCTATGCAATATAAATTTATCTACTCACTGCGGATAATTCAAGGTAGGTCCCTCGTATGCGAGAAGCCGTCTGGGTTGGTACCACCGCTGTGTCTATTTCTGCCGCCAAGCAACAGTGTGTAAGCACTGTTGTGTTTCGTTTTTTTTTTTAATAATAATAATAACTTTATTGGAAAAACAAGAATAAGAAGAAATGAATTACTGGGCATTATGAGACTTAACATTTTATATCTCGGGATGACAAGCGCAGCTCAGTGCCATGCAGTGCTTTGTAACTCAAAGTTCTGTGTGGTGTTGCTTTTGTTTATGGGTAGGCGTAGGGCTTACCATTAGGTAAGCGCCTTGCTCGTCTCGTCATAATTAAATAAAAAGAAATGATGATTGATATTAAAAATGTATCCACAATGCTTGTTTAATATTCTTTACGTACGTATGTCACACGAAAGGTAACAAATTTTCATTCGCCCATTGCTTCGTCATAATTTGGTTCAGAGACGGTACGTTGTTTCGTAGTTAAACGGAAAAGTACTGCATTTACCTCGTGAATTAATGTAAAAACCGATGGAATTCTGATTATACGCTGACAGGCTGTATTTTATTATAACCGACTAAAAAAAACTGAGTAGGTTCTCAATTCGGCATTTATATGGTTTCGCGTTACCGACATGCTAGCGTTACTTCTGACTATACACGTAAATACATCGTTTCATCGTATATACCTGACCGTGTGTTGTGCGCGTTAGACGCTCTTTGTATGGGTGAAATCTTGTCAGCTCTGAGTATCAGTAGCTATACAGGTGAAGTATGGAGTGGAGTGGAGTGGGACCGACCATGTACGCCCACAATACCAGAAGAATCATGAGCACATTGTGGAGCATAAAGGAAACAGAATATTACAGAATTGGGAAGGTGAAGGGAATTTGGGCCTACGGATATCTCACCGTACAAAACGTAGCAGCAAGCGGCTACTTTACGTCGGTTTTCTGTGAGACAGCAGAAATTACCCGGTGGAACTAGCCTATTCAATAAACAAAACTATTGAAATAAAACTAATTTAAACGGATTTTATCGCGGTTTTTATTAATTTATTAATTTTGATCCCGACGTTTCGAAGACTTTTCAGCTTACGTGATCACGGGGGGGACTGAGGTGTAGGTTGTCCAAAAATGTTAATGTTACATTATCAATTATCATTATCATTCAATGAGTGACATTCGCGTAAACGTAAGAAACCATTAAACAAAACTATCTTCAGCGTGGCTCTACTAAACCAGGTAAACAAATTTCAACCTGTGCTTAATCGCTTCTAACATTAGCGGTTACATGAAGACGATTGCTACAAATTAGTGCACCATTGACTCTCAAGCAGTACACCACTCACATATGTAAACGTTCATTCCCTTCAAACAGAAGAACACTCTCATTGGCCCCGTTTTACATTCAAAAACCAAACTGAATACTGTCGAATTCCTCAACTCCACTCGGAGTATGACCGCGGGATCGTTTCGCGAACGGCAAAATTATCTTTGTACATTGAAACGCGCCCCGCCTCTGCCAAATTGTTTCTTCAATGTCTTAATACCGACATTCTACGTCGGCCAAATGAAGTGGAAGATTTTACATCTCCCGTAGTGAATGGAATACACAATGAAGTCCTTCTTTATTGCTTGGAAAAATAAAATGTGTGTTGGAATGGGATTGCGGTGGGCTTGTTTTTTTCGTATGCCTGTTGCTTTACAAATAGATATTAGTTTTTGATCACTCGTTCTTTTGTATGCTAAATAATTAATTCAATATTCTATGTGATATTTAAAAACGACAGCCTCGGTGGTGCATCTTCGAGTCGGGTAAAAATGTTTTTTTTTTTATTTGAATAAATGACGAGACTTCAAAGGCGCTCGCCTGATGGTAAGTGCCACGCCTGCCCATAAACAGAAGCAACACCATACAGAACTTTGGATTACAAAATATTGCATGGCACTGAACTGCGCTCGTCACCCTGAGACGTAAGATGTTAAGTCTCATAATGCCCAGTAATTTCATTGGATTCAAACGTCAAACCGAAACACAACAGTACTTACACACTTTTGCTTGGCGGTAGAAATAGACACAGCGATGGTACCAACCCAGTTGGCCTCCCTCTCTCCCTACCACCTTGTATATTTGACCCTCCGGAAATCCCACTCATGAAATGAAACGCAACAGTAAGCTGACAGTAAGTACTACACGACGGTTTTCTGTGTGAGTGTATTTCCTTTAATATCCATACTGATTTCAACATATACACGTGTGACGTAATACAAAAAAATAACGGGTTGCAGTCCAGGAGTGCCGGCAGAAGTAAACATTTGAACATTAACATTGTGCATTTTTGAATATTTTGGAATGGTTAGGGAATAATTTCGCAAGAATTGCTTTATTTAGCAGTATAAAAGTACTATCATTTATGTGGTTAAATACAATATTCATTTACATTAAAAGAGGCCATAACCCATGAGTTTGTTTCGGCATTTCTTCTCATGGCTAGCCACGAAATGCCGATAAAAGATAAAAATAAAATAAACTAGTATAAAGAATTTTGACATGTAAAAGTGATATTTATGATCCAATTTGCAGAATAAATGATTTGATTTGAATTTGAATTTATTGCGCTATCGTACATACAAAAGACAATTTATATTACATAAAAAATTTAACACTCCCTCTTACGAATTTTCGATCAGGTCCCGTGTTCTGACGCGAGTTTAACATTTTATACCCATCCCAAGAAAAGTGCTCAACGCCGCTAAAGAAGTTTTCACTTCAAAAATATGAATCTCAATTTAAAAGCTGAAACAAAATACGGGGCATTCGATTAATATTTAAAAAAACCCGCTTTAAACCCGCGGTCTTTGCAAAAATGTTATTGTCACGAACGCTTCTGATCGCTTGAATGTTTCAGCGAACTATCGCCCGCAACGCTCGATTGACGTGCTTTTGTTCGATGCACGGAAAAATATGAATGCTCGAATGAATCAAGCGGTGCATTGAAAAAAATATTAAGGCTGTAACTAGGGCTAAATTGTCAAAAACGTAGCATTGGGTTTCAAGAAAATTATTAGAATTCTCCTCTCAATATTTTTTTTTGATTGTATGACGAGACGAGCAAGGTCAAGCCTCGCCTGCCCATAAATAAGTCTCATAATAAAAACTGTCATAAAAACCCTAAACCTAATAATGCCCAGTAATTTCACTGGCTTCAATTTCGTTCAAACCAAAAAACAAAAGTCCTTACACACTCTTGCTTGGCGGCAGAAATAGACAAAGCGGATGTACCAACTCAGACGGCCTCTCGCATACGAGTCACCTACGACCTTGTAAAATCTATCTACTGATAGTTTAAGGAGACCGGCGCCTCTAACATTATGGTACGGAAATAATCTCAAAGAACCGTGACGACAATAGTTATACCTCTATCTACCCATCAACGTATAGAGGCGTGAGTTTAAGCGATATAAAAGAACAAGCCTCGCCAAAAACCGATCGTAAACAGAGCTATTCCTGCAACGTTTTCTAGTTAAACTCAAAGCTTCTATTACAATTTCATTCCGATATTGGGTTATTATACAAAAAATATTTCAGGCCACGTATCGCCGGCTACGTGACTAGCTGCAATAGCCAGACATGGAACCTTAAGGGCGTATCATGGCCTTAATCGTGAAACTATTTATTAAACCTACCCACAGTTTGTCTACAAGGTGGGAGGATACTTGTATCCGACCGGATAGCGACCACCGTACACTGGTGCTAAAACCTGCCATAGTGGCCCACCTTGTGCGGGTCGCGTTCCAGGGTCAGCCAGTGTATATCCGGTTCTCTCCAGGGGGCTTGCCCCCTGATCCTCACCTTTTTCCCATCCCTTTTTCCTTCCCCTCCCCCTTGGTCCTTTGGCAGGCCGGCATGATGTTGCCGACCAACGATGGACACATTGTTTATCGTTGGTCGACAATATTCTTGGATAGCGCCACACTTACCATCAGGTGTAGCGTAGTCACTTTGCCGAGCCAGGATAAAAAAAAAGGTCCCTCGTATGCGAGGGGCCGTCTTTTTATCCGGGCTCGGTAAAATTATTATGCCACACCTGATGGTAAATGTAGCGCAATCCAGGAATAGTGTCGACCAACGATAAACATTCTATCGTTGAAAATTACTGGGCATTATGAGATTAAACATCCAATATCTCGGGGTGACGAGCGCAGTTCAGTGCCATGCAGTGCTTTGTAATTCAAAGTCCTATGTGGTGTTGTTTCTGTTTATGGGTAGGCGTGGCGCTTACCATCAGGCGAGCGCCTTGCTCGCCTCGTCATTAAGTCTAATAAAAAAGAAGACAAATACAATATATCTTAGTTCCCAAAGTGGTCCAGGTGGATTCTCAGGGCTCCACGGGACAGTCGACGGGTATCTTCGTTGGCGTGATAAAAAATGGGGGTATACAATTCGTAAGCGGGGGACCACGAAAGTTTATCTGCTTTCGATAGTAAAGAACTAAAATGTTGGCTTGACTTCATCTATCAATGTAGGCAGGTAATATTTTAAGAAGCTCAGTGACTGTTACTTGTAAAAACTTGCATATTTTTGTTGAGCTTTGGGAATATGGTAGAAATATAGCTGTATATTTCTCGTATACAAATGATGTGGCATCGAAACGCGCACTGAAGAAAGAAAAAAATAATTTATTTAAACACTAACTTGAGACATGTAAAGTTAAAAAGACATTCTTATGAAACTACTAGCTTTTGCTCGCGGCTCCGCCCGCGTGATCTGCTTTTCCGGGATAAAAAGTAGCCTATGTCTTATTCTGATGTATAAACTACATTATTGTAAAGTTTCATTAAAATCCATTCAGTAGTTTTTATGTGAAAGAGTAACAAACATATATCCATCCATCCATACTTACAAACTTTCGCGTTTATAATATTAGTAGGATGTATTATTCACAAATTTAATAATAAGAAAAAAAAATATGAGTCTTGTGACAACATAATTGTCCAATTGTTGTGATGTGACAACCCTCTACTCCACAAAGGGACCAAAAAGGGACACTGTTGATACTGAGCCAAATTCGTTGGATCATGTTACACCCTTAAGCGCGTATTTAATATCCTTTGGTCTACCGTGCCTTCACGCACTAAAATCTAATGATATTAATTATTTACGGAATCATGTTAACTTACTGAAGGTTAATGTGTTATTTTCTAATCTGTGATAGATTAGTAAATATATTTGAGACTGCTAGAACCAGAGTGGCCTAATTGCATTTTGATGACTTTTGACCAATTTGTATTTTAGTCAATTTAAAAATGTTAATCTACAAGACCAGACCGGCCTAAAATTGGTAACATCATCTTGACATAGATGGCAGTACAAGTCCATTTCGGCCGTGGTTTAAATTGACGAAAATACAAATTGGTCAAAAGTCATCAAAATGTAGTTAGGCCACTCTGGTTCTAGCAGCCTCATTTATGAATATTTATCGCACTCACCATAACAGTATTAATAATACTAGTCCTGTATTATATACGTCCCACTGCTGGGCATGGGCCTTCTCTACTGAATAATAGGGGTTAGGCCCTAGTCCACCACGCTGGCGTAATGCGGGTTGGCAGACTTCACATGCATTTGAAAAAATCTTACCGAGTTCTCAGGTATGCAAGTTTCCGCACGATGTTTCCTTCACCGCTAAAGCAAGCAATAATTAACAATTAATACACACGTAACTTAGAAAAGTCAGTGGTGTATACTCTTAGGGCTGGTTTCGAACCTGCGACTTTCGTTTCGACAGTTCATACCACTCCCCGCTGAGCTATCGCTAAGGCAAAATAAGTACACTTTTATTAAACTCCTTGATTGTGTAACACAGTGTCCTAAATATAAAAAATGTCGACGTTAAAACGTCAGCCAAAAATCTAATCCACAGAATAAATATCTTCCACCTACAAGCTTAACGTATTTTTTGTACCGAAATGACAGTAACCATTCTAATAAACTCATCTATATGATAATTTTCTCTTTAGCCACGACATTGAAGTTTATTAAGGATTCTTACCTTTTTAAGTAAGGGAAATTTGTAATTTTCCGAATAAATCATGTTACTCCCTGTTTTTTTAGTATTAAACTTTAGATTTATTTTATACTAGCTTTTGCTCGCGGCTCCGCCCGCGTGATCTGCTTTTTCCGGGATTTCCGGGATAAAAAGTAGCCTATCACCCAATCAGCTCATACCCGGTCTGTATACCAAATTTATCAAAATCCGTTCAGTAGTTTCAGCGTGATTGACGGACAAACATCCAAACATTCAAACATCTAAACAAACAAACTTTCACATTTATAATATTAGTAGGATTATAATATTAGTAGGATAACTTTAGCGATTGTGTTTGCTTTACTATGTGAGATGTCGTCTGGATAACAAGGACATTTATTATTCGGTTAAATTAGGTTACGATTTTTTTTATTTGATTGAATAACGAGAGGAACAAGGCACTCCCCTGACGGTTAAGCGCCACGCCTGCCCATAAACAGAAGCAAGACCACACAGAACTTTGAATTACAAAGCACTGCATGGCACTGAACTGCGCTCGTCACCCCGAGACATAAGATGTTAACTCTTATAATGCCCAGTAATTTTACTGGCTTCAATTTCCTTCAAACCCAAACACAACAGTGCTTAAACATTGTTGCTCGGCGGCAGAAAAAAACAAAGCAGTGGTACTAACTCAGACGGCCTCTCGCATACGAGAGGCCTACCACCTTGTGAATTGTGGTTATTTTAATTTTAAAACACCAGCAACCTCGCAGGATAGATTCCTAAGGTTATAAGCTACTACTTTTGTTCTACGACTTTTGATAATTTGTTAGATTTTATTTTCATACAAAAATAAGTATTCATTTAATTTCCGTCTTGAATATTAACAACGCGCATCGCAGATTACGTAAATAAATACGCGAAGCGTGGGGAACCGGCTAGCGGCTTTGAAGGTCAACGCTCGAGCAGCTGAGCGGCGCGTTTGATGTCGTGTGCGCACGCCGCGCCGCGCCGCAGTCTACGAAGAAAAACACGACACAACAAAAACGTGTAAAATCATTTTTTTTAAATATATTGAGTTATATCCAAACTCGTAGAACAAAAGTTGTTCCGTATGAGGTCAGCTATCTGGTCCTGCGAGGTTGCTGGTGTTTTAAAATTAACCCTGTATAACACACATTACATCACGCTTGTAATCTCTAAAAAAGTAGGTAGAGGTGTGACCAGTACACTGACATTTCGCTGAATTATTTCCGTCCCATGATGTGATTGGGGGCTAGCCTATCTCTACGGGCTGTTACGGAGTATTTCATGAGAGAAAAACGTGATATCATATTTACCCGACCCGGGGATCGAACCAGAGCCCTCAGCACAGCACTTGTACTGCGTATGCTTTACTACTGCGCTATCTATTGACAGCCTCCGTGGCGCAGCAGGCGAGTAGCCGGCTGTGAAGCGAGAGGCCGCGGGTTCGATCCCCGCACCGAGACAAATGCCTGTGAGATCCGCAAATATTTGTTTCGGGGTCTGGGTGTTGTGAGACCGAAAGCCTCTCGTAGTTCCTAATACCCACGACACAAGGCTCGTATCTCACTGTGGAGTCAGGACTATGTATGTGACTGTTGGGTGTATTTATTTATTTATCTAGGTTAGTTATTTCTATAATATACATTTTAATCTGTGTAATGAACAAAAAAGGCAGTGCCCAGGTGTTTAATTTCCAACGCTGTGAGCTAAAAAGACAAGAAACTTGCAGAATTAGTTCAGTGCAACTAAGAAAATAAAGCCTCTCCTATGTTCCTTGCGAAGTTTTTCCAAGACTAATTAGCCATCCATTTGGCCAGACTTGCTCCCGGGGATATATTTCTTGCAATTTAAATGCGACTGTGTTAGAATTATCTTTATTTATTTGTTAGGGTATTTGTCAAATTCTATACATTATTATATGAGTGGTAGAGCCACGCTGTAGACAGTTTTGTCTACAGCATGAATGGGCTGGCTCGACCGGGTCATTACCACTGTCTCACAGAAAACCGACGTAAAGTAGCGGCTTGCTGCTGCGTTTCGTACGGTGAGTGAGATATCCGGAAGCCCAAATACCCTCCCTTTCCCTATCCCTAATTATCCCTTTCCTTTTACGTCGGCAACGCGCCCATGATTCTTCTAGTATTGTGGGCGTACATGGGTGGTGGAGATCACTTACCATCAGGTGACCCACTTGCTCGTTGCCGGCCTATATAATAAAAAAAAAAAAAACATTATTTTACATGCATCTTACAATCTATACTAATATAATAAAGCTGTAGAGTTTGATTGTTTGTTTGTTTGTTTGTTTGAACGCGCTAATCTCAGGAACTACTGGTTCGAATTGAAAAAATCTTTTTGTGTTGGATAGTCCATTTATCGAGGAAGGCTTTAGGATATATAACATTACGCTGCGACCATTAGAAGCGAAGCATCAGTGAAAAATGTTGCAAAAACGGGGAAAATTATTCATATTTGAAGGCTTCCGTTGCTAAGCTACCAAAATAATATTATTTGAAGGCTTCCGTTGTCAGATCAAAATCAAATCTATACTAATATTATAAAGCTGTAGAGTTTGATTGTTTGTTTGTTTATTTAATCACGTGGGCGGAGCCGCGAGCAAAAGCTAGTAATAATAATAAAATCAGTCGACATTTGGCGGAGGAATCACGTAACATAAAAAAATTGCAGTCACAGACTGCCGATAGAAGTTAAAACTTACAACTTACGTATATTTATTTAGTACTCGCTCTCAACTGAATATTCCTCTAAATACTTCGCTTAACAGTCAGCTCAACAGTTTTCTTTTTAATTATTTCTTCACTCCACTCACCCATCTAAAAATCGTCTAACGCGCACAGTACGGTCAGGTATATACGATATGTTATACGTGTATAGTCTGAATTAACATCAGCATGACGGTGACGCGAAACCAAAAGTTTATCCCCTACCAAAAAGTGCTCAACGCAGCTAAAGACTTTTTCACTTCAAATAATATTTACAAATTCAATACCTCTTCTTTTAAGGTTGAAAATAAGAGCCCTGAATCAGTTTAATACCAAAGCATATATTTATTACTCTAACCCTAATTTTTATACAATTTCTCAACACTTAAAACACCGTAGAAATTATCCGATAAAAATCTTTATGGGTAAAATAATAAAGGCCATCGACGGCTGTAACGTAATATCGGTTAGGCACACGTAAATTACGCAGGTGACATTATCAAGATCGGTCGGGTGAACGTTATAAATAACTAAAATTACGCCTGATAACCGCCGGTTACTAATGACTGATGTGGGAAAGGAAATTGATATGACTTAAAAACGGTATTTGAATAAGTAATAGCGGGTGTTTACGGTTCAATTTTACATGATCAACTAATAAGTCGCATGCAGGAAGACTTTCAACTGAATCTAAATATATAAAACTCAAAGGTGACTGACTGACATAGTGATCTATCAACGCACAGCCCAAACCACTGGAGGGTTCGGGCTGAAATTTAGCATGCAGGTAGATGTTATGACGTAGGCATCCGCTAAGAAAGGGTTTCGATAAATTCTACCCCAAAGGGGCCAAAATAGGGGATGATAATATTTAAATGCTGTTCACGCGGGCGGAGCCGCGTGCAAAAGCTAGTTGATTAATAAAATCCATACGACTTTTATGCATTCAAGTCAGATGATCAGCTAAAATCAAACCGTGTTAAGCCTTTATTAGAGCTCCACCATAATACAACTGAACGAAACATTTGTCACCGGCGTTCTATTTTCAAATGGTGTTCTGGAATAAAAATGATAAATGATAGTTCAACGCGCGAATGTTTTCCGTTGAGTTTTCTTTTTACTGTGTATTCCGTTAATAGACCTTAACAAAATCTATGGGACCATCTATGTAGTAAACAAACCTTATAGAACATCACACTAATATTATAAATCTGAAAGTTTGTTTGTTTGAATGTTTGGATGTTTGTCCGTCAATCACGCTGAAACTACGGAACGGATTTTGGACTTGGGTGATAGGATACTTTTTATCCCGATTAAATGCTCCCTTGAGATAAAACAGGAATCTTGATATTCATCAATCACACCGAAAATTCTGAACGGATTTTGTTGAAAATTGGTATAGAGACAGGGTACTACCTGACTTATATTATAATATGTAAAATAGACAGTCACTAAATCATTTGCAAATGTCCTAATTCCACGCGGGCAAAGCCGCGGGCGGAATCTAGTAAAAAATAATTTAAAAACGTATCCCCTTTAGCGGAAATATTACGTACCTACATACAATATAACGATGGAACAGATTTCACGTCATTTTCTTGTGAGGCAGTGGTAACAACCCGGTCGAGCCGGCCAATTGCCAGCCAGCCACGCAGCACGCTTTATCTATAGCATGAATGCACGCTATAGATAAAGTTGCCTACTGCATGGCTCTACCACTTATATCCTATTCTAACTTTTGCTCGCGGCTCCGCCCGCGTGAACAGCATTTTCCAGGATAAAAGTAGCTTGTAACCGTCTCCAGGGTCCCATCTATCCCTGTAGATTAATTCATCAAAATCGGTTCAGTGATTTAGGCGTGAAAGCGTAACAAACAAACTCACTTTCGCATTAACTTTTACCCCCCTTTTCATCTCTTATTAACTAAAATTTCCAAAATTCAATATTATATTCAATAACCGAAATACAAAATTTTGTTTATGTAACTTTCAAAATGACGAACTTTCATACATATTATCATCCCCTATTTTGACCCCTTTGGGGTGGAA
Organism: Amorpha juglandis; assembly: GCA_949126905.1. Lineage (NCBI taxonomy): Eukaryota > Metazoa > Arthropoda > Insecta > Lepidoptera > Sphingidae > Amorpha > Amorpha juglandis. The sequence continues at coordinate 6,665,928 of OX421390.1, read as the reverse complement.
TTTTCTAAAATCCTTTCTTAGTGGGTGCCTACATAACAAAATGAATATGCAGTCCGAATTTCATGCTTGTAGCCTTAATAGTTTGCGCTCGGCGATGATGAATCAGTCAGTAAGTCAGGACATTTTATTTTATAAGTATAGATCTATTTTACTCTGGGAAAAGAATGATCACGCGGGCAGAGCTGCAAACAAATTCTAGTTTCCAATAAAAGGATTACAAGGTCCGAGTAAATTATTCAAACACATAAAACTGGGGGAAAAATGCGTAGTTTTCACATGCCAGTACTCGGTCACGTACGTGTCGTGTCAAACAAATTGTGTTACGAAATTGGTGACCGGGTTATCTCTATTGACATGGGAACTTAGCTTGTGCATGGCCAAATGGCATCATGAGTTATCAACCATCGCTTAGAGGCGCGAAAAGATTATTTTGCAGATATTTTAGTTAACATTAAAATTATGAAACTAAAGGTAAAACATTATACACATATTTACCTATATAAAAATATATCTTTATTTAAAAAAATGAAAAATAAATAATAGTTTATAAAACTAAAACAAACACGTTTTTAAAAAATAATTTTTTTATTAAATTTGAAGAAAAAAATTTATTTTATGTAAGCGTTAACCTGCCTTCCCACAATCCGCTAAGTGCACCAAGTTTCACCATTGCCTCGCCCATTAATCAGCAGAGTTTATGCACCATGTGCAAGTGAGGTAAACTTTGGGCCCTGTAAGTTGGCCACTAATAGCTAAATGTTGGTGGCCAACTTACATTCCAATGTTGTCGACCTATGCACCGTACGTAATGCAATAAACTAAACATCCACAATGTCGTTCTGGTGACGAGAGGTCCGGGGTCGACCGGTGTATATCCAGTTTCTTCAGGATTGCATAATTCTGAACACCACTGAACAACGTCTTTTTTTTATCCTGGCTCGGCAAAGTTTCTACGCTACACCTGATGGTAAGTGTAGCGCAATCCAAGAATAGTGTCGACCAACGATAATCAATGTGTCCATCGTAGGTCGGCAAGATCATGCCGGCCTGCCAAAAGGTCAAAGAGGAGGGGAAGGAAAAAGGGATGGGGAAAGGGTTAGGATCAGGCGGCAAGCCCCCTGGGGAGAACCGGATATACACTGGCTGACCCTGGAACGCGACCCACGCAAGGTGGGCCACTATGTCAGGTTTTAGCACCTGTGTACGGTGGTCACTATCCGGTCGGATACAAGTATCCTCCCACCAGCAGAATTTTGGTGATCTGCGTTTTAATTTGGACTGCAGTATAATTAATTTCACTTTTTTTTTCTATCGAATGACGAGACGAGCAAGGCGCTCGCCTGATGGTAAGCGTCACGCCTGCCCATAAACAAGAGCAACCCCTCAAAACTTTGAATTACAAAGCACTGTATGGCACTGAACTGCGCTCGTCACCCCGAGACATATGATGTTAAGTCTCATAATGCCCAGTAATTTTACTGGCTTCAATGTCCTATAAACCGTAACACAACAGTGCTTACACACTGTTGCTTTAATGTATATAGTTTTAATGTTATCACTTTACCAAGGATGGTTAAATAATATTGCTTCAAGAAATCCTATACAAAATGTCATCCTCTTGTATTACATCCCGAAAGGGTTTATTTTTAACCGACCAAGAAAACGGAGAAGGTTTTCAATTCTAGGAGTATATTTTTCGTTTGCAAACTGATTTCGTATTCGACTAATATGATATGAAAGTAATCATAGAGATAGGGGTTTTCTAGGCAGGAATAGATACGAATAAATTAAATTGCTCAGAGCTACCGTATCCATGAAATAAATTACTTTCTCGAATTCTAACAATAATTTGTAAGATCCCAGCGGTCTTTATTCGGTGTATAATATTATTTTTACATTAACTTTCTATTTCGATACCATTATTGGCTATTGCAATGAAGCAAAGGAGTTTCGACTTTATCTTCCTTTCTAGTTATGTTCATGATGGATGAAGTAAAGCCGATGCTAGTTTTTTTCAAAGGTGTTTCTTTTTTATGACATAGGTCGGTAAACGAGCAAGTGGGTCACCTGATGGTAAGTGATGCCAGTAAAATTACTGGGCATTATGAGACTTAACATCTTATGTGTCGGGGTGACGAGCGCAGTTCAACACCATGCAGTGCTTTCTAATGGCCGGCGCTCATTGACGGCATGGCACGGCATGGCACGGCAGGTCATGCTGCGGCATCCCGCGGCATCCCGTGGCATGCCGTGGCATCCTGCTGAATGCCCAGCCACTCTCTCTCTCTCGCGCACCGCGGCAATCCGTGGAATGAAACGGCATGACACGTCGGGCCGGAGCATCCCGCGGCGCGTCGCGTCATGCCACAGCATCCCGCGGCACGTCGCGGCACTGTGGTATTGAAATAAAGTAACGTGAATTCTAAACTCGTGGCAATAAGATTCAAAATAACTTGATTAGTAATAAAATCCTTTGCCATGCCATGCCGTGCCATGCCGTCTATGAGCGCCGGCCCTTATTCAACGTTCTGTGTGGTGTTGCTTCTGTTTATGGGCAGGCTTGACGTTTACCATCCGGCGAGCGCCTTGCCATCTCGTCATTCGATCAAATAAAAAAAAAGACGTGTGGCACTCGGAGACTGCCGCGGTAAAGCTATTGTATAGCATTTTTTATCAACTTATGTAATTATAATTATTTATTTATTTTATTTATGCAGTATTTTTTCTTGTTTTTAATTTTAATTTTGAGGGTCAAGGTCAAGGTCGGGGTAAAGGTTAAGTTCGGGGTCAAGGTCAAGGTCGGAGTCAAGGTAAAAATCGGGGTCAAGGTCAAGGTTGGTGTCAAGGTCAAGGTCGGAACCTAGGTAAAATCGGGGTCAAGGTCAAGGTACGGGTCAAGGTCAAGGTCGGAATCTAGGTAAAATCGGGGTCAAGGTCAAGGTCGGAGTCAAGGCAAAAATGGGGGTCAAGGTCAAGGTCGGGGTCAAGGTCAAGGTCAAGGTCACGGTCGGGGTTCAAGGTAAAAATCGGGGTCAATGTCAAGGTCGGGGTCAAGGTCAAGGTCGGGGTCAAGGTCAAGGCCGGGGTCAAGGTAAAAATCGGGGTCAAGGTCAAGGTTGGGGTCAAGGTCAATGTCACGGTCGGGGTTCAAGGTCAGTCTTGTGAAAGTCCGGTCCAAGTTGACTGGTCACTGTGTGACGCCACCTGGGACTTCGAAATTATCGATGTTCCAGGGAGGTCAGCTAATGCTGGCTGGTCGGAGGGGGGGTGTTAGGTTTTTTCGTTACGAAATTTTTGGATTCGGTCTCGCCGCAAGGCCCGCGATAAAATCTATACAATAGCTTAAAAATAATAAAATAAAAATAATTTGAAACACAAATAATTTTATAAGAACACCACAAAAAGGGTGGAGATAATAAGTGTAATATTAATTATAATAATGACTTGAACGATTTAATATATTATACTCCATTTACATTTACAAATGCGTAAAGGAAACGATAACATTGCTCGAATGGCATAATTTCGAGGTCGTTTAAGACTTTAAGGCTCAGTTTTCTTTTTATAGCATAGGCCGGCAACGAGCAAGTGGGTCACCTGATGGTAAGTGATCTCCACCGCCCATGTACGCCCATTACCAGAAGAATCATGGGCGTGTTGCCGACCTTAAAGGAAAGGGATAATAAAGGGATTGGGAAGGGGAGGGGATTTGGGCTTCCGGATATCTCACTCACCGTACGAAACGCAGCAGCAAACCGCTACTTTACGTCGGTTTTCTGTGAGACAGTGGTAACGACCCGGTCGAGCCATCCCATTAATGCTGTAAACAAAGCTGTCTACAGCGTGGCTCTACCACTCAAGAGTGAGTTGTATCATAATAGCAGTTATAGTTAAGGTTTATGTCAAATTTGACGTTAACAGTGACTCTGACTTTAACATTGACTGCGGAATGTGTTACACCATCGTATTCCGATACTACTAGATTTGTCAATTAATTCTAGAAGCAGGGACATGATATTATTTTGGAGTACATAAGCTTTAGGAGATATATCGGTTTGGAGGTTATAATCGAACCATTTGACAGCTATTTAACTTCAACAATAGCTTTAACTAGCGAATCTTGAGCGGATACGGTTAACAGCTAAAGTTATGACGTCAACTAATATAGTTTGTTAAATGGTGCTACAAATTTTTTGCTTAACCGGTACTTTAACATGTTTGTCATTGCTAAAGTAAGTTGGTGCAACCCAGCAGAACAATTGAAAGAAAATCTATGATCATTATATTTAATCATAATGATCATAGATTTATTTGGTTGTGTTTTGGATTATATATATTGCTCATATCATAGGCCTGCAAACGAGCAAGTGTGTCACCTGATCGTAAGTGTTCTCCATCGCCCATGTACACCCACAATACCAGAAAAACCATGGGCGAGTTGCTGACCTTAATGGACAGGGATAATTTAGGGATAGGCCCTCTAAATATCTTACTCACCGTACGAAATGCAGCAGCAACCCGCTATTTTCGATTTTTTTTTATATCATTCGCGCTGTAGGCAAATATGTCTACAGTGTGGCTTTACCACAAAAAGAATGGTATCTATAGAACAATTTTTATTTTTTATTTGATTGAATGACGAGACGAGCAAGGCGCTCGCCTGATGGTAAGCGCCACGCCTGACCATAAACAGAAGTATATATAGAACCATACAGAACTTTGAATTACAAAGCATTGCATAGTACTGAACTGCGCTCGTCACCCCGAGACATAAGATGTTAAGTCTCATAATGCCCAGTAATTTCACTGGCTTCAATGTCCTTCAAGCCGAAAGACAACAGTGCTTACACACTGTCGCTTGGCGGCAGAAATAGACAAAGCGGTGGTACCTACCCAGACGGCCTCTCGTATACGAGGGACCTATCACCTTGTAGTCGTCTCTTCCATTACGATAACTTAACTCTCTAAAACAAAATATAATAAGTAAGATCCATAAAATAAACACATTTAGATATACGAATACAAAGAAAAGTTCAAATAAATTGACAGTAATTTGAGAGCGGCGTTTCCGAGCGCTGAAAAAAAATCTATTACTGAAGGGTAAAAGAAAAAAATATAAGCCTTGTTTACACGAGTGGATCAATAAATCCCTTGTTTGTTAATTGCTTGTTATTTTAACCCAGTTTCTTTTCACCTGGCCGCGGCTGTAGGATCAGTTGCTTTTTATTCCCTACGATTATTTATACTAGCTTGATTAATCATTAATTGATAATTAGTACATTAATTGATAATTAGTAGTTCTGCTTTTTTGTGATATCATTGTGTAGATAGGTAAAAAATTACCATATTCTCAAAAAGAGTGGACTGAAACTTACATATATCATTCGGAAGCAATTGTTCTGTTTTATAAATAAGCATATATTTTTATATATCTGATGGTATCAGGTGTAGCGTAGTCACTTCGCCGAGCCAGGATAAAAAAAAAACAAGAGCAAATGACAAATATTTCAACCTATGGGCTGGTCATGCTATCCGTAGAACCAACAACTCTGCTGGAGTTCCGACTCGAAAGATGAAATATGGAACGCTCTGCAACTATGGAGCGACGATATATGCAAGGTGGCTGATAGTAGTTGGATGAATAGATCCAAGGATCGAGCACAGTGGTGTGTTTTCGAAGAGACCTTTTATCAGCAGGACTAACGCAAGCTGATAATGATGAGTTTATATTAATTACTTTATGAACTAAAATCACTTAGCCTTCTCTGCGGAAAATTATTGGGTAAAAAAAAACAACGGGTTGCACTCCGAGAGTGCCGGCAGAAGTCAAAACTTGGACATTAACGTTGTGCATTTTGGAATGGTTAGGGAATAATTTCGTTATTTATCAGTATAAAAGTACTATCATTTATGTGGTTAAATGTAATATTCATTTATTACGCTACCGCACACGAAAACACAATTTATCTATACTTATAAAATAACATGTCCTGACTGGCTGACTGATTCATCATCGCCGAGCGCAAACTATCAAGGCTACAAGCATGAAATTCGCACTGTATATTCATTTTGTTATGTAGACACCCACTAAGAAAGGATTTTAGAAAATTCCACCCCAAAGGGGTCAAAATAGGGGATGATAATTTGTATGAAAGTCCGTCATTTTGAAAGTTACATAAACAAAATTTTGTATTTCGGTTATTGACGTAAAACAAATAAACACGTGTTTCAGGAATTTTGGAAATTTTATTTAATAAGGGATGAAAAGGGGGTGACAGTAAATGCGAAAGTGAGTTTATTTGTTACGCTTACAGTTACAGATGGAACCCTGGAGACGGTTACAGGCTACTTTTATCCCGGAAAATGCTGTTCACGCGGGCGGAGCCGCGAGCAAAAGCTAGTATTACATAAAAACGCCGCGCCGGCGTGGTCTATTCTCCCACCGTCTTACGAATTTTCGATCATCGACATTTAATACAAAAGGCGATAATAGTGATAACTTCTTAACTATCAAGGCTATCTATTTGCACATATACATATCATTATACAAACTACTGTACTCTTCAAAACCGTCAAACCCAAAATTTCCATACTAAAAATCACACAATAAATCACAAACATCTTCCCGTGTCACTTTGCCAAACTACAAATCATGCACTTGGTGTTTTCTACATGATTTACAGTTGGATACAATAGCGAAACCCACAAAGCTGCGTTTGATACACGTAAATCAACCCTGTATTTGTCTCGCTTGTGTGGCGCGTACACACCATCAATCATGCGTCAGGTTGCAACAGGTTGAATATATTTCCAAAACCTTGAGGCATTATGGCGGTGTTTAATGTTTTATTGATGATTATAAGTGGAATAAGTGTGTTAGAATGGTGTTATGATATTATTCACATGATTGGTCTAATAGCAGCATATTTAGACTATACTGTACGATTGGAAAGGTTTGAAGAAACACACATGAGTAGAGAATTTGTGCCCGGTGTGACAATAGGGTCGCACCATATATCATGGAACAGAAATAACCTCGCCAAACCATGCGTGCAGCAGTATTTGCAAGAAAGAAGGAAATAAAGAAAAAACGAAGAAATACAGAGACACAAGAAATTATTTTCATTCTAAACCTTTCTAACAAAATAAAATCTAAAAACCAAAATTGAATGATAACCAGCATAGTACTGCAGCGTTAATTTTCAATTGAGTCTAGTATGGCACCTCTGCCCTTTCAAGTACACATTGTGATATCCCGACCTGGGATTCAAAGTTTCTTAATCTTAGTATGCTGTCACTAAACCAATAGTACAAGGCCAAATCAAAGAGGTTACGGTAAACAGTTGTATATTTATACTTTCAAATTTTGGAGTAATTGAATGATTTGAAGCAATTTGGAATTTCAAACATCTTGTAACGAATGTCGCTTCAGCGAGCAAGTATAGTGGCTTGTTAAGGCCTTTAAGTCACTCTATTACCGAAGTTGTCAAACTAGTTAAGTTTACTAAGGGGCCTTATCTTGTCTATTTGACATCTTTGAAATAAGTGGACGAAGGGCGATGACATTCTGTACAACGTGTGTAGTTGAAACAAAGTTAATTAAGACGATAGTGTATCTTTTATAATTGGTAGAGCTAATTTGTAACTTTTTTCTTTGTAAGTGGTAGCCTAAATATATAAAACTCAAAGGTGACTGACTGACATAGTGATCTATCAACGCACAACCCAAACCACTGGAGGGATCGGGCTGAAATTTGGCATGCAGGTTGGCATGTTATGACGTAGGCATCCGCTAAGAAAGGATTTTGATAAATTCTACCCCCAAGGGGATAAAAACTGCACAACGGGCAAAAATCCTCGACTCATCGGGGTCACTCCGAGAAGCGTGTGGAGAAACCAGGAAGATCCTGCGCTTCTGGTCGGAGTTAGGCTGGCTTGTTCTATAGCCGGCATGGATATCACGCACAATGGCCTGATACTTTTACAGGCTAAGTGCGGGAAAGGAGCCCACAACCAATACCAATACCAATACAGGGCTAGTATTATCACATAATAATTATTAATTGTGGCTGCTTATGAACGGTAGAGATAACTTACTATCAGGTGTCCCAGTTGCTAGTCCACCGGCTTCTAGTATAATAAAATCCGTGATTCATGGCTGTTATTTATGTACTATGTCCAACTTCGGGCAATTAGGCCTTACTACTTGACCGAGTAAACTTTTTTGCAAACGGGTTGACTTATTATACCTAATGCCGCGCCCAGGTTGAAGCAGCTTAAGTCATGAACTTAAAAGAGGGTAATAGGGGAGTAAGTAACGGTGCACTTTATTGCAATCATTGCACGATTGTTAATGTTAAACATCGTTTATAGAATTTAGAAATAAGAGGGTACAGACAAGCCGCTTGTCACTAAACAAAGATTCTCTGAAACGGAATATCGGGGTAGATCAGTATCCTAACCATTAAAATCCTGATAATTTGAAAAATATGATTTATTGAAATAAAACTAATTTAAACAGATTTTATCGCGGTTTTTAATTGCATTTTGCTCCCGACGATTCAAAAGCTTTTTAACCTTCGTGGTCAGTCCACCATTCGCGTAAACATAAGAAAATATTATTTCTAAATTGCTGAATAATTTTTCTACGAACATAGCTATACTATATGAATAAAAATATTAGTATACAATTTGTCCGTCTATGTTTGAGCGCTATAATTTTTTTTATGTAATAGGGGCCAACTGAGCAAGTAAGTCGTCATCTGATGGTAAGCGATCACCACCGTCCATAGACACCTACAACACCAGAGGAATCATCGGTGCTGTGCCTGCCTTAAAGACAGACAAACAGACTAACAGAAAGATAGACAAATTAAGGGGTCAAACCTCTTATTATCGGGGTGAGGGGTGAGTGGTAGAGCCACGCTGTAGTCTGTTTGTCTGCAGCATGATTGGGCTGGCTCAACCGGGTCGTTACCACTGTCTCACAGAAAACCGACGTAAAGTAGCTGCTTGCTGCTGCGTTTCGTACGGTGAGTGAGATATCCGGAAGCCCAAATCCCCTCCCCTTCCCAATCCCTAATTATCCCTTTCCTTTAAGGTTGGCAACGCGCCCATGATTCTTCTGGTGGTGGGCGTACATGGGCGGTGGAGATCACTTACCATCAGGACCCACTTGCTCGTTTGCCGGCCTATGATATAAAAAAGGGGGATTAAAAACGCTTCCGATCATACGCCGTACCGTAGATCCCTTAATGGTTTACACGCCGGAACTGTCGATATCGTAGCGATACCAGTTTCAGCCGGTAGCAATTAATCGCAGCGATTCGACCGTCGACCGCTAACAACTCGGCCCGATCGTTATTTACTTGACCGGACGCACTGTGATGTCATGATATCGTTTATTGTCTTTGATTTGGCATATTGATTTTCAAGCTGATTTAGGTCCATCGTATGCTCGGTTGGTTTATCCTTTTTGTCTATTTTTGTTGCCAAGCAGACTGCTTCATCCGCTTACACACTAATGAGCACTGTTGTGTTTATGTTTGTAGGACATTAAAGCCAGTAAAATTACTGGGCGTTATGGGACTTAGCTTCATATGTGTAGTGTCTTTTTATGGGCAAGCGTGATGCTTACCATTAGGAAATGGACTTGCTCGTTTTATCATTCAGATAAATTAAATAAAGTTGTAAATACTCAAAAATACATATCAATCCAATCGACATAGCCCAGCGGATTAGCAAGCTCAAGTGTTAGTGGGCAGGCCACATAGCTCGCAGAACCGATATAACAGATGGGGCATAAAGGTTCTGGAATGGAGGCCACGTACTGGCAAGCGCAGCGTTGGACGTCCACCTACAAGGTGGACAGACGACATGTTAAAGGTCACAGGAAGTTGCTGGATGCAGGCCGCTGGCAACAGGTCGGTCTGGAAATCATTGGGGGAAATCTAGGTTCAGCAGTGGACGTCTTGTGGCTGATGATGATATATCAATCCTGTAATATAGTGTCCCATTACTGCACACGGCCTCCTCTATGATTATTTTTATTTATGGAAATGAAATATAAACGATAGTGAAAACGGTATTTAAATCTGTCGCGTAGTTTAGAAGATATACGCAGACAAATAGACAATCGCTTTATATTATGCATTAAAGCCTTATTGGGTTTCAGTACCCGATATAATATAATAAAGACATCTTATGACCCATTTTCGTTAGTATTTTAAGAAAAGAACCGATGCGTAAACAGTGGAAGAAGTGGAATTGCGAAAAAAGCACATTTATTTGAAACACCGTTCCAATAAACGTAACGTTTACGCCACGGTTTTGAGATAGCGTTATGTAATTCGGGCCTCACAGTAAATTACACTAAATGTCCCACATATATTTTGAGGATTTCCACTTTTGAGTTTATTATCTTACGCATAATGGGTAACTATAATGGGTCTAGATCGGGTTTGGTTCAAGCGTTTGCTGGTGGGAGGATACATGTATCCGACCGGATAGCGACCACCGTACACTGGTGCTAAAACCTGCCATAGTGCCCCACCTTGTGTGGGTCGCGTTCCAGGGTCAATCAGTGTATATCCGGTTTTCCCCAGGGGGCTTGCCCCCTGATCCTAACCCTTTTCCCATCCCTTTTTCCTTCCCCTTTCCCTTGGCCCTGGGATGATACCGCAGGGTCTTTATATAGTCGGCTACGCGCCCATGATTCTTCTGGTGGTGGGCGTACATGGGCGGTGGAGATCACTTACCATCAGGTGACCCACTTGCTCGCTTGCTGGCCTATGCCATAAAAAAAGCATATATTTGGGCTGATAGGGGATCGAAAAAAACCTAACCGAAAAACACCTGACAACCCTACTCCATCACCAGACTGTTATCACTATTACGTTTACATGGTGGTAGGTCCCTCGTATGCGAGAGGCCGTCTGGGTTGGTACCATCGCTTTGTTTATTTCTGCCGCCAACACAGGTGTGTAAGCTCTGTTGTGTTTCGGTTTGAAGGGCATTGAAGCCAGTGAAATTACTGGGCATTATGAGACTTTATATCCCATGTCTCTGGGTGACGACCGCAGTTCAGTGCCATGCAGTGCTTTGTAATTTAACGTTCTGTGTGGTGTTGCTTCTGTTTATGGGCAGGCGTGGCGCTTACCATCAGGCGAGCGCCTTGCTCGTCTCGTCATTCAATCAAATAAAGAAAAGGTGAAGCTGGCGGACCTGAGACATTGGTGGCCCACTCCAACTTGAGCGTCTCCGTGCTTCGGAGGGCACGTGTAGTCGATCCCGGCTGATATCAACTGATAGCAGTCGTTAAGGCAAGTTGGAGGCTTTTGGGCGGCTTGAAAACTCTACCACTAGGTTGGCCACCAAACGTTCGATATAGATAGAAAGGACATTGAAGCCAGTGAAATTACAAGGCAATATGAGACTTGGGATGACGAGCTCAGTCCTGTACCATATAGTGCATTGTATTTAAAAGTTCTGAGTGGTGTTGCTTCTGTTTTTTTTTATCCGAGCACGGCAAAGTGACTACACTACACCTGACAGTGAGAGTAACGCAGTCCAAAAAACCAGCAACCACCGACAAACAATGCGTTTATAGGATACACGCTGGCTGACCCTGGAACGCGACCCACACAAAGTGGGTCAATACGGCAGGTTTTAACACCACAACAGCGGTTGGTCGCTATCCGGTCGGATACGAATATCCTCCCACCAGCTTCTGTTTATGGTCAGGCGTGGCATGCGGCATACTAGTCTCTATATAGTAGAAAATTAATTTAAAGTTATTTTTGTTCTAATTTCTCGGCCCTCGTGTAACGCAGGTCTGGTTCGAGGTCACGCTCCGGATTTTTTATAACGCTGTTTACACCCGTAACGTAATAAAAAAATGTTTCCCTTATTCCGGTTTTCTTAGATATAATTGTTTAAAAGCCGTAACTTTCGAAGACTAATAAATATCATTGAACTCGCCATTTTCTTATTATTTAAATATGCAATCTATCCGTATATTGTTTTTAGTTTACAACTATAATTTTATGTATAAGGTAGACTTTGACTAAGCCGCTACTTTACATCGATTTTCTTTGTGTGCTTACATTGCACACGTTGGCTAAACCCTACGAGATAGATCAAAATAATGTACTACAGTATTGTATACCTTAAAAAGGACGGACTACGAAAAAGTTCGCGATGCTATATGTATCTATCTCTTAGAGATAACCCACAATAACCATTTTTATCGTTTGTTTTTTACGAGAAATAATGGCTTATTTACGAAGCAATTTTAAGCAGTACAGCATTAATCCTTATCCAATTAAGTACATTAAATACATTTTGCATTTAATATAAATCAATATGGCCATTTACAACATGTAATTTAAATAAATATATTCGAAGATATTACAGTTTTAAAATGCAGGGACATATGCGGCCGGCCGGAGGGCCACAATGGCCTTAGTCAAAGCAACGCGTGGCCGGGTCTGCTAGGATCGTATAAATAGTAAGGTATCAACTGAAACTCCAAACCAACCGATGCCCAAGTGGATTTCAAAATTCAATAACTAATCCATTAACTTGACGTAACTTGGGGCATAATATTCTTGCATTATACAAAGTCCAAACTTCATCCACAGCTCAGCGAAGTTCCTTATAGGTAGTGCTACAAACACTGAATGGTTGCACCACGGTTAAGACATCACTATGATTGTATAGCCTTATATAGCTGGTACCTCAATAAATTATTAATGGATCCACTAATATATGGAGGTATGGAATGGAGGCCACGTACTGACAAGCGCAGCGTTGGACGTCCACCTAAAAGGTCAAGGTCAGACGACCTGATAAAGATCGCAGGAAGTCGCTGGATGCAGGCTGCTTCCAACAGGTCGGTCTGGAAATCTTTGGGGCAGGCCTATGTTCAGCAGTGGACGTCTTGTGGCTGATGATGATGATGATTAATAGAACCACTGTGTATACCTTATGAAATATGTAAAATGCCGTCAAAATACTCGTAACAGAACTGACAAGCTATTTGACAGTCTCCGTGGCGGAGTGAGCGAATAGCCGACTGCGAAGCGAGAGGCCGTGGGCTCGATTCCCGCACGAGATAAATAATTGTGTGATCCACAGACATTTGTTTCGAATCTGGGAGTTGTGAGACCGTAAGTGCCTAGTAGTTACTGATACCTACGATACAATTGTAAACTAGTGAGGGATAATTAAGGGAATGGGGAGGAGAGTGGGTTTTGGGCCTCCAGATATCTCATCACCGTACGACACGCAGCAGCAAACCGTTACTTTACGTCGGTTTTCTGTGAGACAGTAAGACCCAGGCAAGCCGGCCCATTCCTGTTGCAGACAAAAATGTCTACAGCGTGGCTCTACCACTCAAATGTAATAAATTTCTTTAGTATATTATTTTAAATTAATTTAATAAAGAAACTTCTTTACAACTGAATCAAATGAATTTTGCCTAAGTAATAAAATATATCTTACGATTTAATTGTAGCAAAAATTAAACAACACTTAATAACAGCACACTAAATCTAGATTTTTCTTACGAAGTTTCCAATAAGAATAATTTACAAATAATTATTTACATTGCACCTAACAAAAGTAAACATAATATAATTCTTAAGTGCTCCGCTATCAACTAAATATACATCCGAAGTGACAGCTATTTTAAGAAATCCAAGTACGCACGCAAAAATATACGGTTAATGGGCTTCAAGCCCATCGTCGGTAGTAAATATTTGTAGGGCACACCTTCGTCACACTATGACATGGCGGAAATTCTTACCACGCTTCGTTTACACGTGTTTTTGGTTAGAGAAGCCTTTATTTAGTTGTTTAATAGTGTTGTTTTTTTATTGCCCAGTTAGACGAGTAGGCTGCCCACCTGGTCCACCTGATGATAAGTGGTTACCGCCACCCATGGACTTCAGCAAAGCCAGAGTACAGTAATACCCCGACTTACGCTACCCCGTTCTACGCGAATTCGGAGTTACGCGGTTTTTATGTTTGATGGCCGCGTGCATCAGCTCTCCCACTCCACCCTGTTAGTGTTCTTTTTACGACAGGTTTCGAACGTATTTCACGTGGATTTTTTTACTTACGCAGTGCCTTTTATTGATAACCTCAAATTATGTCACCCAAAGAAGAAAAACTGTGTCATTGGAACCTAACAAGAAAAGAAAAACACTGTCTTTGGAGTGTAAACTGAACATTATCAAAGACATTGTAGCAATAATAAAAATTTGTGATATGGCAAAAAAATTGACCTAACGGTATCCGACAGTCCGAACGCTTATTTAAGGTAAAGAAAAAAGTATCATTCGTTCGTCTAAATTATTATGTTCTCCGATTAAACACACTACAAGTATTTATATGCAAAGTTGTACCCCGACTTACGCGAATTCGACTTACACGGTTATCGGTCGGTCCCACCTATCGCGTAAGTCCGGGGTATTACTGTAGAGCTAAGCCACTGCCTACCGGTGAACGAACACTGCTTTACAGACAACAACCCCATGTTAGAATTCTTTATAGACCGCTTTAATTAATTATAACCAAGACAACTAGGACCGAACAGTAAACCAGCAGAACTACCTTCTTGGACTATCGATTATAGACTGAGAACTTAGAACTGACTGTACTGAACGTGGACTGACCCGCTGCTAATGAAGAGGCCCTCTATTAGAATGAGCCTGTCGCTCCCACCAGACACATAACTAGTTTGTCGATCGTCCATTATTATTTGCGCGCACTATCATAATAATAATTACAATAAAAAGGGATTATCATCATCATCATCAGCCACAAGACGTCCACTGCTGAACATAGACCTCTCCCAAAGATTTCCAGACTGACCTGTTGGAAGCGGCCTGCATCCAGCGACTTCCTGCGATCTTTATCAGGTCGTCTGTCCACCTTGTAGGTGGACGTCCAACGCTGCGCTTGCCAGTACGTGCCCTCCATTCCAGAACCTTTCTGTCCCATCGGTTATCGTATTACTAAAAAGGGATTACTGTTAAAATAATATAATATAAATGGTATAATATAAACGGTGAAGGAAACATCGTGAGGAAAACCTGAGAACTCGATAAGATTTTTCGAAGGTATGTGAAGTCTGCCAACCCGCATTAGGCCAGCGTGGTGGACTAAGGTCTAATCCCTCTCATTCAGTAGAGGAGGCCCGTGCCCAGCAGTGGGAAGTATATAATACAGGGCCAGTAAATAAATAAATAGTATAAAATGAAGTCGCTTCCGCTGTCTGTTCGCTTAGAACTTTTAAACTATTCAACGGATTTTAATTCAGTATTCAGCAATAGGCGAAGGTTTCTACATATAATACATACATATTATAGTACAGAAAAGCCTAAACATTCAAAGCTTTGTAATGTGATGTCGTAACAAACATATTTTTATCGTTGCGAAGCCGGCGCGGGTCCCTAATCTAAATATATAAAACTCAAAGATGACTGACTGACTGACTGATATAGTGATCTATCAACGTACAGCCCAAACCACTGGAGGGATCGGGCTGAAATTTGGCATGCAGGTAGATGTTATGACGTAGGCATCCGCTAAGAAAGGATTTTGATAAATTCTACCCCCAAGGGGATAAAATAGGGGATGAAAGTTTGTATGAAAATCACGCTGGCGGAGCCGCGAGCAAAAGCTAGTATAGTATAAAATAATATTACCATTCACATCACTATGCAGTATTTAAGCAAATATATGAAAAAATTTGTGCGAAATGGTAATTAAGCATTCGTCAGCAAAATGGTGTGCGAGTTAATGACGTGTCACGCACGGCGCATGACTCGGAATGCATTACGGTGCAGGGCTTCGTTCCCGGTACCCGATAACTTGACTAGGCTTAATTGTCCCAGTTTTGAGTACAATGTTTGTTGCTGACGGTGATTTAAATTTTTTTTATTTTTTTATTTAATTGAATGACGAGACAAGTCGCTCACCTGATGGTAAGCGCCACACAGAACTTTGAATTACAAAGCACTGCATGGTACTGAACTGCGCTTGTCACCCCGAGACGTAAGACATTAAGTCTCATAATGCCCAGTAATTTTGCTGGGTTCAATGTCCTTCAAATCGAAAGTGAAGACGGCCTTCGCATACAAGGGACTTACAACATTGTAAATAGCGTAAAATATATGTATTGGACAGGGAGCCCTCGGGTAGCTGATCCACTTGACTACTATCAAGCTCATTTTCCGTGAGTAGCTTCGTTTCGATGAGACGACCAACTATTCCCTATGCGAAAATTCTCTATTGTGGTAGCTAACAGAGGTAGCAAGGATAGAATACTTCGATTTGATGATACTCAAAAAAATATTATTTTATTTGTAGGACAATATTATGACAGTTAAATTATATAAATATTAACTAAGTAAATACAAAAAAATCAGCTGGTTAGTAATCATTCTTTTGCCTCGTTATCGATACCTATTGGAAGCCCCTCCTTCCAATAGGTATGATATATATAATAAATGGTCGTCTCATCGAAACGAAGCTACTCACGGAAAATGAGCTTGATAGTAGTCAAGTGGATCAGCTACCCGAGGGCTCCCTGTCTATATGTAATGACACCTACATTGTAGTAACCTAACGTTTCGGTTATTAAGCGCGGATGTCATCTAGAAACAACTACTTTTGTCGCCTGTGAAAATGTAAGGCCGTGGGTTCGATTCCCGCATTGAGACAAATGTTTTTGTGATCCACAAATATAAATATGTTTTTTTTTATCCACACGCACTGTGGTTTGCGTTCCAGGATAAGCCAGTGTATATCCGGTTCTTCCGAGGGGCTCGCGGCATTGATGGTTGGTTGGGGCGGATATAGGAGTACATCCTTGTATTACTGTGCCTGCATCGGTCATCCGCCTGTCCTGTCGCGAGACCCTCTAATTGCTTCTTTCCTCTCCGAAGAGGGAAGAAGCATTTATACAGGCCGGCATGACTTTGATGACCACCGATATACTTAGTGTTTGTCAGTGATCGCTGGTTTTTTGACTGCACTACGCATACCATCAGGTGTAGTGCAGTCACTTTGCCGTGCTCGGATAAAAAAAAGCTTGTGTACGCACATTTACCTTCTGTTCTGCATGTTTATAATAAATACATTACTTAAGGAAAAAAAGACTTACAAAGTGAAAACTCTTGAAAAGAATAATTTCAAAGCGATAACAAGACTATGCCTCAGGCAGTCTGCAGTAGCTTTTGATCTTAATAAAAACATTTTGTTAAATATCAGTCTAGTTGTTTAAAAATATTCAAACGACTTGAAAAGGAGGAAATTCTTGATTCGTCTGTATTTTTATGTGGTACGCTTGTTCCGTCTGCCTTTATCCCACTCGGCGTATTATTATGCCCTATTTTTTTATCGCATAGGACGGTAAACTAGTAAGAGGGTCATCTGATGGTAAGTGATCTCCACCGCCCATGTACGCCCACAATACCAGAAGAATCATGGGCACGTTGCAGACCTCAAAGGAAACGGATAATTAAGGACTGATGGCAATGAACTGCGCTCGTCACCCTATAAGACAAGAGATGTTAAGTCTCATAATGCCCAGTAATTCTCTGGCTTAAATGTCCTTCAAATAAGTGCTTACACGCTGTTGCTTGACAGCAGAAGTAGACAAAGCGGTGTTACCAACCCAGACGGCCTCTCGCATACGAGAGACCTACCTTGTAAACACTAGTATTATACATAATTAGGCCCGCTTTGAATGTATATATGTCAGTACCAGATAATGCGATATTAAGTTATTACACTCGTAGTATGAATGTAAATCGCGCAGGAACATTTGCAGGAATCCGCACTAATGAATCAAAGTGATTGAGGTGGAACAGTTCAAACGTTGCGTTCTACGTTCTATGCCAAATTATAGATGAAACGTTTCAACGCAATTCAAGGCCTAACGACAATAATTATATGTTTTTCTAGTTTTGCTTACGTTATATTCGTTCTGTAAACACTTTTGTATACATAAAGGATGATAAGCGGCGATCTTACTGCTAGATTGCTTCTAGCAATAAGACCACCAATTGTCTTTTTTTTATAGCATAGGCCGGTAAACGAGCAAGTGGGTCACCTAATGGTAAGTGACCTCCACCGCCCATGTACGCCCACCACCAGAATAATCATGGGCGCATTACCGACCTTAAAGGAAAGGGATAATTAGGGATTGAGAAGGGGAGGCGATTTGGGCGTCCGGATATCTCACTCACCGTACGAAACGCAGCAGCAAGCTGCTACTTTACGTCGGTCTTCGGTGAGACAGTGGTAACGACCCGGTCGAGCCAGCCCATTAATGCTGTAAACAAAACTGTCTACAGCGTGGCTCTACCACTCAAATAGGTCTTCCATAGGTTTAGCACAAGCTTTTTAGTTTTAGTTACTTGCATTGTAAATGGTTTGCAATAAAGAGTTTTGAATCGTATTGTATTTATTGTATAAGACTCGACCGGGTTAGTACCATTGCCACTAAAAACCGACATGAAGTGGCAGTTTGCTGATGCGTTTCGTATGATGATTGGGGTGGATTGGGAGGCTTTTGCTGGTGGTAGGATATTTAGCCCAGATAGCGACCACCGTACACATGGTGTTAAAACCTGCCAAAGTGACCCATACCTTGTGTGGATCGCGTTCCAGGATCAGCCAGTGTATATCCGGTTCTCCCGAGGAGCGTACGACATGACTTGATGGTTGTTTGGGGTGGATATAGGGGTACATCCTTGTATTCCTGTGCCGGTATCGGGTCATCCGCCTGTCCTGTCGCAGGCCCCTCGATTTGCTTCGGAGTGTGAAGAAGGATTTATATAGGCCGGCATGATTCTGGTGACCATCGATAAACTCATTGTTTGTTGGTGGTCACTGGTTTTTTAGGACTGCACTACGCTTACCATCAGGTGTCACTTTGCCGTGACCAATAAAAAAAGGCCTAAATTATCCCTCCCCTTCCGCATCCCCATGCCATTAAATGTGGAAATAAATGAAAAATAATAAATGCTAACTCAGATCCAAAAAATAACAAGGAAGTGTGTACTAAAAACGAATTTACAAAAATCCCTTTGTTAAAAAACAAAAATAGAAACATTTCATATTTGCAATATCAGAATCGTTCAATTCGGAACGTATTGAACTGTAAACTAACGCTCTCCAATTAAAATCTACATGAGACAACGAGATTTTATCCATACATCTACACAGTTAAATATAAACAACCAGTTTATTATTGCATTTCCATTGTACCAATGGTTTCTTTCAGAAAGTTCAGTTGGTTTTAAGAAAACATGTTTTATGTATTTTTGTAACAGAAATCCGGGAAGCTGAATGTAAGTAGGTTGCAAATTTACTTGACTGAATAAAAGAAAATATGAAAGCTAATGACGTCACTATGGAAGATGCTCAAGATCTGGTAAAGTGGAAACAGCTTAGCAAGAAGGCTGGTAAAGGTTGGAATAAAACCAGTCAGCATAAAAAGCCAAGAAATAAGCAAGTGAATCATCTGGTCAATGATCGAGAACCCTTATTGACATACACGAAGAATCATAGTTAATATCATAATAAAACTTTATTGTTTTAAAAAAGAATACACAACTACATATCTCTAAACAGAAACACACTTAGGCTAATTAAATACTTTATGAATCTAACAATTTTTATCTTAATGTAGGTATAACGAAATAAATTTACAATGATATGTGTGAATCCGTTATTTGGTTAGAATGGTATATTTATATTATATACATTTCAGTAATTAGCCATCACATATTCGATAGCTCAGAGTTGCCAAGTCATTTTATTGATTAAATTTGAACTTGAATTTTTATATATTTTACCCTCAAACCCACCGTTATCATAAACATCACACAAGTAAATGCAAAGTATTCGAAGGTATATTTGGACCAATAAACGACCGAGCAAACAGAATCTATCCATGAAAAAGGAGTGTAAAATTTTATTCGCTATTTTCCTTTTCAAATGATAAGGGAGCCAGGAACAATGGATTTCTCCATGGCGGAAAATGTCTGCGATCCTCGCAATGTTTTACGTGGAACAAGAGATAAGGAAAAACAATTATAAAGAAATAAAATATCCTCTTAGAGTGGGCATTTTTCAGGTTTTGTTTTATTCCCTTTTGTGTACTGTGTTTGACGTTAATAAATATTTTGGACATTATTTAGGGTTTCTTTGCTTTACTCCGTTAGCCTTGAGCGTATCTTGGGCAAGATTTCTTTATTTTGTTTATGACATTCGTAATAGAGCGGTAGACAGTTTATGGTGCATTTAAAGGACGATTAATAGCGCCAGCTGAGTCATGACGAGGTGTCTCGAGTACACGACGCCACACACCGTTTATTCAAACTGTACTCCAAGCCTATGATCTTGTCAATTTGCGCTGTACAAAAATCTACCGGAACGGAGGTTTCGCGCGACCAAAATACAGCCTGGCGACAGTGGTTTTACTAGTTCTTAATTTGTTATTTTACTCACTTGTTTAGTTGAAAATACATCGTAAGTAATATTTTATTTAAGAATTCATTTAAATCGATATGTCGATTCACTAGGTATTCTAAAACAAAAAATCCTCTTCGATAGAAATTTCCGTAAAGAAACTATATAACACATATTATATATTTTTTGTACAGCGATTAGTTCAGCAAGTTTTTCTGGATTATCTTAAATCCCAAGGTCATTTTAAAGATTTATTCCTAGTGACAGCCTTCATAGATGATTCGTTAAAAATTCAGTACCTTTGGAGACGTGGCGTGTCGTGTACCTAAATCAGTATGAGGTGTCTTTTTCGTGACAGAAATACACGGAAGTATTTTCATTCCTGTTTACTTTTGTTTTGTTTCTTTTCTTTAGTCTATAATACTTATTAAGTACAGTATCAAGATTTAGTTATGCGCTTCGACAATTTTTACCCATTAGTAGTAGGAGGGTACTTGATGCATTTTGTACCCAACTGGATACCAACCTCCGTACACATAGTGAAAAATTCAACATAGTCGCCTATTCAGGCGAGTCGCACTCCAGGGTCAGCCATTGTTAATTCAGTAACTTCAGGCCGGTATATTTCTGCCGACCATCAAGGAATGTAGTGTTACCAACATTCGATAATATATTTGAACTGCATGTACTTACTGTCTGGTCCAGTGTAGTCATTTTAGCGTGCCAGTATAAAAATATGTTAAAATCTTTAAATTCAGAATTCTAAACCCATTTTACAATCCGAATAGTAGTGTTTGCTATTTGTCATGTTTTGTCATTGGAAAGGTTCCTATTATCTCTCATACACTTAGTGAAATTTACATGGTACCTATCGGAGACCCTATCTAATACAAGAATAATCTTCAAAATCCGTCCACATTTGGCGGAAATATGTGATAATATATATCAAAAATAAATACAAATGAATTGAGAATATACTCCTTCTTGAAGTTAACTAAAAACTGTACGACATATTGCTCAGACCAATCCCATCAATGACCTAAATACAAATGCACACGACACTAAAATAGACCACCTCAAGGAACACAATTCACAAATCTCCCGCATTTGACGTAGATAAATCGTAGATGGCGATAGATTAATGGTCCCCAACGCTCTCACTGACACTGTCAGATCACACCAGATGATAATATTTAATACCTTCGTACAATCTGAAGTCGTTAGGACAATGAAGTGATTTGTGGCCATTATTAATGGGATATTCTGACCAGATATCAGTAAAATAGTTAATAGGAAGGCGGGGAGGCATTTTATTGATCATTATAATGAATGGTTTCTGTTAATAATTCAGGCTGCGTTCGGAAACTGACTGATGTTACTGACGAAAACCAGTCCCAGCCTCACATTGTTAGGTACAATTCTGAACTAGAACCTTTTTGGCAACCGCAGGTGACTCGCTGCCCGCCTTTTTGGTATGTATTTTCCTCTGTTTTCTTTCTTATTTTTGTATTAGTCTCAAAACAAAGAAGCTGAATACATATGTGGGTAACGCCGTAGATTTTTCCACTTTTTCATTACCAGTCACGTTCATATTAATATCATGAACAATTAACACTTTTTACCAGCTTTCATAATTTTATCCTGTAGATTAGTTTTTAGGGTAAAAACAACTTTTACGAATTAACTGTAACTATAACAGATTTTATATAATTTAATTTTAACGATATTAAGGATTTACGTTTTCATACAAAAATAAAATGAACATAAATTTCATCAGATAGTAAGTTGACAAAATTACGAATATTTTGTTACGAAAGCCATATAATTTTTAGTTTATGTAAAATCACAAGGTTTGAGCAATTAAATCCAATATTTCATTATTTTAAAAGAGCGTTTATTTATTTTTTATTCCAGTTTTAAAACAGGTCATAAATTTTTACACTTTTATGTTACCAATATTGGTAAGTAAATGAAGTCTTTGAATAGTATTCGAAGAATATGTAAAATTAGACGGGCAATCCCAAGCAGAACAATAAAAAAAAGAAAAAGAAGTCGCCATATAGTGGCCTATGGATTGTTTCAAACAGTGCACGAGTTTTTCGTCAGTGAAATTCAGAAACAGTTTTGTGATATTTTTAAGGTAAGTAGACACTTGTTTATGTTCATTGTATTATTTTTTTAGGCGACATAGCTTATATTTATCGAGAAAACATCTATAATGTCGCAAATCTCTTTAGTTTTGAAATTATAAGCTAATTGCATCAAAAATATTTCGCTTTTATGAACTTTTATGTTACTTTTATGATACTGTTATGTTACCTTTAACATAAACTTTTACGTCACAGTAGCACAACTTATGTTTAATTTTTGGGAAAAGTACCTTAATCTTAATCTTTCGTTATGTTCGTACCTGTATTATAAATTATGTTGCTTTTATGTTACTTTTATTTTTTTACTTTATGTTACAAAAGTGGAAAAAACTACGGCCTTACCCATGTACTTTCTTAGTACGCTGCCACTAGACCAATGAGGCTTTTATTAAATCTTGCGTTAAACCTTTACTTTATATATTCATACAAGACTTACGTTATAAGTTAATGCGATATCTGTGTACTGCTCACTTCTGATCTAAGCAGGTAGAAGTTTTTGATCATAATAATAAATTTCTTTTAGCAAACTTTCTGGTCCATAAATTTTCTCACACCGTGATTTGTATCTAAAAGCCGGCAACTGTATCACCTGATGGTAAATAATCACCACCGCCCAGAATGTCAGAAAAATTATGGACACACTCCATATATCTTATTTTATTTTAGCTGAAACTTGCTCTTCATTTTCATGAATGAAATAAGTATTCTTGAATTCTCAAAATTCAACACTATTAACAACAGTATTTTGAAGGCAGAGGCCGGCAAACGACAAGGACCATCTGATGGAATGGATGGTATAGATCTCTTGCCCATGAACATCCACAATACCAGAAGAATTGTTAACACGCTGTCGACCTTGAAAGAAAGTCAAAGTTTGGGGATTAGGGAACAGAAGTGTGATCTAGATATCTCACGCGTTGTACGAAACCTAACAGCAAGCTGTTACTTCACGAGGATTTTCTGGAGACAGTGGTAACATCCAAGGCGGCCAATTGATGCTGTAGACAAAACTGTCTATACCGTTATTGAATGAAGAAACTACTCATTATCCCAGATTCCACGCGAGCGGAGCTACAAACGAAACTGGTAATCATATAAAACTCAGCGCACAGTTCCAAACACTTGCAGATAGTCTCATAACAGAAATTAGAGCGAGTGTACATGAATATTTGATGGAATTGTTCGAGAATATCACCGCTGCTTCACAATTGAAGCGTCTATAATTTGGTAAATGAAATCCCTCGGGCGGACAACTTTATACTGCTGAATTTGCGTAAGCCGCTACTGGTACAGTGAGCTACAATTGCACGGAGATACCGTAAGTTATAATAACACTAGCTTGTGCTCGCGGCTCCGGTGACGTAAAATTTTCTGGGATTAAAACCAACCTATAAGCGTTTCTAGGGTTTCATCTATTTTTGTACCATAATTCATCACAATCGGTACAATAATTTCGGGGTGAAAGCGCAACAAACAAACTCACTTTCGCATTTATAATATTAATAAAAATTAAAGAACGTGTTACAGAAATGTGTGTTAAAATTAAAGCAACTATAAGTATTTCCAGCCCCGTAGTACCAAACCAGAATCTCCGTACTTCGTCCTCACAAAAGGATCATTTACCACATCCATTACTGTGACCAACTACCACATCTAGTGTATTTAGATTAGCTGCCGTTATAAATCAATTCTGCGATCAAATTCATGCAACATGTACGAGTATTTATCTAGCAGAAGCGCCATTTTGCCATTATGAAAGTTTCATGTTTATGAAATATAGATGAGGCTTTGGTAATCTAGCTTTTGTCAAAAGTTTCCGCGCGGGAAAGTCTTTGAACTGTACACGATACGGTATGAAGAATAAACAACGGTTGGCAGGTGGTAGAATTTATTTAATTTAATTTAATGACGAGACAAGCAAGTCGCCTGATGATAAGCGCCACGCCAACCCATAAATTGAAGCACTGAACTGTGGTCATCACTCCGAGGCATAAGATTTTAAGAAGCTTTTGCTTGTGGGTTAATGCCCCTATTAAATTTGAGCAAAAAAATATAATTTTTCAAACAAACTGTGCAACCCCTTTTCTCCTCTGGTTTGTATTTCAGAAAATCTTTTCATAAACGATGTCTAAATATAAATTCAACACCCTTCTAAAATGTTGTATTTACAAACTTAAGATTTGGGCTATGAGTTACTAGTTAGGACTTCGCCTTTTAACCACCGACAAAAAAGAGGGATGTTTTAAGTTCGACCCCTTTCTCTACATGTGGCTGTTTGTGTGTGTACCGTAGCGCTTAAAAAATAAACCGATTTGAATTTGATTTTCGAACGATATTTTAATTGATATACATTTCTGGCCTACGTCTCAAGAAAATCTATTCAGCCGTTAAAAAATTACATATGTTTCTCTGATTGACGTCAGGCGTTTTAACGTTTTTGTACTAGCCTTGTATTATACATGTCCCACTGCTAGGCACGGGCCTCCTCTACTGAATGAGAGGGGTTAGGCCTTAGTCCACCACGCTGGCCTAATGCGGCCTAATGCTTGGCAGACTTCACATACCTTAAAAAAATCTTATCGAGTTCTCAGGTATGATGGTATGGTTTCCTCACGATGTTTCCTTCAGCGTTAAAGCAAGCGATAATTAACAATGAATGTACACGTAACTTAGAAAAGTCAGAGGTGTATGCTATTGGGGCTGGTTTCGAACCTGCGACTTTCGTCTCGACAGTCCGTACCACTCCCCGCTGAGCGATAGCTGCTTTAACGGTTAGGTTATAAAAATAAATAAATAAATACACCCAACAATTACACACATAATCCTGACCAGTCAATAGGTTAACTTGTAGCAGGAACTATGAGAGACTGGCGGACATAAACATTTTTCTTAATGCAGTCGAACCCACGGCCTTTCGCTTCGTAGCTACTCGCCCACTGCTCCACGGAGGCAGAACTTTCCACTAAAAATATATTTAAAAAAATTAGTGGTGTCATGGGACACCAGGTAGGAACGAAGTTCCTTCGGCTAATGTAGAATCGACACAAATTGCAAAAAAAGTCGTGCTCAATTTTATGTAGGTTTTCTTGATTTTTATCTTAAATTTTGCTGATTAGTTTTTATTTAAGTGCAAGAAAGTATTTAGGAAATTCAGTATTTAAGGAAATAATAAATTACTTAAAAAAAATAGAAGCATAAAAAAGGGCAAGAGATAATATATCGCAAGACGAATAACGAGCTAGCGTAATCTTTTAAAAATCGAAGGAGATATAAAAATACTTCAACTATAACTGGCTGAATGAATTTCATTTTAAAAAAGGAACTAACGCTGGCTGGTTATGCGACTGTCGCGCATGCGCACGTCTCATTTAACGCTTTTATCTTACGCATTTTTCTTACGGTTTTACTATCACATTTTTTTCAGTTCGGTCACGCAGCGAAATCCCTATCCCCTCCAAGCCTGCCGTAAGGAACTTCGTTCCAAATATTACAAAAACCCTCTTAACTTTAATTAATTACGAAATACTAATGCATTTCATATTAACACTTTAATTAAATTATCCAAAGTTAGTTCGTCATGCACAAACCGCCAACGTTTCTGACTCTATTATATTTAACAAGCAAACAGCGTAATTCGCCGTGCATCTTCGTATTTCACTAACAAGGATGCATGGAAAGCGTGTCTTGATTATACGGAGCTACTGTAACTCCAAATGCATTGTGAGTTATGTGTTTGTGTATACCAACTCGTAAACTTTAGATGAACAGAGGTTCTTAACAATTATAGTGTATGCTTTGAGTTATTAAATTGTCCTTGCATGTGATTCATATATTGAACACGACTGAATCAGGTTTTATAACCCGCTACGATAAAAGAGTTATAATTTTAATGCATTTATCAGTGAGTGGCAGCGATAAGCACCGATAGCCAATATTCCAAAAATTACAGGGCACCCACCACCTTGTTATAAAACAGGTAACAAAAAACCCATATTTCGTATATTAAAATTTTTACTACAAAAAAAATCTGGTACTAGAAAATACGAATTATGTGATACTCCATCCTACTAGTATAGTGTAAGCATGCTATTCAATTGAAAATTCAATAATTTTACTCGTATATCTATAAAATATAATCATATCATGAGACGGAAATAAGCTCGGCGAAATGTTTTTTTTATTTGATTGATAGATGAAACGAGCTAGGCGCTCGCCTGATGGTAAACACCACACAGAACTTTTGAATCATAAAGCACTGCATGACACTGAACTGCGCTCGTCACACCGAGACATAAGATGTTAAGTCTCATAATGCCCAGTAATTTCACTGACTTCCATGTCCTTCAAACCGAAACACAACAGTGCTTACACGCTGTTGCTTGGCGCCACAAATAGACAAAGAGGTGGTACCAACCCAGACGGCCTCTCGTATACGAGAGACCATACAAAACGATGGTACAATGTGTGTGTACTGGCTACACCTTTAGTTTGCCATGTCACTTCTGTTTATGGCGGCGCTTACCATCAGGCATACAACCTATTCGTGTTCAAGCTTATTAAAAAAACATATGCATATAAACTTATAACCATTTTTATTAAAGATTTCGAAAAGCCTGTTAAGACTCATGATATATTATTACTTTATGCCAGATTCTTTTCCGAACAGTAACGAAGTCAAAGTATTAATTCCTTTCAGAAAGCAGTTCGTCGACTAATCCCACTCATGAAAGTTAACACGCATTTCGTTCTCGTCTGTGGGCCGGCCCATCTAAACTTGGCACATTAATCTTCGAGAGTCGATTCAAATTTATCTTTGTTTTAGCAACTTTCCAAAATAAATTTAGCCCCATTCTATTGAAAACGGGAGTGGTTTTCGGCTCATGTCGACGGACGCATTAAAATTATAGCGCTGTAGACAAAATTATCTGAAATATATTTATTAAAATAAAACTAATTTAAACGGATTTTATCGAGGTTTTTTATTAATTTCCACCCCGTGACTACGAAGACTAAAAAGTCTTCGAAACGTCGGGATCAAAATTAATAAGAATTTGCGATAAAATCTATTTAAATTAGTTTTATTTCAAGGGGTAATATTTGCGGAAACATAAGAAATCATTATGAATTATATTTTTTGATAAAAAAAATATGCTAAGTAGAGCCACGCTGTAGACAGGTTTGGCTACTGCATCATACCAGCTATCCCGGATCGTTACCACTGTCTCACTGAAAACCGACGTAAAATAGCGGCTTGCTGCGTCTTGTACGGTCTGTGAGATATCTGGAGGCACCAATCCCCCTCCCTTTCCCAATTCCTTAATTATCCCTTTCCTTTAAAGTCGGCAACGCGCCCATGATTCTTCTAGTATTGAGGGCGTACATGGGCTGTGGAGATCACTTACCATCGGCTGACCCATTTGTTGGTTTACCGGCCTTGGCTACAAAAAAGAATCAAAAAGAAATTTATTCAAGAACAGAAGAAACACACTATAAAATGAGTAAAAAGAAACAAGGTCGGCGCCACTAACTTGTATTCTGGATTAGGTATAAAAGAATAACAAAATAGTTCACACAACTACAACAAGACAGGGAGACAGGCAGCATGTGTCTCATAATGATGTAAAGGTATTAAGTTCAGAGATATTCGGTGAATGGGTTGGTAGAATGATGTCGGCCTGAAGTTTTTACAAGGTAGGTCACTGGTATGCGAGAGGCCGCCTGGGATGGTACAACCGCTTTATCTATTTCTGCCGACAAAGGTGTAAGCACTGTTGTATTTCGGTTTGAAGGACATTGAAGCCAGTGAAATTATGTATAAATTATGAGACTTAACATTTTATGTAGTGTAGTGACGAGCCCAATTCAATGCCATGCAGTGCTTTGTAATTCAAAGTTCTATGTGGTGTTGCTTCTGTTTATGGGCAGGCGTGGCGCTTACCATCAGGCGACGCCTTGCTCATCTCTTCATTCAGTTCAATAAAAAAAATACGGGAATTAGCTGATCCCGGAGCGCGATTCACTATGGCGAGCCACTATGGCAGGTGTTTTACCATGTGCACGGTGGTCACTATCGGGTACAAATATATCAGGTGCCCCGCCAGCAATTATCCTGGCCTATAAATTTCCCGCCTAATGTGGCACTAACGTCTTGCTCCACACCTTTTTCAGAATATATGAGACTTCGTATCACTAAAACTTAAGCACACTTTCCAATGTTTTTTTTCTTAACAGTTTGCTAGACTTGTGAATGTTAAATGATCTTTCTTTGTGCCGAATTGGAACAATTGCAAACATCTATAAAAATGGGTTCCAAACTCAAATTGGCTAAAATGGGGGAAATATGTTAACGGCTGTATTCCAAAAGAGGTAGGCAGGGGTGTAACTAGTACACTCACAGTTCGATATATATGATCGACTTTTTTCCGTCCTATCATGTGATAGGCGGTAAGCGAATCGCAATATCAGGCACAACTTTATAGGCATATTTCTGCCACCAAGCAACAGTCTGTAAGCACTGTTGTGTTTCGGTTCGAAGGACATTGAAGCCAGTGAAACTACTGGGCATTATGAGATTTAACATCTTATGTCTTGGGGTGACGAGCGCAGTTCAGTGCCATACAGTGCTTTATAATACAAAGTACTGTGTAGTGTTGCTTCTGTTTATGGGTAGGCATGGCGCTTACCATCAGGCGAGCGCCTTGCTCGTTTCGTCATTCAATCCAATAAAAAAAAACTAACCAGGCAACTCATGTATGATCTTTCATATCAAAAACTCAACTACAAATTGCGGTTGCCCGACCTGGGTTTTGAGGCCCTTATTGGTATATAGATACCTAATTATCAAACTTTATAATCAAGAAGTATTTTGACCCATGAAAAAAGAGGGAGTTTCGCAATTCCACGTATTTGTTGAAGGTACGCAAATTTTTTCACAATATATGGCTGGCTATCTGATTTTAATGTTTTTTTATTTGAAAAGTAATAATTCATTTGAAAAGTCAAATAGTTTTTAAAATTGGTCCCATTTGAAAAAAAGGAGAAAGTTGGAAAAAAGGAAGGGTGAAAAGGGGAGACTTAGATATTTATGCACCAATTTTTATCATCAAAAGTAGCCCGTCTGTCCAATTTTACATGTAACAAAATTGAGAAGCTCGTAAAATGGATCTCTCAGACTTCCCTCCATTCGTTAATGCATTGCCATCAATATCTTGTATAAAGTTTTTATTCATAACTTTTTTAATGCTGGTTTGAGATCGTATTACAAATTAAATTGTTTTGTTTTATATTTCCTGTTTTATTGTGAGGAAGAAAATTGATTTATTGTTTTCTGATTGTTTTTTTTTTTTGTATTCACAGATTCGGAGATGCCTTAGTGGCGTATTTGTATTGGGTACGACTGCTGTGCTGAGGTTTCGATCGGGTTCAATCCCCGGGTCGGGTAAAAGTGATATTGGGTTTTTCTATCACACAATGCTCAGTATCAGCCCGCAGACTGGAATTGTGTCTGGTATAGCGATTCGCCCCCTATCACATCATGGGACAAAAATAAACTCGCCGAAATGTAGGTGTAATGGTCACCTCTGCCAGCAAAGGAGTAGACAGAGGTGTAATCAGTAACTTTGTAACTCTTCATTATTTATTTTATAGTCAGAATGTTTCTGACCTCTGGAATGAGTTTTTCAGTGAAATTAACATTAATTTAACTAATTATCATTTTTGTGTGTATATTATAAAAACTATCGACTGGTACAGCTAGCGCAACTGACGCAAACCATAACAAAATGGCGGACCTAACGCGGGTACCTAATACGTACCTAATACCTAATTCGCTGGTGGGAGGATACTTGTATCCGACCAGATAGCGACCACCGTACACTGATGCTAAAACCTGCCATAGTGGCCCACCTTGTGTGGGTCGCGTTCCAGGGTCAGCCAGTGTATATCCGGTTCTCCCAAGGGAGCTTGCCCCCTGATACTAACCCTTTTCCCATCCCTTCTCCTTCCCCTCCCCCTTGGCCCTTTGGCAGGCCGGCATGATCTTGCCCACCTACGATGGACACATTGTTTATCGTTGGTCGACACTATTCTTGGATTGCGCTACACTTACCATCAGGTGTAGCGTAGACACTTTGCCGAGCCAGGATAAAAAAAAAACGGATATTCGTACATAACTGAAAACGCGTGGGAAAGATATAGATTCAAATTTAGAACAAGCAGCTTCGCTTTTTACGTATTTCATACAACTTATAAGACAACGGTACAACGGAGTTTTTGGCGGGAATTCTGACAGTGCAGTTCATCGCTTATTTTAATTTATTTCATAAACTAGTTTAGAGTTGTGTTTGTTGTATAAAAGTGGTGTGGATTTGTTCAATAAACATTGACGGTGATGAACAGTGTATGGAAACATTTATATAAGTGAATTAAGAATCGTACTGAAAGGAGTTAACACCAAAACTCCGACAAGACCTTGAAATCGACCGCACCCGTGTTTCATCGTTCTTGTAAAAATAACTTGAGAATAAATTATACTTGACACTGGCTAAATGCATAATACTGCGAAAGCCATAAATAAAAAGAAGAAACGGTACAACGGTGTCACTTTTATTGTTTCGCTGAGGAGATGCGCCACTAAGGAACTGCGTTATTCAACTATAATCCGAAAACAATTCCGTCACACCGCAAAAATAATTTCCATTCGAGCGGATCGTATTTTTATTCCACAGATGCGGGTCGTAAATTCTAGCCGTCAAGCTAAATAAGTGATAAGCAAATAAAAAATTTACTAGCCATTTTGTGCACTCGATCATAGCTAATAAAATATTCATGGCATTTTTATATTCGGTGTAAATTCGGCTCGACAAATTCTAACAAAGTTGCAATGTTTTATGATAAACATATACATTTTTATCGTTTCTACAATCGTATGCAAACTTGGCTTCGCGTATTTGCATTTTATGTTTGTAAAACTATATCTGTGAAATGCTGTTATTATTTGGTTTTGTTTTCTGTAATACAATAGAAACTGTTCAACAAAACTAAATCAGACTCAAAAAAACCTATAAAGCTAAAAATTACCAAGTAACCACAGTAAGTTCAAATGGAGATACTTTGTTTTATGCAATATTTCACCCGTCCAAAAAGCGCCTAATGCGCACAACACACGGTCAGCGGGCCAATTCTCGTATTTAACATTAACTGAGACTGAACTTTAACCAAACTGAGATTAGACTACGAATTGAATAAAATGTGGCATTCTGCTCCGCTTAAATTTCCAATATCATTCCAGTAGCATTATGATGTCAATTCAATATCATTTTAATTCCAAACTAATGTCAGCCACCACAGACTAAATTATAAAAAATGTAAAGCGAATGTTATAATAAAGTTGCCAGCGGACAAAATATATTGGCATTGTGAGTAATTTTGGCGATTTGAATTGGATGGAAAAGTTATTACTCTAGCACGAAGTTATTAATTTAAAATTTGATTAATAGATTTTATAATTTATTTATTGATTAGGAAATTTCTCATGTTTCCCCTAAATTGAAAACCCGTTTTTTTCAGATTTCTGTGAATTGTGAGTGAAAACATATGCGTTAATTTATTGTCGTGGTGGGTCACCCAGTGATTACACCTTTGTTATTGCAGGCTCAAAGTACTAAGATCGAGAGCCGTAAATTTTTTATTAAAAAAGAATGTCTATTGTTATTGTTCCGTGATTTAATTTTGTTGTGTATGTTATTTAAGTACGTATCTTTCAATTTCTATAATAAGTTAATTATGATTATCCATTGCGCGCGATAAATACTAATTGAAAGTTGACAAAATATCGTGAGTTAATTATTAGTGGACTGTTAGTAAAGTGTTAGTGAAACAATGAATAAACAATTAGAACTGTTTCTGGATTTCACTGAAGCAATTCGGATCACCAATTCTAGGCCTTGAGCCGACTCTGAAGGAGGAAGGACAGTGTATTATCCAAAAGGTTATGTTCACACAGTGCAAAAAACATTGATTCAGCTGCAATGTGTAATATGTGTGTGTATGTAATAGTGTATTGTATTTTTATTGTTAATATATAATGTTTCCTTACGACTTTGTGATTTGATTGTTACGTATTTACATAGAATATTACCCATGCATATATACAAATATCGATATGATTGACTATATTTCAGTTAATTCATAATATCATTTCAGTTACATTTCGATGTCAATTTAGTCAACTTTCAATATACTTTTGATTGCATTACAGTTTTAATGGTTTACGGAATGCCACTTGCAACTTTGTTGGCACTGAAACTAGATCGGAATGATATTTTGAACATTTTAAATTACCAGAATTGGCCCGCAGGTAGATACGATGTGTTATATGTGTATACGTATATATTATTATATGTATTCGTGTACACAGGCCGCTGCGCATGCGCCAGTCTGAATTAACATTAGCATGTCGGTGACGCGAACCCATAAGATTTTCCCTACCAAAAAGTGCTCAACACGGCTAAAGAAGTTTTCACTTTTTTTTATAGCATAGGCTGGCAAACGAGCAAGGGGGTCACCTGATGGTAAGCGATCTCCACCGCCCATGTACGCCCACCTCCAGAAGAATCATGGACGCGTTGCCGACCTTAAGGGAAAGGGATAATTAGGGATTGGGAAGGGGAAGGGATATGGGCTTCTGGATATCTCACTCACCGTACGAAACGCAGCAGCAAGCCGCTACTTTACGTCTGTTTTTTGTGAGACAGTGGTAACGACCCGGTCGAGCCAGCCCATTCATGCTGTAGACAAACTGTCTACAGCATGGCTCTACCACTTCAAAAACGTCTTAGAAATTATTATTTAATACTATACATGCACGTATCCTCATTTTAAGCCAAAATTATAGTGAAATTAAACGCCGGAGGTTTCAACATAACTAGCTACCATGTACGGCTTATTATTACATTTGACAATGTTGACAGTGGCGGGGCCTGGCGTGATTTATAAGCATCTCAGGTGACCCAGTTGTGATGTATGCGCTGCCGAATATGGGTATTGTGGTGAGCGATAGCGGATAATAGAAATTATCTTGCATTCGAGAATTTTCTAATGGAAATCAAATATGACAGTAAATTGGAATAGCACAAAAATACGTGACTGTGACGAATACCCATGACAAACTTAAGAGTGGAACATGTCATGACCTAATGTCACGGAGAGCCAATAAATCCTAACATTGGATCCGCTCTCAGACCCCATATATGGCCGTGACAGGCCATTTAGAGGTCTGTCTTTTTTATTTTAAGTCTCGGCAAAATGACACAATGCTTGTTACGATATCCGTCTCAATTAGTGTGACAGTCACGCCTCTCGGTTAGGCGATATGTCACGTAAATGGAGACGCACTTGTAGCGAGCTGCGTGCTTGCATTGAGGAAAATGTTTGAAACCTAAATTTTTAAGGAATGAAAATTCTTTGTAGTTTCTGTTAACCATAATGCATAATTTCTACAATCATGTGACTGACGTATCATATTTTTTATTGGTCGATATATATACTTCTTTGTATTTAAATAGAAATGAATAATAATTTTAAATTGAATGATGAGTGTACCCGTAGAGTGGACATGTAATTTTGTGTATCAGGCCTGCAAATTTTTTCGTGATGTACTTATAAATGTTATAATAGCTGTTGGTATGGTAATGGTTACCACTGTCTCACAGAAAACCGACTTACGTCGTACTTTACAGTAGCGACTTGCTGCTGCGTTTCGTACGGTGAGTGAGATATCCGGAAGCCCAAATCCCCTCCCCCTTCCAATCCCTAATTATCCCTTTCCTTTAAGGTCGGTAACGCGCCCTTGATCCTTTTGATGGTGGGCGTACATGAGAGTGGAGATCACTTACCATCAGGTGACCCACTTGTTCGTTTGCCGGCCTATGCTATAAAAAAAAACTATATATAAAGAACCTACCCGCTACCGCCCGTCAGCATGGCATCAGTCCATACCGTTTCCTCCGGAGGTTCGTCTAGCTCCCTCAAGGGTGCTACTGCCCGCGCAGCTTAGAATGACTTATGAACTGCCGTGAAAAACTTTTTTATAGGTTTCACTCCCTCCACGCTTTAATTAATTTCAATGCTTGTTTGACATAATTATATTGAACAAACTGTATTTAACTACAACCAGAATTGTATTATTTTATTAGGTGGTAGGTCTCTAACGCTTTGTCTATTTTTGCCATGTATGTACAGCCATAACAGGAATAAATCGAATTTAATTAGGCGGAAAAAAGCAGGTTAATTCTTTAAGAGGATTATTTTTAGGGTACTGTATCACAAAAGGAAATAACAGAATCCCAATAGGATCGCCTTATAATCCGTTCGTCTGTCTGTCCATAAAAACAGAAATCAAAGTCTACATTCCGTCGTATATGTAAGAAAATCAAGATTTTTCGTCAACGCAATTAAAAGACCAAATGTTTCATATTTGGCTGAATATTTCTGCCACATATGAAACTAGCAATCTCACTCATCAAAGGTAAAGGAAAAAATCCGGAACTCGTTCATTTGAGGTCATAGTTCGTTAATTAACTTTGTTTTTCAATAGGGGACATCCTACATGAGAATATCCGGTTCTTTAGATTTATTAGGAACTAGGTTTTGCTCGCGGCTCCGCCCGAGTGAACAGCATTTTCCGGGATAAAAGTAGCCTGTAACCGTCTCCAGGGTCCCATCTATCCCTGTAGATAAATTCATCATAATCGGTTCAGTGATTTAGGCGTGAAAGCGTAACAAACAAACTCACTTTCGCATTAACTTTCACCCCCCTTTTCATCTCTTATTAACAAAAATTTCCAAAATTCCTGAAACACGTATTTATTTGTTTTTACGTCAATAACCGAAATACAATTTCTTTTTTGTAACTTTCAAAATGACGGACTTTCATACGTATTATCATCCCCTATTTTGACCCCTTTGGGGTGAATCCTTTCTTTGTGGGTGCCTACATAATAAAATGAATATACAGTCCGAATGTCATGCTTGTAGCCTTGATAGTTTGCGCTCGGCGATGATGAATCAGTCAGTCAGTCAGGACATGTTATTTTATAAGTATAGATAGATAATACTATAATAATACATATTTGATAAGATTGATAATAAGCAACAATAGCTCAGCGGGGAATGGTACGGACTGAAGAAGAATAGAACTAAAGAATTTTTCACTTCAATAACATTATGGTGAAAATAAACTAGTAACAGTTATATACCGTTGACAACATTGTAACACCGTTTTTATTTACTGCCATCCTGTTATTAAACAATTATATAACTAAAGTTTTACGCTTATGGTGTTTAAGCACGTGATGGCATTTCCTTGCGGGTTGAAGGGTTCAGCTTGAAGAATGGTGTTTAAATTACCAATATTTTTGACAATTTCCAGGAGCGAAACCGTGAACGAGCTTCTTGGCCGACTATTTTATACAACCTACAAAGGCTTGGGTCTTCAGAATAAAGGGGCCAGGTTGATCAGGGTAATAATACTATCTCATAGAAAATTTACATTTGTAGCAGCTACCTACTTCCATTTCTATATAACGACACGATAACGAGCACAGTACGATGCTATGCCGGTGCTTTATAACTCAGAGTTGTTTGTGATTTAAAAAGCGTGGGGTGCTTATTAGATTATGTCAAACTATTATATATTTTTAATTTTTTGAAAAATATATGTATATTTTTTTAAATATTAAATTGTCAACGGTCCTTGATAAGTATGCCAAATTGCTATTTAATCCAACGTTTTGAATGAGGTCAAAATCGTGTTCAAAGTTTACGTTACATACTAACATACGTATGAAGCTAATAAAATCGTGTTTTTGAAGTTATACTTCTTTAGGCGCGTTATGAAAAAATGATGAGAGTGAAATTTTAAGATGCGCGCGCACCTGTGACACAAAAAATTAACAGTATGAAGTTAGGCGCGTTAAGAAAAAATGATGAGAGTGAAAGTAGCCGTAATTAATAAACAAATGACGATTTGGACAAAGAAAAACTCTTTAGGTTTTTGAAGTGAAACTTCTTTATCGGCGTTAGAAAAATAAAATCGTCACATTTTTCCGTTACGCTGCACGCGTCACGTTTTTGACTTTGACTGGATTTTGACCAGACTTTCACTGGACTTGACAGGACTTTCATCGGACTTCGACCGGATTTTGACCGAACGTTGACCCGACTTTGACCGGACTTTGACCGGATATAGACCGGATTTTGACCGGACAAAGACCGGACACAGACCGGACACAGACCGGACACAGACCGGACACAGACCGGACATAGACCGGACACAGACCGGACTTTAACCGGACTTTAACCGGGCTTTGACCCGTCTTTGACCGGGCTTTGACCAGACTCTGACCGGACTTTAACCGTGCTGACCGGACTTTGACCTGACTTTGACCGGGTTTTGACCAGACTCTGACCGGACTTTGACCGAGCTGATCGGACTTTGACCGGACGTTGACCCGACTTTGACCGGACTTTAACCGGACTTTAACAGCGCTTTGACCGGACTTTGACAGGGCTTTAACCGGACTTTAGCCGGGCTTTGACCTAATTTTGACCGGGCTTTGACCAGACTTTGACCGGACATAGACCGGGCTTTGACCGGATATTAATCGGATTTTGACCGGATTTTGACCGGACTTTGACCGGACTTTGACCCGGCTTTGACCAGACTCTGACCGGACTTTAACCGGGCTGATCGCACTATGACCGGACGTTGACCCAATTTTGACCGGTCTTTAACCGGACTTTAACCGGGCTTTGACCGGAGTTTGACCCGACTTTTACCGGGCTTTGACCCGACTTTGACCGGGCTTGGACCAGACTCTGACCGGACTTTAACCGTGCTGACTGGACCTTGACCGGACGTTGACCCGACTTTGACCGGACTTTAACCGGACTTTAACCGGGCTTTGACCGAACTTTGACCCGGCTTTGACCGGGCTTTGACCAGACTCTGACCGGACTTTAACCGTGCTGACCGGACGTTAACCCGACTTTGACCGGACTTGACTGGATTTTGACCGGACCTCGACAGGACGTTGACCGGACTCTGACCGGACTCTGACCGGGCTTTGACCGGACTTTGACTGGAACAGGACTTTGACCGGGCTTTGACCGGGCTTTGACCCGACTTTGACCGGACTTTGACCGGACTTTGACCGGATTTTGACCGGACTTTGACCGGGCTTTGACCAGACTCTGACCGGGCTTTGACCAGACTCTGACCGGACTTTAACCGGGCTGATCGGACTTTGACCGGACGTTGACCCAATTTGACCGGACTTTAACCGGACTTTAACCGGGCTTTGACCGGACTTTGACCTGACTTTGACCGGGCTTCTTCTGTCGAGCGTCCCGAGACGCACACTTTTTTTGTATTCATGTCTATGATGAAAGCCTTTTGTTTAAACTTTATCTAATTTAACTTTATTAGACCAATTTCTGTAAAGTTGCATAATATAGTAGATCATTTTTTGAAAAATAAGGTCATAAAGAAGTTTCACTTCCTACGTGTGTACACTAGTACACGCACACATTTTTTTTTATCCTGGCTCGGCAAAGTGACTACGCTATACCTGATGGTAAGTGTAGTGCAATCCAAGAATAGTGTCGACCAACGATAAACAATGTGTCCATCGTAGGTCGGCAAGATCATGCCGGCCTGCCAAAGGGCCAAGGGGGAGGGAAAGGAAAAGGGATGGGAAAAGGGTTAGGATCAGGGGACAAGCCCTCTGGGGAGAACCGGATATACACTGGCTGACCCTGGAACGCGACCCACACAAGGTAGGCCACTATGGCAGGTTTTAGCACCAGTGTACGGTGGTCGCTATCCGGTCGGATACAAGTATCCTCCCACCAGCAAGTGTTAAACACTACTTATACGGCCTCTCGCATACGAGGGACCTACAATCTATTCAAATGATGGTTAATGAGCAATTAGTGGTAAGTAATGCCTGGCTTACAAACGCGTGTAGCCGTGTCAGTGTGACCGATACAACGCGCGTTAATGGCGGCCAATGTACCCCAATAAATTATTAATGGATCCGCTGATATATGGAGGTATGATTAATAGAACCACTGTGTATACCTTATGAAATATGTAAAAGGCCGTCAAAATACTCGTAACAAAACTGAAAAATAATTTGACAGGCTTCGTGGCGCAGTGAGCGAGTTGTCGGCTACAAAGCGAGACGCCGTGGGTTCGATTCCCGCACCGAAATTAATATTTGTGTGATCCGAATATGTTTCGGGTTTGGGTATTGTGGGACCGCAAGTTCCTCGTAGTTCCTGATACCCACGGTACAGAATAAACCTAGTGTGGGGTCAGCACTATATGTGTGACTGTTGGGTGTATTCATTATGATACAATACTCTTTATTTGTAAAATTATTTTTACATTTTAAATCCTATAAAAAAACAATTAAAAATATCGCCCTCCAATGACGAGGCCTAGGACCCAAGCCACCGGCGGTTAAGACCTCAGGTGGCGGTTGGTTATTATTATTATTTACAGGGCTCATTAGAGGATCAATATTACACATAAGGTGACACACAAAGGTACAAGGACACACAAGGTACACATAAGGTCTGCATCCCCAAAGAGATAGGCACAATACAACTAGTACGCCCACTTTTCGCAGAGCTAATGTCATCCCAGGCTCAAAACAGGCTTACACTCTGCTGTTTAGCGGCAGATATAGACAAAGTAGTGGTACCACTTAGTCGTAGAGCCACGCTGTAAACAGTTTTGTCTACAGCATGAATGGGCCGGCTCGACCGGGTCGTTACTACTGTCTCACAGAAAACTGACGTAAAGTAGCGGCTTGCTGCTGCGTTTCGTACGGTGAGTGAGATATCTGGGGGTTCCTCCTCCCCTTCCCAATCCCTTAATTATCCCTTCCATTTAAGGTCGGCAACGCGCCTATGATTCTTCTACTATTGTGGGCGTACAGGGGCGGTGGAGATAATTTACCATCAGGTGACCCACTTGCTCGTTTGCCGGTTTGAGCTATAAAAGATACCAATCCAGCCATCCTGTTCATACGTGGAATCTACCACTATGTATCGTCACTGTTTAGGTCAAAAAAAGAAAATATAGATTATAGAATTCCTCTTCTTGTCATTTGAGCGGGCGGAGCAACAAGCAAAAGCGAGTTTGGAATGTAATCTAAAGGCTTCGTCAAACAGAAAGCGTACTTAGCGCGCGTCAGAGCGCTAAACTGACGTCGCGCTATGACGCCGAGTTGTGTTGTACTATTATAGTAATATACTGTCAAACAGAGCGCCAGTGCTGACAGAGCGTCGCGTACGGCTAGCGCTGGCGCTCTGACGCGCGCTAAGTACGCTTTCTGTTTGACGAAGCCTTTAGAATAAAAGAAACATAATCAACCGTTGGTTGCAATGCGATTTTTTTTCTGTTTTTCAGTTTTTTCTTCGGTAGATTTTTTTTTGTTAAATAGTTATTTTTGTCTATTTATTTTGTGGCTAGAGGTAATAGTAGAGTATGAAACGAACTATAATGTATGAGAAATGTACACAATAACTCAGTGAAATCAGTGAGTGAATACGCAATCACCCCTATTTTTCTACTCTTAGGATTAGAATTTTTATTATGAGACCAACTTCGGATTATACCCTCCATTAAAAAAATATTTTTCAAAATTGGTCTTAACTTTCTTTTACTCTGTAAAAGTTATGCGTGGTCTAACATAAAAAAAATCGTGTCGAATTGAGAACCTCCTCCATTTTTTCGTCGGTTAAAAATTCATTATCAACAAATGGTTTTACATTGGCGTATTTAATTTTTAATTAACTGCATCGCCATTAAGTAGCCGCCAGCGGTTATAATACGAGCAACATGAGTCTGTATTCAATGAGGGAATTAATTAAAGAACTGTTTCATTGTATTTCCTTTATCGTCATTGCATTGCTTGTTACACGTGAGTAATTACATTTTATACAATGTGAGAAAAAGTGGTCATATTTAAAGGTTGTTACATATACACGATAATAAGTTTGTGTATCCGATATGAACAGATGTATCATCAAAATCTAGGTATCTTAAAATTTCGCGCCATTTTTAATTACTCAGCAAATGCCAAAGTCTTAGTATTGTAATCGAATTTGGTACTACGTACTACTAGGTGATTAGACGTATCGATATTCTACTTGCAACTTTATGAAATTTTGTCTCACTCCAGCATTGTTATTCTCGCTCACGCACTTTACTTAGTTTATAGTGGTGTAGCCTATTTAATCGATCGTAATAAACGAGTGATTAAAAGCGTGAAATTTTTGAAAAACTAGATTATGGTAAGATCTTGTACATAAACACCCAGTCAGGTGTATGTGATGACCCATAAATATGACCACATTTTACTGTGACACGTTGTTTATGTTTAAAGTTTAAGTTGTTCAGTTAAATTTAATTAATTCGCAAAAACACACTTGTGAACTTGTATTTTCATCCTGTTGAACTTATATATCCAGTACTCAAACTGAGCTCAGAACATCAGGAAATATTAAACTGACTCTATGCTCTGAGTATAATTCAAAACTTCAAACAAATATAACAAAGTTAAACAGTTCAAAATACCGTATCCTTGTTTGTACGACAAATTATAACTATAGCGTCTCCTTTTATTTCATGTCTATTTTTCAACGATTGTATTTTTGTTTTTTTTTTTATCCGAGCACGGCAAAGTGACTACACCTGATGGTAAGCGGAGTGCAGTCCAAAAAACCAGCGACCACCGAGAAACAACGAGTTTACCGGTGGTCACCAGAGTCATGCCGGCCTGTATAAATGCTGCTTCCCTCTCCGGAGAGGAAAGAAGCAAATCGAGGGGCCTGCGACAGGACAGGCGGATGACCGACGCAGACACAGGGATGAAAGGACGTACCCCTATACCCACCACAAGCAACCATCAAGTCGTGTCAATTTTATAACCCCTGATAAAAAGAGGGCTATTAAAACTTTGATATTTGTCTGTCTTTGCATCAGTTTTTTATATATTTTTTTTTATACTATAGGCCGGCAAACGAGCAAGTGGGTCACCTGATGATAAGTGATCTCCACCGCCCATGTACGCCCACAATACCAGAAGACTCATGGGCGCGTTGCCGACCTTTAAGGAAAGGGATAATTAGGGATTAGGAAGGGGAAGGGTATATGGGCCTCCGGATATCTCACTCACCGTACGAAACGCAGCAGCAAGTCGCTACTTTACGTTGGTTTTCTCTGAGACAGTGGTAACGACCCGGTCGAGCCGGCCCATTCATGCTGTAGACAAAACCGTCTACCATTACCATTGCAACGCCTAAAGGAATTAGTGGTGTGGATGCGACATAAAGTGTCTGGGGTTATCGCATAGGGTTCGACAAGTAATCGACTTAGTGATGGTGACCAAGGTTAGGGGTAGTGGAGTAAGTAAGTGACTACAGGAACTTAGCTTCATTCTAATTGATGTTTTGATGGTCAAGATTACTGTAAGAAAACTCTATCAAATTAGTTTTTAGTAAAAACCGCATCCGAATTGGGGTTTTCATTTAGGCCATGCCTCCCAAAGTTGTCCAAGTGGACCCCCAGGTGTCCACGGGAGACTCGACGGGGGTCTACGTTGGCGTGACAAAACAATGGGTTTTTTTTTATTGAAAGGCTCACAAAACTGATTGTTACACCATAAATAGATAGTAAAATTGAGGCTGCTAGAACCAGAGTGGCCTAACTGCATTTTGATGACTTTTGACCTATTTTTATTTTCTTAATTTAAAAATGTTAATCTCCAAGACCAGACCGACTTAAAATTGGTAACATCATCTCGACATAGATGGCAGTACAAGTCGATTTCGGCCGTGGTTTAAATTGACGAAAATACAAATAGGTCAAAAGTCATCAAAATGCAGTTAGGCCACTCTGGTTCAAGCAGCCTCAATAATACATTAAAAATGAATATTTCTGTGTACAATCAAAAATATGCGCACACAACATGCACAAAAAAGAAATTAGTTATACACTGACAAAACAGACAAATATGAAGAAAGTATATGTGTAAATATGAAGAAAGTGTAAGTATATGTATATATTGTGCATATTTATTTATGTATGCGTATATATTATGTATATATATTTATGTATATGTTTCA
This sequence comes from Amorpha juglandis, assembly GCA_949126905.1. Classification (NCBI taxonomy): domain Eukaryota; kingdom Metazoa; phylum Arthropoda; class Insecta; order Lepidoptera; family Sphingidae; genus Amorpha; species Amorpha juglandis. Next base: position 6,623,089 of record OX421390.1, on the reverse strand, counting down.
ACTTAATTATTGTCTGTATGTTATGATTATTTGTAATTCTGTAATATTTCTTGTTATACTTGATGCACCTACCTTGTCTATCTCTGCACCATCCTAAGGTTGACTGGCCGAGAATGCCTCTGGCATTAAGTCCGCCTATATACAGATTGTTTATGAAGTGCAAATAAATAAATAAATAAATTATGACATGATGGTTACAAATTTGTTAATTTACAATATTGTTGAAGCATTGGGGTTCACAATTCGTAAGCGTGGCACCACGAAAATTAATCTGCTTTTAATAGTGAAGTACTAAAATGTTGGCTTGACTTCATCTATCAATGTAGGCAGATAATAGTTTAGATCTAATCACACTTTTTGTCAAATTTTGGTAATATGATAGAAATGTACCTGCAGGGGATCTATCGGAACCAGCTAAATGTTGAAAGTGGTCTATGAGAAAAAAGTCTGGGAACCTCTGGTTTAGGCGCAACAGTGCCCAAGACACACACACACACACACACAAACATTTATACATATAGACAAAAAGAGGTCAAATCAATAACATTCCTTTTAGTCTCAGTTTAAAAATAACATTTTTATAAGCTTGTAGAAATAAAATAAAATTAGCGACCTTTTTCTTCGCGGAACGTTTTAATTAATTTACTTTACCGCTGCTCTATTAAAAGCGAAGGAAGGAAGTATTACACCGCATCTAATGTTATTTTCTGAACCAGTTACCTAGAGTTCACTTGAAAGCAAATAACAATCCGACTCGTGGTTTTTCGCAGTTATAACTAGAGTATTAAATTTAAATTAATTTAAAGTCGCTCAACGAGTTATGGAGCGGGTTATGCTTGGAGTCTCTCTGACGGATAAAATCCGGAATGCGGAGATCCGTCGGAGAACTAAAGTAACCGACATAGCCCGCCGAGTTAGTAAGTTGAAGTGGCAGTGGGCCGGCCGTATTTGTCGCCGCAACGATGGTCGTTGGGGCCGAAAGTTAATAGAGTGGAGACCACGCCTATCCAAGCGCAGTGTAGGCCGACCTCGAGCCCGCTGGACCGACGACCTCAAAGAAATAGCGGGAAGCGGCTGGATGAGGAAGGCGGAGGCCGTCAAGAGTGGCGCGAACTTGGAAAGGCCTATGCCCAGCAGTGGATGAATCTAGGCTGATGGATGAATGGAACTAAAGAGTAGAAAGTTTTAACTGAGGCCGTGGGTTCGATCCCCGTACCGAGGCAAATATTTGTCTTATTCACAAATATTTGTTTCTGGTCTGGGTATTTTGAGACCGAAAGTCTCTCGTAGTTCCTGATACCAACGACACAAGACTCTTATTATCATTAACAACACAGTGACTTGATAATGAATATCGACTCAAAATAACACCAGTTTCATACATACAAACTCACTTAGAGTGGTAGAGCCACGCTGTAGACAGTTTTGTCTACAGCATGAATGGGCTGGCTCGACCGGATCGTTACCACTGTCTCACAGAAAATCGACTTAAAGTAGTGGCTTGCTGCTGCGTTTCGTACGGTGAGTGAGATAACCGGAAGCCCAATCCCCTCCCCTTCCCAATCCCTAATTATCCCTTTCCTTCAAGGTCGGCAACGCGCCCATAACTCTTCTGGTGGTGGGCGTACATGGGCGGTGGAGATCACTTACCATCAGATGACCCACTTGCTCGTTTACGGGTCTATGCCATATAAAAAAAAAACTCACGCCTGTTATCGCCGAAGGGGTAGGCAGAGGTATAACAAGTACACTCACATTTTGCTGAGCTTATTTCCAACCCATAACGTGGTAGAGGGTGAGCCTATAGCCATACTATACACTCCCAGAGTCCGGGCTGATACTGATCATTTAGTGATAGAAAAATCTAATATCACTATTGCTCGGGGATCGAACCCGAGACTTCAGCACCGCAGTCGAACCGCGTACGCGATACAAATTCGCTACCGATGCAGTCAAAAATACTATAAACAGAATCATATCGTTTTGGAAGGTGGTAGGTCCCTCGGGTTGGTTTCTACCGCCAAGCAACAGTGTGTAAGTACTGTTGTGTTTCGGTTTGAAGGACATTGAAGCCAATGAAATTACTGGGCATTATGAGACTTAACATGTTATGTCTCAGGGTGATGAGCGCAGTTCAGTACCATGCAGTCCTTGTAATTCAAAGTTCTGTGTGGTGTTACTTTTGTTTATGGGCAGGCGTTTACCATCAAAAGAGCGTCTTGCTCATCTCATCATTCAAAAAAATATATATTTATATTTCCATTACAGAGACTACAAATGCTGAAGAACTAGAAGAACGGTACAAGTACCTTAAAAACTTGTTCAGTCTCCTTGATCCATATTTGCTACCGATCGGTCGGCCTCCACACGACTTGGAGAATATACGTGACTGCTACTGCCCTCGGGTATACTGGCCTGCTTGTGGCCACGATAATGTCACCTACGTGAATGGCTGCATCTTGAACTGTTTGAATAGAACAACTTTGCGAAGGTTCGGACCTTGCATCATCTATAGAAGACGCGAAAGTATTATCTACAATATCAGTATTCCCTTACAATGGAAGAATAATAATAAGACTTCCTTTATTGGGTTGAGAAATGTGGAAAAGGAATTTCATAACACAAGTGGGGATGGTAAACATTTAAATAATGCCACTTTGGTGACGTATAATATAAGTTTGCCAGCTTATTGGGAGGATATTAGTAAAGCGGATGTCGTATTGTCGAATAATTCCGAAACTAAGAGCATTAATTATGTAATTAATTAAAAAATATTACACAAATACTATGGCTTTTTATTAGTTTGAATAACAAAACTAGCAGTTTGCTCAATTTTGAATTACAAAGCACTTCATGGACAATGGACCGCGCTCATTACGCCTTTTATTATAGCTTAGATCGGCAAATGAGCAAATGGGTCACCTGATGGAGAGTGATCTCCACCGCCCATGTGCGCCCACAATACCATAAGAATCATAGGTAAGGGAAGACTAAATGATTTGAGCTTCCGGATATCTCACTTACCGTACGAAATACAGCAGCAAGCTACTACTTTACGTCGATTTTCTGCATGACAGAGGTAACGACCCGGTCGAGCAGGCCCATTCGTGCTGTAGAGTATGGCAAGAAAGAAAACAAAAAACAGACAGAGCAAGTAAACCTGATGGTAAATGATCTCCACTACCCATGCGCAACCACAATACCTGAAAAATTGTGACCTCCGGGTATCTTACTCACCGTACGAAACGCAACAGCAGTGCAGACTGCTGTGATGATGAGATGATGGGATGTAGCAGCTACTTCCCATCATTGTTCTGTACGACAGTAAGAACTCAGTCAAACCGGCCTGTTCATGATTTTTTTATAGCATAGGCCAGCAAACGAGCAAGTGGGTCACCTGATGGTAATTGATCTCCACCGCCCATGTACGCCTACAATACCAGAAGAATCATGGGCGCGTTGCCGACCTTAAAGGAAAGGGATAATTAGGGTGTGGGAAGGGGAGGGGATATGGGCTTCCGGATATCTCACTCTCCGTACGAAACGCAACAGCAGTCCGCTACTTCCCATCATTTTTCTGTAAGATAGTAAGAACTCGGTCAAGCCGGCCCACTTATGATGTAGACGAAACTATCTAGCGCGTGCCTCTACGACTTTTTCCAAAGATATAAATCACGCATGCATAAGTGATAAGGTTTAATTTATGAAAGTCCGTGTCACGTACGCATCGCAGTCTTGTATTACGTATTGACCTACGTACAAAAAGGGTCAAAAGGCAAAAAAGGTTAAAGGATTCTTCGCATAAGGCGGTGTCATTACGTGTGAATATCCGTTAATGGCCAACAATCACACCGGCACGTAATTGATCTGTATATTTTTGTTGTATAATAATTATCAAGCGCCAAGCCAAGCCAAGCCTACAAGGTGGTAGGTCACTCGTATGCGAGAGGCCGTCTGGGTTGGTACCACCGATTTGTCTATTTCTGCCGCCAATAGCTGTTTAAGCACTGTTGTGTTTCGGTTTGAAGAACATTGAACGCAGTGAAATTACCACGCAATTTATATGAAATATTTATTTGAAATTTATATGGGCCTACATCCTAGCTAAACTCGATTAAATGTAATTAAAAAAAAATCGACCCCAAATTGTGTTATTTTTAACACGCTTTTATTAGCTTCAGACGTATGTATGTTTGTATGTTGGTATGTTTGTCTGTAACTTGTCTTTGAACGTGATTTTGACCTACTTCAAAACGTCGGATAAAATCTTGACAGCGCGATGTAGATGTGCCAGTGGCGCCATCTCATGATTTTTTTCTTGTCAACTTGTAGTTTAAATGCAATAAAGGTGGCGCTGGTTGTTTTTTTGTGTTATTTTGATACGAGTTTAGAACAAAATAAATAAATATTGTAAAAATTAAAACTTCCTTAAATATTTCATTGAATAATTGTTATAAATTACAAATTTATTACCTACAACTGTTATTAAAATTACTTCAGTAGTAAGGGATGTTCGCAAAACCCTTTTTTTAACACGCTTTTTTATATTATTTACAATTAGTGGCAGCAATATAATAGAACATTGGATTATAGTCTACATGACACATTAAAATAAAACAAGAAAAAATCAAGAGATGGCGCCACTGGCACATCTACATCGCGATGTCAAGATTCTCCAGCGAATCATTACCTCCGACGCTTTGTAAGAACTATGGGTGTTGTACGATTGATCGGGTACAGTTTTACAAATGGCTTGTTAAACAAGCCATTCGTAAAACTTGTTTCTTTCCGACCTCCTTCGTGACATTTTTACGTTTCAGCGAACTTTCCAAAGAAGTTTCACTTCAAAAAATGGTAAAAAAATAAAAACACAAAGAAAAAAAAATAAATGATAAAAAAAAACACCTTTTTATAGAAAATCAAACTAAAAAATTAAAAATAAATAGTAGTTTAAAAAAAAACTAAAAAACACGCTTTTACATAAAATCCAACTAAAAAATAAAAAATAAATTTTAATGAATTCGAATTAGGAATAGTGTACAAAATTTAAAAATATATATAAATTAAGAATAGTGTAAATAAGAAAAAATATGTATTTTATTGTAAAAAAAAGCGTGGGGTGCATGGTGTCAATAGTTATAAAAATATTTTATTGACAGATATGAGTAGAAGGATCATCATTTTGATAATGTCTTACAAAGCACCCCACGTTTTTTTTACAATAAAATACATATCTTTTCTTATTTACACTATTCTTAATTTATATATATTTTTAAATTTTGTACACTATTCCTAATTCGAATTCATTAAAATTTATTTTTTATTTTTTAGTTGGATTTTATGTAAAAGCGTGTTTTTTAGTTTTTTTTTTTATTTGAATGAATGACGAGATTGGCAAGGCGCTCGCCTAATGGTTAAGCGCCACGCCTGCCCATAAACAGAAGCAACACCACACAGAACTTTGAATTACAAAGCACTGCATAGCACTGAACTGCGCTCGTCACCCCGAGACATAAGATAAAGTCTCATAATGCCCAGTAATTTCACTGGCTTCAATGTCGTTCAAACCGAAACAACAGAAATCGATGAACATACGTAAAAAAGTAAATAAAACATCTCGCAGAATCGAGAACCTTCTGTTTTGAAGTCACTATGTAAATATGTAGGTAAAGGATACTAAATAAGAAAGAAAAAGTGTATTGGAAGAGCCAGTAATCAATAAGAATCGTCCCGAAAAACAACCAGTAACCGACCCCAGCTGTTATCAATAAGGCCTTCTATTAACTTTATCAAGCGCTGTGGGCGGTAAATAATGACTTGTTTTTATAAACGTTGGTAAACAATTCCGGGTAATTCAATATACCAATGATAATAATAATTAATTAATTAAGCAGCGATAGCTCAGCGGGGAGTGGTATGGACTGTCGAGACGAAAGTCGCAGGTTCGAAACCAGCCACAAGAGCATACTCTGACTTTTCTAAGTTACGTGTATATTAATTGTTAATTATCGCTTGCTTTAACGGTGAAGGAAACATCGTGAGGAAACCTGCATACCTGAGAACTCTATAAGATTTTTCGAAGGTATGTGAAGTCTGCCAACCCGCATTAGGCCAGCGTGGTGGACTAAGGTCTAACCCCTCTCATTCAGTAGAGAAAGCCCGAGCCCAGCAGTGGGACATGTATAATACAGGGCTAGTAAAAAAAAAGAATAATAATTGACTTTTTATGATATTGGCCTAATAAATATTTACGAAATGCTAAGTATCAGCACGGATTCTGGAATTATGCCCACGGTCGCTATGCAGTTTTTTTTCCCTTCTCATGAACTGCAGGGGTCTCTGTTAATGGAATACTGGCGGCCCCTGCAGTATCTCATCATCAGAGTTGTAGGAGTTAGGATGGAAGGGTGATTGTTTGGGTTTGAGAGGAAAGGGATGTGATATCAGGGATGGGAGCTAGGAGAAGGAGATAGGAGAAAACAAAAGAGCGGAGATGTGAGGGATGCAAGGAGGAGATGATAAGGGAAAAGGAGAGGACTGACCTGATCTCTCAAGATGGATCAAATATAGATGCATCCAGTTTACAAAATTTGACAAAAATCGGTTCAGTAGTTAACAACGTGACACGAAATTATAAAATTTATAAAAATTACAGCACGGTGTAATAATATCAACAAGGTAAGAATGAGAAAGCTTTTCTTGCATATGATACTCATTGAATGACAGGACCCACCGCGGTCGTCCATAGAAATGGCGTCAATTTCAAGGTGAGAAAAAAAACAATTTTCTATAGATTGCACACGTCTTATTCACCACTTATCCCGGGTCATTTCACCATGCACGGCATACAAAATAGACGGAACAATTTAGTATTTTAGAATGTATTCAATAGTGACTATTTCTTGAGTTCCGACATCGTACCTGGTGGAAGGGCTTCTAATACATATTTGTAAACGACACTACAGGTATCATTGTATACTGTATTTTTTTTGTATTTTTTACGGGGTATTTCCCTGACATATGATAACATATGACTGATATCTTGGTAGGTACTACTGCTTTTTCTATATCTGCCTCTAAATAACAGTGTGTAAGCATTATTGTGTTCTGGTAAAGGTATATTGAAGCCAGTGAAATTACTGAGCATTTTGAGACTTAACTTCCAGAGATACTTACAAATATTATCTGGTATTATACGAGTATCACCCTCACTTTATGATCGGTTACTTTATTTATTATGTAATATAGTATAGGGGGGCAATTTGATATTTAAGGGGGGCAATTTAAAAATGGACTCGACACGACTTTAAACCTTTCGCTCCAGCGACATGCAGTGCTGTGTAATTCAAAATTCTGTTTGGTGTTGTTTCTATTTATGGGCAGGCGTGGCGCTTACCAAGGCGAGCGACCGTTACTCAGACAAATAAAAACTCAGACAAATAAAAACTCTTCTGCCTATCATGACATGTAGCTAAGATCTTTATTCGAAAACAAAGTATACCTATTCTCCAAAAGTCGCTTAAATTACCATAAAAGTTAATTGCCCAATATATCAAGTGATTAGGCGGAGTGTCATAAAATTAGCAATTAAAATTTTAATGTCCTTATTATAAACCAATTTCGTGTGACCTCAAAGTGGTAAAACACTACAATGGGTGTAATAAATTGTGCAAAATTAATGGGTTTGTGTAAGTGTTTTAGTGCAGATTAAAATTCGAATGATTTTACTTTACGATTCTTGATAATTCAGATTTTATTACGGGTTAAAGTTAAGAATGAACTCGTAGTACAGCTATAAGATAGATATCCCATGATGGCGTATTTTTTATTTCTTAAAATTTAATTGAATGACGAGACGAGCAAGTCGCTCGCCTGATGGTAAGCACCACGTCTGCCCATAATCAAAAGCAACACCACACAGATACTGTATAACACAGATCTTTGTATTATAAAGCATTGCATGGCACTGAACTGCGCTCGTCGCCCCGACACATAACATGTTAAGTCTAATAATGCCGTGTAATTTCACTGGCTTCAATATCCTTCAAACCGAAACAGCAGTGCTTAAACACTGGCACCAGAATTAGACAGGCATGATTCTGGTTACTATCGATAAACTCATTGTTTGTCGGGGGACGCTGGTCTGGACTGCACTGGACTTACCATCAGGTGTAGTAAAGTCACTGCCATGCACGAATAAAAAAATATTTTCAACAGCTCTCCTCCTTTCCACAACATCGATGATGCCTGTAGAAGAATTCTTAGACTTCTTCAATCCTTACACCGTGGACGTCAAGGATCTGGACAAATTCGACGTCAAAGGCAACTGCAGCGTCTGCCCCAAGGTCTACCTTCCCATTTGTGGGGATGACAACCTCACTTACATCAGCGAATGCAGATTAGCATGCATCAATGTGAATCAATATAGTAAAATAAATAAAACAGTGAAGAAGGTCCGCTTCGGACCTTGTAGAGTATTCCCTGATGATTACTCTTAGAAAATACTTAGATAAGGCGAGGACACGTTTCTATTTCAAAGTATTATGACACTTAATACCATTTCGTAAGGTATATAATCGTAAATAGCTTGGACTGAAGGGTCGCGTGTCCGTGTCCCGTGTGCCTACGTCTATCTGTGACTTGCAATGTTTAAAATGATGTATCGAAAGATGAAGTATTGGCGCTTAAGTGTTTTTGCTATTCTAGCACTTATATAAACTTTAACTATGCCAAATCTCATACTCCGAGCGCGCAAACACCTATATAAGGGCCGGCGCCCACTGACGGCATGGCACGGCATGGCACGGCAGGTCATGCTGCGGCATCCCGCGGCATCCCGTGGCATGCCGTGGCATCCTGCTGAATGCCCAGCCACTCTCTCTCTCTCGCGCACCGCGGCAATCCGTGGAATGAAACGGCATGACACGTCTGGCCGGAGCATGCCGCGGCGCGTCGCGTCATGCCACAGCATCCCGCGGCACGTCGCGTCATTTCGCGGCACTGTGGTATTGAAATAAAGTAACGTGAATTCTAAACTCGTGGCAATAAGATTCAAAATAACTTGATTAGTAATAAAATCCTTTGCCATGCCATGCCGTGCCATGCCGTCTATGAGCGCCGGCCCTTAGGGTATAAAGGGGTATAAAGATATATTTTCATATATTAATGTATTTTAATATAAATAAAAATTAAATACTATTCGTTGGTAACGGCATTACTTGAGAACAGCTGGTCTGATTTGGCTATTTCATTTTATAGCTCGTAATAATCCTAATAAGGTTTTTATAGGAAGAAAAATTGGAAAAGTTGTCCTGAAAATATACAAATTCGTGAAAAGCTAAAAGTGTCTTTTTTATGGGATTTCTATTTAAATTTCAAGGGAAAGTCAAGTAAATTTTTGTTTACGCTCTTGTGTATAGACATATATTTAACACCATAAAAAGCAGCAATGTCACTCAGAACTTCAAATTATGAAGTACTGCGTCCTACCGCGCTCGTGATCCTGAGACAAAAGATATTAATTGAAGTAAAACTAATTTAAACGGATTTTATTGCGGTGTTTTATTAATTTTGATCCCGACGTTTCGAAGACTTTTCAGCCTTCGTGGTCACGGGGGGGGACTGTGTGAGTTTTATTTCAATGAGTAACATCAAGCAGCGATAGCTCAGCGGGGAGTGGTACGGACTGTCGAGATGAAAGTCGCAGGTTTGAAACCAGCCCCTAGAGCATACACCTCTGACTTTTCTAAGTTACGTGTATATTCATTGTAAATTAGCACTTGCTTTAACGGTGAAGGAAATATCGTGAGGAAACCTGCATACCTGAGAACTCGATAAGATTTTTTCGAAGGTATGTGAAGTCTGCCAACCCGCATTAGGTCAGCATGGTGGACTAAGGCCTAATGCCTCTCATTCAGTAGAGGAGACCCGTGCCCAGCAGTGGAACGTATATAATACAGGGCTCGTAGAAAAAAAAATAGCCAATAATTTTACTGACTTAAATGTCCTTCAAATCGGAACACGATTACAGTAAAATGGTGCTACGTACCTAGACCGGCCTTTTGTATACTTTTTTTTGTGACGCAATGCTGATAGCCTGACGCTAGTCAGCTGTATTCAGCTTCATCGGACTTTTGGATCGCTTTAGGCCAGTGGTTCTCAACATTTTTTTTTAATTTGTCACCGATATCTAGCATTGCATTTAAATAACCCAAAGCGAAAGGATAAAAGTCGTGTTGAGTCCATTTTTAAATTGCCCCCCTTAACTATCAAATTGCCCCCCTGTGGGGCGTGGGCCCCACGTTAGGAAACACTGCTTTAGGCGCTCTCAACCTCTCCGCATACAAGAGACCTATTAAACAAATTGAAGATATAGAATATTAATTTACTATAATACAATTCCTTTGTAGACCGCCCTACAAATTGTCTTATAGTCCGTTTTCCAGGTCAGTAATTTCAGTAACATAGCTCTTTGTACATAATAGAACAGCAATAGGCTTAAATTATGACCTCATACATCGACTACTGCTCATTTGGCACAAAATAAGATCATAACTTACTAAGGAATTTTCAGCTGAATTGATATTCAAACTGTGCTCTAACTAAAGGTCGTAGATGACAAACTGTATAAGACAAAATTTTATGTACGTTTTACAAAAAAATGTAGTCGTATTTAAGGGTCGTTACATATTCAATTAGTGTTTATGCTTATCAAAATCTAGATATCTTAAAATTTCATGCTAATTTAATCACCTGTATATTACGATCGATAAGATAACGATTACATCCCCATAAATTAAGTTAAGTGCGTGAGCGAGAATAACAATGTTGGAGTGAGACAAAAGCTCAGCTGTGTATCATTAAGTGATGTTCAAAGTTGCAAGTTGAATATCGAAGTTACAAATTTAAAATTACAATCGATAAAAATAGGTATTATGCACAATAAGATAATTAAGGGTTTGTGTAGGGGACGGGTTTGGGCCGCCGGATATCTCACTCAGCATACGAACCGGTACTTTACGTCTGTTTTCTGTGAGACAGAGGTAACGATCCGGTCCAGCCGGTCAAAGAACACTGAAAACAAACAAACAAACAAAGAATGCCATTTGATCGTATCTTGTAGGTAAATTGCAAGAATGCAAATACTTTTAGTACGAAAATGTAATTCATTTTTACACGTAACCGCAATTTATTATTCCATTATGCATGTAAAACTTATTACAGAGAAATGCACTTTTCATTCCATTAGAAAGAAAAAAGGACTAATAAAAACTTATTCATAATTCTATAACATTCCTACAAATTTTATTTGTGCTATGAGTTATAACTTTGTGACACGAAGGCTTGACGTTTACTTGTTGAAATAAGTAACGTACAGTAAGATTAATTACAATCTTCATATATTCATATGAAATTACTGGACAGGGCAGGCGTAGGCTTACCATCAGGCGAACGCCTTGCTCGTCGAGAAATGCTAACACGGATGCTTCATTTTCGTTTAGAAATCGTAAGTGCGATTTGTAATAATGAATTAAGAAATCACTCTTCTCACAACAAGAAATAAATATATTAATTTAAACAAAAGACTAGACTCGTCTCGCCTTCAACTCTACATTTAACAAAGGATCGGGATTGTCCGCGCTGTGCGCAAAGCTTTGTATCCTTGGTTAAAAGTAAAATAGTACACAATTGTATAGAAATGTTTTCTTTTCAAAGTATTCTCAGAAACAGAGCAGTCTAAGTTTACATTGAATAATTTATGCAAAGATCTACATTTACCTTTTGTACTTGAAGTGCCAGGTTCCAGAGATGTGAGGAATAATAAATGTGAACTTCGCTTTCTAAAGAAATTCAAGTCTTGTTTGTCGTAAAACAATCACTGGTTTAACAGGAATGTTTATTTTGTATTGATACAATCTCATAGATTTACTGGTAGTTCAGATACAAATATTTGTCCCGGTGCCGATTTTCAACACGCAGCCTGTCATTTCAGAGTTGCCTCTACGCTAAGTAACGTAGCCCTCATATGCCACTATATCAAATTCTACAACCAATTAGCATAATTCTGGCGACGGTCGTGAGATGCAATGTTTATTGACTGTCGCCATTATAGTGTACATTATATTAGGTGGTAGGTCCCTCGTATGCGAGAGTCCATCTGGGTTGGTACCACCGCTTTGTCTATTTCTGCCCTCAAGCTGTTGCTTGCTCAGTGTATAAGCACTGTTGTGTTTCGGTCTGAAGGACATTGAAGCCAGTGAAATTACTGACCATTATGAGACTTAACATCTTATATCTCGGGATGACGAGCGCAGTTCAGTGCCATGCAGTGCTTTGTAATCCAACGTTCTGTGTGGTGTTGCTTCTGTTTATAGGCAGGCGTGGCGCTTATCATCAGGCGAGCGGCTTGCTCGTCTCGTCATTCAATCAAATAAAAAAAGACTGTCGTGCATGGATACAAAAACATCCATAAACATTCAAATTAAATAACCCATTACTAAAGTCATTGAAATAAATCAAACGTTGCATGAATAGCAGTCATAACATCAAGTTTTAAATTGGTTTCTTATATTTCCTTCGACTCGGAATACATTGAAAATGTATTTCGGGGAAACAATCATTTCTTTATGTGAGTATTACAGGATATCACAAAACAATTTGTATATTACTATCGACAACATAACGTGAATTCGTGTATATCTCTGTAGCTTCGTTAAAACTAATGGATCTTTTTACATGCGGTTTTTGTTTGAAAGATTATTTTAGATTATTCGTGGCTGTTTGAAAAAAAAACAGTGCACTCCGGGAGTGCCGGCAGAAGTGAAAACTACATTAACGTTGTGCATTTTTGAATATTTTGGAATAGTTAGGGAATAATTTCGCACGAATTGATTTGTTTATCAGTATCAAAGTACTATCATTTATGTGGTTAAATACAATATTCATTTATTGCGCTATCGTACACAAATATTATAATTTATATTACATAAAAACGCCGCGCCGGCGGTCTATTCTCCCTCCGTCGTACGAATTTTCGATCAGGTCACGTGTCCTGACGCGAGTTTAACATTTTATACTCATCACATTACTCAGTTGTAAATGTCCTTACACTTGAGGTTAATACCTCCTCAATTCATTATTCTTCTCATTGTCTCCCGCTTAGCTATGGAGGGAAGTGAAGTGGACAATTAATATTTCCAACTCCTCCCTAACCTTCTATCAGATTAATTTCGTTGCGGGACAAAGACATTAGGCATTCCCAGAGACTCGCCGAGCTTCACTGCACGGTGTCAACAAAAATGCGTGCCACTGTTGAGCCTGGTGCACAGGAGTTACAGTGGCGGGTGTGTGGGCAGGATAGTCTCTAGCATGGGCAGTGGAGATCACTTACCATCAGGTGACCCACTTGCTCGTTTACCGGCCAATGCTATAAAAAAAAAAATTGGTGTGTGTCGTGGGACACCAGGTAGGAACGAAGTTCCTTCGGCTAATGTAGAATCGACACAAATTGCAAAAAATTCAAATTATCAACTAAAATAACAAAATATGTCTCTTTATTTTTGTTTGACAACATAAAATTACATAGAAATAGAATAGAAAAATAGAAATAAAAAAAAGACGTGTGGCACTCGGAGACTGCCGCGGTAAAGCTATTGTATGGCATTTTTTATCAACTTATGTAATTATAAATAATAACGAGCTAGCGTAATCTTTTAAAAATCGAAGGAGTATTTTTATATACTTCAATTATAACTGGCTGAATGAATTTCATTTTAAAAAAGGAACTAACGCTGGCTGGTTATGCGACTGTCGCGCCTGCGCACTTCTCATTTAACGCTTTTATTCCACGCATTTTTTCCACGCATTTTTCTTACGGTTTTACTATCACATTTTTTTCAGTTCGGTCACGCAGCGAAATCCCTATCCCCTCCAAGCCTGCCGTAAGGAACGTCGTTCCAAAAAAAAGCGAACCTCTACCGGTTCAGTCTAATTTACAATCGACCACTTTCTTTCCTTTCTCTCTGAATGGCATTATACCGACTTAACGCCAGGTTCCGCCTTCTCATCATGATTTGATGTTTGATTTGGTATTAAATATATATAGGTACTAGATGACCCGGTGAACTTCGTATCACCTACATAATATATTTGTGTAAAATGTGGTCAAAACTTAATACAAATGTTTTATTTACATTAAATGCAATTAAGTGAGGTACTGCGCCATTGCACGTGAGGTAGCCCGTCGCACATTTAATTGACTTCGACGACCTAAGTCAGGTCGTCTCCCACCTCCCTCCGGTTGGACAGTCCTGTCCCCGTCCCGTCCCCGTCCTGTCCCCGTCCTGTCCCCGTCCTGTCCCCGTCCCGTCCCGTCCCCGTCCCGTCCCCGTCCTGTCCCCGTCTTGTCCTGTCCCTGTCCTGTCCTGTCTCACTGCCCTGTCTCACTGTCCTGTCTCTCTGTCATGTCTCTCTGTCCTGTCTCACTGTCCTGTCTCACTGTCCTGTCTCACTGTCCTGTCTCACTGTCCTGTCTCACTATCCTGTCTCACTGGCCTGTCTCACTGTCCTGTCTCACTGTCCTGTCTCACTGTCCTGTCTCACTGTCCTGTCTCACTGTCCTGTCTCTCTGTCATGTCTCTCTGTCCTTTCTCACTGTCCTGTCTCACTGTCCTGTCTCACTGTCCTGTCTCACTGTCCTGTCTCACTGTCCTGTCTCACTGTCCTGTCTCAATGTCCTGTCTCACTGTCCTGTGTCACTGTCCTGTCTCACTGTCCTGTCTCACTGTCCGGTCTCACTGTCCTCTCACTGTCCTGTCTCACTGTCCTGTCTCACTGTCCTGTCTCACTGTCCTGTCTCACTGTCCTGTCTCACTGTCCTGTCTCTCTGTCATGTCTCTCTGTCCTGTTTCACTGTCCTGTCTCACTGTCCTGTCTCACTGTCCTGTCTCACTGTCCTGTCTCACTGTCCTGTCTCACTGTCCTGTCTCACTGTCCTGTCTCACTGTCCTGTCTCACTGTCCTGTCTCACTGTCCTGTCTCACTTTCCTGTCTCACTGTCCTGTCTCACTGTCCTGTCCCTGTCCTGTCCCTGTCCAGTCTAGACGCTATACGACCCGTCATCACGGCAAGCTTCGCAACGACAACCATCCGGTTTATACCTGCGCTTATACCCAGGAACAGTTTGTACTGGAAAATGAACATTCCAAAATCAACAACTACTAATAAATTAAAAATTAATTAAAAAAACATTGGACAAATTTGTGAATCTAAACCATTCTCAGATCCCCTTGAACACACACAAAAAATTTCATCAAAATCGGTCCAGTCGTTTAAGAGAAGTTCAGTGACATACACACTCACAGAAGAATTATATATATAAAGATAAGTTTTCTTTCACTACGCAATAATGATCCTTGCTATTATAGGTATCATTTTTCATCCAATACGCAATATTGATGCTTGCTATTCAGTCAATAATGCCAAAAGGGTATAGCAATATAAAGAAAAAGAATTTGGAAAAGATAGGGACGACTATGTACTATCACTTCCTGTTTCAGTTGAGAAATTTCCAATCAGTACACAAATTCATTTACAGGAAGACGTAAAAGCGATTGGCTTCGAGCCTAAATTCTTTTCTTTGATTTCCAATTTCTTTCGATTTATATTTTCGTCTTTCTTCATATTGTGAATTCTAAAGGGAACGATGTCAAGTATTGAAATAGTTAGTTATTTCTCCAAATCATTGAGCGATATAAACTGGTTTGGAGTTTGGTCCATTCCAATTCTGTCCGATATTATTTTAAAACCATGAAATAATTATACCCGGGTTTGTAATGTTTTCAAATGAGAAAATGATTTTTTGTAAATCTATCTACAATTTAAATTGAAGTACATTTATTTTTTGTTTTCGCGGGGAAAGCGTTTATCGCTACCGTGTGGAACGGTTATGTTGGGCTCCAAATTGAAGTACTGTGCCAGGTTCATAAATGCCTTATTTGCAGATAAAAATAGAACGATAAAAAAAACTTGAGAGGTGTCAAGGGACACCCGGATGGAACGAAGTTCCTTTCGATTAATTAGTGAAGGAATTTTAATAAAATTTTATTTGTCTATCTATTGTAGTTTCTGAGATATTTGAATTTTTAGAGATATTTTTACAGATCTTTCTTACTGGGGGGTCGAAATTTATTTTTATTGGGGCCAAAGTGTCGGGCTCAATAAGCCGATTGCGACAAGCCGTCGCACGACCCTCTAGCCTCAAAAATTACCGATTTAGGCCGAGGGGGGGTGAGGACAAATTGGGTGGGGGTAGGGGGAACGGGTTTGAACACCTGGTACTTCCATAATTCTCGAAGCTCCAGGGAGGTCGGCTAGCGTTGGCTGGTCAATCGGCGCGCGTGACGTCACCCGGAAGGTTCTCGATTTCTCTCGAACCTTCCGTTGATCGATGGACTGCTCGCGCTTGACCACCTCTCGGGCTTGACTAAAATGATCTCGATCTCGGGGGGGACGGAGGGTCCGAAGGGAGCACACCGGCTGCTACGTCGCCCAGCCCGTAAATCGGCGAGCACCGGCCGGTCTTACAGTCTACGTGACGTCACACCGAACGTTCTAGAGAGTTCCAGAACATTCGATGTGAGTCGTAATATTAAACAGTCATCCCGTAGACTATATATTAGACACTGTATAATCTGGAAGCAGCCAACATTCAAATATTTTATGATAGGTAATTTGGTGACTGGCTACTAAGGGCGCATTTATATGACAAGGAATCCCACCGCGTTGTGGCCGCGCGGCGGCCGCGCGGCCGCCGCGCTCGAATCACTCGAAAAACTAATGTAAACTCTATTGACTAAGCCATAATGTTTAATACTTCGCAACGCTCCAACCACGCGGCGACTGCGCGATCGTGTAAACGGCCGCACGAAATTTTTCGCGTCGTCTAAACGCAGCCTAAACGGTGGACCGCCGCGCCGTGTTCGATAATCAAAAATTCAAATTTCAAACCACGTCTACATTTCCATATGTCATAAGTTTTACTTTTATTAACGGAATTTCGACTTTAACTTTGTGTGCTAGATATCAAATTAATATTATATTTATTCTTGGTCGGAGAATTATGTCGTGCCAACTTTTCGTACCAATTTTTTCCGTCTAGCCCCCTTTCGCAACGCGCGATAAGGAACTACGTTCCAATAAAATAGGTTCCAAGAATCCAAAATTACAGTAAAAGTGATTTTGAAGCTATTCCTTGAAGGGTTGACGTCTGGCAGCCGGTGCTAGAAATAAAAACTACAAACCAAACCTGTAACATGTGTTAAAAAGCATATTAGTTCGACAACACTGCGAGTGGGATAAGGATAGAAGAAGAAGATTCAAATATATTTATATCTTGTACTAATCATTTGTATTTTACAGTAGCTGTCTGCCTTGCTACAATAGTAGAGGCATACCGTAACGCCACCGCACAAGAATTCCAAAACTACTACATGACACGCATTGAAGATGACTTGCCCCCACTAGAGACAATATTCGACTGCGAGAAGTGTCCCAGAATCTACATCCCAGTGTGTGGGACGGATAATAAAACTTACACCAACGTTTGCTGGATGAATTGCATAAATATAATCATGAAACGGGATCAATATCAATACATTCGTGTTCAGTATATGGGACTGTGTTTGCAATTTCTAGATCCTTATGTGTATTGAACATTTTGAAATACCTGATATATTATATAGATAGATCATGGATAAAACAAATAAAGTTTGAAAAAATATTTTGTAGTATAATTTTTATTTACCAACGTAAAATAGTGGCTTGCTGCTGCGTTTCGTACGGTGAGTGAGATAACCGGAAGCCCAAATCCCCTCCCCTTCCCAATCCCTAATTATCCCTTAACTTTAAGGTCGGCAACGCGCCCATGACTCTTCTGGTGGAGATCACTTACCTTCAGGTGACCCACTTGCTCGTTTGCCGGCCTATGCTATAAAAAAAAGTAAAAAAAAAATTAATTGCGTATAATTTGAATGTATCATAAAAAGCCTAGTATGTACGCGCCTGTTACAATACTCCCACACTCACTCATACATGTGGATATCTCCCGGGGCCTAGACTATTAAAATACTGGCTAGTCTCGGGATGTCCGCAAACATACAGACACAAACACCACACACTCATACACTTATACTCATTCAATTTCACATGCCCACAAACAAAAATACAAACCAACATAACGCCTTGCTTGATCAATGTAATTCTTACTTGTATCTTATGTCTACTCATAGTTTTTTTTCTGTTTATTAACTGTTTTTTTATATTTTTTCTTCCCATGTATACTAGTAACTAAAGAAAGAGGACACTGACTTGTGTAACACAGGTTAACACCTAGCTTAGTAGTCAGGCGACTTGCTAATTGTGAAATATGAGTAATTAGAGAACATAAATAAAAAAAATGTATAAAGAGTTATATCGGCCATGGGTACCCGTGCCCATTGACTATTGACGTTGACTGTCAACTACGGCCGATCTAACTCGGCCGGAACGTCGGGAAACAAATAAATAATTAAGTGTATACATAACTTCAAATAATACGTGATTTAGATCGTTTAAATAAATATTATAGTATGTATCTAAAATCTAAAATCATAAAAAAGTCTAAAATCCTTTGCAAATATTGTATTCCATAAGCGCTTTACATGTATTAAACATACACTAAAGTTATTCGCTATTTTATGATATCTGCATATTATACACATAGCAGTAAACCACTAATTAAGCAATTATTGCACCACGCGACTTATTGCGCATTCTTTACAAGGTTAGCTCGGGAGAAATGCAAATATTTCAATAAAACAATGACCATACTATGTAAGTTATTTTAATTTTAATGTAGCAAATGCAGGCCGCTTCCAACAGGTCGGTCTGGAAATCTTTGCGGGAGGCCTATGATCAGCAGTGGACGTCCTGTGGCTGATGATGATGATGTAGCAAATATCTGGCTGACGTGGACCCGGCTTCGTGCCAGGGTCTACCTTCCTACTTAGACGCTTCATCTGGTTCTTGAGCATCCTTTTTTCGCCGGGAAAATCCCGATTTCGGATACCTTCCGGGTCCCGGGGGAAGGCGGTATGGTTATGGATTCACCAGTCTTCTGACCCAGTTATCTGAACGACAGCTGGTTCGGGTTCCTTACCAAAAATTCCTATGCTGTTACATCGAGTAAAAACCCCGGGTCTGTCTTCTTCAGCGCAAGTAGGACGGTCGCGGGAATCCTAAGTGTGCTATGGATTGCTGCCGAAATATCCTCCCTAAATACATTACTCCAGCATTTTCTGGACCGTCTATGGGATCGTACATCTGGAACATTATCATCAGCCACAGGACATCCACTGCTGAACATAGGCCTCCCCCAAAGATTTCCAGACCGCTCTGTTGGAAGCGGCCTGCATCCAGCGACTTCCTGCGACCTTTATCAGGTTGTCTGTCCACCTTGTAGGCGGACGTCCAACGCTGCGCTTGCCAGTACGTGCCCTCCATTCCAGAACCTACCTGCCCTATCGGTTATCGGTTCTGCGAGCTATGTGGCCTGCCTACAGCCACTTGATCTTGCCAATCCGCTGGGCTATATCAAAACCCAATAATTTCATTGACTTCAATATCACATAAACTGGAACGTAGCGATGTTTTCACTTTTACAGATGCAGTACTCATATCATTGTTCATCAACGGAATCGAACTCCAATTCCTGCCAGGTTACGTGAAGCTTCTACCTCCTCTCACCGACAAAATACCCTGTGAACAATGCCCGAACGTTTACTTTCCTGTCTGCGCCTCTAACAACAAGACTTATATTAACCAGTGTCAATTCAATTGTAAAGGATTTGATAAATCTGTTTATGTTATTAGACGAGGTGTTTGCATATTCTTCTAAAAAAATAGCAATGGCAAATATAAATAAACTATGTTCTGTGTTTTTTGGTAATTTTATTATATTGGTAGGTCACACTGAAAGTAAGATAGATAGATATAGTTAAATAGAATATTCTTTATTGCACACTAAATAGTAATCGAGTGGTAGATCCAAACTGTAGACAATTTTGTCTACAGCATTGTGGACGTGTTGTGTTGTTGTCGCTCGTTTGCCGACCACCTATACTATATTAAAAAAAGTAATTTAAAGGTGATATAATGGGCGGTCTTATCGCAACCGGCGATTATTTTCAGACAACCTAGTCGTAAAAAATAATCGAAAATACCAATGCGTACAACCTAAAACGCATTATTGTAACTATTAAGTGCAAATATTATTATAATCGTCTTCTGAAGTAAGTCTGCAGAATCCTACAACATTAATTACCTTCGAACAGGAACTACTACGGTATTATTACGAAGCAAATCCGCGAGAATTGTTCCTCAACTTTTGCACTTCCAAAAACATAAGTGAAAGCGATTTTATATCGAATAATCGCCAGATATTAAGGATCTCATCTTTAACAAACGAATAAACATGACATTTTTTTTTATAATCCGCTGTAGGTATTATGTACTATAACTATTATTTTTATTTTATGAAGAAAACATCTAATTAGTTTAAGGAGCGTCCACATTTGTGAAATTTCGTCATAATATGGACATGACCCAATAAAATGTTCGTTAGGTCTCGCAGCGCTTTTTTTGCAATAAAATATTTTTTTTTCTTCAAATTTTCTGTTTTTTAGTTATATTATCTATAAAAGCGTGTTTTTTAGTTTTTTTTTAACTATTATTTATTACGTTAAATGATTGAATTCATTCTACAACACAGCATAATAAAATAAATACGCTGGAATGTTCCAACTTGCGTCACTCTCTAATCCTTTTAGAGAGTTAACTTCGCCACAAAGATTACAGATAAAGTATATCAGTCGACGCTGCATTTAAATGATTTATTGTTAACATCATGTTGTGATTCATTATTAATTAATACTCATACTGGCGGTGAAGGAAATCATCGTGAGGAAAGCGACATAGCTTTTTTTAAATAGATTGAATCACAAGGCGAGCCAAGCGCTCGTTTGATGGTAAGCGCCACGCCTGCCCATAAAGAGCAGCAACACCACACAGAACTTTGAATTACAAAGCACTGCATGACACTGAACTGCGCTCGTCACCCCGAGACATAAGATGTTAAGTCTCACAATGCCCAGTGATTTTACTGGCTTCAATGTCCTTCAAACCGGAACATAACAGTGCTTACACACTGTTGCTTGGCGGCAGAATAATTAATTTAATCAACTATTATTATGTAATTTAATCAAAATAACAATAAATCATTCTCTAATTATATGGATTACCCTGTCATTATGGGACAGAGAAATAAAGATAGAAATTGTAAAAAGTAATGTATGGGTTTTATATGCAGCGTTGATCTCTTATCGGAAATCCAAATGCTCGTTTATCCTTCTCTCATCAGCCACAAAATGTCCACTGCTGAACATAGGCCTCCCCCAAAGATTTCCAGACCGACCTGTTGGAAGCGGCCTACATACAGCGACTTCCTGCGGCCTTTATCAGGTCGTCTGACCACCTTGTAGGTGGACGTCCAACGCTACGCTTGCCAGTACATGGCCTCCATTCCAGAACTTTCTGCCCCATTTATTATCGGTTCTGCGAGCTATGTGGCCTGCCCACTGCCACTTGAGCTTGCTAATCCGCTGGGCTATGTCGGTAACTTTCGTTCTTCTACGAATCTCCTCATTTCTGATTTGATCACGTAGGTCACGTATCCTTCTGTAATATTTAATAATAGTAATAGCAACTTTGAATGATATTAATACATCCTACAGCAAGGCATGATCCTACTTTACATAAAAAAAAATGATTACGCATTAGTCCACTACGCCGCGCTGGCCTAATGTGATTAACATACTCCACATGGTACTTTAGATATTCTTACGGAGAACTTACCAGGTTTCCTCACAATATTTCATTCATCATTAAAGCAAGCAATTCACAATGAATACCTACATATTCATTTTCATTTCATTTAGAAAATTCAGAGGTGCATGCTTTTGGGGCTGGTTCCGAACCCGGGACTTTCCTCGCAACAGTCCGTATCTCTCCCCACTGAACTATCACGGCAACATTTAAATAAGTATAAATATCTTCATTAAAAAACACAAGTTTATTTTTGCAAATACCCTTCGATTCAACAGAATGATTATTTTGCAAGTTAATACCTTACTCGTCTTTTACATGAGAAATTACGAAGCTGTCGTTTTCTTAAGCCGGAACCAACTCAGCAGATACTTTGGCAAACATTATCTCAGAGTATTTTTGAGTCCATCTCATTCAGCTTACGTTGTAGACTTTAGAGATTAAGATTGGCTTTTCAGAAAAGAGAAGTGTGATAGTACTAAAGTGATAGCAATAGATCCAACCATTTTAGAAAATAACATTTGTTTCATTCTTGACAAATATTTTGTTTGTTTTGTTTGGTTGAATCTTAACATGCGCTCACTTCGGTATCTCTGAAGGACTAGGCAGAAATTCAAGTAATGTTGCAACTATGGTTCGCCGAACATATTTACTAGCCATAACGGTGTACGGGGCAACCCTATCGCTATGCTAGGATTTTTTTCCGAGCATCATTTTTCGCATCGGAAGTATACTTCATCAGGTTTGGGATATTAATATGGTACAAGATATTCACCCAATATTTCGCCATTCATATTCATAGACAACATATACAGCAGACACATACCAGTAAAGACAGAAAAATATTATTTCATTCTTATGAACATATTCACATCTAGCAAACAGGCACCGTCACCGATGCGACACGCACAGTGCCATGCAGTGCTTTGGAGCTCAAAGATCTATGTGGTGTTGTGTATGGACATGCACTGCTCTTATCACCAGGCAAATAACCTGCTAGTTTCATCATGAGGCTAATAAAAAAATGCTGAAGTTCATAATTATATCCATAGAACTGTACGTGTTATAATTAGAGAGTTGGAAGTGAGGCAACGACTCGAACATAGCACAAGTGCTACATAATTGACACGAACATTCTTATAAAGAAATCAAGGGTCCGGATTCCTCTTGAACGTTGTCTCGGATTTTAACTTGTATTATTTATTTAACAAATTAGTCTTGCTGATTACTTCGCTCAGGTCCTTCGTTTTATTCATGCTCCGCCAGTTCGTTTCTAATTTAATATGGTTAGCTCGTAGCTAAGAATTTAACTGAATTTTCTTTGCGCACGTACTGTTGTTAGGTTTTACGAGCGACCTATAACTATATGGATATATTTCTATAATAACAATAATAATAAATACACCCAACAGTCACACACACAGTCCTGGCCCCACAATAAGATACGAGTCTTGTGTCGTGTGTATCAGGAACTACAAGAGACTTTCGGTCTCACAACACCCATACCCCGAAACAATTATTTGTGGGTCACACGAACGTTTGTTTCGGTGCGGGGATCGAACCCGCGGCCTCTTGCTTCACAGCCGCCAATCGCCCGCTGCGCCACGGAGGCTACCATTTATATACATGATAGAAACGAGAGTATGTATAATTCAACTCATGTTTACGTCATACGAAAATCATATGATGTGGCCTCGTAAATGAAGGTTTAAGGAAACGCAAAGAAAAAGAAATAGGCTCCCAAAGAAAAAAAACATATATAAATTAGTCAATTCACTTAGCACTTCGAAGCCTTAAAAAATCACAAACGGGCAAAGGGGTGAAACTTAAAGTCCTCTTTAGTCAAGAGTTAAAAAAATAATTTCGCTATCCGTAACGGCAGTATGTCCCAGTAACAAGTTTACCCGGGTTACACTGCGTTTCACTTGCTTTAATAATTTATTTTCAGTTTTTTCAGCCTAAAATAAAAACTGAATAGCCACTTCATAAAACGAATGAAAAATTACTGAAAATGATTTGTAAGTATTTACTGAGCCGCGTAGCGTTTAACCAGCAGTATTTTATTAAATTAAACTTAATTTTTAGTTATAAATGAGCTTAAATATTTGTATTAAAAGCAGCGACAGTCTATCTAGGGTACGGATAATAGAAACAAATAGTGGGTTCAAAACCAGCATAGGAACACACCACTGACTTTTCGGAAGTTAAGTGTGTACTCATTGTTAATAATTTATGTCTCGCTTTAACTGCGAAGAAAAACATAGTGAGATAACTTGTAAGCTTGAAATGTTCCATAAGAATTTGTAGATGTATGAAGTCTAAACAACCTACATTAGGCCAGTGTGGTGACTTAACCCCTCTTATAAGTAAAGGAGCATGCCCAGTAGATGGGCAATATAATACATTTTTGATATTATTATACGAACTTATAAATTGCAATTGCTTACGTCAATTGATTTGGCCTCGAGGTTTTTTATAAACCACACCTGGCGATAAATAGAAGTAACACATGAATGAATGCAACATGAAGGCAAAAAATAAAATATTATGTCAATCCACACTAGATTCCACCAGCTATAAAATTTCCACAAAAAAATCACTCATAAAGAATTAAATTACACGGCTGACCTAAGACACTGGATCACAACGGCCAGATCTCCTGTGACCATTAAACGTATTACGTGCCCCATAGAAAGAGGAAACAGGGCACTTACACTACTCTACTCATATATGTACTGTATAGTGTAAGTTGGGAGTCTTGTGTCAAGTAGTTGACGATGTTTTCATACTTTTATCTAATGAGAAACATTAAAACATTGTAGGGTGATGAAAGGAGATAGCTTGTGTAAAAGATAACAGAAAATGCAATAGATTAAAAACGAATAAATACTCGTACAACTACTGGTTGGTTATTGATTACGAGGCGATAGGTCCCTCGTATGCGAGAGGCCGTCTGGGTTGGTACCACTGCTTTCACTATTTCTCCCGCCAAGCAGTGTGTAAGAATTGTTATTTTTCGGTTTGAAGGATAATGAAGCCAGTGAAATTACTGGGTATTATGAGACCTTAAATCTTATATGTCGGAGTGACGAGCGCAGTTCAGTGCTTTATGATTCAAAGTTCTGTGGGGTGCTTCTGTTTATGGGCAGGCGTGGTGCTTACCATCAGGCATCTTGTTCGTCCCGTCATCCAATTAAATAAAAAAGGATCTATAATATTAATATCCCAAATGACATGACGAATGCATTTAATGGCAGCAAAAATTCCGAACAGAGTTCCGTCATAAAAAGTTGTAGCCAAGTGTTCTGTCCTTAACGACATAAGTTCACCCCAAGTTTTATTAAGTGGAAACGCCCCGCTATTCTTCTAATTAATCATTATATTTATGCGAGGCCACGTTACTTGTTATACTTTACCCAGATCTCTTCAGTCAGTTTGTAAAGGATTATTTTGAAGGATTTGCTTCGATGCCGCCTCTCGATGAGTAAATTAATGATTTCATGGAGCTTAATATAATAAATTGTTGAAATTATGACGTAATTCTATTTGTGATACAAATGTATTAGTGAGAATTTATTAACATTACCTACTCGAAATTATTTTTTATTCTAATGGGTTTATAGTATCTTAAAGTTCGTTACTTATTTAAGTAAGAAAAAAAATCAAATGGAATCGGGAACGAGTGAGGAAAAAAATGGAAATTCATACACTGACTTTAATGATTATTTTAATTTACGTTGTGAATTATGCTTTATATAAAATATAATTAATGTTAAAAGATTAAGAATAAAAAATAAAATTCGAATGATAATGACTTTAAATTGGTTAGATAGGGAGCTAATTTAATATAGCAGTTGATTAAATTTCTTTCAAAATTAGAGGAATTACACAGTTCCACTTATTTTGTTCAAGAAAGAAAGAAATACACTTTATTTGTACAGTTTACAATACGTTTAAACTACAATTAAATATACAAATTACTTGAATGAACAACATTTGTATGGTTATTGTTTGAAAGTCCGTGTAGGTACGTGATAGTTCCCTCGTAAGCGAGAGGCCATCTGGGTTGGTACCACTGCTTTGTCTATTTTTTCCGTCAAGCAACAGGATGTAAGTATTGCTGTGTTTCGGTTTGAAGGACTTTGAAGCCAGTGAAATTACTGGGGTAATGAGCGAAATTCAGTGCCATGCAGTGCTTTGTAATTCAAAGTGATGTGTGGTGTTGCTTCTGTTTATGAGCAAGCGTGGCGCTTCCCATCAGGCGAGCGACTTGCTAGTCTCGTCATTCAATTAAAAAAAAACGCTTTCGGAAGCCTTCGTCAAAAACAATTTAAAAAATTTGTATCCTTACAAATATAACGAAAACCCAATTAAAGTTTTAACTTCATTCAAGTATAATGTAGGTAAAGCAAAAATAAAAGAAATTTAGCAAAAATGTATTATCGCTTCCAACAGTTTTTCAGACAACCTTGAAGGATTGTTGTAAAAAATTAAGACCCTATAGGACATCATTTTTTAGTCTGTAATATATTCAGAGTTTCTTGATCTTGAGATCATATTTTCATCTAACTGTAATACAATATTCACGGTTTTTATAATCTAGACTTTTTGTTAATCCCCTAGCGAGGCTGTTAAATATTTATTTCTTACCTTTCTCCGTACCTTCATTTTTAAATTCGAACCGATTGTGAAACATAGTGAATAACCCACTAAGGTGGCTCATTCGGGCAAGTCGCGTCCCGGGGTAAGCCAATATATTATTATAACATTATTTTATATAATATAATAAAGCTGTAGAGTTTGATTGTTTGTTTGTTTGTTTGTTTGTTTGAATGCGCTAATCTCAGGAACTAATATATAACGTAATGTTATATAGCCTAAAGCCTTCCTCGATAAATGGACTATCCAACACAAAAAGAATTTTTCAATTCGAACCAGTAATTCCTGAGATTAGCGCGTTCAAACAAACAAACAATCAAACTCTACAGCTTTATTATTAGTATAGATTCATTATAATACATACATTAACTATATAATAATAAACTTTATTCATTCCATACAATATTAAATATATACAGGGTTACTTTTAAAACACCAGCAACCTAGCAGGACTAGATAGCTGACCCCATAAGGAACAACTTTTGTTCTACGAGTTTGGACGTAACTCAATACATGAAAAAAAATTGGTGTGTGTCGTGGGACACCAGGTAGGAACGAAGTTCCTTCGGCTAATGTAGAATCGACACAAATTGCAAAAAATTCAAATTATCAACTGAAATAACAAAATAGGTCTCTTTATTTTTGTTTGACAACATAAAATTACATAGAAATAGAATAGAAAAATAGAAATAAAAAAAAGACGTGTGGCACTCGGAGACTGCCGCGGTAAAGCTATTGTATAGCATTTTTTATCAACTTAAAAATAACGGACGGCCGTGTTCTATAATCAAAAATTCAAATTTCAAACCGCGTCTACATTTCCAAATGTCATAAGTTTCACAACCATCTGTTTTATTAACGGAATTTCGACTTTAACTTTGTGTGCTAGATATCAAATTAAGTTTAAAAAAATTATGTCGTGACAAAATTTTTCGTGCCAACTTTTCGTACCAATTTTTTCCGTCTAGCCCCCTTTCGCAACGCGCGATAAGGAACTACGTTCCAAAAATATGACTGAATGACAGACGACTGGCGGCTAGATAAATGGGTCAAATTCAAAGGCACTAGCGCTGCACCCTCTTCCTCACGCTTCGCAGGGGTTTGTTTACGTAATCTTTGCGATACGCGTAGAGATCATTACATTCAAGCCGTAAATTAAATTAATACTTATTTTTATATGAAAATAAAATGTAATAAATTATTATCAAAAGTCGTAGAACAAAAGTTGTCCCTTATGGGATCAGCTATCTAGTCCTGCGAGGTTGCTGGTGTTTTAATAGTAACCCTGTATATATAATGAATTAAGTTGTTTTTTGTTATCCTTGTAGTTATTTATGTATGGACCTCCTTCTGGTAGAAGCCTCCTTCAAGGAACACCAC
Source organism: Amorpha juglandis (assembly GCA_949126905.1). Taxonomy (NCBI): domain Eukaryota; kingdom Metazoa; phylum Arthropoda; class Insecta; order Lepidoptera; family Sphingidae; genus Amorpha; species Amorpha juglandis. Next base: position 6,595,132 of record OX421390.1, on the reverse strand, counting down.
TTTTCTCTATCTTTCGCGACGATAGTTACTTTTCAAGTAATTATAGGCCGTCATAATTCTGACAACCCTAGCTGGATATAATGCTCCTCCAAAGGCGGTCGACATTGTAATATGAGGACTACACTATACTATAGATGAATTACTGTTTTATTTTCTCTATGACAGTACTTAACATTAAGTCGAGTATCTGTCGTGCCAGGATAAAAAAAGAATAGGAAAACGATACAGTTGGTTACCTTATTTATGGTCAAGTGATCGCCACAGTTCATATACACCCACAATATCATAAACATCATGAATACATTGTCGACCTTGAAGGAAAGGAGTAAGGACTAGTAAAGACACAAATACACCACTAAACCTTTATATATAAAACTTTCGTGTCACGTTGTTTGCCCGTAATGAACTCCTAAACTACTGAACCGATTTTAACAAATTCTTCCAAACTATGTGCAGTTTGATCTAACTTGAGAAATAGGATAGTTTATATCTTAATTTATAGTCGCAATATTTTTTATTACAAATTATTTGTTTATTATATGACAAAGAGTTATAAAAATCTGTGAGTTCCATAAGATTCAAACAGATGGCGGTGCAAGGTAATTTATCGTCTGGATTGAGTAAGGAGCCATTAGATGGCGCATACTGTATTGAATAGTTTACTACAATATAATTTAAAATATACCTTAGCCACAGCAATGCGTGGCCGGGTCTACTAGTTGTTATATATATTTCTTAGGGTATCTACCATAACTTTTATTCTGTGAAAAATTTAGCTGTTATGAGCGTTTAAATGATGAGATGATAAGATGGAGCCCTTTAAGGTACGGAACCTTAAAAACTTCCCTGTACCGAATTAAGCGTAATTAGAATCGGATATAAAGACAGACAACGAGTCGACAACTAGTTGTAAATTCATTAGATCGTATCCCAAGATCTCTGTTGTTGAACAGATCAACTTTTCTACTTCAAAACTCGATTTCCTTCACTACAAAGTCTGAATATTTAGAAAGTTTAAAAACATCTCGAGCTTGTTTAATGTGCTGAATTTTGACGATAAGTGTATTAAGACAACAGTTCGAGGCAGTTCAAAGCTTTAACTCTTTCTTATTCTACAACTTGTGCAATTTGTTTTGAATATTTTAAATATATTGCGTACTTAGCTGTACATTTATTATTCGAAGGCATTTTTCAGTATTATGAACATTTTCAGTTTTTAACTCTCGACAACAAGAGAGGTAATTTTGATCCTTTTGCCTGGGTATGTGTGAGTGCTAGCAACGTGTGTATGCGTGCGTGTGTGCGCGTGTATTATGTTTGTGTGTGCCATCGTAACACCTAAACAAATGGACCGAGTTAAATGCCTTTTTTAAAGTTTGAAGTAGGTTTTACCAAGTAGTACTTAATTACTTTGAAATCTGTTTAGACATTTAGAATTATCTATTTTCGATTCACATAAATCAAACTATAAATGTTAGGTAAAGCTTACCACAATATATTAGTAGAAATTACATCTAAATCGGATAGGCCGTTTCTGAGATTAGCGTGTATAAACGCACAGACAAACAGACAAAAATTCTAACAATCATTGTATGGGGTGCTATTGCGTTGATAAAGGTACCAATAATATTTTTCCCGTATATCTTCCATGTATAGACAGCGATCCGTTACATTTTTATTATATGTATAGACACAAAAACAAGATCCTTTACACATACGAAAGAAAGTTTTTTTTTTTATCCTGGCTCGGCAAAGTGACTACGCTACACCTGATGGTAAGTGTAGCGCAATCCAAGAATAGTGTCGACCAACGATAAACAATGTGTCCATCGTAGGTCGGCAAGATCATGCCGGCCTGCCAAAGGGCCAAGGGGGAGGAGAAGGAAAAGGGATGGGAAAAGGGTTAGGATTAGAGGGCAAGCCCCCTGGGGAGAACCGGATATACACTGGCTGACCCTGGAACGCGACCCACGCAAGGTGGGCCACTATGGCAGGTTTTAGCACCAGTGTACGGTGGTCGCTATCCGGTCGGATACAAGTATCCTCCCACAAGCAAATTAAATATATCTAAAATATTTTATTATCAGTACTAAAACGGTATGCATTTCCCTTGATGGACTATAGTTACGTTGGACAGCTTCCCAGCATCGCATTCAAAGTGGCAAGGGTTGTAGTAAGACTTGTCGTTGGATCCACACACGGGATCGTAGATTTTCGAACATATGCAGTCCTTCTTTAAATGTTCTGTAGTGGCAGTTGTATCGCTGAAAATAATAAAATAAGCGTCTTTTTTAACTATTTCTAAGTAATTTTGCGGGCGCACGTGTTCCCTCCTTCCTATAATATTGGGTCCTTTAAACGGAGTGTGAAGAAGCAGTTAGGCAGGCCGGCATGATCTTGCCGACCTACGATGGACGCATTGTTTGTCGTTGGTCGACACTATTTCTGGATTGCGCTGCACTGGAATTCTCACACACAAACCACAATTGTTATACTTTGATATACGGGCAGTTTTTTTCTATAGCAAAGGCCTACAAACGAGCAAGTGGATCACCTGATGGTAGGTGATTTGACCGTCCATGTTGTAGACAGTTTTGTCTGCATGAATAGGTCGGCTCGGGTTGGTTTAACTGTTGCGTTTGGTACAAGGAATGATATTTAGAGGGCACAAAATCCAACCTTCCATTAAGGTCAGCGACGCATTCATGACTCTTAATGGTTGTTCATCGGTAGAGATCATTTATCGGTAGCTCACCCACTTGCTCGATTACAGGCATCTGCTATAAAAGAAAATTAACAACACGTACAAAACTGGCTTGCATCAAAACTGCCAATAATTTTATTGACTACTAGCTTTTGCTAGCGGCTCTGCCCGCGTGATTTCTTTTTCCGAGATAATAAGTAGACTACTCAGTGATAATGTAGCTTACTAACGGCAAAAGAGTTTTTGAAATCGGTCCAGTAGTTTTTAAGTTTATTCGTTACATACAAAAATATAAATCTTTCCTCTTTATAATATTAATATAGTGTAGACTAACTTTTGCTCGCAGCTCCGTGAACAGCCATTTCCAGGAAAATATCGGGAATAAAAAGTAGCCTATAGGTAACTCTCTTCAGGGTCTGATTTATGTCTGTACCAAAATTTATCAAAGTGGTTCAGCGATTTTGACATCAAAGCGTAACAATCAAACACACTTTCGCATTTGTAATAACAGGTTATTACGATTCCATATCATATAATTGCTAAATAGCATGTCATGAACCGTCTGAATATCTCAATCAAATTGATCAACAACAATACACAGCGTTTACCAATTCAAATCAATTGATCAACTGAAAATGAACCATTCGTAACCGCTATAAGCCCAATAAAAAGCAAGTCACACAAATTCGGAATGCTTGTATTAGCGACAACACTGGTTTCATTGTCAGCTAAATCTCGATAATAAGGGGTGTTACATACCCTTCTCTAAGGACTAGGCCCGGCTTAACGCCCCGGAACGGTGTCAGGTTTTTTAACAAATCCATGTTGAGACCGGCTGCGTAATGGATCATCATGACTGGAAAAGGGTTGGAGATACTGTGATTTATTTTTTTACCCACGAAAATAATGGAGGAGGCTCTTAATTCGCATCTATATTTTTATACGTTCATGCATATTTCTACCAAATATAAATTGGTTTGAATGATTAATTTTGTTCAATAGGGCTTATGGTCAGGGGTCTCTCGGGTAGCTTATCCACTTGATTACTATCAAGCTTATTTTCCGTGAGTAGCTTCGTTTCGATGAGATGACCAACAATTCCCTATGCGAAAATTCTCTATTGTGGTAGCTAACAGAGGTAGCAAGGATAGAATATTTCGATTTGATGATACTCAAAAAAATATTATTTTATTTGTAGGACAATATGACAGTTAAATTATATAAATATTAACTAAGTAAAAACAAATGAGAGAGAGAGAGAGAGAGAGAATGGAGAGAGCTATGCTCGGTGTTTCTCTACGTGATCAAATCAGAAATGAGGAGATCCGTAGAAGAACGAAAGTCACCGACATAGCTCAGCGGATTAGCAAGCTCAAGTGGCAGTGGGCAGGCCACATAGCTCGCAGAACCGATAACCGATGGGACAGAAAGGTTCTGGAATGGAGGCCACGTACTGGCAAGCGCAGCGTTGGACGTCCACCTACAAGGTGGACAGACGACCTGATAAAGATCGCAGGAAGTCGCTGGATGCAGGCCGCTTCCAACAGGTCGGTCTGGAAATCTTTGGGAGAGGCCTATGTTCAGCAGTGGACGTCTTGTGGCTGATGATGATGATGATGAAGTAAAAACAAAAAAAATCAGCTGGTTAGTAATAATTCTTATGACCTCGTTATCGATACCTATTGGAAGCCCCTCCTTCCGAAATATTCTATCCTTGCTACCACTGTTAGCTACCACAATAGAGAATTTTCGCATAGGGTATTGTTGGTCGTCTCATCGAAACGAAGCTACTCACGGAAAATGAGCTTGATAGTAATCAAGTGGATCAGCTACCCGAGGGACCCCTGACCATTACTCTGATGGTCCGAAATTAAGAAAAAAAACCCCGGAATGGCAGTCTAAACAACTTCGACTAATTTTGATGATACTTCAACAAATTTTAAATATACTAACACCATTTGAAAGCTAATGTTTGCCACTATTGACGAAAACTAAACAAATGTTTTAAAATCATTATAAGTTTGATAAAAAAAAATTAAAAATGAACAGTGCCATCTGTTGACAGTATAAACAACTAATTTATCGCATTGTTAATGTGGAACTATTTTAACACGCTTTTATTAGCTTCATACGTATCTAAGCATTTCGATTTAATTTCAGTTATCAAATTTATTAAAATAAATAAATTCAAATATATTAAAATGTATTTTTTGAAAATAAAAGCGTGGGGTGCATGGTGTCAATAGTTATAAATATTTTATTGACATATATGAGTAGACGCATTATCATTTTGATAATATTTTTAAATGCACCCCACGCTTTTTTTTTACAATAAAATACACTTTTTCTTCAACAATAATGTGATAATAAATTTTAATAATAAAATTTATTTTCTATTTTTAGTTGGATTTTTTTATAATAAGTGACTGACCACTTTCGGTGCTAAATATTCGCACGGATCACAAAATATAAAATAATAAAAAAAATAAACGCAAAACTTATACGTAATAGCAAAAACATTATTTAAAATACATGTAATTATACTCACAAATTAACAAACATCTCTTCATCTTTACTTCAAAGGCAACTCTTATTTGAAACAAAATCATGTCTAATTAGCTTTACCGTTTATACAGAGATTTAATAGTATTAAGTGTAATAAAAAAATTGTTCGCTTATTTGATTGTACAAATACTGTTATTACTCATTAAAACCCCATTTATACCGAGATTTTTTTGACTTGTAGAGGAGGCTCGACCGGATCGTTACCACTGTCTCAAAGAAAACTGATGTTAAGTAGTGGCTTGCTGCTGCGGTTCGTACGGTAACTGAATCCCCCTCCCCTTCCCAAGCCCTTAATTATCCCTTCCTTTTGAGCTCGGCAACGCGTCTATTCTTCTAGTGTGTGGGCGTGCATGGGCGGTAGAGATCACTTACTATTAGGCGAGCCACTTGCTCGTTCGCCGGTCTATGCTATTAAAAAAAAGTAAAAGGTAGGTAATAACGGGTGACAACCCTCCAAACTTGAATAACACGGGTGAGAATTTGACAGAAATCTGTTTTTTTTTTCTCTTTATAATTACGGAATAAGCACGTCATTTGCCTGATTGCCTGATGCTGTGTTTCGTACAGTGCGTAAGATATCCGTAGGTCCCAATCCTCCTCCTCCCTGCTCCCCTTCCCAACCCCATAATTGAGGCTGCTAGAACCAAAGTGGCCTAACTGCATTTTGATGACTTTTGACTTATTTGTATTTTCGTAATTTAAAAATTTTAATCTACAAGACCAGACCGGCCTAAAATTGGTAACACCATCTTGACATACATGGCAGTATAAGTCTCTTTCGGCCGTGGTTTAAATTGTCGAAAATACAAATAGGTCAAAAGTCATCAAAATGCAGTTAGGCCACTCTGGTTCTAGCAGCCTCAATTATACTTTCCTTTTAGGATTGGCAACGCATCCACAATCCTTCAAGTATTATGGTTGTGCATGGGTAGTGGAGATCACTCACCATCATGTGGCCTACTTGCTCATTTGACGGCCTTCATTTTCCTCCTGCCCTTATCCTACTCAACATGCTTTTTAACACATGTTACAGAAAGATTTGTCTTGTAATATTTGCGGCCGCCTGCCTGACATCAACCCCTCTGGGGAGAAAACACCCAGACCCGAAACAAATGTTTGTCGATAACACAAACATTTTTTATCGTGCGGGGATCGAACGCACGACCTCGCGGTTCACAGCTGGCTATTCGCCCACTATTCTACCGAGGCTATCAAACATATTCAAAAATATAGAATGAAATTAGTTAAAAAAGTTAGGTCCTTTGGGTTAAATTTTTAAATTACGTTCCACAATAATTTAACAATCAAATGATTACATATGCGATATGAATAAAAATATAAGCTTAATCCTAAACTAAATATACTGATAAAGTATTTGAACTATAAATGTAATGTTTATTTATTATATTACATTTATATTTGAAATATAAATGTAATTTTATATTTAAAATTTTGCCTCGGTGGCGCAGTCGTATTGCGTACTGTACAACTGCTGTGCTGAAGTCTCGGGTTCGATCTCGCGGCGCGTAAAAGTAATATTGAGCTTTTCGATTACGAAATGCTTAGTATCAGCCCGGAGCATGAATTGTGGCCGGCATGACGATAGGCTTGCCCCCTACTGGTGACACATCTACCTACCCTTTCGAGGTTAAAGACATAAATGTAACGTGCGTGTAAATGTAATATTAATAATATGTTTATTGTCTAACGCCTTATTAGTTTAGTGGCAGCGTAAGCGTAAGAACCGTGTGGCCCTGGGTTCAATTCTCAGGACAGGCAATCACAATTTCTAGTTGAGTTTTCAATTCGGAAAATCATACATACTTTGTCTAACACTGGAATTTGCACCTGGTATGGCGAAAAGTTCGCCTCCCATCACACTGTGGGATGGAAATAAACTCTAGAAACGTGAGTGCAGCACTCGTTGCACCTCTGCCTACCCCTACGAGGATAAAGGCGTGATATTATGTATGTAACATTAAAGATCAAATGATAAACGTGATATGAATAATAAAAACGTACATCAATTTATTTTTATGATAAAAATGTATGCATAATTCAGTTATTTTAAATTGATGATTCTGATAAAGAAAAAGAAAGATAAATGTGATTTAAAGACATATGTTTTTGTGATTGACTTGGTAATTGAACAATGACTATTAAATGGTTCATTTTATAGCATAAACCACCAAAGGAGCCAGTGGGTCACCTGATGAATTCCACGGCCCTTGTACAACCACAATACCAGAAGAATCAAAGCGCATTGCCGACCTTAAAAGAAAGGGATAGGGAAACAGAGGGGAATTTCGGCTCTGGATATCACACTCATCGTACGAAACGCAGAAGCAAGCCGCTACTTTACGTCAGTTTTCTGTGAGACAGTGGTAACGACACAGTTGAGCCGGCCCATTAAATTTGTAGACAAAACTGTTTGCAACGTGGCTTATTGCTATTTACGTGGAAATGCTTCTATTTATACAGACCGTCATAACTCTGGTGACCACCGATAAACTCATTGTTTGCCGGTGGTTGCTGGTTTTTTGGACTGCACTACGCTTACCATAATGTGTAGTGTAGTCACATTGCCGTGCTCGGATAAAAAGAAAAAAATATGTGAATAACGTATGTTTTGTATACAAATAGACCGGACCAAAAACAAGCCCACTGTGTTTGTCTAGCTGGATCTTCTCAGGGCTGGGTCGCACCGCGTTGAATCCAGCGGTAAAGGAAGCCCACTTGAGTTTGTTTCGCCGGGTCTTCTCAAGGAGGGTCGTTTTGGATCCGGTGGTAGTTTTAAAACACGTGCCGTTTTCGATAATGATGCCACCACCGTACATATGACATTAAAACCTGCCATAGTGGTACATCTTGTGTGGGTCGCGTTCCAAGATCAGACATCGTATATTCGGTTCTCCCGAGAAGATTGCGAAATGACTTGATAGTTAGTTGGGGCGGATATTGGGGTACATATTTGTATCCCTATGCCTGCATTGGTCATTCGCATATCCTGTCGCAGGCTCCTCGATTTGCTTCTTCCCTTTTCGGAGTGTGAAGAAGCAGATATACAGACTGGCATGATTCTGGTGACCATTGATAAACTCATTATTTGTCGGTGATCACTGGTCTTCTTTTGGATTGCACTGTGCTTACCGTTAGGTGTAGTCACGTTGCCGTGCTCAGATAAATAAAACAAATAGTTATTTGCCCTAACTGTGTGACTAATTTATTAACGCAGGTTAGGAATTTTGGCAGTCTTATGTTATAGACATCCTAAGGAAGGAATTTTGGAAATTTGGAACGTGACTCAACCAATCAACTAACAACAAACTAAGATGCCGGTGCCCCACTTACGGTTAGCTGCTTCAAGATCAATACAAGATGTATCACTTGTTATGTGAGAACGTAATCCTATTGTATTGACCAGTGGGTGTTAAAGCGCAGTACATTTCTCACTCCATTGGGTTGGCAGCTTTGGGAGCTTGATCGATCGTGAAATGGGAGAGCCAGTATGAATGCAATGTACGACTACTAGTAATGTAATATGTATATACATGAATATTTATGACAAATATACACTATAATAAATATATCCCTCCATCTACACATGCAATCTTAGTACTGTTACAAATGAGAAAGTTTGTATGTTTGTTAACTGCGCCTTAACGCCTGAACAGTTTTGAATGAAATTTGGCACACAGGAAGACCATGACCTGGATGAGTACATAGGCTACTTTTATTCCGCAAAAATCAGCTCACGCGGAAGAGACGCGACCCAAAGCTAGTATCATTAAATCAAATAAAATATTCTTTTTTTCCAAAAACTTTTAATCGCGGACTTGACAGTGTGGACTATTTCGTATTTAAGTGGTAAAACCACGTTGTAAAAAGTGTTATCTACAGCATGAATGGGCTAGCATGGCTGGGTCGTTACCATTGTCTCATAGAAAGCTGAATTAAAGTAGTGGCTTGCTGCTATCAGGTGACGCACTTGATCGTTTGCCAGCCTGTGCCATAAAACAGATATTGTATTGGCACTGGACCGAATCCACTCGGCGCGCCGAGTTGACTCGGTAACTCGATTGCAAACGAACTCGAGTCAAATTTGTTTTTACTGGAGTTACGAGTTTAACAAATTCACTCGAGTCACTCGAGTAAAAAACGACTCGAGTCGCCTCACTACTGGACAATCATACATGCTCGTAGATGTTTGTAGCAAACATACGACTCGTAGCACATTGTAATAAATCGTAGCAAAGTCGTAGCACATAAGAAAATTACTTTACCAAAGTCGTTTACCGGAGTTAATGTCTATAATATTGGCCTTCTTGAATAGAAAACAAGGAAACAATAAAAGTTCTCAACTTGTATCATTGTAAGTTTTCCCGCATTAACATAGCCCATTTGATTTTTGATTTGAATTTTTATATTAAAAACCGTAAACTCATAAAAATTCTTTAAAGTTTATCTTGAAGGAAATAAAAAACGTTGGTGTCGTGTTTTGAATGTGACGACTGTTCGTATGATCCATCCACATACGTAAATGAATTAATTTTATTTTGCTAAATTCATTAATTTAAAAAAATAATTAATTAATTAATTTTATTTAATTATTATTATTTTTTTTTTGGAACGAAGTTCCTTACGGCAGGCTTGGAGGGGATAGGGATTTTGCTGCGTGACCGAACTGAAAAAAATTTGATAGTAAAAGCGTAAGAAAACAGCGTAAGAAAAAAGCGTTAAAAGCGCCGCATAACCAGCCAGCGTTAGTTCCTTTTTGCCTGCACCAAAATTGTGTGCGAATTTCAGCTCAATCAGTTTTTAAAATGAAATTCATTCAGCCAGTTATACTTGAAATATTTTTATATCTCCTTCGATTTTTAAAAGAATTTTACATAAATTGATAAAAAATGCTATACAATAGCTTTACCGCGGCAGTCTCCGAGTGCTACACGTCTTTTTATTATTTTGTTATTTTAGTTGATAATTTGTATTTTTTACAATTTGTGTCGATTCTACATTAGCCGAAGGAACTTCGTTCCTACCTGGTGTCCCACGACACACACCAATTTTTTTTTTTATTTGGACAGTCGACCTGATAAAGATCGCAGGAAGTCGCTGGATGGAAGCCGCTTCCAACAGGTCGGTCTGGAAATCTTTGGGAGAGGCCTATGTCCAGCAGTGGACGTCTTGTGGCTGATGATGATGATTAATTTAAATCAGTAACTTAAAGTTAAATTTTGCATAATCTATATGGAGAATGTTTAATTTATGATTTTCTTTTAAATTAAGATTTTAACCTGTTTAAATATAATGAATTTAGCAAAATAAAATCAATATCTTAATAATAATAATAAATAACACCCAACAGTCACATACATAGCCCTGACCCCACAGTAAGATACGAATCTTGTGTCGTGGGTATCAGGAACTACGAGAGACTTTTGGTCTCACAACACCCAGACCCTGAAACAAATATTTGTGGATCAGACAAATATTTTCTCGGTGCGGGAATCGAACCCACGGCCTCACGTTTCATAGTCGGCTACTCGCCCACTGCGCCACGGAGGCTGTCAGCGGAGAGGCTGTTAATTTTAACTTTATGTGGGTTGAAGTGTTATTGCGTACTTGCATCCAATTACACTTCAATAACACGCTGTTATTGGTTTATTCTAACGCTCACGGTGTTTACACAGAAATTAACATTAATTAATGGGCGCGGATTTACAAATTAATTTAAGCACTTCAAGTTAAAAATAGAATTATTATAAGTTACCAATATTATAACATAGGTATTTACATAATTAAATCATTTTCATATTATAGTTTTGAGAATGTAAATTATTGAATAAAACAATTTTATAATTATCCTGTGTTAATTATTTTTCCTAATTTATTCAAGTTTCAAATTAATCTAACTAGTAACATAATATATTCGCCTTTAGATGCTGTCTCATCCCTTTTCACTTTAGACGTTGTGCTCGCCATGGCAAAAACTCGTGTCCTAATAAGCTTAATAACACTTTAGGGCACTATTTTTTTTTTACTTGATTGAATGTCGAGATCAAGTTCAAGATCAAGCCGCTCGCCTGATGGTAAGCCACGCTTGCGGATTAATAACATAAGGCACTGAACATCGCTCGTCACCCCTAGACATAAAATTTTAAGTCTCACTGAGCATTACCCAGTAATTTTATTGGCTTCATTGTCCTTTAAACCGAAACACAACAGTGCTCAATCTATAGATTTCATAGGTGATTTATTGAAACATATTCAAATAATCAAAATAAAAATATCGTACTTCTGCCGGACCATTAAGCTGTGGAATAGTTTGCCGGTACATATGTTCCCTCCTTCCTATAATATGGGGTCCTATAAACGGAGTGTGAAAAAGCAGTTAGGCTGGCCGGCATGATCTTGCCGACCAACGATAGACACACTGTTTGTCATTGGTCGACACTATTACTGGATTGCGCTACACTTACCATCAGGTGTTGCGTAGTCACTTTACCGAGCCAGGATAAAAACTTACAACACTAAACGGTTCAATCAAACAAACAAAAATGTAAAGAGAATTGCCTTGAGCCCACATCTTTCGGGGAATAAAAGTAATGTGAGATAAGTTTGCGCACATCAAGTAACATCTAGAGTCATGAATAAGCTATGAAAATTATGTTTTTAGTATGTCTAGACAATGTTTTCAGTTGTTCAGTCGAAAACAGATATTGGTTGTTATGTTTGAAGATATTTTATTAAAACATTATTTTATGGAATTGTCCGACAAACGTAACTAGTGGGTCGCTTGATGGTAAAGAATTCCACTGCCCATATTCGCCCACAATACCAAAAATTATCGACGCGTTGCCGACTTTAAGGGAAAGGAATAATGAGGGATTAGAAAGGGGTTCGAAACGAAGCACTTATATTATAATAAAAATGTTGCATAGTGTTACAAATAATTAAAAGTCTAAGAATAAAGGTGGCATTCGCCTCAGAAAAGTAAGTGAAACTGCGCCGGGTTGTTCGAGGGTTTTTATAAAACTTTTGGGATCATGCCAGCACCCACAAGCAATTATAAAGCTGGGCTCGGACAGCGGCCTTGCCGACGCGTGGTCTGCATCACAAACAACCAATATATGGGCAATTGTTGGGCTCTTTACCTTAGACTGTAGAGTTTCCAGAGTTGCAGTGTTTCCCAACCTTTTTTAGGTCATGCCCCACCTTAACATTTGTTTGTTATAAATTTGTCACCGATAGCTAGCATTGCATTTAAATAACCCAAAGCGAAAGGGTTAAAGTCGTGTCGAGTCCATTTTTAAATTGCCCCCCCCTTAACTATCAAATTACCCCCCTGTGGGGCGTGGGCCTCACGTTTGGAAATACTGCTGTAGAGCAAGCCATTATTTATTTAGTCTTTAAAAATTGAATCACACCCAACAGTCACTCACACAGTCCTGACCCCAGGCTCAGAAACATCCATACATTTCATATTTATTTTATTTATAGGAAGTAGTAGAGTAGAGCGTGGCCGAAAAATAGCAATAGCTAATAGGAGGGTTCTGTAATGTGATGGATTTTAAACCGTAAAAGATCTACGTTCCTGAAAAAACTCACCGAAACTCAATTAATCCTTATATAATCACTTAAGTTTACAATAGAACATGATCCTTAAAATAAATAATAGTTTAAAAAAACTAAAAAACACGCTTTTACATAAAATCCAACTAAAAAATAAAAAATAAATTTTAATGTATTCGAATTAGGAATAGTGTACAAAATTTAAAAATATATATAAATTAAGAATAGTGTAAATAAGAAAAAATATGTATTTTATTGTAAAAAAACGTGGGGTGCTTTTTAAGACATTATCAAAATGATGATCCTTCTACTCATATCTGTCAATAAAATATTTTTATAACTATTGACACCATGCACCCCACGCTTTTTGTACACTATTCCTAATTCGAATACATTAAAATTTATTTTTTATTTTTTAGTTGGATTTTATGTAAAAGCGTGGTTTTTAGTTTTTTTTAAACTATTATTTATTTTAAATTTTTTAGTTTGATTTTCTATAAAAAGGTGTATTTTCATTTTTTTTTACATTTTTTTTTCTGTGTTTTTTTTTACCATTTTTTGAAGTGAAACTTCTTTCGAATCTTTGTGATTGGAAAATTCGCTGAAACGTAAAAATGTCACGAAGGAGGTAGGAAAGAAACAAGTTTTACGAATGGCTTGTTTAACAAGCATTTGTAAAACTGTACTCGATCAATCGTACAACACCCGTAGTTCATACAAAGCGTCGGAGGTAATGATTCGCTGGAGAATCTTGACATCGCGATGTAGATGTGCCAGTGGCGCCATCTCTTGATTTTTTCTTGTTTTATTTTAATGTGTCATGTAGACTATAATCCAATGTTTTATTATATTGCTGCCACTAATTGTAAATAATATAAAAAAGCGTGTTAAAAAAAGTGTTTTGCGAACATCCCTTACTACTGAAGTAATTTTAATAACAGTTGTAGGTAATAAATTTGTAATTTATAACAATTATTCAATGAAATATTTAAGGAAGTTTTAATTTTTACAATATTTATTTATTTTGTTCTAAACTCGTATCAAAATAACACAACAAAACAACCAGCGCCACCTTTATTGTATTTAAGCTACAAGTTGACAAGAAAAATCATGAGATGGCGCCACTGGCACATCTACATCGCGCTGTCAAGATTTTATCCGACGTTTTGAAGTAGGTCAAAATCACGTTCAAAGACAAGTTACAGACAAACCTACCAACATACAAACATACCAACATACATACGTCTGAAGCTAATAAAAGCGTGTTAATTATCCCAACGGGACAAAAACGGTGGTATTGTGCCAATGCTCAATTATCATTTTGCGGGAGCCCGCGGCAATATCTCCAAGTCGGCTCCCCGCGTCCCTCGCCGCTCGCGTAAAAAGTAATTCTGAAATGGTAATCTCTTAAGGCGCGGGCCAACTACGGTTTCAAACAATAGAATTAGGTTGATAACTGCATATCCTCTCGGTCTTGAACTTTGAATTTTGATGACTTCTCTATCTTTTTATCATTTTTCGATATTTTCGTATTTTGCGTAGTTAAAAGCGAGACAAATGTTCACAAATAATTGTTTCGGGATCTGTGTGTTGTGAGATCGAAAGTCTCTCGTAGTTCCTGATACCCACGACACAAGACTCGTATCTTACTGTGGGGTCAGGACTATCTATGTGACTGTTGGGTGTATTTATTTGTTACGTTACAATAACGCAACTTAACTATAAGTAAAAGCGACTCAAGTTGCGTTAGCTGTTATCCATTGAGGTTTTTTTCAAAACTCCCGTCAGCAGAATATTTGCGATTATGGCGATAGAATCGCCCCTATCATGGGGCAAAGATGGTCTCGATGAAATGAGGATGTACTGGTTATACCTCTTACAACCCCTAAAATTATAGGAAATTATAGGGATGAGTGCGTAAGTGTGTAGAATTTTAAAGTAAATTTATAAAAAAATGCTCAGAGTAAATTCTTCATACAAAAGATAGGTACAAAAGGATCAAAATTAGTCGGAGATTTCCTGTATCATCTACACTAATATTATACAGACGAAAGATTTATATTTTTGTATGTAACGAATAAACTTAAAAACTACTGGACCGATTAGAAAAATTCTTTCATCATTAGAATCCTATATTATCCCTGATGAACATAGGCTACTTTTTATCCCGGAAAAAGCAGAACACGCGGGCGGAGCCGCGAGGAAAAGCTAGTAAAAATATAACCGAATCGAGGACGTCCTTCATTTCGAATTCAGTTGAAATTAAAAGTATTTTTCTTGAATCTGAGGCACGACTGCGACTTAAGTTATTGGGGTGATAAATTGCTAGGCATTGCGTTTTACTGGTGATCCAGTAATTCGCGGGTATAATGGGGGATGCAGGGCCGGATTTATCGACACCGCTCTTTTAAAATATATGCGTTCATTCCATCAGGCTTTTGACTTGAATATGGGCTTATTTTAATATTGTTTCCTATTTTTGGTTACCATCAGGGCCAATGTAGCTATTTTATCCTGTAAGAACTGTTCACCTATTTATTATAAACGAAGTTGTATATACCTTCTTTTATAATTACAGCTATGTATGTCTCACGCAGTAGCTACTTTACTTCGGATTTCTGTTGGATAGTGGTAACAATCCGGATGAGCCGGCCTTTCGTGTTGTAGACAAAATTGTATGCAGTGTGGCTCTACCCCTTATCTAATTAATTCAATCTACAACCCGTGACCACGGCCTATGTAACTCGGTCGAAACATTTTCAGATACTCGCGATTAAGACCCGTTTAAATAAATATAATAAATAATAAAATAATAATAATAAATACACCCAACAGTCACACACATAGCTCAGACCCCACAGTAAGAAACGAGTCTTGTGTCGTGGGTATCAGGAACTACGAGAGACTCGGTCTCACAACACCCAGACCCCGAAACAAATATTTGTGGATCACACAAACATTTGTCTCGGTGCGGGGATCGAACCCGCAACCTCTCGCTTCACAGCCGGCTACTCACCCGCTGCGCCACGGAGGCTGTCGCGGCTATAAATATTATAATAATTAAATCTTAATGGATATCCCCAATTACGAGTCTGTATTGTTGATATTTCTTGTGTATAATCTCATAAATAATGGGATAAAGAGAATAGTTTAGGATTAAAACAGCTTGCTTACTGCCTTTAATAGCGTTGAGTTTGTATTCACGTTGTGCCGCGATTGTCATAGTGTTTTGTATTGTTCTTATGCAGAAGCGTCTTGTAAATCTTATTTTGAAATGGAAGGATTTTAACTAAATGTTTGCTGTACTTCTGTTATCCAGAAATTTTGGTTTGAGCCTTGGTTTGGAGTAAATGTTGGTTAGAGTCTTATTTACTTAAACATAAAAGTTGTTGTCAAAGTATTGAATGACTATCTATGACTTTAATATTTCGATAAAAAAAATGCGCCACCGACTGTCTCAGTAGCGTATTTATATTACGTACGTGGAGCGGTGCTAAGGTATTGGGTTCGATCCCCTGGTCAGGTAAAGATGAAATTGGGTTTTTCTACCACAAAATGCTTCGTATTTGCCCGGAGTCTGGAATATGTACCAGGTATGCCGTTAGGCTCGCCTTCTATCATATCATGGGGCGGAAATATGCTTGGCGAATTGTGAGTGTACGGGGTTCTTTTGTTTAGTCAGGTCGAATACAGTTTTTTTTTAGTAAGTGATAAAATTATATTACATATCTAAAATATTTTATAGTCTTCATAACTTTAGGTATTTAAAAATCTAATTACAATGACAGAAACCAGATGAATATTCGTGTCGCCGCGGCATAAAGTCGGCGACTCCGTTAAAATTCTAATAAAATATGATAAAAGTAATGAATATTAATTAAAAGTTGCTCGGGTTGGAAACTCGTTTTCAATAAGTCCTCGATAAATTATTTGTGAAAAGTGATTGGAAAAATGTCTCTCGGAACTCTATCGTAAACGCTGTGACCAACCAAGTGTCAAAGTTTTCAAGCCGCCTGAATACCTCCGACTTCACTTAACGACTGCTCTCAGTTGATAACAGCTGAGACTAAGTTTTAACGGGTGGGAGGATACTTGTATCCGACCGGATAGCGACCACCGTACACTGGTGCTAAAACCTGCCATAGTGGCCCACCTTATGTGGGTCGCGTTCCAGGGTCAGCCAGTCTATATCCGATTCTCCCCAGAGGGCTTGCCCCCTGATCCTAACCCTTTTCCCATCCCTTTTCCTTCCCCTCCCCCTTGGCCCTTTGGCAGGCCGGCATGATCTTGCCGACCTACGATGGACACATTGTTTGTCGTTGGTCGACACTATTCTTGGATTGCGCTACACTTAACATCAGGTGCAGCGTAGTCACTTTGCCGAGCCATGATAAAAAAAAACATGCCCTTCAAAGCAAGAAGGCGCTCAGTTGAAATGCCATTAAGTGGTCACCCATCCATAGGCTGACCACGCCAAGGTTTGCTTAACTCGCCAATCGTTTCCCGCCTCTGGCTATGAGCACCTCTTAACTGATACCACAAAGAAGTAAGTAAAGTGATAATTTGCAACAGGCATTCCAGCGCAGGCATCGCAAGCATCGCAGCGCTTTGTGAGATATCCGGAGGCCCAAATCCCTCTTTCCATTTTTTTATAGCAACAACCAGCAGCTGATCAAGTGGTGATCAAATGATCAAGAAGAGAGTGTATTATTTCCTTAAAAGCCGGCAACGCATTTGCAAGCCCTCCGGTGTTGCAGGTGTTCATGGGCGGCGGTGATCACTTTCCATCAGGTGAGCCTCCTGCCCGTTTGCCCCCTTTTTCCATAAAAAAGTGGGGATGAAAAATTAAAACTTTGATACTTATACGCCGATTGTAATGATTCTTTGACATTTGTTTTTTAACTTAAACTTAAATACAAACTAAAAAGCTAAAAATAACTAAACAATAATTTTGAGTCGATAGTATCAATCAAACCAACAAACTACAGTAGCACTAACTCAACATCATCGTTCAGTTTGTTTTTAGCTTTTTAGTTTTTTGAATAAAAAAGCTTTCATGGTATATACATTAGCCTAAATGATTGTGCCATAGATATTTGACTGCCGTCCAAAAATTAACAAAAAAGGTGCAAGCTCATCGTTTGCCACAATCTTCCAGCCTATGAAATTCCCTCCATTGTGTCCCTTAAACGAAGCGTGAAAAATCATTTGAGCTGGCTGACATGACGCTGGCACTTGTTAAACGACGATTAATCTATAGTTCTTGATTTAATGCACTAAATTGGTACAAAAGTTAATCATACGGCACGGGCTCCCTCTACTAAAAGGGAGGGGTAAGGCCACATACCTTCGATATAGAATGAAAGAAAATGACTCTATATGGCCAGATTTTTGGTCTCATTGTTTTTGTCGAAACAAAAGTCTCCTCTGACTTTTTTGAATTTTTTTTTATTAGTCCTGTATTATAACATGTCCCACTGCTGGGCACGGGCCTCCTCTATTGAATGAGAGGGGTTAGGCCTTAGTCCACCACGCTGGCCTAATGCAGGTTGGCAGACTTCACATACCTTCGAAAAATCTTATCGAGTTCTCAGGTATGCAGGTTTCCTCACGATGTTTCCTTCACCGTTAAAGCAAGCGATAATTAACAATGAATATACACGTAACTTAGAAAAGTAAGTGGTGTATGCTCTTGGGGCTGGTTTCGAACCTGCGTCTTTCGTCTCGACAGTCCATACCACTCCCCACTGAGCTATCGCTGCTAGTTCTTGATTTAATGCACTAAATTGGTACAAAAGTTAATCATACGGCACGGGCTCCCTCTACTAAAAGAGAGGGGTAAGGCCACATACCTACGATATAGAATGAAAGAAAATGACTTTATATGGCCAGATTTATGGTCTCACTCTTTTTGCCAAAACAAAAATCGCAGGTTCGAACCTGCGACTTTTCTAAGTGTTTGTGTATTATTTTTTTTTTAAATAACACAGGAATATTACACCACGTTGTTTACGACACATTTTCCGAAGGCGTCGTTGTACGCAGGCACAAAATTTATTTCATTATTTTGCAGGCTAAATCCTATTACTTATACCAATATGTTTGTCAAGTCGTGGCGCATTTTCGTTTCATCGAGTTTCAAATCACAACGATTGTAAAGAAGTTTCACTTCTAAAACCCAGATAATGCAATTTAAGACAGATTTACGAGTGAAGCGACACAATTAATAATTCTACGTCCAAATATCATTTTAATTCTTAAAAATTGTGGCAAAGACAGGCTGCTTCCGCAATGCGGTAGTGCACGGGAGGATTTATTGTACCATTCGAACAGTTACGGTTAATAAAATGTGCCACCGGAATGGGTTTATCGGTCATGACTTACAACCGTCATCATTATCGATGGGTTTTCGGTTTATATTCTTTTTTTTATTTGATTGTATGACGAGATGAGCAAGGCACTCGCCTGATGCTAAGCGTCATGCCTGCCCATAAACAGAAAGAACACCACACAGAACTTTGAATTATAAAGCACATAACTGCGCTCGTCACTCCGAGTATAAGATGTTAAGTCCCATAATGCAATTAATTTCACTGGCTTCAACGTCTTGCAAACCGAAACTCAACATTGCTTACACACAGTTGCTTGGCGGTAGAAATAGACAAAGCGGTGGTACCAAACCAGACGGCCTCTTGCACACGACGGGCCTACCACTTTGTAAATACTCCAAATCTAATAAATACTTCCTAAGTAGGCAGTTTAAACGTAAAACAACGGCTTGTTTTTGCGTTTCGTACGGGGAGTGAAATATCCGGAGGCCCAAATCCCCCCCCCCTTCCCAATCCCTTAACTATCCCTTTCCTCTAAGGTGGGCAACACGCTCATGGTTCTTCTGGTATAGTGGGCGTACATGGGCGGACTGACCCACTTACTCGATTGCTGAAGTGTGCTATAAAAAATACATTACTTTGACAGCCTCCGTAACGCAAGGGGCGAGTAGCCGGCTGTGAAGTGAGAGGCCGCGGGTTCGATCCCCGCACCCAGACAATATTTGTGTGATTCACAAATATTTGTTTCAGGGTCTGGGTGTTGTGAGATCGAAAGTCTCTCGTATATCCTGATACCCACGACACAAGACTCGTAACTTACTGTGGGGTCTGGACTATGTATGACTGTTGGGTGTATTTAATTATTTATTACTTGACGCATAAAATTTCAACATACAATGTGGAATAGACCCTTATATTCAAAGTCTTTGCAATATAAACTAGCATTAAATACTCGTATGTCATGGCAACAAATTGTGGGATAAAGGTCTTCCCCACCCAACTTGTCTGTGTCCGACAAGGTTTATCTTTAGTGGGATTACCTCGAAACGCTACCTTCGCGTGCCTCACATAAACAAACAAACAAGGGTTCGACTCTCTAAAGCAAGAAATTGCCGTCCCACGTCAATCAGTGTTTTTTATAGTTTTATGACAAAATACGACAATTATGTACAATGAAACGGTTGATTATATTTTTTCTAAATCCTGGCACGGCAAAGGGACTAATGCGCTGTTAAATCATTTCGTGTTTTTTTTTACTAGCCCTGTATTATATACGTGCCACTGCTGGGCACGGGCCTCCTCTACTGAATGAGAGGGATTAGGCCTTAGTCCACCACGGTGGCCTAATGCGGGTTGGCAGACTTCACATACCTTCGAAAAATCTTATCGAGTTCTCAGGTATGCAGATTTCCTCACGATGTTTTCTTCACCGTTAAAGCAAGCGATAATTAACAATTAATATACACGTAACTTAGATAGTCAGCGGTGTATGCTCTTGGGGCTCGTTTCGAACCTGCGACTTTCGTCTCGACTTATTTGATATTTAATTTGCGAACAATCGCTTTTTAGTAATTCATATACCATTCTACGACAGAAATACCTATGAATTTTGAATGCCTTGTTAACTAACAGGTGTGTCAAATCCAAAACGTTACAGCCACTCTGTGAACAGGTTTTTCTACAGCATAAATGGGTTGGCTCGACTGGGTTGTTACCATTATCTCACAGAAAATCGGCGTAAAGTAGCGGCTTGCTATTGCGTTTTGGTATGGTGAGTGAGGTATCCAGATGCCCACTATCCACTTTCAATCCCTTAATTGGATGCAAATATACATTAACATTTTAACCCAATTCAGTCATAGGACGTTATATCTCTTGACGTTCGACAATATATAGGTAACAAAAAAATATATCTAACGATTATAAAGAAAAAAATAAATTCCAAGTTTCTCAGGATTCAAATAAAAAAAAGATACATCAACAACAGTTAAAAGAGCCATTATCAATTCCAAATTATGAATATTACACTTCTGAATAAAAATTACCTGACCTCGGAAACTTTTTGGAACTCCCCTCTTTTTACGAGCCCACTCAACTTCGCCATTAAAATTGTCTTTTAAGAGCAATATTAAGATTAAAATCTGTTAATCCAGGTTTCCCCTTAGAATGAAGATAATAAAATCGCTAAGCTTGCCACCCGTGTAATCTTTATTAATATTTCATTATAATAAGTTTAAATGAATCCTATTGATTTAAATTAATTACTTTTGGAATACGCGGATATTTCACTACTAGGTAGTTGGTTTGCAATAACGTAATTTTTTATATAGTCCCATTTACATAAGTCGTATGAAAAACGCCGCATAAATGACGCTTTATATTTGTATAGAGGAGAAGGTGGTAATGTGGCCCCCCACTTTGTTTTTGAGGTCTCATGTGAAAAATAAAAGGAAAACATATGTAATGAATAAATCATTAGTTTCCTTATTTACTTGCCAATACACTACATAATACGGAATAAAGAGAAATGCAACGGATAAATCTGAAATATATTTATTAAAAAAAAAATGGAAATTTTGCAATTTGAGATCAAGTGAGGGTAATATGGCACCCTACTGACTACTACTATGGAGAGACATTTCCATCACATCCCGATGAGTCGCTTTCAACTATTTCTTCATTATCGGAGCTACTGCTAGATGTTACGTCTCTTTGTTGCCAATTAAAACCGCCGGAATATCTGCTGAGCGAAAAGATTCATACAATTGGTTTTTCTAAGGTGACGATGTGAGCACCTTTGCTGCTGTAGTATTAGTTTTCTACCAAGAGGCTTATGCCTTGTGCATATCACATTCTTAGCAGCTGGAGACACTACACTTTGTCACGGAATCTATAAGTAAATAAAAAAATAAATTTAATATAAATAAATAATACAACCAATATGAGGGGGCCAAATTACCAATATTGTGGAATCTACAAATCAACCTCTAAAAATATGTAACATCAAATATTTTACGTACGTACCTTCAAAATCTAATAGGAAAACGTTAATCGAACACAATATCCAAATCTCAGATGCGTAAACTCGGTATTTCCAGAAATATGCAATTAAATGCAAAACAATAACAAAGTTTTTGCGAGTACAAGTTCAAACTGGCTCGAATAATAAACGCATGTGCTGACCTCTCATATTTTTTTTGTGCTTAAAATCGAAATTGTCATTGATACTCCCCGTAAAAAAAAAATTTGCTTGATGACGTGATTCTAAGCTAGAAATATCGAGGGGGGCCACAATACCTGCGGGGGTCACATTACCACCTTCTCCTCTATTCAATTACAAAGGTCTACGACTATACATTACAAATATTCATTCTAGTGGATACCTTATTTTTATACTTGGATTTTTGAGTGGCAGAGCCACGCTGTAGACAGTTTTGTCTACAGCATGAATGGTCTGGCTCGACCGGGTCGTTACACTGTTTCACAGAAAACCGGCGTAGAGTAGCGGCTTGCTGCTGCGTTTCGTACGGTGAGTGAGATATAAGCCGGAAGCCCAAATCCCCTCCCCTTCCCAATCCTTAATTATCCCTTTCCTTTAAGGTCGGCAACGCGCCCATGATTCTTCTGGTATTGGGCGTACATGGGCGGTGGAGATCACTTACCATCAGGTGACCCACTTGCTCGTTTGCCGGCCTATGCTATAAAAAAAAAATACCTGATACATATTTGTACTTGACTGTATATGGTCTACCACACATGAAGAAAAGCCCGCCATAGTAGCTCCTACGGGGAGTCGTGTTAGATTCGGAATAAAGGCAAATATTAACATTATATTTGTACTCCATTGTACTAACCAAAATGTAAAAAAAAACAGTCTGATTGAACTAATTTTAGAGACTAAAAAGTTTACTCCTCTTACTTAGAAACCGAACTTAAATACTCACTGTCAGCATTCTCCTGATAAGACGTTTACAAATAATAAGCAAATGATCGAAATAAAACTAATTTAAACAGCCTTTATCACATTTTATTCTTAGTTCTGGTCCTGGGGTCGTTTCGTAGTCTGTTTAAAATCCGATTTAATTTGATTTATTTAATTGTGTAAAATTCGCGTAAACATAAGAAATAATTAATCCAATTATTGTGAAAGGTTCTAGAATTTCACCCACTTTTATACAACTCTAACTAATCTGAATTGTCAAGCCATTAGTCAAATTAAAGCATTGAGTTACCTTAGAACTAGCCACTAATTGAAAATTATTTCAGGAATTGTACGTATTTGTAACAGCTAAACTAGTCAAATAAAACTAAAAAACACGCTTTTATAGAACGTAAAAAACTCTCAAAAATAAAAAAGCGTGGGGTGCTTTTTAAGATATTATCAAAATGATAATCCTTCTAAGATATCTGTCAATAAAATAATTTTTGGTGGTAGGTCCCTAGTATGCGAGAGGCCGCCTGGATTGGCACCACCGCTTTGTTTATTTCTGCCGCCAAGCAACAGTATGTAAATTCTGTTATGTTTCGGTTTGAAAGACATTGAAGCCAGAGAAATTACTGGGCATTATGAGACTTAACATCTTATGTCTCGGGGTGACGAGCGCAGTTCTGTGCCATGCATTATTATGTAATTCAAAGTTCTGTGTGGTGTTGCTTCTGTTTATGGGCAGGCCTACCGCTTACCATCACGTGAGCGCTTTGCTCATCTCGTCATACAATCAAATAAAAAAAATAGTACATTCACCTTTGTATAAAACACAGTCAGGCGTCATTTATAACAGATCCCATTTCAAGACAAAGGGTATTGCGTTACATTGAGGTCAGTTCACTGACAGCTGTACGGAATGTTAGGCCTAATATCTACTCTAAATTACAAAGGTCATGTGATACTAGTCTCGTCTTTAGTCGAGACGCGAGAATTTAATGAATGTGAAAATTAAAAGGCTTTATCCACCAATGGGACAGCGAGGCTGACTAAGGTCTTGTTTTGAGGGCCGCGACCTGAGACATGTCTTAGACCAGCGTAGCACTTAACGTACGTCCAGAACGCTATTGGTTCCTGATACCGCTTTTATGAGCTGATAGTAATACAATAGTGCTTACACACTGTTCCTTGGCCCAGATGGTCTCGACCCAGATGGTTTCTCGCATACGTAGGACCTGCCGCCCAGAACCTACCACATGATATGTATTTCGCTAGATTTTATAATATTCTTGCTTATTTTTGATGCACCAACCTTGTTTATTTCTGTACCATCCTAAGGCTGACTGATGGAGAATGCCTCTGGCATTAAGTCCGCTTATATAGATATATTTGTATTTGAAAAAAATAAAAATCTGATCCTGTTTAGTCCATTTTGCCGTGCCAGGATATATACAATTTTATAATATACAGCTTACAAATATCTGTAGGTATCCTTTTATAGTAGTGTAAATTGAAGTCGAATACTGAGCGCTGGTCGTATTATACGCATTGCCGATTTGTAATCTTCATGTACAGGGTTGCCAATGTCTTGGATTATTTACCGATAATGATTTTTGTTTATGATTTTTATTTTTTATTTTGTTTGTTTTTGATTTTTTTAGTATTGTTTTTTTAGTTTGTAGTTTTATTTATTACGTGGTAATATATGTATATTTAGGAAAGTTGACCTTCAAATATGTGTCCGTGTACATAAATGGGCCGATTGTGTCTGTGACGTCACTCATTAGGTGGGTACTGAAAACCAGCGCTGTGTTGTCGCTTCTGTGGTAACACAGCACTAAGCTGAGCTGCCCACCTAATTTACCACACTATAATTAATTGTGTCTTTGTGTTATTTTATTTTTTATAATTTTGCTTATTCTACTTTAGTGTTGGTAAATAAATTATTTCTTTCTTTCTTTCTTTCTTTAATACATTTACTAGGTGGTAGGGCCGTCGTATGCGAGAGGCCGTCTGGGTTGGTACCACCGCTTTGCCGTCAAGCAACAGTGTGTTAGCACTGATGTGTCTCGGTTTGAAGGACATTGAAGCTATTGAAATTACTGGGCATTATGAGACTTAACATCTTATGTCTCGGGGTGACGAGCGCAGATCAGTGCCATGCAGTGTTTTGTAGTTCAACGTTATGTGCGGTGTTGCTTCTGTTTATGTGCAGGTGTGGCGCTCACCATCAGCCGAGCGCTTTGCTCATCTCGTCAACCAATAAAAAAAAAATAAGAGAGTTTCATTAAAAATCAATCACTTTCGAACGACATCAATTTGCACATTAATCATTTTCTTATTATAATCTCAGACCCTATTACACTTTTAACTCTGATTTTTAATAGAAGTCTTGAAATATTGATCTTAATATTTAATGGAAATGGGTGGGCATTCATTTTTTTTTACAGAGGTTGATCAACGAGCAATTGTGTCACCGGTTGGTAAATGAGCTCCACTCCTCCATAAGTATGAAAAAGCAGTTATATAGGCCTACATGATTCTGGTCACTATCTATAAACTCATTATTTAGCGGTGTTGTGTTTAGTCTGTTTTGTTAACTACGTTAAATATGTAAGTACTTTATCACTATTTTCACCGTGATTTTCACAGCCTACGCCTTCTAAAACAAGCACGTCTTAAATTATCTTAAGAAGCTTAAAATTGATAAAACAATTTCTCCGAAACAGCGTTAACACCTAATACTTAGGCTGGATTGCACCATAATAGCAGTTATAGTTAAGGTTTATGTCAAATTTGACGATAACAATAACGCTGTCTTTAATATTGACTGCGGAATGTGTTGCACCATCGTATTCCGATACTACTAGATTCCTCGATTAATTCTAGAAGCAGGGACATGATATTATTTTGGAGCACAGACGCTTTAAGAGATATATCGGTTTGGAGGTTATAATTGAACCACCTGATAGCTATTAAACTTAAACAATAGTTTAACGTACGAATCTTGGGCAGTTACGGCTAACAGCTAAAGTTATGACATCATCTAACATTTGTCAAATGGTGCAACTTATTTTTTGCTTAACCGGTACTTTAACATATTTGTTATAAAGTAAGTTGGTACAACCCAGCATTAGAAACAAAATCTGTGGACCATCTAAAATGTGGAACAGTGTTGTTCAGTTTTCACCAAATAAAATTATTACCAAAGTTAGATGTTTAACTGCTATTTATTATTAAAGGTAGGTTACGAACGATAATTTGTTCTCGTAAAGCTTAAAACTTTGTCCTAATGTCTGTAAATTATTCAGACTGTTTTGGCCAACCTTTTCGGGTTTACCGTTTGATGTTTACCGCCATGGGATTAGATGGTAACATGTAGGACACTTGTACCATACTGTGGAAACAAAAACGGGTAATTTTTTATAGTATACACCGGCAAACGATCAAGTAGGTCACCTGATAGTAAGTGATCTCCATCGTCCATATATGTCCACAATACTAGAAGAATCATAGGCGCGGTGCCGACCTTAAAGGAAAGGAATAATTAAGGGATTGGGAAGAGGAGACGGATTTGTGCCTCCGGGTATCTCACACACCATACGAAATGCAACAGCAAGCCGCTACTTTACATGGGTTTTCTGAGACAGTGGTAACGACCCGGTCGAGCCGGCCCATTCGTGCTGTGGTAAAAACTGTTTACAGCGTGGCTCTACCACTCAAAAACAGAACATTATTGTTCCTTGTAGTTTTATCCAGTGGCTATCCAGTCAGCTACAAATACATTTCGTGTTCCTACCAGCACTTAGAACAATTTAAATGGATAGATATAGATATTTATATTTTCCATCTATATTATCGTGTTTATGTGCGACAAACATCAAGAATATTCAAATAGCATACTAGCTGGTCTAAAAGCCAGTGGCATCTGTAAAATGCATACGATGTCGTTATTTCTCGATGTACTAGGATAGCATACTGCGGTGGAACAAACACGTAGTTCGTTCGTGAGCGGCATGCCAACCACGGCCGAGGGTATCTCGAGTTGGCTCGTATTAAAAATACTAAGTGATACCGCCATCTGGGTGGTTTAATGTGAATTGCATACCAGGGAGATATGAAGAGGGAATATTATAAGAAACGTTTTTTTTTTCAAAATACAAAGTCGCTTCCCGCTGTCTGTCCCTATGCTTAAATACATTATGCGTTTCATATAGATCAATATGGCCCTTTACAGTAATCTAAATGTTTGGATATTGTATGCAAACAACAGACAGACTTTTAACATTAATTTTGTCGGAGGTTGAAAATATAAAAATAACAAAATCCACTAAGACATATATTTATCGAAACCACGTAGAAAAGCAAATAATGGTGTTGAAAGTCCAGTATCAAATAAATATAAGGAGCTTCAAGAGATGTTCACGCCGAGGACGATTAAATATTCATATGGTGTGGGTGTGACGTCATCGCCAGCGACGTCAAGTAGCGTGTTTAAAAATATTACACCTTTGACTGAGTTACGAAACACGAAAATATACGGTGCTTTTTTTGTAGCATAGGCCGGCAAACTAGCAATTGGGTCACCTGTGATCTCCACTGCCCATGTACGCTACCAATACCAGAGGAATCATGGGCGCGTTGCCGACCTTAAAGGAAAGGGATAATGGGGGATTGGGAAGGGGAGGGTGATTTGGGCCTCCGGATATCTCTCCGTATGAAACGCAGCAGCAAGCAACTTTACGTCGGTTTTCTGTGAGACAGTGGTAACGACCCGTTCGAGCCGGCCCATTCATGTTGTAGACAAAACTGTCTACAGTTTGGCTCTACCATGAGGTGTAGGAAGATTCAATCTGTAAGTCTAGTACGAGTTACATATTATTATACATTCACTGTTTTTGAATTTAGAATTACTATTGTCGAAGTGTCAAACTAGTAATTCATACTCGTATTCATTCGGTTGGCCGGCGCGGCAGTGACACAGGCACCGATAAATCTATACTAATAATAAAGCTGTAGAGTTTGATTGTTTGATTGTTTGTTTGTTTGTTTGTTTGTTTGTTTGTTTGTTTGTTTGAACGCGCTAATCTCAGGAATTACTGGTTCGAATTGAAAAATTCTTTTTGTGTTGGATAGTCCATTTATCGAGGAAGGCTTTAGGATATATAACATTACGCTGCGACTATTAGAAGCGAAGCATCAGTGAAAAATGTTGCAAAAACGGGGAAAATTATTCATATTTGAAGGCTTCCGTTGCTAAGCTACCAAAATAATATTATTTGAAGGCTTCCGTTGTCAAATCAAAATCAAATCTATACTAATATTATAAAGCTGTAGAGTTTGATTGTTTGTTTGTTTATTTGATCACGTGGGCGGAGCCGCGAGCAAAAGCTAGTTAAAAATATAATTATCAAAATTAGTCTACTCTGTAAAAAGTTATGCGTGGTCTAACATAAAAAATATACGTGTCGAATTGAGAACCTCCTCCGCTTATTTTGTCGGTTAAAAAAGGAAAGAATCGCTAGAAAACTGATTTCGTATTCGATTAAAATGATATAAAACTTATATACTTAGATACAAGTAGTATATACAAGTATATATATCAAAATATATGGAGAGAAGATGAAAACAGTCATCGTTTTATACAACTGTCAAAACTTGTACTAGGCCGACTGCGGTTAATTTTTTTACAGCCTTTATGAAAACCTTAATACCTTTATAAAACCAACGAAAAAGAATGTGTGGAGACTATTTCTCTAAGTGCATTAAATAGTCCGACCTCTCAACTGTGCCATTTTCAACAAGGTTAACTTAAATTTCGCAGCTTCACGGGCGAAATATTTTATTTAAGCAAAATGTACGTCGGCTACTTTAGAGTGCCGCGCGATTTGATTACGTAAATGTTGTGAATAAAAAATTAAACATCCAAAAAATAAGCCTCTTGACCTCGATAAAATTAATTTGCTTAATGGTTTCTTTTTTATTTCATTGAATGGCGTGACGAACAAGGCGCTCGCCTGATAGTAAGCGCCGCGCCTGCCCATAAACGGAAGCAACACCACGCAGAACTTTGAATTACAAAGCACTGCATGGCACTGAACTGCGCTCGTCACCCTGAGGCATAAGATGTTAAGTCTCATAATGCCCAGTTATTTCACTGGCTTCAATGTCCTTCAAACCGAAACACAACAGTGCTTAGAAACTGTTGCTTGGCGGCAGAAATACACAAAGCGGTGATACCAACCCAACGGCCTCTTGCATACGAGGGACCTACCACCTTGTCAATTTATATTTAAATAACGTCATAGAAATTGTAATATTAACCCTGTATTATACACGTCCCACTGCTGGGCATGGGCTTCTCCTACTGAATAAGAGGGGTTAGGCCTTAGTCTTATAAATATTGTGTTTAATTTTCAGTTTAATTTTAATCAATTTGGTACTTCTTTTTTTATCCGAGCACGGCAAAATGACTGTACTACACCTGATGGTAAGCGTAGTGCAGTCCAAAAAATTGGTTGTCTGTAAAGTCGGTTTACTGACGATAATTGAACGTGACAACGTCTTAAGAAAATACTGATGGAATGGTATCATTTTACAAGAGAAAATTTTAATTTCATTTGTTTAATAGATTTGTATGTATATAGAGAAGGAGGTAATTGGAAATCACAATAAAATTGATCAAGTTAGATTTATTTGTACGCATAAATACAATTATGTCAATTTTTTTTTTACAATTTAATAGTTTTTACAAGTATATAATTAATATCGAAAGAATCATTACCTTTATCGCTGTAATTATCTTGCTATAAACAATTGACACCACATTCACTTTTCACTGCACTTGATACT
Source organism: Amorpha juglandis (assembly GCA_949126905.1). Taxonomy (NCBI): domain Eukaryota; kingdom Metazoa; phylum Arthropoda; class Insecta; order Lepidoptera; family Sphingidae; genus Amorpha; species Amorpha juglandis. The sequence continues at coordinate 6,565,182 of OX421390.1, read as the reverse complement.
CGATCAAAACATGTAAATGTACTATAGTATATCAGCTGTCCACGCAGACGCATCGCTCACTCAAGTAGGAGAGAGACGGATGTCGAACACTGCCGAACGCAAAGGCCGATTGTGCTTCTTTGTCGCTCGTTCCGCGCTCTCGCTTGCACTTCAAGCCTTACATGGAACGCCTCAGAGCGAGGTAACGCCGCATGAGTTTTTCGTGCGTGCAGCCGGCTCTATCGAATTATAAGACGTTGTCACGTCAAAAACCAGCATTCACCGACAAACAGTGAGTTTATCGATGGTCACCAGTCATGCCGGCTGTATAAATGCTTCCTCCCTCTTCGGAGAGGGAAAAAGCAAATCGAGGGGCTTGCGGTAGGTCAAGCGGATGACCGATGCAAGCACAGTGATACAAAGATGTACCTCTATACCCGCCCTAACCAACCATTAAGTCATGTCGCTAACCTCTCTGGAAAACCGGATATACACTGGCTGATCCTGGAACGTGATCCACACAAGGCATGCGGATCACTATGGCAGGTTTTAACACCATGTGTACGGTGGTCGCTATCCGGGCGGATATGAGTATCCTATCACCAGCAAACTTATAATAACTAATATATTTGTTGGAAATAACAGAACTATTTAACTTACTTGTGTTAAAGAAAATAGTGTCCAACCTTTCACTACTGCGAGATGTAAGGTAATGCATGATTCTGGTGGCCACCGATAAACTCATTGTTTGTCAGTGGTCGCTGGTTTTTGGACTGCACTACGCTTACTATCAAGTGTAGTGAAGTCACTTTCCCGTGCTCCGAAAAAAAAAAGATTCATCGATTTCACCGCATTGGAAACCCCTTAGATCATGCCACATATCCCCATCATCCCCACATGTCATGTAGTAGCTACATTTACCAGTACATAAATATTATAAACTCAACAAACAAAATACAGCATTAAAGTATACGAATAAAAATAATTTTACATACAGTTTTTTTTTTTGGAACGTAGTTCCTTATCGCGCGTTGCGAAAGGGGGCTAGACGGAAAAAATTGGTACGAAAAGTTGGCACGAAATTTTTGTCACGACATAATTCTCCGACCAAGAATAAATATAATATTAATTTGATATCTAGCACACAAAGTTAAAGTCGAAATTCCGTTAATAAAAGTAAAACTTATGACATATGGAAATGTAGACGTGGTTTGAAATTTGAATTTTTGATTATCGAACACGGCGCGGCGGTCCACCGTTTAGGCTGCGTTTAGACGACGCGAAAAATTTCGTGCGGCCGTTTACACGATCGCGCAGTCGCCGCGTGGTTGGAGCGTTGCGAAGTATTAAACATTATGGCTTAGTCAATAGAGTTTACATTAGTTTTTCGAGTGATTCGAGCGCGGCGGCCGCGCGGCCACAACGCGGTGGGATTCCTTGTCATATAAATGCGCCCTTAGTAGCCAGTCACCAAATTACCTATCATAAAATATTTGAATGTTGGCTGCTTCCAGATTATACAGTGTCTAATATATAGTCTACGGGATGACTGTTTAATATTACGACTCACATCGAATGTTCTGGAACTCTCTAGAACGTTCGGTGTGACGTCACGTAGACTGTAAGACCGGCCGGTGCTCGCCGATTTACGGGCTGGGCGACGTAGCAGCCGGTGTGCTCCCTTCGGACCCTCCGTCCCCCCCGAGATCGAGATCATTTTAGTCAAGCCCGAGAGGTGGTCAAGCGCGAGCAGTCCATCGATCAACGGAAGGTTCGAGAGAAATCGAGAACCTTCCGGGTGACGTCACGCGCGCCGATTGACCAGCCAACGCTAGCCGACCTCCCTGGAGCTTCGAGAATTATGGAAGTACCAGGTGTTCAAACCCGTTCCCCCTACCCCCACCCAATTTGTCCTCATCCCCCCCTCGGCCTAAATCGGTAATTTTTGAGGCTAGAGGGTCGTGCGACGGCTTGTCGCAATCGGCTTATTGAGCCCGACACTTTGGCCCCAATAAAAATAAATTTCGACCCCCCAGTAAGAAAGATCTGTAAAAATATCTCTAAAAATTCAAATATCTCAGAAACTACAATAGATAGACAAATAAAATTTTATTAAAATTCCTTCACTAATTAATCAAAAGGAACTTCGTTCCATCCGGGTGTCCCTTGACACCTCTCAAGTTTTTATATTATTTATGGAATAATAAGAATTTTTAACAAAAATAAAACCTACATAAATGAAATGAATAAAACGAAAAAAAAACAAACTAAAAATCAATCATTGGCTATTAATCTACATTCATCTATAGTACGGCCGACGCAAAATTAGTTTTAATTTTGGCATTTTAGGTTCTTGTTATATGTTTTGTTTTAAATTAAAAAGTAGTTTTTGGAACGACGTTCCTTATCGCGCGTTGTGAAAGGGGGCTAGACAGAAAAAAATCTCACGAAAAGTTGTCACGACATAATTCTCCGACCAGCCAGCGTTAGCTGACCTCCCTGGAACATCGATAATTTGAAGTCCCAGGTGGCGTCACACAGTGACCAGTCAGCTTGGACCAAGACTTTGACCTTGAACCCCAACCGTGACCTTGACCCTGACCTTGACCTTGACCCCTATTTTACCTTAACTCCAACCTTGACCTTGACCCCGATTTTTTTTAAATTGGCTCGGCAAAGTGACTACGCTACACCTGATGGTAAGTGTAGCGCAATCCAAGAATAGTGTCGACCAACGATAAACAATTTGTCCATCGTAGGTCGGCAAGATTATGCCGGCCTGCCAAAGGGCCAAGGGGGAGGGGAAGGAAACAGGGATGGGAAAAGGGTTAGGATCAGGGGGCAAGCCCCCTGGGGAGAACCGGATATACACTGGCTGACCCTGGAACGCGACCCACACAAGGTGGGCCACTATGGCAGATTTTAGCACCAGTGTACGGTGGTCGCTATCCGGTCGGATAGAAGTATCCTCCCACCAGCAGTTAGTACGTCGGTCCATTTAATTGGGTCCAGCTATAAATTACAAGTGAAACAACCGAATAAACTTCGACAGTGTTACGTAAAATAGCTAACACGTCGTATTGAAACAACCTTCCTCGTAATAAGCTTTTTTAGAAAATTCCTAATTAGATTAAGCGTGTTCTGGAATAATTAGATTTTGTTCCGAATGTCTGAGAGCTGTTTTGGGGCAAGTCCCCGCGCTAAAAGCGTTGTCAGCCGCGACATTTTCGGGGACATTTGTATAAATTCTAACAGCTCCTACTTCTTGTTATAAAGTTTAACAGCATACTGTTATTTGCCGTTAAATTTTATTATATCTTTTGACATGATTTAAATCGACTTCAAAACTATAAGTTTAACACCATAATGTTTTAAATTTTATTATATCTTTTTAATCGGCTTCAAAAATATATTATCTCAATTTGACTGTATTTTTAACCGACGAAAAAATGGAGTAACTTTCAATCGTGCTCGTATATATTGTTTGTATGTTTAATCTAAAAAAAAAATAATTGTAATAATAATGAATTGAGTATCAAATATGTGACGCATACGGTATTGAATAGTTTATTACAATATAATTTAATATATACCTTAGCCACAGCAACGCGTGGCCGGGTCTGCTAGTTTAAATATATTAATATTAATTCATTTTAATTCACTGTTAAATTCTTATGTAAATTCGAGCAAAAATTATCCGACAAAAGTAAGCCTACAGTTTATCAACGTCCATTTCAACACGTCTGCGGAAAGGAATCTTTTTCATCCCAAACATCGCAGTTGGAGGCCAAATACCAAGTTCATTGCTTACAAAGAGATGGGCCATCTCTTACAATGGTACAATGAAATCCTTTGTGTTTTTATGAACCGCCGGGCCTATGATACTTTGCAGTAAGAATTTATTGATAACATTTTTGTGAAGCGAATAATTAAGACGAAATTTTTTGCGGTCTCTTGCTTGAGGAGAATGAAACGTAATTTTTATTATGGCTTTTTACGTCATAATATTCTGCTGATAAGGCTGATCAACCAGAATTATGTTATTGAATTAAAGTGAATCAAATTGTATTTAATTAAATTTTATTGCAGTGGGCAGGCCACATAGCTCGCAGAACCGATAACCGATGGGACAGAAAGGTTCTGGAATGGAGGCCACGTACTGGCAAGCGCAGCGTTGGACGTCCACCTACAAGGTGGACAGACGACCTGATAAGGATCGCAGGAAGTCGCTGGATGCAGGCCGCTTCCAACAGGTCTGTCTGGAAATCTTTGGGGGAGGCCTATGTTCAGCAGTGGACGTCTTGTGGCTGATGATGATGATGATGAAATTATATTACGCCTAACGCCCGGTTTTTGAAAGGGTGATCAATGTAAAAATTTATTACTCATCTGTCAAATCTGAGTCAAGTCAAGAGAATTTTGGCGGGAATTCTGACAGTGCGGTGAATCTCTTGTTTCAATTAATTAATTATCTAGTTCAAAGTTGTATAAAAGTTGTGTGGATTATTGACGATTATGAACAATGTATGAAAGCAGTGAAATAAGTGAATTTATTTTTTTGAAGAAAATCGTCTATACGTGTCGTACTAAAAAGAATTAACACTAATTAATTATATTTTCAATTTATTATTATATTTAATAATTTATTATAGTTTATATCCATATTGTAGTATAGTATTAGTTAGTTATATAATAATTATTAAATTAGCTTTCGAGAAACCTGGTCACTTATTAGCCAAAACAAAATTAAACCGTTATTTTGCAAGTAGAACACAAAGACTTCTTTCTTATACACGTCATTATTAGAATATATTAATTTAATAAAACGAAATATCCACTGTTCCTAAAAGAATCACTAAGAAACTCAGCCATAAGTCGTTTCAATACTATAATTTTATTATATTTTATTTTTCTTCTAGAAAGTAAAGTGCATTAGCGCTTCCTATGCAGATATTCTATTTTTCTTCTAGAAAGTAGAGTAAGTAATTGCATTAGCGTTTCCTATGCAGTGTCCTAAGGGTTAACCTATCCACCTCGCACTAACCGTATATTCCACGGTCATTGAAATTAATGTAGTCTGCGTCGGATGTGGTTCTCATTATGCAGATAGAAATACCAAGATGTGTTTATTATACAACTAATGGTCTAAGATCCCGGGTAACATCAACCTTCACCCATCTGTTTACCGAATGAAAAATATATTTTAGGGTATAAAATGTAAATAAAATTGCTGAACACATACCAATAGGGTTGCTTAAAAATATGGTCAAGGATATGTGTTTATTAATATTTAAAAAAAATATATAACTTCACTGACTTGCTTACCAAAAATATGAACCTTCAATGAAAACTATACAATGTATACTACCTGCAAAAGCTAGGAGCTAGATGAGCGCAATGACCACGGGATCCTAAACTATAATTAAAAAAAATTGTGTGTGCAATTCACACACGGCAGAAGTAAAACTTCAGAATTATTAAAATAAATTTATCAACCAACGAATTTTAATACTCAAATGCAAAAAATAAAACACATGAATAATAACGTTGTTTATGACACATTATCCGAAGGCTTCGTTGTACGCAGGCGCAAAGACACGTGATATCATACTTGTAATCTATCTCATTCTCTCACAGGTTAAATCCTATTAATGAATATGTTTGTCTTTGGCGTGACGCATTTTCTTTTCACCGAGTTTCAAATCACAATGATTCTAAAGAAGTTTCACTCTAAAAATTCAATGAGTGTGGTTCATGCATGGAAAGCTTTATCTTTACACGAACAGCTTAATGTCGCCTGTCTCGATTGTGACTATCATAGACGTACTCTCATCCGAATCCGAGACCTCAGCGCAGCAGTCGTACCGCGACGCAATAAAATTGCGCCACCGAGGGAGTCACAAAAAAAATCACAAAAATTATGCCATACGAACAAAAATCCCAAAGAAAAAGACTTTTTTCACAAATTTTAATAATTCCAGAGCAACTTTTCCAATTTTTCTTCCCATAGAAACCTTGTTCGGGTTATTACGAACAATTAATAAAAAAGTAGCAAAATCGGTCTATCTATTATTAAAAATCTATACTTAAAAAATAACATGTCCTGACTGACTGACTGATTCATCATCGCCGAGCGCAAACTATCAGGGCTACAAGTTTGAATTTTGGACTGTATATTCGTTTTGTTATGTAGGCACCCACTATGAAAGGATTTTAGATAATTCCACCCCAAAGGGGTCAAAATAGGGGATGATAATATGTATGAAAGTCCGTCATTTTGAAATTTACATAAACAAAATTTTGTATTTCGGTTATTGACGTAAAACAAATAAACACGTATTTCAGGAATTTTGGAAATTTTAGTTAATTAGAGATGAAAAGGGGGGTGAAAGTTAATGCGAAAGTGAGTTTGTTTGTTACGCTTTCACGCCTAAATCACTGAACCGATTTTGATGAATTTATCTACAGAGACAGATGGGACCCTGGAGACGGTTACATGCTAATTTTATCCCGGAAAATTTTGTTCACGCGGGCGGAGCCGCGAACAAAAGCTAGTCTATTACAAAAACTAAAACTATACTCAGTTGAATTTATTTCACGTTCTATGAAGGCTAAAGCAATTTATCAGGGGACATAAATAATAAATCATGACTTATGATAATCCAAGTAATTCTTCATCACTAAACTGCAATTACATTTTCAGACAACATTTGTCTTATTTTCGAGCGAATTCAAAAAGGAAAATGTTCTTAATTCCGAGTCTGTTTTTTTAAGTTACACTCTGTGCCAAATATGATCTTATTATTTATTATCTTAGTATTTAATTCATTGGGCCATTTCCTCGGGCCCCTGTGCTATAAAACGCTATAGAAGAAGAAGAAGGATGTAGACATAATGTAATGTATCCATCACAATCTATATAATATATAAAATTAATGTTTGTCTGTATGTCCTTTATAGAATCATAAACACATGATTAAATGCATAATTTAATCATGTTATGATCTTTAGCAAAGTTGTTGTGCATGAGCCCACGAAAGTTTCTGAGTCAGTACGACCAATTTTCGACAGATGGCGCCACTGTTAGGCTACTTTATCCTGGAAAAAGCAGATCACGTGGGCGAAGCCGCAAGGGACAGCGAGTAATAATATATTATAAGGGAGGTTATATTTTACTATTGCAATGTATTATGTTAGAATATTTGTGCATTTTTCATATTTTTTTTAACTCAATCATCAATATTCTTCTAAGAAACAACAGTATCTAAATAAGAAAAATCAATAATTTTTCATATACGTTTTTACTTATAAATTAATCATTGTGGTAGTAATTCATATCTAAAATATTATTATTGTAATGACTATTCGCTATTCTATACCTACTTTATATGTATGCATGCATGCTCTTGCGGATATCAATGAAAAATCCAATCGATACGGAACTTTATTAACCTATTTAATTTAAATTCACTTACATCACTTCTCTTGGTCTAAATCCATTTCTGGGAGCAAAACATCTTCGGCCTTATTACAAACGTAAACCAACTTTAGACTTAGTTTAGTGACGAGTTGCTTATAAAAAGCATAGTTTGGTTTAAATCCGATATTAAAGTTAGTCTACGTCTGTAAAGGTGCGTCCACACTTCCATTGCTTTTTGTCACACCAAGAACCGTGGCTCCTACTACTTGTTACGCTAATGCGGAGGGTGTTGTAAGAGTCATTTTGTCGTGAGTAAAATAAAAAATGTCGCAACGCTAAATTACATGTAAAGGCGAAACATTTATTGCTCTGTAAAGTCGTAGAATTTAACATCTGGCCAAACTTAAGAGTTTGTCACAGTTACGCCTCTTGGTGTGTCGAAATGTTACAAGTAGGGAGCACTTTAATAAAGCCGTGTGCGTCGTGTTTCGTAAGAATAAATTAAAATTGCTTTTACAATGTCTCAAAGGATTAAACGTTTGCTTTTATTTAAAATCTGAGCATTTCTATGTTTAATATCAGACTCCTAACGAGTATAATTAATTAGATGGACATTATTTATTGCTTATGGCGCTGAGACTTTATGAAGAAAATTTATATTACACCATTTTTTAGAGTGAAAATTAAGCTTTCGCCGACATCCCGAGGGATCTCTCAGCTCATGATAAGGTACTGTTTAAAGCGTTTGAATAACACTAATTATGTGTTTATTTACGTTATATAATGTACATTATATAAATATGCATATATATAAATAAGCAGCGATAGCTCAGCAGGGACTGGTATGGACTGTCGAGACGAAAGTCGCAGGTTCGAAACCAGCCCCAAGAGCATACACCACTGACTTTTATAAGTTACGTGTATATTAGTTGTTAATTATCGCTTGCTTTAACGGCGAAGGCGACATCGTGAGGAAACCTGCATACCTGAGAACTCGATAAGATTTTTCCAAGGTATGTGAAGTCTGCCAACCCGCATTAGGCCAGCGTGGTGGACTAAGGCCTAATCCCTCTCTTTCAGTAGAGGAGGCCCGTGCTCAGCAGTGGGACATATATAATACAGGGCTAGTAAAAAAAATAAAAAATATATATATAAATATGGGCTTAAAGTTGTATCCCGCTCTAGTAACATTGTCGATTTGTTCCATACAAAAAATATTACGGTCGCTTCTCAATGAATATTTATTTCAGATTAACTTAAATCTAACAATTATCCTTATTTAAACCCTTACTTTGTTTACAATGAGTGTTCAGTTCCAGGAGTTATTATCAAACAAGCCACCCGTTAGACACAGTGGTCAGCTCATTTATTGTCAAAATGTTTTGATCGGAGGTTTAATTCCAAGAACTTAGATCAAAACAAGACCTATAAAATACATTGGTCATCTAATCATCAACAGATACAGTTACATAAAGTCCTTACGTTCGTAAATAAGCCGATGTATAATGGTCAGCAAGTTGTTATCATGAACACGTGCAGAGTGCATAACTTATTACAAATCAAGAAAAGTAACAGCAGAAATCATTAAAAAACAGCGATTACAACAATACAGTCTCAAAACTACGGTACTAGGTAGGTACTCGGTTCCATAGCTCTACTTGCGCTAACATGCGTCGTCTACCTGTGTCATTAGCTAAACGTTGTTTCGCTGACGTAACAAATAGTTTTGCTTTTACATCCTATCGTGCCAGAATGTTTTGGCAAAATGAATAGGTACCATTTGATATTCAGGCACTTCGTGAAAATACTATGTGGCGTTTACAGCGGTTGAATTTATACATACAGTAAAGAAAGAAAATTATTGACTGACTCAGTAATACATATTTAACATAAACATATTTTACAAGGTGGTAGATCCCTCGTATGCGAGAGGCGGTCTGGGTTGGTACCACCGCTTTGTATATTTCTGCCGCTAAGCAACAGTGTGTAAGCACTCTGTTTCGGTTTGAAGGACATTGAAGCTAGTGAAATTACTGGGCATTATGAGACTTAACACATTATGTCTCGGGGTGACGAGCGCAGTTCAGTGGCATACATGCTTTGTAATTAAAAGTTTTGTGTGATATTGCTTCTGTTGGGCAGAAGTGATGCTTATCATCAGGTCAGCTACTTTATTTCTTTAAGTATAGCGTTGTATAGCACATGACTACGCTCGTCATTCCGAGACATAATGCCCAATAATTTCACTGGTCTCAATGTCCTTCAAACTGAAATACAATAATACTTACACACTGTTACTTGGCGGGGGAAATAGACAAAGCGTGCCGACGGCCTCTAGTATAAAAGAGACCTACTACCTAATGAAATTAAATCGTGGTACTGTACATTTAACGAACGTGGTAATTTATTACAAGCACGTTTATTATCTTGTTTACTAACTTTTTGTAGCAAAGACCGGCAAACGAGCAAGTCCACTTTGAGACTCTTTGATTGGCATTAAAGAAATCCTAAAGAAAATAACAAGTGTTACAAGTAACAACAGTGCTGAATTGTCACACCAAGGTTATGACGTCATACTAAAATTGTATAGCTTTATATCTCCGGCAAATACTTATGATAATCTCTGATTTGTTTTATAATCCTTATATAAAAAAAAAAACTTGAGAGGTGTCAAGGGACACCCGGATGGAACGAAGTTCCTTTCGATTAATTAGTGAAGGAATTTTAATAAAATTTTATTTGTCTATCTATTGTAGTTTCTGAGATATTTGAATTTTTAGAGATATTTTTACAGATCTTTCTTACTGGGGGGTCGAAATTTATTTTTATTGGGGCCAAAGTGTCGGGCTCAATAAGCCGTTTGCGACAAGCCGTCGCACGACCCTCTAGCCTCAAAAATTACCGATTTAGGCCGAGGGGGGGTGAGGACAAATTGGGTGGGGGTAGGGGGAACGGGTTTGAACACCTGGTACTTCCATAATTCTCGAAGCTCCAGGGAGGTCGGCTAGCGTTGGCTGGTCAATCGGCGCGCGTGACGTCACCCGGAAGGTTCTCGATTTCTCTCGAACCTTCCGTTGATCGATGGACTGCTCGCGCTTGACCACCTCTCGGGCTTGACTAAAATGATCTCAATCTCGGGGGGGGACGGAGGGTCCGAAGGGAGCACACCGGCTGCTACGTCGCCCAGCCCGTAAATCGGCGAGCACCGGCCGGTCTTCCAGTCTACGTGACGTCACACCGAACGTTCTAGAGAGTTCCAGAACATTCGATGTGAGTCGTAATATTAAACAGTCATCCCGTAGACTATATATTAGACACTGTATAATCTGGAAGCAGCCAACATTCAAATATTTTATGATAGGTAATTTGGTGACTGGCTACTAAGGGCGCATTTATATGACAAGGAATCCCACCGCGTTGTGGCCGCGCGGCCGCCGCGCTCGAATCACTCGAAAAACTAATGTAAACTCTATTGACTAAGCCATAATGTTTAATACTTCGCAACGCTCCAACCACGCGGCGACTGCGCGATCGTGTAAACGGCCGCACGAAATTTTTCGCGTCGTCTAAACGTAGCCTAAACGGTGGACCGCCGCGCCGTGTTCGATAATCAAAAATTCAAATTTCAAACCACGTCTACATTTCCATATGTCATAAGTTTTACTTTTATTAACGGAATTTCGACTTTAACTTTGTGTGCTAGATATCAAATTAATATTATATTTATTCTTGGTCGGAGAATTATGTCGTGACAAAAATTTCGTGCCAACTTTTCGTACCAATTTTTTCCGTCTAGCCCCCTTTCGCAACGCGCGATAAGGAACTACGTTCCAAAAATCGTGTCACGTTGTTTGTCCGCGATGAACTCCTAAACTACTGAACCGATTTTAATCAAATTTTGCAAACTGTGTGCAGTTTGATCAACTTACAGATAGGATAGTTTATATCTCAATTTATAGTCACATCTAGGACAGAAATAGGTGTGACAAATATTTCTCGGTTACAATCTACAATAACTTTACAGGTATTTTTAAAGGCTATCGTAATTTATTTATTATTACTTCTACCTCTATCTTACATGTTCCGTCGACATAACATAAAGGACGGGCAATAGGTACCTTTCTGTGTATTAAGGTTATTTTTAAATCGTAACCTAAATCTTATAAATAACCCAATTTTTTGATACTGGTACCGTAATTTATAGGTTTTTGGTCCCTGCGTCACCGTCGTAGGTCGGCAAGATCATGCCGGACTGCCAAAGTTCCTGGGATGAACTACGGGGTCCCTACCAACGGAATACTGGCGAACCCACAGAATCTCATCCCAGGGCCAAGGCCGAGGGGAAGGAAAAAGGGTTAGGATCAGGGGGCAAGCCCCCTGGAGAGAACCGCATATACACTGACTGACCCTGGAACGCGACCCACACAAGGTGGGCCACTATGGCAGGTTTTGGCACCAGTGTACGGTGGTCGCTATCCGGTCGGATGCAATTATCCCCCCATACCAGCATCTTTATTCTTAAATTTCTGGTTTCAATCGCTCCATCAGTGTATCAAAACTAGGATTTACCTCACAACACACGTACGCTGCCACTAATCAATGACGTAAAAATATACATAGCGTATAAATAGAAAACAATATTTGACGAAGAAAAATATCATAAAAAATCATTAAAATCAAAGCGGTTCAAAAAGTCACTGAAGACATCGTGTTATTCAAAGAAATCAATATCGTTCTGTTCCATCAACGTTAATACCTATTTACCAAGTCTGTAGGTAACGTGGGCTACGAAGAACAGCCCTTACACCGAATTGTAACATTTGAAAAATATAGCTTTATTTTTCGTAATATACAGGGTTAATTTTAAAACACCAGCAACCTCGCAGGACCAGATAGCTGACCCCATACGGAACAACTTTTGTTCTACGAGTTTGGATATAACTCAATATATTAAAAAAAAAATGATTTTACAAGTTTTTGTGGTGTCGTGTTTTTCTTCGTAGACTGCGGCGCGGCGCGGCGCGCGCGCACGACATTAAAGGCGGCCGTCAGCTGCTCGGGCGTTGACCGTCAAAGGCGCTAGCCCGGTTCCCCACGCTTGGCGTATTTGTTTACGTAATCTGCGATGCGCGTTGTAACATTTAAGACGGAAATTAAATGAATACTTATTTTTGTATGAAAATAAAATCTAACAAATTATCAAAAGTCGTAGAACAAAAGTAGTAGCTTATAACCTTAGGAATCTACCCCTGCGAGGTTGCTGGTGTTTTAAAAATAACCCTGTATATAAATTATTCTATGCTTACACCTGTAGACAGAAGTGCAAGTAATCTCACTAGTAATTGTAAACTCCTTTTTTTATTTAATTGAATGACGAGACGAGCATGTCGCTCGCTTGATGGTAAGCGCCACGACTGCCCATAAACAGAAGCAACACCACCCAGAACTTTGTGTTATAAAGCACTGCATGGCACTGAACTGCGCTCGCCACCCCGAGACAATATGTTAAGTATCATAATCCCCAGTAATTTCACTGGCTTCAATGTCCTTTAAACCGAAACACAAGAGAACTTACACACTGTTGTTCGGCAGCAGAAATAGATAAAACGGTAGTACCAACCCGGACGGCCTCTCGCATACGAGGGTCTTACCACCTTGAGAAAATTATTCTATACTTACATCTGTAGGCAGAAGTTTAAGTGATCTCACTAGTAATTGTAAACTAGTTTTGATAAGAGCAACGTTAGAGTTTCTTGCCCGTTTTTCTCTAGCGAAACAGCATTCCGAACTGGCGGTGGGTTTTAAAGGAATCTAAATAATTTATTATAACTTTTTATGGATTCAATACATATTTTAAACTTGAAAAAAAGGGCTTTAATAGATGCGTCCGCCCACGGCGCACTGAACTTTATTTAACCCCCCAAAAAAGAAAGGTGTAATAAATTTGACCACTTTATCTGTCTGTAAGTGTGTGGAAAAAAGAAAGGTGTTATAAATTTGACCCCTTTATCTGTCTGTAAGTGTGTGCCTATCCTGCCTGGGTGCTAGTCTGCCCGAAAATCTTTAGCCCAGTATTGGCCACCCTTGCCTTATACCATCTTCCATCCACTCTTCTAACCAAAAGTCCCACCCATTTCCACTTCAATTTAGTGATACGTCAGACTAACGAGCTCCAAATAATTTTCAATCACGTCGGGTATAATACATCTCAGCAAACAAATTCGAACAACTTGCATTGTGTATTTGCCTATTATTCTACGAAGCTTAGGCAATGCAAACGACGGTGTGACAGACATCCTCACCCACCGTAATATACGCAAGAAAAGATCCAAGATAAGTGGCAACATTGCCTATTTTTCTCCCATTTACCCGAAAGGAGGTCCCACCCATCCCTCCTATATTTATTACTCCTTTGTGACTTGATTTAAGATATTTGCTATCTTAATTGGCTTAGATGAGATCATTATCTATCTTTCTTTCTTTACGCCTGGATAACCCGGCTTACTGGGGTCTTTCATCATGATTTTCAATCATCATGATTTGAATGGTAGAGCCACGCTGTAGACAGTTTTGTCTACAGCATGAATGGGCTGGCTCGACCGGGTCGTTACCACTGTCTCACAGAAAACCGACGTAAAGTAGCGGCTTGCTGCTGCGTTTCGTACAGAGAGTAAGATATCCGGAATCCCAAATGCCCTCCCCTTCCCAATCCCTAATTATCCCTTTCCTTTAAGGTCGGCAACGCGCCCATGATTCATGACCATATTGGCGGTGGAGATTTCTTACCATCAGGTGACCCACTTGCTCGTTTGCCAGCCTGTGCTATAAAAATAAAAGATTTGACGGTGGAGCGATCTGACGTCTGAAGTCCACCACCCGCAACGGGTACCAAGTTTCCCCATCATCGCCAAGCAACAGTGTGTAAGCACTGTTGTGTTTTGGTTTGAAGGACATTGAAGCCTGTGAAATTACTGGGCATTATGAGACTTAACAGCCTATGTCTCGGGGTGACGAGCGCAGTTCAGTGCCATGCGGTGCTTTGTAATTCAAAGTTCTGTGTGGTGTTGTTTATGTTTATGGGCAGGCTTGCATGACCTGCTCGTATCGTCATTAAATTAAATTAAATACTTCTGTATATGTGTGAGACATGGTCTAGCTTGTCACAATATTAGCGAGAGCCACGTCGCGGAGATGAAGATGCTGCGCTGGATATACCACGTTACAAGATTAGATCGTATATGTAACGACTGCATCCGTGGCAGCGTCGATGTCTACAACGTGGCAGATAAACTCCAGAAATATCGCTTATGACGGGTTGGTTTGATGTTGAGAAATAAGAGTACATGTCTCAAATAAATAAATATACCTAACAGTCACATACATACTCCTGACCTCACAGTAAGATACGAGTCTTGTGTCGTGGGTATTTGGAACGACGAGAGACTTTCGGTGTCACAACACCCAGATCCGAAACCAATATTGATCTTGGTGATCGAACCCGTGGCCTCTCGCGATCACAGAGGCTAACCATAATTTGACAATAAATGTGACATCATTAAGCCTGATTGTATAAGGATACGATCCCGTGAACGGTCATAAATACGTTATTTCTAAATTAGCTTATTTAGAGAAATAACCTAAAAGCAAACTTAAGCAAATAAACTCTATACCAATAATAAATTTAAAGCCTATTCAATTTGCCAATTTCCACCTCGGTGTTTTTTCGTCGCTAGAAAAATAAAGTTAAGGTTTGTTAACAAAATAAAGAAAATAAATAGACAATGTGATACAAATACTGTCGGCAATATTGTCCATTTAAACATTAACAATGCGCGACACAGAAGCAATTAGGGCCAACCAATTTATTAGATTATTAATCATTTCACTTGCGTCGACTAGTCGTTTTAATAACAAACCGACTCTTGTTAGACACGGCTTATAACGTAATTATAATAGAGCTTCAATTTTTTATAGCGTGTTTTCCTACTGTTAGGTGAGTTGTTTAAAACCATTTTATTCGGAATAATATTGGCATTGCTTCACGTGGTTTACAAATTACTGTAAGGTTGTTTGAGATTCTCCGTGGCGCAGCGGGCGAGCAGCCGGCTGTGAAGCGAGAGGCCGCGGGTTCGATTCCCGCACCGAGACAAATGTTTGTGTGATCCACAAATATTTGTTTCGAGGTCTGGGTGTTGTGAGACCGAAAGTATCTCGTAGTTCCCGATACCCACGACACAAGACTCGTATCTTACTGTAGGGTCAGGACTATGTATGTGACTGTTGGGTGTATTTTATTTTTATTTAGATGTGTTTAGTAATAAGGCTCGCGACAGACTACGACGTATTATAGCAGGTTTGTACGGTTCAATTCTAGTGGATCAACTGCTAAATGCAAGTAGAACCGTTTGAGACTTTATAATGCGGCCTCATTTTTTCCCACTTTTAATTGTTATCGCAAAACATTTTCTATTTTGTATTATTTTTTGTTGCATATTAAAATTTATAAATTAAAACATAGTGTAATACCCTATTTAAAGGTATAAGTTTGAGGTATGCAATCGAGACAGAACGACAGATGTGCCATGAGTTTCCATACAATTTAATACAAAGTGGATGTTTCGCTATTGCGCCAGACTCGTATCACGCATCTCAGCCTCTCTGTTTCTGTTTCTTAGCAACTTAAGGGTAAAATTGAAACAACATAGTAATTTGCAATAACTGTACTTGATTTTGCTTAACAATTAACAATACTCAATAATAATTATCATAGTACTAATCTATAACTAAACTTAAAATAACTTAACTAAGTAATATCACATATCAGCAGCGACATTCCATTTATACTTAAAGGCAACATTTTTTTTAAAACGTTTAATATTTGGCTAACCAAAATTTAATCACAGATTGAAAAATACAATCGCAAAGGAGAATTTTCTGCCGAAACAGATAAGAGCATAAAAGACACAAACAATATAAGTACTCCATCCATAAATTATTAAAATAATATTCAAAAGCCACGTCATTTGAATAACATTACATAAATGTATATTTGTAAATAAATAATATTAAATTCGGTAAGTACAAATTCGTTTGATGTTTCCTGTTCTGAAGATTATGTTGGGAATTATAGACCCACAGACTTACACGGGCAAAATGAATTTACAAAAAAAAAACAAAATCAAAACAATTGTATGCCTACAGGCATCGAATTCGAATATTGAGCGTGTTTGGGCGAACGCACTACCGGGTAGCTAACATAGATACTATTGGACGTTCCCAATAAACAATCTTAGACGGATAGATTATCCGGCATGCTCCTACTATGCACCTACGATAGATACATCGTCTGTCGTTGTTCGATACTATTCTTGGATTTCGCTACACCGCACTACACTAGGTGTAGCGTAGTCACTTTGCCAAACCAGGATAAAAAAAAATAGATCACGGAAATCAACCAATAAACGAAGTTATTTGTACGTGTGACCTTCAAACTATATTCTGATTGGATCATTTATGCTACCTTGGAAATCAAACTAAGATCGTTTATTGAGAATGGCCATTCACATATAGGTCTAAACTACTTCTACAATACTATCAGTTTGACTAATGTATTTAGATATTATAGCTGTTAGCTTATATATAATAATATATCTGTTAGATTATAGATACGGGTATATAACAGCTTATTATACACTATATTTCACTCAACTATATCTCGCGAATCACGGTCATAAATACAGTATCTCAATTGACTACCCTCACTCCAAATGTACGGCGCGGCGTGGGGATAATTTATATAAATAGTGGGACAACAGACAGAGCACGCCAGTCGTTTCTTAGTCGTCAAAGTGTACACATCGGTGAAGTGCATTTAATTGTTGAGTAAAGGTGTCTTAACTACAATATAATAAACGGTTAAAGTGAATATAGTGTTTTACTTCTGGAACTAAACCCTATAGTTTATACTATAGCCTACAGTTTCAGAAGCGGGATAAAGGACTTATAAGCCCACAGTAACATTAAATTTTGCTGAAAGATTATAAATCTGTTGTCACCAAGAAGACCGTTAACTTTTGAATTTGAATTTTGTGTCGTTCACAATTCCTGTTTACTTCTTTTTTTTTGTTATTTTTGAATCTTCTTGATTATTTGTCAAGGCGTTTAGCGCGACACAATTTAAAGTAACGATATTACTCAATACGACCTTTAAATGCACTTGTGTTGGTAACTACGCGTTGTCAGTCACTGCGCGATGGACTGCGACTGTCTACGAGTAATTTGGACTATAACGGACGAGTTCTACTGATGTGGCGCCGGCGCTGGCATTGACTGCAAGATATTGGTGCGCAAGAGTTCCCGATCGTTGAACCATAACGCCGTACCCACGGCGTGGCAGTTCACGTACCCGTACCGTACGGCTTACAGAGCGGCTGTGAAGTATGGACACCAGGTGAACACACCTAAGGACTGATGAGTATCCATGTGAACTAATTCTCTTTTATGTTGTTCTAATAGTAATATTAATGTCGAATCCCAAACTAGAATTCATGAAATTTTCACAAAGGTTACCCCAAAAGGGATTATTTAATTTAGAAGACAGTGTCCTGGTATCAGGCTGCGGGTTCGATTCCCGCACCCAAGATAAAATGTGATTCCCATGGTATGAGATGACAGCCGGCCTCCGCAACACAGCGGATAGGCATCAGGCTGCGGGTTCGATTCCCGCACCTGGGGCGAATGTTTGTGTGTTCCATGTACTTATGTTCGGGACCATTAATGAATAATAATAGCGCTTAAAAGCTATGCACCGAGAGGTCTGGGTTCGATTCCCAGGTTCTTACTACAAGAGGTTTTAAGTATGAAAGACCTAGAAATCTGTTTTTATCTAAAGCAGTGAAGGTACCGTCATCTTATAAGGAATCACATCAATTTAGTAAAATTAAATCATCAAATGTTTACAGAGCAATTGTGCTGATACTGTTTGCGACACTGTGATTCACATTATACCTACGTTACTGAAAATTACTGTTACTGTTTACGTAAATCCGACTTCATTTTTGCAGCTAAAAGAGGTTGATTAACTTGATGATGAACAATTAGCAAACAGTGGGAAATTTTCGATACCACATGTTCAAATTTGGATAGCCAACGATTTAAAATGATCAGTCAGATTTGACCAATTTAAGTCACTGCGTTATGTTTGTTGTTTAAAATCAGCGGGCATCACACTTTTCTAGTCGAAAGCCGCCTAGTTCAATATGAGGTATCACTGCGGGCCGCACATTCATGGGTTGAAGCAGATTGTCTCTGCGTTACCGTGCTATCGCTTCAAGCTTGAGCTATTATTATTGGCTATATATAGCTATTGGCTCTTATGGAAAGAAGGAAAATCTGGCACGAACTCGGAACAGCACTCAGAGAAAAAAACGAATCCAGATATATTTTTCAGAAAGTAAAGGAATTGACTGGAATGCGTAAACTGAGAACCTGTGCCATTGAAGATAAAGACGGGCGCCTACTTACAAATGTGGCTCGAGTGCTTGAACGTTGGAAAAACTACTGCGCGGAATTATACGACACAGGAGAGCCTATTAACGCTAATATTACATGGGTGACAGAAGAACCTGATATCCCACCATCAGAAATTGAGCATGCCATCAAAGCTCTTAAGGGCAAGAAATCACCGGGTAAGGATACTATTACAGCTGATATATTAAAGAAACTTAGGACAGCGTGGTACAAAGACCATCACCGAAATCTGTAATACCATCTGGAAGTCTGGAAGGTAGCCGAAAGATTGGACAGAACCGGTGTTTATCTACACAAGAAAGGTTCTTCAAAAAGTCTGTGGAAATTGCAAAACCATAGCGTTAATATCTGGAAGAAAGAAAGAGCAAGTAGGTTTCGTTAAGGGTAGGGGTCCTCGGCAACAAATATTAAACTTCCGTTAAATTATTGAAAAGAGCAGAGAATTCAACAGCTCAGTAGTCCTGTGCTTTATGGACTATACCAAAGCCTTTGACTGTGTACGATGGGAATAACTGTGGTACGTGCTGATTATGGGAGCGCCTGAACATCCTATTGCTGTAATCAAGATTCTGTACACTGAAAACTGCTCATTCATCAGGATAGACCATGAATATTCCACGATGATCGAAACAAAAAAAAGGAGTGAGACAATGTTGCATATTGTCCCCTGCACTTTTTAAAATATATGGAGAGTACATTATTCGGAAGACAATCGGGAATTGGAAAAAGGGTTTCTCCATAGGTAGCAAGAGTTTATCGAATCTCCGATGTGCTGATAACACAGTACTCCTAGCATTCTCCGGATAAAGTGGCAGGACCGTATCTTGAACTCGGAAATTTTGCGACGCAAAAAGCTGAGTGGCATAGAATCGTTGCTCGTGCAGGGCCAGCTTAGGAGGTGCGGCCATGTTGTACGTATGGAGGATTCTAGGCTCCCAAAACTAGTATTTTTCTCAGAGCTCGCTAAGGGAAAGCGGAACCCTTGAGGCCAGTTTTTGCGATACAAAGATGTCCTCAAGCGCCACCTAACATCATGTAACATATGGTGTGACAACTGGGAAGATCTTGCGCATCACCGAATTAACTGGCGGAGTACCGTGCGTGAATGATGTGCACGCTTTGAGGAAACCCGCCTTGAACACCTTGACAAGCAAGACCTAAAAGTGTGTACAACTACACTTACAACTCTGCAGGAGAACTTTTATGTGCGTCCTGCGATAGGACTTTTAAAACGAAATTAGGGCTAGCTAGCCATATTCGCTCACGTCAGCGAAAAACGTAATCCGGAACTACAAGGTTCGCCGTCGACGGATACGTCGTGGAATCCATCATCATCACTCTTAGCAACATACATGGAGGATATGAGCGAGCTGTTCCAAAGACTTAAGTCAGAAAGTGCCAGCATGAGTCTCTCAGTGAACAGAACGAAATCAAAAAAATTATGATAGTGGACCGAGCTGGAAAGCTAACAAATGTCACCTACTACATTCCTGGCATTAATATCGTCGACCGTTACACGTACTCGCGCTTCCAAATCTGCAATGACGGAAGCTGTGTCTCCAAGATAAAGAGGCGAATCGGGATGGCAAAAGATGCTAAGACTCGTCTAAACAACATCTGGGAAAAAAGAGGCATTGGTCTCAAAACCAAGATCAGACTGGTACAAGCCTTGGTATTTCCTATCTTCCTGTATGGAGTAGAACCATGGACAATCTTGAGTTAAAACTCGCATGTCCACATTATGCCAACAACGCATACTTTCATATTTCGGCCACACAGTGCGCGGAGGCGATGAAAACCTAGAAAGATTGATTATGGTGGGGAACACCGAAGGCAAAAAGATCGCGCGGTCGTTCACTGATAAGATGGACCGACCAAGTGAAAGACTCGTTGTCCATAAAATTTTACACAACTATAAAGACCCAGGAGTGCCCAGGTCACAGGGCCGGGGTTCAGACAATAAAGACCCAGGAGTGCCCAGGTCACAGGGCCGGGGTTCAGCCAATAAAGACCCAGGAGTGCCCAGGTCACAGGGCCGGGGTTCAGCCAATAAAGACCCAGGAGTGCCCAGGTCACAGGGCCGGGGTTCAGCCAATAAAGACCCAGGATTGCCCAGGTCACAGGGCCGGGGTTCAGCCAATAAAGACCCAGGAGTGCCCAGGTCACAGGGCCGGGGTTCAGCCAATAAAGACCCAGGAGTGCCCAGGTCACAGGGCCGGGGTTCAGCCAATAAAGACCCAGGAGTGCCCAGGTGACAGGGCCGGGGTCCAAACGATAATCACCCAAGAGTGCCCAGGTAACAGGGCGGGGGTTCTTACCGTGATCACCCAGGAGTGCTCAGGTCACAGAGCTGGAGTTCAGACGATGACCACCTAGGAGTGCCCGGATCACAGGGCCGGAGATATATGAATTATATCAAAAAGGTAGATAAAGCGGTGGTACTAACCCAGACGGCCTATCGCATACGAGGGACCTACAACCTTGTAAAACACAATTAGTGTGAGTTGGACTGATCAGATTGTTAATTATCTCACTTTTCTTCGCGTTACATATACCATACAGACATTTTGACCCGACGCGTTTCGCGGTTGTAAATCGCAATATTTGAGGTCAACTGGTTGTTGGGATTGGCACTGTGCTTGGATGAGCCTGGTTTGCCATGGTTTTGGCGGTTCCCTGCTGTTGCGACTCGCGGACGGAACTGGACTGGTTTTTGAATGGCAAGACGCCGTCTTGTGTGGCGGAATTTTCATTGTCTCTGCGGAGGTGGGATTGCTTGGTGGACGACGCAAGTCGCCCTCGAGTTTTCGGTGTGACTGGCGGTGCCAGCAGATGGCGTGGAGTATCGTTGTTTGAATGGGCCGATTCGGTGTCCGTGCTCTTCATACTTCGACATATCAAATAAGATAAAATACGTGAAGTCATTCTTTTTGGGAATGGTTTGAACGGATTGTTACAAGTCATTCTTTTCGGGAATGGTTTGAACGGATTGTTACAAGTCATTCTTTTCGGGAATGGTTTGAACGGATTTTTACAAGTCATTCTTTTCGGGAATGGTTTGAACGGATTTTTACAAGTCATTCTTTTCGAGAATGGTTTAAACGGTTGTTACAAGTCATTCTTTTCGGGAATGGTTTGAGCGGATTGTTACAAGTCATTCTTTTCGGGAATGGTTTGAACGGATTTTTACAAGTCAATCTTTTCGGGAATGGTGTAAACGGACCAAAAACAAGCCCACTGAGGTTGTCTAGCTGGATCATCTCAGAACTGGGTCGCGCCGCGTTGAATCCAGCGGTAAAGGAAGCCCACTTGAGTTTGTTTCGCCGGGTCTTCTCAAGATGGGTCGTTTTGGATCCGGTGGTAGTTTTAAAACACGTGCCGTTTCGATAATGCCTATGGTCCATATCAACGAACCACCAAAATATATAACGATTCTGGACGCGTTATTTCAATTGCCTACATGATTAATAAACTATTTCACTTCATAAATACTTCAGAGATTCATAGTTCTTTTTACCTTTGATATTTTTACAAAATAATTTAACTTCACATATATAGCGATGGGACTCGCTATAAACAGGATGGCCGAGCTGTTAGCTTATATATAATAATATATCTGTTAGATTATAGATACGGGTATATAACAGCTTATTATACACTATATTTCACTCAACTATATCTCGCGAATCACGGTCATAAATACAGTATCTCAATTGACTACCCTCACTCCAAATGTACGGCGCGGCGTGGGGATAATTTATATAAATAGTGGGACAACAGACAGAGCACGCCAGTCGTTTCTTAGTCGTCAAAGTGTACACATCGGTGAAGTGCATTTAATTGTTGAGTAAAGGTGTCTTAACTACAATATAATAAACGGTTAAAGTGAATATAGTGTTTTACTTCTGGAACTAAACCCTATAGTTTATACTATAGCCTACATTTGATTGAATATATTTACGAGTTCAGATGATACTGTGAAAATGAAGGTAAAGCAAGCTAAGTTAAATATTCCGAGTCTAATTAACATTACTCAGAATTTTTTTCGCCTAAACACGCCCACTGTCTTGACCCTAGCAACACTGGTTTCAAATTAATAGGTACATCAAAACAGTTTATTTAATTCTATACTATAATTACGTGTATACATTTAATTTTAGAATCCAAACGCTGCAAAGAATTAGGAACCCTGATACAGAAATACTAGTGGCTGATGAAATTGTATTATTTACATAAATTACAGGCCACCAGTGTGACATGGAGATGGTATGACCTTCGTCCTTTGGTTTTTCAGTTTCCAATTCTACCATATTATCAGGCATATAGTTTCCACAAGTTGGGAAATCTCTAGGCATCGGAGCCATGTCTTTATGTTCTCCTACTTTGAAAACAAGAGCCATACCAACTTCAACATGGAATTCTATATGACAATGGAATAGCCAGTAACCAGGGTTATCAGCTTTAAATCTGATCACTGTATACCCACCATCAGGTACCGTCACTGTGTCTTTAATGGGAGCGTTCTTTAGATTACGTTTTAGCAGTCCCGCTTCATCAAACGCTTTTATTTCTTCAATGGTCGTTGTTGTATTTAGCCTTCTCAGTCCCACGACCCTGAAGCTATGGCCATGCAGATGGAATGGATGGTTAGCATCAAAGGTTACACCTTCATCAAGGATGATTATTTCTACCACAGAGTTCAGTTTGACCGATAGCACGTGGGAGCATTCGCAATACCCTTCCTTGCATGTCTCGTCGATACTGGAAGCGTTGCAGAAGTTCTCTGGAGAAGGTCTGCTTAGTAGAAGCGGGCTGGTGGGCATCTTCATACTAATGTGGTTGAGTTGGGGCGTATACAGACGGTCGTCTTTCTCAGGCACTGTAAAACAAATACAAATTGATTATTTCTTGAGTTTTTACGCCTTGAATTTATTTCGGCTAAACCACAGTAAAGATAACTTTAACGTTCTTGATTTGTCCAGGTAGTTTTGTTGTCTCAATTATGGTTACCATTTGTCGTAGAGCAATTGTTCAAAATCCTTCATCCATCTCTTACAATGCTTTGGACAGTAAGTACTACACTTACTACGATATCACTTTAATTCTTCAACCAACCATAGCATATAGCAAGGACTTTCTTAAGCCGTTTTTCTATAGCATAGGCTGGCCAACGAGCCAGTGAGTCACCTGATGGTAAGTGATCTCCACCGCCCATGTACAACAATACGAGAAGAATCATGGGCATGTTGCCGACCTTAAAGGAGAGGGATAATTAGGGATTGGGAAGGGGAGAGGGATTTGGGCTTTAATAGGATAGATTTTCTCACCTTGGTAATACCCGTAATATGGTGACCTATGGAAGTGCGAGTTGTTCTTCGCATAGAAGTCGTAAGCCACGTAGAACTGGTAGTCAGCGACCTCCTTGAGACTGTCGTCGTATCCTTCTAGAGACCTCATCTCGGCCACGCTTATCGTCTCGTCTTCTTCTTCACCTTTATTCAACGCGTTCAGTTGCTGTAACGAAAATTTAAAAATAAATATAAAATCTTTATCTGACTATACATATTATGTTTTATATTGTGTGGTGACCATTTCCGTAACTAATTATTTGTTTAATGATTTCTTACGTTTACGCGAATATTACTCATTGAAATAAAACTATGTAATTTAAACGGATTTTATCCCGATTTTTTAATAATTTTGATCCACCTGAAAAGCTTTCGAAACGTCGGGATCAAAATTAATAAAAAACCGCGATAAAATCCGTTTAAATTAGTTTTATTTCAATAATTATTTGTTCATTCACACTTTCTGCTATACTAGTTCAGGAATCGGCTTTTAAAACAATTTAAACAGTAACCATAAAATAATTTCTTAATTCAACGTGAAATATGTATTCTGAAACAACATAGTCAACGAAAAATAAAATACAATTTTTGCTAAAACATTTCACAACTGGAACACTAAAATGTACCGAAACATTTATAATATATCACGGCTGGAATATTTCAAGTTCCGTACTACATAATTCTAATCTTCGAATGCGGACGGGCACTGATAGTGGCTGGCTGTGGGCCAACCGGTTACAACTAAAGGGATAATTTCACCGCATCTGCAAACCATTTGATTTTGCGACCTGTGTAATGTTCCGCCGATAAGCCCTTTTCTGAGCCCTTCTTTTTGTTATCTATCTAAGTGAGATAGAAATTAAAGTTGGAAACGTACATATTAAATATAATTTGTCAAGATAAATACATAAAAAAAAGACAAAAGAGATCGCGTCTCTATATTTAAATATTTCTCTTTTCATTAGTGACCAACGTGCCAGTCACATATTATACAGGGTTATTTTTAAAACACCAGCAACCTCGCAGGGGTAGATTCCTAAGGTTATAAGCTACTACTTTTGTTCTACGACTTTTGATAATTTGTTAGATTTTATTTTCATACAAAAATAAGTATTCATTTAATTTCCGTCTTGATTGTTACAACGCGCATCGCAGATCACGTAAACAAATACGCGAAGCGTGGGGAACCCGGCTAGCTCCTTTGAAGGTCAACGCGCCGCTCAGCTGAGCGGCGCCTTTGAGTCGCCGCCTTTGAGGTAAACGCGCCACATACTACGAAGAAAAATACGACACAACAAAAACTTGTAAAATCTTTTTTTTTTAAATATATTGAGTTATATCCAAACTCGTAGAACAAAAGTTGTTCCGTATGGGGACAGCTATCTACCCCTGCGAGGTTGCTGGTGTTTTAAAAATAACCCTGTATAGCTATGGTTATATGTTTTATCTAAATCTATTTTTATTTCTTACTGAAAATAATTTAAAGGCCTTAACCACTATGCTGAGGCAAAATTAAGTTCCTGCGACAGTAATACATGTTTTTTTTTTTTAATAAATCGTTTATTCGGGTAGGTAGTTAGTACATATAGTGTACATGTACAGAGGGACTGCCGAGTGCGGAGATTGTAAAATAATCTTATTATTTGTAAAATAAAAGATAATTAACTATACAGAACCTCGTAAACACCGAAACGTTGAAGATCAATGAGCGTACAATTGGCCCACACTAACCACTAAATGCAAATGAGATTCACTATTGGAGAGCTCCCACCATGTTATGTGAACTAAAAACAATGTTCTACACGTAGCCACTACATCAATATTTTCGGTGTATATTTTAGATAAACAGACATTAATAGTGGGTTATTTTTTAATACAATAAAGCAAAATTGACAATTAAGCGCAGTTTACCATTTTTTAGGTTTTTCTAGTTTGTTTTTTATAGCAAAAGTCATTGGCATCGGCAAAAGATTATTATATAACGATATACTTACAATGACGTTACAGGTATAAAACTAGCACCCGTAGAGTAAGACTGTCTTCAGTGACTCATTTTACTGCTTACAATTCATTACATTTCATCTATTCCCAATGTACGAAAATGAGAGTTCTACGTTTTTATATGAATAAATATGCAGACGATGACAAGGGTGTGTAAGTCACAAAATATCTTATCATATCCGGACCACGTGCGATGGAAACCTGTTTTTTTACGAGCAACAAGGGCGCGCTGTAAATAGGGCTGTCATCCGTCCGCGTTGCCATGGATTTTTCCTCATTTCCAAGGTGTCTAGGGAAAAGTTTTATAAAATATGCAAATATAACCCATTTTGATCCAAGGGAAACCAGTTTTTATAATCTTAAAATTTAAAGAGGTCTGTACCCCTATTATTCAAATCTGGAACGAAGTTCCGAATATACATAGAGTAAAGTATGTATAGAGTAGCCATTACAATATTAATACGTTTAATATAAATCCTTACTACAAAGAAAGATTAGGTAATTTGTAGGTAAAAACGAATAAGAAAAATGATTGATTTTTCCAATTTATTGGTGTTTCCAAGAATAAAAAAGAATTAATAAATAGATAAAAAGGGTTCCCAAGGAGAGAGGCGCCCCGGCTTCAGCCAGAATCTCCCCTGCGCGGTGTCGCCTTGTTGCCCGTCTCCAAATGTGGGAGGGGGTCAGAAACCCTCGCGCACCTAAGGACGTCAACGGGAGCGACGAGGCCAATCACTCGAGATGCCGTCCATCTCGGGGTCGCATGTACAAAAGTACAAGGAAAGCAGACCCTAGAACTAAGCATGAATGGGCTGGCTCGACCGGATCGTTACCACTGTCTCACAGAAAACCGACGTAAAGTAGCGGCTTGCTGCTGCGTTTCGTACGGTGAGTGAGATAACCGGAAGTGCAAATCCCCTCCCCTTCCCAATCCCTAATTATCCCTTTCCTTTAAGGTCGGCAACGCGCCCATGACTCTTCTGGTGGTGGGCGTACATGGGCGGTGGAGATCACTTACCATCAGGTGACCCACTTGCTCGTTTGCCGGCCTATGCTATAAAAAAAAAAGCCGGGATAACACCACGCAGAAGAAATAAAATAAGATGTCTATCCTGCATTGTCTGAAATGTCGGATTATTCAAGGATTTTGTCCGCCCTAAGTGGCTTATCATGGTGAACCTATGTACCTCGCTGAAACAAAATATCCAACCAATATACTTTTATAGGATGACCTTGAGAGATAGTGTCCTACCGAATATGTTTACGTCGACGAATAGGAATTTATTATTGAGTGTCATGTGCGTGGGAATTGTTAGGCAGGACCTTAAATAAATTAAAATTTATAACAAACTAGCTTTTGCTCGCGGCTCCGCCCGCGTGATGTGCTTTTTCCGTGATAAAAAGTAGCCTATCACCCAGGTCAGCTCATACCCTGTCTGTATACCAAATTTCATCAAAATCCGTTCAGTAGTTTCAGCGTGATTGACGGACAAACATCCAAACATCTTTCACATTTATAATATTAGTAGGATTTGGACAGCCTCCGTGGCGTGTAGTGGGTGAATAGACGGCTGCGAAGCGACTGGGCATGAGTTCGATTCCCGCACTGAGACTAATGTTTGTGTAATCCACAAATATACGCAAGTACCTTCGTAGTTCCTGATGAAAAAGTTTTTACTAGTTAATAGTAAAAGAATCATAAAAGTCGGTGCATAATTGTTGAAGTTTTACCCCAAACTTCACCCACTGGCGGGGTGATTGTGTAATTAAATTCAAATGTGACCACCGGCGCAGTAAACCTTATTGAATACAAAACGAATCGGTCCACATTTGGCGGAGTTATGTGTAATCATACATAAAAATATATATTCAAACGAATTGAGAAGCTATTTGTTTTTTTGCGTCGGTTAAAAATAAGCTCTATATTATTATTCTTTCCTGAAAGACCGGCAACGTATTTGCAAGCCCTCCGGTGTTGCAGGTGTTCATGGGCGGCGGTGATCACTTTCCATCAGGTGAGCCTCCTGCCCGTTTGCCCCCTTTTTCTATAAAAAAAGCTTACTTAACATTAAAACAGAACTTTCGTTTTAAGTTGGTTGAAAACCGGCCGGCAAAAAAATTATAAAAATCTTAGTATAAACTTACAAGTCCTTCGTTATGCAGGTCGAACCATGTGGGGTCGCCAGGTGGCTCCAAATCCATCGCTCCTTCATAGTGCAATACTCCTACTTGCTTAGCTCTTGTGAACCTGGGCAAAAAAATATTATTATTTTAAAATTATTGTAAAACACTTTTACTGATCCGTGCCTTAAGAATAATGTGTGCATTCTGATATCTATAGTCCGACATGAACATAGGTTTGAGCCAGATATTGATGACATAAAAATAAAAACCCCGAACGGCAATCAAAAATGATGAGTAACCTCGGGCTAATTGAATATATTGTCTTCAGTTAGGGCCATCTCAATTAAATTCGCCTATTCTATGAATCCGGAACGAAACAACGAAGTTCGGAAAATACATAGAGTTCACTAGGTATAGAACAGCCATTACAATAACAATATCTTTGATATCTACTAATATAACAAAGATTATTTTGTAAGTAAAAACGAATGTGAAAAATAATTCATTTTTCCTATTAATTGTCGTTTCTTAGAATACTTTAAGTGATAAAAAAGAATTAAATAAAAAAAATTGGTGTGTGTCGTGGGACACCAGGTAGGAACGAAGTTCCTTCGGCTAATGTAGAATCGACACAAATTGCAAAAAATTCAAATTATCAACTGAAATAACAAAATAGGTCTCTTTATTTTTGTTTGACAACATAAAATTACATAGAAATAGAATAGAAAAATAGAAATAAAAAAAAGACGTGTGGCACTCGGAGACTGCCGCGGTAAAGCTATTGTATAGCATTTTTTATCAACTTAAAAATAACGGACGGCCGTGTTCTATAATCAAAAATTCAAATTCAAATTTCAAACCGCGTCTACATTTCCAAATGTCATAAGTTTCACAACCATCTGTTTTATTAACGGAATTTCGACTTTAACTTTGTGTGCTAGATATCAAATTAAGTTAAAATAAAAAAAAATGGTGTGTGTCGTGGGACACCAGGTAGGAACGAAGTTCCTTCGGCTAATGTAGAATCGACACAAATTGTAAAAAATACAAATTATCAACTAAAATAACAAAATATGTCTCTTTATTTTTGTTTGACAACATAAAATTACATAGAAATAGAATAGAAAAATATAAATAAAAAAAAGACGTGTAGCACTCGGAGACTGCCGCGGTAAAGCTATTGTATAGCATTTTTTATCAACTTATGTAATTATAAATAAAAACTTATTAATTTAGACTTAGACTGGCTACTAAACGGTGGACGGCCGTGTTCTATAATCAAAAATTCAAATTCAAATTTCAAACCGCGTCTACATTTCCAAATGTCATAAGTTTCACACCTATCTGTTTTATTAACGGAATCTCGACTTTAACTTTGTGTGCTAGATATCAAATTAAGTTGAAAAAAAGTCTCATTTAACGGTTTTATTCCACGCATTTTTTGCACGCATTTTTTCCACGCATTTTTCTTACGGTTTTACTATCACATTTTTTTCAGTTCGGTCACGCAGCGAAATCCCTATCCCCTCCAAGCCTGCAGTAAGGAACTTCGTTCCAAAAAGTCTCATTTAACGGTTTTTATTCCACGCATTTTTCTTACGGTTTTACTATCACATTTTTTTCAGTTCGGTCACGCAGCAAAATCCCTATCCCCTCCAAGCCTGCCGTAAGGAACTTCGTTCCAAAAATACATAAAAATTCCAACATAGCACGTTCAAGCGTCAGACATTGCCAGTGTGAGCGTAAACACTGGTGGTCTTATTACAAAACGTATTCTAAATTTAAAAACTAGATATCTAACAACTAGTAACTATGGTAACCCATACAAACCCGATATAAACCTATTTAAAATTAGAACACTTTTTGTAATAAGGCCCTGAATGTTATATTACGTCACAGACACCTTCCAAAATTAAATTGCCTGTACTTACACTTCATCACAGTCCATGAGTCCACGGAACCTGATCCAGTAGTTGTCTATCTCGTTGTTCGTCTCTAATATGAAGTCGTAACGCTCGCCTGCATACGTCACTAATGACGTAGCTGTAACAAACATAATAAATAAATAAATAACACCCAACAGTCACATACATAGTCCTGACCCCACAGTAAGATACGAGTCTTGTGTCGTGGGTATCAGGAACTACGAGAGACTTTCGGTCTCACAACACCCAGACTCCGAAACAAATATTTGTGGATCACACAAACATTTGTCTCGGTGCGGGGATCGAACCCGCGGCTTCTCGCTTCACAGCCGGCTAAATATATAATTAATGCTATCAGTCTTGTTAAATGAGCCAAGGTTACCCAAATATGGAATAATTCAATCATAATAATATCAAATACTTATTAATTGCATGCATGACATGGCATGGTGATATTTGTAATCCAATTTACGATTATTTTTTATTGTGATTTTGGATGTCTGTTCATCAATGAGGTCATTACAGATGAACGGAATTGAATGAAATTTTACACACAAGTATACCACGACTTGAATTAGGACATACAATTTATATCCTAGAAAGACATTCACGACTTTACAACGGGAAAAGCTAGTTAAGATATATTTTAGTGCCAGGAACCCAATCCAAATTCTCTATCATCCACGGGGCTTATCTAATCTAAGGAGACTGAACGTCGATGGATTATGCAAATCCTATTGAATGTCGTGAGTAGACCACCGCAGGTACGACGTACATCACTGCACCGCTTCTGACACCAACTGGCGCTTCCCATAGTTCACGCCGAACGTATTATGAATTCAATTACTTAATCGTATTTCAAGGTGTTGCTGTTATACAGGGTTAATTTTAAAACACCAGGAACCTCGCAGGACCAGATAGCTGACCCCATACGGAACAACTTTTGTTCTACGAGTTTGGATATAACTCAATATATTTAAAAAAAAATGGTTTTACAAGTTTTTGTTGTGTAGTGTTTTTCTTCGTAGACTGCGGCGCGGCGCGGCGTGCGTGTACGACATCAAAGGCGGCGGTCAGCTGCTCAGCGGTCAAGGTCAAAGGCGCTAGCCCGGTTCCCCACGCTTCGCGTGTTTGTTTACGTAAACTGCGATGCGCGTTGTAACATTAAGACGGAAATTAAATGAATACTTATTTTTGTATGAAAATAAAATCTAACAAATTATCAAAAGTCGTAGAACAAAAGTAGTAGCTTATAACCTTAGGAATCTACCCCTGCGAGGTTGCTGGTGTTTTAAAAATAACCCTGTATATATTAGTATAACTATAATATATGTCCGATGTATAATCCCCGCACCGAGACAAATGTTTGTCTGATCCACAAATATTTGTTTCGCGGTCTGGGTGTTGCGAGACCGAAAGTCTCTCGTAGTTCCTGATACCCACGACACAATACTCGTGTTTTACTGTTGGGTCAGGACTATGTGTGTCACTGTTGGGTGTATTTATATTTGTATTTATTATTATTATATGTTAGTAAGACTTGTTATATTTTTAATAAACTAACAAATATTATAATATGGTTTGTACAAAAAGAGACTGGCTCTGTGGCATAGTTGTAATGCGTACGTGGTACGAGTGCAGTAGTGAGGTCTCAGGTTCGATCCCCAGGTTGGGTAAAAGTGATGTCAGGTTTATCTACCACGAAATAGTCAACCTGCAGTACGGAATTGTGCCCTGTATGGCGAATGATGCCTCCCTATCACATCATGGAACGGGAATAACCTTGGTGAAATGTTAGTGTACTACTTACACGTCTGCCTATTCCTTTGAGGATTACACGAGTGTGTGAGTTGTACGAAAGACACTTATAATAAATAATAGTTTAAAAAAACTAATAAACAATACAACAAAATAAAAAAAAAACAACTAAAAAAACAGAAACTAAAGTTTAATAAATTCGAAGAAAAAAAAATATTTTGTAAAAATAGCGTGGGGTGCTTTTTAAGATATTATCAAAATGTCAATCCTTCTACTCATATCTGTCAACAAAATATTTATAACTAATGACACCATGCACCACACGCTTTTTTTTACGATAAAATACATTTTTTCTTATGCTATGCCCCCTATATGTATGCCAAATTTCTACTTAATCCGACGTTCTGAAAGAGGTCAAAATCATGTTCAAAGTTTCCGTTACATACCAACATAATAACATACAAACATACGTATGAAGCCAACAAAAGCGTGTTATAAAGTGGTTTAGTTTTAAAAATTTGTATCCAAATATAACAAACATTTAAGCCAGAGGACAAGTAACACAAGGACTTGCACAATTTGTTGCGACTCGTGACCTGGTTTTGTGTAAAAACGCGATAAAGTGATACTAATGCTGGGTTGCACCAACTTACTTTATATTAGCAATGACAAACATGTTAAAGTACCGGTTAAGCAAAACATGAGTTGCGCCATTTGACAAATGTTAGATGACGTCTTAACTTTAGCTGTTAACCGTGACCGCCCAAGATTCGCTGGTTAAAGCGAAGTTAGTTTGTTTAAGTTAAATAGCTATCAGATGGTTCAATTATAACCTCCAAAGCGATATATCTCTTAAAGCGTCTGTGCTCCAAAATAATATCATGTCCCTGTTTCTAGAATTAATCGAGGAATCTAGTAGTATCGGAATACGATGGTGCAACACATTCCGCAGTCAATGTTAAAGTCAGCGTTACTGTTATCGTCACATTTTTTTATTTGATTGAATGACGATACGAGCAAGGCGCTCGCCTGATGGTAAGCGCCACGTCTGCCCATAAACAGAAACAACACCATACAGAACTTTGAATTATAAAGCACTGCATGGCACTGAACTGCACCTGTCACCCCGAGACATAAGACGTTAAGTCTCATAATGCCCAGTAATTTAATTGGCTTCAATGTCCTTCAAACCGAAACACAAGTGCTTACACACTGTTGCTTGACGGCAAAAATAGACAAAGGTAAAAATAGGTGATAAACCCAGACGTCCTCTCGCAAACGAGGGACCTACCACCTTGTAAAACATAAAATTTTTGACATAAACCTTAACTATAACTGATATTATGGTGCAATCCAGCCCTAGTTGTGCTGGAGCCACGAATAATCCCTTTGACATTCGACACGACAATATCATTATAGTTCAGCGTTTATCTTCTTGTTTAAAAATGTATGTAGGTTATCGCCATATTGTATTACGTAGAAACAGTTTATGGTAAAGTTTTTCCTGACACAGCAAAGTGACAACACTTACTTACTAACGCCTGCCAATAAATTTCTTTCTTCCTACTTTTATTTTTTTTTATTTATGGCTTTCGCATTATTATGCATTTTGCCAGTGTCAAGTATAATTTATTCTCAAGTTATTTTTACAAGAACGATGAATCACGGGTGGGGTCGATTTCAAGGTCTTGCTGTTTTGGTGTTAACTCCTTTCAGTACGATGCTTAATTCACTTATTTCAATGTTTCCATACACCGTTCATCACCGTCAATTTTTATTGAACAAATCCACACCACTTTTATACAACAAACACAACTCTAAACTAATTTATGAAATAAATTAAAATAAGTGATGAACTGCAATGTTAGAATTCCCGCCGAAACTCCTTTCTTTCTTCCTTTGTTTCTATGTAAGTACAGTGCAGTCCAAATATCATGTCGTCCGTCAATAGTAATCTTTACATAGTATAAAATGAAGTCGCTTCCGCTGTCTGTTCGCTTAGATCTTTTAAATTATCCAACCGATTTTAATGTAGTATTCAGCAATAGATAGATTGATTCATGAGGAAGGTTTACCTGTATAAAACATACATATTATAGTACAGAAAAGCCGAAAAAATTCAAAGATTTGTAATATGATGTCATAACAAACATATTTTGCGTAACCCGTGCGAAGCCGGCGCAGGTCGCTAGTAATGAATAACTTTTTCTGAGATACATATTTGTCGTTGATAGTTATATATTGCGCGCTAGATATGTCCTGGGCATATGTTAAACCTGTAGATGCGTATATAAAATATACTTTTTTTCTATTTTTATCTCTGCTTTTGACGTAACGAGTCAAGTTTTAAAGTGAAAACTTTTTTTTACGCGGTATGCATATTTGATGAGATAAAATCTGTGGACTCGCGGCACCGTTACGAGACGAAGCTATAGTGAGTGCATATATGCATTACATATAGCAGACCGTGAACGCGTCTACATAAATAAAAACAACTAAAAAATAAAAAATAAATTTTAATGAATTCGAATTAGGAATAGTGTACAAAATTTAAAAATATATATAAATTAAGAATAGTGTAAATAAGAAAAAATATGTATTTTATTGTAAAAAAACGTGGGGTGCTTTTTAAGACATTATCAAAATGATGATCCTTCTACTCATATCTGTCAATAAAATATTTTTATAACTATTGACACCATGCACCCCACGCTTTTTTTTACAATAAAATACATATTTTTTCTTATTTACACTATTCTTAATTTATATATATTTTTAAATTTTGTACACTATTCCTAATTCGAATTCATTAAAATTTATTTTTTATTTTTTAGTTGGATTATATGTAAAAGCGTGTTTTTTAGTTTTTTTAAACTATTATTTATTTTTAATTTTTTAGTTTGATTTTCTATAAAAAGGTGTATTTTCATTTTTTTTATCATTTATTTTTTTTCTTTGTGTTTTTATTTTTTTTACCATTTTTGTAAGTGAAACTTCTTTCGAATCTTTGTGATTGGAAAATTCGCTGAAACGTAAAAATTTCACGAAGGAGGTAGGAAAGAAACAAGTTTTACGAATGGCTTGTTTAACAAGCCATATGTAAAACTGTACCCGACCAATCGTACAACACCCATAGTTCATACAAAGCGTCGGAGGTAATGATTCGCTGGAGAATCTTGACATCGCGATGTAGATGTGCCAGTGGCGCCATCTCTTGATTTTTTCTTGTTTTATTTTAATGTGTCATGTAGACTATAATCCAATGTTCTATTATATTGCTGCCACTAATTGTAAATAATATAAAAAAGCGTGTTATAAAAAGTGTTTTGCGAACATCCCTTACTACTGAAGTAATTTTAATAACAGTTGTAGGTAATAAATGTATAATTTATAACAATTATTCAATGAAATATTTAAGGAAGTTTTAATTTTTACAATATTTATTTATTTTGTTCTAAACTCGTATCAAAATAACACAACAAAATAACCAGTGCCACCTTTATTGCATTTAAGCTACAAGTTGACAAGAAAAAATCATGAGATGGCGCCACTGGCACATCTACATCGCGCTGTCAAGATTTTATCCGACGTTGTGAAGTAGGTCAAAATCACGTTCAAAGACAAGTTACAGACAAACCTACCAACATACAAACATACCAACATACCAACATACAAACATACAAACATACCAACATACATACGTCTGAAGCTAATAAAAGCGTGTACATTTTCTATAAAACTTACAACAACTGTTTTGCCTAGTGTTTAAACAACGGATAATACAACAATTGTTAACTCCCAATCAATATTTTTTTTTAATAAATCTAATGTTGCGCCAAAATAAGTTTTCACTTCTGTCGGCACTCCCGGAGTGCAACCCGTATTTTTGCAAACATGTAAGCTTCGATAGACTTATAGGGATAATCGGTTATTTCAAAACTAAACGAATCGACACAATTTTCCTAAGCCGCTATATTAAGATCGCATTATGTTATTCCCCAAACCTTCGCAAAACTAACCTAACCACAGTAGCGTTGGCAGCACAATTTTATTTCCATAAAATGTTCCCGGCATCGGTGATAGCATTTCATCTAACGGTTTTAGTGAACGTCTGACCAGTTCCGGATTCGCTGGCTCTTTGATCCCTCCTCTACATTTGAATATGTAAATTTGAAAAGCGGATGAGTATACCTAGCACCGTGGGCGTACTCTATACTATCGTAGGGGGCTATTTTTTCCTACAAAATCTTTGAATACGTGGATTTTACTTGAATAGAAACGGGCAATCGAAATGATTACCTACATAACATTGATACGGCATGATCGTGCCGACCAACGATAGACACACTGTTTGTCTTTGGTCGACACTATTCCTGGATTGCGCTACACTTACCATCAGGTGTGGCGTAGTCATTTTGCCGAGCCAGGATAAAAAAAAAAACATTAGTTATTTATAATAATAACTAGCTTCTCGTCGCGGCTCCGCCCGCGTGATCTGCTTTTACCGGGATAAAAAGTAGCCTATGATACTTAGTGATAATGTAGCTTTCTAACGGCAAAAGAATTTTTGAAATCGGTCCAGTAGTTTTAAGTTCATTCGTTACATACAAAAATACAAATCTTTCCTCTTTATAATACTAGTATTAATTATAAATACACACCTAACTTAAATGACGTGTGTAACAACACAAAACGTTTTTATTATGGACGTATAATCAGAGATATTTCTTTATAACGGAGTCCAGCAAAAGGATAAAAAATGGTTATTGTGGGTTATCCCTAAGAGATAGACATATACCATCGCTAACTTTATGTAGGCCTTTTTAAGGTGTACAATACTGTAGTACATTATTTTGATCTGTCTCGTAGGGTTTAGCCAGCGTTTGCAATGTAAACGCAAAAAATGTGTTTATTTACATCATATTAGAAACCTCTAAAATTATCAGTGTTTCTCTACTATATTATGTATGTATTATACACATAAACCTTTCGTCTTGAATCACTCTATCTATTATAAAATCGCATCAAAATCCGTTGCGTAGTTTTAAAGATCTAAGCATACATAGGGACAGACAGACAGCGGGAAGCGACTTTGTTTTATACTATATACTAGCCCTGTACTAGGTCCGTTGTATGTGAAAGACCGTCTGGATTGGTACCACCACCAAACAGCAGTGTTTAAGCACTTCAATGTCCAACAATTTGATGGACACTGAAGCCAGTTAAATTACTGGGTATTATGAGATTTAACATATTATCTCTCAGGGTGACGAGTGCAGTCCAGAGCCATGCAGTGCTTTTTAATTCAAAGTTCTGTATAGTGTTGAAGAATCAACACTAGTAGCACTTAGCAACAGTGCTTACACACTGTTGCTTGACGGCAGAATTAAACAAAGCGGTAGTACCAACCCAGAAGGCCTCTCGCGTATGAGGGACTTACCACCTTGAAAACATATGCGGTTCTCCCGAGGGGCTTGCGACATAACTTGATAGTTGGTTGGGGCGGATGTAGGGGTACATCTCTGTATGGGCATGAATCGGTCATCCGCCTATCCTGTCGCAAGCCCCTCGATTTGCTTCTTACCTCTCCGAAGAGGTAAGAAAAAATAAACAGGTATTATTTGCGCAAAAAATATTTTCATCGATATAATAATATATCGAAGAATCAAGCTACAATTTTCAAAAAAACAACATTCATTTCGCCGGCTAATACTGCCGATGTACGTTAAGTAAGACACATGTAAGTTTTCAGTAAATACAGATATCCTTACTTACATAATTTAATGACAACACGTTATACCACACCGATCAATTCAACAACAACAATTATTGCAAGCAACAATTATAAAGTAAT
Organism: Amorpha juglandis; assembly: GCA_949126905.1. Classification (NCBI taxonomy): domain Eukaryota; kingdom Metazoa; phylum Arthropoda; class Insecta; order Lepidoptera; family Sphingidae; genus Amorpha; species Amorpha juglandis. The sequence continues at coordinate 6,527,244 of OX421390.1, read as the reverse complement.
ATCCTCTAAAAAAAACTTGCCGAGTTGGAGGCGCGCCCCGACCTGTAATAATAACTACAAGCCAAATCTTTCTGTAACATGTGTTAAAAAGCATGTTGCGGCGACCCCGCTGCGTGTTTGTTGGAAGCGAAGAATAGTTTTTGGAAATATTCTGTAAAATAATCACCCGACTAGCTATTACGGTTCAAAATACAACATTTTAAAGTTGGACTGTCAGATTTTGTTAATACGCTCCTTGTACGAAATGATTAAAACTTAAACCTTTTTACCTCTTTCTATTACAACAACCCGTCAAAATGTGGAAAAGGGACAATAGCTCTCCGTAAATAACTCCAAATGAGCCATACAAATGTACATTATATAAAGGAGATTTTTGCGAAGTGAATAAAATCTAACTTGTCCGCTCGGTGCCAACTGAAGTTCATAATGAGGGTCAAGTTAATTTGGCGCCAAGATGAGGGTCGGATTCCCAGGAAACCGCTTAATTACGTACCTGTACAAAATACGCCTACTAAACGCGAACGTTTCCGTATAGGGCAGAAAATGAATGTTGATTTTAATTCAAATATTAGTTTTGTGTTCCAGCACATATTGATGTCGCTTTATTTTAGACGGGTATTAAATATAGTTTTGTCTGTGTCTAAGCTTCAGAAAGCGTGATTTGTGATACTATTTTATTAGCTACTAGCTTTTCCTCGCGGCTCCGCCCGCGCACGCATCAAAATCCGTTGTGCAGTTTTAAAGATCTAAGCATACATAGGGACAGACAGACTTTGTTTTATACTATGTAATGATGTGCTTTTTCTATCATAGCATGACAAAGTGATTGCACGACACATAATGGTAAGCGTAGTCCAGTAGAAAAAACCAGCGACCACCAACAAATAATGACTTTATCGGTGGTCACCAGAATCATGCTGACCTGTATATACTTCTTAACACTACGAAGAGGGAAGAAGCAAATCGAGGGGCCTGTAACAGGACAGGATCACTGATGTAGGCACAGAGCTACAAGGATGCACTCCTATATCCGCCCAACAAACCATCAAGTCATGTCGCAAGCCCCTCAAGAGAACCGGATATACACTTAATGATACTGGAATGCGATCCACACAAGGTGTACATTACTATGGCAGGTTTAACACTATCTGTACGGTGGTCACTGTCCGAATGGATATTAATCCAAACACCAGCTTCGGTAATCTTCGGTTATTTTCGGAAACACGAGGCGATAATGATATTCAATATAGGGCATCTATAATATTACATTATGAACTTAATTTTTTTAATCCCTGACAAAAGAGAATTACTTATATGATTTTGCAACCTCTGTATATCTATCTGTAGGTGTGTGTGATCTTTCTATGTTATTGAAGTGTCTAAAGGAATGAATAGATCTGAAAAGGTTTTTTAAAGCTGGTTTCTTAGAGTTGGTTCTTAGCTATGTTTGAATAAAACCTTTTCAATTGTTTAAAATTTACAAACATCTTTCTAATTGATATCGATTTTTTTTATGTGATCTATCGAGCAGCTGTGAAGTGCAAAACACCTCCTATATTCGTACTATAAAGTATTGATGTGTTAAATTAAAATGTACACTTGGTACTACAATTTCATAACAGAAAATTAGAAGGAAAGCGGCACGTGCAAATTAATCTAAGAACAAGGTTAACTCCCGCCGACGAAATGAAATCTGTAAACTAATTTACACTTAGACAAACTATTTTATGAGGAAACATTTGTCAGAGGAACCAACAGAAAGACACACTTATTACTAAGATAAAAGTTGGGGACTTTGGAAATCTTTTCAACCTCTAACTATAACTAGGTGAAGTGTGGTGATAAAAGCTGTGTCTTTAGTCTGTGTTCGATTTTACTTGGTCGTGTAAGTTGGCTACCAATATCTTAGGGCCAAGGCCAACCTTACCTGCATTTTTTTATATACTATAGTACAGAAAAGCCGAAAAATTCAAAGATTTGTAATGTGATGTCGTAACAAACATATTTTTACCAGTTCGAAGCCGGCACGGGTCTAGCGACTACACTATATAATTTATCTTCTAAATAGTGCTTACCAAGTGATAGTTAACAGGTATCGTTTAAAAAAATAACGATCTACTATACCCTAAATCGATTATCGATTCTGATAAGTACACTTCAGTAATTTCACGAAGAATAAAGTACATCCCTAAACTTTATTAAGGATTCTGGAACTAATTAATTTGGAATACCACAGCGTTGCGGGGTCGCTTTCGGTAAGGGGATTTCTTTGCTCCCAAGTGCCTATGTAGTCAGTAATGGTGCTGCCACACCAGTGTTAGAAAATGTTATATAACATTTTATAACACCGGTGTGGCAGCAACATTTAGTGAACATTTCTTAACAATTTGTAACATTTTTGAACATTTTTTAACAGCGGGCGGCGGTACTTTTGAGAGCGGCGTCGTCAAAGAAGCCGTCAAAGAAGAAGGGCCGATGTCATGTTTTCAAATGTTATAAAATGTTAGACAATGTTAGAAAATGTTAAGAAATGTTATAAAATGTTAGATTTAATGTTAGAAAATGTTTGTAAACATTTTATAACATCGGTGTGGCAGCACCATTACGAGATTATCTTTGCGATAGGAGTATCTGTGACCTTTACCATCCCGTTTGTGCCATAAAATCTATGGATAATAGAAAACTTTCCAGATAATGCAGCCAATTTATAAGTTCCAATTAAAAGCAGCGATAGCTCAGCGGGGACTGGTACGGACTGTCGAGACGAAAGTCGCAGGTTCGGAACCAGCCCCAAGAGCATATCTGACTTTTCTAAGTTACGTGTATATTCATTGTTAATTATCGCTTGCTTTAACGGTGAAGGAAACATCGTGAGGATACCTGCATACCTGAGAACTCGATAAGATTTTTCGAAGGTATGTGAAGTCTGCCAACCCGCATTAGGCCAGCGTGGTGGACTAGGGCATAACTTGCGTCAGAACGGATAATTCAGTTCAGTGCAATGTTGTGCTTTATAATTCAAAGTTCTGTGTGGTGTTGCTTCTGTTTATGGGCAGGCGTGGCGCTTACAATCAGACGAGCATAGTCAACTTGCTTGTCTCGTCATTTAATTAAATAATAAAAAAAATAACATAAAAGTAAGGGTCATACAGTAATGGTGATACAGTAGGCCATCTTATAGCAACTGGCGATTTCTTCCAGACAACCTTAACACTTATTTCACCATTATTTAAGTTGATTCAAAGCGCTCCCAGCCGCAGCTATGTTATGTGCATATAAATACGAGCTGAGAATTTTAAATTTTAAATATCCTATCAAAGGAAATTGAAAAAGTTGGCCGCCGCAACGGCTCAAGAGCGTCGTCCCAATTCTGTCTTAAAAGGAACGTACAACTGCATTCAAAAAAATATAATCTGTGGACTGTGGTTAGGTTAGGGGGAGGAGGGGAAAATCAAGCGATTGGGAAAAGGAGGGGTATTTAGGTATCCGAACATCTCACTCACCGTAGGAAACACAGCAGCAAGCCGCTACTTTACGTCGGTTTTCTGTGAGACAGTGGTAACGACCCGGTCGAGCCAACCCAGCCCGGCATTTGGAATTGTGCTCAGTATGACGATAGGCTCCTGCCCTATCACATCATGGGACGGAAATAAGGACGGCGAAAGACGTACTGGCTACGCCATGTATATTTACATATGTGTACAACATTCATTTTAACACCTCATTTGCTGGTGGGAGGATACTGGTATCCGACCGGATAGCGACCACCGTACACTGGTGCTAAAACCTGCCATAGTGGCCCACCTTGTGTGGTTCGCGTTCCAGGGTCAGCCAGTGTACGGTGCTCCCCAGGGGGCTTGCCCCCTGATCCTAACCCTTTTCCCATCCCTTTTTCCTTCCCCTCCCCCTTGGCCCTTTGGCAGGCCGGCATGATCTTGCCGACATACGATGGACACATTGTTTATCGTTGGTTACTCGTCTTGGATTGCGCTACACTTACCATCAGGTGTAGCGTAGTCACTTTGCCGAGCCAGGATAAAAAAAGAAAATTAAATCTACTTACCTACATTACCTACTTAAACCTATGCTTAAATCCTTTCAAAAACAACTCGGTACGAAAAACGAACAGACCAATCGTGAGTCATGAAAAATGCATCGAGTTAGTTTATTCCTAGAATCAGTGTACCGTGCCGTCATTGCAACAGTAATAACATTTCAGCCTCATGAAAATCATGAAATCCCGCGTACAATGTGGTATGTAACAGCCACAGCACAGTACATATAGAGTTCTCACTCACTATGACATCATGGGTCTGAAATAAGCTCGGCAAACTGTATACAACTGTATACACACGTCTGGTTGCATCTTTTATCGTCCAGAATCTAGATTCTACAAGATACATATATCTTGTGTATGACTTTACTCCATTATCATCATCATCAGCCACAAGAAATCCACTGCTGAACATAGGCCTCCCCCAAAGATTTCCAGACCGACCTGTTGGAAGCGGTTGCATCCAGCGACATCCTGCGACCTTTATCAGGTCGTCTGTCTACCTTGTAGGTGGACGTCCAACGCTGTTACTACTTCATTATATTTGCGCAATTTTTTTATCAAAGGTGATAAACCTGGCGCTTATGTCTTCATTAATAAACCGGCCTTTGTTTTAAGACCTACTAACATTTACTTGCGGCTTCGTCCGCGTGAAATTCCCGGCATACTTCCATACAATAATATGCAACAATAAGCAATGTACAGTCCTTATTTTACACCCTTAGAGGTAAAATTACTAAAAATCATTGTAGGCTTACAGCATGAAAAACATGGCCCACCAAAATTTCAAATATTTGGCCCCAGCGGTTTAGTTTGTTGAAGTTGTTTTAAAGTTTAATGAACCAGTCAGTCAGGACAAGTTAGTAATTATATAAGCTACTTAGAGAAATCAGTAATAATGTTAACCTTCTATCATTTGCCGATGCTATGACGCAATAACCGCGCATTGCGTCGTAATTTTAAAATCCCCGAAACTTTATATGGTAAACATTTTCGTGCGTTTTGTGTTTAAATTAATGTATAACGAGTGCTAATGTGAAATAATTCATAGTGTCAGGGGTTTTCTATTTTTTACTGCACTCTGGTATGCTCCATTACGTTTTGGAATTACATTGTGAGGCCGTCTAGGTTTGTCTTTGTGTATCTCTGCTGCCTAGTAGTAATGTGTATGAACTGTGGTGTTTTGGTTTGGAGGACATATAACCCGGTGTAATTACGTATTATTTTGAGACTCAATAACTTATGTGTGACGAACGCAGTCCAATGTCATGCAGCGCTTTTTAATTCAAAGTTTTGTATGGTGTTGCTTCTTTGTATGGCCAGGCATGGCTTAGCATCATGCGAGCAAACTGCTCGTTTCGTTATCTAGGTTAGTAAAATATAAAAATGACGTGACCAGTCCATTCACGCTGTAGACAAAACTGTCTATATAGCGTGGCTCTGTCCTTTTAAGAATTAAAGAAAGAGTCGGATGTCCTGTCTTTCCTTTATATTTCTACCAAAAGCTTTCTATGACAAAGTCTTGTTATATTTAAATAAATGAAAAATAGCTTCAAACTCTATTTAAAATTACACACATTTTTTCATTTTAACCTACTTCTAAAAAGTAGGTTCTCAACTCGGCGTCTTTTCTTTTCTTTTTTTTAAATATGAACATCGATTTCTCTGTTCATTATAGACTGATATTGTCGGAAAAAAATATTCGTTAGAGTTTGGCTGCGATGTGGTTCGATACAAATTTGGTTAAGATCTAATGATGGAGTAGAGAGTCAAATATTAAACTTTTAATTTTTACATTTAACTTTTACATTCAACGGATAACAGCACACTCGTGGCAAATGTGTTATAAAGTTGGAATTTACACACTATAACTGTACCTAACACTAAACATTGAAAAATAAATAGTGTTAATTATAGATACTTAAAAACCGTCTTAGAAAAATAACACTAAAAATTCAAAAATAACAATTTTTATGGGTCTCTTTGGAGTCGGTGCAATTTCAGTTGACCGGCAGCAACATGGGCACCGGCTCCAAAAGACCAAGATTTACAAGGTGGTAGGTCCCTCGTATACGAGAGGCCTTCTGGGTTGGTACCACCGCTTTGTTTATTACTGCCGCCAAACAACAGTGTGTAAGCACTGTTGTGTTTCGGTTTGAAGGACAACTTAGCCAGTGAAATTACTGGGAATTATGAGACTTCTGTTTCGTCGTGACGAGCGCAGTTCAGTGTCATGCAGTGCTTTGTAAATCAAAGTTCTGTGTGGTGTTGCTTCTGTTTATGGGCAGGCGAAGCACTTACCATCAGGCGAGCGCCTTGCAAGTCTCGTTATTCAATCAAATAAAAAAAGAAGCTATAGAATGTTTTGTTTTCGAACAAGAATGAAAACGAGCCTTGAAGACAAAACATAAACGCCAACGAATAAAGCCTTAGTGACAACCCTAAAACTAAGCCGACGCCATCCGTACAGGGAAGTCGACAAATTCACTGTTTTGCATATTATAACGAGACGACACGAGTTTCAATTAGCTTTTATACGAATATTTTTTCGCTTTGTTAACGTGCATACGGTGGATGTGGGATTTAAGTTCCGAATTTTCCATTTTTGGAATAGAAATACGTCCATTTTAATAAAAAGGTAAGCTAATAGTGTATTTGTGTTTTTTTTTTGTTTTTTCCTTGCTGTCACGTCCCGATCTGGGACAAATTAAGATGCTAGATATATTTCCGAAGTATACATAGGAATCTGTCCTATATAATTACAGGTATACCAACTCATTGTTGCGCGTGGTGACCAACCATCTACCACCAACTAGTAGATTTTATATGATTAGATAGGTAACCTAACCTTACTTGATAAAGAACTTGATAAAGAAAATATTAATTGATGTTATTAGACCTAACACGCTATATCCATGGAGGAACAGTTAGTCGTAACTCCTAAGTACCCACCCCGCCCAACACCAGAGGGGCCAGGAGTGGCTGAAAACCAGCGCTGGCTGAGTTTTATACCTAAGACAGCAGTTAGCTGAGCCACTTCCTTTTGCCTTTTTTAATTTTAAGTATTATTGACTATTTTTAATTTTGTAGTAATCTTAATTTTGGCAATAAACGTTTATATTATTACTAGCTTTTGCTCGCGGCTCTGCCCGCGTGAACAGCATTTAAATATTATCATCCCCTATTTTGACCCCTTTGGGGTAGAATTTATCAAAATCCTTTTTTAACGGATGCCTACGTCATCACATCTACCTGCATGCCAAATTTCAGCCCGATCCCTCCAGTGGTTTGGGCTGTGCGTTGATAGATCACTATGTCAGTCAGTCAGTCAGTCACCTTTGAGTTTTATAAATATTTAGATTACGAACTTTTTTGTTCACATCAGTAAAATTAATTACAGTAATGGTGTTCCTAAGAAAAACCATGTTTCACATGTCGAAAATTTTGTATGTGTGTTGTGACATAAAAATTAAGATGGAAGAGAGGACACTAGTCGAACTATAATAATAGAAAATAATATCTGAAGCCATTAATATGATGACACTCTTATCAAATATTACAGAGATCTATAGCACTAAAATACTATCATAAAATACGTTTCTACAGCAGATGTTTCAAATAATACAAAATATAATCCCTTACCAGTAATAGGTTCTAGGTCGTAGCCATCCGAAGCAATGACTGTTATGTTATGTCCATCTACCGACATTTCTATAGGACAATTGAGGAACTCTGCATTGATCACGCGAAACCGGTACTTATTACCCTGAGAACAAAGCACATAATCCAATAAACATTGTTATAAAACATGATAAAACTTCCTCTCTCCACTCTCTGGTACATAATGCTTCGGGATAAAAACATTTTAGTCTGAGCACAAAAGAAAAGTTCGCTTTTGTTCAACAATTTGTGCGTAATGTATTTATATGAAATTACATTACACGACTGTGGGTAACTTTTTAAAATATTTGTTTTTATTTCCTGGAATCGAGGATGGTCTGTTTGCGAGCCGTTACTTAAGTTGAAGGTAATCTAATTATTTTGTTGAAATGGATTTTCGGTATTTTTTTTCTTGTCGGTAAAGTAACTTTAATAGACTTGAAGTTAAGTACAATGCGGTCCAAGAAAAGTCGACGATCAAGAGTCATTGCGTCCCTCGATTGTTGTCAAAATTATGCCGGCCTGAATTTACTGGACATGCTTAAAATGGATATAATCATACACCATAATCTATATTTATTTTCTACCTACCTTCTATGTTCTATCTATACATAAAAATCTATTTCGTTAGATCGAAAAGCTCTTAATCAGTTGGATCAATTTCGATATGTCAGGGTTCCTGGATGGTCTAAATTCACAATTGGCTCCAATAGATGGCGCATATCATAGCCTAAGATCCGGCAGTAGAATCTCTACGTTCATGACGTAGATGCTCAAGCTCAAATTCCTACATTCATTTTCGAATAGGACAATACATTGATCATAGGGTGCCAGTCAAAAAGTGCCCGCATATTTTTTTTAATTATAATTACATTTTGGGAAAAAAATTCGTTCATGGTGTAGTTAAATAAAGAATTGTTCCTATTACACAGCTATGTATGTAGAGAATTCAAAAAACCATGGGTGCCGTTGCCTACTCGGCCGCAACTACTTGGCAGCCAGGTGTAAACAGGTAATACTTTTTTGTATGGCAACTATGGTTTTTTGAATTCTCTACATACATAGCTGTGTAATAGGAACAATGCTTTATTTAACTACACCATGAACGAATTTTTTTCCCAAAATGTAATTATATTAAAAAAAAAAAAAATATGCGGGCACTTTTTGACTGGCACCCTATGATCAATGTATTGTCCTATTCGAAAATGAATGTAGAAATTTGAGCTTGAGCATCTACGTCATGAACGTAGAGATTCTACGGCCGGATCTCGTGCTATCACCCACACCCCCTCAATATTTGAACCCTATCTTTTAATTATATGTTGCGTGTCAGCTAGTATAATATTTACTACTTACTGCTACTACCTATATACTTTGATTTGTGTTACATGTATTTCATTTTTTTTAATGATAAGTTAATTTCATATTTTATTTGTTTCAATACTGTGGCATATGCGGTGGTTTCCTATAACTAGAGTTGCGATTACTTTTTGTTTACAATGCATGTGTAGAATTTTATAGAACTATTGTTAACTCCGCTTTTTCTTATCTAAATAAATCTTATATAATAACTGCTGCAACTAACCTTTTCAACATTAAACCTAGCAGCCTTCATGTACACTGGATTTTCTGTGTCATTATTGAAGACTCTGAAGCGACCGACGCCGTTGATGAGAAGTGTTGGTGGCTTGTTGTCTCCAGAGGAATGGTGGTGGTCGGTGAACATCCCTACAGCCAGCTCGTGGATCCAGTCAGTCACAATCATCACGTGGTCTGATCTGAAATGGAATTGAATGTTTACATGGGCTATTTCTATATAATATATATAATAATAACAGAAGTCTAATATGTATTGACAGCCTCCGTGGCGCAGTGGGCGAGTAGCCGACTGTGAAACGTGAGGCCGTGGGTTCGATTCCCGCACCGAGCAAATATTTGTCTGATCCACAAATATTTGTTTCGGGGTCTGGGTGTTGTGAGACCAAAAAAAGTCTCTCGTAGTTCCTGATACCCACGACACAAGACTCGTATCTTACTGTGGGGTCAGGACTATGTGTGTGACTGTTGGGTGTTATTTATTTATTTATTTATGTGGTTAGTTGCAAGATGACTAATCTATACTAATAATAAAGCTGTAGAGTTTGATTGTTTGATTGTTTGTTTGTTTGTTTGTTTGAACGCGCTAATCACAGGAACTACTGGTTCGAATTGAAAAATTCTTTTTGTGTTGGATAGTCCATTTATCGAGGAAGGCTTTAGGATATATAACATTACGCTGCGACCATTAGAAGCGAAGCATCAGTGAAAAATGTTGCAAAAACGGGGAAAATTATTCATATTTGAAGGCTTCCGTTGCTAAGCTACCCAAATAATATTATTTGAAGGCTTCCGTTGCTAAGCTACTAAATCTATACTAATATTATAAAGCTGTAGAGTTTGATTGTTTGTTTGTTTGTTTGTTTGATCACGTGGGCGGAGCCGCGAGCAAAAGCTAGTGTTACATAACTGCCGCACTCAGAGATATCACTAAACTTAAATTGTGTGTAGTCATTTCTTAGAATTCATTTGTTTCTGAGATGTCAATTAGGTTCTGTAGTCAGTAACAGAGTACAAATCATGTTATGTATTCAGTAACAAAACATATAGCATTAACTGTGAGAGTGAAAATAATTGAATTTTAACAAATGTTTAATGATAATTATTTGTAATTGACGTCTCTGAGTGCATCAGTGAAATTTTTTCATTAATATTTTTTTTTGTGGGGAGCTGTGTCCCTTACTTACATTATCAGGGACCTTAATTGGTCTCTTTTTATACATAAACATCCTAACAGCAGTAAGATTGGTCATGCCGTAGATTGTTTTTTATAAAGAAGGAGCAGACGAGTAAGAGGGTTACATTGGCTATAGTTTGAATGGGCCGTTTCGACCGAGGCAGCATCATAGTCTTACAGAATACCAACGTGAATTGGCTTGCTATTGCATTTCATAATCAGTCAGATTTCGGTTGAGCAAAATTTTCGCTTTCCCGATTCTTATTACTTTTAACTAAGGTCAGCAACGCGACTATAATTCTTTTTGTTATGTGGGAGTTCATGGACGGTAGACATCACTTATCATTTAATGATCAACTTGCTCATTTTTTGCCAGGCTCTTCTATAAAAAAAAGTCTATATACTTAACTATATTATCTATTTTAAATTTAAAATGCTCTACACACCCAAAAGAAAATCATCAAATGAACTACCAACAACAAAGTTTGTTCTCAACTCAAATTAAATCCAAATCGAATTGCCAGATTGAATCAAAAAGTTCAAACGTTTAAGAATGCTTATACGTGAATCGATTTACAACGTTAAATCCGTATTACGTGAAACCGAATACAGACGAACAAATTTTCAATAGTTGTTCTATTAGTAACAGAACATGTAAACGAAACTGTATGCATCGTCTGAACTGTGAAACAATCACCGAGTTTGTGTTTAAACAGTTACAAGTGCACTTAACTCTAAAATACGAGCTACAGAATTTCAATCGGAATTCTAGGAATAGCATTCGGTCGCTAGTTGGTGTATTCATCGTTTTATTACTTCTTAATGTCGTGATGTTTGTTGAAGAATGAGCAGAGACTCAAAGCGTGAAAGTAATTATGCCAACATTATTTTTGTTCAGATATAAGTCGATCTTATTAATATCAAATACAATTCCAATATAACATCTATTAAGATTTCAGAATAAAGAAAATCTTCAACAGATATCTGATAGAAGGCAAAATATCTTTTAACTCTATTTCGTAATTCATAAGAAGTAAAAACTAGTATCCGATAAATATAACATAAAGATAAAGATAACGCAGAACCGATAACCGATGGGGTACAAAGGTTCAGGAATGGAGGCCACGTACTGGCAAGCGCAGCGTTGGACGTCCACCTACAAGGTGAACAGACGACCTGATAAAGGTCGCAGGAAGTCGCAGGTCGCGGCTGTGAAGCGAGAGACCGTGGTTTCGATTTCCGCACTAAGACAAATGTTTGTGGGGTCCACGAATATTGGTTTCGTTTCTGAGTATTTTGGGACCAGAAATCCCTTATAGTTCCTGATACTCACGATACAGGTTCAACAGGAGTCAGAACCATGTGTATAACCCTTGGGTGTATTGATGTACTTATTAATATTTCCACAATAATCACCTGTCGTAGTCATACAAAGGACCATGCGGCTCCTGAGACTTCGGCTTCCGGATTATAAAAGCCCCAGCGGCGCCATCAGCGCGCTGCATACCAGAGTGTGAATGCCAGAAGTGCGTTCCAGAATGTGTAGCGTTGAATTGATACCTAGAAAATAAATAAATCGATCAAATATGCTCTGAAAACTATTATAATAATACTAGCCCTGTATTACACACGTCCCACGGCTGGGAACGGGCCTCCTCTACTGAATACTTCTGTTTATGGGCCAGCGTGGCGCGCCGTCATTCAGTCAAATAAAAAATAGCCATTTTTTTATTGGTTGGTAGACTTCATATAGGCACCTTCGAAAAATCTTATCGAGTCCTCAGGTATGCAGGTTTCCTCACGATGTTTCCTTCACCGTTAAAGCTTAGAAAAGTCAGAGGTGTATCATGCTTTTGGGGCTGGTTTCGAACCTGCGACTTTCGTCTCAAAACACAAAATGGCGGAAAAAGGATGCACGACATGGCATGTTACGTCACAAGTTAGGTCACCCCTGTTACGGTGCACTCGAGGGAGGGAGATAGCGAGATTTTCCCACTATGCGCCCACCTTTGCTTATTCCAATATTTAAAACATGAACTGCAGCCTCATTTTTCCTAATTTCAGTTTTGTTTTCGTAAATATTTTATATTTCATATTACTGTTGGGTGTATATAAAACAATGTAGAAATTTAGACATAGTCAAATACCGTATTATTTGCATAACTCCTTTGCGAGTGGTAGAGCCACGCTGTAGACAGTTTTGTCTACAGCATGAATGGGCCGGCTCGACCGGATCGTTACTACTGTATACCTGCATACACTACTACTGTATACACAGAACACCGACGTAAAGTAGCGGCTTGCTGCTGCGTTTCGTACGGTGAGGGAGATATCCGGAGGCCCAAATCCCCCTCCCCTTCCCAATTCCTAATTATGCATTTCCTTTAAGGTCGGCAACGCGTCCTAGATTCTTCTGGTATTGTGGCCGTACACGGGCGGTGGAGATCACTTACCATCAGGTGACCCACTTGCTCGTTTGCCAGTCTATGCTATAAAAAAAAATAAGAAAAAAACATAAAATATATATTAATGCATACCTGAACGTAGTCTCAGGCACTATAGGGCACTGTGTGACGTAAGGCGTACCGTCCATGTACGGGGATCCTCTCTGATGCTGTCCATGCCAGTGAACAGTCGTGCCCTCCGTCATCAGGTCGTTCTCCACATCCACTATGATTCGGTCATGCTGACAAACCTGCAATTTGTTGTCACGCATATAGTTTTTTTTTATTTGATTGAATGACGAGGCGAGCAAGGCGCTCGCCTGATGTTAAGCGCCACGCCTGCCCATAAGCAGAAGCAACACCACACGGAACTTTGAATTACAAAGCACTGCATGGTATTAAACTGCGCTCGTCACCCCGAGACGTAAGATGTTAAGTCTCATAATGCCCAGTAATTTAACTGGTTTCAATGTCCTTCAAACAGAAACACAATAGTGCTAACACACTGTTGCTTGGCGGTAGAAATAGACAAAGCGGTGGTACCAACCCTGACGGCCTCTCGACGGCCTCGCATACGAGGGACCTACCACCTTGTATCAATCTCAATACGTATATGAACTTTTTATTTCAGACCAATGTTCAAAGAATATTTGTCAACATTTAACAAGATTATTACCACGCCCGAGTTCTATAATAAAAAAGCAATCTTCAAGTCCCTAATAGAGCATACATAATACGATTATGATCATTCTTCATAATCGCACGGCACAATCCCTCAGGATTTGATTCGACTCGACTTCAAACATCGGAGCGCTATCAAAAAATTTGCTTTGAAAGGCTATACGTACAAACGTATAGACGAAATGGATCCCTTAAGACCAATCTGTTATTATCCAAGGGAAAACGGAAAGATATCATGCCGACATTTGAAATCTTATTCGACTTTCATTCTTATTACATTTTTATTATTTGTAGGAAAATACTAATATAAGAATAGATATCAGAAGATCAGCAGAGAAGAACATAATTTATAATTCCTAGTTTGCTTCAGCATCGTAGAAGATGACTATGTTTTTATCGATAATTCAATATATTAAAGGAATTCCACGTATTAAATTCTCAAAGGAAAAGGTCGAAGGAAGTCGCTGGATGCAGGCCGCTTCCAACAAGTCGGTCTGGAAATCTTTGGGGGAGGCCTATGTTCAGCAGTGGACGTCTTGTGGCTAATGATGATGATGACGAAATTCTCAAAATAGTTTAGAAAAGTCAAACAATAAAAAGCATCAAAACTCCAATAAGCCATATAGTGTGTCTTCGAATCATGTTAATATTCATCATTAATTTATACATCCTTCTAATTAGCTCCAGAATATGACATAGTAAAGTAACCATGCTTAACTCTTAAACATCACAGACTGACGCTATTCTCATAGCATTTTTTCATGCAGCAACGCCTTTACAATTTATCTCGCAAAATTAAGGTTTAAATTTTATTTGAACACAAAAACCTCGTTTGAAATTTTTACTCAGCACACAACAATGTTTCGCTTAAACGTTAAACTAAATCGACGAAAGTTTTTGTAATTTGTACGATGTCCACAATAGTTGTGAACCCTTAACATTGTAATGTTACACTAAAAATGCTTGTTCTTTTTATTTTTATTTTAGAACATTCTCGGTGTAATAAAATTTTATGTAGTATAAATGAAATGAGATGAAAGGAACCAGGTAATGTTTAAGTAGTGAAAGAAATTGGATTAAGAGTCCTTCATTGTTAATTAAGTCCGTCCTTAGAGAAATTAATGTTGTTACTACATAAGTTTTTAGACTTTTTTAGTCGAAATAGTAGTGCGAGGTTATATCTACTAATTGTTATTCCAGCTAAGCTTACAGATAATCTCATCAGACGTTACAAACTAATGTGAAAACTTCAACTGTTTTCACTACATAATAACATTTAAAGGGGAATGCCCATCTCCCATACAAAAAAATGCCTAAGATGAACAAAAATGAATTATACACCAATTTGTAGTTAAAATCAAAGTAAATCTATTATAATTAAAATGTCTATCCAAAAACTTGGAGGAAGCTGGTTAAAAAAAATTCACCAAAAATATATTTTACGTGCTGAAATTGGGATCTGACAAGTGCAAAAATCGGTCATTTAAATAGGTTAAGGATATATCATCATTCATAGATAAAACAATGAGGTGTTATATTGGAGCGGACGTCGAATCGGAAGCACAAAGTTTGGTATTTACGAATAACTTAAACAGAAAAACTATCTGTCAAATACGATTTGTATTTATTAATGTCAAATTCGACATTCATGTACATTTACGACAATCAAATTAAGTACTATAATAATAATTATAATACTTTCCCCCTAGTGTGTAAAACTTGAGAATAATACAACTATTCTTATTTTAATCTAAATAGATTATATGACTATTTGAAGTTTCTGTCCATTTCCAGGCATTTTATGGGCGTTCCCCTTTAACTAATAGAATAGAATCAAAATACTAATACAATCCTGCTGTCCGCAATCCGAATCCGCCTGTCCTGTCGCAGGCCCTTCAATTCGATACTTCTCTGTTTGGAATATGAAGAAGCATTTCTACATGATTCTGGTGACCTCCAATAAACTCAATGTTAGTCCGTGGTCGCTAGATTTTTTGGCTGCACTGCACTTACCACAAGATGCAATGCAGTAACTTTACCGTGCTCATATAAAAAAGAATAATCTTACCTCAATAGCAGGTCCAGGCATCTTTCTATTAACAACATTCAAAGGCCTGTTCATCCCATCAGCAGGTATACAATCAGGTCTTAGACAATCCGTTTCATTGAACGGGCAATTATAGCATGCTTTACTCATCGTCTGATACCATTCTATGTTAAAGTGGTAGTAACACACCATCGGCTCTTCACCTTCTTTACATTCCCTCTCACAAGGATGTGCTCCGCCAACTAATTCTCCTGTTACTTCGTCATATCTCACGTGTGTTCTAATATTTGATTTCTTTCTCGCATATTTGCTTAAAATCTTCAAAGCTAGTTCCTCGTCTAATTCTTCGACAGGATGTCGTTGCGTTACATTTCTATTGACTGCGTAGTTGACATCATTAAGAGATACGTTAGACTTCACTGGTACTACGACTCTAGATGCACTCTCCAAAGCTTCCGGTTTGTTTACTATTTGTGCACTTGATTGCTGGTCTTCGACTAAACTAGTATCTCCTAGTGTTGTAGATGGTCTAACCTCTACGTTATTAGTGTAGTTATAGACAACTTTGGCTAATTCTTTTTCTTCTGTTGTGAATTCCGTCTGCGAGTTGCTGCCATGTACACCTGCAATATAAAGTAATAGTCAGTACTTAAAAAAGTAACGCCTGATAGAAATGTGTAAGCAAATAGTCCATGTTGTTACTTAGATATGCATAAAAGGAATTCTTTGGGATTGTATACTTGGCGGAGAAACGAAAGGTAGCGTATTTGTAACCTTGTATTCTTAAATATAATTGTTAAAATTCCCTAAAGTTAATAAACCGGATTTAGGCCTTGGTGTATGAGACTCGGTGGGTAAACTGCTGGAATGTCACTTGAAGTAGCAGTTTTTGTGAAAGTACAAAAATACGTGGGATGCAAATGCCGGTTCCAGGTCATGGGTGAGTTCCTGTGGACGGCCCTATAAATGCTTGCTTGGCGTTTTTGGAGAAGATATGAGAGGCGATTGACTCGCTGTAGAGGATGCTCTAGATCTGGTGAAGTGGAAACATCTAATAAAGGCGCATCCTAAGCAAAATTTGCATAACGCCAGGCAGAAGGAAAGAATACATAGACATGAAATCTAATCCGGTCACTAAAATGACATTAACAATCGTTAAATTAGCATGTGGAACCAAACCACAAAGCTAAATGCATTTAAAGTAGAAAACCGATAGAAATCCTCACTCGACACGTAATAAAGGAGTCCTTAGAATCACATCAATTAATTAATTTGCGATTTAAAACACCTCCGTGGTGCCGGAACGCCTAGAGGCTTGTGCTAAGCTTTACCAACTCAATTCAAATGTTCAACCTAAAATATTTTCTGGCACTGTTGATTAAATTTCGAACTTTGTAGATGCTTGTTAGTTGTAGAATTGTGAAGTTTTGAATAAGGAACTTTTTAAGAATAGATTTGTAAAGATTTCTCTGCTAACTTTCAGATTTTGTTCCGTTTCGTGTCTTAACGAGGTCATTTGACCGGAAATAGGCTTTTCGTTTTCGCTTCGCTTTATGTTATGGTCATTAGCGAAATTAATCCAGCGTTGAACGAATGATTTTTGGAAATTTATGTTGATTCAATTAAAACCGAAACACAACAATGCTTACACACTGTTACTTGGCGGCAGAAATAGACAAAGCGGTGGTACCAACCCAGACGGCCTCTCGCATACCACGACCTACCATCTTGTCAAGTAATAATTTAAATCTTTGATTTATATGAATGTGGGAGGATAACTGATAATTTTTGTAGATCATAGCGGATAGCGCTAGCGACCACCGCACACATGGTCAAACATCCACTATAATAACCCGTTCAAGCGAGTCGCATTCCGGGGTCAGCCAGTGTATATCCAGTAACTACAGACCGGCACAATTTTTTTTTTTTATAGCATAGGCCGGCAAACGAGCAAGTGTGTCACCTGATGGTAAGTGATCTCCACCGCTCACATACGCCCACCACCAGAAGAATCATGGGCGCGTTGCCGACCTTAAAGGAAAGGGATAATAAGGGATTGGGAAGGGGAAGGGATTTGGACTTCCGGATATCTCACTCACCGTACGAAACGCAGCAGCAAGCCTCTACTTTACTTTGGTTTTCTGTGAGACAGTGGTAACGACCCGGCTGAGCCAGCCCACTTATGCTGTAGACAAAACTGTCTACAGCGTGGCTCTACCACTTGTACAATTCGAGGGAAGCAAATAATTACCTCGTAAGACCATAATAATTGATACCTACAAAAATGTTTATTCATTTAGTAAAATGTCTCCCAACAACTAAAAGATAAAAAACCCAAGGTATAAGGAAACATCCGGCTAATGTTTTTGTATTGTAAATATTATAAAACGTCCCAAGTCAATATGAACCGGTCTCCGCAATGTCCATGATATCATTCATTCAACAGAGACCAAGTCATGTGATCACGTTCAATATGGTTTTTATAGGAATTATGAAAAAGGAAAAAAAATAAAAATTCTTTATTTAAATACAAGAGTGATACAAAAACATTTAGCAGGGGTTCTCAAATTAGAAGGAGCATGTGACTTAAGAAATAAAATAAAATAATGAAGTACCTAGTTTGTTAGCGTGAGTCAGGTCAGTAAACAAGTATAAGAGGTTATGTTTTTTTTATTTGATTGTATGACGAGACGAGCAAGGCGCCTGCCCATAAACAGAAGCAACACCACACAGAACTTTGAATTACAAAGCACTGCACGGCACTGAACTGCGCTCGTCACCCCGAGACATAAGGTGTTAAATCTCATAATGCCCAGTAATTTCACTGTCCTTCAAACCGAAACACAATGCTTACACACTGTTGCTTGGCAGCAGACCTAAAGACCTAAGACAAAAACCTCATGAATCACTCTATCTATTGCTGCAAAACTGCATTAAAATCCGTTGAATAGTTTAAAAGATCTAAGCGAACAGACAGCGGAAGCGACTTCATTTTATACTATGTAAAGATGTAAAAAGTAATATCACACACATAGTCGTGACTCCACTAGGCAGTATCGTAGGTATCAGGAAATACGAAGGACTTGCGGTTCCACAACAATAATATTAATTAACATTTAAAACTTATAAAAACAACGGCTGACTGACTAACTGCCTGACTGACTCACTGTATAGTTACAGATACTCAGAGCTCACAAGATTTCACCCATCCAAAAAGCGTTTAACGCGCACAGCACACGGTCAGGTATATACGATGTGTTATACGTGTATAGTTTGAATTAACATTAACACGTCGATGGCGCATATCGAGTGGTAGAGCTACGCTGTGGACAATTTTGCCTACAGGACATACATGGATGGGCCGACTCGGCGGGGTCGTTACCACTGTCTCACAGAAAAATCCCCCTCCCCTTCCCAATCCCTAATTTCCCCTTAACTTTAAGATCGGCAACGCGCCCATGATTCTTTTGGTATTGTGGGCGTACATGGGCGATGGAGATCACTTACCATCAGGTGAGGCAATTGCTCGTTTTCCGGCCTATGCAATAAAAAAAGCGATTGGTTTCGCCTCGCCGATTTTACCTCCTACCTAAAAGTACACTTTTTTTTATAGCATAGATCGGCAAACTATGCTATAAAAAAACTCAACGCGGCTAAAGAAGTTGTCACTTCAATAAAGCCTCATTCTCACAAAGTACAAATCCAAAACCGCAAAATAATCGCAATTGAAACGCACAAATGTCGCGCCACAGTCGTCGATACACCAATCAAGGTTGTACCGACTTGTCCAACTAATCGGTCTATTCATCTAAATGTAGTGCGACTGGATAATTTTGATACTCAAATGTGAAGGATCGGGTTTCGTAATCAACTGAGGTCGTAATTTAACATAACTCACGATTGATTACGAAATGTAATTTTAATGTTATTTATAAATTTGAACAGACGGAGAGGCAGCCTTGGATATTTGACCGAATGCGCAAGTAAAATGAGTTTTAATTTAATAGTTTCTTTATAATGAAAACAATTCAATTTGTTAAGATGTAGTTCCGATCATTGCGTCAAGCGACAGATACATGGTGCTATCGCGTGGCACACGCTTTTAGTAGGGAGTTGCGCACTTGTTCAGAGGTCCTCTATTACATAAAAAAAAAAAAACTTTTGCTGAATCTAATAGGTAATTTGTCTGATTTTTTATCGCACAAAATACTTTAAAATGTTCTATCTGTTCACGTATTTGCGTTTTAATATTGCCTTTCCACTGTAGACATTATTTCGTCAGTAGAATAAACAAGGCCTTCAATATACTTAACTAGCAAAAAAACTGTTTGTTACAGGAGCGTGTCTAATAGTATTTAATAGCCGATACAAGTTAATGTTGAAGATATTCGTTCAAAGTTTAAGGTCGATTCTATTAAGAAGCTCTTTGTAGCGCCTGACGTGATTTATGCGGTAATGATTGTGAAATAAAATAATTATTCTAAATACATTTTTATAGCAGCAGAAGGCCTTCAAGCTATCGAGTGGATCATCTGATAATGAGTCATCAGCACTCAAAAACTATGATTTTTTTAACTAACATAACAGTATATATTATGTAATTGTGTATTAATGTATTTAAGTATATACTAACATATTTTAATTCGGTACTTTAATGTACCAAACATGTAATATTTTTATATAATGGCTGAATTGCACCATAATAGCAGTTATAGTTAAGGTTTACGTTGTAGGTTTACCAGTTGGGTACAAAAGATCTGGTAATCTTTCACCAGGACTAGGTACCCTCCCACCATGTCTGAGGAATCGTGGATGCGTTGTCAATCTTTAAGGATATGATTAGGGGATTTTTGAAGTCTAACAATCAATAGCAAAAGCTGTCACTTAAAGCCAGTATTTTATGAGACAGAGAAGTACCCCGATCGAATCGGCACATACATACGCCGCAGACAAAACAGGTAAGCACGACTCTATCACATTTTTATTGTTAGACACTACAGTCTTGAAATAACAGAGTCCTCGTTTAAAACATATAACCTAACCATAAAAAACAATCGAAGTAAAAAAATAATTCTAAATTAGTAAATTAGAAAGTTCTAAACAGTTGAATAGCGCTTCGTTAGAAAAAATCTAAGGACCAACTTAATTTTACTAGCAAAAATAACATTTTGATGATTTGATTAATAAATTTATAAATTTAATTAAATTAATTAATCCATTAAGGCGCTACCTACTACAGAGAAATACACATAGACAGTCAAGGGAGTTAAACCTTATAACACCATTTTTTGACAGATATTTTTTTATTATTTAATTGAATGATGAGACAAACAAGTCGCTCGCCTGATCGTAAGCGCCACGCCTGCCCATAAACAGACGCAACACCACACAGAACTTTGAATTATAAAGCACTGCATGGCGCTGAACTGCGCTCGTCACTCCGAGACCTAAGATGTTAAATCTCATAATGCCTACCTTTCAATCGCTTCAATGTCCTTCAAACTGAATCACAACAAGTTCCTTGGCGATAGAAATAGACAAAACGATGGAACCAACCCAGACGGCCTCTCGCATACGAGGGACTTTCCACCTTGTACCACCTTGAAACCGTATTCTTCCTCAAAGACTTGACTCTTAGTCACATCAGGATTCTGATGTCATTAACAACCAGTTTCCCTAATGACCACTGTATAAACCCGGCTACTGGGGACATCCCGTACTATATACTAATGAGGTTTTTATTCTAGAACGTTTTTTTATTATTCTGCATGACGAAACGCCACGCCAAAGCAACACCACACAGAACATTGAATTACAAAGCACTACATGGCATTGGGCTGCGTTCGTCACCTGATATAGGATGTTAAGTCTCATTAAGCCCAGTATTTTCACTGACTTGAGTTTTCTTTAAATCAAAATACACAATGCTGCTTGGCGGCAGAAATAGACAAAACAGTGATGCCAACCCAGATGACGTCTCGCGAGCGACGGAACTCACACCAAGTAGTATAGAACTTTGTATTCTGTAAATATTATAATTTACAAGGTGGTAGGTCCCTTTTATGCGAGGCCGTCTGGGTTGGTACCACCACTTTGTCTATTTCTGCCGCTAACAGTGGGTAAGCACTGTTTTATTTCGGTTTGACGGACATTGAAGTCAGTGAAATAACTGGGCATTATGAGACTGAATATCTTATGTCTCAGGGTGACAAGCCCACAGGTGACAAGGTGTGGTGTTGTTTCTGTTTATGGGCAGGCGTGACGCTTACCATCAGGCGAGCGCCTGGTTCGTCTCGTTATTCAATCAAATAAAAAAGTGAACACTGAAAACGCACTGCTAGACGAGATTGTCTCCAGGTAATAGGGATGAACTCTACTGCGGTGTGTGGTGCGATGGTAAAATAGCGAAGTTGATACCATCTTTAACAGTTATTCATTAGTATTTTTTTGTAGTCGGCTGTGAAGCGAGAGGCCGTGAGTTCGAACCCGCACCGAGAAAAATGTTTGTGTGATCCACAAATATTTGTTTCGGGGTCTGGGTGTTGTGAGGCCGAAAGTCTCTCGTAGTTCCTAATATCCATAACACAAGATTCGTATCTTACTGTGGGGTCAGGACTATGTGTGTGACTATTGGGTGATTTTACCTCGGATTTATTAGGATTTACTAATAATAACCATTATCTTGTTAATCCGACATCAAATGAACGAATATTCCACAAAAGAGATTTTCCGTAATATTAATTTAAAATCTTAATTTATTGATGGAATGTTAATGTAAAAAATGATTTAATGCCTAACGGGTGTCGATATTAGTAACAAGCTGTTTCCCGTGTCTCTGCCTGTGTAAACTCCTCTTTTCCCCTTAATAATGTAAATTTCTAAAATTCTTTTCTGTTCCTTTAAATCATTCATCACATTACCCAAACTTTCATTTGATTTTATGATCCTAACGAGAAATGACTGTACATTAAGATGACATGACTGCCTCAGTGACGCAGTTGTATTGCGCACGCGGTACGACTGCTATGCTGAAGTCTCGGGTTCGATCCCCGGGTCGGGTAAAAGTGATATTGGATTTTTCTATCACGATATACTCAGTATCAGTCCGAAGTCTAGAATTGTGCCCAGTATGTCAATAGGCTAAGCCTATCACTTAATAGGACGGAGATATGCTCGGTGAAATGTGGCTGTACTGGTGACACCTCTGCCTAACTCTTCGGGGAATACAGGCGCAAGTACGTATGTATGTATGTCTTTGGGTGACGAGTGCAGTCTACTGCCATGCGGTATTTGATAATTCAAAGTTCTAATTGGTGTGGCTCTGTTTATGAGCAGGAGTGGCGGTTACCATCAGGCGAGCGATCTACTCGTCTCGTCATTAACGATATTAAAAAGTTACAATCATAAGGTTAAAAATTCTTTGTGTCTCATAGTTGCATAATTTATAACGATGACCGTCATTGAACTCTTTTTGAGAAATTTGACAGCCTCCGTAGCGTAGTAGTCGAGTAGATGGTTGTAACGTGAGAGGTCGTGGGTTCAATTACCGCTCTGAGACAATTTTGTGTGAAGCTAATAAAAGCGTGTTAAAAATATACGAATATCTGTCAATTCGCCTTGTCGTAGTCGATCCAGGGCTTTTTATCCGAAACTGTTTCGAATTACAAGTGGGGTCGGCCACTTGTCCCGAGTAACTACTCAGTATTACCGCTGTAATTAAATGTTTATGCATTATTAAATACAAATTGGCCCTGTTGAAAGTAGCCATTTGTCCTTTTATGTGTTTATCGCGTTTTATTTTAATTTAAGAATACACTGGTGCTAAAACCTGCCATAGTGGCTCACCTTGTGTGGGTCGCGTTTCAGGGTCAGCCAGTGTATATCCGGTTCTCCCCAGGGGGCTTGCCCCCAGCTCCTAACCTTTTTCCCATCCCTTTTTCCTTCCCCTCCCCCTTGGCCCTGGGATGAGATACTGCGGGGTCGCCAGTGTTCCGTTAGCGGCGACCCTGTAGTTCCTAGGATGAACTACAGGGTCGCCGCTAACGGAAAACTATGGCAGGCCGGCATGATCTTGCCGACCTACGATGGACACATTGTTTATCGTTGGTCGACACTATTATAGGATTGCGCTATACTTACCATCAGGTGTAGCGTAGTCACTTCGCCGAGACAGGATAAAAAAAAGATTGATAATAATTTATAAGAAACTTTTGGAGACTTCTTTAATGGTATCAAATCAGTCCACTTAGCATCAATTTTCGATATCGACTAGCGTCTCGTTTGTACCGTAGATTAAACCTGTATCGTAAGTATCAGGAACTACGAGGGACTTGCGATCCCACAACACCCAGACCCGAAACCAACATTTGTGGATCACACAAACATTTGCCTAGGTGCGGGAATCGAACTAACGGCCTCTCGCTTCGTAGCCGGCTACTCGCCCGCTGTGCCACCGAGGCTGTAAACTTCTGTCGTTCTTATATTCTATAGGCGATGGAGATCACGTCTTACCATCAAGTGACCCACTTGCTCGTATGCCTATAATATGAAAATTAATAACACTCCAGTATAACATATGAATACTTGAACAATATTAAGAAAAGTGAATAAATCACGAAATGTATGTATGTATAAACACAGCTATGTTACGAAAGGTACAAAAATGGTATTTTAAGCAGTATATCCGCTACGCTATG
This sequence comes from Amorpha juglandis, assembly GCA_949126905.1. Lineage (NCBI taxonomy): Eukaryota > Metazoa > Arthropoda > Insecta > Lepidoptera > Sphingidae > Amorpha > Amorpha juglandis. The sequence goes on along the minus strand of OX421390.1, from coordinate 6,502,889 downwards.
AGTGTACACGCGGCTTAACACACCGACCATAGTCATTAATATTGGATAGTGTACACTGTCACAGCTTATGCAAAACAGTAGCATTAATGTTTCAAACTGATGCACCGCCGACGGAGCATAGAATGAATTTATTCGTGAAATATGTAAGTGACAAATAAATACAAGACAAGTATTAAGGATTGAGTGTTAGAGCCACGCTGTAGACCAGTGTTTCCCAACCTTTTTTAGGCCACCTTAACATTTTTTTGTTAAATTTTTCACCGATATCTAGCATTGCATTTAAACCATAACCATACCCAAAGGGAGTTGGGAGGGAAAGTCGTGTCGAGTCCATTTTTAAATTGCCCCCATTAACTATCAAATTGCCCCTCTGTGGGGCGTGGGTGCCATGTTGGGAAACTCTGCTGTAGACAGTTTTGTCTACAGCACGAATGTGCTAGCTCGACCGGGTCGTTACCACTGTCTCACAGGAAAAAGGCGTAAGGTAGTGGCTTGCTGCTGCGTTTCGTACGGTGAGTGAGATATCCAGAGTCCGAAATCCCCCTCGCTTCATAATCCCTCAATTATCCCTTCCCTTTAAAGTCGGCAAAACGCTTATGATTCTTCTAGTATTATGTACATAGGCGGTGGAGATCACTTACCATCAGGTTGCTCGTTTGCCGGTTTATGCCATAAAAAAAATTATGGGGAAAAAATCAGTAAGTTTTAGGCGAGTCGAGCGACTAGCTGCTAACTAGTAGCTACCTAACTTGTATGAGATATCAAAAAACTACGAGAGACTTATGGTCCCACAATACTTGCGCACCACGATTTACGATTTACGATTCTAAAGAAGTATCACTTCACTTGACAGCCTCCGTGGCGCTGTGGGCGAGTAGCCGACTGTGAAACGTGAGGCCGTGGGTTCGATTCCCGCACCAAGCAAATATTTGTCTGATTCACAAATATTTGTTTCGGGTCTGGGTGTTGAGAGACCAAAAAGTCTCTCGTAGTTCCTGATACCCACGACATAAGACTCGTATCTTACTGTGGGATCAGGGCTATGTGTGTGACTGTTGGGTGTTATTTATTTATTATTAAAAAGTGTAGACAAAATACCACGTAAAACCTACAGCCATAATACAGAAAGTCCTGATCACACCTGCATTACTGCTTTCTTAACTACACAGTATCACAATCAACGTCACGTACCTATTTGCAAACACAATATACCTGTCAACTGCCGCTTTAATTAATTCGCTAATTACTCATAACTTTATGAGTTTTGATATTTCAAATTGCAGAGAAAGAGCTTAAATGTATGTTTTTTATTTGATTGAATGATGAGACGAGCAAGGTGGTCGCCTGATGGTATACCTGCCCATAAACAGACGCAACACCAATCAGAATTTGGAATTATGAAACAAGCGCTCCTCACACAATACAGTCACATAGTAATTTCATTAGCTTCAATGTCCTTCAAACCGGAACACAAGTGTTTACACACACAATTACCCAGACGGCCTCTTACATACGAAGGACCATCCACCTAGTGAATTTATAACGAGGACGGATTTGCAATAATTCACATTTTTATAAAATGTGTTTTAATGTGTACACTGTTACTGATTAATTAATCGAACCTCCATAATCTATAGGTCGATTAATTAATCAGTAACAGTGTACATTACGTTGAAAAACCGATAAGATCTTGAGTTTTAACCACAGGATGGGCAATTATAAAATATATTTGAATGTTCCATTCGAAAACTCACACCTGAGTTACACAGGTTAAGTTATGTCTGATGTAAGTTTGGCGAACTTTAGGCATGCCTACTAGTTGCACCTCTGCCTGCACCTTGAGGGATACGTGTATGTTATATATCCCATGGAGAGAATATAATAAGGTTTATAGAATAAATAATACATCCAGCAATAACACACATAGCTCCGACCCCATAGTAAGGTACGACTTCACTTCTTCTCTTCTGTTATGGGTAGGTGGTCTGTTGCGACTTTCCCATCACACAAACATTTGTCTCGGTACGGGGATCTAACCTGTAGCCTATCACAGACCGGCTACTCGCCTACTAATTAATATTTCCAACTCCTCCCTAACCTTCTATCTGATTAATTTCGTTGCGGGACAAAGACATTTAGGCATTCCCAGACACTCGCCGAACTTCACTGCTCGGTGTCAACAAAAATGCGTGCCACTGTTGATCCTGGTGCACAGGAGTTACAGTGGCGGGTGTGTGGGCGGGATAGTCTTTACTCGCCCACTACGACCACGGTGGCGGAGGATTTTATGAACTATTTATTCATCATCATCATCAGCCACAGGACGTCCACTGCTGAACATAGGTCTCCCCCAAAGATTTCCAGACCGACCTGTTTTCCAACAGGCCTGCGGCCTGCATTCAGCGAGTTCCTGCGACCTTTATCAGATACTATTTATATTTAACTACATACTTATTATTAAGACAATTCATTTTAAACCACAGAAAACTATGACAATGAACCCTTACGCAAATCGGAGTATTGTCTGCTTATATTACGTCATCGAAAAGTATAACAGCCTCAAGATCTAGTCCACTGACATTAGATCTAATCTAAGCTGAAGTAATGTTCATTGGAACTATAACAATGTAAGTTTCTAAACTACATAATCAAGATTTTTTATAGCAGAGGCCGGCAAACGAGCAAGTAGGTCACCTGATAGTAAGTGATTCTTGAGGAAGGTTTATATGTATATCACGCTATGATCTATGGGAGCAGGGCAGTAACATGCAGCTTTTTTTTTATAGCATAGGCCACCTAATCCCTCTCATTCAGTAGAGGAGGCCCGTGCCCAGCAGTGGGACGTATATAATACAGGGCTAGTAAAAAAAAAAAAGCATAGGCCGGCAAACGAGCAAGTGGGTCACCTGATAGTAAGTGATCTCCACCGCCCATGTACGCCCACCACCAGAAGAATGATGGGCGCGTTGCCGGCCTTAAGGGAAGGGATAATTAGGGATTGGGAAGGGGAGGGGATATATATATATATATAGGGCTTCTGGATATCTCACTCACCGTACAAAACGCAGCAGCAAGCCCCTATTTTACGTCGGTTTTCTGTGAGACAGTGGTAACGACCCGGTCGAGCCAGCCCATTCATGCTGTAGACAAAACTGCCTACAGAGTGGCTCTACCACTCTAAAGTTGAAACCGCCAAGGACAGCTAGTAAAATTATAATCCGCTGAACTCACACAGATGATTTTGAAGTTATGAAACCTAGCGTTTATCTGTTATTGCACGTATTGCTAAATTATTCCATAAACTCATAACAAGACTAGCACTAATATGACAAAACCTATTTGACATGACTTAATTACTTCGAGCCTACGCATGTTATGTATTTTAGTGGGTCGATGATTAATAGTCGTTTGTAATATTCTGTTTACAGACAGCTATAGATACATAATAGATTTAGTATGATTGCCTACTGTTATTGATTATTATATTGTTATTGATTGACCTGATAAAGGTTTGAGTGGTAGAGCCACGCTGTTTTGTCTACTGCATGAATGGGCTGGCTCGACCGGGTCGTTATCACTGTCTCACAGAAAACCGACGTAAAGTAGCGGCTTGCTGCTGCGTTTCCAACCCCTTCCCAATCTCCCCTTCCCAATCCCTAATTATCTAATAATTCTTCTGGTGGTGGGCGTACATGGGTGGTGGAGATCACTTACCATCAGGTGACCCACTTGCTCGTTTGCCAGCCTATGCTATAAAAAAAAGGTCGCAGCAAGTCGCTGGATGCAGGCCGCTTCCAACAGGTCGGTCTGGAAATCTTTGGGGGAGGCCTATGTTCAGCAGTGGACGTCCTGTGGCTGATGATGATGATGATTGCCTAGTGTATTTTGCTTGCCTAATGTATTTAGGCTCTAGATCTAGACCACTGACATAAGATTCTAATCTAAGCTCAAATAATGTAGAGTTGAGTGGTAGAGCCACGCTGTAGACAGTTTTGTTTACAGCATGAATGGGCTGGCTCGTCCGGATCGTTACCACTGTCTCACAGAAAACCGACGTAAAGTAGCGGCTTGCTGCTGCGTTTCGTACGGTGAGTGAGATAACCGGAAGCCCAAATCCCCTCCCCTTCCCAATCCCTAATTATCCCTTTCCTTTAAGGTCGGCAACGCGCCCATGACTCTTCTGGTGGTGGGCGTACATGGGCGGTGGAGATCACTTACCATCAGGTGACCCACTTGCTCGTTTGCCGGCCTATCCTATAAAAAAAAAATGTGCGTTGGAACTATAACAATGTAAGTTAGAAAACTACATAAACAAGTATTTTTTATGGCATAGGCCGGCAAACGAGAAACTTGGTCACGGTAAGTGATCTCCACCGACCATATACGCCCACTACCAAAAGAATTATGAACGCGTTGCCGACCTTAAAGGAAAGCGAAAATTAAGGGACTTGGGAATGGGAGGGGAGATTGGGGATTTGGATATCTCACTCATCGTACGAAACGCAACAGCACGGTGCTATTTTACATCGGTTTTCTGTGTGATAGTGGTAACAACCCAGTCCAGTGACCATTCATGCTGTAGACAACATTATCCACAGCGTGACTATCACGTTAAAAATGGCTTCAATATATATTTTAATCACTGAAGCAATAAAAAAACCACTCAACGGTAGGCAACGGCTTGGCTGTGCCCCTGGCATTGCCGATGTCCATGAACGGCGGTAACCGCTTACCATCAGGCGGGACCACTTGCTCGTCTGCCTATCCAGGCAACAAAAATAAAACCAACTTACTGATAATAACGACTAAGACGGAACAAACGATGTGCCTCCAGCTTTTTGGATGCATTGTGGCTCTGTAACAAAAAAAACATTTAAATTAAAAAATTGTCTGACCTGATTAATGAAAATTTGCAGTTTCTTATATTATAATGGTTATTTGTTCTACAGTATACAGTATGGAATAGTTTATATTACATGGAACAATTTTTAACCAACATCAAAAAAGAAGTTTTCACTTGAAACGAAATAGTTTATTAATCATGTAGGCAATTAAAATAGCACTTATGACGAGTCAGTACAAAAATAAAAAAAAACTTATGTATAGAGATAAATATCAACGAATGTATACATAGCATCATCAAAATACACTACGCAATTACATTAAATCTATTTATTTATCTATTAATTTTATAATACTTCTAATATGGAAAAGTTCAGAATTGTTAAATATTTGGGGCTATATATATTTGGGGCAATATGGGCCACAGGCATTTTCGAAACGGCACGCATTTTAAAATTACCACCGGATCCGAAACGACCCATCTTGAGAAGACCCGGCGAAACAAACTTAGTAGGCTTCCTTTACCACTGGAGTCAACGCGGCGCGACCCAGCCCTGAGAAGATCCAACTAGTCAAGCTCAGTGGGCTTGTTTTTGGTCCGGTTTATTAAACAAAATAATTTAGGGAATACAAGGACCTATATTTAGTTTTAAGACTTGATACGGACCGACGAATTTTTTTCAAGCATTCACACACATAGTCCTGACCCCACACCAGTTTAAACCTGTATTGTGGGTATCAGCAACATCCAGACCCGAAACATGTATTTGTTGATCACACAAACATTTGTCTCGGTGCGGGTATCGAACCCGCAGCCTCTCCCTTCACAGCCGCCTAGTTGCTCACTGCGCTACGAAGGCGGTCTAATTCGTCTATATGTTTTATATATGTTCACGCACAACTACGAGAAATATGCATCGAGTTAGATGATTGTTTTTTATTTGAAAGAGTTTTATTCGTGCTGCTTAATTTGTCTATGATTTTATGACGTAACGAAATATAATAAATATAACGTATAAGAAAATGGAAAACCCTTCAACAAAAAAATAGCTAACACATTTGATTCAAGTTATAAAGTCGCTTCATGAAGAAAACTTATAATAATTACGAGATCGATTTAAGAGCATGCAATCCGATCTGAGAATCGATTCAGAGGCATATAATTATAGACGTCCTAATAATCGATTCAATATGTTTTTATATGTGTTAATCGATTTAAATAGGTCTCTAGGGATTCACGATTTACCATGTATTTGAGAATCGAATCATCCACCATTGTTTAAAAGTAATTCCTTATCTAGGTCAATGATGCAGAATTGTTTGTCGTGTTTTAATTAGTAGTAATGCACTGGCATTACCGTATCGTGTAAGCGGTCATTATATTTCACGTTCCGATGAGCATTAAGGTATGATTCCGTGCCCGCGACAGACCGCAGCGAGTGTCGACCAACCGCAGCGCTTTACTGGTTTCCATGTATTTCGCAGGTGATACTATCACCACGTTCGGAAGTACATGCAAAATCACGTTTGGGCGACACAGTCACTGAAGTCTGCGACCTAAAACTTATACGTTTAAGATATAATTCGAAACTAAACGACAAACCGCAGACCTCAACCCCACCGGTGCTAACGTTAAGGCAGCCAGCCGTATTTCTGCAGTCTGCAGTGGTTAATTCCACCAACGATGGCAGCGCAACGCTTTCAGTCGCTTAAAGTAAAGTGTTTTAGTTTGGAAATATTTTTGTAGTGCGGTTGGCAACACTACCCACTGGCCTGTCATCATTTAGTGTCACTCGACTGCAGTGGCAGGGGATGCAGTCATCCTCGGATATTCATTAAAATTACAAGGTGGTATGGCTTCGTATGCGAGAGGCCGTCTGGGTTGGTGGTGTAAGCACTGTTGTGTTTCGGTTTGTAGGACATTGAAGCCAGTGAAATTACTGGGACTTATTATGAGACTTGACATCTTATGTCTAGGGGTGACGAGAACAGTTCAGAACCATGCAGTGCTTTGTAATTCAAAGTTCTGTGTGGTGTTGCTTCTGATTATGGGCAGGCGTGGCGCTTACCGTCAGGCGAGCGCCTTGCTCTTCTCGTCATTCAATCAAATAAAAAATACATAGAAACAGAGTATGACTGTGGTCTTGGACCACAACATAGTTGCGGCCTGCAGTTTACCGCCGAGTTTGGAATCATATCTTTACTGTAATAACTAGCTTTTGCTCGCGGTTCCGCCCGCGTGATTTTCATACAAACTTTTACCCCCTATTTTATCCCCTTGGGGGTAGAATTTATCAAAATCCTTTCTTAGCGAATGCCTACGTCATAACATCTACCTGCATGCCAGATTTCAGCCCGATCCCTCCAGTGGTTTGGGCTGTGCGTTGATAGATCACTATGTGAGTCAGTCACCTTTGAGTTTTATATATTTAGATAGAGTTTATTAAATCGATTTTAGTTCCGACGTACTGACTCGGAACTTGCAGAGATGAAACCGACGGCAAAAATGTAAAAAATATTATCAAATAATGCACTAAAGGATTCCCCTCAACGAGTCGTAAAAAACAGGTAACAGTTCAAAAACCTCGTGTTTTTAGTATTAAAAACAAGTTTTTCGTGATTCTCCAAACTTGGTGTGGATTTCATTGAACTAATGACGAGTTTAGGATTGCATATTTGGCAAATTCTGTAGATTCTTTTTTTTTGACTAAACAACATTAATCTTCTTTTTTTATTGTCGGGTGTTATTAATGGCGATAGAGAAAGACAAAAGAATGTTTAACTAATCAACGTTTAAGTAATGTTTATAAATAAGCCCGATATGTTGTTTTTTTATTTGATTTAATGACGAGACGAGTTAGGCGCTCGCCTGATGGTAAGCGCCACGCCTGCCCATAAACAGAACCAACACCACACAGAACATTGAATTACAAAGCACTTCATGGCACTGAACTGCGCTCGTCACCCCGAGACATAAGATGTTAAGTCTCACAATGCCCAGTCATTTCACTACCTTCAATAACCTTGAACTAAAACAACAGTACAGACACAGCTGCTTGGCGGTATAAATAGACAAGGCGGTGGTGCCACGTCTAGGTTGGTTCTCGTCATACGAGGGACCTACATCCTTGTAACGTGTTATGACATATTGCAGCGTACCTTAATAGAGGCCTTAAAGATAAACTCGTTACAAGATAATAATAATAATACACCCAACAGTCACATACATAGCCCTGACCCCACAGTAAGATACGAGTCTTATGTCGTGGGTATCAGGAACTACGAGATACTTTCGGTGTCACAACACCCAGACCCCGAAACAAATAAATAGTTTTGGCGGGAATTTTGACAGTGCAGTTCATCGCTTATTTTAATTTATTTCATAAACTAGTTTAGAGTTGTGTTTGTTGTATAAAAGTGGTGTGGATTTGTTCAATAAACATTGACGGTGATGAACAGTGTATTGAAACATTGAAACAAGTGAATTAAGAATCGTACTGAAAGGAGTTAACACCAAAACTCCGACAAGACCTTGAAATCGACCGCACCCGTGTTTCATCGTTCTTGTAAAAATTACTTGAGAATCAATTATACTTGACACTGGCTAAATGCATAATACTGCGAAAGCCATAAATAAAATAAAAAAAAAATCAAGAAGTAACACCTAGTTGGAACTCGCGAATACAATGATATAACAACGTTCGCTCAAACACTATATTTCACACTAACGTTACAGAATATTAGAACCACACTGTGCTATAATCCAAATAGATAATTTATGTTCATTATGTTAGCACGGCGAAGTAATTGAAATTTAAAATTCAAATTCTTTATCATATAGTTAGGCCGCCAATGGGACTTTACACGTCATTTGAATCTATCGGTGCTTCGGAAATGCCTACTGGTCTGAGAAGATGCACTATTTTTTATTATAGGTATTCAAATTAGGTATACAAAACATATAACATTATATTATGTATTCAGTACATCACTAGCACTTCAGAAAATAAATAAAATGATGGCAACCTTCAAACGTAATAAAAACTAGATTACTAAAAGTAATTAAGTACAAATACGTTAATTTCCGCAACATATCCTTATTTAAACATTCTTTAGATAAAGAACACCTTGACAAAAATAAAAAATGTGTGCGTGTACTAGTGTACACACGTAGGAAGTGAAACTTCTTTATGACCTTATTTTTCGAAAAATGGTCAAACTCCGGTCGAAGTCTGGTTAAAATCCAGTCAAAGTCCTGTTCCAGTCAAGGTCGGGTAAAAGTCGGGTCAAAGTCGGGTCAAAGTCGGGTCAAAGTCGGGTCAAAGTCGGGTAAAAGTCGGGTCAAAGTCCGGTCACAGTCCGGTCAAAGTCCGGTCGAAGTCTGGTCAAAATCCAGTCAAAGTCCTGTTCCAGTCAAAGTCGGGTCAAGTCGGGTCAAAGTCCGGTCAAAGTCCGGTCAAAGCCCGGTTAAAGTCCGATGAAAGTCCAGTCAGTCTGGTCAAAATCCAGTCAAAGTCAAAAATGTGACGCGTGCCGCGTATCGGAAAAGTGTGACGATTTTATTTTTCTAACGCCGATAAAGAAGTTTCACTTCAAAAATTAAATACACCCAACAGTCACACATATAGTCCTGACCCCGCGCTATGTTAACCTGTATAGTGAGGTATTAACTGGGGAGAACTACGAGGGTCTTGCGGTCCCACAACACCCAGACCCGAAACATGTATTTGTGGTTTACACAAACATTTGTCTAGGTGTGGGAAACCACGCTCGCTTCGCAGCCGGCTTCTCGCCCACTGCGCCACAGAGGTTGGAAATAATGTTAAAGTATTTTTTCGTGGAAGAGCGGACAAATAAGAAACTATAAAAAATTACATACGAAATCCCATGATGATGCGGTTTATTGAATCGTCCTATTACCGACATGTGAAGTGACTTTATGACGACACATTGTTGCTGCTTTCGTAATTTAATTTAAAAAATAATAGTCTAAAAAACTAAAAAAATAGAACATAAATTTTAATAAAATTGAAGAAAATAAATTCACAGCCTTCACTGCGCCACGGAGGCTGTCAGGATCTATCTAGTTATAAATAGAATATTGTTTTTAAATAAAATTTCTCACTCTAGTTCGCTTTATTGAGTGAAAATGCACTTATGCTGAGAAATCGGTGAGTACAGGGTCAAATCTCAGGTCAGTCTATACAAATTTTGTTTCAGTTTTCGAGTTGTCAGGGTTTGGAGTCTGTGTCCAATATTATTTATTGCCCTGAATGACGAAACTCTTGTCTGATGGTAAACGCCACGCCTGCCCATAAACAGAAGCAACATCACACATAACGTTGAATTACAAAGTATTGCATGACATTGGACTGCGTTTGCTATCGCGAGATATAAGGTGTTAAGTCTCATAATGCCCAGTAATTTCACTGGTCCCTTCATTCCAACATTTAACTGGTGGAAGGATATTCATATTCGCCCGGATAGCAACCACCGTATACATGGTGTTAAAACCTACCATAGTTACCCACACACGTTGTGTGGATCACGTTACAGAATCAGCCAGGGTATATCCGGTGTTCCCAAGGGGCTTGCGAACTTAATGGTTGGTTGGGGGTACATCCTTGTATCACTATGCCTGCATCGACCATCCGCCTCTCCTGTGGCAGACCCCTCGATTTGCATCTTCCCTCTTTGGAGTGGGAAGAAGCATTTATACAGGTCGGCATCATTCTGGTGACCACCGATAAACTCATAGTTTGTTGGTGGTCATTGGTTTTATTCGGACAGCACTGCACTTACCATCAGGTGTAGTGCAGTGACTGCTGTACTCGCCTGTCACATACAAGTATCTCTGCTTACCACATTAAGAGTGCTGTCATGAACTTATATGTATCACTAAACAACATGAAGATTATAATACCAACATCGCAATAGAAATAAAACTAATTGAAACGGATTTTATTGCGGTTTATTTTAATTATGGTCCCGTCGCGACGTTTCGCAAATCTTTCAGCCTTAGTGGTCAAGGGGTGAACTGACATTTCAATGAGTAATTCGCGTAAACATAAGAAATCATTATCGCAATAGAATCGCGTACTTTTCACAGAATTAAAAACAAATACAATCGAATTGAGAACCTCCTTCTTTTTTGAAGTCGGTTAAAAATATTGTCTGAGACATGTAATATTACGTCACACAATAAGTGTGTCAATGGCGTTTGACCACGCGGCGATATGGTGGTCATAGGGACATTTATTTAACAGTCACACACAAAGTGAGGATCACTTACCATCAGGTAACCCATTTGCGCGTTTGCCGCTCTATGATATAAAAAACCTATGATTACAAGGTGGTAGGTCCCTTGTATGCGGTCAAAATAAGTTTTTTTTATAGCATAGGCCGGCAAACGAGCAAGTGGGTCACCTGATGGTAAGTGATCTCCACCGCCCATGTACGCCCACAATACCAGAAGAATCATGGAAGCGTTGCCGACCTTAAAGGAAAGGCATAATTGGGGATTGGTAAGAGGAGGGGGATTTGGGCCTCCGGATATCTCACTGACCGTATGAAACGCAGCAGCAAGCCGCTATTTTACGTCGGTTTTCTGTGAGACAGTGGTAACGACCCGGTCAAGCCGGCCCATTCGGCTCTACCACTCCAGAGAGTATCATATTAAAACATCTTTTTAAGATATCTTATAAAGGTATTTTTTTTAACAATACCTTCACAACGTGACAACGCTGTTCACGTGTTCAATACATTACATTTCATTTGCATATCAATTTATTTAATTCTTAAGAAACTCTGAAACAATACATTAATAATTATATTACTCTTTGTTTAATAGGTATTTTTTTATTAAAAAAAATAACAAAGAAAGAAGTCGAAAAAAGCATACATGATGGTGGGAGGATACTTGTATCCGTCCGGATAGCGACCACCGTACACTGGTACTAAAACCTGCCATAGTGGCCCACCTTGTGTGGGTCGCGTTCCAGGGTCAGCCAGTGTATATCCGGTTCACCCCAGGGGGCTTGCCCCCCGATCCTAACCCTTTTCCTATCCATTTTTCCTTCCTCTCCCCCTTGGCCCTTTGGCAGGCCGGCATGATCTTGCCGACCTACGATGGACACATTGTTTATCGTTGGTCGACACTATTCTTGGATTGCGCTACACGTACCATCAGGTGTAGCGTAGTCTCTTTGCCGAGCCAGGATAAAAAAAAATACATAGCATCATCAAAGGATAGGTTTAGGTTAACTACACAATTTCTAAAACAATGACTAGTTAAATTTCACGTTTCGTCGCCCGCCATGACTTTGGCGAGGCCGTGGCAATGACCGCTTCTATTTTGGTATGATAACACCAATGTCTACAGGAAAGTATGATACGGAATGCATAGTTTGGAACAAGGACGTTATTGCTCTCTCCATGGCGTAGTAGGCGAGTAGATGTAAAAGGGCGAAGGTTCGATGCCTGCAGTGAGATGAAACATGTTTGTGTGAATCGCTAATATATTTTATGTATGTACATCGATTTCTCCGCCAATTGCGGGCCGATTTTATCGTTTTTTTTTTCTCTTTATTGAACGGGGTTTATTCAAATATAAACATGTCACCCCTATAATATTACAAATATAATAGCTAATTTAATTATTACTTAAATACCCAGGAAAAAGAATCATTCGATAAAGTTTAGCTGCGATGAATCCATAATTTGGTTAGGATCTAATGTAGAGTACAGAGTAAAAAAATCTGTTCACACGTTTAAAAATTACACATGTTGATACATGTGTAATTTTTCACATTTTTAAACAACATTTATGAAAAATAATAAATAATAATAATAAATAACACCCAACAGTCACACACATAGCCCTGACCCCACAGTAAGATAGGAGTCTTGTGTTGTGGGTATCAGGAACTACGAGAGACTTTCGGTCTCACAACATCCAGACCCGAAACAAATATTTGTGGATCAGACAAATATTTGCTCGGTGCGGGAATCGGACCCGCGGCTTCACGTTTCACAGTCGACTTCTCGCCCACTGCGCCACGGTGGCTGTCAAATAAAACATTTAAAAATATAAAAAATATCACTCTCCCATGACAAGACCTAGGACCCATGCCATCAGTGGTTAGAACCCCAGAGAAACCCACTTATAATGCCGTGTCTAATAACAGTGCTTTCTGAATCTGGCTCTTGACACAACCAATTGAGAGCCTTTGGAAGTTTTGGTCGAGGCTTTTTGGTGTGAACCCATTAGCAGAAACGACTATCGGGACAATGATTGTCGAGTCCACATCCCACATGTCAGTTTCCCCGTGTGACAGGTCTTGGACATTTTGTCTTTATTGGCTTTAACGAGGTTCTCGATATGCACTATGGTAACAGCTATCAGAACATTTTTTGTTTATAGCATAAGCCGGCAAACGAGCAAGTGGGTCTGATGGTAAGTGATCTCCACCGCCCATGTACGCCCGCAAACCAGAAGAATCATGGGCGCGTTGCCGACCTTAAAGGAAAGGGATAATTAGGGATTAGAAAGGACTCACCGTCCGAAACGAAGCAGCAAGCCGGTCGTAAAGTATTACGTCGGTTTTCTGTGAGACAGTGGTAACGACCCGGTCGAGCCGGCTCATTCATGCTGTAGACAAAACTGTCTACAGCGTGGCTCTACCACTGTTGGGTATATTTATTATTGTGTGGACACATCATAATTATATTGACACTTAACCACTCGAATAACAAAGTATTCACTCTGTCTGAACAAGGTCTTATTAGATTTCATCATAATAATTCACATGCATTTTATATGCCCTTGTAATTTTTAAGTGTATCTTGTAAGGAAACCTTGGGTTTACCTTATTTTATAATTACATATTATTATAAATGCATTGTAAATTATTTATTTACGATGATTACCTGTGAGTTCAGGATTCTGACCTAACCTTTAAGAAATTATCCTACATAATAATTGTAGGAAAACATGTACTCAGTAACTTTGAATACAACCATCTTTTTTTTTGGTTTCCGTACTAATAGGTTATAGGAATCCTTTATCCTATCACAGAGCCTACGCCGCGCCGTGCCGTCTGTATATTTATTTATTTATTAAAGCTTTGTACACATGGTATACAGGCGGACTTTAATGCCTTAGGCATTTTTTCCTAGTCGTCCTTAGGGTAAGGGTATATCTTTAGTAACTTGACTCCGCTCTGTTTTAAGCCGCAATAGGTAAGCAACAGAAATTTTCACGGAATATGGTTTCTTTATTAGTTATAGATGATGCGAAAAGCAAATTGGATGATTGTAAGAGCATGCCTATAAACAGAGGTAACTCTGCACAGAACTTTGAATTACAAAGCAACGCTTGGGATTGCACTGCGCTCGTCAGCCCGAGAGATACGATGTTAAGTGTCATAATGACAAGTAATGTTACTGGCTACAATGTCCTTCAAACTAAAACACAGCTGGGCTTACACACTGCTGCTTGGCGGTGGAAATAGATAAAGCGGTGATAACATCCCAGACGGCCTCTCACATACGAGAGACCTACCGACGAGATCATATCATATTAATAATACAAAATTCCAAGTTAACTTTTGTAAACAATCTATTTGAAAAGAAAATGAGAAAACACTTGTTAAAACAAAATAAACATTAATTACGAGTACGTGAGTAACAAAAACAAATAAACAAGGTTTATGAAGGGTGGACGGTCACGCTTCTAAAGAATAAGATAAGTAACTAATTACCATTTTACGGCGAACCACACGGGGCATAAAATTAGACACGTATAATGGATTTGCGACTTATTATGCTTTGCTAATGACTGAAAACCTTCTTGCCTTTCAGAAATAGCTAATGAAAAAACAAATTAGCAGCAATCCGCAGTCGATTGCTTAATAACATAACGAAGACGGTTTATTTAGCAATTAGTTAATAAATAAATAATAAATACACCCAGCAGTCACACACATAGTCCTGACCCCCAGTAAGATACGAGTCTTGTGTCGTGGGTATCAGGAACTACGAGAGACTTTCGGTCTCACAACACCCACACCCCGAGACAAATATTTGTGGATCACACAAATGTTTATCTTGGTGCGGGGATCGAACCCGCGGCATCTCGCTTCACAGCCGGCTACTCGCCCGCTGTGCCACGGCGGCTGTCGGCGGAGTTAAGCTGTACATACATTTTTTTTATCCCAGCACGGCAGAGTGACTGCACTACACCTAATAGTAAGCGCAGTCCAGTACAAAAAATCAGCGACAACCCACAAACAATGAGTTTATCGGTAGACACCAGAATCATGACGGCTGTATAAATGCTTCTTCACACTCCGTAAAGGGAAGAAGCAATTCGACGGGCTGCGACAGGACAGACGGATGACCGATGTAGGCATAGTGATACAAGGATGTACCCGTATACCCGCCCCAACCAACCATCAAGTCATATCGCAAGCCTCTGGGGAGAGCCGGAAATACACTGACTGATTCTGGAACGCGATCCACACAAGGTGTGGATCACTATGGCAGGTTCTAACACCATGTGTACGGTGATCGCTATCCGGGCGGATATAAATATCCTACCACCAACCAAACCAGGCATATTATGTATGTTAAACATTAAAATAGTAAATAAGGAAAATAGAAACAAACAGGATTACATTTTATAGTACTGCTTATATCGCTTCATTACGAGAACATTGTGTTATCTCAAATGTCACGTACATTCGGATAATAATCATTTACTATCCAAAACAACAGATACCTAAAGTAACCGAGTGGTAGAGCCACACTTTAAACATATTTGTCTGCAGCATGAATACCACTGTCTCACAGAAAACCGACGTAATGTAGCTGGCTGCTGCGTTTCGTATAGTAACTGAGATATCCGGAGACCCAAATCTCCTCCCCTTCCCAATCCCTTAACTTTCCTTTAAGGTCAAAATCGCGCCCATGATTCTTTTGATATTGTGGTCGTGCATGGCGGTGGAGATCACTTGCCATCAGGTGGCCCACTTCTCGGATCTCAGCCTATATATGCTACCACTACACCAACAAGTATAAAACAGTTAAACTAATTATGTAAGTATAACACCGACTATTTTGATCAGAACTCAAAATAGCGGCATCTATCGAAACATTCCAGAACTGTTTACAAGCGTTGCTTTTGTTAAAGCGGAAATGCAAACTATATTACCATTTATTAATCAAGAAGCAATAATGCATATGCACTACTCGGTGAATATAACTGTGCTGCAAGTAATAACATGCACAAATTACTTTGCACTCCACTGAGCAGTAGCGGTCGTGATGGAGCGAGGGCTCCACTTACATTTATATGTTTTAGGTATGACCGACAGCCCCCCTTGTAAGGTATGCCTATCGGCCCATGAAACAGCTTCACAGGTTAATAAAAATATAATTAAATAATTAAAATTAGGTATAAACAATAGGACGTCCTCTATACCGTATCGAGCGAGGAGCCGACCGTGAAAACGGAGGTCAGATGTTCAATTTAATATTTGTTTACGGTCTGGGTGTTGTGGCTAAAAGTCCCTCGTTTGAATAACATAGGGAATTTCTTTTCTATTCTATATCGAACTAACCTAGTGTGTAAGTTGTTTAAGCCGCCCGAAGACCTCTGACTTGGCTTATCGACTGCTCTCAGTTGATAGCAGCAAGAACCGACTTTTTACATGCGCTCCGAAGCACGGAGACCCTCAATTGAAATACCACTAAGGCCGCGGACTCGAAGTCAGCGGCAAGCGGCGGCGGCGCGGGAGCGGCGGACACCCGGTCTCGAAGTCAGCGCACAGATCGCGCGGCGCTAGAGCGACGTAGTGTTGTACTATGAGAAATTAGTGTCTGTTCGCGAACGAAATTGATGTGAATATGATGTTCCATATAAACTCGCCGCTCCCGCGCCGCCGCCGCTTGCCGCTGACTTAGAGTCCACGGCCTAAGCGGTCACCCATGTGGACTGTCCGCGCCAAATGTTGCTAATTTGCTAATCGTTTACTGATTATCGAGTGCTACTGGCTTTGAGCACCTGCCACTATCAAAATGTAGCAATATTATGCTGAACAAAACAATACTAGCTTTATTTATTATTAAATATAGTTTTTAATCTCTCTTCGAGTTGGGTGCAAAAATGACCAGGTAGGATACCAACAGTCACCAACCAATCAATAATAAAAAACAAAAATAAAAATGTTATAAAAAAAAACATAATTTTTTTACATTTTATTGATAACCAATTTCTTATGTATCCGAATAATGATTTCTTATCTTTACGCGAATGTTACACATTGAAATAAATCTAATTTAAACGGATTTTATCGCGGTTTTTTATTTTATTTTGGTCCAGACGCGACGTATCGAAATCTTTTCAGCCTTCGTGGTCACGGGATAGACTATGTTGTCCCGAAATGTTAATGTTACATACAATGTTACATATCTACCTTAAATTTGAAATTTTTAGATTTTGTGGTTTGTCCTATCTATTATTGATAACTTTCAGCTAAAGTAAACCTATAACCTAAATATACACAAAAAGCTACAAAGTATACAAAATTCCTCCATTTTAGTTCTCCTAAAACAAACTGTATTAAAGTCGTAAAATGTCTAAGTTTTTATTGGTCTCAATAAAATTCCCTATCCAGTTTAAATGTTTCTGTAGCGAAGCTTTTTGTTGTATTATGTCCAACTTTTACCAAATAAGCTATTCAAGAATTTTACCCCAAATTCGTATAAGTAAATAAATTCACCCAAAAGTCACTCACATAGTCTTAACCCCACACTAGGGTAACCTGTGTCTTAGGTATCAGGAACTACGAGGGACTTGCGGTCCCACAACACCCAGATCCGAAACAAATATTCATAGATGACACAAACATTTGCTTCGGTGCAGGAATCGAACCCACGGCCTCTCACTTCGCAGCCGGCTACTCACCCACTGCGCCACGGGCATATAGGGGATTAACTTTAATTATATATTATCGAATGAAAATGGTAAAACCTAAATCGGTCCATATGCTGGTGGGAGGATACTTGTATCCGACCGGATAGCGACCACCGTACGTACACTGGTGCTAAAACCTGCCATAGTGGCCCACCTTGTGTGTGTCGCGTTCCAGGGTCAACTAGTGTATATCCGGTTCTCCCCAGGGGGCTTGCCCCCTTATCGTAACCTTTTTCCCATCCCATTTTCCTTCTCCTACCCCTTAGCCCTTTGGCAGGCCGGCATGATCTTGCCGACCTACGATGGACAGTATTGTTTATCGTTGGTCGACACTATTCTTGGATTGCGCTACACTTACCATCAGGTGTAGCGTAGTCACTTTGCCGAGCCAGGATAAAAAAAATGACTAAATTAAGCATATGTAATACATATATAGAAAACAAACAAATATACGTGTTGAATTCAGAACCTGCTCTATTTGTTTCATCGGTTAAAAATTACTAGTTATAAGACAGTTTAAATTGTACAACAGCTCTCAGTCGTCACGTCTGCTGATCCTCATTGGAGTTACGAAGTAAAGTAATGCCAACAAGGTGGTAGTTCGCTCGTATGCGAGTGGCTGTTTGGGTTGTCACCACCACTTTGTCTACTTCTGCCGCCAAGCAACAGTGTGTAAGCACTGTTGTGTTTCGGTTTGAAGGACATTGTAGCCAGTAAAATTACTGGGCATTACGATACTTAACATCATTTCTCGGGGTGACGACCGCAGTTCAATACATGCAGTTCTTTGTAATTCCAAGTTCTGTGTGGTGCTGCTTCTGTTTATGGGCAGGCGTGGTGCTTACCATCAAGCGAGCGACTTGCTCGCCTCGTAATTCAACCAAAAAATATCTATGTCTCTACTCTGTGATAAACAGCAAAACTGTGGATTCAATTTGTTTTAATCTATGTTTCGTGCCATCGGATGGCGCAGTTTACGACAAAAAAATCCTACACGTAATCCCAGATTGGGTTCTAACACACCAGAAACATCTCAATTGGATAATTCCGGTGGCGTTCGGTCGCAAACATAGCTGTATTCAATTGTATATTTAAGAAAACTCTGTTATATCTTTGAAGATGTTTCTATTTGATTGAATGACGACAAAGACCTGATAGTAAGCGCCACGCCTGCCCATAAACAGAAGCAACACCACACAGAACTTTGAATTACAAAGCACTGCACGGCACTGAACTGCGCTCGTCACCCCGAGACATAAGGTGTGGGACTCATAATGCCCAGTATTTTTTTTAGGTGAAGGCGGCAAACGCGCAATGGGTTCCCTGATGGTAAGCGATCTCCACCGCCCATAAGCGACCCCAATACTAGAAGAATCATGGATGCGTTTTTGGATAATTATCCTTTTACCGCATATTATATTGTAGCAAATTTAAATGCAATTACGCAATAACATTCCAAGCTACATCAAGTAAAAATTTAAATATTGATTTTGTTATGCTTAATTAGATTTAAGTAGGTTAAATTCCGTATTTTTTGAAAGAAAAACATTAATGCAACTTTTCCCATGTTTTTTTTTTAACTAGCCCTGTGTTATATATGTCCCACTGCTGGGCAGGGGTCTCCTCTACTGAATGAGAGGGATTAGGCCTTAGTCCACCACGCTGGCCTAATGCGGGTTGGTGGATCTCACATACCTTCGAAAAATCTTATCGAGTTCTCAGGTATGCAGGTTTCCTCACCATGTTTCCTTCACCTTTATAGCAAGCGATAATTAACAATTAATATACACGTAACTTAGAAAAGTCTATGGTGTATGCTCATGGGGGGCTGGTTTCAAACCTGTGACTTTCGACTCGACAGTCCATACCACTCCCCGCTGAGCTATCACTGCTTGCTATTTCCCATGTAGGATTATGAAATTAAATGAAATAAATTAAATGAAATAGTTTATTAATCATGTAGGCAATTGAAATAGCGCTTATGACTTTATTCAGTTGCTTCTGTCGCAAGGTCGTTTTTTTACCTACAAACCCATATCCTGATATGCAAGCCGTCATTCCAGTGTTTTCCCATTAAGATACACGATTAGCATTCATACCTTCGAACAAGCCGGAGGCGACGATAAATTATTCAGTCCACTTTACGGAACAAAAATACCTTCGTATCTAGATAAGGGTTTTTTTAATAGCATAGACCGGCAAACAAGCAAATGGTCAAGGTCAAGTCACCTGATGGTAAGTGATCTCTAACACCCATGTATGACCACAATACTAGAAGAATCATAGACTCGTTGCCGACCTTAATGTGAAGGAATAATTAAGGGATTGAGAAGGGGAGAGGGATTTCGTCCCCGGATATCTCACTCCCCGTAAGAAACGCAGCAGCAAGTCGCTACTTTACGTCGGTTTTCTGTGAGACAGTGGTAACGACCCGGTCAAGCCGGCCCATTCATGCTGTAGACAAAACTGTCTACAGCGTGGCTCTACCACTCTTAACACCCGAGGTGCTAAAGTTACGTCTATATTAATTATCGCTTGCTTTAACGGTGAAGGAAACCTGCATACCTGAAAAGTTATAAGAATTTCGAAGGTATATGAAATCTGCCAACCCGCATTAAGTCAACGTGATGAACTAAAGCCTAACTTCTCTCATTCAGTAGAGGCGCGTGCCCAGCAGTGGAACGTGTAATACAGGGCTAGTATTATTATTATTCCGGTTCATTCTTTTGGGGAATTCCTGATTACTGGTTCGTGCAAGTGGTATAACCAGATATAGCGCTGGGATTTTATATAACCTTTGGCAAAATAAAACAAGCAAATGTTTAAGGAAAATCTAAAATTTAATCTTTTCTTTTTTTTAATCCGAGCACGGCAAAGTGACTGCACTACACTTGATGGTAAGCGTAGTGCAGTCCAAAAAACCAGCGACCACCGAAAAACAATGAGTTTATCGGTGGTCACCAGAGTCATGCCGGCCTGTATAAATGCTTCTTCCCTCTTCGGAGAGGGAAGAAGCAAATCTAGTGGCCCGCGACAGGACAGACGGATGACCGATGCAGGCACAGTAATACAAGGATGTACCCTTATACCCGCCCCAATCAACCATCAAGTCATGTCGCAAGCCGGAAGAACCGGATATACACTGGCTGATCCTGGAACGCGATCCACACAATCTTATTTTAATGTCATCTTGTAAGGTTTTCTGGAAAGTATTTATCTCTACTTCATAGTTTTAATTGGATTATTAGATGTTTCCTAATAGCTTTATTATTTTTGATGATTTGTCGATGTATCAATCATCGGTTTTACATTTAAAGTAAAGTGCGACACCTAAGGTGGAGTTCACTGCGAAATAACGTGGAGCCGGAAACGTCGAATGGCGTATTTTTTATTTTATTGAATGACGAGACGAGCAAGGCGCTCGCCTGATGGTAAGCGCCACGCCTGGCCATACACAGAAGCAACACCACACATAACTATGAATTACAAAGCACTGCATGGCACTGAACTGCGCTCGTATCACCCTGAGACATAAGATGTTAAGCCTCTTAATGCCCAGTAGTTTCACTGGCTTCAATGTCCTTCAAGCCGAAACACAACACTTACACACTTTTGCTTGGCAGCAGAAAAAGACAACGCTGTGGTACCAACCCAGACGGCCTCTCGCATACTAGGGACCTACCACCTTGTGGCGTTTTTATATTGTGAGGCATTCTTAAGATGACTGCCTCGGTGGCGCAGTTCTATTGCGTACTACTGAGGTCTCGGGTTCGATCCCCGGGTTGAGTAAAAGTGATATTGGGTTTTTCTATCACGAAAGCCTCAGTATCAGCCTGGAGTCTGGAATTTGTGCCCGTTATGGCGATAAACTCGCCCCTATCAGATCATGGGACGGAAATACGTTCGGCGAAATGAGGATGTACAGGTAACACTTGCCGCTTCGCGTATAACAGGCGTGAGTATCGCATGCAAAATAAATATAAACTAATCTACATCTACACTAATATTATAAAGAGGAAAGATTTGTATGTTTGTATGTAGAGAATAAACTTAAAAACTACTGGACCGATTTGAAAAATCCATTCACCATTAGAATCCTACATTATCCCTGATGAACATAGGCTACTTTTTATCCCGGAAAAAGTACGTCACACGGGCGGAGCCGCGAGAAAAGTTAGTAATATTATAAAGAGGAAAGATTTTATTGCATTGAATAGGCTCTGAAACTACTCGGCTGATTTGAAAAATTCTTTCACCATTAGAATCCTACATTATCCCTTATAAACACAGGCGAAATCGATAATATAATGGTGCAGAATTTCACGCAGGTGAAGTCACGACGAAAAGCTAGTTATGTAATAAAACTTAATGGAAATAAGAACATTATAGGTTAGTTACAACAACAATCAATGATCACGTTTGCTACACGAATATATGAGGGCAAAACGTGACCGACCATCGGGCAAATGACGCAACAAATCAAACGTAACCATTTGTAGTACACCATCAATTAACGGCACAACATATTATGTAGCCGTGTGATTATCTTTATATATAAAAATATCGTGTCACGCTGTTTGTCCGCGATGGACACCTAAACTACTGAACCGATTTTAATCAAATTTTGTAAACTGTGTGCAGTTTAATCCAGCTTGAGAGATGGGATAGTTTATATCTCAATTTATAGTCGCAATATTCTTTTATTGCAAATTATAGTTATAATTATTTGTGAGTTCCATAAGATACTAAAGGACATCGAAGCCAGTGAAATTACTGGGCATTATGAGACTTAACGTCTTATGTCTCGGGGTGACGAACGCAGTTCAGTGCCATGCAGTGATTTATAATTCAACGTTCTGTATGGTGTTGCTTCTGTTTACGGGCAGGCGTGGCGCTTACCATCAGGCGAGCGCCTTGCTCGTCTAGTCATTCAATCAAATAATAAAAATGATATTTAGCAATACATAATTCCTCTAAGACGTACATTTAAAGTAAGAAACCTAAATGAATATTTATAAACAAATATAACATGATATAACATAGCATTACGTCACGTGCTTTTCCCCAAAAGGTTACAAGTGCAGTTGGCCAACAGCCTCCGGCCCATGTGATAGATAGATAGTTACTCTTTATTATAGACACACACATAAAAAATAAAACAATAATATACAAAAAGAACAAGTAAATAAATGTGCCACAAGTGGCGGCCTTATCACTAAAAGCGATCTCTTCCAGGCAACCATTGGATGGAGAGAATTATCAAGAAAACATTAGACGGGGTGTAGGTACAACAAAGCGCTAAAATTAATTAGTGATAGGGATCAAGTCCATGGCGGTAGGTATAAGACATAAACCCAAGGACCATAGTATAGAACAGATTGAAATACTCGAAGCAGCAGTGAATGTAAGCCTCGAGATAATTATAGTTAAATCAACTGATGCGAGGTCACCTTTCTACAACTTAAATAAGTTAAAATGACGCGAGAAATCCATTCTGAATGCACTCAATTTTAATTGCATTATTGTTCAAAATTGAGTAGCGGATCGCGTCAATTGATTGTCTCTCAAACTAACTCCTTGGTTCGTCACACGACCTTGAACAGATGTGACCAGAATATTTGATTCATGCAGACTAAGTCAATTGACTTACAGACATTAGCGAGTGAATGATTGATAAATAAATACATCCAACTGTCACACACGGTCCTGACCCCAGAGTATGTTAACCTGTATCGTGGGTATCAGAAACTACGAGGGACTTGCGGTCCCGCAATACCCACACCAGAAACAAATGTTTGTGGATCACACAAACATTTTTCTCGGTGCGGGAATTGAACCCCGGCCTCTAGCTTCACAGCCGGCTAATCGCCCACTGCGCCACGGAGGCTGTCAAATAGCTGTTCATGAAAAACACATTATCAAGAGAATAGTGGATCTCAACCTTTCAAGAAAGGGAAGAGAAGTTGCGGTGGTGGTCTTTTGTGGGCTGGTAACCTTCTAAATTAGGTAATTGGTTATTCTAGTTAAGATTTGATTTCATTGGGTATTAGGTTCCTCATACAAAAGAGACCGTCTGGGTAGGTACCACCGCCCTATCTATTTCTGCCACTAATCAGTAGCGTGGAAGTGTTATATTCCGGTTTGAAAGACATTGAAAATAGTAAAATTACGGAACATTATGAGACTTAATATCCTATGTCTCGGTGCAATGCTTTGCAGAGCTTTGTAATTCAGGGTTATATGGTGTTACTTCTGTTTATGGGCAAGCGTGGCGCTTACCATCCGACGAGTGAATTGCTCGTCTCGTCATTCAATTAATTACAAAAAAAATGTGGTAAGTTAATTCATCAGTCTTTCAGAAACCGATAGTCAAAATTATTTTTAAAACCCAATCGAAGTCGCGTTCATAAGTTAGTAGATAATTAGATCAAACCACTCTCACTATTCGTTTTGCATAGGTACTGCCGAGTGCCGGTGATCCGGTTTAAGCTATTGCCTAATGCGGGGTCTCCTTGACCGCTCAGTCTTCATGCATGGCCGTCTCACACGGGTCCATAGGGCCTCTGACAACATCGGGTAAATTGATACATACACTATACAAGGCTGCTTTATAGCATAGGCAAGTGAATCACCTCATGGAAAGTCTCTAAAATAATCATGGGCGCGTTGACGACCTTAAATGAAAAGTTTTTTTTTATAGCATAGACCGGCAAACGAGCAAGTGGGTCACTTGATGGTAAATGATTTCCACCGCCCATGTACGCCCACCACCAGAAGAATCATGGGCGCGTTGCCGACCTTAAAGGAAAGGGATAATTAGGGATTGGGAAGGGGAGGGGTATTTGGGCCTCCGGATTTCTCACTCACCGTACGAAACGCAGCAGCGTTTAACTTTTAACGTTTCAACTTTACGTCGGTTTTCTGTGAGACAGTGGTAATAACCCGGTTGAGCCGGCCCAATCATACTGTGGACAAAACTGTCTACAGCGTGGCTCTACCACTCATGGATGGTCACTCATAGATACATAGTGATATATCAACGCACAGCCCAAACCACTGGAGGGATCGGGCTGAAATTTGGCATGAAGGTAGATGTTATGACGTAGGCATCCGCTAAGAAAGGATTTTGATAAATTCTACCCCCAAGGGGATAAAATAGGGGATGAAAGTTTGTATGAAACTTTGTCAATTTTAAACGTTCACGCGGGCGGAGCCGCGAGCAAAAGCTAGTACACTATACAAGGCTGCTTTTTATAGCATAGGCCGGCAAACGAACAAGTAGATTACCTCATGGAAAGTGTCTAAAATAATCATGGGCGTGTTGTTGTTAAAGGAAAAGGATAATTATGGGATTGAGAAGGGAGGGGATTTAGGCCTCCCGATATTTCAATCCTCGAAAGGAACGCAGCACAAGCCATTACTTCGATTCGGTTCGGTTTTGGACTTCGGTTTTCTGTGAAATAGTGGCAAGGTAGCGGTCGAGTGGCTCATTCTGTTGTAGAAAAAAATGTCTACAGCGCGACTCTACCACTCACAATTTTATTAAGTCTGTTAAGCCTCCGTAATGCAATTAGGGTCCTATAATAAAATGTTATACATTATTTTTAAGCAACAGCATATTAAACCCTTTTTAAAGCAAGATTAAAATCGGTTGCCAGCAATTATGATTTTAAGTATTGATATGAACAAAGGTGGGCGCGTAGTGAGGACACTTCTTACACATCTTACTATCTCGCTCGCACGCGTGCATCGTAATGGTAATTTTTCATGGTGACGTCAAGTTTTGCGTCGTCTATCATTTGACAAGAACCCCTTCTATCAGATTTGAATTGCTTCTAATTTATTTATTTTTTTGGTGGATTTATAAAATTATTTCTCCAATAGACTAAAAGGTCCCTAGCATTCGAAGACCTGCACATGATTGCTTTGTCTTTTTCGGCTACTAAGCTGCAGTGCGTAATTCAAAGATCTATGTGGCGAGTAACCTGCACGTCCAGTCATTCATTAAAAAAAATATACCAATTATAATATGGTTAAAATAACGCAATTTAGATCTGGATTCGAAAACTAGCTAGGGACCGTTACTGTATAATTGATTCATAGGAAATGATGACGTCACGGCGCTTATGAAACTCTCAAGTCAGTCTAGACTCTAGCCTAGATAGAAAATCTAGCCGGCGACGCATACCAAGATCAATTTAACGTAATAATCCGCCTTAGTAGACGGTAAGTGTGCGAGGGAGCAATGTCTGAACTCTAATGAGTCGATGGCGCTTTATGATACGAAATTCTAAATAAATTTTTATATAAAACCGCATTAGGTATCTAAAATTAATTTGCTACATTCAAAATTAGATATTGGCATTCGCCAAAGTATTTTCTCGACGCCTTTATCTGAAACCGCTATAGTTTTGTATAATTTCATAAATTAGACTAGCTTTTCCTCGCGGCTCCGCTGATCTGCTTTTTCCGGAATAAAAAGTAGCCTATGTTCATCAGGGATAATGTAGAATTGTAATGGTGAAAGCATTTTTCAAATCGGTCCGTAGTTTTTAAGTTTATTCGTTACATACAGAAATACAAATATTTCCTCGTTATAATACTAGTGTAGATAAGTAAGACAGTGTTTAGAGTATGTTGTGGCTGGGATGGTGGAAATGTCACCAAGTGTCCCCAAATACATAATTTAAAAAAATGGTATGATCTTTTGTTTGTTGTCGAAGATATTTTATATATATGTCCGACACACGAGCTGGTTGGTTACCTGATGCTTAATGATATCCACCGCCCATGAACGCCCACAATACCAGGAGAAACATAAACGCTTTGCCGGCTTCAAAGGAAAGTGATTGGCGAGGGGGATTTGGGCCTTCAGATATCTCACTCAATTGATTGTCTAAAATTGAATCGTGTGAACCCGCTCTAAGATACATCTCGATTCAACTGTTTTTAAAATTAAAATAAGAATGTACGATGTTTTCATTCGTCGTTAAAAGTGAGTGACCATAAATAAAAAAAACTCGCCGAATCGAACGTCCTCCTGTTTTGAGTCGGTGAAAACGAATATACAATTCAAGAAGACAGAGCTTTGTACCCTGAGAGCTGGGATCGAACCCGCGACATCTGTCTCGGCAGTCCGTTGCTACGCTATAGCCGCTGTTTTAACCCCATGGTAAAATATTTTCACATTGGATTAAAATTCTAAATAACTTTCATAAGACGGTTTATCATAAATACAAACTGTGATAGCAATTCACTAATCTGGAACAATAACAATGTAATAATTGTAACAATAAAAATGTAATCCATTTACATTTATAAAGCCAATTATAAAATTATATCACTAAAAGAAATCTTGTACTTTTTTATATAAGTTCTTTTTATCTTTTTATACGTTTAATAATTACGATTGTTGTTCATATTATTTGTCAACAACTTTTTTATTAATTTTATGTTTTATTAAATCAGAAGTCACTACAGAGGATGCCTAAGACCGTGTAAGTTGGAAGCGATAAGGTGGACTCTACAATAAGCCTGTTTAACGCCTGGTAGAACGAAGGAAGAAACAAACAATTCTTTTGCAACCTTAAATGCAAATGATTGATTATTTTTTTTATGATGATTTTCGAGTGGTAGTGAGTAGACAGTTTTGTCTGAATAAATGGGCCGGCTCGACCATGTCGTTACCACTATCTCACAGAAAACCGACGTAAAGTAGCGGCTTGCTGCTGTGTTTCGTACGGTGAGAGAGATATCCGAAGACCCAAATCCCTCTTCCCTACCCAATCCCTAATTATCCCATCCTTTAAGTTGGGCAACGTGCCCATGATTCTTTTGGTATTGTGGGCGCACATGGGCGGTGGGATCACTTACCATCAGGTGACACACTTGCTCGTTTGCCGGCCTATGCTATAAAATATTATTAAAAATATTCTTTTTTTATTCACACTGTTGATGGGACTAACGAGCCGCTAACTACTCCGTAGTAACATCACTCCGAACTTTGATATAAAAATAGTGCATAACACTACACCTTCCTCGTCTTTCCGGGACATTGGATGTTATGTCTCATGATACCTTGTAATTTTACTATCTTTAATATCCTTCAAATCATAACACAACAGTGCTGTTTATTGGTGGTAGAAATAAACAAAGTGGTGCGACCTACCCATACGGCCTTTCGCATGCCAGAATCAAATATAATATAGGTATTATCAGCTTTAGAATGAAATTCATTTACAAAACATGGATTTTAATAATAAGGCAAAAATACAATAATAATCGATCTCGTAAAATGTACATATCTCGTGTATACATTTTCTTTTAATTGCTAATCAATATTCTTACAAAATCAAACCGGTTCTGTTTTGCATAAAATACTTTCGTTCGAATAAAAATAATTTCATTATCATTAATGAATTTGCAATTTTAATTATACGCACACATAAAAACTATAATTTATCATTATTTTTTTAGAATACGAATATGAAATTTTAATAACATTAATCAACTTTGATAATATAATATCAAATAACAGTGAGCTATTTTAATTATTATAAATAATGAAGACCGTTACAGAGTTCACAAAAATATATCTATACACATCAAACGATTACTTCAAAATAACTAAAAAAAAAAATAATACACAGGTTAAAGTAAGTATTAAATTACTTACATTTATAAATCCTATATAAAAATCCACCTCAAAAACTTTTTATTAATTCAAAAATCAACGTAAATTTACACTTCACACCATTCCAAAACCGGCGCAGTTTGATAACAATCACAACAATTGTGTTTCGGAACGCGGCGATTCGAAATTTAAACGCGTCCGCCGGCGCACTACGTTTGGTTGGTGGACTGTAAATGGCCGGAGGATAGTGGAACACCTGGTATGATCGTGCGATCATCATTCGACGTCATCCATTGAGCGCCACTGCGCGTACGCACTGGCCTTACCGCTCCGATAAATTAGGGTCCCGCAAGTTGAAGAACCTCAAAGTCAATAATAGATCTAACCTTGTTGTCCGTTGCATTCGTTAGATATTAAAAGATATTGCCAAAAAAATAGCAGAGGAAGTTGTCATTTAGATGTCAAATCTTTTATGATTTTTAATGCATTATACTCTATAAATACAACATACATACATAAGCTCACAGCTATATCCTCGAGTTTTGAATCAAAAACTAAAACGAAAATTGGAGTTTTCCCGACCTGAAATTTGAACCCTGGACCTCTTAGTTTTTCAGCCCTAGTATGCTGTTACTAGACCAATGTGGCGATGAAAGAACAAATAATGCAATCAATCAAAAACTGTTCTTCAATTGAACCTTCAGGTCCAGCAAGGATTCAATGAGATCAAACAAGAAGGAAATTACGATATTGATTGAATTAATTTAAATAGAACCGCAAGGCGGCATACAATAATACTACATAACATGTCCACCTCATTTTTTATAGCAGAGACTGACAAACAAACAAATGGGTCACCTATTGGTCAGTGATCTCCGCCCATGTACATCCACAATACCTGAGGAATCACGGTTACGTTGCCGACTTAAAGGAAAAAGGTAATTAAGGGTTTGGAAGGGGAGGGGCCTCCGGATATCGCATTTATCGACGCAACAGCAAGCAACTACGTCACGTTGATTGTCTGTGAAATAGTGGTAACAACCCAGTTGAGCCGGCCCATTCATGATTTAGACAAAACTGTCTACAGCGTAGCTCTACCACTTAAAAAGAATAGTAGTAAAAGAAGACTAAGTCTGGCGAAGGGTAGGAAACGAACTTATCGCCATAAGCGATCCCATTTAATTTTTGTAAAATTTTATAATTTAATATATTAATAATTTTATAATTTAATTTTAATTTTAATTGGCCGATATGAGAGCTGATAACTGCTATGACATGTCTTTCTTTAAACAAGGCTTAAAAAGAGTACTCCTTCAGCGGTAGGCAGCGGCTTGGCTGTACCCCTGGCATGGCATTGCCGATGTCTATGAGCGGCGGTAACCGCTTACCATCAGACGGGACCACTTGCTCGTCTGCCTATCAAGGCAATAAAAAAAACTGAACCTAAGTCTTCACTGATTTCACAACGCAAGTAGTACACATAATAACTGTATAAAATAAGAATGTATTTAAATTATTTAAAATGACGGAACCCTCGGCTGATGTCAGAGTTGTCATTGACCAACTTTATCGATGACTTGACATTGCTATTAAGTGTCTAATTGGGTAAAAAAGGCCTTTTTAATAACAACCTTTTAGTGGTTTTAAATATTGGGATTTCGTATGATGTCATTCCATTCCACAATATAGATAGTTTTGTATATATATACGCAATCACACCTGTAATCCCCGAAGAGGTAGGCAGAGGTGTACCTAGTACAACCACATTTCACCGAGCGTATTTCCGTCCCATGATGTGATGGGGGCGCGCCTATCGCCATACCGGGCACAATACCAGACTCCGGGCTGATACTGAACATTCCGAGAGAATCCCAATATCACTTTACCCGACCCGGGGATCGAACCCCCAGACATCAGCTCAGCAGTCGTACTGCGTACGTAATACTACTGCGCCACTGAGTCAGCCAGACAGTTTGTCTACAGCATAAATGGTCCACATGAATGGTTCGACTGGATTACCGCTGTCTTGCTGAATGAAAACCCATAATTCATCTCGTATTAAAAATGGCGGTGGAGATCACTAACCATCAGGTGACCATCTTATTCGTTTACCAGTTTAATCTATGTAAGAAGGTCAGGCGCGAATAATTATCTTGCGCGGCAAGTTTGCATTCATTTACATCGTCTGGCCCTTTATAGTATATAGTTACCCGTTATCGGTTTTTTCCCGATTTTGCCCCAGTTCGAAGCCAGCAACTTCGGCAAGTAGTCGCTACCGTTCAAAAGCAAACTGATGGAGTTTGGAAAAATATTCAACATAAAAAATGCTTGTTATTATAACTTTACCAGGCATAAATTCGGTAGTCGAATTTCAAATATATTTAGCGAATTATTTTAGTTTGGAAAGCCTTTTATATTTGTTCCGAATCGTTGGAAAATAAAAATGGGTTTATTAACAATGTAATACTAGTAATATTTACCATCTATACCTCTATACCATCTCACTGCTGGGCATGGACCTTCTCTGTGAAATAGAAGGGTTAAGCCACGTGGACCTAATGCGGATCTGATTCGAGTAGTATTTAACTCCTTTATCATCCATCTCATCCCGGAGGCAGACATTTTTACACGCTTTTTATTAACTTCACCTGTATGTTTGTTTGTATGTTTGTTTGTATATTTGTTTGTATGTTTGTAACCGACTCCTTTGGGCGCGATTTTGACCCACTTTAAACGGCCAGATTTCGTTCAAACTTTGTAGATTTATCGAGGACCGATGACAATACACTAATTTGATTAAAAAAAAAATAATAATTTAATAACAACAATAATAAAAGAATAATAATTTAATTTAATTAATTATTGATATTCGGGTTAGGAATTAAAATTGTACTCTCTGGATCTTCGTTAATTATAGGGAATATCGTAGTATCTAAGAGCGTCAATAGATGGCGCTTTTTTGATATTCGGGTTTATAATTAAAATTATACTCTCTGCTACAATATATTTTTATTTTAACTAAAAAATTAAAAATAAATAGTAGTTTTAAAAAAACTAAAAAACACGCTTTTATAGAAAGTCTAACTAAAAAATAGAAAATAAATTTGAAGAAAACAATGTATATTATTGTAAAAAAAGCGTGGGGTGCATGGTGCCTATAGTTATAAATATTGTATTGACAGATATGAGTAGAAGGATTATCATTTAGATAGTATCTTAAAAAGCACCCCACGCTTATTTTACAATAATATACATTGTTTTCTTCAAATTTATTTTCTATTTTTTAGTTAGACTTTCTATAAAAGCGTGTTTTTTAGTTTTTTTAAAACTACTATTTATTTTTTTTTAGGTATGTTGGTTTGTGTAGTGTATGTATTATTATTTTTATTCATTATTTTTTATTTCAAAAAATAAAAACTGCATACCCGGCGGCCGTTGCCGATATATTTAAATACACCCAACAGTCATACACATAGTCCTGACCCCACACTAGATTAACCTGTATCATGGGTATCAGGAACTACTAGGGATTTGCACAACACCCGGACCCGAAACAAATACTTGTGATCACTTGTATCGGTGTGGTAATCGAACCCACGGCCTCTCGCTTCGCAACAAACTTCTCACCCACTACACCACGGAGTCTGTCAAAATACATATATATTTGTTTCCCGACGTTTCCACCGCATTGCATCGACCATGGTCACGAGTCGACCTTCTATTAGAAAAAAAAACATCGGCGAAGTGCATAATTTATGTATTCATATAACAATGATGTATGTTATTAATTCATTATTATAATCCCACAACGTTACTATGTTGTGTATCCAAGAACAAAAAGGTTATTGCAATCCTACGTCAACTGATTTTTTAATTTGCAAATGACATGAACGTGCTTAAATGAACGAATGAACAATGAAACCATAATAACAATTTAGAGAAGGGACTTGCGATGAATCATTCTTGGTCAATGTTGTGTAAATCCTAACAACAAAAATGCGTAAATGTGTTTGTTTGTTACGCTTTCACGCCTAAATCACTGGACTAATATTGATGAATTTTAGTACAGAGATAGATGGGACCCTGGAGACAGTTATAGGCTACTTTTTATCCCGGAAAAGACTGTTCACGTGCGCAGAGCCGCGAGCAAAAGATAGTAATGCCAATATATCTTTGTCATATCCACATACATACAGTGTTGAATACTTTAAAGTGACCTTCCATGAATCGCGTTTCGAAATTTGTTAAGAAGTCGTAATGTCTGCGACAAACAACATAATTATTATTGATTTATTTTTTATCCGAGCACGGCAAAGTGACTGCACTACACCTGATGGTAAACGCAGTGCAGTCGAAAAAAACTAACGACCACCGACTAACAATGAATTTATCGGTGGTCACCAGAATTATGCCGGCCTGTATAAATGCTTCTTCACACTCCAAAGAGGGAAGAAGTAAATCGAGGGGGCTGCGACAGGACCGATACAAGGATATACCCTTATACCCGCCCGAGAACCGGATATGTATACACTGGCTGATGGAACGCGATCTACACAAGGTGTATGGGTTAGGCAGGTTTTAACACCATATGTACGGTGGTCGCTATCCGGGTGAATATAAATATCCTGCCACCATCGATCGACGTTTTATCAAGTAAGTAGTATCTTTTATTATTTTTTTATTAGCCCAATATATTATATTCGTCCCACTGCTGGGCACGAGCCTCCTCTACGGAATGAGAGGGATCAGGCCTTAGTCCACAACGCTGGCCTAATGCGGGTTGGCAGACTTCACATACCTTCGAAAAATCTTATCGAATTCTCAGGTATGCAGGTTTCCTCACGATGATCCCTTCACCGTTAAACCAAGCGATAAATTAACAATTAATATATACGTAACTTAGAAAAGTCAGTGGTGTATGCTCTTGGGGCTGGTTTCGAACCTGCGACTTTCGTCTCGACAGTCCATACCACTCCCCGCTGAGCTATCGCTGCTTTAATTATATACATTGACCATTCTTTTTAAATTTATTATTCGTTGTACAAAATGTATACACGTCCATTAAAATTACACAAATATGTACACAGCCGCAAATACGTGCGATTACAAAATATCGCGAGCGTGTATGTCGAAATCTGCGTCGAGGTTACATACTGCTTCTGTTCCGAATATCTTACTCGTGAGTTGTTTGAGACTGAGTTACAAGCAAAAACTCAGTTACATTATTAGCTTAGTTCTTCTACTTTTTAATTTATGGCTTCGCATTATTATGCATTTCGCCAATGACAAGTATAACTTATTCTCAAGTCTTCACAAGAACGATGAAATATCTTTCAGTACTATTCTTAATTCACTTATTTCAATGTTTCCATACACTGTTCATCACCGTCAATGTTCATTGAACAAATCTACACCACTTTTATACAACAAACACAACTCTAACTAGTTTATGAAATAAATTAATATAAGCGATGAACTGCACTGTCAGAATTCCCGCCAAAACTCCCCTCAGTTACCTTATTAGCTCAGTTCTTTTTCTTTTTAATTTATGGCTTCGCATTATTATGCATTTCGCCAATGACAAGTATAATTTATTCTCAAGTCTTCACAAGAACGATGAAATATCGGTGTGGACGTTTTCAAGGCCTTGTTGGGAGTTTTGGTGTGAATTCCTTCCAGTACGATGCTTAATACACTAATTTCAATGTTTCCATACACTGTTCAGCACCGTCAATGTTTACGCACTGTCAGAATTCCCACGAAAACTTAATTAACTGCAAGCAAAAACTCAATTAAGTTGTTAACTCAGCTGTTATAGGATTGATTAGTGAAGGGATCGTGAATTCTATTTTTTCTATTCATCGATTTAAATACGGTATACTGGTACGAAAATTAAAATTCTATTCCCCCTTTTAGAATTAGACATTTCTTGCGTCATTCATTTGGCAACATTGTTTAAATAGAACCGCTTATATCTACAGACACGTGCAGATAAGTACCGGCACAGGATTGTCAATTTATACCTAAAATTGTTATATTGTTGTTTTTGGTGCCGGACCGTATGTTTTTTTTTATTGAATGACAAGACGAGCAAGGCGCTCGCCTTAACATAAACAGAAGCAACACCACACAGAACTTTGAATTATAAAGTACTACATGGCACTGAACTGCGCTCGTCACCCCCAAGCTATAAGATGTTAAGTCTCATAATGCCTAGTAATTTAATTGGCAATGTCCTTCAAACCGAAACACAACAATGCTTACACACTGTGTCTCGGTGCGGAAATCGAACCCACAGTCTCTTGTTTCATAGCCGGCTCATTACGAAGCTCTTACATAATACGCCACTGATAATATTATCACGAGCAAGGTGCCATATTTAGAGCTTCAACTTAAAAAAATCTCGAACCGGCACTGACCAATAATAATTCCATCCAGGATATTACAACATCATCTCCGGTACAAGTTACTGTTAAACACTCAACAAAAACAATTGAATAACAATGAATAGGATATACCGGTGATCGCATAAACACATAAAATGATCAGATAAGGCACCGTCATACTGTTCGCGTTAATCTACACTTCTACGCGCTACGTTTAAAGCTACATTATCACTGAATAACATAGGCTACTTTTTATCTCGGAAAAAAATAAACTTAAAAAGAAAACTCAACTGAACAATAACCACGCGGACGAAGTCGCGGGTAACAGCTAGTCAAATAGATATTTGATGAAAAACAGAGTTTTAAACAAAAAAGATTCATCCAAATCGGTGCTTAATTGTATAAATTCCTATTTGTGGCCTGGTGCTAATAGGACCAATGTCAATAATCATTATTTTGAGTAATGAGCGTTATAACAATGAATCAGCATACAGCAAAAAGGGCTAATGTGTAACTTTGATCGTTTTAGTTCTTACTCTATTACTAGGAAAGTGAAAAATAATAATTTCTTATCGGCTTAAGTATACTGCAGCCTTCTTTCATCATTTATTTTTTTTACTTAACTGTATGAAAGCGCACACTACATTGGCCTTTTTTACATAGTAACTTTTGAAAGATGGTTAACACACTAACGCCCTTTTAGCACAAAAAAATATCATACTTTTACAATAAACTGGCATTACAATCTCGTTTCATACAAAAAAAGGACTTTGGCCCTTTTAGCACCAGGCCACAGCTATATTAATATGTAAAAATATAAATACATATATTAATTGTGTAATAATATTCCATTTCATTTCATTTAATTTCATAATTGAGAACCTCCTTAATGGAGTCGGTTAAAAATACAATGAATAAGGAAATATCCCTTGACACTGACCATGATGCCGCCTTGAGAAACATGTCTTGCCATCATTTTGTATTCAAGTTATATTATAGATGTGTGACAAATAGCGTAATAAATATTCTTTTGTATTTGTAGCGTAGTAAAGTTAGCATAATATAACGAATGGGCCATTTTCGTACGTTAAAATAGATTTTGTTTATAAGGATAATGTATGCGAAAAATACGCATGATTTAACTTGAAGCAGTTTAATTGGCTTGATAACTTTGTATTTTACCTTCTTATATTTAATCTGATGAATAACGTTCACTAGGAGATTGAATAGATAAATATTTAATTGATAGATATTAAATAGATCCGCACCGCTCTTGACTCTATAGTTTACACAGTGGCGGATTTACCAGTAGGCTGAGTAGGCTGGAGCCTAGGGCGGCAAATTTTAAGGGGCGGCTAATTTTCATAAATTTTATATTTCGGTTTACAAATTTAAAAAAAATATATTATACACACACATAATATCTACGAATTTCGAAAATTGGAGAGAAATTAAAATATTTAACAAAAATCGAAATATTCTCATATACACGAAGTTTAGTAATTTTTACATAATATATTCTTCACTGATAACTGCTATAATTTTTTCTCCGTGTACCTAATAATTATGAGATCTGCTTACCCACGTAAGTTTTTCATAGCTGAACGAGAGAATTTCAAGTACTTCAAAGAAAAGGCGATCGAGTTAAGTGTATCGAAAGAATATACAAGAGAGATGAAAAAAAGACAACCAAAAAGAAAAAAAAGATTTGATGAGACACCAGATGAAGATATTGGAATAGCTGCGAGTGATTACTTCAGGGTTAATACGTTTCTCGTTGTCATAGATAGACTCATATCCGAGTTAGCAAAACGGCAAGACGATTATTAAGGATTTAACGAAAGATTTTCATTTCTTACCAAAATCAATGAGTTGTTACCATCAGTTCTGACGGAAAAAGCCAGTTTTTTAGAAAAAATGTATCCTAATGATTTAGAAACAGACTTAGTTCAGGAATTACTACACTTTCAAAGCTACCTTTCGTCTGAAAGAATTTCAATAAAACCAATTTCTGGATCATTAATAAGTCTGTCTTCATTCCTGCGAGAACAGAATCTAGGAAACATTTATCCAAACTTGGATATAGCACTTCGTACGGCTCTTTGTACACCAGCGGCAAATTGTTCAGGTGAAAGAAGCTTCTCTTGCTTGAAGAGAGTAAAGAACTACCTACGATCGACTTTAAGTCAAGAAAAGCTAAACGCTTTAGCTCTCTTGTGCATAGAGTCAGAGCTAATGAACAAGATTTCGTACGACGATATAATAAATGATTTTGCGAATTCAAAGTCTCGCAAAAAAGTATTGTAATGCTTTTATAATTTAACTTAAATCATAATGCTAACAAATAATTAAGAAAAGATATATTTATTGTATTGTTTTTAAACTGTGAGTGTAATAATAAATGTTAATCAACGTTCGCCAAATGTATGTTTTTTACGTAAGCTTAATTCATATTATGTAAGTATTGTATAGTTTTAAGACATACCTATTACTTTAAAAGTCGTATATGATTGAGATATTTTTTCCTTAAAATAATGTTTTTTGATAATTCTTTGCTGTAAAAATAATCAAGGATCTAACACGATACCATAGTTCTCAATAATAATAACTATATGGGAAAAGTTGATGTAACGAGGATGATGGAGCACAAATTATAAAGTTGGACTTTTATTGATAGAAAATTGATATGATTGTGTACTAAGATATCAAAATTTAGAGGCGGCAACAAATGAATAGCCTACGGGCGGCAAATTTATAAATCCGCCACTGAGTTTACACGGCCCTTCACACCGCCAGAGACAGAAACAGATGGAGAAAGATTCTACGAGAGAAAGTGATGCAGAAGGGAAGTCACTACCCTCAATACTGAGGAATATTAAGAAAACTATAAACCCTTTTACCAGACTTATAAATACTTAGTAACATTGTTGGTTAAGTTGACAGCCTGCAAAAGCTAGGAGCTAGATGAGCGCAATGGCCACTTTTTAGTTACCTGTTTGCACACGGCAACCAGGTAGTAGTGGCCAGAAAAAGGTAGACAACCTATTTTTTGCAGGTAGTATACATTGTACACTTTTCATTGAAGGTTTATTTTTTTTGGTAAGCAAGTCAGGGAAATTATAAAAAAATATATATTTTTTAAATGTTAATTAATCATATCGCTGACCATATTTTTTTTAGGCAACCCTATTGGTATGTGTTCAGCAACACATTTTATACCCTAAAATATTATTTTCATCCGGTAAACAGATGGGTGAAGGTCAATGTTCCCCGGGATCTTATACTATATAGAATGACGGCTTCCGCGTCATTTTATTAAAGCAACGAACATATTTACAATCTCATGCAAAAATAAAATGATGTAAAATTAAACAGATCCATATACATAACAATAAAAATAAAATAGTTTGCATAGCACACTCTGAAACTAATAGAAATATACAAAAATATGTAAAGTTGTCCGGAAGAAGCCGCTGCTTGCGCTCATTGTATAACATTTACTGTTTAATCGATGTTTTTTTATGTTAGATAGTTTAATTTATGTGCAATAAAAAATAATCTATCTATCTATCTATCCATCAATTTATCTTCCATCAATTATACAGGGTTATTTTTAAAACACCAGCAACCTCGCAGGGGTAGATATCTAAGGTTATAAGCTACTACTTTTGTTCTACGACTTTTGATAATTTGTTAGATTTTATTTTCATACAAAAATAAGTATTCATTTAATTTCCGTCTTGAATGTTACCTACACGCATCGCAGATTACGTAAGCAAACACGCGAAGCGTGGGGAACCGGGCTAGCGTTGAAGGTCATCGCCCGAGCCAGCTGAGCGGCGCCTTTGAGTCGCGCGCGCACGCCGAACGCTACGAAGAAAAATACGACACAACAAAAACTTGTAAAATAATTTTTTTTTAAATATATTGAGTTATATACAAACTCGTAGAACAATAGTTGTTCCGTATGGGGTCAGCTATCTGGTCCTGCGAGGTTGCTGGTGTTTTAAAATTAACCCTGTATAATATCAAATTTGAAAATCGAACAACGAACGTTCGTCAAAGACGCTGCCAACCATTGGCTAACGATATAATATTCATAATGATTTCTTATTAGTCCACCCCGTGACCACGAAGGCTGAAAAGTCTTCGAAACGTCGGAATCAAAATTAATAAGAACCGCGATAAAATCCGTTTAAATTAGTTTTATTTCAATGATATAATATTCATTTGTATGCCTATAGTGTGACAGCAACCTTGTTATTTATTATAATCACATCTCATCGGGTCTATCGAGCAGTCCTTTAGACAGGGATTCCCTCAATGATTTCACTGCTTGACAAGCGTGAGCAGGATTTTATTAAATACATTCTGTATACACTTATGGGATAATCGTTTATTGGTAATCTACTAAGGCTGAGAACCATAAGCTTCTAAAGTCAATTCCCAAATCGGCCAATCACAATTTTCTATACGTAAAATCACACGAATTTCCCTGGATTAATATTTGTGCCCAGTGTGGTGAAAGTGCTGGTGGTAGGATATTCATATCCGCCCTGGTAGCGACCACCGTACACATGGTGTTAAAACCTGCCATAGTGACCCACACACCTTGTGTGGATCGCATGCCAGGATCATCATCATCATCATCAGCCACAAGACGTCCACTGCTGAACATAGGCCTCTACGAAAGATTTCCAGACCGACCTGTTGGAAGCGGCCTGCATCCAGCGACTTCCTGCGATCTTTATCAGGTCATCTGTCCACCTTGTAGGTGGACGTCCAACGCTGCGCTTGCCAGTACGTGGCCTCCATTCCAGAACCTTTCTGTCCCATCGGTTATCGGTTCTGCGAGCTATGTGGATATATATATGCCAGGATCAGCCAGTATATATCTAGTCTAGTCTAGTCTCTCCTGAGGGGCTTGCGACATGACTTGATGGTTGATTGGGGCGGGGGTAGGGTTACATCCTTGTATCGCTATGCCTGCATCGGTCACCCACCTGTCCTCCAATGACAACTGCTTCGTCCCTCACCGAAGAGGGAAAAAGCATTTATTCAGACCGGCATGATTCTGTTGACCACCGATATTTTCATTGTTTGTTGCTGGTCGCGAGTTTTATGGACTGCACTACGCTTACTATCAGGTGAAGTGCAGTCACTTTGCCGTGCACGGATAATAAAGGCTCGCCTCCGATCTCATGGGACGGAAATAAGGCGATATAGGCGTGACCTTAAACTATATAATAATAGCTCATAATATTTAGCTTAAGTACTAAGTACAAATAGATTCGGCTATGAAGTGGGAAATACGTTTGACGCCAGCTAATGTTGTATTAATGAAAGAAATCCGGCTAAGTATGAGTCGGCCTCGCGCACCGAGCGTTCCGCACCATACCCTTTTTTTATTTTCTTACTAGCTTTTGCTCGCGGCTTCGCCCGCGTGATCAGCTTTTCCGGGATAAAAAGTAGCCTATCACCCAAGTCAGCTCATACCCTGTCTGTATACCAAATTTCATCAAAATCCGTTCAGTAGTATCAGCGTGATTGACCGACAAACGTCCAAACATCGAAACAAACAAACTTTCACATTTATAATATTAGTAGGATTTGTTAAATTATGTATTGGTCTCTTATCGACCAGTTCTGGTACAGTAATAGCATATAGTATAAATTACTTAATATTATGAAGCTGGTCAGTAATTTAAACCGGATCCCACAATTGTCCACAGAACCCCAAAGCATGATCACGTGCATAACCTCAAGATATGCGTGATCGGCTCGACACGGCTGATAAGTCACGAGTACTAAAACATACACCACATGTTTCAATTACATACATTTTTTTTATAGCATAGGCCGACAATCGAGCAAGTGGGTCACCTGATGGTAAGTGATCTCCACCGCACATGTATGCCCACCACCAGAAGAATCATGGGCACGTTGCCGACCTTAAAGGAAAGGAATAATTAGGAATTGGGAAGGGGGGGATTTGGGCTTCCGGATATCTCACTGACCGTACGAAACGCAGCAGCAAACCGCTTCTTTACGTCGGTTTTCTGTGAGACAGTGGTGTGGTGGTTGAGCCAGCCCATTCATGCTGTAGACAAAACGGTCTACAGTGTGGCTCTACTACTCATACTCTCATACATACATACATAGACGCGCCTGCTTTCCATAGGGGTAGGCAGAGACAACGGACTTCCATCTACTACAATCCTTACGCACCTCTTTGGCTTCCTTCACTCTCATTATATTCTTTCTCACATCGGTTTAGGGTAATTCTGACCTAGCCTTTCTCGAGAATATCTCCGACTTGATCTAAGTAAGTTCGCCGATAGTAAACCGACGAAAAGTTGCAACTTGCTGAGTGAGTGAGATATCCGGAGGCCCAAATCTGCCTCCCCTTCCCAATCTCTTAATTGTCCCTTCCCTTTAAAGTCGGCAACCCGCTTATGACTCTTCTAGTATTATGGGCGTACATGGGCGGTGGAGATCACTTACCATCGAGTGACCCACTTGCTCGTTTACCAGTCTATGCTATAAAATAAAAAGAAATATAAGAGTAACGCCTTGTTTCGTCAACTGGTCAAAACAAATGTCGCAGTTTTCGATTTTGAGGTTGCTTTTTCACTCAATAATATTTATTAGTGTATTTTCCAGACCTTTCAAACACCATTGTTAATTCCGATACTAAATTTTCCCGTATAAATATAAACTATTTATGAAGTAGCAAATTAACTTACCTACATACTTTCCATCACTCCGAAACCGCAGTGGAATTTTTACGTAATAAACTAGTCTTGTCTTAATTTGGCTTTTAAACGTACGACTAGCCACCAGTTAAGGGGAAACCTTTTAGTTACTTGAAATTACTTGAGCAAAATGTTTTAGACCTAAAAGACTTTCTTTCTGCCTTTTTTTTATCCGAGCACGGCAAATTGATTGCACTACACCTGATGGTAAGTTAAGTGCAGTCCCAAAAAGCTAGCGACCATCGACAAACAATGAGTTTACCAGTGGTCACCAGAATCAAGCCGGCTTGTATAAATGCTTCTTCCCTCTTCGGAGAGGGAAGAAGCAAATCGAGGGACCTGCAACAGGAAAGGCGTATGACCGATGCAGGCACAGTGATACAAGGATGTACCCCTATACCCGCCCTAACCAACCATCAAGTCATGTCGCCAGCCCTTCGAGAGGAACGGGTATATACTGGCTGATCCTGGAACGCGAACCACACATGTGTACGGACTACCGTACTATACTATAGCCACTACGCTATCCGGGCAGATATAAATATCTTACCACCAAGCAGCAGCCTGACGTCATCTCAGGTTGGTGCCAGGGTCTGCCTTCCTAATTATAAGCTTCCATTGCGCCAAGTTTGAGCACTCTTCGTAATAAGAACTTGGCTCTCATGTCTTCTCCTAACACGTCAAGCCAATGGTGTAAAACCAAATTGTTGTCTAACATTAAGTTGTACATCCAAATTTTCCAAAAATAAATAAATTAAAACTTAAGGAAAACGTACCAACCAACAACATTTATGGTTACTAGGCCACGTCTTGGGATTCCGAATGGTTTCGGAATTTCCCCGAGCAGTCATGATTGGAATTTCTGAATCTGCAAAAACATGCTTTGGACAGTTTTAATAGGTTTATTATAGACTAGCTTTTCCTCGCGGCTCCGCACGCGTGATCTGCTTTTTCCCGCATAAAAAGTAGCCTATGTTTATCAGGGATAATGTAGGATTCTAATGGTGGAAGAATTTTTCAAATCTGTCCAGTAGTTTTTAAGTTAATTCGTTACATACAAAAATACAAATATTTCTTCTTTATAAATTGACAATAATGCATTAATTCCGACCAAATTTGATTACCATAGCAACGGAAGCCTGCAAATATAAATAATTTTCCCCGTTTTTGCACTCACACACATTTTTCACTCATGCTTCGCTCCTAATGGTCGCAGCGTAATGTTATATAGCCTAAAGCCTTCCTCGATAAATGGACTATCCAACACAAAAATAATTTTTCAATTCGAACCAGTAGTTCCTGAGATTAGCGCGTTCAAACAAACAAACAAACAATCAAACTCTACAGCTTTATTATATTTGTATAGATGTTGTGAGTCATTCGAACTGCTTCTACCTAACCTGCCTTAATTGACAGCCGCTAGCGTAGTGGGTGAGTAGTCAGCTGTGATACGAGAGGCTAGGTTCGATTCCTGCACTAAGCCAAATTTTTGATCCACAAATATTTGTTTCGAGTCTAGATGTTGTGGGACCGCAAGTCATTCGTAGTTGCTGACACCCACGATACAGGTTAATCTGGTGTGAGGACTGAGGTCAAGAGTATGGTCCCTAAAATTGTTTTGTTTTTAGTTAAACCTTGTAACAGCAAATTTTCGCTAGAGCCGCTGCTGAATAATTATGACGAATTTAAAATTTTACGATAAGTTCTCTGAAATATCATCACATTAACATTCGTAACTAGGCTTTACTTTAACCAAAAGCAAAACCAATAACAGATTCTGTCTCTTGTACTCGCCTAACGATGTCTTTACTAGAATAATTTTATTTACGTTGACTGATTGTGGCTAGTTAAAAGGAAGCTTAAAGGGTTGTTTCATAATATTTTTATTATTTGAATAGTTTTGTCTACAGTATGAATGAACCGACTCGACCGCATCGTGTTTTAATATTTTATTAAATCTATTGCAGTAAAGGCCAGCAAACGAGCTAGCTTCACTTGATAGTAAAATGACACATGAACGCCCATAATAGTAGAAGAATCACAAACCTCACAACATGGCTGATTGGCAGCAGAAATATACAAAGCGACAGCCTTGCCAGACGGCCTTACGCATACGAGAGTCCTGCCTAACGAACCACTGCATTATTTTATATTGTAATTTTTTTTTATAATTCCGCGGATGGACCTAATGCCTTTTCCTGCCAGCCTATAG
The DNA here is from genome assembly GCA_949126905.1 of Amorpha juglandis. Taxonomy (NCBI): domain Eukaryota; kingdom Metazoa; phylum Arthropoda; class Insecta; order Lepidoptera; family Sphingidae; genus Amorpha; species Amorpha juglandis. The sequence goes on along the minus strand of OX421390.1, from coordinate 6,459,085 downwards.
CGCGGCGGTTATTCCAAAGTTCCCTTAATTTTTAGTAAGTCTTACTAATGACAAATGTTCTGTACTTGACCTGTCATAAGCGCTTTTTTAGCCTACATTTTATCCGGTTCTCCCCAGGGTTCTTGCCCCCTGATCCTAACCCTTTTCCCATCCCTTTTTCCTTCCCCTCCCCCTTGGCACTTTGGCAGGCCGGCATGATCCTGCCGACCTACGATGGACACATTGTTTATCGTTGGTCGACACTATTCTTGGATTGCGCTACACTTACCATAAGGTGTAGCGTAGTCACTTTGCCGAGCCAGGATAAAAAAAACGAAACATGATGAATAAAGATTTTGATTTTGATGCTTGCTGGTACAACAGTACCCTCCTTTTGACGCGGTCGGTTACAAATCACCGCCACAATCCGAGTAGATATCGCGTCACATCTACGTCCGCTATGACATTGTTAACCAATCAGTACATTCCAATTTGTCTATTATCAGTTACGGACAGAGCACCTTTACGCCACGATAACTTTACATCCAAACAACGAAACAGTTCTCTTATTGCCAGCAGAATAAAGTCCAAAATGCCTATGATTTGATGTTAGTGACAGCAAATTATATTTGCAAGCGGCTGGTCAAGCTGGATGAATGGCAACAAGACTAGGAAATGTAGGTGTGATAAGTACATGGATTGTAGTTATAAATAGACAATGCTCAAATAATTTCTGGTTTCTGAAATGATCAATGTAAAAATTAACTAATCGTCGGTCAAATATCATGTCGTCATAACGGAGTTGCTAGAAGCGTAGTCAACGCTTTTAACTCGATACATCTTTTGGCAAACGTAAAATCGTATGTGAAATTTAGAATGAAACTATTTTAGGTTTCCGGAACATTCATAGACCTATCATCAAATGGTGTGTCAAACTAACAAATCAATTGTTCGCAAATTAGATCAGAGAATAATAAATTTTTCACTAACTAACATTAATTCAGAAACTGTTTTTTTTTATCCCGGCTCGGCAAAGTGATTACGCTACACCTGATGGTAAATGTAGCGCAATCCAAGAATAGTGTCGACCAACGATAAACAATGTGTCCATCTTAGGTCGGCAAGATCATGCCGGCCTGCCAAAATTCCTGGGATAAACTACGGGATCCTGCTCACGGAATACTGGCGACCCCACAGTATCTCATCCCAGGGCCAAGGAGGAGGGGAAGGAAAAAGGGATGGGAAAAGGTTTGGGATCAGGGGGCAAGCCCTCTGGGGAGAACCGCATATACACTGGCTGACCCTGGAACGCGATCCACATAAGGTGGGCCACTATGGCAGGTTTTAGGACCAGTGTACGGTGGTCGCTATGCGGTCGGATACAAGTATCCTCCCACCAGCCAACAGCCAGTGACTAATAAATTGTCTTTCTTTCTTTCTTATTACTATTCAATTCCTAAGCCTTAGTATGAGATTTTTACTAATTGTTAGGTCCCTCGTATGCTATGCCAGAGGCTGCCTTGGTATCACCGCTTTATCTATTTCTGCCGCCAAGCAACTGTGCGTAAGCATCGTTATGTTCCGGGTTAACGAACATTGAAAAGTATTACCATATTATATATTTTTTTTGTCCAATCTTAATTCTATATCGGCAGAAGCACGTGTTCAAACGGATGCTATTTCACGTGATCAAATCAACTCGGGTTGTGTTAAAAACTCGATTTGCCTGTATCAAAAACTAAGGAGGTAACATACCGATGTATCGATATAAATGTATCGATGGGATAAAAAAAAAATTAAAATTTATTATGAACTAGCTTTTGCTCGCGGCTCCGCCCGCGTGAACGTTTAAAATTGACAAAGTTTCATACAATCTTTCATCCCCTATTTTATCCCCTTGGGCGTAGAATTTATCAAAATCCTTTCTTAGCGGATGCCTACGTCATAACATGTACCTGCATACCAAATTTCAGCCCGATCCCTCCAGTGGTTTGGGCTGTGCGTTGATAGGACACTATGTCAGTCAGTCACCTTTGAGTTTTATATATTTAGATATGCACACAACGACTGCTGTGCTTAGGTCTCGGGTTCGATCCCCGGATCGGGTCATATTATATGGGGTTTTTCTATCACAAAATGTTTGTAATTTCGTACCTCAAAATTCAAAAATGGCACCCATAAATTATCAATAAAATTTGCTGATCGTTCGTCTTTCTGTGAAGACCCTATGTATCAGATCGGTTAGAGATATCAAGTATTACTATACTTAGTATCAAACTAATATCAGATACTTGGGGTGCTTGAAGGTGTTAAATTCAAGCTTCTAATAGTAATGATAAGATACAGATTATTAACCGACTTAAAAAAAGAAGAGGTTCAGTGCGTATGATATTTTTGCTTTTATACTACTTCTTTACATAGTATAAAAAAAGCGTAGTATAATGAAGTCGCTTCCTCTGTCTGTCCGCTTAGATTATTTAAACTATTCAACGGATTTTAGTGCAGTTTTCCGCAATAGATATAGTGATTCATGAGGAAGGATTATATGTATAATACATACATATTATAGTACAGAAAAGCCGAAAAATTCAAAGATTTGTAATGAGATGTCGTAACAAACATATTTTTATCCTAGCAAAGCCGGCGCAGGTCGCTAGTAAAATATAAAGTTATAACTGCTCTATTTCGGACCATCATCTTCGTATACATGAAGATTGCCGAAGTGTATAATTTAAATCATTGTACTATAATTCGCTGCTGCTTACAATATCGATATCGACAAAGGTAAGTATCACGTCTCTAGTGAACATGCTTCGCTGCACGTCTTTAGGCACGTGAACGCTTTTTTTTTAAAGTTTTTAGCGCGTTTTTTCCATAAACAGATCGTAGCTAACCGTTTAATAGCCTAAGGATATAAAAGCAATATTCATTAGTTTTTAAATGAATTCAAAAAAGTGGATAGATCAGTGATATTAATTGGAATAATATAAAATCAAACTAAATAATTAACAATTAAATTTTATGTATACGCATTCCGATTATGTTTTTTTTTTTTGTTTTTTTTTATAGCAGAGGTCAGCAAAAGTGCAAGTGATCACATGAATGATAAGTGATCTTCGCACGAACGCCCATAATAGGTACCAGAAAAATCTTGGACACTTTACGACCTTAACGGAAGGGGATAAATAAGGGATTGGGAAGAGGAAGGGGATTTGGGCCTCCGGATATGTCACTCACCGTATGAAACGCAGCAGCACGCTGATACTTCACGTGAGAGTGTGAGCTTTTGGGTGAGACAGTGGTAACAACCCGGTCGAGCCGGCTTATTTTTGCTGCAGACAAAGCTATCTCAACATCTGATTTTTTTTTATTTGAAATCTTTTGACGAGATAAAATATGTTCTGATACATAAGTAAAAAAAAACAGCAAAAAATATATTTAAAGTACAGTTATGTCATTCACGCCAACCTGCGAAGTCGTAACGAGGAAAAACATTAAATAATTCAACCAGATAGAAGATCTGAACTATTGCAAAAAAATAGGAGGAAATAAATTTATTTATCGAATAATACCGCAATCAAATAATCGTTCATTATCGTAAAAAAAATAACTGTTTAACAAAAAAAATCAATCGAGAAAACTGAAAAGCAAAAATTAAAAACCGCATTGCAACCGCAATTGCGGGTTTCGTCGGTTGATTGTTTTTTTTAATGTTATTTTCAATTTTTTGTGGCTATAGGTAATATACTAGTAGAACTTATTTATTAATATGAGACCAACTATAAGGTATGAGAGGTGTAAATAATAACTCCGTGAAATCAGTGAGTAAATACGCAATCATCCCCTAATTTTCTACCCTTAGGGTTAATTTTTTTGTTTTTATAGGACCAATTTCGGAGTATACCAAACCCATTAAAAAAATAATTATCAAAATTGGTCTACTCTGTAAAAAGTTGTGCGTGGGCTGACATAAAATATTATAAGTGTCGAATTTTTTTTTCGTCGAACCTCCTCCCCTTTTTTCGTTGGTTAAAATACACCAAGACCCGAAAATATTTATGGATCACAGTTTATCAAGTTTTGTCAACAGCGTTAATGGGCCAGCTCGACTGGGTTTATTGTCACTGACTAACAGAAAACTGACATGAAGTAGTATCCGAAGGCCCAAATCCACGCCACCGCCGCATGCGAATCTCTTTTTTTAAATCGGCGTCGCATCTTTGATTCACTGGTGCACCCAGGATATCTTCTTCTAAAGATTAGGCCATATTTTACCACAATATTTTTTATTCAATAATACTGGTCCACCACGCTGGCCTAATGCGGGTTGGCAGACTTCACATACCTTTCGAAAAATCTTATCGAGTTCTCAGGTATGCAGGTTTCCTCACGATGTTTCCTTCACCGTTAAAGCAAGCGATAATTAACAATTAATATACACATAACTTAATCCCTCTCATTCAGTAGAGGAGGCCCGTGCCCAGCAGTGGGACGTGTATGATACAGGGCTAGTAAAAAAAAAAAAATACTGGTACCTAAACCACCTTAATCTTGTATGCATAGAACTTTATTGCCATCGACAGTGCGGTACGATTACCATTTTTTGCGAAGAAGTGGTTTGATATAACTGGATTCGTCTATGCCTATACTGCCTGGTCTATCCCCTCACAAACTAGAACTTAAAGTTAAAAACATTTTTAATCAACGGTATTTTACATCGTGGTCTGCAACGTGACTTATCATGTGACAAAAGTCATAAATTATCTCAAATGCTTGCATAAATTTTAAAGAAAATATTTAATTAATAATAAGACGATGTCAATGTCGAAACAGGTCGGTGACCGACCGACCGAGGCCACGGCTATGAATTTCATATCGTCACTGGAAATGCCAAAATACTAAAGTGTGAACTCAAGTACGCGAGAAACCGTCTGGGTTTGTACCACCGCTTTGTTTATTTCTGCCGTCAAGCACAAGAAGAACATTGAAGCCAATGAAATTACTAGACATTATGAGACATATCTTAGGGTGACGAGCGCAGTTCAGTTCCACGCAGTGCATTATAATTCAAAGTTCTCTGTGGTGTTGCTTGTGTTTATGAGCAGGTGTGGGCTTACTATCAGAAGAACGACTTGATCGTCTTTTCATTAAATTAAATAGAAAAAAAGATTAGTGATTTCACTCCGCATGTACTGACGAATTACGGAATTGTTGTCGACCTTAAAGAAAAGGGGTAATTAGGGATTGGAATTAGGGGGATAAGGGTCTCCGGATACCTAAGTGCTTGTCATATGGCAAGGCTAGCCCCGTATGTAGTCTCTAACATTAAATGACGATTATCCTTAATGAAACATTCTTAAATTAGACCTGATAAATACTAATGAGAAGTCTCGTTCGAATCACGTGCGAGTCAATTTCTTAGGGCAAACAACTGGGTTAACGATCTACAATATTGGCCACTGACAAAATTATATCATAGCATCGGTAGCTCATCGAGGAGTGGTATTTAACGAGGCGAAAGTCGCAGATTCGAAACCGGCTCCAAGAGCTTGCACGTCTGACTTTTCTAAGTTACTTGTGTATTGAAATAAAACTAATTTAAACAGATTTTATCGCGGTTTTTATTTAATTTTGGTCCCGACGTTTCGAAAGCTTTTCAGCGCAGTTCAATGCCATGCTGTGCTTTGTAACTCAAAGTTCTGTGCGGTGTTGCTTCTGTTTATGGGCAAGCGTGGCGCTTATCATCAGGCGAGCGCCTTGCTCGTCTCGTCATTAAATCAAATAAAAATAAAGTGGTCACGGGTGGACTGAAGTGTAGGTTGTCCAGAAAAGTTATTTTTAACAATAATTGTAAACTGAAGGTAGGCACTGTAACCTTACCTTAACTGTACCTTTTCTGAACAACCTACACCTCAGTCCACACCCCGTGACCACGAATACTGAAAAACTTTCGAAACGTCGCGTCGGGACCAAAATGAAATAAAAAGCCGCGATAAAATCCGTTTAAATTCGTTTTATTTCAGTGTGTAACATTCGCGTAAACATAAGAAATCATTACGTGTGTATTAATTGTTGATTACTCTTGGTAGTAATTCGTTACTAACCTTAGCCATGGCCCACTGCTGGGCACGGGCTCCCTCTATTGAATGAGAGTAGTCCTCAGTCCACTATGCTGACTTAATACAGGTAAACTTCACATACCTTCGAAATTCTTTTAAATAACTTCACAGTCATGTAGATTTCCTAACAATGTTTCCGTCATAAAGCACGCGATAATAATTAACAATAAATATACACGTAACTTCGAAGTCATAGGCGCAAGCTCTTGGTACTGTTTTCTGACCTGTGACATTCATATCTGCATACCAATCCCCGCTTAGATATCAGTGCTTCTTAAAGTATTTTTTGCAGCAACACGAAGACGACACGCCTAATAAATTAGTCATAGCAATAACAAATTCAGGTATATTGTGTTTAAAAGAGCAGTAACTAAGTACTTAAGATAAGTCGAATTGTATTACGTCTTGCTACTTTGCTCGTAACTGTCAAAAAGGCGAATAACAGTATATAGGTAGAGTTACCATACTATACACCATACTACGACTTTTTACAATGTGGTAGGTCCCTCATATGCAAGAGGCAGTCTGGTTTGGTACCACCGCTTTGTTTATTTACAAGCAACAGTGTATAACCACTGTTGTGTTTCGGTTTGAAGGACATTGAAGCCAGTGAAATTACTAGACATTATGAGACTTAACATCTTATGTCTCAAGGTGGTAGTATGTGGTAGGTCGAGCGCAGTGCAGTGACATGCAGTGCTTTGTAATTCAAAGTTCTGTGTGGTGTTGCTTCTGTTTATGAGCAGGCGTGGCGCTTACCATCAGGCGAGCGCCTTGCCCGTCTCATCATTCAATAAAATAAAAAAAGACGGGTTCTGCACGTGCAGCCGCAATCTAAAGCTAGTACCATGATAATAGCACGATGATTTAACAATACTGCTAATTTAAATATCTACTGATGTAAGGGGCGTAAAGATAAGATGCGGTAATGCTATCAAATGTCGTGTAAACAGACATTAAACATTGTATTTGTAACTAACTGTCACTCGCGGTTTCACCTGCATGTTACTGCACTGCTCCCATCGGTCATAGTGTGATATACATATGAACCTTCCTCTTAAATCACTCTACCTGAGTAATTCTGGTATTTTAAGTGATCTCCACCGCCCATGTACGCCCACAATACTAGAAGAATCATAGGCACATTGCCAACCTTAAAGGCAAGGGATAAATAAAGGATTGGGATGGGCAGGGGGATTTGGGCCTCCGTATGTCACCGTACGGAACGCAGCAGCAAGCCGCTACCTTACGTCGGTTTTCTGCGAGACAGTGGTAACGATCCGGTCGAGCCAGCCCATTAACGCTGTAGACAAAACTGTCTACAGCGTGGCTCTACCACTGATAATTCGAATTGAATTGTGATTAAAGCTTAGGACCTCATCGGTTTTTAACCTTTTAAGTACCTACGTTGCCACTCGACCGATGAGGCGATATGAATATCCACTTAAAATGTGACAAGTGGATTATTCGTATCTTAAAAGTAAATAAGTACTTTTCCATAAGTTATCTTAAGAGTGATTGATGTTTCCTTGTCTATGGAACTAACTCATTTCTCTTATTTTTTAATATCCTGAATGACGAAACGAGCAGGACGATTGTCTGACGGTAAGCGTCACGCCTGCCCATAACCAAAAATAACATAGAAACTTAAATTACAGAGTACTGCATGGTATTGAACTGCGCTTGTCGCCCCGAGACATAATGCAAATGAGAATAGGAGCTTATGACAAAGCTTTTATTTCGAAATCACAGACAGACATCAATTATATTTCCATGTTTAGACATTTTAGATAACTATGTACTTATACCAAGACTCCACAAATGTATACATACTAGCTTTTGCTCGCGGCTCCGCCCGCGTGAACGTTTAAAATTGACAAAGTTTCATACAAACTTTCATCCCCTATTTTATCCGCTTGCTATCCGATGCCTACGTCATAACATCTACCTGCATGCCAAATTTCAGCCCGATCCCTCCAGTGGTTTGGGCTGTGCGTTGATAGATCACTATGTCAGTCAGTCAGTCACCTTTGAGTTTTATATATTTAGATATACCGACGCCTATTCCATGGGGGTAGGCAGAGGCTATTGAGTGCCATAAGTTACGATCCTCATGACACAACTCTTTTGCTTCTTCCACATTCAATCATCATACATTTTCGTTGGTTGTGGGTACTAGTCACGTACCCTTTTCAGAGATCATTTATTTGATCGGCATATGTTTTCCTCGGCCGCCCCGTCCGACCCTCCCATTCACATTCACACGATAAATACCTTTCGTAAGTCGACTTTCATCCATCCTTTCCATATGCCAATACATATTAAAGAATATAAAATACATCGTTACCTTTAATAGAAGATGTCAATGAGAAGTAACACGTCGCTGTTGGTATATCTAAAAATACTAGATAAATATATCGTTTTATCACATGAACGTCTTTTCTAAACGTAGCTCGAGGCTATCGAAAACCGAAGCTTCTTTTTGAATATTTTCATCTTTCTCTTTACAAAAGGATCCACTTTGATAGTCTTTGAACACTCGAACAGTTCCAGATACTTATGCAAACTCTTCGCTTCTACTGGCTGAATATTCCACAACCGTTTCTATCGAAAAATACATTTAATCTATGCTCAATTTAAAATCTCGCGGCAAAATTCAAAAATAGAACGCGAGTGCGTCATACGAGTATGGCGGCACGGTACGGAAGTACTTAAGTGGTGGCTATTTTGCTGTATATTATTGGAAAATTAGCCTTAATGGTGTGATTGGTGCGTACATCTGAGCATCTGAGCCCACGCGGTCCCCGTGCACGACTGAAGGAGCTCTCACAATCGTTTTAGTCAAATATTCAGTAATAATTTAAGTCGAGTGTATACAGTGCGGAGATCTGTGCGCGACGGGCCTCGGATGTCGCAGCGCATACAATCTTTGTTCTTGTAATTATACAGAGGAGATAAAATCACAAGTATTACATTTATTTTTAATTCATTGAGCCACGATGTACCCAGTTTTCTCTACAGCATGAATGGGCCGTCTTGATCGGGTTGTTACCACTGTCTCACAGAAAACCGACGTAAAGTAGCGAATTGCTGCAGCATTTCGTACGATGAGTCCGGATGATATCCGGAGGCCTAAATCCTCCTCTTTTCCCAATCCCTTATCCCTTAATCCATTAGCCCTTCCCTTTATGGTCGATAACGCGCCTATGTTTCTTCTAGTTTTGTGGGCGTACATGTGCGGTGGAGATCACTTACCATCAGGTGACCCACTTGCTCTTTTGCCGGTCTATGATATAAAAAAGTAGCAATCGCCTATGGCAACATAAGTAGACTAAAGCTGGATAGAGTTTAGGTAAGAATTACATACTGCACCCGGTTCCGACCTACTGACTCTTTAATTTTATAAATTTTATTAAATTCAGCGTTACAGTTTATCGTCTCATTGGTCTAGTGGAAATCGCGAAATTCTGGATTCAAATTTCAGGTTCGAGCAATCACAATTTGTTTTGACTGTTAGATTCGAAAAACTACACTTACACTTACAACTTTACTAGGGTTCGATTTCTGCTCGGTATGGTGATAGTCACCCCATCAGATCACTACTAGTCATACTATACATACTATACATATCCGCCTACCACTTTGAGGATACAGGCGTGACCTTATACTGTACAGTTTCAAGAAATTAATTCGCCATCTCAACCAGGTACTCAGTAATACAGTAGAAATACAGAGATGACACTTATCTTTGCATGACAAATATCTTAGAGATGGTCTTTATCTCTTACCCCTCCATCTTAACTATAGCATCTAAGAGCACCGAGAAAATTTATCTCATCTGATAATGAGCCTCACGCGAAGTAAAGACTTTATATCCAAAGTGTCATAATGAAGTGCAATAGATTACTTGATAACATGTTATCATATTTCTATATCTGGTTAATATGTTTGCGAATATCAGGTGTCATTGTTTTTCTTTCTTTATTCCGCAGAAATTTTACCTTGTCATTCTAACGAACATACGTTTGATATGACAATTCAATTTTTCGGCCAAAACCGTATTGTAACATCTTTGAATTATTCTTACCCTCCACAAAAATAGGGGTGTTATAAATTTGACCCCCTTGTCTGTTTCCTCACGATGGTTCGTTCACCGTGATAGCAAACAACTTAACAATGAATAAACACGAATTTTAGAAAAGTCAGAGGTGCATACTCTTGAGGTTAGTTTCGAACCTGGGACATTCGTCTCGGCAGTCCGTACCGCTCCCCGCTGAGCTATCATTGCTATTTATCATAAGAAAATTAGAGATGAAACCTGTTTCGACCCCATAGGGTCGCCACTCCTTTTTCGTCTCCAGTCACGGTCTGTTTCCAACCCCCGGATTTTAGACAGTGCTAGCAACCTGATGGAGCCGGCCCTTTCATACTATAGACAAAACTTCCCATAGTACCAGAGGTGCATACTCTTGAGGTTAGTTTCGAACCTGGGACATTCGTCTCGGCAGTCCGTACCGCTCCCCACTGAGCTATCATTGCTATTTATCATAAGAAAATTAGAGATGAAACCTGTTTCGACCCCATAGGGTCGCCACTCCTTTTTCGTCTCCAGTCACGGTCTGTTTCCAACCCCCGGATTTTAGACAGTGCTAGCAACCTGATGGAGCCGGCCCTTTCATACTATAGACAAAACTTCCCATAGTACCACTTAAACGATACATGCAATATAAAATTAACATCATCTCAAAAATTCTAGTTTCTATCCATAACGGTCTCGACTAGGCGATGATAGTTAGACAGGATTTTGTATTTTATATATACAGTTTTCGGTTTTACTTGACTTACAGATGAAAACAACTGAACCATTTGACACCAACAACCCACCCTACCCCCTTGGATTCACATCTTTGAGAAAGTTTATCTGATTCTTACAGCGTAGCGGCCAAATCATCGCCGCAATAAACTGTAGCGATCTAACGCCACTGACCCTGTTTTCCAATTACAGCACTAGAGCGCATTATGCGGCATAATGCTCAACGTTGAATGTTTCAACTATAGCAACGCTTCGCACAATCAAGCACTCTCAAAAGTACTGCTTTCGGGTGATACATGCAATCGATACCAACTCAGTAACAGAAAATTAACAAGTGTTTTTTCTTTAAGTTGGCATTGATCGAAAATTTATTTATATTATCGTTAGTAATTAATATTGTTTATTGTTGAGAAAAAAATTTAAGCTTTCGTCTTATCGTAGTGTTTTCGAAATATTAAAAAGTTAATTCAGACCCTGTTAAAAAGTAAATGTAAGGATGGATGAAGGTATAAACATTGACTATTTATATTTTTATTCTCAACACTGAACTTAGCGCACTCTGCTGGTGCACTAGAAAACTAATTCACGTTCCAATTAATCATTAGCACACTTCGGCATTGTGCGCCACTGAGTCGCATTATGCTCTGTAATTGGAAAACAAGGTGAGTCACACCTAAGAAGTCATTTAGACTGGTTGTAGCCACTCCGTACAATGTCCAATCTCAAGGTGTATACATATGTTAGAATAATTTTGTTGCGCATTTACAGCACTGTCTGGTCTCATACGTGCATTTATTATTGAATGATCGTGAGGACGCCACCGTAGGATGTGACACAAGGGTTCTGTGAGAAACAATGTGGCAGGAAATGGATGCGTAATGAACTACGGAAAACTTATAGAACCGATGTAAATAATTACATAGTAATCATTCTTATAACTGATGGGACAGAAAGGTTCTGGAATGGAGGCCACGTACTGGCAAACGAAGCGTTGGACGTCCACCTACAAGGTGGACAGACGACCTGATAAAGGTCGCAGGAAATCGCTGGATGCAGGCCGCTTCCAACAGGTCGGTCTGGAAATCTTTCGGGAAGGCCTATGCTCAGCAGTGGACGTCTTGTGGCTGATGATGATGAAACATTCTTGTAGTAAATTTTATTTGATTGTATTGAACACTAGCTGTTGCCTGCTCCGCCCGTGTGAATGTATTTTCTGGGATAAAAGTAGCCTATGTTCATGAGGGAGAATGTAGGATTATAATGGTGAAAGAATTTTTCAAATCGGTCCAGTAATTTCAGAATATATTCAATGCAAACAATAAAATCTTTCCTCTTTATAATATTAGTGTAGATCAGTGTTTCCCAACCTTTTTAGGCCATGCCCTACCTTAACATTTTTTTCTTAAATTTGTCACCGATATTTAAATAACCCAAAGGGTTAAAGTCGTGTCGAGTCAATTTTTTTAATTTGCCCCCTTAAGTATCAAATTGGCCCCCTATGGGGCGTGGGCCCCACGTTGGGAAACACGGGTGTAGATTGATTGCTTTATTGTAAATACGTTAAAGACAAGAAGATCAAAAGGCTTAACATTTTATGCCTACGACATATCTCGCGCACGATAGAGAAAACTATTGACGACAAATATCTCAGATAAAGCTGTCAACATTTGATAAAATTATGTCGTCATGTCAGGGTTTATGACAAAATACTACACAGAAGTAGAAAGTACTTTTTTCTCTACGTACTTTATCTCTACTTCTGACATGACTAGTCAAATGCTCTTTGCAACCATGTTAGCTTCGATAAACACTTAAAGATAACCAGATGAAACTGTTTTTTACGACAAAATGCGTCGACAAATTGATCCCGTATTGCTTACGCTCTGGTGGTAAGCTTCACGCCCGGCAATAAACTAAAAGCAACACCACTCAGAAATTTGAGTTAGAAATACCTACGTATTGCATGGCATTAGCTGCGTCGTCAGCGATGAGGTAAATGCCGAGATATAAGATGTTAAGTCTCATAATGCCCAGTAATTTCATTGGCTTCCATATCATGTTGATTACATACTGTTACTTGGCGGCAGAAATAGATAAAGCGGTGGTAACTACCTCGACCCCACACGAGATAAGTCTCTCGCATATGAAGGACCTACCACCTAGTTTAAATTGCCATTAATTCTGTAAAAAAGACTAATTTTTTACGACATCAACGACTAAGACTGATAGTATAAAACTTAAATTAGAAATTAAAAAGCCCCCAGCCAAATTGGACGACCAAAAAAAACTATCTTAAATTAATAACGCTCATAACTAGTAATTACCTCTTAAAAGAAAAAAATAATACAAGGCTTTATTGTTATAAAACCTTGTATTATTTTTTTCTTTTTAGAGTTACAACTAGTGGTCGCTTTGTGTTCGATATTTGACCGTAATTCATTAAAATTTTAATTTTGAACAATATTATTCATTTATAATCATAAACTTTATTTGAATTTAGTTCTATCGCTGTGAGACTTCACCTTCATAGACTATTATAATGTTTATGATATTGGCAGTATGAACATAAACAATGAATGTTTTATTTTATTTCTTATCTCTAGCTCATAATATTATCTGTACATAAATTTTAGCTTCTGCACTCCGTCATAATATAAAATTTAATTATGGCAAATTTAACACTCTTCCATGATTCCAAATGCTTAAAGGAGTTATAAAATTTAAAAATAAAAAATAATAATATAAAATTATTAGTCGAAGATTAAAAATAAAACGAAATTTTAATCGTGTCGAAATAACCAATTACCATCCCCGTTCAAAACATCATTTTGCGTCATTGAAACTTAAATTGCACAAACGCCCAGTTAAAGTTGACATTTTCGTTTATTTGAAAATTTGTGAACCGTAAAACGGTACTTTAATGTCCTTAACAGCTTTACTAACTTCGCACAATAAAATTATAGTTTGTAAACGGATTTTATTGGGGAATATTTACAGTTTCCCGCTAAATTGGAGGAAATGACTCGGTCATTATTGACAATATTTGGCTTGAACACATTGCTTGAACATAACTTTAAAAGGTGGTAGGTCCCTCGTTTGCCTGATGCCGTCTGGATTAATAACACTGCTTTGTCTATTTCTGCCGCCAAGCAACAGTGTTAAACACTGTTGTATTTGTATTTCGGTTTGAAGAATATTGAAGCCAGTGAAATTACTGAGCATTATGAGACATAACATCTTATGTCTCGGAGTGACGAGCACAGTTCAGTGCCATGCAGTGAATTATAATCAAAGTTATGTATAGTTTGCTTCTGTTTATGGGCAGGCGTGGCGCTTACCATCAGGCGAGTGACTTGCTCGTCTCGTCATTCAATTAAATAAAAAAAATATATATTACATACTTGCTTTGGCCACAGTTTTTTTTAAACCGTAGCAAGATTATTCAGAACTACAATGGCATGGCACTGCATTTCACCGTCGATCATAAGCTTTGCACTCATCATTCCGAGATAGAGACATAAGTCACAGTCATTTAGCATCTCTTTTTTGTCAGGGGATAAAAATTACGACATAGCAATGGCGAAACTTCATTCCTCTTGCGGTTGTGGCGGTCAGATGGTGATTTGCCCCACGTAATACCAATCCACCATCAAATTGTTGTTGACCTATTTATAAGCTCCTTCTTAGAATTTTAAAAAAATATAGTAGACTGTATTTAGTTTTAATGTTACGTAAACTTTTAATGTCACCAATCTTAATTTTAATTTTATATTGCGGTATTTTGTATATCTATCTGTGGAAACTTTACTGGTTTATATATTAGTCTCACTTTCATTATTGTTATATTTGTCATTGTACTGTTTGTTTCCCAAATATAATAAAATAAAATAAAATCGATAGTAAAAAAAATCGAGATAGGAAGACGGACCCTGGCATTACGCCGTAATAACGTCATGCCGAATGAAAGGGCCGTGTATGAGAAGAACGTCACTGGGGCGTGCTTCTGATACTTGACGCGACCATCATTTACCGGCAAAGTCGAAAAAAGGCGGCAAAGGTAGAGCCACGTTTTGAGTGGTAGAGCCACGCTATAGACAGTTTTGTCTACAGCATGAATAGGCTGGCTCGACCGGGTCGTTACCACTGTCTCACAGAAAACCGACGTAAAGTAGCGGCTTGCTGATGCGTTCTGTACGGTGAGTGATATATCCGGAAGCCCTAATTCCCTCCCCTTCCCAATCCTTAAGTATCCCTTTCCTTTAAGGTCAGCAATGCGCCCATGATTCTTCTGGTGGTAGGCGTACATAGGCGGTAGAGATCACTTACCATCAGATGACCCACTAGCTCGTTTGCCGGCTTGCTATAAAAAAAGAAACTTGATGCGACTATCAGAATTTTACTGGCAAAGTCGAAAAAACGCGGCAAGTTACGATTTATGCTGTTATTTTTTTTAATGGCACGACACTGCGCCCATGGGGTCAGGACCGTTTATATAGAGAGAGATAGTTCGCTTTTTGTCAAAAAAGTGGGTTGTCCTTTGTTTGTCTGTGTTTGTGTGTATCTGTCTGTAACACCGTTGCGCATAAACGAATGAACCAATTTTAATGTATTTTTATTTTTTTTAAACCTGGTTTAATCAAGACGGTTTTAGCTATTTTAAAGAATATCTGTTGATGTACAGCAAAAGTGGTTAAAAATAATATGCTTAGTTTCTTGCACTAAAATAATAAAGCTGAGGACAGAAAAGTACTTATAGACGGCTTATATTGCATAGTATTTGAAGGTATAAATACCTATTATTTACTTGACTGAATCAATCCGTGACCACAACCGATGTAACTCGGTCAAAACTTTGGGAAAGAAATAATAGTAAAAGTCGCTGGATGCAGGCCGCTTCCAACAGGTCGGTCTGGAAATCTTTGGGGAGGCCTATGTTCATCAGTGGACGTCCTGTAGCTGATAATGATGATGATGATGATAAATACGTTCAAATACTACGCGATTAAAACCAGTTTAAGTAAATTTTATAATATGTATACAAATCCCGAAAACCTAAAAACATTTACTAAACGGCTGTTGATATTTTATTATAATAATTTGGTGTCAATTCGACTTAGTATTATTGATGCAGACACACCAAAAAAAAGGTGTTTTGTACAATTACAATAAGTTTTCAATACACAACAAAATTTAAAATAACAAATATGAAATAATTATGAACTTACCTATAATTTGCTCAATCGAACTTTTTCTATTTTTAACCAACTTCAAAAGAGTAGGTTTAATTTTTCTTAATCCTCACTCACAAACATACTTAACATAAAGTCAGCCACGCACTGCGGTTCTAAACAGTTTATTCTGTGTTTATTTGTTACATCACATGATATGAGATAACACAATCAAGCCATCGAGATAATTCAATAGATGATCTTGACTTTTACAACTTAAGCTATGAGTGGAGATAAATACTTAGATAAAAAAATAAAATACACCCAACAGTCACACATATAGTCCTGACCCCACACTGGGTTAACCTGTATCGTTGTTATCGGGAAATATGAGGGACTTGCGGTCCCATAACACCCAGACCTGAAAAAGAATTTGTGGATCAATCAAGCATTTGTCTCAGTGCGGAATCGAGATCTGAAGTCCACCCCATTGCATTGCCTTCTACGTCAAGTCTTGCAGAGGGATATTATAGTTCCCGATCCTCTCGGCACTCTCCTACGACATTACTCTCTCGTGATCCACCGCACGCTTAGACTTCAGGCTGTCGGCTATGATGGATACTACGGCCGGCAGTGAAAGATCTCCACCGATGAATGCAATAAGAACGCTGCGCTTGTCGTCCCACCTGACCATAGTATGTTAGGACGGGTTCTGCGGATTTGTTAAAATAGTGATACACAGCCAACTATTCGACCCTAGTACCTACTATTCAAAACACCAATGGTCTGTGAGCATGTGGCAGGGAGGGACCGCCCACCAGCCGTCAGGGTATTATTTAAACAAATACACCCAACAGTCACTCCCAAAGGCCTTTTTTTGTATCCTGCCTCGGCAACGTGACTACGCTACACCTGATGGTAAGTGTAGCGCAATCCAAAAATAGTGTCGACCAACGATAAACAATGTGTCCATCGTAGGTCGGCAAGATCATGCCGGCCTGCCAAGGGGGAGGGGAAGGAAAAGGGATGGGAAAAGGGTTAGGATCAGAGGGCAAGCCCCCTGGGGAGAACCGGACCGTACACGAGGCTAACCTTTTTTTTATTTGATTGAATGACGAGACCGAGACGAGCAAGACGCTCGCCTGACGGTAAGCGCCACGCCTGCCCATAAACAGAAGCAACACCACACAGAACTTTCAATTACAAAGCACTGCATGGCATTGAACTGCGCTCGGCACCCCGAGACATAAGATGTTAAGTCTCATAATGCTGTACGTCAGTAATTTCACTGGCTTCAATGTCCTTCAAACCGAAACACACTAATGCTTACACACTATTGCTTGGCGACAGAAATAGACAAAGCGGTGGTACCAACCCAGACGGCCTCTCGCATACGAGGGACCTACCATCTTGTAAAAACCTGTATCGTGGGTATCATGAACTACGGCCCCACAACACCCAGATCGAAAGCAAATATTTGTGGATCAAACAAACATTCGCCTCGATGCTGGAATCGAACCCGCAGTCTCTCGTTTCACAGCCGGTCGTTCAGCATAACCGCCATTTCCCAAAGTAAGTACAAACCCTATGTGGAGGTTTCCTGACATTGTACCAAACAGTAATGTTCGTTGAAAACCTGATAGGTAATGATGATGATTCAATATAAGTTTTGTAACGTTAGATTAAATATTTGTTTTTATCTTAAGTGACTCACGAGGGCCGTAATGCCTGAAATTGTTTGTATATTCGTGCTTAATAGTAAAGAATAATTAATAACCAAGCGCATGATTATTGCAATTCATATTTTACGGAGGTTTCACGAACAAAGCCTCGGCCAGTCAAAAGTAAAAAAGTATCGATTTATATGTACCGAATCGATCATTTTAAATAATACCTATTTATATAAATTTTAAAATATGAAAAAAAAAATTATATAAGTTTAATATTTGGATGACCTTCTTTTGACATCATAAATATGTATTGGTCCACATTTCATGGCAAACTATTTTTAAAAATATTGAGTTTGATATGAATTCGATACGTAAAAAAAGATTCATTGATCATATATTCAATCAAAATAAAGCAATATAAAAGCAGCGATAGCTCAGCGGGGAGTGGTATGGACTGTCGAGACGAAAGTCGCAGGTTCGAAACCAGCCCCAAGAGCATACACCACTGACTTGTCTAAGTTACGTGTATATTAAATGTTAATTATCGCTTACTTTAACGGTGAAGGAAACATCGTGAGGAAACCTGCATACCTGAAAACTCGACAAGATTTTTCGAAGGTATGTGAAGTCTGCCAACCCGCATTAGGCCAGCGTGTCGGACTAAGGCCTAACCCCTCTCATTCAGTAGAGGAGGCCCGTGCCCAGCAGTGGGACGTATATAATACAGGGCTAGTAAAAAAAAAAATTCAATCAAATAAATCGTTATAAATTACCGATGTATCGAAGAAAAATATCGATATGCCGAAATTTTTCATCATCCCTAGTCCCTACTATGAAAAGTCAAAAGTGACATGCGGTTTACGATTTTAGTATGACTGTTCTTGTTATTTCGATTTATTTACTTTAAAATCTTAATCTAATTATTTATGTAATGTCTTTATTCGATAACGCTGTATTCAATACCACCCTTTACGAGGCCCTATTTCTTCAGATTGGAGATACTTTATCATTCGCAAGAGATTTCTTCGGTTCTTGCGTTTCGTCATTACCTATTGATAATTTTCCCAAATCATTGGTTAATTTCAACGAATTGTCATTTTATGAAGAGATCGCGGAGGTTTTCTACTTCAACGAGTTCCAATTGTTGCTGCTGAAGACATTCTTCCTGATTTTACTGTTCACTTTATTATTGATTTTCGTTTCGTGGCGTGTTTACGGTAATCGCATTTCGGAACGGTTCATGAAACCAGGTGAGTCATTCTTACCTTCATTCCTTTCCATTGTTTATGTTTTCTAATTTGCCATATTTAATAGCAGACTGCTCCAATAGTTTTTCAACTTTGGATAGAAAAGATTTTTACCTTATTACATCATAATAGTTTGCAGAAATTTGCATTCTGCTTAGTACAAATCTCTTAACACTGGCAGGTAAAAAATATTATTTTAAATATATTGTCTTAATAATGCTTATATTATTATCATACACAATGAATTTGAGTTATGTGATCTGATTTTTGCATATATTCTAATTGTAAACAACAAATTCATTGAAATTAAGTTAGTTAAGTATGTCCCTAAAATATTATCATTAAACTCCCAAATCCCTCTCCCCTTCCCAATCCCTTAACTATACTTTCCTTTAAGGTTGGCAATGCACTCATGATTATTCTGGTATTATGGGTAATTTGGGTGTGGGGATCACTTACAGTCAGGTGACCCAGTTACTCATTTGTCAGTCTATGCTATAAAAATGTTAAATACAGAAAGTTTAATGATTATAATCCACACATATGTGTACTGAGTAAGAAAAGATAATTTTATCTGTATGTAGGCATTAACCTTTTGCCCACCCAAAATAAAATATACACTTTTCTCAGATGTACATAATATATTTTACAGTCCAAATTACTAGTCTCCTTAATAATTATTTCACTAAGCCTGATTCACAATTTTCATATAAGATACTTACAAACACACAAATTTTGCTGAGCTTTTTTCTACACTAAGATTTGATGTGAATTATACATTGGTATTGGTATTGGTTGTGGGCTCCTTTTCCCGCACTTAGCCTGTAAAAATTCAGGCCATTGTACGTGAGTGAATTATACATCTAAATAGAATAGATCTATTCACAAAATTAATGAATGATTTATTGTTTCAGCTACATCAGCCACAATCGAACAACTGAGGGAAAGTGTGTCAAAACTAAAACTGCCTAAAGAACACACACCCAGGATTTAAAATATGGCGGATAAAATAAAGAAATTCTTTCAAAAAAAGAAAGTCGAAGCTAAGTTTAAACTGGCAGGACCAGGTCATAAGTTGAGTGAATCATCTATGAGCACTCAAAGTTCAAACTCTTCAAAAAATGCTCCTATGCCGAAACGGTCAGGATTGTCAGAGGAGAGTAAAGTCGCAGCTGATGCAGCTTTGATGAGGTTGCAGCAGAAGAGAGAGAATCCAGCATTTAACACGTCGCTTGCTGCTATACAGGTATGCTAAGAATTGCTATAGCCTTTTTAGTAGTTACTAGCTTTTCTTCGTGGCTCCGCCTGCATGATAAAGGTGATAAAGAGGAAGGTGTGTATGCACTGGTTGCATCCATGCCTAGCTTTTCGAAGACGCAGGTGTTACTAAATCTATTTGTGTATCTATTCAAGGCGCAAGTTAAGAAAGAATTAGAAAATGAGAGAGCAGAAGCTTCAAAGGCAATGGCATCCACTTCTGAACAAGCAAGGAAAGATGTAGAGTTGGACTTGCCAAAGAACTTCGCAGCGTCTGGGGTCTATTTCAAGTAAGAATATATATTTTTTTTAATTTCATTGAATGACGAGATGAGTAAGGCACTCGCCTGATGGTAAGCGCCACGCCTGCCCATAAACAGAAACAACACCACACAGAACTTTAAATTCCAAAGCATTGCCTGGCACTGAACTGCGCTCGTCACCCATAGACATAGGATGTTAAGTCTCATAATGACCAGTAATTTCACTGGCTTCGATGTCCTTTAAACCGAAACGCAACAGTGCTTACACACTGTTGCTTGGCGGCAGAAGTAGACAAAGCGGTGGTACCAACCCAGACGGACTCTCGCATTCGAGGGACCTACCACTTTATATAATACTATATATGCATTAAGGGCTTATACCACCTCAGATGAATTTCAAATTGTTACCGCCCACCTCCACGTGTGTATTGATTGCACAAATAGCGCTAGTTGAGTGTGGTGGACGATGATCGGGGCAAGGTGACGAGCGCTGTTATGAGATAATGGTAACAACCCGGTCGAGCCGACCCATTCACGCTGTAGACAAAACTGTCTACAATATGGCTTTACCACTTAAAATTTAACAAAAGTGCTATGTTTAGCCAAGTTATCACTTAAAGCTCTAATGTTTCGTATATTGAAGTAAAACTTCTTTAGAATCGTTGTGGTTTCAAACTCGACGAAACGAAAATACGTCACGACAAAGAGACAAACACATTCATTAATACGATTTAGCTTGCGTGAGAATGAGGTTGATTACAAGTATGCTATCACGTGTCTTTGCGCCTGCGTACAACGAAGCCTTCGGAGAATGTGTTATAAACAATGTGGTGTATTATTCACGTGTTTTATTTTTTGCATTTGCGTATTAAAATTCGTTGGTTAATTAATTTATTTTACTATAGTATTTATACAATATTTAGACAGTGTGAATATTTTTATCATTTTATTTAATACTTCTGAAGTTTCACTACTGCCATGTGTGAATTACACATATTTTTTTATATATCACTAGCTTTTGCTCGCGGCTCCGCCCGCGTGAACAGCATTTTCCGGGATAAAAGTAGCCTGTAAACGTCTCCAGGGTCCCATCTATCCCTGTAGATAAATTCATCAAAATCGGTTCAGTGATTTAGGCGTAACAAACAAACTCACTTTCGCATTTACTTTCACCACTTTTTTCATCCCTTATTAAATAAAATTTCCATAATTCCTGAAACATCTATTTATTTATTTTACGTCAAAAACCGAAATCCAAAATTTTGTTTATGTAACTTTCGAAATGACGGACTTTCATACATATTATAATCCCCTATTTTGACCCCTTAGGGGTGGAATTTTCTAAAATCCTTTCTTAGTGGGTGCCTAGATAACAAAATGAATATACAGTCCGAATTTCATGCTTGTAGTCTTAATAGTTTGCGCTCGGCGATGATGAATCAGTCAGTCAGTCAGGACATGTTATTTTATAAGTATAGTTGGTTGTTTATTTACATCAAATTGCAATTTTGGGCGTATTTTTTTATAAAATATATATTAATGAAATATATTTTCGCAAATTGTGAGTATTGATAATAATATTACATAGTTTAATTTGAGCCAATACAAAGCCCTCTAACGTAGTATCGACTAATAAAGTAAAGTTAAAGAGCAGCTGTTTGGACTGAACAAGTCATTCTAAAGACTAGTCTGACACCAATCGAAATGAGAATGAATACAACTGATGAACTGAACCAACAAACAGGATTTTTTTTTACTAGCCCCGTATTATGTCCCACTGCTTCACGGGCTTCCTCTACTAAATGAGAGGGGTTAGGCCTTAGTATACAGGTTTCCTCACGATGTTTCTTTCACCGTTAAAGCAAGCGATAATTAACAATGAATACACACGTAACTTAGAAAAGTCAGTGGTGTATGCTCTTGGGGCTGGTTTCGAACCTGCGACTTACGTCTCGACAGTCCGTACCACTCCCCGCTGAGCTATCGCTGCTTTAATTTCCACTTATCATTCACAGATGTCCAATAATAAGTGACGAGGTGCTTCCACGGGAGGAATGGAAGAAAAATATAAAGACATTCTTGTATGAACAGTTAGAAGAAGAGAGAGGACTCACAGCCTGCCTTATAATACAGTCTTGTAATAATAATAGAGAGAAGGTAAGTGAATGGCTTACAAGGGACTGGGACGTCCGCCTACAAGGTGGACAGACGACCTGATAAAGGTCGCAGGAAGTCGCTGGATGCAGACCGCTTCCAACAGGTCGGTCTGGAAATCTTTGGGGGAGGCCTATGTTCAGCAGTGGACGCCCTGTGACTGATGATGATGATGAAGTGAATGGCTCATTTATGCATGTGTTGCTATGTGTGTGTATGAGAGCTTGTAATAATAATAACAATAATTTATTTCAGACTGTGTATGACCATATTGTAGTTATAAATGACTAGCTTTTTCTTGCGACTCCGCCCGCGTGATCTGCTTTTTCCGGGATAAAAAGTAGCCTATCTTCATCAGGGATAATGTAGGATTGTAATGGTGAAAGAATTTTTCAAATCGGTCCAGTAGTTTTTAAGTTTATTCATCACATACAAAAATACAAATCTTTCCTCTTCATAATATTAGTGTAGATACAAAATTATACTAACAAGATACTATTTCTGATGCCCACCAATGTGAACATGGAAGCAATGTTTAAAAATCTATTGTTTAGGTAGTCATCAGTTTTTAAAATAGTAATATAAAGTGTTTGTTTTGTGTAATAACTACTCATCAACCGATCTTCTATACCTACTGCCACCATTAGGCGTGTTTGGGCGAACAGATTTCTACTGGGATTGGGAAGGAGAGGGGGATTTGGGCCTCCGGATATTTCACTCACCGAACGAAACGCAGGAGCAAGCCGCTGCTTTACGTCGGTTTACTGTGAGAAAGTGGTAACGACCCGGTCGAGCCGGCCCATTTATGCTGTAGACAAAACTGTCTACAGCATAGCTCTACCACTCGCAAAACTCTATTTATTTAACTTTATTTCAGATTGAAACATGCGTGGAAACTTTGTGCAAATATTTAGAGAATATCATCAATAATCCAGATGATGATAAATACCAAAAAATTAGGATGTCCAATAGGTATGTATTGTTTTTCTTTGTTTCTGTTATCATCTGTTATCAGTGTTGACAAGCTCATGTTAAGGACAAGGTCATTTTATCTTTCTTATTATAATACTAGCTTTCGCTCGCGGCTCCGCCCGCGTGATCTGCGTTTTCCGGGATTTCCGGGATAAAAAGTAGCCTATCTCTGTGTCTGTATACCAAATTTCATCAAAATCCGTTCAGTAGTTTCAGCGTAATTGACGGACAAACATCTAAACAAACAAACTTTCACATTTATAATATTAGTAGGATGGTTGGCTTCGAAATTCATACGGAGAAATTATCAGGTTTCCTCACGATGTTTCCTTCATCGTTAAAGCTACCGATAATTAACACATCACTTAGAAAAGTTAGAGGTGCATGCTCTTGTGGCTGGTTTCGAACCTGCGACTTTCGTCTCGACAGTCCATACCACTCCCCGCTGAGCTATAATTGCTACGTTTATATATGTCTATTTACAGTTATTTCAGAGTTCACATGGCGTTAGGTCCCTCGTATGCGAGAGGCCGTCTGGGTTGGTACCACCGCTTTGTCTATTTCTGCCGCCAATCAATAGTGTATATCACTGTTGTGTTTCGGTTTGAAGGACATTGAAGCCAGTGAAATTACCGGGCATCATGATACTTAACATCTTATGTCTCGGGGTGACGAGCGCAGTTCAGTGACATGCAGTGCTTTGTAAACCAAAGTTCTGTGAGCTGTTGCTTCTGTTTATGGGCAGGCGTGGCGTTTACCATCAGGCGAGCGCCTTGCTCGTCTCGTTATTCAATCAAGTAAAAACAAATATTTTTTTTTCAGGGCGTTTTGCGAGCGTGTAATACCCATAGAAGGTTCAATGGAATTGTTACTAGCTGCTGGGTTTATACAACAAACGATTAAAAACACGGAGGGTGTCGAGGAAGAGTTTCTAGTATTCCACAAGGATAATGTGCCTTCACTAGACACATTAACGGTATGAATATCTGATCGTTTTATTTCATTGAATGACGAGACGAGCAAAGCGCTCGCCTGAAGGTAAACGCCACGCCTGTCCATAAACAGAAGAAACATCACACAGAACTTTGCATTACAAAGCACTCATGGCACTGAACTGCGCTCGTCACCCGAGACGTAAGATGTTAAGTTCCATAATGCCCAGTAATTTCACTGGCTTCAATGTCCTTCAAACCGAAACACAACAGTGCTTACACATTGTTGCTTGGCAAAAATAGACAAATATGTGCTTGTTACCCGCCCCGGGGATCAAATCCGAGACTTCAAATAAAAAGTGTATTACATATAGATTTATGTCTCACTAGCTTTTGCTCGCGGCTTCGCCCGCGTGAACGTTTAAAATTGACAAAGTTTCATATAAACTTTCATCCCCTATTTTATCCCCTTGGTGGTAGAATTTATCAAAATCGTTTCTTAGCGGATGCCTACGTCATAACATCTACCTGCATGCCAAATTTCAGCCCGATCCCTCCAGTGGTTTGGGCTGTGCGTTGATAGATCACTATGTCAGTCAGTCACCTTTGAGTTTTATATATTTAGATTTATTATTCACAGACGTTGGTCGACGCTCTCCGTACAGCGGAACCCATACAGTTAGAGTTGGACAGGAATTTGCAAGTACTTCTACCATCGCAGGCGGCCACTAAAGTACAACTGCCTCCGTCTTTCTACACACTCACACCGGAGGAGATTAAACGGGAGCAACAGTTGAGGTACGGTTGTCATATATTATGGCCGATGTCAGCAAACATGCAAGTGGGTTTGATGATAATTGATTCCCATTGGTCATGAAAAAGCAGAAAAAAAAGAAACATGGACACGTTGTACACCTTAAAAAAGATTAACTAAGAGATAGGGGGTGGTTTGGCGTGGTGCAGCGGGCGAGTAGCCGGCTGTGAAGCGAGAGGCCGCTGGTTCGATCCCCGCACCGAGACAAATGTTTGTGTGATCCACAAATATCTGTTTCGGGGTCTGGGTGTTGTGAGACCGAAAGTCTCTCGTAGTTCCTGATACCCACGACACAAGACTCGTATTTTACTGTGGGATCAGGACTATGTATGTGAATGTTGGGTGTATTTATTTATTATTAAGTAGACCTAGATGTCAAATATATAATAGTTATAAAAATCTTATTCTGTAATTATAATATAAATTAATAATATTTGTATGCTGAATGGAAAGGCAGAATACTCTGGACTTTAAAATTAATTATGTAACACCATTATACAGTATTCATACAAATAAATGCATTATTATTATTATGGCCGATGTCGGTAAACATGCAATTGGATCTGGTGGTAATTGATTCCCATCGGTCATGAACAAATACACTCGTATACGAGGGACCTGTCACAAGGTGGTAGGTCCCTCGTATGCGAGAGGCCGTCTGGGTTGGTACCACCGCGCCGTCTATTTCTGCCAGGAAGCAACAGTGTGTGAGCACTGTTGTGTTCCGGTTTGAAGGACATTGAAGCCAGTGAAATTACTGGGCATTGTGAGACTTAACATGTCTCGGGGTGACGAGCGCAGTTCAGTACCATGCAATTCTTTGTAGTTCAATGTTCTGGGTGATGTTGCTTATGTTTATCGATAGGCGTGGCGCTTACCACCAGGCGAGCGCTTTGCTCGTCTCGTCAAAAAGTGTAAGAACGGTTACAAATGGAGTGGCCGGAAATGTGACAGTAAATGCTTTTATTCTGCAGAACTGAAGCGATACAGAGGAGTCAGATGCTGCGTACAAAAGCGATGCGTGAGAAGGATGAACTGCGCGAAATGCGCAAGTACAAATTTGCTATAATAAGGATACGCTTCCCGGACGGAATTCTGTTACAGGTAATAACTAGTCTTCTTCTTTTCAATTTATGGCTTCGCATTACTAGGCGTTTCGCCAGTGACAAGTATAATTTATTCTCAAGTCTTCACAAGAACGATTAAATATCGATAAGGACATCTTCAAGGTCTCGTTTGAGTTTTGGTGTGAATTCCTTCCAGTACGATGCTTCATTCACGTATTTGAATTTTTCCATACACTGTTCATCACCGTCAATGTTTATTGCACAAATCCACACCGCTTGTATACAACAAATAACTTTAAACTAGTTTTAGAAATAAATTAAAATAAGCGATGAACCGCACTGTCAGATTCCCGCCAAAAGTAATAACGTCCTAGGCATGTCGGAAATGCAGAATAGTAGCGATATTTTTAAAGTGTTGATAGCGATGTCGATATGTCGAGACATAAATATCGATTTATCGTATATAGTCCTACGCACGTCGGGAAGTGCAAAACAGTATCTATATTTTTAAAAGGTGTCGATAGCGATGTCGATATATCGAGAAAAAAATATCAATATATAGTATGCAGTCCTAGACATGTCGTAAGTGCAAGGGAGTATCAATATTTTTAAAAGAAATCGATAGCGAGGTCGATATAATCAGAAAAAATATCCATGTATCAAATACTGACCTAGGCATATCGGAAGTGCAGAAAAGCATCGATATTTTAAAAAAGAATTATAGCTGTTTCGATATATCGAGAAAATATGTGTAGCTATGAACTATCGTCTCAATAAAACAAATTTGTGTTAAGAATATATTTCGTCAACAACGATACTACAACGATCATATTTTAACAATTTTTACTACATAACATTTAAATTATATATTTTATATTCAGGGCACATTCTCAGTCTACGAGCGGTACAACGAAGTTCACGAATTCGTCCAAAACAATTTAGAACACAGCGGTTTGCCTTTTGTATTAAACAGTCCTACCGGTCATAAGTTACATATAGAGGAAGATGCAAATAAGACCCTTATTGACCTTCGATTAGTACCAGCGTCAGTGCTGATATTCGCTTGGCACCCGTCCATCTTGGAGGATATAAACAACAGTCCCAACAAGGATGTGTATCTCAAGCCTGAGGTAATGGTTTTAGTACAAGAAGTGTAATATTTATATATCGATAGCACGTCTAGCATTTGCACTGCACTAGCGGCACCGTACGATGTCATTTGTGACGTGCCCACGCTCATGTTGTTCTGTAAATATTGACAATTACGTGTGAAATAACAATAGGGTTGTTGAATATATGTTTTTTACTAAAAATCTATAATCGATTTATTTAATCGATAAACAACGTTACTCAAAATGTATTACCATGAATTTTACAATTCTGATCATTAACAAATAAGTTACAGGGCATCAAATTGTGTAATGACATCAAAAGGATACACATAATATGTATTGTGACGTCAATATTCAAAATGAATATTACGTTGCAGGTGTGCGAGTGAGATAGTGATATGTTCCCGCTACTCACTCACCTTTGCTCGTACCAATAAATAAAATACAATGCTGCCTCATTTAGCCATAATTTCGATTCTGTTTTCACAGTATAGTTCTTTTTTTATTGTTTTCTGTCTCGGATAAAATAATGTACAAATTCAAGCATAGACAACGACTTTATTGCCATACTTCATTGTTATGAGAATGGCACTAGTGAATTGCTGCTGGAATATAATGTATTAAAAATACAGTGTATCAACACTATTGTTATTTGTGCTGGGTGACATTATACGGTGCCGGTACTAAATAGAGACAAACATATAGAGGGTCCTTCAACAGCCAATCAGATTGCTTCGTCTCAGCTTTAAAAATTGATAATAGATGGCGCTATTATTAATTTGTTCACAGTACCAGCCAGGGTAACACTATATGAGAAACATATTATATGATATTGTTACATTAGAAGATATTTTAATTTTATTTCGCTGATAGTTATCAATCTAATGTTTGATTAAACGCCACTTGGAGACGTCAATAATTGGTCAAATAGCCGTTCGATTATTTTTACACTCAGTAAATGTTTTATGGTCCGTTGCTGAGTAAAGAAAAAAAAACAGTGTACGTGTACTAGTGTACACACGTACGAATTGAAACTTCTTTATGACCTTATTTTTCAAAAAATGATCTACTATATGCAACTTTACAGAAATTGGTAAAATAAAGTTAAATTAGATAAAGTTTAAACAAAAGGCTTTTATTATCATAGACATGAATACAAAAAAAAGTGTGCGTCTCGGGACGCTCGACAGAAGAAGTCCGGTCAAAGTCCGGTCAGCCCGGTTAAAGTCCGGTCAGAGTCTGGTCAAAGCCCGGTCAAAGTCCGGTCAAACACCGCTCAAAGTCGGGTCAAAGTCCGGTCAAAGTCCGGTCATAGTCCGGTTAAAGTCCGGTCAAAGCCCGGTCAAAGTCCGATGAAAGTCGTGTCAAGTCGTTTTTGAGTGGTAGAGCCACGCTGTAGGCAGTTTTGTCTACAGCATGAATGGGCTGGCTCGACCGGATCGTTACCACTGTCTCACAGAAAACCGACGTAAAGTAGCGGCTTGCTGCTGCGTTTCGTACGGTGAGTGAGATATCCGGAAGCCCAAATCCCCTCCCCTTCCCAATCCCTAATTATCCCTTTCCTTTAAGGTCGGCAACGCGCCCATTATTCTTCTGGTGGTGGGCGTACATGGGCGGTGGAGATCGCTTACCATCAGGTGACCCACTTGCTCGTTTGCCGGCCTATGCTGTAAAAAAAAAAAAGTCCAGTCAGTCTGGTCAAAATCCAGTCAGTCAAAAACGTGACGCGTGCCGCGTAACGGAAAAATGCGACGATTTTATTTTTCTAACGCCGATAAAGAAGTTTCACTTCAAAAAACTTTATGCTCCATTACGGAGTACAGAAATAATCTTGTTGACGTCTGTAATAATAGCATTGTAAGACATGACTAATTAGCAATTAAAGTTAATTATAGAGTACGACAAATAGCAATGTAGCTTTTTGTCCATGCTGTTATGTCATATTTAAATTATTGTTATGTGTACATAAAAGTTGATGCATGTTTTTTAAATATGAATAATAAAGGAAAATTTAAATACTGATTTTTTTATCCTGGCACGACAAAGTGACCACACTGAACATGATGTTAAATACGGTGGACACGATGGTATCTTTTTTTTTTTTATAGTATAGGCCGGCAAACCAGCATGTAGGTCACCTGATAGTAAATGATCTCCACCGCCCATGTGTGTATTCCAGAAAATCACGGGCGCGTTATCGATCTTAAAGGAAAGGGATAATTAGGGATTGGGAAGGGGAGGGGATTTGGGCCTCCGGTTATCTCACTCACCGTACGAAACGCAGCAGCAAGCCGCTACTTTACGTCGGTTTTCTGTGAGACAGTGGTAACGACCCGGTCGAGCCGGCCCATTCATGCTGTAGACAAAACTATCTACAGCGTGGCTCTACCACTCGAACCTAATATAATGTCGCCGGTAAGAGACATTGTGTCCCTCGGCGATCGGCAGAATTATGCCATTATTACTGGATATATTCTGGCTAATGTCGGAACACGACTCGCCTGAACCAAGCTACTATGGCCGGTTTTTCTTTTTGCTTTCCAATCGATTATTATATTTATAAAAACAATCAGGTGCCTCCCACCAGCGAATGATTAATGAGCTATTTTTTATGTATATTTTACCGTATACGTGATTTTTTACGCAAAAAAGCGACCAATCACATTTGTAAATCTGTTTTAGCGCTAATTAAAATATATCTAGCCCATATACAGAAAACTAAGTATACCAAATAGTTCACATTAATGCTCTTGCTGTTAGCATTACATTTATTAATGCCAAAATTCGTAAAGTACTAAAAATTCGTCTATTGTAACCTCTTTCTAACCAGCGTGTTTTAAATATTTATTTCAATATAGTCTATATAATATGCAGCACAAGAAATCAATTGGCCATCACCATTTTATTAAGACACTGTATTTGTATAAGAAGTAGGTATACACTATGTATGTATATAAATGGATTCAATATATTAAG
The DNA here is from genome assembly GCA_949126905.1 of Amorpha juglandis. NCBI lineage: Eukaryota > Metazoa > Arthropoda > Insecta > Lepidoptera > Sphingidae > Amorpha > Amorpha juglandis. The sequence continues at coordinate 6,428,542 of OX421390.1, read as the reverse complement.
CCTTATGCTGCTATGTTTAATTGTTATTACGGGCGTTTTAAATAAACGATCTTAGGTTGAGTCTCTCGACCAATCCCAGAAGTGAACCAATAAGAATACTATTTGAAAGTCATGTGTGCAATTCGCGCTGTAAGAGTCAGATAAACGTATCTACATTTTCTCAATTTTACAGGAAAGCCAAAATACTGTGGAAATTCGGCTCTTTCAACTTTACCAGCTTTTTAATACAGATAAAATACTAGTCAAGAAAAAAATATTTTTTTCTATGTATTGCCATACTCTTAGAGCTTTGAAAAAATTAGAAATTATTTATTTATATATGCTTACATAGACGCATTATATATCGTCGTTGCGCTTGCCAAAACCGCTATGTGTTTTTTGTCAAGTTTTCAGGGGAGATAAAAAACTACTTTATTAAATGATTGATGCACTTATCAATAAATTAAAAATGTAGTATGGTGGCAAAAAAAATATGTTATAACTGATATATAAGTGAAATTGATTACATGTACTGATGATTCACAGTAATTTTTTTTGTCATTTTGATGCACATATCAGAATTGTTTGCCGAGAATTTTGCCGAACCATTTCTTACAAGTGAAAATGTTCACATATCGGACTTTTGAGGAACTGAACTGGATACATTAATTCTGTTATGTGAATAACAGAACTGCTGGTGCTAAATTAAAAATATGTATTCACTCAATCTGAGTTCAGTTTGAGGTCGTGGGTTCGATTCCCACCCAGGGCAAATATTTGTGTGATGAGCACGAGTATTTGTTCTGTGTCTGGGTGTAATTTATCTATAAATTATGTATGAATTTAGAAATATATAAGTATGTTTATCTGGTGTACATAGTACAAGTTCTGCTTAGTTTGGCACTAGATAATCGTGTGTGAATTGTCTAGGAATATTTTTATTTATTTATTTTTATATTTCAACTGATATTATTGAGAGGGTGAAAAAGATACCTTTGAAATTAAGTAATATAGGAAGTTAATAAGTATCGAAAAAAACTTTATTAAGGCACTCAGGTACAGTAAAAGCTCTTTGTTCGCGGGGTATACGTTCCGTAACTATGCCGCGAATACAGAAACCGTGAATATGGAATGGTAATTTATATGGGATTATAGGGGATACGTTCCTAGGTGACAAAATAAAAATCAAAATATAAAAAAAGAATTTAATTGAAGTTTTTGACCATATTGATTAACTTTTATCTTCAGGCTTAGGCAATGGTTTAAAGAATTCTGTAATTTTTTCTTGGTTGGTAGATTTAAAAGCTCCTTCAATTCAGACAGATATTCAGCGGTGGCATTAGTAGTTTACCTCATCAATTTTCATAATGAAATCACAAAGCTCATTTGTCATTCTTAAAGCTTCACTAAGATTTTTCAAATTAAATGTTACGTTTCGCGTGCTTTTTGAAGCCTCTTCTTCAATGGGTTGTGAATTTAACATTTCCTCCAAGTCTTCCTACATATTTTTGAGTGGTAGAGCCACGCTGTAGACAGTTTTGTCTACAGCATGAATGGGCTGGCTCGACCGGATCGTTACCACTGTCTCACAGAAAACCGACGTAAAGTAACGGCTTGCTGCTGCGTTTCGTACGGTGAGTGAGATAACCGGAAGCCCAAATCCCCTCCCCTTCCCAATCCCTAATTATCCCTTTCCTTTAAGGTCGGCAACGCGCCCATGACTCTTCTGGTAGTGGGCGTACATGGGCGGTGGAGATCACTTACCATCAGGTGCTATAAAAAAAATGCTATAAAAAAATAAAAAATGGAATACTTTTTAGCAATGTGTATGAACCGATGTACCGGTTAGATCCGCGAATAAAGAAATCTTTAGCCGCGAATATAGGAATTGGGTCGCATTTTTTTAATTCCGCGAATAGTGAAAACGCGAATGAAGGAAATGCGAATAAAGTGCTTTTTCTGTAATTTAATCTTAATCTAATGTAGGAACATGTTACTTCTGGAGCTTAATATAATTCAAAGTATGCTTAAAGTTAATTTGGAAACATCTACTTCAACCATCAAGGTGGGCAACCTTGACAATCAACAAATTATATAAATAAACAAAAAAATAAAGATATAAAATCACACCAAGTACTAAAATTTCTTTTCTCTTAATAATAAAAAATATTAAGAATCAAACAACATTTGGAATCATATTACACTTAATATAGGTATCTATAGGTATCTATTTAGGAATCAGTCTTCAGATTTAATGCATGAGGCTGTCGTAGAAGATGTGGTTAGCCTCGGTGCATGTAATTTTTTATGATTGTAAGCTCTCGTATTTGGTCTTCTCTATCTTTCTTGGTGTGTTGTTTACAACACTTTTAGCACTTTAGTGCTGTGAGGTTTGGGTTTGTTCGCATTCTTCTTTTAGGCAGTATTTGCCATTTCTCTGGATGCCGCAGTTTGAAAAAAATGTTTCCCTTTTATACAGCAAGCCTCTGATGTCTGAAACTACAGGATCCCCAGCCTTTTTCCCTGGTCGTATCGAATCCAGCTGACATGTACGATCATAGTTTTTGAAAAACTTGTAGTAGTAGTGTTATATTAATACGAAAATATCCTTGACCATATTTTTTTAGGTAACCCTACTAGTATGTGTTCATCAACACATTTTATACCCTAAAATATATTTTTCATTCGGTAAAGAGATGGGTGAAGGTCGATGTTACCCGGGATCTCAGACCATGTGCAACAGATGATAAAAAAACTTTCCATTTGAACACATAACGACTTTTGCATTGCCAGAAATTAAAATAAAGAACACATATAGGATTTGTTAAATCGACTCCTAGGCGGAAAAAACACATTATTGTTTTTGTATTCAATGTGGAAAGCGATTTCAAGTCCGATAAACGAAAAAAAAAAATTTCAAAAAAATGCACATAACGAGTTTGGCAAGCGCAACGACGATATATTTTTTAAATTCGGTTGACATACGTTAGTGTGGCCCTTAATTATTTTCAAACTTATGTTGTTATCAAACTTAAATACGTCATTTGTGAAGTTCCAAGTTGTTGGAGTTCCATCTGAAAACCCTTTATAAAACCAAAACAACGTATGTATTTAAAGCTTTTACGTTGTTATGGTTTGTATAATATTGCCAAACAAACTATATTCTAAGAATAAAAATATTGTTTTTGGAAATACGTTCCTATAGCTCTAAAGAGGTAGGAAGATAATTAGAACTATTTAAACGGTATTCATAATACGTTTTTCTGGTTCCATTGAAAGTTATTCTTAAGCTATTTCGTTTTATTGGAATTTGATAAATATTGACATTACCGTTACATAGTTTTGGCAATTCATAAAGGACTATATTGTGAACCGTTTTATGAAAAAAAACGTTTTTTGATTTTTTTGTAGATACGTTCATCTGGTTCTTATAGCGCGAATTTACTTAGTATCGATTGATCGATTTTCGATATCGATCTGGGGTATCCAATCAAAATCGATTATAGTAAAATAAATATCCACGATAAAATCCGTTTTAATCAGATTCATTTCGATGTGTAATATTCGAGTAAACATAAGAAATCCTTATACATGTAATTGAATCCTATTAAAAATCCAACACTATAAAGACAATGTTTCTAACTTGTGCCAGAAACAAGGTCTTCGAATACTTAATTTATGTCTTTAGCAATTTTAATATTGCACTTTAAAACTTGCTACAGTGCAATTTAAATTATGCTGTTGGGTAATCATCGTATATTTGCAAAATAGAAGCGTGTAATTATCTTATACAGATATACAATTGTAATTTATTTTACGTATATAACGGAACATTTTTTTGACAGCCTCCGTGATGCAGCGGGCGAGTAGCCGGCTGTAAAGCGCGAGACCGCGGGTTCGATCCCCGCACCAAGACAAATGTTTGTGTGATCCACAAATGTTTGTGTGATCCACAAATATTTGTTTCGGGGTCTGGGTGTTGTGAGACCGAAAGTCTCTCGTAGTTCCTGATACCCACGACACAAGACTCGTATCTTACTGTGGGGTCAGGACTATGTATGTGACTGTTGGGTGTATTTAATTGCGGGCTCATTAAAAAAAAAAAAAACATTACCCAAGGGCATAATTGAATTCATGGTACTGTAAATTGTTATAAATGTAATTTATTATGTACGTATGAGCGGAAGTTGAGACTGTTATGGGCGATTGAATCGCTTTTCTATTTATTTTCATTTAATAAATGTCTTATAAAATTGTTAATGTTATTCATTTTTATATACCCAAAGCTTTTTCATCCTGATTTTCACCGACTACGGCAGAAGGAGGCTGTATTTTAGGTTTATGTAAGAATTTGAGTATGCTCTTGGCCCGCCTTAGGTGTAAGTATATACGAGGTGTCGTTGGATTATCTAAGTTTTGCAATACGGTTTGGTTGCCATATTGTTTTTTTGTGACGTCAGTCGTCAGTCATAAATAAAAAGAAAACAAAAAGCTTGTAATAAAAAATCATACTAATAAGTATGTTTCCTTGTACATTCTTATAGCTATGTATAAGGAAATGCTATGGAAGTTATCGTAGACGAAGACAACCCACAACCCCGAACCTATCTTTTTACACCCCATATAAAGAGGGGTTATTAGTTTAATTAACCCCTTTATGTGCACACATGCGTGCGTGCGCGGGCGCGTGTGCGTGTGTAGCTTCGTAAAGCTTTAACAAATTAAGTGAAATGAATGCGGTTCTTTTAAAAAAATCAAAATCTTTATTAATCATGTAGGCTAAGAAAACGCTTATGACAGGTCAAGTACAGAACATTTGTCATTAAAAAGACTAATTTAAAAATAAGGGAACTTTGGACTAACCGCCGCGCTAAAGGCTGGCAGGAAAAAGCACACCAACAAGCATGGGAAAAGGGAGGGCATCCTTAAGTGAAGGGATTTACGGACTAGGATATGGAAATCGGGACAAGGGCAAGACGGAGTAGGGTAAGTTTACTAAAAATCTGTAAGGGTTTAAAAGGTAAGGAGATGTGTCGTGGACTTTACTGGCAGGAATATCCCTAGCCTAGTTAACCTACCAACCTTTCTCTAGCTGCCTACTGATGACCCGAAGAAAAAATTATTTTAATAATTAATTAATTTTTTTAAATTAAATAAATAATTAATAATTATTTTATTTGATATCTGGTTCAATTGTCTAAAGATGTATTGGTATAATCTTTAAAGTAATATGAATCCCATTACGATTCCTATCTTAGAAATCACAACTCAAGAAAATTGTCATGGGATCGGATTTTGATAAGCTCATTTACCATGAAGTTGTAATGTATGCTGGTGGGAGGATACTTGTATCCGACCGGATAGCGACCACCGTACACTGGTGCTAAGACCTGCCATAGTGGCCCACCTTGTGTGGGTCGCGTTCCAGGGTCAGCCAGTGTATATCCGGTTCTTCCCAGGGGGCTTGCCCCCTGATCCTAACCCTTTCCCATCCCTTTTTCCTTCCCCTCCCCCTTGGCCCTTTGGCAGGCATGATCTTGCCGACCTACGATGGACACATTGTTTATCGTTGGTCGACACTATTCTTGGATTGCGCTACACTTACCATCAGGTGTAGCGTAATCACTTTGCCGAGCCAGGATTAAAAAAAAAGTTGCGAATGGCATGCGAGCGATGACTGACCTGTCGATAACAACAAACGATATGGGGTTTGTAAAAAAAATATCTAAAACTAATTAATTTCGCTAGCGGATAGGCGCAACCATGGCATTGTAAGTTACTCGAAAGTATGAAAATAAATTTTCATTCCATATTTAATTCATATTTCAAGACTGGTCAACTAATTATAATAAACAGACGGTGTAAAGAGATAGGAAATCAAACAAACATTTATTATGTAACATATCACTGTTTATTAAAAAAAAACATTACGCACATGCATTGTTCATACAAAATCATACAAAGGAGTGTTTCGACATTCCATGAAGTTCCTAACGATAAAAAAAATACATTAAGGGCCTGATTCACAATGTCAGGTGTCCCATAATTAAGTATTCAAGCATGCTTAGTTCTGTTTAACAACGTGTTATAAAAATGGTTGGTTCAATTTAAGGAACTCATTGTGTACGATGTAAATATTTCTCCACCGTATTACCAGTTACCACATGCGATAGCATTGGATTAATAAAAATAGTAACAAAGAATTGGATTTTTTATCGAATGATAACATGTCGTTATTCGACTTAGAACTTATAATTTATTCTTAGTACTCTTGAGGGTCATGCACAAAAATTATTTTAATTTCATTATTTTACTATATAACGTTTCTCATTAGCATAAATTGAGCTGCACTAATTCAAATACATAATATTTCAATGTAGTGCAAATATTGTAAATCAGTTGAGAAAAGAGCAATGTTAAAGTTTCAAAGTAAAATGCCTTAATGTTGACTGGTAATATTTCATTGTAATTAAATATTTTTTAGAATAACTAAAAATCAAGTTAAATAAGTTTTTGGCGCGATAGACCCATCAACAGTCATGGCTGTCATAAACCTCTAAAAAATAATGTCTTCCTAGAATAAATTCAACTGTATTTTACCTAAGATCGCTTCAATTTTAGATTTTTGCCCGGTGTAGTTCCGGTTTTTCCGGTGTAGTTAGTTTCCGTTTTTTTCCGTGTATTTTTATCAATGCATGTCTAAGTGAACTTTAGAGAAGCACCATCAAGGCCCCTATAGCAACCCTGAATACATCGACTATCCTTGTTCATCGATGACCGTTTGTTCCGGATGTTCCGGTTTTTCGTTTTTTTTCGGTGTAGTTAGAATCCGGTTTTTTCCGGTTATTGAAGTGATAACTTCTTATGGGAGGGTGAACCGAAACGTTCCGTAACGCGAGCGGTCCATCGACCAGCCAGCGTTAGCCGACCTCCCTGGAACATCGATTATTTCGACGTCCCAGGTGGCGTCACACAGTGACCAGTCAGCTTGGACCGGACTTCAACCGGACTTTGACCGGACTTTAACCGGACTTTGACCGGGCTATGACCGGAGTTTGACCGGACTTTGACAGGTCTTTGGCCGGACTTAGGCCGGACTTAGACCGGACTCTGACCGGACTCTGACCGGACTTAGACCTGACTTCGACCGGTATTTGACCGGACTTCGACCGGACTTTGACCGGACTTTGATAGGGCTTTGACCGGACTATGACAGACTTTGACAGGATTTTAACCGGACTTCGACCGGACTTTGACCGGGCTTTGACCGGATTTTGACAAGACTTTGACCGGACTTTAACCCGATGTTGGCAGGACTTTGACCGGTATTTGACCGGACTTTGACCGGATTTTGACCGGTATTTGACCGGACTTCGACCGGACTTTAACCGTACTTCGACCGAACTTTGACAGGGCTTTGACCGGATTTTGACAAACTTTGACAGGACTTTGACCGGACTTTGACCGGTATATGACCGGATTTCGACTGGACTTTACCCGGACTTCGACCGGACTTTGATAGGACTTTGACCGGGCTTTGACCGGATTTTGACAAGACTGACATTACTATGACTGAACTTTAACCGGATTTTGGCAGGACGTTGACCGGTATTTGACCGGACTTTGACAGGACTTTGATAGGGCTTTGACCGTATTTTGATAAACTTTGACAGGATTTTGACTGGACTTTAACCCTGATTTTTGCAGGCCTTTGACCGGACTTTGACAGGACTTTGACCGGATTTTGACAGGGCTTTGATTGAACTTTGACCGGATTTGGCAGGACTTTGACCGGACTTTAACCGAACTTCGACCGGACTTTGATAGGGCTTTGACCGGTCTTTGACCGGACTTTGACAGGACTTTGACCAGACTTTAAGCCGGACTTTGACCGGACTTTGACAGGACTTTGATAGGGCTTTGACCGGATTTTGACAAACTTTGACTGGACTTGAACCGGATTTTTGCAGGACTTTGACCGGTATTTGACCGGACTTGACAGGACTTTGACCGGATTTTGACAGGACTTTGACCGGTATTTTACCGGACTTCGACCGGGCTTTGACCGGACTTTGACCGGATTTTGACAGGACTTTGACCGGTATTTGACCGGATTTTGACAAGACTGACATTACTTTGACTGGATTTTGACAAGACTGACATTACTTTGACTGGACTTTAACCGGATTTTGGCAGGACTTTGACCGGTATTTGACCAGACTTTGACAGGGCTTTGACTGGACTTTGACTGGATTTTGACAGGACTTTGACTGGTATTTGACCGGACTTCGACCGGACTTTGACCGAAATTTAACCGGACTTCGACCGATCTTTGACAGGACTTTGATAGGGCTTTGACCGGATTTTGACAAACTTTGACAGGACTGACTGGACTTTAACCGGATTTTTGCAGGACTTTGACCGGACTTTGACCGGATTTTTGCAGGACTTTGACCCGACTTTGACCGGATTTTGACAGGACTTTGACCGGACTTCGACCGGACTTAGACCGGATTTTGACCGGACTTTGACAGGATTTCGACCGGACTTCGACCGGACTTTGACCGGAATTTGACAGGACTTTGACAGAAGTTTGACAGGGCTTTGACATGACTTTGACCGGACTTCGTAACGTAACGCGTTACGGCGCCACTCTGGCTTCCCTTTCTCTCACGCATAAGGCAGCAGTAGGTCGGCTCCTCCGCTCTAACTTTAACCCACATTAGTTTAAGTTATCACTTCTGTCGAGCGTCCCGAGACGCACACTTTTTTTTTATCAATGTATGTCTAAGCGAAATTTAGAGAAGCCCCATCAAGGCCCCTATAGCAACCCCGAATACATCGACTATCCTTGTGCATTGATGACCGTTTGTTCCGGATGTTCCGGTTTTTTCGTTTTTTTCGGTGTAATTAGTTTCCGTTTTTTTTCCGGTTATTTTTATCAATACATATCTAAGCGAAATTTAGAGAAGCCCCATCAAGGCCTCTTGGTTTTTGGCGGGAATTCTGACAGTGCAGTTCATCGCTTATTTTAATTTATTTCATAAACTAGTTTAGAGTTGTGTTTGTTGTATAAAAGTGGTGGATTTGTTCAATAAACATTGACGGTGATGAACAGTGTATGGAAACATTGAAATAAGTGAATTAAGCATGGTACTGAAAGGAGTTAAAAACTCCGACAAGACCTTGAAATCGACCACACCCGTGTTTCATCGTTCTTGTAAAAAGAACTCGAGAATATATTACACTTGACACTGGCTAAATGCATAATACTGCGAAAGCCATAAATAAAAAATAAAAAAGGCCCCTTTAGCAACCCCGAATACATCGACTACCCTTGTGCATCGATGGCCGTTTGTTCCGGCATTTTGTTCTCAATCGTGACCGACTTGGTGCAATCCTCTGTCTTGTAAATGCCGACGAGACGATTCGACATCTCGAACATGTTGTACCGGAGCGATATTATGATGAACTGGGCGTTTTTCGTCCGGTCCTGAAAATAAAACAGCGTATTTGTTATTTCGTTTGAGCAAATATAAATTAATTTCCTTATATTTTAATATTTCTTCTACCACCTACCCTTATCCCACTCGCACTGGGGACGGCGCAACATGCCTTTTAATATGTGTTACAGAAAGATTTGGCTTGTAGTTTTTACAGACTGCCTGATGTCAACCCCTCTGAGGAAAGAAACCCAGACCCGAAACAAATATTTATGTATCACACAAACATTTGTCTCGGTGCGGGAAACGAATTTATGCACAAATACCACGGTAACAGGCCTGTTGACTTTAGTTTTCAAACTATTCAAATCAATCAATTACGTTATCCAAAACCTATTGAAGAAAGAATTTTATAAATCCGCCCAAAAATAACATATTATAAGTCATTCAAATCTGACGGAGGAGTAGGGAGGGGGGCACTTAAAAAATAAAAGACGACGCAAACTTTGACGGCACCGTGTGAAATGGCCATTACGGTGCATACGGGCGAACAAGATGGTGAGATGTCCTCAATACTCCCCCACCTTTGCTAATATCAATATTTTAGATTATGAAAGCGGTCTCATTTTAAAATCTTGTGCTGGTGGGAGGATACTTGTATCCGACCGGATAGCGACCACCGTACACTGGTGCTAAAACCTGCCATAGTGGCCCACCTTGTGTGGGTCGCGTTCCAGGGTCAGCCAGTGTATATCCGGTTCTCCCCAGGGGGCTTGCTCCCTGATCCTAACCCTTTTCCCATCCCTTTTCCTTCCCCTCCCCCTTGGCCCTTTGGCAGGCCGGCATGATCTTGCCGACCTACGATGGACACATTGTTTATCGTTGGTCGACACTATTCTTGGATTGCGCTACACTTACCATCAGGTGTAGTCGTATTTATTCTCTTTTTGCATATAAAATTATGTACAATAATTAACATAAACCTATTTTTTACCCTATCGTGCATGTTACCTTAATATAATTGGCGACAATGGAGACATTTTTGAAGTCGAGCGCGGCGTCTATCTCATCCATGACGTATAATGGCGTCGGCTTGTAGTAATGTAACGCGAACACTAGCGCCAGTGACGACAAGGTTTTCTCACCACCGGATAGATTCGATATGTTCTTCCAAGATTTGTTTGGCGGCCGAACGCTACGAGAAAAAAGTATTTTTTTTAACAAGGTGCTCGCCTGATGGTAAGCGCCACGCCTGCCCCTAAACAACAGCGATAATATAAAGAACTTTGAATTTCAAAGCACTGCATGGCACTGAGCTACGATCGTCACCTCGAGAAATAAGATGTTAAATCTCATGATGCCCAGTAATTTCACTGACTTCAATGTCCTTCAGACCGAAACACAACAGTGCTTACACACTGTTGCATGGCGAAATAGACGGCGCGGTGGTACCAACCCAGACGGCCTGTCGCATACGAGGGATCTACCACTTTGTAAAATTTTATTACCGAGACAAATGTTTGTGTTATCCACAAATATTTGCTTCGGGTCTGGGTATTGTGATACTGAAAGTCTCTCGTAGTTCCTGATACCCACGACACAAGACTCGTATCTTACAGTGGGGTCAGGACTATATATGTGACTGTTGGGTGTATTTATTTATTTAATTAGGGAGACACTTTATATTATAAAATAATGGTTAAACATGATCGTCCTGACTATTTGTTATTCACATTTTTGCATACCTGTGTGTAGAACAAATAAAAATAGATTTACCTTTATAAATGTTTTTTTAAAAGCTTCAGAGGTTTGCGAGTTGTTTTTTTTTATATTACGTATATTTACATATCGTGGGCATTTAAATAAAATATTGAAAAAAAAAATAGATATTCACCTGAATATAATTCCTTCACTAAACGGGTCCAAGGAATCAACCAATTCCAATTCCGCGTCGCCTCCCAACGTTATCATTTGATACATTTCCTTCAATTTAGCAGTGATTGTGTTGAAACCTGTAATATTTATAATTTTATTATTTTAAGCCGGGTTAAAAGTGGCCAATGTCACTCTGACCTTTATACTATGACGGCAAAAAATCATGTTGATCCGTTACTGCGTGATAGACAAGACAATAAACACACTTTCGCATTTTTTTCATTTTATCGAGGGAATCATTACATAGAAACGATTGAAAATACCAACATTACATGAGATACATTTATTATTGACAGCCTCCGTGGCTCAGCGGGCGAGTAGCCGGCTGTGAAACGAGAGGCCGCGGGTTCGATCCCCGCACCGTGACAAATGTTTGTGTGATCCACAAATGTTTGTTTCGGGGTCTGGGTGTTGTGAGACCGAGTCTCTCGTAGTTCCTGACGACACAAGACTCGTATCTTACTGTGGGGTTAGGACTATGCGTGTGACTGTTCATCATCATCATCAGCCACAGGACGTCCACTGCTGAACATAGGCCTCTCCCAAAGATTTCCAGACCGACCTGTTGGAAGCGGCCTGCATCCAGCGACATCCTGCGACCTTTATCAGGTCGTCTGTCCACCTTGTAGGTGGACGTCCAACGCTGCGCTTGCCAGTACGTGGCCTCCATTCCAGAACCTTCCTGCCCATCGGTTATCGGTCCTGCGAGCTATGTGGCCTGCCCACTGCCATTTCAGCTTGCTAATCCGCTGGGCTATGTCGGTGACTTTCGTTCTTCTACGGATCTCCTCATTTCTGATTTGATCACGCAGAGAAACACCGAGCATAGCCCTCTCCATAGCTCGCTGAGTGACTGTGAGCCGTCTTATACGGCCCATATTCAGAGGCCACGTCTCAGTGCCGTATGTCATCACTGGTAACACACATTGATCGAAGACTTTAGTCTTCAAGTACTGAGGTTTAGTTTTTTGGCGGGAATTCTGACAGTGCAGTTCATCGTCTATTTTAATTTATTTCATAAACTAGTTTAGAGTTGTGTTTGTTGTATAAAAGTGGTGTGGATTTGTTCAATAAACATTGACGGTGATGAACAGTGTATGGAAACATTGAAATAAGTGAATTAAGAATCGTACTGAAAGGAGTTAACACCAAAACTCCGACAAGACCTTGAAATCGACCGAACCCGTGTTTCATCGTTCTTGCAAAAATAACTTGAGAATGAATTATACTTGACACTGGCTAAATGCATAATACTGCGAAAGCCATAAATAAAAAAGAAGAAGGTACTGAGGTATTTTGGACGAGAAGACCTTGCCAAGTTTCGTTATTTATTTATTTATCATGTCTAAAATAACTGACCGCATAAGAAGTCCGTGGTGCGTTTCTTCCTGAGCTGATCGTAGAGCGCCCTCATATCGTTACGTTTCGTCGTTATCTCGTCCAACTCCGCGGCTCGCTTCAAATATAACTCTTCTTTGGCTTTGTAGTCCTATAAAGGTACATTAGACATAGCATAAATAAATAATAGGTGACTATTATAAAATTTAATCAATTATTACGTTCCCCAAAATCTATTATCGAAAGAATCATATAAATTAAGTCAAAAATAAATAAGTTGGAGGCCATTTAAATCTGCTAGAAGGTGTAGTTGTCACAAGACAGGACCGCCATTACGGTGCACGCGTTTGAGGGAGATAGTGAGATGTTTTCACTACGGAGGTATTAAGGAGGCTACTAAGGTGGGCACCTTTGCTCATACCAATATTTAAAACATGAACTGAACACTTCATTTTTTACACAATTTTAATTATATTTTCGTAAAACAATTACTTTTTCGTGTTATTTAATTAACAAACATTCAAATTGACAGCCTCCGTGGCGCAGCGGGCAAGTAAGTAGCCGGCTGTGAAGCGAGAGGCCTCGGGTTCGATCCTCGCACCGAGACAAATTTGTGTGAGTATATATATTTGTGTGATCCATAAATATTTGTTTCGGCGTCTGGGTGTTGTGACCGAAAGTCTCTTTTAGTTTCTGATACCCACGACAAAAGACTCGTATCTTACTGTGGGGTCAGGACTAAGAGACTGTTGAAGAACATAAAAAAAACGTGTGCGTCTCGGGACGCTCGACAGAAGTGATAACTTAAACTAATGTGGGTTAAAGTGAGAGAGGAGGAGCCTGCCTACTGCTGCCGTATACGTGAGAGAAAGGGAAGCCAGACAAGGTGGCACCGTAACGCGTTACGTTACGAAGCGGTTTACCCTCCCACAAGAAGTTATTACTTCAAAATTAAAAACTCACAAACATCGAAACTTTCATATTTATAACATTAATAAGAAGTAGAAGGTAACATAGATAGGAAGTATACTTTATAGATAACCGTAAAAACCGGTTTACAAGTTGCTTTTGTTAGACAGTGTTACCCTACTCCTTCCTGCCCTTGTCCCGATTTCCATATCCTCCTAGTCCGTGAATCCCTACATTTAAGGATTCCCTCCCTCTTCCCCTGCTTGTGGTGTGCCTTTTCCTGCCAGCCTTTAGCGCGGCGGTTATTCCAAAGTTCCCTTAATTTTAAGTTAGTATTAGTTAGTATTATAGTATTAATGACAAATTACCGGTCATAAGCGTTTCCTAGCCTACATAATGAATAAAGGTTTTTATTTTGATTTGAGTGCCCGCCCACCTGTATAGCTTGTATATTCGGCTTAGAGTCACCAAGCCGTGCCTTCTGTGCGGCGAGTTTGTTCCTCAACTCCTCCACCGATGCCTGCTCCAACTCTTCAGGAGTGTGGGTGTCCAACGGCGCTGGTCTCTCCACACCAGGGATGCCTTCGAGGCCGGGGTCTTCCAGTTTCAACGATTGTAACTGTAGCAGGGTTTAAATAATAAGTATAATAATAATAAATACACCCAACAGTCACATACATAGTCCTGACCCCACAGTAACATACGAGTCTTGTGTCGTGGGTATCAGGAACTATGAGAGACTTTCGGTCTCACAACACCCAGACCCCGAAACAAATATTCGTGGATCACACAAACATTTGTCTCGGTGCGGGGATCGAACCCGCGGCCTCTCGCTTCACAGCCGGCTACTCGCCCGCTGCGCCACGGAGGCTGTCACCTTGTAAAATAATATTTTACAAGGTGGTAGGTCCCTCGTATGCGTGAGGCCGTCTGGGTTGGTACTACCGCTTCGTCTATTTCTACCGCCAAGCAACAGTGTGTAAGCACTGTTGTGTTTCGGTTTAAAGGACATTGAAACCAATGAAATTATTGGGCATTATAAGACTTAACAAATTATGTATCAGGGTGACGAGCGCAGTTGAGTGCCATGCAGTGCTTTGTAATTCAAAGTTATGTGTGGTGTTGCTTCTGTTTATGGGCAGGCGTGGCTCTTTATATTTAAAAAATCATTTAAAAATAATCCTCGAAGGGACATTCATAGGTAGAACTAGGACACCCACGATTCACAAAACTTATCTGCATCTAATGATGTGCGAAACCAAACACAAATTAAAATACCAAGCATCACAAATGCAGATTTAAAAAATCGAATACTCCCAAACACAAATTGGTATTACGCGACCTGGAATTCGAACCTAGAACCTTAGAGGTTTCTCAGTTTCATTACCACCAAACCAATAGACGATAACATTGAGACCATTCTTATTTTAAAGCAACGTTAGCTCAGTGAAGAGTGCCAAGATGAAGGACGCAGTGAAATAAAACTCTAATTTAAACGGATTTTATCGCGGTTTTTTTATAGCATAGGCCGGCAATTTGCTGGTGGGAGGATACTTGTATCCGACCGGATAGCGACCACCGTACACTGGTGCTAAAACCTGCCATAGTGGCCCACCTTGTGTGGGTCGCGTTCCAGGGTCAGCCAGTGTATATCCGGTTCTCCCCAGGGGGCTTGCCCCCTGATCCTAACCCTTTTCCCATCCCTTTTTCCTTCCCCTCCCCCTTGGTCCTTTGGCAGGCCGGCATGATCTTGCCGCCCTACGATGGACACATTGTTTATCGTTGGTCGACACTATTCTTGGATTGCGCTACACTTACCATCAGGTGTAGCGTGGTCACTGCCGAGCCAGGATAAAAAAATAATAATAAAAAAATCCTTTTTTAAAGCAACGTTAGCTCAACAAGTGTCAAGATCAAGGACGCAGTGAAATAAAACTCTAATTTGAACGGATTTTATCGCGGTTTTTTTTTATAGCATAGGCCGACAAACGAGCATGTGGGTCACCTGATGGTAAGTGATCTCCAATCATGTACGCCCACAACCAGAAGAATCATAGGCGCGTTGCCGACCTTAAAGGAAAGGGCTAATTAGGGATTGGGAAGGGGAGGAGATTTGGGCTTCCGGATATCTCACTCACCGTACGAAACGCAGCAGCAGGCCGCTACTTTACGTCGGTTTAAAAATTAGTTTTGTTTCTATGAGTAATATTCGCGTAAACGTAAGAAATCATTATCAAGGACGCAGGTTCGAAACCAGCCATAATGGCATACACATTTGACTTTTCTAAGTTACGTGTATATTAACTGTTAATTATCGCTTGCTTTAACGGTGAGGGAAACATCGTGAGGAAACCTGCATACTTGAGAATTTCTCCATAATAATTTTGAAGGTATGTGAAGTCTGCCAAACCGCATTGAGGCAGCATGGTGGACTAAGGCCTAACCCCACATTAAGTAGAGAAGACCCATGCCCAATAGTGGGACGTATATAATACATGGGGTAGTGAGTACACATGCACTCACGCCTGTAATCCCCGAAGGGGTAGGTCTCTACCTACCAGTGAGTAAACAGTATACCCAGATTTCTCCAAGCGTATTTCCGTCCCATGATGTGATAGGGGGCGAGTCTATCACCATACCGAGCACAATTCCTGACTCCGGGCCGATTGAGCATTCCGTGATAGAAAAACCCAATATAATTTTAACCCGACCCGGGGATCGAACCCGAGACGTCAGTACAGGGGCGGTATATTTTTTTAACCAACTTCAAAAAAAGAAACCTCCTCTCAATTCAACTGTTTTTTTTTTTATGTTTGTTACCTCAGAACTTTTGACTGTGTGAACCGATTTTGATGATTCTTTTTTTATTTGAAAGCTGGTGCTTATCGCGTGGTCCCATTTCAGTATTTTTTTTTAAAGTTTGTTTTTAAGTTTTGTACACTTTATTATACACGTCCCACTGCTGGGCACGGGCCTCTTCTACTGAATGAGAGGGATTGGGCCTTAGTCCACCACGCTGGCTTAATGCGGGTTGGCAGACTTCACATACCTTCGGAAATCTTACCGAGTTCTAAGGTATGGGTTTCCTCACGATGTTTCTTTCACCGTTATTTTATTTCAAGTCGGTTAATTACATTATTGAGTGGTAGAGCCACACTGTAGACAGTTTGTCTACAGCATGATTGGGCCGGCTCATTACCACTGTCTCACAGAAAACCGACGTAAAGTAGCAGCTTGCTGCTGCGTTTCGTACGGCGAGTGAGATATCCGGAAGCCCAAATCCCCTCCCCTTCCCAATCCCTAATTATCCCTTTCCTTTAAGGTCGGCAACGCGCCCATGACTCTTCTGGTGGTGGGCGTACATGGGCGGTGGAGATCACTTACCATCGGGTGACCCACTTGCTCGTATACCGGCCTATGCCATAAAAAAAATAGTAATATTCGCGTAAACGTAGGAAATCATTATCATTTTTTTTTTATGTTTATTACCTCAGAACTTTTCATTGTGTGAACCGATTTTGATGATTTTGATTTCTCGCGTGGTCCCATTTCAGAATATTTTTTTTGAAGTTGGTTTTTAAGTTTTGTTAAGCTTTATTTAATTTTATTTATTTAGCTTTGTACACAATGTATACAGGCGGACTTTAATGCCTTAGGCATTTTTTCCTAGTCGACCTTAGGGTGGTGGAGATCATAATAATTTATTTATTCTCATCATCATCATCATCATCATCTCAGCTTATTGCCGTCCACTGTTGGACGTAAGCCTCCCCAAGTGAGCGCCAACCATCCCGCCCCCCGACCGCCTATTCAAAGCGATAGCAATGCGCGAAAGCGATGACAATGTATTGTCTTAATTACTTAAAAATTACTGTCTGTTTACTGTCAAATGTATGGATAAATCATTCGGTCAATTTTTAAGTAATTAAGACAATACATTGTCATCGCTTTCGCGCATTGCTATCGCTATCGCTATCGCTTTGAATAGGCGGTCGGGGGGCAGGTCTTGTGCAACCCGCATCCATCCGCTACCCGCCATCTTTTTCAAGTGGTCGGTCCCCCGTGTAGCCGGGCCGCGGGCGCCCTACACTAGAGGTGTTATATTAGAATCGTTTATTCGTATTCCTATTACCGAATATAACGCTTAGCCAATATTATGTTATCTATCCTGTTACTGGGTAATAGTCAAATAATAGTGAAAACTGAGAACTTATCATATTATTCGTTCATAAAAGACGCGCAATATAACCGTTATTGGTTAAAATATTATGTGAAATACTTACTTACTTACTTGTCCCTTCGTGTGCAAAAGCTCCTAAACTGTATGGGTTACCAAAAATACACAAGCCAAATGCTCCACTACGTCCCATCGTCAGTCAGGTCGACACACCAACCTACAGACTGGCTCAGCACGTAGCAAAAGTGCTTTCACCACTAAGAGGAAACACTAGAGCATCTGTGAAGGATTCATACCAATTTGTCAGTGATATTAAACACTTACAATTAGCTGACAATGAAACCATGGTTAGTTTTGATGTCCAGTCTCTATTCACAAGCTTACCCGTACAAGACTGCATCGAAATTGTATCTAAGAAGTTAGCAGATAATAACATGCCCATAGAATATGCAGAATTACTCAAACATTGCCTCACATCTGGCTATATGTTGTGGATGAATCAATTTTATGTACAAGTGGATGGAGTAGCTATGGGCTCACCTGTGTCTCCAGTAGTCGCCGACATTTTCATGGAGGACTTCGAGGAGACAGCCCTAAGCACAGCCCCCGTCACTCCCAGGTTTTACAAACGGTACGTAGATGATACATTCACAATTTTACCATCTGACAAAGTATCTGCATTTTTAGATCATCTTAACTCCATCAACAATAAAATACAATTCACTGTGGAGTTAGAACAAAATAAATCTCTTCCTTTCTTAGATGTTTTAGTTATTCGTAATCCTGATCAGTCTTTAGGCCATACTGTATACAGGAAAATGACCCATACAGATAAATACCTGAATGGTCAATCTCACCACCATCCAAAACAGTTAGCTACCGTGGGTAAATCTTTGTTTCAGAGAGCACAAGGAATCTGTGACGAGGAACATCTGGCTGCCGAGCTGCAACATGTCAAGCAAGTACTGCGAGACAACAAGCTCCAAATTCCACGCCGTCGTCACAGAAACCGAGTGAAACCAGCCACAGTTGAACGTGTACCTGTTGTGTTACCTTTTGTAAGAGGAGTCACAGACAAGATTGGCTACATACTGAAGCGTGCTTCAATTAAAACTTACTTCAAGCCGCCCAAGAAGATTAGTCAATTTTTACCACCTGTCAAGTGCCATATACCTCTACAGGAACAGGGAGTATACAAAATCGACTGTGACTGTGGCCTCTCCTATATCGGTCAAACCAAAAGAAACATAGGGACCCGCGTAAAAGAACACATAGCTGATGTTAAACACCGACGCTCTACGAAGTCTGCAGTTGCTGAACATTCTGAGGAAGGCTCCAATCATTATCTTAGATTCGACAAACCACAAATCCTTGCTAAAGAACACCGATTCCTACCTAGGATGATTCGTGAGGCTATTGAAATCAAAAAACATCCAAATTTCAATAGAGAAGATGGTTGGAAGCTAGCACAAGCCTGGGATCCGGTTATACATTTAATTAAATCGGAACCCAAAAGACCAATTGCCAGACCTCAAGACACTGTGAGCTCCTTCTGCGTAGATCGGACCAAACCATAAAGATTTTTGTAATTGTAAATTGAAGGTAGATACTGTAACATTAACATTTTTGGACAACCTACACCTCAGTCCTCCCCGTGACCACGAAGGCTGAAAAGTCTTCGAAACGTCGGGATCAAAATTAATAAAAAACCGCGATAAAATCCGTTTAAATTAGTTTTATTTCAATTATGTGAAATAGTTGAGAAATCGCTCACGTTATTGATATAATTAGGTATACCTTATAGTGATTTACTTTACCTTCATACTTTAACAGGCTTAGGACAGTCAACGAAATAGTTGGCGTATTTACAAAGTCAATCACGATATTTCATTTACAATGATTTATAAGTTGTATTTACAGTATAAATGTGGATTAAATGGTATTTGCCGTAATTGTGAGCTCGCGGGAGTAACGCCGATATGCTTGCTTTGTATGTGTTTCTATTAATGAAACACATACATATTATATTTTTATTATTCTTTATTTGACTATTAATGAATAACCTATTACGACAAAATTTATATTACCTAATATAAACTTCTGTCTTGTACCTGTTACATATACCTAACACGAATATATTAGTCACACCTCTACCCTACACTACGTTTGCCTAAGCGCGGTCTCCACTCCAGCACCTGTCTGCTCCACCGATTTATTTATTATGATCTAATTATTATTATCATCATAATTTATTTCAAGTCGGTTAATTACATTACCTCTCTCTCCCATTTCGGCGGCTTGCTCTTGCAATCGTCGACGGATTTCTCCATCTTGCCGACAGCGTTGTTGGCCTCCAGTCGTTCGCTTTTCACTTTGTTCTCTTTGTTTTGCAATTGAGATATTTCTTGCTTTAGACCGGAGAACTCGCCGACACCTTCGCTAATTTGCTCTTCTAACTGTTAAATATAATTAATATTTCTTAAAATAAATATAATAAATTTAATAAATATCTTATTTGTTAAAATCATGCCGTGTCAATCAAAGCATAATTGTGACAACATTTAACTTAAGAATTTTATTGATTAATGTATTATTACTAATGTTATTGTATGTCATGTTGGTGATCCTTAAATAAATAAATAAATAAATATAACAGCGAGTTCTGGGTCCATCTACATTTACATTATAATACAACAAGGTGGTTTACAAGGTGGTGGGTCCCTCGTATGCGAGAGGCCGTCTGGGTTGGTACCACCGCGCCGTCTATATTTGCCGCCAAGCAACAGTGTTGTGTTTCGGTTTGAAGGACATTGAAGCCAGTGAAATCACTGGGCGTTATGAGACTTAACATGTTATGTCTCGGGGTGACGACTGACGAGCGCAGTTCAGTGCCATGCAGTGCTTTGTAATTCAAAGTTCTGTGATATGTTGCTTCTGTTTATAGGCAGGTGTGGCGCTTACCATCAGGCGAGCGCCTTGCTCGTCTCGTCATTCAATCAAATAAAAAAACTACTGGACCGATTTCAAAAATTATTTTGCCGTTAGAAAGCTACATTATCACCGAGTAACATAGGCTACTTTTTATCCCGGAAAAAGCAGATCACGCGAGCGGAACCGCGAGCAAAAGCTAGTACTTTATATTAGAATAGTACATTACGCACCCAGGAAGAAAAGTAGGGTATTCTCTCAGGCGGATTATTGCGACAATCGCGGGTAAGAATATCCTACATTTCTCCCGTGGTGCGTATACGATTTTTTCTCACAATGGGGTGAAAAGTTCCACCCCTTACTCTTTCAATAGAACATGGGGGTCCAGGGGCGAAGCTCCCTAGGGGTTGGGGAGCGGAGCCCCCCACTTACATGCGCTATTTACTAAGATTGTCCAATTTCACAATTATTGAATGTTACAAACAGTGAATTAATCGTTACAGAATAAATAATTATTTGTTCTCCTTGCAATTGACTGTGACTAAAATCGTTGAAATTCATTCTTTGAGTAATCAGACAAACATTTTATAAACATACGATGCGGAGATTTGGCGCGCCATGCTGACTGACTGATTAACGGTATTATTTGTTATTTAAATACATTATCTATATATATAAAAATGAATCGCTGTGCGTGTGTCTCGCAAAAACTCGAGACTGGCTGTACCGATTTGGCTAATTCTGATCTTGAAATATCTGTGGAAGTTCAGGGAAGGTTTACCCGGTGAGAAAAAATGAGTAACATAAATAATAAGTAACGGAAAACACTAAAAACGACTACTTAATTTTCCCATACAAACTGTTCCTGGGTATGAAACATTTGACATCTTTTTGATGTGAAACATCTATAAGCACAGGTATAAACCGGATTGTTGGCGTTGCGAAGCTTGCAGTGGTGACGGGTCGCCACGCTATACTAGACAGGACAGGGACAGGACAGGACAGGACATGGACAGGGACAGGGACAGGGACAGGGACAGGACAGGACATGGACAGGACAGGACAGGGACAGCACAGGGACAGGGACAGGAACAGGAACAGGAACAGGAACAGGACAGGACAGGGACAGGAACAGGACAGGGACAGGGACAGGGACAGGGACAGGGACAGGGACAGGGACAGGGACAGGGACAGGGACAGGGACAGGGACAGGGACAGGGACAGGGACAGGGACAGGGACAGGGACAGGGACAGGGACAGGGACAGGGACGGGACGGGACGGGACGGGACGGGACAGGGACAGGGACAGGGACAGGGACAGGGACAGGGACAGGGACAGGGACAGGGACAGGGACAGGGACAGGGACAGGGACAGGGACAGGGACAGGGACAGGGACAGGGACAGGGACAGGGACAGGGACAGGGACAGGGACAGGGACAGGGACAGGGACAGGGACAGGGACAGGGACAGGGACAGGGACAGGGACAGGGACAGGGACAGGGACAGGGACAGGGACAGGGACAGGGACAGGGACAGGGACAGGGACAGGGACAGGGACAGGGACAGGGACAGGGACAGGGACAGGGACAGGGACAGGGACAGGGACAGGGACAGGGACAGGGACAGGGACAGGGACAGGGACAGGGACAGGGACAGGGACAGGGACAGGGACAGGGACAGGGACAGGGACAGGGACAGGGACAGGGACAGGGACAGGGACAGGGACAGGGACAGGGACAGGGACAGGGACAGGGACAGGGACAGGGACAGGGACAGGGACAGGGACAGGGACAGGGACAGGGACAGGGACAGGGACAGGGACAGGGACAGGGACAGGGACTGGGACTGGGACTGGGACTGGGACTGGGACTGGGACTGGGACTGGGACTGGGACTGGGACTGGGACTGGGACTGGGACTGGGACTGGGACTGGGACTGGGACTGGGACTGGGACTGGGACTGGGACTGGGACTGGGACTGGGACTGGGACTGGGACTGGGACTGGGACTGGGACTGGGACTGGGACTGGGACTGGGACTGGGACTGGGACTGGGACTGGGACTGGGACTGGGACTGGGACTGGGACTGGGACTGGGACTGGGACTGGGACTGGGACTGGGACTGGGACTGGGACTGGGACTGGGACTGGGACAGGACTGTCCCACCGGGGGGAGGTGGAAGACAACCTGACTTAGGCCGTCGAAGTCAATTAAATGTGAGACGGGCTACCTCGCGTGCAATGGTGCAGTACCTCACTTAATTGCATTTAATGTAAATGAAACATTTGTATTAAGTTTTGACCACAGTTTACAAAAAATATATGTAGGTGATACGAAGTTCACCGGGTCATCTAGTAAAAAATAAAAATGTGAATCTCTTTTTTTAGCACGTCACAGTACTTTTAGCACTAAATATGTTTGTTGAGTGGTAGAGCCACGCTGTAGACAATTTTGTCTACAGCATGAATAGGCTGGCTCGACCGGATCGTTACCACTGTCTCACAGAAAACCGACGTAATGTAGCGGCTTGCTGCTGCGTTTCGTACGGTGAGTGAGATATCCGGAAGCCCAAAACCCCTCCCCCTCCCAATCCCTAATTATCCCTTTCCTTTAAGGTCGGCAACGCGCTCATGATTCTTCTAGTGGTGGGCGTACATGGGCGGTGGAGATCACTTACCATCAGGTGACCCACTTGATCGTTTGCCGGCCTACGCTATAAAAAAAAATACTTGATATACACTGGCTGGCCCGACACGAAGATTATCAAATGATAATCACTCTACTCATATCTGTCGATAAACATTTATATCTATTGACACCATGCACCCCACGCTTGTTTTAAAATAAAAAAAAATTATTTACACTATTATTAATTTATGTTTATTGAAATTTTTAACACTACTGTTAATTTATGTTTATCGAAATATTATTACTATTCTTAATTAAAATTTATTGAAACCTATTTTCTATTTTTTTAGTTCAGTTTTCTATAAAAAGCGTGTTTTTTAGTTTTTATAAACTATTTTTATTAAGAGCATTTGGATGTATACACGCTACATATACCAGAACAACATTTTTTACAATTTTTGTCTCTCTGTCTGTCTGTTTGTTTCGGCTAATCTCTGAAATAGCTGGACCTATTTTGACGGGACTTTCACTGGCAGATAGCTGATGTAAGAAGAATAACCTTAGGCTACTATTATAAAAAAAATAGTTTAGAATAATAGTTTGGTTAGTTGGATGGAAAAATATGTACAAAAACAAAACATCGATTCATAAAGTAGAAGAATTTAATTAAAATTTACATAGGTATTTGTTTACGCGAAATATAGAATTAATAAGTTATCGTAAACTCTGCGAACTGAATAACTTTTTTGTTATTTACCACGCGGACGAAGTCGCGCGTAACAGCTAATGTTATATTTTTACGACTAAATTTATAAATATTGGGTAAATACCTCTTCTAATAACTTCTGGTGCTGTGAACTCTCCAATGTGAGTTGTTTCTTTTGATTCCCGTAGTTTTCCAAATTTTTCTCGGTGTCTCTTAGATCCGCCTCCATTTGGTTGATCTTGTCTTTGGATTTCTTTGCGTTTCTGTATTTACAAAAATATTTTCAGTATATATGTAGAAACATAAAATAATATTTAATCTATTTTTTTTATATTAATAAAAATAGAATCGAGTCAGAAAACTAATAAGTTAAAAATAAAAAAAATGTAGTCGATGGTACTGCAGTTTAACTGCCAATGATTAACAGTACCGACTCAAAATTGCGTAGTTTTATTTTTATCTTCTTAGTATTTTTGAGTCGGTTTTATTTTTAGTTAAATGTTTTGATTTTACAAATTCGAGTGAAAGAATAACCAAAATCGGAGCATATTTTTTTTTATAAATTTGCTGGTGGTAGGATATTCATATCTGCCCGGATAGCGACCACCGTACACATGGTGTTAAATCCTGCCATAGTGATCCACACGCCTTGTGTGGATCGCGTTCTAGGATCAGCCAGTGTATATCCGGTTCTCCCGAGGCTTGCGGCATGACTTGATGGTTGGTTGGGGCGGGTATAGGTGTACATCCTAGTATACCTGTGCCTGCATCGGTCATCCGCCTGTCCTGTCCCAGGCCCCTCGATTTGCTTCTTTCCTCTCCGAAGAAGGAAGAAGCATTATACAGGCCGGCATGATTCTGGTGACCACCGATAAACTCATTGTTTGTTGGTGGTCGCTGGTTTTATGGTGGTCCTGATGGTAAGCGTAGTGCAGTCCAAAACTGCACTACGCTTACCATCAGGTATAGTGTAGTCACTTTGCCGTGCTCAAATAAAAAAATAATAACGAGCTAACGTAATTTTTTAAAAATCGAAGGAGTATTTTTATATACTTCAACTATAACTGGCTGAATGAATTTCATTTTAAAAAAGGAACTAACGCTGGCTGGTTATGCGACTGTCGCGCATGCGCACTTCTCATTTAACGCTTTTATCTTACGCATTTTTCTTACGGTTTTACTATCACATTTTTTTCAGTTCGGTCACGCAGCGAAATCCCTATCCCCTCCAAGCCTGCCGTAAGGAACTTCGTTCTAAAAATGAAGTTTGAGTCTCTCATCCCCAATTTCACGCCCTTAAGAGTGCAATTTCTTCTTGAAATTAAAATGGGTCCAACTTTGAGCTATACCTGATTCGACTAAAAAAGACTCGGCAAAATCGGTAAAAAGCAAAATCATCCACATTTGACGGAGTTATACGTGGTTATATACAAAAAACGCGTCGAATTGAAAAACTCCTCTGTTTCTTTTCGTCGGCTCTTGGGACTGGTTTCGAACTGGCGACTATCGTCTCGACAGTCCGTACCACTCCCCGCTGAGCTATCGCTGCTATTCGTAGCTTATTGATATAGAAATAAAAAATTGGTGTGTGTCGTGGGACACCAGGTAGGAACGAAGTTCCTTCGGCTAATGTAGAATCGACACAAATTGCAAAAAATTCAAATTATCAACTGAAATAACAAAATATGTCTCTTTATTTTTGTTTGACAACATAAAATTACAAAGAAATAGAATAGAAAAAAAAAATTAGTGGTGTCGTGGGACACCAGGTAGGAACGAAGTTCCTTCGGCTAATGTAGAATCGACAGAAATTGCAAAAAAAGTCGTGCTCAATTTTATGTAGGTTTTCTTGATTTTTCTCTTAAATTTTGCTAATTAGTTTTTATTTAAGTACAAGATAGTATTTAGGAAATTCAGTATTTTAGGAAATAATAAATTACTTAAAATAAAAAAACATCGTAATTCAAATTATCAACTAAAAAAATAGAAATAAAAAAAAGACGTGTGGCACTCGGAGACTACCGCGGTAAAGCTATTGTATAGCATTTTTTATCAACTTATGTAATTATAAATAATAACGAGCTAGCGTAATCTTTTAAAAATCGAAGGAGATATAAAAATACTTCAATAACTGGCTGAATGAATTTCATTTTAAAAAAGGAACGTCTCATTTAACGCTTTTATTCAACGCATTTTTTCCACGCATTTTTCTCACGGTTTTACTATCACATTTTTTTCAGTTCGGTCACGCAGCGAAATCCCTATCCCCTCCAAGCCTGCCGTAAGGAACTTCGTTCCAATAGAAATAAAAAAAAGACGTGTGGCACTCGGAGACTGCCGCGGTAAAGCTATTGTATAGCATTTTTTATCAACTTATGTAATAATCTTTTAAAAATCGAAGGAGATATAAAAATACTTCAAATATAACTGTCTGAATTAACTTCATTTTAAAAAAGGAACTAACGCTGGCTGGTTATGCGACTGTCGCGCCCGCGCACTTCTCATTTAACGCTTTTATTCCACGCATATTTTCCACGCATTTTTTCCACGCATTTTTCTTACGGTTTTTCTATCACATTTTTTTCAGTTCGGTCACGCAGCGAAATCCCTATCCCCTCCAAGCCTGCCGTAAGGAACTTCGTTCCAATAAAAAAAAAATATCAAGTCATCTTACCCTATTGACGACTCTGAGAAATAATCGAACATTAAAAAAAGGTTAATTGTCAAATTTAATTGACATCTCTGAATATTATAGATAATCCCACATACCTTATGCTCGTATTGATTGCGACTTTTAACTTTGTGATCTCGGTGGACACTTTATCGATCTTTTTCGCCATTTCATCGACTTTCTTCTGCAAGTCTTTGATTTTATCGCCGGCTATGGCCGATATTTGAGCGTCCACTCCGCTCACCTCTTTTTCCACCTGAATAAAAAGATGTTTTACTTGTGCAATAGTAATAATGTAATGCAAAAAAAAATGTTGTATGTAGGTTGTAATAATTGTTGCTGGTGGGAGGATACTTGTATCCGACCGGATAGCGACCACCGTACACTGGTGCTAAAACCTGCCATAGTGGCCCACCTTGTGTGGGTCGCGTTCCAGGGTCAGCCAGTGTATATCCGGTTCTCCCCAGGGGGCTTGCCCCCTGATCCTACCCCTTTTCCCATCCCTTTTTCCTTCCCCTCCCCCTTGGCCCTTTGGCAGGCCGGCATGATCTTGCCGACCAACGATGGACACATTGTTTATCGTTGGTCGACACTATTCTTGGATTGCGCTACACTTACCATCAGGTGTAGCGTAGTCACTTTGCCGAGCAAGGATAAAAAAAAAAGAAATTGTAATTATTATTTACATTTGCAATAATTATTTTCAACGCATGCTGTGGCTTCTGAGGGTAATGCATTTATCATGCCAGTTAAGATCTATATCTGTGTACGATCTGCATACCTCTCCAGCGTCGTGTTTCGCTTTATTTAATTTCTCTTCTGATGTTCTAAGCACTTCTTCCAACTTGGCTTTCTGTCGCGGGTCGACTTTACTCGAAGCGGCTTTAGCTTCTTGTTGTTTTATTTGACTCTACAAATAATATCAATATTAGTGTACAAAAACGATAATAAAAAATATAATGTTTACACGAATATAACACATTGAAATAAAACTAATTTAAACAGATTTTAACGCGATTTTTTATTTGATATCACGGGGTGACCACGAAGGCTAATAATCATATAAGAAACCGCGATAAAATCCGTTTAAATTAGTTTTATTTCAATAAAAAAATATATAAATAAAGAAATCCAATCCCTCGCTTTTTGATTAACAAATTGATTAACAAATAAGCTAATCTTTATTCAGGCATTTTCTAAAACCATGTATTACCATTTTATAGATTCAAAATTTTTACGATTATGTAGGCACATTTTAACAATGTTGTAGAGGGTGTTTTTTGTTATAGCAGAGGCCAACAAACGAGCAAGTAAGGTAGGTAGGTGACCTTAAAGGAAAGGAAGGGTATGGGATTTGGGTCTACGGATATTTCATTCCTGATACGAAACGTAACAGCAAACGACAACGTACAACAAAACGAAAAATTATAGCAATACCTTTAAAACCGGCACTTGTTCCTTCAAATTCTTTAACTCAACATCGAGTTTGTTCAGCCTGGTCTTGCCTTCGTGAGTCGTTCTTTGTAACGAAGCGAGCGAATCCTCCAGGTTCGATTCCTCACTTCGAATCTCTGCTAGCCTGTGCAAGGAGTGTTAGCTTTGAATACAACGTTGGTTTTGTTAAAATGACATATCGTCGATGAAGTACCAATACCTCCTAAGTGTTGAGAATCTAATTTTACACCAGACTGTTTAAAATAAGGTTTTATTTTACAAAAACTGTTTAAAATAAGGTTTTATTTATTTTGATCAACTATTAATAGTAAATAGTTTCCAATACATTACCTTTTTATTAGTTACTAAGGGATGTGGTTTATGTTTACGTCTATTGTAATAAAAAAAGTAATTTTGGACTAAATTGTCAGTAAGGAGGTATTGGTACTTCATCGACGATATAACTTTTGAAAATACTTGTCTAACAATTAATTTCGAGTTTTGGCGGGAATTCTGACAGTGCGGTTCATCGTTCATTTTAATTGATTTCAAAAACTAGTTTAAAGTTGTGTTTGTTGTATAAAAGTGGTGTGGATTTGTGCAATAAACATTGACGGTGATGAACAGTGTGTGGAAACATTGAAATAAGTGAATTAAGCATCGTAGTGGAAGGAATCCACAACAAAACTCGTAACAAGGCTTTGAAAACGCCCACATTTAAATTTTATCGTTTTTGTGAAGACTCGAAGATAATTAATATTATACTTGTCATTGTCATAATAATGTGATAGCGTCCGTGGCTAATCGGGCGAGTAGCCGGCTGTGAAGCGAGAGGCCGCGGGTTCGAGTCCCGCACCGAGAGAAATGCTTTTTTTTACCTGAGTACTGCAAAGTGACTGCACTACACTTGATGGTAAGGGTAGTGCATCCCAAAAACCAGCGACCGCCGACAAACAATGAGCTTATTGGTGGTCATTAGAGTCATGCCGGCCTGTATAAATGCTTCTTCCTTTTTCGGAGGGAAGAAGCAAATCGAGGGGCCTGCGACAGGATAGGTGGATGA
Source organism: Amorpha juglandis (assembly GCA_949126905.1). Lineage (NCBI taxonomy): Eukaryota > Metazoa > Arthropoda > Insecta > Lepidoptera > Sphingidae > Amorpha > Amorpha juglandis. Next base: position 6,399,331 of record OX421390.1, on the reverse strand, counting down.
CTGGTATAGGCACAGTAATACAAGGATGTATCTTTATACCCGCCTAAATCTATCATCAAGTCATGCCGCAAGCCTTTTGGGAGAACCGTATATACATTAGCTGATGCTGGAACGCGATCCACACAAGGCGTGTGAATCACTATGGCAGGTTTTAACACCATGTTTACGGTGGTCGCTATCCGGGTGGATATGAATATCCTACCATCAGCTTGCTTTTGTGATTCATAATTATTTGTGTTGGTGTGGGGATCGAACCCGCGGTCTCTCGCTTTATAGCTGGCTACTCGCCCGCTGCGCCACGGAGGCTGTCACGTGTGTATGTGGGCGGAAACAAACAGCAGTAGTGTATAAGTAGTCTGCCGTCATAACTAAGAATGCAGTAATCGTAAAATGGTAGTTACCAGATAAACGCAAAAAACATATTTTTTTTTTTGCATGTACGGCGAAAATCATTACACAAAACTAATATGTACTTCGAGTGAAATTTTTATGAAAATATATTTTTTTCATGTAAATGAACTTCTTGGGGTGTCATTTCTGGCAAAAGTGAAAATCTCAAAAATGACGATTACTGCATTCTTTGTTATTCTTCTTTTTATTTATGGCTTTCGCAGTTTTATGCATTTAGCCAGTGTCAAGTATAAATTATTCTCAAGTTATTTTTACAAGAACGATGAAACACGGATGCGGTCGATTTCAAGGTCTTGCCGGAGTTTTGGTGTTAACTCCTTTCAGTACGATGCTTAATTCACTTATTTCAATGTTTCCATATACTGTTCATCACCGTCAATGTTTATTGAACAAATCCACACCACGTTTATACAACAAACACAACTCTAAACCAGTTTATGAAATAAATTAAAATAAGCGATGAACTGCACTGACAGAATTCCCGCCAAAACTCTGCATTGTTTGTTATCAGGGTAGTAGTGTGTACCTGTTATCGAGCAACGCCAGGCGTTGTTCATTGTCGCGCAGTTGTTCCGGATCCACGTCGGTACAGTTGGCGGCGGCGCTGGACATGCGCCCGCGCATTACACCACGTCCCCCGCCGGACATCGTACCTGCACCAACATACACACTCATACACTCACTACACTACATGTTGCTCATAATAACTGTTGAATATCATTGAAATAAAACTAATTTAAACGGATTTTATCGCGGTTTTTGAAGTGAAACTTCTTTATCGGCGTTAGAAAAATAAAATCGTCACATTTTTCCGTTACGCGGCACGCGTCACGTTTTTGACTTTGACTGGATTTTGACCATACTTTCACTGGTATTGACAGGACTTTTATCGGACTTCGACCGGATTTTGACCGGACGTTGACCCGACTTTGACCGGACTTTGACCGGATATAGACCGGATTTTGACCGGACATATACCGGACACAGACCGGACATAGACCGGACACAGACCCGACTTTGACCGGGCTTTGACCACACTCTGACCGGACTTTAACCGTGCTGACCGGACTTTGATCGGACGTTGCCCGACTTTGACCGGGCTTTGACCAGACTCTGACCGAGCTTTGACCAGACTCTGACCGGACTTTAACCGTGCTGAGCGGACTTTGACCGGACGTTGACCGGACTTTGTCCAGACTTTAACTGGACTTTAACCGGGCTTTGACCGGACTTTGACCGGGCTTTAACCGGACTTTGGCCTAACTTTGACCGTGCTTTGACCAGACTCTGACCGGACTTTAACCGGGCTGACCGGACTTTGACCGGACGTTGACCCGACTTTGACCGGACATAGACCGTGCTTTGACCGGACTTTGACCCGGCTTTGACCGGACTTTCACCGGGCTTTGACCAGACTCTGACCGGACTTTAACCGGGCTGACCGGACGTTAACCCGACTTTGACCGGGCTTGACTGGATTTTGACCGGACCTCGACAGGGCTTTGACCGGACTTTGACGCGACTTTGACCGGACTTTGACCGGGCTTTGACCGGACTTTAACCAGACTTTAATCGTGCTGACCGGACGTTGACCCAACTTTGACCGGACTTTAACCGGATATAGACCGGATTTTGACCGGACATATACCGGACACAGACCGGACATAGACCGGACACAGACCCGACTTTGACCGGGCTTTGACCACACTCTGACCGGACTTTAACCGTGCTGACCGGACTTTGATCGGACGTTGCCCGACTTTGACCGGGCTTTAACCAGACTTTAACTGGGCTTTGACCGGACTTTGACCCGACTTTGACCGGGCTTTGACCAGACTCTGGCCGAGCTTTGACCAGACTCTGACCGGACTTTAACCGTGCTGAGCGGACTTTGACCGGACGTTGACCGGACTTTGTCCAGACTTTAACTGGACTTTAACCGGGCTTTGACCGGGCTTTAACCGGACTTTGACCTAACTTTGACCGAGCTTTGACCAGACTCTGACCGGACTTTAACCGGGCTGACCGGACTTTGACCGGACGTTGACCCGACTTTGACCGGACATAGACCGTGCTTTGACCGGATTTTGACCGGACTTTGACCGGGCTTTGACCAGACTTTGACCGGGCTTTAACCGGACTATAACCGGGCTTTGACCGGACTTTGACCGGGCTTTAAGCGGACTTTAACCGGGCTTTGACCTAACTTTGACCAGACTCTGACCGGACTTTGACTGGACATTCACCGGGCTTTGACCAGACTCTGACCGGGTTTTGACCAGACTCTGACCGGACTTTAACCGGGCTGATCGGACTTTGACCGGACTTTAACCGGACGTTAATCGGGCTCTGACCGGACTTTAACCGGGCTGACCGGACTTTGACCGGACGTTAACCCGACTTTTGACCGGACTTGACTGGATTTTGACCGGACCTCGCCAGGACTTTGACCGGACTCTGACCGGGCTTTGACCGGACTTTGATTGGAACAGGACTTTAACCAGGCTTTGACCGGACTTTGACCGGACTTTGAACGGGCTTTGACCAGACTCTGACCAGGCTTTGACCAGGCCCTGACCGGACTTTAACCAGGCTGATCGGACTTTGACCGGACGTTGCCCCGACTTTGACCGGATATAGACCGGACTTTAACCGGGCTTTGACCGGACTTTTACCGGGCTTTAACCGGACTTTAACCGGGCTTTGACCTAACTTTGACCGGGCTTTTACCAGACTCTGACCGGACTTTGACCGGACATTGACCGGGCTTTGACCAGACTCTGACCAGACTCTGACCGGGCTTTGACCAGACTCTGACCGGACTTTAACCGGGCTGATCGGACTTTGACCGGACGTTGACCCAATTTTGACCAGACTCTGATAGGACTTTGACCGGGCTTTGACCAGACTCTGACCGGACTTTAACCGGGCTGATCGGACTTTGACCGGACGTTGACCCAATTTTTACCGGACTTTAACCGGACGTTGACCGGACTTTGACCGGGCTTTGACCAGACTCTGACCGGACTTTGACTGGACTTTGACCGAACTTTGACCGGATTTTGACCGGACTTCTTCTGTCGAGCGTCCCGAGACGCACACTTTTTTTGTAATCATGTCTATGATTATAAAAGCCTTTTGTTTAAACTTTATCTAATTTAACTTTATTAGACCAATTTTTGTAAAGTTGCATAATATAGTAGATCATTTTTTGAAAAATAAGGTCATAAAGAAGTTTCACTTCCTACGTGTGTACACTAGTACACGCACACATTTTTTTATTTTAATTATGGTCCCGACGTTTCGAAAGCTTTTCAGCCTTCGTGGTCACGGGGTGGACTGAGGTGTAGGTTGTCCAGAAAAGTTAGTGTTACAGTCTACCTTCAGTTTACAATTATAAATATAATTTAATGTTTGGTCCGATTAAATTAGTTTTATTTCAATGAGTAACATTCGCGTAAACGTAAAAAATCATTATGTTGAATATCATTTTAATTAAGAAGCCCAATATATGCTTAGCAACTTAGAACAAAAAATAGTAATAGATTTTGTAAAATTTTAAGTTTTGTGTACATTGTATGACGATTCCATCTTAATATTAAAAATAACCATAACTTCAAAACTACAAGACCTAGGATAGTAAATTTAAGTGTATGTCTTAGATATTAATTCCCTCTATTCCCCATACCCTGTTGGTCCACTACTTACGGGACACCCTGTATATACCGAGGATGTATGTAGGCGGACGCACAGCAAATACACCCACAATCCAACGAGTTTTTTTTTTATTAGACCGGCAAACGAGCAATCCACGCTCTCACGACATTACCTCATGCGTGTATACAGAGGTGAAGGGATAGGCGGAGGTACAGCAAGCCGGACATCGTACCTGCACCACAACACTACCTCATGCATGTATACCAGTGTTTTCCAACCTTTTTGAGGCCCCACCCTAACATTTTTTTGTTAAATTTATCACCCATATCTAGCATTGCGTTTAAATAACCCAAAGCGAAAGGGTTAAAGTCGTGTCGAGTCCATTTTTAAATGATCCCCCCTTAACTATCAAATTGCCCCCCTGTGGGACGTGGGCCCCACGTTGGGAAACACTGATGTATACCGAGGAGAAGGGATAGGCGGACTTACAGCAAGTGCACAGTTGAACGAGATATATTTTTGAAATGAATACTTTTTTGGCCGCGTTGAGCACTTTTTTGTAGAGAATAAACTTTTGGTTTTCATCACCGGGACATGTCAATGTTAATTCAGACTATACACATAATATGTGTTATATTATAACACATCATATATACCTGACCGTGTGCTGTGCGCGTTAGACATTCTTTGTATGGGTGAAATCTAATGAGACAGATGACTTATGGAGTGCAGTGCAATGCAAAGCATATACTTAAGCTATATAAGTTTTCACCTTTCGACACTCCCTATGACAAAACAAGCAAGTTAGTTACCCGATGGTAAGTGTTCTCCACCGCCCATAATACCAAAAGAATCATGGGAACGTTAACGACATTAAAGTAGAGGAATAATTAAGGAATTGCAAAGAAGAGGGCGATTTGGGCCTCCGGACATCTCACTAACCATACGTAACGCAACCGCAAGCCGCTACCAGTTTAGTGAATCAACAGAATTTGGACCGGCAAACAAACAATTAAGTGGTAAGAATCAGTCACGACCTCCATATCTCAGCGCGTAGTATAACACAGACAGTATCGAGTCTCAGTAGTAGTGAGTGTGAGTGGTGACCTGCTATCTCGATGACGTCACCGTTGAGGGTGACCACCCGGTATCTGGTAGCGCCGTACGCGATCCTGGTCGCCTGCTCGAGGTCGTCGGCGACCAGCGTGTCTCTCAGCGCGTAGTAGAACACAGAGAGTATCGAGTCTCAGTAGTAATGAGTGTGAGTGGTGACCTGCTATCTCGATGACGTCACCGTTGAGGGTGACCACCCGGTGTCTGGTAGCGCCGTACGCGATCCTGGTCGCCTGCTCGAGGTCGTCGGCGACCAGCGTGTCTCTCAGCGCGTAGTAGAACACAGAGAGTATCGAGTCTCAGTAGTAATGAGTGTGAGTGGTGACCTGCTATCTCGATGACGTCACCGTTGAGGGTGACCACCCGGTGTCTGGTAGCGCCGTACGCGATCCTGGTCGCCTGCTCGAGGTCGTCGGCGACCAGCGTGTCTCTCAGCGCGTAGTAGAACACAGAGAGTATCGAGTCTCAGTAGTAATGAGTGTGAGTGGTGACCTGCTATCTCGATGACGTCACCGTTGAGGGTGACCACCCGGTGTCTGGTAGCGCCGTACGCGATCCTGGTCGCCTGCTCGAGGTCGTCGGCGACCAGCGTGTCTCTCAGCGCGTAGTAGAACACAGAGAGTATCGAGTCTCAGTAGTAATGAGTGTGAGTGGTGACCTGCTATCTCGATGACGTCACCGTTGAGGGTGACCACCCGGTGTCTGGTAGCGCCGTACGCGATCCTGGTCGCCTGCTCGAGGTCGTCGGCGACCAGCGTGTCTCTCAGCGCGTAGTAGAACACAGAGAGTATCGAGTCTCAGTAGTAATGAGTGTGAGTGGTGACCTGCTATCTCGATGACGTCACCGTTGAGGGTGACCACCCGGTGTCTGGTAGCGCCGTACGCGATCCTGGTCGCCTGCTCGAGGTCGTCGGCGACCAGCGTGTCTCTCAGCGCGTAGTAGAACGCGGGCAGTACTCGCTCGTCCTTCACTTTCACCAAGTCGAACAGACGCGGTGCATTCTCTGGGCTGCAACAATGTATTTTATTTATTTATCATTATATTTGATCCACCAACAGATGATACAGTAATTTGCTAACAAGTATAATGTACAAAATGATCATAAGTTACTGCTCACCTAGTTACAGGTGGACCCAGCTTACATTGTAAAATTAACTATGGAAGCAGACATTATTAGAACTTATAGTTATATTATACTAGCGGACCCGGCCACGCGTTGCTGTGCCTAAGGTATAGGTTAAATTATATTGTAGTAAACCATTCAATACAGTATGCGCCATGTATTGGATACTTACTCAATTCAGCCGATAAATTACCTTACACCGCCATCTTTTAGACTCTTATGGAACTTACAGAATTAATAATAACTCTTTTTTCATATAACAAAATCCTGTCCAGTCCAACTCCAGTCCGGTCCCCAGTCCAGTCCGGCCTCAGTCCAGTCCGGCCTCAGTCCAGTCCGGCCTCAGTCCAGTCCGGCCTCAGTCCAGTCCGGCCTCAGTCCAGTCCGGCCTCAGTCCAGTCCGGCTGTAGTCCGGTCCCCGGTCCAGTCCGGTCCCCAGTCCAGTCCGCTCCCCAGTCCGGTCTCCAGTCCAGTCCGGTCCCCAGTCCAGTCCGATCCCCAGTCCAGTCCGGTCCCCAGTCCAGTCCGGCCGCAGTTCAGTCCGGCCCCAGTCCGGTCCCGTCCAGTCAAGTCCCCAGTCCAGTCAGGTCCCCAGTCCAGTCCGGTCCCCAGTCCAGTCCAGTCCCTAGTCCAGTCCTGTCTCCAGTCCAGTCCGGTCCCTAGTCCAGTCATGTCCTGTCCTGTCCTGTCCTGTCCTGTCCTATCCTGTCCTGTCCTATCCTGTCCTGTCCTGTCCTGTCCTGTCATCAAAAAGACATCAAGTGTTTCATACCCAGGAACAGTTTGTACTGGAAAATTAAGTTGTCGGTTTTAGTGTTTTCCTTTACTTATTATCATACCCAGGAACAGTTTGTACTGGAAAATTAAGTTGGCGTTTTTTGTGTTTTCCTTTACTTATTATTTATGTTACTCATTTTTTCTCACCGGGTAAACCTTCCCTGAACCTCCCCAAATATTTCAAGATCAGAATTAGCCAAATCGGTACAGCCAATCTCGAGTTTTGGCGAGACACACGCACAGCGATTCATTTTTATATATATAGATTTGATATAAGATAATAAAATATAATAATCCTAGCCCCGTATTATAAACGTCCCACTGCTGGGCACGGGCCTCCTCTTCTGAATGATAGGGAGTAGGCCTTAGTCCATCACGCTGGCCTAATGCGGGTTGGCAGACTTCGCATACCTTTGAAAAATCTTATCGAGTTCTCAGGTATGCAGGTTCCCTCACGATGTTTCCTTCACCGTCAAAGCAAGCGATAATTAACAATCAATATACACTTAGAAAAGTCAGTGGTATATGCTCTTGGGGCTGGTTTCGAACCTGCGACTTTCGTCTCGACAGTCTATACCACTCCCCGCTGAGTTAGTTGTGTAAGATAATTGACTCGATTTTTCTATAGATTTTTTTATAGCCTAGGCCGGCAGACGAGCAAGTGAGTCACCTCATGGTAAGTGACCTCTTCTCATGTATGCCTATAATACTTACAAGCTTTGCCGTCGCTGCATATACTGCATCAGGTGGGCCTGCTTGTCCAACGCGATGAACGTGGCTCGCCCAACGTCGTGACGCTTCAGGAATTCCACCCCCGCCTGCGCCGTGTCCACGTCGCCCACCACGATGTTGTCGAGCGCGCCGCAGCACGTGGATATGGCCACGTCGTACTTGCGGTCTATGCCGCCCAAATCACCCTGCACGAATGTGTTTTTTTATTGATATGAAACATCTGTAGGCGCAGGTATAAACCGGATTGTTGGCGTGGCGAAGCTTGCCGTGGCACGACGGGTATATAGTAGAGGACTGGACTGGACTGGGCTGGACTGGGGCCATCTTTTTGTCCATGAAATTCTTAATTAAGCCATATTTGAGGTTGCTGGAACCAGAGTGGCCTAACTGCATTTTGATGACGTTTGACCAATTTTTATTTTAGTAATTTAAAAATGTTAATCTACAAGACCAGACCGGCCTAGAATTGGTAACATCATCTTGACATAAATGGCTGTACAAGTCCATTTCGGCCGTGGTTTAAATTGACGAAAATACAAATAGGTCAAAAGTCATCAAAATGCAGTTAGGCCACTCTGGTTCTAGCAGCCTCATTTATATTTATGTCCACGTTCGCCATCACGATGTTGTCGAGAGCACCGCAGCACGTGGATATGGCCACGTCGTACTTGCGGTCTATGCCGCCCAAGTCACCCTGTATGGACAATTTTTTTTTAATTGGTTTAATGATGAAACGAGCAGAACGCTCGCCATGGTAAGCGCCACGCCTGACCATAAACAGAAACACCATCACACAGAACTTTGAATTACAAAGCACTGCATGCATGCCATGGCAGTGGACTGCGCTCGTCATCCCGAGACAAAAGATGTTAAGTCTCATAATAAGATAACTTGTAATAACGTAGCACACTTTAGCTTCTATACATTATAGCTTTGGAGCTATAAGATTCTATGAATCTAATCGAGTTCACTCTATGCCGAGACAAATATATAGCATACGTACCAATCTGCCAAATATGCCGGGCAGCCTGCCGTTAGTCTTCTCTCTCATCAAAGCATCTAACACTCTGCCCCGAGATCTGTTCGCGGTCATAGCTTGTTTGGATTCCTCCAATTGTGCTCTAAAAATAATTAATCAACAATAAATAAAAAAATAATTATATACAACAGTCACATACATAGGCCTGACCCCACACTAGGTTAAAACTGCATCGTGGGTATCAGAAACTACGAGGGATTTTCGATCCTCCCACAAATCCGAAACTAAAATCGAACCCAAGGCCTCTCGTTTCCTAGCCGGCTACTCGCCCGCTGTGCCATGGATAAAATATTTGAACATTATTTTTATTCCACTGGACATGATGTTAAGTACAGTGCAGCCCGAATATAATTACGACCGTCAAGAGACTGAGAATCTGGACGATCAACAGAATTAAGCCGAATAAAATCAACTTATATATTACAAAGTCGTTCTTGCAGTCGCACTATCTATGGGTGATGTGATTTCGCACCGCAATAAAGTTGAAAATAGCTACAAAATTCAATTTAAATAGATTTTATATTTTTGTGCGTGCGTGTGCGCGTGTGAGTGCGTGCGTGTGCGTGCATGCATGTTTTAAAAAGTCGCTTCCGCTGTCTGTTCGGTTAGATCTTTTAAACTACTCAACGGGTTTTAATGCAGTTTTCAGCAATAGATAGTTATTCATGAGGAAGGTTTATATGTATACTAGCTTTTGCTCACGGCTCCGCCCGCGTGATCTGCTTTGTCCGGGATAAAAAGTAGCCTATCACCCAAGTCAGCTCATACCCTGTCTCTATACCAAATTTCATCAAAATCCGTTCAGTAGTTTCAGTGTGATTGACGGAAAAACATCCAAACATTCAAACAAACAAACTTTCACATTTATAATATTAGTAGGATCACGCTATGACCCATGGGAGCAGGGCAATAACATGCAGGTGAAAACGCGAGGGACAGCTAGTTATCAATAAATGAAATTACCTCAACGCTCTAGACTCGTTGCATATGCTGGCCTCCTCCCTCTTCAAGGCATGAAGTTGTGATCGCAGTTCATTCATCAGCTTGTCGTTTGACGGCACCGTTGTAACTAACTCCTCCTGTAAACTGAAAGTACAACATAATTTTATGTGTGTATCAACATATTCCTAACGGATACATTTTTTTTTAAATATACCTAACAGTCACACACATAATCCTGACCCCACAGTAAGATACGAGTCTTGTGTCGTGAGTATCAGGAACTACGGGAGACTTTTGGTCTCACAACACACGGGCCCCGAAACAAATATTTGTGAATCACACAAACATTTGTCTGGGTGCGGGGATCGAACCCGCGGCCACTCGCTTCACAGCCGGCTACTTGCCCGCTGCGCCACGGAGAGGCAATATCAGCTAACTGTGAGTGCATTAAGGGTGAGAACTATAAAATCGACTCGAGTCTAGAAACTGATTTTCCAAATGAAACTTTGATGCAAACGCACCAAATTTAACTGTAGTAAGTTAATTGAAATAAAACTAATTTAAATAGATTTTATCGCGGTTTTTTTATTAATTTTGATCCAGACGTTTCGAAAGCTTTTCAGCCTTCGTGGTCACGGAGTGAGCGCGATAAAATCCGTTTAAATTAGTTTTATTTCAACATGTAATATTTGCGTAAACATAAGAAATCATTATGTTGTAACTTAATGCTTCATGCAGTTAATCGTCTCGGAAAGCGACAATAGTTAATCATAAATCTTTTAAATATAACTTGTAACGATCCCTCGTTTCAAGTTCAACGATTTCCTAATGAGAATCAGCATTTTAATAGACCTACAAAAATACAAATATTTTTAAATCTTATTGTAAGTCGAACTTCACGGAGCGACCGAATTACCACAGTGCTAATTTAGACTTAGTCACAAAATGACTTAGACTAAGTCGGAATTTTGCTTCATAAAAATCAGTCTAAGTGCTTCTCTGTTTACCCGCACGGAGAAACAGAAATGATCTTAAGTTATGTGACAAGTACAGAAAAACATCGCAATAAGGCTAATGTACAGCTTACATTTTCTTCTCCTCAAAATCACTGACGGCCTTCTCATAGGCCTCTTTTAATTTCTCCAATTTCTCGGTTTCTTTCTGTTCAGTGCTTAAATATATCTTCAACTCGGATTCAGCCAATTTATAATTTTTATTCGCTTCGTCGACAATCTTTTTTAATTCCATCAGTTTTGATTGCAACTTGTCTTTTATTTCTTGAAGGCCTTGAGTTTTTGCTCTGTTGGCAGAAAATATAAAATTACAGTCACAAGATTAAGTGTAAGTTGTTGTTCAATTTAGTTCTGTGCGTGGTAAAGCCACACAGTGGACAGTTTTGTCTACAGTATCGGGGCCGGCACGACCAGGGTGGTACCAATACATTGGTATTAAAGAATGAAATTATAGGCGTTCCTACATCGTAACTGCTTTATAAATGTTTCTTTATCGTCTATGTTCCTTTATAATTGCCTATATTGTATTACGATATGTTTATAAACTAAAAATGTAAAAATTAAATTATGTAATGCTAATTTGGTGCTATTGCAATTAATGGTCAATGTTTGACTAAGTATCAACTTAAAATGGGATAATTTTATTTTTAGCTTTTAACTATTTTTTGCCTGTTTTATTTATGATAAAGTAATAATAATAATAAATACACCCAACGGTCACACGCATAGTCCTGACTCCACAGTAAGTTACGAGTCTTGTGTCATGGGTATCAGGAACTATGAGAGACTTTCAGTTTCACAAAATCCAGACACAAAACAAATAATTTCGATTACATAAACATTTGTCTCGGTGCGGGAATCGAATCCACGGCCCTCAGTCCACCGCCTGCTACCCGCCCACTGTGCCACGGAGGCTGGTAAGTGTATATTTATCAGTGCAGTGGTACCTGACGCCCGCGACCACACTCTGTAGTTCTTCCTCGGCTTGTTTCTTACTTTCTTCATGCTTCACCAGTAACTTCTCACAATCTTCTATCTCCCTCTTGTTTTTATCTGGAACCTATAAGATTTCCCACCTATATATTATATAAAAATTAATGTTTTTCTGTATGTCCTTTATAGAATCGTAAACTATGCATTTGATCAAGTGATGATCACATGATAGCAAATCTTGTAATCTATCTCATTCTTCCGCAGGCTAAATCATATTTATGAATATGTTTGTCTTTGTCGTGACGCATTTTCGTTTCATCAAGTTTCAAATCACAACGATTCTAAAGAAGTTTTACTTCAAAAACTGCCATAATGGCTCGTTCAAGCGAGTCGCCTTCCGGGGTCAGCCAGGATATATCCAGTTACTTCAGGCCGGCATAATTCTGTCGACCGACAAGAGAGTCTCTTGAAGAGACGCAATATTCTTGACATTAACATTATGTTTGGACTGACATGACACAGGTCCAGTATAGTCACATTGCCGAGCCAGGATAAAAAAAAACATTTATGGCCGTTGACTTGCTTTAAAAATAGGTTTAAACTAGAGATTTTTCAGACTTTTTTTCTCATAGACCACTTTAAAAAAATTGCTGGTTCCTGTGGAACCCGTGCAGCTACATTTCTACCATATTTCCAAAAGTCGGCAAAAAATGTGAAGATAACATCTAAAATATTATCTGCCTACATTGATAGGTGAAGTCAAGCCAACATTTTAGTTCTTCACTATCGAAAGCAGATACATTTTCGTGGTCCCCCGCTTACAAATTGGGAACCCCCATTTTTTTGTCACTCTAACATCTATGTTCTCTAGCTTCTATGGCTCTAGCCCCGTCGAGTCTTTGGGAACTAATGGTTTAAATCATCTACGTACTATGAGTTGCTATAATAAGTAATCGTTATAAACCAAGACAACAAAATGTACGTTTTATAAATATCAATGGTGTCTACTTTTTAATCTATGCTTATGCCTTACCAATTCTAATTCAATAAGCTTGCCCTTCTCCTGTTCTAACAGTTGTTCAAGATTTTTCTTCTTTTTATTAGACTGCGTGGTGTCCGCTTGGGTCGTGACCAATTTCTTCTTGCAAGTCTGCAATTTTTCAGCAACTTCCTCTTTTTGTTTTTGTAAGGTATCATATTTTCTACAAAAAAAAAATGTTTACAAATTGACTAAGCAAAAATACTGTAATTTTAAAATCTAGATAATGATAAATAAATAAATACACCCAACAGTCACATACATAGTCCTGACCCCACAGTAAGATACGAGTCTTGTGTCGTGGGTATCAGGAACTACGAGAGACTTTCGGTCTCACAACACCCAGACCCCGAAACAAATATTCGTGGATCACACAGACATTGGTCTCGGTGCGGGGATCGAACCCGCGGCCTCTCGCTTCACAGCCGGCTACTCGCCCACTGCGCCACTAATTAATAGTCTAAATAATAATACTAGTACATGTCCCATTGCTTCCCACGGGCCTTCTCAACTGAATGAGGGGGATTAAGCCTTAGTCCACCATGCTAGCCTAACGCATGCTGACAGACTTCACCTACCTTCGAAACATTAACTATCCCTTGCTTTAACGGTGAAGGTAACAACATGAGGAAACCAGCATACCTAAGAAATTCTCCACAACAATTTCAAAGGTATCTAAAGTCTGCCAACCCGCATTAAGCCAGCATGGTGGACTAAGGCCTTACCCCTCTCATTCAGTAGAAGAGACCAGTGCCCAACAGTGGGACATGTATAATACAGGGCTAGTAGTAGATAACATGTTGATATTCCACTTGAAACTTGGGACAACAATAAATGATAATTTAATATTGTATTATAAAAGTTGTCTAAAGTCAAATGAATGAAATATATAATAATGAATATGCTGGTGGTAGGATATTCATATCCGCCCGGATAGCGACCACTGTACACATGGTGTTAAAACCTGCCATAGTGATCCACATCCCTTGTGTGGATCGCGTTCCAGGATCAGCTAGTGTATATCCGGTTCTCCCGAGGGGCTTGCGACATGATTTGATGGTTGATTGGGGCGGGTATAGAGGTACAACCTTGTATCATTGTGCCTGCATCGGTCATCCGGACACCTTTCTGTAACATATTGTATAATGCAACGAATACTTACTGAGTACCGTTTTTAAGTACGGTAGTTTTCTCATGCAACTCTTCCTTTATTTTGTTCAAAGCTTCATCGATCTTGGCGAGGCATTCTTTCAGTTCGGTCATCTCTCTTTCTTTTGCTTCTATTATTTTGTTAGTTTCATGACTGAAAACAAAAAATATAGTTATGTTTGACCACAAATCGCTGCCAATATATTATGTGTAGGTTTTTTATAGCATAGACCGACAAACGAGCAAGTGGGTCACTTGATGGTAAGTGATCTCCAGCGCCTATGTTCGCCCACAATATTAGAAGAATTGCCGACCTTAAAGTTAAGGGATTAGAAAGGGGTGGGGATTTAGGCCGGATATCTCATTCACTGTACAAAACGCAGCAGCAAGCCGCTACTTTACGTCGGTTTTCTGTGAGACAGTGGTAACGACCCGGTCGAGCCAGCCCATTTATGCTGTAGACAAAACCGCTACAGCATGGATCTACCATTCATAAACCAAACAGGTCGATTTGCAAAAAACCAAGCGTGCCAAATTTACTACGTACACTGACGTTGTCATCGCGGACACATTGGTAGTATAATTGGCTCATTGCATTCATATATGCGATATGCAATAGGCTTTAGTCCACGACGCTGGTGTAATGCGGGTTGGCAGCCTTCACATACCTTCGAAATTCTAATGGCGAACTTCTCAGGTATGCTGGTTTCCTCACGATGTTTCCTTCACCGTTACAGCAAGCAATAATAAACAAATAATACAGACATAGCTTAGAAAAATGGTGCATATTCTTGTGGCTGGTTTCGAAAAGGCACTTCTTCACAGTCCGTACCACTCTACACCGAGGCTATCGTTGTTTCGGTTATTTGTTTAAGTACACTGGGGGATTCATTTGTTATTTCTGAAGTGATAACTTCTTATGGGAGGGTAACGTAAGGCGTCACGGCGCCACTCTGTCTGGCGTCCCTTTCTCTCACGCATAATAATAATAATAATAATTCTTTATTTTTCGGACAATAAAAATCCATTGTGTTAGTATTACAAAAGAATTACTTAAAGAAACTAATGTTAGTGACAGTAAATGAAGATGCATATTATGTGTGGAGAAATTAGTTGATCATCCTCCACACAAAATGCCTCATGATAGGTGACCATATAGTCTCCGCAACACTTTTCAGAATGCTGTTGTGACTGGCTCGTACCCTCTTTACGAGGGATATTGTTTGCTTTCGGAGAATGGCTTGGAAACCATCCGTCCTATTCCTCGCAAACATCTCCGAAGCACTGCAATAACGGGGCAGTCCCAACAACATTCTGAATATATTATTGTATTGGACGCGCAGTGCATCTAGCGATCTTTTAGTATAGTTGACCCATAGATTCCCTGTGTAAAAGCTCTGACAATATGCCTTAATGAGTGTAATTTTAACTTGGGCTGAACAACGAGAGAATCTACGAGCCAACATGTTACCTCGGACCGCCAAAGCCCTGCGCTCCCTCTCTATATCTATATTATCTTTGAGGTCACCAACAAGAAAATGCCCTAGGTATTTGAACATCGTCACCTTTTTAATGTTTACACCATTTAAGGTGATGTCAGGGACGTCCGCGCATTCACTGGTAGCCCCAAAGATCATATATTCGGTTTTTCCAACATTGTACGCCAATCCATGAGCAGCAGCGTAATCCCCACAGACTTTCAACATATCTCTCAGGGCTCGTGCAGTCGGGCTCAGCAGCACCATGTCATCTGCATAACTGATATTATTAGCACTTACGCCATTCAGCTTGCATCCGACACGCATGCTGCTGAGCTCGATTATGAGATCATCCATATATAGGTTGAAAAGCCGTGGGGAAGACAGTCCACCCTGCCTCACTCCACACTCCAATCTATAGGCTCCAGAGAGAGCGTTCGACCATCTGATATGGTTAATCTGATTCGCATACCAATATTGAAACAACCGCAATACCTCCGGTGGAATACCCCTGTCCCCTAACTTTTTCCAAAGCAAATCATAAGAAACAAGGTCAAACGCTTTGGAGAGGTCGAGAAAACATGCGTAAACCGGCGTTCTACGATCTACATAATATTGGACAGTATGCTTGACACTTAAAATAGCGCTATCCGTCGACAATCCTGGTTGAAAACCAAATTGAGCGTCATGTAGGTGCACATATTCAGCAATACACGTGTCAAGCAAACTATCCAATACCTTGGCTATAGTAGTAGCAAGAGAGATGGGACGATAATTACACTTATTAGAAGTATCTCCTGTCTTATTTTTAACTATAGGCACAACTGTTGTTTTCATTAGATCGTCTGGTAAATATGAGTGACTGATACACAAATTATAAAACATAGACAAAACTCTAGGTAGATGAAAACCCGCATACTTAAGGTGCTCAATGCTGAGCCCGTCATGTCCGGGGGATTTGCCCCTACTCATCCTCTCGATAACAGTTTTGACTTGCTTATAGGAAAAATGCAGTAGTGGCTCCACCCCCTGACTGACAGGGTCAACATGGGTTGCGGTACCCGAGGGACCTAATGGGGACAGTACCTTAAAATGTTCCATGAACATATTAGCTATTTCCCCAGCACCACTTACTCCTGCAACACTTACCGGAAGGCCAGGCTTATTATCCAGCATGCTTGTGGACTTCCAGAATTTACCAAAATTTTTATTAGCCCTGTGTCGCGCTATAACATCCATTTTTATCTGGTCTTGGTTGTTCTGACACCATTTTAGACGGCCTTTAAAAATTCTACGAGACTCGCACATTTGTTCATAAACTATACCCGTACTTGGTCGGCTATGTAGTACCCAGATATCAAATTTAACCCTGGCGTTCCGATAAGCGTCGCTAACATGTTTATTCCAGCCACATAAAACCCTACTTCTCCTAGTCTCACGTGCCTGCAATTCATTGGTGTAGACAGCTGCATCACATAATATATTCACAATTGTCTTATATAGATTATCTAATATAAGCCTATGGGTATCTAATCTGCATGATCCATGGGCACACCTTGAAAACTCTTGAGGGAAATTAATGTCGCTGAGTTTTGCGTTACACAGATCATGATAGCCCCTAATTTGTGTCTCATTTCTGTTACCCCAAATAACTGGGTTTCGCAGTGTGTTATGCATCATTACTTTAGGTGTAACAACATTCAAATTACAATAAATGTGTAAAGGTAAATGATCTGATATAAACACATCTTCCTCTACTACTATCTTAAGTATAGTGTGCCAAGTTGATTGAGAGACAACACAGTGGTCCAACCATCTTTTGCACCCATGGGCCTCACTTACAAAAGTATAGGTATTAGATGTTAAACCTAATTTCTCTATATCCGCACAAATCCAGGACTGGTCAGTACAGAAATTAGTTAATTCCCTATAAAACAGTTCATGTGGGTGAGCATTGAAATCGCCTAAAATGTACACATTTTCGACGGCACTACTCTCCACAATGGCACTTATCTCACCTAAAACTTCTGTATAAGAAGACAAGTTCTCTGGTGAGTCTGTTGGCATATAAACAGAAAAGACGATAATGGAACAACGGCCTATGGTGGCTTTAATGGCCGTAATGCGTGAGCTGCTACATACTATTACCGAAACCGTATCAAAAATACCTTTTTTCCAGAGAATAGCCACACCCCCATAAGGTCTTCCCACTAATAAGCCAGCAGACGTGTCCACAGACGATTTGCCAGTATATTCTAAGTTAGGACTAACAGTACCTAATAATGGAATATCATGGGGAAGTAGCCATGTCTCTTGAAGGGCCACCAGGTCTGACTTAGCACAAATACTCTTAACACTGTCAATCGAACGTTTAAAAGATTTACAATTAAAACTAGTAAATTTACAATAATTAATATTCTTATTTTTGCTATCCATAATTTAATTTATATTAACATTCACTTCTGCTGGTTCCGTTCGATACTTAAAATGTACAAACCGTCTAAAAGTTATGCCTTCAGGCCATAATTTTTCTTTCAAAAATATATCTAATTTAGATTGGGATACATACAACTTATATGCGTTATACTCTTTTGTAGCCTTTGTGTTTATTCGTTTTAATGAAACGGTTTCACCTGTCTTCTCCTGAATATAGGCAATAATGTCCGTCTCATTTGTTTCCCTACTAACATTTGATATGAACAATGGTAGTTTACGATCCGCTGCTTTAAAGTTCCCGTGAGACACGGCACTACCTTTTTGCCCATACATTTTGTGACTTTTAGATGTTTTACGCGTCACTAAAGTCCATTCCGTATTTTTGTCCACTACCACTTGTTCACACTTTGCGATCGAACTCGATGCATTAGTCCGGTTGGTTATTTGCTTAGACACGTTCGATAAACTGCTCGGTGGCACCACGGTGAGTTGTTTGTCGCTGGTAGGGGATGGGCCCGTTGCTCGCGCGCAGGTAGCTGGCCCGCTTATCGATTCGTGCGTAAGCGGGGTATTTGCTGAGGCCTCCATAGGCCCGTCTTGTTGCTCTGTCCCGCTCGCACTAACACACCCAATGTGGCGTTTGCATGTATTCTCGCTTGCACCATTCGAAACCGGTATGGTCGCCTCAATGTCTTGTGCTTTTGTCGCATCTTTTTGTTTGTGTAAAAAAGAGACAAAGTCACCCTCGTTACCTGCATTGTATGACGAATGTATTGAAGGCGTCCGTTGGTTATTCAAACTGTTTTTATCAGCTGATTGTTCCGTTGTCTTAATCGGTACGTATTGCAAACCGATGGGACCACTATCAAGCGGGCTGTTATGCACAAAACTTATTCTTCTGTTTAAGTTTACACGAGAGGGAAAGTGATCTATTATGGAGGCGTGTTTCATATTGTCTACCTCAGCTTTTAATAATTCAAAATTATCTGTTGTCACAAACTTTTCCTCCAACGTACTTAACTTTTTCTGTAGATGTAGTATATCCTTTAAAAGACGGGTCACATCCACATGGTCAAAAGTTACTGGTGGGAGTTTATGTAGGTCTTTTGCGACGAAAACAGGAAATAACTCCTCATTTGTGCTCTTCAAAAGACTGATTATGTCCTCTAAGTTTTTGGACCTTTTCTTGTTGCCCTGCCTCCTTCGAATAGGCATCTTTTTTGCATTGGGCAGCGATTCAAATACAAGTGTCTTGGCTTCTATTATCTCCTCTTCCGAGAAAGATGTTGTGCATAGTTGGTGAACACTATCCTCATCCATGTAATCCAACACATGTCTTAAAAACGCCAACAGTTCATTAATTACAATTTCACAATTCGCACACTTTACAATATTCGAGGCCATTGTCCTCCACGATACGTCATCGGTTACGCGTCCGAACACGATCACGCTTGACAGCTGATAAGGCAGCAGTAGGCAGGCTCATCCGCTCTCACTTTAACCCAGATTAGTTTAAGTTGTCACTTCTGTCGAGCATCCCGAGACGCACCCTTTTTTATATATAAAACAACTGCTACAAATTGCTGGTGGGAGGATACTTGTTGGCTGGTGGGAGGATACTTGTATCCGACCGAATAGCGACCACCGTACACTGGTGCTAAAACCTGCCATAGTGGCCCACCTTGTGTGGTTCGCGTTCCAGGCTCAGCAAGTGTATATCCGGTTCTCCCCAGGGGGCTTGCCCCCTGATCCTAACCCTTTTCCCATCCCGTTTTCCTTCCCCTCCGCCTTGGCCCTTTGGCAGGCCGGCATGATCTTGCCGATCTACGATGGACACATTGTTTATCGTTGGTCGACACTATTCTTGGATTGCGCTACACTTACCATCAGGTGTAGCGTAGTCACTTTGCCGAGCCAGGATAAAAAAAAAAAAAACTACCACGACTCGATCATCGAATTTAGACAGACAACTTATAAACCTCAATTTTATTGCGATAATTAACTCTTTATAATTTACTCCTTACAAAAGTTGTCGCCGTATGCCCTTGAGATTCGTTTCGAGCTGCGACAGTCGTCTCGACAGTCCGTTTCACTCTCCGCTGAACTATAATTGTTTGCAATTAAGCAAATGTACATTTTTATGAGTGGTAGATAGTTTTGTCTACAGCATATATTGGCTGACTCGACCGGGTCGTTACCACTGTACCACAAACCGAAGTAAAGTAGCGGCTTGCTGCTGCGTTTCGTACCGTGAGTGACATATGCGGAAGCCCCAATTCCCCTCCCCTTCCCAATCCTTTTAGTAACCTTTCCCTATAAACACGCCTATGATTCTTCTAGTATTGTGGGCGTACATGGGCGGTGGAGATCACTTACCATTAGGTGACCCACTTGCTCGTTTGCCGTTCTACGCTATAAAAAAAAAACAAAAAAGGCGAATAAATAAATAACACTAATACACCGACTCTAAAAGCCGAACAATTACCAGAGTTTTTTTATCGATACAGGTGAACTGATAAAGTTGATTGTTAAGTTTTGTTTAATTTATTTAAGTACAGGTATGGCATGTAAATAAAGACATTCACGACGAATGTGCTATCTGTGTAGTTTTTTTTTTACTCAATTATACGTCATCAGATTATAATTAAATTTGTATAGGATCACGTCGCAGCTAAACTACACTAAACGAAACTACTACACTAAACCAAAAAAGTGCTCAACAAGTGTTGAATGGTTTTTTTTTCCAAGATAATCAGTCCACAATTAACAAAAAAAAACGGCAAAAAACGCGCCGCATTGTAAAGCTACAGTTGGTTGAAAAAAAGAATACAAAATCTATAACATATTGAAATAAAACTATTTTAAACGGTTTTTTATTAATTTTGTCTACTAGTCCACCCCGTGATCACGAAGACTGAAAAGCTAACGAAACGTCGTCGGGATCAAAATTAATAAAAAAAACCGCGATGAAACCGTACCGAATTAGTTTTATTTCAATGAGCAATTTTCGCGTAAACATAAGAAATCATTATCTATAATAGTGTTTCCCAACGTGGGGCCCACGCCCCACAGGGGGACAATTTGATAGTTAAGGGGGGCAATTTAAAAATGGACTCGACACGACTTTAATACTTTCGCTTTGGGTTATTTAAATGTAATGCTAGATATTGATGGCAAATTTAACAAAAAAATGTTAAGGTGGGGCATGACCTAAAATAGGTTGGGAAATACTGATCTTTTGCTGGTGGGAGGATACTTGTATCCGACCGGATAGCGACCACCGTACACTGGTGCTAAAACCTGCCATAGTGGCCCACCTTGTGTGGGTCGCGTTCCAGGGTCAGCCAGTGTATATCCGGTTCTCCCCAGGGGGCTTGCCCCCTGATCCTACCCCTTTTCCCATCCCTTTTCCTTTCCCTCCCCCTTAGCCCTTTTGCAGGCCGGCATGATCTTGCCGACCTACGATGGACACATTGTTTATCGTTGGTCGACACTATTCTTGGATTGCGCTACACTTACCATCAGGTGTAGCGTAGTCACTTTGCCGAGCCGGGATAAAAAAAAAAAAAAAATCTATACATACATATATTTCTGTAAGAGCATATTCCTGGTCCTGAGAGTTCCGTTGGTGAGGTTCATCTGTTCGACCGCCTCTCTCATCGGCTGCTCTAGTCTCTGCTTCTCTTGTTCCACTAAACGAACACGATTCAGTTTCTCCTTCCGCATCTCAGTGTACTCTTCCACTTTTATTGATAACTGTTCTATCGGCACCTGATGAAATGTTTATATATTTACAAGGTGTTAGGTCCCTCGTATGCGAGAGGCCGTCTGGGTTGGCACCACCGCTTTGACTATTACTGCCGCCAAGCAAGAGTGAGTAAGCACTGTTGTGTTTCGGTTTGAAGAGCATTGAAGCCAGTGAAATTACTGGGCATTATTTTATTTAACATTTTATGTCTCAGGGTGACGAGCGCAGTTCAGTGCCACGCAGTGTATTGTATTTCATAGTTCTGTGTGGTGTAGCTTCTTCTGCAGGCGTGGCGCTTACCATCGGGCGAGCGCCTTGCTCGTCTCGTCATTCAATCAAATAAAAAAAAATATCAATAAACATTACGTCCATCGACAGTCGGTATAATTATGCTGCCCTGAAATTACTGGATATATCCTGGCTGACCCTGGAACGTAACTCGCCGCTTTGCATCTCTGCTCACTCGCTTTCGGGCATCGGCACAGACTTATGTTTTAACTTGGTGTACAAACCTTGTATCGAGACGTGCCAATGATGTCCTCTAAATACTCCAACATGCCAGATTCATGTTCATTTTGAGCTTTCGGCTTCATCATTGCTATTTGCTCCACTTCTCCCTGTAATAAATACAATTCATCTATACTAATCCTACTGATCTTACTAATATTATAAACGCGAAAGTTTGTAAGTATGGATGGATGGATGTATGTTTGTTACTCTTTCACGTAAAAACTACTGAATGGATTTTAATGAAACTTTACAATAATATAGCTTATACATCAGAATAAGACATAGGCTACTTTTTATCTCGAAAAAAGCAGATCACGCGGGCGGAGCCGCGAGCAAAAGCTAGTAATATTATAAAGTGGAAAGATTTGTATTTTTGTACGTAACGAATAAACTTAAAAACTACTGGACCGATTCAAAAAATTCTTTTGCCATTGGAAAGCTACATTACCAATGAGTAACATAGGTTACTTTTTATCCCGGAAAAAGTACATCACGCGAGCGGAGCCGCGATGAAAAGTTAGTACATAATACAATAAAGAATCAAGAAACAATAAACAAAATAGAGAGACTTAGGTAAACTCACTCACCTGCAGAATAAGGAATCTATTGTGGTCCAAATCAATTCCGTGTGATCTCAACATTTTGGCCACCTCTTTGAACTGAACACGTTTGTTATTCAAAGTGTAATAAGAGGAATTATCTTTGAATGCTGTACGCGCCACCACTATCTCGGAGTTTGGTACAACTGTGAATTCATCTCCTTCCTAGAATAGAAAAATTATGATATAAACGTAATATAAGTGCAACTATATAGAAATAAAAGTTTATTGTCACCATGATACAGACAACATACATCATCATAATCAACATGTATTGACAGCCTCCGTGGCGCAGCGGGCGAGCCGGCTGTGAAGCGAGAAGCCGCGGGTTCGATCCCCGCACCGATACTAATGTTTGTGTGATCCACAAATATTTGTTTCGGGGCCTGGGTGTTGTGAGACCGAAAGTCTCTCGTAGTTCCTGATACCCACGACACAAGACTCGTATCTTACTGTGGGGTCAGGACTATGTGTGTGACTGTTGGGTGTACATATTTATTTATTTATTACAATATGTTGATTCTAACAAATACTCTTACCACAAATCTAAAAATAAAACTATACTACATAAATTAAATTTGTTAGAGTATGTCGTTAACGGCTGTACTAGTATACTAGTATAATGTAGTACTATAGTATGCTGTGCCACAGCTGGCAATTATGCATTGTGCATAAAACATTTAACCTAAAATTAAAACTTACGTATAAAATACGGTTGACTATGTTTAATTGTATACATTACTTTTTTATGTACTGGACAATGATACGAAAAAGAAACTATTCTCCGAAAACAGAATAAAAATTCGCCCCTTCCAGCAGATTTAAATGACTTCTAACTTAATTATTTCTGTCTCGATATAAATATTTTTTTCGATAATAGATTTTGGAAAATGTAATTTATTGGTTAAAATAATACTAGTCAAATAGGAGGCCAGCTCAGCATAATAATGTAATTATTGGGGCGAGCGACAACACATCGCTGGAGCGCTGGTTTTAGTTATATCCTAGAAGAGGCGAGCAGTTTTGGAAATAGTGCACCTATGCAGTTTTAAATATATAACTAAATACTAAACATCGATTATAATCGATAAGCAAAAATACTATTAATATTGAGGGATCTCTTCTTCTTCCACCTGCCCTTATCCAGCTCGCAGTGGAGTCGTCGCAACATGTTTTTTTAATCTTTATATAATTTTTATCCAAAAGGATATGTCAACCCCATCGTACCTGTTACAACTTATACAAAACTTATATAAATGCACTATTGAAATATAAAAAAAATAATGTTATTAATGTTTGTTAAAAAAAAACAGATGCTCCTACTGAATTTTATTTTATTTTTACTGTGAAATCATCTCCTTCTTAAAGTAGAAAAAATTAAATTATTACCTGACATAATTTTTTGGCTACTTTTGTCGCAACAAGCTATTTAAGACTATTAGAGAAACAATTGGCTTGTATTTTTTACGACCGACCACCTACCAGACATCAACCTCTCTGGGTAGAAAACACTAAGATACGAAACAAACATTTGTGGATCACACAAACGTCGAATCGAACCCGCGGCTTCTCGCTTCACAGCTGCTCAACCACTACACCACGGTGGCTGTCATATCCAGGGATCCAAAGTATGTAAAAGAAGAACAAAAATATTTTTTTTTCTCAAAAACTTTTATTTTATAAATGGTTCACTTATTAACAAAAAAACAAACATAACAATTGGTGATAACACAACGGCATTAATTAACTAAAACAATTGTAACAAAATTGAGCAGAAACAATGAAAATAATATTTCATCCCCTATTTGAAGACACCTCAAGGGACTATCACATTTCATGTTCTCATATCACTAAGTAAGGAAACGAGATCGCTTGCCTGATGAACAGAAGCGACACGATCCAGATCTTTGAATTGCAAAATACTAGATGCACTGGGTTTATCATTCATAAGAAGTTAGTCTAGAATTCCAGTGATTTCAATGGCTTCAATATCCTTCACAGAATGTAACGGTGCTTTCATGTTTCCGTCTGTGTGTGTTGTTTTGTCAGTCAATCAATCAGTCACGGTACAGTTTTATACATAGAGGCATGGTTTAAAACTATCGAATAATTTCAAACCCTGATTATAGGCAGTTAGTCGTGATTTAGTGACCTTTGCTGTGTCCCCAGTCTCTGTGGCCCTCATGACCTCCTTTGTCGCCATGGCCATGATCATGATGCCAATGGCCATGGTGACCACCTTCATCGTGATGTCCTTTATGATCGTGATGATGTCCGCCGTGTTCATGGTGTCCATGTTTGCCGTGATGGTGGTCGTGATGATCGCCGTGCTTGTGTCCCCTGTGATGGTGACCGCCCTTATGGTAGTCGCCTTCGTGATGGTGACCGCCGTAATGATCATGGAAGCCTTTCTCGCCATGATGATCGTGGAAGTGTTTGTCCTTCTTGAACTCGTCGAGATGCTCAATGCCGTGGTGTCCCCTTGTATCGTGTCCTTTATGCCAATGGCCGTGCTCATCGTGGCCGTGTCCGTGGTCACCCTTCTCGCCGTGATGGTGATCGTGATGGTAGCCTTCGTCGTGATGATGGTGTCCCTTGTGTCCGCCGTGTTCACCGTGGTGTCCGTGGTGGCCGCCGTGGTCGTGATGTCCGTGTTTTCCATGGTGATGTTCGTGGTGACCTTTGTGGCCCTTGTGGCCGTGATCTCCATGGTCGTGATGGTGACCTCCGTGGTGCTCGTGACCACCGCCGTGCTCGTGGTGGCCGCCGCCACCGCCGCCCTTGCCCTTGCCGTAATGATGACCGGACGCGGCTGTTTCCAGATCCGCGGATCTCTTCTCGCGGATCTCCCTAGCGGACACCACAGCCGCGAGGGCCAGGAGGCCGGTGGCCACTAGAAGGCTTGCTCTCATGATTGTACCGGTTGTACTGTTGTGCCGTTGGTGAATGTTAACCTCCTCGGTGACGATGATTTTATATACCAATTGTGGCGGCGTGTTACAAAACAAATTCGATAGAGTCAAGGTCGCGATAACTGTTGCCCGGAGATTTCTACTTCCTTCCACCGGTAGTTGATTGCGATGTTCGTAATACGTTTGAAATATGTTTCATAGCTAAGGCCGGAAAACGGATAAGCGAGTCACCTGACAGTAACCGGCAAAGAGTGTGTCGGACCGCTGTCAGTTTCCGTAATGTAGATAAAATTACCCATATCTCAAAACTATACAACCTAGTTTAATAAAACTACTTTTTGTTACAAGTACCTTTCATGTTTCAATTTGTTTTTTGTTAGGATTTTCGACAACTTAGTTTAGAAGTTACAAGGGGTTCACATCTTTCACGACTTCGAACACATATATCTCACAAACCAATGATTTAGATTTATAAGTCATTTTAAGGACATATCTAATTATACACATGCTTATGTGCACTGTAAAAAAATCATCCCTCAGTCACATGAATGCATTTTTTCATTCGGGCCATAGAACACACATACGACCCGAATTTCATACACATAGTAAATAAATAAATACACCCAACAGTCACACACATAGTCCTGACCCCACAGTATGATACGAATCTTGTGTCGTGGGTATCAGGAACTGCGAGAGACTTTCGGTCTCACGATACCCAGACCCCGAAACAAATATTTGTGGATCACACAAACATTTGTCTCGGTGCGGGGATCGAACCCGCGGCTTCTCGCTTCACAGCCGGCTACTCGCCCGCTGCGCCACGGAGGCTGTCTCCGTGTGAAAGTGCTACTAGTGTCCGAGTGAAATAGTCGTGACATACGGACTGACAGACTATCATATGAATTATCATTTGAATATTATATTATCATATGAAAGAACTTGACGAAATTATAAGGTTTCCGTTTTCACCCATTGCCGAAACCCTAACAAGACCTATGGCTGAGTTTCTTGTTGCTTTTTCTCATCCGTTTGGTCATTTGCGAAGCACCATCTACTTTCTTTCTATTTTACAAGGTGGTTGGTCCCTCGTATGCGAGAGGCCGTCTGGGTTGGTACCACCGCTTTGTATTGTTCTACTGCAAAGCAACAGTGTGTTAGCACTGTTGTGTTTCGGTTTGAAGGACATTGACGCCAGTGAAATTACTGGACATTTTGAGACTTAACATATTATGTCTCGGGGTGACGAGCGCAGTTCAGTGCCATGCAGTCTTTTGTAATTTAAAGTTCGGTGTGGTGTTGCGTCTGTTTATTGGCAGGCGTGGCGCTTACCATCAGGCGAGGGCCTTACTCGTCTCGTCATTCAGACAAATACAAACAAAACAAACAATGTAATATAATTAATGTCATTGACATAGTGACCTATTATCGTTTTATTTAGGACTATCTACAATTGTTACTATCCGGAAATAAGAAAACTTTGATAAAAAAACAACTAATTGCACAATCACTCACAGATGAACACAACTTGCTTTTTTTTTGTGACAATGACTCAAGGTTAAATAAACCGGCCAAGTGCCTGTCGAACCACGCACATAGAACTATTCCGTAGCCAAGATGAACGAGATATCTAAAATTCGATTTTCCTGCTGTCCTGAGATCTCACGTTCGATCTCCGGGTCGGGTAAGTGATACTGATTTACATAATGATTTTTTATGTCTACGCGAATATTACTCATTGAAATAAAACTAATTTAAACAGAAAAAAATTGAGTCCACTCCGTGACCAAGGCTGAAAGCTTTCAAAACGTCGGGATCAAAATTACACTTTTCCGTGCTCGGATAAAAAAACTTATACTATATAGAAATCAATAGCAGCGATAGCTCAGCGGGGAGTGGTACGAACTGTCGAGACGAAAGTCACAGGTTCGAAACCAACCACAAGAGCATGCACCTCTGACATTTCTAAGTTACGTGTGTATTCATTGTTAATTATCGCTTGCTATAGCAGTGAAAGAAACATCGTGAGTAAACATGCACACCTGAGTTCTTCATAAGAATTTTCTAGGTATGCGAAGGCTGCCAATTCCCGCATTAGGCCATTGTGGTGGACTAAGGACTAAGTCCTCTCATTCAGTAGAGATCAGTGCCCAGCAGTGGGACGTGTATAATACAGGTCTACTATTAGTAATTATTTACGACATTTATCATTATAATATATTTCAGTGTTGCTAATTGACAGTTTCGAAACGCCTTTGATCCAGAATTAGAAATCATTAAAAAAATAGTTTTCAGCAGTGGTGCCATCTTGCAGAAAAAAAAGTCATTAGATTTGGTCTCAAAAGTCACTAGATTTCGGGATATTTGGAACTAAAAAAATCACTAGAAATCACTAAATATTTTAAAAGGAAATTACACGATAGGTATTATGGTGCTGCCACACCGATGTTATAAAATGTTAACAAAAACATTTTCTAACATTTTCTAACATTTTTTAATTTTTTTTAACATTTTATACCATTTGAAAACATGACATCGGCCCTTCTTTGACGGCTTCTTTGACGGCGCCGCTCTCAAAAGTACCGCCGCCCGCGGTTAAAAAATGTTACAAAATGTTACAAAATGTTACAAATTGTTAAGAAATGTTTACTAAATGATGCTGCCACACCGCTGTTATAAAATGTTATATAACATTTTCTAACACCGGTGTGGCAGCACCATTACAAAACAATGGTGTTTCGAAAATAATTAATTATAACACCACACAGGATTTTGAATTACAAAGCACTGCATGGCACTGAACTGCGCCCGTTACCCTGAGACATAAGATATTAATTCTCATAATGTCCAATAATTTCACTGACTGCAATGTCCTTCAAACCGAAACACCACAATGTGTGTTTTTTTTTCCTAAAAACTGTGCACATTCATGGATAATTAAATATCTAAAATTCATTAGGACATCATGTCATCAAACATTTATTAGGATATTATACAGGTTTTAACTCTGCCAGCACACTCAATGCGATCAGTTGCAATATCCACAAATCTATATCTCTCATTGATATATGTTTATATCATATAACATAGGTCTTACTAGTATTATAAATGTGAAAATTAGGATGTTTGAGTTTGTGAAATTGGATATTTATCAGTCAATTATGCCTTTACAGCTCAACGGTTTTGAATGAAGTTTGACACAGTTAGACCATGACATAGGCTTTTTATCAGGGTTCGAAAATATCCGATATTTATTATAAATATCAAAATCAGGGTTCGAAAATATCCGATATTTATTATAAATATCAAAATATCGGATATTTATGATATATATCCGATATATATCAAGTTGGATATATATCCATTTTGTATGAAAGCCATATTATTATTTTATTGTATTATTTATGAATACTGTTTGCATATTGCAAAAATCTACTTTTTGATAAGACATAATCAACTAAAAAACATAAAATCTTCTTTTAGGACAGAAGTTTTGCCGTTAATGGATTAGCACTTACCATTAGGGAGTATGTTTTAACTCTACTCCCACGCCATCTACATTTGGGAAGTAGAAATACAGTAACAAATGCTAAAAATTACTTAATATCAATTTATTTAACCATTTTTGTATTGCAATATATTAAAAAACATCTGATATATATATTCATTGATATATATCATGAAACTCAGTCTGATATATATCGGATATATATCCGATATATATCTTGATATATATCCATTGATATATATCCTCGAACCCTGATCAAAATATTGGATATTTATGATATATATCTGATATATATCAAGTTTGATATATATCCATTTTGTATGAAAGCCATATTATTATTTTATTGTTTTATTTATGAATACTGTTTGCATATGTGTTACATACACATACTAAAATTATAAAATAAAAAACTTGTTTTTGGATAAGGCAAAATCAACTAAAAACCATAAACTCTTCTTTTAGGGCAGAAGTGTTGCCATTTATGGATTAGAACTTTCCATTATGGATTATGTTTTAACACTACTCCCACGCCATCTATATTTGGGAAGTAGAAATACAGTAACAAACTCTAAAAATTACTTAATAACATTAATTTTTTAAACCATTTTTGTATTGCAATATGTTATAAAACAATATTGATATATATCGTCAAACCCAGCTTGATATATATCCATTGATATATATCCTCGAACCCTGCTTTTTATCTCGCTAAAGGCCGCTTTTGCAGGGAAGACCCGCAAGCAAAAGACTCACAAAATATATTAGGAGCTACCTCTATTTGAAATGTTGCCTGTTTTCATTTTCTTACCTGCATGTTATGTGAAGTCTAGCAACCTCCACTAGGGACTAAGGCCCTCTTATAAGTAGGATGCCTAGGCCTAGCAGTTGAACATAAAAAAACTTACCCCATCTATGATCTGGCAGAAATGTACAGCGACACTAGCACTCGTGATATTAGGATATTTGCTTGAGGAGTGTAATAGCACTGAGATTTTCTTGGAGCGAATCTTTGTTGCTCTATATCCGAACACAAACAGCATTGAGTCTATCACATTACTCTTGCCACTGCCATTGGGGCCAACTATAGCGGTAAAACTCTGGAAATGAATCATTTATATAACAGTGCTGTATTGATTTTGAATAAACTCCCCTTACAAAAGGGATGTTATAAGTTTGACACTTATGATGAAGTCCATTTAATAAAAGTTGGTTAATTGAATAAACCTCATTTTGAGTAATGGCCAAAATTTCCCTAAATCTTTAATTTATAATTTGATTTATTATGGACTAGCTTCCACTCATGGCTTGAATTAATTTTTATGTGATAAATCCTCTTTTTCCTGGACAGAAATTGTCATATGTCCTTTCGCAGATTATAACCTATCCCCTTATCTGAATTAATAAAAATTCATTCAGCCATTTAGCCAAAGCAAATGTAACCAGACAGACAGTTACATTACATACATGCATTTATAGTTTCAGTATGAATTTTTAAGAAATAGAAAAAAAAGCAGGCAATAATGTCACAAAACATTTTTAATAAATCATACATTTTATGCACAATATTAGATCCCATGTTTATGACCATTACTCAAAATTGAGTTAATTCATTTATGGGCAGTTTCAATAGATCTTATTTTGAATTTTTCAGATATGATAGCTCAAATGAGCCAATAAGAATACAGTTTGAAGGTCATACATAACATTTAATTGGTTGATGTCCATGATATATCCGGATAATCAATATAAGATTAGTAATTTGGTAATAGCCATTAGACCTCTTTTAGTAAGTGGACTTCAGTGTTACTTAACATGATTGATTAGACAGTCAATGCTTGTCGTCTACTACACTCTCAACTGTACATCTATGGTCACGTCTCGTGGCAGTAATCATAGTTTTTTTAGTTAATTCCCAAATAAATTACTAATTGCCGCCCTCCCTTTACTGCCAGTATAGCAAAGAAGGTCAAACTGCATATTTACCTTATGAAAGGGTCCCAAAGTTTGAACACCGGCATAACTTTTAAAATTTTCATTCACAATATGAGTGATAATAAGTCGAGGTCCTGTAGATTCAAAAGTCAGTGCGGGCTTCGGAGCTGGAGGGATGTATATATCACCAATACGCACTCCGCCTTCTTCGTCGTCGGATATATGGTCTATTTCATCGTGCGGTGGAGGATTAGCGCCGTCATGAGACTCTCCATTCGGTGTTTCATCTACATCCATTGGTTCGGCTTCTCGTCTCCTCTTCCTAGACGATTCCATGGCGTATTTGTTTGCTAAGCCAGCGGTTTTTATTCAATTTTAACAATGAATAATTTATGTGTTAATGGCTGTGCCCTTTTATGCTACAAAAAGGAAATATTTTAGCAACGACCGTTTATTTATTTTGACTGAAATTAAAAATTTGTAACGAATAACGATTCAATTCCAATTCCAATTTATTGTTTTTGGCCGTGTCGTGAAAACGACAATTTCGCCAGTGTCAAGTTTAGAAAGTACACAACTGTATAAGAATTATAAAAAATATATATATATTTATAGTTTTAAGATTATTGGAAAAAAAAATATTTTAATTGATGATTCTGATTTATGATTATTAGTATAATAAAAATAAATAAAAGACAATACGAAACAAGTTGCTCTTGGCAGCACCGACTATGTGACCACACCACAAATACAAAATGGAGAGTCGTAGAGTCAGGAATTTGTTTTGTATTTTAAATTATATTTAGTTGAAACTAGTTTTTAAGTGTTAGAGTTTAATATTATTAATTTCAATAAATTTGGTAAGTATAAAAATAAAAGAAGAGTCAACTAAAGTTAGAAGGAAAGACATGTTAACTGGTCTGGGAATGTTGGAAGGAAGACAGTTGTGTAAAGAAAAACGAAGGTTAGTGCAATTAAAAAATAAATGGTCCATCGTACCATCCTCCAGCCCACACTCACACAAAGAGTGGTCCCGGACTCTAATTTTATTTAGAAACACAGGAGAAGTAATGTGTCCAAGGCGTAAACGAATTACTGTCGAAGTAGCATGTTTCGAAAATCCACGAAACTTAAAAAACCATGGTTTGTAAGGGATAGTGCGCTGCATTTTAAAGTATCGATTACCTTTAATTACAGACGATGTTTCCCAATCCTCCTTCCATTTCTCTATCATTCGTGGTTTTGCCGCAATTCGAAAATCACGCGCAAAACTTTCTCCGTGGGACTCAACTCCTAGGTAAATGGCATTCTTTGCGTGGACATCCGCTGCTTCGTTGCCTCTAATGCCGGAGTGAGAAGGAATCCATGCAAACACAATTTCCAAGCCATGTGAGTTACACACCAGTAAATGTTCCCTGATCTTTAAAGTTATATAAAAGTTGTCTCTACAACGGAATGGAATTTTAATAATATCTTGAAGGCAACTGCGAGAGTCTGAAAATATGATTGTTTTAGGAACTCTATGTGATTCTGCAAATTTTATGGCCTCCAACAATGCTATGGCTTCCCCTGAAAATATGGATAATGTTGAAGGACATTTAAAACTGAGAGTGATGCGGTACTTTGGGATCCATACAGCTGAACCAACATTGACCAAATTCTCCATTTTAGAGGCATCCGTGTAAACATGCAACCAGTCATGCCAATCCTTCTCCAATATACAATTTAAGTCTTTGTCTGCGTCTGGTGAGTCTTTAGTTATACCTAAGTTTAAAATGACGTTTGGTTTTAATATAAGGGCATCAAATGGGATACTGAATATAGGGTTATGAGGGAATTTAAATAGCGGCTTTTTTAAGCCTATAAAATTTAAATATGCTTTTAAAAGGCAGGGAAGATCTTTATGTGACCAATAGTCTGAGTGAGGTACAAGCTGGGATAAAGAGTGTAGTTTAGGGATAAGGGCATGGTTGGCAAACTGGATGCAATTATATAAAAATCTGTCTGCTAAATATTGTCTGCGAAGAAATAGGGGAGGTTCCAAGCATTCCACTTGCAGAGCATTAATTGGAGAGGAACGCATAGCCCCAGTAATCAGTCTTAGACACTTAGACTGTAACTTACCCAATTTACTGAGAGCTACTTTGTTGCAGGGTTCGAGTAAATAGGAGCCATAATCAAAATGGCTTCGAATAAGCGCATTATAAATTAGCTTCTGTGAGTATGGGTGTGAGCCCCACCAAACACCGGACAAAGAGCGAAGAATATTTATGTTTTTCTCACATTTTAATGCAATATAATTGAGATGATGAACACCAGATAATTTTGCGTCTAAAATAACACCCAGGAATTTAATTGAATTTAATATTGGAATAACTTGGTTGTTTAATGAAATTTGGACATCTGGGATATGATGTTTCCTAGAAAATACAACAACCTTGCATTTAGGCACTGATAAAGAGAGTCCATGGTTAGTTAACCAGTCATCTAAATATGAAAGGGCTGTGTTGAGACGATGGGTTGCCTCGGAAAAAGATTTACATGATGAGTACAGGGCTATATCATCAGCATATTGTAAAATGTTACAAAAACTGTCTACAGACTCATCCAAATCATATGTATATAAATTATACAACAATGGGCTCAAGACGGACCCCTGGGGTAGTCCCTTCCAGACTTTTCTGTGAGGTTGAAAATTGCCTTGCCAACGGACAGTGATGGAGCGGTCCGTAAGAAGGTTGCATATGAAATTTGACATCTTCACAGGAATACTCAGATTATGCAATTTTTGCCTGAGTATTGGAATCTGTACATTGTCATATGCTGAAGCAATATCCAGAAAGACACCCACCAGATGCTCACCCCTCGAAAAAGCCAGCCGTATATCGGTTGTGAGAATGCTGAGACTATCCAAAGTGCCCATAGACTTCCGAAAACCAAACTGAGACTTAGATAAAATGTGTCTATGTTCAATTATCCATTCCAATCTGTTTTTAATGAGGTGTTCTGTAATTTTGGATAAACAGGAGGACAGTGCGATTGGACGGTAAGCAGATGAATCATTGGGATTTTTTCCT
This sequence comes from Amorpha juglandis, assembly GCA_949126905.1. NCBI lineage: Eukaryota > Metazoa > Arthropoda > Insecta > Lepidoptera > Sphingidae > Amorpha > Amorpha juglandis. Next base: position 6,365,202 of record OX421390.1, on the reverse strand, counting down.
GGCTTTATAATCGGGATGATTACTTGAACCTTCCAGGGTTCCGGGATCTGTCCCAGTTCAAAGAATTTGTTGATAATGTCCAAAAAGTAAAGTTTGACACTCTTAGAAGCATTACCAATAAATGAATATGGGAGCCCATCCAAACCTGGAGAAGAATCCCGTAAATTACTGAGAGCACATTCCAGTTCAGCAAAGGAAAAGTTACTGTCCATCCTGTCGGTAGAGCCAGACTGACTCTCATATGCCATAACTAATGCCTGAGATGGAACAAATGGGGGAGCTAATTTGTCTGTAAACTCATCAAGCCAAACAGAAGGGTCATTATTGGAAATATGATCTGCAACAGAACCCCTAAACACTTTGATCTTCTTCCAAACCAATGTGGAAGGTGTACGAGGTGAAAGACTTTCACAGAACCTTATCCAGCCAATTTTTTTCTTTTTTTTAATAAGTTTTTTAGTGGCTGCTGAGATTTTTTGGTATTCTAAGTAATTTTCCTCACACAGATCTGAAGAGAAGCGCTTTTCTGCCTCTTTACGCTTGCGAATAGTCACTGTACAATCAGAGTCCCACCAATGAGGGGAGGGGATTTTGTTATTGGAAACATTTTTTAAGGGAATTGCTATGTCTGCTGCCGTATTAAGGGCAACCACAAATTTGTCATAACATAAAAGGATGGAGGAATCTGTCACGGGGGGTAAAGAAATTAAAATACTATCCAGCTCAGTCTCATATTTATCCCAGTCTGCTTTAAAAGTATTATATTTTAAAAGAGGAGCTATTTGTCTGGGAGGAATGGAACTTTGAGGGATAGTTGTAATAATGGGGAAGTGGTCACTCCCATACGCAAGGGGCAACACCTTCCATGATAATACTGAAGCCAATTGAGGGGAGCAAATAGTCAAGTCGACAGCACTTGGGTTTTGTAATGGGGACACTCTACGTGTAGGAGAGCCGTCATTTAATACGCACAAATTACAATTATCCAAGGCATCGATAAGATGGGGGGAAAGGGAATCGCAATTATAGGAGCCCCACATAGTACTGTGAACATTGAAGTCACCTACAATGATGACAGGACCAGAAAGGGAATTAAAGATAAGACTAAGTTCTGAAATTATATGAACACTAGGACATGGAATATATAAGGATACGAAAGTAATATCCCTGGCTTTCAAAGCAACTATATTATATGAGGGGGAGTGAGGGGGAATAGGTATTTGGGAAAAAATAGTATCTCTGCGTATGAGGAGTGCTGCTCCTCCGTAACCATCGTTGCGGTCATCTCTGAGACATGAAAAACCTGACACTCGAAAATTCGAGCCCGGCCTTAACCAAGTCTCCGAGATAGCCAACAACAATGGTTGATATTTGTTAATTAGGTGGAGTAATTCATGTTTTTTAGAGCGAATGGATTTACAATTCCATTGAAGGAGATTGAGGGGATGGAATTTTAATATTAATTGTATTAAGCAGTTGGTTGAGCATATCTATGACATTGTTCGGTAATGCATCATTAAATCTAGATATAATGGTAATAAGTGTTGATACAAGTAGTGTAAGCAAATTATCATTGGGAACGGTATCTGAAGACTCTACAAAGGCAGAGCCATTAGGTAAGGTGGGAGCAGGAGTTCGGGTAATGGCTGCGTGGGCTTCTTTATCATAAGAGTCATATGCGGCGTTATGGGGGCGGCGATTTAAAATGACTGTCTTTTTATAAGATTGGGATTGTGGGATGTGCTGAGAGTTTACCACTTGTGGATGCAAATTATTAGGTTGGGATGGAATGACTTGAGCAGTATCTGAATATGACCTACGAACATGGGGAAAACGTTGGGAAGCTTCAGTGTAGGATATATTGTCCTGGGACATAACAATCTTAATAGATTTTTGACGAGAGTGTTCAGGGCAATTCCTATTGGTGGCAAAATGTGAGGCAGAACAAAAAATACAGGTAGAGCACTCCTCAGATACTGAGCAGTCCTCGCCATTATGAGGTTGAGAACACTTAAAACAGCGCGCCTTAGAACGACACTGTGACTTAACATGCCCAAACCGACAACAATTATTACATTGAATTGTGGGAAGGTTGTATACTTCAACAGGAATGGACATTGAAAAGCAGTATACTTTCTCAGGGAGCTGTTGGCCCTGGAAAGTAACAACCACCGTCTGGGTAGGTATCCATATTGGTGAACCGTCATTGAATGTTTTGCGGTTTAGTCGCCTCGCTTTTATTATTTTATTATTGCCCTGAGACATCTCAATACCAGAAACTAATTCTTCCATAGTCCAGTCAATAGGCACATTTCGAATGATTCCCATACGTGTGATGTGGTATGTTGGTATAATTGCTGTAAACTTATGGAGAATTAGAATCTGGTGATTGATAAATGCGTTGGCTTTACTTGCAGAACTAAACTCAACAGCCATACGGTTGCGACCTAATGATTTGATTCCCCCTCTGCAGATACCTTCAACTTTACCTTTATATAAGAGCTGGGCAAACTTCATACTCTTTATAGTAAGACCTACGGAAGTATCTGGTTCACTTCTGGTGATGTGAACCAGGAATGGTCCATTATCATTTACACAATATGCAAGTTTTTTATCTTGAAATTCTGGATTAGTGTAAACGTGCTGAATGGAAGCCGACGGATCGATAGCAGTTTTATTGGGAATGTCAGATGGATTCCCTGTGCTTGGGCGTTTGCGTTTTTCGCCTAAAGATATTACCTGGGCCATACCGACTGGATCCGGTGGGACCGGGTCGGGAGGGTCCGGTGGATCATTCATTGTAAAAACTTAACCAACTATGTTAGTCTACTAAATACAAAATACAGAAAATTGATGTTAGTGTTTTAATTACCACTATATACAAAAAAAGAATCGTCAAAAATAATATAAAATAGAATATATCCTCAATATTCGCAATGCAGGTGTACCCTCTAGCGACCTCGACGGCGAAAGCTAACAATATTCAGCTATCAGTTATCACTTGTCAGTGACAGCTTTTTTTATTATTATTAATTTATTCGTGTCCACGGATACAAGTCCTTCAGACGCGTAAATTAACTCATATCTCCAGACATTTTTTGGCATGACTTATTTGTACATGAACGATGAAACACGGGTCCAATTTCAAGGTATTGCCGGAGTTTTGGTGTTAATTCCTTCCAGTAAATTAATATAAGAGATGAACCGCACTATCCAACGAATAACGATGAAGTTTGGACTTTTTGAGCGTTGACAGACAATGTTGTCAGATGACCATCTTGCGTTCCCCCTCGTTTTGTGCGATGCTATGTATTTTGGGCGGAATTTTCCCACTAAAATAGTTTAAAGAAAAAAATCTCCGAAAAACGAAAAATAATTATTAAACAAAGTTAAGTGCATGTTCATAAGACAAAAATAAGATCGTTACATTCCAAATATGAAAATGACAAATGCAGCCAAAAACAATATCATATTATTAAAGACAACAACCTCGTTCTAACAATAGAGTAGTTTCCTATATTGAATATTATACATTATTTTATACGTAATAGTAAATAATACGAAAAAGAAACGCTTTTATTAATACACAGTCAATATCGATTCGAAAATAAGCTATCAATTGTGGTTTTAAATATTTGTGTGAGCAAAGGCAGGCGCGTAATAGGGACATCTCACTCTCTCGCTCGCACTCATGCACTTTAATGACCATTTTACAGAGTGACGTCAAATTTTGCATCGTCTGTTATTTGACAAGTACCCCCTCCGTTAGATTTGAATGGCTTTTAATTAATATCTGTATGGACGGGTTAATGAAATTCTTTTTGCAATAGGTTTTGGGTAATGTAATTAGTGATGTTATTGAATTAACTAATAAAAAAAAATCATGTTAAGTGCCCTATTCAGACCGTCAATTACAATACTATTTATTTTTTCAGACCATATGACATAAAAACACTGAATCATTAAAAATAAATATGCTCAAAATATTTAAAAAAATACTGGGTGGTAGGTCTTTCGTATGTGAGTAGCCATCTGGGCTGACCGGTTTGTCTATTTCAGTGAAATTATTAAGCAGAGCTTAAGAGAGAACTTAAGAGCTTACACATTTTATGTCTTGTGGTAATGAACAATCCCTGTTTTCCAATTACAGAGCATAATGCGACTCAGTGGCGCACAATGCCGAAGTGTGCTAATGATTAATTGGAACGTGAATTAGTTTTCTAGTGCACCAGCAGAGTGCGCTTAGTTCAGTGTTGAGAATAAAAATATAAATAGTCAATGTTTATACCTTCATCCATCCTTACATTTACTTTTTAACAGGGTCTGAATTAACTTTTGAATATTTCGAAAACACTACGATAAGACGAAAGCTTAAAAAAAATTCTCAACAATAAACAATATTAATTACTAACGATAATATAAATAAAATTTCGATCAATGCCAACTTAAAGAAAAAACACTTGTTAATTTTCTGTTACTGAGTAGGTATCGATTGCATGTATCACCCGAAAGCAGTACTTTTGAGAGTGCTTGATTGTGCGAAGCGTTGCTGTAGTTGAAATGGTGCTGCCACACCGATGTTATAAAATGTTTACAAACATTTTCGAACATTAAATCTAACATAACATTCAACGTTGAGCATTATGCCGCATAATGCGCTTTAGTGCTGTAATTGGAAAACAGGGACAGTCTAGTGCCATGCAGTGCTATGTAATTCAAAATTCTATATGGTGTTGTGTTTGATTTTGGGCAGCTGGTTAGGCGAATGAACTGCTCATTTCGTCATTCTAGCTGATAAATAAAAAAGAATATCAATATGCAAAATAGAGTACTTTATTACAGGTTTTTCTAAGGTTTTTTTTCCAGTTAATAGGAATTGTTACCAACATTTAGAAACCTTGACTTTAAATTACTGATAAATGATAATACATGAAGTTGTGAACACTGTTTTGTTTTGGAAATTTGATTTATTGGGAAGAATTATGTACGTTTATGAAAAGTAACTAAATCATGGTTAGTACTGAAAATGAATCGATTATTATTATAAGCCCACCGAAAAAGTTATCGACTCGTGGCTCAATGATGAAAAGTTTCGTGGTTGGATGTGTTCTACATATAACGGTGACTTAAAATGCGGCATAAGAAATGGATTAAAATTCTTATGGATTGTCAAAATCTAATATTTTTAAAATTTCGTACATCTTTACACGAAACTTAAAAAAATGTAATAAACAAAAACTGTAATATGGTTTTTTACTAAAATCACTATATTAATAGTTTCTAGCCATGTCACACGTAAAAATGCATATGTCTAAAGATGTAGCAACCTCTAGATGTAAAACAAATGACTGTAAATCTTGAGTTTTTGTTTATTTCCTTTTTTTAAGTTTAAAAATCCCCTAAAAAATTTTTGTTTTTGAATTAGCTTTATGAGTAAATATTAAATAATAGTTGGCAATTATGGCCACAGACAGCTTATATTTTTAAAAAATATGGCGAATCGGACGGTAAAAGACGCGAAATCTATTCGCGGTACAAATCCACAATATCTGATAGAAAAGATAATAAGATCTCGTATATACGATTCTAAATATTGGAAAGAAGAATGTTTCGCCTTAACCGCGGAGTTGCTGGTGGACAAAGCTATGGATTTGAGGTATTTAGGTGGAGTGCACGGAGGCTTCATATATCCCACACCATTCCTCTGTTTAGTGTTAAAGATGCTTCAAATACAGCCCGAGAAGGATATTGTCGTGGAATTTATCAAAAATGAAGAGTTCAAGTACGTGCGAGCGCTTGGTGCGTTTTACATGAGGTTAACTGGCACTTCTGTAGACTGTTACAAATACCTGGAACCTCTTTACAACGATAACAGGAAACTGCGAAGGCAGACACGCGAAGGACAGTTCGAAATAGTCCATGTGGATGAGTTTATTGACGAGTTGTTACGTGAGGAACGCTTGTGTGATATAATTTTACCGCGAATACAAAAGCGGCATATTTTAGAGGAGAACAATGAGCTTGAACCCAAAGTTTCTGCTTTAGACGATGATTTGGATGAGGAGATGCCTTCCGATGATGATAATGCGGACCCTGAGAGCAAAGAAAACAAGCGTGACAAGGACAGGAGGGACCGTGACCGCAGGAGAGACAGGTTAGTATCGTCTGGTTAAAATAATGTTTTCTACAATCTTCTTTTCACTTGGCGTTATCCCGGCTTAATGCCAAGGTCTACTGTAATGGTTCATCATGATTTGATGGTGGATTTAGTATTATGTGGGATGATTCACCGATTGACCCTGCTGTTCCACAACTAGAACCAAGTTTCTTCTGTTGATCAACAAAATTATATCATGCAGATGAGGTCGGCTTAGGGCCTGAGATGGTAATTTTACTTTTCTATAGTATTTTTTCAAGTGGAGGCAATGGCAATATGTAAGCTATAGATTCAATAAAATATGTTTTCCATTTATTGTTCAGGTAAAACTTTAGTATATTAGGTCACGATATGGGAGTCGGCAGGGGGTGGGGGGGAGGCGGAGGGTGTCCCATGTCCCCTGGTACCACTCCCATGAAAAGGTGACGCACCATTCCCGAGAAAAACCAATTAATGTAACCTAACCTCAAAACACTTGTTGTCAAAACAAATTTACTTCTGCAACGTCTCCGGCGCTGCGGGAAGTGCAGCCCCTTCGCCCTTGCGTAACAAAGGATAGATATGCTCACCTTCACAGCTTCGGTTTGCTGGTCGCCAGAGGCCGCTACGGCTCGCACGGTTGTCTATCCTTTGTTACAGCGGGTGGGGGCTACTCTCCCTCCGCGCCTCCGGCTTTTTAAAAACACTAACTAACACACTTTTTTGGTAACCAAAAGTCTATGTGAAGTTGGGGTGCCCTAAGTCGGTTTTGGGACAAAGTCGACCTATTTTACCCACAAAGTGGGTACACTAACTACCATCAGAACATGATTTCCAAGTTGTTAAAAAACAAATAAAACAACAAATTTTTTTTTTTTTTTTTAATCTCTCTTTCCGCTGCGATCTGTCGCCATCAGGGACATTTAACAGCAGGTTTGTCGGGATAGATATTGTCATGCTCGGCATGCGACCTTTGTCGCATCCTACTTTAGTTCATTTTTGCTTGTTATTGCAAAAGTATGTCTTGGGGCATCTTCCGTTTCAATCTGTGAATCGTTGGGTTTATTTCCATTAAGATATTAGCCATGCTGTTTGGATGATTTTCAATTCTTTCCTTGTACTTTTTTGTATGATGGAGAATTTCTTGTTTGACGGTAGTCATATTTAGGTCGTGATGAAGTTGTTCATTTGTAATGAACCAAGGGGCGTTGGTTATTATCCTCAACATCTTATTTTGGAATCTTTGAATAATTTCGATGTTTGAATGAGAGGCTGTCCCCCAGAGTTGTATCCCGTAGGTCCAAATTGGTTTAATTATTGCCTTATAGAGAAGGAGCTTGCTGCTTAGCAACAACTGTGACCGGCGGCCAATTAACCAATACAGTTTATGAAGTTGTAATCCTAGTTGTTTCCTTTTTGTGAATATATGTTTTTGCCAGGTAAGTCGCTTATCAAGATGTAATCCCAGGTATCTGACATGGTCTGATTGTGGAACTTCTAGGTTGTTGAGTTTGACAGGCGGGCAGGTGCCTCTTCTTAACGTAAAGGTGACATTTACTGATTTTGTTTCATTAGCCTTGATTCTCCACTTTCTTAACCAGACTGATATATCATTAAGCCCACATTGTAGGAGTTTGGCTGCTTCAATTGGGTCTTCGTGTGACGCTAAGATTGCAGGGTCATCAGCGAATGTGCCGGTGGTTATACATTCTGTGGTTGGTAGGTCAGATGTGTAGATGAGGTATAGCGTAGGGCCAAGCACGCTGCCTTGTGGGACTCCTGCGTTGATAGGGTAAAGGGTTGAGAGTGCTTCACCATTCTGAACAAGGAAATGTCTGTTTTCTATAAATGATTTCAGTATTTTGTACATGTAGGTTGGTAACAAAGATTTTATTTTAAATAACAGACCTTCATGCCAGACCCTATCGAATGCTTGTGATATGTCCAAAAAAGCACTTGCACAGTACTTTTTGGTTTCAAAGGTCTTATCAATTTCATATATGAGTCGGTGGACTTGTTCAGTGGTGGCGTGCTTGCGACGAAATCCAAATTGGTGATTGGGAATCAATTTGCGCTGTTCTATCAATAGTGTCAATCGAAGCGATATTAGGGATTCATATATTTTTGCGGGTATGGGTAGTAAGCTGATTGGTCTGTAGGACTTTGGATCCTCTGGTTGTTTATCTGGTTTCATCAGCATTATTATTTGTGCGACTTTCCATTGTGGTGGGATGAATTTTAATTTTGTGATGGCATTATAAATTGCTGTGAGTAGTGTTAGCTCAGAGTCTGGTAGTTCCTGTAGCACTTTGCTGGTTATGAGGTCATATCCGGGAGCCTTCTTCGGGTTTGCTTGTTGAATAATGTTTTTTACTTCGTTTTTAGTAAAGCTTTTTGGTTCAATATGATCTTGGTCAGGTGTATTTATAGTTTCGATAACTTTATTTTCATGTTCAGATGGACCTTCGTAGGGATGGGGTTGAAAAACCTTTGCTAAATACTCCGCAAATGTGTCGGCTTTTTCTTGGTCGCTACGTGCCCAGCTGTTATCTGTTTTCCTTAGTGGAGGACATGTTTTTATGGGCCTTTTAATTTTCTTAGTAGCTTTCCAAAGGGAATAATCTGTAGCTGCGGTTGCGTCAAGACTTTCTAGATATGCCTGGAAGCTTGCGTTACGGTCTTGTTCCAAAGCTTGTTTTAGTTCTTTTACTTTATGGTTGAGTAGTTTTTTTGTTTGGGGGCATCTATTCTGTTGCCATAATTTCCTGGTTGCTCTTTTTTCTTTAATTAAGTCTAATATTTTCAAGGCGACAAATTGATCACCAGACTTGAATTGGTCCATTGGAGTAGAATTCCACGTGGCATTTTGTATGTTTGCGTTTAAGAACTCAACAGCGTTTGTAATGTCCTTTTCTGTTTTCAGTGGAATGGATACTCTAAGCAATTCATCGATGTAGTGTCGAAAAAGGGTCCAGTTAGTTCTTCTATTATGCAACACACACTTCTTTTTGGGTTCTTCAAACTTAGTTTTTATGTCGACGAATATAGGCGAGTGGTCTGATGATAAATCGCAGCAGGTATTGCAGGATATATTAGTTTTTGTTATTCCTTTAGTTATACAGAAGTCAATTACATCTGGTATTTTTCGTCTGTCTGAGGGCCAATATGTTGGTTCGCCTGGAGAGATAACGTGCATACTTTTTGATTGAACACATTTGAAAAGTTCACGACCTCTGGGCAATACGAGTCTAGAGCCCCAAAAAGTATGTTTGGCATTGTAATCGCCTGCAGCAATAAAGCGATTACCTAAACTATCAAAGTAATCGCTAAACTGACCTTCTTTGATGATATGTCGCGGGGGGGCAGTACAAAGCCGACACTGTGATGTTGCCAAAACAATTATATACTACTATGTTTGTTGCTTGAATATAGTCCTTACAATATGGCTGAGATTGATAGCTGAACCTCCATGTGCTTTTCCATCAGGATGCATAACATGATATAAATTATACTCGGGAATTTTGAAGAAACTTTTAGATGTGAAGTGAGTTTCAGATATCAACATAATGTAAATTTTGTTCATTTTTAGAAAAGTTTTTAACTCATTTGAGTGGTTGGACAGCCCATTAGCATTCCATACGCATAGTTTTAGGGCAGCGAATTTAAAGGCAATCTTGACATGAGATCTACTAACATTTGGGTCATCTTCAGCATTTGGTTCATGAGAGTCTGCATTGTTGTGTTAAAAGTTCGAAAGGCATCAAATAAATTAATTTCAATACTAGAGGTATTCTCATTATTTAAATGTGGTCTTAGACCACTTTTTGTAGCTGCTGCATATGGTTTATCTGGATCTCTATATTTGGATTGTTTTACACTTTCTTGAAGTGTATTATTTTGTGACGGGTATTCTGGTTTGTTAGGCTGCTGTTTTTTGGGTCGAAGAGGTGGATATTTTTTTTTCTGCAACTCTTTATAGACAATACAGCCCTTATAATTGGCTGGATGATTTCCATCGCAAAGTATACATTTCACTTTGTCAGAACGTTCTTTCCTGGGACAGTTGGAGGTATGATGAGATCCTGCACATTTAACACATTTAGGCTGTCTGTAACAAAAGTTATGTGTGTGTCCATACTGTTGGCATTTGGAGCATTGAGGGATATTGCGCTTGGGTCGAGGCGGCTCAATTTTTATACGACAGTTGAGTAGTGATTTTATATTGTAGACATCCTTGTTATTAAGATTTGGTTGAAGGTCTATGAAGAACATTGGTAATGGTTGTTTTGTTTTACTGTTTTTTATATTCCAGATGTTAGTGGGCTGGTGACCTAGGTCCTCTAAGGCTTCTTTTAGTGAGTCAGTATCAGTTGAGGGGTGAATGCGTTTTAGAACTACTCTAAAACTTCTCTCCTGTTTTGTTTTATAGGTATAGAACTCAGTATCTCTAATTTTTAATTCCTTGTATATAGTCGAGTATGCTTCAGGATCTTTAGCTTGTATTTTTACTCGCTCACCTTGGAGGATTTTAATTTCATACACCCCATGAGCTACTCTCTCTAACATTTCTGTGAGGGGTTGGATGTTACTGACTTTATCAATGAAAAATGGCGGGGGTTTGATTGCCACTGGTGTTACCTGTTCCGAAGAACTCGCTTTGTCTGTATTTTCAAGTTCAGAAAAACTATTAGAGGTTGGTATTGGAGTTGCTAGCCAGTAGTTTGGTTTAGTCTTCTGATTCCTGATTGTTGCTAAAGGACTACTTCTCATTCTTTTGCATTGATTTACTTCCTGCCATTTGTTATGTTCAGCGTGGTTAGGAGGTTGGTTGTCTGTTTTATCAGATTCCTTTTCTGCAGTTATGTGCTCAGGGATATTACCTACAGATGCAGATCTAGGTTTTGATATGAACAAGCTTGGGTGGAAAGCTTGCTGTACTAGTTTTTTGCTGCCAGATGCATTTACTGACCCAGGGGCCTGGTCGCCTACCCCTAGATAGTCTTCGGTAACAAATTTCACACTAGCAGGCCCGGGTACCTGCGAGCGCCGGGGGTTAGCCGGAGCGCATGACATATCACTCTCATTATTATTCAACATTTTCATTATTGGGGTTGGAAGAATAATGCATAAGGCACTTTTCCAAGGTGCTATAGCCACACTTTGAGAGGGCATTTATCTCCTCTAGGCTTGTGGTAGCCTAAAACAGGTTACTTCACCGCCGCCTGTGGTTCGGCGTTGTTGTTCGTTTAGCACCACCCGAGGGATACGTGTAGGGTGGGCCTAGGATAGGTGGTAAATCCTACGGACGCGAACAACATCATCCCTCAAACAACAAACATGATATAAAGTTCATTTATTGAATCCAAAATTTATAACATTAATTAGTTCATCGAAGGGATCTTTATTGTTTTTTTCCACTTCTCGTCTCCATAAATATTCATATACTAAGCCATTGATATTAATTCGATTGTTATAATTATGTTTACAAAAATATTGTTTAATGGCACTCCACTGTGCCACAATTCTTTGAGTGTGCGTGCCATCCTCTGCCACAAATGGATTATCTGGGTCACTGTGGTTAACTTTTTTATGGATAAAACCATGGTCCCCGAGACAGTCATAGGCCCGCCAGTAGTCAGTATGTATAGTGGTGCCCTCTGCCACATGTTTTTTTATCAAGGGCACCAGTACATCGGCGGACCGGACATTGTCTGGACATACTTCTAAACGAAGATCCTCACTTCCGTCCTGGATCATTCCGAGGACCCAGGGACCCTCAATTTGACGTCCTTTGTTATACTTTCTTTTCCCGAACTTGCTTTCATGGATTTGGACTATTTTACCGGGACCTCCAATCTTCCCAGTATTAGTTTCTTTATTTTTTTGGTAAGCTACCACTGCCTCTCTACAATAATTGTACCAATCGCAGATAGTGGCACTAGAAAGGCAGTTTTCACCTTCGGAGAAATCTTCTTTTATGGCAAATTCGTAAGAGAAATTTGCTGAGTAAGCATACATTATATAAAATATTTGAGTTATCCGAATTTTTACGTTTTCCAGCCAAGTTCCTTTAGCTCGGCTTATTTTAGGTTTGTTTCTGCATGGCCCTTTGGTGCAGACAAAGCAGCCCACCACTTTGTATATTGAGTAATCTATTTTCATTGGCTGCTTATGGTAGTGGCAAAACTTTTCGCGCGGCAACATACCCCTTTCTTCGGCAAAAGCAACTGCCTGCTCAGGCGTGCCCAGTTGGCGTATAACTTTCGCCAAATTCCACTGCGCACGCACTTCCTGTACATTCCGGTGGCGCTTGGATGGTGGTTCACCTTCTGTAGAACGGCTGGTCGATGGTTGAGGTTCCTCCTGCATGGTAGCGTTGGTCGATTGAGTAGGCAATAAATCGAAGTCCGGGTTAGTACGTGCAACTGTCAGTCGTGTAGGCAGCAAATCAATGTCCAGTGTGATAGCGTAGGTCAATCGTGAATGCAAACAATCAAAGTCCAAAAGAAAAGCCAAAGTCGTCGAAGAAATCCACAATAAAAACACCACGAAACTCAAAGAACACATTCACGCAACTCGGGGAGAAACGGAATGAAGTATGAACCAACAAGTGACACTGACATATAATTGGAATTTTTACGTTCCGTTTCATCATTTTTTTAAACCACAGACTGTGTATTCGACATATTAATAACGATTTCTTTGTCAGTCGCCCATAATAACGTTCCGTTTTACCTAATATGTGATGTGAGGTTAGAAAATATTTTCATTAATTTCTCGAAAACTATGCATCACCTTTTAATGAGAGTGGTATTGTTGTATTCAGGGACTCAGTCCCTACCACCTGTGATCACTTTCGCCGCTCTCTTCGTGCCCTAATAAACTAAAGTCCAGCCGAAAGGTTTTCCTTCATGGTCATGGGGTGGACTGAGTAAAATATAAATAATAGTTTAAAAAAACTAAAAACACGCTCTTATAGAAAGTCTAACTAAAAAATAGAAAATAAATTTGAATAAAACAATGTATTTTATTGTAAAAAAAAGCGTGGGGTGCATGGTGTCCATAGTTATAATTTTATTATTGTATGCACGCCACGCTTTTTTTTTACAATAAAATACATTGTTTTATTCAAATTTATTTTCTATTTTTTAGTTAGACTTTCTATAAAAGCGTGTTTTTAGTTTTTTTTAAACTATTATTTATTTTTCATTTTTTAGTTAAAATAAAAATATATTGTAGCAGAGAGTATAATTTTAATTTTAAACCCGAATATCAAAAAAGCGCCATCTATTGTCGCTCTTAGATACTACGATATTCCCTATAATTAACGAAGATCCAGAGAATATAATTGTAATTCCTAACCCGAATATCAATAATTAATTAAATTAAATTATTATTATTATTATTATTTTTTTTTTTTTTCAAATTAGTGTAATGTCATCGGCCCTCGATAAATCTACAAAGTTTGAACGAAATCTGGCCGTTTAAAGTGGGTCAAAATCGCGCCCAAAGGAGTCGGTTACAAACATACAAGTGAATCTAATATAAAGCGTGTAATAAAATCTGTTTAAATTAGTTTTATTTCAATGTGTAAAATTTGCATAACTGTAAGAAATCATCATACATATTTCCAACATTCACCTAACACTATTTCTGCAGAAGTAGGGTTGCCAATAGGCTAAATGGATTCAATTATATAAAATTTTAGGATTGTATAATTTAATCCATTCAGTCTGTTGGCAACCCTACTTCTGATGAGAACCATGAGTTGGTTCCAAACCCAGGTTGGGCAATAAACATTTGTGTTTGAACCAAAAATAAAAAAAACCTTTAAGTTGCCCAGTATTGGAGTTTGTGCCCAGTATGTCAACAGGCTTGCCACCTATTATATCATGTGATGGAAATAAACTCCAATAAAAAGCATTGGTAGTTAGTCTCCACCTAGACCAATGAGATGATGACATATATTTAATTTCATTGACATTACAGATCCAGAGATCGAGACAGACGCGATAAGGACAGAAAAAGAGATCGCTCCAGAAGTAGAGACAGAGAGAGACGACGCGAGAGAGAACGAGAGAGGGAGAAAGATCGCGAACGGGAGCGTGAGAAAGAAAGGGAAAGAGAACGAACTAGAGAACAGAGGGAACGGGACAGAGAGAAAGAACGCAGAGACAGAGATAGACATGAAGTGGACAGGCGTAGAGATAGAGGAAGATATTAGTGTAATAAAATATGTTTATTCTAGTATTTTTTTTTAAGGTAAATTATCACCTTAATGTAGGTAGCTCTAAGATTGATCTGGTTAATTTCCACCAGCCAATTTCAATTAGCGATCTTCATTTGATTTTTGTGGATAGATCTTAGAGACTAAACTAAGTCATTTGAATGGATGACCTTAATAATATATTTTGATTAGTTTTTGTGGGGTAAATGTGTGGGATTAATCCAGATATTTAAAAAAAACAATCTCAGTTTGTTCTTGGATAGATCCTGGAAATGTTTTTTTGGCTTTTGGTTTGTGTAACATGTTTTATATATTCAAGCTAGTGAATTTATTGGATAATAAAAGACAACACTTTGACTTAGGTCACAAGCATAGTGCAGTGCCATGCAGTACTTTGTAATACATTGTTCTGGGTTGTGTTGCAACCATTTATGGGTAGGGGTAACTTAGGCAAGGGACCTGTAAGGTTTAGTACGAGTTACAAATATGTTCACAGTTTTCAAATTCATATAAAATTACTATTGTCGAAGTGTCAAACTAGTAATTTATACTGTAAAAAAGGCGACTTGTTCACAAACTAAATTCGTATAAATAAAATTAAACATTCTATCAATTTTAATTCAACACAGATCCCACTAGTGGCTTCTGCTTCTCGATGTATGGAGAGGAAACACTGTCATCGCTTTAGAAAACTGAAACTTGTGCTAGGCCTAGTGTTAGTGTTGTTAGTCAGACGAATAAAAAATAACAGGTAGAATTGACATGTTTATTATTATATTGCTAGCTAGACATTTTTCCATAAATATTTCTCTATACAAACTTTACGTATAAGTACTATTAGGTACATAATTTCAATTCATATTTACATTACATATATTTCGATACATTTTCTAAATACGCGTCTTATTGCTGCCTAATGACTTGTTGAAAAGGTGTGGTAATTGCTCTAGAAGTCTAGACCATTAGTTCCCAAAGTGGTCCAACAACATTCAACATTCCTAAGGTGCATGAGTCCCACTCGCTCATGACCAGTTATTATTAAGTCTAGTTGATTTTATTTTAGGCACGGCGAAGGAAACGGATACTTATTCTTTTATAATGTTGATTTTTAAATTACGAGAAAATGAACGAAATAATGAATATATGGGTCGTATAAGACGGCTCACAGTCACTCAGCAAGCTATGGAGAGGGCTATGCTCGGTGTTTCTCTACGTGATCAAATCAGAAATGAGGAGTTCCGTAGAAGAACGAAAGTCGCCGACATAGCCCAGCGGATTAGCAAGCTCAAGTGGCAGTGGGCAGGCCACATAGCTCGCAGAACAGATAACTGATGGGGCAGGAAGGTTCTGGAATGGAGGCCACGTACTGGCAAGCGCAGCGTTGGACGTCCGCCTACAACGTGGACAGACGACCTGATAAAGGTCGCAGGAAGTCGCTGGATGCAGGCCGCTTCCGACAGGTCGGTCTAGAAATCTTTGGGGGAGGCCTATGTTCAGCAGTGGACGTCCTGTGGCTGATGATGATGATACTTCAATACTAATCTCTAGAATTCCGAGTTATCGAGTTCTTTATAATGCCACTCAACGACGGCACTGTAAACTTGTACTAGAAGGTCGGCGCGTTCATGATGAAAATTCTCTGCTCTTCCTTCTTGATCCACCATAGCAGCCGATCCACGGCTTTAATCGCTTGATCTTTCTCCATTAACGCATCGAATGTGACGTATAATTCGAAACCGTTTGTTACCTGAAAAATAAAAGCGTGTTAATATTGCTTTAATGGTGAAGGAAACCTGCATACCTTAGAACTCGATAAGATTTTTCGAAGGTATGTGAAGTCTACCAACCCGCATTAGGCCAGCGTGGTGGACTAAGACCTAACCCCTCTCATTCAGTAGAGGAGGTCCGTGCCCAGCAGTGGGACATGTATAATACAGGGCTAGTAAAATAAAAATAATGATGGAAAGAGCGTAACAAGCTTGAGCGTTATTGATACTTGGTACTGATGATTTACAAGGTGGTAGGTCTCTGGTATGCGAGAGGCCGTCTGGGTTGGTACCACCACTGTCTATTTCTGCCGCCAAACAACAGTGTGTACGTACTGTTGTGTTTCGGTTTGAAGGACATTGAAGCCAGTGAAATTACTGGGCATTATGAGACTTAACATCTTATGTCTCGGTGTGACGAGCGCAGTTCAGTACCATGCAGTGTTTTGTAATTCAAAGTTCTGTGTGGTGTTGTTTCTGTTTATGGTCCGGCGTGGCGATTACCATCAGGGGAGCGCCTTGCTCGTCTCGTCATTAAATTAAATAAAATAATAGCGCCGGCCGCTATACACAATATGGTGAAAAATCATACACAGTGGCTCATTCCAGCAAAGAGCGTGTGTCAGCCTGTGTAAATCCAATGACTTAAGGCCGACATAATATTGCCCACTGTTTAGACACACACACCTTATATGAATTTTTCAACTTACGAGTATATAAACTAGTTTGCTATGTCGAATTTAATGCATTATTTTTTTATACATCAGAAAATAATACGAATACCTTTTGTTAAAACAAGATTAAAAGAGGTTCAAAAATTATGACAATATGGCAAAAGTGGGTGCGTAGGACATCTCACTATCTCCCTCACACACGTGCACTATAATCCCCTATGATATTACTACTATATGAATACATTAGATACACAAAATTACATACAACTTACCCAAGCCAAGATAGTGTCCTGCGCGTTAGATCGAAATATCAACTTAGCTGGTATAGACATACAATGTATTTGACTGCAGAATTGTCTATAATTTCTCACGTAGTCTATATCCGATAATTTGTTTATGGGCTTCTCCATAATATCACCTCCCTCTTTATGCCTCATTCTATAGTCTTGTAACCTAAAACGAAATTAGTTAATGATTTCTTATGTTTACGCGAATGTTACTCATTAAAATAAAACAAATTCAAACGGATTTTTATCGCATCCACCCCGTGCCCACGAAGGCTGAAAAGCTTTCGAAACCTCGGAACCAAAATTATAATAAAACACCGCGATAAAATCCGTTTAATTTAGTTTTATTTCAACGAAATTAGTCCAAATCTTTTTTATTTATTTTTTCCTGGCACAGCAAAGTAACTACATTGGAACTGATGTGAAGTACAGTGCAGTCCAAACACAATCAAAATAGTGCCAATTCTGTTATCAAAAAAGTCTCTATACCAGACTAAAATTCACTAAAATTATATTTAGTCCTGTCAAATGACATTTCGTATTATACATTTTTTTTATAGCATATAAAGGATTTTATATCAAGCAAGAGTAAGTGTGTCACTTGATGGTAAGTGAACACCACCGCCCATGTACGCCTACAATACTAGAAGAATCATGGGCGCGTTGCCGACCTTAAAAGGAATGGATAATTAAGGGATTGGCAAGGGGGAGGGGGATATGGGCCTCCGGATATCTCACTCACCGTACGAAACGCAGCAGCAAGCCGCTACTTTACGTCGGTTTTCTGTGAGACAGTGGTAACGACCCGGTCGAGCCAGCCCATTCGTGCTGTAGACAAAACTATCTACAGTGTGGCTTTACCTCTCATCAATCGGCATGATGATGGAGTAAGAGTAAAACTAGGAAAGTCTACGAAAAACAGTAAAAGCGTTGCGATTCAGGATCTAAAGTCGGTTTCGGTAGTTTTTAACTTATCATTTATCGTCTTACTAACCTGTCTAAGCTTATAGGATCTGAGGTAAACAGTTGCGCCGTGGACTTGCATTTGTACATGAAATGCCTTATCTCTGGTATACCAATATGTTTCAAAGGTTTCGTCGTGGGCAAATCTGTGTGTCGGTTCAATGCGTCGTTTATGGCCACTAGACAGTTGGATCTTCTCATTTTCTCGGCAATGGTGTGCTTGGCTTGTGATAGGGGGAAAAACGCGTCTCTTTGCACTGTTAGCAGTAGGAGACATGCCTGACAATCCTCTGCTATGTAAGACACGTGGCCGTGGAGGAATCCCCTGCAATATTAAAATAGTCATCATACAGTATATAAAAAAATATAGTAATATCTAATCGTATATTATAGGTGTATCACCCAGCCCGCTTAGCATGCGTCAACGAGATATCACGGGCGAAGGAGAAAACTTTTTCAATATACTTTTTCGTTTGTACCGTAACTTATCGTACTACATAGAGATGTATAGACAGCATGAAACCGGTTGACAGCATTTTCTCTAAAGCAAACTAGTCACGCTTGGTCACATCCAGAAGGAAGTAGTTCCGATATCTATGAATTTTATACCGTGAGTCTGTGTATAGACAGTTTTTCTGGCACCAAAGAGCAGTGTGCAAGTAATATTGTGTTACAGTTTAAAGGACATTAAAACCAATGAAATTACAGGTCAGATCATGCCAGCCTGCCTAACTGCTTCTTCACAATCCGTTTAAAGGACCCCATATTATAGGAAGGAGAGAACACGTGTGTGGGCGGGATAGTCTAAAAACTATTTCACAGCTTAATGGTCCGGCAGAAGTACGATTTCGCGAACTTTTTAGTTCGAGCCGAGATGGTGGAGACCACGAAGCTGTGGTAACGCAAGCCAGCACGCGTGGTTCTGTTAAGGAAAGGGGAGGATAGGTAATTGAAAATTGGTTTTACTGCAACTTGTGACTGGCTCGTCCCGATAAAAATACTTACGTGGCATCGAACTTTGGAAGACATATGGGTGTCCAACTCTCAGCAGTTTTGAACGATTCCGAACTCCTCACTAAATTGAACAATAGATGTATATCCGATGGATGCAAGGTGTACTTCTTCATTCTAACTAGAGTGATGAGTTGGTTGCCGGCTATCATTATCGCGAATACTAAATCTCTTATTTTATGACAAGTAGTCGTTATGGCGTTTGTTATGTTCTCTCTGGCTTTTTCTGGTAATGGAAGACATCGTACAGCGCCTGGAATTCGGATTATTATAAATAAATAAAATTATAAATACACCCAACAGTCACATACATAGTCCCGACCCCACACTCAGTTACAAGTCTTGTGTCGTGGGTATCAGGAACTACGAGAGACTTTCGGTCTCACAACATCCAGACCCCGAGACAAATATCTGTGGATCACACAAATGTTTGTCTCGGTGCGGGGATCGAACCCGCGGGCTCTCGTTTCACAGCCGGCTACTCGCCCGCTGCGCCACGGAGGCTGTCAAATGGACTATAAAATCATCACTAGGATGTATGTACCTTGTATGCCAGAGGTTGAGGGTTGGAACTTCAAAATCAAAACGTTTAATTTGCAAGTAGACCACAAAGGGCTCTTTTACACGTCAATAATAGATGAATTGTGTCTATGCCACTACCGGTGCTTCGGAAATGCCCACTGGTCCGAGAAGCACAAAAAACTGATCCGTTGGTCTTTGGCATTACATAAAAGTATTAGAACAACTCAATCCCATGCCTTTTTATCCTCTAAATATTCGAAACTTTGAATTAGGCTTTGTTGCACAACTTTTGCTTTATGATAGCCTTGATATGCAATTTGATATATTTCTATATAAAAAACCTTCAATATACAACCAAAATTATTGTATCTCAACTCAATCGGATGAATTATAAGTGACCGCATAGAAAACAAATATATTTTTTTATAAATATAGTAGCTTATACCTGCGGCTCTGCCCGCGTGAATGTATTTTTCTTATTCTATCCCACAGCAACGTACTACCGTTATAAAAATTCTACCCGAGTGTCAAATTCCTTCCCAATCAGTTCAGCAGTTAAGGCATGATAAATAAACAAACATTTAATTTTTAAACACACATTCACCGTGTTACTAGTGCGAAAAATATTTATGAAGATGTATTATTAATAATTTATCCATACCTAATAAGAACGCCGGATCTTTCTCCATAAATATAAGTAAATGGTCTATCAAACGCTCTGCCCCTGACAGCAATCTTCTCAGATCATAGTTCCTTCTCTGCTCAAATATCCTGTTCAACTGTGTTAACGTCAGCACTGATACAATTTGATTGAATGCATATCTGTAAAGTTAATATGAATAAATTATACTTGACACTGGCGAAATGCATAATAATGCGAAGCCATAAATAAAAAAGAAGAAGAACCTTATTACATATAACTGTTGTGTCCTCCTAGCTTTATCCCACTTGTAGTGGGGTCGACGCAACATGTTTTTAACACATGTTACAAAAAGATTTGGCTTGTAGTTTTAACGACGGGCCGCCTGCCTGACGTCAACCACTCTGGGACTTGTTTGATACACCATTCAACAATAGATATTAAAATCTTCTAAATGTATAAAACTCAAAGGTGAGTGACTGACATAGTGATCTATCAACGCACAGCCCAAACCACTGGAGGGATCGGGCTGAAATTTGGCATGCAGGTAGATGTTATGACGTAGGCATCCGCTAAGAAAGGATTTTGATAAATCCTACCCCCAAGGGGATAAAATAGGGGATGAAAGTTTGTATGAAACTTTGTCAATTTTAAACGTTCACGCGGGCGGAGCCGCGAGCAAAAGCTAGTTCAATATAAAATGCAAAGATTTTTTATACAAGGCAGGTAATATACTTACGTTAACTGCAACACAAGTTGTGTTTCACTCTCGTTAGATTTTGAAACAGCGACCAGTATAAGTGGACCCTTCACTAGGAACACGGCTTTACAGTCTTTTGTTGTGATAGATCTCAATATATCCTGGTTCTGTTCTTCCACAACGCTCACTAAAGCTTGGATGACACCACACAGGCCTGCCAGTTTATCTTCATTGCCATATCTAAAAAATAAATAAAAAAAAAACCAAATGCGAGATCGACTTGCGCACCGAGGGATACTTACCCTAGGGTATGGAACCCTATTATGGATAATAAAAATTAGAACTGAATACCTAACTACCTATTACGGTTCTAACCAGCCCTTCAAACGTAGGACAGACAAACAGACGGTGTAAGATATTTCATATTAGATCTCTTTTCTACTTTGTGTATTTAACCTGGGAGGCGCCATTGAGGGGTTTTCCCTTGTGCCAAAGTATGAGTGTGCTCATTAATGTTATATAAAACTAGTTGCGCTGCGTGATTCACCATTTAAAAATGATAAAACTTATATTGATAACTAGCTTGAATATCTATAAAAGTAGTAGTATCTAGTAGTAGTAGTATCTAGTTATCGATAAAAGGTTAATAAAATACCCCCTTTATAGACATTTTTACCCATGCCTATAATTCAATCGTAGTATTTTATATTCCATTAACACGGTGATGGTCATTCTTTGTTACATTAACAAACTTCGTCACTTCCTATAATTTTATAGCATAGGGACCCAGTTTCTAAATATACAATTACCTAGAATAAATAGGTTTGCCAGCGGAACTTAATATAAATACATGTTTCTCCTTGTTGATGAGTTCTGGTGAATGTAAATAGTTGTCCTGCAAGTTTTCATCATCACCATTCTCTTCCATTAAGTTTGTGCTACTCGCTGATGCTGAAATAGAACCCTGAAATTTTCAAAGTAAATATTTTAGATTTAAATTGGCTTAACCATTTTCACCAATGAGTGATAAAGTATATCACCTCATTGGTGAAAATGGTGGTGTCCAGGGTACAAATCCCAGTGTATTTTTTTTATAGTAGAGGCAAGCAATCGAGCAAGTGTGTCACCTGATGGTAAGTGATCTCCACTGCCCATGAAACACCAGCATACCTGAAGAATCATAGACAAAATGCTGATGTTAGGCTAATGCTAATGAATGCACTAGAAAAGGGGTGACTATAATGTCATTGGGAAGGGGAATGAGACATGGACCTCCAGATATATCCTTCACTGTATGATAAGCTACAGCAAGCTGCTACTTCATATCAGCTTTCTGTGAGACAGTGTGTTATGTACTAAATGAGGGTAGATAATAAAAAGCAGTTGGAAATGGCCTCCTGACCAAAGTGCATCAATTTACGTGAGTTCCGTGAGTACATATTAGTGGCGACGAGTAAAACTGATAAAAAGTGAAAATTGAGTGCTTATATAGGCTAATATATAGTGAAATTAAAACTTAAAATTAAAATACGACTATGGGTATAAAGTTTAACGAGTTTGACTTGGCACATGGGTGTTGGCAAAATTACATTGAAAGATTTTGCTTTTGTCTTGAAGCTGGTGAAATTGAAGTAGATGCAAAGAAAAAGGCGAATTTACTGGCGGTTTGTGGCCCTGACTTGTATGATTTAATAATTTCTTTGATATCTCCAAAGAAAGTAAGTGAGGTTACTTTTGCTGTCATTGTCGAAATTTTAAACGGCCATTTTCATCCGAAACCTAATGAAATAGTAGAATCTTATAAATTTCACTCCAGAAATCAAGGCGAAGGTGAAAAAATGAAGAATTATATTGCTCAGTTACGGAAATTAAGTATAAATTGCAATTTTTTGGATTTGAATCGTACTTTGAGAGATAGGTTGGTGTGTGGTATATTGGATAAAGATATTCAGAAAAAAATGTTACAACAAAATCAATTAACATTTGAACAAGCTTGTGACATTGCGCTATCACATGAAACTGCAAATATTGATGCAAGCACCATCATACAATCTACAATAAGCTCAAGCAGCCCGACCCATGATATGGGGGAACCTATGGAAATAAATAAGCTGGTTAGTAAGGAAGCTCCTTCCTACAAAGATAAATCGAATTGTTTTCGTTGTGCGAAGCCTCATAAAGGACAGTGTAAGTTTCGCTGGAGCAAATGTCATCATTGTGGTAAAATAGGGCACATAGAAGCGGCCTGTTTGGTGAAATCTAAACAAACAAATAAGCACAATTCTGAATGTAATGGGTTGTATGAGGTGGGCATTAATAGTATTAGGCAAGATAAAGTGGATCCATTTGTCATTAAAACTGTATTAAATGGTATAGAACTTCAAATGGAAGTGGATTCAGGCTGCCCGTACACCATTATTAACGAGGACACGGCCAGACTCATATGGAAAGGAAGATTACCAAGATTAGAAATGACAGATATTGGGTTAAAATCTTATACAGAGGGTAAGTTGGTGTTACTTGGAGAGACCACAGTAGCTGTTCAATATAAGGACAAGAGAAAATATATGAAAATACTGATAACAAAAGGTAATGGTTCAAGCCTTATTGGTAGAAATTGGTTTGCAGATTTAGGAATTGTTATTAATGGACTAAACAATGTAAAGTTAAGCTCAAGTGAGAAGGCCCAGACTATATCATTATTAAATAAATATAAGCAGGTGTTTGAGCAGGGTCTAGGTAGATATACTGGACCAGTGGTGAATATAACCCCAGTTGAAGGATCAGTACCAAAATTTATTAAATGTCGACCCATACCATTTGCAATAAGGGAAAGAGTGTTCAAGGAAATTGATAGGTTGGTAAAAGAAGAGGTGCTTGAACCTGTATCACATTCTGAATGGGCAACCCCAATAGTTCCAGTACTGAAATCCAATGGTGGAGTCCGTCTATGCGGGGATTATCGGTCAACAGTTAATGCAGTTACAAACACTGATACCTACCCACTACCGACACTAAGTGAAGCTTTTGCGGAACTGCAAGGGGGGGTGACATTCTCAAAGATTGATTTAGAACAAGTATATACACAGGTGGCTGTTGATGATCAAACAGCTATGCTTTTGACACTGAATACTCCCAAAGGACTTTATAAAATGAAACGCTTGGCATTTGGTGTGAAGGCTTGTCCTGGAATATTTCAAAGGTTAATGACCTCTTTGCTGGCTGGCATCAAAGGGATAGCAATTTTGTTAGATGATATAGTTATTTGTGGGAAGGACGTAAATCAACATAATGAAAGGCTAGAAATAGTACTGCAGAGATTAAAGGATGCTGGTCTTAGAGTGAACCGAGAAAAGTGTATGTTTATGGTACCAAAAGTGACCTTTCTGGGATATGTGGTAGATGAGTTTGGAATACATCCATGTAAAGATAAAATTAACTCCATCGAGAAGACGCAGGCACCAAAGAATATCAAGGAATTACAGGCATTTCTAGGACTTCTTAATTTTTATGATAGATTTTTACCCCATAAAGCAAACATAGCTGAACCTTTATACAGGCTATTAGAAAAAAACTCTAAGTGGAAATGGAACAAAGAACACCAGACTGCCTTTAAAACTTTAAGATCAATGCTGTCCAGTGATGATACATTGGTTCATTATGATAGCAAGAGGAAATTAATAATGTCGTGTGATGCCTCTCAATTTGGACTTGGAGCGGTTCTAGAACATGAAATGAATGACGGAACGAGGAGACCAATCATGTTCGCATCAAGAACGATGAATATTCATGAGCGGAACTATGCTCAAATAGACAAAGAAGCAGCTGCGATAGTCTTTGGGTTGAAAAAATTCCACCAGTATATTAGTGGTCGAAAAGTAATCATCAAGACAGATCATAGACCACTATTGGGTATCTTTGGACCAGGTAAACCAATACCCAACATAATATCGCCAAGAATGTTGAGATGGGCACTATTACTGAACTCATACGATTATGAGATTCAGTATGTAGAAGGTAAGAAATTGGGAAATGCAGACGCCTTAAGTAGATGGCCAGCGGTCGAAACAACTATCAAAGAAGAGTATTCAGGAGTGCTTTTAATAGAAGAGACCCCTCTAGAATTAGAATTCACTGCAAAAGAAGTGACAAAATTTACAAAAAAAGATAAAGTGCTTAATAAAGTATTGTACTGGGTAAGAAATGGATGGCCCAAAAAAGTGGAAGAAGCCTACAAAATGTTCTGGCAGCGGAGAGATGAACTATCAGAATATAGTAATTGCATATTATGGGGTAATAGGGTTGTCATACCTGAAAAAATGCGAGCACAGATCCTGGAAGAATTGCACAGAAATCATGATGGTATAGTCATTACAAAGGCATTAGCAAGGAGCTATTTTTGGTGGCCTTCAATGGATAAACAAATTGAAGGAATTGTAAAGAATTGTAATATATGTTCAGAGAATAGGAACATGCCAACCCCGGTAACTCATCAATGGATACACACCAATAAACCATGGTCTAGGTTGCATATGGATTATGCTGGTCCATTTCAAGGGAAATATTTTTTTATACTCATCGATGCCTACTCTAAATGGCCAGAAGTAAAGATAGTCAAGGACCTGAGTAGTAACACTTTGATCAGAACATTAAGAGATATTTTTGCAGAGCAAGGGTTACCCGACACCATTGTAAGTGACAATGGAAAAAGTTTTATATCACAAGAGTTTAAGAAATATCTGGAAAGTTGTGGGATAAGACAAGTATTAATAGCTCCTTACCATCCAGCATCAAACGGACAGGCTGAACGCACCGTTCAGACGGTGAAGAGGAAGTTAAAAAAGATAACATCAGAACCGTGGCATGTAAGGTTGCCTAATATACTGTACTGGCTACGAGCTACACCTAATAGTGTGAATGAAAAGACACCAGCTGAACTCTTGAATCACCGCCGTTTTAGAACTAAGTTTGACTATCTGAACCCTCTGTCTTTTAAGGGTAAGGAAAAATTGAGTGCGGAAGAGAAAAATGAGAAGTTGAAGGTGCGAACTTTTAGTGTTGGCCAGTCAGTATACATACGGAATTATGGCAAAGGGCCTCTATGGCTACCAGGAGTAGTAGAAAAGAGAATAGGGGCGTGCAGATATTTGGTGCGGTGGAATGGAAAGCTGCTGCTGAGACACATTAACCAGATGCATAGCAGTGGGATGACATCTAAACAGAAACCAGAAGGAAGGTTAGTAGAGATGGACCCGATGTTAAGTGACAGCGATGATGACCATCGCATGGTCATCCCTTCGCCGAAGAAATGGGCCGACATTATTGGAGTATCGGGGCCGCAGGATATTGTGCTGCCGGACAACTCTGGAGATCGGACACGAAATACATACAAGCGGGCACTATCAGTCTCACCACCAAAACACTCAAAGAAAATAAAGCCTGAAAGTCATTATAACTCAGAGTCTAGCATAGAAGATGAAGATTCTGAGTTGGATACAGAATAGACAACACATAAGCATCAAAGTCATGTAAATAACACAATCAAATCCTTTAATATAATTCACAATAATAAAAACAAAGACATTAAATAGAAAAGTGGACCTTGCTTAGTGTTAGTGTTAGTGTTAAAATAGTTAAATGAAATTAGAAGTGTAGAACTATCTCAAGGGGAAGGCATGTTATGTACTAAATGAGGGTAGATAATAAAAAGCAGTTGGAAATGGCCTCCTGACCAAAGTGCATCAATTTACGTGAGTTCCGTGAGTACATATTACAGTGGTAACAATCCGGTCGAGCCTACCCATTCATGATGTAGACAAAACCATCTATACAGTGGCTCTAAAACTTTAAAATCGGGTAATCAAAACTTGTGTTTAAGTTTTTGATCCAAATACATGAGTTGCTCGGGATTGGGACTTATCTATTAAATTATATCATGAACCTTAAGACAATCTACTGTAAAGTTGTTTTTTTAAAGTCACAAATTGGCACTTTAGTATTTTTGCCTTTCCAGTGACAATATGGAAAACAGCTAAGCAAGTGGGTCTTTTGTATAAAATGTTGACTAGAGAAATGTGAAGTAGGTAGGAGGTATATAAGTAAAATAGCTGGGCTCACCTGAAGTTAGTTATGATGGTAGCTATTATTTGCAAAGATTAAAGGGCAATTATAGGGGTATACTGTTAAGTATGGCTTTTGTATGGGTTTATAAGAGTAGCCTCTGTTTTTGTACTAATAGGCAAGGTGTCTTGAACCTTAGTGGTACATTTGGAGTATGCTGTGGTTTGTATAGCAAGGTAAGTCAAGTGTGTCATAATAGCCCGTCTTACTTTATTTTTTTGAGTGGTAGAGCCACGCTGTAGACAGTTTTGTCTACAGCATGAATGGGCTGGCTCGTCCGGGTCATTACCACTGTCTCACAGAAAACCGGCGTAAAGT
This sequence comes from Amorpha juglandis, assembly GCA_949126905.1. Classification (NCBI taxonomy): domain Eukaryota; kingdom Metazoa; phylum Arthropoda; class Insecta; order Lepidoptera; family Sphingidae; genus Amorpha; species Amorpha juglandis. The sequence continues at coordinate 6,337,838 of OX421390.1, read as the reverse complement.
AGGGGCTTGCTGCTGCGTTTCGTACGGTGAGTGAGATATCCGGAAGCCCAAATCCCCTCCCCTTCCCCATCCCTAATTATCCCTGTCCTTTAAGGTCGGCAACGCGCCCATGATTCTTTTGGTGGTGGGCGTACATGGGCGGTGGAGATCACTTACCATCAGGTGACCCACTTGCTCGTTTGCCGGCCTAAGCTATAAAAAAAAAAAAAAATTTAGGCATGTACGGGGCAAATGAACTGCTTCTTGTAAATACAATCCTACTCAACACTAAGAGGGTGGATGAAGAACGTAATTTTAGCCTAGACAAGTAATTTGGGGATATTTTACTATGAAACTATATTAAATTTCAAGTATATTACACGGGTGGAGTTGGGAGCAAAAAGCTGGTAAGTAATAATAAAGTACTCTTACATCTTTAGACTGCAAATCATCTGCAGATTTGGTAGTCTTCATTTGATTATCTTTAGCGTCTTCGCCAATTTCACTCTGTATTTCACTAATAGTGCTACTTTTAGTAGTCAGGACATTTCGTTCTTGAAGACTCGAACTCATTTCAGAAACAAATTCTTCGAAAGAATCCGTGGGGTTCAAAACACTTTCAGGACATGCCCCCGGTTCTAGCTCGTCTGGGTTGTTCTCGTCCACTTTCACACTGGTTGGTACATTGTCTCTTGATGTTGATGCCATTATATTTAATTTTCATTAACTAAACTGAAGAATTTTAATAAATATTCTTTTGTAAAACTGTATTCAATATTTTTTGTGTTAGCGTTCCACTTCTACTCACTTGTGTCGGCGGAACGTAGGTCTACTATCTCTTTTTAACACGTATTGGGTCGCAATCTTGTTGTTTCATTAAATGTAATAAATATCATTCTTTGGCCAGAAGAACAGTAATGGGTAAATTAGTGTCAAATTGGCATATTTTGACGTTTCTTTCGAATGTTACCAGATACCAAACCAAATAAATAATTTTTATTAGTTATTTGGTTTTAAGCTCAACTTGTATCTCTGAATGTTAAAAGTGTTACAAATGCTCGCACAGTTTTCCGAGCCAATTTTAGTTTCATGTGACGTGTAACACGCGCCTTCGGCCTATCACGTTACCTAACATCGGGAAGGAATCAATTCAATCAAGGGCATTCAAGCAACAGTGTGTAAACATGTTAAGTTTTGGTTGGACGAAACGAGCAAGTCGCTCGCCTGATGGTAAGCGCCACGCCTTCCCATATACAGAACCAACACAACACAGAACCGCGAATTAAAAAGCATTGTATGACATTGGACTGCGCTCTTCATTCCAAGACACAATATTATATCTCATAATCGTCAGTAATTTCACTGGCTTTAATGTCCTTCAAACCGAAACACAATAGTGCTCACACATAGTTGCTTGGCGGCAGAAATAGACAAAGCGGTGGTACCGACTCAGACGACCTCTCTCATACAAGGGACCTACTACAGCCCAGGGCCTAGGGCCCAGACGACAATATTGTACGTTAAGAATTTATGTATGAATTTATGTTTGCTGGTGGGAGGATACTTGTATCCGACCGGATAGCGACCACCGTACACTGGTGCTAAAACCTGCCACAGTGGCCCACCTTGTGTGGGTCGCGTTCCAGGGTCAGCCAGTGTATATCCGGTTCTCCCCAGGGGGCTTGCCCCCTGATCCTAATCCTTTTCCCATCCCTTTTCCTTCCCTTCCCCCTTGACCCGTTGGCAGGCCGGCATAATCTTGCCGACCTACGATGGACACATTGTTTATCGTTGGTCGACACTATTCTTGGATTGCGCTACACTTACCATCAGGTGTAGCGTAGGGTCAAGGCGGCAACAGTGGGTCACTTTTTTTTCGAGTGACCTGCACTATAATTGGAGGAGTGTGGGGAAGTTGTAAAAGGATTAGAATATAGTATAACTAATATACTTTCATTATTTAAATTGATTTAGTTAAACATAGTAATATATTAGGAGATAAAAATTGTTTTTTAAAAAAACTTATTTGAGCCACTGTGTACTGGGGGTCGGATACAGTGAATAGGCCCTCAGTTCACAATGAATCAGGTAGGTTCAAAGTGAATCATCAATAATATAACTCAAATAATAATGCACATTTTTACACTGAGTCTTTATTTATTAATGCAACAAAACATAGAAACAACAATACATAACAATAACTCTTTTAGTCTTAAGTTTAAGTCTCAGTCTCAAGAAAAATGACAAACAATATTACTTCTTTTATTTTTAATAATCAAATATTTATGTGTTAACTAACTTTCTAGTGATTTTCAGTCATAAACATTAAATAATTTAACTCGTTATTTTCTCTCATTATTAAATAATCAACTGGGTAACTTTAATATAAACTAAGTAGGTAGTGCTTACTAAGTAACTAAGTAGGTACTTTCTAGTTTTTAAGTGACCTTTTTGGCATATCTAAACGTTTATAATAAAATAAAGTATTACGATTAAAAAACGTAAGAAAAAAATTAAAACGTAAAAAATCGTTGCTCAATATTCAGCGAATATTGAGCAACGATAAATCTAAAGCAAAAGAAAAGAATGATTGCTGTCTAGGTGTGCTTCCAGTCACTTTGGGCTTTGGCAATATCAGTTTAATGTCATGTTCTTTAATGTATGAAATGTCTGGCTCGTTTGGTATGTGAAATTTATTTTTAGATTTTTGTCGTAGAAAACTAATATAATATTCTAATTTCCTATGACGACTTTCTAACACTTTACCAACGTAATATATTACTGTTTTCTTTGTAGTAAATTCAACTAGGACATATTCACCCTCTTGTGGTATATGAGATAACGGCCTTTTCAAATAACTTGCAGTAATAGGGAAAGGATCATTTTCGATTTCTTCATCAAGCCAATCATTATCCTCATCAGATTCTTTATATTGAATGTTAACGAGCTCATTTTCATCTTCAGAATCACTTTGAAAAATCTTCTTTGTTATTTTTCTTTTCTTAGCTACTTTTTTATTTTTTGATAGATTTTTATTAATTTCGATGTCCAGTTTTTCCGGGGTATCCGTAGCGATTATACTTCTTCCTAATTTTCTAGATTTCCGTTTCATTTTTCTAGGGAGTGCTTTCAATGGTTCTCTAAACTGAAAAGGAGATATTGTCAATGATTTGTTTTCAATAATGGAGGAAGCCGATTCCGATGTTACAGGATTTATATTGACATTCAACTCTATTAGTGGTGATGGAGGTATTGATTTGCTAACCGAAGTGTTACACTTCCCGGGAAGAGCTAAAACATTTTCACAATTTTCGACTTGAACTGCAAATGAAGATTCTTGTAACGTCGCAGAAATTGATTCAAGTAGATTTTCAGAAACATAATTGGAGTCTTGCAAAATTGATGGAGAATAACTTCTTTCAAGTGTAACAGGATTGTCTGAAGGCATAGCAACCGAAGCATTCCTAGCTAAATTTGATACAGGTCGAATATCTTCTTCAAATATTGTAACGTCAGAGCTACTTGAACGTCGCGAGTTAGTCAATCTGATAGTAGTCGCAGATTGAGTTGGATACTTTGTAGAGGGACCTGGCATAGTTAAACCAGTACAATATTGAGAAGGTGCTGGTTGTATTGTATATATTTCTTCACGTTGTGCACAATCAGGACATGGTCGGTCAGTAACTGACGATGGTAAGAAATCATCATCATCAAATAAATTTCTATCAAATGGAAAGATACCACAAGCTTTGAATGCTTTTGTAATGTTAATTGGGGTCATAACTTTCATAAAAGCTATGCCAACAATCTCACCAACGTCATATATTGTGATTGGTCTTCCAGGATTTCTTAACATCCAAGCATCTACTCCTGCATTATAGTAGGTTTTAAATGGCCCATATATCCCTACATCCAGTGGCTGCAATTTGGCAGATGTATGTGGATGAAGCGTAAGCACGTGAACACCTGATGCTTTAGCGATATCCAAGGCTTCAATGGATAAATGAGACTCGTGATTGTCCATTATTAGTATGCTTGGATTTTCTGGAGTTGTATTAGTATGCTTAATAAAGTGTTTTATTACTTCTGGAAAAATTTCGCAGTTCATCCACCCTGTTGGAGTTGCAAGCCCAAGAGTACCCGGCGGTGTATTCTTTATCATAAAACTCTTGAACTTCTTTCTTGGGAATACCATCACCGGTGGTAATGCTACTCCACTCGCACCTATAATACAACAGGTGGTAACTAGTACTCCTCTTTCTCCACTAGTCACTTTGCATATATTTTTACGGTCTTTTGGTGCGATTACTTTTTGCGGTTTTTGGACTGTGGTCGTAGAGGTTTCATCTAAATTATATATCCTTGTTCCTTCTGCAAATGTGGAGCTTCTTTTCATTAAGTTTTCCAAGTTATTATAAAATATTTCTATATTTGTTCGATTGAATGCTGTTGCTCTTGCGAGACTGCATGCCTCGGGTTTTCTTAAATGAGTTCTGGATTTCTCTTTCTAAAACTCAAAAGCCAGTCCTTTCCTGCCATTTGTTTTTCTTTCCATGAATCTGGCATTTTCAACTGATTGACAAGTGCCATTTGATATGCTATTCTTCGGCATTCCTTCGTACTCAATCCGTAAAATAGTAATGCACAATATTTGAAATAATCCCTTAACATTATTTCTTGCTCTGTACTAAAAATTTTATTAACACTATAATTTGGTGTTAAAACCGCCTCTTCGATATTCAAATTTCTAGTCTTATGGTAATAACGTCTCACTGTAGTGAATGGAATGCCTGAAAGTTGTGATGCTTTTCTCACACTCATACCATTCTTAATATTTTTCAAGGCTGTTTTCATTTCATCAGCTGTATGTTTTCCGATTTTACGGGGCTTTGTTGGACGAGCCATCCTAAAAAGAAAATTACCGATAATTATATTTTATAAAATTTTCTTGGATTAAATTTATGTGTAGGTACCTATAATTATCAATGTTGTACACAATGGATCATGAGCCACCGTGTACTCAAGTGATTTGAACCACTGTGTACCACACCGCCATTTTGGATTTAATCTATATGACACACAAAACTTTTGCATATGTCGAGGTGCATTATACGATAAAATGACCTCAATTAAAGTTATTTATTAGTAAAAACATTCATTCATTGATGTAACAAAAGGTTAGTGAATAAATACAAAGTAAATCTTACCTTAAAACTCACTATTTCACTTGTCAAAACAAAAAACTACGCACAACACTCCCTAATGACATCGCTGACGCGAGCGAACTGGTTGTGTCACTAACTTATCCCGAGACCCTCCGAGGAATGAAAGAGATAGATAGTTATCCCTAATACTTTTTCAACAACGACCGCTGCGCCACTGTTGTCGCTATAGCCACTGTTGCCGCCTTGACCCTAGTCACTTTACCGAGCCAGGATAAAAAAAAAGAAAAAAAAAAAAAGAGTCTGAAGGACTTGTATCAATGGACAACAATAAAATAGAAAAAAAATGTAATTCTTGTACTAACTTGTCATTAGCGCTATTTTAATTGCCTACATGAACACTATAGGTAAGTACCATTTCTTTTCAAATGCCTAGAAATTTCACTAGCTGCAATGGCCTTCACACCGAAACACAACAGTTACAGCTTACATATTGCTACTTGGGGGCAGAAACAGACAAAGTGACGGTACCAATCCAGGCGGCCTCTTGCATTCCATCGAATGTAATACATATTTTATTATTAGGTATATCTACACTAATATACAGTGTCATTTTGACACCCTATACTTAAATGAAACCATGTGTAGTGTTCGTTAATATAAGTACTTTGAGCTAAGACACTTTCTTATTAAAGGCAAAATAAAAAAATAATATTTCCTAACAAATTAAATGCCATTAACATTAGATTAATTTTAAACAGTCTGTATACGCGCGCACACACATATACAACTCAACACATCGTACACCTCAGATCAAATATGAACAAGATACGGCCATAGCGTAGCCTGTGGTGAGACAGAGAGACCCAGCGCTTGTGTTGTCAGAATGTAAAAAGAAATCCATAATTATTTTATTTTTTTATTATATTTTAGTGAAGATTCTTAAAAGTAAAATAAAATACTATTAAAGGCTATGTATAGTATATTGCCCTATATCCTTATTTACACATTATTTTATATGCAACATTAATTAAAATAATTAAAAAAATCGCGTGTACCCTACGAATAGTGTATCCTATTATTCATAATACCAATTAGTGTTATTAAAATTACGGGATAGTGAATTAAATGTTAGGTTTCACTTAATTTTTGTAATACAAAGATGTGAATGGTTAATTTCTTTATTAACACAAATTATGATACACGGGCTAATAACTTTCTAAGGTGTGGTCAAATTGAAGCAAATATAAGTACTAGTGTATGATATAAGTATTTCAACTGTAGTACCAAATCATGTCAATGCATTGCTAGGACATAAATAGAGCATTTTCTTTTTCCTTTAATGAGTAACATGTCGGCATTAACGTGATATTATATGATGTCTAGTTTTTAATGACATTCAGAAGCGAAGCTCCTGTTATGCTCTATTGCGACCCTCGGTGTTAGAGAGAGTAATAGCGCGTCGTTTTGCTAACACGCCCCTTCATTGACCTTTGAATTTAACTAATTTTGTATGAAAATTTCTGATACGTTCTATCTTTTGCGAAATCATTGGTGACTTGCATACTCCTTGAAAAATGCAGGTAACACATCTTAGCATTTTTAGTTGGTATCCAATTGAATCCACCGGTCGCTTAGATCCACCGATTTCTTTGTGATGGATCTTTAGGAAACCTGCAAATAAGACAAAACGGAAGATAAATTTCACTTCTTTCAGGAAATAAGTATTGAGTATTATATAACATATTATAAAAATGTATTATCTACTTTAATAATAATTTATCGGCATTTAGCTTTAGTAACCGGCAACACTATTTTTAGGTTATAAAGTTAGATTAATGCATTAAAATAAGATTTTCGTAACAATTTTACCAAAATCTTGTGAAAATACTCGCCAATACAACAATCTGAAACTATTTTAATTCCCAGAAACAGATTTTATAAGGTACTTACATGTGAAATGAGACACCAGGATTTTTTCGCTCGCTACGGCTTTTACACTCAAAAATACTACACCCAACCATCATTAGAATACGATGTGATTACTATTTTAATACAAACACTAATAATAATCGCTATCAACACCTTAAAAACGCCAGGAAGTCCAGAAAACAATCACGCTATGGTTTGTTTGGCAAACTTCGAACCGTGACAAACAAGAAATTATAGGCTACGCTGAAAGTGACAGCAATATTATATAGGCACCTTTGTCTAACACGTTAAATTACTTATATAACTATCTCGTTTTGCAGGGAAATCATCTGTGATGGTCCTATCTATGGAATAGATAATCTAAGTCGTACACAGTACACACTACACACCCGTCATCGAATGAATGAGACACACACACATACATTACCATTAGATACATGCATAAGCAACTACGGCGAATAATATTAATTCAGATCCTGCCCGTAAGATTGCGCCCCGGATGTAAAGTAATAGCTTATAATTTATCAAAAGCAGCAAATAAACGACAGTGTAGTAGTGCAGTATCGCTGAGCCGGAAGTAAACTTAATTTTTAATAAAACTCTATAAAATGTTATTGTCTCCCTCAGATTTCTAAAGAAGTCACCTACATTAAAATCTGTAGCGCGCAGTTAATTTCTCAATTTCCGAACAACTTTTATTAAATACTCGCGCGGCCTAAATAATGCTGCAATGTAGGTTAACGTTTTAAATGATGTAGAATACTTACTAAATCGACAAATACGGCATGCGGGAACCCCCTCGTGTGCAAGTCTTGGACATGTACAATTATACATAATACCATGATACCATGTTTATACTTCGCGGTGATACTCGCGGCAGTATACATGTAGTATGTACTTAACACAAACACTTTGGCATTATTCTAAACTTGATAAACCGGTAGTGTCAATTTCACTTCAATACGAATAATTATTACACACTTAAAACATTACACAAACGTTTGTGAAAACAGTATCAATTTCACCAAGATCGCCGCACTAATAAAAATTACGAAATATGTACCGTAATCATCATTAATTACTAATAAAAACTAAATACTGAGCAAAATGGCGGTTTGAAAAAAATACGTGCACATCAAACGAAACGACCCGAAGCGAACTAAGAATACCTAGTTTGTTTTAAACTTGTGAGTGTAGGTATAAGTCCGTATTGAATGCACGCATACCAAGGAATAAGGAATGCCTAAATCATACATTTTAGTGTTGTCCTAATGTGATTATGTATGATTCGATCCGCGAATCTATGATCGAATAAAAAATACCGATTCTTGGAATTGCGATAAACATATCGATAATCTCATTGATGTAGCAGCAATGTAGTAGTACATTGCAGGCTGAGACCGATGAGGTATTGGTTCAAAAATGTATGTAAGTACTACGGTTCGAAAACATGTATTTTATTATGAATTTGTATTTTACTTAACGATACGTGAATTATGTGTATAATTATGGTGCTGCTTAGGTAACTTGTACGGGTGGTTTGGCATGCATTTCCAAGCTTAATTGATATCGCGACATGAGCCCACGTAAATTATAGGCCATCACACGAAATATTTTGCCTTTACGCTATAATAATCGTCATAAATATTCTTCACTAAAAACATTTCAAGAAACTTATTAAACCTATAATGTATCAATATTAATTGAAACCTAGCGACTATATCTAGCGACATTAAATAATCGTAAGGTTAAGATTAAGTTCGATTTGAAGGATCGATTAACAGAAGATTGCAACGCATGAATAGCAATGAATCCAGCACTAGCGTTACACGTGTTATTGGGAGAAAGTGACAGCTATTGTATTTACTCTAATGCGAAAAGAGTCCCGATAATAGTTTATTTGTGTGCATTTATTATACCATCAAGGTCATTGTACCCGATTTATAAAAACGCCAAGCGTACAGAAGGCAAACGGCGCATTAGATAAGTTAAAAACTATTTTGGAAATGACGGCTCAAAATAGTAATTTAGGAATAGAAATAAATATTAGATTACCCTATGAAATGTAATAAAATCCTAAGTAAAATAGAATCTTGTAACTTTTGCAATGATTATTTGTATTTAGTCAAATTTGTGATACCTATTTATTGTTGAATAACGTTACGTACTCCTCGCAAACACAATTTTTTTACGTTTTATCAATTAACAAAGTAATACTGTCGCAACTTTTTCAGGTAATGTGTCAAGAGCGTCTTTGTGAGCCTGAAACGTATTTTCATATGTATGGAGTTGCCCTTCTTAGTTTTATAATTACATCGTCAGCTGTGACATTTTATTCAATAGATTTTAGTGCAAAAACCGTACAGCGTGATTTAAAAGGCTCAAAACTTAAATCACGTTTTTTGCCAAAACTACTACAAGCTCAAGCCTCATGTTTGGTACAAGGTAAGCAGAGGCGATGACGAATATGTGGTTTCATTTAGTAACAGGGTGTCAAAATAACACTGTATAATGATTTCTTACGTTTACGCGAATGTTACTCATTGAAATAAAACTAATTTAAACGGATTTTATCGCGGTTTTTTATTAATTTTGATCCCGACGTTTCGAAGACTTTTCAGCCTTCGTGGTCACGGGGAGGACTGAGGTGTAGGTTGTCCAAAAATGTTAATGTTACAGTATCTACCTTCAATTTACAATTATAAGATATTTATGGTTTGGTCCGATCTACGCAGAAGGAGCTCACAGTGTCTTGAGGTCTGGCAGTTGGTCTTTTGGGCTCCGATTTAATTAAATGTATAATCGGATCCCAGGCTTGTGCTAGCTTCCAACCATCTTCTCTATTGAAATTCGGATGTTTTTTAATTTCAATAGCCTCGCGAATCATCCTGGGTAGGAATCGGTGTTCTTTGGCAAGGATTTGTGGTCTGTCAAATCGAAGATAATGTTTGGAGCCTTCCTCTGAATGTTCAGCAACTGCAGACTTCGTAGAGCGTCGGTGTTTAACATCAGCTATATGTTCTTTTACGCGGGTCCCTATACTTCTTTTTGTTTGACCTATGTAAGAGAGTCCACAGTCACAATCGATTTTATATATGCCCTGTTCCTGTAGAGGTATATGACACTTGACCGGTGGTAAAAATTGACTAATCTTCTTGGGCGGCTTGAAATAAGTTTTAATAGAAGCACGCTTCTGAAACACTGTATATTATAAAGAGGAAAGATTTGTATTTTTGTATGTAACGAATAAACTTAAAAACCACTAGACCGATTTCAAATTTCTTTTGCCGTTTTAGGAAGCTACATTATCACTGAATAACATAGGCTACTTTTTATCCCGGAAAAAGCAGAAAAGCAGCAGCGGAGAGGGCGGAGCCGCGAGGAAAAGCTAGTTAGGTATATGTATTATGCGTAATGGAACGTGATTTTTTTTCGATAACATTTATGGAACATTCATCGATTTTATTAGATACTAGTTTGATATTCATATTCATAAACTCACAAACGTCCAAACTTTCACATCAAATGGATGTCGATTGCGCTATATCTCATTGGGTTTAATAACTAATTCTACCAAAGCATGAAAAGAATAGGAAATCCGGGCACTGAAACCCATTTACCGTCTATTGTTTGATGGCCATTCGTATAACTGCACTCATAACGGTATGTTGTAAGTGGAGTGCGACTCTTGCAGTTATCAGCGCTTTCCGCATGACCGGCTGCGAGTCAAGTGTCCTTTGCCCGCTCGAAGACAATTTGTTACGATATTCAACATGAATTGTTGCCAGATTTAATAAGCTTGTAAATTGCCGTTTCTGTGCAAACGGAAATCTAGCCTTACGCCTTTACGTTATCAATTTGACAGCCTCCGTGGCTGTGAAGCGAGAGACCGCGGGTTCGATCCCGGCAAATGTTTGTCTGATCCACAAATATTTGTTTCGGGGTCTGGATGTTGTGAGACCGAAAGTCTCTCGTGGTTCCTTATACCCATGACACAAGACTCATATCTTACTGTGGGAATATGTATGTGACTGTTGAATGTTAATAAAAAAAAAAGCATGAAGGCGGCGATAGCTTAGCGGGGACTGAAACTGGCTACCAAAATATAGGTACCAATTTTGATTTTTTGAAGTTATTATGTATTAATGATTAATAATGGTTAAATAATGTTTGCTTTAACGTTAAATGAAAAAATCATGAGGAAACCAATTACTTAGTTGAAATTTTTGCATAATAACTGACGGTAAACGCCACACCTGCCCTTATAGCATAACAACCCCACTTAGAACTTTGAATTACAAAGTGCACGGCATTGTATTGTGGTCATAATTACGAAAAATGCCTATGTATACCTAATCCAGGATATGGTCTGCCTGTGTGCCACATTTCATTTAAATCGGTTGAGTCGTTAAGGCATGATTAATTAGCAAACATCCAAATTTTCACATTAATAATGATAAGCAGGAAGTAGGATAGCGTAACTGATTTGCAATTTACAGACATTGCTGGTACAGACATATAAAAACGTAATAAATCCTGATACTTAAGTTAATAACTTCTGCCAAAGACACTGATTATAAATAATTGTTTGACTGTTAGCTGAGATTTGAAGATTTGCCACATTAGACCGTTATTAATCTAAGAAACTTTCGCAACTTATAGCTGATTTTATACATATATATATACATATATCTAAATATCTTATTTGTCACAACCCCGCCATAATGGATACGTGAGATGCAAGTAAATTTCTCACCGGGTGAAAAAAATATCTTCCAAGGAGACGCGAGTAATTTATTCCGGGAGTGTCGACTGACTGGCGACGAGATTAAGTAGAATATTTCGTGTTTTGTACTTAAAACTGTGAACAGCAAGAAACTTCTAAATGTCTTTTTAAAGGAATCACAAGCAAAAGACTTACTACATTCTGCGTTGAGAATGGCTTTGTGTTAAACCAACTTTGTGTTCACAAATAGGTTTTGTATTATCTGGAATAAACATTTTGAAACGAAGAGTTATTGAAATAGTTTTAGAGACGAACAGTAATATTGCACTGTAATACTAGCCCTGCATTATAAATGTCCCACTGGTGGGCACGGGCCCACTCTATTGAATGAGAGGGGATAGGCCTTAGTTTAGAGACGAACAGTAATATTGCACTGTAATACTAGCCCTGCATTATAAATGTCCCACTGGTGGGCACGGGCCCACTCTATTGAATGAGAGGGGATAGGCCTTAGTCCACCACGCTGGCCTAATGCAGGTTGGCAGACTTCTTCAAAATCTTATCGAGTTCTCAGGTATGCAGGTTTCCTCACGATGTTTCATTCACCGTTAAAGCAAGCGATAATTAACAATTAATATACACGTAACTTAGAAAACTCAGAGGTGTATGCTGTTGGGGCTGGTTTCGAACCTGCTTCATTCATCTTGACAGTCCGTACCACTCCTGAGTTATCGCTATCGCTGCTAAATTCAGAAAAAATATTTATAACCTTTTTCTTTCTGTCTGGCGTTATCCCGGTTTAATGGCAGGGTCCATCCTCCTATCATGGTTTGACGGTGGGTTTATTAATCTGTGGGCAACGCGCAGTCTAAACCTTACAACCCAAGGAACCAAGTTTCGCCATTGCCTTGTCTGTTCATCACCATAATGCACCACGTGTAGGCGAGATTGGCTTTGGGCCTGATGACTGTTGGTGGTAGCTCATTCAATAATACTTTCATAACCAGTTCAATTCTGAATACTACTCAAAATCTTGCTGGTGGGAGGATACTTGTATCCGTCCGGATAGCGACCACCGTACACTGGTGCTAAAACCTGCCACAGTGGCACACCTTGTGTGGGTCGCGTTCCAGGGTCAGCCGTATATCCGGTTCTCCCCAAAGGGCTTGCCCCCTGATCCTAACCCTTTTCCCATCCCTTTTTCCTTCCCGTCCCCCTTGGCCCTGGGATGAGATACTGCGGGGTCGCCAGTATTCCGTTAGCAGGGAAGTTCATCCCCGTAGTTCATCCCAGGAACTTTGGCAGGCCGGCATGATCTTGCCGACCTACGATGGACACATTGTTTATCGTTGGTCGACACTATTCTTGATTGCGCTACACTTACCATCAGGTGTAGCGTATTCACTTTGCCGAGCCAGGATAAAATAAAAAGAATGATTATTGTATTAATATATGTGGTGCTTTTATAAGTTCAATGAATTCGTATTAAATTTCACCATCTTTTGTTTATATACCAATCACTTAACCGTCACGCCTTGAACATTCGTCTCAAGTCACCAAATTTTTTATCTCGCCCAAGTATTATTATTCATGAATATGAATTGCGTTGTTTAAACGGATCAAAATTTTTATTAAGCCGCGAACTCTCTTTAAGAGGAGTTGTGTGCAATATCCTTTATTAAAAATGTTTTTAGAGCGTGAAAAAGGCAGCGGAGGCGCTTTTGGAAGTTTCATCTTGTGCCTATTTGTTTACTGACAGAAATAATAAATTTAATATCATAAACTTATGGCTTTGTTTTTCATTGGGAATCTGCAATATTCAATGATCAACTCAGTCAGTTCAATAAAGCACTGTAGGTGGAAAAGAGTGAGACACCAACCGCCGTTAAAATTTAAAAATGGAATTTAAAATTCTTTGAAACAGACATAGGAACAACTTATATTAAAGACTAGCATTTGCTCGCGGCTCCGCCCGCGTGAAAGTCTGCCGTTATATTACAGATATCTTTAAATTGGCATAACTTTTTTTTTATGAACCGATTGACATGAAACATACGCTAAATGTTAAATGAAGCTTATCAAAATATATTAGTGAAAACTACGTCTAAATCGGATAAGTCGTTTCTGAGATCATCGTGCACAAACGCACAGACCAAAAATCTAAAAATCATTATATGGGGTGCTATTGCGTTGATAAAGGTCCCTTATAACATTTTTTCTCATATATCTTCCATGTACAGACAGCGACCCGTTACATTTTTATTATATGAACAATTTGTCCATCGTAGGTCGGCAAGAACATGCCGGCCTGCCAAAGGCCAAGGGGGAGGGGAAGGAAAAAGGGATGAGAAAAGGGTATACACTGACTGACCCTGGAACGCGATCCACACAAGGTGGACCACTATGGCAGGTTTTAGCACCAGTGTACGGTGGTCGCTATCCGGTCGGATACGAGTATCCTCCCACCAGCATACAAGTATCCTTCCACCAGCATACAAGTATCCTCCCACCAGCATACAAGTATCCTCCCACCAGCATACAAGTATCCTCCCACCAGCATACAAGTATCCTCCCACCATCAATTTTTTTTTTAATTAACATGTCTTCTTTATATATTTCTGTCGGTAAATATCAAAAATGGATATATCCAAACGAATTTTTTTTTCATGGTTATTATATTTTAAAAACTGATAATTGTGTATAGATTTACGTATGAAATACATTAGATTTAGATGTATTAATATAACACGATGGTTTTATGTAGCTTAGCTATGATTGAATAGGCACAAATTTCGTAAAAAAACGAAAATAAAGTTTGGATATATCCAAGTTTGATATTTCCAAGTGGATTTTACTACTTTTGAAGTAATTCACATGTGGATTTATCTAATTTTGATCTACTCTGTCATTGAATTGACATTCAATGACAGATCCTGACGGGTTAGGGTTGTCGTCTTTATGAAAAACAAATGGTACATTCTACATGTAGGTATAAACGGTAAGCCGGGAGCAGAGTACCTGAAAAAAATGCCCTTTTAAGTACCTATTTATAACATAAGCTCACGCCTTTATCTCGGAAGGTGTAGACAGAGGTACGTTAGTGCACCCATAGTTCGCAAGATGTGATAGGTGTCGAGCCTATCGCCAAACCTGACACAAATTCCAGTCCCGGACAATTACTCTTGTGTGATTTTTCGAATTGTAATACCTAAAAAAAAATCACGGTTCTTAGCATTAGTGGTGTCGTTTTATTATATTCAAGTAGTTACTTACATACACCCATACCAAATTCTCTGTGCACTCCGTCACCGATGGTGCAAGTTAAAATCTAAATCTTAACTAAAATATTGGACCATTGTAGAGTGACGAGTCAAGTAAGGGGATTTACAAGGTGGTAGGTCCCTCGTATGTGAGAGGCTGGGTCGTATGGGTGGTTACCACCGCTTTGTCTATTTCTGCCGTCAAGCAACAATGTGTAAGCACTGTTGTGTTTCGGTTTGAAAGACATTGAAGCCAGTGAAATTACTTGGCATTATGAGACTTAACATCTTATGTCTCGGGGTGACGAGCGCAGTTCAGTGCCATGCAGTGCTTCGTAATTCAAAGTTCTGTGTGGTGTTGTTTCTGTTTATGGGCAGGCATGGCGCTTACCATCAGGCGAGCGCCTTGCTCGTCTCGTCATTTAATCAAATAAATAAAAAAATAGAGTAAACCCTATCAAATACAAAGACAAATCATCAAAATCAGCGGAGATATCGTTTCACATATTTGCATAAAACATTACGGACATATTGAAAACTTTCTCCTTATTGAAGTCGGGTAAAAACTAAAATCGCGGCATATTAAGTTCACCAATAATCAACAATAATGCTATACCTAAGATGTATAGTACACTACAGCATATTGCGAATTGCGGCCAACAACTTTGACAACCCTTGCAGAAGTACTAACAATTCTGCAGCATTACGTTTGCAAACTTACCGATTTTCCTTCAATTGCGCGTTTTTATTAAAAGTTGCATAGATTTTACGGTTGCTTACTTTGTCTGAAGTAACTTTTGGTATAGCACTCATTTCGAAAGTCCGTAATTATTTAAAAATATTAATAAAGACCGAACACGAACGCTCATTACGATCACGTCAGATTTGAAATTATCGGCCATATTGCAAAAATGCGCCCTCGTGATTGGTCAAAATGGATTTTGCCAATATTGATAAAATGTATAGCATGGATGTTGCTGAATTTGATATACCATCAAACTTTAGACCAATATTACTATGGTAAAATAGTAGATTTTTACACCTTTGTAAATAACGTCCTTTCCGTAAGAACCCTTTAGTGGTGATGGCATAAAAAAACAATTTTTTACCAACAGTGGATATAACCAGTTTTGATATTTACCGACACATTTGTAGAATTGAAGTAGTTGATTGAACTATTATCATAGACATATCGCCTATAGGTACAATATTGAAAGTTGTTTCCATCAAAGAAAGTTAAGTTTTAATCTTTATTTTTAGTACTTGCTATTTAATAGATACTTGACATTAGCGTAATCGTCGAAAATCGATGATGCCATAATTTAAAATTAGAATAGAATATTGTACAATATTATTTTATTATTTTTATTACATACCTATTTAAAATCATTAACATGTTCCTTACATGTGTTTATAATAAGCAATTACATAAATCTCATTAGATAGGTACTTATTGAAACTATACATTCAAATATTCAATAACATTTCAACCCACATCAAATAAAAATTGAGATATAATTTTTATTTTGCTAAATTCATGACCTTAAATCAATAATTTAAAGTTCTGCTTTGCATAATTGTTCATGAGGGATGTATGATTAAAAAAAATACGGAATTACACCTACTTAAATCTAATTAATGAATTTAGTGAAATAAATTAATATTTCAATTTTATCTTGATGTAAGTTGAAATGTTATTGCGTATTTGCTTCCACAAAATATTATGAATTCGTATCACAAATAAAAAAAGAGCGTTCATTTGGCAGTGTCCCTGAACATTCGCCGCGGATAATAACGAATACGCTCCACGTAAAGTAAATTTGTCTTTTGGCAAGTTTTTAGACGGTGTTTCCCGTAAAAAAGTGTCTGCAATAAAACAGGCATTTGTAAGAGTTCGCGACTCGTAAGAGTGAAGTTGGGGAATTTCGTGATCCACATATAAGAAGCCATTACTCTCGGTTTTCAGTTGTAGGGACTGTCTTTTAAAGTAATTACATAATAGCTTTCAACCGCGTCTCAGCTCGTGTGTATGGCAGAAGGCCGGTTTGCACAACAATCTTTAATTGTATTTACCGACTAAATATGTTTATTATTGTCAATTTTTCATACGATTTGTTTCTTAAACATGTTTAGAGGTTAAATAAAATTTAACGATCGTCGTGCATTTCGACCTTATAGTCTATCATCTTCGACACTGATATCTTTTTTACAAACAGTTGTAAAATATAAATTCTTTGATAAAAAAAGACATTTTGAGTGATGACGCTGTAGCATAGGCTACTACACTTTTTAATTTTTTTTTTCTTTTGAGTTTTTTTCAGTTGGTTTTATTATTTAGTATCGAAAACAATTGGTAAGGAGTTTTAGTGAGTGGTATCTACTTACGAGTCGGCGAGTGAGTTTTGAAGACAACTGTGACAGTGATAGCAACTCATGACGCCTTTTGACATCTCAATGATTAACTACCTCGGAGTAGAATATTATGTCCTTTTAGTACTAATGGTTTTACACACTTTTAAACTCTGTATTAATGTTTTTTAAATTACATATTATTTTATTTTATTATTGACTAGCTGTATCTCGCGGTTTCACCTGCATGTTATTGCCCTGCTCCCATGGGTCTTTGCGTGATGAACATTTAAACCTTCCTCATGAATCACTATCTATTGCTGAAAGATCTAAGCGAACAGACAGCGGAAGCGACTTCATTTTATACTATGTAAAGTTTTTTCACGAAGTGCAGCCATGAACATTAATATTTTTCCCCAGGAACGACATAGTGATTACACTAGACCTGATGATTAGAATAGTCTAGTCCAATTACAATAACGACCGTCAAAAAAATGCATTCCTTGACGGTCACCCTGACGTTACTAGATATGCACTGCCTGCCTCCGGAAAGGCCACTATGACGAATTTTCATCATGATGAGCGCTATCCAGTCGGGTACAAAAAACAGGTACCCTCGTACCAGTTGTGACTGTGTTCCCAACAGCCACCAGGGAGGGATTCATGATCGTGTCTCTATTAATAGGAGTATTATAAATGTTCCAGTTTATAAGAGTATTATTTTAATCAGTCCTTTATTTTAAACTGTCTCATTGATGGGCATGGGCATTCTCTACTAATGAGAGAAGTCCATCCTAATAATATTTATTGGAACGAAGTTCCTTACGGCAGGCTTGGAGGGGATAGGGATTTCGCTGCGTGACCGAACTGAAAAAAATGTGATAGTAAAACCGTAAGAAAAATGCGTGGAAAAAATGCGTGGAATAAAAGCGTTAAATGAGAAGTGCGCAGGCGCGATAGTCGCATAAACAGCCAGCGTTAGTTCCTTTTTTAAAATGAAATTCATTCTGCCAGTTATAATTGAAGTATATAAAAATACTCCTTCGATTTTTAAAAGATTACGCTAGCTCGTTATTATTTATAATTACATAAGTTGATAAAAATGCTATACAATAGCTTTACCGCGGCAGTCTCCGAGTGCCACACGTCTTTTTTTTATTTCTATTTTTCTATTCTATTTCTATGTAATTTTATGTTGTCAAACAAAAATAAAGAGACATATTTTGTTATTTTAGTTGATAATTTGAATTTTTTGCAATTTGTGTCGATTCTACATTAGCCGAAGGAACTTCGTTCCTACCTGGTGTCCCACGACACACACCAATTTTTTCTTCTTAGGAAGTCGCTGGATGCAGGCCGCTTCCAACAGGTCAAGCAATGACAGTAATTTCACTTTACGGTAGGCAGCGGCTTAGCTCTGCTTTGTCATTACTGCAGTCCATGGGCGGCGGTAACCGCTTACCATCAGATGGGCCGCTTGCTCTCTTGTCTATCTGAGCAATGAACAAAAATAATTTATGTGTTAAGTTGTTCTATTTGTTAAATCAGATTGGAGCTGCCCGGGACTAGAATTTGTAGCCGATTCGTCACATGGGACCATAAGATGAGAAATAGTGTACTTTTTGCACCTCCGTTTACTACTCTGGGGATACAGGCATTATGTATTTTGTCACTAATCAATATTTTCAGTCCCTCTAACTACGAGTATATTATCATTTGGCGCAATAATAGAACAAGTCACCTGATGTTATAATTGAAAAAATCGACGCTATTTTGTGTTCTCTTGACTTCAAAGTCAGTAGCTGGGTAGCCCCGAAGTTATAAATGACAGATCTGTGTTAAAATGAAAATAAAAATAAATATTAACGTCTTCCAAGTCTACTTAATATAAATGTAATAATGGAAAAATATCGTGAGAATTTTCTTACAAGTAAATACTAAGTTTTATTAATGTAACTCATCCCCAAATATCGCCATGCGTAACTTTAAGCGTGTGTAAATCGTGGCTGTGTGGCAGATGTTCCTTTGTCAAAGCCTTACAAAAAATATTCGCGAGAGCGTCACAGCTCTCGTGTGTCATGTACTTAGGTCCTGGAGACCCCAATCTGTGTAGAACGAGGGCAATCTATTCAATGGCACCGATGCTTCTTTATGTCAGAAATAATGAAATCTCTCTATTTGACATAAGAGAGTATACTTAGCAACCTAATCGCATGCTATTTAAATCATCCGAACCGCTTTTCATTTGAATTGATGATGCACTATTTGCACCTCTGCTCACACCTGGCCGGATTTAGGCGTGAGTTTATGTTGAATTTAATTTTATATAATTTCCGTTAGACAAGTATATAACCATTCTGAATGAATACTTTTTTTGGGATATATATTTTAATGATTTCTTATTACGCGAATATTACTCATTGAAATAAAACTAATTTAAACGGATCTTATTGTAGTTTTTTATTCATTTTGATTCCGACGTTTCGAAGACTTTTCAACCTTTGTGGTCACGGGGTGGACTGTTTATTTCAATATATATTTTAAGTTAAACTTTTACGTAGCCTTTTTAAAAATTGGAGCATATGAATGCGTAATACGTAGAAAAAAGTAAACAATAGTTTAAAAAAAACTAAAAAACACGGTTTTATAGAAAATCCAACTAAAAAATTTAAAATAAATTTAAAGGAAAGAATGTATTTTATCATAAAAAAGCGTGGGGTGCTTTTTAAGATATTATCAAAATGATAGTCCTTCTACTCATATCTGCCGATAAACGACAGGAGCAAGACGTTCACCTGATGGTAAGCGCTACGCCTACCCATAAACAGAAACAACACCACACAAAACTTTGAATTACAAAGTACTGCATGGCACTGAACTGCGCTCGTCACCCCGAGACCTAAGTTGTTAAGTCTCCTAATGCCCAGTAATTTCACTGTCTTCAATGTCCTTCACAACAGTGTTGTTTGGAGGCATAGACAAAGCTGTGGTACCAACCCAGACGGCCGCTCGCATACGAGAGACTTACCACCGTGTAACCTTGTTTGTTATTTATGATTGATAATATCTTGAAAATATTATTTATGTACGGTCACCCAATTTTTTTTTATCCGAGCATAGTAAAGTGACCGCACTCCACCTGACGGTAAGCGCAGTGCAGTCTAAAAATCCCGCGACCAGCGACAACCAATGAGTTTATTGGTGAGCACTAGAATAATACCGGCCTGTATAAATGCTTCTTCACACTCCGAAGACGGAAGAAGACACAATGCAATACAAAATGCAGGGCTGATATGATACACGATAAAAAAAGCTATTGCAAAAATCTCGCTACGAATGTCAAGAATCTCGCATAAAATCCCGCCAATCTCGTCGAAAAACGAAATTTATGCCCTGTTAGCATAATAAAGCATAACGTTCAGCCGACATGTATTTTATACCGGCTTTCAGAACAAGAAAATACTAACTACATTTTTAAATTCTCATTATTTCGCCAACATCAAGCCTGAAAGTTTATTGTTTACAATTTTCAGGCGTAAAATTGATTACGAAAATCCTTAACTGGTCGAATCCTTGCGAATTGCTGGTGGAAATTGAATTTTTTAAACCATACGAAGGCTTTTATGCCGGCGAACGGCTCTAGTTTTATTTGTGAAAACATTGCAGTAATAATTTAGCTTGGGCGACGGGAGGCCGCTCAAATAAAAGTCGAAAAAATGTCTCTACACGCCACATGCGCTTTTTCGGGCCTATGTGTACGTTTATTTGTTGCTAGAAACGTTGCGGTATCGCCTAAATGGATTCCGTGTGGGTTTCAGAGCTCTTTGTTCGGATATTGACTTTGAAGACCCGTTCCCTTTTTTAATTTAAGGCAGCCAACTTTGTACTTTTGTTGAAGTTTTTCCCATTACAGTATAACACTTTTTCAGACTTGTGTAGTTGTATAGACGACTAGCTGTGCCCGCGAACTTCGTTTCGCCATCAAAAAGCTTTCATACAATCTTTCATCCCCTATTTGGGCCCTTTAGGGGTTGACTTTTGAAAAACAGTAGCCTATGTCCTATTCTGATGTATAAGCTATATTATAGTAAAGTTTCATTAAAATCCCTTCAGTAGTTTTTACGTGAAAGAGTAACAAACATACATCCATCCATCCATACTTACAATCTTTCGCGTTTATAATATTAATAGGATTAAGTGTAAGTAAGTTTGAGTGGTAGAGCCACGCTGTAGACTGTTTTGTCTACAGCATGAATGGGCTGGCTCGACCGGGTCGTTACCACTGTCTCACAGAAAACCGACGTAAAGTAGCGGCTTGCTGCTGCGTTTCGTACGGGGAGTGAGATATCCGGAAGCCCAAATCCCCTCCCCTTCCCAATCCCAAATTATCCCTTTCCTTTAAGGTCGGCAACGCGCCCATGAGTCTGATATTGTGGGCGTACATGGGTGGTGGAGATCACTTACCATCAGGTGACCCACTTGCTCGTTTGCCGGCCTATGCCATAAAAAAATTTAATAAAAAAAATAATATTTACGGTGGTATTATCGCTAAAATGTTAACATGTGTTGTTGGTCGGCCTTTGTGCCTTTTCTAAGCATGTTTAGTCTTTAGTTTGAGTTGCCAAATAATAATAACATTGAGCTCCGTATACAAGGAGAGTTCCTTGTACAACATATCCGAAAATATAACAAAGGACTCATGAATCATGATTTTTTTTACGGATTGGCGTTAGCCTGACGCGAGTCGGCTTTTGACATCTTAGTCGGATTTTTTTATGTTTACGCGATAATTTCGCTAAAATTGGCTTTGTTATTTTTTGAATTACGATCACAGCTAATTGACTGCACTACACCTGATGAGAAGCGTGGTGCAGTCCAAAAAATCTAGCAACCACCGACAAACAATGAGTTTATCGGTGGTCGCTATCCAGGCGGATTTGAATATCCTACGACCAGCAAAAACATACAACATAACAAACAAAACATACTATAAATGCATAAAATATGATGATTTTTTACATATGTAAATAAATGGATGCATATATGCAATAACATTTCAAGCCACATCAATTAAAAATGTTGATATTGTTTGTATCTTACTAAATTCATTGGATTAAAGTAGATTAAATTTCGTATTTTATAAAAAAAACATAAATGGAACACTCCCCGTGTACGATTATGAAAAATAGAACTTTAAATTATTGATTTAAAATTAATATCTAATTTTTTACTTCACATGGGTTGAAATGTTGCATATTTGCATCCAATTACTTCAATTAATTACAATTTCTGTTTTGTAAACTGTCAAATTACTCGAGCAGCTGAATTTAGATAGCGTTAGATATTTCAAGCTTGCCGCTACACAATTGATGTTAACAATGCACCCTACTGCTTGTTTACGAACTCCACTCGCTGCAAAGTATATGAGAATTGAAATAAAACTAATTTAAACGGATTTTATCGCGGTTTTTTATTTTAACTTGGACTGTGACCACGAAGGCTGAAAAGCTTTCGAAACGTGGCGTCGGGACCAAAATTAAAATAAAAAACTGCGATAAAATCCGTTTAAATTAGTTTTATTTCGATGTGTAACATTCGCGTAAACGTAAGAAATCATTATATATGAGAATGATGCTTTTTCCGGGATAAAAAGTAGCCTATGTCTTATTCTGATGTATACGCTATGTTATTGTAAAGTTTCATTAAAATCCATTCAGTAGTTTTTACGTGAAAGAGTAACAAACATCCATCCATACTTACAAACTTTCATCCCCTATTTTATCGCCTTAGGTGTGGAATTTATCAAAATCCTTTCTTAGGGAATGCCTAACGTCATAGTAGCTATATGCATGAAAAGTCTCAGCCCGATCGGTTTAAAATTGACAAAGTTTCATACAAACTTTCATCCCCTTTTTAATCCCCATGGGGGTAGAATTTATCAAAATCCTTTCTTAGCGGATGCCTACGTCATAACATCTACCTGCATGTCAAATTTCAGCCCGATCCCTCCAGTGGTTTGGGCTGTGCGTTGATAGATCACTATGTTAGTCAGTCAGTCAAACCTTTGAGTTTTATATATTTAGATTAACTAAATCACATTATTATAGGCTCTTATATAAAAAACGGTAGCCAGCAGCCGGGCTGTGCTCTTGGCATTACCGATGTCTATGAGCGGCGGTGATCGCTTACCATCGCGTAGGCCGCTTGCAGGTCCACATATGAAGAAAAAAAAAAAATGACAGATGTATATTCGTGATGTATGTACGTATACGAGTGCATGGAACTGCGCTCGTCACTCCGAGACATAAGATGTTAGGTCTCATAATTTCATTAGCTTCAATGTCCTCCAAACCGAAACACACTGTTGCTTGGCGGTAGAAATGGACAAAGCCATCATCATCATTATTATCTACCCCGTCGACAGTGTGCTTCAGAGTAAAAGTGACTTGCGATCGAGTATCTATAGTTATCTGGGATGAATGTTGAAATTGTTTTGGAAGAGTGAATAAACTAACGAGCGGTATTGGATTTTATTTGAACAGTCTGTTTTTTTTTCTAATACCTCGGATTTGAATCGACTTTTAATAAATCTATTGAATTGGTGTGGAACTGATTTGTTTTAAAAGAAGTAGAGCCACAAACGTAAACGACAATTTTAACTAGTTCACGTCGTTTTTCTGTGTGATAGTGGTACCAACACTGTCGAGACGTCCCATCGAGGTAGTCCCGATGGTAAGTGATCTCCACCTCCCATCCACAATACCAGAGGAATCATGGCTGCGTTGCCGATCTTATAGGGGTAATTAAGAGATTGGGAATGGGAGGGGGATATGGGTCACGGAATACACATTGCCACATTTTCAATATAGCCATGCTGTCCCTTAACGAAAAGATATAGAATATTGAAAACAAATTTACGCTGTCCCTATTGATCCCAGGCTTGGGATCTAAAGGATAAATTGTGATTTAGTTGCGTTGTGTATGGCTGCTCTTGTTTGTTTTTGTAAAAAAAAATATAAGAAACGATACGACTTTTGTTGCGGTAATAAAGAGCTGCTTCAGTTGTCCTTCCACCTGCCCTTATCCCACTTGCAGTGGGGTCACCGCAACATACTTTTTAACACATGTTTCATAAAGATTTGGCTTGTAGTTTTTATGACAGCCGTCGTTTTTTTATTTAATTGAATGACGAGACGAGAAAGTAAGCTGATCGTAAGCGCCACGCCTGCCCATAAACAGAAGCAACACCACACAGAACTTTGAGTTATAAAGCACGCACTGCATGGCACTGAACTGCGCTCGTCACCGCGAGACATAAGATTTTAAGTATCATAATGCCCAGTCATTTCATTAGCTTCAAGGTCCTTCATGTTCATTGCATATTCGTTCATTTCTCAAGAGCATTATTTAAATCGTAGTATTGAAGGTTTAAAATTTAAAATTACCATCTCATTCGATACGATTGCTAAAAAGTAAATTTTGAATTACCATAAAAGGCCAATCTAAGATCTGTGGAAATGAATGTTGGAAACGTCGGCGTTAAGTCGATCTCGAAAGACCATCAAAGATTTTGATTGGCTCGTTAAGCGATCGTGAAATCCTTTATTTTTTTTTGGATCATTATGATCCTGTTCTGTAGGATTTCATTGGGATTTTAGGTTAAAACGTCGGTAAGAAATATTTTAATACTAGCTTTTGCTCGCAACCCTGGCCGCGTGTATGTAATTTTGTATTAGATCCCACGGGAACGGCCGAACGGACGAATCGGTTCAGCGGTTTAGATTTTTCATACAAACTTTCATCCCCTTTTTAAACCCTTCAGGAGTTGATTTTTGAAAAACATAGTAGCCTATGTCCTATTCTGATGTATAATAGGACATTATTTTTATTGTAAAGTTTCATTAAAACCCATTCAGCAGTTTTTACATGAAAGAGTAACAAACAAACAGCTTTTGCCAGCAGCAGCAGTTGCCAGCGTTGTCCTTTATAATATGTAAATTTCCAAAAATCATTTCCAATCAGGCCCATCATTACACAATAGTGGCAATAAAAGAATAAGTAGTCATTTTCCTGAAATCAATGACTTAAAAATAGGGAATACAGGGATAATTATATATTTTCATGTTAAATGGCTAGGGGTTGTTCCAGATAAAAATGTTTACACGTGTGGAGCCGCGGATATAAGCTAGTTGAAAATAAAACACGCAAAATATTATCTAGAATGTAATCAACTAATGGACTCTACGTTTGACAAATGGCAAAATTGGCGCTCGACAAATTCACTTTTCTACTTTGGTATATTTTTATTTTTGGCTATGTTGTCATTTTAATTGATACTAAACTCTTGAGTTTACCATTTTGATAGATATTTCAAACCTTATGTGCACGACTTGGTATGTGTGCGTAAGCTTGATATATAGTTTGTATTAGTGTGACAGTGATGCGTCATTCGTCGTCCTATTAATATACACAGTCATTATTGTCCTGTTCTGTATTCCCTGAAGGGGTAGGCAGAGATGTTACCAGTACACTCACATTTCGTTGACCTTATTTCCGTCCCATGATGTGATAGAGGCCTATCGCCATATCGGGCATAATTCTAGACTCCGGGCTGATACTAAGCATTTCGTGATAGAAAAACCCATTATCATTTTAATCCGGGAATCGAACCGGAGACCTCACAGCAGTCATACCGTATTATTGCGCTACCAAAGCAGTTATTATATCTATAAAAATAAACCCATAATACACACAGCACCGCTCGCACAAATGACTTGAACTATCTATAATTTGTTTAGTAGTGCGCTGCCAACATTCCAGCAAAAACCAGAGAGAATACAATGAACATGAATTTATCTATGATTTCAGCAAGTTCTTTCTTGTCGCCATACTTCGGGTCTTCTCTATCCATCTCTTCAACGTTACTGTCTCTGGGAGTCACGAATACACCGGATTCTTCGTTTTCTTGTTCTGTGTAACCTCCATCGATGGATATCTGTAAATGTTTTTTAGTACAACTTCTGTGACCAAATATAAATGTAACTAAGGAAGTGCCCATATCGGTTATTGATAAGTCAATCGGTTAAAATTACGCATGGAAGCTTGTCACTTTTTTTTTATTGCCTTGATAGGCAGACGAGCAGGCGGCCCGCCTGATGGTAAGCGGTCACCGCCGCTCATGGACATCAGCAATGCCAGGGGCACAGCCAAGCCGCTGCCTACCACTGAAGGGGTACTCTTTTTAAGCCTCGTTTAAAGGACATGTCATAGCGCTAATTTTACTAGATTACAGTAGTAATAGAATAATAATAGTAATAGAATTTACCTTCATAGCTGGTAAGCAACATACAGCTCGCAGAATGCCCGAAGTGAGTATTCGTCTCATAGTGTACGTTTCGCAAAGTTTATCGGCGAGAGAAGACATCAATGCCACTTGAATAAGCAAAGCCAGCAATACTCCGCCCAATACTGTTATGTATAGAACCACTGTAATCAAACATGAATGATTTACAACTTCACTTCAAAAGAGGTAAAGATGCAAAGTCAGTTTATAATAAAGAGCATAGAATTGATAACCTCCTCCGCTTTTTCGTTGATTAACAAACACGCAGAATGATTTAAATTTAAAATTTACTCCATTAGACCGATAATATTCCATAAAAGTGTTTTTTTTATCCTGTCTCGGCAAAGTGACTACGCTACACCTGATGGTAAGTGTAGCGCCATCCAGGAATAGTGTCGACCAACGATAAACAATGTGTCCATCGTAGGTCGGCAAGTTCATGCCGGCCTGCCAAAGGGCCAAGGAGGAGGGGAAGAAAAAGGGATGGGAAAAGGGTTAGGATCAAGGGGCAAGCCCCCTGGGGAGAACCGGATATACACTGGCTGACCCTGGAACGTGACCCACACAAGGTGGGCCACAATGGCAGGTTTTAGCACCAGTGTACGGTGGTCGTTATCCGGTCGGATACAAGTATCCTCCCACCAGCGACACATCATGCTTCATCAAAACGTACATTTTTATATTTTCAAACAGTGTTAGCAACATCAATGTTAAACTTTCCTTGATCAACTAGGTATATTTCAATAGAAAAAGTTGTCAATTTCTCTTCATTTCCATTCATTCTAGCATCAAACATGTTGACAACGTCTACATTATGTATGTAATAACAAATAACATAATTATATGAAAGAAAGAAACATTTATTGCTAGCATAACAATAACTAACTTATATAAAAAAATATCTCTTATAATTAATTACTTAACTAAAACTGAATTTAAATTAAATAACAGCAAAGATGCCTCTCATTCAGCTTGATGTTGCAGTACAACCAAGTAATACTACAACGCTGATTTATTTATGCATAATTATGTGAATATAGAAAAGTGAAAGAAGTCGCGGGCTTGTACACGTTACTGCTGTAGGCTTTCAAAGCCTGAACTTGAAAGAAAAACTTTTAATTAAACATCACACTGCTTTCACTTTTATCGTCACCTTTTATATTCAATGGCGCCTTTGAAGTTTTTGTTTCGTTTTTATGAATGAAGTTGATTTAGGTCGCAATTATAACAATTTTTTTTTATTTCATTGAATGACGGGACGAGCAAGGCGCTCGCCTGATGGTAAGCGCCACGCCTGCCCATATACACAAGCAACACCACACAGAACTTTGAATTGCAAGTCACTGCATGGCAATGAACTGCACGCGTCACCCTGAGACATAAGATGTTAAGTTCCATAATGCCCAGTGATTTCACTGGATTCAATGTCCTTCAGATCGAAATACAACAGTGCTTACACACTGTCGCTTGGCGGCAATAGACAAAGCGGTGGTACCAACCCAGACGGCCTCTCGCATACGAAGGACCTACCACCTTGTAATTTGTAATCTTCGTACTTGGCGGACACACTACCGCATATCTAGATATAAGTGATGTTACTTACTTATGGAAGGGATGGTATGTATCGGTACTAAGTTATCAATATAGCACAATCCAATGCCAATGAAGACCGCACAGCCAGCATAGAACCAGACGCGACTCAGGTTCAAAGATTCAGTCCAGAATGACATTAGCACAAACACGGTCAATACTGAAATAATATAGCATATATAAAGCTAAACCTGTATTATCGAAGTAGTAGGCATAGGTGTAATTACTGAATTAAAATAAAAAAAATATTTGATTGAATGATGAGACGAGCAAGGCGCTCGCCTGATAATAAGCGCCGCGCCTGCCCATAAACAGAAGCAACACCACACAGAACATTGAATTACAAAGCACTGCATGGCACTGAACTGCGCTCATCACCCTGAGACATAATATGTTAAGTCTCAAATGCCCAGTAATTTCACTAGCTTCAATGTCCTTTAAACCGAAACACAACAGTGCTTACACATTGTTGCTTGGCGGTTGAAGCGGTGGTATTAATCCAGACGGCCTCTCGCATACGAGGAACCTTGAACTGTAACTGTAATTTTAAATTGACTCAAATACCTAGCAGCGGTGTATAAAACACGATGTTGTGTGACGTGGCACGTCTTTTCAAATTCAACGATATCAATAGTCTGTCGCTCTGATGGGTCTTGTTATCTTCACTGATATACTCCTGGTTCCATATAGAAGGGTCTATGACCACCTGTTGCGTGTTGAAGTCCCATTCGTTGTAGACGACTTCATCTATATCTGCGAACTGTAATTGCGTTGGTCTGTTACGCTAACTTTCGGAAGTGGTCCTTACCTTGGGGATATCGTTATATTTCCAATTGGAATTAAAAACTCTATCGTCAGTTTTTAGCTAAATATTGAATTAATTTTCGATTTACAATTAAACTTGGGCTAAGAGTTAGGGGGACATCATTTCTTACGTTTACGCGAATGTTACACATTGAAATAAAGCGAATTTAAACGGATTTTATCGCGGTTTGACCACGAAGGCTGAAAAACGTTTGAAACGTCGGGAACAAAATAAAATTAAAAACAGCGATAAATACCATTGAAATTTGTTTTATTTTAATGAATTAAGTTTTAACTCGCGATATTCTTAATAATGCTTTTCTTAAAAGTGGCAGAGCTACGTTGAAGACTAACTTGTCTACAACATAAGCGCCTTGACCAAGTTAATACCACTGTCCACAAAAAAAACTAGCGAAGTGGCGGATTGTTCGTTTCGGTCAGTAAAGTTTCCGAACGCCCAATTTTCCCCTACACTTCCCAATTCCCATTCCTCACCGTAAGTATCGGCAAACTTACCACTTTTAATCTCACGTCGTCTGAATTTAGTGCTACAATTATCATCTTTTCGTGAGCTTGCCACGGCTCGATTATAATTGAGCAAACATACTCGTCGTGAGGCCATCTGAAACAGTTTTTTTTTTTATCAAAATAGAGAGTACGTCATTCGTATATGCTGCTCTTCTTATGAAAAAACAAAGGCAGTAGCTTGTTCATTCCCTTGAATTCTCGGAATCTATGAATGCCGGTCACCATTTACCACAAGTACGTTTGCTATTAACGCAGTAAAAAAATTGAGCGTTAATTATGGACACTTATAATAGGTAAGTGTGAAAGGTTGTGTGTGTGATTTGTCAGCAAAATAATATGTAGGCGTGATGTGGAAATATTCAGAGCAAATTATTGCACATTGCTCTGATAAATATTTATAAAAAATAATTCCATACAAATAATATTCTGTTAGAAGTTTGTGAATAGGGGAGACCGGGGCAAGACGAAGCTCGGGGGAGGACGGGAAATCTGCTTGTGTGAGTGACTTGTAAACACAACAGAGCCTAACACAGCTCCATTCGCGCGATGTTCAGTGGTGTCACACGAGTCCGAGCGGTGCGTGCATATCGCTATGTGTTTTTGCTGCGCAGCGAGAAAAAACAGTTTTTTGACGGATTTTTACATAGTTTTCTATTTTGAATCGATGGGCACCAAGGTAGGTATCAATGCTATTGTAACATTTTCCCGTATACTTGTTATAGTAGTATAAAACTAACGAATTTAGATTGCTTTTTCGCAAAATAATTTTGTAGATTAGAGCCGTTGTAAGTTTTGCAAAATGTGTCTGTTGGGGCAAAATGATCGGGGCATAATGGGATAGTATCCCGTATATAGCTTCGAATTTTAGCTTTCCAGTTACCTGAAAGAAACCATATTAAGAACCCATTCAACGCAGAGACTGGAATGGCTGGAAGACTGGCTCAGTGAATCTAAAGAGGCACCCTGAACTTTCATTTAGACGACCAGAACCATCTTCTGCTGCGAGGGCTATGAACACTGAAGAAAGGATTATTTGTAGCGTGTGCCATGGCTGGGTCCACAGTTCATGCGCAGGTGTAGACGATGATGATGAAGAGGCACATATATGTGAACGTTGCCAACCAGTTTAAAATGTTTCCCGTTTTGCCCCAGTCATGGGGCAAGACGGGATATTTGACATGTGCCATTTAGTTATTATTTGCCAAAAACATATGTGATTTAGCGACATAAAAGATTATAATTATGTTAATTAAAACTTTAAGAGTTTCTTTTGTTGTAAGAGATTTTTAATAAACAGTATGATTTTCATATTATGACGTTTTTTCTCTTAAGTATCCCATCTTGCCCCGGTCTCCCCTACTAATTTTATTCCTCAAACACAAAAACTACTCAAATTAAAATCATGTATTATGTAAATTCGATCATAAATATCACTTTTATGTGTCAATAATTTTTAAATTAGATTATATTTAAATCGGCGTTTTGTGGCTAGCCATGAGAAGAAATACCAAAACGAACTCATGAATTATGCGAGTGTAATGTATAGAAATTTTATATTCGATTGCCCTATTATAAATTTACTAGCATTTGCAAATTCTAAACCGTCATTTTTCCGGCATACTTTAATTTACCCCCTTAGGGTTGAAATGTCCGATGATCATTCCTTAGTGGATGCTTGCAACATAAAAGCCATCAACTGCCAAAATTTCAAGTTTGTAGCCCTAACGGTTTGGAATCCTAATGAATCAGTCAGGACAAGTAAATATATATGTAGGTAAAGATTTATGTAATTCCAGCAGCGGGTGTTACGCTATTTACTTACTTGTTCGTCATTGCTGTTAATTCTGAGCATAAAGTTTCTGTTTTCGTTTGGAAATGAAATGTTGCTTGACCGTTGTGTGCCATCGATATGAGATCAGGATTTCTTGTGTCAAACACACCGATGTTATTAGAGCTAAAATAAAAGAGAGTGTTAGGCCAAAAATACAGGTTTGTTTTTTTGTGTTTTATTTGTGGCGTAGTGTAAGAGTAGCTGCTTGTGAAGCGTGAGGCCGCGGGGTCGGTTCTACAAATATTTGTTTTGGTTTGGTTTCACCCTAGAGGGGTTGACGTCAGGCAGGCGGCCGGTTGTAAAAACTACAAGCCAAATCTTTCTGTAATATCTGTGAAAATGAATGATGCTCTGACCTCACTGCGAGTGAGATAAGGGCAGATGAAAGAGAAGGTGTTATGATTTAATTACCATGTATCTAGACTTACTATAAACTAACACAATGTGTGTATACTTGTGCTTTGGTAATCTGTCGGTGGCAGCCAAGAACCCAAATAAATAAATAAATACACCCAACAGTCACATACATAGTCCTGACCTCACATTAAGATACGAGTCTTGTGTCGTGGGTAACAGGAACTACGAGAGACTTTCGGTCTCACAACACCCAGACCCCGAAACAAATATTTGTGGATCACACAAACATTTGTCTCGGTACGGGGATCGAACCCGTGGCCTCTCGCTTCACAGCCGAACTTACCACCTTGTAGGTTCCTCGTATGAGAGTGGCCGTCTGGGTTGGTACCACCGCTTTGTCTATTTTTGCCGCCAAGCAACAGTGCCACCATAGCGCTAGACCATTGAAGCTAGTGAAATTACTGGGCATAATGGGACTTAACATCTTATGTCTCAGGGTGACGAGCGCATTTCAGTGCCATGCAGTGCTTTGTAATTCAAAAGTTCTGTGTGGTGTTGATTCTGTTTATGGGCAGGCGTGGCGTTTACCATAAAGCGAGCGCATTGCTCGTCTCGTCATTCTCGTTCTTAGCAATGTTTGAAGCTATAAGTAGAGTTTTTAATGGATAAGCGTTGATGAAGCTATAAAAGCCAAGCCGCTAACATTATGCATCCAATTTAAAAATACATACTTTAAAACATAAAAAGTCGGTCTCCAGATTTGTCCTTGCCGAAATTTAATGGTTGTAGTATCGTTGAATTCGGTTGGATTCCATGCCATGCTGTCATCAAACCATGTCTGTAATCATTTATCATATTATGGCTCAGTTACCTGCACCTTTCTGCTGCAGTCACTAAGTGGTAGGTCCGTCGTATGCGTGAGGCCGTCTGGGTTGGTAACATCACTTTGTCAAGCAACAGCGTATAAGCACTGTTGTGTGTTGATTTGAAGACTGAAGACAGTGAAACTACTGGCCATTATGAGACTTAACATCTTACGCTTCGGGGTGATGACGTGCGCAGTCCAATGCCATGCAGAACTTCATAATTTGAAGTTTGATGTTGAAATGATTGGTGTTGCTTTTGTTTATGGACAGGTTACCATCAGGCGAGAGCGTCACTAACGCTAGTAAGAAATAGCATTTTGAATAACTTACACACACTGGTGCTAAAACCTGCCATAGTGGCCCACCTTGTGTGGGTCGCGTTCCAGGGTCAGCCAGTGTATATCCGGTTCTCTCCAGGGGGCTTGCCCCTGATCCTAACCCTTTTCCCATCCCTTTTTCCTTCCCCTCCCCCTTGGCCCTTTGGCAGGCCGGCATGATCTTGCCGACCTACGATGGACACATTGTTTATCGTTGGTCGACACTATTCTTGGATTGCGCTACACTTACCATCAGGTGTAGCGTAGTCACTTTGCCGAGCCAGGATAAAAAAAAAAAACTTTCTTACCGTGACAACAGCCATTCTGGTAATCAACTTGGATTCGAACGCGTCGTACTGGACATTGGTGATCTTGACGCCTAGCCCGACAGGCACAGCTGGGCTTGGTGGTACCGAAGGCAATCTGCCCATCAGCAATGTTCGTTTCAAAGAATCTGAATTGGAGAGTTTGTGCTCTTCTGGTTGTGAGTTTGGTGATGCTGAAAAAAAAAACAAAAAATAAATATTGAAATAAAACTAATTTAAACGGATTTTATCGCGGTTTTTTATTAATTTTGATCCTGACGTTTCGAAGACTTTTCAGCCTTCGTGGTTACGGGGAGGACTGAGGTGTAGGTTGTCCAAAAATTTATGGTTTGGCCCGATCTAAAATATTAAATATTTTATAATTGTTTATTGAAGGGAGATACTGTAACATTAACATTTTTGGACAACCTACACCTCAGTCCTCCCCGTGACCACGAAGGCTGAAAAGTCTTCGAAACGTCAGGATCAAAATTAATAAAAAACCGCGATAAAATCCGTTTAAATTAGTTTATTTTCAATGAGTAACATTCGCGTAAACGTAAGAAATCATTATAAAAAATAAATATATCCAACAGTTAGCCTCATTCTCGGTATTGAGTGTACCTAATGGTGATTCCTGTATACGTGATTGGCCTGTTTTAGCGCTAAAAAAAACAATATCTTTATATTGTTTGTTAGCTAAGTTCACTTATGGAATGTTTGAAATAGAAGTGATATTTTCACAATAATAAAATACGGGATTTTTGGTTTCATAACAACTTGACTCGAAGTTTTAATATTTGTGGATCATACAAGTATGTACTGTTGCGGGGTTTAAACCCACGGTCTGTCTTTATAATCGATTATTTGTCGGCAGTGCCATAAAGTAAATAATAATGTAGTAATAGTTTAGTTTATAATGGACTAACTGCCACACTCATAAACAATAATTACAATTGTCTATGGGCCCAATATATAACAATTTCAACGACCAACTTATACCATTCACATGTTTTGCTTAAATTATAGCCAGGTGTCTTAGTTATTATTGATAAGGCTGTTATGTTTTCATCCACTGTTAACGTTTCTATTGATTTTTTCTTCCTTCTTTCCTTCTCGAGACTTATCGTGACGACAATGCTGGTGATGGCGACTACTAGAGGCTTTACCTCCACTTTACAATTCCAAATGTACTTAAACTGTATTCTCAAAACGTTTCTCATCTTTATGGGTTTGCTTGAATATGTCAGATAACCAATTTCCTCCAAAGTATTGTTAACGTTATTCTCACTTCGTTTAGTGCGAATACGGGATAGAAACCTTGTAATTTCCAATTTATATAGTAACAATGTGTAACAGTAACAAATGTTGCCAT
Source organism: Amorpha juglandis (assembly GCA_949126905.1). Taxonomy (NCBI): domain Eukaryota; kingdom Metazoa; phylum Arthropoda; class Insecta; order Lepidoptera; family Sphingidae; genus Amorpha; species Amorpha juglandis. Next base: position 6,303,114 of record OX421390.1, on the reverse strand, counting down.
ATAGACATTGACAAATCGACTAACAACAAATTTAAATTAAATTGAGGTAACTTCTAATGAATGTATAAATATTACATATAATTAGCTTTATAAATAGTACATACATTTATTTAACCTTACAAATGTAACAAACACTTCCTGGGAGTCCTTTGTTTCATTATTTATCAAGAAAAAATCACATATTAACACACTTCTAATCGCCAACATCCTGTACGCTCACAATCATTATCGCATAAAGTAAAAATAGTCAGCCAGAGCCGCTAATTCCTCGCTACTCGGGTCGCCTTACTTAATACTAAATTTACTGTCAAATCAAGATGGAGGAAGGCGGACCCTGGCTTTAAGCCGAGATAACGCCAGGCAGATAAAAAGATATTGCACTTAAAGATTATCAAATTTTCGATGATAAATCTATACAAATAAATAAAATTGGAGTGTCTGTTTGTAATTAAAAATAACCGCTTCTTACTAAGCGCATTTGGATGTATACACGGTACATATACCGAAACAATTTTTTTTTTAATTTTTGCCTAATCTCTGAATTGGCTGGACCGATATTAACGGGACTTTCACTGGCAGATAGCTGATGTAACAAGGAGTAACATAGGCTACTTTAATTTAGAAAAAAATAGGATCACACGAAAAAAAACTTAACAAATTAACTCTGTGAACTGAACAATAACCACGCCAACGAAGTCGCGGGTAACAGCTATTAACCATAAGTTTCTCCAACAACGTGAGAACTGCATCATCATCATCATCAACCACAAGACGTCCACTGCTGAACATAGGCCTCTCCCAAAGATTTCCACACCGACCTGTTGGAAGCGGCATGCATCCAGCGACTTCCTGCGATCTTTATCAGGTCGTCTTTCCACCTTGTAGGCGGACGTCCAACGCCAATATACAAATATATCAATAAAAATATACCTTCAGTAGTATTTTTCCCAGGGACTGGACAGTCATACAGAAATTTGGCCTCGACTCCGGACCACGCTGCGAAACTGAAGTATTTGATTGGGATCGGGTTTACGTCGTTGTAGGTGATCAATGGTAGTATCTCGCCTTCCCTTCCAAACTCAACTAGGCCGTCTGTAAATGGAATTGTAATTTGAACGTTCTGCATTCATACCCAGATGATTTTGCTGGTGGGAGGATACTTGTATCCGACCCGATAGCGACCACCGTACACTGGTGCTAAAACCTGCCATAATGGCCCACCTTGTGTGGGTCGCGTTCCAGGGTCAGCCAGTGTATATCCAGTTCTCCCCAGGGGTCTTGCCCCCTGATCCTAACCCTTTTCCCATCCCTTTTTCCTTCCCCTCCCCTTTGACCCTTTGCAGGCCGGCATGATCGTGCCAACCGATAGACCCACTGTTTATCGTTGGTCGACACTATTCTTGGATTGCGCTACACTTACCATCAGGTGTGGCGTAGTCATTTTGCTGGGCCAGGATAAAAAAAAAAGATTGTGTACATACTGATACGTAGCTTGTAACAAAGTCGCTATCTGCGTATAGACGCAAAACAGCAACAAACAAATAGGTGTTTATTGCTTATTTCTTCTAAACGATGCAACGGATTTAGAAGCCGTTTTTCATTTAGATAATAATTTATTCCAGAAAGTTTATATGTACACTACGTTGTGACCTATGGAAACAGAACTGTAACATGCCTGCGGTGAAACAGCTAGTTTAAATTTTCTTTTATAGCATAGGATGGCAAATAATCAAGTGGATCACCTGATGGTAAGTGATCCCAACCGCCCATGTATGCCCTCAAAACCAGCAGAATCATGGGCGCGTTGCTAATCTTAATGGAACGGGATAAATATAGAATTGGGAAGGGAGAGGATTTGGGCCTCCAGATATCTCACTCACCGTACAAAATCAAGCAAACGGCTACTTTACGTCAGTTTTCTGTGAGACAGTGGTAACGACCCGGTCGAGCCGGCCTATTCATGCTGTAGACATACATGTTTTGCTTTACTTTCTTATTTACTATACGCATTATCATATGCATAGATCAATTAAATAGTACACTCACCCGTATCGACTTTTATGTAAAATCCTCTCATGTCAATACTCGACAGAATGCCTGGAGTCTTGATGGATACCTTCGCATTCCGAGCTATATTCCGTCGCAGCTCCGTGAAATCGTTGCCACCGCCTCCGACGACTTGCAACATTTCACGTTTATTCAATTATTTTGACTTGGAATATTGTATAACTTTGTTTATCAAGTATTTGGCTTTTAAGCCAAGATTGTTTATTGTAAGGGACGCTATGAAATTGCTATGAACCAGTATTAATTTATTGCGAATAGAGTATATCTGTTTCCAAGTTAGGCAGATAAGGAAATTGGTGCAAAATAAACATGGTTGAATATCACTAGGTCCCTCGTATGCGAGAGGCCGTCTGTGTTGGTACCACCGGTTTGTCTGTATCTGCCGCCAAGCAACAGTGTGTAAGAACTGTTGTGTTTCGGTTTGAAGGACATTGAAGCCAGTGAGATTACTGGGCATTTGAGACTTAACATCTTATGTCTTCTTAATTCAAAGTTCTATGCGGTATAGCTTCTGTTTATGGTCAGGTGTGGCGTCTACCTCGTCTATTCATTCAACCAAACAAAAACAAACAACCGGAAAACAGATCCCAACAACGACCGGTAAAATTATTACATTATACAGCTCAGGCATCTAGTGCATAACTAGCTTAGCGTTTCCAGACTAGTTATTATGCGATATAAACGGACCTACGAGTAAATTGATGATGCGAATAGTTGACAAGTTGGTGGCTTCATGCAAATAAGTTGTGAAACAGTTTTGGCCAAGGCATGCCACTGAAATATCAAGTTCTCAATTATTATGAAATATTTCGCACGATTTTATTTAGCTTTATATCATCTGAATAGGGTATTTCACTATACAACAATAATAACAACAATAAAACTAAAAAAGCAAGTGCTTTTTAAGATATTATCAAAATGATAATCCTTCTACTCATATCTGTCAATAAAAAATAGCTAATACATGAGTCGATCCACTATTGTACTTAAAATTCTTACCAATTTCATAAACTGGTTCATTAGGACGAGGATTAGGTACTTCGGACAAGAGGATGAGACCATTGCTTGGAGCTTGTATGGCTATATGCATTTCCAAACCAACATTTTTATCCGACTTCACCCGCTTCAAATCTTCATCATCGACTCGGTAGAACACCTCGTAATTGTAGCCATGTTGGCATATATGTTCCTTGCATAGCATTGCCACTGAAATTAAAACATGTAAACCAATAGACACAAATTATAAATAAATAAATATGAATAAATACACCCAATAGTCACACACATAGTCCTGATCCCACAGTAAGATACGAGTCTTGTGTCGTGGGTATCAGGAACTACGAGAGAGTTTCGGTCTCACAACACCCAGACCCCGAAACAAATATTTGTGGATCACACAAACAATTGTCTCGGTGCGAGGATCGGACCCGCGGCCTCTCGCTTCACCCGCCCGCTGCGCCACGGAGGCTTGACAATTGACAGCCAAGTGACACGATTCGTTAGTCAGTTTACACAATTCCTCAGGTGTTCATGAGCGGTGGAGATCATTTAACATAAGGTGACCCACTTGCTCGTTTGCTGGCCTCTTCAATCAAACTCAAACATCGAAGGAGTATAATGATTTCTTATGTTTATGTCGAATATTACTCATTGAAATTAAACTAATTGAAACGGATTTTATCGCGATTTTTTATTAATTTTGATCCCACCACCCACCAGTCCACCCCGTGACCACGAAGGCTGAAAAACATTCGAAACGTCGGGATCAAAATCAATAAAAAACCGCGATAAAATCCGTTTAAATGGAGTTTTAGCGGGAATTCTGACAGTGCAGTTCATCGCTTATTTTAATTTATTTCATAAACTAGTTTAGAGTTGTGTTTGTTGTATAAAAGTGGTGTGGATTTGTTCAATAAACATTGACGGTGATGAACAGTGTATGAAAACATTGAAATAAGTGAATTAAGCATCGTAGGGTAGACCGGGGACAATTGTAGCATATTTTGGTTAGCGTTAAATTTTGAGTTTATTATTAATATTCTGTCAAAAGTGTCAATAACCATTGATACGTAGTTTATTCGGCTATAAGTTCGCATTATCTTTAGACGTGTAGGAATAATACAATCATAGATATTAAGCATTAAAGCGGACTGAGTGAACTGGTACAAATGTCCCCGCCAGTGGGTTAATTGTACCAGCGATGTAATTGAATAAAACTCAGTGTTATCATTACATAAATATACTTCTCTAAATGGTAATATCCCAACAGAATAGCTTGTAATCTAATGACAAACAAAATACAGTAAACTTCGTAAGGTTAATCAATATAAAAATTAAAAACATAAAACAATAGTTTTCTCACCCTAAACGATAATAACTAAATTAAAGATTACAACAAAGTATTCTTATAAGTTCTTATTAAGTATTGACCATCATATTTGTGGTGTCGTATACTTATAATTAGTCAAAAACAACGAAAATCACAAATCAAAATATTGTATGGTAAAGCATTTGGAACGATTGTCCCCATGGTACAATTGTCCCTTGCATACTTAATTTTATCAATTTTTTTATTATGTATAGTTACTCAGTCCAGCACAATTTTATCCCATCGATGCCAAAGCTCCGGGTGTGGATCTTTCTCTTTTCTTTTTATATCTAATTAGAGAAACATGGCACATCCTAAACATAGACCTAAACATAGCTGTGTGTATAGATTTTCCGGTTTGGATTTCCTAATATGCTTTTTCGTAGAAAAGTATCTTTCGACGTTCTATCAGTCTTTCTTGTTCTATAACGCGGCATCTGTTAAAAAATAAACTTTATGAATAACAATGGAAAGCATACATAGTTCAGCCATTTTTTTATTTAAGTTTAACTTGAACAATTCTTAAGACGACATGATACCAATACCCAAACCGAATGCAACCATTTTTCATAAATTCGTCAAAAAATTTCGTCATAAATTCCAAACCACTCCTATGAAAGACACGTAGTCCGATTTGTAAAAAAATAAATAATAGTTAAAAAAACTAAAAAACACGCTTTTATAGAAAGTCTAACTAAAAAATAGAAAATAAATTTGAAGAAAACAATGTATTTTATTGTAAAAAAGCGTGGGGTGCATGGCGTCAATAGTTATAATTATTGTATTGACAGATATAAGTATAAGGATTATCATTTAGATAGTATCTTAGAAAGCACCCCACGCTTTTATTACAATAAAATACATTGTTTTCTTCAAATTTATTTTCTATTTTTTAGTTAGACTTTTTATAAAAGCGTGTTTTTTAGTTTTTTTAACTATTATTTATTTTTTTAGATAAAATATAAATATATTGTAGTCGGTTGAGGTCCGAATATCAAAAAAGCGCCATCTATTGACGCTCTTAGATACTACGACATTCCCTATAATTAGCAAAGGTCCAGAGAGTATAATTTTAATTGACGCAGATTGACAATCTATTGACGCATTCTTATGCGTCGTGTAGATGGCGCTAAACTAAACTACACAACAATTATTTATAATGATTAATCACAATTTGCAATACTTTTTTTTATATATATAATATTGCATTGTCATCGGTCCTTGATAAGTATGCCAAATTTCAATTTAATCCGACGTTTTAAAGGAGGTCAAAATCACGTTCAAAGACAAGTTACAGACAAACATACCAACATACCAACCTACCAACATACCTACGTCTGAAGCTAATAAAAGCGTGTTAAAAAAAAGACTATGTTAACAATAAGTACAGTTACACATATTTAATCCCAATGATCTTTATCTTCTAAATTCTAACTGCTGGTGTGCCTGTCTCGGTCATCCGCCTGTCCTGTCGCATGCCTTTCGATTTGTTTCTGCCCTCTTCGGAGTGTGAAGAAGCATTTCTACAGGCCGGCATGAGTTTGATGACCGCCGATAAACTCATTATTGTCGGTTGCCGCTGGTCTTTTTGGAATGCGCTTCACTTACCATTAGGTGCAGCGCAGACACTTTACCGCGCTCGCTAAAAAATATAGTTAATTAAGTTATGAATTAAAGTTATAGTTAAAATAAATATATATTATAAATAAATATATATATATAATATGGGGTCAATATTACCACGGGGACAATTGTACCGTTACAAACGTCCCCGAAATATTGCTACAATTGTCCCCATATACTCATTTCATGGATAATATAAAAAATCTCCTAAATTTAAACTTGAATCTAAATAAATACGTTTACAAATAAGAGCTACAATAGTGAGAAATGTTTAAACTTACACTGAGTTAAAAATGATGTTTTGATTTCCTGCTATGACCAATGATAATAGATGGAAAAAACTTACTTTGACTGCACCAAAATTTCATCTCGCCGTCATAAGCGTCTGCGTCGAGCCACACGCGCGAGCAGCTGATAGTTAGTCGGCAAGCAACCAAGGGGGGCGCCAAGGGGAATGGAATGTGTGTGTGAGGTGTAGTTAAAAAAATATTCCCCTTGGTACTACCGTACCCTGCTACAAATGTACCCGGTCTACCCTACTGAAAGTAGTTAACACCAAAACTCCGGCAAGACCTTGAAATCGACCGCACCCGTGTTTCATAGTTCTTGTCAAAATAACTTGAGAATAAATTATACTTGACATTGGTAAAATGCATAATAATGCGAAGTCATCAATAAAAAAAAGAAAGAAAATCCGTTTAAATTAGTTTTAGTTCAATCGAAGGAGTAACCCTTAAACGCGTCCCTCAGTTGAAATTAACATTCCTCCCTGTTCTGACAGCGTCATGACATATTCTTCAAACTTTTAGCTGATAGTAAGATATTCATATCCGCCCAGATAGCGACCACCGTACACATGGTGTCACTTGTGCCTACAGTGCAACTTTGGCGCGCTCGGATATAAAAAAGACAAGGCTAAAACTTATGCCCCTTGCATTGCTAATGTACATGGGCGTCTGTCTTTGAAGGCCAAATACATCAAATATTTAACTCAACCATCTTCACAAGTATAAAGAACTGCAGTAATATAGTTCAGTACAAATTATGTTTCCCATCGGAACGAAGGCAGTATCATTCTGCCACTTTAAATATTAAAATTGCTCATTTCAGAACGTCTGTCGGAGTTTTCAATTAGTTTGGAAGTTTAATTCTCAAGTTCAATTCTTAATATAAGTACAAGAAGTATAACTTTGTAGCTTTATCTTCACCAAGATATACTGCCTAAGGGATTGGGTCTACATGATAACTTTAATTGTTAACCGGCATAAAAATGGAGAAAGAATAACCCTACGGTGAAAACTTTAATATGAATAAAAAAAACATATTTCAAGTGGCCTATCAGATGTTCTCTAAAAATAGGTAATATCTAAGAACCACCTTGATTAAACAAGCTTTAAAAAAAACGTATTGCCTTAGTTTAGACGCTACGGTGTCACAGACAGATACACACATTATTCTATGAAATGTATAATCTTAGTCTAAAAATTCATCTATGAAAATTAAGCATCCGTAGATTTTTAAAACTCTAACCATAATTAAAATGCACTTACTATTGTATGTGTAGGAGTTATTAGTTTTGATCCCATTTATAGACACAAAGCGGACGATGAACAATATAATCCATCTCATTTTGAACTAACATAAAATACACGGAAAGCGGCAGTGGACAACACTCAACTAAAACAAAAACCGTTGTTCGCGCAAACTTAATGTGCGTCGAACCGGCAACGTACGTGATTATTTAAAAGATATAACAATATCACAGGGTAGAAGAGGTAATAGAATTTAAATTTTAATTATTCTGAGAAGAGAGAATTATCATCTAGACTGCCTTGAAATGAAACATCAACAATTTACAAGGTGGTCCCTCGTATACGAGAGGCTGTCTGGGTTGGTATCACCAGTTTATTTCTGCCGCCGAGCAAGAACGTGTAAGCACTGTTGTGTTTCGGTTTGAAGGACATTGAAGCTAAAATTACTGGGCATTATGACACTTAACATCTTATGTCTCGGGGTGACGAGCGCAGTTCAGTGCCATGCAGTGCTTTGTAATTCATAGTTCTGTGTGGTGTTGCTTCTGTTTAAAAATGTATAACCTATACATTCAATAAACAGAAAATTAGGCAGAATGGTTTTCATTTATTAAGGGACTATAAATAAACTTTAGGGTTTTTCTTACCTATAATTTGTAATTTACAATATTCCGAATGTTGGTATTGGTTTAAAAATGGATTAAATCCTACTATTCTACTAATATTATAAACGCGAAAGTTTGTAAGTATGGATGGATGGATGGATGTATGTTTGTTACTTTTTCACGTAAAACTACTGAATGGATTTTAATGAAACTTATAGATCATATATAGCTTATACATCAAAATAAGACATAGGCTACTTTTTATCCCGGACAGGTAGGCCACGCGGGCGGAGCCGCGAGTAAAAGCTAGTATTGTTAAAAAATTAACAATTATCACTTTTATACGACAAGTTTGGACGTATTTATTTACGTCCAAACTTGTCGTAATAAATAATTGAAAAAAAAAACCGTATAAGTTTAGCTGGAGTTAAATATCGACGCCTCTCGAGTGAGGTTTCTATTCATTACTTTTTTAGTAATTCACGATAAATGAATACCGTATTACATATATTTGGTAGTATATAAGCAATATGATAATATACAGTGACGACTATGAGTATAATTTCGTACTAGGTATATTAAAATTTATAAAGCTTAAGTTGGCTGGCTGGCATAACGTCCAGTATCAGAAAGGATGCGCCGTTGCACTTATCGGGCGGACGTGAGATAAACAGACGCTTGTAATAACACACAAACTAATATTCCAATTTAATGTTTTGTTTATAATGGAAATTTAATTTTTCAGACGTTAGTTCGCTTTGTTGATATTTAAGGTTATACTAAGCGTGATTTATAGAACAAATCATTAAGGAGAAGAAATAAAGTTTTTTTTTATAGCATAGGCCAGCAAACGAGCAAGTGGGTCACCGGATGGTAAGTGATCTCCACCGCCCATGTACGCCCACCACCAAAAGAATCATGGACGCGTTACCGACCTTAAAGGAAAGGGATAATTAGGGATTGGGAAGGGGAGGGGATTTGGGCTTCCGGATATCTCACTCACGTACGAAACGCAGCAGCAAGCCGCTTCTTTACGTCGGTTTTCTGTGAGACAGTGATAACGACCCGGTCAAGGCAGCCCATTCATGCTGTAGACAAAACTGTCTACAGCGTGGTTCTACCACTCGCAAAATGTACATATATAAATTGACAATCAGCCCTGAAATTATTCCTTATACAAACTAAATGCACATCAGTTATATGAATTATTGAGCGATCCCACATAATATCAGACAGACGTGCCATCCCAAATTACCATTAAACGGCAATAATAAAGGACTGGAACACATCCAAAGGCAAACCAGATCTGTGGAGATTCAAAATGATCTTGGCGAAATGCAAATACCTTGGCGGTAACGTACTTCTCTTGTTACTTGCTTGAGAAATATTTACACTGTACGATTTTAAGGCTCACAACAATCCTTAAATCGTATTCAATTACTAAACGTGAAAACGTCAAATCGTGAGTCTCAAAATGCCCAGTAATTCACTGGCTCCAATGCCCTTCAAACCGAAACAAAACAGTGCTTACACACTGTTGCTTGGCTGCAGAAACAGACAAAGCGGTGATACCAATCCAGTCGGCTCCTCGCATACAACGAACCTACCACTTATTGCTTTGTTATATCAGGTTCTGTTGGTGTTACTTTGTTTATGGGCAGGCGTGTCACTTACCATCAGGCGACCTGCTTGTTTCGCTATTTAGACTAATAAAAAATAACTGAAGCTAAAACGCAAATAGTGATTGCCCGACCTGGGAATTTAACCCAAAAAATCATCGGTGTTTTAATCTAAGCACGAAATGCACTCTGAAATAGAAATGGAAAACAAAATCACACATAAAATTGCGCAAATAGAAAATAATATTTGAAAAGAAAATCTCGTGTTGTAAAAGCGCCTCTACATTGCAATTTGGAATTCAATCAGCTTTTTCCAGGTCGTGTCTTGTCGCAAAATAATTTTATCCGCTTTTTATTAATGTTTTTTTTGATTTCATTGAATGAGGAGACGAGCAAGGCGCTCGCTTGATGGTAAGCGCCACGCCTACCCATAAACAGAAGAACCACACAGAACTTTGAATTACAAAGCACTGCATGGCACTGAACTGCGCTCGTCACCATAAGACACAAGATGTTAAGTCGCATAATGCCCAGTTATTTCACTGGCTGCAATGTCATTCAAACCGAAACACAACAGTGCTTACACACTGTTGCTTGTGCTAGTACTTCTACATAAGCGGTTCCCAAACATTTAAAATTACGGAACACTTGACAAATTCAAATGTTATGGAACTTTACATTAAATTAACAGTACCCTACATTAAATGAGCATTTTTTTTATCGCATGCGAGATATATCATGGGCATATGTCGAAAGACTAGGTCGAGCAGCTCATAGATTGCATACATTTAGTAGTCATTATAATCCTCTATCGTAATTATTTCGATAGCTTTCACAAGTGAGTCTCTCCCGGGACGCTTGCATAACAATTACAATTGAATCAAGGGCCATGAAATTGGTCTTCACTAAACTACACTTGGGTAGTCAAGTTTTTCAACCAATGCTTATGGATTAGCATAATTATCCACGAATTTCTACATTAAACTAGTTTTTCTATTTTCTGTTATAAAACATAGTTTATGTCCTAATCTAGGTTAAAGCTTTAAATGTATATACTTTAGGTGTAGATGTACTGTTATGAACCTAGTAATTAATAAGACATTTTTCATAACAGCTTGAAAAGGCTAAAGTTTAAATTATCAGCTAAACATTGAGGAAAAGGTCAGCTCCAAAATATTTTCTTTTAGCAAATATAGTAAATTAAGGCGCTACTAGTGGCCACAAAAAATATATTTATTGATCAGCAAATATCATATTGGGTCAATTGTTCGGTGGACGCTATCCGCGCGGATGTAAATATTCTGCCACCAGCCTTTGAAGATAATAAAAAGTCCCGAACGCATTTTATCACGTGTGTAATACCGATCTTTGAAAATAAATAGTCACCCCCAGACCAATATAACTAGGACGTATTCGAATTTGATCTACACTAAAGACGCTATTGGTCCCAAATTGAATTAAATCTGGTTGGAAACCAGTGGAAATCTAAACTATTATTATAAAGAGGAAAGATTTGATTGTTTGTTTGCATTGAATAGGCTCTGAAACTACTGGACCGATTTGAAAAATTCTTTCACAATGAAAATCCTACATAATCCCTGATGAACATAGACTATAATAATAATATAGGCGAAATCCTTGACTCACCGGGGTCACTCCGAGAAGCCTGTGGAGAAACCAGGAAGATCCTGCGCTTCTGGTCGGAGTTAGGCTGGCTTGTCCTATAGCTGGCATGCATATCACAATGGCCTGATATTTTTACAGGCTAAGTGCGGGAAAAGGAGCCCACAACCAATACCAGTACAATCGATAATACAACGGTGCAGAATTTCACGCGGGCGGAGCCGCGAGCGATTGCTAGTACATAATAATTAGAGCGTCAAATTCTTACTCCTTGAGCTCGAGAGATGCAATTAGCGTCAATCATTCAGGCGTCTAGTTCTAGCCGTTAACACGTCTGAGGACTTATGACTTTAGCTATTTAAGATTAGGTATTTATATAGCTAACATTGATGGTTAAATGAGTTAGTGAAATTGTAAAACAGGACTTATAATCGCTTGTTTATGGTCTAGATTTGAATACATTTCTAAATAATTATTTACGGGATTTTCTCGCGTAAGAGTCCCAATTACATGGGAAGCTTAGGATTCAAACCACCATATCTAAAGTGGAAACAGAAGTAGTAGAGCCACGCTGTAGACATTTTTGTCTACAATATGAATGGGCCGACTCGACCGGATATGTTACCACTGTGTCACAAGAAACATACATAAAGTAGCTGCTTGCTATTGCATTTCATGTCGTGAGTGAGATATCAGGAAGCAAAATTTCTACATCCTTTTCTCAATCTATTAATTATCCTTCCCCCTTAAGTTCAGAAACATGTTTATGGTTCTTTTGATATGGTGAGCGTTTTTGCGCGCTGCAGGACTCTTATCATCTATGTTTGCCGTTTGCCGGATTATGCTTTTTTTTACCCGAGCACGGCAAAGTCACTGTACGCTTATTTAATGATAAGCGCAGTGCAGTCCCAATAAATGTTTCTTCATATTCCGAATAGGGAAGAAGCAAATTAAGGGCTTGCGACAGGATAGGCGAATGGCCGATGCAGTCACAGGGATACAAGGATGTACCCATATATCTGCAAACCCCTTAGGAGAATCAGATATACATTGGCTGACCCTGGAACGCAATCCACTCAAGATGTGTGGGTCACTATGGCAGGTTTTAACACCATGTGTACGGTAGTCGCCAGCTTTAAACATACACTAAAATCTAGTTAATAAGAGTACCTATTAATTGAATTATAAGAGGACAAATTCGGACAAGTATCTCTCGAGACATTAGCGCACAAACAGATAGTTGAGTTTTATAGTATGTGAAGACATACTAGATGCAAAGTTTACACAGACACGTCATAATTTGTTATTAAACGTCGCAACTCAGCGTAGTCGGTAACACGATGTTTACTAGCAATTAAATATCAATTTCGTACACATTAATCATCCCGGGAATTGTTGTAAATGTACGAAAAGCCATGCCAACATACCGTCGCGCGACATACTGGTTGGGCACTAGTGCAGCATTCGCTTTGGGAGTTGCAATTTGCAAATGAAAGTTTTTAGGTGACGTAAGAGTAATATATTATTTAAGCTATTAGGAAGTTAGGGTATTCATTATTACTACAACTACAGCACCTACACATAAAATTACATGTCTAACTAATTTATCAACGTTGAAACTAAACTACTGGATTTGAAAATTGGAGTGTGTTTTGTGATATTATCTGAGGGATTTTTGTTGTAGAAGGATTTGAAAGTATTTTTATTTGAACAAAATTTTAAATTTAGTATCAATGGTTTTCAACATAACGATATGCGTATAATCCTTAGACAGGACATGACAGGAAGTATTTTAGCCTAGAAAAGTCTTAAATATTACTTTCGTGGTGCTGACGCGCCTTCTCTGTTTAAACTTTTCGATTTCTACGTTTTCTATTGCTACTCTATCTTTACTACGCCATCCGGGTTTTGATATTTTTCATTAGCTTTATTTTTGTCTTCCTCTACCATATCAAGCCATTGGCGTTGACGCCATCCTCACAAGTCCACCGTTGTAGATATGTCAATAGACGATTAGACCACCCAAAATCCATAACAAATATTTGCCGAGTCCTTAGCTTCGGCTCTCGCTACAAAACACTATGTTGGACATAAATTCGTCGGTGTGTAACACGATCCGTCGGAGAATATCTTTTGTTTAAAATAGTAATGTTGATTGATGAAGTGTGTTAATATTTCACACTCGGATATATCTGCATCATGTGTTACATCATTCCATATAAGTTGAGTTTGATATTTATGTCTTTATGTATACCTTTTAGCCTGTTATCTATTCTAGCTATCTCAGTTTACTATAGGTGGTACGTCCCTCGTATTCAAGGAGCCGTCTGGGTTGTTGCCACTGCTTTGAATATTTCGGTAGTATGTGAGTACTGTTTTGTTTCGGTTAGAAGGACGTTGAAGCCAGTAAAATTACTGGTATTTATAATTATTAATATTTTATGTCTCAAGGCTATGAACACAGTCCAATGCCATGTAGTGCTTTACATTTCAAACTTCTGTTAGTGTAAAGTCTTTTTATGAGCAGGCGTGACACTTCATCAGGCTTTCATCAGGCGAGCGTTTCGTCATTCAGCAAATAAAAAAACAGTTTGTTAGTAAATTATTGTTAGCATCGACTCATAATTAGATCAGGAGTTACTGTTATTTTTTCATTTCAGTTTTAATTAGTCTGTAATTTTGCTATAGATCTAATTGTCACACGTGACTCGTGAGGCTTGTACGGTATTTCCAATCAGTCCGATTCCACTCGTGTAGTTACAAGGATTTCAATTCCATTGTAGTAATTCGTTCCTTGTTTACGTGCGCCAGGACATGCCATTTTTAATTAAAACCCATTGAGTAGCGCGACGTCATGTCTGGATGCCTGTTGTTCCCAATTTGGTGTTTTTTCAACGCTATATTGAAACGGATGAAATAAATTAAAGGCGCCCCCTGCAGGCCCTTTGTTCTTTAATTCATTTGACCTGTTTCAATAAATAGCCTTTTGCTGTTTTTATTTATCGGCGGCTTATTTCGAAACATTTTGGCTGCTGATTTATTTGTTTTAGTTTTTGGTCAATCTTGTGCACGGATTCGCATTGTTGTGTAGCCAATTATTGTGTTACGGTGTTTTACTTTGTGATGTATTCAAAATGTTGTTTTTTTGAATAAGTGCAGTCACAGTACAGCTACATTTCGCCAAGATAATTTCCACTCGATAATGTGGTAAGGGGTGAGTCTATCGTTGGACTGATACTGAACATTACGTGATAGAAAACCAAAGTACCACTTTTACCTGACCCGGGGATCGAACCCGAGATCACATCACCGCATCACCAACTGCGCCACTGAAGCAGTCAAAATACAAATTAAATGAGTTGTCACCTCTTGGGGTTTTTCTAATATGCAATCAGTCAGAGATTGGGAACGACGATTATTATCGAGTGGGAGTCTTGACAGATCCCTTAATAGGATTCGAGGGTGTCACTCAATTAACTTCGAGAGGTTATTGGCCTATACCTTGGCCCGATCGTGCAATATGAATGACTTTGAAGCCAGTGAAATTACTGGGCATTATGAGATTTACCATCTTTTCAAATATCTTATTGGCACCCCTGGTTTTAAAGGCCGCTTATATCTAATGTAAGTATGTATATAAATAAGATACGAAATAAACCATATCCACAAGCCAACATCTTGCAAACTATTCTATATCGCACTTAACAAATAAAGTGTACGTGTCTATTCATGTCAACGGGTTAAGGGTCCGGTATACCCCGAGGGTCTGCATTGTCCCTTCAAAAGGGCCAAACGAATAATGAGCCTTCGCGAAAAATACGTCGAAAAGATGGGAAAAGGTGCTCCAAATCGTCCTGAACGGATTCTATTAAAGAGAACAGATATTTATTTTCGACTCGGAATAAACGAATGGAATTGTGTGAACACATCAGTGACAATTTTGAAGGGTACTTAAATAGTTACGTTTGGGAGCATTCCATTTTGGCGTTCTTCTTTCTGTCGCTTTGTGGTTGGAATGTATTGAAAGACCAGCTCGTAAGTGTATTGGCTGTCTTTACAGGTTGTGAAATAGGTGCGGTAGGGTGGATCGAGAGATCGGAATTTGAGTCTTTCTTATTCCGTCTTGGCAGAGACTACATTACATCTGGTAAATGCAGTATAATCCAAGAATAGTGACTTTTTATAGCATAGAACGGCGTACGAGCAAGTGGTGGTAAGTGATCTCCACCGCTCATGTACGCCCACAATACTAGAAGAATCATAGGCTCGTTACCGACCTTAAAGGGATAATTAAGGGATTGGGAAGGGGAGATTTGGGCCTCCGGATATCTCACTCAACGTACGAAACGCAGCAGCAAGCGGCTACTTTATGTCGGTTTTCTGTGAGACTGTAGTGGAGACCCGGTCGATCCGACCCATTCGTGCTGTAGACAAAACTATCTACAGCGTGGCTCTACCACTCAAACTAAAACTCGAAACTCAAATTATGCAACCGCACATTGTACCAGACAGACGCATGTGTTAATAGTCATGCACCTGATTAGCATTTTACGTCATTAACGTCTGGATTCTGAAAGCTGATCAATATAAAAAATAATTAATTATCTGTCAAATCTTCTGCCAAGTCAAAATTGATTTGAGAAACCTGTTAATCGCGGCTTTCAATATATTAAGAAAAATCCTATTTGGGTTTCTGGAAGATTCATAGATAACTCTATACACAAACGGTGTGTCAATTACTAACAAGCGATTGGTTGCAAATTAGATCAGAGATTCATATTTTTTTGCAATAATTAATGTTTCAGAAACTCGAATTGATTTGACAGCGCGGGCTGTCTTTTGTTTTAATTAAAAACTTCTTTAGACGCGTTGCGCACATTTTGGTAGGTAGGTTTTATTTATTTACACTTTATATACAATGCAGAAAGGCGGACTTAATACCAAAGGCATTCTCTCCCAGGCAACCTTAAGGTGATGCAGAGATGAACATAGTAATACAATAACATAAGTAAAGGTTTTCTGTAAACTTTTGGTTTCACGTCAGTGGAGTGCAGTGGAATGGAGTGAATTCATCTGTGGTCACTAGAATCATGCCGGCCTGTATAAATGCTTTATCCCACTTCTGAAATCTAAATCAATTATCAAAAGTGCGTTCTAAGAGAACTTTGAAGAGAGGTGCTCTTTCTCTTCGAGATATCCCGTCATGTAGACAAAACAATTGTTGTCAAATTGTCTACGACTTGTTTCATATTGCTACATGTTATATTACTAGTTGTCATTCGGTTAACACGTCTCGGCGTTTAGTGCCGCCGGAATCCCTTAGGGCTCGTTCACACTGGCCGACACAGATAAAACTGGCGGAGCAAGTAATGTCGCATTACAATGCATTGGGCGTCGCGTTTGGATTACACGAATGTGTGTAATGGGCCGAAGAACGAAAGGAGTTCAGTGGACGTGCTCAGCGAAACGTATTTTTTATGATACTTTGTAATTCGAATGTGATATGATGTGAATAATGTTAGGCGGTGATTTGTAGGCAAAGGTATTAACTGGGTGGGGTCGTACTACTACTTATAAATATGAAGGATTGGATGTTTGATTTTTATTGCGGAATCCCACAAACAAGCTAGTGGGTCACCTGATGGTAAGTGATCTCCTTCGCCCGTGAACAACCTTATTTCCTGCGGAATTATTGATGAATGAAGAGGGAAGAAGCATTTATACAGGCCGGCATGACTCTGGTGACCACCGATAAACTCATTGTTTTTCGGTGTTCGCTGGTTTATGGGACTGCACTGCGCTTACCATCAGGTACACCTGATGGTAAGCGCACTACAGTGCAGTCACTATGCCGTGTTCGGATAAAAAAAAATCGGTTCAAAGTCCAACTTACAACTAACTATTAAGTCCACAAATTCTCAAAATATGTATTATATTTTATAAGTGCACACTTCTATTTCCAAACGTCTCCACACGAGGGCGCCTCTTACTTCACGCAGCAACCAATTTCCTGGAGGCGAAAATTCCTATTTATTACTTTAGAATTGTACCATTCCACGTTAAAATTGGTGTACCAGGTGCATCAATAACACTAAAGTTTGGTTTGGAAATGACAACGATTTTTATATAGATGCGATTTATATTATGTATGTAGGTACTATTGGATGGTTAAGGAATATTTGTGGCCAGCCACCTGCTCGTTTTGTCATTTAATGCCAAAAACACATAAAAGGCAAAGATCGTGCTACCTCATCATCGCCCATGATAAAAATTTAAATTTAGGGGGACTGTTGGTTTTCTATCATATCATCAGGCAAAATATGATCGTTGAAATAGCAGCGGTTTTCATCACTGAAAAATTTACTTTTAATTAGTTATGTTTAGAACGGTTTTAAACCAAACGTGTTGTAACGACGCGATATTTAAAGCGCCTAATATTTATTATGTTAGAAATAGCATAGCGATTAATCAGCAGGTGCTCGCGTGTTATATAACTCGTATTCCACGCTTTAAAAAGACACGCTGTAGTGTATTATGATGTGAAGTCGTCATTTTTTTAGCAGAGGTCATCAAACAAGCAAAAATTTCCACAACATCAACAATAATAAATTATACCTGTAGTGCAGATAGGAGTAAATATAACCTTCTTCCACCTGTCTTTATCCCACTCCCAGTGGGATCCGCACAAAATGTTTTTTAACACATGATGTTATAGAAGGATTTGGCTTGTAATTTTTACTAACAGCCACTTGCCTGACATCAACCTCTCTGGCTGAAAACATACCTACCCGAAACAAATATTTGCGGATCACTCAATGAATTGTCTCAGTCCGGGAATCGAACCCATAACCTCTTATTTCACAGCCGGCTACTGGCCCACTGCACCACGGAGTATGTCATTATTTTTTTCTCTTTATTTGAGTATGTCAGATAGGAGTAAAATAAATAGCTATAATTTTAAACTGTTATTTTAACTGCTATTTTATATAACGAGCACCTTTGCTTTTAATCTTAGGTAGCCAGGTGCGAGGCGGCCGTCGAGGGAACTGTAGAAACAGCAATACATTAAGTGAAGCGACGTTGCATTTCCATTGTGCTCTGTCGCTCTTGCAGTTTCCAAATGACCTGGTTACCTGGACCTTCTAGTTTTTATAACATTGTTGCAAATACGGGATCGTTTCTGTGACGTTTAAAAACAATAAGTGCCTGTTTTACCACCTCTGAGCCAATACTACATACCAATATGTAAATAAAATATTATAAATTCTGACTGCCTCAGTGACGTAGTTGTATTGCTTACGCGGTACAACTGCTGAGCTGAGGTCTCGGGTTCGACACCAGGGTAAAGGGATATATTTTTTCTATCACGAAATGCTCAGGATCGGTCAGGATTCTGGAATTATGTACGGTAGCTCGCCTCATGATATGATAGTGGTCCCATATTATAGGACGAAAATATGCTACGTAAAATGTGGGTATATGTGGGTGTACTTGTTACACCTCTGCCTACCACTTTAGGTATTACAGGCGTGAGTGCGTATGTATACGTGCATTACGTCCAGTAGACGGGAAAAAATGTTTATCAAGTACTTTCTACTTTTACTATATGAGTGGTAGAGACACGTTGTAGACAATTTTGTGTACAGCATGAATGGGTCGGCTACATCGGTTCGTTACCACTGTCTCACAGAATACAGACTTAAAGCAGCGGCTTGCTGCTGCGTTTCATATAGTAAGTGAGATATCCGGAGATCCCAATTTCCATCCACTTCCCAATCCCTTAATTATCCCTTCCCTTTAAGGTCGGTAACGCGCCGAGGGAAGGGATAATTGGGAGATTGGTGAGGCGAGATCGACCTCCGGGATACCACAGTTACTAGTTGTTAGAAACCTAAATAGTTTAAAGTTGGATACGTTTTGTAATAAGGCCTACATTGTTAACAAATACTTGTTAAATTAACTGCATGTTATAAATATTTTTTGTATGAGTAAAGCGTGTGTATAAATTATATTTTAGTTTTTTCAGACATAAATTAGAAATAACTGTAAGTATAGCTAATATTTAACTGAAACAAGTAATTGATTGTGGCATATCACGACCGACATGATTTTCTTTTACCTTATTTGAAGGTATCACGGGAGCTACCTTTTAAACAAAAAAAAGAATATAAGAACTTAAATAAATAAAATATTTGGTGGTAGGTTCTTGGTAGAATAATATTTTTAATTTAACATGGGACCAACTTTGTGGTTATACCCTACCAAATAAAGAAAGATTCACCAAAATCGATCACTCTATGAAAATATTTTATACAAATATAATAGTTTTATTATATTATACTTATTTATTTGTTTAAATACACGGGTCTAATTAAGACCCTCCTCCGTTTTGTCGTTGGTTAAAAAATACTTCACAATACACCCCATTTTGTGCGAAACAAATCACAATTTGTGACGGCACATTAAGCAATTCAAGTCCAAAACGTTTCATTCAATTTATCATTCAATAAAATCCGTTCCCTCTTTTCAATTCATTCGTTCGCAGGTCCAGGAGGACTTTTATCTTTCATCACTTAAACTTTAAGTGGAACACTCGTGTTCTAAATTCAAAATTTGGAGATAAACCCGGCGCTTATCTCTAGAGATTATAGCTAATCCCTTTTTAGTAGATAGCTTGTTACAGACTTTATGCTTGATAGGGCGTAGAATTTTTCACTTAAGTTAAAATTCATTGCTTATTAATATTAAAAACATGCACTAAATTAAAACAAATAAATTTAAATAAAGTATAAGACGACCGATCGCGTAATAAATAAAATAAAAACAAAACATTCGCATTTTTCGATCGACAAGTCATTATTTCGAATAGTGTAAACCGACCAAAAACAAGCCCACTGAGTATGTTTCGCCTGGTCTTCACGGCAGGGTCGCATTTGGATTTGGTATAATTTTGAAAACAATGAGTTTATCGGTGGTCACCAGAATCATGCCGGCCTGTATAAATACTTCTTCACACTCCGAAGAGGGAAGCAGCAAATCGAGGAGCCTGCGACAGGACAGGCGTATGATCGATGCAGTAACAGGTATAAAAGTATGTAATTCTATACCCGTCACAATCAACCATCAAGTCATGTCGCAAGCCTCTCAGAAGAACCGGATATATACTAGCTGATCTTGGAACTAGATCCACATAAGGTATGTGGGTCACTGTGGTAGGTTTTAACACCATGTGTACGGTTGTCACGGGTATGAATCCTAACACCACTTTTTTGCGTTGGTTAGAAAACCTCGACACAAATAAAACTCTCGACGGAATATTCCGCGGGAAATATTGAAAAGTGTTTGCCTCTCGGGCGGACTGATTTGATTTGCGCGTCTGTGCCTTGTTAGTTCACGGAATCAACACCACGAACAACGTCGAACTTATTTATAGAAAAGGTAAATATGAATATCTGCCAGCCTTTCCACATATCCATATGAATTTCTTATATAACCCAAGCGAAAGTTATTTGCTTAAAGCTTGTTACGTACATTTTCACGAAACTGCTAAACCGCGCGAACTGGCGCCTGTAATCCCCGAAGGCGTAGACAGAGGTGTAAATAGTACATCTATATTTCGCCGAGCGTATTTCCGTTCCATGATGTGATAGGAGCGAGCCTATCGCCATACCGGACACTACTCCAGACTCCGGGCTGATGCTTAGTGCATTTCGTTATAGAAAAACCCATTGTCAATTTACCCGACCCGGTGATCTAATTTCCAATTCTCCATTTTTTTACTAGCCCTGCATTATACATGTCCCACAGCTGGGCACGGGCCTCCTCTACTGAATGAGAGGGGTTAGGTCTTAAGTCCATTCTCCATTACACTATTTTAACGTCAGTGTACATAATTCGTTGTCAGTTTCCAGATAAGCTTGCGTCTTTTAAATGAGTGGCCTAAAACACCGTAACAACTTGATAAAAGTCTTTTACTGTAGGGGCACACATGTAACCTAGTTAGCGTGAAGCGTGCGTGAGTGACGTATGTAATATATGCTTAGTATGTAAGATTTCTAGATACATATAGTAGCGGCTGCGCCGCGGATAAGTAGTTCTTAGTTAGTTCTTATACAGTCGCGATTAAACCATGTGAATCAACACTTGTCTATAATTGTCCATCCTCATCTTAGGTAATAGACGCCCCACCCTATTATTACCTAAACTGGTGACCCCGACGTGATTTCATCATTAATGTAGCAATGTAAACAAGGACCCATGAATATTCATTCACTAAAGTAAAAGTGAAAAAATTACGATTAAAAATTCCCAATAGAAGAGAGAATACCAAAGCACCTTTGACT
This sequence comes from Amorpha juglandis, assembly GCA_949126905.1. Lineage (NCBI taxonomy): Eukaryota > Metazoa > Arthropoda > Insecta > Lepidoptera > Sphingidae > Amorpha > Amorpha juglandis. Next base: position 6,281,334 of record OX421390.1, on the reverse strand, counting down.
TACGCGGAGGGAAGTCTGAGATGCCTATCTTAGTAATTATTCATGTAAATGCGAGAACTTCGCGACAAATTTGCGTAACGAAGTGGGTGTAATGCTAGAGGTACACGAAGTTAGACGGCGCGCTTGTAAAAAATCTATTTGGTGTTTATATCCATCATACGTATGCTATTCAGAAAATAAAACAATTTAAGGTAAATTCGTCTTTATTACTAAACTATATGTCCTGCGCGGTTTCACCCGCAACAAATAGTTATAAGCGCCACCTACCGAGTCTAATTGTGAATATAAACCACCCGGGGACCCACTTAAACACACACAAAAAAATTCATCGAAATCGGTTGAAACGTTTAGGAGTTTTAGCAAGACCAACGAAAGGCAATTGATTTTTAGATATAAGATAGCTTTTCCTGGCGGCTCCGCCCGCGTGATCTGCTTTTTTCGAGATAAAAAGTAGCCTATGTTACTCAGTGCTAATGTAGCTTTCTAACGGAAAAAGAATTTTTGAAATCGGTCTAGTAGTTTTTAATTTTATTCTTTACATACAAAAATACAAATCTTTCCTTTTTATAATATTAGTGTAGATTATTTTGCTATATGTATGAACAATACAATGCCATCCAAATAAGAATATAAATGATTTTCCGCCATATTAAGACGTGCTTAAAAACTGTGGTAAGTTCAATAGATTGTGCGACGTTGTATATACTTACCTTAGACAATCTTGGTTAGATGGTCTAAGACGCTAAATAATTATGCTCGCAAATGGTACTTTTCGTATGACAGTTGATAGGGTTTTTAACGTTCCTAGTATTATTTGGATTGCATATGATGCGTGTACGGTCACTCTGCGATCAATTTTTAACACGCTTTTATTAGGTTCATACATATGTTAGTATGTTTGTATGTTAGTATGTAACAAACACTTAGAACATGATTTTGACCTCCTTCAAAACGTCGGATTAAATCGAAATTTAGCATATTTATCAAGTACTTACTCTTGCTTTTTTAATGTCCTATCAAATAAGTAACAGTCAGATATTTTTGTTTCAACCGTCCATCACAAAAACTACATATTAGAATCTGTTTAACAAAATTCCATTAAAATCTTACAATAGTTTCTAATTAGAATGATAATAGAATTGTGGAAAAAGAATTGTGGTACTTATTCATCAGGAAACGAAATCCCTTGACAAATCTATAATTACGAGAATCATTAAGATAAGTGTTGCTTTATCTCGAAGCAATATTTTATCCTCTTTACCTGTTGAGCAATTTTTCATTGTCCCAAAGGGATAAATAGAAAAGAGTGGAAAAACTTTTAAAGTTGAATTCCGCTGAGGTCCAAAATCAGGGATATCTTTAAAGTTAGTGAAATGTTCACCGTGCAATAAATCCCTCACGATGACATTTAACGTTTCAGGGATCGAACTCTGACCGCGGTAAATTTACCTTCTGTTATAGGAACTCACCTATATTATACACTAGCTTTTCCTTACGGCTCCGCCCCCGTGATCTGCTTTTCCGGGATAAAAAGTAGCCTATTGTTATCAGGAATAATGTAGGATTCTAATGGTGAAAGAATTTTTCAAATCGGTCCCGTAGTTTTTAAGTTTATTCGTTACATACAAAAATACATATCTTTCCTCTTTATAATGATTTCTTATGTTTACGCGAATATTACTCATTGAAATAAAACTAACTTAAACGGATTTTATAGCGGGTTTTTATTAATTTTGTCTACTAGTCCACCCCGTGACCACGAAGGCTGAAAAGCTTTCGAAACGTCGGGATCTAAATTAATAAAAAACAGCGATAAAATCCGTATAAATTAGTTTTATTTCAATTTCCTCTTTATAAAATTAATGTAAATATAGAAGTACTACATTTTGCTCACGGCTCGTCTCACGTTAATGTTTTTCCGATGATAAAAACTCTATATATCTCTAAAAAAGCTTAAATCTTAATCCAGATCATGTTCTACTTGAATTCCAATTTTTATCCAAAACCGTTCAGCCGTTAATTTTCCGGAATTGGAAAGAAAGTATGGCGATAGGCTCGCCCCCTATCACATCATGGGACGAAAAAAAGCTCAGCGAAACGTACACGCGAACGTATGCATAAGAACAAAATACGACTGTATGATATTATCTAGAAAATGAAATAAAAACAAGCCCCTACATAACAATCTAACACATCCCAAAACGCGTAATTTACACGTCAAAAAACATATACAGAGGGAAATAACAAAATAAAGTGCCCTGTTTGTCCTACATCACACTCGCAGGGCTATTTAGGGTCGTTTTAACATTCTCAGCGCACAGCTCACAATAAAAATGGCGTCGCCACAACATTTTTATTTTCATGTAAGTATTCCCCGGGCTCTTAATATTCGACTCATAAGAGACAAGAGTGCGTGGTATGTACTATGTATGAAGACATACACGTACGTTGCGACACTGATTTATATTATTATGGAAGGCGTAAAAGCAAAATGCCATAAAAATAGTATATTTCTTTGGAATACGAGTAAACACTATCACTATTGGAGCAAATGTTTATACATAGAGACATAGTGTATACACTTTAAACTACTGAATAAATGGGCCGAATTAACAAGTGTCTCACAGTAAACTACTACCAAGTCTGTCTATTTCTGCCATCAATGGAGTAATTCCGGTTTTAAGGACAGTGACGCAGGTTGATTTTCTGGACCATTTTAACACTCGATTTCTCAAAGGCTGATTAAATCAACATTCAACTAACGGAACTTTGCTTTTGACAATGCTGTCAAATCAATTCTAGTTTCTGAAACTTTGTTAGTGATTTTTTTTGAAGTGATGACTTCTTATGGGAGGGTGAACCGATTCGTTCCGTAACGCGAGCGGTCTATCGATCAACGGAAGGTTCTAGAATATTCTCGAACCTTCCGCAGGCAGGCTGCTTCTCTCTCATTTTAACCCACATTAGTTTAAATTATCATTTCTGTCAAGCGTTCCGAGACGCACACTTTGTTTTATTATTTTCTGATATGATTTGCGAGCAGTCGCTTGTTAGTAATTGATACACCATTCGACGACAGAATTATCTATGAATCTCTCAAACTTTAAATACATAGCGTTTGACATAATAATTTTACTTTAATTTTAACTTAACGTGAGATGTGACAAATGATTAGTTAATTTCGACACTGATCAGCCTTTCAGAAGCCGGGCGATAGTCTCAAAGTGACGATTGCAGTACAGACTGATTACTGCTTTTGTTTACGGACCAACGATATTTTTTTTTTATAGCATAGGCCCGCAAGCGAGCAAGTAGGTCACCTGATGGTAAGTGATCTCCACCGCCCATGTACGCCCACCACCATAAGAATCACGGGCGCGTTGCCGACCTTAAAGGAAAGGGATAATTAGGGATTGGGAAGGGAAGTGGATTTGGGCTTCCGGATATCTCACTCACCGTACGAAACGCAGCAGCAAGCCGCTACTTTACGTTGGTTTTCTGTGAGACAGTGGGAACGACCCGGTCGAGCCAGCCCATTCATGCTGTAAACAAAACTGTCTACAGCGTGGCTCTACCACTCAAAATTACGTTATGCTTACTATTAGAGAATAAAAAAACTTATTTAGTAAATACTGTACATTAGCCGCTAATCATGACTTCCTGAATAGTCAGGTCCATTATTTTCTGCCTTATCTAATTTTCCAATATCTTCGTCGCTGTGTTATATGACATATGCGGAGACGAAATACGGTTAATCAGAATCATTTAGTATGTCGGCTCTTATTAATATGAGACGTGTGTATTAGAATAAGTCATAACTAAATTAGTTTTGGATAAGTATGTTATACGCTCAATAGTAATATGGAACTAAATTTGGAACTCCAAATTCGACTCAGGCTACACAAACAATATTTAAGTAGGCTCTTTGCCAAGTGTGAATATTGTGTAATTTTTTTTATAGCATAGACCGGTAAACGAGCAAGTGGGTCACCTGGTGGTAGGTGATCTCCACCGCCCGTGTACGCCTACAATACTAGAAGAATCATAGGCGCGTTGCCCACCTTAAAGGGAAGGCATAATTAAGAGATTGGGAAGGTGGGTTTGGGCTTCCGGATATCTCACTCACCGTACGAAACGCAGCAGCAAGGCGCTACTTTACGTCGGGTTTTTTAAGACAGTGGTAACAACCCGGTCGAGCCGTCCCATTCATGCTGTATTGTAGACAATACTCTCAACAGCGAGGCTACTCTAAAAAACTATCAAAATTCCACTGACAAAATTGTAGCTACCCAGTAACCAGAGACACTTTAAAAGTCTCAAAGACTTCAACACGACTGCTGTAACATTAATGCTTGATGCCTTACAGGTCGTAAAAAGTAATGCTGTTGAAATAAATAAAAACTGTACCGGAGCGGCGCGGCGCTGCGTGGCGTACCGTGGAAGTTCTTTGAAATTTTTAGTTCACAACGAATTTAGCCCCAGGTTGGTTAAGTAAATTAATTAAATTCCAACAGCACTTACTGTACTACGGATAGCAAGTTCTTGCCTGATGAATTGAATAACAACTTCGCTCCTACCTTTAGGAGTTTCTCCTGTACTAGCAACTTTATTTTTTGGAACCATCTGATGTTACGGAACTATGGTTGTTGGTTTCAATTGTTTAATAATAACTGGCGTTTGCGGATCCACTAACATGAATGTCGTTTTCCAAAACTTTATTTGTGCGTCAAATTTCATCCAAATATATTATTCAGTAAATTTATATTTTTCTTTCTTTCTTAGTTGTTACACTGCCGCATTGTGCTTTTATTAGGGTATATACTTAGGAAGACGATCTAGAGAATTCAGTTTTTAGTATTCAATTAATTGTAATTGCTTGTTTTCTGTTTTATGCCTTTTATCTAATAAAAAATAAAAGTCATTGCGTGATCTTTTCTTTTTTTAAATAAATAAATAAATACACCCCAACCTTCGAGGGTCGCAATATCTCTTGACGGCATTATATTTGAACTGCACTGTACTTAAAATTAGATCCAGTGTAGGCAGTATATCATGTCAGCTTCTGAAAAAAAAACACTAGTTAAAGTTAAATTTACTTAAACCTGACCTTCAGTGTAAATAATGTATACAAAGTAATACAAGGTGGTAGGTCCCTCGTATGCGAGAGGCCGTCTGGGTTAGTACCACCGCTTTGTCTATTTCTGCCGCCAAACAACAGTGTGTATTGTTGTGTTTCGATTTGAAGGACATTGAAGCCAGTGAAATTACTGGGCATTATGAGACTTAACATCTTATGTCTCGGGGTGACGAGCGCAGTTCAGTGCCATGCAGTGTTTTATAAATCAAAGCTCTATGTGGTGTTGCTTTTGTTTATGGGCAGGCGTGGCGCTTACCATCAGGCGAGCACCTTGCTCGTCTCGTCTATCAATCAAATATAAAAATGTAAAACGGAAGGAATAAAAATCGGACAAAGTTGCGTCTATGGTTTGAAATTTCAAACGAATGATCACGAACGAATACAAAAAGGGCTTAACGTGGCTAGGATTTCATTGACACATTCCACTCTGGCTGACAGTTTTATGCCATTGCAAAAAGGTGTCAAAGTGGTGACTTGGCTTTGGCAGCGCGTTTGTATTCAACAAATTCTGCTGACAATTGATCTGTTATAAATGATTTAGTAAAACACGTGGTAGGATATTCATATCCGCCTGGATAGCGACTACCGTGCATATGGTGTTAAAACCTGCCATTGTGCCATCTTGTGTGGATCGCGTTCTAAAATCAGCCAGTGTATACCCAGTTCTCCCGAGGGGATAGCGACATGACTTGATGGTTGGTTGGGGTTGAGGGCTGGGGGTTGGTACATTCTTGTATTCCTGTGCCTGCATGAGTCATCCACCTGTCCTGTCGCAGCCCTCTCGATTTACGTCTTATCTCTTCGGAGTATGAAGAAGCATTTATACAGGCCGGCATGTTTCTGGTGACCATAGATAAACACATTATTTGTCGGTGGTTGATGGTTTTTTTTGGACTGATGCTTACCATCAGGTGCAGTGCACTTTGCCGTGCTCAAAAAGGTTCAGCCACAATTTCCATTGATTTTTTTTCCATTGATGATTTTTTTTGTTAATAACTTATTATTTTCTTAGGGTTAAAAATGTTCAAAATTTTTATCGGACCAGATTCGAAGTATACCCTGTCCATTGAAATAAGAATTATCATAATTAGTTTACTCTGTAAAAAGTTGTATTTGGTCTAACTTAACTTAAACTTAAAAAATATACGTGTCGAATTGAGAAACTCCCCCGTTTTTTCGTCGGTTTAAAACAAAACAAACCGAATTTAAACGTGGATCGGTAACACACAGCTTGTTGAAATATTCTCCAGGGTGCTGAAAACTTTTCTGTCTTGACTTTAGCCACAGAGACCGCCCGTCCGCGCCGCGCTGGCGTGAACTTGTTCGCACAATTCTAGTCCACTAACTTTTGTTTTGTAAACCAACCAACGTTGACTAACGTATAATGGTAGTAATAATGTATGATTATAAGATTTTTGAGTGGTAGAGCCGCGTTGTAGACAATTTTGTCTACAGCATGAATGGACCGGCTTGACCGGGTCGTTACTACTGCCTCACAGAACACCAACGTAAAGTAGCGGCTTGCTGCTGCGTTTCGTACGGTGAGTGAGATATCCGGAAGCCCAAATCCCTCCCCCTCCCAATCCCTAATTATCCCTTTCCTTTAAGGTCGGCAACGCGCCCATGATTCTTTTGTTGGTGGGCGTACATGGGCGGTTGAGATCACTGTGATGACACGGTGATCCACTTGCTCACTATTATTAATCAACAGTCTCCGGTGGGTTCGATACCCACACCGAGACAAACATTTGTGTGATCCACAACACCCATAGTGTGTTGTGAGACCGAAAATCTCTCGTAGTTCCTGATACCCACGACACAATACTCGTATCTTACTGTAGGGTCAGGACTATGTGTGTGACTGTTGGGTGTATTTATTTATTTATGTCTCGGGCTGACGAGCACAGTTCAGTGCCATGCAGTGCTTTGTAATTCAAAGTTCTGTATGGTGTTGCTTCTGTTTATGGGTCGCTGTAGCGCTTACCATCAGGCGAGCGACCTGCTCGTCTCGTGATTCAATCAAATAAAAAAAGAAGAAATATATTTTTAACCTACTTAAAAAAGAAGTTCTATATTTGACCCGTAAGTATGTATGTATCTGCGATTTTCTCAAAAACTAATCGATCAATATTGAACAATGATTTTTATTTAACTACCATTGTATACGTGGATAAAAAGCTTAAAAAAGCTCGCTCCATGCAAACACATCTCATTAGCGTGTTGATAACAGAAAAGTTACGGAATACTTTACGTGCAGAAGTCTTGTATCAAGTTATGATTGCCGCGAGCGTAACACTCGATGTAGCTTTGTTTGGGGCCACTAAATATGCGATCGATTGAATCGAAGTTTACAGACTTACTATCTTCTATATATTAAAAAATGAATGTTTGTCTGTATGTCCTTTATAGAATCGTAAACTATGTAGACCATGTGATGATCTTTAGCAAAGTTGTTGTGCATGAGCCCACGAAGGTTTTCAAGTTGGTACGACCAATTTTCGACAGATGGCGCCACTGGCATTCCAATGAATTTCATATCCGTAATGTCTTTCCTTCAAATTTATTTTAGTTGGTGGCGTAGCAACGCGCACAGGGTACAGCTAGTTAGTACCTACGTTGTTTGTCCGGGATGAACTCCTAAACTACTGAACCGATTTTAATCAAATTTTGCATACTGTGTGTGTATTTGATCCAACTAGAGAGATAGGTTAGCTTATATCTAATTTATAGTCGCAATATTTTTTTGTTGCAAATTATTTGTTTATTATATGACAAATGAATTATCTGTGAGTTCCATAAGATTCTAACAGATCGCGTTGTAAGGTTTATCTATGCTCGAGTATGCAATAATTTTCACGATTTTTAGAAGTAAATGAACTGTTTTTTAAAGATATTATGAACATTTTTGTCGTTTAATTTCTATATATTTAAATTTTAATAGTAAATTTAAGTATTATAAAATGTTTCCTTATATGCTTGTATTATTTAGTAAGAATGAAACGCATCAACACGCTATGATTGTGGCCCGTGGTTAATAAATTAGGATGTCTGTACAGGCTTCATGGGTCGATGTTTGTTGCGCCTTTGTGTTGGTAACGCCTTTCTACCAACATCTCTGCTCTCACGACCAAATACTGAATGAAGTCAGAAAAGCGTGCCATTGTTGATGTATTTATTTATTCAAGTTTTTGTACGGTGTTGTTTCTGTTTATGGGCACTTGTTACCATCAGGCCAGACCTACTCGTCTCGAGTTTTTATTCTAAAAGACATTCACGCAGAACAGGCTACGATCATCGAACCATCCAACCATCGAACATCACGAGCAAAACCTACGCCTATCCTTACCACCCTGGTGGTAGGATATCCATATCCACTCTTATAGCGACCACCGTACACATGGTGCTAAAACCTGCCATAGTGATTCAAGTCAACTCATAGTTTGTCGGTGGTCACTGGTTTTTTGGACTGTTAAAGAAACTTAGTGGGCCTTACTTGTAAAGTTTCTTAAGCAATAATTAGCTTAATACTGTTTTCGTCCTTTTCTAGTCACTTTATAAATCGCATTGACAAATAAAGACAAAAGAGTGTTTAAACTAAGCAGTGCTTAAATAACGTTTATAAGTGACGTCCAGTATGTTAAGGTCAGTATTTCGTTACAATCATTTGAGAGACACATAAAGGGTTGTATTTATCTTCAAAAATAAATGGCCTTGTATGAATGAGCAGTGCAAATTCAAGATGTATGAGACCACTCAACTATTCTATTTCCGACGGACGAGACTGCGTTATATAGTTCCACTGAATTATTACTGAAAGGAGTCCCTACGATGTGAGATAATGTAACTATCTCAACTAGAGGTTTTGTTGCCTTTTGGGAAATGTTCGACTTTGGATGTTTTTAATCCCCGACTAAAATAGGGATGTTATAAGGTAGACCTCTTTGTCTGTGCGTGAATCTGTCTATAACAGGGATTAATTATCATATTGGTTATAATTCTGGGTTTACTTATAGTAAATCAGAATTTAATGCATGTTCTGTTGTTTTTCGGTTTAAAGGACATTGATGCCAGTGATGACAGCCTCTGTGGCGCAACGGGCGAGTAGCCAGCTGTGAAACGAGAGGCCGCGGGTTCGACCCATACCGAGACAAATTTTTTTTCAGGGTCTGGGTATTGTGAGAACGAAAGTCTTTCGTAATTCCTGACACCTACGATACAAGACTCGTATCTTGCTGTGAGGTAAAGACTACGTGTATGTTGGGTGTATTTATTTAGTGATATAACTGAGTATTATGAGACTTAACATCCTATGCTCGAGATGACGAGCGCAGTCCAATACCATACCTTGCTTTACAATTCCAGAAGCTGTGTGGTGGTTCTATTTATGGGCAAGCGAGGCGCTTATCATCAGGCGACTGGCTTTCTTCGTCATTCAGGCTACTAAAATAAAACACTTAACATTACGTGTAACTAACCTATAAGCTCCAATACTAAAATATTTTTTGAAAAAGTCTGTCCTTTCACTTGACCTACACCTTGAGTATTGTGACAGTGATAAATGTACAGGACGTTTAATTTCGAGTGTTTTTTTTTTTTCAGATTAAGGAAAGGTCATGGTAAGTTCTTTGAAATGTTTGTGTTTTAAACGCTACAACTGCTTCGGGATATTGCCTCGTTTAGTATGGTATGCCGTCTGTATCACGGTGAATGCTTTGAAGAATGTTTTTTTTTTTTATCGGAGCACGGCACTGCACTGCACCTCATGGTAAGCGTAGTGCAGTCTAAAAAACCAGCGACCACCGACAAACAATGAGTTTATCGGTGGTCACCAGAGTCATGCCGGCCTGTTTTTTTTTTTATCCTGGCTCGGCAAAGTGACTACGCTACACCTGATGGTAAGTGCAGCTCAATCCAAGAATAGTGTCGACCAACGATAAACAATGTGTCCATCCTAGGTCGGCAAGATCATGCCGGCCTGCCAAAGGGCCAAGGGGGAGGGGAAGGAAAAAGGGATGGGAACAGGGTTCGGATCAGGGGGCAAGCCCTCTGGGGAGAACCGGATATACACTGGCTGACCCTGGAACGCGACCCACACAAGGTGGGCCACTATGGCAGGTTTTAGCACCAGTGTACGGTGGTCGCTATCCGGTCGGATACAAGTATCCTCCCACCAGCTAGCTGCTAGCTGTATAAATGCTTCTTCCCTCTTCGGAGAGAGAAGAAGTAAATTGAGGAGTGGCGCTTACCATCAGGCGAGCGCCTTGATCGTCTCATCATTCATCCAAATAAAAAAGAAATGCATGGATGAATGGAAAAAGTTAAAACCACACACGTGAATAATTTCTAGTACTAATGCCTACGCTTTCTGAATAGATTGCAAATCATCCATCAGGTGTATAGTGTATAGTATAGTATACGCAATGGCCGCAGAAAGTCGGCAATTACTCTCCAGTTAATTGATGAGTAGAATGCGGCTGTTACGCCCCTCTCAATATTCATGAAGTGATTGTCGCCAGGGTTGCCGCTTGGGAGAAAATTAAATTTGTTTGATATCGAATATTTATTTATTTTAACGGGTTTTAATCGCGTAATATTTTAAGGTATGTAATTGTATACCTTTTATTTATTTCTTTAAATCAACCCTCGACCACGGCCGATGCAAGTCGGTCGAAATGTCGGGAAAGAAATAAATAAAAGGTATTCATACTTTCAAATACTACGCGATTAAGTCCCGTTTAATTAAATAAATATTATGTATACCAATCGGGAAAGCCTAAAATCATACTTATACATATTTGTTTGAGCTAGGGAAATAGATTACACGTATATCAAAATACAAGTCTTAAAGATTTTTATATTTTTTTGTACCCATTTTTTATACTATTAATATAACAATCAGTCCTGTAATATTATACTCCGTTCCACCGAGGGCACCGGCCTCCTGTTAAAGTACCTCTGAGAGGGCCTAGACATTAGCCACCACGCTAGCCTAGTGAGTTGGACTTCATACACCTTCAAAATTATCAAATAAGCGGGTTTATTACGACGTTTTCTCTGCTGATAGATCCAGCGATAATGAATAATGAATACACATGTAGCTTTGAAACAAAGTTTGAGGTTTTTGTTTGTTTAAATTAACAATTACTTGTCAACCCTGAACCGCATCATGATGTTAGCGCCGCGACCGCAACAAGAAATTCAGTGACTCAATCCCGCGACGACCAATTAGTGAACGAATTAATTTATTCCAATTAAATGCTGATATTTTATGTAAAGAACTTGAAAGATTCAAAATAAGTTAAGGCAGTAGATACTGTATTCGTTTAGTAAATTAAAGACCCTTTCCATCCTGCACGGCAAAATGATTATATTGCACAGTGACGGTAAGTGCAAGACAGTCCAAATATTTCATCCCTTGACGGTCGGCAGAATTATGCCGGCTTTAATTTACTTGATGTATATGCTGGTTGATTCGGGAATGCAACTTGCCTGAACGAGCCACTATGATGGGATTTTGGAGTGCAAGCTGTTTTTCAGTCGGTATAAAATTCTATCAGTTACCCTTCCAACAGTAATATTAAGGGTCGCTGAATTTAAAATAATAAATTTAGCTTTCGTACCCTACGACACGTAACAGCGAGCAGATACTACACGTCAATTTTTTGTGAGACAGTGGTGTCAACCCAGTCGAGCCGGCCCATTCACGCTGTCTACCAAATTGTCTACAACAAGGCTCTACCGCTTATTATTGTGGAAAATAAGGTTGATTATCTTAAGATTTTAAAAACACGTGTAAACTTTTTCCACCCAGTGTGCGGTTTAATTTAGCTAATACGGATCTCTTTGAAACAGTACGGGCAGGAAATTCGCCAAAGAACTCCCGCTACTCACAGACAATCCGGGGTAGTACAAAGAACTTTATACTGCTCTAGGATAGCAGGATGTTTTAAAAGGTTAATGTTTCATATTGAATGCGGGATAGCAGTTGCAATAAATACTTTCGTTTGTCAGTGTTTTTGGCGTTGGTATAAATACCAACAGTCACACACACAGTCACACCTTGAAGGAAACATTGTGAGGGAACCTAAATACTCGAGAATTTTCTATAACAATTTCGACTGGTGGTGGTGTGGCAGTGGACTAAAGCCTAACCCCCTTATTCAGTAGAAAAGGCCCGTGCCCAGCAGTGGGATGTGTATAATACAGGGCTAATATAAAAAAAAACAAACCCCTAATAAAATTCGTCAGTGGATCCATGTTACATATTAATTTTCATTATTTACGCTCATCCTGAATGTCAAATATCGCGGCTGACGTTACAGAACAAAAATATGTATACATATACATACTTTCTTCTTCTTTCTTTCTTTATTTTTCCTTTCTTTCTTCTTTCTTTCTTTCTGTAGATTGGATTCCGACCACTAAGCGCCCACCAGTATAACTAAATCCCTCCGTGGACCTAAGCAGGGAGTCCTAGTGGACTTCTGGTATGAGGCGGGTTTAGTGACGGTGGAAATCACTTAACGACAGGTGACCCACTTGTTAGTTTGCTCGCTTATGCTATAAAAAAATTATCGCTTGAACATCTCTCAACAATCTTGTAGTGTGATTTTTATTTTTTTATTTGGTTCAATGACGAGACGAGCCAAGCGCTCGCCTGATGCCACACAGAACTTTGAATTACAAAGCACTGCATGGCACTGAACTGCGTTCGTCACCCCGAAACATAAGGTGTTACGTCTCATGATGCCCAATAATTTCATTGGTTTCAATATCCTTTAAACCGAAACACAACAGTGCTTACACACTGTTGCTTGGCAGCAGAAATAGAACAAGCGGTGGTACCAACCCAGACGGCCGCCCGAACACGAGGGACCTGCCTTGTAAATATATTCTACATTATTTTTCGATATTTTTAGTAAATTCTTTTTAAAGGATTAAAAAGCCGTGGTTAGGCGAAGCCGACGTAAGGTAGGATAGTTAGGGGTTCTCACATTCCATCGTGTGTCCGTACCCCGTACACTTTGGCATTATTTTGGACAGAAAATGCGGTTAGGTAACAAGTAACGGCTGTGAGAAATGTTAACCCCTTCAACATTATTTTGCAAAGAATTTACCTGTTTTTAACTTAATTTGTATTTTCACAAATATCCGTCGCCTGTGAGGCAATAATGATACGCTTTTGAATATTTGGGCTTGTAATAACCTTCAAAAGAGTATCGCCTTCTAAAATATCTAGAAATTGATGTTAGTTTTTGAATTTTTCAATGTTAATGTTTGAGGTAATGATATTTGTTTTAAAATAACGAAAATATTGAATTCGATTTTGTTGTGTTTTTAACCACGCATATTCGCTAAATGTGGACCTATACAGGGTTAATTTTAAAACACCAGCAACCTCGCAGGACCAGATAGCTGACCCCATACGGAACAACTTTTGTTCTACGAGTTTGTATATAACTCAATATATAAAAAAAAAATGATTTTACAAGTTTTTGTTGTGTCGTATTTTTCTTCGTAGCGTTCGGCGTGCGCGCGCGACTCAAAGGCGCCGCTCAGCTGGCTCGGGCGTCGACCTTCGGCGATAGCCCGGTTCCCCACGCTTCGCGTGTTTGCTTACGTAATCTGAGATGCGTGTAGGTAACATTCAAGACGGAAATTAAATGAATACTTATTTTTGTATGAAAATAAAATCTAACAAATTATCAAAAGTCGTAGAACAAAAGTAGTAGCTTATAACCTTAGGTATCTACCCCTGCGAGGTTGCTGGTGTTTTAAAAATAACCCTGTATAAATTATAACTAGCTTTTGCTCGCGGCTCTGCCCGCGTGAGCAGCATTTTCCGGGATAAAAGTAGCCTATAACCTTTTCCAGGGTCCCATCTGTCTCTGTAGATAAATTCATCAAAATCGGTTCAGTGATTTAGGCGTGAAAGCGTAACAAACAAACTCACTTTCGCATATACTTTCACCCCCTTTTTCATCCCTTATTAAATAAAATTTCCAAAATTCCTGAAACATGAATTTATTTGTTTTACGTCAATAACCGAAATACAAAGTTTTGTTTATGTAACTTTCAAAATGACGGACTTTCATACATATTATCATCCCTTATTTTGACCCCTTTGTGGTGGAATTTTCTAAAATCCTTTCTTAGTGAGTGCCTACATAACAAAATGAATTTACAGTCCGAATTTCATGCTTGTAGCCTTGTTAGTTTGCGTTCGGCGATGATGAATCAGTCAGTCAGTCAGGACATGTTATTTTACAAGTATAGATATATTCTACTCGTATATTACCTATAGCTACAAAAAAATTAAAATAAATACTATTTATCAAAAAAAATTATTTCATACAAAAGATTTCATAGTAATAATTCCACAACATGCCAAACAACAAACTGTCGCTTGAAACAAGGTAATGAAATAGAAAAACATTCGAGACAGAAAGACTAGTTGCAATATTGTTCTTATTTATTTAGAAGCAGGGATGTGGAGAAATACAAAATTGTCATTTGCCGTCCGAGAAACAGCACGCCACCTTTATTTCAATAGTACTTGAGTACAAAATTGATTGGCGATTGTTTTATCGGGGATGGATTAGAAATGTAAAGGTATGAGTCGGTGGGAAATAGGGAGTACAGAACCACGCATGGTCCCAAGGAAATTGCTATGTTTTATTCCATTTGCCGAACAGACCTTATATGAAATATAGGTAGCGTATCTCGGAATCGACGTATTACACGCAACCGCTGCTTTTATGTTCATTCAATGTTTATAAACGGTTAAGCTTTGTAGATAGATATTCAAATACATTATACAAAAATTAAGTGCTACAGTAATATACATTTTTCATTTGATTGAACGACGAGACGAGCAAGACGCTCGCCTGCTGGTAAGCACCACGCCTGCCCATAAACAGAAGCAACACCACACAGAACTTTGAATTATAAAACACTGCATGGCACTGAACTGCGCTCGTCAGCCTTCTTCATCATTTCACTGGCTTCAATGTCCTTCAAACCGAAACTCAACAGCTATATACTCCGAAGTTGGTTGATTTTTTTTAACAAAAATCCTAACCCTAAGGGTTGTAAAATAGGGGATGATTGCATATTCACTCACTGATTTCACTGAGCTCTTGTGTGCTCCTCTCATACCTTGCAGTTGGTCTCATATTAATTAATAAATTGTACTAGTATATTACCTATAGCTACAAAAAATTATAATATTATTAACAAGAAAATTCAACCGACGTAAAAACTGAAAGGCAAAAAAATAAAAACCGCATTGCAACCGCAATTGCAGGTCTCTTTGGAGTCGATGCAATTTCAGTTAACCAGCAGCGACACAGGCAGGCAGACAGGCAGATTTTTTGCTTTCCAGTTTATTCGTAGATTGAATTTTTTTGTTATTTATTTTATTATTACGCGATCGGTCGTCTTTTATTATTTTATTCTCAGCACTAATGAGATGATGTTTATCAACATTTTTTCATTAACATCTCTAAAGGATTGCTGGTGGGAGGATACTTGTATCCGACCGGATAGCGACCACCGTACACTGGTGCTAAAACCTGCCATAGTGGCCCACCCTGTGTGGGTCGCGTTTCAGGGTCAGCCAGTGTATATCCAGTTCTCCCCAGGGGGCTTGCCTCCTGATACTAAACCTTTTCCCATCGCTTTTTTCCTTCCCCTCCCCCTTGGCCCTTTGGCAGGCCGGCATGATCTTGCCGACCTACGATGGACACATTGTTTATCGTTGGTCGACACTATTCTTGGATTGCGCTACACTTACCATCAGGTGTAGCGTAGTCACATTGCCGAACCAGGATAAAAAAAGAGCTACTCAATATGTGACCCTGTTTCTAAAGGCATTATAACCACAATTTCATTATACCAAACGTCTATAAACTAAGTTTTCCAGTTTAGCTACTTTATTCGCGAAGCTAATCCTCTTTTCCAAAAGTCTAGACTATATCCAAAGATGTATTGCGTAATAAAGTTTAATAACCAGACCTATTTATATGATTAATATGTTGAAGTATATATTCGTTTTTTAATGCATAATTCGACATTAGTCATCCATTTAACTGGCCCCAGTGGCGAGCTCTATCGCTATTATATTTGCATTTGATTGGTGCTAGTGATGTAGCTTCGGGTAAATGCGAAGCCGAATTATATTTAAAAATACATTTACAGAATAGAAAATGCAATCCAATTCAGCCTAATTTTACACTCCCCTTCCCAATCATATCGACGCTCGAAAGGCAATATTTAAGCTTGCTGCTGCGTTTCGTACGGTGAGTGAGATATTTGGAGGCTCAAATCCCCCTCCTCTTCCCAATCCCTTAATTATACCTTCCATTTAAGGTCCGTAACGCGCCTATGATTTTTCTAGTATTGTAGGCGTACATGGGCGGTGGAGATCACTTACCATCAGGTGATCCACTTGCTCGTTTGCCGGACTATGTTTCAAAAATAAAATAAAAAATTAGTGTGTGTCGTGGGACACCAGGTAGGAACGAAGTTCCTTCGGCTAATGTAGAATCGACACAAATTGCAAAAAATTCAAATTATCAACTAAAATAACAAAATATGTCTCTTTATTTTTGTTTGACAACATAAAATTACATAGAAATAGAATAGAAAAATAGAAATAAAATAAAGACGTGTGGCGCTCGGAGACTGCCGCGGTAAAGCTATTGTATAGCATTTTTTATCAACTTATGTAATTATAAATAATAACATCATCATCATCATCATCATCAGCCACAAGACGTCCACTGCTGAACATAGGCCTCTCCCAAAGATTTCCAGACCGACCTGTTGGAAGCGGCCTGCATCCAGCGACTTCCTGCGATCTTTATCAGGTCGTCTGTCCACCTTGTAGGTGGACGTCCAATGCTGCGCTTGCCAGTACGTGGCCTCCATTCCAGAACCTTTCTGTCCCATCGGTTATCGGTTCTGCGAGATATGTGGCCTGCCCACTGCCACTTGAGCTTGCTAATTCGCTGAGCTATGTCGGTGACTTTCGTTCTTCTACGGATCTCCTCATTTCTGATTTGATCACGTAGAGAAACACCGAGCATAGCTCTCTCCATAGCTCGCTGAGTGACTGTGAGCCGTCTTATACGGCCCATATTTAGAGGCCACGTCTCAGTGCCGTATGTCATCACTGGTAACACACATTGATCGAAGACTTTAGTCTTCAGGCACTGAGGTATTTTGGACGAGAAGACCTTGCCAAGTTTCCCGAACGCTGCCCAGCCGAGCTGGATTCGACGATTGACCTCTCTCTCGAAGTTGGACCTGCCTAGTTGGACTACTTGTCCTAGATAGACATATTCGTCGACAACTTCGAGAGATGAGCTTCCAACAGCAATCGGGGTGGGCACAACATGGACGTTCGACATCACCTTCGTCTTGTCCATGTTCATCCTGAGGCCCACCCGTTGAGAAACTCTGTTGAGGTCTTCGAGCATTGTACTCAGGTCTTCCAGCGATTCCGCAAGGACCACGATATCGTCGGCAAAGCGGAGGTGAGTCATGTACTCGCCATTTATGTTGATGCCGAATCCTTTCCAGTTCAAGAGCTTGAAGGCATCTTCCAGCGCGGCAGTGAACAGTTTCGGAGAAATAACATCTCCCTGTCTCACGCCTCTCTGTAGTGGAATAGCCTTCGTACTCTGTTCTTGTACTCGGACCGACATGGTGGCGTTGTTGTACAAGCACCTCAAATAATAACGAGCTAGCGTAATCTTTTAAAAATCGAAGGAGTATTTTTATATACTTCAATTATAACTGGCTGAATGAATTTCATTTTAAATATGTCTCTTTATTTTTGTTTGACAACATAAAATTACATAGAAATGACTGACATTAAAATTGACACATTGACTGTCGCGCCTGCGCACGTCTCATTTAACGCTTTTATTCCACGCATTTTTTCCACGCATTTTTCTTACGGTTTTACTATGACTTTTTTTCAGTTCGGTCACGCAGCGAAATCCCTATCCCCTCCAAGCCTGCCGTAAGGAACTTCGTTCCAAAAATACTTTTAATTCATACATGGTTTGACTGACGGACTGACTGAAAAAATATACATATATCATGGGGGCAGAGCCGCGGATAAATGCGGAGTTAGTGCGCGGATAAACCAGAGTTGCTACATTCTGGTATTTGTTACTCATAATGGGTACATTTTCAAATCTTAATCAAATGTGTAATTATATGTGTCCAATTATTTTATTTTTATTTGATAGAATGACGAGACGAGCAAGGCGCTCGCCTGATGATAAGCGCAACGCCTGCCCATAAACAGAAGCAACACCACACAGAACTTTGAATGACAAAGCACTGAACTGCGCTCGTCACTGTCAGACATAAGAGGTTAAGTCTCATAATGCCCAGTAATTTCACTGACTTAAATTTCCTTCAAACCGAAACACAATAGTGCTTACACGCTATTGGTTGGCGACAGAAATAGACAAAGCGGTGGTACCAACCCAGACGGCCTCGCGCATACGAGGGACCTACCACCTTGTAAAAATTAAATGTATGCTGAAACCGAAGCCGAAAGCATAGGTCCTCCCCAGCAGTTACTTTTATTTTGTTATGACCGTGCCAAGTGGTTTTGGCCCGTTCCACTTAATTGTCAAGTAATTTTCTTATGAAATATTAGCGCTCTGTATTCTTGTGTACTTGTTTTAATAAACAACGCTGCCCTTTCATTCCATTTGCCTAAATTTAAACACGTTCTGCCGAATTTCTCGAGAAAATTTCCTGCCCACCATTTACATAAGCTTAAAATTAAATTTCCCCGCTTTTTTGTGTGTGTTATAAAATAACAATCATTTGTTACAACGTGCCTATGTTTATTTTACCTCCTTAAAAAGAGGAGTTATACGTTGTGTCTGTGTGTATGTGTGTGACAACGTACTACATATCGACTTGAATGCGGTTTTCTTTATTTAAACGTTGGTTTAATCAAGATGGCTGTAAGGTATGTTTTTAAAAATTACAGATATTTTTCTGATTGATATTTTATATATAAGTGAAGCTAATTAAGTATATATGTGAGTGGTAGAGCCACTTTCTAGACAGTTTTGTCTACGGCATGAATGGGCCGGCTCGAACGGGTCATTACCACTGTCTCACAGAAAACCGAAGTAAAGTAGCGGCTGCGTTTGGTACGGTGAGTGAGATATCCGGGGGCCCAAATCCGAGGGGGATTAGGAGGGCAGAGTCACACTGTTCACACTTTTGTCTACAGTATAAATGGGTCAACTGGACCAAATTGTTATTTTTTTTATTCTAGACTCCGGGCCGATACTAAGCATATAATGATAGAAAAATCCAATATTGAACCCGACCCGGGGATCGTACCCGAGACTTCAGCATAGCAGTCTCACCCCGTACGCAATATAACTACGCCGAGAGTTTTTTATCCCAAGTTAAATATATTTCCAAGGGTAATCGCTTTTATCATAACGTCCTTGAATTCACAATAGTTTTTTATTGCCAAGTTAAAATGTAAATTAATTCTTTAATGGACTATGTAGGATTTGTGCAGACATTAAATGCGATAAGAATTCATCTCGGACTCGAATCTCGTAAAATGGTTTCATCAAAAGGATGAATCCCCTCGCAGATTTCATTTCGCGATGTTAAGTGACCTCCCTTTATGGTCTATAAAAAATCTTTTGAATGGCCAGTATATTTCCCCGGTCAATTTTATATGAATTTTGATGTGTTACAATGAAATTTTCGTTTACATAACAATGTTGGCGCTGTAAAATTTGACTTGTATGTACCTACTTGTTTAATTTTTTATAGAGATATATCGTCTCCTCAGTACATATATGCCTAAACTATAAAATTTACATGCATATTATTTCCTTTATTTCATTGAATGACGAGACGAGCAAGGCGAGATAGGCGAGTCGAGACATAAGATGTGAAGTCTCATAATGCTCAGTAATTTCACTTGCTTCAATGTCCCTAAAACTGAAACAAAACAGTGCTTACATAATGTGTGGCGGCAGAAATAGACAAAGCCGTGGTACCAACCCAGACGGCCTCTCGCATACGAGGGACCTACCACCTTGTAAATCTTTATAATTAAAAAAATGTGTGCGTGTACTAGTGTACACACGTAGGAAGTGAAACTTCTTTATGACCTCATTTTTCAAAAAATGATCTACTATATTATGCAACTTTACAGAAATTGGTCTAATAAAGTTAAATTAGATAAAGTTTAAACAAAAGGCTTTTATTATCATAGATGTATTCATACAATAAAAAGTGTGCGTCTCGGGACGCTCGACAGAAGAAGTCCGGTCAAAATCCGGTCAAAGTCCGATCAAAGTCCGGTCAAAGTCCTGTCAAAGTCCGGTCAAAGTCCGGTCAAAGCCCGGTCAAAGTTCGGTCAAAGTCCGGTCAAAGTCGGGTCGAAGTCCGGTCTGTGTCCGGTCTATGTCCGGTCAAAGTTGGGTCAAAGTCGGGTCAAAGTCCGGTCAAAGTCCGGTCAAAATCCGGTCAAAGTCCGGTCTATATCCGGTCAAAGTCGGGGCAACGTCCGGTCAAAGTCCGGTCAGCCCGGTTAAAGTCCGGTCAGAGTCTGGTCAAAGCCTGGTCAAAATCCGGTCAAAGTCCGGTCAAAGCCCAATCAAAGTTCGGTCAAAATCGGGTCAAAATCCGGTCTGTGTCCGGTCTATGTCCGGTCAAAGTCCGGTCAGCCCGGTTAAAGGCCGGTCAGAGTCTGGTCAAAGTCGGGTCAAAGTCCGTTCAAAGCCCGGTTAAAGTCCGGTCAAAATTGGGTCAACGTCCGGTCAAAGTCCGATCAGCCCGGTTAAAGTCCGGTCAGAGTCTGGTCAAAGCCCGGTCAGAGTCTGGTCTAAGCCCGGTCAAAGTCCGGTCAAAGCTCGGTCAAAGTCGGGTCAAAGTCCGGTCAAAGCCCGGTCAAAGTCCGGTCAGAGTCCGGTCAAAGTCCTGTCGAGGACCGGTCAAAATCCAGTCAAGTCCGGTCAAAGTCGGGTTAACGTCCGGTCAAAGTCCGGTCAGCCCGGTTAAAGTCCGGTCAGAGTCTGGTCAAAGCCCGGTCAAAGTCCGGTCAAAGCCGGGCCAAAGTCCGGTCAAAGTCCGGTCAAAGCCTGGTCTATGTCCGGTCAAAGTCGGGTCAACGTCCGGTCAAAGTCCGGTCAGCCCGGTTAAAGTCCGGTCAGAGTCTGGTCAAACCCCGGTCAAAGTTAGGTCAAAGCCCGGTTAAAGTCCGGTTAAAGCCCGGTCAAAGTCCGGTCAAAGTAGGGTCAACGTCCGGTCAAAGTCCGGTCGGCACGGTTAAAGTCCGGTCAGAGTCTGGTCAAAGCCCGGTCAAAGTCGGGTCAAAGTCCGGTCAAAGCCCGGTTAAAGTCCGGTTAAAGTCCGGTCATAGTCGGGTCAACGTCCGGTCAAAGTCCGGTCAGCACGGTTAAAATCAGGTCAGAGTCTGGTCAAAGCCCGGTCAAAGTTGGGTCAAAGCCCGGTTAAAGTCCGGTTAAAGACCGGTCTGTGTCCGGTCTATATCCAGTCAGTGTCCGGTATATGTCCGGTCAAATTTGGGTTAAAGTCCGGTCAAAATCCGGTCTATATCCGGTCAAAGTCCGGTCATAGTCGGGTCAACGTCCGGTCAAAGTCCGGTCAGCACGGTTAAAGTCCGGTCAGAGTCTGGTCAAAGCCCGGTCAAAGTTGGTTCAAAGCCCGGTTAAAGTCCGGTTAAAGATCGGTCTGTGTCCGGTCTATATCCAGTCAGTGTCCGGTATATGTCCGGTCAAATTTGGGTCAAAGTCCGGTCAAAATCCGGTCTATATCCGGTCAAAGTCCGGTCAAAGTCGGGTCAACGTCCGGTCAAAATCCGGTCGAAGTCCGATGAAAGTCCTGTCAAGTCCAGTGAAAGTCTGGTCAAAATCCAGTCAAAGTCAAAAAAGTGACGCGTGCCGCGTAACGGAAAAATGTGACGATTTTATTTTTCTAACGCCGATAAAGAAGTTTCACTTCAAAAATATAACTGAAATTGCAACTACTAGCATACACATTGAAATAAAACTAATTTAAACGGATTTTATCGCGGTTTTTTATTAATTTTTATCCCGACACGTTTCGAAGACTTTTCAGTCCCCGTGACCACGAAGGCTGAAAAGTCTTCGAAACGTCGGGATAAAAATTAATAAAAAACCGCGATAAGATCCGTTTAAATTAGTTTTATTTCAATGAGTAATATTCGCGTAAACGTAAGAAATCATTACTAGCATACACTACAATACAATAATTTTAAGTCCAAAAAGTAATTCCATTTATTTTTCTTGCATTGAAACAATACAAGTTCGAACACTAATAAACCTTGCAGTAGTCCGAGCTTGCCATGAGCGTAGATACATTTGTATCGAAACTTTTAGTTTTCTGTCTTCGAACCGGGTCAATACAATTGAACGTCGATGTATTTTACTCGTAAACTATAGTGATTTCAATCTTTTACCAACATATATGCTGTGGATAACGGTGTGTTACGATTTATTTTTTGTTTATTTTATTATTTAGTTCTGTCGGTAAATATCAAAAATGGATATATCCAAACGATTTTTTTTTTCATGGTTATTATATTTTAAAAACTGATAATTGTGTATAGATTTACGTATGAAATACATTAGATTTAGATGTATTTATATAACACGATCGTTTTATGTAGCTTAGTTATGATTGAATAGGCACAAATTTCGTAAAAAAACGAAAATAAAGTTTGGATATATCCAAGTTTGATATTTCCAAGTGGATTTTACTACTTTTGAAGTAATTCACATGTGGATTTATCTAATTTTGATCTACTCTGTCATTGAATTGACATTCAATGACAGATCCTGACGGGTTAGGGTTGTCGTCTTTATGAAAAACAAATGGTACATTCTACATGTAGGTATAAACGGTAAGCCGGGAGCAGAGTACCTGAAAAAATGCCCTTTTAAGTACCTATTTATAACATAAGCTCACGCCTTTATCTCGGAAGGTGTAGACAGAGGTACGTTAGTGCACCCATAGTTCGCAAGATGTGATAGGTGTCGAGCCTATCGCCAAACCTGACACAAATTCCAGTCCCTGACAATTACTCTTGTGTGATTTTTCGAATTGTAATACCTAAAAAAAATCACGGTTCTTAGCCTTAGTGGTGTCGTTTTATTATATTCAAGTAGTTACTTTCATACACCCATACCAAATTCTCTGTGCACTCCGTCACTGATGGTGCAAGTTAAAATCTAAATCTTAACTAAAATATTGGACCATTGTAGAGTGACGAGTCAAGTAAGGGGATTTACAAGGTGGTAGGTCCCTCGTATGTGAGAGGCTGGGTCGTATGGGTTGGTACCACCGCTTTGTCTATTTCTGCCGTCAAGCAACAATGTGTAAGCACTGTTGTGTTTCGGTTTGAAGGACATTGAAGCCAGTGAAATTACTGGGCATTATGAGACTTAACATCTTATGTCTCGGGGTGACAAGCGCAGTTCCGTGCCATGCAGTGCTTCGTAATTCAAAGTTCTGTGTGGTGTTGTTTCTGTCACTCTCTCGTCATTTAATCAAATAAATAAAAAATAGAGTAAACCCTATCAAATACAAAGACAAATCATCAAAATCAGCGGAGATATCGTTTAACATATTTGCATAAAACATTACGGACATATTGAAAACTTTCTCCTTTTTGAAGTCGGGTAAAAACTAAAATCGCGGCATATTAAGTTCACCAATAATCAACAATAATGCTATACCTAAGATGTATAGTACACTACAGCATATTGCGAATTGCGGCCAACAACTTTGACAACCCTTGTAGAAGTACTAACCATCCGGCAGCATTACGTTTGCAAACTTACCGATTTTCCTTCAATTGCGCCTTTTTTTTCAATGTTGCATAGTTGTTACGTTTTCTTGCTTTGTCGGAAGTAACTTTTGGTATAGCACTCATTTCAAAAGTCCGTAATTATTTAAAAATATTAATAAAGACGGAAAACCAACGCTCATTACGATCACGTCAGATTTGAAATTATCGGCCATATTGCAAAAATGCGCCCTCGTGATTGGTCAAAATGGATTTTGCCAATATTGATAAAATGTATAGCATGGATGTTGCTGAATTTGATATACCATCAAACTTTAGACCAATATTACTATGGTAAAATAGTAGATTTTTACACTTTTGTAAATAACGTCCTTTCCGTAAGAACCCTTTAGTAGTGATGGCATAAAAAAACAATTTTTTACCAACAGTGGATATAACCAGTTTTGATATTTACCGACACAGTTTATATTATTATATAATACTGTTAAAATGCGGTCGATGTAGGAAATGGTTAATTGTTGGAAAATATTAATGTTTTTGAATGTGTTTTTCGTAACTTGGTATTGACTTTATTGGTGCTGCCACACCGGTGTTTAAGAATGTTTACAAACATTTTCAAACGTATAGTACATTTCCTAACAAATGTTAGGAATTGTTACATTCTGTTTGGTATTGTTAGTTGTTTTAAGTTAACCTCCCACACCGATGGAAAATGTTTACAAACATTTATAACATTTGAAGACATGACATCGGCTCGCATTTTGGTTTTACGTTCCGAGGTGTCTACACGAAAATGGAAGATTTGCTCATTGGATTAGCTTTTATTTTTTGGATGCGTTACTAAGGTTAAGGCGCCTGGATACATGTTTACAATTTCGTTTACAAATGTTTACTAACATTACCTAACATGAAAACATTATCTAACATTGTGATAAAATGTGATCAAATGTTTGTTAACAAATATTTAATAATGTTTGTAAACATTTTATAACAGCGGTGTGGCAGCACCATATTGTATAATGTTGTGTTTAATACAAAAAATCACCCATTTTTTTGTCGTTTAAAATTGAGATATACAGGGTTATTTTTAAAACACTGACAACCTCGCAGGGCCATATAGCTGACCCCATAAGGAACAACTTTTGTTCTACGAGTTTGGACATAACTCAATACATAATAAAAAAAATGATTTTACAAGTTTTTGTTATGTATTGTTTTTGTTCGTACGTCTACGTGTAGGTATTATCGATCGACACGGCGCGGCCGGTCATTGAACTGACTCGCGCGCCAGCGTGTATTACGTAATCTGCGCGTAGGTAAAATTCAAGACGGAAATTAAATTCATAATTATTTTTGTATGAGAATAAAATCTAACAAATTATGAAAAGTCGTAGAACAAAAGTAGTAGCAAATGACCTTAGGAATCTACTCCTGCGAGGTTGTCAGTGTTTTAAAAATAACCCTGTATATTAAAACACCTAAATCCAGTGGTATCAGGTAGGAGTCAACGTAATGTAGACACCGTGACTTAACGATTCGCATTTCCAGAGCTCTAGGAGCAGTTATGAACACGATTTGAATATTTTAATAGCGTAAGATTTATCCGACTTAAAATTTAATTTAAGAGCATTAAGGAACGGCTTCACGTAACATACTAGAGAGTGATTGAAGCGATACGGTGGTCTCATTTTATCCAACTACAATAAAGAAGGAGGTTCTCAATTTGGCGAGTTTTTTCTCCTTGTTTTTTTTTATCCGAGCACGGCAAAGTGATTGCACTACCTGATGGTAAGCGAAGTACAGTCTAAAAACCAATTACTAACAACAAACAATGAGTTAATCGGTGGTCACCAGAATCATGCCAGGCATACAGGCTTCTTCACTCTCCGAAGAGGTAAAAAGCAAATCGAGGGGCCTGCGACAGGACAGCCGGTTGACCGATGCAGGCACAGGGATACAAGGATATACATCTATACCTCCCCCAAACAACCATCAAGTCATGTCGCAAGCCCCTCGGTAGAACCGGATATACACTGGCTGATCCCGGAACGCAATCTACACAAGGTGTGTCACTATGGTAGGTTTTAACACCATGTGTACGGTGGTCGCTATCCGGGCGGATACGAATAGCGGCACAGCAGTTATTTGTTACTGTACTGTACTTAGGTACATATCAGATCCAGTGTCGTCACTAGGGGCCATCCATAAATTACGTCACACGAATTTTATGATTTTTTGACCCCTCGTCCTTGTCACAGCTGGTCACATTTGTGAGACCCCTTACTTAGTGTGATGTCACATATTTTGCAATTTTACATTTAGAAATTTATGAAATTACAGCAGCAGTGTTTCGATATTATTTTTATTTCCATTTAAATTCTTTTTCGATAAAATCAACATATTATATTTTGAAAAATGTGATGTCACAAAATTCGGGACCCCTCCCCATCGCTTGTCACATAATGTCACACTTCGCCGACCCCCTCCCTCCCCTTAACGTGTGACGTAATTTATGGATGGCCCCCTATAAAGTGCTGGGTTAAAAAAGCTTTAGCATTGTATCGATTTGCAAATATTCAACCTAGTGGAAATCGCCTTTACTTTCTTAATTTAAATAATCTGAGTTGATTACGCAACCAGACGAATGATTGATTAAAATAATTAAGGTTTGCGGGCTCAATTTTGGTTTACTTTTGAGGACGAGGGATGAAATAATCTCATTGAATCAGGATATACTTCTGGTTTAGTTTAATAAAACAACAACAACAGTTGAAATATATATGAAGGCTCATTAGCCGGAGTGGAGGGGCAACATTTCGTTGCTCATTACTTTCCATCATTGCTTTATTGTACAAAAGCGCGTGGATATTCGGATGAGGGGGTAAAACGACTCGGTTACGTCTCAATCACACTATATATTCTCCTTATTACAGTTTACAATGATACTACTACTATTACTACAGACGTTCTACACAACACGTGTTGCTCGGGCGCGCGCCAAACCGATACTGTCCCGACCGACACCCGCGCTAGGCAATTTATACCAACCATCTGCCAAAAGTGTTTCTCCTACCCGTCATAAACGAATAATCGAATGACGCCTACCCGCCCATAGAGCACCAGTGTTCTGTATTACGTCAGAGTGAATATAAGTCACTCTTAGTACACTATATTTTACAAGACAGCTGCCGCACTAATACTCGGTGTTCGTTATGGACATAACAACAGTATAATGACAGCTGATAACGGGATACGCCCACACGGCCAACCCTGACAATCGCACGACCACGTGCGTATAGTGTCATGCTTTAACATACTAGAATGTCACTCCTCTCTACCTGTTCTGAAAAAAGTAAAGATACACATTAACATCCGCTCGGTCCTTCCTGACCAGACGGAGATTCATCGTCGTTGCAACGTAACATGGATCGGGCGTGCTAGGCTCTTTCATCCAGTTACTCAACCATGGTCCGGGCGTGCTAGGCCCTTTCAACCCTATGTCGTAGTGTGGTCCGGGCGTACGAGGCCCTCTCAACCAGCTACCAAGGCGTGGTCCGGGCGTACGAGGCCCCTTCAACCAACTACTAACGCGTGGTCCGGGCGTACGAGGCACCTTCAACCAGCTTTACGTTACCAACCACCAAAGCGTGGCCCGGGCGTGCGAGGCCCCTTCCACCAGCTTTACGTAACCAATTTCTGATGGTGGCATCTGATGAATTTGCGTGATGAAAATCTAATTGAATCACCGTTAATTTCAACATGAAGCCCTTGGTCTAAAATGTCTCCACCAATAATGACAAACTCTTTCAAAGTGTTATGTGGGACCATGTGAACAATATACTAACTGGAATACCCTGAATATTTTTTTTTTATTTTGGTTTTAACTTCGTGTCAGTATTAACCAATCATATGCCTTACTTTAATTGCACTTGCATACACGCTCACGGCCTCTGCTGACGCTTGCGCGTCCTCGAGCACATTAGGTATTGACAGACAGCACCCCCAAAACGCCTTACCTCATCACTATAACCGGGAAAACGAAGTGATGAAAGAAAAGCTAGGAACACAGCTGTCAAGTCAATGAGTTTAGGATAATACAAAGCAAATGGTTCGTTTTTAGGCGAAGCACTTAATACCACACCGCACTACTCCCGCTGTGTCGTATTGTTCACAAGATCCTCTCAGTCGCTGCGTTTCACAACTTCCATCTGCCTGCACGATGCAGCCAACGAGCATCTCACACCTCCTGTAACAGAAATGCACAGCAGAATCACATAGCTCACAGTCACACACAAACATTTGTCATGGGTGCGGGAATCGAACTCGCAGCCTGATGCCTATCCGCTGTGTTGCGGAGGCCGGCTGTCATCTGATACCATGACACTTTCTTATATTACACAATTTCAGGAACAGATTAACTGTTTTTATGCACCGCTTCGACCAATCCTGACTAATTTAAACAATCACTTTTGGGGTAACCTTTGCCAAGGTTTCAATTTAAAAGGCTTAACATGAATCCTAGTTTGGGATTCAACATTAATATTACTATTAGAAACACCATAAAAGAGAAAGTTCACGTGGATACACATCAGTCCTTAGATCCTCAAGCAGGGCGTGCAGACAAAGGACCGGGCAATTCCTCTGGACAGACCTCTTCATCATCGTCCGCGCCAGGCTCACCACAGGAACCAGTTTGAATATGAAACACACAAGAAGAACATGTAAATGATTTAAGATTTAATGTCTTCAGACATTACACGTATAAGAATAAATCACAGAGCATTGTGAATGACAGAATCCGGTCTTCCATCACTCCCCATATACTGCTACATGACAAGTCATAGTAGCTACAAAATTGTGAGCGCGCGTGTACTAGCTAATGCCACAGGTAGCAGAAAAATAGTAAGCACGTGTGGAATTCAAACAACCTCATTATCGGGGACATTCTCAGCTTGCGCCGTCAGTACGGAAGGTATCTTTAAGGGAAAGACGTACGTCTGTCGCCCACACACCTCGACCAGCTCGCAAGACCCAATAACTTTAGAGGGTATTTCCTAAACAGCCAGATTCGAACCGTGTAACCGGACTATATTGTCCATTCAATGTCCAGTCCCAGCCTTCAGAGAGCCAGGCCCGATTGTTCGCAACGAATACTAAAACATCGTAAAGGGGGAAACGTAAGTTTACCACCCACTTATCTTAAGTGTAATGTGGTCGAGCAACCAAACCCAACATCCCCGGCTCGGGTACATGTATGACACATGGCTTGATACTTCACCTTGCGCACACTTATTCATGCACGCACAAACATCCTGTTTCAGCAACCACGTAAGCCATTGATGGTTGACCAACGCCTGTGAAGTGGAAACCACCATGCGCGTCTCGACAAGCGCCGCCCAGCATTATTTGTCACCACTGCTTCTGAAAACAGAAATCAAAACGAGAAGGCAGGCGAATATCATGATCATAAGTTCTCTCCACACTAAAGTGTGCCAGGCAAAAAGCCTGATACGTGTTGAGAAATAAGCCTACTAAGCCAGGAGCCCGAAAGGCATTTCGTTAAAAAGTTGAAAAAGTATTCCGAGTTCAACAGTTCCGCATATCGACCGCGAGTGTGTACTAAAGCAATTGTCAGGCAGACAGTTATTCCTCAAAAAGCTGCAATTATTCATTAGTGGTCCTAAGCATAATTGTACGGAACACACTCGGCAAATCACCCACAAGTGATAAATATTACTGGAACACGATTGTACTACAGGAATCACAGTTTTTGTAATTATGTCAATAATGAACAGAAATCCTTTTTGGTTTTTGAATTTCTCAATACGATATTCAAGAACAGTTACGAAAACATGTGAACAAGTAAAACATCCCGTCGGGCAGACAACCATTCATTTACAATTCTGAACACCATCAAATTCAGCAATGCAATGATTTTATACTGAACGAATTACTGTATGGCATTAGACTGCCGAACCATGGATCATCGTGATAAATTCTAACCATCTCACCACGTTACAATATTACTCGCGATTTTAGTTTTAACAAAAACCCAACAAAATTGTAACGACTCACCAAATTTGTTAGTTTCTCGATGTATAATCCACTCGTAGGTGCGTTCAAGCACAGTCATCCTGCAAAGCCGCTCTGAGCCGTATGGATGTACAGCGACACCGTGGGTACGGCGTTATGGTTCAATGATCGGGAACTCTTGCGCACCAATATCTTGCACTCAGTGCCACATCAGTAGAACTCGTCCATTATAGTCCAAATCACCCGTAGACAGCCGCAGTTCAATGGGTAGGATGTGGGCCTATCCCACTTCTGATGAAGGCTCATTAGCCGGAGTGGAGGGGCAACATTTCGTTGCTCATTACTTTCCATCATTGCTTTATTGTACAAAAGCGCGTGGATATTCGGATGAGGGGGTAAAACGACTCGGTTACGTCTCAATCACACTATATATTCTCCTTATTACAGTTTACAATGATACTACTACTATTACTACAGACGTTCTACACAACACGTGTTGCTCGGGCGCGCGCCAAACCGATACTGTCCCGACCGACACCCGCGCTAGGCAATTTATACCAACCATCTGCCAAAAGTGTTTCTCCTACCCGTCATAAACGAATAATCGAATGACGCCTACCCGCCCATAGAGCACCAGTGTTCTGTATTACGTCAGAGTGAATATAAGTCACTCTTAGTACACTATATTTTACAAGACAGCCGCCGCACCAATACTCGGTGTTCGTTATGGACATAACAACAGTATAATGACAGCTGATAACGGGATACGTCCACATATAATTACAGTTGAATTATATTTCAACTAGAAATATCGTTTTTTCTACGGTAGTAAATATTATCAGGAGACGCTCGTGGTCAGTCCCCACTTTTTTATTAGTGTGTATACATTGATCCTCCGGTCCTCCCCAGGGGGCTTGCCCCCTGATCCTAACCCTTTTCCCATCCCTTTTTCCTTCCCCTCCCTCTTGGCACTGGGATGAGATACTGTGTGGTCGCCAGTATTCCGTAAGCAGGGACCCCGTAGTTCATCCCAGGAACTTTGATGCTTGATCTTAATCTGGTATAAATTTAAAAACAGATTTCAAAAAAATAACACTCAAAGTCAACAATAACAAATAGGTCTTTGCCGCTGTCGGTAAACTGAAATTCCACCAACTCCTATTTTAAGTCAGTTTTTAAATTTTATTAATAGCAATAAAGTTTTTTCCATATACGAAGTTAATACGTAACATTTACGTAGAAGATTTAATCTATTTATAACGAAACACCTCCAAAGTATTACATGTAAGGAAACTTTAACGAACGAAACTCCGGCCCAAAGGAACTTGGTACAAACGCACTCGCTCGTGCCGAAGTAGAATTAATATTTTGTTTGGAATTTCCTTTCTTTGATACATTGAAATATGCCCTGACTCTTTGTTCGGGCTCATTTGCTGACTTCCTTACAGAAAATGTTCTTTGGAGACATTCAGCAATTTTGTTTCAATTTATGTTTGAATGCTTGCATTTATTTTAAAGAAGCATAAGCTTATGCGACTAAAATACGGGTGTTATAAGTTTAAGTCTTTCCTTTTTTATTGTTTGAAATGTTGTTTAATATGGTTTAGCTTGTTTAAGATTTTTTCAGATGTTTTTATAATTGAAGAAAAAAAAACAGAGATGTTCTCAATTCGTGTCCAAATATGGACCGATTTAAATTATTATTTTTGTAATCAATAAGATTTACTTCAGTGGTAGTACAGTTGGTGATGAAATATATGCTGGCCCCATTATACGTATGACCATAGATCCGACCTTACATCACACAATGGGATGGCAATAAGTTCTGTGAACCGTGTGTGCACTAGTTGTATCTCTGTCTACCTCTCCGCAGATACAGGCGTGAGCTTATGTAAAACTAAGTAATCCTATGCGTACAAAGCTTTACTTAGACACAAATCGAACAGGTAATTAGTGGCCGCACAAACAACTGGATAGAACCGGTTAAATCCGGCTTCGGTAAATACTGGTGTTAATTAGGCGTCGGGTTTTTTGCCCGGTTCTCGATACGGACAACATCACGCTCGGTTTTTTGTTTGAACCGGTTGGATTTCGATTGTTTTTAAGTTTGTGGTTTTATTTTGTTTGAGAATGTTTTATTACGGGCTTACTTAGTCTTGATTTTGAAATTATTCTTTAACAGATTTACTTTAACGAACAGAGTTTTAATGCTTGTTTCACAATGTTCACGTTACTTCAGTACATAGTTTATAAAGAAGTAAATTAATAATAAATAAATGAATACACCCAACAGTCACACACAGTCTTAACCCTACACTAAGATATCCTATGTCTTGGGTATCAGGAACTACGAGGGACTTGCGGTCCCACAACACCCAGACCCGAAACAAATATTTGTGGATCACACAAACATTTGTATCAATGCGGGAATCGAACCCACGGCCACGGAGGCTGTCAATCATTTTCCTTTAAGTATCTTTCTTTATGATATTCTTCTATGGTATGGTATTATTCTATTCTTATCTGGTAATGTGAGCGTACAGGTGTGGTGGCTATCACTTACCGCCAGATGACTCACTTTTTTATTGGAACGAAGTTCCTTACAGGCTTGGAGGGGATAGGGATTTCGCTACGTGACCGAACTGAAAAAAATGTGATAGTAAAACCGTAAGAAAAATGCGTGGAATAAAAACCGTTAAATGAGACTTTTTTTAACTTAATTTGATATCTAGCACACAAAGTTAAAGTCGAAATTCCGTTAATAAAACAGATGTTTGTGAAACTTATGACATTTGGAAATGTAGATGCGGTTTGAAATTTGAATTTGAATTTTTGATTATAGAACACGGCCGTCCACCGTTTAGTAGCCAGTCTAACTAAGTTTTTAATTAGAGTTGTTACACTTCGGTAGTGTTTTGGGATGAAATATTACTGAATAAAAGTTTATTGGAACGAAGTTCCTTACGGCAGGCTTGGATACAGGATTATAGGGATTTCGCTGCGTGACCGAACTGAAAAAAATGTGATAGTAAAACCGTAAGAAAAATGCGTGGAATAAAACCGTTAAATGAGACGTGCGCAGGCGTGACAGTCGCATACACAGAATTGAGCACGACTTTTTTTGCAATTTGTGTCGATTCTACATTAGCCGAAGGAACTTCGTTCCTACCTGGTGTCCCACGACACCACTAATTTTTTATTTCATTGAATGACGAGACAGGAGTAAGTCGCTCGCCTGATGGCAAGCGCCACGACTGCCCATTAACAGAAGCAACACCACACAGAACTTTGAATTATAAAGCTCTGCATGGCACTGAACTGTGCTCGTCAACCCGAGTCATAACATGTTAAGTCTCATAATGTCTAGTATTTCGATTGGATTCAATGTCCTTCAAACCGAAACACACAGTATTGCTTGGTGACAGAAATACCGCCTGCCGGGCCTATGCTATAAAAAAACTAACAAAATTGAAAAATATATGAATACAGATTTTTAAGCTATTGTATAGATTTTATCGCGGGCCTTGCGGCGAGACCGAATCCAGAAATTTCGTAACGAAAAAACCTAACACCCCCCTCCGACCAGCCAGCGTTAGCTGACCTCCCTGGAACATCGATAATTTCGAAGTCCCAGGCGGCGTCAAACAGTGACCAGTCAGCTTGGACCGCACTTTCACAAGACTTTGGCCTTGAACCCCGACCTCGACCTTGACCCCGACATTGACCCCGACCTCGACCTTGACCTTGATCCCGACCATCACCTTGACCCCGACCCCGACCTTGACCTTGACATTGACCCCCGATCTTGACCTTGACCCCGGCCTTGACCCCAACCTTGACCTTGACCCCAACCTTGACCCACAAAATTAAAATTAGAAACAAAGGAAAAAAATACTGCATAAATAAAATAAATAAATAATTATAATTACATACATTTCGGGGCGAGCTTGGGTAGATACATCGCGGAGGAGGGTTTTACAGCCCTCACTTCTTCACTTGACGTAATCAAGATGTACGGCGTATGAAATGATAACGACGTAGGGTTATCTTATTATCGTTTATTCACTCTTTTAAGCTACTACCGGCTCGGAAATAAGGTTGTAGGTGGAAAAGAGCCGGCGGCAGAAAAACCACCCGTGTTACAATACTAAGAGTATACCAACATCT
The DNA here is from genome assembly GCA_949126905.1 of Amorpha juglandis. Classification (NCBI taxonomy): domain Eukaryota; kingdom Metazoa; phylum Arthropoda; class Insecta; order Lepidoptera; family Sphingidae; genus Amorpha; species Amorpha juglandis. The sequence continues at coordinate 6,247,135 of OX421390.1, read as the reverse complement.
TGAACCGACACACTTCGCGGTTATAAATCACAATATTTACAGTCAACGAGTAATTCACTACTGTCTCGACTCACGGACGGAGCTAGACTACCTTTTAAATGACAAGACGTCATCTTATATAGAGGGATTTAATTCTCCCCACTTCGAAAGTGGAATTACTTATTGAACAACACAAACCACCCTCAAATTATCAATATAACTGGCGGTACCGACAATTCGTCAAATCAGTAATGAATTTATATTTATAAATTACTCAATTAGGTTGTCAAATCAGTGTCATATTTTAATCACTCCGACACGGCCATTCTGCAATAAGGTCGCCACTGACCTTAAAGAAAACATTTCTGTCTAGTTATCTTAATCACTCCGACACGGCCTTTACAATAAAGTCTGAGGTCTTATGAAAATCTTTTTACAACGATTTGGAGGCCCCTGTCCTCAACGAATGTACGTGTGTGTAACATGATTCGGAGGCCCCTGTCCTCAACGAATGTACGTGTGTGTAACATGATTCGGAGGCCCCTGTCCTCAACGAATATACAACATGATTCGGAGGCCCCTGTCCTCAACGAATATACAACATGATTCGGAGGCCACTGTCCTCAACCAATATACAACATGATTCGGAGGCCCTGTCCTCAACGAATACACAACACGATTCGGAGGCCCCTGTCCTCAACGAATACACAACACGATTCGGAGGCCCCTGTCCTCAACGAATACACAACACGATTCGGAGGCCCCTGTCCTCAACGAATACACAACACGATTCGGAGGCCCCTGTCCTCAACGAATACACAACACGATTCGGAGGCCCCTGTCCTCAACGAATACACAACACGATTCGGAGGCCCCTGTCCTCAACGAATACACAACACGATTCGGAGGCCCCTGTCCTCAACGAATACACAACACGATTCGGAGGCCCCTGTCCTCAACGAATACACAACACGATTCGGAGGCCCCTGTCCTCAACGAATACACAACACGATTCGGAGGCCCCTGTCCTCAACGAATACACAACACGATTCGGAGGCCCCTGTCCTCAACGAATATACAACATGATTCGGAGGCCCCTGTCCTCAACGAATATACAACATGATTCGGAGGCCCCTGTCCTCAACGAATATACAACATGATTCGGAGGCCTCTGTCCTCAACGAATGTGTAGATGATTCAACAAATGTGTAGATGATTCAACGAATGTGTCGATGATTCAACGAATGTGTAGATGATTCAACGAATGTGTAGATGATTCAACGAATGTGTAGATGATTCAACAAATGTGTAGATGATTCAACGAATGTGTAGATGATTCAACGAATGTGTAGATGATTCAACGAATGTGTAGATGATTCAACGAATGTGTAGATGATTCAACGAATGTCTAGATGATTTAACGAATGTGTAGATGATTCAACGAATGTGTAAATTATTCGGAGGCCCCTGTCCTCAACGAATGTGTAACCAACCAATCTCTATAAGCTATTGCCTAGACCAGGTAACATGATGGCCTTTAATCCAATTTATTCTATTCACAGAGGACAAACTCGTGTCAGGATTATCCAATTGTAGGCCTTACTTTAATTGCACTTTTAAACACGCTTTAACCACGACGGTATTTCTAGTACTGTACCGGATAGCCAAGCTGAAGGCTGGCTACTATAATAACGACCACGATTTCATAAAAACCGTGCGCACAAACTGAGAAAAAATCACATCTAACACGGCCTATCCTGACGCGTGCGTGTCCTCGAGCACTTTAGTATTTACAGATAGCACCCACAAAATACCCTTCCTCATCACTTCACGTGTGTTATCTATAGCCGGGCAAAAGAAGTGATGAAGAAAAATCTTGGAAACACAGCTGTTAAGTCTATGAGTTTAGAAGAATACAACGTAAATGATTCGTTTCTAGGCGGAGCCGGCACTTAATACCACTCTGCACCAGCCACGTTGTACCGTATTTTTCACAAGATCCGCTCAGTCGTTGCAATTCACAGCTTCCATCTGCCTCCATGACGCATCGAGCATCTCACACCTCCTGTAACAAAAATACACGGCAGAATTACATAGCTCACAATTACATACAATCATTTGTATTAGGTGCGGGAATCGAACCCGAAACCTCCCATTTCACAACCCGACGCCTGTCCGCTGCGCTGCGGAGGCCAGCTGTCATCTGATACCATGGGTATTAATCATATTTTATCTTGGGTGCGGGAATCGAACCCGCAGCCTGATGCCTATCCGCTATGTTGCGGAGGCCAGCTGTCATGTGATACCATGACACTTTCTCATATTACAAAATTTCAGCGCAAATTCTTATGCACCGCTTCGACCAATCCTGACGTATATGAATCCTAGTTTGGGTTTAGACATCAATATTACTATAAGAGATAACAAGAGAATTAGTTCACATGGAAACCTCTTCATCATCGTCAGCACCAGGTTGGAACATATCACCTTCACATTAAAAATGGTTATTACAGGTTCGTGTGTGTCTGAAGCGTAACTTCTTAATAATTTTGAAGTGATATCTTCTTAAGGGAGGGTGAACCGATGCGTTCCGTAATGCAAGCGGTCGAAGGAAGGCTCGAGAATATTCGAGAACATTCCGTGACACGTCACGCGGGCCAGATAACCAGCCAGCGTTAGCCGAACTCTCTGGAACTTCAAGAATTTTCGAAGTCCCAGGTGGCGTCACACAGTGACCAGTCAGCTTTGACCGTACTTTGACTGGACTTTGACTGGACTTTGACCGTACTTTGACCGGACTTTGACCGTACTTTGACTGGACTTTGACCGTACTTTGACTGGACTTTGACCGTACTTTGACTGGACTTTGACCGTACTTTGACTGGACTTTGACCGTACTTTGACTGGACTTTGACCGTACTTTGACTGGACTTTGACCGTACTTTGACTGGACTTTGACCGTACTTTGACTGGACTTTGACCGTACTTTGACTGGACTTTGACCGTACTTTGACTGGACTTTGACCGTACTTTGACTGGACTTTGACCGTACTTTGACTGGACTTTGACCGTACTTTGACTGGACTTTGACCGTACTTTGACTGGACTTTGACCGTACTTTGACTGGACTTTGACCGTACTTTGACTGGACTTTGACCGTACTTTGACTGGACTTTGACCGTACTTTGACTGGACTTTGACCGTACTTTGACTGGACTTTGACCGTACTTTGACTGGACTTTGACCGTACTTTACAGTGCTTTGACCGAACTTTACAGGGCTTTGACCGAACTTTACAGGGCTTTGACCGAACTTTACAGGGCTTTGATCGAACTTTACAGGGCTTTGACCGAACTTTACAGGGCTTTGACCGAACTTTACAGGGCTTTGACCGAACTTTACAGGGCTTTGACCGAACTTTACAGGGCTTTGACTGAACTTTACAGGGCTTTGACCGAACTTTACAGGGCTTTGATCGGACTGGAGTGCAGTGCAGTGTAGTGCAATCCAATGAAGTAATAACTTCTTATGGGAGGGTAAGCCGCTTCGTAACGTAACGCGTTACGGCGCCACTCTGTCTGGCTTCCCTTTCTCTCACGCATAAGGCAGGAGTAGGCAGGCTCCTCCTTTCTCACTTTAACCCACATTAGTTTAAGTTATCGCTACTTTCGAGCGTCTCGAGACGCACACTTTTTTATTTTTTCAAAAGGGGACTGTACCAAATGAAGTGACAAACTATTGGCGCAAGCGCGTATTCAAGCGCTCACAGATAAGGGTCTTGTAAGTAATGAGTAGTTCGAAATCAGAGGAACACTCCTAGCCTGCGCCGCCAGTACGGAAGGTATCTGTCACCCACATACCTTAAGACCAGCTCAAAAGACCCCAAGAACTAAGAGTGGACTCCCTAAACAAATCGATTTGAACCGTGTAACCGGGCCATAGTGTCCATTCAATGCCGTCAGAGAGCCAGGTCCAATTGATCGCCACGAGTACCACAACATCTTTTAAGGGGGAAACGTAAGTTTACCACCCACATACCCCAAGACTCTGCAATGTGGTCGAGTAACCAAACCCAATATCCCCAGCTCGGGCACATGGGTACAATACAATAATACGACAAACTTTATTCCGACAGTCACAAATACGAACTTCAAAATACCGATCCTCATAATTCCGAATGGTTTAAAATTCCGAATATAACAACTCCGATGTATCATTTATCCTATTTTTATAATTTCAAAATTTCAAAATTCCGAACGTATATAATTACGATTCTTAAAATACCGAGTTTCAATAGATCGAATAACAAATAGTCCGAATTAATGATAATTCTAAACATCAAAAATACGAATTCCGATCATTAAAATACCTATTAATTAAAATTCCTAAATAAAAACGCCTTGTAAAACGGAATAGAACTTAAAGACAAATCAACACATAATTGCTTGTCAAAGAGAAGTATAATAGTATGAGGAGGTAGAATTAAAAAACTAATGTCAAATGCGTTTTAAAAGTATTTTCTTTCCAATAATAAGATTTTTTTCGCTGATCACAATTTTAACCTAACGTAAATGATTCACCAACAATAGAGAGGATTCTTCGCGCTTTAATGGTCACAGTTCTAACCTAACCTAACCCAAATGTATGCAATGATTATATTAACTGAATCAAAATCCTAATTTTAGCAATTTATTCGGAATATTTAAAATCGGAATGTCGTTTTTCGGACCGAGAACCCATCGAGCATTTGACTCTTCGAACATATAAAAATCGGAAAACAAACAGATCGTATTTGGGTAAGGCCGTAGATTTTTCCACTTTTTCATTACCAGTCACGTTCATATTAATATCATGAACAATTAACACTTTTTACCAGCTTTGATAATTTTATCCTGTAGATTAGTTTTTAGGGTAAAAACAACTTTTACGAATTAACTGTAACTATAACAGTTTTTATATAATTTAATTTTAACGATATTAAGGATTTACGTTTTCATACAAAAATAAAATGAACATAAATTTCATCAGATAGTAAATTGACAAAATTACGAATATTTTGTTAAGTAAGCCATATAATTTTTAGTTTATGTAAAATCACAAGGTTTGAGCACTTAAATCCAATATTTCATTATTTTAAAAGAGCGTTTATTTATTTTTTATTCCAGTTTTAAAACAGGACATCAATTTTTACACTTTTATGTTACTATTTTATGTTACCAATATTGGTAAGTAAATGAAGTCTTTGAATAGTATTCGAAGAATATGTAAAATTAGACGGGCAATCCTAAGCAGAACAATAAAAAAAAGAAAAATAAGTCGCCATATTGTGGCCTATGGATTGTTTCAAACAGTGCACAAGCAGTTTCGTCAGTGAAATTCAGAAACAGTTTTGTGATATTTTTAAGGTAAGTAGACACTTGTTTATGTTCATTGTATTATTTTTTTAGGCGACATAGCTTATATTTATCGAGAAAACATCTATAATGTCGCAAATCTTTTTAGTTTTGAAATTATAAGCTAATTACATCTAAAATATTTCGCTTTTATGATACTTTTATGTTACTTTTATGATACTTTTATGTTACCTGTAGCATAAACTTTTACGTCACAGTAGCACAACTTATGTTTAATTTTTGGGAAAAGTACCTTAATCTTAATCTTTCGTTATGTTCGTACGTTTATTATAAATTATGTTGCTTTTATGTTACTTTTATTTTTTTACTTTATGTTACAAAAGTGGAAAAAACTACGGCCTTACCCATTTACAACTTTCGGTAAAATAATATTCGTAAATTTGAATAATAGACATTATAATTTTTAGGTATTATGAAATTCGGGCTCTTGAACATCGGAATAAAATATTTCGGAGTATTTGGGTGTTCCCCGGGCACATGTGTAATACGTGGTTTGGTATGTACTTCGCCTTGCGTAAACTTATTCACGCATAGGCATCCAATTTCAGCAACGACGTATTCAGTGATGAATACCATATACCATTGGATGTATACCAATTTTTTTTTTGTCTGTCTGTTTGTTCCGACTAGTCTCTGAAATGGCTGGACCGATTTTGACGGGTCTTTCACTGGCAGATAGCTGATGTAACAAGGAGTAACTTGGGCTACTTTCGGTCTGTCGGTCTGTCGGTTTGTTCCGAATAATCTCACGAAAAAAAAAAAACTTAAAAGTAAACTCTGCGAACTGAACAATAACCACGCGGATGAAGTCGCGTGCAACAGCTAGTATTTTATACGAGTGTAGCCGAATTGAAACTCAAAGACGTTACGCCTTCGGGGAAAGAAGGTACCTTTTGGGGTTTTATCATTCTGGCCTCTCCGGTCTAGATTGCATCACAAAATGACTTGTGACTTGTGCGACTTGAATGAGACTGATGATGACTGACTTGAATGATGACTTTTTTTTTGTTATGTGTCCAATAATGGGGATAATATTTCATTATTGAAAAACTCCCGAAATAAATAAATGGAAAAAAAAAACACGTTTTATACGCGGTTTACATAAAATGGAACGGACTCACCAAATCCTTTATCCTGAACTCAATGCCAGCGCCGGTGCCACATCAGTAGAACTCGTTCATTATTCCTTCTCTGCATAAATTGCCTGGGTTGATCCTGCTTCTGATTTCGGGGCGAGCTTGGGTAGATACATCGCGGAGGAGGGTTTTACAGCCCTCACTTCTTCACTTGACGTAATCAAGATGTACGGCGTATGAAATGATAACGACGTAGGGTTATCTTATTATCGTTTATTCACTCTTTTAAGCTACTACCGGCTCGGAAATAAGGTTGTAGGTGGAAAAGAGCCGGCGGCAGAAAAACCACCCGTGTTACAATACTAAGAGTATACCAACATCTTGAACCGACACACTTCGCGGTTATAAATCACAATATTTACAGTCAACGAGTAATTCACTACTGTCTCGACTCACGGACGGAGCTAGACTACCTTTTAAATGACAAGACGTCATCTTATATAGAGGGATTTAATTCTCCCCACTTCGAAAGTGGAATTACTTATTGAACAACACAAACCACCCTCAAATTATCAATATAACTGGCGGTACCGACAATTCGTCAAATCAGTAATGAATTTATATTTATAAATTACTCAATTAGGTTGTCAAATCAGTGTCATATTTTAATCACTCCGACATACATAAGTTGATAAAAAATGCTATACAATAGCTTTACCGCGGCAGTCTCCGACTGCCACACGTCTTTTTTTTATAGTTTACATATATTAGCTAAATACTTTTGTCTCTTAAATAAATGTGATATAGTCGACCCTATCCTTTACAATAAAATTTTAGCTCAGCATTTCACAGAATGTTTTTTGTAACAGTAAAAATGTCACAGTGACACCGAAAGCCTATCCTTTGACGTCACCGCCAATGGCTCCATGCGTCAAAAGCTTGTTTACGCATGCTAGGCCTTTGTAACGTATTTATTTTCGCGTTTTAAACGTCGGTGGATGGTTCACCTGTTAGCTGTATTTTATAGTATATACTCACGCCTGTAATCTCCGAAGGGTGGGCAGAGGTGTAACCAGTACACCCACATTACGTCGAGCTGTTCGCTTAGATCTTTTAAACTATTCAACGGATTTTAATGCAGTTATCAGCAATAGATAGAATGATTCGTGAGGAAGGTTTATATGTATAACTAGCTTTTGCTCGCGGCTCCGCCCACGTGATCAAATAAACAAACAAACAATCATACTCTACAGCTTTATAATATTAGTATAGATTTGATTTTGATTTGACAACGGAAGCCTTCAAATAATATTATTTTGGTAGCTTAGCAACGGAAGCCTTCAAATATGAATAATTTCCCCGTTTTTGCAACATTTTTCACTGATGCTTCGCTTCTAATGGTCGCAGCGTAATGTTATATATCCTAAAGCCTTCCTCGATAAATGGACTATCCAACACAAAAAGAATTTTTCAATTCGAACCAGTAATTCCTGAGATTAGCGCGTTCAAACAAACAAACAAACAAACAAACAAACAAACAATCAAACAATCAAACTCTACAGCTTTATTATTATTATTATTATTATATGTATAATACATACATGTTATAGTACAGAAAAGCCGCCGCGGGTCGTTAGTTCGATTATAAAAATCACAAAGTTTCCCGGGTTTGAGGTTAGTGCTCGATACGGCGATAGGGTTGTTCATGATCTCATCATGGGACGGAAATAAGCTCAATAGTCGTCTGTGTACTGTCTACCTATTCGGGGATACAAGCGTGAGCTTTTCCAACTCTACCCGCCTTTTTCCACTCGTAATGGGGTCGGCACAACATACTTTTCAACCCATGTTACAGAATGATTTAGTTCGTATCTTTAAAAACCGGCTTATTCTATAAATCCTACTAATAGTATGAATGTAATGAGTGGTAGAGCTTCGCTGTAGATAGTTTTGTCTATAGCATGAATGGGCCGGCTCGATTGGGTAGTTACCACAGAAAACCGACGTAAAGTAGCGGCTTGCTGCGTTTCATGCTGCTGCGAGTGAGATATCCGGAGATTCAAATCCCCTTCCCTTTCCCAATCCCTTCCCTGTAAGGTCGGCAAAGCGCCTATGATTCTTCTAGTATTGTAGGCCTACATGGGCGGTGGAGATCATTTACCATCAGGTGACCCACTTACTCGTTTGCTGGTCAATGCTACAAAAAAATGTGAAAGTTTTTCATTAATAAAATTACGCATTAAAGCCTGAACGGATCAAATTTGACTAATGGGCCATGGCCTAGATTAGAACATATGCCAATGTATCCAGGAAATTTGTTCATACGGGTGGAGCCGGGAACAAACCCTAACTACACAAATTGTCAGAGTTACAAGCTTATGAACCAGAATATCTCAACTAAAACTAATACATAACGACAGTTACCATTTCGGGGTTATTGATGGCAAGTTCTGTTTACCTCGGCAAGACATATTCGCTGCATTAACGCCGACGCTTCTCTTTGCCGAAATGTTAACTTAACACCTGTGTACAGGACGATCTACTTTAGTTACAATAAGTTATGTTAAAAAAACAAAAAGGAAAAATGTTTTATTTTATTGGGGTCGATTCCCGTACTAAGACTAATGTTTCTGTGATCTAATAGTATTTGTTTCTCTTTTAATCCAAATCAAACATTAGTTTTTAGTTAAATACTTTTATTACAGGACACAAGTACAAACAACATAATTATAAATATTATTATAATTATTATATTATCACATAATTTTTTCCGTATTGCGAATTGCCACTGTATTAAAAAACACACAAAAATATTATATTCATGGATTGAACAGTGTGAGACCTTGAGTCTCTCGCAGTTTTTTTTTACCCTGAATACAAATCACAACTCAAATTTTAATCTAGATTAATAATTTTTATTATTATCAAAACTAGAATCCCTAAAACTTCACACTAATTTTAATCATTCATTTATTATGATCGATAAAATCGATCATATCCGTATAAATTAAAAGTGCGTGAGCGACTTATTGTATCGTACACTACATTGTTTTTATAGCATAGACCGGCAAACGAGCAAGAGGCTCACCTGATGGTAAGTGATCTCCACCGCTCAAGCACGCCCACAACACTAGAAAAATCATAGGCGCGTTGCCAAGCTAAAAAGGAATGGATAATAAAGGGATTGTGAAGGGGAGGGGGATATGGGCCTCCGGATATCTCACTCATCATAAGAAACGCAGCAGCAAGCCGCTACTTTACGTCGGTTCAATGAGCCAGTGGTAACGACCCGATTGAGCCAGCACAGCCATGCTGTAGACAAAACTGTCTATAGCGTGGCTCTACCACTCAAGAAAAACATGTTAAATTTGACCATACCTTTCTATAACACATTGTATAACGAAGTAGTATGCAAAATGTCATGCTCTTCTTAATCCAGTTATACTTTGCGATATCTGTCAGACAGTGTTAAAACCATCCTACTAATATTATAAACGCGAAAGTTTGTAAGTATGGATGGATGGATGTATGTTTGTTACTCTTTCACGTAAAAACTACTGAATGGATTTTAATGAAACTTTACAATAATAAAGCTTATACATCAGAATAAGACATAGGCTACTTTTTATCCCGGAAAAAGTAGATCACGCAGGTGGAGCCGCGAGCAAAAGCTAGTTCCTAATAAAAAGGAATGTTAAAAAATATGTTATTTTATTTTCTACTAATACGAAGCACCCTGTAGCATAGAATTATAACAAATGGCCTATCTGAAATGATGTATTCTCAGATTATATAACATCAATCTACGTAGTTCGCGGATTGGATCGAGTGAAATTATTAGGGTGCGTTTATACGGTAATGTTTTTAAGATTTTGCAACTGATTTTAAAAAGGAGGAAGTTCTCAATCCGCCTGTATGCGTTTTATACGATATCAAATGTGGACAAATTTTTAACAAAGTTTTTAATTCGATGCCTTTTAAATAATCGCATATAAATTTGGTTATGATTTGACGACGGAGTACGAGGCAAATGGATTGACGTCTATTTAATTCTTTCATCATTGGGAAAATGGGAAACTTCTCAATGAATAACAAAAAAGGAAGTTTTTTGCAGTTTTCAAGAGGGTTTTTGAAATTGTAATATTATAAATAGCCAGCCTGTGTTGCAATACCTCTTTTAGTTCGTAAGTAGCTACCTTTCCTTTGTAAGTAGGTAACATTTTTAATTGCTTTATACACTTAGATAATTCTCGGGCATGCACACATCTCAACAAAGTTCATTACAATTGGATGAATGGTATAGCTATAGGCAAACAAACAAACGTATTATGTACTAGCTTTTCCTCGCTGCTCCGCCCACGTGATCTAATTTTTCTAGGATAAAAAGTAGCCTATGTTACTCAGTGATAATGTCGCTCTCTAACGACGAGAATTTTTAAAATCGGTCTAGTAGTTTTTAAGTTTATTCGTTACATACAAAAATAAAAAAAATCCTCCTAGTATATTAGTGTAGATATAAGAAGAAGATTATTCTAAAATTTACAGTTCGTTGAACAGGTACATTAAGAAATTAAATAAAAAAGTGAAATTCATTTAATGCTAAAACACTTTATTATGTAATCTTTCTTTTTTTGGAATAAAATTGTACAGTATAAACGTGCCTTTGGACTTTGTAATGGTGTCATTTGTAACTCGGACGAAATAAAATGGTCTGAATTTTCTATTGCGTTAACGTCTATGTAGAAGGATTATTCAAGTGTTTTATATTATAAGGTCAATCAAGTCAAAATAACCCAAGCGGCTTATAAGAAACGCATTCGGGAACGCAAACGAGAATGCTGGAGAACCTTTTGTACCAACATTGAATCAAACGCTCAGGCAGCCAGGGTAAGGAAAGTTCTATCCAAAGACCCAGATCGTAACCTTGGCTCCCTGAAAAAAGCTGACAACAGCTATACAACAACTGATGCAGAAATGTGTCAGCTGCTACTTAACACACACTTCCCAGGATGCCTTGTCACGGATAACACCACATGGGGAGAAGTGAACCAACAGGTATGTAATGAAACAACCACCGACGATATCATAACTGCTCAGCGAACAATCACGTTAGAACGAGTCGTATGGGCAATAAACACCTTCTCAACCTACAAAGCGGCCGGTTTAGATGGTATCTTCCCTGGACTCCTTCAGTGGGGCAAAAACACGATAGCCCCACATCTGGTTAGGATTTATCAGGGATGCCTAAAATACTGCTACGTTCCCCACAAATGGAGAGAAGTAAAAGTGGTATTCATACCAAAACCAGGTAAGAGTGACTATACGCAACCAAAATCGTATAGACCAATTAGCCTCACATCTTTCCTTCTCAAGGTAATGGAGAGACTGTGTGACCGGGCACTCAGAGATGAGGCATTGGCTAATCACCCTCTACACAACCAACAACACGCCTACTCTTTAGGCAAATCAACCGAATCAGCACTTCACAGTGTAATCACACCAATCGAAAATGCACTATCAACACAATCATCAGCGCTTGTAGCCTTCATTGACATAGAGGGGGCTTTTGACAAGACGCAATTTAACAGCATAAGCCGTGCACTGCTCAACCACAACGCTAACCGGTCCATAACTAACTGGATCGGAAGCATGCTGAGGGAGGGGGCAGTGCAAGTGACAGTCAATGATACTGTCCGAGCCATTGTTTCGAGGGGCTGCCCACAGGGGGGGGTCATTTCGCCGCTCTTGTGGAACTTAGTGGTGGATGACCTCATTAGGACACTAAACGAAGCAGGCTTCCACACTGTCGGCTATGCAGACGATGTAACGATCCTTGTACAAGGTAAGTTCCAAGGAGTCCTATGCGAACTCATGCAAAGGGCCCTTAATATCGTCGAAGGATGGTGCTCAGAACAGAAACTGACAGTAAATCCATCAAAAACTGAACTCGTAATGTTCACAAAGAAGCGAACAATAGAAAATCTTCGCCTACCTAAACTCCAAGGTACCACACTTTCTCTCACCAAAGAGGTAAAATATCTAGGTATCATCTTGGACGACAAACTGTTATGGAATAAACATCTGGACCACAAACTAGAGAAGGCCTGTATCACATTCTGGCAGTGCAAGAGACTCCTTGGCAAAACCTGGGGTGTACACCCCAAAATTGTCAGGTGGCTATACACTGCGGTGATACGGCCAATCCTCACCTACGGAGCTGTCGTCTGGTGGCCCAGAACCAAATTAACTACAGCAAGAACCAAACTGCAGCATTTCCAGAGACTAGCCTGCACAGCTATAACGGGCTGCATGAAAACCACACCCACAGCAGCTTTGGAGGTCCTGCTGGGACTACCGCCCATGGATCTTTTTATCCAACAAGAGGCGGCCTCAGCAGCAATAAGACTAAAGACGCTAAAGCTCTGGGGTACAGCTAATAGTACCCATGCCAAAATCTTGGAAGAAGCCATCAACTACCAACCGTTGATGGCTGCTCCCAACGACAGGGTACCCAAACAACACATCTTCAGCAAAAGCTACACTGTCCAGCTGACCGAAGAACAACATGACTGGTCAGACACACACGAACTGCGCATATACACCGATGGCTCAAAGACAAGGACAGGATCGGGAGCAGGAGTGTTTTCACCAGAATTGAACATCAAGATATCAATGGCCTTGGGCGAATACAGTTCCATCTACCAATGTGAATGTGTCGCCATTACACAGGCTGCCAAAGCAGTGGAAAAACGGGGCCTTACAGGCTATAAAATACGAATTGTATCCGATAGCGCTGCGGTATTACGAGCCCTAGACAGCAAAATTATCCAGTCAGGGCTTATACTAGAGTGCCACCAGGCACTGGAGGGTATAGGGAAAATAAACTCAGTTACCCTGCAGTGGATAAAAGGGCACAGTGGCTCTCTAGGAAACGACGCAGCTGATGAGCTGGCTAAAAGAGGGTCAGACCAGGCATTGATGGGTCCTAATCCAATACTGCCACTGCCCTTTAACCAGCTGAGGACATGGCTGCGTCACAGAACACAAAAACAGCACGCAGAACAATGGGCGAATATTAGTACATGCAGACAATCCCGGGAAACCGTGCCACACCCGGATTTTCGTCTGACTAAACGCCTCCTATCTTTGGACAGGGCATCCCTACGCATAGTCGTAGGTACCATCACTGGACATTGCCCGCTAAACAAACATTTATATGTTCTAGGTATGACTGACAGCCCCCTATGTAGGGGATGTCTGTTGGTCGATGAAACAGCTGCCCATGTCATCCTGGAGTGTGAAGGTGTAGCTGCACAACGGGCAGAAATCCTCGACTCACCGGGGTCACTCCGAGAAGCCTGTGGAGAAACCAGGAAGATCCTGCGCTTCTGGTCGGAGTTAGGCTGGCTTGTACTATAGCCGGCACGGATATCACGCACAATGGCCTGAATTTTTACAGGCTAAGTGCGGGAAAAGGAGCCCACAACCAATACCAATACCAATACCAATACCAATTATAAGGTCAAGAATGTAGTTTTTACCCGACGAAAACAACGGTGTTTCTGAATGCGACGCGTTTTTTTTTTTGGATATTTAACCAAGCCTCCTCCCCAGTGGGATTGACGTCAGGCGGCCGGTCGTATACACTACGAGCTAAATCTTTATGTAATACTAGATGACCCGGTGAACTTCGTATCACCTACATATATTTGTGTAAAATGTGGTCAAAACTTAATACAAATGTTTCATTTACATTAAATGCAATTAAGTGAGGTACTGCACCATTGCACGTGAGGTAGCCCGTCGCATCTTTAATTGACTTCGACGACCTAAGTCAGGTCGTCTTCCACCTCCCCCCGGTGGGACAGTCCTGTCCCTGTCCTCTCCTGTCCCTTTCCTGTCCTATCCTGTCCTGTGCTGTCATGTGCTGTCCTGTCCCTGTCCTGTCCTATCCTGTCCTGTCCCTGCCCTGTCCCTGTCCTGTCCCTGTCCTGTCCCTGTCCTGTCCTGTCCTGTCCTGTCCTGTCCTGTCCTGTCCTGTCCTGTCCTGTCCTGTCCTGTCCTGTCCTGTCCATGTCCTGTCCCTGTTCTGTCCTGTCCTGTCCTGTCCTGTCCTGTCCTGCCCATGTACTGTCCTGCCCCTGTCCTGTCCTGCCCCTGTCCTGTCCTGTCCCTACCTGTCCTGTTCTGTCCTGTCCTGTCCTGTCCTGTCCTGTCCTGTCCTGTCCTGTCCTGTCCTGTCCTGTCCTGTCCTGTCCTGTCCTGTCCTGTCCTGTCCTGTCCTGTCCTGTCCTGTCCTGTCCTGTCCTGTCCTGTCCTGTCCTGTCCTGTCCTGTCCTGTCCTGTCCTGTCCTGTCCTGTCCTGTCCTGTCCTGTCCTGTCCTGTCCTGTCCTGTCCTGTCCTGTCCTGTCCTGTCCTGTCCTGTCCTGTCCTGTCCTGTCCTGTCCTGTCCTGTCCTGTCCTGTCCTGTCCTGTCCTGTCCTGTCCTGTCCTGTCCTGTCCTGTCCTGTCCTGTCCTGTCCTGTCCTGTCCTGTCCTGTCCTGTCCTGTCCTGTCCTGTCCTGTCCTGTCCTGTCCTGTCCTGTCCTGTCCTGTCCTGTCCTGTCCTGTCCCTGTCCCTGTCCCTGTCCCTGTCCCTGTCCCTGTCCCTGTCCCTGTCCTGTCCTGTCCTGTCCTGTCCTGTCCTGTCCTGTCCCTGTCCTGTCCCTGTCCCTGTCCTGTCCGGTCCCTGTCCGGTCCCTGTCCTGTCCTGTCCCTGTCCTGTCCCGTCCCGTCCTGTCCTGTCCTGTCCTGTCATCAAAAAGTCATCAAGTGTTTCATACCCAGGAACAGTTTGTACTGGAAAATTAAGTTGTCGTTTTTAGTGTTTTCCTTTACTTATTATTTATGTTACTCATTTTTTCTCACCGGGTAAACCTTCCCTGAACTTCCACAAATATTTCAAGATCAGAATTAGCCAAATCGGTACAGCCAGTCTCGAGTTTTGGCGAGACACACGCACAGCGATTCATTTTTATATATATAGATATTTTTGTATTTAATTGAATGACGAGACGAGCAAGTCGCTCGCCTGATGGTAAGCGTCACGCCTGCCCATGAAGCAACACCACATGAGTTATAAAGCACTGCATGGCACTGAACTGCGCTCGTCACCTCGAGACATAAGATGTTAAGTCTCATAATGTCCAGTAATTTCACTGGCTTCAATGTCCTTCAAACCGAATCACAACAGTGCTTACACACTATTGCTTGGCGGCAGAAATAGACAAAGCGGTGATACCAACCCAGACGGCCTCTCGCATACGAGGTACCTACCGTCTTGTAAAATGGTGTTGCTTCTGTTATGGGCTGGCACGACTCTTACCGACAAGCGAACGGACTGCTCGTCTCATTCAAGCTAATAGAAAAACTTAAACTGTGTCTTATGAGTGGGTAATTTTAATTCCCATGAATTAAGCCGTTAAACCAAAAACATCGTAAATACAGTAATAAACCTACGCTGTCACAATCATTTAGTTTTTGCAGTATAAATCAAGTACATTTGCAACATTCATAACGAAATATAGGAGGTTGTGACGTCAAAATCCGCTGGCTGTGTGCTGCATTTCGTATGTAAATTTTATTACATCCAGATGAAAATGTATGGCCGTGGTAAGTTTAATAAGTTGGATTATTTAAGGAACCGAGTCTGTCCTTGTTTTAACTGTAATATGAATGAATGGTATAGTGACAAGGCCTCTGATATGCGAGAGGCCGTCTGGGTTGGTACCACCGTCTATTTCGGCTGCCAAGTAATGTGTAAGCACTGTTGTGTTACGGTTTGAAGGGCATTAAAGTCATTGAAGTTACTGGGCATTATGAGACTTAACAAGTTATGTCTCAATGAACATAGGTTGAAAGTATGAACATAAGTTCGCCACTGTCATATCATGGGAAGGAAACACAGGTATTCAATATTATAGACCGAAATAAGCGAACGGTGTGTGCAATGTTGCACCTCTACCTACACTTTCTGGGATATAGCAAGAGTTATGTTTCAATTGTCAATTTAAAACCATGTGATCATTTATTTATTTAGAGACGCCTACACATAAAACACATGCAACACCACACGGAACTCTGAATTACAAAGCACTGCATGGCACAGAACTGCGCTCGTCACCCCAAGACACAACGATGTTAAGTCTCATAATGCACTGTAATTTCACTGGCTTCAATGTCCTTCAAACCGAAACATAACAGTGCTTACACACTCATGCTTGGCGGTAGAAATAGCCAAAGATTTGGTACCAACCCAGACGGCCTCTCGCATACGAGGGACCTACCATCTTGTAAACTTGTTACTTGCTCTATCATTATTAGGGAAAATGCAGCTTTTCAGCGAATTTATTTTCCTCGTAATGTTTTGAAGTTATTCAGCCACAAACTCGGTTTTGGTGCGGAATAAAATAATAAACCAGTCACAAAAGTAACAGCGGTTATCGCGCCAAATAAAATTCACAGTCAGATAAAAATTATTAAATTTAAATATTCATGGCGTGAGCGACGTATTTTTTTTTATTTTAATTCCAATGGAACTGCTAAGATTTGCATAATTAAGTGGTCACTTGAAAGACTACAAAGTTTATGCAATTTTATAAATAGGTTCCGAACATTCATGCACATTTGCAATTTACAAATTATCAAAGTAGATTAATTAATTATTGATTGTCAAGTTTTATTACCACTTTTAGCTGCAGCATATTTCTCAGAATTTGATTAAGTTCGGTTCAGTAGTTTAGGCGTTCATCGCGGACAAACAACTTGACACCAAATTTGTATATATATGTGTTACAATAAAATTCTTCCAATAAAATAAAATCCTCCGTCCTTGTTTACGTTCATACAGCTAATGTCAAATATATAACAGTTTGTGGTTTATTTACGGTTCAATTTGGAACATTGTGCGACAAACTAGTAATAATAAAAAAATACAGCACTCACACATAGTCCTGACCCCACACTAGGTTAAAATGTTTTGTCAGTGTCAGGAACTACGAGGGACTTGCGGTCTCACAACACTCAGACCCGAAACAAATATTTGTGAATCACACACCCATTTGTCTCGGTGCTGTAATAGAACCCACGGCTCCCGCTTCGTAGCCGGCTGGCTACTCGCCCACTGCGCCACGGAAGCTATCGGCCTCCTATTTACTGTATTAGCTATCACTAAAGCAATGAGGCGATTCACTATTCTGAAAATAATATTTTTACCTGACTTAAAAAGGAGGACGTTCTCAATTCAATGAGTTTAATTTTGATTTTTTTAAGTATTTTTAAGGTTTATTCAACAGTTACAGACCAATTTTGTTGGTAAAATTTCATTCGATAGAGTTAACCTACGATATTTCATATAAAAGTTAAGATCTGATGACGGAGTTGGGAATAAAAAAAATAATACCTCAGAGCATAAAGCACACTCCTAGCAATTGTATCATTGTATAAAAATTGTAAAATAAAATAAATTTCAACAAAACTTTAGAAACGACTTCAAAAGCTAACACTGAATAGTCAAAAATAAAAAGAATTTAGAGGTAATTTTGGATACTATACCGGCGCCACTGCTGATAACTAAAATTGCACCGACTGCAAACACCTCGGGAAATTATAGTTATGTTTAACATTTTAGTGTCGTTTTTCGAAATCAGTTTTTAAGTTTTTTTTTATATTTAATAAGATTTACGTTTATTTATTATATTTAAATAATCAATTACTGACTACTATTAAACTACAATACCACCGACTCAAAACTGTAAAGTTTTATTTCTGCTATTTAGTTTTTAAGTCATTTTTATTATCGTTATTACAAAAGTATGTATGAACCAATATTTGCCTGAAAATAAATGATTTATTATTGCTCTTAAAAATAAGTAACGGATAATAAATTGTAACATAAAAATCAGAAATAAACGCACCCTATAACTAGATAAAGCAAATGCGGTCCAACCATCCTTACGTCATGGCTGACCACTTTTATTATTATATTTATTACTCTATATAAAGATAGAGTAGGTTTTGTTAGATACCAAATAGGTACGAAAACTATTCTTTATTCAAAAATTTAAAAAAAAAACTCATTCTATATAGTTTTTGTCGTCAGAATAATTGACTATTTTTGTTGTTATTTTTATTACTTTGTAATTATGTTTTTTTAGATACCGAATAGGTACTAAAACTTTGAATAAGTCAAACTGTAAATGTCTTTCTTGATCCACGCTCACAAATCTCAATTCCTCAACATTAATACAATCTTACTGTAGGAAAACAGTCTCTGAAAGTCAATTTAAAAAGAATATAATTTTGAGAGAGCGCTCTTCATTATTTACATTATGCAGGAGTCAAGGACTGTAATTCATTTCGGCTGAGACAAAAGACACGCTACTGCAACCCCCGATTTGCATTTGAATAGGGCGGTTTATCGTATTAAAATAATAATCTCGCTTTTGAACTTTTACGTTTTATTTTAGACGAATCACTTTCAACGCGATATTTAAATCAACAAAAGCTGTAAGGTTATTTTTGATCAATTTGATTGAAAGTCATTTTTTATTTGGGGGCAACAGAGTAAGCGAATCTCCTGATGGTAAGTGATCACCGCTGCCCATGGACACCATCAATAATTGTGTGGTAATGATTGTGGATCGTTTTTGACATTTAGAGTTAAGGAGATCCCCGTTAATATAATTACTAATTAATACAGATGTAACCTTAAGGCTGCGGACTCGAAGTCAGCGGGTCCGGGGTGGCGGCGGCGGCGGCGCAGGAGCAGCGGAGACCAGGTCTCGAAGTCAGCGGGCAGATCGCGCGGCGCTAGAGCGGCATAGTGTTGTACTATGATAAATTAGTGTCTGTTCGCGAACGAAATTGATGTGCATATGATGTTCCATATAAAAAATCATTGAAATAATTTGCTTAACCACGTCGGCGGGAATTTTTTAAAATACACAGCACTACGTCAATGCACAGGCACTGCTCGACTGACGCGCGCCGCTCGTACGTCGCTCCTTGCGCCCGCGCCGCGCCGCTGCTTTCGAGGCCAGGTCCATTTAAATCTATGCATTGAAACGCGCCGCTTCCGCGCCGCCACCGCTTGCCGCTGACTTCGAGTCCGCAGCCTAATGAGTCCGAGTTGCGTGTCCTGGGATTTCAGCCTGAAGCCGTGACCTCCGAATCTAGGACCCGATCCACTTCTAAGCTATATATAAATCTATAAATATCCATAATAACTTTAAGTACGAATTCTCGTATAATATCAGGTTCCACAGAGTCCAGTAATTAGCAAGACGTTGTCAAGTTGGCGAGGTCTCGGGTTCGCAAAGTTCTCGACCCAACTCAGCTAATGTTCTGAACACTTAGCACGCGTCAAAGTTTAGCAAATTTCGCCTCAAAGCCGGAATTTTATTTGACAAGGGCGCAAGGTGGCGAGCTTTCAGAAAAGTTCCAACTTTGTCATATTTCAAGAATCGTTCTAAGTCGGATTTAAAATTGATGTCGCGAAGTATTAACGATAACGTTGATGTTGAGAAAGGGTTTTCATGTAGTGGAAGGTGTATTATATTGTTCAGGATGTTGTTAGAGCTGCAGCAATGATCAGTGCATTAGGCATATTTTCGCGAGAGCGCACTGTTTACTTTGATTCCATAAGACACAGGCATATGCACAGGTCAGTGCATCTATTCTCTTGTGGGCTGCTCCGCTTGGCAAGCGGTGTAATTCCTGTAATTTTATTTTGTACTAAGTCCAGCTTTTCCAACTTTAATTGCACTTTTTTTATATAGCATATACCGGCAAACGAGCAGGTCACCTGATGGTAAGTGATCTCCACTGCCTATGTACACTCACGATATCAGAAGAATCATGGGTGCGTTGCCGACCTTAAAGGAAAAGGAAGCGAAGATTGGGAAGGGGAGGGGGATTTGAGCCGCCGGATATCTCTCTCACCATACGAAACACAGCAGCAAGCCGCTACTTTACGTCGGTTTTCTGTATGTTTACTTTTATTGTATTTCCAAGAATCAAAACAAACTATCCTAGGATATTTAAACGTGTATTACACTCCACTCATTTTGTAGCTTAACAATACCTACTTCACAACACATATTTTTGAACTGACAACTTAAATCAAGTTATTTAATAATATGCCTGCTAAGACACAAAAGAACTCGATTACTTATCACTATGTAAGGTTACACTTGTATCATATCCAAACCCCCGACACTGTAATTCCTGTAAGCCAGGATCGACAGTGGCACGCATATTTTGACACTGAGCAATGAAGCTCGGTGAGTCTCTGAGAATTCAAAGCTGTCTTTATCCCGAAACTAAATTAATCAAACAGAAAGCAAGGCAGGAATTGTACTATTCCACACACGGTCCGTCAGGCTTAGCCACATCCTATCACAGGTGGCAAACCTGTCACCCACACGCCACGTACCGGGACAGACCTTAATCTTGGGTGACTTCTCGAATTAAAAACTTTTTAAATACAAATTGTGTTTGCTACTACACAAATTTCTGCGATCCAGAGTAAATAGTATTTATTATAGTAGAAGAATATTCATATCCGCCCGGATAGCGACCACCGTACACATGGTGTTAAAATCTGCCATAGTACCCCATACACCTTGTGTGTATCGCGTCCTAGGATATGCCAGTGTATATCCACTTCTTCCGAAGGACTTGCCACGTGTTTTGATGGTTGGTTGGGACATCCTTGTGTTACTGTACCTGCATCAATCATCCACGTATCCCAGGCTCCTCAATTTACTTTGTCCCTCTTCGGAGTGTGAAGAAGTATTTATATGGGCTTGCATGGTTCTAGTGAACTCCGTTAAACTCATTATTTGTAGGTTATCGCTGATTTTTAGACTGCACTGCGCTTATCATCAGATGTAGTCTTAAAAGTCTCAACTTGTGTCTAAAATCGAGAGCTCTCTGGGGCGAGCCCTCTATAGGGTGACATGAACTTAATTTCACTACGTACAAACGTAGTCACTTTGCTGTGCTCGGATAAAAAAAATATATTATAAGGTAGTGTAAATCAAGGGCCCATTAACAAGATTCACTATAGTAAATAGTGCCTCCTAACTGCCAATTCAGAGCTATCACTGGATCCCTAAAGTGCCACAAATAAGAAATCTCGAGCTATAAAGAAGTAATAAATGAGATAACACTCGTGTGAACTTGCTTTATGAGAGGTCAAACGAGCGTAATGCGTAATTGGTATTCGGTGTAAAGAAATGTTTCAAAGGAATGCTCAAGATTGCAACGTGAAGG
Source organism: Amorpha juglandis (assembly GCA_949126905.1). Taxonomy (NCBI): domain Eukaryota; kingdom Metazoa; phylum Arthropoda; class Insecta; order Lepidoptera; family Sphingidae; genus Amorpha; species Amorpha juglandis. Next base: position 6,225,350 of record OX421390.1, on the reverse strand, counting down.
CATGTATCTTCGCGGAGGAAAGCTGTACAAATATTTAGTAAAATATTGAAAGTGAATGTGTGAGAAATATTTATACAAGTGAATGTGTGAGAAATATTTATACAAGTGAATGTGTGAGAAATATTTATACCCATACCGATGCCCATTTTTACAATTATGTATACGCAAAAAAGGGATTTACTACTCTAAAGAGTGAGAGTCAGTCGCAAAAACCTGATCCTGAAAACTATAGCTGAGAATTAAAATTCTCAGATTATAAAAAAACTAAGTTTTTCTGATGTTAATAACACTATAAATTTGTAGTTCGAAATATTTTTATTATTAATATTATAAATCCGATTGCAACGAAAAAACCTGCATTCAAATCGGTCCAGTTGTTTAGGAGCAATGATGACACACATTAGTCAGTTAAAAAGGTCAAATTTACACTGCAATTTTTTGATGAAAGTTAAAAATTGAAATAAAGTTAAAAATATATAAGTACTGGTAATTTCTAATCAAATTATTGGTAAACGCCAAAATACTAAATTAATCATTAAATGTTTAATATCCCTGCGATTTCAATTATACGCTTTGGCTATCTTTTTTATACGAGTTAATACGAATATACAGTCAATGTCCAACCATCTCGACCTGGTCACACAGTTAAAAGGAAAATAAGTACATTATTTAACGTTTTAACAGATCTTAACATATAATTCTCACCACACGTTTGTATTTCGAAAATTCCCTAATCCTATTACTTTAATCAGGATACTAAATATTGACAATATGGTACCAGGTTCTATACAAAAAACCCTTTCGAAACTAACAACCAACTCTTTTCTCAAACAATCCAAAAATATAAATAAATATTGTATCCACAAATAGATGTTGAGCACGAGTGTACTCTCCGCTCTATTGGCTCGCCGGAAGTTCCGGTTGGCGCCGGAAATGACTGACACGATACATCATGAACATGTGCCCGTTTGACCCTTACATCGTTTTCGACACTGTTTCAGTACAAAATATGAAACGGCTTACTCCGCTCGTTTCCCGTTTGTATCCGACAGTAATTTGTACTTCAAAGTGATCTTTGTGGCTTCGTTGGGGTTGATAAATATGCACACAATACTCTGGTTTTATTGAAACCTTTAGGCTGGACATTTCCTTTAATCATGGACCTCTTTGTGCTGATTATGATGTATTGATTGAAAGGCTTCGTGGTAAAGGGATTCCTATTCATCATTAATTGATTGAATTGCGAAGTGGTGGGTGTATTGTTCTTAATTTTTTTAATTATGTTTGTTGATTGAGCTTTCGTGGTCAAAAGGGTATGATTCCCTCTTGCTTGATACTTCTTCCCTCTACGGAGAGGGAAGAAGCATTTGCATTTGTGAAGCCCCTGTTTTGCAGGCCGGCATGATTCTAGTGACCACCGATGAACTCATTGTTTGTTGGTGGTCGCTAGTTTCTTGGATTACATTACGCTTACCAGCAGGTGTAGTGCAGTCACTTTGCCGTGCTAGAATAAAAAAAAATACCAAGTGGGCCTTACTTAAAATTAGCAGTCGTGAGGCTTATTAAAGTGAAAACTTATAACTTAAAATTCTGTTATTTATTTTTCAACTTAAAATATTAGTATAATTATTTAATACTCACTATTGTACTGCACAGTGATTCTACAATTAAGATAATAATCAAACTCAAACACTATTTGAACAATGTACAGTATATACATATTAAACTTTTTACTAAATCCATTAACTTGTAAATATATAAACAGCACTAATGATGCACAAATCGTCACCTGTATAGCTACAGATATACTGCTATTACGCATGTCGGTGACGCGAACCCGCAAGATTCCACCCCTCCAAAAAGCGTCTAACGCGCACAGCACACGGTCAGGTATATACGATGTGTTATACGTTTAAATTAACATTAGCATGTCGGTGACGCCAACCCATAATATTTTTCCCTACCAAAAAATGCTCAACGCGGCTAAAGAAGTTATCACTTAAAAAAAAAAGCACAGCTGTCGTACCGTAATACAAATACGCCACAGTCTGTTTTATTAATCAATATTTTTTATCTGGTTAAAACATTACTGAGTCAATACAATTGAACAGAGTTGCTTTATCAGAATCAATCAATTGGACCCGTACAGCATTGCAGGAGTTTTAAAAGTCAATAAGTCAATAACTCAGTCGTGGGACTGCGGCGTTCCGTGCCATGAAAAACTTTAAACTAACTAAACAAGATACATTGCTGTTTTCACAAGTATTGAACTTTCTAGCTAGTCTAGCTGCCGAGTAATGTCTTAAATGCTCAATTTTTCATCTACTTCTGTCTCTTTCTAACAAAACGATCTCATTTGTTAAATTGCTGGAAAATATAATTAAAATTGAAGACATACTTTACGCTGAGTCTTTCTAGACTTGTAAAGTCAAGAGGTCGTTACAATAACTTTATATGAATCCTAATTAATGATGTCCTTTTTTGGAGTTATGTTTATTGTGATGTTATTAAGATCGCCATAGTTATTGTGAATTTTATGTGTTTTTATCTTCAACTTTTATATATTCCTTCGAGGCATACTTGAGTTGCATATATGCATAATTAAGTGCTTGGGAAGGTATCTAGGCATTCTATACGCATTGTGGTTTTATATGGAACTAGCTTGCGGCTCCACCCGCTTGATTTTCATACAAACTTTCATGCCCTATTTTATCCCCTTGGGGGTAGAATTTATCCAAATCCTTTTCTTAGCGGATGCCTACGTCATAACATCTACCTGCATGCCAAATTTCAGCCTGATCCCTCCAGTGGTTTGGGCTGTGCGTTGTTAGATCACTATGACAGTCAGTCAGTCAGTCAACTTTGAGTTTTATATATTTAGATAATGGGGATTGGAATGAAGAGGGGAAGAGAGGGGGTTAGTCCTGCAACAAACTCGGTACTCCGATCTATTTATCATAATTATTTATTATCGTGTGAATAAAACAAAAAGCGAGTAAGTCTCGCCATTCTGTGGAACCGGTACATGACTTCGCGGCAACCTTTGGCCACCATATAATTTTACAAGGTGGTAAGTTTTTCGTATGCGAGAGGTCATCTAGATAGTTACCACCGCTTTTTCCATCTATGCTGGCAAGCAGCAGAGTGAAGGTAATGTTTGTTTCGGTTTGAAGGAAGTTGAAGCCAGTGAAATTACTGGGTAATAAGAGACTTAACAACTTACGTCTTGGGGTGACGAGCGCAGTCTAGTATCATGTGGACAATTCATATTTCCAACTCTTCCCTAACCTTCTATCTCATTAATTTCGTTGCGGGACAAAGAAATTTAGGCATTTCTAGAGACTCGCTGAGCTTCACTGCTCGGTGTCGACAAAAATGCGTGCCACTGTTGATCCTGGTGCACAGGAGTTACAATGGCGGGTGTGTGGGCGGGATAGTCTCTAGTATGGAGTGCTCGGAAATTCAAAGTTTTGTGTGGTATTATTTTTGTATATGAGCAAGCATGACGCTTACCACCAGGCAAACGACCTAATCGTCTCATCGTTCAGAATAATAATAAAAAAAAAAAATCGTATACATCATAGAAATATGAAACTCGGTTATTTTAATACGCGCTCGCAAAAAATGCATTAAACCAACGCCGAAAATAAAGTTATTCCGACAAGTTAAAAGTGCGCCAGGCCGTCGCCTCGACGGAAATATGCAAAATATATTGCGCACACTAAATCAGTTTTGCAACAAAAAAGGTTTCTCTCTTGGTGGCGAATGAAGTTTTCATTGCATATGAAAGATTCACCGAAAACGTACTTGGGTAAAGAGTGGTGCAAAAATGAACGCGCCCTATAGTTGAGACTTATTACACAGACGGATATATAGTCTTTGGAATAGTTTAGAATGGGCACATTTTTATATAATACTTTTATGAAAAACCTGTATATTTTTTATCCTGGTATGGTCAAGGGACTACGATACACCTAATGTTAAATGGATGCAAATATACAATAACATTTCAACCCACATAAGTTAAAATTCAGATATCAATTTTATTTTGCTTAATTATATAACTTAAATCAATAATTTAAAGTTCTATTTGGCATAGTACGTGTGAAATATTCAATTTATGTATTTTTTATTATAAAATATGGAATTTAACCAACTTAAATCTAAAAAAATTAACACAATTATATTTACATAGTGTAGTTCAAATATCATGTCGACGATCATTACACGGTGTTCCCCAACGTTCGATAATATTATATGAAAAAACTTAAAAACCAACGTCTAGGTTCTATAGGTTTCTTTGGAGTCGCTGCAATTTCAGTTGTCCGGCAGCGACACACGCGCACACATAAAAAGTGTTATTTTTTACTTTTCACTGTTATTCTTTTGATGCCGTTTTTTAGGTTTCGTTAAAGCTTATTTTATTATTCAGTTTTATTGGTAGGTAGACAAAAGATAAGCGGGAGCGCCCGGAGGTTTTTTTTAAAAAAGAATAGAGGCGAAATCTCCTCAATGATTTATTTTGGTCTGACTTAAATCTAACAATGATCCTTATTTACCCTTAACTTGTTTACAATACGTGTTCAGTTCCAGGAGATTTTATCATAACAAGACCACCTGTTAAACACAGTGGTCACTGGTACTGTGTTCAAATTTCTGTGTGGCGTTGTTTCTGTTTATGGGCAGGCGTAGCGCTTACCATGAGGCGAACGCCTTAGGTACTTAAAGAATAAAAAATATCAAAAATGGCATAATTCGGGTGACAGTCAACGTACGTAACGCCTTTCGACCGATTATACTTTTCTTCACTACACCTAGATTGTAATCAATTTGGATATAAGCCAGATGTTTACTTGCCATTTCTGTCTATTTGCTTAAGGCTGCACCCACGCTCTCGTAGCCAGCCAGAGATCTGTATTAAATAAAATAAATTAAACTCGGAAATGCTATAATCCGACCGAATCATATTCCATGAGAATGTTGTTAATGACCATGTGCTTACTTGTTACAGGTATAATAATTCCATATACAGATATACAATTGTATTGCATTGTTCTTTATTATGAATGTTGTTTATTAAAGTTGAATTAATAGGGTTGTAAGTTGGTAAAAACGAATATTTACTTTTTCAACTGCCTCGGTAGCGCAGTTGTATTGTGTACGCAGCTCTACTGCTATGCTGAGGTTTCGGATTGATTCCCGGGTCGGGTAAAAGTGATACTGGATTTTTCTATCACGAAATGCTCAGTATCAGCACGGAATCTGGAATTGTGCCCGGTATGGCGATAGGCTCGCCCCCTATCTTCTGTGCCGGTCAAAAAAGTCCTCCAAACCTGAAAAGGCCAAGGTGGTGAACTAAGACCTAACCCTTCAGTTTTTTTTCTAGTCTAAATTTAGATTATGGCTTCATCGGTTTTCTATAACTTCGCCATTATCGAGTATATTACTAACCTCTTGTATTTATAGAAGAGTCCCATGCCCATTAGTGGGACGTACGACACAGGGCTGGTATTTATACATCTGCCAGAATCGAACCCCACGTCCCTACGGTATCATTCAGTTCATGCACCGTGCTCCTAATTCACTTTTTAATGAGGCCAGATAAACCCAAGTTTCGTCGAAGCACTTCACTGTGACTAACTTAGCGTGCTGGCTCGCATGAAACTTAACTAACAACATTACGCGGTTTTACGTGCCTTGTTTGAGAATTGCACACGTCTTAGATAGAGCTACGTTTTCTCCAATTTTTAACTGACTGCAAAGAGGAGTGTCTCAATTTGTTTGTATTTTTTAAGGTTCCGTACCAGAGTACTTAGGCAGGCCGGCATGCATCTATACGAGTTTGCAAATTATTGTTTATTGTCGTAGAAGAACGAAAGTCACCGACACAGTCCAGCGGATTAGTAAACTCAAGTGGCAGTGGGCAGGCCACATAGCTCGCAGAACCGATAACCGATGGGGCAGAAAGGTTCTGGAATGGAGGCCACGTACTGGCAAGCGCAGCGTTAGACGTCCACCTACAAGGTGGACAGACGATCTGATAAAGGTCGCAGGAAGTCGCTGGATGCAGGCCGCTTCCAACAGGTCGGTCTGGAAATCTCAGTGAAACTCTCATCAGCAGTGGACGTCTTGTGGCTGATGATGATGATGATGTTGTGTCGTTATTACTATTTTGAATAAATGCCTAAAATAAAATACGTTTTATTATAAGTGCGCTGTGATATCACCTACCTATCACGAATCTAGATTATCGAAACTATAATCGTTGCGAGAGTTTAAACGTGAACAAAAACGTGTATAGCAAGCCTAGTAGAAGTGAAAATACACTGTTCTGTTGCTGATTAAAGGGGATTAAAGCCAATAAAATCAGGACATTCGTGACTTAAGGGTTTAACTAACTCTAAATCGTAACATGACGTTGTATTACAAGAAAATTCTAAGAAATCTGCTGACCCAATCGCTGTATAAGAAATATAAGGGTTATAAAAAGCTTTATTATGGAACTTTTTGTTTAATCAGATTTTATAGCAGAGCTCTCAATTTATGTAAAATAAAGTTTAATTACTCATTAAATTATAGTTTTTAATGGTACGACTCATTTATTAATTGTATTTTTATTAACGGAGCACGGCAATGTCACTGCACTACACCTGATGATAATGGCAGTGCAGTCCAAAGACCCAACGACCACCGACAAACAATGTATTTATCTGTGGTCACCAGAATTATGCCGGCCTGTATAAATGCTTCTTCACACTCCGAAGAGGCCAGAAGCAAATCGAGGGGCCTGCGACAGGACAGGCGGATGACCGATGCAGGCACAGGTATACAAGGATGTACCCCTTTACCCGCCTCCCCTCTACGTCTAAGCGAAGCTTTATGAGTGCAGATCAATAACTTTTTACAATTACACCGAGTACAATGGCGATTATGCATTGTTTTAGACAGAACAACTAATATCCATATTATAATTTATATCACTAACATAATAATAATATGGACGGGTACTATATCTGTATTATATATACGTTTATGACTGAAAGATCCGATGACGTAGTAAGTAGGGCTGACATTTTAAAAACACACGGGCCGATTTATCGCATGCAATAGTGTCTATTGGCAGGATTCGAAGCACTCGGTTTAATCCTAAAATGCTACCATTTTAAATAAAACTAATTTAAACGGATTTTATCGCGGTTTTATTATTTTATTTTTGGTACCGACATTTCGAAAGCTTTTCAGCCTACCGCGATAAAATCCGTTTTAATTAGTTTTATTTCAATGTGTAACATTCGCGTAAATGTAAGAAATCATTATGCTATCATTTTATAAAATGGCAAACTAGAACTGGCCAGATATTTGACCATATTACAGCAAAAGTAATATACCGCTGCAAGATGTAAAAAATCATATGTACCGTGTTTGTTGATGGCAAAAATAGCCATGATTTAAAGTACCGTAAAGTTGTATTTTTTTCCGTCAATTGTAATTATTTGTTTTGGTGGGGTGTTTAATCAATTTTAGTTTATTTAAGAATTTAATTAGGTACTGGTAGGATAGGTCAGGTTGAAACTGTGACTATAAATGCGTATGCCGAGCGAGCTAAGCGAGCGTGCCGTGGCAGTGGCTGGCAAGCGCTAGAATTATAAAACGTAGATTAACGGCATAAAATTAAACACCGTGCTTGTATTCATAAATAATAAAATAATAGTCATAAATTAGTTATAAAAAAAAAATATTTTTATCTCTGCCTATAAATTGCCTATGTCCTTATAAATGCGGACATCGTTATTACAACGTAGCACCCTGTATATTTTATTAACCAAACGTCTTGACGTATATTCCGCCCCCTTGATCCAGATATCAGTAATCGCTGTCGGCCATCAATGTAACTAATTGGCCGTGTAATTTATGCGGTTGGTCACTTTGACAAATGACCACAGTTTGTGCGTAAACCGCTTGTGTTGTAGTTTGTTTGCTCCTTCGTGGTTTTGGCTTTGTGTGTGTTCTATACATCTTGGATAGTGAAATTATATTGTTTGACATAGTAATTCGATGTGAAATGTAAGACCGCGGGTTTGATCCGCGCTCTGAGACAAATGTTTGTGCGATCCACAAATATCTATCTAAATATATAAAACTCAAAGGTGACTGACTGACATAGTGATCTATCAACGCACAGCCCAAACCACTGGAGGGATCGGGCTGAAATTTGGCATGCAGGTAGATGTTATGACGTAGGCATCCGCTAAGAAAGGATTTTGATAAATTCTACCCCCAAGGGGATAAAATAAGCGATGAAAGTTTGTATGAAACTTTGTCAATTTTAAACGTTCACGCGGGCGGAGCCGCGAGCAAAAGCTAGTTTGTCTATATATCTCGGACAGCAACCACCGTACACATGGTGTGAAAACGTCCCATAGTGACCCACACATCTTGTGGATCGCGTTCTAGGATCAGCCAGTGTATCGTTACTTTCAGTTGGTTTTCTGTGAAACACTGGTAACGTCTCGGTCGAACCTGCGCATACACGTATCAATCTTTCTTTCTTTCTGCCTGGTGTTATATTGGTATTACATAGTATGGTATTATATGGGACGACCCAGCGTCTGAAGCCATTACCCGCAACAGGAATCAATTTTCATCATCATCTCGTCCGCAAATAAGCAGAGTGTATCAGAGGTGAGGTTATTATATTCTTAAGATGTTGGTGGTCTATTTACACTCCACTATAAAAACTCTAGGTGGACAGACGACCTGATAAAGGTCGCAGGATGTCGCTGGATGCAGGCCGCTTCCAACAGGTCGGTCTGTAAATCTTTGGGGGAGGCCTATGTTCAGCAGTGGACGTCTTGTGGCTGATGATGATGATGATGATAAAAACTCTAACATTTATTATAAAATGCAATTTATTATACAACTACTGTAAGAGAATATATGTTTCAAACATAGCTTAGCATACAGAGGCTCGCTTCTCAGCCATTCGCATTACAAAGAAATCGCAGAATGTACAAAGAAAACGTCTAGCAGTGCTTAAGACACCCGCTGTTATACGGAAGCGGTAAATAACAGCCTAGATTCTCTGAGGATCCTTTAAACTTCACTTAGAAATAATAAAATGAATTGTTCGCGGGATACGACTGTACTTTTGAATTCTTTTCTTCTGTTTATAAGTGAATCGCGCTTGTAAAAAGTGGTATAGTGTGAGATTTAGTTTGTTATGTAGTACATTTCTTTAGGTTGTTTTGATAATTACTGTTTAATAACGCCCAGTCGTGGTGTAGACCAGTGTTTCCCAACGTTTTTTAGGCCATGCCCCACCTTGATATTTTTAAGCTATTGTATAGATTTTATCGCGGGCCTTGCGGCGAGATCGAATCCAGAAATTTCGTAACGAAAAAACCTAACACCTCCCCTCCGACCAGCCAGCGTTAGCTGACCTCCCTGGAACATCGATAATTTCGAAGTCCCAGGTGGCGTCACACAGTGACCAGTCAACTTGGACCGGACTTTCACAAGACTTTGACCTTGAACCCCGACCGTGACCTTGACCTTGACCCCGATCTTGACCTTGACCCCGATTTTTACCTTGATTCCGACCTTAACCTTGACCCCGACCTTGACCTTGACCCCGACCTTGATCTTGACCCCGACCTTGACCTTGACCCCGACCTTGACCTTGACCCCGCTTTTTACCTTGGCTCCGACCTTGACCTTGACCCCGATTTTTACCCTGACTCCACCCTTGACCTTGACCCCGATTTTTACCTAGATTCCGACCTTGACCTTGACCCCGCCCTTAACCTTTACCCCGACCTAGACCCTCAAAATTAAAATTAAAAACAAGAAAAAAATACTGCATAAATAAAATAAATAAATAATTATAATTACATAAGTTGATAAAAAATGCTATACAATAGCTTTACCGCGGCAGTCTCCGAGTGCCACACGTCTTTTTTTGTTAAATTTGTCACCGATATCATTGCATTTAAATAACCCAAAGCGAAAGGGTAAAAGTCGTATCGAGTTCATTTTTTAATTGCCCCCTTAACTATCAAATTGCCCCCCTGTGAGGCGTGGGCCCCACGTTGGGAAACACTGGTGTAGACAGTTTTGTTTATAAGACGAAGAAGAAGATAAATGATACGAGTTTTATAAAGCATAGCATATACAAACATGTGGGGTAAGTAATCTTCACCGCTCATGTCCACAATACTAGAAAAATCATGGAGCGGTCGCCAGTCGATATTAAACAATTGAAAAGGGGATTTGTGCCTCCATATATCTCACATACCGTAAAAAAACGACAGACTGCTATTTTACATCAGTTTACTGTCTCATAAGACAGAGGTAACAACCCGGTCGAGCCGGCCCATTCATGCTGTAGACAAAACTGTCTACAGCGTGGCTTTACCACTCATTGTATTATTAATAAAAAAATAGTATTATCCTATGTAAAATATATTTTAAACATTTCAAGTTATTGTATAAATCTAAACTGAAATAAAGTAAAAAATTGTATTAAATTCACAAGTTGAAATACATAAAGCTGGGTATTAATTTGGATTTCGCTTGTAAATCCCGTGTGTCGTGCATTTCACTTAGCCGTGAGCTGTTAAATTAATTTAATTTTAATTTATAACATTGCAGACCAGTTTTAGTATAAAGTCAACACTTTTGCTATTTATTTTCTTTGTGTAATTAGCAGAACTGTTAACGTATGTTTTAAAGTATGCGACTGAGGCACGAGACCGCGACACAAGTTGGTAGGTCCCTCGTATGCGAGAGGCCGTCTGGGTTTGTACCGCCGCTTTGTCTATTTCTGCCGACAAGCAACAGTGTGTACAGCACTGGTGTGTTTCGGTTTGAGAAGACAGTGAAATTATTGGGCATTATGAGACTTAACATTGGCTAGTTTTTGACGCTAAATAAAAACAGACAAATGTAATAAAATAGGTTGAATTAATACATGAGTTGTTTGTTCTGAGACCTTTATTTGAATGTTCACAATGAATTGCCGAAAACTTATTTATACATGTTATAAAACTGACGTTGCTTAACAACGTAATATTCATCGAAGACATATTTGATCATAATTATTAAGAAGTCCCAAATACCATGGGCTGGTGCAATATTCGCACAAGCTTGATTTTATTTACTTATTTCGTAATATTACATTACAACTCCCCCGAAAAAGGGCCTGCTACCCTTCCCCATTTAAGGAAAGAGAATTTTTTAAGAAAAAATTAAGAAAAAATTCAAAACTATTACAAACTGTTACTAAGTTTGGAATTTAACTTCACATATTTCTTTTAGAGTAACAAAGATAACCAAGCATACAATAAAAGTACTTAAAATTAACTAAAATATCTCTTAGTATTATTCTTATGTATAACATATTCTTTATTATCTTTTAAAATCTTAACATTAGGAGAAACTTCCTCAATAACTTCGTAGGGGCCGTTATAGATGTTTTGAAGTTTAATTTGATTTATTATAAGAATAAGGTCACCCTTTTTATAAGTTGCGGAGTAAGTTTTCTTATCGTACATAAATTTTCGTCTTAATTTACTCTACAACAACTCTGCTTGACATCATACTGGGCTCGCAGTAAACGATAACGTTCAACCGCTGAGCTTGCAGTATTTGTAATTACCATCGGATCTTTTACGATTCGATTAGTCATTTTTATTATATTGCCATTGTTGGCATTTCTTAACGTACTTGATTACATCATTTGTCATACCTGACCAGTAATAATATTCTATCATTCTGTTTATCCCTGCGTGTCCGCTAGTGGGTAACAAATGAAAATCATTTAATATGATTATTTTATCCTCGTCATCACTAATTCTTACAACATCGGTTGTAATTAAAATTCTAGGTACCTTTATATACCTTTATAACCCTTATTACCTTTATATTTTAACCCTTATATATGCAACTTTTCATATGACTTGCAAGTATTTTTATATTTGTTGCATTTTGCCTATTCTTTATAGGTAATTATAATTTCATTAATACTTTCTTTTTCGCACATCAATCCTAAAACTCTCGCTAACTCCGTCGTGGTAGATTACGATCGAGTATTTAGGGAAATAGTACAACTTGAAGGTACATACGTGCATTTCATTAATATTTTCTTTTCGAACATCGTTCCTAAAGATTCCTTTGATTTTATTTACTTATTTCGTAATATTACATTACACAAATCATGTACACAGAATTCGACACTTGGCAAAGGGTTAACTTAAGTTTTGTTTATGAATACGGGCATAAGGCACATTGTTCGTTTTTTTTTTTATTTATTAGAAATGGGTTAATTCTAGTGGTACCGTACCGGTGAGAAACCGTCGGTTCTTGGATTCAAAATGGACTGGGAAAACACCATTAAGTTTTAAATTCGAAATCACACATGAGTTACCCGGGAATATGGTTCGGGCCCGGTATGGTGACAGCCTCACAACATATATAATAGAAATAAGCACGGTAAATTGTGGTGCATGGTGGGCACCTCTGCCTACCCCCTTCAGGGCTCTACCACCGATCATTTTGACGGGTACTAAAAAACCTCATGGTCGCATTTAGTGTTCATTTTAAGACTATTACTTTAGTTAACAGTAACCAAAAACATTAAGGACACAGATAAATCAAATTTATGTATTTTACCGCAACTGACCTAATTATATTTATACTAACTTTTGCTCGCGACTCCACCCGCTGGACCGACTTTATTTTATTAGCTTGAATGAGGAAACAAGCAGATCATTTCGTATTGAGCGCCACGTCATCCTATAAACAGCAATAACACCACACAGAACTTTGATTACAAAGCACTGCATGGCACTGGACTGCATTCATCACCTCAAGACATTTATTAAATCTCAAATCCATTATCATAACTGGCTTCAATGTTTCTCATAGCGAAACATAATCCTGCATACACACTGTTGCATGGCGGCAGAAATAGACAAAGCGTTGGTACCAACCCAGACAGCCTCTCGTATACCAACTTACCAACCAGTAAAATTGACCGGGTAAAAAAATAGCCCATGTCCTAACTCATATCATGGTCTGCCTGTGTGAATAGATTTCTTCAGAATCCGTACAAGTGTTCGATTACACAAAAACTATTATAATCTGATTATTTTACTTTATAACGTCCCTGACTGACATAAATTGAGCTGCTCTAATTCAAATAAAAAATTGGTGTGTGTCGTGGGACACCAGGTAGGAACGAAGTTCCTTCGGCTAATGTAGAATCGACACAAATTGCAAAAAAAGTCGTGCTCAATTTTATGTAGGTTTTCTTGATTTTTCTCTTAAATTTTGCTGATTAGTTTTTATTTAAGTACAAGAAAGTATTTAGGAAATTCAGTATTTTAGGAAATAATAAATTACTTAAAATAAAATTACATAGAAATTACTGACATTAAAATTGACACATTGACTGTCGCGCCTGCGCACGTCTCATTTAACGGTTTTTATTCCACGCATTTTTCTTACGGTTTTACTATCACATTTTTTTCAGTTCGGTCACGCAGCGAAATCCCTATCCCCTCCAAGCCTGCCGTAAGGAACTTCGTTCCAATAATACTTCAATGTATGTAGTACAAATATGTAAGTAAATAAGTTTAGAAAAGAGCAACGTTAGAGTTTCTTGCCCGTTCTTTAACGAAACAGCATTCCGAACTGACGGTCGAGTTAACTTTGAATCTAAACGATTGACATTTTAATGATTGAATAAATGATTTGGTTTGACTTACAAACATATAATTTACAATCTCACAAACATCCAAACATTTAAATTAGTAGGAAAAGCCTGTAAAGTATATATAAAATCTCACACCAGATAAACTCACGTGAAAGCGGTGCCTTCGGTGGGTTTTATTCTTTTAAACGCAAAAATACTAACGCAGGAGAATTTAATTACTGTAAAGGGCACTTTACGACAACTTTTGTATGATATCTCAGTGAGACCAGACCCTTATGTTTGTTTAGGACTACGACAAAATGTATTAAACATCTTTCTACTCTTTATTACGTTGGGATCAAGTCTCTGTGGCTCATAGCCTCCATTATTATTTGTTTTGAAGTAATCTTTCGTCACAGTGTCTGAAATTTGCATTTAAAAACGTTTTTAAAAGAGTACTGGCGCGGACTCTTCAATGCCTGCCTACCGTCATTTAGAGGCTAATGTGACAAAGTGGAATTACTTGGCGTAGTATAATGTTGATTAATGTAAGTTGAGAAATAGATTTTTGTATGCTACTTGGCTTAACGGCAGCTGTTATTTGATAACAACAGGGAAATACTTTTTACGTAATGATTTGCCTCGTTTACGCGAATGGACTGTCCACCACGTGACCACGAAGGCTGAAAAGCTTTAGAAAGGTCGGGACCAAAATTAAAATAAAAAACCGCGATAAAATCCTTTTAAATTAGTTTTATTTCAATACTTTTTACGTGTCCTCCAATGCACGAAGACGATAGATTAAAGTATTACTAAGCGGTCACCCATCCAAATACTGACCACTGCAAGGATTGCTTTACTCGCTAATCGGTATCCGGAGCTCTGCCAAGGTTTTGCTACTGCAAAGTTAAGTTCACTGTTTGTCCTCTTAACTGCTGTAGTAGTCCGGAACCTTCGGTGCACGAAACTGACTCGCACTTGGCAGATGTTTTGCTCGAGAAAACATTTTTTATTTTTCTTATCCTGGCTCGGCAAAGTGACTACGCTACACCTGATGGTAAGTGTAGCGCAATCCAAGAATAGTGTCGACCAACGATAAACAATGTGTCCATCGTAGGTCGGCAAGATCATGCCGGCCTGCCAAAGGGCCAAGTGGGAGGGGAAGGAAAAAAAGGATGGGAAAAGGTTTAGGATCAGGGGGCAAGCCCCCTGCGGAGAACCGGATATACACTGGCTGACCCTGGAACGCGACCCACACAAGGTAGGTCACTATGGCAGGTTTTAGCACCAGTGTACGGTGGTCGCTATCCGGTCGGATACAAGTATCCTCCCACCAGCAAAAATGGTGTTGTGTATGAATAGGGTTGTACTAATGGGAGGCTGAAAGACTAAAATTTCGAAGATTCCTTCACTAAATATGGAAAAATAAAAACTTTTAAAGAAAACAATTAAATTGACAAAATTAAACGAAACAATTTTAAACCTTAAATGTAAATCACTGACAATTAAACTACACAATTCAAATACAAAATGAATAAATTTTTATTGTTATAATAGTTTCTTTTAGAGTCGTTTTTATTTTTTTTTATTTACCATAGAGTGTAACACTATCACTAGATATGAGTTGTTTTATTTTTGGAAGGATATAAACGTGATTCAGATTTATAAATAAAAGCGCACTGAGATTTGATTTCGCGAGCTGTTGGTCTCAGACGACGCGCGCATCCGGAAGCGTTCTCAAGTGCAGCTGCTGCTTCAGCCAAGTTGGGAAGTAGACAATTATAAACATAAAAAAACAGTTTTAAAACAAGAATTCCTATTATAGATGGTAGCTTGTCTGTTTATTCCAGTTTGAAAGGCATTGAAGGTAGATACTGGGCACACTTCTTCCATCTGCCATTATCATTACACCGAGGTTGGCACAACATGCTTTTTTAACATATTACAGAATAAAAGAAATAGAATTGCACATACAAACTCTTTTTGTTGGGCTATTCGTTATGATGCTAATAGCAGCGATAGCTCAGCGGGGATAGCTACGGACTGTCGAGACGAAAGTCGCAGGTTCGAAACCAGCCCCAAGAGCTACACCACAAACTTTTCTAAGTTACGTGTATATTAATTGTTAATTATCACTTGCTTTAACGGTGAAGGAAACATCGTGAGGAAACCTGCATACCTGAGAACTCGATGAGATTTTTCGAAGGTATGTGAAGTCTGCCAACCGGCAATAGGCCAGCGTGGTGGACTAAGGCCTAACCCCTCTCATTCAATAGAGAATGCCCGTGCCCAGCAGTGGGACATGTATAATACAGGGCTTGTAAAAAAATCGTTATGTCGCTTACTCTGAGATAATTTCCTCCAGATGAAAACATTGAAAGGTAAGATAAATAGACATATATATATAGACAGATGGCGTAGCTTAGTAACATAGTTTCGTTGTTCCTTTTAGGTAAAGAACCTTAAAAACAATTCCAGTTCCAACAAAATTGGTCGGCCACGGAACGTTCACCTCTAAAATGGGTTAAGCTCTAGACATTTACCCTGTATAGCGGAGACACTGTAAACTTCAGCCCATTAGAATGTTTGGAATATTTATGCGACAGAGTATCTTGTTTTGCCAAAAATGTCTCTCATAATGCTTCGTTGGATACGCAACAGAATTTGGTCTGATATACCATTTTACTATCTTGTTAAAACTTTTTCGTATATTATTTTTAATATGTGGTAGGTGCGTTTTTAAATATGTGTAGGTGTGTAGGCAAGAGGCCGTTTGGATTGTTACCACTGCTTTGTATATAACAGCGCCAAGCATTCATGTGTAAGCACTGTTATTTCGCTTTTTATATATATTCTTTGTATATTGTTAATTTGCCCTACTCCCTCCTGCCCTTGTCCAGATTGCCATATCAGTAGTCCGTGAATACCTACAATAAACGATCCCCTCCCTCTTCCCATACTTGTTGGTGTGCCTTTTCCTGCGGCGGTTATGCCAAAGTTCCCATAATCTTAAGTTAGTTTTATTAATGTTTTTTGTTTTTATTAATGTTTCATAAGCGCTTTCTTAGCCTAAATGATGAATCAAGATTTTGATTATAGTTTGACGGACAATGAAACGAGTAAAATTACTATACGTTATGATAATTTCCGTCTTATGTCTTGGGCGATGAGGGCAATCCAATGTTACTGAGATGGAATTCAAGGTTCTGTGTGGTGTTGATTGTATTTATGCATAGGCGTAACACTTACTATCAGGCGAGAGACCTGTTCGTTTCATCATTCAGACAAATAAAAAAATCTTATCTATGAGGGCGCCTCTACGATTTTCGGTTTCAAATGACATTACATTAAGTTTCAGTCGTTTTTCTATTTAACGTCGGAAGTTTTAAAGATTATAATGTATTTTAATATTGCCTAAATATTATACGAGAAACTCAATGTGTGAATGCGGCTTAAGAATAGTTGTAATTTGCGAGCCAACGCTCCAATGCTTCGAGTTTCGACCTGTTTATACTTATTTAACAATATACAAGCACACCAACAAAGATATAAAAGTTACCCCGCGTTAACCCTTTCTCCATCGAAATGTAAAATTTATTCGTCTAAGTTCCTGCGCGGCCAGTTTCACTGAATTCACCCGGTACAGAAATGTTAACACTTCGTGCAAATTCGAGTCGAATTTCAGTAAAGGCACGTTTACTTCGGCATTTAAGAGTTCGCTATTTTCATGATGCGGTGAAATGGACGACATAAAACCGAAAAACATCCGTTCTCGCTCACATGAGTGCGGCCCTTATTTGTGGCTACACCCTAAACTTTGGAAATAAAGAACTTTTTTTTATTACTTTAATGGCGCTTCCTAGTATTTGGTCACATATTGTGTCGATGTTACTGTAATGGATGGGAGACCCAATAAGCGAGGGTGAGAGCCACAATTCTTAGTATTTTTTTTTATTGCCTTGATAGGCAGACGAGCACGCGGCCCGCCTGATGGTAAGCGGTCACCGCCGCTCATGGACACCGGCAATGCCAGGGGCACAGCCAAGCCGCTGCCTACCGTTATAGCATCCGATCTACTTGGCTTACTGATACTCAGAAGAGATTCGTCTTTTATCATCTTTATCATGAGGACTATAATAACAGTCAAGTACGGACAGTATCTATTATGGAAAAACATCCAGTAGGATGTATTTAATACAGGACCTATTAATTTAGAGAGAAAAAATATTGTAGAGAGAAGAAATACAATCGAATTAAGATCAAGGACACAGCAGGTTAGAAAACAAACCAATTTCTCATTACCGTTTCATTATGTATAGAGGAACCATAGCAAAAATTCAGAGCAATGTGTCTAAAAGTTTTTCAATAAGAACCAGCCAAAAGGCAAATAGAAAGGTTGGCGTTCAAACAAATCCCCCCAGGTTTGGGGGAGTTGGGGGGATATGTAATTATTTCTGTAAATGTGAAAACTTGGAAACGGCAAGAGTTAACCCTTGACGATTAGCAGACGAAAGTTTTTGAGATAATTGCCAATGCTCAAGGCTTTGTTTGAAATTGGGGTGTTGTTTTTTCTTTGTTACACGAACTTTTAGAGGTTTGTTTGGGATAGTACCTGGAGTAGTATTGGATAATATTAATTAAACTAAACGTTAAAAACCCCCGACGTTAATTAGAAAAATAAAACCCTGATTTTTTTCAAACGTAGCAACGAACCATTTTGAAAAATCATGATCTTTCAATTGATCCATTTGTTTAAGCACAGACAAATTTACGCACAGAATCAGGGGTCAAACGTATGACATCCTGCTGCGATATGAACCCAAGGAACAAACGCTAAATCTTATTTCTTCCGGATAATACAGCTGTGGTCTATACTATACGTTAGCCGGCACGCGTGTCCTATCTTTTGAAATATAGGGTCCTCTAAACGGAGTGTGAAGAAGCAATTAGACAGGTATAATTCTACCCACCTACGATGGATTTATTGTCTGTCGTTACTTACCATCAGGTGTAGCGTAGTCCCTTTACCAAGACAGAATAAAATAAAGTTAGGTGTATGTGTGGGCGAGTTTCGAACCTCAGACTTTCGACTCGATAGTCCGTATCATTCCCCGCTGTGCTATCGCTGCTTAACTTAGTGTAATAATAATATGAAGGGTCCATTAGTGTGATTCTACGTATCATATAAATTGAATAAAAGCCCTCTTATCCATAATGTGTCTCTTACGTGATACGAGGCCATTTAGTTACTGAAATCCATAATGATTACTGAAATGAGAGACTTTGATCGTGGATTAAGTTATCAAACGATAGCGGGTAGACCTTGAATTATTATATTTTTTTTAGAGTATTGGCCGGCAAACGACGATGTCGTGATGGTAAGTGATTTCCATCGCCCATGTACGCTCACAATACCAAAAGAATCATGGGCGCGTTGCCAACCATAAAGGAAAGGGATAATTAGGGATTAGGAAAAAGAGGGGGGTTTGGGCCTCCGGATATCTCACTCACCGTACGAAATGCAGCAGCAAACCGCTACTTTACGTAGGCCTCTTCCAGCTCCAACCCAGCTTCCCTTCCAACTAGAAGTCAACTTCCTCATATTTTCCGTTTACTGATTAGTGAGTGCAACGGGCTATGAGTGCCTCCTCCGCCCATTGGTTGGCGACACTTGCTCTACGCTTATGACTTAGTACGTGGTACCATGTTACACACCCGTGCCTATTCAGCCGGCCATCAACCATGTCCATTATGAAAATCATCAATGTATAACTTTATGGCTTGTCCAATACACGTTAAAACTTATAACCATATAAATCAGTATTTTTTAACCGCCTTCAAAGATGAGGAGATGCAGCGACACAGGCACCGATTCCAAAGAGACCTATAGAAATTGTAGTTGTTGAATTTTCAGTAATATTTATTATTAAGTCGGTTTTTTAGTTTTGTTAAAAGTTTTTTTTTCAGCATACATGCAAGTGGGTTCCCTGATGGTAAATTATCTCCATTGGCCATGAACACGTACTCGTCACGTCATTTAGGCTAGTAAACAAGAATTTACCAAAGTAATTACTGAAATAAAATTAATTTAAACGGATTTTATCGCGGTTTTTTGTGTTTCAGAATGACGGAGCTTTCGAAACGTCGGGATCAAAATTAATAAAAACGCGTTTAAATTAGGTTTATTTTAATCTATACTTATAAAATAACATGTCATGACTGACTGACTGATTCATCATCGCCGAGCGCAAACTATCAAGGCTACAAGCATGAAATTCGGACTGTATATTCATTTTGTTATGTAGGCACCCACTAAGAATGGATTTTAGAAAATTCAAAATAGGGGATGATAATCTTTATATATATAATTCTTCTGTGAGTGTGTATGTTCCTGAACTTCTCTTAAACGACTGGACCGATTTTGATGAAATTGTTTGTGTGTGTTCAAGGGGATCTGAGAATGGTTTAGATTCACAATTTTGTCCGCTGGACAATGTTTTTTTAATTAATTTTTAATTTATTAGTAGTTGTTGATTTTGGAATGTTCATTTTCCAATACAAACTGTTCTTGGGTACTATAAGCGCAGGTATAAACCGGATGGTTGTCGTTGCGAAGCTTGCCGTGATGACGGGTCGTATAGCGTCTAGACTGGACAGGGACAGGACAGGGACAGGACAGTGAGACAGGACAGTGAGACAGGAAAGTGAGACAGGACAGTGAGACAGGACAGTGAGACAGGACAGTGAGACAGGACAGTGAGACAGGACAGTGAGACAGGACAGTGAGACAGGACAGTGAGACAGGACAGTGAGACAGGACAGTGAGACAGGACAGTGAGACAGGACAGTGAGACAGGACAGTGAGACAGGACAGTGAGACAGGACAGTGAGACAGGACAGTGAGACAGGACAGTGAGACAGGACAGTGAGAGGACAGTGAGACAGGACAGTGAGACCGGACAGTGAGACAGGACAGTGAGACAGGACAGTGAGACAGGACAGTGAGACAGGACAGTGAGACAGGACAGTGAGACAGGACAGTGAGACAGGCCAGTGAGACAGGACAGTGAGACAGGACAGTGAGACAGGACAGTGAGACAGGACAGAGAGACATGACAGAGAGACAGGACAGTGAGACAGGACAGTGAGACAGGACAGTGAGACAGGCCAGTGAGACAGGACAGTGAGACAGGACAGTGAGACAGGACAGTGAGACAGGACAGTGAGACAGGACAGTGAGACAGGACAGAGAGACATGACAGAGAGACATGACAGAGAGACAGGACAGTGAGACAGGACAGTGAGACAGGACAGTGAGACAGGACAGGACAGGGACAGGACAAGACGGGGACAGGACGGGGACGGGACGGGGACGGGACGGGACGGGGACAGGACGGGGACGGGACGTGGACAGGACGGGGACAGGACGGGGACGGGACGGGGACAGGACTGAAATAACTGAATAAAACATTTGTATTAAGTTTTGACCACATTTTACACAAATATATTATGTAGGTGATACGAAGTTCACCGGGTCATCTAGTTAATATATATGAAAGTCCGTCATTTTGAAAGTTACATAAACAAAATTTTGTATTTCGGTTATTGACGTAAAACAAATAAATACGTGTTTCAGGAATTTTGGAAATTTTACTTAATAAGAGATGAAAAGGGGGGTGAAAGTTAATGCGAAAGTGAGTTTGTTTGTTACGCTTTCACGCCTAAATTACTGAACCGATTTTGATGAATTTATCTACAGGGATAGATGGGACCCTGGAGACGGTTACAGGCTAATTTTATCCCGGAAAATGCTGTTCACGCGGGCGGAGCCGCGAGCAAAAGCTAGTGTGTAATATTCGCGTAAACATACGAAATAATTACATACTTATGATGATTTATAGCCTCTATTACAGAAATATCGAACGATTTAACGATCGACATATTATCATGCGATTTCAAATTGGATTATACTCGTATAAGCTTTGGTGCAAAACGTCAAGCCATTGTCCGATAAATTCAGTTCATATTCAACTATGCCAAATATGTAAATGAGTGTCCAGAACTGAGTAATCCCAGTAAACCATGCACAGAGCAGATAACAGCCTTTCCAAATTAATAACACGTTGATTGTGTTTTTAAGTGTTTATTTTGGACTAGCATTCGCTCGCGGCTGCGCCCGCGTGATGTTCTGCATCGTTATAATATCGATATCTTTAAATTGGCATAACTTTTTTTATTTATGAAATGATTGACACGAAACAAAATGTTAAGTGAAGCTTACCACAATATATTAGTGAAAAGTACATGTAACTGGGATAAGCAATTTGTGAAATTAGCGTGCACAAACGCACAGACAAACATTCTCACAATCATTGTATGGGGTGCTATTGCGTTGATAAAGGTCCCAATAATATTTTTTCTCGTATATCTTCCATGAACAGACAGCGATCCGTTACATTTTTATTATATGTATAGATAAGGCGAATTAAACAGTAGTTAAACTGTGGAGAGAGTTTAATTTGTTTTCGATTGTGTAATCAACGGCACTTGATAGAGTTTCGGGAGTTTTAAAGGCTATCAATTGTTTTAGACTACTCATACTATAGATGCTTATGCGTACATTTTTTTTATCGGAGCACGGTAAGTGCAGTGCAGTTCAAAAAATCACCGACAAACAATGACTTTATCGGTGGTCACTACTATCATACTGACCTGTATAAATGTTTCTTCGCACTTCGAAACAATGCAAGGAAAAAGCAAATCCAGCATGCGACAGGACAGGCGGATGACCGATGCAGGCACAGGTATATAAGGATGTACCCCTATACCCGTCTCAACCAACCATCATGTCGCAAGCCCCTCGGGAGGACCGGATATACCCTGATTGATCCTGGAACGCGATCCACACAAGGTGTGTGGGTCACTGTGGCAGGTTTTAACATGATGTGTCTACCATCCGCATAGTTACAGCTTTATGCTCCTAATTGACTGTAGAAATCATCTTAATTGAAGTACAACAGTACTTACACACGACTACTTAGCGGCAAAACTAGATAAAGCACCAGTACTTACACAGACGGCCTCTCGGAATTTAAAAAACATTTCACATTTAGTGGAAATATTGCGTAATATACTTAGAAGACAGCCGAATTGCTGACAGGCGAGTTGTTGGTGGGAGGATACTTGTATCCGACGGGATAGCGACCACCGTACACTGGTGCTAAAGCCTGCCATAGTGACCCACCTTGTGTGGGTCGCGTTCCAGGGTCAGCCAGTGTATATCCGGTTCTCCCCAGGGGACTTGCCCCCTTATCCTAACCCTTTTCCCATTCCTTTTTCCTTCCCCTCCCCTTTGGCCCTTAAGCAGGCCGGCATGATTTTGCCGACCTACGATGGACACATTGTTTATCGTTGGTCGACAATATTCCTTGGATTGCGCTACACTTACCAGGTGTAGCGTAGTCACTTTGCCGAGCCAGGATAAAAAAAAAAAATTAAAGCGTCGTCCTTTTTTGAGGTTGGCTTAAAAACTGCCTTAATAGATTCCTAAAATGGGAATCCGACCGTGTATCTACCCGTTTACAGATACGCAGCTAACCAAACAATGCGCCTCAACTCGATTAATTCACAATCGATTACTTTCGCTCGCTTACGATTATGCCAGGTGCAGACGTGGCGAATCGCTTTCAACCAGATACTTAAATGAACAAAACCTGTAATGTTTTTGTTGATCAATTCTAAATTCTCTATTGAACTGTTTCTACTTCCACTGTTCAGATGGTTCAAATAGCATTCAATTTAGCAGTTAATCACATAAACTAATCAGTTTATTAACGGGTTTTATATAGTTTGTCATTTAGTCTAACGAATTGGATATTTTATTTCATGGAAAGAAACTTGCAGCACAATTTGTTAATTAGTCCAAAACTGTGGATATTACACCTATTAAATCATAAAGGGAATGTCCAGAATGGTGTGGTACCGTTGGAATAAAAATGTAAGAATTTTTATTAGCTTTAGATGAGGAGACGAGTAAGTTGCTCGCAGGAGAGTAAGTATCATGGCTGCTAAATAAACAGAAGCAACACTAATCAGAATTTCGAGTTATGATGTACTGAATGCACTGGATTGCGCTCATCATTTCAAAACATAAGATATTAGATCTCTTAATGCTCAGTAACTTCCCTAGCTGCAATATACTTTAAATTGGAAAGTTACATTGCTGCTTGGTAGAAGAAATAGACAAAGCGGTGGTGCCAACCCAGACAGCCTCTCGCATACGAGGGGCTTAGCATCTTGTGAAATAAATAAATATTATAATGGAATTACGAACCTACAGTCAAGTGTGAGTAAGGTTCTCGTCTTTATGGTCCCGTATCATTATGATTTAAAAATCCTACTAATATTATAAATGCGAAAGTTTGTAAGTATGGATGGGTGTATGTTTGTTACTCTTTCACGTAAAAACTACTGGATGGATTTTAATGAAACTTTACAATAATGTAGCTTATACATCAGAATAGGACATAGGCTACTTTTTATCCCGGGAAAAGCAGATCACGTGGGCGGAGCCGCGAGCAAAAGCTAGTATAGTTATACGTATTTGTATGTTCTTAATAAATACTTTAATTTGCATTTTTTTTTTAATAGTTCCATATATACAAAGTTATCCTTTGCGGTTGCCCTTTTTTTCTTTGAAGCACGCAATGCTAAAGAAAATACACACATAATAGAAAAAAGAATCACGCCAAAAACAGTATATATTTTAGTACTACATATTATATCCAATATTAATAAAATTATACATCCGCTTGTATTGTTGTCTGTACATAAAGTAACACTGTTTGTTGGCTTGACTCCAAGATTTGTGCCCTATGTCATCCATACTGACTCTACCACTTTAGCGAAAATACATACATAATGAGAATATTACTTCAGTACTTTTTTTTACTAGCCCTGTATTATACATATCCCTCTGCTGGGCACGGGCCATCTCTACTGAATGAAAGAGGTTAGGCCTTAGTCCACCACGCTGGCCTAATGCGGGTTGGTAGACCTCATATACCTTCGAAAAATCTTATCGAATTCTCAGGTATGCAGGTTTCCTCACGATGTATGCTTCACCGTTATAGCAAACGATAATTAACAATTAATACACACGTAAATTAGAAAAGTCAGAGGTATATGCTCTTGGAGCAGGTTTCGAACCCGCGACTTTCGTCTCGACAGTCCGTACCACTCCCTGCTGAGCTATCGCTGTTTCAGTACTATAAAAGATATTTTTTTTATACTGTCGGGTGTGACAGTCACACACATAGTCACCCCACACTAGGTTAACCTATATCGTGGGTATGAGGAACTACGAGGGACTTACGGTCCCACAACACCTAGACCCGAAACCAATATCTGTGGATCGCACATATATCTCGTTGCGAGAATCTAACCCACGGCCACTCGCTTCGCAGCCGTTCAAATAAACAATTTTTGTACATAATGATTTCTTATGTTTACGCGAATATTACTCATTAAAATAAAACTAATTTAAACGGATTTTACGGGTGGGCTCCACCCCGTGACCACAAAGACTGAAAAGTCATCAAAACGTCGGGATCAAAATCAATAAAAAACCGCAATAAAATCTGTTTAAATTTGTTTTATTTCAATGAATTTTGTACATTTAAAAGAAAATACAAGAGTCGTTTGATTATCGCGAACAAATGCCATCATCCGTCCAACGTGCCGGCAAAATAAAACTACATTTTTGTGCCTGGGCGCCGGCCAAAATTGCGAATCGCGCTGTCGTTTAGATTGATAAAGCATGGAACAATGAGAGCGGAGCCGGGAGCGAACTCTTGTGACATTTTGTATTGTTCACTCGCTGTGAAATACCAAAAATTGATAACAATATGTTAGACATTTTCACGTTATTAGGGAGCTGTACACACGGGTGCCGTTTGAATGGGTATTTATTATTAAGCTTATGCTGTCTGTCTGTCTTTTTATACCAGAGACTGGCAAGATTTTTTTATTTCCCACACCAAGACAAAATGTTTGTGTGATCGACGAATATTGGTTTCGGGTCTGGGTGTTGTGGGACCGCAAGGCCCTCAACAGATCCTGTAGATCCTGATACCCATAACACAAGATTCATATCTTCTATCTATCTGTTGGGTCAGGACTATGTGTGTGACTGTTATAGAAAAAAATATATCAACCTGAATAGAATAATGGTTAAAAAATAGACACGAAGTTTTTCAAAAATTATGGGGGCATTGAGATTGTGATTTTACCGTATCAGTCCTTTGTAAAACTGTCAAATTTAATGCAATTTTTCAAACAAAGGAAGAAAACATTTGCAGCTTTGTTCCAAGATGTAAGAACGCCAAACCTTAACTAACAGGCATGGGCAGGCGTGGCGCTTACCATCAGGCGAACGCCTTGCTCGTCTCGTCATACAATCAAATAAAAAATCAACAAAATGTACTCCATATCAAGAAGCTGTTAAGCATTCTATCGCATTAAAGCCTACATGGATTTATTCGTCGGGAATAAGAAAAATATAAAACAGTGGAGTTTTTACCACGTGGCGTTTACGAAAAAACCCCGATATCAGATGATTCAGCTGAGCGTGTTTTGGATGGATCGCCTCTGTAGTTTCTTTTAACATAAAGTCCGTTACACTTGTTATGAAGGTTTTAGAAAATTAGTTTATTACTAGCGACTCTCGCCGGCTTCGCACGGGTAAAATTATGTTTGTTACGACATCACATTAGAAACCTCTAAAATTATCAATGTTTTTCTACTATATTATTCATGTATTATACATATAAACCTTCCTCTTGAATCACTCTATCTATTAAAAAAACCGCATCTAAATCCGTTGTATAGATTGAAAGATCTAAGCATACATAGGGACAGACAGCGGGAAGCTACTTTGTTTTATACTAAGTAGTGATTTTTCTTAATATGGTCCACGATCACCTGACTGCTCTAGGTCCATAGTTCCCAAAGTGGTCTAGGTGGACCCCCAGGGGTCCATGGGAGACTCGACGAGGTCTACGTTGACGTGACAAACCATGGGGGTTCACAATTCATAAGCTTTCTTGGTAAGAGTTTTAGGAATATGGTAGAAATGTAGCTGCAGGGGGTCCACCGGAACCTTTGAGAAATTACGTAGTAATAATTTCTCAATGACCGGAACTAGCTATTTTTGAAAGTGGTCTATGAAAAAAAAGACTGGGAACCTCTGGTCTAGGCTTTAGTAAAAGCGCACTTAGGCTAATTGTCAGTTCCTGGATTTAATTCCCAGTTCGGGCAATCACAATTTGTTTGAATTTTTGATTATAAAAATCGCATACCGATTTATCGTGATTGAATTTTGTGCGATAGGCATTTATGCACACTACCAATCAACAATCCAAATTCCAAAACCAATCAAAATCAACCATTACGCAAGAATTATGACTTTTAGTAAAACTTTACAAGGTGTTAGGTTCCTCGTATGCGAGAGGCCGTCTGGGTTGGTACCACCGCGCCGTCTATTTCTAAAAAAGCTTCAGAATATGAACTAATAAATAGTTCACTGAACTACAATGAGTGAAACAACAAAATCTTTTACCACAACATTTTCTTGCACTTAAAACTGGCAACATCCTAAATGGGTGTAAATACGCAATAACATTTCAACCCACATCAAGTAAAAATTGATATATTGATGTTATTTTGCTAAATTAATTAGATTTAAGTAAAGAAATTCCGTATTTTATAAATAAATAAAATATTTCTCGTGTACAATTATGCAAAATAGAACTTTAAACTATTGATTTAAGTTAATGAATTTAACAACATAAAAATAATATCTAAATTTTTACTTGATGTGGGTTGAAATATCATTGCGTATTGGCATCGAAATATAATTTTATTGTTTTATGATTTATCAATTTATTATTTTTATTGTCAATTTAGTTATAGCTACTTAGGTCTTAACCTATTAGTTAAGAACATAGTAACCTATTAGTTAGTATAGAACTGGTATTTATATCATTGTGAAAAATGGTAGAGCGTTACCATTTTTGAGTGGTAGAGCCACGCTGTTGACAGTTTTGTCTACAGCATGAATGGGCTGGCTCGACCAGGTCGTTACCACTGTCTCACAGAAAACCGACGTAAAGTAGCGGCTTGCTGCTGCGTTTCGTACGGTGAGTGAGATATCCGGAAGCCCAAATCCCCTCCCCTTCCCAATCCCTAATTATCCCTTTCCTTTAAGGTCGACAACGCGCCCATGATTCTTCTGGTGGTGGGCGTACATGAGTGGTGGAGATCACTTACCATCAGGTGACCCACTAGTTCGTTTGCCGGCCTATGCTATATATAAAAAAAAATCTTTTTTTTCTATCATGAAATGCTCAGTATAAGTCCGCAGTTTGAAACTATGCCCGGTATGGTGATAAGCTCACTCGCTATCACAACATGGGAAGGAAACAAGCTCGGCGAAATGTAGGTATAGATAGGTACTTATTACACCTCTACCTACCCCTTTGAGGGCTATAGGCGTGAACGCGTATGTATATATATACAAACAAACATACCCTTTTATGGAAATTCATATAATAAATAAACATCTTTACAAACACAAGAAGAGAAATTGATAAAATGCAATCAAGCTGAGTGTGCATCGACCACCAAATCGAAAAGGGAATGCGTCAGAATCAGCTTTACACGTTCAATTTACTGAAGTGAAAGAGTTTTTACGGTCTGTCCGTCTGTTTTTAACCAACTCCAATAAGGAGGTGGTTCTCAATTTGTCCGCTATGACAAACTTTCTGTCTCAATTCAACCAAACTCAAAAAAAATATTTGTGGATCACGCAAAGATTTGTTTTGGAACGGGGAGCAAGCCCGCAGTCTTTTGTTTCACAGCCAACTACTCCGTCACTGCACCATGAAGGCTGCCAGCACATAATGTGAGCAAACCTTAATTCCACCTAATGACATCCGTGGTGCTTTACATCTGGCTTCTCCAGTTGTAACTGTCCTTACACTTGAGGTTAATACCTCCTCAATTCATTATTTTGTCTTCCGCTTTGCTATGGGGGGAAGTGGACAATTACTATTTCCAACTCCTCCCTAACCTTCTATCTGATTAATTTCGTTGCGGGACAAAGACAATTAGGCATTCCCAGAGACTCGCCTAGCTTCACTGCTTGGTGTCAACAAAAATGCGTGCCACTGTTAATCCTGGTGCACAGGAATTACAGTGGCGGGTGTGTGGGCGGGATAGTTTCGTAAACCTTAATTCTAGGCAGCTCGTATTTTTCGAAATGAAAAAAATAATCAATCTTATAATTGTCTAACTCGAAAGAACCCAAGTTCTCACCGGATTCTCAGCTTAAATATCCTAATACTATGTATTCAATAAGCATCTGAACCAAATCGATCAGGACTTACACTCCGAAAATGTTGTCAGATATCTAATTCAGTATACTTGATTATGATAAATTGACTCGGCATATAGGCAAGACATTGCTTGATTGTATTATCGTTGATTGCCATTAATTTGGCAAGTGTTCGTAATTAATAGTCGTTTTCATTATTCCATATTTTATTAACAGTTATTTTGTTATTTGGATGCAAATGGTATAACATTTCAACCCAAATCAATAAAAAAATGGGATATCAATTTTATTTTGCTAAATTAATTAAATTAATTCATTAATTAATTAAAGAAGCAGCGACAGCGCAGCGGGGAGTGGTACGGACTGTCGAGATGAAAGTCGCAGGTTCGAAACCAGCCCCAAGAGCATACACCTCTGACTTTTCTAAGTTACGCGTTAATTATCGCTTGCTTTAACGGTGAAGGAAACATCGTGAGGAAACCTGCATACCTGAGAACTCGTTAAGATTTTTCGAAGGTATGTGAAGTCTGCCAACCCGCATTAGACCAGCGTGGTGGACAAAGGTCTAATCCCTCTCATTCAGTAGAGGAGGCCCATGCCCAGCAGTGGCACGTATATAAGACAGGGCTAGTAAAGAAAAAAATTATTTTATTATTTGGATGCAAATATGAAATAACATTTCAACCCAAATAAAAAAAAATGGGATATCAATTTTATTTTGCTAAATTCAATAATTTAAAGTTCTATTTTGCATAATTGTACGTGCGAAATATTCAATTTATGTTTTTATTTGTAAAATTTAACCTATTGAAATCTAATAAATTTAGCAAAATAAAACCAACATCTAAATTTTTACTCGATGTGGGTGGAAATGTCATTGAATATTTGCATCCATTTATGCAAACAGTTTAAGGTGAATGTTTGGATTTTACATTTTTGTCATTTACATAATTATACTGCTTGTGTTTACGCAATGGATACAATTCGTATTCAAGATTATAATCCGAACTGGAAATATTCTCGTCTTCGGAAAATTCGCATCTAGTGTGCACATAGAATCAATAAACACTTAAAGATTTTGTGGATCAATTTCATTGAAAGTAGGTTTACTCATTCAATCGCACGCAACTCTCTAATATGTTAATCTGGTTGATGTGGGGCGGGGTTAAATGGTTCCATTATAACACTGTGGGGGACATAATTTAAAATGAGATAAGAATGAGGTCCCGGGTTTAAATCCCAGGGCGGGTACTCTTAATTTGTATTTTAGATTTCGCATACAAAATTACGCATGCGTTGCTTGGGATTGAATTTTGTGCCGGGTATAGTGACAGCCATACAATTTTTGTTATTTGATTAAATGACGAGACGAGCAAAGCACTAGGCTAATAGTAAGCGCTACGCCTGCCCATAAACAGAAGCAACACCACACAGAATTTTGAATGACAAAGCACTCCATGACACTGAACTGCGCTCGTCACCCCGAGACATAAGATGTTAAGTCTTATATCGCCCAGTAATTTCACTGGAATTTTTACTCTCACATTATGGAACAGAAATAATCTCTGCAAACACATACCTAAGCTTATGCAACCTGCATGGCGTAGTGGGCGAGTAGCCGACGGTGTGAGGCCGTGGGTTCGATTCCCGCACTGAGACTAATTTTAATTGAGCCTCCGGATATCTAAGTTACCATACGAAACGCAGCAGCAAGCCGCTGCTTTACGTCGATTTAATTAATTAAGACTGTGGTAACAACCCGGTCGAGCCGGCCCATTCACTGTATACAAAACTGTCTACAGCGTCGCTCTACCATTCATATGTTATTACAAAACAATTGCATCACACTTTGGAACATACCAAATCGGTGATATCAAACTTTAAATGGTTTTCAATCGAATACACCATTCGTGGTATCTCCGAGACGAGATAAATCGAGGTCGTGAGATCGAGTGTAATACAATTTATGTGGCGGGCGCGTCCTCTAATGCAATTGGACGTATTGTACTATGCGACTGTGAAAGATTTAGGACTAAGCTTTATATCTTTAAATTTAATATAACTGGTTTGGAATCTGTTAACATTCTGATTGAATGTTGTTATCGGATTGATTTTAGCTGCTGAGAGAGTATACATATTTGTACTATCATGGATAGCGATCACAGTAGATGGTTGAAAACCTGCCGTAATGGCTTTTTTAGGTTGTATTTGCTGGTGGTAGGATGTTTATATCCGCCCAGATAGCGACTACCGTACACGTGGTATTAAAACATGCCATAGTGATCCACACGCCTTGTGTGGATCGCGTTCCAGGATCAGCTAGTGTATATAGTAAGCCCCTCGATTTGCTTCTTCCTTCTCCGAAGAGGGAAAAATGATTTATACAGGCCGGCATGACTCTGGTGACCACCGATAAACTCAATGTTTGTCGGTGGTCGCTGGTTTTTTGGACTGCACTACACTTACCACCAGGTGTAGTGCAGTCACTTTGCCGTGGTCGTAAAAAATATTTTAGGGTCAACCAGTACATCCATTAATATCAGGCCGACATAATTATACCGAACCTCGGAGGATGCAATGCCTCTGTATATTTTTTTGTGATTTAGACCGGCATATCTCATTACATTTGCATTGCACTGTAATTACCATACCGTTTAATTTGATGTCTTTTATATATATATAGATACTTGTAAAATAATTTGGGGAACTTAATTAGTTTTCCGGGACATCTGTAAATTTATGATATGAACTAATATAATGCACTAATTGGTATGCACGCCATATTTTTCCCTCTACGCAAAATGTGGAAGTTGTGATTGTGGAAGAAAAAGAAAATGTGAAAGTTCTAAATCAGGAGAATACTTTTTGGATATTCTAGCACAGAAATGAATAATACGTAAAATAACTAGTATAATTGTAGCTGATTTAAACATTTGGCTTAAAGGTTTTTGCGTATGGCGCGACAGATGAGAAAAATCTTTATGCAAATATTTTACAACGCGGTAGGTCCCTCGTATGCGAGAGGCCGTCTGGGTTGGTACCACCGCTGTGTCTATTTCTGCCACCTAGCAACAGTGTGTAAGCACTGTTGTGTTCGGTTTGAAGGATATTTGAGGATTGAAGCCAGTGAGATTACTGGGCATATGAGACTTAATATCATATTAAGATGCGTTGGAGACGTGCATATCACAGTGCGATGGAGTAATTTATAATTCATTTTTGGCAGTACGGCGTTGCTATTTATGGGCTGGCTTGACGCTTACCATCAAGCAAACGCGCTGCTCGTTTTGTCAATCAGTCTGATAAAAAAGCTGAATATAATAAATTAGCCTTGGTGTGTATTTCCATGCATTTTTTTTATTTTGATGAGACATGTTTGAATGATCCACAGTTATTTGTTTCAAGTCTGGGTGTTGTGAGACTGAAAGTCTCTCATACTTTCACGACACAAGACTCGTACTTTACTGCCATATCTATGTTGGGTGTATTTAGTTTTTAATTTATTTTTAGACGCGCAACCCCACGCCATTATGGTAATTTATTGATATATTTTTAAAAATAGCGTACCTATTGTGGTCGTAAAGTTTAAAAGTAAACACATAATCTCGGTTATCTCTCAAGTCGCCGTCTCCTTTATTACTTCATTTTACGGTCGGTGTACTTCGGTAATGATCTTGCCCCATCCCAAACTTCCAAAGAGATTTTTTCCCTTCATCTGACATTCTTATCGCGATTTTTTTTTCTTTAGACATGTTGTTTCATTTATGTTTATTGTGAGAACGATTTATAAGTAGAGATACGCTGCAGAAAGTTTTGTAGTTAATAGCTGGTCAACGAACGAGGGGGTCATCTGATGGTAAGTGATCTCCACCCATATACGGCCACAATACCAGAAGATACATGGGCGCGTTGCGGATTTTAAAGGAAAAGGATGATTAAAGGATCGGGTAGGGGAGAGGATTTGGGCTTCCGGATATCTCACTCACCACACGAATCGTAGCCAAGCGGCTTGCTGCAGCCGCTTTTTACGTCGGTGTTGTGTGCGACCGTGGTAACGAACCGGTCGAGCCAGTCCATTCGTGCTATAGAAAACTGTCTACAGCGGGGCTTTACCACTCATAAAAGTTTTCGGTATGAATGCGCTTGGTACTACTACTGCGAAAATGGATTGAAAGGACTTGCTTTTGCGTTTTCTACGGTAAATGAGATTTCTAGAGTATGAAATCCCTTCTTCACAATCTCCATTCCTTTCTTTAGAGGTGGACGTTTCTTCTAATATCTGATAATAATAATTATTGAGCTATTTTTATAACAGAACATTGGCAAACGAGCAAGAAACCAAAAAAAATATGGTATGCCGCCGATGTTTATGAAATGAGAATTGGGAAGTAAGTTATAGACCACCGAAAGTCTTTTTCTACGTACGAAAAGCCACAACCATTCAAAGCATGGCTCTTCAACAATTACATCAAACAATTACAGATGAGACGATATGGGGCATAAAAATTGAATTACGATCATTTTTCATACGAACTCATGCCTGTAAACCCCGAAGGAGCAGGCAGAGGCGTAATCAATACACCCACATTGCGCCGAGCTATTTCCGTCCCATGATGTGATAGGGGGCGAGCCTATCATCATACCGGACAATTCCAGACTCCGGGCTGATATTGAGCATTTCATGATAGAAAAACCAAATATGCTTACTCGATTATAGGTTCGAACCCCAGACGTCAGCATAGATGTCATACTACCTACGCATTAGAACTACGTCACCGAGGTACAGTAATACCCCGACTTACGCTACCCCGTTTTACGCGAATTCGGAGATACGCGGTTATTCTTTTTGATGGCCGCGCGCGTCAGTTCTCCTATTCCGCCATTTTAGTGGTCCGTTTACGACAGGTTCGAACGTGTTCCGCGTTGAATTGTTTTACGTACGTTGTGTTTTATTGATAACCTCAAATTATGTCACTCAAAAGTGCATGCAAAGTTGTACCCCGACTTACGCGAATTCGACTTACACGGTTATAGCTCGGTCCCACCTACCGCGTAAGTCCGGGGTATTACTGTAGTCGATATTTTACTATTCACAAAAATAAATGTCTTATGTATTATTTATTAAGAATTTTATACAAATCAGAAATGCTTTTATCTTGTAATGTATAAGTAAATTATCAAATAAATATTAATACATAAAAATGGAGCACCTACTTACGCAAAAAGGAACCAACCCACAGCAAGTTTAAATGGAGATACTGATTTTGTTTTACTAAATTCTATAATTTAAACTAATTTTATGTCGTTGTTTTTCGGAAGATCGGGCTTATATAAATATTTCACGTACGATTTTGTAAAAAAATAATACGATATTAAAATCAATTTAATGTTTTATTTTTTTTATCCTGGCTCGGCAAAGTGACTACGCTACACCTGATGGTAAGTGTAGCGCAATCCAAGAATAGTGTCGACCAACGATAACCAATGTGTCCATCGTAGATCAGCAAGATCGTGCCGGCCTGCCAAAGGGCCAAGGGGAGGGGAAGGAAACAGGTATGGGAAAAGGGTTAGGATCAGGGGGCAATCCCCCTGGGGAGAACCGGATATACACTGGCTGACCCTGGAACGCGATCCACCAACGTGGGCCACTATGGCAGGTTTTAGCATCAGTGTACGGTGGTCGCTATCCGGTCGGATACAAGTATCCTCCCACCAGCGAATGAATTAATGAATTTAGCAAAACATTGACATTTCACACTTGAGTTTGTCACGCATGTTTGTTACAGTCACGTTTTTCAGTGCGGTGAAATGTCACAAGTAGCGACGTACCTTTACGTATCTGTAAACATACATAACAAACTTATGAATATTTTTGTTATTTCCGAACAATAACAAACCATGTGAGCACAATAGTTGGTAAACAAGATTCTCTACATAAAAAGTGAGTGTAATTTGTTCCGTATACCATGCCCGGGGTTATAAAAATAAATAATCATACAATACGCGCAAAATAACTTGGTGTGGGGTTCGCCGGGAATTATGCTTGGTATTTTTTTTTATCACGGCAATGTGACTGCACTACACTTGATAGTAAGCGTAGTGCAGACCAAAAACCAGCAACCAACGACAAACAATGAGTTTATCAGTCACCAATGTCATGCCGGCCTGTATAAATGCTTCTTCCCTCTTAGGAGAGGAGAACCGCATATACACTGGTTGATCCTGGAACACGATCCACACATAGCGTGTGATCACTATGGTAGGTTTTAACGGTGGTCGCTATGCGGGCGGAGATTTTTTTCGTCGGTTAAAAATGAATGTTTCTACGTATGTTTGTCCTCTGTGCATTCCTTATCCTTTCATCTGATTGCGATGAAATTTTAGTTCTGATTAGGCCGACGAAAGTGCTGGGGCCGAAAAAAATTGTCTTTTAAACGTTAAGATTACAGGTGTGAGTATTGTATTTTATAATCTGATATCAATTCAAATCAATTGATAATGATTCAATCGTACTTCTGCCGGACCATTAAACTGTGGAATAGTTTGCCGGCACGGTGTTTCCTACTCCCTATAATATGGGGTCCTTTAAACGGAGTGTGAAGAAGCAGTTAGGCAGGTCGGCATGATCTTGCCGACCTACGATAGACACAGTGTTTGTCGTCGGACGACGCTATTCCTGGATTGCGCTACACTTACTATCAGGTGTGGGGAAGTCACTTTGCCGAGCCAGAATAAAAAAAACAAAAAAATATATATTTCAAAATTTCAAAACTCCTATAAGTATATACTAATAGTTAATCATAAACTTCGGTAAAATGCTAAGCAATTTCTAAAGAAAAAATGTACACTTCTAAAATATTTAAGTGCTTGTAGATATCAAAAATAATGTTATTATCTGTACGGCAGCTTCAAAACGTCTGCGTCGTTAAACTCGCGTCAATTTTATGACCATGACATAGAGTTAAAACCTTGCAGAAGTGTCGTTGTAAATCTGAGTTGAATAACGATCAATTCTTACCATGTTATTTTCTGTTTTATTTTATCATTATATTACTCTGTGTGGTGTTACATAAGCCGAAATAAAAATTCTATCTATTTGTCTATGGTTTTCTTTCTTTCTATTTGAATTAACTTAAAATAGGTGTATTTATATATAGGTGTATTAAATTGTATAATAAGTTTAACTGAAACTTTTTAACTTTTACAAGGTGGTAGATCCCTCGTTTGCAAGAGGCCGTCTGGGTTGGTACCACTGCTTTGTCTATTTCTGTATTTCTATTTCGCCAAGCAATAGTAGACATAGACATTGAAGCCAGTGGAATTATTGGGTATTACGAGACTTAACATCTTATGTCTCGGGATGACGAGAGCAGTTCAGTGCCATGCAGTGCTTTATAATTCAAAGTTATGTGTGGTGTTGCTTCTGTTTATGTGCAGGCGCTTACCATCATGTGAGCGCCTTACACATCGTCGTTCAATGAAATAAAAACAAAAATTTAAAGTATTAATTAAATTACTTCCCGTCTGTCTGTGCATCTATACTTCTTGGAATCCATATTTTGAAAAGATAATAACGTCTGCAGATACCGAACTGCTATATAGGAAGTTTATTACTGGATCAGGAAGTTTCTTACATATACTGTACGTTGGTATGACGTAGTAAAAATGTTTGCTAAATTTTATAGCATTTATCTTTTGTTCGATTTTTGTCGTGTGTGACGGGCCGAGTTATTATAAATTCCGGGCAATAAATTTTTACCGACATAAAATACTTCACCGATTGTTTTTGACGACGAACAGGTCACTCGTCTGATTTCATGAGCAAATAGGTCAACTGATAAGTGATCTCCAAGAACATATGTCGTTACCACTGTCTCACAGAAAACCGACGTAAAGTAGCGGCTTGCTGCTGCGTTTCGTACGGTGAGTGAAATATCCGGAAGCCCAAATCCCCTCCCCTTCCCAATCCCTAATTATCCCTTTCCTTTAAGGTGTCGGCAACGCGCCCATGATTCTTCTGGTGGTGGGCGTACATGGGCGGTGGAGATCACATACCATCAGCTGACCCACTTGCTCGTTTGCCGGCCTATGCTATAAAAAAAACATGCCATAATACCAGAATAATCATGAAGTCAGTCAGAAAAAGTCTGCAGTTGCTGAACATTCAGAGGAAGGCTCCAAACATTATCTTTGATTGACAAACCAAAAATCCCTGCTAAAGAACATCGATTCCTACCTAAGATGATTCGTAAGGCTATTGAAATTAAAAAATACATCCAGATTTCAATAGAGAAGATGACAACACAAGCCTGGGATCCGATTATACCCAGAGCCGAAACAAATATCTGTGGATCACCCAAACATCTATTTCGGTGCCCACGGCCTCTCGCATTGCAGCCGGATACTCGTGCACCGTGCCACGGAGGCTGTCAAAATGCGGGTATATTTGTTGCAACTCTGTCTACCCCTTCGGGGATTACACGCATGAATGTATATGTATGTGTAAGTACTTGTTCCTTTCTATTTGATTGAATGACGAGACGAGCAAGGCTCTCACCTGATGGTAAGCGCCACGCCTGCCCATAAACAGAAGAAATACCACACAGAACTTTGAATTACAAAGCACTGCATGGCCCTGAACTGCGCTCATCACTCTAAAACATTAGATGCTAAGTCTCATACTACCCAGTAGTTTCACTGGCTTAAAGTGCTTAAACACTGTTGCTTGGCGGCAGAAATAGACAAAGCGGTGGCACCAACCTAGACGGCCTCTATCATACAACGGACCCACCACCATGTTTAATGGTTTATCAAAGTAATAATATGAATTATATGATTGTCAAAGCGGACTAAAGTGACACACGAGAAAGTTTCAAACAATTTCTGTTCAGAAATGAAGGTTATTTGTTTGGATGTTTGTTCAATAACATCGCAAAGTAATAACGTGATGTATGTAATTTATTGCCCATCTATTGTAGATTTATATATGGTTTACCAGTGGTCTACATCTAGTGACCTCAACCCCTATGAGGAGAAAACAGACCCGAAACAAATATTTATGAGTGGTAGAGCCACGCTGTAGACAGTTTTGCCTACAACATGAATACGGTTCAACCGGGTCGTTACTACTGTCTCGCAAAAAACCGACATAAAGTAGCAGCTTGCTGCTGTGTTTTGTATGGCGAGTGAGATATCCGGAGGCCCAAATTCCCGTCCCCTTCCCAATTCCTTAATTGTCCCTACAACGCAATAACTACCCAACCTACGCTGTACAGTTTTGTTTACACAAATGTTTTTTTTACAAGGTGGTAGCTCCCTCCTATGCAAGAGGCCGTCTGGGTTGGTACAACCACTTTATCTATTTCTGCTGCCAATCAACAATGTGTAACTATTTTGTTTCGGTTTGAAGTACATTAAAGCCAGTGAAATTACTGGGTATTATGACACATGACATGACATGACACTTACGCTGTTTTTTACAATAAAATAAATTTTTTCCTCTAATTTATTAAAATTTATTTTCAATTTTTAGTTGGATTTTCTATAAAAGCGTGTTTTTTGTTTTTTTTTAACTATTTTTTTTGTATATCATAAAGCGCTTCCAAGTCTTTCAATGCTGATGATGAAGAAAATATATTTATGTCTCGTGTACAGGTAAATGTATCGTTCATTTCACAAACCACTTGTTTCCCGTCATACTTGTCTGAGTTATACTTAATATTGTACATTTTCATTTCTTTTAGTATATCCAACAAACATGGACACTGAATAGGGTTGCCATCGAAATCAAACTTTGACAATAATGATCCAAAAACTTTCAGATTATAAAAAAAATTACTGTCTAAAAACCTAATTCTATTACCAACTAAACTTAACTCCTTCAGTTCAGATCTGTGTAAAAAAGCGCTGGCGGGGACCAACTCTATAAAATTGTTCGATAAATCTAGATTACCTAAACTAGGTACGTTCTGAAATAAGTCTTCTGGAATTTTCTTTATCCTGTTATATGACAACCCAAGGTAATATAAATTCCTTAGTGATATTAAAACATAAACATTTATGTTTTCAATGGAATTATATGCTAGTTCTAAAGATTTTAAATTTATCATTTTCGTGAACGTCGTCGGATCGTCTAATCTTTCTATTTCGTTTGAAACTAGTTTCAAATTTCTAATATTAGCCAAATTGGGATACGTCAGAAATGTTGGAACGTCATTCCGTAAACAACCACTTAAGTTCAAAATCTCCAAGGCCTGAAGAGCGCTTAAAATATTTGAAGGCGATCTCGACATGTCATTTAATGAAAAATCTACAGACTGTAACTTTAGGTTATTGGCAAAAATATGAGGATTCAAATCTTTTCCTAGAAAATTGTTCTGTGATAAACCTAGTGACATCAACTCAGGTAATGGATTAAATATACCTGTACCAAAAGAGACGATATGATTAAATGTTAAATCTAATATTCTCAAATTAGATAACTGCGCAAAAATATCAACGGGAAGTCCAGTTAACTGATTATTTGATAGCTTTAAATAAATCAGTGTTTTAATTCCACTGAACACGCCTACTTTCAGTGCGCTTATTTTATTGTGTGACAAATCTATTTGTTCAACGCGGGGATCATTTTTGAAGGCATCGACATCCACTTCTATTATGTGACACCATTGCATTTTAATCGATATAATTCCATTTTTGTCCGAAACAGGTCCTCTTCTCAGTACTTGGTAATCATTTGTTGGTAGACACGTAATAGTAGTATTGTTAATGTCGCATAGTAGGATGCTTTTTATTCCTAGAACATTGATAATGAGGACTATGTGAACAGTCTTCCAAAAATGTATCTCGGCCATACCTGGAATTTGGCAAAAATGAACCAGCATTAATATCCTACTCCTACTATAATATTATAAACACGAAAGTTTGTAAGTATGTATAGTTAGTTACTCTTTCATGTAAAAATTACTGAATGGATTTCAATGAAACTTTACAATAATATAACATCTTATACAGCTTATACATCAAAATAAGACATAGGCTACTATTTTTTGTATGAAAGCTTTTTAATGGCGAAACGAAATTCGCGGGCACAGCTAGTATAATAATAATATATATGAAAGTTTGGATATTTAAATTTGTGAATTTCGATGTTTGGTAATTAGTAATGCCTTTACAACAGAAAAGGGATTATTGGGATACAGGTAGACCATAATTTTGATTACAATATAGGCTACTTTTTATCCTGAAAAATCATTTGTGGCGGTTTGTTGTCACCAAATTATTTCCAGCCACTCCCCAATACATTACAAACATTAAGTTTTCATGCGCGGGCAACACAGACTGAAATGACAGTTGCAAGAGCCCGCAAAAAATCCCAAGACAATTGTCAAGAACTATAACTAACGGCTGATCACGCATTTGTAATATGTAAAAAAAATCTGGTGTATTGATTACCTGTGGCAAATAGTAAAGGTCATACGCAAAGCAGGTGTGTCTTTTGCCAATATCCCACACATTCATAGGACAGAGAAACAAGAACAAAAGCTAGTACCTAATGTAATAAAAATACTGGATGGTAGTGGAGATAATCTAAGTAACTAAGACGCGCGCCACTACTAGACCGAATACTACGAAACACAAAATCAGGTGTGATTGCATGTCTTTTGCGAGGAAATAAACACATTATAAAACAAGAAAATAATTTATTCTTGTTTCGTTCCAAGAAATGATTTATTATAAAAACTACAAGCCAGTGATGTTTTGGGTCTGAAACATTTTGTTTTAACCCCTACACAACCATACACTATACGAGTTAAGAAAATAAATGATAACACTTACCTTTTTATATAACCTTTTCAACATAGTGGAAGTAAATTATGAATTATTATTTCAAGTATGCAGTATATTTATCAGTTTATTGTACAAAGTAATGCGCAGTACACAAAAATGATTCTTCATAAAACGTGTTTATGCTAGTTTTATCATTAAAGATGACGCAATAATGTGGCAAGACTAATAAATGAAGTGATAACCCGTCGTTCAATCTTTATTCATATTTCTTAGAAAATTAAGACGAAGTCTATTTCAGTTGCTTTATTTTTGCCTTAATAACTTCGAAAACGATTAAGTATATTTATAAATAACGCTATGAGTTCCCAATTTGTTTTATAGCATGAATTAAAGTTTGAAATTAAAACCGAACTACAAAATGACTAGATG
Source organism: Amorpha juglandis (assembly GCA_949126905.1). Classification (NCBI taxonomy): domain Eukaryota; kingdom Metazoa; phylum Arthropoda; class Insecta; order Lepidoptera; family Sphingidae; genus Amorpha; species Amorpha juglandis. The sequence goes on along the minus strand of OX421390.1, from coordinate 6,184,044 downwards.
GCGCTAGTAGTACTCTTGAATTATAAATGACATTGACACTGACACATGATAAACACTGAAGTGCGCTCGTCACCCCGAGAAAGAAGTAGATAAGGAAAGAAATTTGCCAATGTTGTTTGCCATTCATAGCATGCGTGTGTCAAGTGTGTGTTAACCTTTAATACAACTGTTATACGTATTTGGCTGGTGTTTAGAAATGTAGCTACTTTAAAAATGCATTTATTAATTACCTTAAATACATACATTGTGTCTATTTTAATTTGAATATTTTTTTTAACTTAAAATGGTTTTTTAATGGTAGTTTTGTAACTTTAAATGCATACCATACCACATATCATACCAGCAAAGTATTCTGGGTTAAAGGACTTGCAGTGGCGAGTGAAGTTGCAATGATTTTTTTTATCCAAGCACGGCAAAGTGACTACACTACACTTGATGGTAAGCGTTGTATAGTCCAAAAAACCAGCGACCAACCAACTAACAATCAGTTTATCAGGTCACCAGAACCATGCCAGTCTGTATAAATTCGACACACTCCGGAGAGGAAAGAAGCAAATCGATGGGGTTTGCGACGGGACAGGCGGATGACCGATGCAGGCACAAAGATGTAGGTTTATACCTGCCCCAACCAACCATCAAGTCATGTCGCAAGCTCCTTGAGAGAACCGGATATACACTGACTGATCCTAGAACGCGATTCAGATAAGGTGTGTAGGTCATTATGGCAGGTTTTAACACCAAGTGTACGGTGGTCGCTATCCGGGCAGATATGAATATCTTGCTACCATTAATAAATCTTCAAACCAATTTTAAATAAGTATGAAACATCGTCGTATAAACGAAGTGGCGAACGTAATAGAACCAGAATACCGCATTTCCAACAAAATTGAGACTTAAAGGAGCAAACTACTAAAATATTCTATTCGTGGGTCGTAGGTCAGTGCGGGAACAAACCCTTGAATTATTAGTCACCACTGCTAGAACACACACACGACGTTTAATAATTAATTTCGTCGGCTGTCTAGCGTTATTTTTACGATGTAGTGTGATAACTATGTTTATAGCGATATTTTAAGAACTCCGAATTATGTCATACTAGCTTTTGCTCGCGGCTCCGCTCGCGTGAACGTTTAAAATTGACAAAGTTTCATACAAACTTTCATCCCCTATTTTATCCCATTGGGGGGTAGATTTTATCATAATCCTTTCTTAGCGAATGCCTACGCCATAACATCTACCTGCATGCCAAATTTCACCCTGATCCCTCCAGTGGTTTGGGCTGTGCGTTGATAGATCACTATGTCAGTCAGTCACCTTTGAGTTTTATATATTTAGACTAGCTTTTGCTCGCGGCTCCGCCCGCGTGAACAGCATTTTCCGGGATAAAAGTAGCCTGTAACCGTCTCCAGGGTCCCATCTGTCTCTGTAGATAAATTCATCAAAATCGGTTCAGTGATTTAGGCCTGAAATCGTAGCAAACAAACTCACTTTCGCATTTACTTTCATCCCTTATTAAATAAAATTTCCAAAATTCCTGAAACACGTATTTATTTGTTTGACGTCAATGACTGAAATACAAAATTTTGTTTATGTAACTTTCAAAATGACTGATTTTCATACATATTATCATCCCCTATTTAGACCCCTTCGGGGTGGAATTTTCTAAAATCCTTTCTTAGTGGGTGTCTACATAACAAAATGAATATACAGTCCGAATTTCATGCTTGTAGCCTTGATAGTTTGCGCTCGGCGATGATGAATCAGTCAGTCAGTCAGGACATGTTATTTTATAAGTATTGATTAGCAACCCGCCCTGGCTTCTCACGGGCAGTAGACCATGATATACCTACATGTTTTGTCTTTGGGCGTGTCCCGTCATCGGTGTGAAAAACGCGCTTGAATTTAACTCCTAAGATATTCATGTTACCACTGTCTCACAGAATATCGATATAAAGTAGCGGCTTGCTGCTGCGTTTCGTATGGTGAGTAAGATATCCGGAAATCCAAATCCAAATCTCTTAATTATGCATTTCCTTTAAGGTCGGCAACGCGCCCATGATTTTTCTGGTATTCTGGGCGTCAATAGGCGTTGGAGATCACTTATCATCAGGTGACCCACTTGCTCGTTTACCGACCTATGCTATAAAAAATCTCACTGTACGAAACAACGAAAGTAGTAGTAGCCAGTACTTTAAGTCAGTTTTCTGTGAGACAGTGATAATGGTCTGGTCGAGTCGATCTATTCATGATGTAGACAAAACTGTCTTTAGCGTGGCTCTACCACATAACATTTTTGATTACCCGACACGGGATGTGGACGTCATAGTTTCTCAGCCTTATTATACTGCTACTAAACCAATAAGGCGATTATTTAACATCATCATCATCTCAGCTTATTGCCGTCCACTGTTGGACGTAAGCCTCCCCAAGTGAGCGCCAACCATCCCGGTCTTGGGCAACCCGCATCCATCCGCTACCTGCCATCTTTTTCAAGTCGTCGGTCCACCGTGTAGCCGGGCGCCCTACACTACGTTTGCCTAAGCGTGCTCTCACTCCAGCACCTGTCTGCTCCACCGACCATCTGTCCGTCTGCAGACATGACCGGCCCACTTCCACTTCAGCGTGATAATTTTGCGAGCAATATCGATGACTTTGGTTCTCTGGCTTGTTATCTAACAATGGTAAAATTACTTTAACATTTAGTATCTTGAATTAAATAGAGCACAGTCTTGGTTCCCGACATTAATCAACAGAATTGGTAACAGAACAATAAATGAGATGTAACATACCGTCAGTACGCTGCCAAATACCGGATCAATAAAAACTTTTCAAATAAAATTTCCACAAATACCTCGTGGGGAGGACGAATGGATTATCCATTTTGTTCGTCCATTATTAAAGTCTATTTGTTGCCAAGTTTGTATATGACAATCGGAACAATAAGGTAAAAGGCTGTTTTATTGATGTCCGGTCGATGGCAAATATTTTGCCTTGAAATAAAACTAATTGAAACGGATTTTATCGCGGTTTTTTCTTTTAGTTTTGATCTTGACGTTTCGCAAGCGAATGTATATGCTGGGCACGATTTTAGGCTCCAGTCTGATACTGAGAATTTAGTGACAGAAAACCCCAATAACACTGTTACCTGACCCGGAGATCAAACCCGAAACTGCGGTACAACTGTCATACCGCGTACGCATTGCAACTGCACCACCAAGACAGTGTAACTCAGTGTTTCCCAACCTTTTTTAGGCCATACCCCACCTTAACATTTTTTGTTTTTGTCACCGATATCTAGCATTGCATTTAAATAACCCAAAGCGAAAGGGTTAAAGTCATGTCGAGTCCATTTTAAATTGCCCCCCTTAACTATCAAATTGCCCCCCTGTGGGGCGTGGGTCCCACGTTGGGAAACACTGGTGTAACTGGTACAAAACGGTGATCCTGATAACAGCATTTTTATCAGTAAAAGACAGAATTATCTAAAATACTTTAAAACACCCAAATTCCAAAAATTGCAATAAACCTACTCGGATCACGATACCTTATCTCCTCTTACATATATCAAAGAAAATCCATAAAGTTGGTGTAGTTCATATCAATATCCTTTATCACACGAACCCCTAAAATATGTGATTCTGGAATTTTACGACACCAGTGCTAAAATTGCATCGGTGCCTTTTAGTCAATACACATAGTCTACACTTCCAACAAACGACAGCAGTTTGCGACCTGCCACGCGGCAACTGGATTTGTGAGTCACGGCAACTAACCCACATGTTAGATTTTACGGAAATTGTTAGAAATATACATTTCTTTGTGAGACATTCTTGCTGAGTTACTATGATTGTAACAGTTTCGGTCTAGTTAAAGGAATGAAAAATACCTGAGATTTACTCGCGAGGAGTTGTGTTTCTTGTATCTTGAGTTTGGAATAATCTTATTAAATCTATGAATCTTGAAATAACGGACCATTATATTAAAGTAGAATCATGACCACCACACAATACATGATCAATTATGGTTCAAAATCAAAAAGTTAATTTTGCAAGTAGGCCACAAAGGGCTGTTTTGCACGTCATCTAAATATATAAAACTCAAAGGTGACTGAATGACTGACTGACATAGTGATCTATCAACGCACAGCCCAAACCACTGGAGGGATCGGGCTGAAATTTGGCATGCAGGTAGATGTTATGACATAGGCATCCGCTAAGAAAGGATTTTGAGAAATTCTACCCCCAAGGGGATAAAATAGGGGATGAAAGTTTGTATGAAAATCACGCGGGCGGAGCCGCGAGCAAAAGCTAGTCTATCTATATATATAAAAATGAATGTTTGTCTGTATACCCTTTATATAATCGTAAACTATGCATTTGATCATGTAATGATCTTTAGCAAAGTTGTTGTGCATGAGCCCACGAAGGTTTCTGAGTTGGTACGATCAATTTTCGACAGATGGCGTCACTGTCATTCTAATGAATTACATATATTTGTGTAATGTCTGTATGTGTGTAATGTCTGTCATGTAGTTGGTGGCGTAGCAACGCGCGCAGGGTACAGCTAGTTAATAAATAAATTACATTGAAAAATATCTACCGGTGCTTCGGAAATGCCCACTGTTCTGAAAAGAAGCACCAAGATACTCAGATGTAGGTCTTTTGCAATGCAATATAGCATTACATTGTATTATGAGTTGTAGAGACAAGCTGTAGTCAGTTTTGTCTACAGCATTAATGGGCCGGCTCGATCGGGTCGTCACCATTGTCTCCCAAAAAACCGACGTAAAGTAGTGGTTTGCTGCATTTGACACGATAAGTGAGATATCCGGAGGCCCAAATCCGCCTCCTCTTCCCAATCCCTAATTATCCCTTTCCTTTAAGGTTGGCAACGCGCCCATGATTCTTCTGATATTGTAGGCGTATATGGGTGGTGGAGATCACTCACCATCAGGTGACCCTCTTACACGTTTGCCAGGCTATATTATGAAAAGATATCTATGAAACTAAAAGGACTTCCTATCCTGCAAAGTTGCAGTTACTCTAGTTCTTGATAAACTTTATCCACCAAGTTTCAACTTTATACAGTTTTGTTTATGTTACAGTTTTAAAAACATGGCATCGTTGATCGATAGAAAAAGTTAGTTTTCTGTTCGAGAGCGTGTTATTACCCGTTAGTTTAGTCTTTTTTTAGCAAAATAAGGCTCCCAATATCAAAGGCAAGTCATTGATTACGTTATTCCGTGGTAGGTCCCTGCTTTGTCTATTTTTGTCGCCAAGCAGCAGTTGTTGTTTGAAGGATATTAAAGCTAGTGAAAACTGGGTATTATGAGACTAGACATCTTATGTTTCGAGGTAACGAGCCCAGTCCTATGTCTAGTGCTTTGTAATTCAAAGTTCTGTGTGGTGTTGCATCTTTTTATGGGCAGGCGTAGCGGTTACCACCAGGCGACCGACTTGCTCGTCTCGTCATTAAATTAAATTAAAAAAATAATCATGAACCGTTGACAAACTAGTTGTGTACAGTGGAAGCGACAGGCTTACCATAAAAGAGGGGCTCTTCATTAGAAGCGAGTCACTTCAAGTTTAGTTCAGTCAGTTCTATGTGATCAATCTATAGTCGACAGTCCAACGCGGTAGCTCTGCTGGTTTACTGTTCTGTCCTAATTATGTCTAGAATATAATTAAATAAAGAGCTATAGAAAATGTCAGAATGTCTATTGAGACATGGGATTGTGGTCTGTAAAGTAGTAACATTATTTAACTGACCAATAAACTTTAAATATGATTGATAGCTGTTGTTTTTTTTATCCTGGCTCGGCAAAGTGACTAACGCTACACCTGATAGTAAGTGTAGCGCAATCCAGGAATAGTGTCGACTAACGACAACCGTGTCCATCGTAGGTCGGCAAGATCATGCCGGCCTGCCTGCTTCTTCACACTATGTTTAAAGGATCCTATATTATAGGAAGGGAACACGTGTGCCGGCAAACTATTCCACAGTGTTTTTTTTTCCTATTGTTTTGTGTCTTTAATGTTATATTCGTCTCGCGTAACTCCTAATATAATTTGATTGACTCTCACATAATTAAATTGAATATATGAAACAGATTTAAATTACCCAGTAGTATTCATGCTTAGAGTGGCAATTTGAAACATCAATTTGTTTAAGCAAATAGTACGTACTCTAAATATTTACCGATTACAGAGCCGTTGGATTCAAACTATGTGGCGTAAGTTATAGAATATAGAGGTTTTTTTAATTTTTTTATTGGCCTGAATGATGAAACGAGCAGGTCACGTGTGTCGCTCGTAAACAGAAGCAACACCACACAGATTTTTTTATTACAAAGCATCGCATGGCACTGAACTGCGCTCATCACCCCGAGATATAGGATATTAAGTCTCATAATGCCTAGTGATTTCATTGGCTTCGATGTCCTTCAAACGGAAACACAACAGTGCTTACACACTATTGCTTGGCGGCATAAATAGATAAAGCGGTGGTACCAACCCAGATGGCCTCTCACATACAAGGGGCCTACTTTGTAACTAGGCGAAATATATTCAAAGTTTGACGAAGAAGACTTTTGCAATACAACAATTTTAATATTAAATCCCTTGACAAATAGCATAAACTATAAGCCCTAAAGCCAGTGACAGAATACATTAATAATAGCGATCGCTGGCTTTTCAATATTGCACCATCTTCATAAACTAGTCAGTAACTCGTGAACTACAATTTTGCCACTAAAGCTATCAAGAAGTTGTACTGTGTTTACCCTTGACTATTGGCGTAAGATGTGTAGTGAAACTAATTTAATATTCATTTCAAGATAAAATAGGGTAATATTTATTAAAAATGTATGGATAGTATCTGTAAAGATTGGGTGTCATTTTGAAGACATAACTGTAACTATCTTAAATATATAAAACTCAAAGGTGACTGACTGACTGACTGACATAGTGATCTATCAACGCACAGCCCAAACCACTGGAGGGATAGGGCTGAAATTTGGCATGCAGGTAGATGTTATGACGTAGGCATCCGCTAAGAAAGGATTTTGATAAATTCTATAAATTCTACCCTCAAGGGGATAAAATAGGGGATGAAAGTTTGTATGAAACTTTGTCAATTTTAAACGTTCACGCGGGCGGAGCCGTGAGCAAAAGCTAGTTTATTCATAAATTAATTAATAATTGACTTAGCCTTGGCCTCTTATACAAGAGACCTACTTATGTTCATGAGCATGTCACTCATCAAATTGACCATTTACTCGTTCTATGGCCTTTACCAAAAAATATATATTTTTTTTATAGCGTATGCCGGCAAACGAGTAAGTGGGTCACCTGATGGTAAGTGATCTCCACCGCCCATATACCAGAGGAATCATGGGCGCGTTACCGAACTTAAAGGAAAGGGATAATTAGGGATTGAGAAGGGGAGGGGATTTGGCCTTCCGGATATTTCACTTGCAGTACGAAACGCAGCAGCAAGCCGCTACTTTACGTCGGTTTTCTGACCAAAAAATATCAATTCGGTTTAAACTCGTACATTCTGTTTGTCAAATCAAAATATAACGGATATACCATCGATCAGTGACGTGATGTGTATTTAGTCATGCCAAGTCCAGTGTGTAAAATTTCGGGACAGTAAGTTAAAATAATCGGGATTTTAGATTTCAAATCGAGACAGCCACATGGGCAAGATTTTTTTTGTTGTTGTTTGTTACTAGTCTGTATTATACATATCCCACTGCTGGGAACGGGCCTCCTCAACTGAATGAGAGGGGTTAGGCCTTAGTCCACCACGCTGGCTTAATGCGGGTTGGCAGACTTCACATACCTTCGAAAAATCTTATCGAGTTCTCAGGTATGCAGGTTTCCTCACGATGTTTCCTTCACCGTTAAAGCAAGCGATCATTAACAATAAATATACACATAACTTAGAAGAGTCAGAGGTGTATGCTCTTGGGGCTGCTTTCGAACCTGCGTATTTCGTCTCGACAGTCCGTACCACTCCCCGCTGAGCTATCGCTGCTTATTGTTATTATTATGCATATATATTTTTCTTCTTCTTAGGTAACTTGATCAGTTTTTATAAATGCTTTCCAAGATGTCGTCACAAGTTTTTTTTGTTTTATTTATGCTTTTTAAAATTTATTTCAATTTCAATTGCATTGCATTTACCTGTTAAAATTATCGATCAAAGTACAGACCAAAGAGTTAGTGAAACATTGCGACATTCGGAGTCCCGATCAAGGGTCAACCGGGATGTGTCACTAGACCCGGAAAATCGGGACGTCCCGATAATCGGTACACCTGGCAACACTAGGGGAATTGCTTAATTTATAATTTTAATTGGTCTACTATCTGTGATTCCCCGTGGTACATAAAATACGTTCGGGCGTATAAATAAAATTAAAATTAGACCGCCATAATGTTTTGGTGCTGCAAATCCGTATTTTCGCAGCCGTAAAGCTGTTAGTAACATAATTCAAGCTGAAAGCCAACTTTAATGGATTGTAACGTAAAATGTGAACTAAAATTAAAACTGGTATGTTTTGGCTGAATTTAAAAAGATAAGGGTTCTGAATGCATCTTGTATATTTTTATCCATAAATATATATAAATATGTTCATGCATCTTACAAGGTGGTAGGTCCCTCGTATGCGAGAAGCCGTCTGGGTTGT